>CM057763.1:11731935-16672756 GCA_030064425.1 Trapa bicornis | reverse complement strand
AAAAAACCCTAAAAAACCCTAAAAAACCCTAAAAAACCCTAAAAAACCCTAAAAAACCCTAAAAAACCCTAAAAAACCCTAAAAAACCCTAAAAAACCCTAAAAAACCCTAAAAAACCCTAAAAAACCCTAAAAAACCCTAAAAAACCCTAAAAAACCCTAAAAAACCCTAAAAAACCCTAAAAAACCCTAAAAAACCCTAAAAAACCCTAAAAAACCCTAAAAAACCCTAAAAAAACCCTAAAAAACCCTAAAAAACCCTAAAAAACCCTAAAAAACCCTAAAAAACCCTAAAAAACCCTAAAAAACCCTAAAAAACCCTAAAAAACCCTAAAAAACCCTAAAAAACCCTAAAAAACCTAAAAAACCCTAAAAAACCCTAAAAAACCCTAAAAAACCCTAAAAAACCCTAAAAAACCCTAAAAAACCCTAAAAAACCCTAAAAAACCCTAAAAAACCCTAAAAAACCCTAAAAAACCCTAAAAAACCCTAAAAAACCCTAAAAAACCCTAAAAAACCCTAAAAAACCCTAAAAAACCCTAAAAAACCCTAAAAAACCCTAAAAAACCCTAAAAAACCCTAAAAAACCCTAAAAAACCCTAAAAAACCCTAAAAAACCCTAAAAAACCCTAAAAAACCCTAAAAAACCCTAAAAAACCCTAAAAAACCCTAAAAACCCTAAAAAACCCTAAAAAACCCTAAAAAACCCTAAAAAACCCTAAAAAACCCTAAAAAACCCTAAAAAACCCTAAAAAACCCTAAAAAACCCTAAAAAACCCTAAAAAAACCCTAAAAAACCCTAAAAAACCCTAAAAAACCCTAAAAAACCCTAAAAAACCCTAAAAAACCCTAAAAAACCCTAAAAAACCCTAAAAAACCCTAAAAAACCCTAAAAAACCCTAAAAAACCCTAAAAAACCCTAAAAAACCCTAAAAAACCCTAAAAAACCCTAAAAAACCCTAAAAAACCCTAAAAAACCCTAAAAAACCCTAAAAACCCTAAAAAACCCTAAAAAACCCTAAAAAACCCTAAAAAACCCTAAAAAACCCTAAAAAACCCTAAAAAACCCTAAAAAACCCTAAAAACCCTAAAAAACCTAAAAAACCCTAAAAACAACCCTAAAAAACCCTAAAAAACCCTAAAAAACCCTAAAAAACCCTAAAAAACCCTAAAAAACCCTAAAAAACCCTAAAAAACCCTAAAAAACCCTAAAAACCCTAAAACCCTAAAAACCCTAAAAAACCCTAAAAAACCCTAAAAAACCCTAAAAAACCCTAAAAAACCCTAAAAAACCCTAAAAAACCCTAAAAAACCCTAAAAAACCCTAAAAACCCTAAAAACCCTAAAAAACCCTAAAAAACCCTAAAAACCCTAAAAACCCTAAAAAACCCTAAAAAACCCTAAAAAACCCTAAAAAACCCTAAAAACCCTAAAAAACCCTAAAAAACCCTAAAAAACCCTAAAAAACCCTAAAAAACCCTAAAAAACCCTAAAAAACCCTAAAAAACCCTAAAAAACCCTAAAAAACCCTAAAAAACCCTAAAAAACCCTAAAAAACCTAAAAAACCCTAAAAAACCCTAAAAAACCCTAAAAAACCCTAAAAAACCCTAAAAAACCCTAAAAAACCCTAAAAAACCCTAAAAAACCCTAAAAAACCCTAAAAAACCCTAAAAAACCCTAAAAAACCCTAAAAAACCCTAAAAAACCCTAAAAAACCCTAAAAAACCCTAAAAAACCCTAAAAAACCCTAAAAAACCCTAAAAAACCCTAAAAAACCCTAAAAAACCCTAAAAAACCCTAAAAAACCCTAAAAAACCCTAAAAAACCCTAAAAAACCCTAAAAAACCCTAAAAAACCCTAAAAAACCCTAAAAAACCCTAAAAAACCCTAAAAAACCCTAAAAAACCCTAAAAAACCCTAAAAAACCCTAAAAAACCCTAAAAAACCCTAAAAAACCCTAAAAAACCCTAAAAAACCCTAAAAAACCCTAAAAAACCCTAAAAAACCCTAAAAAACCCTAAAAAACCCTAAAAAACCCTAAAAAACCCTAAAAAACCCTAAAAAACCCTAAAAAACCCTAAAAAACCCTAAAAAACCCTAAAAAACCCTAAAAAACCCTAAAAAACCCTAAAAAACCCTAAAAAACCCTAAAAAACCCTAAAAAACCCTAAAAAACCCTAAAAAACCCTAAAAAACCCTAAAAAACCCTAAAAAACCCTAAAAAACCCTAAAAAACCCTAAAAAACCCTAAAAAACCCTAAAAAACCCTAAAAAACCCTAAAAAACCCTAAAAAACCCTAAAAAACCCTAAAAAACCCTAAAAAACCAACCCTAAAAAACCCTAAAAAACCCTAAAAAACCCTAAAAAACCCTAAAAAACCCTAAAAAACCCTAAAAAACCCTAAAAAACCCTAAAAAACCCTAAAAAACCCTAAAAAACCCTAAAAAACCCTAAAAAACCCTAAAAAACCCTAAAAAACCCTAAAAAACCCTAAAAAACCCTAAAAAACCCTAAAAAACCCTAAAAAACCCTAAAAAACCCTAAAAAACCCTAAAAAACCCTAAAAAACCCTAAAAAACCCTAAAAAACCCTAAAAAACCCTAAAAAACCCTAAAAAACCCTAAAAAACCCTAAAAAACCCTAAAAAACCCTAAAAAACCCTAAAAAACCCTAAAAAACCCTAAAAAACCCTAAAAAACCCTAAAAAACCCTAAAAAACCCTAAAAACCCTAAAAAACCCTAAAAAACCCTAAAAAACCCTAAAAAACCCTAAAAAACCCTAAAAAACCCTAAAAAACCCTAAAAAACCCTAAAAAACCCTAAAAAACCCTAAAAAACCCTAAAAAACCCTAAAAAACCTAAAAAACCCTAAAAAACCCTAAAAAACCCTAAAAAACCCTAAAAAACCCTAAAAAACCCTAAAAAACCCTAAAAAACCCTAAAAAACCCTAAAAAACCCTAAAAAACCCTAAAAAACCCTAAAAAACCCTAAAAAACCCTAAACAAAAACCCTAAAAAACCCTAAAAAACCCTAAAAAACCCTAAAAACCCTAAAAAACCCTAAAAAACCCTAAAAAACCCTAAAAAACCCTAAAAAACCCTAAAAAACCCTAAAAAACCCTAAAAAACCCTAAAAAAACCCTAAAAAACCCTAAAAAACCCTAAAAAACCCTAAAAAACCCTAAAAAACCCTAAAAAACCCTAAAAAACCCTAAAAAACCCTAAAAAACCCTAAAAACCCTAAAAAACCCTAAAAAACCCTAAAAAACCCTAAAAAACCCTAAAAAACCCTAAAAAACCCTAAAAAACCCTAAAAAACCCTAAAAAACCCTAAAAAACCCTAAAAAACCCTAAAAAACCCTAAAAAACCCTAAAAAACCCTAAAAAACCCTAAAAAACCCTAAAAAACCCTAAAAAACCCTAAAAAACCCTAAAAAACCCTAAAAAACCCTAAAAAACCCTAAAAAACCCTAAAAACCCTAAAAAACCCTAAAAAACCCTAAAAAACCCTAAAAAACCCTAAAAAACCCTAAAAAACCCTAAAAACCCTAAAAAACCCTAAAAAACCCTAAAAAACCCTAAAAAACCCTAAAAAACCCTAAAAAACCCTAAAAAACCCTAAAAAACCCTAAAAAACCCTAAAAAACCCTAAAAAACCCTAAAAAACCCTAAAAAACCCTAAAAAACCCTAAAAAACCCTAAAAAACCCTAAAAAACCCTAAAAAACCCTAAAAAACCCTAAAAAACCCTAAAAAACCCTAAAAAACCCTAAAAAACCCTAAAAAACCCTAAAAAACCCTAAAAAACCCTAAAAAACCCTAAAAAACCCTAAAAAACCCTAAAAAACCCTAAAAAACCCTAAAAAACCCTAAAAAACCCTAAAAAACCCTAAAAAACCCTAAAAAACCCTAAAAAACCCTAAAAACCCTAAAAAACCCTAAAAAACCCTAAAAAACCCTAAAAAACCCTAAAAAACCCTAAAAAACCCTAAAAAACCCTAAAAAACCCTAAAAAACCCTAAAAAACCCTAAAAAACCCTAAAAAACCCTAAAAAACCCTAAAAACCCTAAAAAACCCTAAAAAACCCTAAAAAACCCTAAAAAACCCTAAAAAACCCTAAAAAACCCTAAAAACCCTAAAAAACCCTAAAAAACCCTAAAAAACCCTAAAAAACCCTAAAAAACCCTAAAAAACCCTAAAAAACCCTAAAAAACCCTAAAAAACCCTAAAAAACCCTAAAAAACCCTAAAAAACCCTAAAAAACCCTAAAAAACCCTAAAAAACCCTAAAAAACCCTAAAAAACCCTAAAAAACCCTAAAAAACCCTAAAAAACCCTAAAAAACCCTAAAAAACCCTAAAAAACCCTAAAAAACCCTAAAAAACCCTAAAAAACCCTAAAAAACCCTAAAAAACCCTAAAAAACCCTAAAAACCCTAAAAAACCCTAAAAAACCCTAAAAAACCCTAAAAAACCCTAAAAACCCTAAAAAACCCTAAAAAACCCTAAAAAACCCTAAAAAACCCTAAAAAACCCTAAAAAACCCTAAAAAACCCTAAAAAACCCTAAAAAACCCTAAAAACCCTAAAAAACCCTAAAAAACCCTAAAAAACCCTAAAACCCTAAAAAACCCTAAAAAACCCTAAAAAACCCTAAAAAACCCTAAAAAACCCTAAAAAACCCTAAAAAACCCTAAAAACCCTAAAAACCCTAAAAAACCCTAAAAACCCTAAAAAACCCTAAAAAACCCTAAAAAACCCTAAAAAACCCTAAAAAAACCCTAAAAAACCCTAAAAAACCCTAAAAAACCCTAAAAAACCCTAAAAAACCCTAAAAAACCCTAAAAAACCCTAAAAAACCCTAAAAAACCCTAAAAAACCCTAAAAAACCCTAAAAACCCTAAAAAACCCTAAAAACCCTAAAAAACCCTAAAAAACCCTAAAAAACCCTAAAAAACCCTAAAAAACCCTAAAAAACCCTAAAAAACCCTAAAAAACCCTAAAAACCCTAAAAACCCTAAAAACCCTAAAAAACCCTAAAACCAAAAACCCTAAAAAACCCTAAAAACCCTAAAAAACCCTAAAAACCCTAAAAAACCCTAAAAAACCCTAAAAAACCCTAAAAAACCCTAAAAACACCCTAAAAAACCCTAAAAACCCTAAAACACCCTAAAAACCCTAAAAAACCCTAACCCTAAAAACCCTAAAAAACCCTAAAAAACCCTAAAAACCCTAAAAAACCCTAAAAAACCCTAAAAACCAAACCCTAAAAAACACCTAAAAAACCCTAAAAAACCCTAAAAAACCCTAAAAAACCCTAAAAAACCCTAAAAAACCCTAAAAAACCCTAAAAAACCCTAAAAAACCCTAAAAAACCCTAAAAAACCCTAAAAAACCCTAAAAAACCCTAAAAAACCCTAAAAAACCCTAAAAAACCCTAAAAAACCCTAAAAAACCCTAAAAAACCCTAAAAAACCCTAAAAAACCCTAAAAAACCCTAAAAAACCCTAAAAAACCCTAAAAAACCCTAAAAAACCCTAAAAACCTAAAAACCCTAAAAAACCCTAAAAAACCCTAAAAAACCCTAAAAAACCCTAAAAAACCCTAAAAAACCCTAAAAAACCCTAAAAAACCCTAAAAACCCTAAAAAACCCTAAAAAACCCTAAAAAACCCTAAAAAACCCTAAAAAACCCTAAAAAACCCTAAAAAACCCTAAAAAACCCTAAAAAACCCTAAAAAACCCTAAAAAACCCTAAAAAACCCTAAAAAACCCTAAAAAACCCTAAAAAACCCTAAAAAACCCTAAAAACCCTAAAAAACCCTAAAAAACCCTAAAAAACCCTAAAAAACCCTAAAAAACCCTAAAAAACCCTAAAAAACCCTAAAAACCCTAAAAAACCCTAAAAACCCTAAAAACCCTAAAAACCCTAAAAAACCCTAAAAAACCTAAAAAACCCTAAAAAACCCTAAAAAACCCTAAAAAACCCTAAAAAACCCTAAAAAACCCTAAAAAACCCTAAAAAACCCTAAAAAACCCTAAAAAACCCTAAAAAACCCTAAAAAACCCTAAAAACCCTAAAAAACCCTAAAAAACCCTAAAAAACCCTAAAAAACCCTAAAAAACCCTAAAAACCCTAAAAAACCCTAAAAAACCCTAAAAAACCCTAAAAAACCCTAAAAACCCTAAAAAACCCTAAAAAACCCTAAAAACCCTAAAAAACCCTAAAAAACCCTAAAAAACCCTAAAAAACCCTAAAAAACCCTAAAAAACCCTAAAAAACCCTAAAAAACCCTAAAAAACCCTAAAAAACCCTAAAAAACCCTAAAAAACCCTAAAAAACCCTAAAAAACCCTAAAAAACCCTAAAAAACCCTAAAAAACCCTAAAAAACCCTAAAAAACCCTAAAAAACCCTAAAAAACCCTAAAAAACCCTAAAAAACCCTAAAAAACCCTAAAAAACCCTAAAAAACCCTAAAAAACCCTAAAAAACCCTAAAAAACCCTAAAAAACCCTAAAAAACCCTAAAAAACCCTAAAAAACCCTAAAAACCCTAAAAAACCCTAAAAACCCTAAAAAACCCTAAAAAACCCTAAAAAACCCTAAAAAACCCTAAAAAACCCTAAAAAACCCTAAAAAACCCTAAAAACCCTAAAAAACCCTAAAAAACCCTAAAAAACCCTAAAAAACCCTAAAAAACCCTAAAAAACCCTAAAAAACCCTAAAAACCCTAAAAAACCCTAAAAAACCCTAAAAAACCCTAAAAACCCTAAAAAACCCTAAAAAACCCTAAAAACCCTAAAAAACCCTAAAAAACCCTAAAAAACCCTAAAAACCCTAAAAAACCCTAAAAACCCTAAAAACCCTAAAAACCCTAAAAAACCCTAAAAAACCCTAAAAAACCCTAAAAAACCCTAAAAAACCCTAAAACCCTAAAAACCCTAAAAAACCCTAAAAAACCCTAAAAAACCCTAAAAAACCCTAAAAAACCCTAAAAAACCCTAAAAAACCCTAAAAAACCCTAAAAAACCCTAAAAAACCCTAAAAACCCTAAAAAACCCTAAAAAACCCTAAAAAACCCTAAAAAACCCTAAAAAACCCTAAAAAACCCTAAAAAACCCTAAAAAACCCTAAAAAACCCTAAAAAACCCTAAAAACCCTAAAAAACCCTAAAAAACCCTAAAAAACCCTAAAAAACCCTAAAAAACCCTAAAAAACCCTAAAAAACCCTAAAAACCCTAAAAACCCTAAAAAACCCTAAAAACCCTAAAAAACCCTAAAAAACCCTAAAAAACCCTAAAAAACCCTAAAAAACCCTAAAAAACCCTAAAAAAACCCTAAAAAAAAAAAAAACCCTAAAAAACCCTAAAAAACCCTAAAAAACCCTAAAAAACCCTAAAAAACCCTAAAAAACCCTAAAAAACCCTAAAAAACCCTAAAAAACCCTAAAAAACCCTAAAAAACCCTAAAAAACCCTAAAAAAAAAACCCTAAAAAAAAAAAAAACCCTAAAAAACCCTAAAAAACCCTAAAAAACCCTAAAAAACCCTAAAAAACCCTAAAAAACCCTAAAAAACCCTAAAAAACCCTAAAAAACCCTAAAAAACCCTAAAAAACCCTAAAAACCCTAAAAAACCCTAAAAAACCCTAAAAAACCCTAAAAAACCCTAAAAAACCCTAAAAACCCTAAAAACCCTAAAAACCCTAAAAACCCTAAAAAACCCTAAAAAACCCTAAAAAACCCTAAAAAACCCTAAAAAACCCTAAAAAACCCTAAAAAACCCTAAAAAACCCTAAAAAACCCTAAAAAACCCTAAAAAACCCTAAAAAACCCTAAAAACCCTAAAAAACCCTAAAAAACCCTAAAAAACCCTAAAAAACCCTAAAAACCCTAAAAAACCCTAAAAAACCCTAAAAAACCCTAAAAAACCCTAAAAAACCCTAAAAAACCCTAAAAAACCCTAAAAAACCCTAAAAAACCCTAAAAAACCCTAAAAAACCCTAAAAAACCCTAAAAAACCCTAAAAAACCCTAAAAAACCCTAAAAAACCCTAAAACCCTAAAACCCTAAAAAACCCTAAAAAACCCTAAAAAACCCTAAAAAACCCTAAAAAACCCTAAAAAACCCTAAAAAACCCTAAAAAACCCTAAAAAACCCTAAAAAACCCTAAAAAACCCTAAAAAACCCTAAAAAACCCTAAAAAACCCTAAAAACCCCTAAAAAACCCTAAAAAACCCTAAAAACCCTAAAAAACCCTAAAAAACCCTAAAAAACCCTAAAAAACCCTAAAAAACCCTAAAAACCCTAAAAACCCCTAAAAAACCCTAAAAAACCCTAAAAAACCCTAAAAGACCCTAAAGACCCTAAAAAAAACCCTACAAAACCCTAAAAGACCCTAAAAAACCCTTAAAAAAACCCTAAGAACCCCTAAAGACCCTAAAAACCCTAAAAAACCCTATGAAACCTTACTGATATCTAATAAAATCTATGAAACCCTAATAAACTCTAATAAATCCTAAAAAAACCTATGAAACCTTATTAAAACTTAAGAAATGCTAAAAAATGCTAAAATACCCTAAAAAACCCTTAAAACCCTAAAAACCCTAAAAACCCTAAAGACCCTAAAAAACCCTAACAACCCTAGGAAAACCCTAAAAACCCTAAGAAAACCCCTAAAAACTTCTAAAAACCCTTAAAAAACCCTAAAAACCCTATGAAACCCTAGAAAGCCCTATGAAACCTTACGGAAATCTAATAAAACCTAAGAAACCCTAATAAACTCTAATAAACCGTAAAAAACCCTATGAAACCTTATTAAAACCTAAGAAACGCTAAAAATGCTATGAAATCTAAAGAAACCCTAAGAAGCCCTCAAAAACCCTAAGAAATGCTTAGAAATGCTAGTAAACCCTAACAAACGCTAAGAGACCCTAGGAAACACTAAGAAACCCTAAGAAATGCTAAGAAACCATAAGAAACCCTAGAAAACCCTAAGAAGCACTAAGAAATACTAAGAAACCCTAAGAAATGCTAAGAAGCCCTTAGAAACGATAAGTAACATTAAGAAACCCTAAAAATGCTAAGAAACGCTAAATAACGCTAAGAAGCCTTAAGAAACACTAAGAAACTCTAAGAAACCCTAGGGAACCCAAACAAACCATATGAAACACTAAGAAACCCTAGGAAACTTATAGAAACAGTAAGAAATGCTAAGAAACCCTAGAAAACCCAAAAAAACTTTAAGAAATGCTAAAAAAACCTTAGAAAACCCTAAGAAACTTTAAGAAAGCTTAAGAAACGTTTAGAAATCCTACAAAACCCAAAGAAATGAGAAGAAATCCTAAGAAACTCTAAGAAACCCTAAGAAGCCCTAAGAAATGCTAAGAAACGATAAGAAACCTTATGAAACGCTAAGAAACTCTAATAAACCCTAAGAAATGCTAAGAAATCCAAAGAAGCCCTAAGAAAAGCTAAGAAACACTAAAAAAAATCCTAATAAACCCCAAGAAATGCTAAGAAACTATAAGAAACGCTAATAAACCCTAAGAAACGCTAACAAACCTTAAGAAACCCAAAGAAACTCTATGTAACGATAAGAAACACTAGGAAACCCACTTGGAGTGTTTAGGAAGGTTAAGTATGACATACTTGCAAGAAGACATGGAAAATGAAATAGGAATTTTAGACAGATTCAATTGAAGGAAATTAACTCCTATTGACCAAATCGTTTGGAAGAGTAAACGAAGTTTTAATAAGAACTAGGGAATAGAAGGGAATACACCCTAATCGAGACAAGGGAGGAATACCAAGTACACGAAGATACAAAAGATTTTGATACAAGAAGGGTGAGAGGTTCACCTCAAAGGAATAACTAAGTTCTGAGAGCAAATGAGAATAAGGTTGATAAACGAAAAGTACTTGTAAGATCTCAAGAGTAAAGGTAAGCAAGTTAATATAGCGGCTAGGAAGGACATTTGAGAATGAGTATTCGCAATGGTAAAGGTTAGAAGGAAATTTCGGGAGAAAAGAAGTGTAAAACTTACCTAGAAAGGAAACCATGGAAGGACACATAAGTACTAGTTAAGAAGAAATGGTACCAACAAAAATTGGAAAGAAGATAATCTCCTGAAAGACAAGCTATTAGAAATGAAAGGATCAAGTGCAAAGGGAAAGAAATCATGAAGATCCATGAGATAAGTCAAACCCAAGTAACGCGTAAGCAGAAAGACGATATCAAAAGATGTCATACATGTAAGAAAGGGACTGATCGGAATAAAGGATCGTGAAATGATCACGATGTGATTAAAAATGGATTTAAAAGGAGAAGAGACTTAAAAAGGGAAGCACGCTAGTGGGAATGAGGAATGAAATAAGAAAGGAAGAGCTTTAGTATGTCAATAAATTATCAGAAGCTCAAGGACTTGAAGATTGAATGACCAAATATAGCAGTTGAAAAAGACGAGTAAGTAAGGAAATTGATACGACTATAGTGATGTGAAGTCTAAGACAAGTTTCGAAGAATGTCATGCGGTATGGGGCATGTAAATCCAACTATCCCATGGAAAATATGACTTAGGCAAGGAAGGATCTATGATTAAGGCATAAGAAAGTCAAGCATAAAGGTGATAACCAAAGAATGAGGAAGGGATCCATGCAAGATGAAAAAGGTGATAAATGCCAAAACCTGTGGAAGAAAATGACCGGAACTCATAGTTTTGAAATCTTAGGTAAAAGAAGTTTGGAATGGAGAAATGGTGCCTTGGGAAAGGAAGAATGTAACTAAAGAAAATGATTCTAAGTCTTCTAGGGAGATATGCTTAGCTAAAGTAAGTTCCATGAAAAATGAGGAAAGGAGGAGAATGAAATGAGAATCTTAGGTATGTGATGTAAGGGATGAACGAAAACAACTGAGAAGGTTGTAAGACGATAAACTAAAAAATTCATATATCAATGAAAAGTTTATTTCAATATGCAAAAAGTGTGAAGTAATTTGTAGGGACAAAACTCCTAAAAGGAGGGGGGAGTTGTAAATCCTGCTCTTTGGAGTTAAGGAAAATTGGTAAAAAGAACCAGTCAAACCGAGTGAGAAAACTTAACCGATTCACAAACCTAATTATTGGGGAACAGGAAAATTGGAGAATTTACAACTCCCAAGTGACCCAAAAGGGTTCATAAACAGTGGGAAAGAACATTAGGATAAATTGGGAGAGAAAAACTAGACCGGTTCGATTGAACCGGATTAAACCGGTTTATAAACCGGAAACAATAGAGAGAGGGAAAACTAGGCAATTTATGGATCCTAAGTGACCTAAAAAGTCACATAAGTCATGACAAGAGACTTTAGGATGAATTGGGGGTGAAAACCAAATCAGTTCAGGTGAACCGGATCCGAACTGGGTTGATCCGTTTGGATCGGTTTGAACCACTGTAGAACCAGATGCTAAATTCATTTTTCTAGGTGGCTTAAAAAATTTTAATTTAAGAATTAAGGCCACCATTTGATAGATAATGATTTATATGAATTTAGAAATTTTTTATTTTTAAAAACTCAATTGAATCGGGTTTTATCCATCCAGTTTAAACTTTGAACTTGGTTCGGACCGGTCCGGTCTAGTCCGGTTCTAAACAGTGTCGTCTTCTTCCTTCAGATAACAGCACTGTTCACTCGCTAGAAAATCGAAGCAGCGCCGACGAAGAAGAAACATTTTTGTTCAATACATTTTAGGCCATCAATGACAGTCATAAAGGTGCCAAACGGACGGCCGATGTAAACCCCGCACTTTTGAGTTAAGGAAAACCGGGAAAAGAACCGGTCAAACAGAATAAGAAAATCGAGACGGTTTACATTTGGGAACAAGCAATATGGAAATTTACAACTTTCAGGTGATCCAAATGGTTTATTAAACCTTGGAAAAGAAACTTAAGGCAAATTAAAAAATAAAAACCAAATTGGTTCAGGTGAATTAGATTCCATAAGAACTTTAAATAGGTCATCCCCATTCATTCTCCTCACACCCAAACACTTCTCTCTCTCTCTCTCTACTGCTCCATTTCCCGGTGAAGCTTGAACTAGAGCTTCGACTTGAACAAAGGTCAGGCTCTTTAGAACTGGGGAGAAGACAGCTATCTGGTAGCAAACTCCAGTCAATCCGAGAATCGTTGGAGAAGCGTCGGCATGATGGAATAGTAAAGCAGCTCTAGCGAACCGAAGCTGCCCTATTTTGGCCAAGCTGAAATCGGCCATTTCAAGCCCTCCTCAGGCCAAACCAAGCCTTCCCAACACTTGCTCAGCCCTCCCACGGCCGAATTACGACTAAAAGGTAAACCAATTTAGCTCTCCTTTCAATTTTTCGACTGGTGCTAGAGAGAGAACCGACAGAATTTCAATGATGAAATTCTAACTCAATTCGGCATCAATTGATGCGATTCTTGATTCTAGGATGATCTTCAAGATAAGAGCTATCTGTCCAGATCGAAAGCTCATACTGCCGTGCCCTTACCGGTGAGAAATCGAAGCTTTCTCTCTCTACAATCTATTTTCCGGCGAAGCTCCATTTGAGCTCGTTCTGGTGTTAAAATATGTAATTCAAAGTTCTTTACAATTGTATGAACATGTAGGAACTCAATTTCAACTCCAATTTCAACAATTAGAGGTTTTTGATCGGTCAATTTGATGAAATCAAATTCAGCAGTGTTAAAGAGTTGAAATTGGGAGAAAATTTTTGGGAAATTTAGGGATTTTTGAAATTCGAAGTACCAAAATGAAATTTTATGGAATTGAGGGCCAATTGGGCATGAAAATAATGTTGGAGGACCAATTGAGAAATTTTAGAATTTTGGGGGCAAAACTTACCATTTTTGTAAAGGAAGGGCAAAATGGTAATTTTGGAAAAGTTGGAGGACGAAATTGGAAATTTGAGAAATTAATCCCCTTTTTGTGAAATGGAATAAATTGTGGTCCTATGATAAATTTTAGAAGTTTTGGTACTCGATTTGAGGAAAAAATGGCATTAGGGACTTAAAGTTAAAGAGAAATAACTTTAGGGACCTAATTGCAAATAAATGAAAGTTTGACTTTCTCGTTCATTTGGAATGAATGAAGGCGATTAGGTCGAAGGATAATGAACCGAGATGTTCATATCATGTAGGAACACGAAGTACCAGGAACGCCAGTAAGGACAAGCTCGCGTGAATAAAAATAACCGGTCTAGTGGAATTCACGGCATTAACGGGTGAGTGGGTTTACTAACATCATACCCGGTTGGGATGATGAGCACAACTTAAAATTAAAAACCACTTATCGGTTTTTAGTGGGTTTACTAACATCATGCCCGATTGGTATGATAAGCACAACTTAAAGATAAAAACCACTTACCGGTTGTGAGTGGAAATTTTATATCATACCCGGTAGGGGATGATAAGTACCTCGGTATAAAAACCCACCATTAAGTGGTATTTTAAGCATCACAAATTAAAGGAAGTGATGTGAGAATCATGCGGAAAACTACTTACTGATTGTAAGTAGATCATACCCGGTTGGTATGATTAGACTTCCTTGAAGGAAGTTGAAAACCTGTTCATCGATTATGAACGGAGGTGTCCTTATACCTGGGCAGTATAATGGATAGAGAAATCATATGTTTTGTCAGAAGTGCTCTCCCCTTACTGTGTGGCAATACTTAAACAATTTGGAATACCTTCTCGACGGGAGCTCGAATAGCTCTGATAGGCCGGGGGCTTCGGTTTTAGAACTTGGGGGCTAAATGCCCGATTTTGAAAGTCTCATACAGTGGGCCCAAGGCTAGTTGGCACGAGGAGGAGCTCGTAAATGAACATGATATATGTGCCATAAAACTTAATAAGTGAATTGTTTTTCAATGGTACCAAGATAGGACCAACATGCTCAGTTAACTAGCGGCAGTGTGACATGACAGGTCAATGGACCAGTCAAGACAAACAATTGCGGGTTGAGTTAAGAGTCGGGGCCATTGGACCAGTGGCACCACAGATTACATGGAAATATGAGAAAACATTGTTTGTACATGCACTATGAGTACGGGATCATCAAGACGCCCATGAGGGGTAGTGATGTGTCCTAAGGGCCCTGGACGACCCGGTGAGTATAAGGGCAGATCGTCGTTCCAGGTGTCTGTGCGAAATTTGGAGTAGCACCAAGCGCATAAGACCGAGGTGGGGACGGGATGAGGTCTCTGTCCTCATACGGATACAAAGAAGTGATTTCGGGATTGTGGGTTGGATGTCGCATACATCTACTCATTCCCAGGGTAGAAGTGGTCGTGCTTCTATCCGAGTGGCAGGAAAAGTCGCTCCAAAACCACTAGCGGGTTTAGTAGTGATACTGACTTGTGAATGTGTGTAACCTTCATGATGAAGGATGTGTGTTGGGTGATGACACACCGGTAACTAAGAAATAATAGAAAAATCCAAATTTTTAAATGAAGAGATTTTTGAAAAGAAAGGAGTCTAGCACACTCCATATAAATATTTTTCTTAAAAGTTAAAAGTAGACCTTTAAAAACCCATTCACTGAGTAGTCGTACTCACCCCTCCCTTATATCCCTTTCAGGAAATCCAGGAAAGCCTACCCTGAAAGACAATCAACTAAGATGCCTGTAAGACAAGTATGTAAAGTTTAAAATTTCATGCAGTTTTGATTATGCTATTCCAGGAAATGGTGCAGGTTTAAAGGACTCCTTACTCTTTACGGATTATAATAAAGGGAAACCCTTTAATAAACCAGGAGAGTGGTGGGTTGTTCACGAGGATCCGACCAAATCGGGTCGGGGCGTGACAGCCAACGAGTCCCCAAGCTCCTTATATAAAGAGTCATTCTCCATTCATCCTCTCCACACCTGAAAACCTTACTCTCTCTCAACTACTCAGTTTTTTGGTGAAGCTCGAACCAGAGCTCCGATATATGGTCTTTTCTAAGCCAACGAACGCGTGGTCGGGTTCCTTACAACCAAAGAGAAGTCAGCTACAAGAATTATTATATCATTAATATAATCTAACAACATGATTTGTGCTATCACAGGGTAATCAACAATTCAGTTGGGTTAATGCTATTATCGGGTTTAGGCAAGGGATTCATATTATTAGCAACTCATGCTATTAGCACGATTAATACTATCATAGGAGCAATTTAGCATGATTCATGCTATTACCAGGTTTAGGTTATCACAGGGTTCATATTATCAACAACTCATCCTATCAATAGGGTTCAAATTCATGTTATTATGGGTTCAACAATTCATGTTATTATTGGTACAAGGCATCGGCCCAATCGAACTCGATATTAGAAAATACCTTCGTCTTGGATGGATTTATGATTCTTAGTGCACTCCTTTGTACATGTACGTTGACGAATAGTTCCTACAACAGCTCGGGTATATGTATAAGGGAATTTGAATAGAAGACTTCATATTATCTTGTATTTGCACATAGCTCCCTAAGTTATCCCTTATTTACAATTAGGTTCCTAAGGTTCATAAATCTTTCCGTTAGGTCCCTGATATTCTCTTTATTTCCATTTGAATATTTTACTTTTCAATAATTTTAATTTAGTCCCTAAATTTCTTCAAATTGCACTTTAGTCCCTAAATTATTAAACTTCATAAAACTTGCTTTAAGCCTTCCCAAATGAGTAATATCATGCTAATAAGTGTCTTTACTGAGTCCCTACAAGCATTCTAAGCTAAGAACCACCTCATTTGGACTAGATACGACAAAAAATAGAGCTTTCTCGAAAAATTGTTTCTAGAGAGAAAGTCTCGGTTCTTGCCAATGAGGGCATGACGAACAAAGCTAACAGTGGGGGTGGGGGGGAGGGGGGAAAGCTTACTCTCATCTCGAGGATCCTTCTTGGATAAATCAGCGGCTCAATCGGTGGCCCGAGTGGTCTGAAATCGTACGGAACACTATTTAGGTAATCCAGACAAAATATTAGGAATTATGGCGAACGACGGTAGTAGGGACTTACCAAAGAGGTGCAATGAGGGCGTGGGCACGATTAGGGATGGTGGGGGAGCCTTTGTTTGGACATAGGTAGCCACAGAGGGACTCGAATTTGGCTCGATCAGGTTTGGGGCAGAAGATAGTTTATTGTGCGACCACACTAGAGCTTCTCTAGCCGTCCTCGAACCGAAGGGAGGGTGCTGCTGGGTGGAGAACTTTCTCTGAATTTACTGGACATGTCATCCTTTCTTGTTGAGAAAAAGGCCCGTGCTAGAGCTCTGGTATGGAGGTCATCAAGAAAGTGAGTGATGAATTTAATTCAAGAATTAGAGGTATAAGGACAATGAGAGGGGATGGGCTTTTTATATAGGAGGCTCAGCAACCCTCGACTCTACTAGTTTCCAAATTAGCTGAGCCCATATCCTCCAGATCTCCTGTGGTCTGAGCAATATTTGCTCGCTAGAAATGAAAAGGAAATATTGCAATTTCTCGTTCTAAGAACAGTGCCCCTGACATGAGATTGAAAATAATATTGTGTGCACAGCGAGCTGCCACATAGCGTGTAGTGATTGGTTGGATTTGTTGACATGTGATCGGACTCACGGTCTTGGACATCATTTGACTCATTGCCATGTGACAAACTCCCATTGGTCACTAAAATTGACATGGCTGATGACTTGGTCTAGTTATCAAATGACCGTTGAGACTTTGTCACATGGTGTGCTCTAATTGGTTGATTTAAATATCGAGTTTGATCGGACCCAACTAGACTTGATCGGATTTGACCATGTTAGGTCCAGCAAGACCTAGTGTACCAGATGACCGAAACCAAGAACAATTGGATGGACCCGGTGATCGAGTCCAAGAACAGCTTGATGGACTCGATGACTAAGTACAAATTCGAGTCTTGTGGCAAGGAACTCGAGTCAAGTCCGAGTCCACATAAACCCGAACCTGACCTAGTTAATTACCACCACTAGTGCGACCATAACATGAATGAGGTCATGGGAACCTTGATTCGATTGTAATTATATCTAAGCAATTATAACCTAAATCGAGTACTAGGAGATCGAGTCTAATTCGGGTCGAATTTAGACGACCATAATCCGAGTCGAGTTCACAAAGTAGTTCGAATGTGAATTAGACCCAATTTAGGTTTTGGGTGGTCGAGTTCAATTTAAACTAGTTGGACTCGATCGAGTCTCATTCGCGTACAGACTTGGTGAGACCCAAAAATCCAACCATCGGGTCTCAACATTGTAAGTTGGACCCGACTCACGAATGAGGGTTCAACTATTAGACCCGGACCCCAAGTTTACATGGAGCCGACCGGGTCTTTTTCCACCCCTAGTATAAGACCAATGGCCTTAATTAATAGATTGTTTCGGTTAATGGATGCCATTAAAAATGTACGTTAAATAAAGGGTTTTTTAGGGTAACGTTATTATATAATATCTCTAATTTATAGTTGCATTATCTAATTTATAAGCAAGGTGAGTGCAATCATAATTTTGAATGATCTTAATAAATTTACAACCTTAAGATAACTAAATACAAGATTTTATAAAAATAGCTAAATAACTATTATTTAATTTCACTTATATTTATAGATGGGAAAACAAACATTTATACAAATATCTACTTTTGAAAGTCAAATAGTTGTGAAATGAGAGTTTAATTAAGTGATTTTAAAAGATAATTTAAATTAGTATTTTGATTATAGAAAGTGACCTAAACATCAATTTCAATAATGATAAACTCACCATTTCAATATGTTTTTAAGAAATTGGAAGAGAAGGGTAAATACAAAGGTGGAAAAAATCCCACTTATCAAAATATTTATAAAATTTTTAATTTATATTTCAAAGTTTTAAATTATGATGAAATTTTTTTTATGATTTAAGTATTATATTATGTGGGGATAATGGAAAAAAAACGTGCACGAATTGTTACATATACTCAACCTATTACCAGGTTGTCACAAATGAGTTTACAAACTTAATATTTTTTAAAATATTGTATTTTAATATTTTTATAACCCAATAATATAAATACCTTATACATATATATTTGTAAAATTAAAAAAAAACTATTGAAAAATGCTTACAAACTTAATACTCAAAAACCTTAAAGAAAATTTAATTGAAAGAAAACTTAAAGAACAAAATAAAACTCTCCATAAGCAAAATAATTATTGTACTAAAATATTAAATAATTGTAGCTTTTTTTTGTAGGACAACTTAATTTAAAATTAAAAAATGTTTATTTTATTTTACATATACTTATTTTTAAAATAACTTTATTTTTATTATTTTATTACCGACTTAATTTACTATAAACCTTATTCCAAAGCTCAATTTTTGTAGAAGTATAATTATTTTATTGTATTATTATTAATAATAAGTTTTTTACACCAATCTCATTAATTAGTTAAATAAAACAATTACATCTAAATCAATCTCCACTTTTATTTCTTACTTACATTTTAGCCTAATTATTGTAAAAAAATACTCACTGCATATAGATTTTCCTAAAATTATTTGAGTATGCTTATTTTCTAATTTCATCATACTTAAATAATATTTGAATTATTAACTACCATTTCCCTTAAATATATACCATATGAATAAATAAATACCCATTTTAGACTTGCTCCAACGTAATCCGCTGCGTCGCCGTCGGTGCCGGTTTAGCTCTCTTTCCTCAGTCTTCCCCTCTGAACTTCTCTATTCCTCATTTGATCATCACTGTCTTTCTCTTCTTCCCCTTCCTCTTCTCCACGAGCGGCTTTACACTAGCTGGGTCGCTCCCATTGATCCACCCATCCGCTATCGACTTACGCCATGAATATTGAATAGTAAGCCTCTTCTTGTACTGATTATTTTTAATCCCACTGCTAAGCGGGAATTGAACGTTGTGCTAAGGGGTTGTTTGCGTCGTACATTGAATCTCATTTCTGTTCATCGATCTCTATTTTCATATTTTTGGCTGTGACTGGGGTCGAACAATGAAGATTTTTATTTTTTTTTCAGCGTTTCCTATTCTTATGTGATCCAATTCCAGTCTTTCTTACTACCAAAATAATCCTGCTTGACTAGTTTATCTATTGGCGACAATCTCATGCTTTTCATTGGCGCGATATCTACCGTATTTACCATTTTCATTCGTTCAGCCTCATTCTGCAGCTGATGAACATCTTCTGTGCCAATCAAATGCTGCGGTTTTGATCACTTACGTTTCCACTTGCAGAGCATTATTTTTAACGCGCCATATGATGTCTATTTATGCAGCGACTATTTGTTCAAGTTGTTGCTCATCGGAGATTCTGGAGTTGGAAAATCATGCCTTCTTTTGAGGTTTGCTGTGAGTCGTGCGGACAGGATCTTTCTCCCAGCTTTTCTCATCTATTTTTACTGTATCCACATGTACTTCGTATTATCCAAAATCAACAACACTTTTCTGCACCAACTTTTGCGCCACGAGAGAATCATAATAATATTACATGAACAACTACTTCAAACTATATACACTATTACTCTGCGCATTAGAAAGCTCTTCATCTTTTATAGTTCCTTGACATTGAGTTGTACATCAATAAAACTATTCCATGAATATTATTTTTAGTGCTGATTGTGTCTATGCCTGCCAGGATGACTCATACTTGGACAGTTACATTAGTACTATCGGTGTTGACTTCGTAAGCACATATATCTTCAATTTTTTTTTTTACTTTCTTTTGAGTAAATGCATCTGCTAACGTAACTCATGTCTAGTTGAAACTTAGCTATTGACCTCTATTGGACTTAAAGAACTCATATATATACTTCTTTGTTTCATCTGCAGAAAATACGCACAGTTGAACAAGACGGGAAAACCGTTAAACTTCAGATTGTAAGAGGAGTCTCTCTTGAGTTCAACAATTCTCATGGCCCAATTGTCTGATATCAGCAATTACTTCAAAAGAATGGTTTTCACTATGCATGTTATCTCCTAATACTTGCTTTTTGAGATGCTCCGAGTCTGAATTGTTTCCTCATGTGGCAGTAAATTTATTACTTCTGTTTATTTAGTTATTCAAGGACAATTTATCCTTTTCTTACTCCCATTTTCTATGGATGGCAAAGTGGGACACTGCAGGACAGGAACGATTCAGGACAATTACTAGTAGCTACTACCGTGGGGCACATGGCATAGTTGTGAGGATTTATTTTACTGTTTCTCTCCATATTTGCCCTGAGACCTTTTTGCATAATATGTTATCTCCTGAGCTTTTCTATGATGGATGTTTCAACAAGGGCAGATAGTTTATGATGTTACTGACCAAGAGAGCTTCAACAATATTAAGCAATGGTTCAGTGAGATAGACAGATATGCAAGTGATAATGTAAATAAGCTTCTTGTCGGGAACAAATGTGACCTAACAGCAAATAGAGCTGTTTCTTATGATGCTGGAAAGGTAAACTTTCGTCCAGCGCTTCTCTCTTTTTTAATTGGATTGGTTGAAAAAGTTGTAAGTACATCTGTTTGAATCTTTCTGGCAATGGAAAGGAATTTGCTGATGAAATGGGTATCCCATTCATGGAAACAAGCGCTAAAGATGCTACAAATGTGGAGGCAGCTTTCATGGTTATGGCAGCTGATATCAAGAAAAGGTACCAATTTTCACCCAGTATAAAGTTTCTTTGTCAATGTACATGCTCTATATCTGCGATCATTTTGATATGAGCCATCTGATTCTACAGGATGGCTACTCAACCATCAATAGGCAGTACAAAACCTTCAACTGTTAGACTGCAGGGGCAACCTGTGAATCAAAAGGGTGGATGTTGCTCATCTTGATTTGTTTTTCCTTATAAAACCATTTACCTGCATTCTGTGTCTACACTCTCTTCGGTTACACTGCTTATTTCTGGGATGGTGTCATTAGATAATGAATTATTTGCCAGTTATTACACTGTTTTCAATTAAATTTGAGCACATATCGTCTCAAATCACGGTCATATGATTTAAAAACTGTCTAGTACATTGGACCGGGGTCATCCGGTCTGTATGGTGGGTCTGCTGTCAGCCCTACCCTATATGGAACCCCTGCACCAGGAACCAGTTTTATGCATGTAAGATCCATTTGTCTACTTTATATACAACCAAGCAGCATATCATTATGCAGATAGTCAAATTAAAAGGACAAAAACCATGTTGGGATAAATAAATATACATTTAATTTAGGAATAGTTCCTAACATTTACAATATAATTTTTTATTTTTTTAAACTACAAAGCCTTATACGGAATCATTATATGGGCATAATTTTTGGACTCAATCATATATTTAGTATACAAATTTTGCTAAAATTAAACAATATTTGTTGCAAAAAAAGAACCTCTTTATACAATTTTTAACTTTTGTTAAATCATACTAACATAAAATTAATGATTTGTTATATATATTATCATATAATCTATTTTGGTGAGTAGTGATGTGATAAATACTCAAGTGACATTTAAGATATGTTCTTAAAATACCTAATTTCCAAATGTGCACAACCATTCATCCCTAACAAATGCTTAGGTTGCAAGAACTTTAGGGATGTAGTTATATACTGATGTTCCAAAGGGAGGTGCCTCACCATTTTAGACGTTAAAAGATATGTTGCAAGTATATGCGTAGTGAGTGAATAGAAATTAGAAAAAAAAATTGAACTTATAAATCATTTAAACTTAGTAGAAATAAATTAGGTGAATAATGATAGAACTAGTATTTTATAAACTATAATTTCTTTTTAAATTAGAAATGATCATCTATATATTTTAGTTATCTACTCCTAAAAACAATGTTATTGTCTGTTCCATCACAACATGATAAAAATGAGTGGATATTATCGATAAATATCTCAAGAACCTCATTCATATATATATATATATATACCGGATGTTAACGTTATTTTGGATTGAATTATTTGAATGGGTTTGTAGTGGTAAACAAATTATTTATTTGATAATTTTTTTTGGAATGGTTAAAAAACCACTCTAAATTCCTTCATTAGTAATCACTCCAATTTTAGGGTTTTGAAGTAAATATAATTTTTTCAATTAAAATAATATTAAATTACATTAACATCTTATCTTTTTGTTATATATAGTACAAAAAATTATCTTATTTTTTCATTTCTATTTTATTTGTACTTTCTTCTTCTTCCCACTTATTCTTCTTATTCTCGCATTTGCACTATCTCAGGTTACTTTTAATTTTTAATTAAATAAACTTAGTTAACTATTTTTTAAATATATTTGTAGTTTTTTTTTGTTTCATATACAAATATTTATGTTTAATATTTTTTATATACTATATTCTAGATTTGTTGTTTATTTTATATTCATTATTTTTATGTATTTTAAATTAGTTAATTGTGTGTTTATAATATATTCTAGATTTATTAATTAGTTTATATTTACTATTTTTATTTATTATAGATTAGTTATTCTGTGTGTTTAAAAATTGATAATTTTGTAAGTGTATATTTATTTGAATATATATTATATTATTATTATCTTTTAATTTTGAAATATCCAATTTATAGTATTTACAAATATATTGTTGTAGATTAATGACAAAAAGAATGAGTAATGACTAATCATGTTAAATGAAGTGTTGAACTACTACAATGGATGATGTTGTTATAGATTTATTCTTGCATCAAAATAATACAATTGGTAAGACGGGTAATAACCCACACACGCATACGAAGCTTAAAAAGTGGACAACCAAGTATAGTATGGAATGCACAAAATAAAACCAATAATCGGAAGTGTTCTATTTAAGGAAGAAAGGATAAAACAAAAGTTGTGGATAGAGAAGAATATAAAGCAAAATAGATACCCTAACACAGATAAGGGTACGAAGAAAGGGAGAAAAGGAAACCTCCAAGCAATGGTAAGAAGGTTGAACATGTAGCTTCTAGAACAAAAGTCTCTACCTTGAGGGAAACATTAGTGAATGAAAACATAAAAAGGTAACTCCCCGAAACAAAACAATATACTGAAAAGGGTCAAATGGAAATAACAAACTATGAAGTGGTTACAAACAAGTAAGAGCGGATTAAGGCCAAAGGAAATCCTTGAGTAAAGGATGTTATTGGGAGTGATGATGAACATAAGAATGGACGAGTCCTAGCATGTCAGTAAAACATCTGGAGATCAAATAATTAGAACCGAAAATACTCAATAAGGATGTGAAAAGGGGATGAGTGGGTAAGGAGAACCGACACAGTTGTGTAAATTGAGTTAATAACGGTAAAGGTAGTTGAGGAATACTATCAGAGGAAAAGAGGGATGAAGTTATGCATTCCTTGAGAGGTTGAAAAATAACCCTAAAGGAGGTGTTTTGGAGATATAATGGATATAGAGATAAAATTTAAGAACATACCCTAAGGTAAGGTATGTCTAGTTATGACAAACTCTATGGAAGGAGTAAATAATATAAAGGAAAATTAATTCCTTAAGTGAAGGATGTAAAAAGGATTAATTGCCAGGATGAGAGAAAAGTTTGCATCTTAAGCAAACACCAAAGGGGCATCAAAGGAAACGATTGCTCATATAAGGTAGCTAACTAAGTTTTGGGGACAAAACTCCTAAAAGGAGGGGAGAGTTGTAAATCTCGCCCTTTTGAGCTAAGGAAAATCGGGAAGGAAACCGGTCAAAACCGAACTGGTTCACAAATCCGATCAATTATGAATGGGTAATTTAGGAATTTACAATTCCCAGGTGATCCAAAGGGCTCAAAATACTATGGAAAAGAACCTTAGGATGAATTGGAAGAGGAAAATTAGATTAGTTTGGATGAACCGGGTCCAACAGGATTGAACCGGTTTATGAACTGAGTCAGTTCATGAACTGGAACCGATAGAGATCGGGCAAAACAAAGGAATTCAACTCTATTGTACTCCAACGAATTCATAAACCTTGGGAAGAAACCTTAGAACAAGGTGGGAGAGAAAAACTAGACTGGTTCTGGTGAATTGAACCGATTTAAGGACCGAGTCAGTTTATGAAACCGGAATTGATAAAGAGATGGTAAACCAAAAATTTTATGTACCTTAAGTGACCCAAGGAGTCACAAAAGACATGGAAATGGATTTGTGAAGGAATTAGGAATGTTTGGACCGGTTTGAACCACTATTGAACTGAATCATAAATTTATTTTTTTAGGTGGCTTAAATAATTCAAATTGGAGATTTGAGGCCATCATTGGATAGAGAATGGATTTAGAGGAATTTAGAAATTTTTAGATTTGAAAAACTTGGTCGAATGGGGGGTGAACCGGTCGGTTTAAGCTTTGAACCTTGTTCGGACCGGTGCGGTCCAGTTCGGAACAGTGTCATCTTCTTCCTTAGGATGACAACACTGTTCACTCGCCAGGAAACTGAAGAAACGCCGACGAAGAAGAAACACTTCTGTTTGGGGCGTTTCAGGTCATCAATGTCTATCATAATGGTGCCAAACGGACGGCCAACGGGTCCCCGAACTCCCTATATAAAGAGCCCCTCCCCATTCATCCTCTCCACACCTGAAAACTTCATTCTCTCTCAACTGCTCCATTTTCTAGCGAAGCTTGAATCAAAGCTCTAACATGGGGTCTTTTCTAAGCCAAATAAAGTGACGTTGGGTTCTTTAGAACCGGGGAGAAGTCAGCTACACATTTGTAGTCTCTGTTTGCTCTGAGGGTCGCTGGAGAAATGCCGACGTAATGAAACAGTGAAGTAGCTCTGGCGGACCGAAGCTGCCCTGTTTCGGCCGAGTTGAAATTGGCCAATTCGAGCCCTCCTCAGGCCAAACCAAGCCTTCCCAACACTTCCTCAGCCCTTCCACGGCCGAATTAGGACTGAAAGGTAAGCCAATACGGCTCCATTCTGCAATTTCCGGCCAGTGCTAGAGAGAGGACCGATAGAATTTCAATGATGAAATTCTAACTCAATTCGGAATCAATTGATGCAATTCTTGATTCTAGGATGGACCTCAACATGAGAGCTATCTACCTAGATTGAAAGCTCGGACCGTCATGCCCTCACCGGTGAGTAATCGAAACTTTCTCACTCTATACTCTATTTTCCAACGAAGCTCCGTTTGAGCTCGTTTCGGCGTCAAAACTCACGATTCAAAGTTCTATGGAATCGTATAAACATGGAAGAATTCAATTTCAACTTCAATTTCAACAATTAGAGGTGTTTGATCGGTTAATTTGATGAAATCAAATTCGACTGTGTTAAAGAGTTAGAATTATGGGGAAAATTAGGGAAAATTTGGGGATTTTCGAAATTCAAAGGACCAAAATGCAATTTTATGAAATTGAGGGTTAATTGGGCATGAAAATAATGTTGGAGGACCAATTGAGGAATTTTGGAATTTTTAGGGTAAAACTTACCATTTTTGTAAATGAAGGGCAAAATGGTAATTTTGGAAAAGTTGGAGGACCAAATTGGAAATTTGGGAAATTTATCCCCTTTTTGTGAAATGGAATAAATTGAGGTCCTATGATAAATTTTAGAAGTTTTAGGACTCAATTTGAGGAAAAACCGGCATTAGGGACTTAAAGTTAAAGAGAAATAACTTTAGGGACCTAATTGCAAATAAATGAAAGTTTGACTTTCTCATTCATTTGGAATGAATGAAGGTGATTAGGTCGAAGGATAATGAACTGAGATGTTCATATCGTGTAGGAACACGAAGTACCGGGAATGCTAGCAAGGACAAGCTCATGTGAATACAAAAAAACTGCTCTAATGGAATTCACGGCATTAACGGGTGAGTGGGTTTATTAATATACCCGATTGTAATGATGAGCACAACTTAAAGATAAAAATCAGTTGTCGGTTGTGAGTGGAAATTTTATATCATACCCGGTTGGGGATGATAAGTACCTCGGTATGAAAACCCACTATTAAGTGGTATTTTAAGCATCACAAATTAAAGGAAGTGATGTGAAAATCATGCGAAAAACTACTTACTGATTGTAAGTAGATCATACCCTGTTGGTATGATTAGACTTCCTTGAAGGAAGTTGAAAACTCGTTCATTGGTTATGAATGGAGGTGTCCTTATACCTGAGCAATATAATGGATAGAGAAATCATATGTTTTGTCAGAAGTGCTCTCCCCTGACTGTGTGGCAATACTTAAACAATTTGGAATACCTTCTCGACGGGAGCTCGAATAGCTCTGATAGGCCGGGGGCTTCGGTTTTGGAACTTGGGGCCTAAATGCCCGATTTTGAAAGTCTCATACAGTGGGCCCAAGGCTAGTTAGCATGAGGAGGAGCTCATAAATGAACATGATATATGTGCCATAAAACTTAATTAATGAATTGTTTGGCCATGATACCAAGATAGGACCAACATGCTCAGTCAACTAGCGGTAGTGCGATATAACCGATCGACGGACCAGTCAAGACAAACAAATGTGGGTTGAGTTGAGAGTCAGGGCCGTTGGACCAGTGGCACCACAGATTACATGGCAATATGAGAAAATATTGTTTGTGCATGCACTGTAAGTACAAGATCATCAAGATGCTCATGAGGGGTAGTGATGCGTCCTAAGGGCACTGGATGACCTGGTGGCTATAAAGGCAGTTCGTCGTTTCAGGTGTCTGTGCGAAATTTGGACTAGCACCAAGCACATGAGATCGGGGTGAGGACAAGATGAGGTCCCTGTCCTCATACAAACACGAAGAAGTGATTTCAGGATTATGGGTCGGATGTCACGTACATCCACTCATTCCCAGGGTAGAAGTGGTCGTGCTTCTATCCAGGTGGTAAGAAAAGTTGCTCCGAAGCCACTAGCGGGTTCAGTAGTGATACTGACTTGCGAATGTGTGTAACCTTCATGATGAAGGATGTGTGTTGGGTGATGACACACCGTGGTAACTAAGAAATGATGAAAAAACCAGAATTTTTAAATAAAGGGATTTTTGAAAAAGAAAGGAGTCTGGCATACTCCATATAAATATTTTTCTTAAAAGTTAAAAGTAGACTTTTGAAAACCCATTCACTGAGTAGTCGTACTCACCCCCTCCCTTATATCCCTTTCAGGAAATCCCAGAAAGCCTAACCTTAAAAACCATTAACTAAGACATCTGTAATACAGGTATGTAAAGTTTAAAATTTCATGTAGTTTTGATTATTCTATTCCAGGAAAAGGTGCAGGTTAAAGGACGCCTTACTCTTTACGGTTTACAATAAAGAAAAACCCTTTAATAAATCGGAAGAGTGGTGGGTTGATCATGGGGATCCGACCAAACTGGGTTGGGGCGTGACAGGTTCGGTTTGGAAGAGTGTCATCTTCTTCCTGAGGATGACAACACTGTTCACTCGCTGAAAAATTGAAGAAGCACCAGTGAAAAAGAAACGTTTCCATTAGGTACGTTTCAGGTCTTCAATGCCTATCATAAAGGTGTCAAACGGATGGCCAACGGGTCCCTGAGCTCCCTAAATAAAGAGCCCCTCTCCATTCGTCCTCTCCACACTTGAAAAGCTCACTCTCTCTCAATTACTTAGTTTTCCGACGAAGCTCGAACCAAAGCTCTGATATAGTGTTAATTCTGAGCCAAAGAAGGTGAGGTCAGGTTCATTAGAACTGGGGTGAAGTCAGCTACATAGTGGTGACATCCATTCATTCTGAGAGTCACCGGAGAAGTGCCGGCGTGATCGAACAGTGAAGCAGCTCCGACGGACTGAAGCTACCCTGTTTTGGCCGAGTTGAAATCGGCCAATTCAAGCCCTCCTCAGGCCAAACCAAGCTCTCTCGACACCTCCTTAGCCCTTCCACGGCCGAATTAGGACCGAAAGGTAAGCCAATTCGACTCCCCTTTGCAATTTCTGATTAGTGTTAGAGAGAGAGTCAGTCGAATTTCAATGACAAAATTCTAATCCAATTCGACATCAATTGATGTCATTCTTGATCCTAGAAAAAACCTATAGAGGAGAGCTACCTGCTCAGATAGAAAGCTTAGACCGCCGCCCATCACCGATGAGAAATCAAAGCTTTCTCTCTCTATAGTCCGTTTTTCGGCGAAGCTCCGTTTGTACTCATTCCGGCGTTAAAACCTGCGATTCAAAGTTCCTTAGAATTATATGAACTTGTAGAAACTCATTTTCAACTTTAATTTCAACGAATAGAGGTGTTTGATTGGTCAATTTGATGAAATCAAATTCGGCTGTGTTAAAGAGTTGAAATTGGGGAAATTTGGGGATTTTCGAAAATTTGAAGGACCAAAATGTAATTTTCTAAAATTGAGGGTCAATTGGTCATAATAATAATAATATTTGAGGGTCAATTGAGAAATTTAGAATTTTTGGGGCAAAATTTACCATTTTTGTAAAGGAAGGGAAAAATGGTAATTTTGGGAAAATTGAGGGACCAAATTGAAAATTTGGTAAATTAAACCCATTTTTTCGAAATTTAATAAATTGAGGTCCTAAGATAAATTTTAAAAGTTTTGGGACTCAATTTGAGGAAAAACCTGGCAATAGTGACTTAAAGTTAAAGAAAAATAACTTTAGGGACCTAATTGTAAATATATATAAAGTTGGATTTTCTCATTCATTGGAACAAATGAGGGCTATTAGGCCAAGGAAGCATGAACAACTATGTTCATTTCGTGTAGGAGAACAAGACATCAGGAACGCCAATTGAGGTCCAACGTGCAAGGGATAGAACTTGACTAAGTGGAATTTCACTGTACGATCGGGTGAGTGGGATTTTATATCATACCTGGTTGGAGATGATAAGCACATCGAAATAAAAACCCACTACTATGTGGTATTTTAAACATAACGACTTAGAGTGGTGATGTGAAAACCATGCGGAAAAACTACTTATCGGTGGTAAGTAGATCATACCCGATTGGTATAATAAAACTTCCTCGAAGGAAGTTGAAAACCCATTCATTGGTTGTAAACGGAGATGTCCTTATATCGGGTCAGTATAATAGACAGTGAAAACATATTTTTGTCGGAAGTGTTCTCCCCTGACCGTATGCCAATGCTTAAACAATTTGGGAGACCTTCTCGACAGGAGCTCAAATAGCTCTTAGGCCGGGGGCCTCAGTTTTGGAACTTGGGGGGCTAATATGCTCGATTTTTTAAAATCTCGAACAGTGGGCCATAGGCTAATGGGCACGAGCAGGAGATCGTAAACGAACATAATATATGTGCCATAAAACTTTAATAAGTAAATTGTATGGTCATGGTATCAAGGCTGGTCCGACATTCTCAGTCAACTAGCAGCAGTGCGACATGACCGGTCTTTGGATCAGTCAAGACAAATAGCTGCTGGTTGAGTTGAAAGTCAGGATCGTTGTACTAATGACACCACATATTATATGGAATAATAAGAAAACATTATTTGTGCATGCACTATGAGTAAGGGATCATCAAGACGCCCATTAGGGGTAATGATGCGTCCTAAGGGCCCTGGACGACCCGATGAGAATAAGGGTAGTTCGTCGTTCCAGGTGACCGTGCAAAATTTGGAGTAGCACCAAGCGCATGAGACTGGGGTGGGGATGGGATGAAGTCTCTGTCCTCATATAGACATGAAAAATCGATTTCGGGATTGAGGGTCGGATGTCACGTACATCCGCTCATTCTCAAGGTAGAAGTGGTTGTACTTCTATCTAGGTGGCTAGTAAAGTCGCTCTGAAGCCATAAGTGGGTTCAGTGGTCGTGCTGACCTGCGAATGTGTGTAACCTTCATGATGAAGGATGTGTGTTGGGTGATGACACACCATGATAATAAGAAATGGTGGAAAAACCCGAATCTTTTAATGAAGGGATTTTTGAAAAGTGAGGAGTTTGGCACACTCTAATATAAATATTTTTCTTAAAAGTAGACTTCTGAAAAACCCATTCACTGAGTTGTAGAAACTCACCCCTCTTTTCTATCCCTTTTCAGGAAAGGAGAAAATGACTAAGAGTAACACCGAGCCTTACCCTTTATCATGTATGCTTAATTTTTCCTTAAGCTTGCATTTTAATTAATATATGTCTTCCAGGAACAAGGTTAAAATTTTGCATGGCTCCTCTTGAGTAAAAGAAGGGGGAAACTCCTCTTGAATCGAGAAAGAGCAGCGGGTTGTTCACGGGGATCCAACCAAACCGAGTTGGGGCATGACAGCTAAAGATAATGGCTATAACTAAAAAGACTCTTGATTGTGCATGCACTATGAGATATTGGGCCATTAGGATGTCTGGTACAAGCTAGTGATGGAGCCTAAGGGCTTTTGGACGACCTAGGGTGCATAAGGGCGATTTGGCGTCCAATATGTCGAGAAGCTCGATGAGCTTCCTACGCACTAAGACCGAGGCAATAGGGGAAAGGAGGTCTCATCCCATAAAGCAGACATCATAAAATGATTAGGGTTTAAGGGTCATATTACTGATGTTCACTCAAACTCAGGGTAGAGGCAGTTAACCTCTATTATGGTGGACGTTAAATGCGCTCTAGTCCACAAGTGGAATGGTCGGGGATCATTCTGCGAACGTGTGATTCTTCCTATGATAGGAGGGCGGTTGAGGCATGAATAATATGCGAGTAATGACCAATGAATTATCAATGAATGAAATAACAAAGTAATCGTTATAGAAGTTTCTTTCACTATGTATATGTACCTATATACTCATTCCCCTCCTCTCACCCTTTCAGGTCTAGGACAAAGACGGAATGTTCTCGGATAAGCTCGGGCCCTCAAGGTACGTTTCTTACCCCCGACTTATAGTAAGGGAATGAACGTAGGCACACCTTTACCTTCCCTATATCATCAAGGTAGGGATACCCGAATGATGCATGGAAGGGTGGCAGGTTAATCACAGGATCTCAACCAAACGGGGTCGGGGCGTGACATAGTTATTGAGTAATTTTACTACAAGAGCATGAGTCACAAAATAGTAAGTGGGAAATATTTCTCATTGATAAATGATGGGAAAGCACACGACTCATAATTTGAAAAGAAGGGTAACCCAAACGTTGATGCCACCGAGTAACAGACTTGATGTGACTAATACAAGCAATTGAAGAAATATTAAAACGATTGCGCAAATAGTAGAGACCATTCAAACAACTCCAATGGAGCAGCTCTTGATGAGAAAATAGATATTTGATAAAAAAATGAGTAGAATAGAATTCAAAATTACATGTATTGTCTTGAGTGAAATGAGATACGTATAATAAGTTTAGAGAAATTTTGGGAACATAATAAATATTAGTAAGTGAGAAACATCGGGTATGTGAGGTTAAATAGGCATATCCAGAAGAGATAATGGGTAAATCTATCCCATCTCCAATCATGAGGTGCTCAGAAAGTATCGAATCGTCCTGAATAAACAAGTTTGACAAATCATTAGTAATATGACTAGTAGCACCTGAATCGACATACTAGTATAGATGATGTGAATTTGGTTTATATCTAAAAGAAGAGTGGGTCTGAGCAGTAGAGGCTGTGCGCTTTAATTCAAATGATGGGTCGAGTGGCCGGTGAGCCTACATAGGTGACATATCACACTGTAGGAAGAGGTGAGTTATATCCAATGGGAGAAGTAGGCCGAATTGTAGAACATATAAGAGGTTAGGCACCCGTCTGATGTGGGCTGAAACATGGTCCAGATCCACGTGATTTAAATCCCTATAGAGAAAAATGCCCATGATTTTTAAGAGGCTTTCCCCAGCCTCTATCAGTTACTCCATTGCGTCCTTCTCTACGATTAGGGTTTATGAGATCATGTTGTCGAGATATTGGATGATTAGTGAAGCGAGGGTAGGGCAGAGTCGGAAGGAGCCCCTGTGGTCTATGACTGGAGAAGGCAGAAGTAGGAGAAGCAGCCTGAGAAGAACCTCCGAGTAGGCCAGAGAGCGGTGCGCCACTAGAGCCAGAGTCAGAACCATATTTTTGAACTCATCCGAGCATCTTGGGTGAAGAGAAGGGTCTTCAGCGAATTAAGAGTCATTGTTTCGAGAATATGCGACATTGCAAGGATAAGAGCTTCTCATTCTCTATCTAAACCATCAAATAATTTGTTATTAATTTTATGATATGGTTTCGGATGATCGATTTAGGCAAAAAAGGTAGATAAGTTGGAAATGGTTGCCAAATAGGATGTCATAGTTTAGTCTCCCTTTTGCATCTCCATCCATTATTGATAAATGATATCTTTTTGAGCGCGGGTTTGGGAGTTGTACAAAATTTCAAGTCGGCTTCAAGTGTCTACAGAGGTAACAGCTCTGATTATTTGTAAATTCACCTCATTAGATAAATAGTCAATTATAGTTGTTAAAGTATACTTATTCCAGATAGTTCATTCTTCATATTTTGGCTTGATTATTTTAAACTGAGTAGCTCATTATTTCAAAATCAAAGTGGGTTTGGATTGAGTGATACTAACACCAAAATAATCAAATAACTAATATGTTTGTAGTAAATTTATGATATTGTTCCGTTAAAAATAATAATTAGTATTATCTAACTTGATAAAAAAAGTATGGAGTGAATTATTAAGAATTATTATGGTAGATTAACTTATTTTTGTAGACAATTATGAGAAAATTGATAAAATATACAGTAAATATTAGTTTTTGTTTAAGAGTTTTTAATATTAGGGAGCAAAAATGTAAATAGTAATAGATGAGTAAGTGTTGGGTATCTTCAATACTAAAATAATGCAATGTTAATTATATTTATAATATTATAAATTATAGTGTTATTCATATTATTTATATATAATTGAATAATAAATAATAATAAATTACAAAATACTAAATTAACACATTATTAAATTTGGTGTGATAAATACAAATAAATATGTATATAATTATAATGAATTTAAATTGTATAATAATAATTATATATATTATATAATAATAAGAAAAATAATATATATAATAAAACTATATTATATAAATACATATATATTAAATAAATTTTAATTTATTAATATACAACATCAAAGGGAAAAAATAATATACTCGTTTGAAACCATATTCAAATTATGGGACAGTGGATAACGGCAGAAAAATACATGAATTTTTTTCGCAAAGAAAAACATACGAGATGGCTTTTATTTTTATTTTATTATTATTGTAACCTAATATTATAATAACATTTGATAATTGTGACAAATTTTTTTATTATTTTTTAAGAATATATCTAAAATTATTACATATTTTTTAAAATTTGATAGGGTTGAGTGAGTAAAACATACCGTTGAAAGTAAGATTTTTGTGTTATTCAATCTCGTTTTGCTAAAAAAACCCAACATATATATATATACCTATATATTAAATATATATAGCATTTTTTTTGTCATTTCTGCCGCGTTGTTCAGGAATTGTGAGGTTTGACTGGGTTGTCTTACAAAGTGATCAGGTCATTTTGCTTTTTTATGTTAGGGGTCGTATCTCCTTTATCTGTCAAAAAGTGAAAAAAAAAAAAAAAAACTATGTTAATGAATCCAAAACCAATGAAGATAGTGAATACTAGGAATTGTTTGATAGTTGGGGGCTTTCCAGTAGTAAAGTAGACCCGATTACAATGATTCAATATTAATTTTTAATTAAAAATTTCAATTAATTGTAAATTAATATAATTGATCTATATCAATAATTACAAAAAATATGCTTTCTTCTGTCTCTATGTAGTTTGGAGCGATTGATTCGTGCTTAGGCTTTGTCGCCCCGAATTCCAAGGCCTAAATCCAACTGCTTAAAAAGGAAATGCACGCAGTTTTTTTAAAATTAGAATCGCAGATAAACAACAATACAAGCACTCTACATTTTCTCCAACCGCACTCGGCAGTGGGCGCCTAATCAGATCTAAAACATCTCCGGCTCGCACGGCCATCAGAAGCTGTTCTGCTCCATATCCTCTTCAATTCAACTGTTGGAGATAGATGATCTTGCCCTCTTCTCTCGAAGAGTGCGTTATAAATTCAGCGCCTTCTTCTGTTGCCGCTTATCTCTGTCTTTTCGACCGTTGATGGAGTTCACCGAAGCATATCAGCAAACAGGTCCATGTTGTTTCTCTCCCAACGCTCGGTACATTGCTATTGCAGTAGATTACCGCCTCGTCATCCGCCACTGCCTGTCCTTCAAGGTATTTGAGAAACTGGTCAATTGTATATTCATTTGTAGGACGCCCCCGTTGATTGATAGCTGGGTGTTTCCTTTCCATTCTTTTGGACCTACATATGGGTTCAATGTTGAGCCTAGCTGCATAGCATGCCCCTAATTCGTAATATGAATTGAAGTTGGCCTGTTTGAGCTATGCTCCTCTTTTGGAGACATTTGGTGGGGCAAATATCACATCTGAGTTAATCCATGCCTCGTTTTGTTTTTGAAGGCGAGCCTCCGATCCTGCATTTTTTACCCAATTGAACTGTTCGTGAGTTTTATGTTCTTAGTGAGTGACCGCCTTGAAAATGGGATTAGAGGCTGCTAAATCATCTGCATGCTCATTTTATCTCTTAATAGAACTGGCAAGTTATTCAACATCTAGACAGTTGAAAACCAATCTTTAATTCAGAGAGTTGGATGCGGATAGATTTCCAGACATAAATTTTTAACTCAATCCAACATTCAATTTTCAATATTGATGTAAAAATGTTGATTATCCCTGTGGCCATCTTTCTTCTTTAGCTGCTTTTGAACACCATTGTGTACCTGTAATATTCAACGCCTTTTGCATTTCTTGCTTGTGGTAGGTCGTGCAGTTATTTTCATGCTTGGATAAGATAAGCTACATAGAATGGGCTCAAGACTCTGAGTACATCCTTTGTGGCCTTCACAAAAGACCAATGGTACAGGCGTGGTCATTGACCCAACCTGAATGGACATGCAAAATAGATGAAGGTCCCGCTGGTATTGCTTATGCTCGGTGGAGCCCTGACAGTCGCCACATACTGACCTTATCGGGCTTCCAAGTACGATTGACAGCATGGTCTTTGGTAAATACAGCATGCGTTCATGTGCAGTGGCCAAAACATGCAACCAGAGGCTTGTCTTTCACTCGAGATGGAAAGTATGCTGCTATATGCACGAGACATGATTGCAAAGACTACGTCAATCTTCTTTCTTGTCATAACTGGGAAATAATGGGTAGTTTTTATGTTGATACTCTGGATTTGGCTGATATTGTGTGGTCACCAGATGACAGTGCTATTGTGATCTGGGATACACCTCTTGAATATAAGGTAATGATATTATTGAGTGCTTTGTCATTTTTTACTTGGGTTGGTAAATTATCCACTTAGTCAGTTAACTCTATTTGCATTTGGGCCCAGAGAGAATTGCTGATAACTCTGTCATCATTTCTATTCAAGGTGTAACTACAGAAATTTTCTCCAAATGATGGAGGTACTCAAGGATTTGTTAACATGATTGGCTTCATGTCATGCTCATGAACTTTTTTGTACAGTACTGACATTTGATGATTGGAACCCATTCGGTTCAACCTTAACTTAATTCATTGTGTATTTACTAAAATCAAAGGAACATTTTCTGGCTTCTTAATCATGGTAGAGAAGGGAATATATGAAACTTATGAGATCTTCCTTAGGTACTGGTATACTCTCCTGATGGGAGGTGTCTATTGAAGTATCAAGCGTACGAGAGTGGATTGGGCGTGAAAAGTGTTTCTTGGTCACCATGTGGCCAGTATCTAGCAGTAGGCAGTTATGACCAGATGCTGAGAGTTCTGAATCAACTGACCTGGAAGACCTTTGCAGAATTTATGCACCTATCTAATGTCCGCCCTCCTTGTTATGCTACTGTTTTCAAGGTGATTTTTCTGTCATATGTTCATGCATTTTCAAATTTTATATATCTCAATCAACATGTTTCTAACTTTAAGATTCTAAATATCAGGAAGTAGATGAGCCATTCCAAATTGACATGTCAGAACTCTGTCTAACGGATGATTTTAGTCAACCCAATCCTAGTAAGAATCACTCCAAATTTAATCTAGTTGGCACTTTGTTTTAATGGATGGAATCTGCTTTGGAGTATCTGTTCTTCAGGCTGGACCTCTTTCAGCCTCGTGCATTTCATTATCTGAAGCTCTGTTCACTTTTCAAGTTCATGATGTGTGTATGATTTTTACTTTGACATGCTAAGGAAAAAAGAGGGAATTTTTTTTACATTTGGTTGAGCTGTATATATTATAAAGATTAATATGATTTACATAGATAGGGTGCACTCATTTAACACGCAATGCTATCTGTTGTGTCTTGTTGGATGTTAAGCTTTTACAAAAAATGTGGTTACTTTATCCTATGTTACTTTCTAAATTAGTTGGACAATGTACTGTTCAAAAAGAGTATGCTGGTCAATTTCGTTCCACATGATACCAAGTTTTCTGAGACGATTGTAGATTCATCTACTGTACCTTAATTTAGTAAACAAACAGGTTTTCCCATCTCTGTCCTGCATCATCTATGGGTGCATTGGTATCACATAAACCAATTTGTATAGTGGGTATTGTTTTATTAATATGTTTCATCTTTCTGAAATCTCATGAAGATACTGCTGAAGGATGTTTCAGAGTTCGCTACGAGGTTATTGAAGTCCCAATTGCTTTACCTTTCCAGAAACCTCCAGCAGACAAGCCCAACCCAAAACAGGGGATTGGTAAGACTCTTTTCATTTGGTTAATTTGTTGAATCAAAATGAAGCCCCTGGTCCATGAAGCATTTATTGATGTTAATTTGATTTTGCTCAATAATTTGTAATAGTCTATTATGAATATTAATATTTTCAGTTTCACCGGAAATCAGTGCTGCTATCCAACTAAATTCACACTATTGAACAATTTTCCATCCTTCGATACATTTAAATGTAATATTGACAAGAGAAAGGAGAGCTTTTGTTTTTTCAAATTTATACTTCAATTTTGTTAGGGTATATGTAGTTGGTGAAAATGCTATATATTATACTTAGAATTTAGTTTTCTTTTTAGCCTTTAGACTAAAACCAGATGATTGAGCAAAAAAACTAAAACCTGATATATGTTGCAGTTATGGCTTTATATTTATATTTCAGGTCTGTTATCATGGAGCAGTGATAGCCAATATATCTTCACCCGCAATGATAGTATGCCTACTGCCCTGTGGATTTGGGACATCCACCTACTTGAACTCGCAGCCATTCTATTGCAGAAAGATCCAATTCGAGCTGCTGCATGGGATCCAACATGCACTCGCCTTGTCCTCTGCACAGGGAGCTCCCATCTCTATATGTGGGCACCCTCCGGTGCTTACTGCATGAGTGTACCACTGTCCCAGTTTTCAGTCATGGATCTCAAGTGGAATTCCGATGGCAGTTGTCTCCTGCTCAAGGGCAAGGAATCATTTTGCTGTGCTGCAGTGCCAGTATTACCTGAGGAATCTAGCGAGTGTAGCTCAGATGAATGATCTGCTCCTGGCTGATTTCTGTGATCAAAATTAGATTGACTACAAAAAGGTGCCTTAGTTTAATTTTACTGCACGGTTGGTTTCAGGTCCAATACTTTATTCGTTTCTATTGTGACCTCGTGTAGGGAAGATCTTGTCTGCGCACCTGCCAGTAGTAGTCAGACTTGCAAGCATGCTGTCTATATTGAGTGCCTTACTTATTTGGTTCCAAGACATGAGAATTGGAATGATCTCTCTGCCCCCATTTAAAGGCTTATGTATTCATAAATTTCTGCTGGTCATTCGTTACCTCGTTGTATAGGTTTGCCGAGTTGGAGTACGTTCATATGCAATGCAGGGATCGATCCATCAGCTTATTCTTTTTCTGATCAATTCTTACAAGGAATTTGGACAGATGTCATTTTGACCGTTAAGCAAGCACGGGAAAGAAGAGAATAACACTTTTATTAGAATTTCAGAATTGCCATCGGTCAGTAAATTAGCCACTATGGACTATATTTAAATTGACTGATAAGATGAATGAATATGGTGCAAAAAAAAGATAATTTGGACTATATCTAAATTGACTGATAAGATGAATGAATATGGTGCAAAAAAAAGATAAGTTGAATCTATGAGAACCATTAAATAGGACAATAAAACTTATAAATTACTATATACAAATATATTTTTGAGAGAATAGTTTTCTAAATGGTTGGTGGTTATTCAAAACCAATTTTCTCATTATCTACCATCGGTGTGTTTAACAATTAACACATGTCCTTAATCATGAAGGGATCACACATATGCAGGGCAATATGTCCACTACACCCACTTGTAGAGTCAGAGTGACTTTATCAGCTACCTAGATAAAAGCCCATTCACTTCTACCCTATAAATGAGTGGATGTTCGCGACATCTGACCCTTATACCCGAAAAGCAACTCTGTGTCCGTACAAAGACCTCATCCCGACTCAACCCCGATCTCATGCGCATGAATCTATGTCGAGCTTCTCTGACTATTGGCACGACAATCTGCCCTTATCTCCACCATGTCGTCTAGTAGTCCTTAGGATGCCTCACTACCCCTATTGGGCGTCTTGATGGTCATGAACCTTAGTGCATGCACAAACAAAGTTTTCCATAAAATCATTAATCTTTGGTGCCAGTGGTCTAACGGCCTCGACCGTTAACTCGACCTGCAACTATTTGTCTAAACCGGTCCATCGACCTGGTTCTGACACACTACCGCCAGTCCATTGAGTATGTCGGTCCTGTCTTGGTACCATGGACAAATCACATAATCATTCATTTATAAATTTTCATGGCTTATCTACATATTTTTTACGAGTTCCTGCTCGTGCCAACTAGCCTTGGGTCCACTATACAAGATTTTCAAAATTGGACATTTTAGCCCCCAAGTTCCAAAACCGAGGCCTCTGACCTATTTGAGCTATTCGAGCTCTCATCAAGAAGGTCTCCCAAAATTTTTAAGCATTGGCACACAGTCAGGGGAGAGCACTTCTGACAAAATAACTTTTTCACTTGTCCATCACACCAACCGGGTGTGATGACATCTCCGCTTATAATAGGTAAGCGGGTTTCCTACTTCCTTCCAGGAAGTTCATCACACCAATCGGGTATGATCTACTTACAACCAGTAAGTAGTTTTGTGTTTAGTTCTCACATTACCCCAACCAGGTGTGATGTTAAAATTCCATATAGTAGTGGTTTTTCATTTTCGAGATACTCATCATCCCAGCCGGGTATGATATGAAAATCCCACTCACCCGTTAAGTGTAGTGTATTCATCTTGATTGGCTTTTTACCTACACACGAGCTTATCCTTGCTGACGTTTCGGGTCCTTCGTAGCTCCTACACGATTTGGACATCCTTATTTATTAACATTTGGCATAATAGCCCTAATTCCTCATGTATGAACAAAATGCCCAAACTTTTTAGTTATTTACATTTAGGTCCCTAAAGTTCCCTTTCCTTGACTTTAGATCCCTAATGCTAACTTTTTCCCCACATTTAGTCCCCGAAACTTCTAAAATTCACTTTGGGTTTTCAATTTATTCAAAATCACAAAGGGGTTCAAGTTTCCCAAATTTCCAATTTGGTCCCCAACTTTTCAAAAATTACCATTTTGCCCCTACTTTACAAAAATGGTAATTCGACCCTAATAAATTTTAAAATCGACCAATTAGTCCTCCAACATCTTTTTCATGGCTAATTGGCCCTCAATTTTTCAAAATTGCACATTGGTCCCTCAATTTTACGAAATCCCCAATTTCCCCCATTTCAAACTGGATGAATTTGATTTCATCAAATTGACCACTCGATCGAGGTTTATTGATCCAATTTAAGGTATGGATCCGTTCCTACACTTCCACACGATTCAATGGTGCTTTGAATCGCACTATTTGGGTCCGAATTGAGCTCAAATTGAGATTTGTCAGAAAAATTAACTTAGAGAGAGAAAGCTTGGAAAGCTTACCATTGAGGGTGTGGCAGTCCGAGCTTTTGATCGGGGCATGTAGCTCTCTTCCTAAGGTTCCTCATAGGATCAAGAATTACAACAATTTATGTCGAATGGAGGGAGAATTTGGTCAATGAAGTTTTGTCGGCTCTCTCTCTAACACCGATTGAAAATTACAGAGGAGAGCCAAATTGCCTTACTTTTCCGCTCTAATTCGGTCGTATGAGGGTTGTGGAAGTATTGAGAGAGCTTGGTTTGGCCTGAGGAGGGCTCAATTTGGCAGTTTTTAGCTCGGTTGAAACAAGGCAACTTCAGTCCACTGGAGCTGCTTCACTATTTGATTACGCCGTCGCTTCTCCAACGATCCTCGGATTAAATGGTGACCACCGTTGGGTAGCTGACTTCTCCTCGAGTTTAAGAACCCGACCTCGCCTTCTTTGGCTCAGAAAAACCCCAATGTCGGAGCTTTAGTTCAAGCTTCACTGGAATATGGAGTAGTAGTAGTAGTAGTGGAGAGAGAGAGAGAGAGAGAGAGGTGTTTTTAGGTGTGAGGAGGATGAATGAGGAGTAGCTTTTTATACAGGAAGCTCGGGGACTCCATGGCCATTCGATTGGTGCCTTTATGGCCTAAAACGCCCTGAACAAAGACTTTTCATCTTTGCCGGTGCTGCTCGCTTTTCGGCGAGTGAACAATGCTGTCATCTGAAGGAAGAATACGACACTATTCTAAACCAGACCAGATCGGTACGAACTGGGTTCAATGCTTAAACCGGTCGGTTCAGGCCCGATTCGACCGAGTTTTTCAAAATTAAAATTTTTTAAATTCATCTAAATTCTCTATCCAATGGTGTTTTCAATTCTCCAATTTGAGTATTTTAAGCTACCTAGAAAAATGAATTTAGAAACCGGCTCAATAGTGGTTCAAATCGGTTCAATCCGGTTCACATGAACCGGTCTGGTTTTCACTTCCAATTCATCCCAACGTCCTTTTCCATGACTTTTATGACTCTTTAGTCACTCGAGATTTGTAAATTTCTCATTTTTCCCTTTCTCTAATGGTTGGGGTTCATGAATCGGTTCGGATCTCTCACCTGAGTTGACCAGTTCTTTCCCTAGTTTCCTTGTCTTTAAGGGACGGGGTTTACACATACAAAGGTTAGAAAGTATAAGAAGAGAACAAAGGAAGAACTTTCAAGGAGTAGTTGGGAGATTGAACGTGAAAATCCCAGAATGGAAGTCCCTAGAAGAAAGATAAGGATAAGACATGTGATCGTGGAAGGAGAAAGTTTCAAGCTAAGTTAACCAACTGATGAAACATCATAAAGTAGAGCTAAAATAAGGACCTCATTAAAAGAAATAGATGGCTAAGTAAATACCTAGAGGGCCAAGTGTGATCTACTTACAAGAGAGTAGAGAAACCAAATAGGGATTTTAGTCAGACCTAGTTGAAGGAAATAACTCATAACAACCAGATCATCCGGGAGAATAAACGATGCCCTAAGATGGACCAGAAAGTAGTGAGGACTACACCCTAAAAAGGGAATGAGATGTGTATTAAGGACAATACGACTCAAGAGACGATGGTCTCAAGATCATATGACAAGGATAATGATAAGATCAAAGTAATTAATGAACTGACCCTCGAGAGGATTATAAATTTAAACTCCAGTAAAGAGAGAGAGAGATGAAAAGGCCAAACATTTGGTAATTAAGGATGAAGGCAAAACCTTTAAAGAGGTCAACAACCAAGACCAAATTTACGACCAAACTCAAGATAGAAGAAAATTAAGTAAGCCTCTCACAGGATAATTGTGAGATCTTAAAATAAGGAAGAGGTGAATCTCATCTAAAAGAAATAGATGGATACATGAAAGAAAGGAGAATGAAGACGAGTACATGTAAGTTCTCAAGAGCAATGTAAGTAGGAAGGGATGGCGTCAGAGAATACCTTTTAAGGTTAGATATTCTAAATAACAAAACGGGAAGAGAACCCTGGAGAAAAGAATATAAACTGCCAAGGAAGGAAAGCTTGGAAGGACAAAAGTGTCCCACCTAAAAAGTAATGGGATCAATAGAAATGGAGATGAGATAAATTCATACAAGATATGTTGGTCAAGATGGAAAGATCAAGTACAAAGAAAAGGTACTCAGGAGGACCCAAGGGGCAAGTTAAGTCTAAATAATGTGTATGTAGGAAAACACATCAAAGGATGTCATGCAAGTAAGGAGGGGTGGATTGCCCATAAAAGAGGAAATAGAGGAAAACACATCTAAAAACCCTTAAAAAAGTTAACCCCTCAGCTAGAAAGGGATTAAAGTAAAAAACCACTAACATCAGGACCGGTGGTGATCAACGCTCAAATTGACAGAGCTTAAAGAGAGAATGTCTAGACATAATGTGGAATACATAGAATGGGATCGATAATTGGAAATTTCTCGGGTAAAGAATAAGGGAAGAGACCGGACTTTCTATTAGAGAAGAATTCAAATAGACAAATACCCTATTATAAGAAGGGGTAAGAAGAAAGGAAGGAATGAAATTTTCAAATAAATGATTGGAAGGTTGAACATGTAGTTCCTAAGGTGAACGTCCTTACTGTAAGGGACATGGTAGAGAGCAAAAACTGATATAAGGGAGCTATCACAAATAAGCAATTGACACTTAAGACCGAAGGAGATTAATTCTTATAAGAAATTTTGAGATGATCACGAGAGAATAAGAGTTGACTAAAAGAAAGGGAAGTTCTTGAGAAAAGGATGCCACTGAAACTAAGGAAGGACATAAGAAAGGTCAAGACTGAATAAAAGAAGTTAACACCAAAATCAATGAAGTGAGTAGGGGGTGCTCGAGAGGACCCCAAGCTAAGGGTTTTAATGACAATGGAAGTGACTACTCACAAGAATGAGTGGGTATCTTGGGACTCTAAATCCTGAAATCCTTAGTAAAGAAACTCAAGAGAGAATTATGCTTTAAGGAAAGAAAGATGTGAATTTAAGGATATAACCTTAAACTTTCAAGTAAGGTACACTTAGCTAAAGAAAGCTCCATGGAATGAATAGTGGGAAGGAAAAGAAAATTTTAAGTGTGTGTTATAAAGGGGTTAAGTGGAAATAACTGAAATAGTTGTATGTCAATAAACTACAAGTTGATATCAAGGGAAATTATTCCTAGTGAGAAGGATGTTGAATAAGTTTTGGGGACAAAACTTCTAAAAGGAGGGGAGAATTGTAAACCCCATCCTTTGGAGTTAAGGAAAAAATGGGAAAGAACTAGTCAACCCGAGTGAGAAAACCAAACAGGTTCACGAACCCCAACCACTAGAGAACGAATAAATTGGGAAATTTACAACTCCTGAGTGACCCAAAGAGTAATAAAAACCTTGAAAAAGGACTTTAGGTAAATTTGGGAGAGAAAACCAGACCGGTTCAGGTCAACCAGTTCTGAACCAGATTGAATCGATTTGGACCAATTTGAACCATCATTGAACCGGATGCTAAATTCATTTTTTAGGTGGCTTAAAATATTTAAATTGGAGAATTGAAGCCACCATTGGATAAATAATGAATTTAGAAATTTTTAATTTTGAAAAACTCGATTGAATCAGGCCTGATCCGACCAATTTAAGCATTGAACCCGGTTCAGACTTGTCCGGTTCAGAACAGTGTCGTCTTCTTCCTTCAAATGACAGCATTGTTCACTCGCCAAAAAAATGAGCAACACCGTGGAAAGGAAACATTTCTATTTAGTACATTTCAGGCCATCAATGAGTGTCATAAATGTGCCAAACAGATGGCCAAAGAGTCTCTTAGCTCCCTATATAAAGAGCCCCTCTCCATTTATCCTCCACACACCTGAAAACTTTCCTCTCTCTTAACTACTCAGTTTTCCAATGAAGCTCAAACCAGAGCTCTGGCATAAGGGTTTTTCTGAGCTAAAGAAGGCGAGGTCAGGTTCCTTAGACTCAGGGAGAAGTCAGCTACCCGATGGTGGTTAGCAGTCGATCCGAGGATCGTCGGAGAAGCGCCGACGTAATCAAACAATGAAGTCGCTCCGGCTGACTAAATCTGCCCTATTTATATCGAGTTAAAACTGGCCAATTTGAGCCCTTCTCATGCCAAACCAAGCTCTCACAACACTCCCTCAACCCTCATACGACCAAATTATTATGGAAAGGTAAGCCAATTTGGCTCCCCTTTATAATTTTCGATCAGTGTTAGAGAGAGAACTAGCGAAACTTCACCGATCAAATTCTCCTTTAATTCGATATGAATTGATGTGATTCTTGATCCTAGGAGGAACCTCAGGAGGAGAGCTACCTGCCCCGATCGAAGACTGCTGCACCCCCAACGATAAACTTTTAAAGCTTTCTCTCTTTAAGTTAAGTTTTCCGGCTAAACTCCGTTTGAGCTCGTTCCAGTGTCAATTCATGTGATTCAAAGCTCAATTGAATCGTATGGATGTGTAGGAACTCAATTTTACCTTCAATTTCAACAATTAACCTCGATTAATGGGTCAATTTAATAAAATCAAATTCAGCTAATTTGAAAGGGAGAAATTGGGGATTTCGTAAAAAGGAGGGACCAAAGTGTAATTTCCCAAAATTGAGGTCCAATTAGCCATGAAAAAGACATTGGAGGACCAACTGGTCAATTTTTAACTCAAAATTGTGTAAGGGACTCAATTTTTCCAAATTTCCAATTTTTCCAAATTTCCAATTTTTCCAAATTTCCAATTTGGTCCCCAATTTTCCAATTTGGTCCCCAATTTTCCAATTTGGTCCACAATTTTCCAAAAAATTACGGTTTTGCCCCTACTTACAAAAATAGCAATTTGGCCCCCAAATATTTCAAAAATGGACCAATTGGTCCCCAACATCTTTCTCATTGCCAATCGGCCTTCAATTGTGAGAAATTGCATGGAGGTCCCTCAATTTTTTGAAATCCCCAAAATTTCCCCAATTTCACCTCTTTATATTGACCAAGTTTGATTTTTTTCAAATTGGCCATTCAATTGGGGTTAATTGCTCTAATCGATGGCATGGACCAGTTCCTAAACTTCCGTACAATCAAATTAAGCTTTGAATTGTAGAATTTGAGTTCGAAACGAGCTCAAATAGTGCTTTGTCGGAAAATTGTTTGTATAGAGAGAAAGCTTCGAAAGCTTACCATCGGAGGTGAGACGGTCTGAGCTCTGGATCTAAGATGGTAGCTCTCATCCTTAGGTTCCTTCTAAGATCAAGAATTGCTACAATTGAAGTCTATATGAGGGTGAATTTTATGAGTAAAATTTAACACTTTCTCTCTCTAACACCGATATGCAACGATGGAGGAGGGCCGAATTGGCTTACCTTTCACCTCTGTAGAGGTTGTGTGAGGGTCATGAGGGCGTTGGGGAGGCTTGGTTTGGCCATAGTAGGTCTAAATTTGGTCGAATTCAGCTCAACCAAAATAGGGCAGCTTCGGTTCGTCAGAGCTGCTTCATTTTTTTATTCCGCCGGCACTTCTCCAGTAGTCCTCGGGTTGAAGGGAGATTGCTATCAGGTAGCTGACTTCCCCCAGAGTCTGTAGGACCTGACCTTGCCTTCTATGACTAAGAAAAGTTCCCAAGTCAGAGCTCTGGTTCGAGCTTCACCAAAAAATGGAGCACTTGAGAGAGAATGGCGATTTGAGGTATGTGAAGGATGAATGGAGGGGAGCTCTTTATATAGGGAGCTCGGGGACCCTCTGCCCGACCAGTTTATTAAAACCCGTCCTTTTAAGATGAGGAAACCAGGGAAAGAACTAGTCAACCCGAGTGAGAAAAATCGAACCAATTCACAAACCCGATCATCAAGAGAATTGGCAATTTGGGAAATTTACAATTCTTGAGTGACCCAAATGGTTCATAAAATCTTGGAAAAGAATCTTAGAACAAATTAGAAGAGAAAAACCAGAACAGTTCAGGTGAACCGGATCCAAGCCGGATTGAACCGATTTATGAACCAAGCCGGTTTTTCAACTAGAACCGATAGAAAGATGGCAAATTGGGAAATTTATGGATCATGAGTGACCTAAAGAGTCTCAAAGGTTATGAAAAAGGACTTTAGGATGAATTGGAGATGAAAACCAAACCGATTCAGGAGAACCGGATCTGAACTAGATTGAACCAATTTGAACCACTATTGAATCGTATGCTAAATTCACTTTTCTAGGTGGCTTAGAAAATTCAAATTGGAGAATTGAAGTCATCATTGGATAGAGAATTAATTTAGATGAATTTAGAAATTTTTAATTTTGAAAATTTTTATCAAATTGGGCATGAACCGGCCGGTTTAAGCTTTAAACCGGGTTCGGACTGGTCCAGTCCAGTTTGGAATAATGTCATCTTCTTTATTTAGATGACAACACTGTTCACTCTCTGAAAAATCACGAACGTCGGCGAAGATGAAAAGTTTTCGGCCAGGGAGTTTTAGGCTATGATTGACCACCATTAAGGCACCAATCGGACAGCCAAAACGTCCCCAAGCTTCCTATATAAAGAGCCCCTCTTCATTCATACTCCTCACACCTAAAAACACCATTCTCTCTTAACTGCTCCATTTTCCGGTGAAGCTCGAACTAGAGCTCCGACTTGGGCATTTTTCTAAGCCAAAGAAGGCTTGGTCATGTTCTTTGGATTCGGGGAGAAGTCAGCTACACGCCTGTGGTCTCCATTTGCTCCGAGGGTTGCCAAAAAAGTGCCGGCGTGATCGAACAGTGAAGTAGCTTCGACAAACCGAAGTTGCCCTATTTCGACGGAGCTAAAATCAGCTAATTCGAGCCCTTCTCAAGCCAAACCAAGCCCTCCCAACACCTCCATAGCTATCACGCCCCGACCAGGTTTGGTCGGATCCCCGTGAACAACCTGCCGCTCTCCTGGTTCAAGAGGAGTTTCCCCCTTCTTTGACTCAAGAGGAGCCAGACGTACTTTCGACCTTGTTCCATGAAAAAACATATATCAAATAAAATGCAAGCTTAAGAGAAATTAAGCATATCTAACAGAGGGTAAGGCTTGGTGTTATTCCTAGTCATGTGAGTTTCTACAACTCAATGAATGAGTATTTTAAAAATGAAGTTTCTATAAAAATAGTTTTAAAGTTGGAGTATTTCAGACTACTTAATTCCAAAAAAAACTTTCATTTAAAATTCCAGTTTTTTATCACCATTTCTTATTAACCACAGTATTTTATCACCCAACATACATCCTTAATCATGAAGGTAAAACACACAAATTGTAGGCCAGCCCATCCATTGAACCCATTGGTGGCGCCGGAGCGACTTTATCGGCCACCTAGATAGAAGCACGTCCACTTCTACACTGAGAATGAGTGGTGTTTGTGACATTCGACCCTCAATCTAGTAACAAGTCTCGGTGTCCGTATGAGAAAAGAGAACTCATCCTAACCCCACCCCGGTCTCATGCGCTTGAAGCTACGTCAAGTTTCGTAAAACTTATGGTATGACAAACTACCCTTATATCCACCAGGCCGTCCAGAGCCCTAGGATGCATCATTACCCCTCTTGGGCGTATTGAAGGTCTCGTAAACACAATGCCTGCACAATTAGTATTTTTTACATGATTCCATATAATCTGTGGTGCCATTGGTCCAACGGCCCCAATCCTCAACTCGACATGCAACTGTTTGTCTTGACTAGTCCATAGACCTATTTTGTTGCACTATTGCTAGTTGACTGAGTATGTCGGCCCTGTCTTGGTACCATAGCCAAACAATTCATTTACTTAAGTTTTCATGGCATATAAATTATGTTTGTTTACGAGCTCTTGCTCATGCCAATCGGCATAGGGCCCACTGTTCGAGATTTTCAAAATTGGGCATATTAGCCCTCAAGTTCCAAAACCGAGGCCTCCAGCGTAACAAAGCTATTCGAGCTCCCGTCAAGAAGGTCTTCCAAATTGTTTAAGTAGTTGCACATGGTCAAGGGAGAGCACTTCTGACAAAATATAATTTTCAATAGTCTATCATACCAACCAAGTATAAGGACATCTTCACTCATAACCGATGAACGGGTTTTCCACTTCCTTCGAGAAAGTTTCATCATCCCAACCAGGTATGATAAAAAAATCTCACTCACCCAATCGTGTTGTGAAATTCCTCTTAGCCGATTTTCGTCCCTTGCGAGCTTAATATTAGTTGGCGTTCCCGATATCTTGTGTTCCTACACGAAATGAACATTGTTGTTCATTGTCATTTGGCTTGATAACCTCCATTCATTATAAATGAATAAATATCAACTTTTCAAGTATTTGCAATTTGGTCCCTAAAGTTATTTGTCCTTTAATTTAGGCCCCAATTGACGGTTTTTCCCCAAATTGAGTCCCAAAACTTTGAAAATTCCCATTGGGACCTCAATTTATTCAATTTCATAAAAAGGGGTTCAAGTTTTCCAAATTCCTAATTTTTCCAAAATTACCATTTTGCCCTTCCTTTACAAAAATGGAAGTTGCACCCCAAAATTCTAAAATTTGCTCAATTGGTCCCCTAACATTCTTATCATGCCCAATTGACCCTCAATTTTATAAAATTACATTTTGGTCCCCTCAAATTTTAAAAAATCCCTAATTTTCCCCAATTTTTTTCCCAATTTCAACTTCTTAACATAGTCGAATTTGATTTCATCAAATTGACTGATCAAACACCTTTAATTATTGAAATTGAAGTTAAATTAGAGTTTTTACATCTTCATATGATTTAATTGTACTTTGAATTATAAGTTTTGACGTCGGAATGAGCTCAAATGGAACTTCGTTGAAAAATAGAATGTAGAGAGAGAAAGATTCAATTGCTCACCATCGGGGACGCGACGGTCCGGGCTTCCAATCTAGGCAGATAGCTCTCCTCATGAGGTTGCTCCTAGGATCAAGAATTGCATCAATTGATACCGAATTGGGTGAGAATTCTATCATTGAAATTCTGCTAGTTCTCTTTGTAGCACTGGTAAAAAATTACAGAGTGGAGTTGAATTGGCTTATCTTTCAGTTCTAATTCGATTGTAGGAGGGCTAAGGAGATGTTGGGAGAGCTTGGTTTGGCTTGAGGAGGGCTCGAATTGGCCGATTTCAGCTCAATCAAAATAATGCAGCTTCGGTCTGTCAGAGCAACATCCTTGTTCGATCATGTTGGGACTTCTCCAACGACCATAAAAGCGAATGGATACTACCACCATGTAGCTGACTTCTCCCTGGTTCTAAGGAACTTGACTATGCCTTCTTTGGCTCAGAAAAGACCCTATATCGGAGCTCTAGTTCGAGCATTGCCAAAAAACTAAGCAGCTGAAAGAGAGTGAGGTTTTTAGGTGTGGAGAGGATGAATGGAGACAGGCTCTTTATATAGGGAGCTTGAGGACTCGTCAGTCGTCTGTTCGACACCTTTATTATAATCATTGATGGCCTGAAACGTACTAAACAAAAATGTTTTCTCTTCGCCGGTGTTGCTTCGATTTTCTGACGAGTGAACAGTGTTGTCATCTAAAGGAAGAAGACGACACTGTTCCGAACCAGACCGGACTGGTCCAAACCGAGTTCAAAGCTTAAACCCACTAGTTCACCCTCAATTCAACCAAATTTTTTAAATATGAAAATTTCTAAATTCATTTTCTATCCAATGGTGGCCTCAAATCTCAAATTAAAATTTTTAAAGCCACCTAGAAAAATGAATTTATCATTCGGTTCAGTAGTGGTTCAAACCGGTTCACTTGAACCTTTGAGGTGGACTAGCTCTAGCATTTGTTTATTCCTTTGAGGTGGACCTCTCATCCTTATTCTGTCCAAACCTTTCATATCTTCGTGTCCTTGGCATCCCCCATTTGTCTTAGTTAGGGGGTATTCTTTTACTACTCCCCATCTCTTGTTAGACTTTGTTTACTTCTCCGAATGGTTTGGTCCATTTAAGTTATTTCCTTAAATTGGATCCGTCTAAAGTTTCTATTTGGGTTTCCATGTCTTCTTGAGGTAGATCATGCTCAACCTCCCCACACTCACTTAGCCACTCATACTTCTTACTGAGGACCTTATTTCGACTCTGGTTTTGCAACCTTCCCTCGATTGATTGTCTTGACCTGGAGCTTTCTCCTTCCTCGATCCAACTTCATATTTTCATCCTCCTTCTAGTATCTTCCATTATGGGATTCCCTTTTTGTTTAATCACCTTTCCGTTCTTTAGGGATTCTTTCCTTTAAATCTTCACCTAACTTAAGGGTCTTGTATGACTTATCCCCTCCTACTTTTCTTCCTCTTTTGGTCCTACCTTTACCTTCCACATGTCTTTCTATCTTACGAAGTACCTATGGAATTGTATCTTAGTTTATTAAGTAGTTGTTACAACTGGGCCTTCCTATTATTCTACTTTCTTCCCATCTTTCCGTAGTGGTCTCTATACTTATTTCCTTTTCTTGCTGACCATCTTCTATTTTTGTGGTTCCTTTTTGAAATGTTCTACTCCTCCTTGTTTTTAAGATCTCCCTAATAGGACAAATTTCATGTATGGCCTCCAATTCGTACCGCCTCAATACCTCAACTTCACACTCATAGGTCCACTTCACCCATTGGGAGGGGTTGAAGTCAGGTTGAGTAGGTGGAGGTACTTGGTGGACCTTCATGAAGGTGGCATACACATCTCAATAATTATCCCAGGCCTCCTTCTTGGTTGGATTCCCTTCTGGTTGTTGTGGGACTGGAGGAGGAGGGGTTGGACTTCTAGGAGGTGATACTGGTTACTCTTATTTGGGAGGAGGGTATATAATGCCTTCCGGTTCTAGTAAGGCTCCTACCAATTTCCGGTAGTCTTCTACCATGTCCTTGAGTACTCGTTTCTCGCCCTTTAGAAACCTTTGTACGACTTCCTCTCTTGTGTTGGGTGTCTTTTTCAAGATTATAGGTGGGGGACTGGATTTCACCGTGAATTTCCTAGGGACTCTCCTTCCTACATGATAGTTTAGAGTTAGGTTTATGTTAGGGCATAATATTGATCATGTTTAAAGGGAACTAGGTTATAATACCACTCTAGTTGTCACACCCCGACCTGATTTGGTCGGATCCTCGTGAAAAACCCGCCGCTCTCCCGGTTCAAGACGAGTTTCCCCCGCCTTTAACTTTAGAGGAGCTAGGAATACTTTCGACCTTTTTCACTGGAAAAACATATATCAAATAAAATAAAAGTTTAAGAGAAATTAAGCATACCTCATAGAGGGTAAGGCTTAGTGTTATTCCTAATCATTTTCTCTTTTTCCTGAAAATGGATAGAAAATAAGGGTGAGTTTCTACAACTCACTGAATGGGTATTTTAAAAATGAAGTTTCTATAAAAATAGTTTTTAAGTTGGAGTGTGTCAGACTCCTAAATTCAAAAAAAAAACTTTCATTTCAAATTATGGTTTTTATCACCATTTCTGATTAACTACAGTGTGTTATCACCCAACACACATCCATCATAATGAAGGTAAAACACCCAAATCGCAGGTCAGCTTGTCCACTGAACCCACTTGTGGCGTTGGAGCAACTTTATCGGCCACCTATATAGAAGCACGCCCACTTCTATCCTAAAAATAAGTGGATGTTCGTGACATCTGACCCTCAATCCCATAACAAATCTCTGTGTTCGTATGAGAACAGTGCGAGTGAACAGTACTATCATCTGAAGAAAGATGACGACACTGTTCCGAACCGAACCAAACTAATTCGAACCGGGTTCAAATCTTAAACCAGCCAGTTCACAGCCAATTCGACCGAATTTTTCAAATCTAAAAATTTCTAAATTTATCTAAATTCATTTTCTATCAAATGGTGGCCTCAAATCTCAAATTTAAATTTTTTATGCCACTTAGAAAAATGAATTTAGCATCTGGTTCCATAGTGGTTCAAACCGGTCCAAACCGGTCCAAACCGTTTAAATCCGGTTCAGATCTAGTTCACCTGAACCGGTTTGGTTTTTATCTCCAATTCATCCATAAGTCCTTTTTCATGACTTATGTGACTCTTGAGGTCACTTGGGATCCATAATTTCCCCACTTTGCCCTCTCTCTATTGGTTCCAATTTACAAACCGGATCGGTTCATTAACCAGTTCAATCCAATTCGGATCCAATTCACCCGAACAGGTCCGGTTTTTCTCTCCCACTTGGTTCTAAGGTTTCTTCCCAAGGTTTATGAATCTTTTTGGGTCACATGGGAGTTGAAATTTCTCCAATTTGCTTATTCCTCAATAATAGGGTTTGTGAAGCGGTTCAGTTTTCTCACTTAGTTTGACTAGTTCTTTCCTGGTTTTCCTTAAATCCAAAGAGTGGTGTTTACAATAGCCCTCCTACAACTAAATTGGAGTGGAAAGGTAAGCTATTTTGGCTCTTCTCTGTAAATTTTGATGGGTGCTAGAGAGAGAATAGGCAAATTTTCGATGACTAAATTCTCACTCAATTCGGCATAAATTGTGCAATTCTTGATTCTAGGAGGAACCTCAGAACAAGAGCTATCTATCTAGATTGAAAGCTTGGACAGCCGCACCCCGACGGTAAGCTTTCAAAGCTTTCTCTCTATAAGTCCAGTTTTTCGGCAAAGCTCCGTTTGAGCTCATTTCGGTATCAAATCGTGCGATTCAAAATGTAATTAAATCGTATGAAGGTGTATGAAATCCAATTTAACTTCAATTTCGACAATTAAACTTATTTGATCGATCAATTTAATAAAATCAAATTTAGCTAAGTTAGAAGGTTGAAATTGGGGGGAAATTTGAGAATTTCAAAATTTTGAGGGACTAAAGTATAATTTCATAAAATTGAGGGCTAATTGAGCATGATAAAGATGTTTGAAGATCAATTGGGCAATTTTAGAAGTTTTTGGGGCAAAACTTACCATTTTTGTAAATTAGGGGCAAAATGGTAATTTTGGAAAAATTGGGAACCAAATTGGAAATTTTGGAAACTTGAACCCCTTTTTGAGATTTAGAATAAATTGAGGTTCTAAGGTGAATTTTAGAGTTTCGGGACTCAATTTTGGAGAAAATCGGCATTAAGGACTTACAGTTAAAGAAAAATAACTTTAGGGACCTAATTGCAAATAAAATAAAAGGTTTGGTTTTCTCATTCATTCGGCGTGAATGAAGGCTATTAGGCTAAAAGATAATGAACAAGGATGTTCATATTGTGTAGGAACACGAAGTACCAAGAACGCCAGCTAAGACAAGTTTGCGTGAAGGCAACAAGCTCGCTAAGGGAAATTCACTGCACTATTGGGTGAGTGGGATATTTAATATCATACCGGGTTGGGATGATAAGTACCTCAGAAATGAAAACCCACTGCTAAGTGGTATTTTAACCATCACATATGAGAGGAGTGATGTGGAAATCACGCAAAAAAAAACTACTTATCGTTTGTAAGTAGATTATACACGGTTGGTTTGATGAAACTTTCTAGAAGGAAGTAGAAAACTTGCTTATCGGTTATAAGCGGAGATGTCCTTATACCCGATTGGTGTGATGGATAGCTAAAAGTTCATTTTATCGGAAGTGCTCTCCCCTGATTGTGTGCCGTTGCTTAAACATTTTGGGAGACCTTCTTGACGGGAGCTCAAATAGCTCATATAGGCTGGAGGCCTCGGTTTTGAAACTTGGGGGCTAATATGTCCGATTTTGAAAATCTCGTACAATGGGCCCAAGGTTAGTTGGCACGAGTAAGAGCAGATAAACAAACATGAGTTTAAGCTATGAAAACATTAAATAAATGATATGTTTGGCCATGGTGCCAAGACAGGACTGACATACTCAATGAATTGGCGGCCGTGTGACATGACATGTCGACGAACCGGTCAATACAAACAATTGTAGGTCGAGTTGAAGGTCGGGGCCGTTGGACCAGTGACACCAAAGATTAAATGGCTTTTAAGGAAAACTTTGTTTATGCATACACTTAAGGTTCGGGACCATTAATACGCCCAAGAGGGGTAGTGATGCATCCTAAGGACTGCTGGATGACATGGTGGCGATAAGGGAAAGAGAAGCCAATGTGTTTGAGTTTCTCATCATACCAGTTAGTCATGGAGTTACTGTGTTTGGAGTCCACAAAGTTACTGTATTTGAATTCCACGAGGCTACTATGTTTGGGGCTTCCTGAAGGTACCGCGTTTAAGTTTCATGCGCACGAGATCAGGATATGGTCTCTTTCCTCGTACGTACATGGAGTTTTGTTACGGGATTGAGAATCGAATGTTATGTACATCCACTCATTCTCAGGGTAGAAGTAGACGTGCTTCTATTTAGGTGGCCGGTAAAGTCGCTTCGACACCACAAGTGGGTATAGTGGACGGGCTGGCCTACGAATGGCTGTTCCTTTCATGATGAAGGGCATGTGTTGGTTGATAAACACACCGTTGTGATGAGAAATGGCTATGAAAAATCGAGATTTTAAGAAAAAGATATTTTAAAGAAATTAAGGAGTCTGACACACTTAGTAATGTTTATTTATTCGACTTCCTATTTGTAGATTAATCCACTGATTTCAATTGTATGAGCATTGTACTCTTTTAATTCCAAACTTTCTTTATGTATACTCTAGATTATTTTCTATTTGAAATGATAATTTGCATGATCGGTTGGAGCAAAAACATCATGCTTTCCTGAGTAAGGCTGCCTAAATCTCACAGTGTTAATTAGTTTCTTGTCTTTCACGCATGTCATTCTTATGTGTAAGGTCTTTCTTATGACCATGTTAAAATTTTCTCATTATGGTTTTTTTAATTTCCTATCCAAGTTGTATACATGATTTACTTAAATTTATAATGATAATATAATTATATACAAGAAGCTCTTTAGCTTGCTCTTTTTCCACATGCTCAAAAGAGAAGACTTATATGGACGCTTTGGATGCGGTTGTGAGCTTAGCATAAAGTGCTGGTTGGGTCTCCCCTCACATGATCTTGTATTTTAACTTTTTAAACAATGGGCTTATTATTTAAGTTTCATTTGTTTGGATTTGTTGTATTTAATTTTTTTTATAGTATGTAACATTCAGCCCACTCATTTTGGGCTTAATATATCTTAGTCCACTTAATTTACAGTTGTACATTTTAGTGGAGTGGTTAAAAGACAGGTTTAATACATGCTTTTGTTAATTGCATTCATATATACTCATGATGTATATATATATATTCAAATATTTATTTATGAAATATTTAAATAAAATAAATATCACAAATTTAATTTAGATGTTACAAGTTAGTTATTACAATAAATTGGTTACTCACAAATAAATCAATTAGTTCATATCTAATTTATATCGAATTAATTGAATTTCAAATTAACTCATAATTTCTCATTAAAAATTTATTTTACCAAAAATTTCGATGTTACAAGATCATACTCTCTTTATTGCTCTATTATCTTCCCAATTTGGGTAAAAATATCTTTTTACCATTATATTTTAATATCTCTTCTTTTTTAACCTTAAACTTTTTTAAGTTTTTTAATTGGATCCCTCAAGTTTTCTTTAGCCCCAATATGGTACCAAGTAGGCATTGGAAAAATTTCAAGCTTTACTTCCTATGAATTCCCAGCAAACCCTTAATTTTTGGCAAATTATATATTTTTGCCTCTCATAGGGAGAACTTAGGCTTCGTGTTTTATTTGACTCCCAAACTTATTAAATTTAAGTTTAGGTACTTGCACTTCAAGTCCTCCTTTGGCCATACAAATACTCATATTTGCACTTTAGTCTCTAAATTTATCTTTATTACAAAAATGCCCCATATACCTTTCCCAATAGGCAAAATAGGTCCTCAAACTTCCCAAACCAGCCTCAAAACTTTATTTTGCCCCTTAGGAAGATCTCATAGAAAGGCTAATTGCTTTTGGGTCCCCTAACTTTCAAATCTTTTTATTTTGGTCTATGACCTTTGACCCATAACTAAAGTGTCTCTAAAAATTATCAAATTAAGTGGGGAGGTCCCCCTAGCCTCCCTCTAGCTCGTCGTAAGCTTGGTTTGGCTGGAGTCAGATGTAATTTCTCCAATCGAGCTTCATCAAAAACACTGACACAAAATGATTTAAGTCGGGTTAATGTCGGAAACTCCCCGAAGGTGGCACGTCAATTGACAAGGCTAGTGGGGATAGATAGTTGACTCTCTCAGGAGTTTTTTATCACTTAAATCAGCTCAAATGGTGGTCTATAGCTCATGCAATTAACATTTTAGGCAGCTCAGCCACATTGCCCGTGATCTGAAAATTTGATTATTTAATTCATATCCAAGTTTTTCTCAGATCGGGCAAGAACCAAAGGCTATGGAAAGCTATGGTGCAGGGAACTCACAATTTTTCTCAGTTCGCGAGTGTCTTTGTGGCCGTTGGAATTGAGCTCGAAAATAGTTAATTTGTTTCGGGTCATCAGAGATTGAGTACTGTGTGATCTCGTTGGCAATGACGAAGGTGAAATTGAGTATTAAGAGAGGTGAAGATGTAAAGTTGAGGTTCTCAACTTTCCAAAGATACTAATAACATTGTCAGAGGTGGTCGAACGAAGGAGAATTTCTCTTTGGGAGTCGGGTCACCGGAGTTGGGAGTAGTCGGTGGTTAATAGAGGATTTTGAGCAAATTTCGGGGAGTGAGCATCCCCAATTTATATGGAGGTGATCTAAACCTCTATGACAACCTATCCCTACCTTTCTTTCATTAATTCATAGTCAAATGGTGGAGTCATTAGGTTAACGGTGATTTGTCATGTAAAACAGTGTAAATCTGGGTCTTCAATCGAGCGAGGAAGACGACACATGCACATGTGGCCTTATGTGCGTGCGCTCGATGTCCTAGCTGACCGGTTCAACACTGTAGCGAACCTGTCACGCCCCGACCCGGTTTGGTCGGATCACTGTGAACAACCCGCCACTCTCCCAGTTTATTAAAGGGTTTCCCCTTATTATAAATCGTAAAGAGTAAGGCATCCTTTAAACCTGCACCACTTCCTGGAATAGCATAATCAAAACTAAATGAAATTTTAAACTTTGCATACCTGTCTTACAGGCATCTTAGTTGATGGTCTTTCAAGGTAGGCTTTCTGAGATTTCCTGAAAGGGATATAAGGGAGGGGGTGAGTACGACTACTCAGTGAATGGGTTTACAAAGGTCCAGTTTTAACTTTTAAGAAAAACATTTATATGGAGTGTGCCAGACTCCTTTCTGTTTAAAAATCCCTTCATTTAAAAATTCAGGTTTTTCCACCATTTCTTAGTTACCACGGTGTGTCATCACCCAACACACATCCTTTATCATGAAGGTTACATACATTCGCAGGTCAGTATGACTACTGAACCCATTAGTGGCTTCGGAGCGACTTTATCGGCCACCCGAATAGAAGCACGACCACTTCTACCCTAGGAATGAGTGGATGTACGCGACATTCGATCCTCAATCCAAAAATTGCTTCTTCGTTTCCATATGAGGACAGAGACCTCATCATGTCCCCACCCTAGTTTCATGCGCTTGGTGCTACTCCAAATTTAGCATAGACACTTGGAACGACCATATGCCCTAATACTCACTGAGCCGTCCAAGGTCCTTAGGACACATCACTACCCCTCATGGGCGTCTTGATGATCTCGTACTAATAGTGCATGCACAAATAATGTTTTCTTATCAAGCCATGTAATATGCAGTGCCACTGGTCCAACGGCCCCGACTCTTAACTCAACCCACAGTTGTTTATCTGGACTGGTCCATCGACCTGTCATGTCTCACTACCGCTAGTTGATTGAGCATGTCAATCCTATCTTGGTACCATGGCTAAACAATTCACTTATTAAGTTTTATGGCACATATATCATGTTCATTTACGAGCTCTTGCTTGTGCCAACTAGCCTTGGGCCCACTGTACTAGATTTTCAAAATCTGGGCATTCTAGCCCTCAAGTTCAAAAACCGATGCCTCCGGCCTATAAGAGCTATTCAAGCTCCTGTTAAGAAGGTCTCCCAAATAGTTTAAGCATTGGCACACAGTCAGGGGAGAACACTTCCGACAAAATAGGTTTTCACTGTCCATTATATCAACCGGTATAAGGACATCTCCATTCATAACTGATGAACGTGTTTTCAACTTCCTTCGAGGAAGTCTCATTATACCAATCGGTTATGGTTTACTTATAACCGGTAAGTAGTTTTTCCGCATAACTTTCACATCACTTTCTCTAAGTGGTGATTACTAAAATACCACTAAATAATGGGTTTTTATACCAAGGCACTTATCATTCCCAACTGGGTATGATATATAATCCCACTCACAACCGGCAAATGATTTTAATTTTAAGTTGTGCTCATCATCCCAATCGGGTATGATGTTAGTAAACCCACTAACCCGTTAATATCGTGAATTCCACTGGATCGGTTCTTTGTATTCACGTGAGCTTGTCCTTGCTGGCGTTCCCGTACATCGTGTTCCTACACGATATGAACACTTCGGTTCATTATCCTTCCACCTAATCGCCTTCACTCATTCCAAATGAATGAGAAAGTCAAACTTTCATTTATTTGTAATTAGGTCCCTAAAGTTATTTATCTTTAACTTTAAGTCCCTAATGCCGGGTTTCCCTCAAATTAAGTCTCGAAACTTCTAAAATCTATCATAGGACCTCAATTTATTCCATTTCACAAAAAGGGGATAAATTTCCCAATTTTCCAATTTGGTCCTCCAAATTTTCCAAAATTACCATTTTGCCCTTCCTTTACAAAAATGGAAAGTTTTGCCCCAAAAATTCCAAAATTCCTCAATTAGTCCTCCAACATTATTTGCATGCCCAATTGACCCTCAATTTCATAAAATTGCATTTTGGTCCTTTGAATTTTGAAAATCCCTAATTTTCCTCATTTTCAACTTCTCAACACTGCCGAATTTGATTTATACAAATTGACTGATCAAACACCACTAATTGTTGAAATTGGAGTGAAAATGAGTTACTACATGTTCATATGATTCTAAGAAACTTTGAATCACAGATTTTAACGCCGGAACGAGCTCAAATGGAGCTTCACCGGAAAACAGACTTTAGAGAGAGAAAGCTTTGATTTCTCACCGGTGAGGAAAACCGAGAAAAAAAATCGGTCAAACCAATGAGGATTCATAACTGGTTCACAAACCCGATCATTTCTAAATGGGCAATTTGGGAATTTACAACTCTTGGGTGATCCAAAGATTTCATAAAACCTTCGAAAAGAAACTTAAAATAAATTAGAAGAGAAAAACCAAATTGGTTTAGGTGAACGAGAATCTATAAGAACTATGAAGTGAAGCGTGCTTACCTGAGTAGTGTGAGGATGGGTGACCTCTTGGTAAGTATAATTATTCTTGTAACTCGAAATTTTGGTCAAAAATTTTTTATGCAAACGTACGCCTTATCATAAATGGCCATAAATTAATATATATTTAATTATTGTAATTAATACCAATAATTTAAAACTAAATTAAATTATTGTAATTAATACAAATAATTTAATACCGAAATTTAATTATTGGAATTAATACCAATAATTTATGATAATATTAATATTAGTAATAAATCTCTCCTATTTAATACATGATTTTTACCCCTCACAGCTGAACACTTCTCTCTCTCACTCTACTACTCCATTTTCCGGTGAAACTCGAACCAGAGTTTCGACTTGTACATTTTTCTTAACCTAGAAAGGAGAGGATCGAGCTCTTTAGAACCGAGGAGAAGACAACTATCTAATAGCAAATTCTAGTCAATTCGAGAATCGCTGGAGAACTGCTGGCATGATGAAACAGTGAAGTAGCTCCGGCGGACCGAAGTTGCCCTATTTCGGCGAATTTGAAATCGGCCATTTCGAGCACTCCTCAGACCAAACCAAGCCCTCCCATCACTTCCTCAGCCCCACCGCCGCCCCCCCCCCCCCCCCCCCCCCCACGGCCAAATTAGGACTGAAAGGTAAGCCAATTCGGCTCCCCTCTACAATTTCTGGCCAGTGCTAGAGAGAGAACCGGCAGAATTTCAATGATAAAATTCTAACTCAATTCGGCATCAATTGATGTGATTCTTGATTCTAGGATGATCCTCAAGATGAGAGCTATCTGCCAAGATGAAAAGCTCGGACCGTCGTGCCCTCACCAGTGAGAAATTGAAGCTTTCTCCCACTACAATCTATTTTTCGATGAAGCTCCGTTTGAGCTCGTTCCGACGTTAAAATCTATGATTTCAAAGTTTCTTAGAATCGTATGAATATGTAGGAACTCAATTTCAACTCCAACTTCAATAATTAGAGGTGTTTGATCGGTCAATTTGATGAAATCAAATTCGGTAGTGTTGAAGAGTTGAAATCAAATGCGACATGATAGGTCGACGGACCAGTCAAGACAAACAACTACGGGTTGAGTTGAGAGTCGAGGCCGTTGGACCAATGGCACCACAGATTACATGGAAATATGAGAAAACATTGTTTGTGCATGCACTGTGAGTACGGGATCATCAAGACGCCCATGAGGGGTAGTGATGCGTCTTAAGGGCATTGGACGACCTGGTGGCTATAAGGGCAATTCGTCGTTCTAGGTGTCTGTGCGAAATCTGGAGTAGCATCAAGCGCATGAGATCGGGGTGGGGACAGGATGAGGTCTCTGTCCTCATACGGACACGAAGAAGTGATTTCGGGATTGTGGGTCAGATGGTGCGTACATCCACTCATTTCTAGGGTAGAAGTGGTCGTACTTCTATCCATGTGATAGGAAAAGTCGCTCCGAAGCCACTAGCGGGTTCAATAGTGATACTGACTTGCGAATATGTGTAATCTTCATGATGAAGGATGTGTGTTGGGTGATGACACGCCGGTAATTAAGAAATAATGGAAAAACCTTAATTTCTTTTAAATGAAGGGATTTTTTAAAACAAAAGAGTATGGCATACTCCATATAAATGTTTTTCTTAAAAGTCAAAAGCTTTTAAAAGCCCATTCACTAAGTAGTTGTACTCACCCCCTCCCTTATATCCCTTTCAAGAAATCCCGGAAAGCCTCCCCTTAAAGATTATAAACTAAGATGCCTGTAAGACAGGTATGTAAAGTTTTGATTATGCTATTCCAGGAAAAGGTGCAGGTTAAAGGATGCCTTACTCTTTACGGTTTACAATAAGGGGAAATCCTTTAATAAACCGGGAGAGTGGCAGGTTGATCAGGGGAATCCGACCAAACCGGGTCAGGGTGTGACAACTGGAGTGGTATCAGAGCCTGTTTCCTCGAATACATAATCAAGACTAGAAAATATAGTAACTAATATGATTTATCCTAAAATTTTCAGATGGCTCCTAGGAAAGGAACCAAGAAAACTTGGAAGGGCTCTACTCAAAACCCTACCTTCGTAGGGAGACAACCCTAGAAGCTTCCTAAATGCCTAAGACCTGGCAGAAATGTTGAAAGACCAAATGGGGAAGCATCCTGGAGAATGGTGCTAGGACTTATTGATGGCACAACCCTAAGTATAAAGGAGGATGCTTATCAAGAATTCCATAGCTTCATAGTTAATTTGTGACCATTTTCTGTGATAGGGCTGAGAGCCCGACCTTTTGTATCCCCATGTTAATAAAATATTCAAATTCCCCAAAACTCTATCTTATGAGTATGTGATCTTACTAGAAATATGGCCTAAGGAAAATAAAACAAACCCACACTATACTAGAAACTAAGGAACAGTCGCAACCCAATGATGGAAGATGAATCAGGAAACCTAGGAGGACTCTTACCATGACCCTTAGCAATGGTGATTCAGCTAGAAAACTGTCAAAGTGATCAGACTCAAGAACGGTAAAGCACAAAACCAATAGTAACCCTGGAAAAAGCCCCACTCGAAGGGAAGTAAGAACCACAACAATCCATGTAAGGGAATGACGATGGGACATTACCTGAAGAGATGCCCAACCCTACTAAAGGACAAGTACCAAGTTGAACTATTATAGGTGTAAGGAAAGAAGGGTGTTCCACACCTCATATATTCAGGGCAATACCTCCTCAAAGGTCATGAAGGACATGAAGGATTAAAGACCGATACCATGGAGCGGGTTACATAAACAATTTAAAAATAGGTCAAGAAAACATGTTGTGAATACAGAAACTTCTTAAGAAGGTTAAACCGAGAAGGATACCTCATGAATAGGGATAAGGTACATGAGAATCATACTTAGAACCCTCTCATAAGGGGCAAACATAGAAAAACGTCCCCCAAAACTCTAGGGAATGACATAGTGAGAGTGAAGAAAAGAAGGAATACGCTGTGAAAAGGAATCATTGGTTGGTAGATGTGCAAGGAGTCAACCCCTCATTAGAAACTACTTGAAGGAAGGAAGTATCAGAGGCCAAGACTAACCTACCTTGGAAAAGTGATATAATTTTAAAGTACTACCTCTTTTTGGAAAAAGCAAAAAAGTCAAAAAAATCAAAGTCTCTAACCAACATACCTAAGGAAGACCGGGAAGTAGAAAGGACTACACCCTAAAAAGGTCAGTGAGATGACGTTAAGGACAAGAGTACTCGAGAAGACAACTGCCCTAAGAAGACCTAAACCAAGGGACGGGTGGAGGTGGGGTAGTTAACTAGCTAATACGCGGAAGAACCATGATGTAAGTTCTAACAAGGAAGAGAGGCAGAAAGGTCAAATACTCTGAAAGAGAAGGATGAAAGAAATCCTTAAAGGGACCAAAAGGCCAAATTAACAACCAAACTCAAGCCAAGAAAGAAATAGGCAAGCTTCTCACATAATGATCAAGAAATCTTGAAACAAGGAAGATTTGTACGCTCCCTAAGGAAATAGACAGGTATTTGGTATGAATGAGGATGCGGATAGAGTATAAAAGATGTCCTGCAAGACTTGAGGAGTAAAGGTAAACAGGAGAAGACAACATCAAGAGTAGAAAACCCCCATAGCAAATGTAAAAAGAAATGTCCGGAGAAAGGGAAAGAATTCTACAAAGGAAGGAAGCCCCGAAAAGACATGTGTATCCCAATTGAGAGGAAATGGAACCAATCGAAATAGAAGGAACGATAAGCTCACAAATGAAATGTTGGTTGAGATGGAAAAGTCGAGTACCAAGGAAAAATGAGGTCCTAAAAAGGAAATTAAACTAAAGGAATTATTGATGGGTGGATGGACACAATGTGGAGTGAAAGTAACCAACCCTTAATTAGGAAATGTTTCCAAGGAAGGAAGTATTGTAATGGCCCAGGCTAACTTGTTTAGAGGGAACAGGAGAACCAAGTAGAAAGAGGAAAACTAATAATCACAGACAGCCAAATAGAATAAACAAAACCCTAAGAAGGAATGAGATGTAGTAAAGACTATACTCTATGATGGACAATAGCATGGGCATGAAGAACGAGTGATACAATTGCCCAGACGATTGGACCAGAAAAATAAAGAATTGTGAAATGGTTGCGAACAAATCAGAGGGGATTAAGGCCAAAGGAAAACCCTTGAGTAGAGGATATCATCGGAAATGATAATGGATCTAAGAAAGGACAAAACCCAACATGTCTGTAAAACATCTAGGGATTTAATTAATTGGAACTGGAAATACTCAATAAGAAAGTCGAAAAGGAACGAGTGGGTAAGGAGAACCAACACAATTGAGTAAGTGGAGTTAATAATGGTAAAAAAAAAGGATAGCTGAGGAATACTATCAAAAGAAAAGAGGAATGAAGTTATACGATCCCTGAAAGGTCTAAAAGCTAAGATAGACACTTTAGGAGATGTTCTAGAAATCAAATGGACAGAGACGGGTTCTAGAAAATTCCATGCTCTAAGGGCATGTAAGCCCAACAACGCGAGAAGAATATGACTCAAAGTAAGGAAGAGTTGGATAATAAGCATGATAAGGTCAAATATAACAATTTGGACCGAAGTTATAATAGACAACGAACGGAGAAAGAGTCGAAATGGAACGAAAAGGTGGTGATAAAGAAATTCGTGGAAATAAGTACGAAATGCTCTATAGGACAACGAGCAAAGGGTTTCAATGATCAAGCGGTTAACTAGACACGAAAATGGTTAGTTATCTTGGAATTCCCAATCTTGAGTACAGGACCTCAAGGGGAAGAATGTTGTTCTAAGCAAAGAGAGAGATAAAATCTAAGAACATACCCTGAGGTAAGGTATGTCTAGTTATGACAAACTTTATGGAGGGAGTAAATAATATTAAGGAAAAGAAATTTCTTAAGTGAAGGTTGTAAAAGGGACTAATTTCAAGGACGAGAGAAAAGTTTGTATCTTAAGCAAACACCAAAGGGGCATCAAAGGAAATGATTGCTCATGCAAGGATGTTAACTAAGTTTTGGGGACAAAACTCCTAAAAGGAGGGGAGAGTTATAAAACTCGCCCTTTTGAGCTAAGGAAAACTGAGAAAAAAAATATCAAACCAAGTAAGGATTCAGAACCGGTTCACAAACCCGATCATTTCTGAATGGGCAATTTGGGAATTTACAACTCTCGGGTGATCCAAAGAGTTCATTAAACCTTCGAAAAGAAACTTAAGACAAATTAGAAGAGAAAAACCAAATTGGTTTAGGTGAACGAGAATCCATAAGAACTGTGAAGTTAAGCGTGCTTACTTGAGTAGTGTGAGGATAGGTGACCTCTTGGGAAGTATGATTATTTTTGTAACCCGAAATTTTGGTCAAATTTTTTTTATGAATTATTGGAATTAATACCAATAATTTATGAAAATATTAATATTAGTAATAAATCTCTCCTATTTAATACACTATTTTTACACCTATATAAAGAGGTTATCCCCATTCATTCTCATCACACCCTAACGCTTCTCTCTCTCCCTCTCTACTGCTCCATTTCCCGATGAAGCTCGAACTATAGTTTCAACTTGAACATTTTTCTTAAACTTAGAAGGAGAGGTCGAGCTCTTTAGAACCGAGGAGAAGACAGCTATCTAATAGCAAACTCCAGTCAATCCGAGAATCATTGGAGAAGCGCCGGCATGATGGAATAGTGAAGCAGCTCCGGCGAACCGAAGCTGCCCTATTTCAGCGAATCTGAAATTGGCCATTTCGAGCCCTCCCAACACTTCCTCAGCCCTCCACGGCCAAATTAGGACTGAAAGGTAAGCCAATTCGACTCCCCTCTACAATTTTTGGTCGGGGCTAGAGAGAGAATCGGTAGAATTTCAATGATGAAATTCTAACTCAATTCGGCATCACATGATGTGATTCTTGATTCTAGGATGATCCTCAAGATGAGAGCTATCTGCCCAGATCGAAAGCTCGGACCGTCGTGCCCTCACCGGTGAGAAATCGAAGCTTTCTCTCTCTATAATCTATTTTTCGGCGAAGCTCCGTTTGAGCTCGTTATGGCGTTAAAATCTACGATTTCAAAGTTCCTTAGAATCGTATGAACATGTAAGAACTCAATTTCAACTCCAACTTCAACAATTAGAGGTGTTTGATTGGTCAATTTGATGAAATCAAATTCGGTAGTGTTGAAAAGTTGAAATTGGGGGAAATTTTGGGGGAAATTTGGGGTTTTTCGAAATTCAAAGGACCAAAATGAAATTTTATGATATTAAGGGCCAATTGGGCATGAAAATAATGTTGGAGGACCAATTGAGAAATTTTAGAATTTTTGGGGCAAAACTTACCATTTTTGTAAAAGAAGGGAAAATTGGTAATTTTGGAAAAGTTGGAGGACCAAATTGGAAATTTGAGAAATTAATCCACTTTGATGAAATGGAATAAATTGAGGTCCTATGATAAATTTTAGAAGTTTTGGGACTCAATTTGAGGAAAAATCGGCATTTGGAACTTCAAGTTAAAGAGAAATAACTTTAGGAATCTAATTGCAAATAAATGAAAGTTTGACTTTCTAATTCATTTGGAATGAATGAAGGCAATTAGGCCGAAGGATAATGAACCAAGATGTTCATATCGTGTAGGAACACGAAGTACTGGGAATGCCAGCAAGGACAAGCTCGCGTGAAAACTATGAACCGGTCTAGTGGAATTCCCGGCATTAACGGGTGAGTGGGTTTACTAACATCATACCCGGTTGGGATGATGAGCACAAATTAAAGTTAAAAACCATTTACCAATTGTGAGTGGGTTTACTAACATCATACCCGGTTGGGATGATGAGCACAACTTAAAGTTAAAAACCACTTACCAGTTGTGAGTGGGTTTACAAACATAATACCCGGTTGGGATGATTAGCACAACTTAAAGTTAAAAACCACTTACTAGTTGTGAGTGGGTTTACTAACATCATACCCGATTGGGATGATGAGCACAACCTAAAGTTAAAAACCACTTATGTAAACCCCGCACTTTTGAGTTAAAGACAATCGGGAAAAGAACCGGTCAAACCGAATAAGAAAACCGAGTCGGTTTACATTTGGGAACAACCAATATGGAAATTTATAACTTTTGGATGATCCAAAGGGTTTATTAAACCTTGGAAAAGAAACTTAAGACAAATTAGAAAACAAAAACTAAATTGGTTCAGGTGAACTAGATTCCATAAGAACTTTAAAATTAAGCATGCTTGCCCGAGAGTAGTGTGAGGATGGGGTCAAAAAATTTTATGCGAACGTACGACTTATCATAAATAGCCATAAATTAATATATATTTAATTATTAGAATTAATACAAATAATTTAATACCGAAATTAAATTATTGGAATTAATACTAATAATTTATGGTAATATTAATACTAGTAATAAATTTCTCCCATTTAATACACGGTTTTACACCTATATAAAGAGGCCATCCCCATTCATTCTTCTCGCACCCGAACACTTCTCTCTCTCTCTCTCTCTACTGCTCCATTTCCCGGTGAAGCTTAAACCAGAGCTTCAACTTGAACATTTTTCTTAACCTCAAAAGGAGAAGACGGGCTATTTAGAAACGGAGAGAAGTCAGCTATCTGATAGAAAACACCAGTCAATCTGAGAATCACTAGAAAAGCGCCGAAATGATGGAACAGTGAAGTAGCTTTAGTGGACCGAAGCTGCCCTATTTTGGTCGAGTTGAAATTGGACATTTCGAGCCCTCCTCAGGCCAAACCAAGCCCTCCCAACACTTCCTCAGCCTTTCCACGGCTGAATTAGGACCGAAAGGTAAGCCAATTCGGCTCCCCTTTATAATTTTTAATCGGTGCTAGAGAGAGAGTCGACCGAATTTCAATGACGAAATTCTAATCCAATTCCACATCAATTGATGCGATTCTTGATTCTAGGATGAATCTCAAGACGAGAGCTATCTGTCCGGATCGAAAGCTCGGACCACCATGCCTTTATTGGTGAGTAATCGAAGCTTTCTCTCTCTATAGTTCATTTTCCGGCGAAGCTCCGTTTGAGCTCGTCCCAACGTTAAAACTTGCGATTTACAATTCTAACGAATTGTATGAACATGTAGAAACTCAATTTCAACAATTGGAAACGTTTGATGGGTCAATTTGATGAAATCAAATTGGGCTGTGTTAAAAAGTTAGAATTGGGGAAAATTTGGGGATTTTCGAAATTCAAAGGACCAAAATGAAATTTTATGAAATTGAGGGTCAATTAGGCATGAAAATAATGTTGGAGGACCAATTGATGAAATTTTGAAATTTTTGGGGCAAAATTTACCATTTTGTAAAGGAAGGGAAAAATGGTAATTTTGGAAAAGTTGGGGAAGCAAATTGGAAATTTGGGAAATTAAACCCTTTTTTGTGAAATGGAATAAATTGAGGTCCTATGATAAATTTTAGAAGTTTCGAGACTCAATTTGAGGAAAAATCGGCATTTGGGACTTAAAGTTAAAAGAGAAATAACTTTAGGAACCTAATTGCAAATAAATGAAAGTTTGACTTTCTCATTCATTTGGAATGAATGAAGGCGATTAGGCCGAAAGATAATGAACCAAGATGTTCATATCATGTAGGAACATGAAGTACCGGGAACGCCAGCAAGGACAAGCTCGCGTGAATACCAAGAACCGGTCTAGTGGAATTCACGGCATTAACAGGTGAGTAGGTTTACTAATATCAAACCCGGTTGGGCTGATGAGCACAACTTAAAGTTAAAAATCACTTACCAGTTGTGAGTAAAAATTTTATATCATACCCGGTAGAGGATGATAAGTACCTCGGTATAAAAATCCGCTATTTAGTGGTATTTTAATCATCACCACTTAGAGAAAGTGATGTGAAAATTATGCGGAAAAACTACTTACCGGTTGTAAGTAGATCATACCCGGTTGGTATGATGAGACTTCCTCGAAGGACGTTGAAAACCTGTTTATCGGTTATGAACGAAGGTGTCCTTATACCCGAGTGGTATAATGGATAAAGAAAACATATGTTTTGTCGAAAGTGCTCTCCCCTAACTATGTACCAATGCTTAAACAATTTGGGAGACCTTCTCGACAGGAGCTCGAATAGCTCTGATAGGCCGGGGGCCTCGGTTTTGGAACTTCGGGGCTAAATGCCCAATTTTGAAAATCTCGTACAGTGGACCCAAGGCCAATTGGCAAGAGCGGGAGCTCGTAAACGAACATGATATATGTGTCATAAAACTTAATAAGTGAATTGTTTGGCCATGGTACCAAGATGGGACCGACATGCTAAGTCAACTAGCGGTAGTGCGACATGACAGGTCGGCAGACCAGTCAAGACAAACAACTGTGGGTTGAGTTGAGAGTCGGGGCCGTTGGACCAGTGGCACCACAGATTACATGGCAATATAAGAAAACATTGTTTGTGAATGCACTATGAGTACGGGATCATCAAGATGCCCAAGAAGGGTAGTCATGCGTCCTAAGGGCACTGGACGACCTAGTGGCTATAAGGGCAGTTCGTCGTTCTAGGTGTCTATGCGAAATTTGGAGTAGCACCAAGTGCACGAGACTGGGGTGGGGATAGGATGAGGTCTCTGTCCTCATACGGATACAAAGAAGTGATTTCGGGATTGTGGGTCGGATGTCACGTACATCTACTCATTCCCAAGGTAGAAGTGGTTGTACTTCTATCCGAGTGGCAGGAAAAGTCGCTCGAAAGCCACTAGCGGGTTCAGTAGTGATACTGACTTGCGAATGTGTGTAACCTTCATGATGAAGGATGTGTGTTGGGTGATGACACACCATGGTAAGTAAGAAATGGTGGAAAAACCCAAATTTTTAAATGAAGGGTTTTTTGAAAAAAAAAGGAGTCTGGCACATTCCATATAAATATTTTTTTTAAAAGTTAAAAGTAGACTTTTAAAAACTCATTCACTGAGTAGTCGTACTCACTCCCTCCCTTATATCCCTTTTAGGAAATCCCGGAAAGCCTCCCCTTAAAGACCATCAACTAAGATGCTTGTAAAATAGTTATATAAAGTTTTAAATTTTATGCAGTTTTGATTATACTATTCCAGGAAAAGCTGCAGATTAAAGGATGCGTTACACTCGACGGTTTACAATAAGGGGAAATCGTTTAATAAACCGGGAGAGTGTCGGGTTGATCACAGGGATCCGATCAAATCGGGTCGGGGCGTGACAACTTCCCAGTTGTGAGTGTTTACTAACATCATACCCGGTTGGGATGATGAGCTCAACTTAAAATTTTAAAACCACTTACCGGTTGTGAGTGGAAATTTTATATCATACCCGGTTGGGAATGATAAGTACCTCGGTATGAAAACTCACTATTTAGTTGTATTTTGAGCATCACTACTTAGAGGAAGTGATGTGAAAATCATACGGAAAAACTACTTACCGGTTGTAAGTAGATCATACCCGGTTGGTATGATGAAACATCTTCGAAGGAAGTTGAAAACCCGTTCATCAGTTATGAACGGAGGTGTCCTTATACCGAGCGGTATAATGGATAGAGAAAACTTATGTTTTGTCGGAAGTGCTCTCCCCTAACTGTGTGCCAATGCTTAAACAATTTGGGAGACCTTCTCAATGGGAGCTCAAATAGTTCTGATAGGCCAGGGTCCTCGGTTTTGGCACTTGGGGGCAAAATGCCCAATTTTGAAAATCTCGTATAGTGGGCCAAAGGCCAATTGGCACGAGCAGGAGCTCGTAAACGAACATGATATATGCGCCATAAAACTTAATAAGTGAATTTTTTGGCCATGGTACCAAGATAGGACCGACATGCTCAGTCAACTAGCGGCAGTGCGACATGACAGGTCGACAGACCAGTCAAGACAAACAACTACGGGTTGAGTTGAGAGTCGGGGCCGTTGGACCAGTGGCACCACAGATTACATGGCAATATGAGAAAACATTGTTTGTGCATGCACTGTGAGTACGAGATCATCAAGATGCCCATGAGGGGTAGTCATGCGTCCTAAGGGCACTGGATGACTTGTTGGCTATAGGGGAAATCCTTTAATAAACCAGGAGAGTGTCGGGTTGATCACGGGAATCCGACCAAACCGGGTTGGGGCGTGACAATGACGGTCCGAGCTTTTGATCTGGCAGATAGCTCTCATCTTGAGGTTCATCCTAGAATCAAGAATCATATCAATTGATGCCGAATTGAGTTAGAATTTCTAATTAATGAAATTCTATCGGTTCTCTCTCTAGCACCGACCGGAAATTGTAGAGAGGAGCCAAATTGGCTTACCTTTCACTCCTAATTCGGCCGTGGGAGGGCTGAGGAAGTGTTGGAAAGGCTTGGTTTGGCATGAGGAGGGCTCGAAATGGCCAATTTCAACTTGGCCGAAACAGGGCAGCTTTAGTCTGTCAGAGCTGCTTTACTATTTCATCACGCCAGCGACCCTCAAAGTAAACGGAGACTACAGACGTGTAGCTGACTTCTCTCCGGTTTTAAAGAACCCAACCGTGCCTTGTTTGGCTCAGAAAAGACCCCATGTCGGAGCTCTGGTTCGAGCTTCACCGGAAAATGGAGCAGTTGAGAGAGAATGGAGTTTTTAGGTGTGGAGAGGATGAATGGGGAGGGGCTCTTTATATAGAGAGCTTGGAGACCTGTTGGTCGTCCGTTTGGCACCGTTATGATTGACATTGAAGACCTGAAACGCCCCGAATAGAAGTGTTTCTTCTTCGTCGATGTTTCTTCAGTTTCCTTGCGAGTGAACAGTGCTGTCATCTTGAGGAAGAAGATGACACTGTTCCGAACCGGACTGGATCGGTCCAAATGGGGTTCAATCTTAAACCGCCCGGTTCACCCCCCATTCGACTGAGTTTTTCAAATCTAAAAATTTCTAAATTCATTCTCTATCTAATGGTGGCTTCAAATCTCCAATTTGAATTATTTAAGCCACTTAGAAAAATGAATTTAGGATTTGGTTCAATAGTGATTTTGTAAGACCCGCCCTTTTGAGCTAAGGAAAACCAGGAAAATAACCGGTCAAACCAAGTGAGGATTCAAAATCGGTTCACAAATCCGATCATTTCTGAACAGGCAATTTGGGAATTTACAACTCTCGGGTGATCCAATGAGTTCATTAAACCTTCGAAAAGAAACTTAAGACAAATTAGAAGAGAAAAACCAAATTGGTTCAGGTGAACGAGAATTCATAAGAACTGTGTAGTTAAGCGTGCTTACTCGAGAGTAGTGTGAGGATGGGTGACCTCCTAGGAAGTATGATTGGAATTAATACAAATAATTAAATACCAAAATTAAATTATTGGAATTAATGCCAATAATTTATGGCAATATTAATACTATTAATAAATTTCTCCTATTTAATACACGATTTTTACACCTATATAAAGAGGTCATCCCCATTCATTCTCCTCACACCCGAACACTTCTCTCTCTCTCTCTCTCTCTCTCTACTGCTCCATTTTCCGGTTAAGCTTAAACCAGAGCTTCGACTTGAACATTTTTCTTAACCTTAGAAGGAGAGGTCGGGCTCTTTAGAATCGGGGGGAAGTCAGCTATCTGATAGCAAACTATAGTCAATCCGAGAATCACTGAAGAAGCGCCAACATGATGGAACAGTGAAGCAGTTCCGGCGGACCAAACCTGCCCTATTTCGGCCAAGCTGAAATCAGCCATTTCAAGCCCTCCTCAGGCCAAACCAAGTCCTCCCAACACTTCCTCAGCCTTTCCACGGCCGAATTAGGACCGAAAGGTAAGCCAATTCGGCTCCCCTTTACAATTTTTTATTAGTACTAGAGAGAGAGTCGACCGAATTTTAATGACGAAATTCTAATCCAATTCCACATCAATTGATGCGATTCTTGATTTTAGGATGAACCTCAGGACGAGAGCTATCTGCCCAAATCGAAAGCTTGGACCGTCGTGCCTTCACCGGTGAGTAATCGAAGCTTTCTCTCTCTATAGTTCATTTTCCGACGAAGCTCCGTTTGAGCTCGTCCCGATGTTAAAACTTGTGATTCACATTTCTAAAGAATCGTATGAACATGTAGAAACTCAATTTCAACTTCAATTTCAACAATTGGAAACGTTTGATGGGTCAATTTGATAAAATCAAATTCGGTTGTGTTAAGAAGTAGGAATTGGGGGGAAATTGGGGATTTTTGAAATTCAAAGAACCAAAATGAAATTTTATGAAATTGAGGGTTAATTGGGCATGAAAATAATGTTAAAGGACCAATTGAGGAATTTTAAAATTTTTGGGGCAAAATTTACCATTTTTGTAAAGGAAGGGTAAAATGGTAATTTTGGAAAAGTTGGGGGACCAAATTGAAAATTTGGGAAATTAAACCCTTTTTTGTGAAATTGAATAAATTGAGGTCCCAAGATAAAATTTTAAAAGTTTTGGGACTCAATTTGAGAAAAAATCGGCATTTGGTGACTTAAAGTTAAAGAGAAATAACTTTAGGGATCTAATTGCAAATAACTAAAAAGTTTGAATTTTCTCATTCATTGGAAATGAATGAAGGTTGTTAAGTCGAGTAATAGTGAACAAGAATGTTCATATCATGTAGGAACACGAAGTACCGGGAACGCCAGCATGGACAAGCTCGCGTGAATATAAAGAACCAATCTAGTGGAATTCACTACATTAACGTGTGAGTGGGTTTACTAACATCATACACGGTTGGGATTATGAGCACAATTTAAATTAAAAAACTACTTACCGCTTGTGAGTGGGATTATATATATCATACCCGATTGGGGATGATAAGTACCTCGGTATAAAAACCCAATGTTTATTGGTATTTTAATCATCACCACTTAGAGAAAGTGATGTGAAAATATTGCAGAAAACTACTTATCAGTTGTAAGTAGATCATACCCGGTTGGTATGATGAGACTTCCTCGAATGAAGTTGAAAACCCGTTCATCGATTATGAACGGAGATGTCCTTATGCCGGTCGGTATAATGGACAGTGAAAACCTGTTTTGTCGGAAGTGCTCTCCCCTGACTGTAGGACAGTGCTTAAACAATTTGGGAGACCTTCTCGACGGGAGCTCGAATAGCTCTGATAGGTCGGGGGCCTCGGTTTTGGAACTTGGGGGCTAAATGCCCGATTTTGAAAATCTCGTACAGTGGGCCCAAGGCTAGTTGGCATGAGCAGGAGCTCATAAACAAACATAATATATGTGCCATAAAACTTAATAAGTGAATTGTTTAGCCATGGTACCAAGATAGGACCGACATGGTCAGTCAACTAGTGGCAGTGCGACATGATAGGTTGACGAACCAATCAAGACAAACAACTGCGAGTTGAATTGAGAGTCGGGGCCGTTGGACCAGTGGCACCACAGATTACATGGCAATATGAGAAAACATTGTTTGTGCATGCACTGTGAGTACGAGATCATCAAGATGCCCATGAGGGGTAGTCATGCGTCCTAAGGGCACTGGACGACTTGTTGGCTATAGGGGCAGTTTGTCGTTCCAAGTGTCTGTGTGAAATTTGGAGTAGCGCCAGGCGCATTAGACCGGGGTGGGGACAGGATGAGGTCTCTGTCCTCATACGGACACGAAGAAGTGATTTCGGGATTGTGGGTCACATGTCACGTACATCCACTCATTTCTAGGGTAGAAGTGGTCGTACTTCTATCCGGGTGGCAGGAAAAGTCGCTCCGAAGCTACTAACGGGTTCAGTAGTGATACTGACTTGCGAATATGTGTAACCTTCATGATGAAGAATGTGTGTTGGGTGATGACACACCGGTAACTAAGAAATGGTGGAAAAACTCGAATTTTTAAAAGAAGGGATTTTTGGAAAAAAAAAAGGAGTCTGACACACTCCATAGAAATGTTTTTCTTAAAAGTCAAAAACTTTTAAAAACCCATTAACTGAGTAGTCGTACTCACCCCCTCTCTTATATCCCTTTCAGGAAATTCTGAAAAACATACCCTTAAAGACCATCAACTAAGATGCCTGTAAGATAGGTATGTAAAGTTTTAAATTTCGTACAGTTTTGATTATGCTATTCCAGGAAAAGATGTAGGTTAAATGATGCTTTACTCTTTACGGTTTACAATAAGGGGAAATCCTTTAATAAACTAGGAGAGTAGCGGGTTGTTCACGGGGATCCGACCAAACCGGGTCGGGGCGTGACAGATTCAAACCGGTCCGAACTAGTTTGGATCTAGTTCACTTAAACCGGTTTGGTTTTCATCCCCAATTCCTTTACAAGTCCATTTCCATGTCTTTTGTGACTCCTTGGGTCACTTAGAATCCATAAAATTCCCAGTTTACCATCTCTTTATCGATCCCGGTTCATAAGTCGGCTCGGTTCTTAAACCGATTTAATCTGGTTCAGGTCTAGTTCACTCAAACTAGTCTAGTTTTTCTCTCCCACTTTATTCTAAGGTTCCTTCCCAAGGTTTGTGAATTTCTTTGGAGTACAATGGAGTTGAATTTCTCTAATTTGCTCAATCTCCATCGGTTCCGGTTCATAAACGGGTTCAATCCTGTTGGACCCGGTTCATCCAAACCGATCTGGTTTTTCTCTTCCAATTCATCCTAAGGTTCTTTTCTATGGTATTATGAACCCTTTGGATCACTCGAGAGTTCTAAATTGTCACATTGACCGTTCAAAATTGATAGGATTTGTGAACCGATTCGATTTTCTCACTCGATTTGACTGGTTCCCTTTCCGATTTTCCTTAGCTCAAAAGGGCGGGGTTTATAGAACCGGTTTCCGGTGATTTTCTCGATCGATTCAGCGATTTTTGGCACGGTTCACCACTTTTCCAGCCAATTATTGAGAAAATAAAAATAACTAAAAATATTAATTTAATTTCCTATTGAATGGACTAAACAAATGTTCAATTTGAATTTGTTTTAACCTATTAAAATTTTGAGAAATTTTGTGACTTCACCTAGCTCGAACCCAGTTCAAACCGATTATCTCCAAGATTTCTTCCAATCCATGGCCCATGTCCCTTGACATTACTAAGGGTTTTCTGGACACTTGTTCGATCTCTCCTACTTTCTGGTTCAAGTTTATATCCCTTGTTCGATCTCACTTCCCAATTCAACTTAGCCCGATTACTAAGTTGAGATTTTTCAATTTTACAAATTTAATCAAGAATTGATGAATTACGGTGAATTTTACTATGGTGTGTGACTGCAAATACAATTAGCAGGAGGGATTCCGCAGGTGAGTCAAATGAGTTGGGTCAACCCGACTGGAATCAAATTAACCCGACTTCCCTTATTTTTTTTATTATTTTTGCAAATTAAATTACCTTTTACAATTATTGGATTATTTCGATAATTTAATCCAAAATTTCGATCTCATTTAGACAAAAACCATCTTTTTCCAAAATCTTAATTTTTGTGTTCAGAAATCTAATTTATAATCCGTTTCTATCCCATTCGCGATATCAAGTTTCATTTCACATTTCTAATATTTTATTATTATCCAATTTAAATTTCTAAATCCATACCGTGTTTCATTTATAGTTCAGATTTCAATTATCGATTTAATAATTTGTAATAATTTTGTGATTATATTCCTGAATTTAGATTTTATTTAGGTTTAAAATTCTATTATTAATTTTAATTTTTATTATAGATCCAATTTCCTATTTCAAATCAATTTATTATCTAATTAGAATGATTCTTCGTTTTGGAATCAAATCTAATTTATATTATTTAATGAATATTTCACTAAAATATTTACACTTATTAATATTTTTTAATTTTATATTAAATTGTAAAATATTTTATTTAATAAGAGAAGAAGAAAATATCAACCATTTCATTAAGTTCATAAGCTTGATTTCTTGACTGTGCCAAATAAAACCATGACATTACTTACTCGAATTTAAAAATTATTATAAAATTAAAAGTCACAAAAAATTAGACTCCCAAGAATAAGGGGTCATTTTTAAGCTATTATCCCTAATCAAGTTGCAACGGGGCATTGTGCAAAAAAAAAAAAAAAAGTTGCAACGGGGCCACCGGGAAGGCGAAGTAGTGGTTTCCCGCCATACATCGCTGGTCGCAGTGAAGACTGAGCGAGCATACAGTCTAAAAACGTCTATTTTCCCTTCGCTCTTCCGACTTCTCCCTAATTTCATTGAAATTGAGCCTCCTCTGGCGTGGTTTCTCCTGAACCTCTGAGGTTTCTCTACATACTCCCTAAGAGTTCCAATATCTTTGAGACTGCATCGAGAAGATGGACGACTTCCGGGGTTCCTCGGAAACCCTAGCCCGGCCCAGGGCTGGGATCATCACCAGAATTCGATTGGAAAACTTCATGTGCCACGGTAGCCTTGAGATCGAGCTCGGGGACTGGGTCAACTTTATAACTGGGCAAAATGGAAGTAAGTTCCTTGCTAAATCAGTTCCTCTTTTCACGATGCCTTTTGATTCCACCTCAATATCTTCTCCCGATCCCCAGTCCAAATTCATTTAGTCCCTCCTTGCATAAGTTGGTGGAGTAATATTTTTTTTATCAGCTTATTTGATAAATGGGAACGCATAACTGCAAGGTATCCTAATATTGGGTATACAATAGGATGTTCTGCCATCACTCATCACCAACATTGATCAAGCTTCATTGTTTTTAAATACACACGCATGCATTTCTTTGAGATTCTAGATGATTTGGCTGTGCAATTGACCATGTTCTGTTGAATTTGATGGCTGCAGGTGGAAAGAGCGCTATTCTTACGGCTTTATGCATTGCATTTGGATGCCGAGCTAAAGGCACCCAAAGGGCTTCTACCCTGAAGGATTTCATAAGAACTGGTTGCAGGTCTGGTCCTTCCCGAGTTATCCTTATTTTTAACTGTTCAAGGACAAACGAACCTGTTTTTTTCGCACATTAGAATTTATTTTAAGTGCAAGGGTATGAAAATGATCAATACTACCATCTTTTTCCCTTCTAGGCTTCAGTGGAAGTTTCATTATTTTTTCATACAGCATATTATGAGATGAAACAGAGCTCTTGGGCATCAACCTTCTACCACGACATAAAACACTTGGGCTCTATCATATTATGACTCTCCTTCGATGTATTTAAAAGTCATACCACTTGGAGGTTTCTACTCATAGTTTTAGTGTTTTGAAGTTGCAATTTATATCACTTCGAGATTTACATTCACCCAGCCATCTTTCTTAACATTTTCTTGAAAAGTAAAATTTAATATAGCTTGAGTTCTCTGAAGAAGAGCCTCCAAGCACATATGATGCTGATTTCACTCTTTCTTTTCTTCTCAGTTCAGCTGGCATTCAGCTTGAGATAAAAAACCAGGGAGAGGATGCATTTAAGCCCGAAATTTATGGTGATACTATAATTATTGAACGCAGGATTACCGAATCTGGCAGCACAACTTTATTGAAGGATTGCTATGGTTGAATTCTTCCACTTTTTATTTTCTTGAAGGAATTAGTGAACTATAAATAATATGCCATTAAGATATTCAAGGAAACATTCTATACAACATATCCCAATGCATAAAGCTTCCTTTGCATTCATGTCGGAAAATGTGCATGCTATATTGTCTCAGTGTAAGTAAAAGAATTCTTTGCTTATCATAAAAAATCATGTGGGGAAAAGTTGGAAACTGATTCATCAATTTTTCGTCTGAGGTACACAAGAATATACATGTGAATTAACATCACAAGATGATTAGGAACAAGTATTTTTTATGTTTTATGGATCATGACCTTTCTTTTGAAGAAGTATTAGCATAGCAGATTGGTGCTTCATAATTTCTTACTCATAGTTAATGACTTTGCTCTGGAGTTCCGATGACTTTCACTTACTTTAATTCTAATCGTATTGAGGCTTGTTAATGATAACAGACTTGAGAACTCATTGCCCGGAAAAATAATCTGCATATATGTTTTAATATTATAAAAAGTGGATTCATCTATCAGGAAAGAAGGTTGCCAGCAGGAAGGAGGAGCTTCGTGAGCTGGCTGAACATTTCAATGTGAGTATCTTTTTGTAATAATATTAAAAAGATAAGTCTCCCAAGATAGATGTGCAGTTCTTTCAATTTTGTGAATATACTAGTATTTTGAGGTAGGTATGATGTCTCATCCTATTAGCAATTCTTCTATAAATAATCTATTCTTGCAACCTAATAAAGTAAAATCTGGGTTAAGTTATTTGAGATATTAGAGCCATTTTAAGCGTGCCGATGTAACTTTTTGTGGTTCCTCAAATGACATTGTACGCTGAGGCTTAGTAGATTAATTTAAGTTTTTTTTTGCTCAAATTTATTAAAAAATTTTGAATAAGACATTATATAGCTGTAAAATAAAACTGTTTGAAAGAGGAGATTTTTTTCTTTGGTTAGTTCTTTCACTGCTTTACCTGCGATTCTTAGTTTTCTCGGTGGATGTGATAGTTTCAATAAACATTTTTATGGTATGTGATATATGAAAGAACATCGTCTGATTTTCCAAGAGTGCATAGCTCATAAAAACATGTCATCTCCTTTTGTTTTTGCTGTGCTTTCTGCAATGTTTCGAACATATTGATGTTCAATATGTATATATCTCCCTTTGCATTTCATATCCCTTTTTGTTTTCCCATGTTTTCCTGCCTAAAGTATTTACCTTTTCCATTTATTTTATATCTCTTTATATATGTAGCACCATGAACCCTTTTACTTCCCCCTATTAGAAATTTATCCACCTCACTTGATGATATTATCACTCAGTAGAATATTTTTGTTTTATTATTCTAAATAGACAAATTATGCATATGCAGATTGACGTGGAAAACCCATGCGTAATAATGACTCAAGACAAAAGTAGAGAATTTCTACATTCTGGAAATAGCAAAGATAAATTCAAGGTGTCATTATTTTTCTTCTTAATTTAATCTCGGAGATAATGCAGACAAGCTTGTTGATGCTAGCATATTGGTCAGTTCTTTTACAAGGCTACGCTGCTTCAGCAAGTTGATGAGCTACTAGAAAGTATTCGTCAAAATTTGGCCTCGGCTGATGCTCAGATCAGAGAATTGGAAGCCACAATAGGGCCTATTCTCAAGGAACTTGATCAGCTGCAGGAAAAGATTAAAAACATGGAGCGTTTAGAGGAGATTTCTCAGCAGGTGCAACGACTGAAGAAGAAGCTTGCATGGTCATGGGTGTATGATGTGGATAGACAATTGCAGGAACAGATTTCAAAGATTGAGAAGCTGAATCAACGTATACCAAGGTGTCAAGCTAAAATTGATGAGCAAACTGTGAGTATCCTTGTAGAATCCCTCTTCTTTTACCTGCACTCATCATAAACATACTAGAAGCGTGCTTCCTTTCATTAAGATAAATAATGGCATCTCTATGGGGATTTAAACAGTAGGGCACATTTGGTTGATAATATAGCTACTGTCATACAGGAAAGTGGTGTGATGCTTGAACATCTTAACTTTGTTGAGGAACATAATGTTATGCTCTAGCCCATAGCTGAGGGGCACCTGGTGAATATTATTCACGTGTATTTGCCTGAAAATTTGATAATTAAAATATCTTTTCTTAGAAAGCTGAACTTTCATGATTCCACTTATTTCTCTTTCTGAATACTCGGTTCCTAATTACATGGTTAAATATATATGGGAAGCTCAGATAACTATCTTTGGAACAGGATATTTTGGAAAAATTGAGAAGGTGCCTTAGTGAGAAGAAAACGCAAGTTGAGCATTTGATGAAGAAGACATCTGAAGTGAAGAGGAGGAAGAATGAATTACAGGAACTTCTAACCTTGGTGTGATTTTGATCTCCATATGTTATCCACTCCTTTTTCTTAGTAGTTTTCAAGGATATTACATTTTTCACCTCTCTCACAGTTAAACTTTTTTGTTTCTATGTCTTCTTAACAGTACACCTGTAGTTTAATATATTTTCTGTACTGTTCAGTGTGGTGCCTCAGGATATTTCTTATTACTGCTCATTCATTCTACTGTTAGGCCAAAAGAGAGAGGAATGAACTTGCCCAGGACCATGGCCGTGAAGCCAATCAAATCCAGAAGATGCTAAAGCGCCTTCACTTACTTCAAGAGCAAAGCACGGAATTTCAAGAACAACAGCTAAAACGGACACAGGTCTGTACTTAATTACTGCATGGATTCATTTTCAATTTTGTATCTGATAGTTTGTTTAGTATCACTATTGCTGTATTTGTAAATTAATTATCCTCCAGAATGCATGCTTATGCATTTAATAGCTTGCTTTTAGGGATGTAATATTTCATTGCCTTTTTTCATAAGAAATAAAAGATGAGTGCCTTTGGCATTGGTTGAGACTTGAGACTAGACTGATTTATCCATAGTGGATTTTCGTATTAAGTTGTGGATCACAATGAGTTAGGTTAACCTTGTTATTTTCCTAGTTCATGGGCCTAACAAATTCAGCATTCTTTGCAGCCAATTTGTGCTATTTATTTTATTAAAATAGTATGCTGTATGAACATGCCATTTGATGTGTTGTGTTTTTAATACGTGCTACTGTTGCAACCATGTTCCCAGTTTTCTTTCCTATTATCATTATCATTCCAAGATATTGAGGAAAGTCTCTATTGTGAATTCACTTCAGGATGAAGAGTCCGAGATAAAAGCAAAAGTTATTGAACTTCAAAATGAGATTGAAGAAGCAAACCTGTTGCTTAAAAGGTTATAATTTTTGTTGGTTTTAATGTTTTGTTGCTTATTTTGATGTTTGGATGACTTTCTGATGAGTTAATAATATGATATTCTAGGATGGAGAAGGAAGAGGATGAACTGTTACAACATATCCATGCAGAAACAAATGAAATTCAACGGATTGTTGATGAGGTAAATTAGTGTGGTGGGTACCAAGTAGTCTCCTGAAATGTGCTTAGTTGGTACTGGGAATAGTTGGTGGTATGTTCACTCATTTTGATATTATGATAGTGATCCTTGAAAAAAAGTAATTTTCTTCTATTCCATCTTTAGATTGGAGATTTAGAGAAGAAACATCATGTGGTTGTTTCTCGTATTCGTGAGCTGAGGCAACACCAAGCCAATAAGGTGATTCAGCAACTTATGCATATCATCTAATGCACTGACTCTTTTACCCCCCTCCCCCAAATATCGCTCAAGACAACACTTGGTATCTAAAAGATCTCCCCTAACAAATGACCCTAACTTTAAAATAGTCAACTCTTAACCCAACCACCTTTTTCCCCTCAGAATTTTTTATGCGGCTGAGGGGGTGGGAGGGGTGGGGGTGTTTGTTAAATGTTAGATTTCATGAAGTTTGTGTTTTTTTACAAGAAATCTTCCGGTACCTAACTGTTAGAGCACTCATATTCTGTACTGTACTTTCATTTCTATCTTATTTTCCTGTTCCCAGGTTACCGCATTTGGGGGAGACAAAGTAATTAATCTTTTTCGTTCTATTGAAAGATGCCAGGGTAGATTTGAAAGGCAGCCCATTGGTCCCATTGGTTCTCATTTGGTGAGTGCAATATGTCTACTAAAAGCGAGGAAAAGTCATTTTAGGGATTTGACAAAGCCAACTCACAATTCAAGCTTTTCTGGGAACTTTTATTTTCAGTTAATATTGTTATATTAACATATTCTATTTACTGCATAAGAAAGAAAAAAAAAGTTATAGACTAAAAAATTTTCTTATACCCAGTTTAGACAATTTTCAATTACTTTACTAATTTAAACATGCCTAAAGATATCATTATCGAAAAGCCTACATTTAGGAACAATTTTATAATTTTTACTTTGATTATTTATTGAACTGTAAAAAGATAAAAAGCAGACCTAGATTAATTCCATATGATAGGATGTGGATGCTGGTTCCAGTCTTTGTGATACTTGGTATATTTCCAAGGACTAAATTTAACAATCTATTGTTGCAGCTCTAGTTATTTACCTTCTAAAATTCCATTTAACCTGAAATTGATGCATGGATGCTGTATTGGTGACCTTCTAAAATTTATGCAGTTAGTGATTTTTGGTTGTTAATACAGGACTAAATTTAACAATCTATTGTTGCAACTCTGGTTGATTTATGTGCCCTTACTTTGTGCCACATTTTATATTGCTGGTTATTCATGCTAAGTAGTGATGGACCATGTTTTTGTTTGTTAGGTTAACCTTTATGATGGTTTTATGATTCTTACAAATTTTAAAATGGTATTATGAGGCGGGTCTAGGGCATTACATACACACAACTTTCCTTTTATCCAAGTCATGTTGGCCTCCAACACATGAGGGAGTGAGTGAATGTTAAATAGTAAAAAAATAATAAATGTAACCATTCAGTTAATACAGTCAAATTTGATAAAATAGTGGTTGGACTCTTTCACCTGTCTTCACTGTGTGTATTATTGTCTTTTCTAAGTCTATTTGGCAGTGAACTGTTTTAAAGAAAAACTGTCATTTTGGTTTTGGAATAGCTGTTAATTCAAATCCATCATCTTGCTATGTTGAATATGGATTGTACAGGATGTCCTCAATTGCTCTTGACAAGTTGGATGCTTGAGCATATTTAGAAACTTATGTGATCCTTGCTAGCTAACTGTGTTATACAATGCAGAGTTTGGTCGATGGTGAGATGTGGGCTCCTGCTGTTGAAAATGCCATTGGAAAGTTACTGAATGCATTTATTGTTACAAGTCATAGAGATTCTCTTCTTTTGAGAAAGTGCGCCAAAGAATCAAACTATAATAATCTCTCTATTATCATATATGATTTCTCAAGACCACGGTAATTGTTATTGTGATTATCATATAATTTCATTGTTATTATTGCATATGCTATTTTTATATTGTCTATGTATATATATTCTTCTTGTTTGGCACCTCTAGTGCAAATGTTACAACTTGACCTTTTAATACTCTAAACTCTTTTCTAGGTTGATTATCCCAGAGCACATGCTTCCACAGACTGTTCATCCTACAACTATCTCAGTTTTAAAGATAGAGAATGCCACAGTGCATAATGTCTTGGTGGATATGGTAATCAATCATAATCATTTTGTGGTTTCGCTCTGGATCTTGGTTTTTTTTATGTTAAATCCATATACCATATTGATGATATTACTAGGAGCACCTTTAATGAAGTAAATGAACTATTTGCAAAAGGAAAAAAAGTTGTAAATGAAATATTGGTATGGCAGATGTTTTTGAAATTTGTGTCATTTTTCTCTCTGAAAGAATACAGTTTTTTTGTCTGTTTGCATTTTTCAGGGTTGTATAGAGATGCAGGTGCTCGTTAGAGATTACGACACAGGGAAAAGGGTTGCTTTTGACCCAAGGATCTCCAACGTGAAGGAAGTTCACACCCTTGAAGGTTATAAAATGTAAGAGATTGATGCTTAGGGCTCTTCATTTATACATTTTCTTTCTGTGTCCACGTGTGAAAGTCTGAAGGGACTGTTTGAAAGGTGTGATGGTAGTTTACAAATCCATTTAGAAGGGGATTCTATTGCGATTTTTATTGCCTCAATTCAGGGCCTTCTTTTTCAACTCTATTTTTCACATGACCGAGTATTTTAGATTTTGAAAAATTGTCATTCTATCTCTCCCAGGTTCTCTCGAAAATCTGTCCAGACAATTCTTCCTCCAGTCAGGCATGTGAGAACTGTCCGTCTTTGTAGTTCTTTTGATGGTCAAATAGAGGATTTGGAAAAAGAAGAAGGAAGGATAAAAGTATTAGCTACTCAGCATAAGGTGACGAAAAGGGAGGCAGATTCTAAACTCAATGACCTTCGAAATGATCTTCACATGTTAAAGGTAACTGTCATGTTTCCCTTTATAATTGTGCCAAATTCTAAGCAATTTGGTTAATGGAAATGATTGGCATACTGTGTAGCTGTCTGATCTTGGTTGTTTCTGGCTTTGAAACTTTTTCTCTAAGAGGAGATGCATGAGTTCAGAGCGGGATTTGACATCTAAGAAACTGGCTCTAGAAGATCTGAAGAATTCCTGCATTGCTGAAACTAGTGCTCCTATATCAACTGTAGATGAGCTGCATCAAGAAATTTCAGTTTGTTCTCTATTGCTTATTTTAATTTTATTTTCATCTATAGTCAATTTCTGTCCACTACCTTTTGTGACTGTCCATTATTTATGATTATTCAGAAGGTTAAACATGAGATACAAGAAAAAGAAATGTTGTTAGAGCAACTGAAACTCAGAATGAATAACGCAGATGCAAAGGCTCAGGAACTTGTATCATCATTTGAGGATTTATGTGGTACAATTTTTCATGCATCTCTCATTTTATCCATTTTCCATTAATTTGATTTTAAAACTTGTTACCATGTATTTTTACTTTAAAATATAGATTCGACGAAAGGGGAAATTGATGCCCTTGCAAATGCAGAAGCGGAGCTTATGGAGATCGAAGATAATATCCATTCTGCAAAAGAGGTACATCCATTTACAAAATGAGAGAATATGAGAAATGAACATTATATTACAGATCTTGGCTATTATATTAGAGATCCGGAATAGATGGGTATTTACATGTTTTCGTAGTGTGTATCTACAAAGATTGGTACTGTGCCAATTCCACACAGATGGAGCTGCCATTTCAAAAGCTATGGGAAATGAATAAAATATAAAACTTCCTCAGCCTTCTATCAACTTTTCTTTGTACTGTTATGCTCCGAGGGAAAGGTTGGTGGCCACACCACTACACCCCCCTTTCATTTGGGTGATTGTAAACCATAAGCATGCCATACTGTTTTAGCTTGTACCGACAAAAATGAATCTATTCATGGAGATGTTAGATTTATTTTTGTCCATGGCTGGGTCAAAATTGATTTACTCTGGATCTGGCTGGTGAGGTTGAGCAAAGCTCAAATTTGTACCTATTAATGAGTCATCAGCACAGTGAAGTTTGTTCACTTCACTGGGCAATGTGACCTCACCAAGGCTTCATGAGTATCTTCTGCCTTGTGTCCAGAAAATTTTCATCTTGGATTACAATGGTATGGTGATTGTTGGCCTGGGTCATGATCCTAGAAGGAACCTTACTCCATGATCTGCACGTATTGCTGCTGGAACATAAGAGCTTGCCTTCAGGACCCAGAGTGGGCAGCTGCTGAAGCAATTTTTTCTTTTTCTAATTAATTATATTTTATGATCTTATTTCACTGTTGTCTGTAAAAATGAATGAATGACATAGGTTTGTTTCTCTAAATTTCCAATTCACAGAAAATATTCTATAACTCTATTAATTATTCCTCCCTATTATGTTTGCAGCCAAATTTATCTTATACAATTCCACTCCTAAGACCAAATGCTCTATGTTCTGTGTAGGAGGAGGCATATTATAAAGATCTCATGGCTAAGAAAGTTCTTGGTGATATAAAAGTTGCGGAAGAGCAGTATTGCGAGTTTCAACGAGAAAGGAAGGTAATAAAAAATATACCATAAATGTGGTTGATTTTAGGGATCCCTACATATGTATTTATCTCCGATTTAAAAAAAAATTTCACATTGTGCTAAATCTGGTTTCTATTCTGAATGCACTTATATTTTGCTTCCGAAAGTTACTCTAGCCAAAACTTCAACACCCAAAAGATTTTTTCTATCAAATGATCTTCTCAACTATAAAATGGTCCTATGTGTAGCTCCACTACCTTCTAGCCCTCACAAAGATTTGTCGTGGCATGAAGAACTGTGGAGTATCCCTTATTTAAGTGCACTTGTTAAATTTAGTGTCCCATTTTTCCTTTCACTCTTACATCCATTAATGTTCTAGGGATTGACAAATTAGAATAACTGTCTCTAGGATACTAATCTTAGTACGGTATTGCAGCAAAATTATGAAAAGGCTTCTATAATATGCCCTGAGAGTGAAATTAAAGTTCTTGGGGATTGGGATGGGAGTACACCTGAACAGCTTAGTGCTCAAGTGAGTAGGATTAACCAAAGGCTTCAACTTGAGAGCCAGCAGTAAGTTTATAATTTTTCTCCGTTCTTAAATTTGATGTAGCTACTGTGACTACTAGATAACAAGATTCTTTTATGTTATGTTTCAGATATTCTGAATCTATAGATGACCTAAGAATGATGCATGCTAAAAAGCAGCAGAAAATTTCACGAAAGCAGGGAATGTACAAAGTGTTTCGAGAAAAATTATGTGTAAGTAGATTTTTCTTTATCTCATATGAGGTGTTCAGATTCTAATGTATATTTGACTATATTTGAGAGTTGGTCATCATATAGGCTTGTGAGAGAGCCCTTGCATTGAGACAGAGCAAATTTGAAGAAAGTCGGAGCTCTTTGAAAAGTGGATTGAGGAGGGAGTATGAATTGCTTTCTCCCAATACTGAAGAATATTACCCGTGATTTATATTTTCATTGACATTTTGTGACTAGATAGGAGAATGTTTCATTTATTACCAGGTTTCTTGCCCATCTGAAAAAGAAAGGGTTCAGCGGTGGGATTAATATTGATTTTAAGGAAAAGACCCTTTCAGTTGAGGTGAGCAACTTGCTTGAATAAAAGATGCATCGAAAGTTTCTTTTGGGATCAATCTTCAAGGCTGATTAAGTTTCATGCTTGAAAAATCCTTCTTTGTTTAAGAATGAATTTAGTGCTGATGCTCTGGTAATCTTTTCAGGTAAAGATGCCCCAGGATGCTTCACAGGATAATGTTCATGATACCAGAGGATTATCAGGTTTTCCATTTTAATTTCTTTCTTTTTTCCTTCTGTTGTATATCCTTTCTAGTAATTTCCACTTAAAAGATTATTTCAAATTTAATTCAAGATGGTAATTATATTTTGAGGTTGTTGCAAAACAAAATTTGCTTCCTCTCTATTAGTTATGATGCCTCTTGGCTGCCTAGTTTAGCTAGACTCTATTTTGTATGTTTTCTAAGTTGGATTCCTCTTTCTACTTAAATAAGGCATTTTACTGATAAAAAATGATACCTCTTGGCTGTCTAATGAGGTGGAGAGCGGTCGTTTTCTACATTGTGCTTCTCATTGGCTCTTCATGGGATGGTGGAATCTCCATTCCGAGCCATGGATGAATTTGACGTATTTATGGTAACGGTAGCAATAAAAGTATATTTATTCTTTGAATTTTTTCTACCCTTTGAACAAATATTGACCATTGAGCAAAAAAAAGTACAAATATTGACCACTGTTAAGTTCCCAAATATATATACAAACTGCTGTTGAGCTGCCATGCAATTGTTCAACTTTTCAGGATGCAGTTAGTCGGAAAATCAGCTTAAATGCTCTTGTTGACTTTGCATTAGCTCAAGGATCTCAGTGGATATTCATAACCCCCCATGATATTAGGTATGCTATATTTCTTCCATCTGGATCCATGGGATTGCACTTTGAAGAATATCTTTCTCCAAAAGTATTTTCTAATTTTGGAAGTTGGAGGGAAAGAGAAATATGAAAGCTGTCATAAAAGTGAAACTAAAACTTCAGAAGAGCCTTATATAACTTGGTGAAAATCATATATATGAATATCTTAGTTCTGTATAACTTCGCTTTGGCTCTCAAGATAATCTAATATAGATGTGCCTGTAATGCAGCATGGTGAGATCTGGGGACAGGGTGAAGAAGCAGCAGATGGCAGCTCCTCGATCCTGAGCTGTCCTGAGCTATTGCCAATTGGCATCTGCTTGTTCCCCAATTAGCTTAAGAAGGTGAGCGCCACACATGAATATTGAAACTTTTGCTTGTACTGGTGCACTTCTCTCCCTGACAAATATTGAAGTTCATAGTTTTGGATTTTGGTATATTTTTCTTCGTCCAAAACAATCCTTAAACTTACTATACTTTGATATAGGCTGCAAACCTCTACAATTTATCTCTATGAGCTGAGCGACTTGAGATGATTATTGTTCTATGCCTTCTGTACGGACAGTGCAAAATCCTTTTGAATTACTTCAATGAAATAGGTTTATCTAATGTGAACAGTTTTACCTTCTTCCTTTCTTTGTTGAAATGACTAAAAGCTTGGGCACATCGGAATACAAATGAATAATTTACAATCTGAATAAGTTGATTTTTTAGTCCTGAGAATTTTCACCAATATATATGTTGACTTCTCTCCTGTGCTATATATTAGTCTACTGTTATGCCCTTTTTTTCTTATCCACGATATTGATATGGGATTTTAATTAGGTAAGACATTCTCTGCATTTTTGTTCTTCAAATCAGCTTCCAATTACTGGAAAAATCTGTGACAGGTGCATTTCAGGAAGATACACCTACGAAAATGTCAATAATTGAGGCTTTGAGGGATGCATGATTACGGCGGATGAGCTGATTCAGGAGAGCCTGTCCAACGATAGATTGATCCATGGTTATATGACTATTAGCTATTGTCCTAGGCTGTAGTATCTTGGAAGGAAATTTATTGTTTGCAATCTTACCGGGCTAGTAATCTGTAGTAGCTGCAAGATTGATGCGTTTTGTGAAGGACTGGGTCATCTCAACTCTGAATATCCTCCAGCGCTATAGTTGAGACTGCTGAATGATTTGGAAATTAGAAAGTTTGATGAGGAGATTATCCAGTCTGAAACAAGCAAAGAGGAAGGGATGCCGGTGGTAAGTACAGCCTAGGTTGGGATCTGACATGACCAGCCTGCGTGTAACTTGTTTACTAGAACGATTATCATTGGAATTTGTTCTTTAAACAGTGGAATATCATAAAACATAGTAGGATTATAAATACTCAAACCTAGCTTAGCCGCATCATTGTGATTCCGAATCAAATGATAAATCTCAAAACCTTAGGTTGTTGCACACAGTTCCACTTCATTTTATATTATAAAGAATTTGTCCTTTGTATCGGATCGTCTCAAATTCGTCCATCTTGGACTGGTAGCTAGCATGCTTGAACCTTATTTTTTGGTAGTGATAAGGATTTATTAGCTACTTTATCAAAAGGTTGAGAGATTGTGCAAAAAAAAATCAAAAGGTTGAGATAAGTTTTTTTTCACAATAAAACTCTCCAGCCATCCACAGGTAAGTTCGATCTTTCTAGATGCTAAATATTCAAGTACAACAGTAACTATCCTACTTGACCCTTGCCCATAGAAAAGGAACTGAAATATTTCTTTTAACAATTACAATTGGATTTGTGAAGATTATTTATATGATTCAGAAAAAAATTCACGAAAATGAACTAATCTGCCTATACACTTCTTCGGGCCATTAAACGATTTATAGACTCCACTTGAGTCGGTCTAACTATGATGCATTCGTATTTTATTTTTTAGCTAGTTGGACCACTGATCGACCTAAACTTGATAACCAATCCAACTTGATTGACCAAAATGTGATTCAATTGATCTAAATCTTATCTTATTGTTCAATCCTGATCCAATTGGTTAATTTCGATCTTAGTAGTTTAATCCAACTAAATTGACTCAAACACAATCCGATTGACTTAATCACAATCCGATTGTCTTAAACCTCACCTAATTGGTCAATCCTAACCTAATAGTTTAATTTCAATCTCTATTCGATTAACTCAAACCCAACATAATTAGTTAATTTTGTCCCAATAGTACAATTACAATCCAATTTTTCAATCGTGACCCAATTATATTAAATACAATCCAACCCAATTTCAGATTGAACAAAATCCTACTTTAATTTTAAGAATTTATGTTTTTTAAATAAATTTTAACGTGAACTTTATTTATAATATAAATTACATGTTGTACAAAATTAAATGCATAAAAATATAACAAGTAATAATAAATCAACAAGTTATAAGTTTTAAATTATTACACAATTCAATCAAGTTGTACAAATTAACAAAAATCAACTAAAGCCGCGTAGATGATGTGCATTCATAGATTGCTTGGTCCATCTTTATCATCAACATCCATAGATTAAAACAGAAAGTTATTATTAGAATTATAATTAAACTAATAAATATTAGTATTCTTTACAAAAATTAATATTTTAAAGGAATTAAAATAATATAATAGAGATATATAAATATTCATAATACTAAAAAATACTTTGTCGAACAATTTTGCTTATACCCAACTTTGTACACACAATGGTCTCAACTATATAATCGACAAGTCTACTACGTTACATACTAATAATATGTACGTTAATAATGAAACTTGATTTCGAAACAACTATTGTAACTAGAATAAATAATATACATATTTAACAATATTTGATAATATTGGATATTGTACAAAATTCATTTTGCACCGTTGTAATATATTTAATCTTTCTAAATCTTTTATTATGTCTTCATCCAAATACAAATAAATCTTCAACTTTGATGTCATAGGCTTCTCCTTCTTATATTGTTTAAACTTAATAAAAGTATGGAAAATGCTTTTCTCTTGACTTCCCATACAGCAAGTGCTAGCATTAGCAAAATTTTCAATACTTTTAACATTGCATTTTCTCCACTATTTGCATATTTAAAAAATAAATTCTTAAATGTACTCACATTTTTATATATTTCTTATACTTCTATTTCATTTGGTTCTTGATCAAAACAGTATGTCAATTTACCTGCCTTCCATCGTGTATCAAGAATTGTAGCAATTGCTAATATAATGTTTACATTCTACCAATATTTCTCAACCTTCATAATTTCATAAACCATCATTTCAATGCATAAAATACCATAATATATTCATCCATTCACAACAGCTTTTATCGCATAGACAATAAACATATATAAATTTACAGTCAGATACCTTTTACTAGAAAATAAAGAAACTTATTTATAAGGTTGAACGTGTCTTCCATTGGCCTTGGGCACACTTCATTTTCTAAAACTGTGGTTGTGGGTCCACTTGCATATAACTAGATCTAACCCACCATTGTTGACCTTGAGCCTTGAATCGGGATAAACCAAGAAAAACTACTTCAAATATTCATTTTTCTAGGTGACTTAAAAAATAAATTTGAAAATTGAAGTTATCAAGGTATAGAAAATTAATTTAGATGAATTTAGAAAATTTTTAATTTTTAGAGAACCTGTTGAATCGGGCCTGAACCAACCGATTTTCGATTTTAGGTCACCAAGCCGGGTCCGACCGAACCGATAAATAGTCCAGCTAGTCAACGGACCGCATGCCAGGTCAACGGCCAGTCAGCGAATGCAACCAATCAGCGCGTGACATGTGGCGAGGCGTGCCCAGTCAGTTGCTCGATTAGCGCCTCGAAGCACTGACCAATTAGAGTGTAACACATGTCTCTAGTCAATGGTCAGATGAAGAAAATCCACATCACCAATGACTGACCAATGGGAGAGCGACACATGTCCTCACTCAACGGTCAATGGAGGAGAAACCTCGTCAACAAGGGTGACTAATGAGGAGCTGACATATTGCAAAGGTGTCATGTTAGCGACTAACTAGGATGTCAAAAAATGGTCTACCAATTAGAGGTTGACACTTGGCAAAGCCAATCAAAGGCTAACACATGGCAATGACACAATGTGTCAAGTGGGAAAATGGACGGATTTAAATCAGAGGATGCTACATGTCATAGTCAACCAACAGTCAGATTCAGTCAACGATGGAGAAAGCAACTAATGAGAAGTCGTCATGTAGTCGGTCAACGAGTCAACTGATGACTCGGACGTTGAGTAAGACTCCACATTAGTAAAGCTAGCCAATCACAAAATGTCACATGGCATTTCGCATGCGCACGCACAATGTTATCTTCAACCTCTAAACATACAGAAATATAATGGCCAAAACGGCTGCCATAACTCCGACAGCCAATAAATCCCTCCACCAAAGCCTTAAATCAAGGAGTTAATGGCTGACCGATGGATGAACAGATAAAACGGTCAGTCCCCGAGCTCCCTATATAATGAGCTTCACTCCATTTATTCTCCTCATCCCTCGAAAACCTAAAGAAGGCGAACTGCTCCAGTTTCCGACCATCAATGTACCATAGCTTCAACATCAGCACTTTTCTCCACCTCCAAACATGAATTCAGGTTCCCTAGAATCGAGAAGAAGTCCCCAATTGTCAATCCCGACCCTGTCTGGTCGGATCCCCGAGAGCAACCCACCACTCTCCCGGTTTATTAAGGGTTTCCCCTTCTTTTAGACTATGAGGAGTAAGACAACCTTTAAACATGTACCTTTCTTGGAATAACATTAATCAAAACTGCATGAAATTTAAACTTACATACCTGTCTTGTAGGTGTAGCTAACTAGAGGTATTTAGATAGGTTTTCCCTTGGTTACTTGAAAAGGGGTATAAGGGAGGGGGTGAGTTCGACGACTCAGTGAATGGGTCTTTAAAAATGAGTTTCCATAAAAATAGTTCTAAATTGGAGTGTGCTATACTCCTTATTTTCTTAAAACCTTTTCCTAAATTTCTCGATTTTCAAAACCATCATTCCTCATTAACCACAGTCGATGTGTTTAACAATCAACACACGCCCTTCATCATGAAGGGATCACACATTCGCAGGGCAGCATGTCCACTGCACTCACTTGTGGCATCAGAGCGACTTTACCAGCCACCTAGATAGAAGCTCGTCCACCTCTACCCTAAGAATGAGTGAATGTATGCGACATCCGACCCTTAATCCCATAAAGAAACTCTGTGTTCGTATGAGGACAGAGACCTCATCTCGACCCCACCCCAATTTCATGCGCATGAAGCTACATCGAGCTTCCCTAACTACTAGCAGGACAATCTGCCCTTATCTCCATCATGTCGTCTAGTAGCCCCTAGGACACATCACTACCCCTCTTGGGCGTCTTGAAGGTCTCGTACCTTAGTGCATGCACAAAACAATAGTTTTCCTCATAAGTCATTTAATCTTTGGTACGACTGGTCCAACATCCCCGACCTTCAACTCAACCTCCAGCTATTTGTCTCGACTAGTACGTAGTCCTATTTTGTCACATTACTGCCAGTCTATCGAGTATGTCAGTACTGTCTTGGTACCATGGCCAAACACATCATTCATTTAAAATTTTTATGGCTTAAACTCATGTTTGTTTACGAGCTTCTGCTAGTGCTAACTGGCCTTGGGCCCATTGTACGAGATTTTCAAAATCGGGCATTTTAGCCCTTAAGTTCCAAAACTGAGGCCTCCGGCCTATTTTAGCTATTCGAGCTTCCGTCAATAAGGTCTCCCAAAAAGTTTCAACAGTGGCACACAGTTAAGGGAGAGCATTTTTTACAAAAGTAACTTTCCAGCTATCCATCACACCAAACGGGTGTGAGGACATCTCCACTCATAACCGATGAACGAGTTTTCTACTTCCTTACACGAAGTTCATCATACCAACCGGGTATGATCTACTTATAACCGGTAAGTAGTTTTTCCGTGTGTTTTCTCACATCACCCATCCAGGTGTGATGTTAAAATCCCACATTGTAGTGAGTTTTTATTTTTGAATTACTTATCATCCCAACCGGGTATGATATAAAAATCCCACTCACCCATGAATGCAAGGAATTCCTATCGACCGATTTTTGCCTCTACGTGAACTTGTCTTGGCTGGCGTTCCCGATACTTTGTGTTCCTACACGATATGAACATCCTTTTTCATTATTATTTGGCCTGATAGTCTTCATTCACCACGAATGAACAAAATACCCAAACTTTTCATTTAATTGCAATTAGGTCCCTAAAGTTTTTTTCTTTAACTATAGGTCCCTAATGCCCATCTTTTCTTAAATTGAGTCCTGAAACTTCTAAAATTCACTTTGGTACCTCAATTTAATCAAATCACAAAAAGGGGTTCAAGTTTCCCAAATTCCCAATTAGATCCCCAAATTTTCCAAAATTACCATTTTGCCCCTACTTTACAAAAATGGTAAAATTGACCCCAAAAAATCCAAATATTGACCAATTGGTCCTCCAACATCTTTTACATGGCCAATTGGCTCTCAATTTTGGGAAATTGCACTTTAGTCCCTCAAATTTTCGAAATTCCTAAAATTTTCCTAATTTTCCCCAATTTAAACCTTTCAACCAAACTGGATTTGATTTCATCAAATTGACTGATCAATCATAGTTAATTGTTGAAATTGAAGGTGGATTTGAGTTTCTACACATCCATATGATTCAATTGCACTTTGAATCGCATGAATGACGTCAAAACGAGCTCAAACGAAGCTTCGCCGGAAAACTAGATGTAGAGAGAGAAAGCTTCAAAAGCTTATCGTCGGGGGTGCAACAATCCGAGCTTTCAACCTGGGCAGATAGCTCTCAACCTAAGGTTCCTCCTAGGATCAAGAATCGCATCAATTATTGCCGAATTGAGGGAGAATTTGGTCAGTGAAGTTTCGTCGATTCTCTCTCTAGCACTGATCGGAATTTATAGAGAGCCAAATTGACTTACCTTTTAACTTAATTCAGTCGTATGAGGGCTGTGGAAGTGTTGGGGGAGCTTGGTTTGGCATGAGAAGGGCTCGAATTAGTTGTTTCTAGCTCGGCCGAAACAGGGCAACTTCAATCCGTAGGAGCTACTTCACTATTCAATCATGTCGGCATTTCTCCGACAACCCTTGTAGCAAATGGAGACTACCGTCAGGTAGCTGACTTCTCCCCGAATCTAAATAATATGACCTCACCTTGTTTGGCTCAGAAAAATGCCCAAGTCAGAGCTTTAGTTTGAGCTTCACCGGAAAATGAAGTAGTAAGGAGATAGAGGAGTTTTCAGGTGTGAGGAAGATGAATGAGGAGTAGCTCTTTATATAGGAAGCTTGGGGACTCCTTGGTCATTCGATTTGTGCCTTTATGGCAGTCATTCATTACCTGAAACTCCCTGGCCGTAGACTTTTCATCTTCGTCGATGCTGCTCAATTTTTCGGCGAGTGAACAGTGCTGTCATCTGAAGGAAGAAGACGACACTGTTCTGAACCGGATCGGACCGGTTCAAATCGGGTTCAATGCTTAAACTGGCCGGTTCAGGCCTGATTCGACCGAGTTTTTCAAAATTAAAAATTTGTAAATTAATCTAAATTCATTATCTATCCAATGGTGGTCTCAATTCTCCAATTTAAATTTTCTAAGCCATCTAGAAAAAAGAATTTAGAAATTGGTTAAATAGTGATTCAAATTGGTTCACCTGAACCGGTCTAGTTTTCACTTCCAATTCATCCCAAAGTCCTTTTCAATGATTTTATGACTCTTTAGTCACTCGAGATTAGTAAATTTCCCGTTCTGCCCTTTCTCTAATGGTCGAGGTTCATGAACCGGTTCGGTTTTCTCACCCAAGTTGACTGGTTCTTTCCCCAGTTCCCTTGTCTTTAAGGGATGGGGTTTACACCCACGTTGCTGTAGACTCCATTCAGGTTGAGGTTCACTTGAGAAGTACGGATGAGCTCACATAATACCATCACTCTGACCATCGTGAAGTAGCAGAAATCTTCAAGCTGAATTGCGGCCACCTTGGGTCTACTAAGGCTAGCTTGACCCTTCCACAACTTTCCATGTCTAGGCCTAGACCTTCTTGAGCTTTCAAAGTAAGCAAATACTGCCACCTTCTCCGGAATAGTGAAATTTTAGAAAGAGAAACTATCCAAATTTACTAATCAAATTCTCCCTATTAAGGACATCAATTGAGGAGAATCTTAATTTTAGAAGGAACCTCTTATCAAGAGCTAGCTTCCTAAATCAAGAACTTTGACAACCACATCCATGTAGGTAAGAATTCGAAGTTTTCTCTCTATAGGAAAATTTTTCAATGAAGCCTTATTTAAGCTCAATTATAGGCCAAATATATGCATTCAAAGCTTGAAATGATCATGGGGAGGTAGGGGAGATGGTTAGTAGCATGATAGGAGCCAATTAACTGAGTTTATGCAATCAATTTGATGAAATGAAATTTCGAAGGCCATAGAGTAATTTTTGGAGAAATTGGGCGATTTGGGAATTTTTGGAAAATTTGGGGATTTTTGTGCAATTGACATAAATTGATGGTCAATTGCGAATTTAGGAGGACTAGACCTAGTCTTATGCAAAGTGGGCCCAAGACCACGATTTTCTAAAAGTGAAGTGGACCCAATGCCATATTTTGAAATCTTGTACAAGTTGGCCCAAGGCTAATGGAAACTAGTCTAGTCCTGTAAATAAGTTAAGATTTATGGGTATATTAAAAACTTTCATAAATGGCTAAATTGTATGATATAGTTACTAAGCCGAAGTCGGGTCGTCGAACACATTGGGTTGGTAGCTACTGAGCAGAAGTCGGGTCGTTGAACTCGTTGGGCTAGAAGTTACCGAGTCGAAATCAAGTTGTCGAACTTGTTAGGCTAGTAGCTACTAAGCCGAAGTCGAGTCATCAAACTCGTTGTGCTAGTAGTTACCCAACCAAAGTTGGGTCGTCAAATCCGTTGGGCCGATAGCACCAAAGATGATGGTTAATAATAATAAAACTGTTGATTGTGTATGCCATGAGTTCGAAACTATCGAGGCACTCGATATGGGGTAGCGGTGGTTCTAAGGGCTGCTGAATGACCTATGGAGCATAAGAGAAGTTTTATTGTTTAGTATTTCAGGAAGCTTAAAGAGCTTTATGCGCACTCAGACTGATGTTCGAGTAATTGATGCCCACTCAAACTCTTGGTAGAAGTCGCGGACTTTGGTCCACAAGTGCAACTGTAAACCCTGCACTTTTGAGTTAAGGAAAATCGGGAAAAGAACCGGTCAAACCGAATAAGAAAACTGAGCCTGTTTACATTTGGGAACAAGCAATATGGAAATTTACAACTTCTGAGTGATCCAAAGGGTTCATTAAACCTTGGAAAAGAAACTTCAGACAAATTACCTTTCGATCCTAATTCGACCGTGGAAGGGCTAAGGAAGTGCTGGAAGGGCTTGGTTTGGTCTGAGGAGGGCACGAAATAGCCGATTTTAGCTTGGGCGATATAGGGTAGCTTTGGTCCATCGGAGCTGCTTCATTATTTCATCATGTTGGTGCTTCTCTAGTGATTCTCGAATTTACTGGAGTTTGTTATCAAATAGCTGACTTCTCCCTGGTTCTAAAGAGCTCGACCTCTTCTTCCGATGTTAAGAAAAATGTTGAAGTCGAATCTTTGGTTTAAGCTTTACCGGGAAATGGTGCAATAAAGAGAGAGAGAGAAAAGTGTTCGAATGTGAGGAGAATAAATGGGGATTACCTCTTTATATAGGTGTAAAATCATGTATTAAATGAGAGAGATTTATTGCTAATATTAATATTGCCATAAATTATTGGTATTAATTCCAATAATTTAATTTTGATATTAAATTATTTGTATTAATTCTAATAATTTAATTTAAAAATTAAATTATTGGTATTAATTACAATAATTAAATATATATTAATTTATGGCTATTTATGATAAGCGTACGTTCGCATAAAAAATTTTTGACCGAAATTTCGGGTTACAAAAAAAATTATACTTCCCAAGAGGTCACCCATCCTCACATTGCTATCGAGCAAGCACGCTTAACTTTTCCAAGGTTTAATGAATTTCTTTGGAATAAAATGGTGTTGAATTCCTTTGTTTTACCCGATCTCTATCGGTTTCGGTTCATAAACCGACTCGGTTCATAAACCGGTTCAATCCTATTGGACTCGGTTCATCCAAATCGATCTAATTTTCCTCTTCTAATTTGTCGTAAGGTTCTTTTCCATAGTATTTTGAATCCTATGGATCACCTGGGTGTTGTAAATGCCTAAATTGCCCATTCACAATTATCGGTTTTGTGAACTGTTTCAGTTTTCTCACTTGGTTTAACCGGTTCTTTTCCCAGTTTTCCTTAGCTCAAAAGGACAAGGTTTACACCTAGTCTTATGCAAAGTGGGCCCAAGGCCATGGTTTTCTAAAAGTGAAATGGACCCCAAGGCCATATTTTAAAATCTCATACAAGTGGGCCCAAGGATAATGGAAACAGGTCCAGTCCCATAAATAAGTTAACATTTATGGGTTTATGAAAAACTTTCATAAATAGCTAAATTGTGTGATATAACTACTAAGCAGAAGTCGGGTCGTCAAACTTGTTGGGTTGGTAACTACTGAGCCGAAGCCGGGTCATCGAACTCATTAGGCTAGTAGTCACCTAGCCGAAGTTGGGTAGTCGAACTCGTTGGGCTGGTAGCTATTGAGGAGAAGTCGGGTTGTCGAACTCGTTGGGCTAATAGTTACCGAGCTGAAACTGGGTCGACGAATCCGTTGGGCCGGTAGCATCAAAGATAATGGTTATAAATAATAAAACTGTTGATTGTGCATGCCATGAGTTCGTAACCATCGAGGCGCTCGATATAGGGTAGTGGTGGTTTTAAGGGTTGCTGAACGACCTAGGGAGCATAAGGGAAGTTCTGTCATTCAGTATGTCAGGAAGCCCGGGGAGCTTTATACGTACTAAGACCGAGGTCGGAGGGGGAGAGGTCTCATCCCACATTTGCGGATACGAAGTATGATGCATGTCTAAGGGTCAGGTAATTGATGCCCACTCAAAATCTTGGTAGAAGTCGTGGACTTCTACTAGTGTGGATGGTAAATGCGCTCCTATCCACAAGTGGAATAGTCGGGGACTGTTTTGCGAAAGTATGATCCTTTTGATGATAAAGGGTGTTTGATTGTGTGTGTGCTAAACTTAAAACGTAAGGTAACATAATAATTAAAGATCGTGTGAAATGATTTTCAATAATAAACAAGTGGTGACTTGTTAAGTGGAATCCCAACTAATAAGGATTTAAGGAAAAGTAGTATGTATGAACATTCAAGTGTGAGAGTTGTTGTTCATTGTAAATACAAGTAAACCTTCAAGACTCGTTATTATGGACCCGAGTATAACTTCTTTCTAATGAAAGGAATGGATTTCAAACTTGTCAAATATAAGTCAATTCTTTAAATCTCTATAAGCTTACCTATGGTGGCCCATGTTTTACCTAAATCTCATTGAAATCCTATTTGGAGTATGTGTTGAATCATGGACATGAAGTCACAATGTCAACCAAGCCCTCTCACTGAGTTGTCGAACTCATTCCTCTCTAATTACCCATTTCATGTAACAATGATGAAGAAGAACATGTGTTATTGGGAAAAGCCAAACCTAAACCAAAGGTATGTCTTACATTGAGTATAGTCCCGGTATGGTTTTCGAAGTTTATTTTCCAAACGTTCAATTTATTAATTTTGGAAAATAATTTGAGATATTTTGTTTTAAGCCTTGTACCCAACTGGGTTTACAATGATGAGGCACCCATTGTTGTAAAATTGAGAGAATGCGACAGTTGTCTACAGGTCTGATCAGGGAAATCGGTTGGGGTGTAACATTTACCTTTCTTGGCCTAGCTTGGTAGGAATATCTGTAAACCCCATTCTTTGATAATGAGAAAACCGGGAAAAGAACCGGTCATTTTTAAATTTAAAACCAAGTCGGTCTACAAACTCGATTATCAGGAAATGGGCAAATTTAAGAATTTACAACTCCCAAGTGACTCAAAATGATTCATAAACCTTGGAAAAGAATCTTATGACAAATTGGGAGAGAAAAACCAAACCGGTTCAGGTGAACCGGATCTGAATCGGATTGAACCGATTTGGACCGGTTTGAACCACTATTAAACCGAATTATAAATTCATTTTTTTAGGTGGCTTAAAAAATCAAATTTGTGATTTGAGACTATCATTGGATAGAAAATGAATTTAGATAAATTTAGAAATTTTTCGATTTCTAATTGGGGGTGAACCGATCGGTTTAAGCTTTGAACCCAGTTCGTACTAGTCTAGTTCGGTTCAGAACAGTGTCATCTTCTACCTTTAGATGACAGCATTGTTCACTTGCAAGAAAATCGCGCAGCGTCGATAAAGCTGAAAAGCCTCTCGCCAGGGAGTTTCAGGCAATGAATGACCGCCATTAAGGCACCAATCGAACGACCAAGAAATCCCCAAGCTTTCTATATAAAGACCCCCTCCTCATTCACCCCCTCCACACCTGAAAACTCCATTCTCTCTCAACTACTTATTTTTCCGGAAAATCTCGAACTAGAGCTTCGATATAGGGTCATTTCTTAGCTAAAGAAGGCGAGGTCAGGTTCCTTAGAACCGAGGAGAAGTCAGCTACACGTTTGTAGTCTTCTTCGCTCTGAGAGTCGCCGAAGAAATGCCGGCATGATAGAACAGTTGTAAAACCTGCCCTTTTGAGCTAAGGAAAACCAGGAAAAGAACCGGTCAAACCAAGTGAGGATTCAGAACCGGTTCACAAACCCGATTATTTCTGAACGGGCAAGTTGGGAATTTACAACTCTCGGGTGATCCAAAGGGTTCATTAAACCTTGGAAAAGAAACTTAAGACAAATTAGAAAACAAAAACCAAAGTGGTTCAGGTGAACTAGATTCCATAAGAACTTTAAAGTTAAGCGTGTTTACCTGAGAATAATGTGAGGATGGGTGACCTCTTGGGAAGTATGAATTTTTTTGTAACTCAAAATTTTGGTCAAAAATTTGTATGTATGCCTTATCATAAATTAATACCAATAATTTAATACCTAAATTAAATTATTGGAATTAATACAAATAATTAAATACCGAAATTAAATTATTGGAATTAATACTGAAATTTAATTTATTAGAATTAATACCGAAATTAAATTATTGGAATTAATACCAATAATTTATGGCAATATTAATAACAGTAATAAATCTCGCCCATTTAATACACGGGTTTTACGACTATATAAAGAGGTCATCCCCATTTCATTCTCCTCACACCTTAACACTTCTCTCTCTCTCTCTCTACTGTTCCATTTCCCGGTAAAGCTCGAACAAGAGTGTAAAACCTGCCCTTTTGAGCTAAGGAAAACTAGGAAAAGAACCGGTCAAACCAAGTGAGGATTCAGAACCGATTCACAAACCCGATTATTTCTGAACGGGCAAGTTGGGAATTTACAACTCTCGGGTGATCCAAAGGGTTCATTAAACCTTGGAAAAGACACTTAAGACAAATTAGAAAACAAAAACCAAAGTGTTTCAGGTGAACTAGATTCCATAATAACTTTAAAATTAGGCGTGCTTACCCGAGAGTAATGTGAGGATGGGTGACCTCCTGGGAAGTATGAATTTTTTTGTAACCCGAAATTTCGGTCAAAAATTTGTATGTACGGCTTATCATAAATTAATACCAATAATTTAATACCTAAATTAAATTATTGGAATTAATACAAATAATTAAATACCGAAATTAAATTATTGGAATTAATACCAATAATTTATGGCAATATTAATACCAGTAATAAATCTCGCCCATTTAATACACGGGTTTTACGACTATATAAAGAGATCATCCCCATTTCATTCTCCTCACACCTGAACACTTCTCTCTCTCTCTCTACTGCTCCATTTCCCGGTAAAGCTCGAACGAGAGCTTCGACTTGAACAAAGGTCGGGCTCTTTAGAACCGGGGAGAAGACAGCTATCTGATAGCAAACTCCAATCAATCCGAGAATCATTGGAGAAGCGCCGACATGATGGAATAGTGAAGCAACTCCGGCGGACCGAAGCTGCCCTATTTTGGCCAAGCTGAAATCGGCCATTTCAAGCCCTCCTCAGGCCAAACCAAGCCCTCCCAACACTTTCTCAGCCTTTCCACGGCCGAATTAGGACCGAAAGGTAAGCCAATTCGACTCCCCTTTACAATTTTCGATCGGTGCTAGAGAGAGAGTTGACCGAATTTCAATGACAAAATTCTAATCTAATTCCGCATCAATTGATGCAATTCTTGATTCTAGGATGAACCTCAGGATGAGACCTATCTGCCCAGATCGAAAGCTCGGACCGTCGTGCCTTCACCGGTCAGAAATCGAAGCTTTCTCTCTACAGTCTATTTTTTGGCGAAGCTCCGTTTGAGCTTGTTCCGGCGTTAAAATCTGTGATTCAAAGTTTTTTAGAATCGTATGAACATGCAGGAACTCAATTTCAACTCCAATTTCAATAATTAGAAGTGTTTGATCAGTCAATTTGATAAAATCAAATTCGGTAGTGTTGAAGAGTTGAAATTGGGGAAAATTGGGGATTTTCGAAATTCAAAGGACCAAAATACAATTTTATGGAATTGACGGTCAATTGGGCATGAAAATAATGTTGGAGGACCAAATTGAGGAATTTTGGAATTTTTGGGGCAAAACTTACCATTTTTGTAAAAGAAGGGCAAAATGGTAATTTTGGAAAAATTGGGGGACCAAATTGTAAATTTGGGAAATTGAACCCCTTTTTGGTGAAATTGAATAAATTGAGGTCCCAGGATAAATTTTAAAAGTTACGGGACTCAATTTGAGGAAAAACCGACATTAGGGACTTAAAGTTAAAGAGAAATAACTTTAGTGACCTAATTGCAAATAACTAAAAGTTTGGGTTTTCTCATTCATTGGAAATGAATGAAGGTTGTTATGCCGAGTAATAATGAACAAGGTTGTTCATATCGTGTAGGAACACGAAGTACCGGGAACGCCAGTAAGGACAAGCTCGCGTGAATACCAAGAACCGGTCTAGTGGAATTCACGGCATTAACGGGTGAGTGGGTTATTCACATCATACCCAGTTGGGATGATGAGCACAATTTAAAGTTAAAAACCACTTACCGATTGTGAGTGGGTTTACTAACATCATACCCGGTTGGGATGATGAGCACAACTTAAAGATAAAAACCACTTACCGGTTGTGAGTGGAAATTTTATATCATACCCGGTAAGGGATGATAAGTACCTCGGTATAAAAGCCCACTGTTTAGAGGTATTTTAATCATCACCACTTAGAGAGAAAGTGATGTGAAAATTATGCGAAAAAAACTACTTACCGGTTGTAAGTAGATCATACCCGGTTGGTATGATGAGACTTCCTCGAAGTAAGTTGAAAACTCGTTCATCGGTTATGAACCGAGATGTCCTTATACTGGTTGGTATAATGGACAGTGAAAACCTATTTTGTCGGAAGTGTTCTCCCCTGACTGTGTGCCAATGCTTAAACTATTTGGGAGACTTTCTCGACAGGAGCTCGAATAGCTCTGATAGGCCAGGGGCCTCGGTTTTGGAACTTGGGGGCTAAATGCTCGATTTTGAAAATCTCGTACAGTGGGCCCAAGGCCAGTTGGCACGAGCAAGAGCTCGTAAACGAACATGATATATGTGCCATAAAACTTAATAAGTGAATTGTTTGGCCATGGTACCAAGATTGGACCGACATGCTCAGTCAACTAGCGGCAGTGCGACATGACAGGTCGACGGACTAGTCAAGACAAACAGCTGCGGGTTGAGTTGAGAGTCGGGGCCGTTGGACTAGTGGCACCACAGATTACATGGCAATATAAGAAAACATTGTTTGTGCATGCACTGTGAGTACGGGATCATCAAGATGCCCATGAGGGGTAGTGATGCGTCCTAAGGGCACTGGACGACCTGGTGGCTATAAGGGCAGTTCGTCGTTCCAGGTGTCTGTGCGAAATCTGGAGTAGCACGAAGCGCATGAGACCGGGGTGGGGACAGGATGAGGTCTCTGTCCTCATACGAACACGAAGAAGTGATTTTAGGATTGTGGGTCGGATGTCACGTACATCCACTCATTCCCAGGGTAGAAGTGGTCGTACTTCTATCCGGGTGGCAGGAAAAGTCACTCCGAAGCCACTAGCGGGTTCAATAGTGATACTGACTTGCGAATGTGTGTAACCTTCATGATGAAGGATGTGTGTTGGGTGATGACACACCGTGGTAACTAAGAAATAATGGGAAAACCCAAATTTTTAAATGAAGGGATTTTTGAAAACAAAGGAGTTTGGCACACTCCATGTAAATATTTTTCTTAAAAGTCAAAAGCTTTTAAAAACCCATTCACTAAGTAGTCGTACTCACCCCCTCCCTTATATCCCTTTCAGGAAATCCCGGAAAGCCTACCTTGAAAGACCATCAACTAAGATGCCTGTAAGACAGGTATGTAAAGTTTAAAATTTCATGCAGTTTTGATTATGCTATTCTAGGAAATGGTGCAGATTTAAAGGACGCCTTACTCTTTACGGACTATAATAAGGGGAAACCCTTTAATAAACCGGGAGAGTGGCGGGTTGTTCACAGGGATCCGACCAAACCGGGTCGGGGCGTGACAACAGTGAAAATTTATTTTGTCGGAAGTGCTCTCTCTTGACTATGTGCCACTGCTTAAAGGATTTGGGAGACCTTCTTGACAGGAGCTCGAATAGCTCTTATAGGCTGGAGGCTTCGGTTTTGGAACTTGAGGGCTATTATGCCCAGTTTTAAAATTTTGAACAGTGGGCCATAGGATAATGGGCACAAGCAGGAGCTTGTAAACAAACATGAGATATATTGTAAACCCCGTCCTTTAGTAATGAGAAAAATCGGGAAAGAACCGATCAATGTGATCTTTAAATCGAATTGGTCTGCAAGCCCAACTATTAGGGGACGAGCAAATTCAAAAATGTCTAACTCCCATATGACTCAAAAATATTCATATATTAGGGAAAAGAACCCTAGGATGATATGAGGAAGAAAGACCAAAGCAGTTCAAGAGAACCGGGTTAGAACGGGATAGAACTAGTTTATGAACCAAGTTGGTTCATAAACCGGATCCGATAGAGAACGAGCAAATCGATAGAGAAATTCAACTTCCTAGTGCCCCAACGAAATTTATAAACCTTGAGAAGGAACCTTAGAACAAAGTGGAAGAGAAAAACCAGAACGGTTCGGGCGAACCGAACCCAAACGGATTGAATTGGTTTAAGGACAAAACTAGTTTATGAACTGAAATTGATAAAGAGATGGTAAATTGAGAATCTTATGGACCCTAAGTGACCCAATGAGTCACAAAAGACATGGAAATGGACTTGTGAAGGAATTGGGGATGAAAACCAAACAGGTTCAAGTGAACCGGATCCGAACCAGTTCGGACCGGTTTGAATCACTATTTAACTGAATCCTAAATTCATTTTTCTAAGTGGCTTAAATAATTCAAATTTGAGATTTGAGGCCACCATTTGATAGAGAAAGAATTTAGATTAACTTAGAAATTTTTAGATTTGAAAAACTTGGTCGAATGAGGGGTGAACCGGCTAGTTTAAGCTTTAAACCCGGTTCAAACCGGTACAGTCCGGTTCGGAACAGTGTCATCTTCTTCCTTAGGATGACAGTACTGTTCACTCGCCGGAAAATAGAAGAAACGTCGGTGAAGAAGGAACGCCTCCGTTTGGTACATTTCAGGTCATCAATTCCTGTCATAACGGTGCCAAACGGACGACCAACAGGTCCCCGAGCTCCATATATAAAGAGCATTTCTCCATTCCTTCTCTCCACACCTAAAAAGCTCACTCTCCCTCAGTTGCTTAGTTTTTCGATGAAGCTCAAACTAGAGCATTGATATAGGGTCAATTCTGAGCCAAAGAAGGCACAATCAGGTTCATTAGAACTGGGGAGAAGTCAGCTACACGGTGGTAGTATTCGTTCATCTCGAGAGTCGCTCGAGAAGCGCCCGCGTGATCAAATAGTGAAGCAGCTCTGGCGGACCGAAGCTGGCCTGTTTCAGCCGAGTTGAAATTGGCCAATACGACCCCTCCTCAAGCCAAACCAAGCTCTCTCAAGACCACCTCAACCCTTCCACGACCGAATTAGGACTGAAAGGTAAGCCAATTCGGCTCCCCTTTACAATTTCATATCGTTGTTAGAAAGAGAGTCGGCCAAATTTCGATGAAGAAATTCTAATCCAATTCGACATCAATTGATGTCATTCTTGATCATAGGAAGAACCTCTAGAGGAGAGCTACCTGCCTAGATAGAGAGCTCCGACTGTCGCACCCTCACCGGGGAAAAATTTAATCTTTCTCTCTATATAGTCTATTTTCCAACGAAGCTTCGTTTAAGCTAGTTCTGGCATTAAAATCTGCGATTCAAAGTATCTTAGAATTGTATGAACACGTATGAACTCAATTTCAACTCCAATTTCAATAATTAGAGGTGTTTGATCGGTCAATTTGATAAAATCAAATTCGGTAGTGTTGAATAGTTGAAATTGGAAGAAAATTTGGGGATTTTCAAAAATTCGAAGGACCAAAATGTAATTTTCTAAAATTGAGGGTCAACTGGTCATGATAAGGATATTAGAGGGTCAATTAAGAAATTTTAGAATTTTTGGGGTAAAATTTACCATTTTTCTAAAGAAGGGGCAAAATGGTAATTTTGGGAAAATTGAAGGACCAAATTGGAAATTTGGGAAATTAAACCCCTTTGTGTAAAATCAAATGATTTGAGGTCCTAAGATAAATTTTAAAAGTTTCGGGACTCGAATTTAGGAAAAACTCGGCAATAGGGACTTAAAGTTAAAGAAAAATAACTTTACGGACCTAATTGCAAATATATGTAAAGTTCGATTTTCTCATTCATTTAGAACGAATGAGGGCTATTAGGACAAAGAATAATGAACAATTATGTTCATTTCGTGTAGGAGAACAAGACATCGGGAACGCCAGTCGAGGTCCAGCTTGCTAAGGACGAAACCCGACTAAGTGGAATTTCACTGCACTATCGGGTCAATGGGATTATGTATTATACCCGGTTGGGGATGATAAGTACATTGGTATAAAAACTCACTGCTTAGTGGTATTTTTAATCATCACTACTTAGAGAAAGTGATGTGAAAGTTATGCGAAAAAACTACTTATAAGTTGTAAGTAGATCATATCTGGTTGGTATGGGGACCTCAGTTTTGGAACTTGAGGGCTAAAATGCCCAGTTTTTTGAAAAAATCGAAAAGTGGGCCATAGGCCAATGGACACGAGTAGGAGCTCATAAAAGAACATGATATATATATATATATATATATGTGTGTGTGTGTGTGTGTGTGTCTGTGTGTGTGTGTGTGTGTGTCATTAAAACTTAATAAGTGAATTGTTTGATTATGGTACCAAGGCAGGTCCGACATACTCAGTCAACCAGTAATAGTGTGACATGACAGATCTCTGGACCAGTATAGACAAACATCTACATGTTAACTTGAAAGTCGGATCTGTTGGGATAAATGGCACCACATATTATATGGTAAATTTAAGAAAACTTTGCTTGTGCATGCACCATGAGTACGAGATCATCAAGACGCCCATGAGGGGTAGTGATGTGTCCTAAGGGCCATGGACGACCCGGTGAGTATAAGGGCAGATCGTCGTTCTAGGTGTCTGTGCGAAATTTGGAGTAGCACCAAGCGCATGAGATTGGGGTGGGGACGGGATGAGGTCTCTGTCCTCATATGGACACAAAGAAGCAATTTCGGGAATTGAGAGTCAGATGTCGTGTACATCCACTCATTCCCAGGGTAGAAGTGGTCATGCTTCTATCTAGGTGGCAAGTAAAGTCACTCCAAAGCCACTAGTGGGTTCAGTAGTCATACTAACTTGCGAATGTGTGTAACCTTCATAACGAAGGATGTGTGTTGGGTGATGACACACCAGTAACTAAGAATAATGGAAAAACCCAAATTTTTAAATGAAGGGATTTTTGAAAAGAAAGGAGTATGGCACACTCCATATAAATATTTTTTTGAAAGTCAAAAGATTTGAACCCCATTCACTAAGTAGTTGTACTCACCCCCTCCCTTATACCCCTTTCATGAAGTCCCGAAAAGTCGAACCTTAAAATACTTGCACAATTAAACGCCTGCAAGACAGGTACAAATAATTTAAATTGCTATTCAGTTTTGATTTATGATATTCCTGGAAAAAGGTACAGGTCTAAAGAACGCCTTACTCTTTACGGTTTATAATATAAGGGGAAACCCTTTAGAAAATCGGGAGAGTGGCAGGTTGATCATGGGGATCCGACCAAACCGGGTCGGGGCGTGACATATATGCCATAAAACTTTAAATAAATGAATTGTTTGTCCATGATACCAAGACAAGACCGACAATCTCAGTTAACTAACAGTAGTGCGACATGACAAGTTGACGGGCCAGTCAAGATAAACAGCTGCAGGTTTAGTTGAGGGTTGGGGCCATTGGACCAGTGGCACCAAAGATTATATGGCATGATGTGAAAATACTGATTGTGTATGCACTGTGTGTACGGGACCTTCAAGACACCCAAGAGGGGTAGTGATGTATCCTAAGGCCCTGGATGACCTAGTGGGTATAAGGGCAGTTCATTGGACTAGGTGACCTTACGAAGCTCGACGTAGCTTCAACCGCACGAGACTGAGGTGGGGTCAGGATGAGGTCTCTATCCTCATACGGACACAGAGAATTGATTTCAGGATTGAGGGTCAGATATTGCGTACATCCACTCATTCTCAGGGTAGAAGTGGGCGTGCTTCTATCTAGGTGGCCAGTAATGTCGCTCCGACGCTACAAGTGGGTTCAGTGGACGGGCTAGCCTGAGATTGTATGATTGACCTTCATGATAAATGATGTGTGTTGGGTGATGACACACAGTAATTAATAAGAAATGATGATAAAAACTAAAAATTAAAATTAAAGGATTTTTTGAAGGAATTAAGGAGTCTGGTACACTCCAAACAAATTTTTTTTCTAAAAGTTAAAATTTTAAAAACTCATTAACTGAATTGTTGTACTCACCCACTCCCTCATATCCCTTTAAAGGAAATCCCAGAATGTCTACCCTCAAGGACCACAAACTAATATGCTTATGAGATAGGTATGTTAAATTTAAAATCTTGTGCAGTTTTTATTTATGTTATTCCATAAAAGGTACAAGTTTAAAGGACGCGTTACTCTTTATGGTTTATAATAAGGGGAAACCCTTAAATAAACCGGGAGAGTGGCGGGTTGCTCACGGGGATCCGGCCAAATCAGGTAGGGACGTGACAACTTGTGTGGTATCAGAGCGTGTTTCCTCGAATACATAATTAAGACTAGAAAATATAGTAATTAATAGGATTTATTTAAAATTTTCAGAAATGGCTCCAAAGAAAGGAACCAAGAGAACTATGGTTGCCGTCTCCAACATTGCCCAACCATCCCTACCTGTAGAAACTCCCAAAGAAGCCCAGACAACTCCTCTTGGACTCAGTAGGGAGCACCAAAGATTGTGTGAGTATCACCTGTGTATTTGGATAACCTAACCTCGTTCCCGAGGCAAGCACCAATTCTCGGGTTGAGCCGAAGGAGGTGCAATCTCACCCCCCCCTATCAACCATCCAACTCCAATAGACATTCCCAAAAACCTCAAGACTCTTCGACAACTTGGATGTAAACCTTTCCTTGGAGAAAAGGATGCGGGAGCCGCCATGGATTGGCTGGCCAACATCAAGAAACTAATGGGGATTGTCAAAATACCACCAGAGGATATGGTGACCCTGATAGAGTTTTTCCTAGAGAGAAGTGCTAAACGATGGTGGGACATTGTCCAAAACCTGCACACCACCATCCCCAATTGGGAACAATTTGAGGAGAGGTACTCAGAGGAGTACTTGGCACCCCATCTGATAAACGAGAAGAAGCAAGAGTTTATCCGGCTTCGACAAAGGCTTAACTCCATAGTAGAATATGAGACAAAGTTCAACGAATTAAGACCCTTTGCCCCTGACCTAGCTGGGCTAGCAGACATATGTTAGAGGTTCGTGGACGGTCTCAATATGAACATTAGAGATCGTATGGGGGTACTGAGACGCCTCATGGACCTGGCAGCCGTAATTAGTATGGCTCACGAATGTGAGCGACTGGTACAGACCTGACGTCGTTGAATGGAGCAGATGACCAAAAAGGAGTATAAGGGTCAAAACCATCAGGGAGGACGGAAGGAACATAATGCTCGATGGGGAAATAGAACAACATTCCAAAAGAGAAGGGACATGCCACCACCTTCCCCTGGAATAGTCTCCACCTTATCCCAAGGAAACCCTCGTTGTCCAAAGTGTCAAAGGAACCATGAGGGAGAATGCCTTACCTGCTTTGCATGCGGACAACTGTGACACTTTGTGAAGGATTGTCCCACGCTTAGGGAGAACAGGTAGAGGAATACTCTTGGACCACCTCAAGGGAATCCCAAAAACCCCAGGCCAAACGTTACTGTAAGAGTACCAACCAGAGTATATAACCTCACTCAGGAGGAGGCTAGAGGAGACCCTAGCATTGTAGCGGGTACATCCCAAAACCCTCCAAATTAGTTCAAGAGAGTCATGTAAACTAAACATCTTTTGATCTAATAAAGGAAATTTACCTCTAAACCATACGTTTTTTAAATTAGGGTATATACAGCTATGGGGACAACAAGTCTATGCCCTCTTTGACTTTGAAGCAGAGAGATCACTCATCAAGGAAGAGTTGGTTTTGAAAGTACCCCTAGAGCTCACCCCACTAGTACAAAGCCTTAATATCCTTACACCTTTAGGAGAAGGTTTAAACAGGAATAAAAAAATTAAGGGGATGCGAGATAAGAATTGGAGGAATCCAACTTGAAGCTGACTTGATTCCATTACCCCTAAAAGAGGTTGAAGTAATCATGGGAATGGATTGGCTGAGTAACCATCAAGCAAAGATGAACTGTAGGAAGAAGACGGTAACCTTTCATACTCCCAAGACGAAAGGACTAAAGTTCCAAGGAGACAAAAGGAAAAGTGAAGTACAATTGGTGTCTCATTTGAAAGCTCAAAAGATGATATATAAAGGTTGTACAGTTTTTCTGGCCATGGTTGTGGACAAAAAGTCTGAAGAAAAGAAAATGGAAGACATTCCAGTAGTCAGACACTATCTAGAAGTGTTTCCAGAAGAGCTACCTAGACTACCACCAAGCCGACAAGTGGAGTTCACCATAAAAATAATCCCAGGAACAAACCCCATATCCCAAGCCCCATATCACATGGCTCCAGCAGAGCTGAAAGAATTAAAGGAACAACTAGATGAATTATTGGAGAAGAATTTCATATGTCCAAGTCAATCTCCGTGGGGTGCTCCTATTCTATTCATAAAGAAAAAGGACGGAGGCATGAGACTGTGCATCGACTACACAAAGTTGAACCAGGCCACCATCAAGAATCGATACCTACTCCTAAGGATAGATGATTTGTTTGACCAGTTAAAAGGAGCGGCTTACTTCTCTAAAATAGACTTTCGGTCGAGCTATCACCAACTCAGGATTAGAGAAGAAAACATCCACAAGACGGCATTTCGATCCAGATATGGACACTATGAGTTTAGAGTGATGCCATTTGGATTGACGAATACCCCTACAGCCTTCATGGACTTAATGAACCGCATGTTCCAACCTCATTTGGACAGGTTCGTGATAGTATTCATAAATGATATCCTTATATACTCACGAAATTGGTCGGAACATGAAAAGCATTTGGCAACTACCTTGGAAATATTAAAGGAAAATCAATTATATGCAAAATTTTCCAAGTGTGTGTTCTGGCTGCAAGAGGTAGGATTCTTAGGGCATATCGTATCTAAGGTCGGAGTCAAAGTAGATCCAGCTAAGGTAAAAGTCATATCAGATTGGAAGGCCCCAAGGAATCCTACAGAAATAAGAAGTTTCTTAGGATTGGCATGATACTATAGATGATTTATGCAAGACTTTTCTAAAATAGCAACTCCTCTAACTCGACTCACTAGGAAGGGAGTTGAGTATAAATGGGATGAGAGTTGTGAGAAGTCTTTTCAAGAGTTAAAGACTCGACTAACAACCACACTGGTACTCTCCTTACCTGATCCTAATGTAGGAGGGTACACAGTCTATAATGATGCCTTCAAACAAGGGCTTGGATGTGTCTTAATGCAACAAGGGAAGGTTATCGCGTATGCCTCACGAACTAAAGGTACATGAAAGAAATTACCCGACTCATGACTTGGAATTAGTTGCAATAGTGTTTTCCCTAAAGATATGGCGACACTACCTTTACGAGGTTAAGTACATGATATACACATATTACAAAAGTCTTAAGTACTTCCTAACTTAGAAGGAGTTAAATCTCCGTCAGAGGAGATGGCTGGAATTAGTGAAGGATTATGATCTTATGATAGAGTATCACCCCGAAAAGGCAAATGTGGTAGCAGACACCTTAATTTGCAAGTATCAAACTAAGGCAGCACAAGTAAAGGCAAGTTACCTACCCTTGTTGCAACAATTGGGAAGGATGGAGGTGGACTTGAGGATGGATAAGTAGGAAAAATGCTTGGTGGCTAATGTGGCAGTAAGACCTAGTCTAACCGAGCATATTAAGGCTCAACAAAAGACTGATAAAGAACTCCAATCTTATTGGGACCAGACTACAATGTATGAGGTGATGGACAAGTAACCTATAAGGGTAGGGTATGTGTGTCTCAAGATAAGGAGTTGAAGAGATTAATTATGGAAGAGGCACACGATTCCATGTATGCAATGCATTCGGGCAGTACTAAGATGTACTACACCCTCAAACAAGGATACTGGTAGAAAGGCATGAAGAAGGACATTGCAAAATATGTAGCCCGATGTTTGTCCTGCCAATAAATAAAAGTAAAGCATCAGAAACCATCAAGACTGCTATAACCCCTACCAATTCCGAAGTGGAAATGGGAGCACATCACTATGGACTTCATCACGGGTCTACCAGTGACAAGAAAGGGTCAAGATGCAATTTAGGTCATAGTGGATAGATTGACCAAATCAGCTCATTTCATTCCTATAAAAGTGACAAACACAGTAGAACAACTGGTCATCTTATACATGAAGGAAATTGTAAGACTTCATGGTGTTCCAGTGAGTATAGTATCGGATAGAGATCCGAGATTTACTTCCAGGTTTTGGCCAAGTTTACAAAATGCTATGGGGACCAAACTTCATATGAGCACGCTATTTCACCCTCACACAGATGGACAATCAGAGCAAACTATCCAAACCCTAGAAGACATGCTAAGAGTGTGCGTACTCACCATGAATAAAAGCTAGGAGAAATACTTGTGCATGATGGAATTTGCTTACAATAATAGTTATTATGCCAGTATTCAGATGGCTCCCTATGAAGCCCTCTATGGACGGCCATGTCGTACCCCACTATTTTGGGAAGAAGTAGGGGAAAGGAAGATTGAAAGGGCAGAACTAATTGAGGATGCCACAGAGAAAATAAAATTTATAAGGAGTCGTCTTAAGGCCGCACAGGATAGGCAAAAGAGTTATGCGGACAATCGAAGGAAAGATCTGGAGTTCGAGGTGGGAGATCAAGTATTTCTCAAAGTATCCCAATGGAGGGGAATACTTAGGTTTCAAGAAAGAGGAAAGTTGAAACAAAGATATATCGGTTCATATCCCATCATTCAAAGGATAGAACCGGTAGCTTATAAATTGGAACTACCTCCTAACCTGCAGAGAATACATGATGTACTTCACACCTCAGTGCTTCGAAAGTATCAGCCTGATCCTAGTCATTTATTGGATCGACCTCCAATGGAACTAGAAGAGAACCTGACCTATCAGACAAAACCAATATGGATCATCGACTAGAGAGACAAGAATTTCAGGTACAAGAAAATTCTTATGGTTAAGGTTTTGAGGCAAAACGGACCCATGCAAGAAGAGACATGGGAAACCAAGAGTATGATGAGGAATAGTTACCCTCAATTATTTAGTGTGTAACTGTTTTAGGGACAAAACCCCTAAAAGGAGGGGAGAGTTGTAAACCCCGTCCTTTGATAATGAGAAAACTAAGGAAAGAACTGGTCATTTTTAAATTTAAAACTGAGTCGGTCTATAAACTCGATTATCAAGAAACTAGCAAATTTGAGAATTTACCACTCCCAAGTGACTCAAAATGGTTTATAAACCTTGGAAAAGAACCTTACGACAAATTGGAAGAGAAAAACCAAACCGGTTCAGGTGAATCAGATCTGAACCGATTTGAACTAGTTTAAACCACTATTGAACCGGATTCTAAATTTATTTTTCTAGGTAGCTTAAAAAATTCAAATTTGAGATTTGAGACCACCATTGGATAGAAAATAAATTTAGATAAATTTAGAATTTTTTTAGATTTGAAAATTTTGGTCGAATTGGGGGTGAACCAACCAGTTTAAGCTTTGAACCCAGTTCGTACCGATCCGAAACAATGTCGTCTTCTTCCTTCAGATGGCAACAATGTTCATCACCGGAAAATTGCACAGCGCCGGCGAAGCTGAAAAGCCTCCGGCCAGGGAGTTTCAGGCAATGAATGACCGCCATTAAGGCACCAATCGGACGGCCAAGAAGTTCGCGAGCTTCCTATATAAAGATCCCTTCCTCATTCACCCTCTCTACACCTGAAAACTCCATTCTCTCTTAACTGCTTAGTTTTCCGATGAAGCTCGAACCAGAGCTCCGATATAGGATCATTTTTTAGCCAAAGAAGGCGAGGTCGTGTTCCTTAGAACTGGGGAGAAGTCATCTACACGTGTGTAGTCTCCGTTTGCTTCGAGAGTGGTCAGAGAAACGCCGGCGTGATAGAACAGTGAAGTAGCTCCGGCGGATCGAAGCTGCCTTGTTTCGGTCGAGCTGAAATCGGCCAATTCGAGCCCCCCCTCATGCCAAACAAGATCTCCCAGCACTTCCTCAGCCCTCCCACAGCCTAAATAGGACTGAAAGGTAAGCCAATTCGGCCCCCCTCTGTAATTTTCAACCAGTTCTAGAGAGAGCCGACAGAATTCTAATCCAATTCGACATCAATTAATGTCATTCTTGATCCTAGGAGGAACCTCAAGAGAAGAGCTACCTGCCTAGATAGAAAGCTCAAATCGACGTGCCCTCACCAGTGAGCAATTGAAGCTTTCTCTCTCTACCGTCTATTTTTCGGCGAAGCTCCGTTTGAGCTCGTTCTGGCGTTAAAACTTGCTATTCAAAGTGCTATGAAATCGTATGAACATGTAGAAACCCAATTTCATCTTTAATTTCAATAATTAGAAGTGTTTGATTGGTCAATTTGATGAAATCAAATTCGGTTGTGTTAGGAAGTTGAAATTTAGGGAAATTTTGGAAAATTTAGGGATTTTTGAAAAATTCGAAGGACCAAAATGCAATTTTCTAAAATTGAGGATAATTGGGTATGATAAGAATGTTAGAGGGTCAATTGAGCAATTTTAGAATTTTTGGGGTAAAACTTACCATTTTTTTAAAAAAGGGGCAAAATGGTAATTTTTGAAAATTTGGGGGGCAAATTAGGAATTTGGGAAACTTGAACCCCTTTTTATGAAATTGAGTAAATTGAGATACCAAGAGAAATTTCAAAGGTTTTAAGACTTAGTGAGTGGGGCAAAATCTTAGGGATGTATTCGTCATATTCATGGTATTCTATTTTCTACCCCTTCTCGGGTTGGCACACAATCACACGACCTTTCTATTATAGAAAAGGATCACACGTTCGCAGAACAATCCCTTACTGTTTCACTTGTGGATTGAAGCGTATTTACCGTTCACCTTGATAGAGGTTTGCAGCCACTACCCTGAGTTTGAGTGGACATCACGTGTCCAGCCCTCAAACCCTATTCATTCTCCGTGTCCACTTTGTGAGATGAGATCTCTTTCCCCCTACTACCTCGGTCTCTGTGCGCATGAAGCTCCCAGAGCTTCTTGACATACTGGAGGACAATCCGCCCTTATGCTCACTAGATTGTCCAGTAGCCCTTGAAACCACCACTACCCCATACCGGGCATCTCAATAGCTCTGCAATCTCATGCATACAAAATCAACAGTTTTCATTTTATTATGGCCATAATCTTTGGTGTTACTGGCCCAACGGACTCAACAACCTGACTTCGGCCTCGCAACTATTAACCCAACGAGTTGGATGACCCGACTTCGGCACAGTAGTTGCTAACCCAACAAGTTCATCTATCCGGCCTCGATGCTGTAACCAATACACACACAATTTATCGATTCTTGTAAGAGCTTTTTAGTCACATCCAATCCGGCTTGTCTACAGGTCTACGCATGTTCCCATTCTAGTTCGATGTGTCCCTACAGGGTTCGAAAATACTCATGAGAGAAGTCCCAATGCGAAACCTATTTGAATTTTTATTTCAAGTTGGGTCCTTAAATTTTCCAAAATTACCAATTGGCCCTTAACTTTTTTAAAATTGCCAATTGGTCCTTAACTTTCTAAAATTTGCCAATTAGTACCCAATTTTATCATATTGGCCAATTGGTTCTCAATTGGGAGTTAATTTCATGAAAATGCTCCAATTTCATGTCCGCTATAGTGGGACGAGACCTCTCCCCATTTTTTATCGTTCTCAATGAACATGAAAGCTCAATAGCTTCTTGACCTTTTCTTATGTACCTTGTGTCATCCAGCAGCACTTAGAACCAACATTATCCTATATCGAGTGTGTCGATGGTTATGTATCTCAACATACACAAGCAAAACTCTTTTAATTAAGATCAGTATCTTTGGTGCTACCCGTACAACAAATTCAATAACCCGTCTTCGACTCAATAAATAAATCACACAAATTTATAATTTATAAAAATTTTCGATAGGGACATATATATAAATTTTTTTACAGGTTGTTAGTGAATATTATATCATGCTTGTGTTAAAAATGACTTAATAGCACTAAAAATAAGATGATTTTGTCCCATTATATTTCATCTTTTTTTTTTTGCTACTTCTAATAATAATATAGTATGCCCAGTACGGTTAATTGAAATTTATAGTAGGGCGTCATGCCCAAAAAATAAGTGTGGAAAAATGTTAATGAGTTAATTCTTATTAAATTCACATTATCTACTATTCTCACTTATCCTATAAATTGTTTTATTCTATCGTGGGGTTGCTGTTTAAAAGTAAACACGCTATTATTTCAGTTATGGTGGGAAAAAACAACTGAATAATGGAAAATCCCATGAGTCAAATGGGCGAAACTAGTAGATTTTAAGGAGGGAGGTGTTACGAGAATAAAATATTTCCATTCTTTCAACCTGACACTACTCAGCAGAATGGACGGAAAATATTTGAGAACTCTGACTCTCTTTATGCTAAATAGTTAAAAGGGAAAATATTTAGCAAGAATAATATCTTATTTGTACTTTTAAGTATACAATTCTTGTGATTGTGGAGGAGCATACATACTGAAAAAGAAATATTGGACGAGAGACTTATGTGACAAATAGGAACTGGTGAACATGTCCTTGTGTGGAGTTCAATGGGTTTCATTCCCGCCATGCATGACAATAGAGCCACCTGCGAATGACGACGATGAGATGGCCCAAATGCGTGTCAGCGCTCACATCCTGGAAAACTCGAGAAACTAACCGCTCTAAAAGTATAGGGCAGTACCTCAGCCAGGAGGAGATAGCAGCCATACATGGAGTTCCCCTCACCCGAACATAAGAGAAGACCGGATGATTTATCCCTATGAGAAAACGAGTATAATTACATTTAAGTAGGCTTATGCTTATGTGCTTGATATGAATATTAATAATACTAGCGAGTATGTGGCAGCATCTTCTTCAACTAGATTACCTAGGAGAGTATGGAGTGCATTGTGGTATATTGACTATATGCAAAAAAAATTAGGAATTTCATGTGGATAGTAGTTTTCAATGCCCTATTTGTCCAAAAAAATATGTTCGCTAGCTAATTATTGCCTTCAAATGCATGTTATAGATATGGTAAAGTTGAAACGATTCTATTTGAGTATATCTGTACCAGACGGATTTAGTTTGCTGTGATATTTATATATTATTGAACCTTTTGATTTGTCTCTTTTATAGTAGATATAATATTGTCTATGCGACCTGAAATAGGAAAAATATTGAAGAAAGGTCGGATTGCAATGATAAGGTAGACTATTTGGAAGGAGAGGAATAATTTATTATTTTAAGTACAATCTCAGATCAGTTAGGGTTGATAGACGCCTCGACAATATTTAAGTGCTCAACAACAACACCCAACCAAAAGAACAACCACCATCGAGACCCCGGAAACATGGTATCGACTCCCGGAGGGCTACATCAAACTCAATGGTTGATGGTGTATTTGATCCGTGTACTCATGAATTGCTTTTTCGGACAGGTGAATCCTTTACATGGTCCCAACCGGCGAAAGCTGAAGCCCGAGCTATAAGACTGTCACTCGAAATGATCCAAGAGAACAGTTGGACCAGCTAATAGTAGAGTATAATTCCCAAGTACTTATCGGCATGTTGCGGGATACGAAACCTCATATCTCATAGAGTATACTACCTTATATATCTAATATTAGATTGCTAATATCATGTTTCCATATATTTTGCTTGTCCTTAAATTATTTGTGTGCATACACTGGCACATAGGTATATGAACGAACATGGTTGAAGTAGCATGAACGTACCTTTTTTGCTATTCAGTTTAGTTGATCATCTGGTCAATTAAATACTTTTGGAGGACTTTGTTATGAATTTTCATATTGAATGAATTTATTATGGACATTGACAACTTAACTTCTCATTAGATTTTATTTATATGAATATGACACATTTACGTTAAACCATTGAACTATTACGAGTGTTTGATAAAATGAAACAATTTGACGCCAAATTTAATTTCTATTAAATCACATTAACACCAATTTGTCCATTTGTGATATAAATTAAGTTACCGCATAATTTTTTTAGTGACATGTCAAGGATTAAGGTGAGCAATGCTTCCTCCTTAATTGAAACATAACCCTAAAATAACTAATTTTCAAATATGCACAAGACAAATGCTTACCGTGCTTTACTGAGGGATGGGGCAAGTCAAAAAGGTAATCTTTTCCTGTTTGCTTTTCTCTTGGCAATACCTGCAATATTTTATAAAAAAGTTTTCTAGTATTTGTGTTTTCCCCTTTTGTTATTAAAGCTCTCCTAAAATATTATTTAAACATGGTTGATGACACATTTTATAATTAACATGAAAACATAAAAAAATATTAAAATTATAACCACTAATTTCAGTTATTTTATCAAATATAACATGATTTCTTTGCATTGAGTAGGATAAATTATTACATTTGTACAATTTATTTTAAAAATTATTATTTTATATAAAATTTTCAAAAAATTATTATTGATAGAAAACTTTTGTAAAAGTTTTTTTTACTTAAATGCAAGGTGTCAACAAAGCCGTTCTTCAATTTAAGATTTAACCTGCTAGTGTGTAAAAATTCAGGTATACAAATATTTACGATTTGATCGTTATTAGAATCACTCTTTCTAATTACCACATTTGAGAAATCCATGCATCACTTAAACATGCACTATTATCCCACTCTCGTGTAACAATCTTAGCAGAATTGACGAGCCAATGTATCATACGCATTATACGTTTATCTGGTAACCTAAGTATGAAGCCCATAAATAGACCTATGAATAGAACACCTGGAATCATATTTTCAATGGACATTATGAAACAAACAGATATTTTTTATTCTTAGTTACAAACTGAATATAGACATAAACATGGATATTAAGAAAAAGTGCAATATAATTCCTAAATACCAGTAACAGAGAAAAGCATATCACCAAATGTTTGTTGCATCTCCAACCATAGAGGTGTTTACTCTGAAAAATTCCTCGGTTTACTCAAATTGAAGCCGCATGATACTTATCTAGCTTGAAAGTATTATACAAAAAAGTCTTATTACACATTCATCGCCTTGGAAGGCCGCCCCTGCAAGAACCCAGACTACTGACATCCATTTAGCTAGCCATTCGTCTCCCCAACTCTTTGGGGCGGGGGGAATCCTGCTTCCAAAACTAACTCTTCATTTGCTCCGAGCCTTCATTCTGTAATTGTTCGAGGAAAATATTACAGTTGTTCATGATACGGGCATCGAGAAGACCATGGTTCCATAGTTTTATCATAAACAACCTCCAGCACCTGGTATCATCGGCAAAACAAAACATGCAATTCAGTACTCCTTCCAATCTTTAACCTAGTAAAATTATCACTAGAGAATAATATCTATTGTCGCAGCATATGCCTTGGTCCATTTTAAATCACAATTAATTAGGGGAGAGAAAGCATCTCCTAACAGAAGCATGTAAGTCTTCTTTCAGTTTCTACCCCGGCTTAATTTTTTAAATACATTTGCCTTTTAATTCAACTTATAAATTCTACATCAAACGAAACATTACCACAGGGAGTTTCTCTCCTTGTTGGGCAAAAAAAGGTTCTATTCTAGAATGGATCTGAGTAAGAGAAATTAATTTGGCTCATAATGTGAGTGAAAAAAGCTCTTCTGAAAGCTTATTAACATGATACCAGAAAAGGGCTGGAGCCCTGACAAGGTCATGGCCGTGCAATCGTGAAAAGGCCTCGCACGCCCAAGGAATGTGACCATCTGCAAGCACCCTGTTTGTATGATGATAAAAGTAACTACAGTTATATATCAATAGATGCTCAAAATAGGATAATCAATAATTATCAACTTCAGAAAGATATACAGGAAAATGATATACATCATCTATAAATTCACTTCTAATCAGCTTGTGGCCTGGCATACAATCAGTGTCCATCAGCTTCACTAGACCACAGACATCTTTGAAAATAATACTCCATTTATTTTTAATTGTTTTTTTTTGTACTCAAAATTAATATACCGATAACAATGGGAACGTTATATTTCTCAACTTATTGAATAGATATAATGCAAAATTCTAGTTCCCATGGCCAAACAGTTTGACATAGGTGTGCTGTTCTCATCGTTACTGTTTGGGAACATAAGAAAGGCAGACAGAACTCCATGACCCTATTAAGTCAATGAGACATAGGCACAGCAAGCAATAAACAAACCCGAAAAAGAAAAATAGATAAGAAAAGATAAAATACAGAACCTTTGTTTCCTGACAAAGGAGTTCCAAAGATGCATCATTTGCTTCTCACCTTTGGTCACATCCACAAAGTCATCAAGCATCTAGGAAACATGTAATGTTGTCCCAATGAGATATTAATATGATAATTTCATGAAACATTAATATGGAAATAAAATGGCCCAGAATAATAAATTGAGCTGCCACAGCAATAGAGATAGAATAACATAACCATAAATCAGGGTAATCTAAACTAGAAAAATTAAAGCAGATATAACAGCTTTTCATTTGGCCACAATGCAGAAACAATACAAACAACATTGTTTACATACCCTGCGATCTTCAAAATCAGCAACATCATCATCTACTTCATCCTCACTATCTTGATCAGACATAACTTGCTCAATTGCCATTGGCTTATAGCACCAAAAGAGCATTGCTAGCACTATTAGTACAATACTCCCATAGAATTGAGAAGGAACAAAATAAAGTAATCACCTGAGCTCTATGGGAGTGAAAGAACTGCCTTTTCTGAAGGAGACGACTACAAAAGGAAAGACAACATGCTTGATCAGAAAGAACTGTCTTTTCATTGCCTTGGAAAAAAACCAAATAATAGAATTATGCCACAGGCAAGACAATGGCAAATTATTCTTAGTTTTGAATATTGGTTTTAGTAGGACCATGGCACATCCTTTAAAAGCAAAATTAGGGCACATCATGATCAAAACAAGGATACACACTTTCTTGGTTCAGAACGCTCAAATGATAACTTCCTTGTTTTGGCAAATTGTAACATAGCGAGGTGTTCAGGATAGCCAAATACTGATTGAACACAATCAGTATCAGCATACGATTGTCCAGTGGCACTTGCAACACCTGTAACACCGAAACGGTTCAGTTATTACTTTCTCAATGGTTCTAAACCAGTTTATACATATATGGTAGAACTGGTCATACCGGATGTACGAGCCTTATCGCCTTTGCTAGAATGAGCATCTGACACATAAAGTACTAAGGTTGAGTAAAAGAAACCATGTATGCAAAAGTACTTCGTGTGCAAAGATAATGTTCTTTCTTGGGTGTTCAATGAAGTTCCATATCAAGAGATTTTCCTACCAAAAATACATAACAAATGCCAAACCTATCCATTCTAGAGCACAGAATCAAGCTATGATATATGAACATGTTAAGTGAAAGGACAATCAATGTCATATCAATATTTTATTGTCATACACAATATGAGAAAATTTCCATGCATTCTGATGCTACTAACAATAGGACAGTGCATAAGTGAAATAGAATGTATACCATCAGCCTTGTTCAGAAGATCACAGATACCAGTTCGTGACTGTGACTCCAGGACTAACGGATGCACACAGTTAGTAATCTGATTCAAAGATCTTTTGCGCTTCAATGGCTTGGAGCTGCTCAAAGAAATGCATGTCTAGTACATCATTCCAGATATTCCAAGTTAATCTACAAGATTGCATGTGTCTGAAACAATGTCCCAGTAATTTGTAGATATCTCACCAGAAGAAAAACGTTTGGAGCCTTGGATCCACACGATCTGCAACAATCTAATTAAAAACGGAAACCAATTAATTCCACTGACACTAAAATTAGCATTGTTTTGGTTCTTATCACATGCTGCATCACTTGAAAATATGAAGAGGAATATTAGTATAGAAATAAATAAATAAAAGACAACTTGGCATCTTAGTATATTGAATTTCAACTGACAATTTTTTTTTTGAAGCAATTTCAACAACATTAAGATAAGAAACAATGTCTTCCCAACTTTTTTATAGATAAATATACTTCATGTCAAGGTTGTCCAGTACCTCATTTCTTTTTGTTATCAATGATTTTATGAATGGGAAATATGTTACTGATGACTAACTACTTTACAGATTTCAGTCTCCTGCTCAGACAAGCCCATTTTGCACATATATACACATTGCTTGATTCGGAAATTTTAATGAAGGGGAAGTGTAATGGAGGATAACTTTAAACCCCAATTCCCCATGTTACCGCTTCTTGTTCACCCCAGATGGACGTGGGGTTGAATGGAAGTGAAGCATTTTAAGGGAAGTTTCTGAAAACGAAGTTATTAAGCTAGCCATTTAATTTTATGAAAAAATATATATCTAAATCATATATTCATTCACTTTATATTATATTGATCATTGATTGAGTGATAAGTTTTTTGCTTGCATTTGTTTCCTAGATTATTAGGATATATATTTAATTATTAGAAGGCATCTATTTTTACTACATATATAAGAGGTATATTTGTAAAGATCTCTTTTATACGAAGTTAATTTTCGACATGCCCTTACTAATATACAACCAAACAAGGTTAATTGTTTCCCCTCCTTCCTTCTCCATTGCCTCCCCCAATCTAACTAAGGGGTTAATGTCACTTAGCTGCGAAAAAGGTTGATTCATGATATCAATGCAGAATAAACTAATTTACAATTTCAGATGTAAACATCAAGCAACATCACCTCAAACCGCCAAATATCAGTTCGAACTGACACATTCACAGCTTGATAATCTTCTGTCACCTAGATAAACTTCATAACATCAGTATCACTGCAAGTAAAAAAAACTTGTTTGAATATAGATGAAGAATACCAACCCAAAACTCAAAATTGAAGAGATCGTGCGATGAGTTCAAGTGATATCCCAAACCCTATTAAACAAGGGGGAAAAGTGAGCCACTTAGAACAGATGCATCAAAGGAAAAAACAATTAGTAAGAGATGGGAAAACTTGAAACCTTGAAGCTTCCACATTTTACCAGGCAGAAAGGACACGAGAAATCTTCAGTTACTGAAGGTTGAAAAAGAAATCATTGTAAGATTGTTAATGTGCACTATAATAGACAACTCTAAAAAATGTTAACTATCCAAGGATTATGGTTGATATCATTTGATTAATTTAGTGCTTGAAAAGCTAGCTGCAAGTTTTGCAAAAGGTAAAACTGATGGGAGGATGAGAGGGAGGATAGGAAAGATAAGAGTGTGAGAATTGCCCACTAAATCAAAATACCACTTAATCAGTGAGCTGAAAAAAATTAATTAAATGAAATAAGTAGTTTTAGACTATATGCTACTTTCGAGCATTAAAAACATCTCTCTACCCTTTGTTTTTCTTCATTTTCCTATCCAGTTATTTTCCCTAAACAACATGTTATACATGGTCAACCTTCTAAACACTTGTACTGATTAAATTCCTCATGCTTATCAAAACTGCCATTGCTCCTAAAATATGTAGCACGAAATGAAAATTTCTTCAAGTGAAAAGAACAAATGGCAAACCAGTTTCAATTGCCAGAATATTGCAAATGCAATCATGGATTACACCTCAATATACAATAAGTAAAAAATATAATATAATTGTACAGATTGTAACTAGTAATACACCATAAAATCATGCATCTGTCAAAATAGTTCTATAGGTATATTGATGAATTCTATGCAGAATTTAGTCTTGTGGATTTACCCAATTATTAGAGACAAACATACCTTCAGTTCTTTGCAACTTATTGCTATAGTATTTGTAGTTGAAAATGACATTTCCAGCCCTAACACTGGAAAAACCAAGCAATCACTGGAAGCCCTTACATTGTTAAGAAACAAATAGCTACATTTGATTCATTGGATGAACAAATATTAGAATAAACATGAACAGCACTTGCCAATGTTTGCTGGTTGGCTCGTTATTTTGTTTGGTTTCAAAAATGTATATAGTACTCTCAATAAAGCTCACCGCATTATATTAGATAATGCTGAGGATGTAATTCCATTATAGATGTATGAATTGTAAATAGATTTCTCCTTAGATCCACTCTCTTCAGCAGAAACAAGAACCTGCAGTTGCTGCAGTGAGCTCTGCTAAAGGCAACACCGAATAAAAAAAATTACCAAATAGTGTATACCATAAGTAAATAAGAATAACATTAGATCCATCCATATGAAAGATAGAGGGGGAACAAACTGTAGCCTCAGAATGATTGTGAACTTCAATGGAAATGCCTTTATTTTCCTCAGAATTTGTTAGCTGCACAGGATATAAAAGGTAAGCACTGAAAAACTGTAAGATATTTCATGTCTGTGTAATCATAAATAGATCATATGACAACATATTTAAGAAAATATGGGGAAGGTCCCACTATAAGTATAGAGAGGATGAGACAATGATTGTATCTTTATAATATTGGTATACATGTAATTAAGAGTGGAGAAGAAAATCTAATAAGTTATTGGTAATATGAGCACAAGAAACTTTAGTTACCTAACGTCAATAAATCTTCCTAGTTAGTATATAAAATGTCATAAAAGTTTTTTTCCATTACACATGCACCATACTTAAAGAATTGGTGTTCACATCTTATTCATCCATGGAACTACTAGAATGATCATATAAAGTAATACCTTAACAAGACACGGACGCAAGTCAACACAAATTGTCACCTCCACTCTTTGTCCTAAACTCAAATTTCGGGACTTCTCCCAAGACAAATAAAGTGTTTCCATTGAAATTTTTCCCAAAACACAGTATCCTCCAGCATTTCCTGCAACCAAGAAAACATTTAAATTGAAGTTGAATTGTAAAAAACTGGTAGTTCTATATGTACAAGACTGTAACCCATGAGTCATTGCGGATAGGCTATAAAAAATTTCAACTGGTGATAAAAATACCAACAAATTGCAACTCAATCCACCAAACAAAACTGCACTTCTACCCTTCATTTTAAAGCTAATCAGTGGATAAAAAAAGTTGGTCTTACTTCAAGGAGCTCAGGATACAAAATCATTGTATACATTCATGGAAAAGTAAAAGCAGGATGGCCTAATGGTCAAATTGATAAACCATAAATGTATACAAATTGCCATTTCTTTCTTCAGTATTCGCATACACTATGGCTGTATCTTAGCATGACTGCATCTTACGATTGAAAGGTGTCAAGTCCAGAGGAGATTTGGCCAAATCATAGAAAGATCTTTCGGTTCCAGCTGCAAGAAAAAAATCCAACAGCACAAGTCGCTCAGAAACTTAATAAAATACTTGGCATAAATAACATTTCATGTATAGAAATTACCATGTGAAAGAAGAATGACGGAAAGTGAGCCTGATTTAGCCTGCGATCCTAGTTTACTGATCTCAGGGAGAACAAATTTTACTTGACTTTTGGGATCATCTTGAGCTCCCATGAAACACGTCAATACATGTGCATGACTATAGTGATATACTGCAAAATCCTTTACCGAGATAAAAGTCTAAGCAACTACATTAGGATCACAATAGTGGGATAGATTGCATCCCCGTGCTTCAGAAAGGTGAAATTGCACCGGTAGATACCAAAGAGAAACAAATTATTAAATGACAGATTTGCATCCCTACCTCTTCACCAAAATCTTCAGAATCTAGTCTTGCTAGAAAAACATACAGAGGAAACAGACTCTGTGATTGCACTCCTTGGTCTGTAGTTCCAGAAAGACCAAGTGCCATTTTAATTCTATATAGATTGACCAAAAATAGGCATGATTAGTATCTTCAAGGCAGCAAACAGGGCCCTAAATCTATCAAGGGGTACCTGTGATTACAGATAAGCAGAATAACAAAGAAATTAACACACAAGGAGGAAACATATGCATTACATCCTCTCACCTTTTTCTGTGTCTCGCCTGTATTTTGTAGTCCAAACATCTTTGAAGGAATAATGGCTTCAAGGAAAAATTAATGACTTTTAGAACAGAAATTAAGGGAGAAAGAACACTAAATATGTGAGAAATACAAAGGCTGATCCAAAGGGGAAAAACACAGAAGATCATGAAATTTAATAGTCTCTTATCTATTTTCCCTTAGTTTAAGGAGAAGTCAAATACCCATTGTGTTCGGCATCTAATATCGTTTCCTTCAGATATAAAATTATTAAGATGACCGATGAAAATTGCACTGCAAAAATTCTTCTAAGGGGCATATTAATTATATGTAAGTTCCAAGTTTATACTTATCCATTAAGATAAATCTTAACCATGATGCATTATCCTATCATGTCAAGGTCAATTAGATCAATTACATTTTTAATAGCTCGACGCTGAAGAATGTTGTAAAGTTCTACAGGCTTGCAGTAGATGGCAAGGCTATCTTCAGCAGCAAGTTGCTCTTCTGTAGACAGATGAACATGAGATTCTTGATGACACATGTCATCCGTGCTCCTCGGGAAGCTGTAAAAATAGGATATTAAAAAATATAGATGACCTGAAACTTAAGGATGGTACACAACAAGCTTCCATAAAAAAAGTCATGGAAAGGATGCAATGAAACATGGAATAGTCCAGAAATCCTAATTACTTAAATCTATGTTCCCCTTCAACTATAGACACCATGAATCCTGCCCCTGGTCTCAGGATATCATCTATAAAGAGGCAGCACTCCGTTGTGCCATCATAGCAAACAGAAATTTAGAAAAAAAATCCAAAGGCATGTCCCTTCAGTGGTGCGTGTCCAAACCCAACATTATCAAAATTATATCTGCAAGAACGTTCTATTTACACCTGTACCTGTAACTTGTAGGGAAAATCGAACTTAAAGCTTAGCCATAAGGTTATTATGTAAAATACGGAAACAGACGCGGATCACGATACACGAAGCTTACGGTGCCGCATCCCTCCTAGAGACTCAGAATACTATAAGAAGATGAGCCATATAGAGAGTGAGCGAGGGGGAAGGGTCGTAGAACATACGATGTCTCACGGACCGCTAAAGCAATTCCTGGCATTCTCCGTGAAGGGTGTCCCGACAACAGAAATTTTCATAGATCCTGACAGATGCATTAGACCATTCAACATAAACAGAAAAACTAATTCCATCAGCGAATTTTATCATATCTCCCGGAAAAAAAGAAACATCCAATTAGTCGTACAGATTAGTCGGTTGTCTCACTTCACAGAGAGAGATAGAGGGTTGGACCGGCCTCAGCCTGAACTGAGATCATAGAGCTGAGCTGAGTGGAGCGGAAAGGGGACTAGGAAGACTCGCAGAGAGGGAGTGGAATGGCGGTTTGGGACCAGGGTTGTGTGTTTCCCCAATAGAATTGCGGAGAATTTTCGGGTCCAAGATGATCGGTGGTTCGAGCCGTTAAGGGCACATGCATTATGTAGGATTTTAATTCTGGTAAATGTCTTAAAATCAAATTATAAACTTATTATTTAGAAGATTTTGGAAATAATGTAATTTTTATTTAAAATAATAATTTTTTTATATGGATTATAACATCATTTTTTTCTTGCCTTTCTATTTTTTTTAATATTGGGATTCTGCCTAATTTTTTCGGTGAAGTGAGTTTGTTTGTTTATTATTTTTGGTACCATATTTTTATCAAAATTACTTTATCAATAGATAGAATTTTAAAAATTTCGAGTAATTTAATAATAGAGTAGTATAATATATTGGGTTTTAGCCCTATTATAGAAAATTGTTACAAAATAAATAGAAAACTACGGGATTCTTGATAATAATACTACTAGATATATGCACTTTACTGGCATTTAGCTTCATGCTTAACTTACTAAGTTGTGCCCTCAATAGGTACTAGCACTATTTTGTTGGATACCACTCAAATTGTCATGCAATGACCCCGTTTGGTCGGATCCCTGTGATCAACCTGCTACTTTCCCGGTTTATTAAGGTTGCCCCTTGTTTATAAACCATGAACAGTAATGTTTCATTTAAATATGCACATTTTCTAGAATAGCATAAATCAAAACTGCATAAAATTTTAACCTTTAATATATGTCTTGCAGGTGTAACTAACAAGAGGTCTTGGATAGGTTTTCCTTGGTCTACTTGAAAGGGATATAAGGGAGGGGTAAGTACAATCACTCAGTGAATAAGTTTTCAAAATTTGATTTTTAGGAAAAATATTTATTTGGAGTGTGCGTGTCACGCCCAAACCCGGTTTGGTCGAATCCCCATAATCAACCTGCCACTCTCATAGTTTATTAAAGGGTTTTCTCTTATTATAGACCGTAAATAGTAAGACGTCCTTTAAAGTTGCACCTTTTCCAAAAATAACATAAACAAAGCTATATAATAATTTAGATTTATCATACATGTATCACAGGTGTCTTAGTTGATGGTCTTTAAGGGTAGGCTTTCCGAAATCTCCTGAAATGGATATAAGGGAAGGGATGAGTACGATTACTCAGTGAATTGGTTTTCAAAAGTTTAGACTTTTAAGAAAATATTTATTATTAGAGTGTGCCATACTCCTTTATTTCAAAACCATTTCATTTGAAATCTCGGATTTATCACCATTTCTTTTTAACCACGGTGTGTCATCACCCAACACACATCCTTCATCATGAAGGTTACACGCATTCGTAGGTCAGCACGACCACTGAATCCACTTGTGGCTTCGAAGTGATTTTACCGTCCATACGGATAGAAGTACGTCCATTTCTACCCTGAGAATGAGTGGATGTTCACGACATCTAACCCTCATTCCTGGAATAAATTCTTTGTGTCCATATGAGGACAAAGTCCTCATCCCATCCCCACCCTGGTCTCATGCACTTAGTGCTACTCCAAATTACGCACGGCCACCTGGTACGACAAACTGCCCTTATATTCACCAGGTCGTCCAGTGCCCTTAGGACGCATCACTACCCCTCTTGGGCATTTTGATGATCACATACAACAATGCATGCACAAACAATGTTTTCTTATTAAGCCATGTAATATGTGGTGCCACTGGTCCAACGGCCCTAACTCTCAACTCAACCCGCAGTTGTTTGTCCTCACTGGTCCGTCGACTTGTCATGTCGCATTGCCGCTAGTTGACTGAATATGTCAGTCCTGTCTTGGTACCATGGCCAAACAATTCCTTTATTTAAAGTTTTATAGCATATAATTCATGTTTATTTACAAGCTCTTACTCGTGCCAACTGGCCTTGGGCCCACTGTACGAGATTTTCAAAATCGAGAATATTAGCCCCCATGTTCCAAAACCGAGGCCCCCGGCCTATAAGAGCTATTCGAGCTCCCGTCAAGAAAGTCTCCCAAATAGTTTAAGCATTGGCACACAATCAGAGGAGAGCACTTTTGACAAAATTATATTTTCAACGATCCATTATACCGACCCGATATAAGGGCATCTCTATTCATAATCGATAAATGGGTTTTCAACTTCTTTCGAGGAAGTTTTATCATACCAACCAGGTATGATTTACTTATAACCGGTAAGTAGTTTTTCCGCATGGTTTTCACATCACTACTCTAATTCGTGATGTTTAAAATACCACATTTCGATGTGCTTATCATCCCCAACTGGGTATGATATAAAATCGCACTCACAACTGGTAAGTGGTTTCTATTTTTAAGTTGTGCTCATCATCCCAACCGGGTATGATGTTAGTAAACCCACTCACCTGTTAATGCCGTAAATTCCACTAAATCGGTTCTTTATATTCACGCAAGCTTGTCCTTGTTGGCGTTCCTGGTACTTCGTGTTCCTACACGATATGAACATCTCGATTCATTATCTTTTGGCCTAATAGCCTTCATTCATTTCAAATGAATGAGAAAGTCAAACTTTCATTTATTTGCAATTAAGTCCATAATGCCAGTTTTTTCTCAAATTGAGTCCTGAAACTTTTAAAATTTATCATAAGACCTCAATTTATTTCATTTCACAAAAAGGGGATTAATTTCCTAAAATTTCAAATTTGGTCCCCCAACTTTTCCAAAATTACCATTTTGCCCTTCCTTTACAAAAATGGTAAGTTTCACCCCAAAAATTCTAAAATTCCTCAATTGGCCCTCTAACATTTTTATCATGCCCAATTGACCCTCAATTTTAGGAAATTGCATTTCGGTCCCTCAAATTTTTGAAAATCCCCAATTTTCCCCCAATTTCAACTCTTTAACACAACCAAATTTGATTTCATCAAATTGACCAATCAAACACCTCTAATTGTTGAAATTGAGTTTCTTCACATTCATACTGTAAACCCCGCCCATTTGAGTTAAGGAAAACTGGGAAAAGAACCGATCAAACCGAATAAGAAAACCAAACCGGTTTACATTTGGGAATAAGCAATATGAAAATTTACAACTTTTGGTTGATCCAAAAGATTTATTAAACATTGGAAAAGAAACTTAAAACAAAATAGAAAATAAAAACCAAATTGGTTCAGGTGAACTAGATTCTATAAGAACTTCAAAGTTAAGCAATGATTTTTTGTAACCCGAAATTTCGGTTAAAAATTTTTATGCGAACGTACGGCTTATCATAATTTATGGCAATGTTAATACTAGTAATAAATCTCACCCATTTAATACACGGGTTTTACGACTATATAAAGGGGTCATCCCCATTCCATTCTCCTCACACCTTAACACTTCTCTCTCTCTCACTACTGCTCCATTTCCTAGTAAAGCTCGAACCAAAGCTTCGACTTGAACAAAGGTCGGGCTCTTTAGAACCGGGGAGAAGACAGCTATCTGATAGCAAACTCCAGTCAATCTGAAAATCGTTGGGGAAGTGCCGACATGATGGAATAGTGAAGCAACTCTAGCGGACCAAAGCTACCCTATTTCGGCCAAGCTGAAATCGGCCATTTCAAGCCCTCCTCAGGCCAAACCAAGCCCTTCCAACACTTCCTCAGCCTTTCCACGGCCGAATTAGGACTGAAAGGTAAGCCAATTCGACTCCCCTTTATAATTTTCGATCGGTGCTAGAGAGAGAGTCGACCGAATTTCAATAACGAAATTCTAATCCAATTCCACATCAATTGATACAATACTTGATTTTAGGATGAACCTCAGGATGAGACCTATCCGCCCAAATCGAAAGCTCGGTCTGTCGTGCCTTCACCGGTGAGTAATCGAAGCTTTCTCTCTCTATAGTTCATTTTCTGGCGAAGCTCCGTTTGAGCTTGTCCCGACATTAAAACTTACGATTCACATTTCCGAAGAATCGTATGAACATGTAGAAACTCAATTTCAACTTCAATTTCAACAATTAGAAACGTTTGATGGGTCAATTTGATGAAATAAAATTCGGCTGTGTTAAGAAGTTGGAATTGGGGGAAAATTGGGGATTTTCGAAATTCAAAGGACCAAAATAAAATTTTATGAAATTGAGGGTCAATTGGGCATGAAAATAATGTTAGAGGACCAATTGAGGAATTTTGAAATTTTTGGGGCAAAAATTACCATTTTTGTAGGAAGGGCAAAATGGTAATTTTGGAAAAGTTGGAGGACCAAATTGGAAATTTGGGAAATTAAACCCCTTTTTGTGAAATGAAATAAATTGAGATCCTATGATAAATTTTAGAAGTTTCAGGATTCAATTTGAGGAAAAACCGGTATTTGGGACTTAAAGTTAAAGAGAAATAACTTTAGGGACCTAATTGCAAATAAATGAAAGTTTGACTTTCTCATTTATTTGGAATGAATGAAGGCGATTAGGCCGAAGGATAATGAACCAAGATGTTCATATCGTATAGGAACGCGAAATACCGGGAACGCTAGCAAGGACAAGCTCGCATGAATACAAAGAACCAGTCAAGTGGAATTCACGGCATCAACGGGTGAGTGGGTTATTCACATCATACCCAGTTGGGATGATGAGCACGGTTTAAAGTTAAAAACCACTTACCGGTTGTGAGTGGGTTTACTAACATCATACCCGGTTGGGGATGATAAGTGCCTCGATATAAAAACCCACTGTTTAGTGGTATTTTAATCATCACTACTTAGAGAAAGTGATGTGAAAGTTATGCAAAAAAACTACTTACGGGTTGTAAGTAGATCATACCCGGTTGGTATGATGAGACTTCCTCGAAGGAAGTTGAAAACCCGTTCATCGGTTATGAACGGAGATGTCCTTATACCGGTCGGTATGATGGATAGTAAAAACCTATTTTTGTCGGAAGTGCTCTCCCCTGACTGTATGCCAATGCTTAAACAATTTGGGAGACCTTCTCGACGGGAGCTCGAATAGCTCTAATAGGCCCGGGGCCTCGGTTTTGGAACTTGGGGGCTAAATGACCGATTTTGAAAATCTCGTACAATGGGCCCAAGGCCAATTGGCACAAGCAGGAGCTCGTAAACGAACATGATATATGTGCCATAAAACTTAATAAGTGAATTGTTTGGCCATGGTACCAAGATAGGACCGACATGCTCAGTCAACTAGCGACAGTGCGACATGACAGGTCGACGGACTAGTCAAGACAAACACCTGCGGGTTGAGTTGAGAGTCGGGGCCATTGGACTAGTGGCACCACAGATTACATGGCAATATAAGAAAATATTGTTTGTGCATGCACTATGAGTACGGGATCATCAAGACACCCATGAGGAGTAGTGATGCGTCCTAAGGGCACTGGACGACCTAGTAGCTATAAGGGCAGTTCGTCGTTCCAAGTGTCTGTGCGAAATCTGGAGTAGCACGAAGTGCATGAGACCGGGGTGGGGATAGGATGAGGTCTCTGTCCTCATACAAACACGAAGAAGTGATTTCGGGATTGTGGGTCGGATGTCACGTACATCCACTCATTCCCAGGGTAGAAGTGGTTGTACTTCTATCCGTGTGGCAGGAAAAGTCGCTCCGAAGCCACTAGCGGGTTCAGTAGTGATACTGACTTGCGAATGTGTGTAACCTACATGATGAAGGATGTGTGTTGGGTGATGACACACCGTGGTAACTAAGAAATAATGGAAAAACCCGAATTTTTAAATGAAGGGATTTTTGAAAACAAAGGAGTTTGGCACACTCCATATAAATATTTTTCTTAAAAGTCAAAAGCTTTTAAAAACCTATTCACTGAGTAGTCGTACTCACCCCCTCCCTTATATCCCTTTCAGGAAATCCCGGAATGCCTACCTTGAAAGACCATCAACTAAGATGCCTGTAAGACAGGTATGTAAAGTTTAAAATTTCATGCAGTTTTGATTATGCTATTCTAGGAAATGGTGCAGGTTTAAAGGACGCCTTACTCTTTACGGACTATAATAAGGGGAAACCCAATAAACCGGGAGAGTGGCGGGTTGTTCACGGGGATCCGACCAAACCGGGTCGGGGCGTGACACATACGATTCCATAGAACTTTGAATTGCTAGTTTTAATGCCGAAACGAGCTCAAATGGAGCTTCGCCAGAAAATAGACTATAAAGAGAGAAAGCTTCGATTACTCACTGGTGAAGGCACGACGATCCGAGCTTTCGATCTGGACAGATAACTCTCGTCCTGAGGTTCATCCTAGAATCAAGAACCGCATCAATTGATACCAAATTGAGTTAGAATTTCATCATTGAAATTCTGCCGATTCTCTCTCTAACACCGGCTAAAAATTGTAGAGTGGAGCCGAATTGGCTTACCTTTCAGTCCTAATTCGGTCGTGGTAGGGCTGAGAAAGTGTTGGGAGGGCTTGGTTTGGCCTAAGGAGGGCTCAAATTGGCCGATTTCAGCTTGGCCGAAATAGGGCAGCTTTGGTCCACCAGAGCTGCTTCATTGTTCCATCATGTCGGCGATTCTCGGATTGACTAGAGTTTTGCTATCCGATAGCTCACTTCTTCCCGGTTCTAAAGAGCACGACCTCTCCTTCCGAGGTTAAGAAAAATGTTCAAGTCGAAGCTTTGTTTCGAGCTTCACCGGGAAATGGAGCAGTGGAGAGAGAGAGAAGTGTTTGGGTGTGAGGAGAATGAATGGGGATGAGTGGATGTCACCCATCCTTAGACTACTCTCGAACAAGCACGCTTAACTTTATAGTTCTTATGGAATCTCATTTACTTAAACCAATTTTGTTTTTCTCTTGTAATTTGTCTTAAGTTTATTTTTCAAGGTTTAATTAACCCTTTAGATCACCAGAAAGTTGTAAATTTCCAAATTGCTTATTCCCAAATGATCGGGTTTGTAAACCGGCTTGGTTTTCTTACTTGGTTTGATTAGTTCTTTTCCTAGTTTTCCTTAACTCAAAAGTGTGGGGTTTACAGTGCGAGACTCCTTATTTTCTTTCCAAAATCCTTTTATTTCCAAATTTCTGTTTTATCACCATTTCTTATTAATCATGGTGTGTCATCCCCCAACACACATCCTTCATCATGAAGGTCAATCACACAATGGCAGGCTAGTCCGTCCACTAAACCCACTTGTGGCGTCAGAGGGACTTTACCTACCACCTAGATAGAAGTACGTCCACTTCTACCTTGAGAATGAGTGGATGTACGCGACATCCGACCCTCAATCCCAAAATCAATTCTTCGTGTCCATATGAGGACAAAGACCTCATCCCGACCCCATCCCGATCTCGTGCACATGAAGCTACGTTGAGATTCGCAAGGTCACCTAGTCCGATGAACTACCCTTATACCAACCAGGTCGTCCAGGGCTCTAGGACGCATCACTACCCCTCTTGGGCGTCTTGAAGGTCCCATAATCACAGTGCATGCACAATCAGTGTTTTCACATCATGCCATATAATCTGTGGTGCCACTTGTCCAACGGCCCCGACCTTCAACTCAACCTGCAACTATTTGTCTTGACTGGTCTGTCGACTTGTCATGTCGCACTACCGCTAGTTGACGGAGTATGTCAGTCCTATCTTGGTACCATGGCCAAACAATTCATTTATTTAAAGTTTTATGACATATAACTCATGTTTGTTTACGAGCTCCTGCTCATGCCAACTAGCCTTAGGCCCACTATACGAGATTTTCAAAATTGGGCATATTAGCCCCCAAATTCCAAAATCGAGGCTTCCAGCCTAAAAGAGCTATTCGAGCTCCCATCAAGAAAATCCCCCAAATCGTTTAAGCAATGGCATACAGTCAGGGGAGAGTACTTTCGACAAAATAAATTTTCAACTATCCATCATACTAGCCAGGTATAAGGATATCTCTATTTATAACCGATAAACGAGTTTTCCACTTCATCCGATAAAGTTTTATCATACCAACAGGGTATGATCTACTTACAATCTCTAATTAGTTTTTCCATGTCATTTTCACATCACTCCTCTAACCTGTTATGTTTAAAATACCACTAAGTAGTGGGTTTTCATTTTGAGGTACTTATCATCCCCAATCAGGTATGATATAAAATCCCACTCACCTGTTAATCTAGTAAATTCTACTAGACTGGTTCTTTGTATTCATGCGAGCTTGTCCTTCCTGGCGTTCCCGGTACTCCGTGTTCATACACGATATGAACATACTTGTTCATTATCACTCGACATAATAGCCTTCATTCATTTCAAATGAATGAGAAAATCAAACTTTTTATTTATTTGCAGTTAGGTTTCTAAACTTATTTTTATTTAACTTTAAGTACCTAATGCCGGTTTTTCCTCAAATTGAGTCCCGACACTTTTAAAATTCACCTTGGAACCTCAATTTATTCAATTTCACAAAATGGGTTTAATTTCCCAAATTTTCAATTTGGTCCCCAAACTTTTCCAAAATTACCATTTTGCCCTTCCTTTACAAAAATGCTAAGTTTTACCCCAAAAATTCTAAAATTCCTCAATTGGCCCTCTAACATTCTTATCATACCCAATTGACCCTCAATTTTATAAAATTGCATTTTGGTCCTTTGAATTTCGAAAATCCCCAATTTTCCCCCAATTTCAACTCCTTAACACAATCGAATTTGATTTTATCAAATTGACCGATCAAACACTTCTAATCACAAGTTTTGACGTCGGAACGAGCTCAAACGGAGCTTTGTTGGAAAACAAACTATAGAGAGAGAAAGCTTCAATTACTCACCGTTGGAGGCACGGCGGTTCGAGCTTTTGATCTAGGCAGATAACTATAGTCCTGAGGTTTATCCTAGAATCAAGAATTCCATCAATTGATGAGAATTGAATTAGAATTTCATCATCAAAATTCTGTCAGTTCTCTCTCTAGCACCGGTTGGAAATTGTAGAGGGGAGCCGAATTGGCTTAACTTTCAATCCTAATTTGGCCGTGAGAGGGTTGAGAAAGTGTTGGGAGGGCTTGGTTTGGCCTGAGAAGGGCTCGAATTAGCCGATTTCAGCTCGATCAAAATGGGGCAGCTTCAGTCCATCGGAGCTGCTTCACTATTCCATCACGCTGGCGCTTTTTCAGTGACCCTCAGAGCAAACGGAGACTACATGCGTGTAGCTAACTTCTTCTCAGTTCTAAAGAACCCGACCCCACCTTGTTTGGCTCAAAAAAGTTCCCAAGTCGAAGCTCTGGTTTGAGCTTCACCGAAAAATGGAGCAATTGAGAGAGAATGGAGTTTTCATGTGTGGAGAGGATGAATGGGGATGGGGTCTTTATATAGGAAGCTCGTGGACCTCTTGCTAGTCCGATTGGCACCTTAATGGCGATCATTCATTGCCTAAAACTCCCTCGCCATAGACTTTTCAGCTTCGTTGACGCTACATGATTTTTCGGCGAGTGAACAGTGCTGTCATCTGAAGGAAGAAGATGACACTGTACCGAACTAGACTGGATCGGTTTGGTTCCAACCAAGTTCAAAGCTTAAACCGGTTGGTTCACCCCCCATTCGACCAAAATTTTCAAATCTAAAAATTTCTAAATTCATTTTCTATCCAATGGTGGCCTCAAATCTCAAATTTGAAAAATTTTAAGTCACCTAGAAAAATAAATTTAGAATTCCATTCAATAGTTGTTCAAACTGGTTCAATCTGGTTCGAATCCGGATCACCTGAACCGGTTTGGTTTTCATCTTCAATTCATTCTCAAGTCCATTTCCATGACTTTTGGGACTCTTTGGGTCACTCAGGATCCATAAATTTCATGGTTTGCCCTTTTTCTATCGGTTCCGGTTCATGAACCGACTCAGTTCATAAATCAGTTTAATCTAGTTGGATTTAGTTCATCTAAACCAGTTTGGTTTTTCTCTTCCAATTTGTCCTAAGATTTTTTTACAAGGTTTTATGAACCCTTTGTATCACCCGGGAGTTGTAAATTTCCAAATTGTCCATTCCCAAATAATCAAGTTTGTGAACCGGTTCGATTTTCTTACTCGGTTTGACCGGTTCTTTTTCCGGTTTTCCTTAACTCAAAAGGGCGGGATTTACATCTGTACTTTCTGATGATTGCTTCCCAACTTCTTTTTCCTTTCTTAAGATCTCCCTTGGATGGATTCTTCCTTATCGTACATCTGAGGGTAAGTATTAAGGGTTGAGGTTAACTATAAATAACCCATCGTTTCTTCCTTAGGTGATTTCCTACTTTTTACTTTAATTTTTATTATCATACTCTTTTTGTTTTGAATTTATCAAAGAACTTAGGAGTTTTTAACAGAGATTTCACTTTCATTAATTCAAGAAATATTTTCAAGCCATACTTGGATTATTATAGGAATTTTCTACCATCTAATCCCTTGGAGTCATAGGATTAGAATTAACCCTAGAACAGTTGTAGGACTCTTAATCAGAAGGCACTAAGGAATTGGTTGGGGTCCATTCGTATTCCCTAATAGGACAAATTTCATGTATGGCCTCAAATCTGTTCCGCCTTAGTACCTCACACTCATAGGTCCACTTCATCCATTGGGAGGGATTGAAGCCAGGTTGAGTGGGTGGAGGTACTTGGTGGACCTTCATGAAGGTGGCATACGGATCTGAGTAATTATCCTAGGCCTCTTTCTTGGTTGGATTCCTCTCTAGTTGTTGTGGGGCTAGATGAGGAGGGGTTGGGCTTCTAGGAGGTGATACGAGTTCCTCTTCTTTAGGAGGAGGGTATATGTTGCCTTCTTGTTCCAATAAAGCTCCTACTAGTTTCTAGTAGTCTTCCACCATGTCCTTGGGTATTCGTTTATCGCCCTATAGGAACCTTTGTATGGCTTCCTCCCTCGAGTTGGGTGTCTTTTTCAGGGTTATGGGTGGAGAACTAGATTTCACCGTGAATTTCCTAGGAACTCTCCTTCCTACATGATAGTTTAAAGTTGGATTAGTGCCAAGACATAATATTGATAATATTTCAAGGGAACTAGGCTTTGATACCACTTAAGTTGTCACGCCTTGACCCGGTTTGGTCGGATCCTAGTGAATAATCCACCGCTTTCCTAGTTCAAGAGGAGTTTCCTCCCTTAACTCTAGAGGAGCCAGACATACTTTCAAACTTGTTCCATAGAAAGACACATATCAAATAAAATGCAAGATTAAGAGAATTTAAGCATACCTAACATGGGGTAAGGCTTGGTGTTATCCCTAGTCATTTTCTCTATTTCCTGAAAAGGGATAAAAAGAGGGGTGAGTTTCTACAACTTAGTTAATGGGTATTTTCAAAAATGAAGTTTTCGATAGACCATAGTTTTCAATTTGACTTTAAATCAAAGGGATTCTTTAGTTTAAATCTTCACCTAACTTAAGGGTCTTGTATGACTTATCCCCTCCTACTTTTCTTCCTCTTTTGGTTTATACCTTTGCCTTCCACAAGTCTTTCTATCTTACGAAGTACCTATGGAATTGTATCTTAGTTTATTAAGTAGTTGCTACACCTGGGCCTTCCTGTTATTCTACTTTCTTCCCATCTTTCCTTGGTAGTCTCTATACTTATTTCTTTTTCTTCTTGACCAGCTTCTATTCTTGTGGGTTCCTTTTTGGAATGTTCTAATCCTCCTTATTTTTCCTTACTTTTCATTCTCTGAGCTTATTTGTTTTGAATTTATCAAATAATCATAAGTTTTGACAAAACTTTTACTTTCATTCATTCAAGAAATATTTTTCTTGCCATACTTTGGCTGATTATAGAAATTTTCTACCCCCTAATCCTTTGGGGTCATAGGACTAGAATTAACCCTAGAACGGTTGTGAGACTCTTGATTAGAAGGCTCTAAGGAATTAGTTGGGGTCCATTCGTGTTCCCTCATAGGACGAATTTCATGTATGGCCTCCAATCCGTACCGCCTTAGTACCTCAACTTCACACTCATAGGTCCACTTCACCCATTAGGAGGGGTTGAAGCTAGGTTGAGTAGGTGGAGGTACTTGGTGGACCTTCATGAAGGTGGCATACACATCCCAATAATTATCTCAAACCTCCTTCTTGGTTGGATTCCCTTCTGGTAGTTGTGGGACTGGAGGAGGAGGGGTTGGACTTCTAGGAGGTGATATTGGTTCCTCTTGTCTAGGAGGAGGGTATATGATGCCTTCCGGTTCCAATAAGGCTCCTACCAGTTTCCGTTAGTCTTCTACCATGTCCTTGGGTACTCATTTCTCGCCCTTTAGAAACCTTTGTATGGCTTTCTCCCTTGGGTTGGGTGTCTTTTTCAGGGTTATAGGTGGGGGACTGGATTTCACTGCGAATTTCCTAGGGACTCTCCTTCCTACACAATAATTTAGAGTTGGGTTAATGTGAGGGCATAATATTGATAATGTTTCAAGGGAACTAGGCTCTGATACCACTCTAGTTATCACACCCCGACCCGGTTTGGTCGGATCCCCGTGAACAACCCATCGCTCTCCCAGTTCAAGAGGAGTTTCCCTCCTCTTTAACTTAAGAGGAGCCAGGCGTACTTTCGACCTTGTTCCCTGGAAAGACATATATCAAGTAAAACACAAGTTTAAGAGAAATTAAGCATACTTGATATAGGATAAGCCTTAGTGTTATTCTTAGTCATTTACTCTTTTTCCTGAAAATTGATAGAAAAGAGGGGTGAGTTTTTACAACTCAGTGAATTGGTATTTTAAAAAATGAAATTTTCGATAGACAATAGTTTTCAATTTGGAGTGTGTCGGACTCCTTAATTTCTTTAAAATTTTTCATTTTCAAATTTTAGTTTTCATAATCATTTCTAATCATAAAGTTGTATTAATCAACCAACACACGCCCTTCATCATGAAGGACACATGATCATAAGCCGGCCCGTCCACTATACCCACTTGTGGCATCGGAGTGACTTTATCGGCCACCTAGATAGAAGCACGTCCACTTCTACTGTGAGAATGAGTGGATGTTCGTGACATCCGACCTTCAATCCTATAAACAAAACTCTGTGTCCGTATGAGGACAGAGACCTCATCCCGCCCCACCCCGGTCTCATGTGCATGAAGCTACATCGAGCTTCGCAAGACTTCTAGTACGACTAACTACTATTATTTCCACCAAGTCATCTAGAGCCCTCAGACGCATCACTATCCCTCTTAGGTGTCTTGAAGGTCCCATAACACAGTGCATGCACAAATCAACAGTTTTTCACGTAAGCCATATAATCTGTGGAGTCACTGGTCCAATGTCCCCGACCCTCAACTCGACTTGTAGTTGTTTGTCTTGACTAGTCTGAAGACCTACCATGTCGCACTACCGCAAGTCCATTGAGTATGTCTGTCCTATCTTGGTACCATGGTCAAACAACTCATTTACTTAAGTTTTCATGTCTTAATAATCATATTTGTTTACGAGCTCCTGCTCGTTCCAACTAGCCTAGGGCTCACTGTTCAAGATTTTCAAAATCGGGCATATTATCACCCAAGTTCCAAAAATGAGGCCTCCCGCTTATATGAGCTATTCGAGCTCCCGTAAAAAAAGTCTTCCAAAAATTTTAAGTAGTGGCACAAAGTCAAGGGATCGCATTTCTGACAAACAAATTTTCAATAATCTATCATACCAACCGTGTATGAGGACATCTCCGCTTATAATTGACAAGCGGGTTTTCCACTTCCTTTCAGGAAGTTTCATCATACCAACTAGGTATGATCTACTTACAACCGGTAATTACTTTTTCCATGAGATTTTCACATCACTCTTCTCAGATATGATGATTAAAATACCACTGTGGGCTTTTATTTTTGATGTACTTATCATCCCAACCGGGTATGATATTAAATCCCACTCAACCGATCATACAGTGTATTTCCTCTAAATCAACTTTTGTCCCTTGTGAGCTTTGCTTCAGCTGGCTTTCCTAATATCTCGTGTTCCCAATATGTAAACCCCGTTCTTTAGTAACGAGAAAAACATGGAAAGAACCGATCAATGTGATCTTTAAATTGAATTAGTCTGTAAACCAAACTAATTGGGGACGAGCAAATTAAAAAATTTCTAACTCCCATGTGACTAAAAAATAATTATAAACTTGTAAAAAGAACCCTAGGATGATATGAGTAAGAAAGGCCAAAGCAGTTCACGAGAACCGGGTTCAAACTGGATAGAATCGGTTTATGGACCAAGTTGGTTCATGAACCAGCACCGATAGAGAACGAGCAAAATAGAGAAATTCAACTCCCTTGTGCCCCAAATAAATTTATAAACCTTGGGAAGAAACCTTGGAACCAAGTGGGAGAGAAAAACCAGATCAGTTCGGGTGAACCGGACCCAAACCGGATCGAACCGGTTTAAGGACCAAGCCAATTTATGAATCAGAATCGATAAAAAGATGGTAAACCGGGAATCTTATGGACCCTAAGTGACCCAAGGAGTCACAAAAGACATGGAAATAGACTTGTGAAGAAATTGGGGATGAAAACCAAACTGGTTCAGGTGAACCGGATCCGAATCGGTTTGGACCAGTTTGAACGAACCTTAAATTCATTTTTCTAGGTGGCTTAAATAACTCAAATTGGAGATTTGAGGCCACCATTGGATAGAGAATGAATTTAAATAAATTTAGAAATTTTTAGATTTGAAAAACTCGGTCGAATGAGGAGTGAACTGGCTGGTTTAAGCTTAGAACTCGATTCGGACCGATCCGGTCAAGTTCGGAATAGTGTCATCTTCTTCCTCAGGATGACAGCACTGTTCACTCGCCGGGAAACTAAAGAAATGCCGATGAAGAAGAAATGCCTCCGTGGGTACGTTTCAAGTCATCAATTCCTGTTATAACGGTGCCAAATAGACGGCCAACGAGTCCCCAAGCTCCCTATATAAAGAGCCCCTCTCCATTCGTCCTCTACACACCTGAAAAGCTCTCGCTCTCTCTATTGCTTAGTTTTTTGGTGAAGCTCAAACCAGAGCTCCGATATAGGGTCAATTCTAAGCCAAAGAAGGTGAGGTCGGGTTCATTAGAACCGGGAAGAAGTCAGCTACACGGTGGTAGCATCCGTTCGTCCCGAGAGTCGCCAGAGAAGCGCCGACGTGATCAAATAGTGAAACAACTCTAGCGGACCGAAGCTGCCCTATTTCGACCGAGTTGAAATTGGCCAATTCGAGCCCTCCTCAGGCCAAACCAAGCTTTCCCGACACCATCTTAGCCCTTCCACGGCCGAATTAGAACTGAAAGTTAAGCCAATTCGGCACCCCTTTACAATTTCAGATCGTTGTTAGAGAGAGAGTTGGCCAAATTTCGATGAAAAAATTCTAATCCAATTCAACATCAATTGATGTCATTCTTGATCCTAGGAATAACCTCTGGAGGAGAGTTACCTGCCCAAATAGAGAGCTCCGACTACTGTGCCCTCACTAGTGAGGAATCGAAGCTTTCTCTCTCTACAATCTATTTTTCAGTGAAGCTCCATTTGAGCTCGTTCAAGCGTTAAAATATGCGATTCAAAGTTCCTTAGAATCGTATGAACATGTAGGAACTCAATTCCAACTCCAATTTCAACAATTAGAGGTGTTTGATTGTTCAATTTGATAAAATCAAATTCGGTAGTGTTGAAGAGTTGGAATTGGAGATTTTCGAAAATTCGAAGGACCAACATGTAATTTTCTAAAATTAAGGGTCAATTGGTCATGATAAGAATATTAGAGGGCCAAATGAGAAATTTTAGAATTTTTGGGGCAAAATTTACCATTTTTCTAAAGAAAGGGTAAAATGGTAATTTTGGAAAAATTGAAGAACCAAATTGGAAATTTGGGAAATTAAACCCCTTTGTGTGAAATGAAATGATTTGAGGTCCTAAGATAAATTTTAAAGGTTTCGGGACTCGAATTTAGGAAAAACTCGGCAATAGGGACTTAAAGTTAAAGAAAAATAACTTGGACCTAATTGCAAATATATGTAAAGTTGGGTTTTCTCATTCATTTAGAATGAATGAGGGCTATTAGGCCAAAAAATAATGAACAATTATGTTCATTTTGTGTAGGAGAATGAGACATCAGGAACGCTAGTTGAGGTCCAGCTTGCTAAGGATGAAGCCCGACTAAGTGGAATTTCACTGCACTGTCAAGTAAGTGGGATTATGTATCATACCCAATTGAGGATGATAAAGTACCTTGGTATAAAAACCCACTGCTTAGTGGTATTTTTAATCATCACTACTTAGAGAAAGTAATGTGAAAGTTATGTGAAAAAACTACTTACGGGTTGTAAGAAGATCATACCCTGTTGGTATGATGAGACTTCCTCGAAGGAAGTTGAAAACCCGTTCATCAGTTATGAACGGAGATGTCCTTATACCGGTTTGTATAAATGGATAGTAAAAACCTATTTTTGTCGGAAGTGTTATTCCCTGACTGTGTGCCAATGCTTAAACTATTTGGAAGACTTTCTTAACAAGAGCTCGAATAGCTCTTATAGGCTAGGGGCCTCGATTTTGGAACTTGAGGCCTAAAATGCTAGTTTTTGAAAAACTCGAACAGTGGGCCATAGGCCAATGGACACGAGCAGGAGCTTATAAAAGAACTTGATATATATATGTGCCATTAAAACTTAATAAGTGAATTGTTTGGTTATGGTACCAAGGCAGGCCCGGCATACTCAGTTAACTAGTAGCAGTGCGACATGACAGGTCTCCGGACCAGTCAAGACAAATAGCTACATGTTGACTTGAAGGTCGGGACCGTTGGGACAAATGGCACCACATATTATATGGTAAATGTAAGAAAACTTTGATTGTGCATGCACCATGAGTACAAGATAATCAAGATGCCCATGAGGGGTAGTGATGTGTCCTAATGGCCCTGGACGACCCGATTCAGCTGGCGTTCTTAATATCTCGTGTTTCTACACGGTATGAACACCCTTTTTCATTATTATTTGGTTTGATAGCCTTCATTCATTTATGAATAATTAAAAATATTTAACTTTTCAAATATTAGCAATTTGGTCCCTAAAATTCTTTTTCTTTTACTTTAGGCCCCAAATGCTGGTTTTCCCCAAATTGAGTCTTGAAACTTTAAAAATTCTCCTTGGGATCTCAATTTATTCAAATTCACAAAAATGAGTTCAAGTTTCTCAAATTACCAATTTGGTCCCCAATTTTTTCAAAATTACCATTTTCCCCTCCTATACAAAAATGGTAAGTTTTACCCAAAAAATTCTAAAATTTGCTCAATTGGTCCTCTAACACTCTTATCATGCCCAATTGGCCCTTGATTTTATAAAATTGCATTTTAGTCCCTCGAATTTTCGAAATCCCCAAAATTTCCCCCAATTTCAATTTTTCAAAACAACCGAATTTGATTTCATCAAATTAATCGATCAAACAAGATTAATTGATGAAATTAAGTTAAATTGGATTCTACATCTTCATACGATTCAATTGAACTTTGAATCGCAAGTTTCGATGCCGGAATGAGCTCAAACGAAATTTCACTAGAAAACATAATGTATAGAGAGAAAGCTTCAAATGCTCATCGTCAGGGGTGCGGCGGTCTAAACTTTCAATTTGAGCAGATAACTCTCCTACTGAGGTTTCTCCTAGGATCAAGAATTGCATCAATTGATGCCGAATTTGGTGAGAATTTTATCATCAAAATTTTGTTGGTTCCCTCTCTTGCACCAGTCGGAAATTACAGAGGGGAGCCAAATTGGCTTACCTTTCACTTCTAATCCGGCTATAGGAGAGCTTGGTTTGACATGAGTAGGGCTCGAATTAGCTGATTTTAGCTTGACAAAAATAGGGCAGCTTCGATCTACTAGAGTTGCTTCACTGTTCGATCACGTTGGTGCTTCTCCGACAACCCTCGGAGTGAATGGAGACTACCACCATGTAACTAATTTCTCCCCAGTTCTAAGGAACCCGACCACACCTTCTTTGGCTCAACAAAGACCCTATATCAGAGCTCTGGTTTGAGCTTCACTAGAAAATTGAGTATCTCAGAGAGAGTGAGGTTTTCAGGTGTGAAGAGGATAAATGGAGAGGGGCTCTGTATATAGGGAGCTCGGGGACTCGTCGGTCGTCCGTTTGGCACCTTTATGACAGTTATTGATGGTCTGAAACGTACTAAATGGAAATGTTTCCTCATCACCGGCGCCGCTTCAATTTTTCAACGAGTGAACAATGTTGTTATTTGAAGAAAGAAGACGACATTGTTTCTAACCGGACCGGACAGGTCCGAACCGGGTTCAAAGCTTAAACTAGCCAGTTCAGGCCTGATTCGATCGAATTTTTCAAAATTAAAAATTTCTAAATTCATCTGAATTCATTATCTATCAAATGGTGGCCTCAATTCTCAAGTTTGAATTTTCTAAACCACCTAGAAAAATGAATTTAGCATCTGATTCACTAGTGATTCAAACCGGTCCAAACTGGTTCAATCTTGTTCAGATCTGGTTCACCTGAACTAGTTTGGTTTTCATCCTCCATTCATCCAAAAGTACTTTTTCATGACTTATGTGACTCTTTAGGTCACTTGGGTTCCATAAATTTCCCGGTTTGCCCTCTCTTTATTTGTTCCGATTTATAAACCAGCTCGATTCATACACTGGTTCAATCTGGTTTGGATTTAGTTCACCCGAACTGATCTGGTTTTTCTCCACCAATTTGTCCTTATGTTCTTTTACAAGGTTTATGAACCCTTTTAGGTCACTCAAAAATTATAAATTCTCCAATTTGCCCATTCCTTGATAAGCGAGTTTGTGAACCAGTTCAGTTTTCTTACTCAGTTTGACAGGTTCTTTTTCGGGTTTTCCTTAACTCCAAAGAGCGGGGTTTACAAACATGATGTCAAAGGCAAAATGGATGAGAGGATAACGGTAAAGGTAGTCGAGAAATACTACCAAACTAAGAGTGAAATGAAGCTATACAACCCCCAAAATGTTGGAAGATTGAGAACAACAATTATAGAAGTGTTCTAAAATTTAAAATGGTCAAAGATAGGTTATGGAGTATGTCATGTTGTAAGGGACATGTAAGCCCAACAGTCTCGAGGAAAAAAGTGACTCAAGTAGGGAAGAGTCAATTGGTAAGCATGATGAGGTCATACCTAATTTGGATAAAAGTTGAAATAAATAACGGATGGAGAAAGGGTCGAATAGGATGAAGGGGTAATAACACCAAAACTTGTGAAAATAAGTACGTAATGCTTAGAAGAACACATGGCTAAGGGTTTCAATGATAAAGAGAATAACTAGAAACAGGAAAGATTGGGCATCTTAGAACTCCCAATCCTAAAATTTTGAGCAACAACCCTCAAGAGGAAGAATCTTGCCCTAAGTAAAAGAGAAAGTTAACTTAAGGGTGTACCTTAGAGTAATGGGTAAGACATGCCTAATTTTGATGAACTCCACGGAGTGAGTAAATAGTGGAAAGGAAAAGAAATTCCTTAAGTGAATGATATAAAAAGGGGCTAACTGAAAGAACAACCGAAGAGTTAGCATGTCAAGCAAACCCCAAGTTGACACCAAAGGAAATTATTCTTGATGCAAAGGTTGCTAACTAAGTTTTGGGGACAAAACTCCTAAAATGAGGGGAGAGTTGTAAACCCCGTCCCTTAAAGACAAGGAAACCAGGGAATGAACTAGTCAAAATGGGTTTCTAAATTCATTTTTCTAGGTGTCTTACAAAATTCAAATCGGAGAATTGAAACCACCATTGGATAAAGAATTAATTTAGATGAATTTACAAATTATTAATATTGAAAAACTTGGTCGAATCGGGCCTGAACTGACCGGTTTAAGCATTGAACCTAGTTTGAACCAGTCCTGTCTGGTTTAAAACAATGTCATCTTCTTCCTTCAGATAACAGCACTATTACTCGCCAAAAAATCGAGCAACGCCGACGAAGATGAAAACTCTCAGACTAGGGAGTTTCAGGTAATGAATGACCGCCATAAAGGTACTAATCGGACGACCAAGAAGTCCTCGAGCTTCCTATATAAAGAGCTTATCCTCATTCATACCCCTCACACTTGAAAAATCATCTCTCTCCCTACTACTCCATTTTCTAGTGAAGCTCGAACTAGAGCTCCAACATTGGGGTTTTTCTAAGCCAAAGAAGGCAAGGTCCGGTTCCTTAAATTAAGGGAGAAGTCAGCTACCCGACAGTAATCTCCATTTGCTTTGAGGATCACCGGGGAAGCTCCGACATGATTGAACAGTGAAGTAGCTCCAATAGACCGAAGCTGCCCTGTTTCAGCCGAGCTTAAAATGGCCAATTCGAGCCATTCTCAGGCCAAACAAAGCTCTCGCAACACTTCCATAGCCCTCATACAATTGAATTAGGGCAGAAAGGTAAGCTAATTTGGCTACACTCTATAAATTTTGATCAGTGTTAGAAAGAGAACCGGTGAAACTTCACTAACCAAATTCTCCCTCAATTCAGCATTAATTGATGTGATTCTTGATCCTATGAGTAACCTCAGAACAAGAGCTATCTACTTCGATTAAAAACTTGGACTGTCGCACCCCCAACGGTAAGCTTTCAAAGCTTTCTCTATCTTAGTCTAGTTTTTCGAAAAAGCTCTATTTGAGCTCAATTCAGATCCAAATGACGTGATTCAAAGTTTCATTGAATCATGTGGAAGTGTAAGAATTTACCTTCAATTTCAATAATTAAACATATTTGAATGGTCAATTTGATAAAATCAAATTCAACCAATTTGAAAGGGGAAATTGGGGGAAAATTTTGGGAATTTCATAAAATTGAGAGCCAATTGACCATGAAAAAGATGTTGGAGAACCAATTGATCGATTTTTGGAATTATTGGGGTAAATTTTGCCATTTTTATAAAGTAGGGGTAAATGGTAATTTTTGAAAATATGGAGACCAAATTGGAAATTTGGTAAACTCCCATTGTTCGGTTTTCTTTAACCATGTCACACCATTGAAAGTCTAGAAGATCTTAATGAGCTCAAACTTGTTGAGCAAATAGGATTTCCAATTTATCCCACATATTCGAAGAATTGTTAATTCCAATTACGTGTAGATTCACATGAGTGTCTAGTGATCCTAAGATGGTAGTGAGAAATAGTCTATCATATATCTTCCAAGTCTTGTAGGATGGCTTGAGAATAATAGTAGATTTATTATCTTTCTGAAGAGGCAAGAACTATGCCAGTGTCGGGATGGTTTGATCGACATACCTTATCAAGTCGTAAATTTTCGAGAGTGGTACCATATTGTTGCGCCATAGGAAATAATTTGTTCCATCTAATTTAATCGGAAATATTGGAATATTGCTTGGAAGTTGAATTGCTACTACTGAATAACCCATACTGATTTTACAAGTTCCGAAAGAAAATAAAAATTGATAAGGGTTGAGCAAGTGATGTTGACAGTGAGATAATGAAAAAGATATAGTAACATAAAAAAAATCTAAATAATCTTCTAGTGACAATAAGAATTGAAATTTAAAAATAGACAATGAAAATAATTATAACGAGTGTAGATAGGATTTAGGATCGAATTGTATAATTGTATTGTGATTGATACATTTATAATGACTTTCTTATATATATATATATGAATAAAATGATACATAAATAATTAATATATGACTATTAATATATAATAATTAATAGACAATCAATTATAAATTATAAACTTTTAATTGATCACATTTAATTAAATATTATCTAGTTATTATAAGGGGTCAGACACATGTCTACTTAAAAGTTATGACTTGTAAGTAGTAGAAGCATTCTAACTTTATAAACTCACAACACTTCTATATTTTATCTAATATGGGATCATCTCAATACTCACCCTCACATGTACTAATACACTTACTACGTGCAATTCTAAATTCGCTCTAAAAAACTATGTACAAGTTGGATATTATTATTACGGTCTTGGACGAGGGGGAACAATATACTCGAGTTGGTTATTTTTTCTCTATACTCGAGTAGACTACGAGCCGGGTTTCTAGTCTCAAATTGGGGTGCGGGTACGAGCTCACTGACTCTGATACTATATGAGAAAGTATTGTTTACCAATAATAGGTTGGGCCCATATCTACTTAAAGACGACATTGAACCATTAACAACTCAATGATCATTACTAGCACTTGCTATTCGTTGGTCCACCCCCTCTATTTTTACAAGTATCAAATAAATGTGGAGAGAAAAATTTTGTAAATGGGGAATTAACTCTAATATGGCAAGTAATTGAAGTAGATAATCTCAATTAATTAAGTTATTTTTTTTCCTAATGTTGTAAAATATTATAATAAGATAAATAAACTTTTGGTAAAAAATTTTTAATTTTTGTTGAAAAATAATGTGTATTTTATATTTTGAATATTAGTATTATCGATATTAATTTAATAAAAATAAACGCCCTCCCAATTTTCTCTATTTATTGTAGAATAAAATTATATTTATACTTAGATTAAAATTACATATTGGTTGGTTGTACAAAAAAAATACATCTAATTTGTTAGCCAATTTAAGGTGAACTATGCATTTTAATTATTATATTGAAAAAATACATATATAATTTTATTAATTGTATTTAGATTATATTACAATTTTTATTTAATTTTGATTTTAATAGAAATTATATATTCATTTATTATTTTTAGAATATTATATCACTTTTCTTATTCAATTTTAATATAAAAATTTATATTAGTTATATTTAAACATTATCTTTTAAAAATATAACCTCATTATTTTATTACATTTTAATATAAATATATATATTTCATCCATTATATTTAGATATCACACCTTATGTTAATTTTTATGATATAATTTATTTTGTTATTTTTAATTAATTAATTGCTTATATAAAATATTAATTAATTTAAATAATATAAATTATTTTACTTATTCTAAAATATTAGTATTATATTTAAGTAATATAATATAATAAAATATCTATATAAAAAATTATTATTGATAACAAAATTTCCTATTACATATATTTAATATTATGTAACTAGTTACTGATATTCTAACATTCTAATATATTTGGGTGAAAATGGATATATAAATATTTTTTTTGATAAAAAATATTTAAGTATTAAATAATTGATAAATTTTTTTAGAAGTTCGGTTTGTTAAACTAATTTTTTTCGCATAATATTTAAAATAAAACTTAATTTGAGGATGAAATATAATTTTTATTTTAAAATAATATTAAATAATAATAACATAACTTCTATATATTTATTTTATTTTTATTCACATTTTATTTTAATCACATGTAATTTTTATTTAAAACAATATCTAATGAAAGTTGCAATATTTTATATATTCATTTTATTTTTACTAGCATTTTATTACTTATCATATATTTTTAATTATTTCTCATTGCAAACCATACTCCAAAATTAATATTAACATTAATATCATAACATATATAATTTATATTTATTATTTTTCTTTTTAATATATATATCATTTTTTGCTGTATATATTTACTGATATATATATATATTTTTTTTCTAAGTATTTTTTTTTCGATTTTTTGACTATAAATATGGACAGGGTTTCAGCCAACCCTATTTTTTCCTTTTCCTTTCTTCTACCACTGTGCCCATTGTACTCCCCGAAGATGGCGACCTCAATCTCCTTACAGCTAAACGCAATCAAGTCTCTTGTACAAGCAGAGCCCCTCAATAGATCATTCATTCGTGCTTCTATACTTTTCAACTCCAAAGAGGCGGCCGACGTTGATATCGATAGCATATACACCATTGCTCTCTCGGGTTTGTTCTATCGTTCTTCTGATTATGCTTGTCTTTGCCTAAATATGGTCTGGAGGTGTTACTGGTGGCAATCTACTCATTCCAGGTTTAGAGGTTCTCGCAAGCACCGATGAAAGGTTCGATAACTATAAGAGCAATTTGTTTAGCCATAGAAGCACGACACTGGATAGGGAGTTGATGACACCGGAGGAGAACGACCGCCTTGATGCCTCAATTAATTCATACCTGCGGTTACTCTCGGGCCGTTTTCAGCTTCCTTCAGCGCTTAAGACGCTCGAGTACTTGTTACGGAGATATAAGTATGCACTGTTTTCCTTGCATTGTGTAAACCTTTGGGCCCTTCTCTCTTGCATTGGAAACCTTGCTAATTATTCCGCATGGTTTTTAATAGAATTTTAATGCTAATTCTAGGATACACGTGTACAACACTGAGGAATTGATGCTATGTGCTTTGCCGTACCACGGCAGCCATGCATTTGTTCGAATTGCACAGCTGGTTAATTTCGGGTATGCTGATTCTTTATAGCAATGCTCTCTAAAATATTTTTGCAAGTATAAAGATGTTCCCTTAATTTGTATTTTCCTGTTATGCAGTAACACTAAGTGGAAATTCTTGGAGGCCGTTAAAGTGTCAGGTGCCCCTCCACCAAGACAGGTTATAGTTCAGCAATGCATGCGGGATTTGAGCGTTTTGGAAGCTTTATGCAATTATGTGAGTTACTTTTGTTATTCATTTATTTGTTAAGATTGTACATGTTGGTTGGTGTGTGCCACATATTGCCTGGGAGTATAAAGGAATAAACAAATCAAGACATTCTAAATTATGCTTTATTTACCTCAGCCTTTAACTTTACAATTGAAAATTTTAATCAGGTTAAGTGATGTTAGTTTACCGACTTAAAACTTTAGCCTGCATAATGTGTTCTACAGTAACTATCCACTAAGAAAACATACGTTCAGGATGTGCAATTAGCTGAGCTAGACTATATGTGCCTCTGTACTTTCATATGTGAATTCCTTTAATTCAGCCATGACATGAATCCTTGCTCACTATGCTTTTGAGACTCCCTCTTTTGGGAGCCTAGTTTCTTCCTCAGAAGGCATCTTGAGAACTAAATGGTCAACCTTTTCTTTCCAGGCCAAGTCAACCAAAAAGTTTTATCCATCAAGTCATGCACTTGGTTTTTGCACCGCTGTGATAGTAGAGGTCTTGGGTTCACTTCCAGCTGTTGAGAATGAAGTTGTGAACAAAATTCTTCCTTTTGTGTCATCTGGATTTGAAATTGGGAGAAGAAAAGATTCAGAACACAAGGTGGGCTCTGGACTTAATTTGATTTCATGTGAGGAATGCTTGTTCAAAATTTTCAAAATAGCTGTAGTGATTTTGCCTCTTTTCAATTACAATACTGGCTTGACAGTTATATTTCTGTGTATTGATTTATATTTTTTCCTTTCTCTTTATGCCTTTTTGACATGGAATTTGTACATGTTATTCATTTTCTATCACTGAAGTTCTAACATTTTGTAATTACTTTCTTACACAACAAGTCCACTCATGTGCTTAGGCTGGTTCCTTGATGATAGTTAGCTTACTAGCAAGCAAAGCGGCATTGTCTCCTAAGTTGGTCAAGGGTCTGGTTCGATCATTAGCTGAAACTGCTCAAGACGATGTTGAAACTTCAAGTGATCAATATTTGACTCGGTTGTCAGTGATAGCTTTGATTCACTTAACTCAGGTACGGGCATGAAACTAGTTTTCAATAGTAAGTTAATAATTGGTGTATTTTCCATATTTTTTTCTTCATTTGGAATTTATTAATTTTACTTATTCTGACTTAGTTTTTGCATCTTTCAACAGACACAATCTCTTGATGCCTTTCCAATGAAGGCTTTGGCGAGTTTGACGAAAATTAGGTTCTTCTTTCTCTTGATAAGTTAGAGCATTTTCCTTGTCACTAGACTTCTTTATTTATTATGAATTTGCGTTACTTCCATATAGGGATATTAATGGGATTTTCCTTGGACTATCCAAGGAGTTTAATATTGATAAATTTCTTGCTGTGCTTTTGGAGAGCCTGGTTGAGCATAGGTAGGAGTTCTTTAAACTTTAAGCTGTGCTTTTCATATGTTTCATTCTTTTCTTTTCTCATAACCTATGCAATTGTACCTCTTCAGTCCTTCAGATGAATTGTGCTACCGTCTCTTAATATCTATGATTGAGTTGATTCCACTGGGAGATATTATTGATTGTGTTATCTCCAAGATCATGTTCTCCTTCATGAAGATATCAAAGAAAAAGATCGACATGCCTTCATCAGAATTAGGTACTTCTTAGTCCCTGGAAACTTTATTTCATATCCATTCCTTTTTGTATGATTTTACCTCCAACTTTTCTCTCATTCTGCATTGTAGGAAGCTGCATAAAAAATATTTTGGTTGCTATCAAGAAAAACTATCCTTCCAAGCTGCGAGAAGCTATTAGGGAATTCATGGAGGTTAAGTTGGTTTAATTTTTTATTTTCTTACAACTTTAAATGTTTATTCTTAAGACAATATACTAGCTCTATTCTAATCTTGTTTTAGTTCTCTTTTCAAAAGCAGAACACAGGAAAACACCCTGGACAACAGGTGGGGCTAGGAAGTTTGTACAATTTGTTGGATGAAAATTTGGATTCTGCTCTGCTGACATTAGATTCAAAGACTTGGTTCAGCTTAAACCATCCTAAGGTAGATTCTCTGCTAACTCTTCTAATTAGAACTTGCTAACTTATTTTTTTCCATTCCCTCTGTTTTTGAAAAATTCCATTCCTGTTGATCTGAGTGTAATACTAACTTTACCTTTTGTCATATTGATTTATAGCCTCAGATTAGGCGTGCTGCATTGATTGAATTGAATAATTCTGACATCCTTAAAGCTAAGACTGCTGATCCACAGGTAATTTGTTATGTGTATGCTTTTGGCTTTCTCGCTCCTTTAGCTTTACCCTCTGGCATTTTCTCTTACAAAATCAGGATATTAATTAGCTTCTATGTGACATTTAATTTGGCTGTTTGTCTCAATCATTAAGAATTTTCTGTTGATTTATTACTCTTAACTTCATTTTATTAATGAGAAGAAAATTCACAAGGAGTTAATCAGTTTTTTTATATTATTATCATTTTTTGCTACTACTTTTAAGGTTTACTCTGAGGGTCAATCTAATCCTATAATGGCTTCTCCTTTTTAATATTTGAGCAGGGTTTTGTAACTGTTCAAGATGCCATACTGAATCAGCTACATGATGATGATTTAACTGTTGTCCAAGCAGCTCTATCGCTGGTTGACAGATCTGAGGCACTGGCTGGTGCACATTTTCTTGAAGCTGTGGGTAGTGTGCTGCAGAGGTGCATGCATATATTTTTTTCAAGTATGTAGCTTCATTTTCATATTGCATTCAGGCACTTGAATTATATAACATTGTATTCCATAATTCTTACTGCGTTTCATTTTTTATCTGCAGGTTCAGATAATAGTGCCCTGACTGGAGACATCATCATGTTATGCTTTAAGCATGTTATTGCAAGATTATCGCCTGATTCATCTAATGAATTTGCTGCAATGATTTTTCCCTTGCTTCTTATAACTCCAAAGGTTCTTTTTTTCAATAACATGTTTTGTGAATTTTGTGATAGCATTGGCATGTCCCATTTTGTTTATGTGTATATTTGTATTTCTACCCACAGACATGGAAGCACAATATTAAGGCTTTGGAATTTGCTAAAAAACTGAATTGTGCAATTTATCAGAATCTGCCTGATTCTTGTAGTGTTGAGAAGGTATGGAATCTAGGAATCCTTGCCCTTGAATTCTTTTGTTTCTCTTTGATCTTTTCAAATCAGTTTCTTCCATTTCAATAGTGAGGAATAAAATATTATCACTAGTCAGATTGAAAATGAATGTATTGGAACATAGGGATCTGATTTAAATGGATTGCCTGATTTTGTAAGCATATTTTGAATTATGTGAATGAAACTACAATAACTAATTTACAAAGAAACTGATTAGAAATAGATGTCACACTTGAACTTGGTCTATGACTTGCAAAATATCAGCTTCCTTTTTGGTTTGATTTATTAAATACCATTCATCTTGTATGTGTTGCTTTTATTATTAGTGATATAAGATGTGGCGACTTTTGTTTTTTCTACTAAATGTACTTGTACATGTGCAACAAATGCAGAAATTGGAACCGGAAAGCATATCGAGAATGAATCAGGAGATTGTAGAGAGTTTGGCAGACATGTTTTTGATGCACACACAAGAGTTTCTGCCATTGATTTTGAAGAGTAGCAGTGACTTCATGTTGTCAAGGACACTGTTCTTTCTAGTCCTCGTGCAATCATTTGCATTCAGTAAGCGAGGCATGATTCTCTGTGCAAACTTGTTGGTTTAAAGAAATAAAATTTGTGTTTTTTTATGTTTTTATTTTTAAGCGGGAGGCTTTGGGTGAACCAATAATTTCTTTTATCTTTTCTTCAGTTGAAATGCTGCATTTAGAACCTTGGCATGCATTTGTTACTTTGTTAACCTTTATTGATTCTTTATGATCCTTATCTATTTAATATATGATATTTAAAGGTCATTACTTATTTTTTATGCTGCACATTTTATGTTCATGTTTTGTGACAGAGAATATCAAGTTTTTTGAGCATTTTGATGCATGTTTTCCTGTTCTGAAGACTCAATGGCAAGCTATCAGTTCCTCCGCATTCATTCATATTGGGGAGGTATGTGAATTTATCAATTTTCCTGAAGATTTCTATGGTGCATAGTATAGATGATATCAAATCCCAAATAAACATGCTTTGTTTTGATTATATAATTTGGTTACTCGCACATTTTCCACAATTGAGTAATTATTTGCTGTAGTTTCCTCAGTTTAACATATGACTCCATGTTTGCTGTTTCAGGCGAAAATGTTTGCAGGGGACTGTGCTGGATTCTTGGATCAGCTTTTTGATGCAAACATTGAGGAGTTAAATGCAAAAATCCTGATTTGCATATTTTGGAAGTTGCTAGATGCATTCATTTCAGTTGCTCCACCAGACTCCCTCTCGGTTGTGACTTATCTCATCTTCAAATTAGATGTTTCATAAATATCATTGTAGCTGTCCTTTCTTCATCTGCATTCTATAATTGAGAATGCAAACAATTGCCAAATCTGATGCCCTGTCCTTTTGCAGAGTCAACATGAGAAGTGGTTTGGCAAACTGCAGGATTTCTTTTCATTCCTATCAGGGGCAAGTAAAACCCAGGCTTTGAAAGATCACCTTCATTACCTTGTTACAAAATACAAGAGTTCTCCCAGCCTCCTTGCTGGATTTTTTACACAGGGTTTGTTATTGGATTCCTTGAATTGTTTCATTCAAATTGTTCTTAGTGATTTACTGCTCTTTTTTTACATGTATGCTGGTGCTATTGCGCCCTCTGAGTATTCTGCATTACATAATGTGTTGACTCTTGTCCCTTCTGTTAGATTATAACAGTTTATTTTTCTAGTTTTATTTACCCCTGGTTATAGATTTTAATAGCATCCTATTGCAGATCTTTTCAAGTCCTGTATCATGACCTTTTAATCCAATTTTTGGGAAAATCTGTCATTGGACAAACTTTTGTGATCTGCAGATGTTGCAGTGCCTGTTCAAGTTCAAAGTCTCCATTGCTTTGCATTTCTTTGTTCCCAGACTGAGGATTTATTCTCACTCCAACTTCTTGCTGAAGCCCCCTCAATTCTTGTCCCACTCACCAGTGCAAACCAGGTTTTACATTTTGTTTAGTAAAGATATTAATTGCACATTAAAGTTATTAAATGCTTAAATCATATACAAAATGATTAAACTAAACAAGCTTGAGCCTAATCATTGGTCAATCTTGAATACCTAAAATTAGTTTTACTGTGCCAATGTACTCCTATTATGCTAACCTTTAATCAATAATGAGAATCTGTTATAAGTCTAGTGATTGGTTTGGTTCAGACTATTGTTTGTTTGATTTTCAGGAAGTGCGGAAAGCTGCCATGGACTGTATGGAAGGGCTGCATCTATTGTGCACCCGTATTGATTTATCTAGCAAGAAAAATGGTATCACAATCATGTTTTTTGAAATATAATACAATTAAAAAGGTAATTTATTTGGGTGCTTTGGATATAATGCTTTCCCCAAATCACAGACAATGCTGCAAATTGGAGTTATTTTCTTGAGGAATTATTGGGAATGATAGTTCAGCAGAAAAGACTTATAATATCAGACAGGGAGTTTCTTTCTACATATTTAACATCAGCAGTTAGCCTTTCAGGCTGCAACAATAGCACACTGGTTCCAAGAAATACAGAAATAAGGTACTTGCAGATTTTAGTTATATTTAGCTCAGGGATTTTATGCTGAACTTTATGCACAAAATGCCAACCTTTCCAATGATTGTTTTCTTTTTTGATCAAGAGTTTATTAGGGTGCTTGACACATTTTGCAGGTTTAATGAGTCAGTTAAAGAAAAGATCCTTGAGTTCATTCTGAGTTGTGCTTTAAAGCTTTCTTCTTATGGGAAGGTTTGTTTGCATATGCATTTTCTTCTTTTTCATGCAATATCTTATTTCGACGTATGAATCCAATGGAAAATTCCTTTCATTTTATTAAAACTATGGTTACCTTGTCAGTTTACTTTTATTATGTTTGCGGTTTTATGTGATCCATCTTAGTATAACAATGGGTTCTTTGTGGCAGTTGATGATTTTTTCCTTGGTCAAAGGTATTGGAAATGCACTTGTGCATGTTCAAGCAGTTGAATTGTTACTGTCTTCTCTGATGAATAGACGTGAACAATGTTACTTTAAGATGGATGGGAAGTTTCAGGGATTGTCAAAATATGAAGTTGATATCTTGTGCCTACTACTGGAGGTGAATGACAGTCTTATCCGTTTTCTTGTATTTGATTTTGCACAGAATGAGTTTGACATGACTTATCTGTATGCTTGTGATAGAGCTGTGCTACAACATCTATCGATGGAAAATACATTCTTCAGGATCATTTATTGAAGGCTTTGCAAGTAGGATGCACTTTTTGACTTCCAGTCTCTTTTTCTTTTTGTTATTCACTTATCTGAATGTAGTTTGGCTTATTATACTGAAACTCTATTTCCTGACTTGTAATATTGTGATATACTTTTGTAGTTACCTATGTGCTCTGGGGATGATCCAGCTGTAATATTTCCATGCATAGTTGTCCTAAAGAAGCTCAATTGTCAGATATATTCTGAACTGAGAGCTGAAATGCAGGTTGGTTTTGTGTTTTGCCTTTTATTATTAATTTTCTCAATGAAATGCCCATTCTACTTGAAATTAGTTTTTTATAATTCGATTCTTAAAATGTTTCAATCATCAACATGCACATTCTTGAGTTTGATTGAGCTGAGGCATATGTATGTGAAATTAGAGACAGTTTCCTGGGAGTGCTGTCTAGTACTATCCTAAACTTTTAATTTCTTGTGCTCATCTTTGTCTGCAGGAGCTTCTGCTCCATGAATTAGTACTTTTGGTTAGATGCATGCATGCTGACATTCAAAATGCTACCAAAGAGGCATTGCTGCGGCTAGAGGTTCTCCTTTGCCCTATTCTTATTATTAACTTTCTGCATATGAGTAACATATCTTGTAGTTGAATGAGGAATTCTTTCTAGTCTTTTTTTAAGGTAGTCAATATTGGGAATTAGGATAGTGCCTTGCGAGCCTCATCTGAATGCAGCCACAAAGCCTAGTAGTCAGTCTGATATTAAATGTGACATGAGATTAACTGATGTAGCTTTTCTGTTCTATATTGCACTTTTTCTCGTTGATGAAATGTATATAAAGCTCAAGTTTCTCCTGACATAAATTCTTCTATTTAACAAAATGAGACTAAAATATTTGATTTTTTGATATATGGATATGTTAGGTTCCGGTTTCCATCATGGAGAAGATGCTGTGCCAATTGTCCAAATTGAATGTTCATCAAATACTTCAGGAAAGGCAGAAGAAAAAGAAGTCAAAAGAAAACAAGCAGCAAAACCTGCAGTCTACAGCTGGAGCTAAAACTCTCGCATTTGTTGACTCGCTCCTTGACATTTTGCTCATTAAAAAAGATATTTCTAACAGGTGACTCTGATTTAACTACTCAGCACTCCATACCCCATGCCCAACACAGCGTGCACAATAAATTAGAAAAGCCTGTTATGGGTTTTCCTTTTTTTAATTTTACCTTGTTCGTTAATCACTGTTACTAATTTAACAGTATATTGGTACCTAAGTATTTGCATGGCTATACACATTGATGGACTAACTATGGGACCGATATTTGCAGGGAGAAGCTTATTGGTCCCTTGTTTAAGCTTTTACAAGTATTCTTCTCCATTAAGTGTGATCTAGCCCCCAATGAAGGACTGGCCAAAGCTTGTTCAGTCACTTCTGAAATTACAACCACTATTGTATGCCACATTCAGCAGACAATAACTTTGGTTCTAGAGGATATAATATTATCTTCGAGTAGTGCTATTACTTCCAAGGTTAGTGGCTCTTTCTGAAGGAGTGGAAGTGTTTTTTCTCATGGTTATATAGGAGGCCCATGGGGATGAGAGGAACAGAAGGCTTGAGTTATATTCCCAAAATGAATATCAAAACAACAAATCTCTTGGTTTTTATTGCGAGGGCTGATTCATTGCACTAAATACTCTTTTCTCAGTAAATGATAGAGTTGTTTAAGGCAACTGAAATTGTTCATTGATGCAGTTTTGCACTCTATCTGTTATGGCAGGAGAAAATATTGAATGAGATCAATATTGGTTTATTGCTAGAATGCCTTCGTCTTGATCAAGCTGGTGTTGTCTGTGATCATATATTCCCACTTTTATCCACTATTGCAAGGGTTCTTCCAGAAGCCTTTGTGAACAATATGTCAGAAGTTCTGTTGATTGTAGGGAAATCAGCATTAACGGAGGTTTGTTGATAATAATTTGCATATCTTTAGTCTCTAATGCCTGCTTTTGATTGATGGTACCTGAGATTCTGATGTTCTTTGCATCTGTTTGATGAATGATTGCCACATTAGTTTTCTTCTTTTTTTCCCATAATTTTGGCAAATTTCTATCTTCCTTGATGGATCAATAATTTTGACTTGTACAGAGCCATTGCCACTCTCAAAATGTATTTGAGAGTCTTATATCTTCCATTGTACCATTTTGGTTGTCTAGGGCTACCAATATGGAGCAAATACTTCAGGTATACCGTTGATTTTATTCCTCCATTTAGGGCTTTTTTATTAGTCTTTTATTAACTTTAAACCTGCAGGTTTTTGTGAATATATTACCTGAAGTTTCTGCAAAGAGGAGTCTCTCATTTATCATGCATCTATTAAGGTAACAGTGAATCATATTTTTCTCAATGGTTGTCCTCTTTATCATGCAATAAATCACCTGCACTTTTTATTTTTTAATACAGGATTCTCGGAGAACATGACAGTTTGGCCTCTTTGCTCTCACTTCTTTTTCGCTCATTGATAACTAGGAGAGATCTAGCACAATCTGGTAATTCTGTGGTTAGTCCTTCGGAGTTTATGCTGGCTGTAGGGGAGTGGGAATATGTATTTGCGCTTCAAATCATTGAGCATTATTCAAGCATTGTATGGATTCCTTCCCTCGTTATGCTGCTAGAAAGAATAGAAGGGCGGAGTTTTTCAAGGGATCTGTTCATGGAACTACTTCTTTCAGTGCATCTCATCTCACAAAAATTGCAAGATCCTGAATTGTCCATGAATCTAAATACAGAGCAAAATTCTGAAGACATTCAGGTATAATTCTCTGAATTGCCCTCACTGGATTTTGTACATGAGCTATATGAGAAATACTTAATATTTACATGACATTTTTATTTTCCAGGGGACTATTGCACAACTTATGAAGCAACTTGTTTCTCTCTTGTGTCATGTTGATGCAAATAAAAAAATAGTATATCCTTCCTTCAGGTGTTTTTTGAAAGAAACCATGCATTCTCTCCTTCTGGATATTACAAAAGCCATGACTCCCTCATCATACTTCAATGGGATGATTAAATTGCTAGATTCCAAGGATGATGATGTGAGGAAGAAGGTAAAATGCCTAATCTTGTTTGTTGGATGATTTAGTGTATTTCTTTTAGCTTATTATAAAATCAGTAACCATATCATGCCTTAATTGGAATCAGGCTCTTGGCCTTCTTTCCAAGACCATGAAGGATCGAGACTCAGAAAATCTTGGGAGCAAAAGTAGAAGAGTACTCAGCCTAAATAGAAACAGAAATTGGTCTCAGCTTGATGGTGATGCTCTTGAATCTTTCAATCAAATGTGTCTTGAGATTGTTCACTTGATTGATGCATCAGAGGAGAATTCAGATACTTCTTTAAAGCTGGCTGCAGTTTCAGCTATTGAGGTTTTAGTATCCAAGTTCCCTTCTGGCTATTCTATTTTCAGCAGTTGCCTTGCTGCTATTTCTAGGAAAGTTTGTTCGGATAGAATGGAAATCTCTTCGGGCTGCCTGCGTGCAGCTGGTTCTCTGATAAATGTAATTGGACAGAAAGCTTTGGTTCACCTTCCATGCTTAATGGAGAATTTGGTGCAGACCACAGATAGCAAGCCTCTTGGCTTCCCTGGCAAGGATAATGCTGCTTCCACAAATAAATTGTTTTCAGTTCTCATATGTTTGGAAGCAGTTGTGTGTCATCTTGGCAGCTTTTTGACCCCATATCTGGATAATATCTGTCAATTCTTGGTGCTTCATCTGGAATTGATGTCAGGATCAGACGAAAAGCTTAAATCTAAGGCTGAGACCGTGCAAAATCTCATTGCAGAGAAAATACCAGTATGAATTCTTCTTTAACCTTGGCCAGTTTTATATATTTTTTTTCTGATCTTAGGCTTTTGTACAATAGTTTTTTCCTTGAAAGTTTGCTTAAAACTTGTCAAATCTTCGAAGTGTAATTATTTCATTTTCCTTGCTTTCACTAGCCTTTTATTATTTTTCCTGCTGCCGTATTCCTTGGGATCAGTTGGAACTTGACTATCAGTGTTCTAACCTCTTATTTTGCAGGTACGACTGGTTTTTCCATCTTTGATGAAGCTATATTCCACTGCTCTCCTCTCTGGTGATTCTAGTTTAAATATTACTTTCAAAATTCTTGCTAGAGTTGTTTGTTCCATGGATAGATCATCGGTTGGGGCTTATCATGCAAGGATATATGATCTCTGTCTAAATGCACTTGATCTTCGGCGCCAATGCCCCCTTTCTGTAAAGAACATCGGTATTATTGAGGAAAGTGTTGTCACCTCCATCATTTCCTTAACAATGAAACTTACAGAAACCATGTTCAAACCACTCTTTATGAGGACTGTTGAGTGGGCAGAATTGGAGATTGATGATTCTCCACATGATGGAAGCAGACTTAATATTGACAGGGCCATACCCTTCTATCTTTTGGTGAACAAACTTGCAGAAAAGCATCGGTAAGCTTTCCATCTATTCTTTTTTCGAAGGCAGTGATAGTGACTACTACCTTACAGTTCTTAAACATTAACTTGACTGCATTGTTTATATTAAACTTGAATATAATCAATTACCCAACATGCAAACTGCAACATGACACTATTTTTGCATCTTTGATCCTTTTTATATAATTTCATTCCACTGAGTTTTGATTTTTACATTTCTTGTTTTAGGTCATTGTTTGTCCCTTACTTCAAGTACTTACTCGGGAGTAGCGTAAGCCTTCTCACTGATTCTAATGAGGTGCCCAACTCAGGATGGGCACGAAAGAAGAAGAAAGCTCGTGTTTCAGCATATGGGGACAGCACATGCAATATCCTCTCTTGTGAGAAATGGCATATCAGGGCATTAATTGTTTCAGCATTCCAAAAATGCTTCCTGTATGACACTGGATCATTGAAGTTCCTCGACTCCTCGAACTTTGAGGTTAGTAATTATACTACTGCATCGGAGTGAGACTCTTTCTTATGCTTACTGAAAGATTGTTCATCTTGATTACAGGCTCTACTCAAACCAATTGTTTCCCAGCTTATCATTGAACCACCTGCAGATTTGGAAGATCATCACAATGTGCCTTCCGTTGAAGAAGTTGATAATTTAATAGTTACCTGCATTGGTCAAATGGCTGTTGCTGCTGGATCGGACCTTTTGTGGAAGCCATTGAATCATGAGGTAACTCTAAAGCTTCGAGAAGTACAAATTCCTGAACACAACTAGTAATTAGGGGGAAAGTAAAATGACTTGTTCAATGCAATATTCTTGATGTGTGGTCGTCTTTTTTGGCATAATTTTCATCAGTTCGTCTCAAGTTAAACATTCATGCATGAATATTGTTATTTTATAGGTGTTGATGCAGACTCGAAGTGAAAAGGTCCGAGCTCGCATGTTGGGCCTAAGGATCATCCAATATCTTATCCACAACCTGAAAGAGGAGTATCTCGTGTTCTTGGCAGAGACCATCCCTTTCCTCGGGGAGTTGCTTGAAGATGTGGAGCTAACTGTTAAAACACTGGCACAGGATATTCTCAAAGAAATGGAATCTCTGAGTGGCGAAAGCCTTCGACAATATCTGTGATGCAATTTGACCATGGATTTTTGAAAATTTTAGCCAGCTGACTTTAGAATGACATGCAAGTTGGAAAAAAAATTTTGTAGTTGTCGGTGTAAAGAAGAAATTGTAGGGTTTTGATGATAGAAATTGTTGGGTTTTGATAGGACATGCTAGAAATTATAGGGTTTTTGTACTATCTTTCATTTCGTGGCACATGTGAAATTACTTATAAATTATAATAATATTAAATGTGATACACTTATGTATATTACATATGTCCTACATATTAATAGGAAGCTCGGCAACGCCTAAAGTCTCCTATTTGCTAATTTAACAAATGTGTTAGAGAATAATTCTATAATTCTATTGCCATATGCTTAATTTCGGATTGGTTGATTGTTTTTTTGATATCTTTGTTGGATTTTGATGTAATATCGTGTTGCTATTCTATTGTTCAGATGTAATATTGTGTTGCTATTCTATTGTTCAGTAGTAGCTGATGTGAATTTTTCCCGTTGACACGCTTCTCCTGTTGACCATAGACACGTATGAAGCTCTAATTGAACCAAGTTGGCCTATTTTCTACCAATAATAGTTAGTGATTCGAACAACTGATTATTTTATATATGAGGAATATAATAAAACTATATTTCATTTATTCGATTGATAGTATGAATTAACGATTTAAATCTTTAAAGACATTCTCGAATTTGTAATGTATTCGGAAGTACTCGCTTCATCCGGCCAGTATTTAGATAGTATATATATAATAGAGATTCGAGCCATTTGTTGGATCGATCAGTGAGTTTCAGGCAATTAATAGCCACCATATAGGGTACCAATGAGTTTTAGGCAATAAATAACCACCGTATCGGGTATCAATTGGACGACCAAAAAGTACACGAGCTTCTTATATAAAAAGCCCCTTCTTATTCATCCTACTCACATCTGAAAACTTCTCTCTCTTCATACTGCTCCATTTTTTGGTGAATCTCGAACCAGAGCTCCGACTTGGACATTTTTCTAAGCCAAATAAGGCGAGGTCGGGTTCATTACATTCGAGTAGAATTCAGCTACCCAACAGTAGTACCCAATTGCCCCGAGGGTCGCTAGAGAAATGCTGACGTGATTGAACAGTGAAGCAGCTCTGGCAGACCAAAGCTACCGTGTTTCTATCGAGCTAAAAACGACCAATTCGAGCACTTCTCAGGCCAAACCAAATTTCCCCAACACTTCGAGCTATAGTGTAATTTTCCAAAATTGAGGGCCAATTGAGTATGGAAAAGATGGTGGAGGACCAATTGATCGATTTTTGGAATTATTAGGGTCAAATTTACCATTTTTGTAAATTGTGTGCAAAATGGTAATTTTTGAGAAGTTGGGGACCAATTTATAATTTTGAATAAATTGAGGTCCCAAAGTAAATTTTAGAACTTTCGGGACTCGACTTGGAGAAAATTGGCATTAGGGATCTAAAGTTAAAGAAAAGAACTTTAGGGACTAAATTATAAATAATTAAAAAGTTAAGGTATTTTATTTATTTGTGATAAATGAAAGCTATTAGGCCAAATGATAATGAATAAGGATATCTATATCGTGTAGGAACACATATTACTAAGAACGCCAACAAAAACAAGTTCGCGTGGAGGCAAATAGCCACCTAAGAGGAATTTACTGCACGATTGGGTGAGTGAGAATTTTCACATCATACCCGATTGGGATGATGAGTACCTCAGAATTTAAAAATCACTACTAAGTGGCCTTTTAACATCACACTTGGATGGGGTGATGTGAGAAAACACGGGAAAAACTATTTAGCGGTTGTAAGTAAATCGTACCTGTTGGTATAATGAACTTCCTAGAAAGAAGTGGAAAACCCGTTTACCGGTTGTAAGTGAATATGTCATCACACTCGGTTGGTGTGATAGACGAATGAAAAGATTATTTTTATCGGAAGTGCACTTCCCTAATTGTGTACCACTGCTTAAACTTTTTGGGAGACGTTCTTGACGGAAGCTCGAATAGCTCAGATAGGTTGGAGGCCTCGGTTTTGGAACTTGGTGGCTAAAATGCTCGATTTTGAAAATCTCGTACAGTGGGCCCAAGGCCAGTTGGCACGACTAGGAGCTCGTAAACAAACATGAGATTAAGTTATGAAAACTTTAATTAATGAAAACTCGGGGGGCCATGGTACCAAGACAGGACCAACATACTCTGTAAACCCTGCTATTTGGAGTTAAGGAAAATTGGAAAAAGAACCGGTCAAACTGAGTAAGAAAACTAAACCGGTTCACAAATCTGATTATTGGGGAATGGGAAAATTGGAGAATTTACCACTCCTAAGTGACCCAAAGGGGTTCATAAACCTTGGAAAAGAACCTTAGGATGAATTGGGTGAGAAAAACCAGACCGGTTCGGGTGAATCAGATTGAGCCGATTTATGAACCGGAACCGATAGAGAGAGGGCAAACCGGGAAAATTATGGATCCCAAGTGACCTAAGAAGTCACATAAGTCATGAAAAAGGACTTTAGGATGAAGGGGGATGAAAACCAAACCGGTTGAGGTGAACCGGATCCAAATCGGATTGAACCAATTTGGACCAGTTTGAACCACTATTGAACCGGATGCTAAATTCATTTTTCTAGGTGGCTTAGAAAATTCCAATTTGAGAATTGAGGCCACCATTTGATAAATAATGAATTTAGATGAATTTAGAAATTTTTAATTTTTAAAAACTCAATCGAATCGGGCCTGAACCGGCTGGTTTAAGCTTTGAACCGGTTCGAATCGGTACAGTCCGGTTCAGAATAGTGTTGTCTTCTTCTTTCGAATGATAGCACTGTTCACTCATCGGAAAATCTAAGTAGTGCCGGCGATGACGAAACATTTCCATTCAGTACGTTTCTGGCAATCAATGGCTGTCATAAAGGTGCTAAACGGATGACCGACGAGTCCCCGAGCTTCCTATATAAAGAGCCCCTTTCTATTCATCATCTCCACACTTGAAAACTTCACTCACTCTCAGCTACTCAGTTTTTTGGTGAAGGTCGAACCAGAACTTCTATATAGGGTCTTTTCTGAGCCAAAGAAGGCATGGTTGGATTCCTTAGAACCAGGGAGAAGTCAGCTACACTGTGGTAATCATCATTCGCTCCGAGTGTTGCCGAAGAAGCACCAACGTGATCGAACAATGAAGCAGCTCTGGCAGACCGAAGCTACCCTATTTCAGATGAGCTAAAATCGCCAATTCAAGCCCTACTCATGCCAAACCAAGCTCTCCTAACACCTCCTCAACTCTCCTATGGTCGAATTAGAACTGAAAGGTAAGCCAATTCGGCTCCACTCTATAATTTTTTATCGGTGCTAGAGATAAAACCGACAAAATTTCGATGATAAAATTCTCACCCAATTCAGCATCAATTGATGAAATTCTTTATCCTAGGAGAAATCTCAAGAGGAGAGCTATCTGCCCAAATTGAAAGCACGGACCGTCGCGCCCCTGACGGTGAGCATTTGAAGATTTCTCTCTCTACGTTCTATTTTTCAGCGAAGCTCCGTTTGAGCTCATTCCAACGTCAAAACTTGTGATTTAAAGTGTAATTGAATCGTATGAAGATGTAGGAACTTCAAAAGTTTTGGAATTCAACTTGGGAAAAACCGACATTTGGGGCCTAAAGTAAAAGAAAAATAACTTTAGTAACCAAATTACAAATATTTAATACGTTAGATATTTTAGTCATTAATAATAAATGAGGGCTATCAAGCCAAATGATAATGAACAAAAATATTCATTTCGTGTAGGAACACGAGATATCGGGAACGCCAGTTGAGATTAAGCTCGTAAGGTATGAAAGCCAACTTAGAGGAAATACACTGCACGATCGGGTGAGTGGGATTTTTATATTATACCCGGTTGGGATGATAAGCACCTTGGAAATGAAAATCCACAGCTAAGTGGTATTTTAAACATCACACCCGAGAGAAGTGATGTGGAAATCATGCGGAAAAACTATTTATCGGTTGTAAGTAGATCATACCCGATTGGTATGATGAAACTTTCTAGAAGTTAGTGGAAAACCTACTTATCGGTTATAAGCGGAGACGTCCTCATACCCGTTAGTATGATAGACAAATGAAAAGTTTATTTTGTCGGAAATGCTCTCCCCTGACTGTGTGCCACTGCTTAAAAGTTTTGGGAGACTTCATTGACGGGAGCTCGAATGGCTCATATAGGCCAGAAGCCTCGGTTTTGGAACTTGGGGGCTAATATGCCCGATTTTAAAAATCTCGGACAGTGAGCCCTAGACCAGTTGGCACGAGCAGGAGCTCGTAAAAAAACATGATTAATATGCCATGAAAACTTAAGTAAATGAGTTGTTTGGTCATGGTACCGAGATAGGACCAACATACTCGATGGACTAGTAGAAATGCATTGTGTTACGACAAACATACTGGTCTTCAGACTAGTCAAGACAAACAGCTACAAGTCTAGTTGAGGGTCGGGGCCGTCGGACCAGTGGCACCACAGATTATATGGAATTATGTGAAAAACTTTTGATTGTGCATGCACTGTGTTACGGGACCTTCAAGACGCCCAAGAGAGGTAATGATGCATCACAGGGCTTTGGACGACCTAGTAGGTATAAGGGCAGTTAGTCGTACCAGAAGTCTTGCGAAGCTTGACGTAGCTTCAAACGCATGAGATCGGGGTAGGGATAGGATGAGGTCTCTGTCCTCATACAAACACGGAGTTTTGTTATGGGATTGAGGGTCGGATGTCACGAACATCTACTCATTCTCAGGGTAGAAGCGAACGTGCTTCTATCTAGGTAGCCGGTAAAGTCGCTCCGACGCCACAAGTGGGTTCAATGGATGGACTGACCTGCAATTGTGTGTTCCTTCATGATGAAGGACGTGTATTGGTTGATAAACACACTGTTGTGATGAGAAATGATTTTGAAAATCGAATTTGAATAGGAGAAAATTTAAGAAATTATGGAGTTTGACACACTTCAATATGAAAACTATTTTTATCGAAACTTCATTTTTTGAAGAATAACCATTCACTGAGGTGTAGAAACTCATCCCTCTTTTATCCCTTTTTAAGAAATAGAGAAAATTACTAGGGATAACACTAAGCCTTACCCTTTGTCAGGTATGCTTAATTTCTCTTAAGCTTGCATTATATTTGATATATGTCTTTCAGGGAACAAGGTTGAAAGTATGCACGGCTCCTTCTGAGTTAAAAAGGAGGAAACTCCTCTTGAACCAGGAGAGCTGCGGGTTGCTCACGGGGATCCGACAAATTGGGTCGGGGCGTGACAACTAGAGTGGTATAAGAGCCTAGTTCCCTTGAAACATTATTTGTATTATGCGTTGACATTAATCCAACTCTAAACTATCGTGTAGGAAGGAGAGTTCCGAGGAAATTCACGGTGAAATCTAGTCTTCCACCCATAACTCTGAAAAAGGCACCCAACCCAAGGGAGGAAGCCGTACAAAGGTTCCTAAAGGGCAAGAAACGAGTACCCAAGGACATGGTGGAAGACTACCGAAAACTGGTAGGAGACTTACTGGAACCATAAGGCATCATATACCCTCCTTCTAGACAAGAGGAACCAATATCACCTCCTAGAAGCCCAACCCCTCCTCTTCTAGTCCCACAACAACCGGAGGGGAACTAAACCATGAAGGAGGTCTGGGATAATTACTAAGATGTGTATGCCACCTTCATTAAGGTCCACCAAGTACCTCCACCTACTCAACCTGGCTTCAATCCCTCCCCATGGGTGAAGTGGACCTATGAGTGTGAGATTGAGGTACTAAGGCGATACAGATTGGAGGCCATACATGAGATTCATCCTATTAGGGAATACAAATGGACCCCAACTAATTCCTTGGAGCCTTATGATCCAGAGTTCCACAACCATTCTAGAATAAATTCTAGTCCTATTACCCCAAGGGATTAGGGGGTAGAAAATTCTTGTAATAAGCCAAGTATGGCAAGAAAATATTTATTGAACAAAGGAAAGTGAAATTTCAGTTAAAATTCCTAAGTTCCTTCATAAATTCAAAACAAAGAGTATGATAATAAAGATTAAAGCAAAAGATAGGAAATCACCTAAGGAAGAAAAGACAGGTTATTTATAACCTCAACCCTTAATACTTACCCTTAGAAGTACGATAAGGAAGAATCCATTCAAGAAAAAGAAAAATGAAGTTGGAAAGCAATCATCAAAGAGTACAGATTCATGGAGAGTCCAAGGAGTTGAAGGCAGGCTAAAAGAATAAGAGTGAGGAAAAAAAATAAGGAGTAGAATATGTCAAAGGGAACCAAAAGAATAGAAGCTGATCAAGAAGAAAAAGAAATAAGTATGGGGAAACATCAAGAATTGTCAAGACCACCAAGGAAAGATGGGAAGAAAGTAGAATAACAAGAAGGCCCAGGTATAACAACTACTTGCAAAGAACTAAGATACAGTTCCTTAGGGGACTCCATAAGGTAGGGAGACTTGTGGAAAGCAGAGGTATGGACCAAAAGATGAAGAAAAGCTAGAGTAGATGAACCATACAAGATCCCAAAGTTTAAGTGAACACTTAAAAAGAGAACTTCTAAAGAACGGTAGGGTGATCAAACAAAAGAATCCCATAACGAAAGATTTTGATACAAGATGGGTGAGAGATTCACCTCAAGGGAATAACTAAGTTCTAAGTGCAAATGAGAATAAGGTAAGATGGTGAAGATAACGACTAGGAAGGACATTTGAGAGTGAGTATTCACAATAGTAAAGTTTAGAAGAAAATTTTGGGAGAAAAGAAGTGTAAAACATACCCAGAAAGGAAACCGTGGAAGGATACACGAGTACTAGTTAGGAAGAAATTGAACCAACAAAAATTTGGAAGAAGATAATCTCCTAAAAGACAAGCTACTAAAAATGAATGGATCAAGTGTAAAGGGAAAGAAATCGTAAAGATCTAGGAGATAAGTCAAACTCAAGTAACACGTAAGTAGAAAGATGACATCAAAAGACATCATACAAGTAAAATAGGGACTAACTGGAATAAAGGATGGTGAAATGATCACGATGTGATTAAAAATAGATTTAAAAGGGGAAGAGACTTAAAAAGGGAAAGATGCCAGCGGGAATGAGGAATGGAATAAGAAAGGAAGAGCTTTGGTATGTCAGTAAGTATTAGAAAGCTCAAGGACTTGAAGGTGGAATGACCAAATAAAGAAGTTTGAAAAAGACAAGTAAGTAAGGACCTCAATATGATTACATGGATGTGAGGTCAAAGACAAGTTCTAAAGAGTATCATGCGGTAAGGGACATGTAAATCCAACTATTTTGCGAAAAATTTGACTTAGGCAAAGAAGGATATATGAGTAAGGCATAAAGAAGTCAAGCGTAAAGGTGATAACCAAAGAATGAAGAAATGACCCATGCAGGATAAAAAGGTGATAAACGCCAAAACCTGTGGAAGAAAACGATCGGAACTCATCGACCTGAAATATTAAGTAAAACAAGTTTGGAATGGAGAAATAGTGCCTTGGGGAAAGGAAGGATGTAACAAAAGGAAATGATTCTAAGTCTTCGAGGGAGATATGCTTAGCTAAAGTAAGTTACATAGAATGAGGAAAGGATGAGAATGAGATGAGAATCTTAGGTATGTCATGTAAGGGATGAACGAAAATAACCGAGAAGGTTGTAAGATGATAAACTATAAAATTTATATATCAAAAGTGTGAAATAATTTTTGGGGATAAAACTCCTAAAAGGAGGGGAGATTTGTAAACCACGCTCTTTGGTGTTAAGGAAAATTGGAAAAAAAAAACCAGTCAAACCGAGTGAGAAAACCGAACCCGTTCACAAACCTTATTATTAGGGAACAGGCAAATTGGAGAATTTATAACTTCCAAGTGACCCAAAGGGGTTCATAAACATTGGAAAAGAACCTTAGGATGAATTGGGAGAGAAAAACTAGACCGGTTCGGGTGAACCGCATCTGAACCGTATTGAACCAATTTATGAATCGAGCTGGTTTATGAACTGGAACTGATAGAGGGGGGGGGGGGGGGGGGGGGGGGGCAAACCAAGAAAATTATGAATCCCAAGTGACCTAAAAAATCACATAAATCATGAAAAAGGACTTTAGGATGAAGGAGGTGAAAATAAAACCGATTTAGGTGAACAGGATTAAAATGGTTTGGACCGGTTTGAACCACTATTGAACCGGATGCTAAATTCATTTTTCTAGGTGGCTTATAAAAATCCAATTTGAGAATTGAGGCCACCACTTGATAGATAATGAATTTAGAAATTTTTAATATTGAAAAACCCGATCGAATCGGGCCTGAACTGGCTGGTTTAAGCTTTGAACCCAATTCGAAACAGTGTTGTCTTCTTCCTTTAGATGATAGCACTGTCCACTCGCCGAAAAATTGAAGCAGCATCGGCGAAGAGTAAACGTTTTCGTTCATTACATTTTTGGCCATCAATGACTGTCATAAAGGTACCAAACGGACGGCTGATGAGTCCCCGAGCTCCCTATATAAAGAGCCCCTCTCCATTCATCCTCTCTACACCTAAAAACCTCACTCTCTCTCAGCTACTTAGCTTTTTGGTGAAGCTCAAACCTGAGCTTCGATATATGGTCTTTTATGAGCTAAAGAAGGCATGATAGGGTTCATTAGAACCAGGGAGAAGTCAGCTACACGGTGGTAGTCTTCATTCACTCCAAGGGTCATCAGAGAAGCGTCTGTGTGATCAAACAATGAAGCAGCTCCGACTGACTGAAGCTACCCTATTTCGACCAAGCTAAAATCAGCCAATTTGGGCCCTCATTAGGCCAAACCAAGCTCTCCTGACACCTCCTCAACCCTCCTACGGTCGAATTAGAACTGAAAGGTAAGCCAATTCAGCCCCCCTCTATAATTTTCAATTGATGCTAGAGAGAGAACCGACATAATTTCGATAATAAAATTCCCATCCAATTCGGCATCAATTGATACAATTTTTGATCCTATAAGAAAACTCAGGAGAAGAGCTACCTGTTCAGATTGAAAGCTTGGACCGTCGTGTCTCCGACGGTGAACATTTGAAACTTTCTCTCTCCACATTCTATTTTCTGGCAAAGCTCCGTTTGATCTTATTTCAGCGTCAAAACTTACGATTCAAAGTGCAATTGAATTGTATGAAGATGTAAGAACTCTAATTTAACTTCAATTTCAACAATTAAACTTGTTTGATCGGTCAATTTGATGAAATCAAATTCGACTATGTTGGAAAGTTGAAATTAGGGAAAATTTTGGGGATTTTGAAAATTGGAGGAACTAAAATGCAATTTTATAAAATTGAGCACCAATTAGGCATGATAAGAGTGTTAGAGGACTAACTGAGCAAATTTTATAATTTTTGGGGTAAAACTTACCATTTTGTAAATTGGTAGTATGTAGCTATTGCAATCCAAGTTTTAGACAGCTCGACTCTTAAACCCACGATTCAAAACTTGGATAATTTAATTTATTTTCAAATCTGATTCAAATCAGGCAAAATTAGAAGCTATGGAAAGTTGGAGGCTCAAGGGACAAACTTCATTTTTCTGAGTGTGCGAGTGTCACCATGGCCATCGAAATTTACCCCGAAAACCATTGCTCTATTTCAAGTCATCAGAGATCAGGTACTATGCTGTGAAACTCGTCCTCTTAGACCAAGGAAACTGAGAAAAGAATCGACAAATTCCATGAGAAAACTGAGTCAATAAATAAACAAAAAATAGTAAATAAAGGGTTAAAATGTGAAATTGGAAAATCCCAAGTGACCAAAAATTCATAAAAATCATGGGGAATAACCATGAAGTGAATTTGATAGGAAAACCGGACAAGTTCGGGGTGAATCGGACCTAAACCGAATGGAACCATGCTAAACTAATTCAAAGATTCATTTTTCTAGGTGGCTTAAAAATATCAAATTGGAAAATTGAAGCCACCATTAGGTAGAAAATAAATTTAGATAAATTTAGAAATTTTTAATTTTTAGAAAACCGGTCGAATCGGGCCTGAACCGGTCAGTTTTCGAATTTGGGTCACCGAACTTGGTCGGTCCGAACCGATCAACAGTCCAGCTGGTCAACGAATCGGACCGATCAACTGGTCAATGGTCAACGAGCGCCCGGTCAACAGCCACGCAAACATGAGCAGCCAATGGGAGGCTACCACGTGCCCCATCAACTGATCAATGGCTGACGAGGCGGCTGAGTGGGAATGCTACATCAGAAAAAATGACCAATAATCGCGCGCCACGTGGCATGTCCACCACGTCATCATCGTCTTCCTCAATCAGCTGACAAAAAGGAGATGTGATTCCTCTGGCGACCCGGGAAGAGCTCTGGCATGACCGCCGATGGCCAAGTTAGAGGTCGAGTCCTATGCAAGCCAGTAGCCCGGTCAGTTGTCGAGCTCCTTATATAAAGAGCACACCTACATTCGTCTTCCCCATCTCACAAACGAGCGAATAAGGTGAAGTATTCCATTTTCTAGCGAGCAACAAACCAGAGCTCCAACAGCAGGGTTTTCTTCAAAGTTGCATTTGGTGTCCTTAGAACTGGGAAGAAGTCCTCTATCCAACTTGTAAATCCCGCCCTTTTGAGTTAAGGAAAATAGGGAAAAAGAATCGATCAAACTGAGTGAGAAAAACCGAACTAGTTCACAAATCCGATTATTAGGAAATGGGCAATTTAGGAAATTTACAACTCCTGAGTGACCCAAAGGGTTCATAAAACCTTGGAAAAGAACCTTAGGACAAATTGGAAGAGAAAAACCATACCAGTTCAGATAAAATAATCCAACTGGATTGAACTGGTTTATGAACCGGAACCAATAAAGAAACGGCAAATCGGGAAATTTATAGATCCTGAGTGACCTAAAGAGTCACAAAAGTCAAGAAAAAGGACTTTATGATGAATTGGAGATGAAAACCAAACCAGTTTGGGTGAACCAGATCCAAACCTTAATGAATCGGTTTGGACCGGTTTGAACCACTATTGAACTGGATGCTAAATTCATTTTTCTATATAGCTTAAAATATTCAAATTTGAGATTTGAGGTATCATTGGATAGAACATGAATTTAGATGAATTTAGAAATTTTTAGATTTGAAAATTTTGGTCGAATTGGGGGTGAACCAGTCGGTTTAAGCTTTGAACCCAATTCGGACCGGTCCGGTCCAATTCGGAACAATGTCGTCTTCTTCCTTCAGATGATAGCACTATTCACTCACCGAAAAATCGTGCAGTGCCGGCGAAGCTGAAAGGTCTCCGGTGAGGGAGTTTTAGGCAATGAATGACCGCCATTAAGGTGCCAATCGGACAGCCAAGAAGTCCCCAAGCTTCCTATATAAAGAGCCCCTCCTCATTCATCCTCTCCACACCTGAAAACTCCATTCTCTCGCAACTGATCTATTTTCCGGTGAAGCTCAAACCAGAGCTCCGACTTGGACACTTTTCTGAGCCAAACAAGGCGAGGTGGGTTCTTTAGAATAGGGGAGAAGTCAGTTACACGCTTGTAGTCTCCATTTGCTCCGAGGGTCGCCGGAGAAATGCCGACATGATCAAACAGTGAAGCAGCTCTAGCAGATCGAAGCTACCCTATTTCAGCCAAGCTGAAATCAGCCAATTTGAGCCATTCTCAAGCCAAACCAAGCCCTCCTAACACCTCCACAGCCCTCCTACAGTTGAATTAGAGCTAAAAGGTAAGCCAATTGGACTCCACTCTGTAATTTCCAACCGATGCTAGAGAGAGAACTGGCAGAACTTCGATAATGAAATTCTCACTCAATTTGGCATCAATTGATGCAATTCTTAATCCTAAGAGGAACCTGAGAACACAAGCTGTCATGCCCTGACCCGGTTTGGTCGGATCCCCGTGATCAACCCACCACTCTCCCAGTTTATTAAAGGGTTTCCCCTTATTATAGACCGTAAAAAGTAAGGCGTCCTTTAAACCTGCACCTTTTCCGGAATAACATAAACAAAACTGCATAATAATTTAGATTTATCATACCTGCATCACAAGCGTCTTAGTTGATGGTGAGTACGGTGTGTCATCACCCAACACACATCCTTCATCCACTTCTACTATGGGAATGAGTGGATGTACGCGACATCTGACCCTCAATACCGAAATCACTTCTTCGTGTCCATATGAGGACAAAGATCTCATCCTGTCCCCACCCTAGTCTCTTGCGCTTGGTGCTACTCCAAATTACGCATAGACACCTGGAACGACAATCTGCCCTTATACTCACCGGGTCGTCTAGGGCCCTTAGGACACATCACTACCCCTCATGGGTGTCTTGATGATCTCTTACTCATAGTGCATGCACAAACAATGTTTTCTCATATTGCCATGTAATCTTTGGTGCCACTGGTCCAACGGCCCCAACTCTCAACTCAACCCGCACTTTTTTGTCTTGACTAGTCCGTCAACCTGTCATGTTGCACTGCCGCTAGTTGACTGAGTATGTCGGTCCTATCTTGGTACCATGGCCAAACAATTCATTTATTAAGTTTTATGACACATATATCATGTTCGTTTACGAGCTCCTACTCATGCCAACTGACCTTGGGCCCACTGAACGAGATTTTCAAAATCGGGCATTTAACCCCCAAGTTCCAAAACCAAGGCCCCCAGCCTATAAGAGCTATTCAAGCTCCCGTCAAGAAGGTCTCCCAAATAGTTTAAGCATTGGCACACAGTCAGGGGAGAACACTTCTGACAAAAAAATAGGTTTTCACTGTCCATTATACCAACTGGTATAAGGACATCTCCGTTCATAACCGATGAATGGGTTTTCAACTTCCTTCGAGGAAGTCTCATCATACCAACCGTGTATGATCTAGTTACAACCAGTAAGTAATTTTTTCGCATAATTTTCACATCACTTTCTCTAAGTAGTGATGATTAAAATACCACTAAACAGTGGTTTTTTATATCGAGGCACTTATCATTTCCAACCGGGTATGATATATAATCCCACTCACAACCGGTAAGTGGTTTTTATCTTTAAATTGTGATCATCATCCCAATTGGTATGATGTTAGTAAACCCACTCACCCGTTAATGTAGTGAATTTCACTTGACCGGTTCTTTGTATTCATGCGAGCTTGTCCATGCTGGCTGTAAACCCCGCACATTTGAGTTAAAGAAAACCAGGAAAAGAACCGGTCAAACCGAATAAGAAAAACCAAACCGGTTTACATTTGGGAATAAGCAATATGAAAATTTACAACTTTCGGTTGATACAAAGGATTTATTAAACATTGGAAAAGAAATTTAAGACAAACTAGAAAATAAAAACCAAATTGGTTCAGGTGAACTAGATTCTATAAGAACTTCAAGGTTAAGCATGCTTACTTGAGAGTAGTGTGAGGATGGGTGACCTTCTAGGAAGTGTGATTTTTTTGTAACCCGAAATTTCGGTCAAAAATTTTTATGCGAAGGTACGGCTTATCATAAATAGCCATCAATTAATATATATTTAATTATTGAAATTAATACCAATAATTTAATACCTAAATTAAATTATTGGAATTAATACAAATAATTTATTACTGAAATTAAATTATTGGAATTAATACCGAAATTAAATTATTGGAATTAATACCAATAATTTATGTCAATATTAATACTAGTAATAAATCTTGCCCATTTAATACACGGGTTTTACGACTATATAAAGAGGTCATCCCCATTTCATTCTCCTCACACCTGAACACTTCTCTCTCTCTCTCTCTCTCTCTACTGCTCCATTTCCCGGTAAAGCTTGAACCAGAGCTTCGACTTGAACAAAGGTCGGGCTCTTTAGAACCGGGGAGAAGACAGCTATCTGATAGCAAACTACAGTCAATCCGAGAATCGTTGGAGAAGCGCCGACATGATGGAATAGTGAAGTAACTCCGGCGGACCGAAGCTGCCCTATTTCGGCCAAGCTGAAATCAGCCATTTCAAGCCCTTCTCAGGCCAAATCAAGCCCTCCCAACACTTCCTCAGCCTTTCCACGACCGAATTAGGACCGAAAGGTAAGCCAATTCGGCTCCCCTTTATAATTTTCGATCAGTGCTAGAGAAAGAGTCGACCGAATTTCAATGACAAAATTCCAATCCAATTCCGCATCAATTGATACAATACTTGATTTTAGGATGAACCTCAGGACGAGACCTATCTACCCAGATCGAAAGCTCGGATTGTCGTGCCTTCACCGGTGAGTAATCGAAGCTTTCTCTCTCTACAGTCTGTTTTCCGGCAAAGCTCCGTTTGAGCTCATTCCGACGTTAAAATCTGTGATTCAATGTTTCTTAGAATCGTATGAACATACAGGAACTCAATTTCAACTCCAATTTCAATAATTAGAAGTGTTTGATTGGTTAATTTGATGAAATCAAATTCGGTAGTGTTGAAGAGTTGAAATTGGGGGGAAATTTGGGGATTTTCTAAACTCAAAGGGGCCAAAATACAATTTTATGAAATTGAGGGTCAATTGGGCATGAAAATAATGTTGGAGGACCAATTGAGGAATTTTGGAAATTTTGGGGAAAAAAACTTACCATTTTCATGAAAGAAGGGCAAAATGGTAATTTTGGAAAAATTGGGGAACCAAATTGGAAATTTGGAAAATTAAACCCCTTTTTGGTGAAATTGAATAAATTGAGGTCCCACGATAAATTTTAAAAGTTGCGGGACTCAATTTAAGGAAAAACCGACATTAGGGACTTAAAGTTAAAGAGAAATAACTTTAGGGACCTAATTGCAAATAACTAAAAGTTTGGGTTTTCTCATTCATTAATGAATGAAGGCTGTTATGCCGAGTAATAATGAACAAGGTTGTTCATATCGTGTAGGAACGTTAAATATCAGGAACGCCAGCAAGGACAAGCTCGCGTGAATACAAAGAACCAGTCTAGTGGAATTCACAGCATTAACGTGTGAGTGGGTTATTCACATCATACCTAGTTGGGATGATAAGCACAGTTTAAAGTTAAAAACCACTTACCGGTTGTGAGTGGGTTTACTAACATCATACCCGGTTGGTGATGATAAGTGCCTCGATATAAAAAAACCCACTGTTTAGTGGTATTTTAATCATCACTACTTAGAGAAAGTGATGTGAAAGTTATGCGGAAAAACTACTTACGGGTTGTAAGTAGATCATACCCGGTTGGTATGATGAGACTTCCTCGAAGGAAGTTGAAAACCCGTTCATCGGTTATGAACGGAGATGTCCTTATACCGGTCGGTATGATGGACAGTAAAAACCTATTTTTGTCGGAAGTGCTCTCCCCTGACTGTGTGCCAATGCTTAAACAATTTGGGAGACCTTCTCAACGGGAGCTCGAATAGCTCTAATAGGTCGGGGGCCTCGATTTTGGAACTTGGGGGCTAAATGCCCAATTTTGAAAATCTCGTACAGTGGGCCCAAGGCCAGTTGGCACGAGCAGGAGCTCGTAAATGAACATGATATATGTGCCATAAAACTTAATAAGTGAATTGTTTGGCCATGGTACCAAGATAGGACCGACATACTCAGTCAACTAGCGGCAGTGCGACATGATAGGTCGACGGACTAGTCAAGACAAACAGCTGCGGGTTGAGTTGACAGTCGGGGCCGTTGGACTAGTGGCACCACAGATTACATGGCAATATAAGAAAACATTTTTTGTGTATGCACTGTGAGTACGGGATCATCAAGACGCCCATGAGGGGTAGTGATGCGTCCTAAGGGCACTGGACAACCTGGTGGCTATAAGGGCAGTTCGTCATTCCAGGTGTCTGTGCGAAATCTGGAGTAGCACGAAGTGCATGAGACCGGGGTGGGGACAGGATGAGGTCTCTGTCCTCATACGGATATGAAGAAGTGATTTCGGGATTGTGGGTAGGATGTCACGTACATCCACTCATTCCCAGGGTAGAAGTGGTCGTACTTCTATCCGGGTGGCAGGAAAAGTTGCTCCGAAGCCACTAGCGGGTTTAGTAGTGATACTGACTTGCGAATGTGTGTAACCTTCATGATGAAGGATGTGTGTTGGGTGATGACACACCGTGGTAACTAAGAAATAATGGGAAAATCCAAATTTTTAAATGATGGGATTTTTGAAAACAAATGAGTCTGGCACACTCCATATAAATATTTTTCTTAAAAGTCAAAAGCTTTTAAAAACCCATTCACTGAGTAGTCGTACTCACCTCCTCCCTTATATCCCTTTCAGGAAATCCCGGAAAGTCTCCCCTTAAAGACCGTCAACTAAGATGCCTGTAAGACAGGTATGTAAAGTTTTAAATTTCATACAGTTTTGATTATGCTATTCCAGGAAAAAGGTGCAAGTTAAAGGATGCCTTACTCTTTATAGTTTACGATAAGGGGAAACCCTTTAATAAACCGGGAGAGTGGCAGGTTGATCACGGGGATCCGACCAAACCGGGTCAGGGCGTGACACTGGCGTTCCAGGTACTTCACGTTCCTATACGATATGAACATCCTTGTTCATTATTACTCGACATAACAGCCTTTAGTCATTTCAAATGAATGAGAAAATACAAACTTTTTAGTTATTTGCAAGTAGGTCCCTAATGTCGGTTTTTCCTCAAATTGAGTCCCGAAACTTTTAAAATTTATTTTGGGACCTCAATTTATTCAATTTCACAAAAAGGGGGTTTAATTTTCTAAATTCCCAATTTGCTCCCCCAAGTTTTCCAAAATTACCATTTTGCCCTTCCTTTACAAAAATGGTAAGTTTTGCCCCAAAAATTCCAAAATTCCTCAATTGGTCCTCCAACATTATTTTCATGCCCAATTGACCCTCAATTTCATAAATTTGCATTTTGGACCTTTGAATTTCGAAAATCCCCAATTTCAACTCTTCAACACTGTCGAATTAGATTTCATCAAATTGACCAATCAAACACCTCTAATTGTTGAAATTGGAGTTGAAATTGAGTTCCTACATGTTCATACGATTCTAAGGAACTTTGAATCGTAGATTTTAACGCTGGAACAAGCTCAAACGGAGCTTCGCCGGAACACAGACTGTAGAGAGAAAAAGCTTCGATTACTCACCAGTAAGGACACGGCGGTCCGAGCTTTCAATCTGGGTAGATAGCTCTCATCTTGAGGTTTATCCTAGAATTAAGAATCACATCAATTAATGTCGAATTGAGTTAGAATTTTATCATTGAAATTTTGTTAGTTCTCTTTCTAGCATTGGCCAGAAATTGTAGAGGGGAGCCGAATTGGCTTACCTTTCAATCCTAATTCGGCCGTGGGAGGGCTGAGGAAGTGTTGGGAGGGCTTGGTTTGGTCTGAGGAGGGCTCGAAATGGCCGATTTCAGCTTGGCCGAAATAGGGTAGCTTCGGTCCGTCGGAGCTGCTTCACTGTTCCATCATGTCGGTGCTTCTCCAGCGATTCTCAGATTGACTGTAGTTTGCTATCAGATAGCTATCTTCTCCCAGTTCTAAAGAGCTCGACCTCTCCTTCCGAGGTTAAGAAAAATGTTCAAGTCGAAGCTTTGGTTCGAGCTTCAGCGGGAAATGGAGTAGTAGAGAGAGAGAGAAGTGTTCAGGTGGATGATCTCTTTATATAGGTGTAAATTCGTGTATTAAATGGGAACGATTTATTACTAGTATTAATATTGCCATAAATAATTTAATTTTGGTATTAAATTTTTTGTTACAAAAAATAATCATACTTCCCAAAAGGTGACCCATCCTCACACTACTCTAGGCAAGCACACTTAACTTCAAAGTTTTTATAGGATCTTGTTCACCTGAACCAATTTTATTTTTCTCTTCTAATTTGTCTTAAGTTCTTTTCAAAGGTTTAATAAACCCTTTGGATCACCTAAAAGTTGTAAATTTCAAAATTGCTTGTTCACAAATGTTCGGGTTTGTAAATTGGCTCGGTTTTCTTACTCGGTTTGACCGGTTCTTTTCTTGGTTTTCCTTAACTCAAAAGTGTAGGGTTTACACAAGCTATTTGCTCATATCAAAAGCTCATACCGTCGTGCCCCCGATGGTAAGCTTTCGAAGCTTTCTCTCTCTAAGTCCAATTTTTCGGTGAAGCTCCGTTTGAGCTCATTCTGACACTAAATCGTGCGATTCAAAGTGCACTTGAATCGTATGAAGGTGTAGGAACTCCAATTTAACTTTAATTTCAACAATTAGACAAATGTGATCGGTCAATTTGATAAAATCAAATTCAGCAGAGTTAGAAGGTTGAAATTGGGGGAAATTTTGGGGATTTCAAAATTTAGAGGGACTAAAGTGCAATTTCATAAAATTAAGGACCAATTGGGCATGATAAAGATGTTTTAGGACCAATTGGACAATTTTTGACATTTTTTGGGCAAAATGGTAATTTTGGAGAAGTTGGGGGACCAACTTGGAAATTTGGTAAATTAAACCCCTTTTTGTGAATTTGAATAAATTGAGGTTCTAAGTTAAATTTTAAAAGTTTCAGGACTCAATTTGAGGAAAAACCGGCATTAGGGACTTACAGTTAAAGAAAAATAACTTTAGGGACCTAATTATAAATAAAGGAAAATTGGTTTTCTCATTCATTTTGGATGAATGAAGGCTATTAGGCTAAAGAATAATGAACAATAATGTTCATATCATGTAGGAACATGAAGTACCGAGAATGCCAGCTAGAACGAGTTCGAGTAAGGACAACAGGCCGGTTAAGAGGAATTTCACTGCACTATCAGGTGAGTGAGATTTTTATATCATACCTAGTTGGGATGATAAGCAACTTGATAATGAAAACTCATTGCTAAGTGGCATTTTAAACATCACACCTGATAGGAATAATGTGAAAATCACGCGGAAAAAACTAATTAATGGTTGTAAGTAAATTATATTCGATTGGTATGATGAAACTTCCTCGAAGAAAGTGGAAAATCCGTACATCGATTATTAGCGAAGATGTCCTCATACTCGGTTGGTATGATGGATAGTTGAAAATATATTTTTGTCGAAAATGCTCTACTCTAACTGTATGCCACTGCTTAAACAATTTGGGAGACCTTCTTGACGAGAGCTCGAATAGCTCTGTTAAGCCGGAGGCCTTGGTTTTGGAACTTGGGGGCTATTATGCCCAATTTTAAAAATCTCGAACAGTGGGCCCTAGGCCGGTTGGCACGAACAGGAGCTTGTAAATAAACATGATTTATATGTCATGAAAATTTAAGTAATTGAATTGTTTGGTCATGGTACCAAGATAGGACCGACATACTCAGTTAACTAGTGGCAGTGCGACATAATGGGTCTTCGGACTAGTCAAGACAAACAGCTGCAGGTTGAGTTGAGGGTCGAGGCCATTGGACCAGCGTCACTACAGATTACATGGCATCATGAGAAAAATATTGATTGTACACGCACTATGTTTACGGGACCTTCAAGATTCCCAAGAGGGGTAGTGATGTGTCCTAGGGTTGTGGACGATCTAGTGGATATAAGGGCAGTTAGTCGTACTAGAAGCCTTACGAAGCTCGACATAGCTTCATTGTGCATGAGACCAGGGTGGGGTCGGGATGAGTTCTCTGTCCTCATACAGACATAGAGTATTTTGGGTCTGAGGGTAGGAAGTCATAGACGTTCACTCAGACTTCGGGTAGAAGTCAAAGACTTCTATCAGGGTGGAGGGTAAATACGCTCTGATCCATAAGTAGGTGCAGTCGGCGTAACTACATCTCACGAATATGTGTGATCCCTTCATGATGAAGGGTGTATGGTTTGTGAAACATACTAAATATGAAAATGGGAAAAAAGTTACAAAAACCTTGGAAAGGATTTGAGAATCCTTGGAAAAAATTTTGTAAACCTTGGGAAAAGGTCTTGAAAACCAGAATTTGAGAAAATAATATTTTTAAAAAAAATATGGAGTGTGACACACTCCAATTCAAACTCTTTTATAAGAAACTCATTTTTCAAATACCCATTCACTGAGTTGTCGAACTCACCCCCTCCATTTACCCCTTTTTAGGAAATAAAGGAAAAACCAACATTAAAGTAGGTATGTAAAATTTATATTAAGTTTTTATTAATGTTATTCTAGGAAAGGTACATGTAAGAAGGACGCCTTACTCCCTTGGTTTAGAAAAGGGGGAAATCCTTAATAAACCGGGAGAGTGGCATGTTGTTCACGGGGATCCGACCAAATCGGGTCAGGGTGTGACACAGTTGCACCCTCCCATCAACCCTAGAACCACCGGAGAAGAGCGAGGAAGTTCGCACAATACCGTCACTCCACGGCAGTCTACAACCCGAGCTACTTGAGCTCCATTCGAGCTAACCCAAGACTAATTTCGGCCAAACCAAGCTCCCTAGACCACACCTAGAGGTACCCCGACCTTCCCTGAGCTAAATTGGTAAGTCCCATCTACCGCCACTCGCCGAAAAATAGTGTTCATAATGTGTTTAAACTGATAAATTCACACTGCTTAGGCCACCAATTGAGGCGTGATTTGATCCAATAAGGATCCCCAAGAGTATAGCAATTCAGAGAAAGCAAGAGCTTCGATCCGCCGATGAAGTTTTGTTTGTGCTCATTTTTTAGCCAAATGAAGTGTTTCAAAGTTTGAAATGATGAGTGAGACATAGGAAAGATGATTCAGATCACGAATGGGGACAATTAACCAAGTTTTGGTGATCAATTGAATGAAATGGTGTTTTGGGGACCAAATCACAATTTTGGAAAAAAAATGGACAATTTTGGGATTTTTGTAAAATTGTGGGTCGAATTGTAATTTAAGGAAAATTAGGGCATTTTTATGAAATTAACTCCCAATTGAGGTCCAATTGGGCAATTGGATGAAATGGATAGGCCAATTGGCAATTTTTGAAAACTTAAGGACCAACTGGCAATTTTTGAAAAATTGAGAACCAATTGGTGATTTTGGAAAAACTAAGGACCCGTGAGGGATAATTGGAAGATCTAGGGACTTAATTGAGATTAAATAAAGATTAGGAACCTAAATACAACTACGGCATAATGTAAGGACCTACGCGCAAATACATTAAAGTATGAGGTCGATTATGTCAACTCTCCTGATGTGGATACTTAAACCATGTAGGAGCTAGTTGTTTAAGTACCGATGCAAAGGAGCGCACCACGAATCAAGATCTCACTAGGACGGCCACATCACTATTACCAGGTGAATGGGATTTTCAGCATCATACCCGATTGGGGGTGATGAGAACCGCTCTAAGTTTGAAAAATCATTTTTCCAGGAACGGTATCTCCTGGCTGTGTGAAACTGCTTAAACATTTTGGGAGACGTTTCTGATGGGGGCTAGAATTACTCTAATAGGCTCGAGGCCTCGAATTTAAAAATGATAGGGCTTAAGGCCTAGTTTTGAAAAACTCGTGAAGTGGGCCCAAGGCTAGTGGGCACGGGTTCGAGCCTGTAGATAAACATAAGTATAAGAACCATAAAAAATCTTATAAAACTGGCAATTTTGTGTGTGACTTGCCACGGGACCAAGACATGACTCACAAGGCTCGATGCGCTTGTGGCAGTGCGCCAGGACTAGGTCGATGGACTGGTCAAGCAAACAACTATAGGCTAAGTTGAGTGTCGGGGCCGTTGGACCGTCGGCACCAAAGACTATGGTTAATAATTCAAAAAACTATTGTTATGCATGCATGAGGATTTGGGAGCATCTAGACGTCCGGGAGGGGCAGTCGATGGGTCCCAAGTGCTGTTGTACAACCTGGATGTAATAAGGGCAGGTTTGTCGTGCTAGTTAGTCATGAAGCTCGGAGTAGCTTTCGGCGCACTAAGACCGAGTCAACAGGGGAAATGAGGTCTCATCCCACAAAGCGCACACGAAGAATGATTAGGGTTTGAGGGTCGAACATATGATTTCTACTCAAACTTTGGGTAGGGGCTGTTAACCTCTACTTGGGTGGGTGGTAAAGACACTACAGTCCATAAGTGGAACAATTATGGACTATTCTGCGAATGTGTGATCCCTTTCTATGATAGGAAGGATGTGTGACTGTTTGTTAAACGCCTCTCGAGTAAGGGAAAGTGCTAAAAAGAGATGAACTCATATCACAGTAAACTAAAAGGTAAAACACTTTGATAAACTGTTTGTTTTGAAAACTCACTCTTCAACCCCGCTCATTGAGTTGTAGAAACTCACCCACTCCCCTAAACCCTTTTCAAGAAAAAACCTCTTGTCAAGAAAAGCAGAAGCAAGGGAGCAAGTCAAAGGTACCGTGAATAGGTAAACTATCATTTAAATGCTTTGTAAATTTCGTTATGGAAAACATGTGTACTCCTATACTTTTACCTTCTCGGTCTGTTTGGTAGAAATACTAAATTAGTACGGGGAAGGGTGGCGAGTTGATCATAGGGATTCCAACCCAACTGGGTTGGGGCGTGACATGTGCGACCTAGCTGACAACGGTAAAAGAAAAGTCGAGGGTCGAGAGGGGTGGTAATGGAAAGTTGAGGTTCTCAACTTTCGAGAGATACCAAGAATGTTGTCGGAGGTGGTTGGGCAGCGAAGAAATTGGTAGTCGGGTCGCTAGAAAATGGAGTAGTCGGTAGTTGGGAGAGGATTCTAAGCAAATTTTGACGAGAGAGCGACCCCAATTTATATGGAGGTGATCTATACCTCTATGGCAATCTAGTAATAGTTTTTTCTTCATTTTATAGACCGGGGCCTTACGAATTGATTAATTTTCCAAGCGGTAGATTAAAATTGTCTGGGTAAGTAATGGGGTAAAAATAAGAGAATTCGAGTAAGTTGTCAAGCAAGAAAGACAACACGCACGCACGTAATCGCACGTGCAGCGCATACATGTGTCTGTTGTCCCATATGACCGGTTCGGACTATAACGAACAAGTTTCCGACAAATTTTTTGCTGGTTCAGTTATTTTAGTTCCATTCACCCTTTTTCGACCCATTTTTTAGAAAATAAAATTAATAAAAAATTCTAAATTTAATTTTCTATTAAATAGACTCAATACCTATTTTATTTAAATTTTTTTTCCTCTTAAAAATTCGGGAGGGGCACTCCCATTCTATCCCAATTTAGTTCTCCTGGTTCGATTTCTTTCCCCGAGTTCATCTTTTTTCCTATTTGTGCATTCGAAAATTTCTTGGTATTACACTTCTCAGCATCATATCACATACTCATAGTTATTAATTCGTCCCTAGTCAAATGCAACATTCGAGAAGACCACTCTTGGGTGTCGATCCCCAATACATCAATTATATTAATAACAGTATATAATATACATAATGCATATGATCATTCTCATAATATAAATGGTATTTATAAGAGGTACTGTCACAAGAATATACTATGATGATTCACACTACATATATTATGAATTATTTCTTTTTATCTAGTCAACTACCTGTTACACCTCCATTTCATTTGATATTTATTTCAAATGAGTTCAAATATTATAGATTACTCGATTTCCAAATATATGGAATTGAGCAATCAAGCCTCCTAGACATTTAGGACATTGTTATGGGAGGATAGCTCGTAAAGAAATAAGATAATTTTGGCTGATTCATAGTCGTTTTCATGACAAAATGGGAATATTAAAGGGGAGAGGCTAGAAAAACGGCGGAATACGTAGAAGAACTAGGACAACGAATTCGGGCGAAAAATAGTTAATCTATTTCGCTTGATTAGGGAGGAGCAAGAAGGGAAAAAATAGAGGAATTAGAAAAGGGCATGCGTCCATTGAGTGGAAATCTTTTTTGTTCAAAAATTTTATTTATTTAACCAATTGATCCTAAAATTTAAATATGCTTAATTGGTTACTTTTAGAAAAAAAATTCCAAATTAGGTTCCATCAAAATTTCTCATTATTATCCATATCAGTTTTTGGATGTTACATGAGATCACAACAATTTCTCCAAAAAATGATATTTATTTCCATAGTTTATATATAGCAAATCAAGTGACATTTAATTTGGATTGGACCATCAAAACTAGTTGAAAAGGATGCGCAACTATTCTATTAAGTAGGATGGTGATAATTAAGTGGAATTAATTCCATCAGACCTGTTTGTGCCCAGATATTTTCCATCAAACAGCTCACCAGTCCAGTAGAGTAGAGTAGAGTAGGTAATACCAACAAAATTCTACGCTGGATGTACTAGATCCATCCCACTTATGCCATCTTCCCAGTACAATCATACCAGTCAGCTTAATTACAGAACGCATGCAGATCATGCATGCAATTGAAAATTCCGATAGTTTGCGTGAAGCCACCAAGCCAGACGTACCTGCACAGCCTCATCCCGACTAGTATTGTTGGCTACACCATCCATCCATGTATGCTTAATTTATAAGTCCACCCTGCGGTCTGTGGTTTCTCTCGCCCGATTCACTTCCAAAAAACCTTCCTATACATATCAACCGCTCACCACTGGTTTCAAGGCTGAAGGAAGCTTACTGCAACAGCAGTTACTGGATTTTGCCTCACTGCTCTGGCCATGTAATAAAGTTGGACCGAGTGAGTCATGCACCGAAAATATTCTTCCAACTCCATATATTAATCGATCTCAACTTTCCTCTACTTCAAGTCGGAACTACTGATCCAAGGGGATTACATGACCAATTGATGTTGAGTTCCTCCCAGTTTAATACTTCATAGCAGCATTTATAAATGGCAGTATGTTCCTCTCAGTTTTGGGCTGGAGCATCTCCCACCCAGCTCTATTTTGTTTAAAAAATGGATGCTTAGGCTCTCTCCCTCTTTTTTTATTCTCATTTTTTTAAATAATTTAAGAGGCATACTGGATCCCTTTTTACACTAACCAGTCAAGAGAAAGAGACAGATCTCAATATCTTTTTGCCAACCCATTATTGTTTTTCCACAGATCTCAACAGTGAAGGAGTGGAATGGAAAGGGAGCAAGAGAAAGAGAATGTGGTGAGTGACATATAAAAACAGCTAGCCCGTGATTGATTGGGTTGGGACCCATAAAGCAGCAAGCCAGAACAATAATGGAACCAAAACACAACAAATATAATGTGACAAACACAACCGACAGTTCATCACAGCAAAAAGGAATCCAACTCCATCGTCCATCCCCACTACAGCCATAGCCATACAGCATCTTCTCATCAATTCTCCCATTCTCTTTCCCATTTCATTCGTAGAAAATCAAAGCGAATGATGCTTAAGCAAAGACAATCAATCAAAGGTAGAAAATTGTGGTTGAATATATCATATAGTAATTTACTCAACTGTACATTTCAGAGATATATATAATTAACTGGTATTAATTTTAAGAAGATATTGATGGAAAATATGGATATTATATAGTATATATACCCTATAATTTCATCATAGAATTTTCAGTATTTAATTATCATATCAAACGTATATGTTAATTTATATTTAAGATATTCAATTTCTTAAATTATAAGATAATAACTATCACACATATTTATAAACAAATATGCCCACATACATATATATGTTTGTGCTGTGTGAGAGAGGGGGAGAAGGAGAAGCCGGAAGAGGAGGAGGAGGAGGAAGAGGAGAGGAGTAAACCTACATTAATTACACATGGCGGATAAATTAGCACATTTAGGTTATGCAATTGGTGTGTACAAGAAGTTGGTGCCTGCAATTATTATTATTATCAGCTTGTTAAGCAGCAGCAGTATTATGTCAGTCGTGGCATGGGGATCATCATTAGAGGGATCGAGGGTGGGTATCCAGACGACTCCACCGTTGCCGGTGCTCCCGCTCCCCAGCTACTCCCAGTTAAAATGGCAGCAGAGGGAAATCATAATGTTCCTTCATTTTGGAGTCAACACGTACACCGATTCAGAGTGGGGGACGGGCCAAGAAGACCCCAACATCTTCAATCCCACCGGCTTCAATGCAAACCAGTGGGCTGCCACGGCGGAGGCTTCGGGGATCTCCCTCATGATTCTCACTGCCAAGCACCATGACGGCTTCTGCCTCTGGCCTTCCAAGTACACAGAGCATTCCGTCAAGAGCAGCCTTGCCTGGAGGGGTGGTGCTGGGGATGTGGTCAAAGACTTCGTGGCTGCTGCCACCTCCCGTGGAATTGACGCTGGCCTCTACCTATCCCCCTGGGATCGTAATGACAAGAGATACGGTCGGGATTTGGATTACAACGAATATTACCTTGCCCAATTACAGGAACTGCTCACTCAGTAAGTTGTGCTGCATATACACAAACACACATATATCTATATTCTTCTTCCACCTAATTAATGGGTACGCTGTTGCTTTTCAAGGTGCTATAAATATTGTCCAAAAGGAAAATAACTCCAAACCATGTGTAATTTAGTAAACAAAACCTGTTAGGATCAGGTGCTAGTGATACACGTTTCTTTCTTTCGGTCGCAAAACAAAACCTAACAGAGTAAAATAATTTAGTAAACAGCAAAAGAATAATTAGTGGCGTATTCATCACAATATTAAAAACATTTATGTTCTTTTATGTAAATGTTTTCTAACCACTCATAGGTATGGAGGAGGAATGAGGGAGATATGGTTCGATGGAGCAAAGGGAGCCAACGCCACGAATATGACGTACTACTTCGATGACTGGTTTGGGATGGTGAAGGCACTGCAGAGTTCTATTAACGTATTCTCTGATGCAGGCCCTGATGTCCGATGGGTTGGCAATGAGAATGGTTTTGCTGGGAGCACCTGCTGGGCCACCATCAACCGCACCTCCCTCTCTATTGGTAATACCAGCAACCTCCAGTAAGTATACATATACATGCATCATCATCTATTGCTATTGAATTTTTCAAAATATAAATTATCGTCAGCCTTCTAGAATACTTGTAGTCCGTCTAAAACCAAAAAGAATTAGGATTTAGGGCAGTCATAGTGATGATACAAGTGAACCACATGCAATGGCATACAATAACTTAAGAACTGTGAATCTTGTTTGTATGTGAATAAAATGGAATAACTAGCAAGCTTGCTATTACATTATGATAGATTGAAAATATTATAAACCCAGAGACTATATAATATGATCTTTCATCAGGGTCCAGGTCGAGGTCCAGGGGCCAGATTGCTAAATATAGTTATGTACGTAAATACTACACACATATATATACATATGGCGCAGGTACCTGAATGCGGGAGATCCAAGAGGGACCGATTACATTCCTGCAGAGTGCGACGTTTCCATAAGGAGTGGGTGGTTCTGGCACAAGTCGGAGTCCCCAAAGAAGTTAACCGAGCTGCTCAACATCTACTATTTGTCTGTCGGTCGTAACTGCGTTCTCCTCCTCAACGTCCCCCCCAACAAGACCGGACTCATCTCTCCAGCGGACGTTCGTACACTGATGCAATTCAGGTCCGCCATCGACACCATCTTCTCCTTCAACTTGGCGGCTGGTTGCCTCGTCAGGGCCAGCAGCCAGAGGGGCCACAATTTCGGACCGGAAAACGTATTGGATGGGGACCACCTCTGGACTTACTGGGCCCCCGCAAGCTCAAAGGATATTGATGAGGAAGGCATTAATAATAATGGAGGAGGAGGAGGAGGAAAAGATCAGGACCGGCTGAGACGGGTAGTTAACCCAAGTCGACGTCGTCCAAGGAATGATTGGATCGAGATCAGGGCAAGCACTGATGATAGGCTGATAAGATTTAACGTGGTGAGGATCCAGGAGGCAGTGGGGCTGGGCCAGAGGATCAAACGTCACAGAGTGTACGTTGACGGGAAATTGGTGGCTAAAGGGACGACGGTGGGATACAAGCGACTGCATAGGATCAGTAGCAGGATGGTGCAGGGTAGCGTTGTGAGGATCAGAGTGCTTGATTCCAGGGACCTGCCTCTTATCTCTTCCATTGGCCTACATTTCGATCCTTTTTGGGCGGCAGCCCGCCCCAAGAATCAGTCCCTACATACTCATGATCCATAGCCATGCCATAATTAATTTGATGCTTTGCTGCTTTATATTGTTTTCCTATCATTTCGGGTCCTCTGTCCAATGGAAATTAATCTGGATATGTATGTGAGAAGGGCTTGAGTATATTCAATACAAAGTCTCTCTATAAATGTTTTCCAACCATTCATTAATCACTCTTTGTACTCATCATCCATATTGCTGGCCAATGGAAAGCAATGGTTTGTGACTATGTATTGAATTTTGGAGTTGGGAGAATTAGAATGTAAATGCCATCCCTATGCACAGGCATAGCCGAGAGACATAGTAGTATCGTGTACATCTTCTTTTTCAAATCATATCATGATTTAATAACATGCATATTATAGTGTAAAAGTTTTCGTAACTAAGTGAATGTTATATGTTTCTATGATACCATCCATATTCAGCTTAGCTTTATATAACCAACAGTATCAATCCAATTGCTCTTTCTCCTGAAAAAAAGTGTTTGCTTACAAAGAACTTGGGATCATAGGCTACACAACGCAGTCATTATATGGGCCACTTTGTTCAGATTTCTTTTGCTAATTGCACTCCAGATAGTAATTTCACCTGGAGAGCTTCCCAGAGGCAATCGTGATACTTATAACCAATTTGCAGCAAGCGGATGGTAAATACATTTGCCAAAACTACAACCCAATTTGAAAACAACCCAGTTATGTATGAAGATATTTGAAAATACTAGCCCTAGCAAGTGCATGCGCTCGCTAATATTCCATACTTACAGGAACCCTTCCATATCACGGCCTATTCTTACTTCCCTATGGATGGCAACAGCTTCCTCCATGACCTTTGCTTGGGCCAGCAACTCAGTTCTCTTCTTCCCTGATGGATGTGTAGACAGGTAATCTTTCAAGGCTGAATCTCCCGTAACTTTGCCTAATCTCTCATACACCGTGGAAGCAATTTGAGGATCATACCCTGCAAAGGCCATCAAAAGCAACCCAATGTAGTCTGTTTCCATTTCCATCCTATGGACATGGGTTGCCGAATTTTCATATTAGCAATTTTGAAGAGAGGGCAGAAATGAAAAAAGTACCAATATTGGTTAAATAATGCATGCCATGTCTGAATTGAACAATGAATGGTAGCTCATAATTTACATTTGAATCATGCAATCTATTGAGTTACTAGTCAAAATGTTACAAGTTTCAAAATTTTTGTATAAACAGTGCAATTAACCCTTCCAAGCCACATTTTCTTCACTTGTCTAATCCCCAAGTAAACCTGGAATAGAGCTGTTCATCTCAATGAATCTGACGGAATAGTCACAGATTGGGCAATTAAACAGTGAAGAAAAGCTATTCACGTTCTAATCTTGAAAATAGTTTGGCAGGTTAGGGAGCCTTTCACCTGCTATGGCCATCACCAGATCAATTTATTGAGAGGGGAGCTATTCCTCTTCTGGGAGCCCCGCAATGCTGGTGCTGCGTCTCTCCAACGGCGATTCCTTATTACCCGAAAAGGCATTTTTACAATCTTATGCCCTCTGCTAGGGGTCAAGCGCTCGTAAGCACCTTCCCACCCTGACATTGGTAGGCAACCCCTCCCTTGCAAAGTGAGACTAAGACTGCTTGTGTCCTGGCAATGTAAGAGTAAGATAAGGGAAAGCCATCCATTTGACTAAATGGACTACTCTGACTAAACCTAAGGAACATAAGGGCTTGGGTTTCAAAAAATTTCCACTTCAACAAAGCCTTCCTCATGAATAGTAGTGCTTGGAGAATGCAACAAGAGCCTAATTTCCTATGGGCTAAAACAATAAAAGGGAGGGAGAGTGCATAATATGGCAAGTGTGGGGATACTGGAACATGACCGACTAACCTCAGAACCACTTGCTGGAGAGTAACAGAATCAAAGTGTAAGAGACTTGATTGTCCAAAGTTCATGTATGTGGAGGTTGCATCCTATAGACAATTGCATAACTGACTTAGAAAAAGAGGCCATTACTACTATGTGTATGTTGTTGGTTGTTCGGATAGAATAGTGTGGCTCGGGGTGTCCTCAGGAATTACAAGTGTTAAGTCTGTCTATACTTACATTAGGGAAAGAGAGACTTACAATATGAATATGAATGGGGGAGCATCCTTTCCTCATCTTATATGGCAAGCAATTATGGACAATCATCTAGAATTGTAAATGTTTACAATTTCTATGGCGAGCAATGTCCAAAGACCTAGAGGTTAATGCCGCTATGGCGGTTAGAATTACAAATATTTATGAAAGCTGTCCTCTTTGTTACTCAAAGGGAACATTGGATTGGAGCATATTATAATGGGGTGCCTTTGGATACTACCAATCTGGTTCCCTTGCTGTGTAATGACCATATGATAATCCGATGCCCATAACCTGAAGAATAAGAACCTATAACGTTCCTCCAAGGAGACCTACTAGTCCAAGAAATGCAGTTCCAATAAGTGGTTTTCCAGATGATCGAAAGTTCAGTTGAATAGTGAGTATAAATTTTAATTCCTGTACGGACACGTTAGCTTGTAAATGCAGGGATAGGCCGGGCTCAAACGGGATATCGAACATGACATGATCCAGGTTCATTTGGGATGCCCGGACAAACTGTATGCTTCTTTATGCTTTTCATTGAATGTAGTAGCTCTGAGGTGCAGAAAAAAAATTTCTGATGAATCTTGTAATCTAACGCCTTTTGTAGCAAGAACGGCCAAATATTTTTTGCTCAAAAATTAAACCCCCTTCGAACTAATAGTCCTCAAGCCACATACAAGATGAAGGAGAAGCTTGTCTCACAGAAGTGATGCTCCATTAACGACCATACCATGCTATCTTGGGCACAAAAGATCAATTATCTATCTTCTCAAAGTGAATTGTACAAGTATTATTCATTGATTAAAAAAAACATTGTGAGCTCCAAAGGAAGGGATTACATTATTTTTTATGTTAAAGAGTAACCAATTTGATAATCAGCCATTGCATTCAAATTTCGTCTTTAAACTGTTGAGTAATGTCAGTTCAGGGTGCATTATTCTCAAGTGTTCCTAGGAGAATTGCAGACCCTGAGTTAAAGTGAGAGGTTCTAATACAACAGATGAGGAACTACAAGTACCACTCCCATACCAGGCATTATCTACTCATTCCCCCTAATTTAATAAGCACCCAAGTATCTGATGTTATTGACATCCTAAAGAGTATGCCCGCCTCATAAAATACCAAAGGTGTTATGTTATTCACATCCTAAACACTGTTGCACACAGTGTTCTGTTCCTCCCCTCCCCCCATGGATAAACAGATGCTGCAACCAGTGGAATCTCAGGGCATGGCTATCAAATATAAATGTATTTCAAGGCTAATGACTTCCTAATAGATATACTATAGATATGGAAACAATAAAACAGTAACTAGGAAGGTACATGCAAAGTTCACCATGAACCCGACCCCCCTGGAAAAAGCACAGTTGCAGAGATTAAAACCATACCAGACTTCACTCGGGATGAATGTCCTGTAGTATAATGTAACTGCCCTAGAGTTGTGCCCGTGGATTGTCACACTATCAGGCATCCAACCATCAGGCCCACTCCTGTACAGGTACTACACATAGCATATCTGGTATGCACATGGCCCCAGTATCTCAAATGTGTCCGAGGAACAACACTCAAATGTTCTTGTAGATGGGTCATCAATTCTTGGAGCATAAATCTAGCCATGTAATTTACAGGATAAACTACAAAGTCAGACCTAGATTTTGGGCATGCAGCATAATTTTACAAGAATGCTCATACATTTTTCCCAATTGTTTCAGTTATCCAAAAACTTCCAGTGTTTCATTTTCATGCAATGAATAAACAAGTATGTAAAGAATCTAAACTAGAAGGATGACGATGAAAGCTTGTTTTGCCAGTTAGAAGGCCTTAATACATAATAATATAATTCTATAGTCAAACATATGCACAGAACTGAAACATTATTTTGTTTGAAACAAGAATTTTATTAACTGTCCATTTGCCAGATACTATACAACACGATGATTGTGAATCCTAAGTTTAACAGATGATGAAACTCAGGTCTGAAGAACTAAATCTTTTCCCTCCTGAAGTTGTCTGTTACCATAAACAAATACCACTATCATACAAAAAAACTAGGTTAACTGGCATCTGAAAACAAGAGTCCATAAATGCTTCTGGCAGTAAGGAGGATCTCATATGTTTCAGTGAACCATTAAAGGAAAAACAAAAGAGGCTGCCTGGTTGGCATGTGAAATTTAGGCATCTTTTGGATCGAATTGAGACCAAAAGGAAATCATGTAAAATGGGCAAAAGTAGTGTGGAGAAAGAATATTATCCCACAACTCTCATTTGTTGCATGGTTGGCATATTAGGATAGACTGGCAATGATAGAAAAAATTGTGAGGCGCAACCCCAGTATAACCACAATGGAAAAAAGATATCGCTTATTTTTTTGGTTGCCTAATCACAAAAAAAAATTAAGGGAAATGGTCTTAGTTGAATTGACAATCCATATAATAGTGTTTGATTGGAAACATAAACTGAAGATAGAAGTGAATACCAGAAGCAAAAAAAAAGGTAAACACACACAACATAAACTACATTTTTGTTCATATATATAGTGTAAACCAGAAGTTTCTTCCATTACAATACTATAACTACTTAGATTAAAAATGAATATAGTGGAAAATAGGAATTCAATTTAACTGATCGCATGATTTTGTAACTATGTGAATGAAAGTATAACTACTAATTTGCAAAAAAAGAAGCTGCCAACTGCAATTAATTGTTGTTACTCTATAAATCAGGGTTACTATACACGGAGATGAATGGAATCCAGTTGTAATTGCCGCACAGAAACACAGACAAGAGAAATCCATGGCTGACTGTTGTTCCGATTGATGTTCACCGGATCGAAGTACAAAGGAAATTGCAAAAAATTGACCAGCTATGAACAACTAAAACCCAACGGACAGTTCAGCTCACAATGAATCGCAATCAATATAAAAAATCCATAGATGGACAACCCAAGAACCAGCATAAGAGCAACCCAGAATAGGGAGATGGGAAGAACGAGTGGACCTGATTGCCGTAAGCATCACCAAATGCGACACTAATCTGGTCCCTTGTGTAAGAGGTCGACGTGCAGCATGTCGTTATCCACAAGCTGTAAGAACAGCTGCCTACCTCCTTTTTTTAGACACAAGTCAAGTCAAGAACAGATTCGAGAAGAGAAGAAGATCACGAGATTGTAAATAGCACAAAACCTGAATATAGCTGAGATTGAAGGATTTGGGAGCATGAGCATGAGATAGTGAGTCGACTCTTGTGACGCCAACAGCCATCAGAAAGACAAGTAGGGCAAGTTCCTTCATCCTCCAATTATATTTCCTGTTCAGACGATTCGGGGCTTGGAGTCAGACCTAAACTTATCAAATTAGGTTAACTTATAGAGACACTGGTACTAGTATTACATGTCAAAAAATTATCGTGATAATCGGAAATAAATTAAATTAAAAATATGATATTTAATTAAAAATTAAGTTTTAAATAATATTATGTATTATTAAAGTTTATTTTCATACTATGTAATATTACTTTTTTTCAGTAAAAAAAATGGAATCCTGAAATTGGAGGGTTTTTAACTAAAAAATAAATTACAATCTTCATATTTATCATATTTTTAATAAACTAATTTTATATGTTATAAACTTTTAATAAATATTTAATAAATATTTTTAATAAATAATAATTATTATTAATAAAATAAAATAATACATGAAATATGTCATGTATTTGAAGATGCATTAATACTTTTATGTTTTTTAAAATAATAACTATTTTTATTTAAGTAATAAGTAGTAAATAAATATAGCATGAAGTATAATATCATCTTCGTATTTTTTAACAAAATAAAACTATATAAAAATTGTAAATTTAATTTTCTATGGAATAAATTTAATAATAACTTAATTAAAAAATTTTTACCAGATTAAAATTTAGAGATTTTGTAATTTCACAATTCAAACTGTTTTTTCCAATTTTATCTCCATCCATGATTTAGAGTCTCAGTATCAATATAAGTGTTTCTTCTCACCATTATTTATCACACTTTTTATTTCATTTCAACCAGTTATAAAGTCGAGATTTCTCTTATTATTACAGAAAAGATACTTATTAAAATATTGTGTTGATATTTAGGGTATAATAGAAGTCACGGATAATAAAGGACAATATAATAACTTCCATATCACATAAAAAATAAGTTGGAGTACAATGGTAGAGAATGTGAAGGTATATATATGATTATGGTGTGGATGAAAAGTAATACCAAAATATAAGTATGATAAATGGTACTATCCATTTAGGTATTAGTTTACTAACTTTTATAGTAGCAATTGTGCTATACCATGATGGTCATAAAACTCTCAATTCTACCCTACTAAAAGGATCGAAATAAAATATATATATTTTTTAACAAAAATTTAAAATATTTCTTTCATAAATTATTATACCTAAAAATTATTATAAAAATTCTTAATAATAAAGTAACTAATAAATATTAAATTAAATATTTGTATATATAATTAAAGATATATATTTTAGGTTGACATTCACTTCAATGACCTCCTTATTTCACCTTAATATTTTTTTAGAGTAAGAAAGCTAATAACTCACTTGTATTAATTAATGACATATAATCTAAAATTTATTCAACATATTTATTAATAATTTATTTTTTTAAATTTTATGTATTGAATTTTATGACGCTCATTACATATTATAACAATTAAATACTTTCATCAACATTACACCAATTAAATTTTTGCTCTCCTATTGTCCACTCGTTAATTTATATCATTTACCCTTTAATTTCATCTAATCTAAATCAACGTTTTTAAAATTCCAATTTTTTATATGGAACATAAATTTTTATTCTATCATAATTCACCACTTGGATTCAAATTTTGATTCAACTAATCTAATTAGATTGCAGATTTTTTTGAATGGTGGATCTAATGGTATACGTGAACTATCTGTCCAACTAGATTGTTTTTTGCCACCACTGCATAGTAACTTTTTTTTCTTTAAATTAATTTAATACTATTTTATATATTTTATTATAATTATTTATATTTTTAAATAATTTTATATATTAATAATATTTATATAATGATTAAATGATATAATTATATAATAAATACAGTATATTTAAAGATATCTTTGGAGAGCATATAATATAATTTTTATTTTTATAATTATACAGCATTTATATAAGTTTTATTATATAATTAATATTAATTAATTTTTTATTGTACCTATAATTTTATTGCTTTATAAATTTTAATTATATAATAAAATGTGATACTTATAATTTATTTTATATATTATAAATATATATTTTTTTATTTAATATTATATTTTATATTAATATTTCATTTTATCGTATAATACATATAATATCATTTAATTTAATTATATATTATTATTACTTAATAAATTATTTAATTTAATTAAAAAATAAATTCATTTTTTCAATTTTCATTAACAATCATTTCCATCCATACAAATGATGGTTTGGCAATAGTTTGTAATATATTTTTTTTTGCACTGGAGTTGTATATCTTCAAACTTCCTTTTAGCACTCATTCTAATTGTTTTAGGTTTTGAGGAGTAAAGCTGCCAATCCGGAATCCCTTCTTACTAATTTAATTAAATAGTTTTTAAAATATATTTATTAATCTATATATAAATGAATTTAGTTATATTAATTTAAATAAATGATATAATATTTGTAAAAATATATTATATAACGATAATCAAGTATTTTTTATTTAAAAGTAATAAATTATAAATTTAAATCTAAAATATTTATTTATTTTATTTTATTTAAATTTTTATTATAAATCAATCTTAAATATAACTTAAATACATTTAACATTTACAATTTTAAATCCACTATAAATAACTATTTACAATCAAAGTATTATTATTTACCTGTACTACAATTGGTAATAATAATCTTAAATTTAATATTTTACTGCATACTCATTCATATTACTAAATAAGTTTACCGTATCAAGTTTGGTACATTTTAATATAAAATCTTATACTATTTGAAAATATATTATGAATTAATAATTATTAAACACATATCTAATTAAAACTTATTACTAGTAAGTAATGTACTATTTTCAATCTAATAAATACACAACAGTTATCTATTTTATATAATATGGGATGATACTTATAATATTACTTTTTTTAAATTCAAATTTTAAAATTGAATTTAAAATTATTTAAAAGTCGGATATAATTTTTACGGTATAATAAGTGATAACAATGTTTCGATTTAGGTATTTATCCTTCATATTTTAGTAAAATACGAGTGAAAGTTAAATTTTTTTAATATTATAAATCAATAATAATTCTTTATTTTATTTAATTTAAGATTTTATTCTCAACAATATTATTTAAATATAAATATTTTCTAATAATAAGAATAATATATATGTAATAAATAAAATTTATAATATAAATTAAATATTATTTAATAATAAATAAATTAATAATAATTGAATTATTTTTATAATTATTATATTTTTTTGTAGTAATATACTTATATTACATATATTTTAATAATAGTAAAAATTAATAATACCATAATTTATAACATATTCATTTTTTTTGCTCAAATAACATATTCATTTAAAGTATAAAGTTTATATATATTTAAAATAAATAAAATAATATTCAAAATAGTCACATTATATACATATATAAAGTTATTAACCATCAATTTTTGTATATCAAATAATAAAAAAACTAAAAAGCTATACTACAAATGGTTAAATTATAAATTAAAAGTGACAATAATATCTCATATTTCAAGTCGAGAATAAGGAAAAAATAAAAAAATAAAAACAAATATTACATATTCTATATATAAAGATAAGAGAATTATTGTTATTTAATACTATTTTAATTAAAAAAAATACAAACTCTTCAAAATTGTGAATGAATTAATTTTTAATATAACAAATAAGTTTGAAATAATTTTTTAACATTATTTGAATGGATAGGTTTGGAGCTGATAGGTTATTAATCATTACAAAGTTATAAATTAAAATGTAAATAATACACATCCACCTCATATTTCACCTGATATTGCGAGTAATTTTATCATTTTTTAAAATTATTTTAATACTAATTTGTTTTATTATTTATTTATTTTAATTTCTTTTTAGTTTTATATATTTTTAATAAATTTATATGATATAATTACATAATAAATATATTATGTCAAATATATATAATATATTTTATTATATATGTATATATTTTTATTAATATGATTATAAAATATTTATATATAACTATTATTATATAAATAATAGTAATTCTTTTTTATTTTAATAATAACTTAATTATATAATAAACTTTTATGTGTATAATTGATTATATATAATGTAATTATATATTTGTTATAATATAAGATATTTAATATAATTTAAATATATATACACTATCTAATAAATTAATTAATTTAATAAAAAATAGTAAATTTATTTTTATAATTTTTAATTAATAAACATAATATTATTAGTAAACAAATTGGTAGAACCTCCAAATCATTAACTACACTTCCCATTACGAACAAGTAAAGATTAGTTCATGTGAGGGGAGTCATATCTGGATTTTCTCCATATGAAGTCAGTCCTATTTTTTATATGAGTGGTCCTCAACCGGAGAGTACAATGTTGGGTGAAAAAAAAAAAGTAGAGTATAATGTAGAAAGTGGCTTCACTCCCATGGCTGGATAAAAAAATAATACTATTGGCAGGCTGGAAAGTTGGGGATGGGGAAATTTGTCCGGTGGGTCGGATCCGGGTATTTAATGAAAGTGTGAAGTGAGTTGTGGCGGTCCACCTTCTCCTTCATGCGAGAGACAAACACACTAAATTTTTTTAATAAGCAATTAATGGAGAGTGTAGTTCCCATAGTAATTTTATAGTATCTTTTAATAAAAGTGGATATATTTAAATTCATATTTTTATAAAAATAAATTAAAATTTCATATAAAATGGACTTGTTTTTAAATTATGTTTATCCGCAAACATCGAATTCCATAATTAATACGAGATCCAAGGCCAGACATTTTCAAAATCCCAACAATTTTAATTACAAGAGAAAATCTGCATCTGACGTATATATGAGTGATAGAAAAACAAGAACATGGGGTACGTCACTCTCGGTCCATGTTTAGTAGCCTACTCATCATCAACTATTCCTATGGATCTACGACAGTAGATTTGAATAAATCCACCGACTCTAGCATCACTTTCCCACGCGATAATATATGAAGGACAGGACAGGACAGGACCACCAAGGTCATACCACCTCCGAAAAAAAACTTCATTCAGGACCACAAAGCCACCTGATGACAGCATGTATCTGCCACCCATTGATTACACAAAACCATAACTTCAATACAAACAAAACATTGTATATAGATTGTATGTATATAAAGAATGGGGCATAAATTAATATATTCACTCTGTTTTCTTCTCATTTATTATACACAAATTACGGCGTTCTCATCAAACATCTTCCATACTTTGAGTGTACAATAGAGATTGTGGAGATAGCAAGAAGGAGCCCCCACCTACCTACAAGACTACAAACGTCACAACCACCTTTGCAGAATTCTAGAAGACTATAAAGGGCACCTAATGATAACTTATACTAGTCAGTGGGGATACAGTTTGTACAAATGGTAATAAGTGTATAAATTGTATACAAGGTGAATGATAATTTGGGGGACTCTTGCCTATAATGTGTACCACAAGGTGTTGGGATGAACGACCACTTTTTATGTGTTTGATTTTGCGAGCAAGGGGTCGGGTCCCACAATTGACATGTGGGGAATTCTAGTTTGCAGTTAGTCTCTCCTATTGCTGTCATATTATTGCCATCTGGTGGGTAGAAGAATCCTACTCCCATCACACGCACCATTGTGAAACCATCAATTGATCATATCTGACAGCCACGGAGAGCACTAGGGTAAATAATTGATAACACAAGCCATAAAAACGATCGGGTCTGGCCCTCCGACACGATCTCTCAATCCTTCCTCGACTTTCTTGTATCCTGGGCACTAATGATTGCAATGACCAAACTAGCCGCAAAAAATCAATTGGAGTCTTTCTTATTTAATTTTTAGCTATGCCTTGCATGGGTTGGGTGAAGTGAAATATTATATTATTTTATATAATTATAATATATTTTTATTGATTAATATTATATAATTATATTATTTATTTTTATTACTTTGAATACATAAATGTACATTTTTATAGATGGCTATGTAGATGGGTCCATGTACATCAGCATTCGGAATCCTTGACACCGCATCCATATCTGAGGTACCAATTCAAATTTGGGAATGAGATTCAGCTACATAATAAGGGGTCTGCCCGCGGACTCCCAAGAACTTCGAATTTGGTATTCGTCGTGAGTGGAATAAACTTAAATATTTGATGAAATATTATTTTAAAATGAAATTGTTAAAATATTATATTATTAGAATAATAGTTTAATTAATTATTATATAATGAACATTATATTTTTATATTATTTATTTATAATTTTATATTATTCTAAAAATATAAATATCTATATCTCTTATATAATTAACTTAAATAATTATAAATAAAAGATAGTTCACCTGTCCCATCCCTATTTCAAATTTTACCATGGGCTATAGCCATCAATGCTGTGTGCAGTATGTGAGTCATGTCCACTGGATTTGGATCTCAACAATCCAATGGATGCATAAAATTTCATTTTGATATTACATGGGCAATATGGTTCATCTTCTCCAACTATGTAGTGTGACAATAGATTAAAATAATGGTATGGGCGACTTAGCATGGCATACGGTGTGGTGTATTTACTAGTTAGTTAGTTTTGATAGGAGCTAGTAGAAATGATAAGATGCCGATGTGTGTAGTATGTCGCCTGCATAAGATGTTTAAGGAAATTGGCTTCTTGTTTTATTAATAAGAATTAATGAGAGTGAGAGAAGAGGGATTATCCATACGTGAAAGATATATATGTATATATATATTCAATGATATAGTTGTATATAAAATTGATGCATTATTTATTTTCATGTGTGAGATGCTATAAAATTGAACTCGAATTTACCAAAAAGATTTAGGGCTTTAAAATAAAGGGTATAAATGAAATTATTATTATTTATACCATTAGATTTGCTCGTATAATCGAGTTTAAGCGCGCCATCAGCCTGTAAAGTGAAGGGAAGGAAAGAGGAAGCACTCGTTCTTCTCAATTTGTCAGCTCAGTGCCAGCCTAGCCAAGCCATTACTATTTACTATCCCATTGACGATCAAATTAAGAGCCGCATCGCTTCTCTCCTTCCTCCTCCTCCTCCTCCTCCTCCTTCTATCGCACTCGTTATTCGCTCTTCTGGACTGGCGCCCGCAGGCTCACGGTCCTCTCAACGCTTGTCGTGAGCATCCTTCTTCTCGTGTTCCCCAATGGCCGGGAATCCAACCTCAGGTCCCATCCCATCCTTTCTTTGTTTTCCGTCAACCGTGCTATAACAAATATTTCTTCCCTCGATTATCGCTGATCTTTCATTATGACCAAGTTCGAGCTCAAAAATAGTTTCTTTTATGAGCGCCTTGGGATATCAGACACGGTTTTCTTTTGTGTTTCCAGGATGCATGATTTATTTCTTCTCTTCTTAACAATCTCATTTGGTTTCGGAATGATCCTTGACTAGACTTGTGGAGGTTTCGTGATGGTTTCGGAATGATCCTTGACTAGACTTGTGGAGGTTTCGTGATGGTTTGGGCTTCTCCTTCCCTCCACCAACCATTCACCAACTTCTGCATATTCTTTCTAACTCTAGTTCGCTGGCCTCACATGATTCTTGCGGTAGATTGGATTTGCATGACACTATTAATTTTAGGATAGTTATTGATTCAATTTGGAAACTGCGATTTGATCATTTGAATGCGCTCTGAAGTGGTTGAATTTGGAAACTGCGATTTGATCTTTTTGATCATGCTGATTAAAAAGAACATGGTTTAATTTTTCAACTGTGATTTGGACCAAATTCAACCCCAGTGATGTCCACATATGCAAAATATACTGAACTGCCATTGGTCCTACCAGTGTCTAAGGATATATCCTCGCATACAAAGGGAGGGTCTGAGGGCAGCACTGGAACTGTTGTCTGCTTTGGGGAAATGCTAATCGACTTTGTTCCGACGGTCAGCGGGGTATCACTGGATGAAGCTCCCGCATTTGAAAAAGCTCCCGGTGGTGCCCCAGCCAACGTTGCGGTTGCAATTGCCAGGCTGGGAGGTTCTTCTGCTTTTATGGGGAAGGTGGAAATCATACTAGAATTCCTTCATATCTCTGTAATGTTTCGGTTGATTGAGTCGAAATCTGCTTCATTGTTTTATGAATCTCTGCTTCTTGCATGCCCGTCTTGCAGAAAATTGATTCCTGTTAAAGCACGTAATCTATTTGTTTGGGATTAAATTACGTTTCTTTGATTTCTAAACCTCTGGCTGCTCAGCCAACAACACCTGCATAATTCATTTCTTAGAATGAAAAAAAGTTGTTCTTTTTATTAAATGTCTTTATGGTATTTAGTGCATCAAGAATTTGCCCAAGAAAATGTCTATTAAGCATACGCATGTAGCTATGGTATGTTAATGCAAACATGTTCCGTTTTAGCCCTCAAATGATATTAGTAAAACACGGATGCATGCATCTATATTCGCAGGTCGGTGAAGATGAGTTTGGTCGCATGTTAGCAAATATTTTAAAGCAGAACAACGTTAATAACTTGGGGATGCGGTTTGACCATAATGCAAGAACTGCACTAGCTTTTGTCACCCTCAGAGCTGACGGAGAGCGTGAATTTCTGTTCTTCAGAAATCCTAGTGCTGATATGCTTCTTCAAGAATCTGAATTAGACGTAGACCTGATCAAACAGGTCAGTTTATGTCCTGATTCAACTAATTGTCATGTTTGTGCACATCATTTCAGAAGATATTTTTTCACCCTTCACTATAACTGTTGCAGGCATCAATATTTCACTATGGTTCGATAAGTTTGATTGAAGAACCTTGCAGGTCAGCTCATCTTGCTGCAATGAAAATTGCCAAAGCTTCTGGGGGCATCCTCTCTTATGATCCAAATTTGAGACTGCCTCTGTGGTCATCTCCAGAGTTTGCACGTAAGGAAATTTTGAGCATATGGGATCAAGCTGATGTCATAAAGGTAACTCTTCATATGCCGTGAAGAAACAGAATGAACTCGTATGATCCGTAAGAATATTGTCTTCTGCATTGATAATTATGAAATCTGGTAGATAAGTGAAGAGGAGATTACTTTCTTGACTGGTGGTGATGATCCTTATGATGATAATGTTGTGCTGAAGAAACTTTTTTGGCCCAACCTTAAACTCCTTATTGTAACTGAAGGGTCACAAGGCTGCCGATACTATACCCAGGTAATGAGCAAGAAACGATTCAGTTTTCATTTATCTAAAATTAATGTGCATCTGCCATTCATAATTGTGGAGTCAGCAAGCTTTACAAAATTTGGTCAACACAGAGCAGGCAACAATATGGTTTTCTTACAGTTTGGGATATCATGTTTGAAGCCCCACTCAATGGTGGTGTTTCTTCCTTTTCTTTTGTGCAGAAATTCAAAGGCAGAGTTACTGGTGTTAAAGCAAAATCTGTGGACACTACCGGTGCAGGCGATGCTTTTGTGGGTGGATTTCTCTATTGCCTGGCCTCTGACTTGAGTCTCTATATGGTACAATAATCTTTTTATGTGTAGATGTGCAATGCTATAGTTATCTTATTGTGACACCTTTGTCAGGGGTAGAATGAAATTGCTAATCCGCCGCAAATTGTATATGTTCGCTGTAGAAGCCATCACCCCGACAGGGATGAAAGGCTTGAAATCACAAGTTCAAAATATATTGCAATATCTTCACCTTGGTTGCTTTGTAGGTAGCTAATATTTCTAGAATTGCTTCCCTTGTAACAGGATGAGAAAAAGCTAAGGGATGCACTATTTTTTGCAAACGTATGCGGAGCACTTACTGTGACGAAGAGAGGTGCAATCCCTGGCCTGCCGACTAAAAAGGAGGTACTCGACTTCGTTGAAGAAAATGCTTCAACTTGAAGTCAGGAAGCCAAAACTTTGTTCCTTTGGTAGCTCGATTTCTTTTTTGGTGACAATATAAATCAAGCTTTCCCTTCTGAGTACACAATGTAGACTTTTGCAATATTTTGCAGTTCCCATTCTCTGATCTAAGAGAAGCCATTGGGATATAAGGGAGGCCATTGATGAATGGGGTACACCAGTACTCTGTATGAGTTGATATTTAGCATTACATCTTCTAAACAAGAATTTAAGAGGCAGTAAAAGAAGAAGTGCAGTTCATGTTGCCAAAAAGATGCGCAGAGTTAATACAGGTGAGAAATAAGAACATCTATTATATTGTAAGAAAATGGAAATAAAGAATGGAACTATAATAAAAGGGAAAAGAGAGAATGATTTGCATATGCATTTATTTGGGATAAAAAGAAAATTGAATGGGTTTCTCTTGTATCCACTCCAGCCTAGCCAGAATGGAAAACTAGTAGACTTTGTCAATTCAGGCAACATCAAATCAGAGATATATATGGTAATACCAATACAACGTTATACATATATACTATTCAAAGCATAGTACAGCCACCCAATCAACATTGTTACCGTTGTCCTCATCCAACTGGGAGAGATGTGCTCCGTTACTGAAATCATTAATTCCTATGGCTGGCCTTTTCGTGGGCGAATATGTGGAGGCTTCAGTTTGATTATGTTGTCCAAGTCCATGATCCATCATGTACCTGTAATTTCCTGCTAATGGAATCACCATAGCTTCAGAGTTTTCTTTTGAAGAAGTAGCAAGGGGTTGAGTGCATGGATTATTGATCGAGCGGTCCAATGCTCCATTAATTACACCGGGGCCACAATTGAGCATCCTTCCTGAGGCATGAAAGTTTGGTGCCTGGTGGTTTTCCTGATAATAAGGAATTTGCCTCATCATACCCCCTTGACCTCCACTAGCACATGTGTGTGTAGATGTATAATATGTGGAAGCTGCAGGGGGATTGTAGTTTTCCATCTGATGATGATGATTCCAGTCGGGGCTCCAATCGGTGCTTCTGCTGGTTGTCGCGGCGGTCTTATTATTCTTGAATTTTGTCGAGCTAGGGTTGATGTGGTTCAGTACCAAATTAGGATGGTTGGGTTGAAATGCCTCTAAGGGACGCGGAATGGATACATCCAGAATGTCCTTGTCAGTGGTCTCCATACTACCTATCATTGATGGAAGAAGCATTGATGGAAGAAGCGATTGTGCTGCACTCCGGTCAACGTTCTCTTTTAAGAAATTGCGGTACTTCTGCAAAGTTGTAGGCATCATCCTTCCATTGTTACTTACGTGGGTAGGAGAAAGACCAGATATGTTCAATCAATGAATGGGATATACATACATACATACATAAAATGTCAAAAAAATATCAATTTTCAATATATCTATGGATTTGCATGCATGATGAACACTCTCTCTAGTATTCTTTTACACTATCAAATAACAATGAGAATATACTGATACTCAGTTGAGTATTAGAAAAGAAAATGAGAGGAGATTCATGGAGGAACAAAATTATTTTGGGTTGCATGTATGGAACAACACACATTTACCTATTTCTAGGAATTTACAATAAACAATAGATGAGAGTGTTTGTTTCTTGGTCTAAATTGATAATTACTCTATTTGATCAGAACTCCTTATCTATCTAATGGTTTTCTTTTTTTGTTTTGTTTTATTTTGACTAATTTGTATCTCCTTCCTGCCATATTTGTTTTGTGCGTTTTCTTAGCATAATAAGAACAATAACTTTTTTGGTCAAGCATAATAAGAAAGATTACGAACAAAATAGCAACAATGAAATCAGATTATTTTCCTTTTAACTCTTAAGTTTCTTTTCTTATGAATAGTCTATTTGTGGGCTTCTCTTATTTGTTTTTTTTCTGGTGCTCGCTCATGTATAATCGTTTTACCAACACAACAAATGGATGTCATGGATGTAAGACATTGAAATTATGATCTAACATCTAAACATTTTTAATATATTATTGGTAGAGGTGTAGATATTGGCTAAATATTTCCTTAATCTACCCCTACCCACCCCATATGCAAAGAGGCTACATAAACATGTACAATATGTTCTATGCCATTTTTAAAAGCATCCATGATGATATGGAAAATGATCCTCAGATGATTTGATTGGGATGTGGAATTCCATCTCTACAGAGAAAAAAGAGGCACCACATTGTGTTTACAAGCTCTTTTCACGGGGGTGATGAATGTGGAGTTTTTCCTCAAGAAACCAAGTCATACTTGGTTATTATCTCTATGATTTTGAAGTTATAGAATTGGAAAGCTTGAGCGGAAAATTAATAGAATAAAATTACAAAAAAAAATTGAGTAGAAGAACACACCACATGCTTTAATTTAAGAATATGAATTAAATTATTAAGACACATTTTAAGCATCACTACTAGACAAAAGTGCATATAACATTACCATATCCTTCCCTTCCATGCAGAAAAGCCACAAGGTCCCATTAGTGGACACCCTATGCCTATGCTTAGTGAACTAACCTTCTGTAAATAAGCCATACACATCATAATGATTCATGAAATCAAATTTTCCAAAAACATTGACGAGTCTGATGGAAAATATAGCCATCTATCTATCTTATTTTAGGCACATAACTGAAAAAAAAAAAAGAGCGATGACCAAACCTGTAAATGGCTTGACACTTGCGATCTCCTTAATCCAGGCACTAACATCATCTCTAGGATTTTCTGCGGTGTAGCTCCTGCTTGTATCATCAGTCAATGGAGATTATAAAGTTGTGATCAATATTAATCCGTAAATGATAATATATGGTTTGCAATTTTTTTCTGTGAAAAAATATCCGTAAATTGTAGTTTCTTATCTAGTTTGAATTCATCTGTAGCTTAAAAGAATTAAATATTTTCTATTTAATTACGCGGGAATACGAGTAAATATTGTGAGTAGTAGTAACTTTCTATGCCAACAAAGCTGAGCGCGGTAAGAAAGCGGTGGTGGAGTTCTTCCGTCCAGATGACCTTCCGCTTTCTCGGGGATGCTCCGCTATGCTCCTCGTTCGGCTTCTGCTTCTGCTCCTGCACTTGCATTTGCTGCTCATGATTGGAATCGACGTAACAAGTTCCAGGGTTTTGATCATGAGGGCCATTCTGGTGGTGGGGGAGCTGCAGGTCGTAATTACCATCCCGGATGTTGATGCATTGGTTAATATTGGAGGATGATGGTGGCGAATGAGAGGATCTCGCACTTCCCTTTACTAGATTTGATGCAATTCTTCCTCTTCCTTTTATCGTGTACAACCAAATATTCTTGAGCTGCTCTGGTTCGATGGGCTTAACCATGCAGAATTCGGCCCCAGCTCCTAGACTTCTCAGTATGATAAACTCATCGTCTCTGGATAATATCACTGGGAAACAAGAGGAAAATGTTCATTTATCTTCTGCATATTTGGTCCCTTTAACTTAAACGTTTTTGCTTTTTAATTACGTGGCTATCACATAGATCACCAGCGAAGTGACTAGAAATCTAAATTGGCTTTCCTCCTGCTGGCATGCACATTAAGCATGTCATAAGGTGAAATTGGTTTTCTAGATGAAAAGGGAAAAACAAAGATCAAACACTCACTGATAACAGGCAGCTGGAATTCGTCAAGAATTTTCTCCATTAATTCAAGCCCGCTCATTTCATGCATGTCATAACTAATCATTATAAGATTCACCTTTTCCCGATTTCCCCTCAGAGTAGATAGAGCAGATGCTGGCTGTAATGCTGTGATCACTGAAACAAATAAACGGATGCAATTAACATATTGAGAGGCTATATATGACTTGTGAAAACAGTTGAGAGAGAGTTGATGATGGTTATAAAGAGCAACGTGCTTCCGTAAAGTTTGTTCTGAGATTAAAAACCATTTCCCCCTTTTTTGTGTGAGAAGTAGAACCCTAGGCGTTCTCTATCATAGCTTCACCCCCATGGTTTAGATAAACAAAGCTAATTTCCATAATATTCATTCATGTTTAATGACCAGGACAACAGCAGCCAAATAAGAGTTGGAAGAGGGAGGGGGTCGGGTTTACACAAAAAAGTCAATACTACCTTGATAATTCCACATCTTGAGCAAGGTACACAGGGTGTGGAGATGTGTAACATCATCATCTACAACTAGTATGGGAGTATTTGAGAAGAAGCTCCTACTTTCTTCAGATGCCATTTAATTTGCTAACTGGACAGTTTTTTTTTTCTAATATATATATATATATATATACATATATACATGCACGCCTTATATGGAATAAATATACCTATTAAATATATTGAATAAAAAAGAAAACCACTCAAGGCATTACATTTAGCCTTTAAGCCATGCCATATATGACCCATATATTTATAAACCCGGCAGTTCGTGCGTGATGAAGCCATTCTGGACTGGACGTCATGAGAAGTATGGCCCAGATGCACGCTATCTGGTTTGGGTTCCATTGATAATTTCAAAAAAGTGGTTATGGGCCTGCTTCGAAATTTCTTCATTTTTTTTACAAAAAGAAAAGAAAATTGATGGGCTTAAACTAGCATGCCCATTCAAGATGGGCCTTGTGCTGCTGTCAGAAGAAAGAACACAGCTTATGCACAACATCAGCTGCCAATATTTCAGTTAAATTTTACGGTAGTAGAGGAAAAACACGGTTCATGTGCTGACAATGCTATCACAATTTAACTATATAATATAAAAATGTGCCAACTTGCAAATTGGAGACTATAAAAGCCCCCCCTCCCCTCCGCTCCTCTCCCGCTGTCTAAGGTTCCCCCAGCACAAACACAAATACACACTCTCCCTCATTGCGTATCTCAGTGTAGGGGAAAAAAAGAATAAAAGAGAGAAGAATGTGTCCATACCAAACTTCTCCCCTTCTATGTCAATGTAAACCAAATGAGGAGGACAAGTACATTCCACTCAGTCTCATCCCCAACAACATCAAACTCGACATGCATCAGCAGCAGCAGGAGGACATCCAATTGCCTCCCCACACCACCAACAACTCCAATGCACAAACTCATCAGCACCCATATCATATAATTGGGTTAACCTACGACGGTCTTAACCATTATGACACCGACGACAAGCTGCTGCTGTTGAACGGCGGCGACTGCAAGAGCCAGTCGACGAAGACCCACGTCCTCCACCAATACGAGAATCAGCTGAAGTGCTCTTGGGGGGCAGGCCGGGCCGAGGTGGCACTCAAAGAGGTCAAGAGTATAGGCCGAATAGCCCTCCCTATGGTCCTCACAGGGCTCCTGCTTTACTGCCGGTCGATGATATCGATGCTGTTCCTGGGGCGGTTGGGTGATCTGGCGCTGGCCGGTGGGTCGCTGGCCATCGGGTTCGCCAACATCACGGGCTACTCCATCCTATCAGGCCTGGCCATGGGGATGGAGCCCATCTGCGGACAGGCCTTCGGGGCTAGGCGGCATTCCCTCGTGGGCCTCACCCTCCAGCGGACGATCCTCCTCCTCCTAGTGACCTCCATCCCAATTACCTTCCTTTGGCTCAACATGCGGAGGATCCTCGTCCAGATCTGTGGCCAGAACGAGGCCATCGCGTTAGAGGCACAGTCCTATCTCCTCTACTCCATTCCTGACCTCCTAGCACAGTCCCTCCTCCATCCGCTTCGTATCTATCTCCGCTCTCAGTCCATAACTCTCCCACTCACCTTGTGCGCCGCGTTGGCTATCTTCATCCACGTCCCAGTCAATCTCTTCCTCGTCTCCTACCTTGGCTTCGGCATCAGAGGGGTAGCCCTCGGCGTCGTCTTCACCGACTTCAACCTCGTCGCCTCCCTTGTCGCCTACATCCTCTTCTCCGGCATTCACAAGAAAACGTGCAAGTCCTTGAGTTTCAATTATATGATCGTCGACGTCAAGGTGAAGGCCGAAGAGTGGCGATCCCTCTTGAGGCTTGCCGTCCCGAGCTGCGTCTCCGTCTGCCTCGAATGGTGGTGGTACGAGATCATGATCTTGCTGTGCGGGCTACTTGTGAATCCGAGGGCCACCGTCGCCTCCATGGGGATCCTTATCCAGACCACCTCTCTCATCTACATTTTCCCTTCCTCACTGAGCTTCTCCGTCTCGACCCGGGTTGGGAACGAACTCGGTGCGAACCGTCCTGCCAGAGCCAAGCTCGCTGCAGTGATGGGGCTGAGCTGCAGCTTCGGACTGGGCCTAACAGCCCTGTTCTTTGCGGTGATTGTGCGGAAATCATGGGCCCGCGTATTCACCGCGGATGAGGAGATTGGAGCCCTCGCGGCACTGGTGCTACCCATCATCGGACTGTGCGAGCTAGGAAACTGCCCCCAGACTACGGGATGCGGAGTTCTCCGGGGCACGGCCAGGCCCAAGACCGGCGCTAACATTAATTTGGGGTGCTTCTACCTTGTCGGAACACCAGTGGCCATCGGACTGGCATTCTTCGGAGGTTTCGATTTCAAGGGACTGTGGCTCGGACTTCTAGCGGCGCAGGGGTCCTGCGCGATGGTGATGCTGATGGTGGTGTGGCGTACCGACTGGGAGCATGAGGCGCGAAGGGCAGAGGAGCTGACCAGATCAGCCGTAGCAGTAGAAGAGGCAGTTGCAGAGGCGGAGGCGAAGGATGGTAGTGGGTGGGATGGTGGGGTTGAGCAGAAACAATTAGCTATGCCTGAATTCGTGGGGGTCGAAGACACTTTGAATTCAGATAACGTCATCGTCATGGTGGGTGATGTTGATTACGCACCACCTGTTTGAGAGCTACTATAAGTATACATACATATTAGATATTGATATATAGGCGCGCACATATATCTATATATATATATATACACACTTTGTGAGTTTTGTTTCTTAATTGATTTCGCATGCTATTCAAAAAAATGTACAGCACTATCACTACTGTGTGTGTTAGATGGATGGAAATAAATGATGAGATTTTATTTGGTAGGCTAATTAATGACATCCACGATGGATGCAGGGTAAGGACTAGGGTACGGCAGGGCATAAATCTCTTTTTGTTTTATATGAGAAATTAATTTCATTCCAATTCACACTCAAGCTGGTCAAACATCAAATAAATTAGAAAATAAAATTAAAATGACAATTTGAGCATTAGAAAGACAGAGACAGTCATTGTCTTGTATTGCTATACTAATACTATACTAGTTAATAGGTAAATGCAAGAAATCTGGGGAAGATTTGATATGTCGGAGGTTAGAGGTCTAACCGCGTCAACAATATACAGCACTTGTCTCCAGGTCTAAGAGGGAGGGAGGGAGGGAGGGAGGGAGGATGCCAATACCAGTTGCATATATCATGATAAAATCATTTTTAATCCGAAAAAGAAAATATCCTAATTAAAAAGAAAGAGGCAGCTTGGACTCTGTCCAAGGCTTCGAGACAAATAGGAAACATAATATATATATATATATATATATATATCAACATGAATTTTGAGTTGATGCATATGTTTCACGCCAAAACTTATATATTATTATTATTATTATAAATGCATTAGTAATTTTATGGGAGAAAATAATCACATTTTTTGTAAATATTTTTGCAAAAGTCTATTTTATACTAACTAAAACAAATTTGATACATAAAAACTTACCAAGAGATAAGTAATTAGGATTGATATTCCAAAAGACTGTGTGATTAGTTTCACGGACATCCAATTTAAGGATATGAAGTCTCATATTGTCTGCATGGATATATCGACTTTTGAGAATGTTATTGAAGCTAAGAGGGTATTGGAGTGTACAAGTGTTCATAAAGAGGACGAATAATATGAAGAAGCGTATTTTTTGGGCGGAAGAAACTTTGATGGACCTATGGTTGCAAAGCTGACTTTGTTAACAAGGCATATATTAAATTCAAGTTGCAAGAGAATAATAATTGGCAGCATGCACCAGCCAAGCCAATGTTACTCTCCTCCCCTTCATTGATTTGAGGCATCATCTTGCACTTCTGGTAGGACCATGCGGTTTATATCATTTATGTCCAACCGTTAGTACCATTCTTTGAAATGGCATTTACAATCATTTAGGAATCAGATTGGATTGCATGTGATATCCTTTCTCTGACGAGTCAAGTGGACAGCTAGAGAAAGTGCTTTGGCCTTTCTCACATTGACAGTTTGGTTGTTGTGTCCATCCATCCTGCATAGTAGCTAGCTGGGGAAAATAACTGGTAAAGCTATAAACAATATAAAATGATATAGGTTCGTACTCACATATATATATATATATATATTCCATCCATAGACCATTTCAAACTGTCTCTTCAGAGCTGGGATCAGATGGGATAGAGATAGAATCTGTCTATCTACAGAGATCGCACGCTTCAATATTATAAGTGAGCTAGGGTTGGGTTTGGGGTTGGGCATGGATATATTCATATAAAGCTATACATATAAAAAAGTGTATCATTATGTTCGTTGAATTCATTAAGTAGCTAGCTGATTCGTGTGGGTATGATAATGAACGTTTTGTTTCAATTGGCGGTTGATGATTTTGCTGAAATTTTGTCGATTGATTGCATGATTCACAAAAAAAAAAGAATTGAATGTGATGATACTATCAAATTTAATTATTCTCAAGCATGCACTTAACGAGATCATGATTGTCACGAATCCTATAATATTTTTAAAATTGATGTATAATTATTACTTAATTTCCTATCATATTATTTCATTATACATTAACATAAAATAAAATGAATGAACTATTTATCCACCGTCTTGTTATAAAGGGACTCCTATATTTTTCCAACATGTCTTTGTACATGAACTGAGACACATGATATGCCATGCCGTCCCCTGTTAAAAAGCCATTAAGCCAGCTGCCTGCTTGAATATAAGAATGATTTCAGTAATCTTAATATATACACACAACAGACAGAGCATACAAACACGTGTTGTGTTTGTGTTACACTCGAATATTACTAGGTGTGTGTGGCTGATATTAAAAAAGTATATTACATTGCGAAGAGATAATGTAAAGGTGTGCTGTAGATTCATTCTCTGGTCTGGGGGCTGAAGGGACGCCCCATGAGTTGAATCTTTTGAATCTAAAGTAATGATGAAGACAAGCACGCCGCCCAATATTCTATTCTCATATCACTCGGCGACGATTCTAGCAAATGAGAGCGGTTTCCTTTCTACGCGTGTACATACGTACGCAAATACAGCCTAGCCTCAACATGAGATTGCATAGACAACAAACAAACACTCCATTTGGTTGGGTTCCATCAAACATGAATGTGAATGTGAATGTGATGTGAGTGAAAATAACTGTGACTGGAACTGAAACTCTGGGAGTGCCTATCACCATTCATTCCATTCCGTCGAGATGGCGCCCTTTGTATCCAAACCTATTAAATTACTATGGGCTGACTGAGCAACGGGAGGGACGGGACCGGGAGTACTACTGCACCTTCTTAATTATTAAACAATTAGATTATAATTGTGTCTATTTTTCTTCTTGCAAAATAAACCTAAACTAGGCGGTCTTTGGAAGACGTAAGAGGTATCGTGCCTGGCGGGCGGGCAGGGAGGCAGGTACTTTGAATCTTGACAAAAACAAAAACAAAAACAATTGTACTACATAATATGCCTTTTTTTTTAATATGCCAAATGTCAAATGGGTGTCGGCCTCCCGTTAGAGGGAAACTTTTAACAAGGTCTTGATCGTTGCCTCCAAGTACGTATACATATATGTCATTAAAATGGCAAATATGGTTGTAATTTTGAGTGTTAATCCAATTTAATTTTCGTTCATGATTTAATTTAATTTAATAGTTCATTCAACATTTAACAAAGTTTAAGGTTCTATAGTAACATTCGTTGCCAATAAATATTACACATTAATATACATAGCTTAAATATAAATTAAAATTCAATTATATATTATATATGTATTCATTCATTTCTACAATTCTACAATTGTAATGTATAAAATATTCATATTTTATACATCAATAAATAATAAAATAAATTATAGATTTCATGCCAATCCTAGTGTTATGCATCATCGGATGTTATGGTACCTCCCTTTACTTTTTTTACTAGAATAATTAACCATACTCTATTAGAATTAGAAGACAAAATATTATTTTACGTATATATCTTATTTATGTTTTACTTTTATTCACTTTTTAAAATATTTAAAGGAAATATAATTAATAAATAAAAAAAATAATTATAACTGTAAAATAGAAAACTACCATATAGGGGATGAGGGTACGGGCCATGGAACCCCAAAATCAATCCTTTTAGACCACCTCTCCTACAAGAACATGTTTTTCTCCTATAAAATCTTTTCCTCCCATTGCTAATTCATCCATGCAGCTTGTATCCGGGCATGTTTTTTGATGTGTTTTCCAACTATTATTGAGTAGGACTCACCTTCAATCTATCATTCTCCTCACCTATTAACTTCTATTACCTTCCTTTGACATTAATTAATAAAAAGTAGCCCACCCCTTTTTCTTCTCATTTACAACAATTAAGATATCTTCAACTAACTTTCTTATTAAGTAAAGTAAAATTATTTATAGTAATATATAGTTGAATATTTCATGTATTCATGGCATGTATAATATTTAGGGTTTTTAGTAATATATATATATATAATATGTAATTAAGAAAAAAATATTATCTAATCCATAAGAACCAAAGATGTCTAGTCCAAAATCCGTCTTTTTTGGGAGATGCATGTGGCAGATTTTGGGATGGTGCCAATTCTTATACAATACCCCATATTAAGTCAATACAAGTGGACGGTGGATATACACCGCCCATTTAACTAGCTACATTCATTTTCACTCAAATTAATTGCATAAATACATTACTAGGTGAGTCTCCTCATGAACAATATAGTTTAAGTGCCATTAATCCATCTAGCTAGCTACATTCATCTTTACCAAACTTAATTACATACATGAGACCAACTCATACAAGTAAATCTATTGAAATACACATCTAGATATATAAACTTTGTTGTATGTGGTATAAATGACTCGCACATTAATAATGATGAGAGCTTTCTAAATCACATATACTAAATAATAATATCAATTCAAATTTAATAAAAATATTATTGATATAAAATATAATTTATTATTATATAAAATTTATATAATTATGTCATAATTATATTTTATATAATTAAGATTAATATTTAATTAAAAATTATATAATTTAAAAATATTTTTAAAATAAAATTTATCATATAAGATATATTTATATAAATATATGATTATTTTATAAATTTTCACGTTTTATCTGTTATATTAAAAAATCTGTAATTTTCCTTATTTTATCATCTAAAATCAAAATGTAATTTAATACTCAAAATTAATTTTAATAAATTTATATTACATTATATTATATTATATATAAACTATATTATTAAAAAAATTGTAAAAAATATTTATTAGAGAATAAAATTTACTTTTATATAAAATATATTAATGTAATAAAATTATTTTGTATAGAAAAATTATTAATATAAGGTTACATGAAAAAATTATATCTATCTTATATTATATATATATAAATATTATTATAATATATATATTATAATATAATTATAATCATTTATAATAATTACAATATATAAACAATAAATATTTTTTTATGATTATATATTTTATAAAAATTAAAATTATGAAATATAATATATTATTTAGAAATTATATATTAGATTATAAAATAATTATATTATATGTGTAATAAAAATATATCATAAAATAGTTGAAAAATAAAATTTTTTAATATGAAATATTGATGTATTTAAAAAAATATTAATTTTATTATTATTACAGCCACAAAAAAGTTTATGAATGTAATTAATAAAATTATTTATAAATTATATATATAATCATTTAATTAAAATTTTTATTATTTAATTAATAAAATAATATATTATAAATACGTATTATTTATTGTGGGCAAAAAATATGATTATAGTTAATGATAATATTTATAAAACTATATATATATATATAATTATTTAATTATTTAATTAATAAATAATATATTATATAACAAATATTATTTGTTGTGGTTAAACAAAATATTATTAATATTTTTATAATAAAAATAAATATAATATATTATGAAAGATAATATATAATATTATTATATAGTGATTTTATATATAATAAATTAAATATATATATATATTATAATAATTATAATATTATTTTATTTTGATTTTAAATAATAAATGATTATATATATATATATTATAAACAAAGATATTTGATATTTGTAAGATGCTAGAGGCACATATTATTTTTTATTTGACTATTTATTAAAATATAATATTCTTATATTAACTTAATTGGAATAATAAAGCAATGTTAGGTTAGAGATTTTCTAATGAACCAAATACCATAATCATTTATCTCTACGACATGGAGAAAAAAGAACATGTGAACATAATGAAAAAAGGCAAATAAAAAGATTACCTTACGTAATGACATTCCATAGCAACCTAACCCAACCATTGAGATATCCATACTCATCCACATCCCCATTTACGGATTGAGGGGATTGGATGATGTGAATCTCTATTGACTTCTTCTCGTGATAGAAAGAAAGAAGAGAAAGCCTCTTATAAATTAGGGTACGCGCATGAAAGTATTGCATTCGAGGAAGAAGAGATAACGTATGTATTCCAATTTTCATTATGACGTTGCTGTTGTTGTAAAATATTAGAAAATAAAGACACTATTGTTATTGAATGTCTCTATCATGCCCTGCCTGCTGGCTGCTTGCCAACTAAGAGGGCCGCCATAAATTAGAAAAGCTCATAAATTCTTATGCAGCAAATATTGCCAAACGAGGGAGGCAGCATTGGGAACATGTCGGCAATAGAGGAAATCTCGTGTAAAAGAATTCTAAAAAAATAAGAGCCTCTATTAGAACAGTATATAAGTGGGGATGACAAAAAGTAGTCGGGTAAACGTGCACGTCGTCTCGTCTGGTCCATGTATATCGGTCTCTTGTAGTGTCACCCAGCACATAGCGTTGGTGGAAGTAATTTACCTAAGCACCCAAGTTGATATATTTGAGCTTAGCCTTTAGTTTCAGTTTTTATTATATGTGAATTAATACCCTTTAGTTGTAGTAGTATATGTAGATTCAGCCCATTTGTATCCACCACACCTATCTCTTTAGACATGACATCATGATTTCTCCCAGTTCTCATTCATAATGTTATGGCTTGCTTTGATCCCATACCTTCCAACATCCTATTCCTTTCCTATACTACCATTCGTGCATATATTTTTACATTATTTTATCTACGATCAAACAAAGTCTTGAAAGCTTAGCGTTCCAGTCCGGCGGCAGGACACAGGAGCTAGCCGGCCTGCTTACCTTGTGGGACTTTGCTTTTTCAATCTGACAAATGCAACACGTTTTGCGGCTGCTATGCTATGCTAGGTAGGCTACCCTCGTTCTTAGCTGAATCCCTCCCCCGCCCACGTGGACATAAGCCCATCTTATATGCATGGAGGAGGAGCGGAGATGAGATTGAGGGGGCACATGTGGAGATACGCAATAACCCACTAAAGATGGACGAAAGCGGAAGTGGAAGTGGAAGTGGGGACATGAAGATGTGCAAAAAAGCAAAAGGGGGTCAAATGTTGGGCGAACCCCACTCGTTTCGGTCCAATGGATGGATGGACAGGATCAGGAATGTTAGTCACCTCTTTTTGAGTCAGGGGAAGAGCAGGACACCCCTCCTCAGAGCCAAATTATCAGTCGAGGTAAGCTGAGCTGGCCCTAGGATCCCATTTCTGCTGAGCTGATAGAGAGAGAGAGGGAGACAGATTGTGAGAGCTTAGTCTTCAATAATGTTTTAATATTTTACCTTTATAGTTCATATGGTGAAGTTCATCTTCTATTTATGAACTTATTCAATTACAGCTCCCCTACCCCCAACCCAGCTAGTTGCCTGCCAAGTTAGAATACTCACCATTCACCACCAATAATAAATGTCATATATAACGTTAATAAATACTTTAGTATCACCTTGTTTTCCAAAAAGTACTATTGTTTGTCTCACCTTCCACGTAATAAATGTATATGTTTTCTTAATGCAATGCGGATCTCAAAACCTTGTTGTTTTTCTAAGTATATATATATATAGGAGTTTTCACAAGTTCATTGAGATATAGCTAATCCAAATTACAAGTCTGAATATATATATATATATATATTTAAAATAAAAATATTCTGATTCATCTAAACCAACTAATCTTACTAACCGTGTTGTTTTCTACCTGTTCAAATACTGCATATCTTAGATTGGGAAAGTCAAGAAAATTACAGAGACGTGTCACCGGTCACCACCCACCCGCCTCTTACAAATTATATTATAATAGCGCATATACATGTGTAGCCTCTTTTTTTTGGGTGAATAGTACGTATATATATTGCCTCCATTGCCATACATCCATACTTAATTTATAAAAAATAGATTAACTAATGGAAATCCGATTAATTTACAAACCCCTATATTAGTGTCTATCTTTAAGGATGACATACTTATCAGTATCATTCATATGCTTCATTAGATTAACTCATCACCAAAGAATTAGCGGGTGCCGGACATACCTTAGCCGCCTAATGCTTATATTTTTTTTGTAAGTTGCGAATGCCGATTTTGACTAGAAATAATATTGCCACCATAAACTTTTAGTCGTGCTTAGCCGGTGCCCTTGACTGCTCACCTTCACCAGTCGCAGATGGTGCATGTGCGGTGATGAAGATCATGCTCGAGATCCCCAGTCAATGAATGCATTCTGATCCATTCCAGGTTAATTAAGAAGACCATCTGATGAACGATGAGATGGGTGCCGTGCCATGGATGGAACTTTTACAATGGAACGAAGTGCATGCGTGTGGATAAACCGACCAGTCAAACAGCACCGAAATCTGCGACTGCCACCTCGATTCCAATATAAGATTAGGAGGACTATACATCCACTATACAATATATAAAATAACTTGGATACCCATGTAATTGAGGATGAGATGTGAATGACTCCCTCCCACTCAGAAAAAAGCATAATATTATGCTTATCCACAACGTAATAACCCCAGTCCCCAAAATTATCATCTTTTAATGTCTTTTTTTTTAAAATGGGTATATTAATTGGTTGGTCTGATGTAAGTAGTTAGTGGATCAATTAAGGGATTAGTTACAAAATGGGCGGGCCGTTCTTTTCCGTAATGGGCATTTCAATGTGCGTTCAGTGAAGGGGCCCATCATCTTCAAGGTTAGGCCTATTGATGCTCACTTTTTGGGCTCATATCTCAAACATTTCAGCTTGGCCTAGAAAACAAGAAATGAAATTCTTATTCTCCCCTCCCTCCCTCTACAAAATATTTTTCAATTAAAAAAAAACTTAAAACGGAACGCTTTATCTGCTGCTTTATCTGCTGCTGTGTTGTGTTCTCCCCTGCATCTGAATAGGATAGGAGGAGGAGGGGGGGAGAGGTGGATATCAGTTCAGACATACGATGAAGAATGGTACTTAAAATAAGAGTTGGATACATGGAAGCTCTCAGGCTGAGATGCCAATTTTACTCCTTACACCGGAAAAGTGCCATTGCTCAAACTTCCAGGACGAGGCCTCCCATCTCTTGCTCTGCACAGCCCTCTCAACCCAGCATCAAGGTAAAAGTCCTCTCCTGCTCTCATTCCTTTCGCTGATTCATTTAGGATACGTAAGTAAAATGAGATGGCCTTCTTAAGGTCATCATAAATGGAGCAGCCAAGGAAATCGGGAGGGCGGCTGTGGTCGCGGTGACGAAAGCCCGTGGCATGGAGGTTGCTGGTGCTGTTGACTCTCATTTAGTTGGAGAGGACATTGGCAAGGTTTGCCTTTCTTTCAGAAATCTTTCGTTTTTTGCCACTCCCTCCCACGAAATTACATGTGCCTTTCTCTGTTACATTATCCTTTTTTTGTTCTCATCTGATTTGTGGATTTACTTTTTTTTTAACTTTCATTCTATCTACAAACAACACAGGTGGCTGATATGGAACCTCTAGAGATACCCATTATCAACGACCTCACCATGGTCTTGGGCTCTATTTCTCAGGTAACATCTCATTCTCTCGGTGCACACTTGGCTGGCTGTAAGATCGCGGATGCCAATATCAGAAACAGTTACAGCATTCAGTGTACGCATGTTAATTTACTCCTAGATCATCCCTGAGCGATACACAGGATGCAAGTGCTGGTGATCAATCATGAGTAGAGATGTATTATAGGGGATGGGCCGGTGTCTTCCTTCCATTGTGCCATCGTTGAGGAAATTGAATTCTATTGAACGCCATGGAGAACCAAGCTTTCCCACATCTCCTAGCATGTTTTTGAAATCTTTCACGATTGTTTCTATTTTTCCCCCTTTGAGAAGTAATTTATATCAATTTATGCTCACAAATTTCACGTCAACCCTGGATTCTCTCTTTGCACTTGAGAGTTTCCCATGTACAAAACCCACAAAAATCTGAACAGTCATTGGAACATCGAAAACATTTTCTGATATTTCTAGTTGTTATTCCATTAGGAGATTGAGCAAGAATGTGCCTTTTTTTTCCTTTTTCCTAATTGAGTTCAGATATGGATACTTTCTACAATCTCTTGACGCTAAACTTTAGGCGGTCTCTGGTGGAAGGCACTCCTAATCTATCTACATTTTTCTTTTTATATCTCCATCTCCATATTGCAAGTCTTTGATGTGTTCTGTAACTATTTAACGATTCATTGATGGATCAAAGTGCTATGATGCTGGCATATTTGCAGTCTAAAGAAATTGGAGTTGTGGTTGATTTTACTGACCCTTCCATTGTTTATGACAATGTGAAACAGGTTAGTCATCTAGATCCCTTCTCTCAAGTCCATTGAGTGATGATTAATAAAAGGCATATATAGCATGAAACTGAAATGTGCATTTTTTCCCCAAATCTCGATCAAGCATTTCTTTTCCTTCTGTTTTTTATTCGGTTCCTACCAGGCAATAGCATTTGGCATGAGAAGTGTGGTTTATGTGCCTCGAATAAAGCTTGACACGGTGACTGCATTATCAGCTTTCTGTGAAAAAGCCAGCATGGTGAGCATAGGGTGAGACTTTTGACAAGTATAACTTCATGCATGCCTTGCTTTTTTCTTTAGCCCGTAGTTCATTGGTCTGGCTATTGTGTGTATCTCAGGGATGCCTGGTTGCACCAACACTCTCTATAGGGTCAATACTGCTACAGCAGGCTGCAATCTCTGCTTCCTTTCACTACAACAATGTAGAAATTGTGGAGTCGAGGGCCAATTCAAGGGTGAGAGATGAACCCTACCTATCCCTCCTTGGGAAGTAGATATTCAAGTTTTTTGAGCATATTGAATAGTTTTTGTAACATGAAATATCTCATAATTCGATGTTAATCCTTGGATTGGATAACGTACAGGATCTTCCATCAGTGGATGCAGTCCAGATAGCAAACAATCTCTCGAATCTCGGTCAGCTCTATAACAGAGAAGACTTGACAACGGACGTAAAGGTAAGGTTTTCCTTACACCTATATATTTTTCCTGTTTCTTTTTTCCTTCTACATTAGTTGTTCACAAGCTATATTTACGGCCAACATGAACACCTCATTGTGATTAAGGACAAGATCAGAGCCATGGTCCATCTTAAGAAGAAAGTAAAAAAAAAACAATTATTAAAAAAGAAAAGCAGAATAGAGCGTCAAGGTTTTATATGGTATAAACCTACTTACCTAATAACATGAAAAGGCAAGGGGTCAAGTTTTGGGAGAAGACGGAGTAAGGGTACACAGCTTGGTGCTACCGGGCCTTCCTTCCAGTACAACTGTTCACTTTTCCGGACCAGGAGAGGTCTTCTTCTTCTACTTCTTCTTCTACTTCTTCTTCTCCTTTTCCTACTTCTCCTTCTTATATGCGTTGGATATTTATTGCAGATATACACTATTAAGCATGACATCACGGACGTTCAAAGTCTCATGCCCGGCTTAATCCTAGCTATAAGGAAGGTGGTCCGTCTCAAGGTATATCATTATGAGACTCTCTGTGGGGTATAGATTTCATCAGCTTCAACCCCCTTTCTTTAAAGCTATTTCATTCATGGTTGTGTGTATTTTTTAATGCAGAATTTGATATATGGCCTGGAGAAATTTTTGTAGACTCCCAAGCTAGGTTGAAAGGGAACTTGAGAGCTACACGTATGGACTAAAGCTTTTTCAGGGGAGAGGCTGGAGATAAATTTCACAAAATTTCCTATATATTATCGTTCATTAATTGAAGCTAAGGCATATATATATACGCACACTTTGTTTTTTTCCATCCCAAAACAAAAACAATGTTAATTTTTCCATTGGGATGATGAGTGATGCATGATGCTAATGCTAGTCCGGGGTCGTGGGTTGTACTTATCTTCGGTCGAGAAGCATACAAACAATGTCCACGTTACCGAGAGACACCCAACGCACCAGGCCCAAGTTCAGTTTGCCCTCCGGATCGAGAGAGCTATGAGGTGTGCCCCCTTACCCATGAGGTTGGCCTTTGTTATGGCCCGCTGCTTTTGATGCCTCGTTCCATTCCGTGGGATGGGACCCATGGGTGGGTATCCTGTCCATCAATCTTATAATATAATTATAAAATATGTATTTGGGCACATATATAGTATGATTGAGGTGGATAGAGTCATGAGGCCTGGCTGTCACTGGGTCCTATCGGCCCCCTTATCAATTGGAAGATGCACTAGCTAGGCAAGGGAGGATTAAGCTCTATCATGTCCACTTATGTCGGTATTTACTATGTACAAGCATGAAAAGGCCTATTTATGGTAATCCTTGGGGTTTGAAGTCCGATGTAATCAAATCTATTTTATAAGATACTAATATCAAGCACGGATATATATACTTACTTTGCCCATAAGAATCCATCCATCAACATTTCTACCTCCAAAATAGATATCCAAACCAATCCCTCCCTTGGTAGGGTAGGTACTCTCTGTCTTGTCCGTAGATATCATTATTCTTGTCAGCGGGGCTGGTTGGCTGGTCCGCCGAGAACTGCCTGCCCCTGCATTTAGTGGTTTCATGTCTAATATCTATGCCCCTGCTTTCTTTTCCCTAATGGGCCAGTTTGTTGGAGGTGAAGGTCCTGGTATCAACACATCTTCCTCAACTGTTCCCAAATAGGTAGTTTAAGTCTAGGACTCTTCTTTTGTGTTACTTCCCATGTCAGACTGTTCTACCACATTTGACTGCCTCATAATGCACAAGATACGCGAGCATCCATTAATATTGCTAAAAAGGAGGAGCACCAAGAACCGGGGCTTCATTAGAAAAAACAATTGGACAGTACTACTGGTTTCTAAGCATGCATATCTCCATTGATTCATTTGAATATCTGAAGAAAACATTTATTTTTCTTCTCTCTCAGACCCCCGACTGACTCAAATAGGTAGAACACAAACTATCAAAACAGATGGCTTTCCTAAGATATACAAAGTATTAATAGCCATCACAATTCCAACTTGAGGTAGATACACAGCTCAGGTAATGACACCAGTGGCACCTGTCATTCCCATTCTCCCCACGGATGAGCATCACCAATCCCGCGGTCAACCTGAAAGTCACATTCAAATGCCAATACAACAGACCCGTAGTCTCATTTCATTTTTGTAAAAGCCAAAGTAAGAAGAGTCCTCAACCACCTCTGTTAGAACCCCTGTGACTGGTAAAGATCCAAAAGGACCTTTCTTTTTTCTATTTGAATCCGATTTACAGTGCAGAACAAACATGATATCATCAGAACGTTAAGGATCAAATCGAAAAATATGTTTATTATCCTTTTAACTTCTACCAGGTAAAGAAGGTAGCCTCACCCTGAAACCAGCAGCACCAACGAAACAATCCACAAGACATACTGGTGAGCTTTATACTTGGATTTGACAGGAACACCTGCTGGAAGATTACAACTAGCTAACCATTCCAGTTGAGGACGAGGGAACAGGATGAACCCCAGCAGGAACCCCGTCAAAAACCCACCAATGTGGGCGAAATTATCAACATGCGGAAGAATTCCAAACGTGAGATTAATGGCCACAACAATCAGAAGGGTGAGTAAGGCAGCAGCCTATAGGAGAAGCCAACACGAGAGAACAGTTAGTACATGATAGTGTGCATTAGCAGATTCAATTGAGTCCCAGTAAGAGGCCCTACGTATGGCGGCCATCCTAATAACATGAAGATATTACCTAAAAAATGAAGGGGAAAAATCACACGAGGATGAATTTCTACAAAGAGAGGGAGAGCTCTAACCGAGCCCCACCTTATTGGTGTAAAGACCCCAGTTAGTGAGCAATTCCGAAAGCATTGTTCCAAGAAGCCCAAACAGGGCGCCAGATGCACCCACAGAAATACCACTGTGAATGAATAGAGAGGAGAGCACACTCCCTCCGAACCCTGACAATAGGTAAGTTATTCCAATTCGAACTGCCAAATCAACATCTCAAGCGTCAGTTTAGGTGAATGAATAACACAAATTTGCCACTATAGAATTATAATCAACCGAGAAAGATATCCCAGAATTCAACGGCTTCCACGAAAACATACCAAATCCGAATTGCTGTTCAAGGCGAACTCCGATGAAGAGTAGACTCAACATGTTGGCGAGGAGATGAATGATGCCAGCGTGCAACCAGATACATGTAATGAGTCGCCACCCCTGATGACGGTGCACAATTTTGGTCCACTCCAGAGCTCCCAGCTTATCCAATCTTCAAAAAAAAAGGAGGGAAAATGATGTATGATCAATTGATCCCGTTCAAGCAGACGCTTTGAGTTCTATCCTATTTGATATCCAAATCACAGAGCTGAATAATTAGACATGCTTACGTTCTAGAAGACGGTCCAAAGAGAGGATTCTCCCGAAGCGGCTCGAAAGAGAACCTGCCGAGAAACCTAGCGACGCAGGCAGTGCCAGAGTGGTGGTTGGGACAGTTATTGATGTACATCAACAGCAGGAACATGGCGACGTTGGCCACAACCACCATAGGGACCAGCCACGAAGTCCACTGGTCCTCGCCGTCCTCAATCCCAAGGGAGGATGATGAGGAGTAGTTGTAAGACGTCAGGATGCTCTTTCGCGCGGTCCCTGCTCCTCTTGGCCCGCTGCCGCTGCCAGTGCCATGGCCATCCATCTCTAAAACTTCGGCATAGGGCATTTTCGCTCTCCGCAACCAATGTAGCACTGGCAGATAGGCAGGCGCGCGCGCACACACCCAGTCCCGACTGTCTCTTGAAACTGATGCCTCTCTGATCTGAATAATAGAGTACTGTGGAGTTGGTGGAGGGCTTTAATGGAGTGGAAGCAAAAGGGAACGTTTTGTGGGAGTCAGTGTCATAGGTAAATCAATAAATAGGTAAATAAATGACAAAAAGAATAATCATCCAATTATATTATTATTATAGATATCCGAAAAAAAGAAAAGAAAAGATGTCATATAATTATTTAGTACAAAATCGAATAAAATTAATTTCCAGGATAAATAAGGAAGAGAAAGAGTAATAATTTCTCAGGTTTTCTAACCGTCCGTCATATGATCATTTATCATAGTTATTAGTTACACACACAAGTCAAGGCCTCCTATGACGACCATACAGTAACCTAACAGGAGAGGAGACGACCATTTATATTATATAACATAATATGAAAGAGTCCAGCCCAGCACAGCCCAGCCCATATGCTTCTCTCGTCTCGTCTCCAAGGCCGTACTACTACCCAGCCCACAAGCCTTGATATATTTTTCATTTGTAATTATGCCATCTACTCCTCTCCATGCATGCCACGCACGGTGCACGTGCACTCACCAAGCCCCTCGTCCGTCTATCCATCCATGGATAGACAGACAGACACATACTCCTCTATATGTTGTGTGAATTATTGTCAACCCAAGAATAATACTCATACTGTACAGTTTTTTTTAATTATGATGATATCTCCTGTTAGTATCTGTTCTCTTCTCTCTCTTGGAGGAACGAGGGAAGGGAGATGCAGCAGCAGCAGAACCTATCTCTCTACAGTATAGTAGTAGTGCTGCAGTGCAGATAAGATGCTCCCAGATCTGTTGTTCCTGATCTGATGATCATGGTCTTGATGCTCTCAACGTCAGCAGATAATAGATGCTCATGAAACAGTCAAACGACTCAAACCATCCCATCCCATCCCATCCCACATACCAAACCAACTCTCCTTTCCTTTTTCGACTCTATGTCTGCCTGTCTGCAACTTCGTTCCAGTCCTCCCCGAGTGGGGTGAAATGAACCTTTTTAAATTTTAAAATTTAAATTTATCTATCTATTCTTTTCTTTTCAACAACTCGAAAGAGGATGAAATAAACAAAGACGTGCAACTCTATACATACACACCGTCCCGTGCAAAAATATTTGCAGACTTCATCCCAAAACATGGTGAGAGAGAGAGAGAGATAAAAGAGATAAAAGATGGGGGTGGTGGCCCTGGTGGTGGGGTGGGGGAGGGAATCTCTTCTCCTGTCAGTCCTTCATCCTGCCCATCTCACTCCAGTTCCTATTTTCATGCTCTCTTCAAATTTTCATTTAATATTCAAACAAAAACAAAAACATTCATTTAGTTTCTCCTTCTCTTCTCGTTGTTTTTTGAAATAAAACAACTTAGAAGTGCTAGCTAGATTTGTATACGTGTAAAATTTCATTGTTAACCAGAGAGAAAATAAATACAAGACATATATTTGGAGAATGCCATTATAATGAAAATTAACTTAAAAAAAATACTTACTTCTATTGAAAGTCTAGAGCTTTTCCCAAGAGAAAAAAAAGAGGAACTTGCTTGCATCCGCAGAGTCACCTCACAGTCTCTCTCGAATTTCCTTTTTTGGGCGTCTGATCTCTCTCACCTTTCTCTTCTCTTCCCCAGTCCCAAAGATAGCTTTTAATCTTGCCCTTGGCAGACTGGATGAAAGAAAAACAAGCTCCCCTCCCTACAACCACTACATACAGTGCAAAAATGAGGAAACCATAAAATCAAAATTTCCGAATATAATTATCTCAACAAATCGTACTTAAAAATCTTATACATAAGCGTGCACGCATCTGCACTGCGATGGAGGATGAATGACACTCCCTCCCCTCACCTCCCATTGAGTCCGAGAGTTTATTTCATTTTATTTATATCTTACTAAAACAGAAGGGGCTATTAGGGGGGGAAGAAGAAGGAGGAGGATGCGATTAAATGAGCAATATTAATGGGATGGAATGGAATACTTCTATTTTTGGTTGGGTTTGGATGTAGTACCTGGCCGTGTGTGGAGTCTGGGGCTGGACTGACCTGGTCTGCTCTGTTCTGCTCTGCTGTGGTGAGACTATTAATTTTATTGAGGGAGAAGAAGAGAAGAGTAGAAAGAGATCGAGAGGCAAGGAGTGAGTGAGTGAATGAATTATTATCATTATTGTTAAGAATCAGTCCTTCCTATAATAAGAATATAATTGCACTGCAATTAATCATTCACCTCCTTCTCTTCCTATAAAAATATCTCATATTTTGATCGATTTATGTTTACTTCTGTGCTGTGCTGTGTATCATATTCCCAAGAAAAGAACCTTAAAATTTTCACACGCAGTCTGTCTCTGTCTCTCTCTCTCTCTCTCTCGATCTCCAATACTTACAGGAGAGAGATTGTTAACCCAACTTACTTAATTCCACTTTAGACTACCTGATATCTCCTCGTTAGTGATAGGCAATGTTGCGTGGTTTTACTATCACTGGTACTAATGTATTCCATGTCCAGATTTGTCTCCCTGCAAGTCATGTTCATCTAAAACTACGTTCCTTGCAAGTGTCATGTTATGTGGGTTGTGGAGTCAGTCTCTATACACATACACATTGGTTTCCTTTTCTTCATTTTTGGCCAAGTTTATTTAACTTATTCTTTTCGTTCAAAGAATAAGCAGGAAGGAGATGATAGAATCTTTCAAATCAAACGAAATGATGATGTCACGGATATTAAAAATATAGTGGAAATTGGCTTACCACAGCATATAAGGACAAACAAAGGAAAATTCCTAGTGAGAGGGTGAGGGTAGGCTAGATAGGGCCGATCCGAAGCTGGCTACCTTTTTCTTTCTTCTAGAACCAGCAGAAGCAAAAGAGGTCATGGCATGAAACGGGGCTGATTTTATTTATTTATTCATTCATTTTAATATACAAAAGTGGGATGAAGTTATAGCAAGATAATCTTCTGAGTAGCTTTATAAACAGTATCACTAATGGTCCATCGGTTAGTTTATCATTTTGGGTAATAATAATGCATGCATGCAGCATGGTTAGTCTTGACTCTTGGGTTGGAATACACAAGGCCACTTGAGTATAAATAGATAGCTAGCTATCTAGGGAGCCTTTAGCAGGCAGGCATCCATGGCTCCAATAGTATATCTAATGTTAATCAGTTGTCAATACAGCCTTCATTGATGCTATCCTGGGCCTGGTGGTTGGATGTAACCGGTAAATAAATGCTACATATTCAAGATAGAAGACTACTAATTACTGTAGTGTGGGTAGGGCCATAGAGATAGATGGATGTAATTATTTATTAGTAGTATTGCTGTCTTGTTTGTTCTGTCCCCGCCCCCAAAATTATTGTGATGCACCCTACCCCTACCCCCACCCCCACCCGTCCCACGAAGCAAGTTCACTTACTGTTGGTGCTAACTGCTAGCTTGCTCATGTTCATCGACAAAAAATAAACATTTAATAAAATATAAAATTTGTAGTAGTAGTCTTCTTCCGTTCTGCCTCGCCCCCGCCCCCGCCTTCCTTGAAATATATGCAGACACACACGCTGTTGAGCACTCTACTCTCTCTCTCTCACACACACAGACACTAGAAAAAGTAGATGTAGCCCCTCACCTCACCTCACCCTCACTCACTTTCTGCCCTCTCCTATCTCCTCCCCCAGTCAATCACGCCAATGGAATTCCTCTTCTCATCCGTACCCATCTTCTTGTCAATACCTCTTCCCCGCCTCCCATTACTATTGGCCTGAAATCTTCTATACTCCCTCCTCTGTGAGTGATGACGGCCATGGCCGTCAAGTTCGAGGTCTTCTTGCTCTACTCTTTTTCCATACTCTCTATTGTTTTCTATGGTGGTGCTGCTGCGGCATCCTCTTCATCCAAGAAGAATGTGGAGGCAGAATATCTTCTCGTTTTCAAGCACGGCCTCGAGAACCCAGAAGCTCTCTCTTCTTGGGATCCGGCAATGAGGTCTCACTGCCAGTGGGACGGCGTCATCTGTAGGAAAGACATGGTTGTCGTGTCACTCGCCCTCGCGGCCAGGTCTCTCCGGGGCCCTCTCTCCTCTTCGCTATTCTGGCTATCTGGACTGACCACGCTCGACCTCTCCAACAACGTCCTGCAGGGTGACATGCCCGAACAGGTGGCCAACCTCAGGAGCCTAAAGGAGCTGTCTTTGTCTGGGAACGAGCTCTCAGGTATGATACCCGGTCGACTTGGTGAGTTGACCCAGCTCGAGTCGCTGAGGCTCGGGTCCAACCGGCTGACGGGGAAGATCCCCCCAGAGCTCGGAAAGCTGACGCGACTCCGGACGCTGGACCTGTCCAACAACGGTTTCTCCGGCTGGATCCCAAGCGAGCTCGGCGGGCTGACTCAGCTCCGGTCACTGGACCTTGCCAGCAATCACCTTTCAGGTTCTCTCCCAAGGAGTTTCTTTACTGGTCTCTTGTCTCTGTCCTCTCTTGACATTTCAAACAATTCCTTCTTCGGTCAAATCCCGCCTGAAATTAGCAACTTAAAGAATCTGACGGGCCTCTTCATCGGCATGAATGGATTCTCCGGCCCACTACCTCCCGAAATAGGCGACCTCTCGAGTCTTGAGATCTTCTACTCACCTTACTGTTCCATAACAGGTCCTTTGCCCGTCGAGATTGCCAAGCTCAAGTCACTGAGCAAAGTTGACCTTTCAAATAACCCGTTGAGGTGCCCCATCCCAAAATTCATGGGGTCACTTGAGAATCTAACCATACTTAATATTGCGAATGCTGAGCTGAATGGCTCGATTCCGAGGGAGCTGGCGGGCTGCCGAAATTTGAAGACTTTGGTGCTTTCTTTTAACGCCCTCTCCGGGACTCTGCCTGAGGAGCTGTCTCAGCTATGCTTGCAGTCATTTGCGGCCGAAAGAAACCAACTTTCAGGGCCCTTGCCTTCTTGGATAGGCAAGTGGGGCATGGTGGATTCCATCCTGCTATCAAACAACCTGTTTTATGGGAGAATTCCACCTGAGATTGGAAACTGTTCTAAGCTCTTATACCTCAGTTTGAGCAATAACAAGTTGACCGGACCAATTCCAAGAAATATTTGCAACTCAGGGTCCCTTATGGATATCGAGCTGGATAGTAACTCCATATCGGGCACTATCGATGATGTGTTTGTCCGGTGCCTGAACCTGACCCAGCTTGTTCTGATGGATAACCAGATTGGTGGCTCGATTCCAGAATATCTCTCAGGCCTTCCTCTTTTGGTGCTTGATATCGACTCCAACTATTTCTCAGGCCCCATACCTGCGAGCCTGTGGAGCACCGAATTCCTGATGGAGTTCTCTGCTGCAAACAATCTCTTGGAAGGAACTCTCTCTTCAGACATCGGCAAAGCAGCTTCCCTGCAACGACTCATCCTTAGCAACAACCTGCTTAAGGGAAACATTCCCAAAGAGATAGGAAGTTTGGGATCACTCTCTGTTCTTAATCTGAACTCGAATCAGATCGAAGGCGGAATTGCTCCTGAACTTGGTGAATGCAGCTCTCTCACCACGCTGGACCTTGGGAATAATCGCCTCAGTGGTTTGATCCCAGACACTCTCGCTGATTTGTCTCAGCTGCAGTGCCTGGTTCTCTCCCATAATAATTTATCCGGTCCGATCCCATCCAAAACTTCCTCATACTTTCGGCAGCTTGGTATTCCTGACTCGAGCTTTCTTCAGCACCATGGAATGTACGATCTATCACATAACCGACTATCCGGCCCAATACCTGAAGATCTGGGGAATTGTTGGGTTATTGTGGATCTCTTGCTCAGCAACAACAACCTCAGCGGTGAAATTCCGGCGTCACTCTCCGGTCTGACAAATCTGACGTCCTTGGATCTGTCGGGAAATCTACTCACTGGTGAAATTCCTGCCGATCTTGGGGAGTCTGGGAAGCTTCAAGGCCTGTACCTGGGGTACAATAAGCTCACTGGCCCGATCCCTGGAGCATTGGGCCGCCTGAGTTGTTTGGTGAAGCTGAATCTCAGTGGTAATGGCCTTTCAGGCTCCCTCCCGTCCAGCTTCGGTAACTTAAAGGGACTGACTCACCTGGACCTGAGTTTCAATAATCTCCGGGGGAAGTTGCCTCCGTCACTGTCCCGCATGCAGAATCTTGTGGGGATCTATCTTCAGCACAACAAGTTTTCTGGAGGGATCGGTGAGGTTTTTTTAAACTTCTTGTCTTGGAGGATAGAGACTGTCAACTTGAGCATCAACTGCTTCAATGGTGAGTTGCCCGCTTCCTTGGGCAATCTTTCCTATTTGACGAATTTGGATCTTCAGCAGAACATGTTCACGGGTGTGATCCCTTTGGAACTGGGTGATCTGATGCAACTTGAGTACCTTGACCTTTCCAGGAATGAGCTTTCGGGGCGTATTCCAGATAACTTATGCAGCCTCAGCGGTCTTAACTATTTGAATCTGGCAGAAAATGCTCTGGAAGGGCAGGTACCCGGTGTTGGGATCTGCCGTAACTTATCAAGAAATGAGCTTGCTGGAAACAAGGATCTGTGTGGGAGCAATACTGATTCCGGTTGCCGGATCAGGAGTTTCGGAGGAAGATTTTTAATGAATGCTTGGGGGATTTCAGGAATAAGTATAGGCATCACAGTTATATTGCTTTGCACTGTGTTTGCTCTTTGGAGATGGGTTATTGGAACTGGCAATGAATCTGATTCCGAAGGAATCGAGGAGGGAAAATTGAGCAGCAGCTTTATTGACCAGAATCTCTATTACATTGGAAGCAGTAGGTCACGGGAGCCTCTGAGCATCAATATCGCCATGTTTGAGCGGCCGCTCCTGAAGCTAACCTTACTGGATATCCTTGAAGCCACCGACAATTTTTGCAAGACAAACATTATCGGGGATGGTGGTTTCGGGACAGTGTACAAGGCTACTCTTCCAGATGGAAGAAATGTTGCAGTGAAGAAGCTGAGCCAAGCAAAGACGCAGGGACACCGAGAATTCACTGCTGAGATGGAGACCCTGGGCAAAGTGAAGCACCAGAACCTTGTCCCGCTTCTCGGGTATTGCTCCTGCCGGGAGGAGAAGCTTCTCGTGTACGAATACATGGTGAATGGTAGCTTGGACCTGTGGCTCAGAAACAAAACTGGAACACTGGAGGTCCTGGACTGGGCTAAGCGGTTCAAGATAGCTTGCGGGGCTGCCCGAGGGTTGGCATTTCTTCATCACGGTTTCATCCCACACATAATACATCGTGACATTAAAGCTAGCAACATTCTTCTCAATGAGGATTTTGAGCCCAAAGTTGCAGACTTTGGTTTAGCGAGGTTGATCAGTGCCTGTGAAACCCATGTCACGACCGAGATTGCAGGGACTTTCGGCTACATCCCACCTGAGTATGGCCAGAGTGGGAGGTCGACCGTCAAGGGAGATGTTTACAGCTTTGGGGTCATACTATTGGAATTGGTAACAGGTAAGGAATCCACTGGACCTGACTTCAAGGAGATTGAGGGTGGGAATTTGGTCGGGTGGGTTTTCCAGAAGATCAAGAAAGGCCAGGCCATTGATGTTCTCGACCCTGTTGTTCTCTGCGGGGACTCGAAGCAGCAAATGCTTCTGGTGTTGCAGATTGCAACTGTTTGCCTCTCGGACAACCCAGGTAACAGGCCCACAATGCTTCAGGTTTTGAAGTTTCTCAAAGGGATTGAGGCAGACATAGTTTAATTGCAAATTGTACCGCCAGTTATGTGTAGTTATGGTGAGGTGGTGTGGTAGAATCATAGTGTAACTTCGACTTAAGTAGCATGAATTAAGACGATGTAGTAATACAAGCAGTACTAGTAGGATTATGAGATCTAATCATAGTGGCAATGACATCAACAGAACTAAGAACTATTTAGTAGGGCGGTTAATTATGAAATTGCAATAATTTCAGCTTGGTCTATCATTTCTTCTGCAAGCACTTAGTTCTCTTCAAGAGAGATCATGCTAAATTACATGGAAAAAAAACACGGTGGATTCAGCTGATCATACCTCTGGCTGGCCAACGGCTTCAATTCAAGTATGATCTTCATCAGCGCCAGCATTTGGTGACACAGAAGAACCATGAGTTCCACCATTCTCATCTTCCTCTTTGTCTACGAGTGAACATTTTCGCCTAAGCTCCTTAACTTTCCGGAACTCGTCATAATGTGCCCGTCTATGCTCCATGAAACTCATGTGGCTTCTATCTATTTCGGAATCTGAGAATGGTTTGCCAAAAGAGATCCGGTGGAGTTGTTAGAGGATTTTGACGCCAATTATAAAAAGAAAATAATCTGCTCGTACAATCCCTTTTCACAATCCGCGAAACCTGCAAAAGGAAATATGAGGGAAATGGTTGAAAAAGGAAACCTTCGCCGTCCTGTTCCATAGCATCTCCCTCGTCTTCTGAAGATGTCCATTCACAGCTTGGCCTCCCATCATGTTTTTCACTTGAAGATGCCACATTACTCAAAGCAGTATGTATAGCATGTGCATGCACAGCATCACATTCGCCATGCTCAGTGCCACTTCTTACAGGTGATGCACACCCTACAATTAGAATTTATACGTGCTCTACTCACAATGGTCAATAGGGGAAAAAAAGGAAGCACCTGCCTTTGTCAAAGGGTATCTTCTATCAACAGAGAGATCAATACCTTCTTGGACACAAGATGGCAGTTGTTGTTTACAAGGAAAACAAAGATGTAGTAGTTACCATCATCAAGCATGGGATGATAGGGTGTTTTGGGTTCAGTTATCTTCTGCCTCACAGGTTTGTTTCTTTCTATTTCTCCAATATTAGCTTCATCCCATTTTACATGACCTTTGCCAGCCCTGTGAAGATCCCACCATTAATACTCGTAAGCTGATTAAGGGTTTATAAGCACAACAGAACAACACGTTCATAAGCTTTGAGAGTTGAGATCGCTATTTGTGTCTATATTGACTTAGGAGGAGAAATGAAGAATATCAAGCAAAGATATATTGACAGGTCAGATTACTTCATTGATTGCTGAGCCAACGAGTTCTTTTAGCAAGCTTCAAAAAGCTGGTGCTGAAGTCTCCGGCCTTTAGCAGCTGAAAAACAATGTAGAAGAATATTCTTAATATGTAGTGGGAGAGAACCAAAAATTTCAGCGAACAGTACTTTAAGAAAGTATTGGTTGTTAAATGCCTCATCTTGGTCGTTGGAAAAAAAAAAGAAAAGGATTGATTGTCATAAAGTTTAATGCTATTTAGAGTTGATGAAGTATGATGTATTAGCATTGCTAGTCTTCCCAGTTTTTCTGGGAATATGACAATTCAAAATTCAGGGGATGCCTTGATATTTTTTCCTAGCAGAGTAAAAAATTGAAAACCGCAAAAATTCAGAAGATGTCAGTCAAATGTAACTTTTTATTCTACATCTAATCAATACTTGATAGGTTATAGCCAGTGGAAAGAACCAAAAAAGATGATCTCCTCATGTTAAAGGAGAAAAGAACCGCAGGCCATTATGCTACTTGCAAAGAAGAATAAAAAAAGATCATTACACTTGCAGCTAATTGCATTCGGATGCAATTAAAAGGAATCAATAAGCACGGCTTAGAGAAACGACAAAACTCCAAGGAATCATAAATGACATTGCATTGCATAGAAAATTAAGATCTTTATTTATTTAATTAAGGGGATCAGAAATGTCGTAGCATTTATGGAAGGAAGGAAAAAAAAAAAGAATAAGGGTAGGAACAAACTATCTAGCTGGAATCTGACAGGTATGGTATCATCAAGGCACCAAGGATCAATAACTTGGGGGAGATCTGGGTGGGAGAAATATGAAGATAAGAGTTCCTATAATCTTGAGGCCAAACAATTACGAGGAAAGCCAAAATGAAAAGGTAGGTTGGGAGGGAGGAGAACGAGCGAACGAGTAAAGGAAAGGAAAGGAGAATATTCACTGTATACGAAGATGAGATCAGGAGTAGAAAGATTATCAGAACCTGAAAATGAGGCCGGTAGCCCAAATGCGGAAAAATGCTCTGACCTGTTCGCAAGCACCTGATTTTGCCTTCTTCTTCTTGTTTGGCAGAGAAGAATACCACCTTTCACGCGCCTTTTTTATCTCTCGGCCACTCACACCATTAAAATATGGAACACGAACGATAGATTATCTAATACCTACCCTTTCAGAGATGTCTGTCTGGTCTTCCTATTCAGCGACCACCACAAATATAGATTATCATAAATCAGGTTTTGTTTACGGGTATGAGTGTGAATTTACTGAATATCACACCGTATTATCAATCACACTACACTACACTTATGTTTTCGACCGTATACAAGTACGAGGTTCAGGCAACCAGATAAATCACTTGATTCCAAAGGCTACAAATAACTGCTTAGAACATGGATTATATTTTAATTTGATAGAAATACTAATAACAAAATAGAAAATAGATAACCGTTGTTACCATCAATATTTATAAACTATAATTACAGCCATTAATTTCAATTTTAATATGAGATTGTGTTTTAAAATTTCATTTTTTTATTATATTACCGTTAAAAAATAAGTAATAGGTTATTTTCACCATTTTGTAGTTGTCCAGTTGAGAAATAAGTGTAGGGTTATTTTCACAAGAATAATATTTGTGCTAACACTCTCCAGCAAGCTAACGGGAGTAGGTGGAACATTAAGGTTGTATCGTAATTCTTCAAATCGGTTACAACTGATATACTTAGTGAAAATATCTGCAAGTTAATATGTTGTACCAATAAAACGTACTTGTAACAAGTTATAATTGATACGTTTACGTATAAAATGATAATTAACTTCAATATGTTTAGTTCGTGCATAAAAAATTGAATTGCATGTTAGGTAGATTACAGGTAGATTTTCACACGGTTTCTGAAGAGTGTGAATACCCAAATTAGATAGTAAATATTCAATCCAAATAAGTTCAGCAGTTGCATTTCCCAAACTTTTATATTCCGTCTTCGTACTTGAACATGCCATAGTACGTTGCTTTTTCGAGCTCCAAGAAATAAGATTAGGACCAAGAAAAATAGCATAACTACTTACGGAGCGTCGTTCATCCAAATTTCCTACCCAATCTGCGTCGAAAAAATAATGAAGATGCATGGAGGAGTGATGACAGATATTTAACTCTATGGAGGGAGTGCCACGCAAATAACAAAGAATCCGCTTCACAACTATCCAATAGGTATCTCCACTGGATCCGTCTGTTCCCGGCAGTACCCTAAAAAAAAGGAACCTTTCCTCTCCCCAGCCAATTTCGGGTTAAGAAGATGTGAAAGCGCATTTTTCTCTATAATAAGGGTGCGTTCCGAGGTGTGAAGGGGGAGAGAAGGGATTTCATAACCGGGGTTTTGAATAAAACGACCTTTTCATTTTTTTTTCTTTTTCAATATAAAAAAGTAGTAATAAGAATGAGAGGTATTAAGCTTTTTATCATCGGATGATGTAGAAACTGATAAACCTGATTGACGGCATAAGTAATATCAAGTCATGTTAATATTAAGTATTGGAGTGAGTCAACCACTTGATGATATACTTGTGGCGTTGCTAGCGGAGTACCACTAGTTGAGGACAAGCAACGACCAGAGGTAACTGGAGTTGGTAGAGCTTTACATATGAGCATATGAGTCATATAGAGCAAGTTATTAACATATTTTGATTGAATCAGAATAAGACCTTTATCATGTTTGTTGACCTCGAAACCCAAAAAGTTTTGAAGGAGATTGAGGTCACACATAGAGAATTCCTCCTTGAGTGCCTTAATGACACGTTCAATTGAGGCTGATGAAGATCCAATAATAATGATGTTATCAACATAAACCAACAAAAAAAATGACATTCTCATGTCGTCGGTAGAGAAACAAAAAGGTATCAACAATGGAAGCCTGAAAACCCAGTACTTTAAGAAAATTGCTCGGGCAAAGAAACTATGCACATGGTGCTTGCATAAGTCCATATAGTGGCCGACGTAGAAGACAAATATGATCTGGAGTTGCCTGGTCGATAAATCCTGGAGATTGTTCCGTATAAATCTCTTCATTAAGAATACCATCAAGAAATGCGTTGTTAACATCCAATTGACGTGAGGGCCACCTATAGTTGACAGAGATAGAAATAATAAGGCGAATAGTGACCGGTTTGATAACCCGACTAAAAGTAGCATCATAGTCAAGACCCTCTTCTTGACTATATCCTTTGGCAACCAGACGTGCTTTGTATCAGGAAATACTACCATTATAATTTTGCGTGATCTTAAATATCCATTTGCACCTGATGATCTTCCGACCAGGTTGTGGGGGCACTAATTCCCATGTGTAATTTTTCATAAGAGCGGAATACTCCAAGAACATAACATCCCACCAATGAGCATGACGACTTGCCTGTAAAAAGGTGCGAGGTGTTTGTGGAGATGATATCTGATAAGTCGAAAGGTTGTCAAAGATATTGAACCGATGTGTAGGTAAGGTGCCATCTCATGAATGGGTCATCATCCGATGTTGTGAAGGAGACAATGCAGGTGGAACCGAAGTACCATCAATGGAGTTTCCGAGGTCAGCTCCAAATTGACACCTTTCTTGACCTACAGAATGAAGCAAAACATCCGAACTAGAGTCTCGAGATAGATTTGGAAGTGGTAGTGGGACGTTAGTCGGGGTCGATAAAGATGGAAATGTTTCAAACGAAACTACTGAATGACACATAGAAAATGGAAATGTGCACTCATCGAAATGAACTATAGGACAAATGAAAATTCGATTAATTATAGGATCAAAACAACGATAAACCTTGATATTCTGGTGGGTAACCGAGGAAAATACATGTCGTGGATCGATTTTATAACTTTGACATCTGATAGGGTCTGAGGTAAGGATAACAAAGACAACAAAGACACGCAATGAAGAGTAATCGAGCAATTTTCCATGAATAATAAAATATAATTAAGGGAACATGTAGGCAATCGATTTATGAGAAAAATAGCTGTTTCAAAAGCAAAGTCTAAATGACTTTGAGTAAGAAGAGTAATACTCATGTAAGTAGAGTCGTCCATTACTGTGCCCTCAAAGTACAGGGTGTGAGTTGAGATGTCTACTTAAAAGCCATGACTTGTAAGTAGTAGTACCTTTTCAACTTTATAAACCCACAACACTTCACTATATTATTTAATATGGGATCTTATTCTCAACACCCGCTCTCACGTGTAACGTGGATACAATTGTCACGTGCAATTTTTAAATCCGCCCTCAACAACTGTCTACAAGCCGGGTATTATTCTTTCAGTCTCGGACGAGTGGGAAAGTAGAGGAAGGTCTAATGCTGTCTTTGGAGAGACTTGGAAGGGTAGAATAATTAAAGGAGAGACTTGGAAGAGTAGAAGATTAATAGATGAGGGGAGAAGAGTCAAACCACGAGTTGGGTTTCCAGGGTCAAGTATGGGTGCGAGTCCACTGGATCTGATACCATTATAGAAATTCTAAAAATAAAATAGAAAATAGATGAGAGAATAAAATAATTTTGTTATATATACTGTTATTACAATTAAAATTTATATACTATAATTATAGTGGTTAATTACAGTTTTAATATGAGATTGTAATTTAAAATTTCATACTCCATTATATTGCAGTTAAAAAATAAGTAATAGGTTATTTTCACCATTTTGCAGTTGTACATTATTTACAGTTGATAATTTAGGGTTGAAAAATAGAAAATAACATGATATAATAATATTTATGCTAAGACAATTTACTCCTTCCCTGAAAATGAACCACATAACTCAACCCAATCTCGGGATAAGAGTTCAGCCACACATTCCACCATGCGGACAATGAAAACAATGGAAAAAAAACTAGAGAAGCTGGCTTCACGTTAACCTACTAGACAAGCTTCAATACCAGGACGGAGAAGCATATTGCGAAAAAAAAATGAAGCAACATCAACAAGTGCATAATATAAGGTGTAAAATAAAGTCCAATGTAGGACACTGGACCTGAATGTAAATGTGTAGAAACTAAAGACGTGAGAAATAAATAGCTCATGCACACAACAAAAAGTAAAGTAGGAGAAAGTACTACAGACTCGTTTTATGATTCAATGAAATTATATTTTGTTGGAGATTGACCATTAATTGGAAATTAAATTGGGAGAGATAAAATGGATAGTATCGTCCATTAATGTAAAAGGAGTTTTGATATGTTTGCTTAAACTATATATATTCTTTTACTTTATTCACTTTCAATATCTCATTCTTCTCCTCCAATGCCAATAGTGAAGAGCCACTAAATTGGATCCAATTGAAATGTGGTCAAATTGGTTTCATTGGAACCCTGCCCTGGGCTTCCTATTTAATTGGTAAATGTAAATGCCATTTTCTTTTGCTTTGCCAAGGACCCCTTCGAAAATATTTTAAGAAAAATCCATGCTCATGAATGAAATTCTCCATCCACTTTACAACTAGAAATACCAATGGAAGACGCACAAATCCCTCACTTTCCTCCTCAACTCAAGCATTGGCGCAAACAATATATGTTTTTATCAGGGATGGAAAACCTGATCAGTCCCAATTAGAGTACTAAATCACATAATGGAGCAGGCATGTGGATTATCGTCGCTGAACAGAGAGGCAAACGCCTCGTCCGATGCGACAGCAACTGAGTATACGGCCGGTGTATGGAAGAAAGTGTGAACTCCGGCCCCAGTCTTCTTACTATGTCTATCGTAGTAGTAATGGTTGACGATATGGGAAGGGTACTGATAGAAGGAGGCAAGGTACTGGGAGTGACCAGGGAACGGCCATGGTTCGGCAGCTTTCCCGGCCCTCTTGATAGCCTTGAGCACCTTCTTTTCCTCCAAACAGTAGCCACTCACCGTCACCTTCTGAATCTCCATGTCTATTTCCACGTCTTCTACCCCTGCAAGTCAAACTCAACTACTCAGCGTGCTGCTGAAACCCATAGATGATTTGACCATGTTCCGAAGGCCGATTTTGGACTTGATGGTACTATAACTAATTATTTAAATGCTGGAATGATAAAGGAGGATAGGATAGAATGGTCTTTTTAATTTCCCCCCTGAGACTGCAATAAATATTATCTGCAGACCTTTCTAGGCCCACATCACAGCTACTTGTGACTACTTACTCATGATTTACAGTAATCCCATAAAGACTGGACCCAAAAAATAATCCATTAAGGCGCCTTGGAGGAAAACATTAGACCTCTCCCCTGGTACATTGCACATCAATTTGGAAAATTAAAAATCACTTCCTGTCTTTATAATAAAAAAAAGGGAAGGATTTCTGTCATTACAAGTAACTGGATGGCCTTTTCCTTCACTTTTCATCTGTTAAAAGTAGTATCAGATTGACTACGAAAACTAAAGAAGCCTTAGAACCGACCTGAAAGCAAACGAGTGTCCTAAAAACAGTGAAATTGCTGCAAGGTATTAACTTTTTTTTTTTCGATCAGATCATTGATGATGATGATGAAGACTGCCGTGCACCCAAAACGAGTGGAAGAAAGTGATGATGTGTGCGTGTTGGTGTTGGTGTGTGTACCTTTGAGCTTGAAGAGAGCTTTCTTGAGTTTGGTAGCGCAGCCCTGGCAGTCCAAGTTTAGAACTCTCACCTCTACCATCATCTGCACAAAGATATATATATTCATACAATGACAATCATGTACATACCCCATGAACCAAAAGAACAACGGACACATAGTCATCAGCCTGCCTGCTGTAATATTATTCTACATTGCATTTTTCTTTGTTTTTCATATATTTTTCAGGGAGAGAGCACACTCACGGACATAGATATTTGATTTCTTCTTCTTCTTCGTCTTCGTCTTCTTCTTCTTTTTCCACACAGAGAGAGAGAGATGAGATGGTGCGTACGAGAAGTTATAGACTTTAAGAGAGAAAGAGAAGTGTTGTTTTAATTTAAACTCTTTCCTGTCAGTCTCTGGCTGGCTCTGCTACTTGCTCTTTTAAGCTGGGCTTCTTCCTTACTACCACAGATGAACACACACATGGGGTGGGTGGGAGGAAGGAAGGGATAAATAGAGCCAAAATTGGTCCTCAATCTATATTTTGATCTTACATTCAGTCCTAGTATAAGTTATTTTTCTATTTTTGTATAACTTGGTCAAGGGGTTAAGATAAATGTATAATATACATATCAGCAACACACATGGAATGTATGTAAGATGAAATTAATGACATAATTTAGGACTCTAGGAGGTAGTGGATTTGTATTTTCATGATCAATGATTATTACATATAATATAATTTAATTGTAAAAAGGAATGAAGGAAGCATGGGGTTTTGAGAAACAATGAGCCAAACCCACGCGTGCCAAATCAAGGCAAGGGCCACCGGCAGGCAGCCCTTAGGCAATTGGGAAGGCGTGACACCAATCCCTTCTTCCTCTGTCTCCCTTTTCCCACCACCACCATCACCATCACCAATTCCATTTCACTAACCCTAAAATTCCCTCTGAGAAAAAATAAACCTATATATATTGTGAAAAAGTAATCATCTATATGCTTTGTCATAGTACAATATTGATGTGTCCCTACTCTTTCAAATTAACCAAGGTGTCCTATCCCAACCAGCTCATAAATAAGGTTTCCTTTATTCAAAATTTTGAACCAGTACTACTGCCTCATAAAATCAAAAACCAAACCTTAATTCTTTATATTTAGACACCAAATGACAAGTTCCTCAGAGGACCCGGAAAGCTTGGGAGGTCGGGGAAGTGGAGAAAAGGTAAAAAAAATAAAATAAAAGGAAAGCAAGAGAAGAGCTGACCCTTCTTGCCTGCGTGCCTGCCTGCCTTTTGTTTGCTGATCAGCCTTTTGCTACTAAAAATTTACTCTCCTTTTCCTTTTCTTTGCTTTTCTAGTAAAGTTCTCTGTGACAGAAGCAGCTGTCATGTAATATAATCGGCTACATGACAGGACATTAGTACTGTATCCGTTTTAAGTTCTCATGGAAGGGCCCCTCCCTCTCCCACTCCCCCTTCTTCTCTCTTCTTTGAAAAAAAAAATAAATCAACTTCCAGTTCAAATGAATTTTCTTAAGCCTTATGGCGTGCCCCCACTCCACATTTGGGAAACTAACTGGTGAGGTGAGAAGATGCGAGTATTAGATGGATAATAATATTAGGCAAAAAGAGTGAAACTGCTTATAACCAGATACAATGGAGTAGGAAATGGTTAAGAGTATATACCATTTGATTATATGAATACAGGTAAAAATATTCCTTTTTTTCTGTAAAGCTGCACAAAGAAGCCCAAGATAAAAGAGAGGAACAAAATCATTGGCTTGTGTCCTTCCATCCTCAGACATTCCTTTTTTTTCTTTCTTTCTATAATCCACCAATAGAGTTATAAAATCATGTGGCCTTGTGTTTAATATTATATATATATCAATAATTCTTTAGTTATTTGATTTATATTTTATTCCTCTCGACATATATAGCATAGCATTCATAATAAGCCCTTACTGGGCAGGGGGCATAATGATCGATCATGCTGGTTGGTTCCATGCTTGCATGCATTGACCGTGCTTTCAAATCCTGCAATGAAATTAGAAAACCGTGGTTTCTGAAAGGCGACACCATGAGGATGAGGCTGAGTGAGATGACTTGACCCATTCATTATTGGAATTTGGAAGGAAGAGAGAGATCCACACATCCATCCATCTATCATTTGCCCACCTTAGCAGGCCCCGTGAGGAAGACAGCTATTACCGTCTTCATCATTTACCACGCAGTCGGCTGCCTCATGCAATTTGTGAGCAATAATAATATAATTATAGTAATTAAATACTGTTGATTGAACAAATTCACTTCACTGTCATTTATTGGTTACAACGGCTAAAAAGCTTTTATTTCATAGGGGGATTTAGTTGAATGCACACATGGTTAAATTAGGATGAATTACATTTTTTATATACATTTTTTAACGGGTAATATTTTAATATAAAGTATTTAAAATGTAATAGTCATTTACACAAGAATGAATTTATATTATGAGATAAATCAAGGAAAAATATTGAACGGTTAGAAAAAAAATAAATGTGATACATAGTAAATCATGATTAATATTATTATTGAGTTAATAGTATATAGTTTCGGGTCAAAATATTAATTTAACCAAATCTTATTTATACTAAATGCAAACACATTTATATTGTAATAAATGAAAAATCCTTCATTTATTATAAAAAAATAACATGAAAACTACAATAATGGAAATCAGTATAAATGGTAGAGAGGTTTTTATAAAATCTAAGATCATTGTGTTAAGTGACCCAAACTTACCCATATCAAGTAAAGTGGAGGGATTGGCATTAAATATCTCCATAATTTCAATTTAGCATTGCTAATAAAGAATGGATGATCCGTAATCGTCTAATACTCTTCTCTATCAGCTACTCAAAGGTAAGTATTACATATATAATGATATTTTCCCAGCTGATCCAAGTAATTGTCCCTCTTGGTTCTGGAGGAGTTTAATTGTCCCCTTGTTTGTGCAGGAGTTTATATGCAGATAAAAAATAATTGTGTTAAGGGCTGTATAGGTAATGGGAAACAAGTCCGTGTTTAGAAAGACAACTGGATTAATGTCCTCCCCAAAAAATATTTGCACTATCAACCAAATAACGAGTAAGCCAACCAAATTCTAATAAGCACCCTCATTAATAGAAGTACAGTTACATGGCTATTTTTTAGTATCAAACTATAATTTGTCCCGAAGGAAAAGGAAGTTATCATAACTATCTCTATCATTTCTTTTAGAATACATGTTAATATAGCAGGTTACGATAAGGTCTGCCTATACTTTAATCTTAGATCGAACTCATGATGTTACCTATCAGTTTCATACATGTTAATTTGACTAATTATGAGTTCGGTCTATAAGGATCAAATTCACACTAAAAATTAGTCAAATTAACTACGGAAATTGAAGGAGTATGGATGTCACATTTGATCAATTGACAATAAATATAGGTACAAAAATTATAGTTAAGAATGAACAAGGTTCTGGCTCCCGATTTTATTGAACACACGAATTGGAAGCGAGGCACTATTGTAAGGGCTAAAACTTGCATAAAAATAAGTATGGCCCAAAACCACACTTGAATCTAATATATTATGTGATATACTTTAGAATCAGCAACTATAACTTATATGGATTGTCCGCACTTGTTAAACGGAAGAATCGAGGTTAAAGTGGTTTGAATATTATTAGAATTATCTTATTTTTATTTTCTTATTTTACGAATATTGTATCTGATTTAATAAATTAATTAAATAATATTTTATTGAGCAAAAATTTTTTTACACAAATTCTTTAAAAAAATTATTATTCAAACTCTCAAATTCATATTAATATGTTTAATAGAGGATTATATGATAATCTTAAAATCAAATGGAGATGTTCCCCCACCCACCTAAGTACCATTACCATCTCATATACCTCAATCAACTATCCCATATGATCAAAAGTGGAGTTCATCCGCTTGTTAAATTTTAATTATTTGCTGCTTGTTTTATGGCCAATTGGCTTCTTTTTGTGGAGATGTTCTGACATGTTAATATATGAATTTACCCGTTTTTCAGGTGACGTTGAATTCGATCTAAAATGACTTTATTTCAAATATTCAAAATATAACTAAATTTTAACTATGACCAAAAATTCATTAAATGGTAAAACACGCATACCATTGGAATAACACTAAAAAATCCACTTTGGGCATGTTGTTTTCAAGGCAAATTGAATAATTTATGTTACACCTACCCACCAGCTGATGTAGTATCAGGTGGTGGTGGTGAGTGTGTTCTGCATTTTTACAGCTTGGTATAACCTAAAATATTCTGAAATCAAGTTCCTGTTGAATAAAATGAATTTGTATAGAATGGTTGCAAAGAATGCAGATTCCATGTCCTTATTCTTCTCCTCTTCTAACCATCATAGTATTCTGTCATCTTCTATTATACTGCCCTTCTGTGGATATAACCAATAAAATCAGGTATATTCCTTCAGAACATCACTAATATAAGCATCCTCCGAACCTGCAACAATTTATTGCCATCTGTTTTAGAAGCAGTTCCACATGCACTACCTGAAAAAAAAAAAGAGATTCATCAACTGTATTGGAAGACCGGAAGACCTGATGCTGCGGGGATAAGGTTATGACAGGTACTATCACAAGGATATGGACAGTCGATCTCTTTGCTTATCCTCCTGCCGAAGTACCATTCACCCACTGCTTCTGCTATGGTCTGAAAGAAACAAATATATGGTCAATCAATCAAGTCTTTTCAAATAAAGCACCACATGCAAAACACCCGACCTAACACCAAGCTCTACGTTCTCCATCAAGTGGAAGAATATAATCTATATATAAACCGTGCAATTAAAATTCGGATGAGTTTTGGATTAAACATTTTTTACTCTTGAAACTGGCCTGCAACATCATTCCAGCTCATCCCTACATCTTACACTGGAAATGAAAATGAACAGAAGGAAAGGAAGCAAAATACCCTATTGTGTATTCGCGGAGAGTTGGGAGCAAACCAAGTGTCCTGCGACTCACTTTGGCAATGAGTGAAACATGAGTTGATGAACATTCCTCCTGTCCCAGTGTGCTCAGCCAAAAACTTTAGAGCCTCAATCATGTGGCTCCTGAAACCTGTCAGAAAATTGGGAAAAATAGTTCCATTCATTTGATTTCAGCTATTTGGGTGAAATTTCTAATTTAATGACAAGAAAGGATGTGAGCATAACCATTCGTAGAAGTTTTAGAGAAAAAAAATTGGAAAATGGAAAAAGAAAAATAACCTTGCAGTATCTGAATCTGGGTGGCATTGCAAGCTGTTGCATTAAGTTTACACCGACTCCAGTGACCTCTGGGGTCTGATGAAGGAGGCACCAATATATGATGGAACTGTTACGGAATAAATCTTTGGTCAACCTTGAGATCATGCTCAAATATCAATGTGAAGGAACTAATGACATGTTACAGCCCTCCGGTGAATGGAAATAAAATTTTCTGCGCAGTTGGTCTAGCCATAGAAATCCATACGCCAGATGTTCATTTGTACTAAGGATGATATTAGGAAAGCAGTTATTCTGTGACACTTTCGATGCAGTACAAATCCAAGAAGCTTAATTTACCTGGAAAACATCATATGCGGAGTTCAAGATGAAAATGGGTGTTGTGATGAATTTCAATGCATACTGGGGAAAGAAGCACTGCAAGGAATTAAAGCATTATGTGAAGAGACAGGCCTTTAACAAACTACGAGTAAACGTGGATCATTTTCACATATTCACGACAGTGGAAAGTCGTACCAGAGCCGGATAGTTAACAGAGCTGGTGCAGTTGATGTTCAGGTTCTTTTGGATGTCCTGCAGTGGTAAATATGAAGTTAGAGAAATACGTGTTCTTGAACCTGTAGCAAGCGAGAAAACAAGCCACCTGAAGTAAAACGAGGGATTTGTAGAAAGATCTCATAGTGTATACTGAGCTGATATCCTGTCTACAAGTTGAAAAGAAAATATCATATAGCAGTGAACACGTAAATGACAATAAGAAATTGGGAGACGATATCATGTTTGGACCTTTCTCCGATTATTCTTTTTTATATACTTCGTCGATTAAAACAAGAATAACGAGAAAGGGCAGTATGATTGCATACACGTCAAGGAAGAATCCTGCGTCGCTCAAGCACTTAACGCTGGCACTAGCTGGCAAATATTTGGTGAAACTATCGCAGTGCAAGAAAACTGAAAGTCCACCCGCAGAGCAACCCGAGAGCAGTGCCTGGAGAGTTAGTAAAATTAGATGTGATCGGGCACTTGGAAGATCACAATTTCATACTCTTGCTTCTTTCTTCCTCAATCAAGACAGTCATTATCTTACCTTCCTTGCATTTCCAAGTCCCTTGGGTAGAAGGTCGAGAATGATTGCGTCCCAAATCCTCTGTCCTCTGAAATATAGTGATGATGTCTGTCATAGAGAAGGGAAATTGAATTATATGAGGGAGGAGAGGGGACTAGAAATTTAGACCAAAGCAGTTCCATTGAACAGAGCTCGAGAGCGGATGAATGATAGAATTACACCACAAATTTACACCCATGTATATGTTGAAGTTATAGATAAGAGATACTGACTCCATTGTTGAATTGGCCATCTCCAGTAAATGATGCTCCATCACAATACCTGAGCTTCACTCGATTCCAGTTGTAAAAGTCTGCCCCATCAAACAGGAGTATGTAATTAGTAACCACCAAGAACATTAGGAAAAGCATAAATAGACTTTTCTTTTTAAGTATTCCCGTGTATTATAGATAGGCCGGACAAGATTATTCCAAGCAACTCTGCAATTTTGCATGATGATAAACTATCACAACACACAATGCCCTATACTGTGTGATATGGTGTTGCCCCTTTGTGCCCCAAGGCCGACCTAATAAAGTTGTTCTGATCCATTAGATGGATCGCCCTAAATCTTAAGAAAGCGACACCAGTTTGAGTAATGAAAGTTAGCAATTGGTGGCGGAGAAAATTCAAGAACACTGTTTAAATACTCGCATGGTGCAACATGCATCCAATTCTTAATTGAAAAAAAACCATTTTAAAGGCATGAAATTCTTATTTATGAATTAAGCTATTGGTGGTGGTGGGAAGCTAGAGATCCAGAAACGCCTCTCAAAAAATGGGAGCTGTGTGGTCTATTTCAGGACCACTGTCTCCACAAACTGAATTAGACAAACTGAATTATTTTAATCACGTGAAAGGAGCAATAATAGATGAAGCGAGTCAACATGGACATGTTCTTTCATGGGATGGGACACACACTAGGACAAATAAATAAATAAATAAATAAAACAATTTGATTCTCAAATAATGATTGAGTTGGAATGTGAACATGAACATGAGCTTCATAAATTGGTAGGTTCTACTTATCGGAACTAGACATAAGAAACTAATGAACATGAGAGTGCTCATTGATTTTCATCTAAAGCGAAGAAGAAGAAGAGATTATCTTCATATATATACAAGCAATCCAATCCAACACCTGAGAGTTCATTATATCATATTGTAAGAGAAAGGGAAGGACCTGGGTTGAGAGAGGGGTCGTTGCTTAAGATTCCAGAAAAGACCTCGTACTTGCTCATGAAACGAGTGGATCCTCTGCTACTCTTGGCTCTGTCCAAGCATGTCTCCACATCATTACACCACCCACCACCCTGCAATATCATCAACCATAAATTACTACTCTCAGGAGATCAAGTGAACGACTTTTTATCTGATGGACTGGAAACTTGATTTCATTGATCTAACTTTCTTTGATCTAGATCAAGTTCTAGAGTAATACCATTCACTTTATACCCAAGGAAGACCATAAATTCTGTATTTGTCTTTCCTTCTCATAGCCCATAGCCTTCCACTTTTCAAATTCATCTTGTAATAATAATACAAAAGCAATAATGGCAAGCGTTGACTTGTTTGTCTCCTCTAAACCACAATTCAATTTATGTACCTAATGCTTTCTCGAATATATTTTATATGTGACATGAGAAGAAGCAAAGCAAATGGCTAAGTTGCAATTAAATTAGGCGACAAAGCTCAAAGTGCAGAGGAGCCATGCCAGGCCAGGCGGGAGAAAGAAACTACTACGGCATTTCGTATAAGTAAAAAAGTATTATCTCTGACCACAACTGAGATCTGGCCACCTGATCATTTCCACCTTGCTGAGCGGAAAATTGGCGTAGAAAACACGTGGCGGATTATGACTGGAGAGAACAAAACTATAAGTAGTGTCCGGGAAATGTTTGTATTTTTTTTAATCTTTCGTCAAGGGAAAAGACACGACTTGTTTTTGATACCTTCGCAGCTTCCTGTCCTGTCCTGTCATGTCTACCTCCCCTTCCCTAAATTATACTCCATTTTTTCTTTTCCTAGGGCAGACATGACTGTTCTAGTTTTTTTTTCTTTGGTTTGGTTGCATAAGATGGCTATAGCATATATAGCTTAGGAATTATTAGATAGTTAGAATAGGGTTTACCTCAAATTGCAACAGCCAGTTATTTTCGCCTGACCCGAATCCTCTGTGCCAATGATACGCAGGTAAACTTCCGTCCAAGCAATCTATGAATTTCATGGTTGCGATAAACAAAACAAAAGGTAGCTAATCAATATATAGCAACAATAATAATAATTAAAGAAAAGCTGGTGAGTGATTCGTTAGATGATACGTAAATAATTTTTTTGTTTGCGAATGAATAGAATAGAATAGATTCGTCAACTCACAGGCTCCGTTGGCGGAGGCGTTGCGCACCACTGTCATGCCCACCAGAACCCTCTGACAGTAGGCCTGCGGCAGCTGGCTGCCCACCAAAACCATGGCCAGTACCACCACCGTCGCCAGCATGCCTACACCCATCTCCACGAGCCTTTCGTTTTTATCTGGAATTCAGCCTTGTATCTGAAGCAGAGACAGAGACAGAGACTGAGGAGGGGATTTAATTATGGTGAAGGAAAAATAATCGGAATAAGAAAAGTGCAAGTGACAATCATCTGTTACTGAGATTATCGAGATGGTGGGGACTCGGAAAGTGATGATTTTCGTATTGGGAAAGAAGAGAGAAGATAGGTGTTGGATTGGTATTCACCACCGGACTCTGACTAAATTATCATGTCATGGACTATTATGTATGGAGCTAAGCTATTGCCTCCCATTCCCATCAATCTATCTACAGTCAATTTATACACCACAACTACAGGACATAGACAACCCTCTTATAGAAACTGTCATTCAATGCACTACACTGCCAAATTAAGACTCTAATATTCTTATTTTATGTTATTTCCATATATAACTTATTTCAACATAGGCTTTATTATATTTTCAAATATATCTTAATATTGGCCAATTCAATTTCAAATCTAATGCAATTTTTTTTGTATTTTACATATAATTACTTTTTTTTCTAATAAAGATTGCGTGTGATCCTTCCCTCAATAACAATCATTTTTCTTGGGAATTGTTATAACATTTATTTTTTACGTGCATAGTGATTAATTGACTGTTGGATTGGACCCTTTGGTTTGGATCGACCTTCAGGAAGATATAAGCTTTGATTGTTAAGGGACCAAATCCAACAGACATACTTCCTTAATGGTTGGGGTCCATTAAAGACTACAGGCCTCCAAGAATAAGATGGAGCTCCAATTGGGACCAACTGCTCAATGACTGTCCCGTCCCAGCATGTACTAAAATATATTATTTTAATTTTTTTGCACAATATTATATATTATTTTAATTAAAGATACATCACATGCATGCCTTTTTGTGTCGTCCAAGAAGGCACGGTATACTCTCCATACTTCTGTATTTCGAAAAACAATTTTTTCAATAAATTAAAATTGGTACTTTCCCAAATATCCCTATACATTATATTTTAATTAATATTATATTATAAATTGAGTTTAAATTTTAAAATTAAAAATATTTTATAATTAATATTTTTTACTCATAAATATTCTTATACATGTTTAATTAATATACGTTCTATATTAAAAAATTAAAATATATACACATAATTTTCTTTTTTAAGTATGAATAAAATTTGGGGCATAACATCCTCATACCAAATGGCTGGGGGCATAGCATCCTCATACCAAATGGCGGGCCTGCTCCTTTTGTGTCTTGGCCATCTGCAAGTTTGTGTTGGGTCATTTATTATACAAATATGAGGTCTGATGTTAATGTTCGGCCGGCCAACTCAGCAGTAGTGTACCAACACATAAACAGTCTAACGTGCTCCAGGTAGGTACCGTGGCATCACTAATCGGCAAAAGCGGGGAAAAGATGGGGTACTTGTCACGCCGGAGGGCCGTTGATGTACTAGCACGCTGTAGATATAATTCTAGCCACCGCCTCAGGACCATGCCCACTTGCTACTTTGTATATATTTTGACCAATTGATACAGAAAATTTGCCATACATAATAAATTAGACCCACCGACGATATGTTGATATATCACTATTACACTATCATAGTATAATACACATAATTTGTCATCCGTCCCGTATTATCAAATAGAATATATAATTACATACTGTAGTTTATTCTTATGAAAACTTTTATGTATTAATTTTATTTTTTTAATAATTGAATCATCAAATTTTAAATCCTACTTTTTAATCATTCAATTTTAATTTTATCTAATACTTTGGTAACCCAACCCACATAGTCCTTCATTATTAGCTATAACTCAAATGAACGGAGCAAAATCTCAGGCTAGGGTTGCCGAGTCTAATTGTATGATCGTATATATAAATAATGTTTGACCACGAGATTTTCGTAATCGTCAATTTTGGTCTTCCTGTGCCCTTTATCTGAATTGCTGCAAGTGAAACATTTCAGCTCACCGCTTTCTTTCTTCTTTCGTTTACATTGTCGTCTTCTCGTCAACAATCGGCTATGGCTTTGAAAAGTAGGTGCCAAGCTGTCGATTCTATTTCCTCACCTACATCTCCTTCTCCTCCTCTTTCTCCACTTTGTTGGAAGTTTCTCATTTTTCCTCCATTCATTTCAAACTCATTTCTACCCTTGTGTACTCTTCATAACCCAGCACAGACCTAACCGAACCCCATATTTAAACATATCACTTTTGTTTCTTCAACAGGGAGGAAGCATCCGGCCATCAATTCTCCACAGAGAACACCCCATATCTCCCTTGATAATTTCCCTCTCTATCCTCTGATCCTGTTTGTTTTCTATCCTCTGATCCTGTTCGTTCTCTCCTTGAAAGCCCAAGGTTTGCGATATCCGTAGGGGTAGTTCCTAGGAATTTCTCTCCTTCTCTCTATTGTTAAGTCAACGGAAAAAAACACCCCAAGTAGGTTTATACCCAGATCATCCCTTCAATCGAATTGTTCGGGATCTTTCTAATCCATCTCTGACTTTGAGTTTCCAGTGAATGAGACGAATCGATTGTGAGAGCTTCAGCTTTTACTATCTCATACTTATTGTCCGCATAGGGCTCGCCAGTCACTGAGATTGCATTCAGTCGGTACTGAGTAACTTACGCTTTCTTTTCTATTTAATTTCGTTTTTGCTGTAAATTAAATTCCACTTTATATGAATTCTCTCTTACCCTGATCCCGATTAAATTCCTCTGCTGTTTTACCTTTATTTCACTGTTTCACTGTTCTGCAACATGCGCCACTGGTTATTTGCCATCCTTATAATCTTAGAAATTCCCCATTATTGCTGCCTTTGCATTCCATTGCTGCATAGTTCCCATTAGATGCATTATTCCTTCTGAGGTCCTGTTGCTATTAACCATGCCATTTTAGATGCACGTTGATCTCATAAATCTGTGATTTCTCCTTGTCCTGCCCAAATCACATAGGTTAGTGTGAACAATCGGATCCATAGGATCAGTGAGCCGGCACAGTTTGTCTCTCTCTGTTGGTCTGGATTTAGGTAGTGTATCTTGGTTTGAGTAGCTAATAAGTGGGGGAAGTTACAAATTACCATGTCATTAGTATGTGGAGTCCCTCTCCTTGAATGTGTCTACTGCCTGGCCTGTGCTCGGTGGGCCTGGAAGCGGTGTCTCCACACTGCAGGTCATGACAGTGAGAGCTGGGGCTTTGCCTCTGCTGAGGAGTTTGAGCCAGTCCCGCGCTTATGCCGTTACATCCTTGCTGTCTATGAGGAAGACCTCAGGAACCCTATGTGGGAACCTCCTGGAGGCTATGGGATTGATCCTGAGTGCGTAATTCTCCGTAGGACCTATGAGGATACACGGGGGAAGGCCCCCCCTTACATCATATACCTTGATCATGAACATGCTGATATAGTGCTCACCTTTAGGGGGCTTAATATGGCAAAGGAGAGTGACTATGCGTGTCTATTGGACAATAAGCTCGGGAAAAGGATATTTGATGGTGGCTATGTCCACAATGGACTGTTGAAAGCTGCTGTGTGGGTCTTGGACATGGAAACTGAAGTTTTAAGGCAGTTGTTGGAGAAGCACCCCAACTATTCTTTGACGTTCGCAGGCCATTCCTTAGGATCGGGTGTGGCGGCTTTATTGACCTTAGTAGTGGTGAGGAATCTAGATAAGCTCGGGAATATTGAGAGGAAGCGTGTCCGTGGATATGCTATTGCACCTGCCCGGTGTATGTCCCTGAACCTGGCAGTACGATATGCTGATGTGATCAATTCAGTTGTGCTCCAGGCAAGTTCATTAGTTTTATTATATTGCCTAGGGAACTATTCAACTATTCTTATAGAAATCCATCTCTAGTCATGCTGGTTTACCAAGGTTACCTTCAAATTTTAATTGTTCTGAATGTTATTTGATTGGTACCAGGACGACTTCTTACCACGGACAGCTACACCTTTGGAAGATATTTTCAAGTCTCTCTTCTGGTATATTCTTTTAGAAACTACCGTTGTTCAGTATAACTATGCCTCATTCAATATCCTTCCTGATAATTTGTCAAGTGCCTTTCTGACAGAGTTCCTTTTTAGGTGTTGTTTCATTGAACTCATCATTTTTCTTCTCTTGCCTGCAGTTTGCCTTGTCTATTGTGCGCAAGGTGCATGAGGGATACGTGCATACCCGATGAAAAAATGCTCAAGGATCCAAGGAGACTGTATGCTCCTGGTCGCCTCTATCATATTGTTGAGAGAAAACCTTTCAAGTAAAGTCCTTAAGCTTTCCCAGCTGTGGTACTTGATTAATTCTTCCCTAGTTGGCCACTAGAACTAGAGTATTGTCGCTGATGTAGTATTGGGTGCCTGCCCTTTGACAGAGGGTTGTAGTATGTTTCATGTTAAAATTGATGATGATCTCTGAAAGTTCATTTCTTCCATAGGATGGGTAGATTTCCACCAGTTGTAAGGACCGCAGTGCCTGTGGATGGGAGGTTTGAGCACATAGTTCTTTCCTGTAATGCCACATCAGATCATGCCATCATTTGGATTGAGAGAGAAGCTCGGAGGGCTCTGGATGTAAGTTTCTCTTTCACTTTGTTCTCACTGTGTCCGGTTCATAAGAAGACAACACAAGATCTGAAATTCATTGCTTGGTTCATATTCTTGTTCCAAAGTCTATGCCCTAAGTATGTCAATCCTTTCACGTGCCAGTTGATGCTTGAGAAAGATCACATCATGGAGATTCCCGTGAAGCAGAGGATGGAGAGGCAAGAAACAATAGAGAAGGAACACACTGAGGAGTACAAGGCTGCCTTGAAGAGGGCTGTCACTCTAGCAGTCCCGCACGCTTTCTCGCCTTCCCAGTATGGCACTTTTGACGAGCAACATGACGATGATGAAGAAGGGCAGGAGTCCAATTTGTCCAGCAGAGGAGACACTTCTTCTGTCAGTTCATCGCGTGGGAAGAACAAGAATGAGAGTTGGGACGTGCTCATTGAGCGCCTATTCGACAGAGATGAGTCAGGCTATATGACATTGAAGGAATCTCATCGTAGAGACTGATATGATCAAATCATATCAGAAAATATTATCTTAGACTGAGTTGAGTGTCTACAAATGTGAGCTTGATTTTTTTATCCGTTGGAGACATCACCCATTCTTCCATTCTTTTGTACAAGGAGCCTTGCGGTGCGGACAATGAAATGTCTGTAACAGATAAGTCTGCATATAGGATCGAAGTGCTTGTTTGTAGCTACGGCATCCTTTCCTAATCAGGTTGGTAGTTAAACCAAAGATGATCGACTGATGTAATAAAAAATGAAAAGCTTGCTGCATTTCTTTTTCTTTTTTTGTGCCTGTAAGATGATTATTGTTTTTGTTACCTTTTGTGCGGATCCTAATCGCAGTATATACGTGTACCGACTGAAGAAGAGACGAACCAGGCGGTGGTTGTTGGTTCATGGAAAAAATCCGGCCGGCGGAAGTCCAGCGACGTGGCTCATTGATTCTCCCTGACCTCATAGCGTAGGATTCCTTCTTTCCCACACTCGTACAGACTTCTTGTTTCTATCGAACAATGACTTCCATCTTCTCCGCGTTTCTCTTCTCGCTTATGCTTCTTACCTCGAGCTGCTTCGCTGAAAGGTATATCACCTCTTTCTCTATCCTCAATTATTGTCCGAAGACGTTGCTTTGCTCATCAGAGTCGCATCCATCTTTTTCGTAATTTTGGAAGCTCTCGTTCTCCTGCATCTACAATGTAGCTCCGAGCTTCTGTTATCTCCGCCGTCCTCTTTGATCCCTGCCAGTTCTTGATTTATCGTGTGATATTATGCCCTAGAAATGTGATTTATTAGTGCTGTTATTTTGAATTGTTGTATGGTCGGCTAGTCGAAGTGGGAGATAAATTTTCTTCTGAAATTACGTTAGGCGGCTTGTGATAAATGGCCTGTGATGATTTTACTGATGCAATGGAATACTTTCAATGCTGTTGCTTATGTGTTGTTTGTAACTACGGGCTAAGGATGCTGGCCTTCCTCTGGATCTTTCTTCTCGCTCTGACAGAATTTACCCGTCACAAGTAATCCAAATGTCTTGGCAACCTAGGTCAGGTACTTGGATTCTAACTATATGACATATGATGCAATGTTTCTTCAATGCAACGTAACAATTTTGCATTTCCTTCATCATTTTCTGTTTTCCTCTCATAAAAGGATGGACTCTAATAATATTAACGAGGTATTAGATAAAAATGCAGGGTCTGCCTAACCGATGTCATTTCTGCATTATCCTTGTCAGGAAACCAGGGAAGTTTGGGTTATATGTGAACATCATTGTCACTATGACGTCTTCCTTAAGAGAAGTCTTTTTTTTTTCTATTTTACAGGGTCTTCATGTACAAGGCGCTCTTTTTCTATTCATTGTTTGAAATCATCCTCTCGGTCCAAGAAAATGAAAAGAAAGGATAAAATCACATGGATGGTTGATAACTCAGAGAACATCTCTGCAAGCTGGCAGCTACTGAGTTTAGAAGTAAGTTTACATGGCTTCCATTTCCGGCATTTGTATGCAAAATTGCATAGTAATCTTGGTCAATATTTTTCTGTATTAGCTCATAGCATGTTATAGATTCTTTTGCTGGCACTGGGGGCGGTTTCCAGGCCTTTATTTTTCTCCGTCTTCCTAGTGGCAGGAGTTTAGATACAGCTTTCACTTTTCAGAGCGTCTGAAGTTACAACAATGATATCTCCAGAAAGATTAAATCACTTCTGATTATTTGAGGTTTTCATCAACTATGTTCAGAAGGTCTTGAGACTCGATGAATGATCATGATTCAGTTATAAGTCTACACCGTTTAATTCATGAGATTTCATTGCTGAAGATGTAAACCTAGACAAGAACTTGAGGGCAGAGGCAGGCCTAGTGCAAATCCCAATAGCTAGATCAATGACATCCTAGTCTTGGGTCCCGATGACACTGACTAGTTTACACCCTCCACTCAGCTTTTTACAGCTTCTCCCCTATCTTGTTCCCAAATAATGGACCCCAACAGGAAGGTCTCCTTCTGAATTTTATGTGCTATTACCTCATCAAATCCTAAGCATCATGAGACGAGCCCATGAAAATATGAGAACCAGTTTTTCCTTCCAGTTCCTGCTACCAGTTTCATGCTTCTATTTATCAACAGTGACATCCATTAATACTTAGTTGCATAAAGTGATGCGTTACTGGTCATCAATCCTTGCATTTCCTTTTTCTTGTAAAATTATTATTTTTTCATAAATTCTTTTGATTGTAAACTCAATAATACTGATCCCAGCCCCCATTCTCTCTGCAACCTTTTTTTTTTTTATTTTGACTGATGTTAGTTGGCAGAGTTCTTTCTTCATGCATGATTGCACTTGATGTCTGTATTTTTTTTTGAGAATATATCATTTTTCTTTTTCATCGTCTTGAAACGACATTGAGGATCTATAAAATTAGGCGCTATGCTTTTTATTTTAGTTTACTGTGGCTATGATGTTTAACCGGTCTAGTTAGTTTTTGATTAGTTTCTAATGCTTGTAAGTTTCTTTAGAAGGTGGAAATATCTGGCAGTCTTAAAAAACGGCTATTTTCAAGGATATTATAGTCCAGAGGATGGAGCAAAAACTCTCTGCATCTACCTTCCTTCCAAAGGGTATTATTCCATTTATCTATAATTATTTATATTTGGTCTCGCCACTTCTTTGACACTCTGATGTAATGGATGGTCTTACTGCGGCATGGGAGATAATCCTTTGAAACCTGCTAAAGGAAGTGCTGTCCTTTTCTTCAATAGTCGACCCAGTGCTTCTCCCGATGAGAGAAGCATGCACACGAGATGTACAGTTCTCGAAGGGAAGATGTGGGTTGCCAAGTCATTCTATGGCAGAGCCATCAGATCAGGAACTGCACAATCAGAAACTGAACGTGGTGATTGTACGGACGAGGACGACAAGTGCCGGAGGTGGGCTGCCACCGGGGAATGCAAGAAGAACCCCATTTTCATGATCAGTTCACCTGATTACTATAGGACATGGAGGAAGAGCTGCAACGCATGCTGATATTCTTCCTTCATGGGTATTGCCAAGCTTTCCAAATTTCTGGAGAATGTTAAGCATCTCGTACTCTTCCTTCGTTCTAATTTTGCTAGGTGAGTTAGAAATGATCTGTTTACATGTGATTTTTATCAAAATGATGTTGATAATAATAAGTAGAAGTTGAACAATGTTATTAATTACAATGACGGTCAGTCTTGTATAGAAACTTTGGCATAGTATCTAGATCACAACAGGAAAATGCGTGTTTGTACAAATAACTACTTAAAAAGGAAGTTAGATGATTATAACCTTTTACGTTAAATATAAAGTAATGTCAAAATTAGAAGGGTAGATGGGATGGGTTCATCCATCCCCAGACCTAGACGAACTGTGTACCATTTGTGCATCTTCTTCGAGTCCCTTCTACTTTGTGTAATTAGGAGTAATATAATTACTCTCTCTCTCTCTGTCTGTCTATCTGTCGGAGGCTTTCTTTCGTCTTTTTCTAATGAAATTTGTGTCTCTGGGTGTCCAAATTGCTTCCCCCGGAAGTATCTTCCAGCACAGATTCACTTGCAAGGGCCCATCTTTTTTTCCCATGGATCAAATGAAAATGGACTTGGGAGTCATTCACTTGTTTTCTTCTCTCCCTTTCTTTCTTCAAGTGTGGCTGTGGTGCGGGTATTGAAAGTCAGTCAACTGGGGAACGATCCACTGCAGTTTTCTGTCTCCACCCAACCCAAAGGGAGAGAGTTCAGAATCGATCATATTCTATGTGAGATGCAGAAGGAGATTTTCGAATACCATGGGCAGTAGCGCGGAGGAGACCATATTTGTGACGGTCGGTAAGAATGTCGAGAGGAACAGAGCAACCCTGTTTTGGGCCCTCGACAACTTCCCCCACAAGAGGATTTGCTTACTTCACGTTCACAAGCCCGCCCGTTCAGCTGCATTGAGTGAGTTCTCTCGAAATTTTATGGATTGCTTGAAATTTCATTGGGTTTTCTCTCTCTAAATCTCGAATTGTTTTTGTTCACATCTTTCAGCTCAGCTCTTGTTCCGATTTGTTGGCTGGGTTTTCTTGAATTTGTGGGGTTGATATTGAATAAAGTGCTGCCACACGCAATTATGCGGGTGCTTGATCTAGAGTTAACTAGATTGGTGTCCCTTATCACTAATAAGAGCTTTATCACTTCATTTGTATCATATTCTGTAATCTTCAGAGTATAGTACTCCGTATATTGTAGCTTCTTTCATTCACTCTGTTTGAATGAGGTCAGATTCAATGTGAATCAAAAGAAAGAAATATTACTTGTAAGGATAATCGATATTATTGTTTTCCTAAAATCTGAAAGCAGGATCGATCTAATCTGTTCTCATTTGTTACATTCACTATTTATTATATGGATTTTAATGGTGCAAGATTGGAAAAGCTTCATTTTAGATTACCATTCAATCCAAGAATTTTATATATCAGCTCTGATGAGTGGTGTACCTTTAAAAGGCTTGTTGAAAAAGATGAATTGCATTCATCTATTTGGGGGAGGTTGTTTTCAGTCTGTCAGTTTTCAAATTCTCAATTCTTATTGCGGATGATTTTTTATTACATGTTTTTGCTAAGAAAGAATAATGATTTCCATACATTATGTTCATTCTGGTTCCTCATTTTACCTGCTTTTCTTTTTGTTCACGGTTCATAGTATTCTCATGTGTCAGACGATGGAAGCTTGGCTGCGTACAAGCTAAAAGAAAATGGAATTCAAGTCCGGCAGAAGGATATTGAAATGCAAAAGATGCATCAACTCTTCAGTCAGTACCAGATTCTTCTAGCAGACACAAGGGTACCTTCTGTACTTTTTTTTTTAAATTAATCATCAATAGCAAAATAAAACACTTAGCTTCCATTACAAAGGTTCTGTTACCCAAATTATGTAGGTGGAGGCAGATATGACATGGATTGAAATGGATGATATCGGGGAGGGAATTGTAGCAAGCATCTCTTCTCATGACATCAGATGGCTTGTCATGGGAGCTGCTTCTAACAAGCACTATTCAAAGTAAAGACGGAAACGAGGATGTGTACTGATAATTTTCTATACAATATCGGTGTAACTGCCTAAAGTTTCTGACTTTTCCAGGAATATGTCTGCTTTGAAATCCAGAAAAGCCATGTTTGTGTGCCAAAATGCACCAGAGTTCTCACATATTTGGTTCACCTGCAAGGGTTGCTTGATATACACGAGGTTGGCTGGTAGTAGTGTTTTCTGATTATGCAGTTATGAATATGGCAAAAATATAAAAATAGTTCATTTTCTATTTTGGAGCTCAAAACAGGAATGTGAGGAACCTCAATAAGACTAAAGAAGTGATAGATAGGGAGCTGAAAAATGGGAATAACCTTGAAGAAGAAAATGCCCCACTGTTGCATTTGGCTACAAGCTTGCGCACTGAGACAAGGGAACATGATGGTGAAGCTTGTAAGCATGAACGACTTTCAATTCAAAGATCAAGATCAGGAAACTTCGACTACAATCTCAACCTGCCAGTTCTTCCTTGGAGAATGAAAAGAAGATCACTGACATGGGATACCGTGGATACAGGGAAAAGTGAATTTCAGGGAATACTGAACCAAAGATATCAATGTTCAGAAGATCCAAGCAGTAACTTCAAATTGAGATTGACTGTGTACACGGTCAGAGTAGTTTCTTTATCTTCAGCTATTCCAAATTATAAAGAATACACTCTGCTTTTGGTAGAATAATTCTGGCTAGGTATCCTCAATATTTGATGGTGCGACTTAAAACTTAAGTGCATTATATTTTCATTGCAGGAACAGACTCCAAGATCTAAATTTGATAATAGTTATAGATTAGAACAAGCACAAACTGATGTTGAGAACTCCAGAAAGAAAGAATTCGTGGAGGCAATAAAGAGATGGAAGGAGGAAGACAATGCTTGCCATGCCAAACAGAATGCAAGTTTTCTTCCCATCCTTCTCTCTCGCACACACAAGCATATTTCCCTTTTCCTAATTTGGGTTTCTCATCTAGTCTCATCCTGGAAAATGTCTCTGTGGTAATACTTCACAGAGCTAAAAGCATGATGATTTGTTGGTATCTTGCTTATATTATATTTTGCAGAATGTAATTGGGAAACATTTTTTTTTTAATTTTCAATATCAGATCCTCAGTATTTTGCGAGTTCCAGTTTGTGGTTAGATGAATTTTTTAATTATTTTCAGGAAAAGTTGCTAGAAATCTCATGTGCCAAGGAATCAAATGAAAGGAAAGAACTGGAGACTGAATTGAGGATGATAAGGCAGGAACTAGAAGATATGAGAAATCAGCATACTGAAGTTACGAAGCAACTTCATTCAGTTCAAGAACAGAAGTCAATACTTGAGAATGAGATTTCAGAATCTAATTTCATGGTGAGGGAGCTGGAGGAGAAGATCTTGTCTGCCGTGGAACTCTTGATTACTTTCAAAGAAAGGCGAGACAAGCTTCGAGCTGAGTATGAACATGCCTTGCAAGTGGTTAGAGAGCTGAGGAAGTCAGTAATCATGAAGTCTCCAAGCTTCTGCAGTGCTGTTATCTTTTCATTTACTTTTGAGGAAATTATGGATGCAACTCATAGTTTTGATCAATCCTACAAAATCGGCGAGGGTGATTGCGGAACCATGTACAAGGGGGTGCTAAGGCATGTGGATGTTGCCATAAAGATGTTACCTTCTTCTTTTTTCCAGGGAGTTTTGGATTTCCAAAATGAGGTAAGACCGTATGCCCATTTTTTTCCTGACAAGAAGCATTGCTGCTTAAAGCTTCTAGCATGATAAACAAAAATATATAAATATATATTAGAATTTTCTCAGTTTTTCAGGATCTCATCAGCCTCACTTCAATACACGTGTCACTCATGTTTTTCCCTTGACTATTTTAAACTCAATTTCCAGGTGGAGATATTGAGTCGAGTGAGACATCCAAACTTGATTGCATTGATAGGAACATGCCCAGAGTCCTATACTCTCATCTATGAGTACGTCAAAAATGGAAATCTGCAAGACCGACTCACTTGCAGAGGCAACAAAACCCCCACCCTCCCATGGCAGACTCGAATGCTAATTACTGCAGAGATCTGCTCCACCCTTATCTTCCTCCATTCCCATGAGCCTCCTATTATCCATGGGAACATAAAGCCCTCCAACATCCTCCTTGATCCCAACTTTGTGAGCAAGATCAGTGACCTGGGCATCACTCGTTTGGCTGCAAAGCAAGCTTCTCGTCCTGATTCAACCTCCATACATAAGGATCCTGAGTATTTTCAAATGGGAGAGTTAACTCGAGGGTCAGATGTGCACAATTTTGGGGTTATACTTTTGCAGCTCATAAGTGGAAGATCAGACTCCTCTGTTCTGAAGGACATGAAGCATGCTATAGAAAAGGGAAACTTTGATATGCTGTTGGATGCTTCAGCTGGAGATTGGCCGCTTGATGAAGTGGAGCAGTTGGCGCTAATGGCAACAAGGTGTTGTGAGTCAAAAAACATCGAACGACCGAACCTTGCCTCAGAAATTTGGACTATTGTTGAATTAATGAGGGATTTAGCTATGGCATCTGCTTCAAGGTTGCGTGTCAAGGAGAATCACCAAGCTCCATCCCATTTTGTCTGCCCCATATATCAGGTTAATAAGTGGGATACTCCCTTGACTTCATGTCTGTTAAATTCACTAAGTTTGTTTGCATTCCACCAGTTACTTGTAGTTGGGTTATCTTAGTTTCTATTGTTGATGTTGATTTCAGGAAGTCATGAAAGATCCACTCATAGCAGCTGATGGATTTACATATGAAGCAGAAGCGATCAGGGGATGGTTGGAGAGCGGCCACAACACTTCCCCCATGACCAATCTTAAGCTCATGCATACCGACTTGGTACCCAACTATGCCCTTCTCTATGCAATTCAAGAGTGGCGGCAGCTCCTATAAAAGCTCCTCCGCATCTTCTTTTGCAAATACATTCTTTAGTCTTAAATGCCAGGCCTTATAATATATGGATATATACCAAACAGGAAAGATGCGAAAGGAAAGAAAACTGCAATTTCCTAGTTAGACAAATTGTTGTATATTCAACTGGGTTCAAGGCTTACTGGTATACCAAAAATATGAGGGTATCTAAGAATATTGAAATCTAATAAAATTTCAAATGTAATGTAATTGCAAGTTTAAACTTTGTTTTTTATTATCTTTAGTTCTACATTCTTCTTTTTTTTTTCCTGGGTAGTCAGTCTATAGAAAATCGAATGATGCTAGCCCTTCCAACCAATCAGGTATTGTATACATGTTTCTGCAACAGAAATCTTTGATGCTGTTGGGAGGCGTAGCATCATATGACCTGATCACTCAAATCTTCAGTGCAATTTTGATACTGTATACCCAAATGTTTTGGTGCCTCTCCAAGTTCCAGCACAGATAGAACCAGTAGAAATAGAATTTGGCACCAGCACCACCGCCAATTCTGCATCCAGATAAGCTTCCAAATACCCAAGCCCCACGCTAGATGTCACATGGGAAAGTTTATCCCTCGAGTGAGGGTTCACTTTTACACTCTTTTCAAGTGTTAAAAGCACATGGATCCATTGATCAAATCCTCAACTTGCATCTGTTGTTCGTGCATGGTTTAAAAATTATATGAATATCACAAGGAACACAGCTGAAGCTTTACGTGCACATCAACATCACGAGCAATCATATTCGGTGACAGTGACAGGTTTCACAGCGTATTATACCGAAAAGAACTGGACTAATTCGTGACTTTGGAGTAGCCTGAAGTACATGTACAGTGTAGGACTATTGCACTTGTGTAATACAAGGAACGGCCTTCCGGCCTGAACCCCATCCATCTTTGATTCTTAGGAACCAGAAACTTTGGCGGCACTGCCACACAGTAATACAAGAAAGCCCATTTTATTCAACACAGAAAACAAAAAGAGATGATTCTTTCTGGTGGGAGTAAAGGCCGTAATTCCCTGCAATAAACGTTGCTTCTTCTTCTTCTTCTTCTTCTTCCTCTTCTACTGCAATAACACTTGAAATAATACGTTGACTTCATTCCTTCCAGGTTGTATATTGATTGATCATCTGCTATATAGATTTTATTTTATTATAGGATCACTTGCAAGTTGTTGTCAATACACGGAGAAGCCAAAAACCAATGATTCTGGATGTCCTTCTTAGCTAACTTGGGGCCCAAGAAAAGGGAAGAAAGACCAGCCATTTCGGCTCTTGGAATCTCTAGCAGAAGCCTTCACATGCGCCCACCACTCGGACCCACTGCTGGATTCAGGCTGGGAGGTGAAATGTTCACCGGCATTCATGAAGTTGAACTCTTTCCCTGATCGAACAGTAACGAGACATTGATTCTCAATGGAGCCCTCAGGTGCGTCAGTATCAGGGAATTCCAATGGAGTCCGGAATGAAGCCGCGGCTGATTTACTCTCCAAGCAACGTGCAACATCCTCCCCCGTCAACTCGAAGGATACTCTGTGATGAACCATTAGAGCAGCATCTTCTTCATTTCTCGGCCCACTTTCTGAATTAAAGGCAGATCCCACTTCACCGACTATCTGCTCATCCACTGGATAAATTTCTTGGCACGGCGTCAAAGAACCTGAGCCGAGCCTAGACCATAATCCTGGGCCATCTGGAGTTACCGATCCTGAGCCTAGCCTCGACCCACACTTCCGGTTCAAGAAATGTTCAAATCCTAGTATTTTAACCGACCGCAGCTTATCCGGGAACGGGGAAGAAGTTCCAGAATTTGTCACCCCCGACCCTGGTGATTTTAGCTGTGAGCCCGGACTCCCCGGGTAGTAAAACTGCTGTGGCACACACTTCTTCCTTGTCCGTTCAAGAGAAGAAGCCACCAACTGAGCAAAGGGTACATCGGGGGAAGAAGGCCTTGTGGCTTGGACAGATTCGGGTGGAGGTGTATAGGCAGCAGTTGAAGGTTCGGTGGTGAATGTCGAGAAAACCGGCGGAGACACCAACTGCGTCTCATAAGCGTAGGGTCCAATCGAGAAGGCAGGTGCAGAGCCACTAGTGGAGTGCGATGCGGCAGAGAGGGAAGCGAGTGAGAGCAGCTTAGTGGGTGACTGAGGGATAGACGGGGGATTTGATTGGAGGAAAGATGCAGGGGACGAGGGTGGGGCAATGAATGGGACTGCAGAAGTAGTAGGAGGCGGTGGGTTCGGAGCAGCAGGTGGGTGGACTGGTTCTGGGACAAGGACCGCATGACCAATTCTTTTGCTGGTGCGTCCAAGTCCAAAGCACATATATAGGCTCCAGCAGCTTCCCCATCTTTTCTTCTGCAGTTGGTGAAAAACGCAGGGATTAGTTCTTCAGGAATAATAATTGAGAAGTAGCTACCTCATCCATAGTTCACTACACGAATATTAGGGCAGCACATCAATCAGAGCCCCCATGAAAACCTGCAACACTAAAATGGATCTAGCTATTATTCCTACTTGGAGTAGGAGAGCTTGCGAAAGGAACCAGGACAACAAAATGGAGCTATCTCGTTTCTAGGCCAATATGCAAACGAGAATTGGGAAACTGCAACTTTTCCGATGTTATGAGGGAGCCGAAGTCAAGGGCTCGATCGGCACTACAAATACAATTAAACCCGATGAATGTCAAAACTCAAAAGAGTATTGCGTTTGGCAGATGCGGAAGGGAAGATAATCCCGCTGATGATTTGTCATGGAGAAGAATTCTACTTCCTAGTCATGGGAGAACGGTCATCTCCAAGTCGTTCTTTACATTTGCTTCTACATCTTATAAGAAATTTCTGATTTCAATTGGAGTACGAGACTTTCTAACTGATACTGGGGAAGCAGATTCTTTCGGGAATGGACACGGAGGAAGGAAGCAGAAGTATGTGAGAGCAGACACACCTGGGCGATGGTGGGCTGAGTACGGATATCGGCTGTGATTATCGCAGCGGCAGCTGCGTTGATTGTCTGGACTGCGGCGGGATTGTTTCGGGCATTGCTCATGGTCATCAGGAACAAAGCAAAAGCAGAGGAACATTCGTTGAACAAAGGATTAATAGCAACCGTGTCTATCAGAAAGAAAGAAAGACAGGCGGAACAGAGCACAGAGAGTAGCTAGTAAGATAGCAAAGTGCCCCTTGGAGAGGAAGATGGATCGAAAATTGGAAGAAGAATGGGGATGAGCATGTGGTCTCATATCATATCCTTCCTTCCTCTATTGCTTGCTTTGTGTGTGTCTCTGTCGAAGTGGGAAGGAGTGGTCGTTATCCTGTCAAAATTTCCCTCCCACCATTGTCGCAATAAATTGGAGCTACTTGCTTATAAAAAAGATGATCACGACATTCTACATATCTCATCTCATCTCTCTTTTTTCTCTTCATTTTTTAAAAATTATTAGTCATCTCAGCCCTCCGGATTCAATTTACTTCCTATTTTTTATTCAGAAATTAAGCAATAAGTAAACACAGAATATTTTGGCAGTGGCAGCAGCAGCAGCTATCTCTCCCTCTCCTCTCGTGTCCCTGTATGGTATGTACTTGCTATATTGACGGGGATCACGGACTGGGCAGGGGCATGGAGTGATATGACATTATTGCGTGCACGAGAGACATGCTCATGTGTTGAGTTGAAGCTCGAGAGAATGAATTCAAAACATAATAAAAGTTCACCCACTACTAATTTTAATGAATGAATGAATAGGGTATTAAACATTTATTGGTTGTCAAAAGCCCAACCGCCATGGTCCATTCTTTTGGCCCATCCAATTCATTATCATAGTTTTTATTTTTATCATTTTAATGGTTTATTTATATGTTATAAAAAAAGGAGAATGACAGTGGATATTATGAATTTTTTCATGTCTATATATAAATAGAATTGAGTTGGATTCCTTATATTTGATATAAAAGGCAAGCAACAGATACACTCAAGAGTCCATTTTGTAGAAGATAGAGAGAGAGTTAAAAGAATAGCCATAGGGTAAGGAGCCATAGTAATTTGGTAGGTACATGCACCTATCCCATATATGTCATGAATAATAATAATATCACCTTTCCTTGTATGTATTTTTCCAATGTCCGGTCCTACATGCCCAAAGATAAATGGACACACCACATGTACCCTCCCTAAGGAGAGATGGAGGTGGAGGGGGGTAGGCGGTGATTGTCTCAAATCCCTTAGAATTCTACTTCCATTATAATAATAATTTTAGGGTTATTATTATTCACATCCCATACTGGTGAAGCATACTTGTATATTGCATCAACATTATGGATGGACATGGATAACATGACTGAGTGTGGGACACTGCAAAAATTTGCAGCTTGGGTTCTATTTCTAATCCTCTAGAGGAATTGAATTTTAACCATGCAGGATGATGCTCAATTCTTTCAATCAATTTACTGCATGTTTTATCTACCTAAGCTACCCGCTTTGCTTCTTTATTTCAATTGGACTCCAAGGCCCATTTAACCATTTTTGCATTTATTAGATTCAAATGAAAACAATTACAAATCATTATTTTTCTTATTCTTTCAATGTATCTCCTTCAGCACCAGATTCCTGGACCTGTTGATCATCATAAAGCACAAGTACAGATGCTCTTCTAGCTCATCCAGCTGCTCGCTGAAGCTACAGTCTGTTTGGTTCAGTTGGCGACTCACCTCCTCGCTGGTGTCCACCTGGAGCTGGTCGTCGCCTCTCTCTAGCCAAAACCGATCCATTTGGCGCATATGCTCCAGCTCATCATTCAACCGGCTCACCAGGCGACTTATGGTGTCCATGTCCCTCTTCAGTATGTACGTCCCTTTTGCCGCCGCGTCGAGCTGGACCAAGACCTTGGCGATCCTCCGGGGTGAAGCTAGCTCCAAGGAAGCAGCAGCTAAGAGACCCGGGGCCGCCATCAGTAGTGCTAGTCCGTGAGTCATGACGATAATGGCCAATGAGGCTGTTAGAGCCACGAGAATAGTAGCCGACCCGTTCTTTATCCTGCTCATAACTCGCATCTTAGATCTAACCTGGTCACGGGCCGATTCGAGCTGCTTGAGAAGTCTCGAGCAGCCGGCCTGGATGGACTGGACCTGTCTCAGAGAATCTGATGACGATGATGGTTTGATCTTCTGGTAGGTAACGCGCGTGCTGTCAAGGTCCTTCAGCAAGGCACTGCACAAAAGGGAAGCATTTGCGGTCTCGTCGAAATATTCGGATAGGAGAGACTTGTGCGACGTCTTACAATGGGTTGAAGACAAGATTCGGTTGACGGTCGGCTGGTCGGGCTCCAAGAGGTGATCCACGAAGAGTCGGTATGAGGGGAGCCTATCTGCAGTGGTGGCTGGGGACCCCAAGGACTGACGTGACTGACAAGCGGTGAGCTCGTGGTGCGAGAGAGCAAGGACACGGTCCCAGAACTCTACGTATGATTCCGTTCTGAAGGCATTTGCATACTCTACCTGCAGGTCCACACGGGCTTCGGGCCCGGCTGAATCTACTTCTATTGCTGCTGCTGTTGGTGCAAATGATGATGATCCAGATCCTACAAGTGGGAAACACACATAAAAAAAAGCTCGCATCATAGGGAGATGGATATATTCAATCACCAATGATGGATTTAATGGAATAAATATCATTACAAATTCATCTTGCACAAGCTATAGTAGAACAGTATAGTATAGTATAGTATAATATAGTGGGCTTAATTCAAAATCTGGTACTTTTTTTTCTCATTTATTCTATCAATAAATTTCCTATAACAATGAAGAAAAAGAAGCACATGAAACATTTGCATGCTCTGAAAATCCTATAGGCCACTTGTCGTTTCCATTGCTCTTGCACGATCCTACCCACATAGCTACCACACAAACACCATGGTTTATTGGATAACCAAGTATGATAGATTATAAATCATATTCTAACGAAAAAGAAGGGTTTCCCGAGAAAAAAAATACCAGAAGAAGAGGATGTGAATTTCTTCACACATATTTTTGAGAATGCTTTCATCATCCCAAGCCAAGCCCTCTAGTGCACGCGTTGATGTTGATTTAATGAAGGGGGAGTGGAAAGAATAGAAAGACTTGGCCAAGGAAGAGATTCGAACTTTGAAGGGGAAATGCGGGTTTTATAAGCTAATGTAAAAAGCTGCTTTTGTTGGGGGAGGGCGGTGGAGAGCCCTAAATACTTATCCCACAAGTGAAGATTTGAGAAGCCTTAGCCACCCACCCCACCAATACCTCTTTCTAATATGGTCAACTCATGCGTGCAAGTAAACCCCTCCCAATTTTTAAGACAAGCAAATGTAGCGCGTGGACCTGCTAACTAGCGCTGGCTATGTATCTCTCTCTCTATATATATATATGAAATCTAGCATTGATATAGCAATCTACGCGTGCATTAGAAATAGTCAAAATCACTTCATTAGGTGGAGGGGGTGCCCGGGGAAATGGAGTTTCAATTTTATTGGGTTTGTCGATCTTCGGTGGCATCGCATGGCATATACAATTTTTAATATGATTTTATTAGATTAGGTAGCAATATCAAAGTGTTTTATAATGTGGTAAATTAATGAAATGGAGATTAAATAAGAGAAGGGACGGAGGGATGGAAGGGGATTGAGAGCTCACGATCACGATCACGAATGCCCCAGTGCCGACCTTTCCTTTCTTATCCTCTTGATTGGTTATTGTGATAATAGATGGGCCCGAGAAGATCAAGTCCAACTCAATCAAGCTACTCGCTCTGCCTTACAAATATAAATTTGGTGGGCATCAACGAACCTTTCTCTCCCTCATTTTATTCTCGGCCTGCCTCCCTGCCTCTTTATCATGCCTTCTTTTTATACACTACCTATTGGGCATTAGTCATAGCCTTTATTTTCATATAGTGAAGTATGTATGGAGATTATGTGGTCCAAATGCGCGATCATCATTCACCCCCCATCCCAGCCAGATAATACAGAGTTTGAGGAGGAGGAGGAGGAGGAGGAGGAGGAGGAGGAGGAGGAGGAGGAGGTCATTCATTGCCTAATAGATCCAGAGAGACTCATCTTCTTTTCTTGCTTGCTTCCTACATATTAAGCATCCCATTTTCTAAACTTATTTTCATTAGCTAATTCTCCGAATATTTGAAGCTGATGACAGACAGACAAACCGTCATAATAACTGAAACACACGCTTAAAGATGAAAATGCAGCCCCCACTGCAGACTCCAGTCCCATCCTCAACACACAGACTGCTTCGGTAACGCCTAGAAATCATCGCCATCGTAGCATCCCAAGTCATCCTCCACCTTCTCTGCCACGTCATCCTCGATCTTATCCTCCAAGTACTCTGCTCCCTCTACCAAAGCTATCCCCCCAAGGGCCCCTGCCACCGCCCCCACTGCCAACCCCGTCCCCATCCCTCCGAACTTGCTCTTCTTATCCTGCACCGGCGGCACTGCTGCCGATGCTTGCCCATATGCCGGCTGTGCTCCGTATGGGTAGCCGTACCCAGCAGGAGGCGGGGGCTGCTGGGAGTAGTACTGGTACCCATAGGAAGGAGGAGGAGGAGGATGCGCCGCGGAATAAGCAGAGGCAGGTGGGGGTACCCCGTACGGCTGGGCATAGTACGCATCCTGGGACCGGTAGCGGGGCTCTAGGATGCGAACCTTGACTTCGATCTTTCCATGGGGACGGCCTGATGGTCGCTTGAGCTTGAGCGAAGAGACAGATCTTTCGCCGATCCCAACATCTTCGAGCACCTCCTTGAGCTTGAGGCGAGCAGAGCCGATCAGGGGCTTGGTGTCCTCCTCGGAGCCTGCATGGACGACGTCAATGGAGAGGACGGCGTCCTCCAGGCGTTGGCCGGTTGGGACGGTGATGAGGAGGGTCTCATCCCAGTAGGGACTGGTATCGCCCTCTTCCTCGGCCCTAGTGGAGCACTTGCTGTTCGGGTCCACCCATAGGACGACGTAGGGCCGGATCGGCCCGTGACGCCAATTCACGTTCTTCAGATCCTTGGCCGAGGATACGATCACCTCCACCTCGTAGGCGGCCATGAGGAAGATGCTCTCTAGCTCTAGTGTATGAACCACTATCAGCGAGGGGACAGATAGGATGAGATGAGATGAGATGAGATGATATGCAGTGACATATTCTACTGGGGAGGGTTGTATTTGTATCCATTCATCCCATTATGACCTATTTTTTAGTGTTTTTTGCTTAGTGACTAAGGAAGCATCCCATCCATCCATGTGTGGCCTCAGATATTCTTTTTATCCATATGAACCACAATTACCCATAAAAAACATGACGCGGACACGGATAGCACACGGCATCCAAATTTCATCACTTCCAATGGGCCACATTGACATACCTTACCTTCGCTCTCCCCTCCTGTTTTCAGACCTCTCTCTCTCAGAAAATCCGATCAACGGGCCGGCCCTTAGGGGCTTACTCTTTTATAGGGCTGATCCAGGAAAGGGCCACAATCACAATCCCAAGTTCTATGTACAGTACACTCTCGGCTTTCAATCTTGATCTATCTATGTACGCCCGACCGACCGGAGTCAATTCAGTCAGTCTCCATCCAACGGATGCAAAAGGGAAACTTATATCAAACGTTCGTGAGCCACCAACACTGGAACATCTTCTCACTTACAACCTCATCCTCTCTCCGGGCTTCCCGTCTCCGTCCGTACACAGCCTCTATGGCGGCATCACTGAGACTGCCCTCTCTTACCTCTCTGTTTACCTCTCCATCTGCCGCCGGGCGCCTCCGCTCTACCGCCTTCCTATCATGGCGGTACCGTCCGCGATACTCATCGACATCTGCCTTTTCTTCCCAGAGCGCCGCCGCCAGCCCCCCGGAGACCGAGGAGCGAGTCACCAGGAAGAAGAACCAATCCGATGACCGAGTTGTCACGCCACGGTCCGTTGACTTCAATGCTTGGTACCTCGACGTAATCGAGCACGCTGAGCTCGCGGACTATGGCCCTGTTCGCGGAACCATGGTGATTCGCCCTTACGGTTATGCAATTTGGGAAGCTATTCAGGTATTGTTTCTTCATTTTGAATTGCATTGGAATCTGTGGAGCTGCGGGTCTGATCAAATTTTTGTTCACATGCAGGACTTTTTGAATGTGAAGTTCAAGGAGACTGGTCATAGCAACATGTATTTTCCTCAGGTTTTGTTTTTTTTCTTTTTCTAACGTCGTTTTTAATCACAGATTCCAGTAGCTGATCTACTATCCTTGCAAAATTTCCTTTCTATAATCAAAGACTTCATTTTTGGTCTGCAAACTGCAGTTCATACCGTATTCCTTCATAGAGAAAGAAGCTAGCCATGTGGAGGGCTTCAGTCCAGAATTAGCTCTGGTAACAATTGGAGGAGGGAAGGAACTTGAAGAAAAACTTGTGGTACATATCGCTTATTTATTCTCTTTGTATTATTTTCCCTTACTCCTTGGTCTTGATACTTGAGAAATGAAAATGCTTGAAATTTAGACGCTTTATTTTGCTGTTAGAGCTAAGGAGAATGGCGTGAATCTTGGCTTTGATCGTTGAAATTCTTGAGGTTCTGGCAGGTTCGGCCCACAAGCGAGACCATTGTGAATCACATGTTTACTCAGTGGATTCATAGTTACCGAGATCTTCCTCTTATGATAAATCAGGTGAAATGTCTCTCATGTGCTTTGATTCGGGAACACACCACCACCCCCCCCCCCCCCCCCCCCCCCCCCCCCCTCCCCCCACCCTCAAAATTCATAAATTCATTATATATTGTTTGAAAATTTTAGTTGGTGTTACTTCTCAATATCTGTCAATAATATTATCTACTTGGTCAGTGGGCAAATGTTACAAGATGGGAGATGCGGACAAAACCATTTGTGAGGACCCTTGAATTTCTTTGGCAGGAGGGTCACACAGCCCACGCAAATCCAGAAGAGGCTGAGAAAGAGGTTTGGATCTTTTTATTGAAGAAATACTCCGATGTTGGGCATGTTTATACCATCTCATGATAGGTTCTGCTTACTGCAGGCTATGCAGATGATTGACGTCTATACAAAATTTGCTTATGAGCAAGCTGCAATACCTGTAATTGCAGGTCGGAAATCAAAAGTTGAAACATTTGCCGGTGCTTCTAGGACCTATACTATAGAGGCTATGATGGGTGACCGCAAAGCTCTGCAAGCTGGAACAAGTCACAATCTTGGGCAAAACTTTTCTCGGGCATTTGGGACACAGGTATTTGACATGCATCTCTGATTTCCTTTCAATATTTGCATTTAGAACTAGCAATTGGGTTTGATCCATTAAGTTTTTATTCTTTCATGGTGAATCCCAATGAGATTCTCTACTGTTATTTTGCATAAGTTGTGGGGGTATCATATCACTTAATATGGCTTAGTCATCTAATGGCTTTACTCAAATACAAGGCTTCTATTATAAGTGATTTTGCTTTGATCATAAGTGTTGTATTCTTGAAATGGACATCTGATGTGAAATTCTGGAGTATAGTTCACTGATGAAAATGGGCAAAGGCAGCATGTCTGGCAGACATCTTGGGCAATCAGTACTCGCTTTGTTGGCGGTATAATCATGACACATGGAGATGATGCTGGCTTAATGCTTCCACCAAGGCTTGCACCTCTGCAAGTAAGTGTAGTGGCTGCATGGTGCGCTTGCACCCCACATAGCTGCTTCCTTTAAGTGTGTATTATAGTAGTCCTCTTCTTTTTTCATAGTATACTAATTTTGGAATTTTATTGTGTGAATCTATTTGAATTCCAGGTGGTAATAGTTCCAATATGGAAAAAGGATAGTGAAAAGGAAGGAGTTCTTACTGTTGCATCATCCGTAAAAGAAGTTCTACAGTCTGCGCAAATAAGAGTTAAACTTGATGACTCAGATCTAAGAACCCCAGGATGGAAATTCAACTTCTGGGAGATGAAGGTCCCTTTTTTCATCAAGATGCACTGCAAACTCATTTAATATTGAATGTTCTTTTGTTATTAATTCTTTACGTTCTTTTTGTTTTATTAAATGTGCCAAACGTATCAAAAGTGCATCTCTTGTTTTATTCCTGATGTCTTCTATAGCCTTGATAAGATCCATCCTCCTCTTTGTTTCTTTCATTTATTTTGAATTATCAGGGTGCATCTTCTATGCTTATTCTTATTTTTGAAGCACTTAATTTGGTGTCTATATGGGATGAATGTGATGTTTCATTTTGATATTTTAAAAAAAATCTTATTATCATTATTTGGTATTGTAGGGTGTTCCACTAAGAATTGAAATAGGCCCACGGGATGTTTCCAGCAAGAGTGTGGTTGTCTCTAGGCGAGATATTCCAGGAAAGGAAGGCAAAGTGTTTGGAATATCTGTTGAACCTGCTGTCCTAGTGACTTACATCAAAGAAAAGTTGGATGAGATCCAGTTTTCTCTTCTTGAAAGGGCAATAAGCTTTAGGAATAGGTGCGTATTCCTGGCTACCTTCAACTGTCATATTTTTCCGTCAACAAAATCATAATGCTCGAAGAACATCAATGCTTGGAGAAATCACTATCTGAAAAGAATAAAAAAATATATTGCATGACATATGGGAGAGTCATCTTCTTCCTGATATAACAGTATCTCCTTTCTCAACTTTTTGCTCATCTTGCATAGATCATGGGCATAGGAGTTCTTAGTTCTTGGAATCAATGAATATGACCAGCTTTAGAAGCTGTTTGCAGGAATCACAATTTTTAAAAGAAGGCCTAATTCCCAAAATTGAAATAGAGATTGGTTTAAGAAGCAAAACTTATTCACTGAAAAAGTGAGAAACTAAGATTTGCCTCCAGTTCCTAAAATTGGAAGAGTGAAGCAGAATGATTAAATTTTCTTTTCATAATGTGTTTTGTACTCATAATCCATCCTGTCTTTTTTTTTGTAATTTGCTTCGTGGAATTTTCATTACCGCACATTTTTTGGTGGTTAAATTTTACCTTAAAATGTAAACTTTCATCCTTTCAGAAACATTGTAGATGTGAGCTCATATGATGAACTTAAAAATGCAATCACCCAGGGAAAATGGGCTAGAGGTCCTTGGTCAGGAAGGTAATTTATGTTCCAATGTTGTCTCTTTGATGTTTTATATTGTAGGCAGGACTTGTTACATTATGAGTATATGTTCTTTATCACCACAGTGATGAAGATGAATTGAAAGTGAAAGAAGAGACTGGAGCAACTATTCGGTGCTTTCCATTTGAACAGCCTGAAGATATCAAGACATGCCTTATGACTGGAAATCCAGCCAAGGAAGTTGCCATTTTTGCCAAGTCATACTGAAATTTTTTAAGCTTTGAATATGAAAATCCCTGTGATTTTTCTTGTCAATTGTTCACAGTATGCTGCTGCCTTTAAGATGATCTTCACACTGACGTACAGCTGATCCAATTGGCCTTGGCCGTTGTTACATTCCCAAGCCTTTGTAATGACAGTTAAGGTTTCCCTTTGTAGGATTTTGTGTTGGTAAGGAAGGCTTGTATTTATTCTCTAATAAGTGTTTGATCTTGAACTTGTTGGGATCATTTATGAGAAACATAAGCTTGCAGGTAGAGATGCATTCAGTATTCATTCATCCAGACTTTTCAGATTTACATACAAAAGATAATGATCTGGATTCAGCTGCTGCTAGTAAAGTGCAGCTGGATCATGAGCATCCATCCATATTACAGTTCCTACTAACACAGTGAAACATCAAAATCACATTTTTTTACTACACAAGAAAAGAGGCACACCACACTTGTTTGTTACACAGTTTAGGCACGCTGTGAAGAAGATAGAGAAAATATAATACAAGAAAAGACACAATCAGGTGAACACTACTGTACATGTCCGAAGCCAGTCACCAGTTGAAGCTAATAGACTCGAAATGGAGGTTATCTGCTAAACCCGATGCGCAAAGTTTAGCCACTTCGTGTCTCATCTTCTGAGGCCCGCATACGAACACCCCCACGTCCGGTCCTTTGCAATCAAATAGTATTTCTGCAATAATGCGACAGGATCAGAATCATGACCTTCAATTATTTCAATGGACAGATATAGCATCTTTGTAACTGTGAGTGTAAGCTTACTCTTGAGATCCGGCCTGGCACCATAGTGCACCTTGGTAGCTTGGACCAGTGATTGATGGGGAAGGCTCTCCAGCTCCATCTGGGAAGGCCCCATGAACCAGGACCCAGTGGACGACACGGCCGGGCTTTGTATATCCACGCTCTTGATCTGCCCGATCCCTTGCTGTGAGTTGCTCTCCTTCTTCATCCACAGGAACACCATGCTCGAGGCCAATAGCACACTGGCACAAATTAAAAACATGTCCCACAAGGCCCAATATGAGAAGTGGTAGTTCACGGGCTTCAATGAGCCGTCCGGATGCTCGATGGGGTATATGTAGTAGCGTGTAACGAGACCCAGGAGGACCAGGAACAAGAGGAACGATGACGCAATGATCAGCCCGAGCCAGAGCCAGGAGTTCCTACCCAAGGTTGGGGTGATGGCTCGGTCTATGGCCGGATATGACTGGAACCAAAGGGTTTGGATATCTTTGTTTTTGGGTAATTCTTCCTTGTTGTCCTGGGTCACATAGGCCTCGATCTGCAGTTGAGTTTGAGAGATCAGGTTGGAAACTGAGGTCGAGCAGCCCGTGGGAAGCAAGAGGTCGAGGATAGCAAGGTCGGAGGATTTCTTAAACGCGCACACTAGGATGATCTTTGGGATCTGACCCTCGACTGTGTTGTTGCTCTGGTGAACCAACTCTCGGAATATCGAGATGAAGGGAGCTATGCCGCTACCACCGCTAATCATGAGTAGCGTCTCGTGCCTGACCAACAACATTTTGCTGAGTCACACAATTAATTTCATTTAGCGTCCATTTCATTCATAATATATGGAGACTTGACATGTATACCTTAAGAAATCTGAAGAAGTCGGTCCGTATGGCCCTTCCACCGAGACTTCGAGGCGGTCCACGCGGGGAGAAGTTGAAGAGGCGAGTGTCTGGTAGAGCTTCCAAGACCAGTCTCCTTGACACTTGATGGCAACGCTCAGTATCTCAGAATCCAAATTGCTGCTCGAGTTAATTGTGAAAGGGTGCCATTGCAGCTTCGAGACGCTCGGTATGTTGACGAACAATATGCTCGTCGGAACATATTTCAGTTCTGCAGATCAGACCCATTCCGTAAGTTTTATATTCATTTCACCCGACTCTCTAACTACCTGGAACATGTATTATACATATGCCATACATGATGCATATAACCGGAAAGGTATGTGTTCATAATCATCCTGATCAAATGGAATAGTTACGGAATATATGAACTGGTGATTGCTCCCTACAGCTACCTTTACTCTTGGCGAAGTTCAGTTCAACAAATCCCGAGGGAAGAAGCCGAGCGGACACAAGTCGGATCCTTCTTCGAGACTGCAGGAACCTCAAGTACCGATCGATGACGAAGAGGAAGATTCCCGGGATGATCATACAGAAGTAGGCTGCTCCCACGTGGAGGACATAGAAGATGATGTAGAGGGCATACAGATGGTGAGTATAGAAGAACACTTCAAACATTTTCCGGCGGACGGAGCGAAGACTGGTCACCCACATGGCTAATGCGAATACTATTGCTATCTCTCCAGCTACATTTGAGACCCATGTGCTGCTCCATTCCAGCATCTATATATAGCAGAAGAAAATTCTAGTAGTGTTAATATACGCATATGAATATATATATATATATATTTTCCATCCCTAGCAAACTCTCGTATTAGCTGCAGTAATGATAAGAGACGGCATGCGGGGAGATATATACCTCAGCCATCTGATTAGTGATGGCCCAATAAATAATGAAGCCAATGGTGTGAAGAGCAAAGAGGACCATAGAGATGTGTCCTAGCCAAATATGGTACTTGATGCTAGACTCCGACGTCAGCCCTATCAATGGCAGTATAGAAGAGCCTCTTGTTACGGGGAAGAAGAGGAAGGCCCAGCAGATGTTCCCCACGTACCCAAGTCTCAGTGACACGCTTCTGAACTTGGCTTGCCACCTGATATGTAAGTACGCAACAAATTATAATAGTTTGTTCAAGTTACTGTTACATTTACATATATAAATTAAAGATAAAACTCAGTGTTTATGCCAATATTTATTTAACTGAAATCACTGTTTGAGAAATCTTGACTACTATCTGTTGGTTACGTGCATGTAATCGTCTGATAATGTAGTTCTTATCTTCGATCGTTTATAATATATACATATATATATATACTGCATGTGATGTGGTGGTCATCCGGAAACTTACACTGTCTGCTTTCTGCCCATATGCATATGAAGGTGGCCAAAACTCGAATGCAAGTAGTTTGCGAGCGACCAGATTAAGAGAGCGACAAACATAGCTCCGAAAGCCAGTTCTACCATGCTCACTATTCCCAGAGGAGACATTACCATTACGGGCTGCTTCCAGAAGCGCCTGGTTTGAGCACATTTTCCATCCCTGCAAGTGCAGCCCATCCCATCAATTTGATTTCCAGTTATATATTAGAGACCCGCAACGTGCATGCTTCCAATTAATGCTTTTACTAATATTTGTGAATTGTGATGGGATCAGTTACGTACCTGCGGGGTGAGAGGTTTGTCTTCTCAGACTTCTTCTGAAGGTGAAGATAGATACAACCGAAGGCAGCGGCAAACATCACGGGGAAGGTAAAGAGGAGCAAATTTACACCTTTCATTTTCGTCCACAAGATATAAGGGCGGGGAGGGGAAAATATAACAAACAGCACGCGTTAGGTGTAGCATTAATAATTACATATTACTAATATTACTGGGTGCCATGTGAGTTGGGGAAGGTAGTCCATGCCATACCATGCTTAGAAAGAAAAAAAAAATTAAAGCTAGTACTTACCTTGACCCTCGAAGTAGGTCGAATAGAGCTTCTTCCTGAGATGCGGACCCCATTCAAATCTGTATGTGTTTGTTGGGAGCATAATCCAGATCAATAGCCAACCGAGAAAGGCCACAAGGAAGCTCATACTCAGAACCGTCTTAGCGATGACTATCCCCATTTCTATTTCTGCAGCTCTTTCTCACTCTGTTTGTCTGCGTGTTAGTGAGCTTTCTTTCGCTTCTCTGCAAGCTGTGTCATCATTAGTTCACGAACCAGCTAACATATATATAGGGCTGAGATGCAGAGAGTGAGAGATGTTCTGGACGCGGATAGATATATGCATCAGCATTACTACACATGTACGTGTGTAAATAAAGAAACTGCGGCACAGCATGATTCATGCACTTCATGCCTCACTGCATCTATCCAACTTGAGAAGTTTGTTCATTCTCATGCTTGATATTTGGGAGATGACTGCAGCCTAAAAGTCAAATGATTCTGCTCATCCTTTTTCTTCCCTTCCGTGCCACTTTTTGTAGCGATGAAAAAGGGGTACTTAGCTGTCTAAGAGAAATGACGAAGAGTGGATTAACAATTTAGTTCTCCAATTTTTAATTTAATTATATATATATTATCCCTAAATTTTATTTTTCTAATAACTTAGCTATTCAATTTCACTTTCATCTAATACTTAAGTCCCTCCAATCAAATTAGCCAATTAAACCAAAGGACCAACATGCGAGTGAAAGAGAAATTAAAGACTAAATTGTTAGAAAAATAAAATTTGAGGGATCAAAGTATTAAGGAAAAGTAAAATAGATGACAAAATGATTGAAAAATAAATGAAAGGATTATGTAACAAAAGGACTAAACTGTTAAATGGAACAAAAGGAGAGGAATGAAAAATGGTGAATTATGGATGGTTAAATTAAGTAATTGATATTAGTGAAATAATTAAGTAAAATAGATATATAGAAATATCCAAGCTAATTAATTATTTGGAGTGAGTGAGAATTGCAAGAAATATGGAGAGCACTTATTGCATCACCCAAATTAAGATACAAGTAAGAGAAGATTGATTCTTTTTATATATTATAATATGTGGGGCCCTTAGGAGAATGGTATCATTTGTTATATCCAATATGTATGTTAAACTAGATTATTAAATAAAAGATATTTTAATATAATAGTATTATTACTATTAATATAATTATAATTAAGTAAATATGTTAGGGCTACACATATTTATTTTATTATTATTCAAAGTAAAAACATTACACATAAATATGATATGATCGTTCTTCTAAAATGTTCATATATATTACGAATTTGCTTCTAGTAATAGTATTTATTACATGCAAGATTAATATTAATGGGTGGAGTGATATTCCCAATATATCCAAATACAGGAATTGTATTTTGCAATTTTCATAAGAATGAGTGGTATCATCATGCTTGTTCCACCTCTTACTTTTGTTTTTGGATTTCCTATATCTTAAGGTCAAAGGGTGGATGATTCTAATTAACGACCAAATAATTGAGACTAGTGGGCATATAGAACTCGCTAGGGTTGGCCATCTACGAAATTTGCCTGCGTACAGTGAGTTGACCCTTGCACATTATTAAAAATTCTCGCGTGTTCTACTGTATTGCATTGCACTGCACGTGCAGGACCATGAAGGAGAAGTAACCATACTCAACTCAGCTTTCTTTTCTATTTTACCATAATGAGATAGAGGGCAATAACCTTAAGAAATGGGTTGTGCGGCTGGTGCCTGTTGTTCGCCTCTTTTATCACTACCCTTAACTAATATATACATATATACTCATCATTTTACTCTCAACAGATTCATAATGCTTGAAGGGTGTCAAATGCTTGTGCTTATGATCTCTTTTTTTTTTTTACTTTGTGATCAAACTAATCAAGATTTAAATTCATTCAAACTAAGATTCGCCTCTTTTACATTTTTTTTGTAGTTTGCTATGTAGAATTTAAAAGGAAATGGGAGGGAATCCTCAAAATTACATTTGGGAAATGGGAGGGAATCCTCAAAATTACATTTGGGAAATGGTTAGTTTTTGTAAATATAATTTTTGTGATGATATTGTGTATCAACATATATGTGTACGGTTTGCAATTTGTCAAAAATGAGAATAGAATGGTATAATATTACATGTTTTTACATGTGGGTAAAAAACTATTATACTATCCAAATTTGCTACAAACTAGTAATGTTGTGTGTATATATATATGCTTGGAGAAATGAAAGGAGGTAAATAGAGTAAAGTAGAAAAGGTGATTGTTGTTATTTATAATTTTAAACAAAACACATATATACACGCATGTTTAAAAGATATTGTTAAAATATCATTAATCCATACTAAATATAAATATATTATACTGATAATTTGGACTAAAAATTCATATTTAAGATTATATTAAAACCTATTTTGTTTTCACAAAGACGGGAAGGCCTCCTTTAATAAGTACGAAAAATGATTTGGAGTCGTACCCATTATTGTATTATAAAAAAATGGGCCTAAGTATCACTTGTTTAATTAATTGGCATATCAATAAAACTTCTAGCGAGTGAGAATGGTGGTAGGGGTGGATAATAATATTATCTCTATTATTTACGTAATCTTAATAAATGTAGCGATATTTAAATTATATCCGAAAAATAGTTTGATACTGGTTGAATTTGTTCACGGTAAAAAGTAAAAAAGTGTAAATATGTTTATATAATAGTAATTTCTTATATATTAAACTGTATAAGAAAATATAAGTAAAAAAGAAATTCGAAAGTTTACTAATTAATTAATATAATGATATATTGATGTGTATACTTAATTTATAGGTTATATTTGTAATAAAACAATCATAAAGTTAATTTGCAAAAAAAAGTTAAACATATTACTAATTTGGTAAATGTGTCAAAAAGAATTTATTATTAATAGAAATATAGGATGAGAGTATGAAAGAGAATGAGTAGTGTTTATTTTTGTTAGAGTGAGAGAGATAAGGGTAAAATTAAGAAATTCACTATAGTGGGACAAGATTAAATGGTAGAAAAAAGAAAATGATATTTGAGTAATGAGAAATGCTAATACATCCACTCTAGTAGGACAATTTCGAAGGGTAGAAAAAGAAAAATGACATTAAATGAATGAAAAATGCGAGTTTGATTAAATAAAACTATAATGTCGAGATCTAATGATAGTTAATAATAGACTAATGATCAATTTAGGAGTAGAGGTCGATTAAAGTGACTCAATTATAGAAATGACATCTTGTAGATGGAAATGCACAAAACATATAAATGGTGATGGAGAAGTTGTCAGAAAATCGAGATTTGGATATCCGACTAATTTGAGAAAATGATAACTTTTGGTTGTATGAGATATGGGATATTATTGAGTCAGAAAAATAGATTTGAAAGAGATAAAAGTAGTTCGACTAAAATTGATGGTGAAGGAAGATATTGCTTCAAGTTCAGGCTAAACATATGAAAACTACAATGGTGACAATTAAGTGCAGTAGAACATGAATCAATATTTGAAAATGAGCGCACTCTAATTCTAATTCTGAATGACATTTAGAGTAGAAGGAGAAATACAAAGTTGAGTAATACAAAGTTGAGTAAGAGAATAAAGAATTTGACTCTAAATTTATTGACAGTCATTAGAACAAGTCTAATTTCAATAACAAAGAAATAGATAAGCAGTATAAGAACAACTCAACAAATAGTGTCCCCGAGACAAACCAGTCATCTTCTTAATGGAGTGATGATTCTAACTCTGAGTAAACTTCGAAATCTAGTGAATAACAATAATAGAGATCCTCTACAGAAATTAGAAATCTTGATGCAACAGCATAGCATAGTGGTACAAATTCATCGGGTATAGTTTTGATGCAAAATGGTACAAATTAAGATGTTATTGGCCGGACCCCAGGATTGTACTACTAGGAGTTTTCTCAAAATAACTCTAATATCATGAAAAAATTGATAGGAGAAAATATATTGAATAATAATTTATCTCATACATTCAATATAAATAGTATACAATATATATAGAAAATTAAATACAACACATTAATGAACCACTATCTCTTCATTTGCTACATTGTAACGAACTATCTTGAGTGTATATTGTCTTCAATACTATCTCTACAAAACCTAATATATACATATACTTGAGTGTATGTGGTTAAAGTGCACAATCATAGTATATAAATGATCGATTACACATTATCGACATCTATATAAACCATATACGTGTTATTTGTAATATGATGGAGTAATGTTTGTTCCGATGGAAAATTTTAATTATTTATATGATATATTCTTAAAACCTAATGCATGAGTACAAGGGTTAAAAAATTTATAAAAGTGATACAATACAAGATTTTTCAAAATAATATCCATATATAAATATTTTAAAATATGTAATAGCCATAATTATGGTTTATTATAAATTTAAGGAGTTACACCAAATATTCTTCTTATCTCTCGTTACTAATCACACTTATTATTGATTTTGAGTTAACTACCAGTAGATGGCAAGATCATTTCTCTCAAAGTTCGAAAGTTGGTCATAGGAGAAATAATACGCCGGTGGGGTCTCAAAATCTATAGTGTAGGAAAGTCTGCAAAGCTCGTTTGCGACGAAATTACAAATCAGCGTGTCATTACATACGAACAATCCAAAGTTTAGAGTATATCCTCTTAGCATGTCGTCTGAACTTTGTGAAAATGTGGATTCCTATCAAACCAATATACTATAGATGGATTCGTATAAAACTCTATCCGGAAGAAAATACAAAACTCCACTATACTAGAATAAAGTAGGAGAATCTAAGTTGTAGTGATGTTCAAGGCAGATCAATATCAATAAAAGAGCTACACTGATACCTGACAGTGTAAATTAAATTTTAAAATAAGGGATCCGATATCATTTTTTTCGTTCAACAAAATACTAATACGAGAAGAAAATGAATGCTTTGGGAAATCACACTCTCAAAAAGAAAAAAAAATATTATTGCATGGACATATGGGGAGTCATCCTCCCCGTGACAATATCTCCTTCCTCCACATTTTGCTCATCTTGCAAAGAGGGCATAGGAGTTCTTAGTTCTTGGAATCAACGAATATGACCTGCTTTAGAAGTTGTTTACATGAATCACAATTTTAAAAATGTCCTAAATCCCAAAATTGACAGAGATTGGTTTACAAAATAGCCAACTTGGCATCATGAATATGACCTGCTTTAGATTCTCCTTCCTATCGACATGCCTTTGGAGCAGGTCTCCTCAAACTTATTCACTCAAAAAAGGGAGAAACTAAGATTTGCCTCCATATCCTAAAATTGGAAGAGTGAAGGAGAATCACCATAGAATAGTCCATTATATTATAATGATAAATTTTTCTTTTCATAATGTGTTTTATAATCGTATAATCCATCATGTATTTGTTTTGTAATTTGCTTGGTGAAATGTGAAATTTTAATTACTGCACATATTTTGTGGTTAAATTTTACCTTCAAAGGAAAACTTTCATCCTTGCAGAAACATTGCATATGTGAGCTCATATGATGAACTTGAAAATGCAATCACCCACGGAAAATGGGCTAGAGGTCCTTGCTGGGCAAGGTAATTTATGTTCCAATGATTGATCTTGTACTTGTTGGGATCGTTTATGAGAAACATAGGCTTGCAGGTAGAGATGCATTCCGTATTCATTCATCCAGACTTTTCAGAGTTACATACAAAAGATAATGATCTGGATTCAGCTGCTGCTAGTACAGTGCAGCCAGATCATGACCATCCATCCCTACGAACACTGTGAAACATCAAAAACACATTTTTTTACTACACAAGAAAAGAGGCACACCACACTTGTTTGATACACAGGATACGCACGCTGTGAAGAAGATAGAGAAAATATAATACAAGAAAAGACACAATCAGGACTACTGTATCTGTCCGAAGCTAGTCACCAGTTGAAGCTAATGGACTCGAAATGGAGGTTATCTGCCAAACCCGATGCGCAAAGTTTAGCCACTTGGTGTCTCATCTTCTGAGGCCCGCATACGAACACCCCCACGTCCGATCCTTTGCAATCAAATAGTATTTCTGCATTTGCAATAATCAAACGTACATAACTTAAATTATTCCAATGGACAGATATAGCATCTTTGTAACTATGAGTGTTAGCTTACTCTTGAGATCCGGCCTGGCACCATAGTGCACCTTGGTAGCTTGGACCAGTGATTGATGGGGAAGGCTCTCTAGCTCCATCTGGGAAGGCCCCATGAACCAGGACCCCGTGGACGAAACGGCCGGGCTTTGTATATCCACGCTCTTGATCTGCCCGATCCCTTGCTGTGAGTTGCTCTCCTTCTTCTTCATCCACAGGAACACGATGCTCGAGGCCAATAGCACACTGGCACAAATTAAAAGCATGTCCCACAAGGCCCAATATGAGAAGTGGTAGTTCACGGGCTTCAATGAGCCGTCCGGATGCTCGATGGGGTATATGTAGTAGCGTGTAACGAGACCCAGGAGGACCAGGAACAAGAGGAACGATGACGCAATGATCAGCCCGAGCCAGAGCCAGGAGTTCCTACCCAAGGTTGGGGTGATGGCTCGGTCTATGGCCGGATATGACTGGAACCAAAGGGTTTGGATATCTTTGTTTTTGGGTAATTCTTCCTTGTTGTCCTGGGTCACATAGGCCTCGATCTGCAGTTGAGTTTGAGAGATCAGGTTGGAAACTGAGGTCGAGCAGCCAGTGGGAAGCAAGAGGTCGAGGATAGCAAGGTCGGAGGATTTCTTAAACGCGCACACTAGGATGATCTTTGGGATCCGACCCTCGACTGTGTTGTTGCTCTGGTGAACCAATTCTCGGAATATCGAGATGAAGGGAGCTATGCCGCTACCACCGCTAATCATGAGTAGCGTCTGGTGCCTGAGCAACAACATTTCGGTGAGTCACACAATTAATTTCAATTTAGCGGCCATTTCATTCATAATATATGGAGACCTGACATGTACTACTACTCGCTGGGATCCATATATACCTTAAGAAATCTGAAGAGGCCGGTCCGTATGGCCCTTCCACGGAGACTTCGAGGCGGTCCACGCGGGGAGAAGTTGAAGAGGCGAGTGTCTGGTAGAGCTTCCAAGACCAGTCTCCTTGACACTTGATGGCAACGCTCAGTATCTCAGAATCCAAATTGCTGCTCGAGTTAATTGTGAAAGGGTGCCATTGCAGCTTCGAGACGCTCGGTATGTTGACGAACAATATGCTCGTCGGAACATATTTCAGTTCTGCAGATCAGACCCACTCCGTAAGTTTTATATTCATTTCACCCGACTCTCTATCTACCCGGAATACGTATTATACATATGACAGACATGATGCATATAACTGGAAAGATACGTGTTCATAATCATCCTGATCAAATGGAATAGTTACGGAATATATAAACTGGTGATTGCTCCCTACAGCTACCTTTACTCTTGGCGAAGTTCAGTTCAACAAATCCAGAGGGAAGAAGCCGAGCGGACACAAGTCGGATCCTTCTTCGAGACTGCAGGAACCTCAAGTACCGATCGATAACGAAGAGGTAGATGCCGGGGATGATCATACAGAAGTAGGCTGCTCCCACGTGGAGGACATAGAAAATCATGTAGAGGGCATAAAGATGGTGAGTATAGAAGAACACCTCAAACATTTTCCGGCGGACCGGGCGAAGACTGGTCACCCAGATGGCTAATGCGAATATTATTGCTAACTCTCCAGCTACATTTGAGACCGATGTGCTGCTCCATTCTAGCATCTATATATACCATCAGTAAATAAATTCTAGTAGTGTTAATACACGCATATGAATATATATATATATATATATATATATCCCTACCAGCAAAATCTCGTATTAGCTGCAGTAATGATAAGAGATCGCATGACATGCGGGGAGATATATACCTCAGCCATCTGATTAGTGATGGCCCAATAAATAATGTAGCCAATGGTATGAAGAACAAAGAGGACCAAAGAGATGTGTCCTAGCCAAATATGATACTTGATGCTAGACTCCGACGTCAGCCCTAGCAATGGAAGAATGGAAGAGCCTCTTGTTACGGGGAAGAAGAGGAAGGCCGAGCAGATGTTCCCCACTAACCCAAGTATAAGTGACACGCTTCTGAACTTCATTTGCCACCTGATATGTAAGTACCCAACAGATTATATGTTTGACTATCCATCTTCGTTTATTATGATGGTTTTTGTTTTTTTTTTTTGCCCAAACTTATAATTGTTTTGTTGAATTTTTATATTTTCATATATTAAAATTTACTTAAATTACAAACTCAATTTTAATTTTTCATCAAAACCTCTAAAATTAATGTTTCATCATCAAACATTTTATAAAATTGTCATTTTATTAACAATTTAAATATAAAATAATAATTTTAAAACAAAAATAATTATATAAAAAATCAATTTCTAATTAAAGTACTAAATGATAATCAATATACCTTAACAAATATACTTGAAATTATTAATTAACTTTTAGTTATAATATAATAATTTCCTATATAATTAAAATAAATATATTTTATTTAATAAAATTATAATTAAAAACTATATATAATTAATATTTTATTTAACTTATTTTAAATAATAAATTAAGTATGTTAAACAAATAGATCTCATTCTTTATAATAATAAAATTTTGATAATAATTTATATAATTTTAATTTAACTAAAATGTTGATTTTAAGTTATATATTGGTATAATATCATAATATATATTATATAATTTAAATTTAATAAAATATTAAAATTATATATATTGAATTATTTGTAATAATTATATGTAATTTAAGTTAAATAAAATATGTATATATAAATGATTATATTATACAAATAAATTAATTAAATTAAATATTTTAATGGTACTAAAATTATATAATTTGTTATTAAAATTATGTTATTATAGATAATAAGAGATGAATTTGTTTAATATATTTAATTTATTATTTAAAATTAATTAAACAAAAAAATAATTATATATAATTTTTAGTTAAGTAGAATATATATATATATATATATATTTAATTTGTATTGTTTTAAACATATATAATTTAAGTTAAATAAAATATTATAAAATTTAATTTATTTTTAATATAAATTGTGTTGATAGTATAAACTATTAGATTTTCAAGTAAATTTTAATTAAAAATTTTATTTATATATGTTATGATATAGTAATTATAATGTTAGTATCTTAAAGTTCAATTCTTGATTGTTGAGCAAAAAAGTTTAATTTTTCTCCTAATGATTTTTTAATTATTATTTTTTATTTAAATTCTCAATTTAGCACTTTATGTTTATATTGTGATAAATGATATAATAAATCATTAAATTTATGTTATTATAATTTAACTAAAGTTAAAATTATTGCTAAAATAATAGTTTTATAAAATCTTTTATAATAAAGTGTAACATTTGAAATTTTAATGGAAAAGTGATATTTATTTATAAGTTTTATTCAAAACTCTAATTTACGTCTATATAAATTATAAATCTTAATGTTTATGCTAATATTTATCCAAATATAATCACTGTGTTGAGAAATCTTGATTACTATCTGTTGGTTACGTGCATGTAATCGTTCATATCTTCGATCGTTTATAATATATATATATATATATAGACACTGCATGTGATGTGGTCATCCGGAAACTTACACTGGCTGCTTTCTGCCCATATGCATATGCATATGAATGTGGCCAAAACTCGAATGCAAGTAGTTTGCGAGCGACCAGATTAAGAGAGCGACAAACATAGCTCCGAAAGCCAGTTCTACCATGCTCACTATTCCCAGAGGAGACATTACCATTACGGGCTGCTTCCAGAAGCGCCTGGTTTGAGCACATTTTCCATCCCTGCAAGTGCAGCCCATCCCATCAATTTGATTTCCGGTTATATATTAGAGAGCCGAAACGTGCATGCTTCCCATTAACGCTTTTACTAATATTTTGTGAATAGTGAAGGGATCAGTTAAGTGCCTGCGGGGTGAGAGGTTTGTCTTCTCAGACTTCTTTTGAAGGTGAAGATAGATACAGCCCAAGGCAGCGGCAAACATCACGGGGAAGGTAAAGAGGAGCATATTTACACCTTCCATTTTCGTCCATAAACAGCACGCGTTAGGTGTAGCATTAGAAATTACACATTATTAATATTACTGGGTGCCATGCCAGTTGGGGAAGGTAGCCCATGCCATTAAAATCTAGTACGTACCTTGACCCTCGAAGTAGGTGGAATAGAGCTTCTTCCTCAGATGCGGACGCCATTCAAATCTATATCTGTTTGTTGGGAGCATAATCCAGATCAACAGCCAACCGAGAATGGCCACAAGGAAGCTCATACTCACAACCGTCTTAGCGATGACTATCCCCATTTCTATCTCTGCAGCTCTTTCCCACTCTGTATGTATGCGTATTAGTGTGCTTTCTTTTGCTTCTCTGCAAGCGGTGTCATCATTAGTTCACGAACCAGCTAACATATATATAGGGCAGAGATGCAGAGAGAGAGAGAGAGATATGTATGCATCAATCACTACACATGTACGTGTGTAAATAAAGAAACTGCGGCACAGCATGATTCATGCACTTCATGCCTCACTACATTTATCCAAGTTGAGAAGTATGTTCATTCTCATGCTTGATATTTGGGAGGTGACTGCAGCCTAAAAGTCAAATGATTATGCTCATCCTTTTTCTCCCCTGCCACTTTTTGTAGCGAGGAAAAAGAGGCACTTAGATGTCAAAGAGAAACGAATAAATAGTGGATTAACATTTTAGTCCTCCAATTTTTAATTTAATTATAGATATATCCCTAAATTTTATTTTTCTAATAATTTATTTATTCAATTTCACTTTCATCTAATACTTTACTCCCTCCAATCAAATTAGCCAATTAAACCAAAGGACCCACGTGCTAGTGAAATTTTAATTAAAGACTAAATTGTTAGAAAAATAAAATTTGAGGATCAAAGTATTAAGGAAAAGTAAAATAGATGACAAAATGATGGAATAATAAATGAAAGGATGAATTGGTTAATAAATAAATTAAGACAACAGTTAAATGGAACAAAAGGAGAGGAATGAAAAATGGTGAATTATGGATGGTTAAATTAAGTAATTGGTATTAGTGAAATAATTAAGTAAAATAAATATATAGTAATATCTAAGCTAAGCTAATTAATTATTTGGAGTGAGTGAGGCTTGCAAGAAATCTGCACATCATTCATTGCATCACCAATTTAAGATATTTTAATATAATAGTATTATTAGAAGCTAAAATAAGTATGAGCATGATACAATTTGTTATATCCAATATGTATGTTAAACTAGATTATTAAATAAAAGATATTTTAATATAATAGTATTATTACTATTTATATAATTATAATTAAGTAAATATGCTAGGGCTACACATATTTATATTATTATTATTCAAAGTAAAAACATTACACATAAATATGATATGATTGTTCTTCTAAAATGTTCATATATACTATAAATTTGCATCTAGTAGTAATATTTCTTGCATGCAATATTAATATTAATGGGTGGAGTGATGTTCCCAACAAATCCAAATACAGGAATTGTACTTTGCAATTTCCATAAGAATGAGTGGTATCATCATGTTTGTGTCCACCTCTTACTTTTGTTTTTGGATTTCCTATCTCTCAAAGGTCAAAGGGTGGATGATGCTAATTAACGACCAAATAATTGAGACTAGTGGGCATATAGAACTCGCTAGGGTTGGCTATGTACGAAATTTGCCTGTCGTACAGTGAGATGACCCTTGCAGATTATTAAAAATTTTCGCGTGTCCTACTGCATTGCATTGCACTGCACGTGCAGGACCATGAAGGAGAAGGAATCATACTCAACTCAACTCAGCTTTCTTTTTTATTTTACGATGATGAGATTGAGGACAATAACCTCAAGAAATGTGTTTGTGCGGCTGGTGCCTGTTCTTCCCACCTCTTTGTCACTACACCTTAATTATATATATATATATATATATACACACACACACACATATATACTCATCATTTTACTGTGAACAAATTCATAATTGTTCAACGGTGTCAAATGCTTGTGCTTATAATATCCTTTTTAATTTCCGATCAAACTAATCAAGACTTAAATCCATTCATCAAACCAAGGAGAAACTAAAATTTGCCTCTACTTTCTTCTGAGAATGTGTTTTGCACTCCACAAGTGACCTATGCACTGAAATCCTCAATAATATGCCGGAGGTTTAACTAAGAAACCATTTTTTTTCCTTGTAATTTTCTATGTAGAATTTAAAAGGAAATGGTCAAAATTAAATTTAGGAAATAGTTTAATACTGGTAAATGTAATTTTTGTGATGATATTGAGTGTGCTTATGCCCATAGAATTGTTCAATATTACATGTTTTTATACACTTGGGTAAAAACTGTTTTTCCAGGATTAAAGGAAAGTGAAACAGATATTCTGGTACCCCTATACATACCTACAATTGCCGGTATTAATAAAGCTTTTGTTGAAATGGTGGGGTTTAATCAGAACAAGTCGTAGGGGAGGGCTAAACACGCAGTTGGACAGACACCAAACCACCACCTGAATTCGTCAAAATTATAATAGCAATGAATCATTTATGTATGTCAAACAAAGGGTTGGAATCATGTTCATAGCACGAGACAAATTGAGCGAGGTGAGGTGCACCAACAAATTCAGTCCAACCACCTCCTTGGAAGCGGATGCAACAATTCTAGTACAGGTAGATGTATGGCCATGGGCCAAGTATAAGGGGATAAAGTTATTTTTTTCTATTTTTCCTAAGCAAAACTTTGGTTGGATTGGTTGAGTTGAGACTTGACTGATGCGACTTCGACTCACGCTCAGGCGAGTTCACCTCGCCGGACACCTCCCCCCCTTTCGTGCGTGCAATCAGTAATGAGAGAGTTTTGCTGTTTCTGGTAGAGACAGGGCACATAGGACGTTGGCAGAGTCACTTTTGTTTTGCGGTTTCTTGTAGAAATATTACATCATGTATTCACTTAGCAATTTAAAAGACAAGCTGTTGGACATCTACTCCATTAATGGATGCCACTTTTTTTTTTGTTCAAGTAAAATGCATTCCACGCTCATCAAGACAAGGCAAGAGGATACGAGAGATAATTCACCTAACCTAGTGAAACATCAAAGTCACCTTCTGTTGTTTTTGAAAAAAAAATGAACATATTTTATACCCTAAAAAACAAAAGAGGTCACTATCACACTCGTTTGTTACTCGTGAACACGAACAGTTGAAGCTATGCCATTTGTTGCACACTTCACATGAACCAACCCCGTCACTGCCAATCACCAGTTGAAGCTAATGGACTCCAAGTGAAGGTTATCTCCCAAACCCGACGCGCACAGTTTAGCCACTTCATGTCTCATGTTCTGAGGCCCGCATACGAACACCCCCACGTCCTGTCCTTTGCAATCAGATAATACCCCTGCATTCATTCATTGCAACGGGCCATATAATCAAACCCATGTGCATACCACGTCACGTCAACAATCACATAATCAGAACCTAGAAGATCAAAATCACTTTTTTTTTAAACTTACTATTGAGGTCGGGCCTGGCACCATAATGCACCTTGGTAGCTTGAACCAGTGATTTATGGGGAAGGCTCTCCAGCTCCATCTGCGAAGGCTCCAAGAACCATGACCCCGTGGATACGGCGGGGCTTTGCATGTCCACGCTCTTGAACTGCCCGATCCCTTGCAATGAGTCGCTCTCCTTCTTCTTCATCCACAGGAAGACCCCGCTCGAAACAAAGAGCACACTGGCACATATCAAAAACATGTCCCACAATGTCCAATATGAGTAGTGGTAGCTCTCGGGCTTCCCCGAGCCACCAGGATGCTCGATCGGATATATGTAGTAGCGTGTAACGAGGCCCAGGAGGACCAGGAACAAAAGGAAGGACGAAGCGATGATCAGCCCGAGCCAAAGCCAGGAGTTCCTACCCAAGGCTGGGGCAATGGGTCGGTCTAGGCCGGATGGATCTGGCTTGAACCAAATAGTTCTGATATCCTTGTTTTTGGGTTCTTCCAGCTTGCTAACCCCATCCTGACCGGTCACATAGGCCTCTATCTGCAGTTGACATCGTGAGATCAGGTTGGAGACTGGGGTCGGGGAGCCTACGGGAAGCAAGAGGTCGAGGATGGCAAGGTCGGATGATTTCTTAAACGCACACACTAGGATGATTTTCGGTACCCGAGACTTGAGTTGGTTGTTACTCTGATGAATCAACTCCCGGATTATGGAGATGAAGGGAGTTATACCACTGCCCCCGCTAATCATAAGTAGGGCCTCGTGCCTGCAACATTAATCCTGTTATCGACCTCTCCCAATTATTTTTATCAGTTGACGTAATGCAAAACTAATATAAGCTATGCTATATACCTTAAGAAATCTGAAGAGGTCGGTCCATATGGCCCTTCAACAGAGACTTCGAGGCGGTCCACCTGAGCAGAAGTTGAAGAGATGAGAGCCTCGTGGAGCTTCCAAGACCAGCTTCCTTGACACTTGATGGCAATACTCAGTGCTTCAGGCTCCAAATTGCTGCTAGAGGTTACAGTGAAAGGGTGCCATTGGAGATTTGAGATGCTCGGTATGTTCACGAACATGATGCTCGTAGGAGCATACTGCAGTTCTGCACATCGGAGAAGACACCACCACCTCGGTAAGTTTTTCATCTTATCGACTCGCTAACCGCCTTGAAACCACATATGTACGTGTAGGTGCATGGAAAGATATGCATGTAACATCCGGGATGTAACCGGAATGAATATATAGTGGAATATACAGCTAGCTGATCGCTCTCTGCAATTTCGTACCTTTACTCTTGGCGAAGTTCAATTCCACGAGTCCAGAGGGAAGAAGCCGAGCGGAGAGGAGTCGGACCCTTCTTCTAGACTGCAGGAATCTCAGGTACCGATCAATGACGAAGAGGAAGATGCCGGGGATGATCATACAGAAGTAGGCTGCTCCGACGTGAAGGACGTAGAAGATGATGTAGAGCGCATAGAGTTGGTGGGTATAGAAGAACACCTCGAACATTTTCCGGCGGATAGATCGAAGGCTGGTCAACCACATGGCAAAAGCGAATACTATTGCTATCTCTCCAGCTACATTTGAGACCCATGTACTGCTCCATTCCAGCATCTATATATGCCACAAGAAAATTCTAGTAGTGTTAATATACGCATATATATATATATATTTCATAACCAGCAAACTCTGGTATTAGTAATGATAAGGGACAGCATGGAGGGAAATATATACCAGAACCATCTGATGAGTGATGGCCCAATAAATGATGAAGCCAATGGTGTGAAGAGCAAAGAGGACCATAGAGATGTGTCCTAGCCAAATATGGTACTTGATGCTAGACTCCGACGTCAGCCCTATCAATGGCAGGATAGAAGAGCCTCTTGTTACGGGGAAGAAGAGGAAGGCCCAGCAGATGTTCCCCACGTACCCAAGTCTCAGCGACACGCTTCTGAACTTGGCTTGCCACCTGATATATTATATTATGGAACGTATTATATATTGATATTTCTATGGAAAAAAATATACATATTTGATTATCAATCCTTGATGATTATACGTGCAAGTAATCCATTGATTATCTAGTTTTTTTCTCTTCGTTTTCGTTTTTTTTAATTAAATAAACAACGATTATAGTAAACTATATGTGATAGTGAATGACACAGGGGCTTGGAAGAATTCGAAAACTTACACTTTCTCCCCAGCTTTGTGCATATGGAGATGGCCAAAACTCACATACAAGTAGTTTGCCAGTGACCAGATTAAGAGAGCCACAAACATAGCCCCGAAAGTGAACTCTATGATGCTCACTATTCCCAGAGGATCCATCACCACCACAGGCCGTCTCCAGAAGCGCCTGATTTTAGCTCCCTCTCTGCAGCCCAACAATTTAATTTATACCATCATAACCATGATTCCCATCAAAACTGTAACTTTGTGAACAGTGAAGAGTTTAATTACTTACCTAGGCGAGAGATTCGTCTTCTCGGACTTCTTCTGAAGATGAAGATAGATACAGCCGAATGCAGCGACAAACATCACGGGGAAGGTAAACAGGAGCAGATTTATACCTTCCATAAGATAATGAGGGAAGAATAAAACAGTACGCATCAGGTATAACATTAGAAAGATGGATATGTTGGGATGTCATGCAAGACGTGAATAAAAAGTTAACCCATGATCAACTGTCACATGTAGAGGTAGTGCGTACCTTGATCCTTGAAGTAGGTCGATTGGAGCTTCTTGTTGAGATTAGGAGTCCATTTGTTTTTGTATGTCTTAGTTGGGACCATGATCCAGATCATGAGCCATCCGAGAATGGCCACGAGGAGGCTCATCTTCAGAACACTCTTAGGAATGATCATCCCCATTTCTGCAGTTCTCTCTCTCTCTCTCTATTCACTATGTCTGCAAGCTATCTTATCACTTGCTTCATGAACCAGCAGATACCTTTACATATGACAAAGAAGGGGAGATCAGCATTACTACATATAAACTTGGAAGTCCAAAGATGTGGCAGCATGATTCATGCTGTTCATATCTCTATGCAACTATCCAAGTTGTGCTTTTATATTGACGTATAGAAAAGCGATTGTGGTTTGACATTTTTGAGATGATGAGCACCTTAAAAGTCAAGTTATCCATATATATGAAACCAGCAAGGTTCTGGGTAGACTAGAAAACTATTGTTAACACCTATGTTTCAGTCATAGTTTTACAAACCTATAAAAATAGGTTTCAGGTCTGACTTCACAGCATCAGTTACAAATAAAAGTAAAACTTATACTCAAAACTTGTTATTGAAATAGAGTTGTATTTATCTTAATAAAGTTATAATTAAAATAAAAAATATATATTTTATTCATTTATTATTTCTTTTTTTATATACAAAAATAAGATGACTCTCCCTCTTATTTGGGCAACTCAGTTGAGAAAAAAGATGACCCTATTAGTTTACTCATTGCTCCTATGTATTTCAATATGATACATGAAATATGTGGTACAAAATATGATATGGGTTATGGTGAATTATGTATATCAATATGATATTATATGCAGATCCTATTCTAATATATAGGAACAATTGTTGTACATATTAAAGTTGACGTGCCACAAAATTTATAAATCATTAATTTTTATCTTTTTTAACACATTTTTCTAATACATTATATCCAATTTTATGGAGGGAAAATAACTTCTTTCATTTAGAAACCATTCACAATTTCAAAAAATCTAAGGCGTTGCCGTGTCTTCTTATATTTGCATACATCTTATTGACTTTTTTTTTTTTAATTTCGCTTCCAAGGTCAGAGCCTGAGTGATCTTATTAAGCTACAAATAATTGAGACAAGTGGACATATAGAAGTAGAGTTGACTACTCAATGAATTGCTAATACAGTTGACCACTCCCCTAATCCATAAAGCTAAACTATCTAACCCCCACAAATTAATATCATTAATTCTGATCGATTTCGATCCCACTCTTCACCACCCATCCACCCTCATATTCTATGTCAGATTTTTTTTATACAGAGGATTTGATGGGACTAAATAATACGAATTTTATGATGTGAAATTACAAATAAAGATGGGTAGGTGTCCATGGGCTTAGGGCCATTTTGGTAAATCTAATATATCATGTCCATCAAATATTATTAGCATGAAATTATTAAAGTGCACAATTGAGACCAACCAGTAATAGCTTGAGGTCGCGTGACAGTGAAAATGTCAAAAGAATTTATCTACACGTGTGAGAAGCTCGACGACCGCCTTTTCCAGTTCTCCTCCCACATAATTTCTCTCCTGAGTCCAAATGGACTCCTAATCAGTCCATTTAAATTCACATTATTCATTTTATTAGAAACTTTGATTAACTGATTTATTATCATATATATCTTATTTAATGCAATATTCGATTTTTATTAAAAATTAAAAGCTTTATCAACTTTTTGTAATTAAAAAAATTATAGATAATATGTTGAGGGTAATATGAAATTATCATATTTTCTAATTAAAATTAGGTATTTCAAAATTAAATTCTTAATTTAGTTAAATTTTATAAAATTATATTATATGATAAATCAAAAGGAGTGGTAATTATATATTATCTACAATACAATATAAAATTAAAAAATAAATAAATTATTGAAAAAGTTGTACCCAAACTAGGAAAATTAGTATATAATATATATATATATATATCAATTTAACGAGTTTTTAAATCCTAAGCTCCTTTTTAAACGCAGATTCCCTCTTAATTTCCATTTTTTTATTCAGTTTCTTCTTTAAGTAATGTTTCTAAAGAACAAATATGCAAACAATAATAATTAAGTAATGTTTTTAAAGAACAAATATGCAAGCAATAATAGTTTGTGGGGGTTGATGGTGTGTTTCACGCCATAACTAATCTTCAATTGGATTTTCTGACAGCCTCCAGTCGAAATTTAATTTTAGGGCGGTAACAAAAATTTAGTCGAAATTCGAAAAAAATGGATTAAGAAAATAGATATGTTTAAAATTGATTTCAAAATTATAATCTTATATTTAATTTTATAACGTACTAATCTCATTATAGATCTAATATTTATTTTATGTTTCTTTATATTTATTATTTTAATAATGTTATTACTATTTTATTTTTAATGATATGATGTAAAAAAGTCTTATTAATTATTATATAATTATTGATATTTCTTATCATACAAATGATTAAATTCTAATTATACATCTATTTTAAATTTTGAAGCCCGAAAAAATTACGACCGGTAGTGAGTAGTTGTTATTTTCATGAATATATTATTTTATAAAAAAATAATTTGTATATAAAAAATCTATGTGTAATTTGAATTATTAATAAAAAAATCGTTAATTAAATTAAATAAAAATGCACATCTAAATTAAACAATGTCCAAAACATGTGTAACTTGTGTAGGATTTTAGCAAAAAAATTGCAAACATTTAAATTCACATTATTCATTTTATTAGAAATTTTGATTAACTGATCTATTATCATATATATCTTATTTAATGTAATATTCGATTTTTATTTAAAAAATTAAAAGCGTTATCAACTTTTTGTAATTTAAAAAATTATAGGTAATATGTTGAGGGTAATATGAAATTATCATATTTTCTAATTAAAATTAGGTATTCCAAAATTAAATTCTTAATTTAGTTAAACTTTATAAAATTATATTATATGATACATCAAAAGGAGTGGTAATTATATATTATCTAAAATACTATATAAAATTAAAAAATAAATAAATTATTGAAAAAGTTGACCCAAACTAGGAAAATTAATATAATATATATATATCAATTAAATCCTAAACTCCTTTTTAAACGCAGATTCCCTCTCAATTTCCATTTTTTAATTCGATTTCTTCTTTAAGTAATGTTTCTAAAGAACAATACAAGTAATAATAATTTGTGGGGTTGGTGTGTTTCACGCCAGCCATAACGTAATCTTCAATTGGATTTTCTGACAACCTGGAGTCCAAATTTAATTTTAGGGCGGTAACAAAAATTGAGTAAAAAAATGGATTAAGAAAATAGATATGTTTAAAATTGATTTCAAAATTATGGTATTATATTTAATTTTATAACGTACTCAACTAATTATATATCTAATATTTATTTTATGTTTCTTTTATATTTATTATTTTAATAATATTATTACTATTTTATTTTTAATGATATGATTTTAAAAAAGTCTTCTCAATTATTATATAATTATTGATATTTCTTATCGTACAAATAATTAGATTCTAATTATACATCTATTTTAAATTTTGAAGCCCGAAAAAATTACCACCTGTAGTGAGTAGTTGTTATTTTCATGAATATATTATTTTATAAAAAAAATAATGTGTATATCAAAAGTCTATTTGTAATTTGAATTATTAATAAAAAAATCGTTAATTAAATTAAATAAAAATGCACATCTAAATTAAACAATGTCCAAAACATGTGTGACTTGTGTAGGATTTTAGCAAAAAAAATTGCAAAGTGATTGTGTAGGATATAGAGCGGCGGCCAAGAATTTTGTCAACTTAAAATTTTATAACATCCAAATTCTAATTAGACCATAATAAAAATCAACATTGTGATCAACCTTACTAAGGAATGAGTTGGACAGAGTCACATATTATGTACCACTTTTTTTGCCATCTCTAGGCTAAAACAAGTGAGAAAAAAAGGCCTTAAATTAGTGTTTAAGAGACGTGTAAATTTAATCCATCTTGACGCTCCTCTCTCTATTTTCTAAATATAGTCAAAGACAACTAATGATTTTTGGCATTTCTTTCTTGTAAACTCTACACACTAGACCACCATGGATGGTCCCCTCTCTTAGGCGTGTTCATATATTAGCATCATCCACCAGAAGAGCGCCACCATACTCGAGTTAAAGAATAACAAGAGGAAGCGCCGGAGGACAGCGAAAACGACCGAGGAGATGGAGAGCGAAAAGATGACACCTATCACGGTCCAGAGGAATAGGAAGAGGCAGATAAATGAGCATCTCCAGGTGTTGAGATCTCTCATGCCAGGTTCTTATGTCCAAAAGGTAATTCTCCCTGTCCATTTCTTAGCTTCAGTAGCAGGGTAGGTATTGACTGAAGCTCATGCACTTTTGCCCGTGATCTCTTGTCTTGCAGGGAGATCAAGCTTCCGTTATTGGAGGAACCATTGAGTTCGTGCGTGACCTGGAGCAGCTCCTCCAGTGCCTCGAGTCGCAGAAGCGTAGGCGGCTCTACGGAGATGGTGGCGGCGCACCGTCACAGATGGGCCAGCAGCTGCCGCCATCTCAGCCCCAGTTCTTCCCTACCAACACTACTACCAGCATGCCTATCCCGCCCGCCCAAATGAACGAGCTCGTGGATTTCGACACGGGGCCGAGGGAGGATGTTGCAGAGAGCAAATCCGTCCTCGCAGATATCGAAGTAAAAGTGCTAGGGTTGGACGCGTGATCAAGATCCTGTCCAAGAGAAGGCCGGGGCAGCTTGTAAACACCATTGCAGCACTGGAAGATCTGCAGCTGACCATTCTTCACACCAACATCACGACCATGGAACACACCGTGCTATACACTTTCAATGTCAAGGTACATGCAACGGCCCCAATATACTAGTTTATCATTGGAGGTTTTTTAGGATTTCATCCATAGCTCGAATGTGTGTAAGGATTTGGCAGATGGTATGAGACCCATTAATAACCTAGTATTGGTATAATGGTAGATTTTTAAACTGGTTTGAAATAAAATCAACTCATTCTATTCCAAAAGTTCAAATTATTTGGATATTGATATATTTCTATTATAGATGAGGGGAATTTTTGCCCAATGTGGTACAAATTAACAAATACCTCCAACCAATAATCATACTACAGATTTATATATATATATATATATAAACGAATGGATGATCACATATAAAACATGCACTAGACTTGTGGTCAGCTGTCTTGGTTTTCCCTATGCAGGTAGCAAGTGAAACAAGGTTTACAGTACAAGACATGGCATGTTGGATGCAGGAGATCTTTAGCTTCATACATGCAAACACCTCCGCATGAGATTGATAATATTTATACGAAGTAAACTAGGTGATAAATTTCTATGCATGGGAGGACACCATGAGGACCTCTCTTTATCATATTTCCTTCGTATTCAATCTATCTTTTTGTTCCACCGACTCTATCAACTTTCCAATGGAGAGCACGTATGTTTGTGAATATAGCATTGAAGCTGATGACATACAGACCAGAACCAACAAACAAGCAGTCATAATAACTGAAACCCATGCTTAAAAATAAAATTTTATATATTATTTTTAAATTATATATATAGAGATAACTTAAGGATGAACCAAACCATAGAATTGAAGAAGGGAGATAAAAATCACACCAAGAATATTTTTCATGTATCAACTACAAACTTAATATAATAAAGTTTGAGTTGAATTGTAGGGTACATTCAAATATAATAATAGTGATTTGGTCCATTTTATTAAAATAAATAAAGTGGGACAAAATATCAAATTGTTCTAGTGATCATTATTGCTCAAGTAAAATGTGGATCATCCAACCAAGTAATGCTATGAACATGGCTTCCATAGCCCTCTTTCAGCTCAGCTCAGGGAGCATTACCCCCTGTTCTTCCGTGTCTCATCTTCTCAAGTCCGCACACTAGCACCCCCACGTCTGGTCCTTTGCAATCAAATAATGTCCCTGCCTCTGCCTCATTGTATTGCAACAGGCAACATCATGTATATGCACATCAATCCAACAATCAGAACCTTATTGCAATTGGCAATTCATCTACCGCATTTTTTTTTATTGCCAACTTACTTTTGAGATCGGGCCTTGCACCGTAGTGCACCTTGGTAGCTTGAACTAGTGATAGATAGATGGGGAAGGCTCTCTAGCTCCATTTGGTTTGAATAATTAGCAACTGGCTCCACCAACCAGTTATAAACCACAGCAATTGAGATTCCATTTAGCTACAAAAAAAAAACCAATGTTAAAATCCTAAATAAGTTATAAAAATTTGGGCCAAGTCTAGAACTTTTATTTAGCTCATTTAAATATAAATATTTCATCAATGTTCAATTCAAATATATTATTTTATAAAAAAATTATCAAAACTTAAATAATTAATAAAAGATTATCCAGATAATTGAATTAAATAAAATATATATCTAAATTAAAAAAATGACTAAAATTTTTGTGACTCATTTAGGATTTTAGCAAAGGAAATTGCAAAGCTGACTTTCTACGTCATATTCGTTTCTTGATAAATGTTTCGAACTTATTTAAGCTAAACTTGATGACATCATTTTCATTTCATGCTGCTTATATTAATATATTAGGATATTAAATATTTAAGAATGACAAAGGGGGCATAATTCCATGATATTCCTGTATATTTTTATTAATGGGACTTATGGGGTATATTCCTTTTGATTCTCTCTCTCTTTTAAATTCTAATATATAATTATTTTGCAATAAGTTGAAGGTGCAAGAAATCTATGGGATTGCATCACCCATTTTGTTTTGGAACAAACATTGCATCAGCTAAATTGTTCAGCATATAATATAAATTAAGTAATAATAATATATTCCATGTAGGATTAAAAAAAAGGAATTTGGCAATATTATATTTCCAAATATATTTCCCTAAATTCAGAAGCATATATCCCTCGGAGTCTGTCATCTGCATACCTATGCTATCGGAAAAAGGAAGTACAATTGAATTGACCAGTCGAGAATATTTTGCAATCCTCTCCTCACATGCCGTGCTGCAGAGCAGGTACGATACTCATACGAACAAACCACATTGGCCAATTATTAAATTCGTGAGCTATTAATATATTGAAATAGAAATCGAATAAATTTCATAAAACAACCACCTCCTAATAATTTATCTTAATCATCTTATTTTTTATTTTTTAATAATAAGATATTATATTAGATAAAACAAAAAATTATTGTAAATTTATAACTTTATAAATATTATACTATTTATAATTAATAATTTTTAAATTAAAAATGGGTACGGAATAATAATTTTCAACTTTTATACAATTATTAAAAATTAATTTAAAAAATACAGGTAACAAGTATTACACATAAAAACGGGTGTTAAAAATAAATTTTGAAATTAGATAAAATAAATAAATATTATATATTTATAATATTATAAAAATTCACTACTTAAAATTGATTAAATTTTAAGTGTATATATATATATATATATATATAATCGATCCGATACATAATACATTCTTTCATACCTAACCTTAATCATTTGGAGAGGAATCTATCCTAAAATCAACATTGTAAATGAGAAATACAAATGGCATCGGCATGGCAGACACTCGTCACCAGTATTCTCATCTCGCACTCGATACAGAAGGAGAATCCTGTAGCCCCAAAGGCCTGCCACCAGTTACAGGCCCGGAGAAGCCCGGGACCCAATGCAGCCACACCATCGATCCCTCACACTAAGCTCTCAAAAAATTTATTTCAGATGTTTCCAATCTTACGTGATAGAGTCCCATCAGTTAACTCAAAGGAGAGCATAAACAGCACACTAGGATGTGCATCCAAGGAGCCTCTATCAGAGAGAATAGACGAAGTGATCATCACCAACAAATATGTTACCAAGTACCTGCAACTAGTATAAAGGTTCTGCAACTATGTTAAACTGACTTTATGGTTTCGCAAAGTTAACTGGATCACGCATACAGAACTGCCGAATCATTGATTTACTAAAGTTTTTCTCCACTGGATGTATCCTTATCTCATAGAGCTTTGGCCACAGTTTTCCCGTCACTGTACAAGATAATTCAGGCAAAAGTTTGGTTTTGCAGCCAAAAAGAAGAGTACATCAAAGAAAATTGAAAAAAAGGACGCCAACATATTGTGGGGATGGAAACGATTGAAAAAAAAATATCCAGAGGAAAGGAATACTAGGAAAAACAATCTCAGTTAATATACTTCCTGGTATACACCATACAGAAATATCACAACAGGTCAATAAACAAGCAACAAAGAATCAGGGGCTTACCAAATAGGCGCTTTCTTTCATCATCCCATGCTATACCATTTAGAACATCAATACCCTGTTAAATCAGGATTTAGATTATGCAAGTGAATATAGAAAAATGTGAGGCGAGAATTGATTCTTTCAGCATCTTTCCAATGTGGCAGATACATCCGAAAAGAAAGAGGCGATCATGCAAAAACTTACATGATATCCAGCTGTTAATAAGCCTTTCCTGAAAAACATAAATGAAAGAAAAAATGTTTTATTCGCTCCTCCAAAAGGTAAATAGGATTTGATCCCATAGGGAAGTAATCAAGACCTTAAATTTGGAAGAAGAACCCATCCAAGCACATTCCCATCTTTATATGAAATTCTTGCTATACAGTCACTCTGCACAAATACAACCACTACATTTAGAGCTTCCTCAGGTTTGACATGTAATCACAACACAATCTATTTAAGAGATGTGCGCCCGTCTGTTCTTTGAAAATTAGTGCTCATTAGTTGAATTCATTGGATTATTTTTTGTTGATAGCTCTGGATTTATAATGGAATACTGAAATTTCTATTTAGATCAAGGCAGATTGAACACAATCAATGAAATTAGCCTGATTAAATGGATCAGATACAACCAAGGGAATTTTCATGAAGTGAGACCACACTTTGAGTATTATGACAATGAACATCGGTGAGCAAGGAATATTACCTGCCAAATATTAGCCCAAACTTCACCATTTATATACTCCAGTTCATTAAGGTTGTGTACTTCATAACCATCATATTTGACTATCGCTTTGCCCTTGACTGCAGAAAACATGTAACATGCTCAGAAACGGAACCATTTATTTCAGAGACTCCGACAATTAACCTTGGCAAACCTTCTAGTGTTTGTGGATCTAGCTGATACAATGATGATGTCCCATCACTTCCAAATAAGATTTTCCCGTCAGTTGCCAGGCCCCAACCATCTTGCATTTGATGACTGAATTCCTCAATCTGCATTAGAATTGGAACTTTAAAATAAAGAACTTGTTCAACAGTTGGCACATATGCTGAACTGATGCAAAACAAGAACGCGATGGGCACATCTTACTGTGAGAATGCCTAATCATCATATAGTTATTTCTCATTAGAATAAGTCTCATGAATTATTTCAGACTCAACTATTGAAGCTAAAAGCAATCATGGGCATCTTTGGAAGCACAATGGATAAGAAGAGCAAAGGGAGTCTAGAAGTTCTCGACTATGCAGCTAGCTTCATCATCAATGATGATCCATATCACATCCACAAGTTGCAACCTATCTTTCATAGGTTTCTATCTATCCATCAACATAATTAGTCTTATGCATACAATTCATATCGTGACACAAGCATATGTAAGTTATACAATATGGGGACCAATCTTCAGTCAGTTATCTAATATTCTGCATCTCTGTTCTTTTTTCAGAAACTAACACAAATACAATGTTCATTCCAGATGAAAATTATGTAGGAGAAGGTCAAGTGCAAACATTGCTTAGGTTGTAACGATTATATATGAAACCGGTTTTCTTCAACCAAGTTACTTGGATCAGCCTACAAAAAGAACACAAGCACAAAATTAGCAATCCTATCAGGTGCTCTTTGATGATAGATTTACATGATACATAGAATAAGTTGAGAAAGAACATGAACTACTACTAAAAAGAAGACCCGGTATGATCAAATTTTAATGTAACAGATTGGGAATGGTGTGATTGTATCACTTGGCAACATATTCATTGACTGGACATTTTGAGTATGATGAACAAATAGGTTGGTATATTTTTTATAAGAAACAGCTAAATTAAAAAAGGGAATAGCTGATACCAATTTAGGCAACAAATTTCCAAGAGGTACATGATTTGAACAAATCACCTAACACCTAATTTGGCAGTAAACCCTGCTACTTGTTTAATTCCGTACCTATCCCCAAGAAGAGTCAACCCTTCCCCAAAATAAGAGCTGTCCATCTTATGAAGTGCCTCTACCTGCAAAATTTGTGAACCACCGTGATGCAAAACTCCATAGCAAGGTTGGAAGACAATTTTAATTAGAACTCAGCACATACAAGAGTAACAGCATTAATTCAAAAGCCAAATATCCGAACTTCAGATCAAAAGACAAATATCAAAGCTTTGATTTGAAAGATAGATTTCAGTCTATCCAAAAGACAGATCTCTACAATTGTCCACTCTCTAAGCTTTAGTTCTTATAATCTGTCGTTTTTTTTGGATGACTTCTTGATTCTAAACATTTCGTCAGAGAGCTCGCTAAGATATCGTTCAACAGGAAAAAAATCATCGGTTTACCTTTCCCGTCCCGAGAGCAACTTTTCTGACTGATGACTGCAAATTGGAACAATAGGTAAATAAATACAAGCGACTTGGCATATAAAAGGACACGAGATTTCGCAATAATCATCACCTGTCCATTCAGGCCAGTTGACTCGAATAACGTGTCATTCTCTGCATAGAGAAGCCCCTGAAATCGTGTATCAAGATAATATTTTAGAAGTTTATCAACAACAACAAAGAAAACGCAGAAGCAAGAAAGTTCCAATCATCTTCTTTGATCAAACGCTGACTGATAATTGCACACGAGAGTGTCTCGCGCTGTAATTGAGAATAAATACGCTCTGCTACCTGAGTAAAAGCCTGGGGATCGTGAGGAAATTCGTTGACGACTTCGATGGTATAGAGCGTCCGCGATGAATCATCAACCGCGATTTTTCTCGAACTGATCGAGAAAATGGTGAACATAGCGAAGAAGCAGAGAAGTAAAAGAGCAGGACCGAGAAACGCGATCCTCCGGGAAAGGTGATTTGGACCTGCAAAGGGAGCCATAGAGGAGTTGGTGGTGGTAATTTGAGGCTTCAGGTTAGCTCGCCTGGCGAGCTTCCTCTTATATACCATGGGGAAGTGGAGATTTCACGAGGCCATCACCGGTAGTTGATGGGCCGAGAGGTCGCCGGACTGGGATAGACCAGCGTTTTGTCAGTGGAAATGAATTGACCCTCATTTGCTCTCTCTCTCTCTCTCTCTCTCTCCTGTGAAGCAGTCAATAGGTAGGTAGGGCCATCGCGTAGGGGTTGACCATTGAGGCAGGTAGGTCAGTCTCCGAACTTTGTTTAGGTGAGAAATTGCACTTGTCACCCTAAACTCCTGCGAATTGCACCAGACACTGTTTTTGGTTATGTTTTTTTCGAATGGTAATCCGAATTTCCAATAAAGACGAAATGCAGTTGTAAAGTTGCTCATACAACATTCAAATCAAAATTTGAGGGTGTTAGATGGTCCATAGGGAAACTTCTAGGACTCAAATTGAAAACCTATGATAATATCGGGCTCGGCGTGACATAACGGCGGGAAGCAGGTCTGGCACGTGCCATAATGGGGCGGAACGCCTGCATGGGAGACGAAGATGGAGAAGATTCCAGACTTGTGGGTTGGCCAGAAGCTTCTCGACTCCGACTAGCTTTACGTTGGGGTCGATCAAGCTTCACGACGTCGTCTATTCGAATAATCCAGAAATCCCAAGGCTTGTATAAATAAATAGCTCTCTAGTGCATCTTTCTCCCGCCACAGACTTCGTCACCAACTTTGATCTCGAAGAGTTCAATCTCGTCGTCGGTAACTGTAGTTGGAGAAATCGGCATGGCGGAGGTGCACATGGCGGATGCGGAGACATTTGCGTTCCAGGCGGAGATCAATCAGCTGCTGAGCTTGATCATCAACACCTTCTACAGCAACAAGGAGATATTCCTCCGGGAGCTCATCAGCAACGCATCGGATGTACGTCCTTACACTTGGGAGATTGCTTTTATATGTTTTGGAATTGTGCAGTAGGGTTATATGTTTCATGCGAATTATGTGGTTGTGCCTGACCTTTCAGCAAATTTTTGACAGGCTCTGGACAAGATTCGATATGAGAGCCTCACGGACAAAAGCCAGCTCGATGCGCAACCTGAGCTCTTCATCAGGCTTGTGCCTGACAAGGCCAACAAGACTCTCTCCATCATTGACAGTGGTATTGGCATGACAAAAGCAGGTACTACTTTAATATAAGCACGCACTCGCACTCGGCGGTTCTTAATTCTCGCATTTGAAAACTCTCTTTCTTGAAATATTACTGTTACTGTTACTCTTTTTGAGCTGATTTGAGCTTGCAACTATAATAGATCTTGTCAACAACCTGGGCACTATTGCGAGGTCCGGGACAAAAGAATTCATGGAAGCATTGCAGGCAGGAGCTGATGTTAGTATGATCGGCCAATTTGGTGTCGGGTTTTACTCTGCCTATCTTGTCGCCGAGAAGGTCATAGTGACGACAAGGCATAATGATGACGAGCAATACATCTGGGAATCTCAGGCCGGTGGCTCCTTTACTGTCACCAGAGATGTAGACGGAGAGCAACTAGGCAGGGGAACCAAAATTACCCTGTTTTTAAGGGAAGATCAGGTACAATCATGGAACCGTTACTTTTTGGCATTTGTATATAGTTGTGCATTCATGAGCAAATGTATGGAGAAATGTATAATCAGAAGGTACGTCAGAATTCAATATATATCTTGTCTAAACCATTTCAGGATCAACATTTTCCAACTGTTGTTTGAACTTGGAGAGGGATGTGGTCCACAAGTAAAATGAGCTATCCACAGATGTTTCTTACTACCTTAATGTTGATTATGTTTCCCTACTTCTACATGTGCAGTTGGAATACTTGGAAGAAAGAAGGATTAAAGACCTTGTAAAGAAGCATTCGGAGTTCATCAGTTATCCCATCTACCTTTGGACGGAGAAAACGACTGAGAAGGAGATTAGTGATGATGAAGATGACGAGCCTAAGAAGGAAAGGGAAGGAGATGTCGAAGAAGTTGACGAGGAGAAGGAAGACAAAAAGGGAAAGAAGAAGATAAAGGAAGTGTCTCACGAGTGGCAGCTCATCAACAAGCAGAAACCCATTTGGCTGCGGAAACATGAGGAGATAACCAAGGAGGAGTATGCTTCATTCTACAAGAGCCTCACTAATGATTGGGAAGATCACCTTGAGGTGAAGCACTTCTCAGTGGAAGGCCAGCTCGAGTTCAAGGCCATTCTGTTTGTCCCCAGAAGAGCACCCTTTGATCTCTTCGACACTCGCAAGAAAATGAACAACATCAAGCTCTATGTCAGGAGGGTCTTCATTATGGATAACTGTGAGGAACTAATACCAGAGTATCTTGGGTTTGTGAAAGGTGTGGTGGATTCTGATGATTTGCCCCTTAACATCTCCCGTGAGATGCTGCAGCAGAACAAGATTTTGAAGGTTATCAGGAAAAATTTAGTGAAGAAATGCATTGAGATGTTCAATGAGATTGCCGAGAACAAAGAGGACTACAAAAAATTCTACGAAGCATTCTCGAAGAATCTGAAGCTGGGCGTTCACGAGGACAGCCAGAACAGGGCAAAACTAGCTGACTTGCTCCGGTTCCACTCAACAAAGAGTGGGGACGAGATGACAAGTTTCAAGGATTATGTGACCCGAATGAAGGAGGGGCAGAAAGACATATACTACATTACTGGGGAGAGTAAGAAGGCTGTGGAGAACTCCCCGTTCCTGGAGAGGATAAAGAAAAAGGGGTATGAGGTCCTCTTCATGGTCGATGCTATAGATGAGTATGCAGTGGGGCAGCTGAAAGAGTATGAGGGGAAGAAGCTCGTCTCAGCGACAAAGGAAGGTCTGAAATTGGATGATGAAACCGAGGAAGAGAAGAAGAAGAAAGAGGAAAAGAAGAAATCGTTCCAGGATCTCTGCAAAACCATCAAAGACATCCTCGGGGACAAGGTGGAGAAGGTGGTTGTATCGGATAGAATCGTGGATTCGCCCTGCTGTTTGGTGACCGGAGAATATGGTTGGACAGCGAACATGGAAAGGATCATGAAGGCTCAAGCTCTGAGGGACAGCAGCATGAGCTCCTACATGTCAAGCAAGAAGACGATGGAGATCAATCCGGACAACGGCATAATGGAGGAACTGAGGAGGAGGGCTGAAGCGGACAAGAATGACAAATCTGTGAAGGACCTTGTAATTTTGCTGTTCGAAACTGCCCTCCTGACCTCAGGTTTCAGCCTTGATGACCCTAACACCTTTGCGGCTAGGATCCACAGGATGTTGAAGCTGGGTCTGAGCATTGATGAGGATGAAGGTCTTGGAGATGACACTGAGATGCCTGCCCTAGAAGATGATGGAGTTTCGGAGAGCAAAATGGAGGAGGTTGACTAAGACACCCACCAGGAGGTATATGCACAACCTACGGCTCTCTGCTCTGTTACCTTTACTTTCTCTTTTGTGTGTCTACTGTGCCTTCTTTGTGAGAGTTGCTGAGCACATTGTGGCTTGTTATCCTCCATGATATCTACAAACGTACTCCTACCATTTGGTATCTACTAACGTACTCCTACGCTTTGGTTCACTATGCATGTTTGTCAATGCTATTATACAGAGAATTTAGTGCGACAGATGAATGTCATTCCTGCAAGTGGCCTATCATTGTCTAATAGATCAAAAGTAGAAGATTTTGAATGATCAATTAACTGTAATACTGAAAAGAAAGGACCTCAATGAAAGCATGTGATTAAATAAATAACCTTTATGGTTATGGTCTGTCATGATACTTGTTTAGTTCTGCAGAAGATGATAGCTGTACAAAAAGAAAGCAAGGAGAGAGAGCTCAGATCTAGCACCTTCTCTTGTAAGCCTCTCAACTGATAAGAGAGCTGCCTTATTTATCGAACTTCACACAAAATACGGAATCTATCTACACGTCAAAGAAAGCCACACCCTTACATGGGAATTATTAACGGACTGTGCACTGTACAGTGAAAGAACTGACCATTCACCGAAAAGCCACTCCCAACCTGCAGCTGCTGAGATGATTTGCAAATGTTGGTTACGGACAAAATTGTCAAGTCTCTAACATCCTCCGGCGGATGTTAGAGACTTCTTTTGCATCCCATTCCTGGACTCTCTCTCCGCCCAAGTTGTACATCTACAAGTCAGCCTCATAGGCCGAGAGCAACTTCCTCTGAAAATATTCAGTAAAATGGAAGAAGACCGTTAGCAGATGAGAAGTGACTAGGTTTTTCTACATTTAAAGAAAGCCACGCAGAACAGCAGAGCCACTTCACCTGAGCAGTATATATAATGTAATAAACAATTACCAGGAATTCTTTCCATAAAAGAAAAAAAAAAGAGTAGAAAATAACTTGATGCTGTAAAGAAATATTGCAAAATGCACGATATTATAGCTGTAGAGAATTTATTTTATTTTCTTTCTTTTTATTAATTGACAAGCAATGCAGCTAACATATCCAGCATCCAATAGGAAAAACAGTCAGCCTTTTGTCACAGCCGAACAATTTCTTCCAGCATTAAACATGTGTCTTGTGTTGAGATTGCAATGAATAAGATCATTAATAAAGTGCAAGAAGACCAGGTGAGCTTACATGATCATCAAAGTCTGGACTAGTAATATTGATGGACAAGTTGCGCATCAACAATAACACCTGTAAATAAATATATAATTTGCATGATTGTGATTTTTAACTGATCAGGATACACTAATGTTATGCTACTAAACTTCATTATAGAGCATACTGTTTCGACATCAATAGGATCCATCTTTTTCAGCTTCTGCAGGTGATCAGTGACCTCTGGGTCAAAGACACTGCCAATGAAATAATATACCTGGGCAAAGTCAGGCAGCACTGCAGTAAAACATGAGCCAGGTGTAAGTAAACTATAAACTGAATTGAAGAGAAAATATAGATCTATTGCACATTCCAAATCAATATCTCCTGGTCGTGTTCATCATGAAGGAATAGCAGTAAAAGCTATCAAAGATGTGCTAATTTTCCATGTGGCATGTTTAATCAGATTGGTAGCCAAACTATGTTTCTACACCAATGAACTGAGTTCTATGAACTGTATAGAGAAAAAAAGTATGAAAGTTGAAAGGACTACTGATGACAGTTTAAGCTTCTATCCTTCAGCATTGAATGGGGAGAAATGTAAATTCTTACCCCTCAACGTAAGATTCTTGTGACCTTGCTCAGTTGGCTCATAAACTGCCTGTTTTCTTTGGGTACTCTCTGAACTGCTGCAGTTATTAACCCTGTCTGCACTTGGAATTAAATAGCACAGATAATTCAGACAATGACATCTCACTGCTAATTTAGTCCGAGTAATTTCAAGTCATCAACAGTCAACAGAGAGCACATTAATCTTATTAGTGAGTAAACAATGTATACTTAGTGTACCTTTTGTATGTGGTAAGTTGATTGTGGGAACACTGCTGTTTGTCTGAGAAGCCAGTTTAGTATTATTAACCGGAGTCCTGAGAATTAAAGAGGAACCAGGCGGTAGGACAAAACCAGATTTGGGAAGGCCTGACGAAGAAGGCAATGACCCTGACACTTCTGGGGGAACTTGAGCTGAAAGGCAGAAAAAAAAATGAGTGACAGCCTTCTGACCTCAATGAGAATCTCTTCACCAAACTATCTTGATGATACCATTTTTTGAAGCTTTTTGAGGATATGGGTGGGCTGCCTTCCTTTTTGGTCGAGGGGGAGGTAAATGTTCATTTGAACCATTCTTCTGTACTTTTAGGAAATACTTCTGAGCATGACTTCGTATCTGTAATCATATCAATTCATCCATGTAAATCATACTCCTCATGAGAAGTCTTATGCAATTCTTCAATATGCTAGATATAAATTGCAGGCAAAATCCATCCTTGCAGGATACAGAAATTAATAAGGTTGTCCAATCAAAATTCTTCTAGACCAATGATTAAGAACAAAATATCCAAAATGCAGTCACTTGTACCAGCTCCATTAACAAATGACTTATGATAAAGTCAGAACTAAAAGGCAGTAGGTGGAATTTTCAGCGGACACAGGTCTTTGAAAAAAAAAGGTTATTATTCACCTGCAGGTAACATACTTCAATGAATTATCAGATACATTATGCAAGTTTATTCAGTTGACAAATGTATCACCTGTATGACAGTCTTTGACCCAATGAAGGCTTCAATCTTTTTCCAGTCGCGGTCAAAGCTGAAGAAGAATGAGAAGCACACTTTGAAATTAGCATGCTAAAATATCATGAATATCAGCATCTCATCCTTGAGCCTTGATACTGTTCAGTGCTCTTGCAAGGAGAAACTTTCGAACTTGTGTTTTATTAGATCAGCAAAGAAAACCTGAACTACGAAATCAGGTTCATTGGCCAGTAACTTCTTCACAAACCAAACTACAATGTACTACCAGAAATCCCTCATTACCCCATTTACAAAAATGCACCTATTCTTCTATCATGTGCACCAACTTAAACCTAAGAAATCAACCAAATGGGTACTATGAGCTCCCATCGGGTACTCCATGCTCATCTATGTATAGTTCGCTCTTGTCAGAATTTTTCATCTATTTGAAACAAGTTCAGGGCACCAATTAAGTTTGTTATAAAAATTTTAACAGATAGAGCGAGGAATGGCAGCTTTAACCGGACAATGTTGCTTCCGCCCCAGTTTTCCTCTTATAGGTTGGCAAAAACCAATACGCCGTTTATTACAAATAGAGATCGACACTCATGAATCATCAAATAAATGGACGGAACCCAAAAACTATTCTGACGCACATTCATAGGGTAGGGACTGTGTTTGCTTGAGATTGGGCATAAGATTGACGAATTGAAAGAGACCAATTTTGTCAAATCCACTCCATTCTTGGAGCGAGATTTACAGACATTGAAAAATGATTCCCGATTTATTGCCCAAAAATCTCGAAGCCACAACACACAACTAAGCACATTCTTGAAACCCTATCCAGTGAAAAATGAAAAGAGGCGTAGTTGAAAGGTATTGTCTTACAGATGAAGAGCTTCGAGGAACTTGTCGTGCTCAGGTTCGGTCCAGCTCTCCCTCGATTTCTTGATGGTGTAGGGTTTCCGGACCTTCTTAGCCAGGTCATCGGATGGCGACGGCGTGGTGGAATCAGCCGCGTTCGCTGCTGTGGAGAAAGGTCTGAGGCCGGGAAGAGCCATGCCGTTAGGATCCAAGTAGAACCCTTCTCCAGGGCTCGGGTTCTTCGACACCATGGCGATAACTGCTAGCCGGTTTTCGTTTTGCCTTTCAGCTGTGGGCTTTCTATTCCATTCAGCTCACTGAGATGCCTTCCGAATTAGGAAATAAATAAAAAAAAGTGGGAAAATGCGACTCTCGTGAAGCACTCTATTTATTTGAGGTCACGGGTTGGTATCCGGTAAGACCAATTCAATGTAGCATATTACATGTAAACCAATCAGAATCAAGGTCAGTCAGTGCTTGCTTTGCCCCCTTTCTCCTTGTTTTTTTTTTTGTTTCGTTGTGGGAAGATTGCTGATTAGGCAATAATTTTGTTCTTGAATGGCGTACCATCATAAGACAATGAACCCAACAAGACGGTCAGTGTATATGGAACAGCTCCATGGAGCAGCAGTAGTGCTTAGAAAATAAGAGATTGAGTCAACCAGATCAAGAAAGAGATTTGTGAGCAGGGACAGTCAGTGTGCGGAAACCTTGCCGACTTCTGAGGATGGGAGATTGTAATGGACAGAGAGAGGGAGAGGACACAGAGAACACTCCGCGGAAGCCGGTGACCAGCTGAATCAGACGACAGGGGAGGATGGAATTTGGGATAGCGTGGGTGAGAGGATGGGAGGGGGAGACGTGGCAATCATATATGTACGTGGTGTTGGATGGAGCCTGGCATATATTAATACGCATTAATTAAATAAAAATAGAAAAATATGAGCGTGATGTTCCTATGTTTTGGGAGCCCAGGTGCCTTCTCGGCCGAGGGACTAGGGAGATCGCGGCTGGGCTGGAGAGAGCGGAATGAGGTTTCTCTGTGTTGTCCGGAGCCCACTACCTGAACCGACCCATAAGGTAACCATCACGGCCCAAACCGAGCCAGACATCGACACGCTCCTCCCAGAAGGGGATTCCTGCTCAGGACTGAGGCCAAGGATAGTAGCGATGAAGCTGGGAGGGTAGGGTCGATCATCGATGGGTGCACTGACCAGGCTATGCCACACCTGCGTCCCCGACCCATGCTTGCTTGGACTGTTCGGGTTCGGACTTTCAGATGAGTCGAATGTTGGGGACGGGTCGGAACCTCCCCATGCATGCACCTGGGTAGGTCGAGGTATAATGTTCTGGAATAATTAGCATTTTTTTATGAATAAATTTAATAAAAAATCACCTACTTCATTTAGACTCTTATCTCATTTTGGACACGAGTAAGTACGGGTTCCGATTTATAGACTCGTCATGGGTTCGGTAGTGGAATGGATTTTAACACGCACTCGAGCTAGCAAGCACGGGATGGGTTAGATTTCTCATTTTGGACGCATGAGAGGAATTCATGTCCCTGCTTCTAGACCGGTCACGAGTACTACAGATCTGCCTCTTCACGTTGCCATCCTAGTTGGTCCCCACCTATTCTGATGCCCGCCAGCAGATAAGTCCACATGTATTGGACCAATAATATCCCCCACACCCACTTTGCCCAACGATTTTGTCAGGGTGGGCTCCATGTGGGCAGAAGTTGGGTCCCATGAGGTACTTCAATAAGCGCTAGGTTATAAGCCCTCAACTGTAATGTACTTGGGTAAAATAATATCAACCGCTGATATATATATATATATATATATATATTAAGCATGACCAGATCAATAATTGGACGGAAGTAGGGACATCACAAAAATGGGCCAACATGACCCACTCAGAAGCTTATGACAAGGTGTAATGGGGTTTAAGAACCCACGTGAATATAAATGGCTTTCACACTATTCATTAACTATATTTTTTGGATGCACTTTTTGGGTAATTTTTTTGTCGGTGAGCTTTGAATTTTCTACTGAACAATATCATTTATTTTCTGTTTCTCACGCTAAAACCATGGAAGAATTTTCTCCTCCAATTATAATAATTCCCAAAATATTATATATGAGAGAGAAGGCAAGCCCACACCTCAATCACTCATCACACACTCACTCGGATCCAAGCACATCCCTCTCTACTACTTCTGCACCTCGGGCGCGGGTATCCTTGCCTTCTTCCTCTACCTTCCCACCCTCCATGAGAAGTACTCCGATGAGGCCTACACTAATCCCAACAACCTCATCCATGTCCCTGGGATACCACCGGTTCCCTTCAGTGATATCCCCAACCCCATTCGAGACCGTGCAGACACCGCTTACACGGGATTCATGAATTCGTCAAAGAGCGTCAGAGATTCCTCCGGTGTCATCGTCAACACATTCGAAGAACTCGAGCCCAGAACAATCCAGGCTATAACTGAAGGAAAGTGTGTGCCGGAGTGTTCCAACCCGCCCATCTACTGCGTCGGACCGTTGATATCAGACAGGAGCTGGGAAAATAGCGGTGGCGGATCGCCAATGGAGTGCTTAAAGTGGCTGGATATCCAACGGAGGAGGAGCGTGGTATTCCTGGGTTTTGGGAGCCTGGGTGCCTTCTCGCTGGAGCAGCTGAGGGAGATCGCGGTTGGTCTGGAGCGGAGCGGAAAGAGGTTCCTCTGGGTTGTCCGGAACCCACCACCTGACCCGACCCGTAAGATGGCAATCACGACCCAACCCGAGATGGATCTCGACTCGCTGCTCCCAGAGGGATTCCTGCTGCGGACTGCCGGCAGGGGGCTGGTGGTGAAACATTGGGCCCCGCAGGCGGCAGTCCTGCGGCATGGATCGACGGGGGGATTCGTCACCCACTGCGGGTGGAACTCAATCCTAGAGGCAGTGTGTGCAGGCGTGCCTATGATCGCGTGGCCACTCTATGCAGAGCAGCGGTGTAACCGACTTCTAATGGTGTCGGATGAGATGAAGATTGCCTTGCCGATGGAGGAGTCGAGGGATGATGGGTTTGTGAGTTGGAAAGAGGTGGAGAGGCGAGTGAGGGAGCTGATGGACTCGGCGGAGGGTGAAGCAGTGAGGCGAAAGATACTAGCGATGAAGGAGGCGGGTGAAGAAGCTCTAAAGCTCGGAGGGTCATCCATGAGTGCACTGATCAGGCTGCTCCATGAATGGAAGCTTGGCTGAGGAGGCCTTGGCTTATTAGTTGGAGCCTGTGAGATCATGGCATATGAACTTGTTTTGTTTTCGGACTATCTCAAGTATTGATAAATGTGATTTGATGGTATTAGAGTCAAGTATAAATTATTGGCCTACTTGAATATAGCCAATCACATTTTTCTCATAGCATCTATATATGCCCTTACTTTGTTCCACCTATTTTATTTTCTAACCTGAAAAGTTGGGGATCTTTTCCCTATAGCATCTGAGAAGCAAAAGAAACGAGATCTTTGAGAGCTAGCTTCAATAGTAAAATAATAGGCACATTCACTATTTCTAATACATAATAAGGAGGGGACAGACACAGCTGCTATATCACACATACATCAGAAGAAGACTGCAGACTCTTGTCCTATGTTCATCATAACGCCATCGCTTCATGTGGCAGCTAATGAATGAACTGGCCCTATTTATCATCCACTCAGTTCAGCAAAATGGCAGCTTTTCTTATATCACCCAACAAAACTACTAGCTAGATAGAAGCCCAGTAGAGAATTCTTCCTCCTCTTTCGTCTCCTTAGCCTTCGGTTGTTTCATATATTGCCAGCCTCGCCACCGGGATCAGGAAGTCGCGGGGGTCTTGTGCTCACTCTGAAGAGGGTCAACGGGAGATCTGGAAACCTCGGAACAATCTGAGACTAGGACAAAGTTAAGGAAATGCGAATGTTTGATGTCGTAGTCACTTTGCTGAGAAACCCTCCATCACAAGGAAACATTTCATTTTAATATCCTTGATAAAATAAGCGAAAGCCTTAAATGCGGTACCTCTGGATGAGTGAAATGACTTCTTGCAATGGAGAATAGCCCCCTCTATTCCATCATGCTGCTGAGCCCAAGAATCGTCGTTTCTTACCCGAGAAGAAACGACGCTGTTGGCCTGCGCCATCCTGCTCTTGCCCGCGTACTTCCTCTCAGTTGCAGGAGATGACAGAGGAGATGCGGTCAACAGGTTCCCGGATAATAGCTTGAGCTCCTCGACCTCCCTCTCAGAGCCCTTGGTCGAGAAAGGATTCACGAACTTCAGGTACCTCTGCATTCCTTCCTTGGAGAATCGCCTCGAGACGGATCCATCCAGCAAATTTCTGTCCATTCGGCCAGAAATAAGGCTACTCGTCTTGGGCATGTTCAAGTACACCGGCAGTCCTGCTTCACCTGTTTTTGGGTTGGGCGTTGACTTGGACTTCCTGAACAAGGACCCACTTAGCTTCGGGGAGTATTTGAAGAGCGGGAGAGGGGATTGAGGACGAGAAGTGGCCGGCCCGGCTTCGATCTGGATGACTTTCCGCCTCGAGAAGACACCGCCGGTGCTAGGAGACGGAGAAAGACTCGGGTCCCGAGAGCTCCGTCTCTTCACAAGGACCACTTTGGACGAGGAGTTGTTGTTCTTGCCTGAGACGTTTTTGGCACCAAGGCCAGGGAGAGAGAGTTCGAGCTCGAAGAAAGAGTCATCATCCTCGTCGAGCTCTATATCGAGGAGAGTTTGGATATGGATATCGGGGGAGACGGAGGTGGCAGGCCTCCAGAACTTGAGAAAATTAAGAGCTTCCATAAACGCCTAAGGGTGACTGCAACTTGTAGATTGAAAGAACAAGTTGGAAGGCTTTTATAGAGGTTTTGACTCGACATTCTCTGCATTTAGATTGAAGATATGACAATATTAATGTAGTAAGTAAACTTCAGATTTTCATAATAAAAGTAGGGCTCATGAAGCCCATTTTTTTGATGGAGCCCATTGACCATTTAAAATTTAAAACCCTCTTCTGAAGTCCGAACGAACATCATACCATGCAGTTGATATCAAATTGGATTAGCCTGCACTGCACGTGTTAGTTAGCTAGCTGGGTAGATTGTAATGCAGCTTTTTTTCCTTTCCCCCCTTGTGTAAGTAATGGCATTATGTGGGGGTTGACAGTAGGAGAGGAGCCCCAAAAGTGCCAAAAATAAAGCCTCTGAAAAGTTGATGTCCTGTTACATCATCAAGTCTTAAAGTATACACATTTTTGTAATCCAATATATATATATTTATATATATATATCAGGTTGTCATTTGTGAGGTCAGGGAGGGTTGCTGGCAAAGCAAGCAAAAGATGCACCTCTTGCACACAAAACACCATATCAAATCCATTCCTGGTTCCATTTCTCCCTCTAGTTTTGGCAGCCCTATTTTCAGAGTTGTGCTGTCTACATGTACTATATGTTATTCCCTGCAGGACTTGTCATGCATTCTTCAATTTTCTAGGAGTATTATTCACCAACAAGGATTACATGCTATCTTGTCATACATGAGAAAATACTCATTCAAATAAGTTATTGTCATAAATTTTATTTATCACTTTCAAATACTAAATAGTAGTTTAAGATTTTATTTTTTAAAATAAAATTCACTAATTTAAAATAAATAAAATCTAAAAAATGGCATATTATATATTATAATTTATATTTACTCCAACCCATTTTCATGTAAAATCAATCATGTCTAACAGCTAACCATTCAAGGACTCACCAATCAAATCAAAAGCTTCCCTATTTTCAACCCATTTAATGTAGTTTATTTCCTTCTTCTCCATAAAAAATTAATATCTTGTAAGATACCTTTTAACCAATTTTAATATCTATAATATTTATTTTTTGGAACAACTCACTTCATTTCCTAATAATATAAGTATATAAAATAGTTATATGATAATACAACGTATAGCCATTATCATTATACCATATTGCAAATTTGTTGCCCGTCATTCTGCACAATATATATATATATATATTTATATGTATGAATCTACACTAAACTAATTTTCCAAATATTTATGGCTTAATTTTCTGGGATTAAAGGAAGAGATGGCCAGTAACATGTCATTGCTATATTTTCCACAGATTTTTAGTAGACTGCTGGTTAAGTTTCATTTCATGAATTCGAGAAACAGTTTGAACGGTGCATTTGGATTAACCTTATAGAGTTGAGTAAAATCTTTTTATATGTAATATAATATTATAACAATATATTGGTTTGCTTGTTTCCATGTCCCTTTTTTGCCATGTTTTTTTTATTATATTGATGATCAAACTAGACTGAATAGTGATTGATTCGATTCGTTTCCTTATAGCAAGCTGCTTAAATCATGCAATGTTTATATATACGTCATGGTTTGGTACGGATTCACGTGTTCTCCTGTCCCACGTGGTGTTTGGGTTCATTTTGGTCAGAGAAAGTTTAGATTCTGTGCCCTGAACAATAAACTGTCCGGCAGATTATCCGTCAAGTTCCAAGATGCTTAACACAAATGATGTTCCTTTCTCCAGGAGACTGACTTGGTTTCATGAAAATTGCCCTCCTTTTGTTGCTAATGTAGATCCTTCAATGCAATGCAGTTACAGTAGAATAGCAATGAAGCCTGAGAAAAAGTCTCTACTCGACTCGACCAAGCACGCAACATTTTACCCCTCAATCCCTCCGGTCCACCCTCGTTTCCATACGCCAATGCGAATTGTCAAATCTCAGTCATATTGTTCTACGAGATGATCAGCCCTGCTGTGCCGTGCCCATTTCTTCTTAGGTTTCCAATCTCTTCCAACAAATTCACCCTCCTTAAAATTTGCACTCCTATAAGGCTTTTTTTTAACTTACATCCTTGCGCAGGGGCCATTGCACTTACATTCAATCCCAAATCTTCTCTGTATCATCCTCATGATAAGGCTTTATAAAAACATTAACTTATGCATCCACGTAAACCTGTTTAAAAGTAATTTACACATCAAATTTTCTCTAGGCGTAGCTTGTGAGTATCACCAATAACCTATGATACATTTCCATTCTAAAAAACTCGTGAGGGACTCGCAGTAAATTTTAATAACTACACTATTTATTACTAACCAATGGTCTGGTTTAAATATAATCAAATGCATAAAAACAATGACAACTTGTTGAACCATTAAATTTTACATATAAAGGTTAGTTTCCTCTCTAGCCAATCCCTACACTTGCATTTATTAATATCATTAAGGTTCACTCTTTTCAAAACATAAGTGTGTTACCCCATTTTGAATATATTGGCCATAGTCCATCTTTTAAATATATCGTTATTAAACCATCATTTTAAAATCTTAATTTTCTTTTCCGTCTTTAATCCTTATTTCTTAAATTTGTTGAATTTTAGTAATTTTTAAATATTAATCTCTATGGATCTCTGTTGGATTTTATTAATTTTTAAATATTAGTATATACGGATTTCAATCTATTATTTTGTATTATGTTGTCACACACTACTATTAGATTGATTGTACTAGTATTATAAAGTATCACCATTATAATATCACTTTATAGTCTATATTATTTAAAATTTAAGTAAAATATTTGAACATTTTATCAATTTTAAAGATATAACCCTCCAAACATGAGTATAATAGAGTTAACTAACTAGTGATAATATTCAAATTTCAAACAGATAGATTAATAAATACATCATTCTCTTACACCTCTGTAACTTTTAAAAATAAGTAATACACTCTTATTTGCTCCATTTTTTTTCAATTTAACTATTTATTCCAAACCATTTCCCATAGATTACAAATAATATCGGCAAATAAAATATTAAAAAATTATATTAATTAAAAAATAAAATATATAATTAGTTCCGTTTACTTTTTTTCATCAAATATTTTGCTATAAATCTTAATTTTGGGTATCAATACATTTTTTATTCAAAATATATATTTTTATGATATTAGATCTTTTATACGGTTTATTGATATCACATATTAACAATTATTCTTTTATAAAAATATATTGACTCACAGCCAATTTTATAAGTATCACACCCATAAATTTATAAACTTTTATTAAGTTTGTCCGTGTAATCATCCAAATGGAGTAAAGCTGATTCACCCTTATTACAAAATGCCCTGTATGAAATCCAAGTTCATGTTGATTCAGATCCCCACAATTATTCACATATTTTCTAAATTCATATAATGACTGAATTTGCATAATATTCCATACTATATGCTTGTCTTTAAGCCATTAATTTACGAAATCTCATTAACTAATTACTTCCTCATATTCACTAAATCCTAACCATTTATTAAATATAATTTTATATTTTATATTTTTATTTCTTACTTCTCATTAATCTCTACTATGTACTAGATTAAAACTAATTTATGTATTGTCACACTTTATGTATGTCTAATATTTTATTTATCACCAATAATCCTTATAAACTATTATAACAGTTTATTTTATATTTTATTATCTTTTAATATTTATATTTTAACTCCAACAATCATTAATTTATTCTTTATATTTAACATTTTAATTTCTTACTTTTCAACACTAAATTTCTAATATATACTTTTAAACCCTTAAATCCCTAAATTAAATAAATCCTAATTTTTCTTTGAAAATTCAACCCAATTCTATCTTAGGCCCATTTGGTCAGATGTCCATTAAAGACTTTCAGCGGCCTCCATACCAAAAATTTCATGATACATCCATCCATCCTCCGTATAATGGTTTGGTCCACTTTGTTTTGACAAGTCTTACCAGGTTTGATCAAAGTATGGGCGGATGCGAGTTAGATCAAACCCAAATTCATGGGTTAAATCAATTTTCGTATCCAATTTTTGTCATTTAGTTCGATTTAACTCTAAAAAAATTAGGATGTTAGACTTTCTTCCCCACATCTTCTGCAGAAGATGTTTTGAAATCCTGATTTCAGACTGCAACCTGGTAGGATTTCTGCCCCCGTTGCTCATCGTATTCGTCTATAAAATACTCCCTTTGCCATTCTCGTTTCATGAGTATTCTCACAAACATACACTCTCATTCTTTTCTTGCGTACCTCATTTTTCATACATTGGATAGATACCATTCACAATCCCTATTGACAGCACTGCTTGTACAATAGATTACTTGTTGGGTGAAATGAATGGTTGTCTGTTACTGTTTTTATATGGAAACATTACACAGCAATTTGAGGAGGATTTTTGAACTATGAGAAGGAAAAAAAAAGGAGAACCTTATTCTCTTCAAGTTCCATACCCCCACAAAGTTCTCAACTGGGGCAACAAACCAGTGGCTTGGCTGAGAATGGCCTTCATCCTTCATGACTATCACTTCCTCGGCTGAGGTTTTTCTTCTTCCTTCATTATTCCATCTTCGAATTACCTTTCTACCTTTCACTTCCCTGAAAAACAAGGTACTGTGCAGTCATATCATTTTACACAGGGAGTTTGTAAATCCGTAACATGGACAATCCAAGGTCAGAGAGTCTGGTATGTACCGATGGATCTCTTGCAGTGAAGAATTGCTTCGTAGATTGAGCTATCAGAATCGCAGGACCTTCTCCAGTTATCAGCATAGTACACGGAACTTATCCTTGGTGATGAATCTGTAGGATAAACGTAGTTCATGCTTGACTGAGCTCTGGATCTGTCTCTCTTTGAACTCAATTTGCATTTCCGGATAATTTGCCAGAGTGGTCTAAACAATTGGAAGTATTTATTCCAGGCTCTATTTGACAATCTCCCGTATCTCTTCAATGAAGGCGAGTGGATTTTACTCCCATCCGCGCAGAAATTAGCCGCACGAGAATATGAGGATGGAGTAGAAGTCGAATCAAACTGAGCTTCACAAGACTTGATCCTCTTTACTGGATTGGCAAAGATGGGCAAGACATAACCACCTGAAAAGAGCTCATCTGCATGAACCAGAGCGAGGGGGACGGATGAAGCTGGGCAGTCGAACTTGAAATCATACGAGCTTGATTTTCGGTAAAATCTCTTGGACTGAGGCAACCTGGGATCCATTTCGATAAAGGAGGCTTCATCACGCGATTCAAGGTACTCTCCCAGGAAACTGTCTAGGCCTTGGTGAGATGGTTTGAGATTCACTAACCATCTATACGAAAAGCTCTCAACAGTGGAAAGCTGAGGAGAATCCATTTATTGCCACTCCTCGCGCCTGAGAATTTCTGATTATATATCATCCCAGCATACTCTGCTGCCCAATGAATGTATGCGTGCTTGTGTGAGAAGAGACAATCAAATTTAATGATTAAAGTAGCAAAAAATGAAAAAAAAAATGTGAACCCCATTATCACACAGGATGATGCCCTGCAACAATGGTAAACATTGTTATTAGGTAGACTTAATTGGAAAGGGACAAGCTTTGCATGCATCTATATACTTTTTAAATCATTATCCGTTGGGCTTGGTGAGGAAGATATTCTTTATTAGATCCATGGATGGAGACGAGGGCGATTTATATTAAAAAACATAATGCTAGACAACAAAGACTCTTATAAAAGTGACACAGACAATAACGACTCCCAATGATTATGCTCCTAACGTTGTTTATTCGGGTGCAATATTAGGCAGGGAGTATTGAAAGAGAAAAAGCTCAAGAGAAAATGATGACCAGGGGACCATCCAAGTCTAGGTGGTTTAGTTTATTCAACATGTTTTTTGGTTCCTTATGCCATCTTTTAGAGTACAAACAAAAAGGTAGTTAATGCTTATTATTGGTACTTGGTATGCATGATCTAAAATGACAGATCTTGCCATGTCATTGATGTAATGTTCTAACAACAATTGCCGGCTCAATCTAATGATATATATTGTATATGTTAGATAACAGTCTAATGATAAAATCATTTTTTTAAAATAGAAGTGGTGAGTAACAAAGGCAAATTTAGTAATCAATTGATTGAGTGGATCTTAAGATGCTGGCCAACCACGAAACATGAGTACGACCATATTATACCTATTCCACTTTCAGGTTAGTTTAAACTGAAATATCGTACTGGTATAAGACTACTGAAGGCATCACGATGTACAATTTCAGAGCGACATCGTGATTATTGCAGCAGTCACGTAAATGGATAAAACCCTCCGACATTTCCAGAGATGTAGAACTTGACGCTCATCCCTGGATGGATTCTGGGAAAGTGGACTGGAATCGTGTAAATCTGATGGGAAACAAAATAAGGACGATGACAAAAAATATCGCTAAATTTTCGGTGGCAAGGAGATCTCGAGTTTTCACAGCCACATATGGGCTGATTGGAATCTATTCCCAGGGTTTAAAAGCTGTGAGAAGTTGTCATTTTCATATGCAAACGAACCAAATTATACTCGATACCCCACAAAACTGCAGTAAGCCACAAACACTATTGATAGTTGAATACACGGGTCCAGCGGGTGCCCTAGCGGCCGTCGGTCACAAGTCCTTTGGGAATTTTAATCTATTTGCTTGAGCTCATCGACACGGTAGAGGGTTTATCAATGAAAATTTTAGAATATAAATTTATCTTTTCTAATTAATTTATTAAGTAATATATAATTAAATTGTATTATATTAAATGTAGTATATAATAAAATAAAATAAAATATTAATTATATATAAATATTTTATAATTATAAGAAGAAAAATAATATATATAATAAATTATATTATATATATTTAACATATTATTATTTTTATTTATATAAAATATTATTAATATATAAAAATAAAATAAATAAAAATATCATAAATAATTTAAATACAAAAGTTACCATCATTTAAATTCCTAAAAGTTGAAATATTACGAATTATTTTGTAGGATTTATCTACAAATCATCTGTTAAAATATAGAGAAACATATTAAGACTGCTGGACTTGGCTCGGGTACGAAAAAGAAGCAAAATCAAAAGATGTAGGATCAAAAGTAATTTTCTTCTATACATTACGAGCGGAGGTTTGTCACTCAAAATTGCTCCCGCTAGGCGCGGGAAAATTGTAGATCCATTGGCAGTTTTGCCGCCACCCCTCTCAGTTTGCGTCCTACGGCTTTTCGACATCAACGACGTTCTCTTCCTGGAGAACTTATGCTCTTGCTCGCAACGATAGAAAGCCCTAGCACTTGCAGCCTTGTCTCGGGGACAATCGCTCCACTATGGACACGCAAGGCTTATCTATCATCTGCGCCGGCCTCGGAACCGTCGAGGAAGACGAAACTGGCACCCGCGTCGGATACACTAAGGGCCAGTACTGCTTAGGTGTGGCTGGTCTTATTCTCCATACTACCACAATATTTCTCTTTCTGTAGTTTGGATGTTGAGAAACTGTCCGAGTTAGACAATTAGTCGAACTTTACTGCTGATCGAATGACTTCACCGGTCAAGATTATTTTTCTTATCTCCTGAAGAGGTGTAGAGTCCACTCTTATTACAACCACTCTATCAAATATGTCGATATTAGCTTGCCCATGTTGGATTTAGGGCGCGCACGAGTGTATATACTGGAGAATCGTGGATAATTATATAAACTTCAATTGATTTTGTGTATGGATATATATTTTCTTAAGTTTAGTCTTACTTGAATTCGTTTTTTGTCCTCCAATAGAGTTTCTTGCCTAATCGATTTTTATTATCTGTCTTATCCGTTTTTTTACTGTAAGTAATGCACCTTCTGACTATGTACTTATGATTTTCTCTAAATCTGATATTGGCAGATAACCTGAAGGATTTACTGAGGTTTCTACGACGTGACGATCCACAGAACAGACAGGTTTTCAAGCAAATTTGCAAATGGAACATCGCATCTAAAGACTTGATACCAATCATTGAAAATTACCAGGATGACCAGGGTCTAGTTCTAAATGCAGGTAGGTTAGCTCTAGCAGGATTCGAGTGTCTGATACTGGAGATTCCGAAATGGTCTAATTTTCATCTGCTTGACTGCAGTGAAGGTCTTGGTTTTTCTTACCATGCCAATTGAACCCACATCTTCTGATATTCCCGAGCAGATAGAGTACTTGTGGGGAATAAAGACTGCAATTACATCAAGTGGCATTGTTGCTGTGATAGTTTCTCTTCTTGAAACCCCTCTTGAAAATTTGGAAAGGTTAGTCTAGTAATCACTCAACTCACCACAATGTATACTTCAGTCAAACAGTAAACACAATTAGCTGAACAATTCAGGCATGCAAGAGTTCACTGCTTGGAATGAGCAATATCAATGTAGATCATATAAAATGTTCTACCACTAATGATTTCTTTTCCTTTTGTATTGGTCCTTCTCAGTGAAGCTTTTTCAGAGGATGACTGGAAATTGATGCAACTGGTTCTTACTCTATTCCGGAACCTGTTGGCTGTCCAGGACATTTCACCATACCAAAAGGCTGCAGGATCTGTTTCTCAAATATTGTCAACCAGAGATAAATTTATAGAGCTTCTATTTCGAGAAAATGTGACGGACTTGATTCTTGTCATTTGTCAACATGTTGGAGGTTCCTATAGCTACCTCCGTCAAGATAACTTGCTTTTACTGGAAACTTTTCATTATATGTTTGTGGGTCAGGATCCAGAATTGGTTGCAAAGGCATACCTGAAATATCACAAGGTTTGTCTCAAGACAAAAGCTAATCACCCAGTATACAATATTTGATGTTGACTAGTCCAAAACTTCCAAAAAAAGAGGAGAAGAAAAAGAGGTTCAGAAGTCCATAGGAAATTATGAATCTCACTTTTACTATGGTGCACCTGTAGCTATCCAAGGGAAATATGATTCTTTTTCATCGTTTTTACATATATCCATGATTTTTATTTTTTTTCTATTGGTACTTCTATCAATAAACATTTTAATTGTCACTTGCTTAAATGTGCTAATTAGTAGATGAAACTTCTTAGGAGAATGAAAACCATACAGCATCTCTCAGCAGTCTCAGGTCAATCATGGATGATGAGAAAGACAAGAGAAGGATTTCCAAACTGCACACTTCCAGTCGACATTCTCTATTTAGTGGAATGTTTACAAGACTTACCATGGTAGGCAGAAAGGAACTAATAGATAATACTTAATTTTAGAGTAATTATTTTTTGCTGAACTCTTTTCTTTTGGCAGGATGGAGGTAAAGCATTAGTTAAAGGGAACCCTGGTCTTTCTTCCAGTGATTTTCTCCTTGAATCTGGTAGATTTTCCCGGGGTCCGACAAAAAAGATTGTCAGAGACCCTGGCATTTTGCCCTCAGTGCAGGAAAATATACTAAAGATGCTCCATGATTTTATGAATCAGTTCATTTCTGGTGGTTATAATGGTAAGCTAGAATTAGCAAATATGCAATGTTTCCTTTATTTTTAGTTTTGTACAAAGACTTAATCTGAGAGTCACTTCCTCTCAGTTCTAATGCAGTCAATTTGTGAGGATATTGAAAGGGAACATCTACAAGTTCAGAAAAGTGACATCATAAACTTTTTCAAGGTTGCTGAATTTGTCACTTCTTTTCAGTATCACAAATCTTTGATATCACAGGTAAAATTTGGACTTCAGATATTATCATTTACTAAGCCATTGATATCAATCATTTAGCTTTGTTGCTGCATTTTTGTGTCTCTCTCTTGTTCCAGCTGCAGATATCTCAACTTGTTAAGGGTTAAACTGTAAATCCCACTGATAATACAAATTGTTCAATCCAATTTTTCATTTTTGGGGACATCAAGAAGTGTTGAAAAAATATGGAATTGTAATAAAAACGTTTTTAACAACTAAACTAGAAAATGCTAGTTATGGGCGACTGGGACACCTTTCTCATTGACCTAATGTCTCTTGTTGCGGTAAACAACATTCTATAATTAGCATCAGCAGGGTTTAAAGCAATTCACATATTGCAGTCCGATACACAGGTAAACAGCTACGAACATTGCAATAGCAACCTGGAAGGAAACACTATTTTCAAGGGCAACATGTGTGGGCCAATTTCAGCATCTATGAATGAATCAATGTTTCAGCTGGTGATTTCAAGGTGGCGGGATGCATTTGATGGCTTGAAGGAGACTAAGGATTACAGCTTTCTAGCAGCAGCAGGGTCACTTCTAAAAGCCATGGTATTACAAATGAAATATTTTTCAACTTTGCAAAAAAAGATGCTATTCATAATGGATCACATAAGACATATTGTAAGGAACCAAATGCAAACAATTGGTTGAATTTGTTCAAGTAATAGTTGCAAGATTGGTAAGAAGCTGCTAATTTTTGAGAAATAAAGGTCCTTGAAATATTGTTAGGCTAATAAAGTGGTCTGCAGATCATACTCAAGCAGGCTACTGAGTGTAGGAACCACTTAACTCTTGTATTAGATTTTGTAACTTAATATAGGAAATAAAAGTACATGCCTGATTCACTTTCCAGGATTTTCCTGTGCTGTGGATAGCTGCCCCTAACAAATGATTACTCATGATAAATATACCAATATGATGTTTATTTTGGTGTTTATCTAAAAGGGTTGTCAAAAGAAACTTATATATCCATCAACATCTCACTCTAAAGTGAGTGAGTTCCATAAATTTAATTGAGTGTCCATGGGGAATGTATTTCTGGAACCAAAAGAGCTTTTAGACTTCTGGTAATATCAAACCGTGGAAGAGACTTATGGTATCTTTCTTCAATGTACCTTTTCCATGTACTTGTCATGGAAACTAATAATACATTATTTCATGGATGCAGATCAGAATGTTGAATTTGGTGCTTAAATTGCTGCCAGAAGATTCGGTGGAGCCTCAAACTGCTCGTATTCTTCTTTATAAACTATTCTATGACCAGACTGATCAAGGAATGACTCAGTTCCTTCTGAATGTTGTCAAGTCTTTTGATCAGCACAAACAATCCAGAAGGTTTTTCTACTTGTCTATATCATACTTTTTGTCACCTTTGTTCAGAAACTATAATATTGCCTGCAGTTCTGCAAGTGTAAAACCAGTCATTATTGCATTCTTTTTCCTATCTATATTATGTGCATCACTGGGTCATTATTTTTCATGTGATAGAGATGTCCTGAATGGATTCATCTATATGAAGTCCTTATGATCCTTGAAGCTTTTACTCAAGCATTACAATCAATGGTTATAGAATCTTTTGAAAATATTAATCATTTGTTCGACTAATAATATAACTTTAGTGGACACATATTCCAAACTGATTTTTCTCTGATAGTTCCCGTTACTTCTGCTAATCTCCTATGATGAAAATCTAGGGGTCTGCCGTGATGTTTTTCTTTTTTGTTTAATTATTTGTGGTGTCACTTACATGCTTTACCTTGTCACCAGCAACCTGGCAGATTTGGTAGAAATGGTTTATATAATTGTCCGGCTTATGGAGCGTCTTCAGGATCGTGGCACATTAAGGGTATGTCATGAATTATGTTTCTTTTAGTAGTTGGCACTTCCATTCACATTACACATACACCTTCAATTTTATATGAGCAGCAAAAGATTAAACTTTAGAACAGGCTAGTAGAACCAACTTGGATGAGTATAAACTTGATAAAGCATAAACCATCAAAAGCAGCTCAGCAAGAATTCAACAAACAGCTGAAAATGAAACTAATACTGTAGAGAAGTTAAAAGGAAATATCAAAAGCTAATGCTTTAGCATAAGGTTATCCAGCGATGCTGTTTTCCAGAAGAGGAAAATTTACAAATTCACTGTCTGCACAGTGGATTATTTTGGTTAAAGTTGCACAATGAGATTTGGGGCGGCAGAAATAGGCACTGCTAGAAACCCAATTATTTTTCTCACTCCAAATATGTGGCACATAGTACATCCACAAAGGCTACAATATGAGAAACTGATGGTCTTCTCTTTACAGTAGTCAACAAAAGTTTGTTATTGTTAGGATAATGGTGCTCTATGTATTTATCCATTACTGACTGCCTAAAAAAAGTAAAGGTTAATAGCTCAATTTTGGCATGTTCTTTTTTGTTGATTTAAAAGAACTTCGACTGTCCTACCCAAAAAAAAAAAGAAAAAAAGCGCCAAAATAATGAGATATCAGTTCTGAATTGGCAAGTTGGACGATGTTTAAATTTTTATGATGCAACGGAAAAAAGTTTGGGCCAAAATTGGTTCAACTGAAAAGTTGTAAGGTATTTTTAGGCCAACAAAAATATTTTGAGCAAAAATAGAAATGATCCCAAAGTTTGGTTCTTTTTGAGCTATTAATGCCCAGAAGAAAATCCCTTACATGGTATTTCTCCCCTTTTCTTATGGAGCACCGCTTTCAAGCATCTGAAGCAGTATATTAGTATGCTGTAGAGAAAAATGTCTTTTACAATTTCAAACTTGATATTATTTTAATGATCATCTTGTCATTTCTGACCATGCACGTAACTATGAAAGAACATGTAATATTGTGGAGAGTAAGTTTCTTAGAACCTATTGTGCAAAAAAAATGTTTCTTAGAACCTTAATGGTCCCTGGATAATTACCAAAGGTACAGGTTTCTCTATATGTTCAGTATAATAAATTATTTTTCAAATAATAAATTATAACATTACAATTTTACTTTTCAAAGATAATGCCTTACTAGTCAACAGTCCTGTTACTGATGATCTCTTATGAAGTTGTTATATTTTTTGTTTTGTTGCACCTGCAAACAACCCTTTTTAGGAGCTTTCAGCTGGAAGTTTATTATTTTTTAGTATATGATGGTTGCCAATTTGCTTATTATGAAACATGTAATTATTGTCTTTTATTTAAGCTGTTGCAAATGACAGCTGTCTGTTTATGTTGTTTCACCCTTCTCTTGCCCTGGTCTAATTATTTTTTTAATGAAGGTTTCAAGAAAATCAAGAAAGAGCAAGAAGAGTAAATCAAGCCAGAGGGTCAAAACAGAAGCAGCAGCTCTAGCAGATGATGCTACGGAGCAGCAAGAGATAGAGATATCTAATGACATGCAATCTGCAAATAGAGATGTTGCAAATCAAGGAAATCTCTCTTGTGAAGGACAAACAAGTATTCTTCCTGAGGCTGGTATCTCTGAAATGCCTGATATATCCCCAGCTGGGATAGAGAAAGATGGGGAAGATCAAATACAAACAGGAAAATCTGGGTTTATTAATGATCTCTCTGAGGAGAGCTTTGATTCTTCAGATGATGAGCAGTTGATAGCTCGCAATGAAGTTGATTTTAATGTGTCCACCTTGGTATCTGCTTTGGCTAACAACAGCATTATACACAATCTCTGCTGGTTGCTAAAATTCTACAAGAGCAACTCCATTCACACTAATCATCACATTATTTCCATTCTGAGGAAGATTTCAGATGATCTGGAGCTCTCACCAATGTTGTATCAGGTTTTGGCTTTTCTAATGCAAAACTATTAATAAATATTTAGATGTTTAACAATCACTAATACGTTCAATCTTAATATTTCAGCTCTCTCTCCTAAATATATTCCATGAGATTCTGCTCGACCAGAAGTCTCATCCATGCAAGGAATATGCAACTATAGTAAACTTTCTGACAGATCTTGTGAGAAGAATGCTAAGGAAAATGAAACATCAGCCATTGCTTTTTGTGGAACTTCTCTTCTGGAAAACCCGTAAAGAGTGCCATCACATTAATGCTGATCATCTCTCACACGAGGTTGCTGACCTGAAGAAACATAATGAGGATGGAAGAGTTTTGAATGGAGAAACTAGGATTGGCCAGTCTTCCACCCGTCAAAGCATAGCAGATGCCTTGGGCGATGATGAAGCTGATGTTGTGATTCCCTATGAGTTTGATCTTCCAATGTAAGATCATTTCTTGTGTTTCCATCACTTGCCCCAGAAGTTTTTAATATATGGAAATATTACAAATGAATTCCAATCTTGTCATTGCCATATACAGATGAAAATAAACCAATTTCTTAAAGGTAACTGAGAGTTTTGACTTTTATATTTCCAGAGATGATATTCACAATGCTGAAGCATCAGAAACAGCTTCTGTTACAGATGCTGAGACTAGCACTAAAGGAGGCTCTGACAGGTATGATATCAAGGTAACAAATTTATGTGTTTTATTATAAACATTAAGCTAATGGAAATGACCTGGTAGTGGAAGAGGAACCGTGGGATATAAATCTTATCCCGTTTGTACGGAAAAGAGAAGACTGGTTTTGAACAGTGTGCTGGAGATGAAAATTAGGGATTTTTGTAAGAAGTGTGTCTGAGCCCAAATCTAAGTCAATCCCTCAAATAAATATTAATTTTTTCATTTAGTTCTTTATATTGCAATAGTCTTTTGGAATGACACTTGATATTATTTCTGGTATCTTTCTTTCCTTATTCCTTGCAGATTCAAAGGTGACGAGCATTGTGGTGAACTAATTGCAGAAGCCCTAGATTCTGATGGTAAAGTTTCATCAGCTCAAGTTAAGAACAGGCTCAAGCAACTGGGATTAAAAATCACACGAAAAAGAAGGATGAGTTACCCTCTTGATGGCAAGCAACCTTTGGAAGATGGGAATGCTGAGGAAACTGAAGATGTCTCTCTTATTTCCAGTGATATGCTGAAAACTTCAAAAAGGCGCCTTTCGTAAGTACACCAATGTCTTTGACAAAGCAGTCATGCCATTGCATCAAGTGCTAATTTTGTTCTGGAGGAATGATATGCTGCTGCATCCGATGTTTTGCTGCTTCATTTTAGGCACACAAGGAAGAGAATATCAGCTCTGAGTAAAGATGATGAGGCCAGAATAAGAACTTTATTCGAGAAGTGAGGCATCAGTTTTTTTATTTCCCTGAGGTCTCATTGGATAATGCTTATGCCTCACGGTGCATATCATGTTCTTTCAGGTTTAAAGACCATAGGAGGTGCAGCTATATGATAGCGAAATCATTGGATGGTGATGATAGTGGCACGTTCACAGTTGCTCAAATTTCTCGCAAACTTAAGCAACTTGGCTTACAAGTTGCAGGACGTAAGAAGACCCAAGAGGACTTGCATCTGAAAGAAAAGACTCATAATGGCTCTGACAATGATAATTGGGATACAGACAGTGAAACATTGACATCCCTAAGGCTCAAGTATTTCTACTTACATCTTTTTTATCTTTTGTACTATTTGCCATCTTTAAGTGCATCAGTTGTTAATGTGTCTATGATATCCTCTAGTTTAAGTTCTGATCTGCAATTGGCCTATACAATTGATCCACGTTTCCCACCTTTATTGTGCATCGTACAGCGCTTCAGTCATAAAAGAAAACGATATCATATTATAGTCTGCTCATGTCTGTTTTGATCATCCTTGAGATTGCTCTATCACGTATCCATTGCATAATCTTCATCATGAAACATCTCGATTTTTACTGGATTGGTTGTTCAAAGTAAATATGCTGATACATCATTTTCATTATCAGGAGTAAATCCATGAAAAGATCAACTAAAGAGTTCTTGAACAGAGGTGAAGATGACTCTGATGAGGAACCCCTGAGTTCAGTCGTTCGGTGAGTGATTTGCAATAATGCACTCTAATTTCATGGATACCTGCTACAATAAAGTACCGTTAGATCCATGCGTTCATGTTCATGAGGGAAGCTCTTAAAATCGTTTTATCTCGGCATGAAAGGATTTCTTTATTCCCCCAGTTTCCTTACTCTGAGTGGGATTTTCCTTCATCCTTTCCGAACAGGAAAAGTAGACCAAAGAAGATCAGACGGCCAACAAATGAAAATGAAACTGCCTCTGTAAATAGAAGAGACCAGTCAAATGGAGACACAGAAGGTGCAACTTTGGAAGATCTCATTGAAAGGTTTGTTTTAACTAAGAAGCGTTCCTTGGAGGACTTAAATGTGTCGACGGTTTAATGGTACTATTTTCATGATCAGGGATGGATCCCACAGGCCCGACGATTTAGGAATTGAGGCTGCGGAACAAGCCACTGGTTTCAGAGATGCTATCAGCTCTGGAGTCTACGCCGAAGCCAATATGTCTATTGACATGCCCAAGTCACCTATTGGGTCTGTTGGCGGCATGTCCCTTCAGCAACTGGAGGATGAGCTTGATGAATCTGGTGATGACATGTCCCTCAACCTATCAGCCAGTGTGTCTATTAACAAGAGAAGGAAGAGGGTGGTCTTGGATGATGCTGATGACGATGATTGACAAACTCGGTCTTGCTTATGCAGTTTATCTACTTGATTGATCTCTGTCTGTAGTGTTAAACTTTTGAGATGAAAGTGTTTATTTCAAGTTCCACTATATCTGACTTTATAGATTCGGCCCGGTTAGGTTTACGTATTCATCAGTTCTTACGGGCACCAGTCCCTGTACAAATGTTGAACCATGCTTTGCCCCCACATGACATGTGCTCGTAATTTAACTCATCCACAATTATGGTTCAAGATTGTAGCAATAGTATAATTCTAACATGGCCGAGAGAACTGGTTTGCACGGTTTGATCACTGTAAGGAGTTTCATGTTGGTGAGATCACTGTTGCAAATCACTAAAGAGGAGAAAATGGAACGGAGCTGCCATAAATGGTAAATGCCGGCGGAAGATTGCGACCTGGGCAAGGCGTTTACCCTCCGATCAACTCTCTGAAGTGGTACTCAACCTGTACTCAAAAGACGCGACACCTCTAGCTCGAGGAAACTGCTGGCAGGAAAATTCTCGTCGAAAAAGAATTAATTGAGGCACAATGAATGGTGTGTTCAAATGGGCGTCAATGCATAGGACTGGTGGATATTACTAGCCACCGACCAATATGTTTTCCTGGGCTATTTTATAACAGGAAGGATGTTGAGTGCTTTCCATGTTATTAACTCTCTAATTTTACATTTGAGTGTTTCTAACTCGGATGTTCCGGTGGAGTATGGAGGCGGTTGTCGAATGTAGTTTGAGTTGCTTTGCCCAATTACAACGCTATATGTTGAATTTTTTTTAAATTAAATAACATTTTTTCCTTATTATACTACCATCTCATATTTTATTTTGTTAATGATGTCATTTTTTTAATTTTTAGGGAAGTTTAAACATATGCAGAATATTTAAGGCAATGCATATGGATAGAGAGTAAAGTAATGAGAAATCAGCTTTATATTTTATATTTTAGTACCAATTCAAGGCCTGAAGTATAGCCATAGGTGGAGATTCACTGGAGAGTGAACCTATCCATGGGCAAGAGTACAGACAAGTGCCTCGGCCTCCTAAGCAAAAAAAAAAGCATCATTTCCAGGAGAGTATTTACTTCTCACGCACGGACAGGAAGATAAGTCCTAATTAATCATCTTCTCATCTCTGTTCCTAACTATGTAGTAAGATGTTTCTTGTTATGACAGGGATGGTGTCAGGTAACCTCCATCTTCTCATTGTTTTGGTGGAACAATACCAGATAGCAAAGAAAGATAAATGATGGTATAAGGTTCAAAAGAATCATATTATTTTTAAAAAATGAAGAGCATACACTAGGGCAATGAGATACTCAAACAACCACTGACACCGACTCATAGGAGATGGGCGCAGTGTTCCACGTTGGAGAAATGACGTGTCGTGAAATATGCTCATTTAGGCTTCATTATTAGTTTTTAAATGCCCCCAGCAAATGATACACACGGAGCAAAAATGACACGACAGGTACAGAATGATCGACAAGAGTCGTCTATTTCCCCCCCTCAATCTTTAGGCACGAAGCTCAAGTTGACGGAATCGTTACACTACCGTACAAGTTTTGCTCAGGGTGACACGGCAACTCAAAGTCGAGATTCATGCAACGTTGAATGGAGCTGATGATTGTCAACCTCGCTCGGAAAGCCCTTGACAATTTTGTCAATTTTAATGCTCGGCCGATTGAGAGTGTGACCAGTACTCCTTCACCAGTTGACCGAACAACGAATTCTCCTTTTTCATCAACTTCAACGGCTCATCGTACTCAACTAGTTTTCCTGATAAGAGGAAAATTTCGCATTCATAAAAAATAAAAAAACAGAATAAACAACTGAACCTACACGAAGATCTTCTTCCCTTTAGCCATGTAAACATATCAACCAACAGACTGAAATATCTTGCATCTCACCGTCACTTATTGCAAGCACCATGGTGCAGTCCATCACAGTAGGAATTCGGTGGGCCACCGTGATCACTGTACAGTCTGCAAATTCCTTCCTGATGGTCTTCTGCAAGATTAGGTCAGTGGCATTGTCTATGGATGCGGTGGCTTCATCAAGAACAAGGACCCGACTCCGTCTTAGGAGTGTCCTGCCAAGGCAAAACAGCTGCCTCTGTCCCATGCTCCAGTTTGATCCATCTTCCACAACTGAATCGGCTTCATATTGTCAGCAAACACTTCCACTGGAAAGCAAAATTAGTGAGGGTGAATGAAGATTAATGATACTGCAAGGACTAACCCATAGCATCGAGTCCCTCGGTCTTCTCCTGAACAGCCTCCCGGAGCTGGCATTTCCCGAGAACCTTTTACATGCAATGATAACACTCAAACCATAAGTGTAGATAAGTGGTAATCATTCTTTGTAAACAGAGAGAGAGAGAGAGAGACAGACAGACAGTACATGCTTACCTCCCATATTTCCTGGTCGGAGTGCTGGGACAGGGGATCCAAGTTGTACCTCACCGTCCCGTTAAAAAGAGTGGGGTCCTGAGGAATGATTCCAAATCGTGATCTGAGATCATGGAGCCCAATCTTGGCGATATCTATGCCATCTATTACTATCTTCCCTCCGGCAGGCTCCACCAGGCGGAAAAGAGCCCCGATGAGGGTAGATTTCCCACTTCCGGTTCGACCAACAATTCCAATCTTGTGACCTCCTTGGAACGTACAGCTGAGACCCCGAAGAACCAGTGGTGTGCCGGATCTATACCTTATCTGCAAATCTTGGATCTCGACTTCTCCAATAGCAGGCCAGTTGGATGGTGGCCTATTGTTTTCCACCACAATAGGGGCTTCGCTTGGTACATGCATGTACTGATTGAGCCTCTCCACAGATATGATGTAATTGGCCAGAGTGCATTGGTTTTGAATCGAAAAAACGAGTGACATGTTCAACGAAAGACCATAAGACAGTGCCATTCCGATGAAGCCTGCAATAAATTTACAAGCTCATTAATATTCACATATATTATATATATGTGTTTATGATCATATTTGGAAATAAAACCACATGCACTTACCAGAACCGAAAGTTCCAGGAGGTAGCAAAACCATGCAGAGCGCCGCAGAAGCAAGGACCGTAGCGCTAAGAAATTCTAACCGTTGAATCAACCACTCATTGGCTGCAAAACTGTGGAAGAATGGACTCGCATTCCTATCTATGAGTTGGAGATTCTTAGTAAAGAACCGGTCCTCCTCTTCAAAGGCTCGGATTGTCATTGCCCCAGCAACAGATTCGGAGAGATGGTTAGCTACAAATGACTTGGTCGTTCCATTTATCCGCATGAACTCCTTTGCCGAAGAGAAGTAATACCTCTGCAGCCATGGCAAGGTTCAGCAGTTCTTAAGTATATCACCTCAAATTCCTTATTTATATACTTTTCATCATCTTTAACGGTACAAAGTAAAGCTAGGGAAGTTTGCTATTTTACCTGCAAGCGAATTGCAAAAAACACCATTGGGATGGATACAAAGAGGACTTGCCACGTGATGACGGCAAGAACCAAAAGGTTTGAATAAGCATTTGTGGTTGCACCGACCGCGAAAATCATAGAGAATGGGACATCGAGATCGACAATACTGAGATCAGAAGCAACCTAACACAAGCAAAGTAGATCAACACAGTAAGTTAGTGACTTTGGGTTCGTGTGTATAATTTCGTATTTATGCAGTGGGGTGGGGACATTCATTTCTTACCCGACTAAGGATTCTTCCCAACGGTGTGGAGTCATAAAAGGACATCGGGGCACGGAAGAGGGAGTCGAGCAGCTGCGAGAACAGCGATCTGGATGACTGAAGTCCAAGGGCAACAGTTGACAAAGACCTCCCCAGAAGGAACAAAGTCGATGTGAAACCGATCAAGAGGTAAACTATAATCAACTTCAAAGTGCTGACTTGTGGGTTATCCACGTTTGCAGCCATCCATGAGTTTTGTGCTATCTGACCAATCACAAACACAATGTGGCAGAGGCTTGCTGTGGTAAAGGATATGTAGCCCTTATTTTGATTAAGGTACTGCAGGTAAGGTTTAAAGCCAGTATCCCCTGTTTCCCTCTCTTCTTGCTTGATCAACTGGTTATCACCCTGTGGTGGCTTCTTAGATTGCTGCTTTCCAGTGAAGGGCTTCTGTATTTCTGTGGTCGGCTTTTCTTGTTTCTTGGAAGAAGATACCTCAGCAAGTCTCTCAGACCCTGCGGTCTCCTTGTGGGCATGGACAAGATCTTGAAACTCAGTGCTGGATGCAAGAAGATGCTGAAAAGGGGCTGCTTGCAAGATTTTCCCATCGGACATCAACTGTAACAACAGAATTTCACAGTATTCAGATACATTCAATTATCAAAATCTAAAAATGAGTTGCAGTATTTACCAGGACATAATCAAAAGTGGGCAGGAAATCAACTTGATGAGTCACCAGCAAGACCGTTTTCGACGAGAGTGCTCCCATGATGTAGTTCTGCAAATTTCAACATTCATTCAGCAATGAAGGATTGGAAGTGAGCAGTTGTCTGTTCAAAAGTAAAGCAAAGGGATTATGATTATGGCAGTACATTAAATAGGCTTGTTGCTGTATGCGCATCAACTGCACTGAAAGGATCGTCCAGGAGATATATGTCGGCGTCCTGATAGAGAGCCCGTGCGAGCTGAATCCTCTGCTTCTGTCCGCCACTGAGATTCACTCCTCGCTCTCCTATTTCGGTCAGATCTCCGTAAGGAAGCAGCTCAAAGTCCTTTACCAACGAGCAGCTCTCCAGAGTCTGTTGGTATCTCTGACTGTCCATTGGAGACCCGAAGAGGATGTTTTCCTGTATGGTTCCTGTCTGGATCCATGCTGACTGAGAAACATATGCAATCCTTCCATGCACTTGAATCTGAGATGGAAAACACAATCCTAATGTTAGTAAATAAGGGATACGGATGCATCAATACTGCAGAGACTCATCCCACAAAAGAAGAAGGCCAAAGTTAGCCAAAGTTAGCCAAAGTAAGCAACTGACTGTTAAGACTTACCGTTCCCTGGGTATTAGGGACCTCCCCAAGTATCGCAGCTAAAATAGTTGATTTCCCTGACCCAACTTCCCCACAGATGGCAACCTTCTCTGCAGGCCTAACGTTTAAATTTATGTTCCTTAATGTTGGAGGCTGAGATTTCTCTTCCCAGGAGAAGTCTGCGGTATTGATTTGGACAATGTGGCCCCCGTGCTTGAGACTGCTCTTTCTCCTGACTTTTTCGCTCTGGAGCTCAGGAGCCTCGAGGAACTCCACAATACGGGCAAATGAAACCTTTGCTTGAATAACGATTCCGATCACATCGGGAATGGACCTTATTGGGTCTTGAACAAGCCGAAGAGTAGCCACAAATGTGAACACGTTGCTTGCATAAAGAGGAACATTAAGGAAGTAGCAAGTCCCAAAGGTTGCGGTTGACACCAAAACCGGCGAGGACCAGAAGAGAAAAGTATTGTATGCCTTCCTCAGCTGAACTGCTGACAGCCATTTCTCCTCAACGCTCCTCAATCTCTCTATCACACTCTTGAAATGGATCTCCCATGCGTACAGCTTCAAAACCTTCATGTTCACAAGGGCCTCTGAGGTTGCCTTGAGCCGCTCGTCCTGGGACACCATGAGTTTTGACTGGAACTTGTGCTGCAACTTAGCAAGTGGGGTGTTGCAGAGAACGGTCAAAATGATCACCAACAGGGATGCTATTGTAGCAGGCCCCACAGCTCGGAAGAGGATCACAAGGGCTATACAGAGCTGAAGGACCGTGGTCCATGTCTGGTGGAACCAGAAAGGAAACTCTCCGATCCTATAAGCATCAACCGTCACGTAGTTCATTATCTCACTTCCCGAGTGGATCAGCCGAGAAGAGTTAGAAAGCCTCAGTTGTTTCTTGTATATTAACGCGGACAGCAAAGACCGGACTTTGATGCCGATGAGTCTGCTCCTGAAGTACCATTGCCTTTGGGACAAAGACTCCAAGTTCTTCGAGAAGAAGAGGGCTACTGCCAACATGTAGCCCTCGTATTGAAACGCTTCTTTACCCTCGGCCACATTGATGAAGGCGCCGAGGATCAACGGACCACTGGAGAGCGTGAGTACCTTTAACAAAGCAAAGAAGCCCGAGATGAGGATCTCTTTCCAGTGGCACGACACGATCGTCCTCAGAATCGAGGGCTTCCCATTGGCCTGCTTGTTCGTTTCCTCGAGGAACAATCGGTAGCATGATTCTGCCCGGTCAGAGTCACATAGCTGAGGTATATCTTCGTCCTCCAGGGTCTTCCGCCGACCACTTCTCATCAGCTCATTTAGCCACCAAAATGACATTCTGTTGAAGAATCCCGCCCTTGCAAGGGCAGTAACTTGACCCGTCTTATCTTCCTCCGTAATATCTTCAACCTCACCATTCAACGGAGCGTAGAGGTCACTTTCATTATCACCAATAGCAGATCCCTTGTAAGCACTCAGTAGCAATAAGACTGCCCCAGGGAAGGAAAGAATATCCAGAACAACTTTTATTGAAAAGTTCTTCCCAAAGGCAACAGCTGAGAGAGATGGGAAACAGAGGATCATGGTGAATAAGAAGGCCAGAACCGCCATTAGCCTCAGCGGCGTCCGCGAAAAACGATTTTGATGTAGACTTCCCATTAAGCTAACAGGCAACCAAACAATCCCCTGAAGCAGAACCACCAACCACCGATCAAGGGGCAAGGCTGCTTGGGTTGTTTTTAGCGTCTCCACTAAGACCCAAATGCCAAAGCACAAGTAAGCCAGTCCAAGGAAGCCATTGAAAAGAGCGGAAGCTATTTGAAGCCGCGAGAAACCTCGGTATCGAGATGGATGGTGAACAGATAACCGCTTTGTAGTCATGGCAAATAGGAAAACGACGGAAAGAAGAAGGCTGAAGCAAAAGATCAATGCGTTATTAGCGCACGAAGAAGGGAGGATGATGGACGTAAAGTCAGGACCGCAAGGGCCTTCATCGCTGTATGGACATCCCGACTGCCCACAGAACAGATTCCATATGTTTCCCATCATCTTTGACCTCATGCCACTCGCCCCTTCAGAGTCTGTAAAATAGAGTAAAAGACAGTCATCTAAGAGATGATTCAGATGTTGCTAACAAACAGAAAACCAAAAGGTGGATTCAGATGTTGCTAACATGAGATGAACAGAGTATTGATTTGAAGCACCATAGGGGGCAAAGGAGAGAGATTGGGAAGGGGTTGCATCGTCAAAAACAAATGATAATCATTAACGTCCCTTCTAATGGAGGAATGAGAAAATTGATGAAACCCGGAAAACATATTGCATCCAAGTGACAGACATTAAAATCGAGCAAAGGATAGACCTTTCTTCCCAACTTTTTTTTGGTGACTTTCTTCACAACCTCACGAAAAGCTTTCTTCAATACCGAACCGAGAAACCTTTTCTCGTTAAAATGGTCACGAGGAACTTTCCATGTATTGATGCCTCACGTATCTTCCCGAAAACATAATCTGAGATAGCCTAATTTTTTTTGTTCTTTCTACTACTGACAGGTAAAAGAGTTGCAGAATGACATTATTCACACGCAGAATATAAGGGACAACAACTGCAAGCTGTTTCTTTTTTTTTCCCCCTTTGAGACGAACAGATCATCACATGGATATAGAAATTGTTACAAGCAAACAAGAGGGTAAAACTGACCGGTAACCAGCGATTTCCGAGGCCTCGACGCCGAGGTCAGCTCCAACAAGAAACTTCTCTGACAAATTGGAAACAACCCTTTGGCGAATCTGTGATTAAATAAGCTGTTCTATTGAAAAGGGGAAAAGGGCTCGGCTCAAGCTTCTCTGGTTCAGCAGGTATTGCGGAGAATGTGAAGTAGTAGATGCGGAGTTCCAATGAACATGCAGTCCCAAAACAGAAAAAAGCCGAATTTAATTTGAAGAGGGAGGGAGAGGGTAGGAGAAAGAGAGAGAGAGAGAGAAAATAGGAGGTGGGTCGGGGTCGGAATAAGACTGAGAGCGTCACGGCTCACGTTTCCAGTGTTGTCGAGATGGGACGTGTGGATGTGGCAGGACAGGACAAGAATAGGACATAATAAATAAATAAATAGACGGTCTCCTCACCAGTGTTATCTGCCCTGCCCCATTAATCAACGGACCCGCCGTTTTCTTAAGGCACTTATTCATGGGATGCCATTGCAATCTTATTTCACGGCACTGCATGTACCTGAAACGAGCTCAGCCCACAGTGTAAGCACGTTCAGTTCATGACAACCCAATATGTATAATATAATATTAATCATAGGTGCATGTATGTATAGGTATATGTGACGATTAAATTATTTGAAAAACTCCGCGTGCAAGTAAGTGTCTGTTTGACTTTTTAAGATAAATTATTAAGTGGGTCTGTGAATTAATAATTCAATTATAAATCCCAACGCGGGTGTAAGTTCTTCAAAAACCACATGCTTTCATCCATATCAATTAAGTTCATTTTTTTTGTTTTGGATATGACAGCGATAATTGATAATTGATTGTGCTTTCTTTTGACCACTAACCTACACCTTAATTACTCCTATACAAAATTGAGGATAATCAGAATATTAATTCCAATTAGGTATTGGTGTAGTGTATACAAACTTTCTCCTCCTATTCTAATATGGGGTCATCTCTTGCCCTTGGCAGCCGTCTATCCTCTTTAGTCCATGTTCACCCCATCATTATTTAGACCCGTGAACCTATTATTTAACTAAACAAAGGTCCCTAAGGTCCCACTTTTTTGGAGCCAGTCCCTCAAAGGCTACATGAAAATGAAATGATTGCTTTATGATTCACTCATGCCTCTAGAGTAGTTTGCGATGATCTCATGTCAACAAATTAGGTGACTCATGACACTATAAATGTTTACATGTTGATGGTTATTCATAGATGCATATATCTCGTTGCCACTACCAACCGCTACCCTCCTCTCTATATATAAGTATATGCAGATCCCACGGACTCTTTATTTATTATAGATAGCAAGTAATACTTGATCTCTTTAAATAATGTTCTCTTTCTTTACCGGAAATTATTTATGATCCATGCTCCAATATTTCCCCAAATGAAACTTTCTTCTCCAATTTTTTTGTCACCCAGTTAACTGTGATTTGTGGGTATTCGCATAACATGCACTAACTAACCTTAATAGAGTTACTCAGTGTTATTTCCACAGTCCTTCTAGCATTCAAATAATCCCATTTATAATGTACCAAACAAAATGGGAGAGATATTGTTGGCAAAAGGGCATCCCTAAAAAACAAAAAAATGGAGAATAATGAACAAAAGGCATCCCTAAAAAAACAAAATGCAGAATAATGAACCAAATGACATCCCTCAAATCACTTTCACTTGCAAGGCAATCGACTCTCCCCTCGTTGTTTTGTTGTCCACCAAATGAATGGTGGTAAATGGTACACATTGTCCCCACTACATCTTCCAATAACTACTTTATTTATATTGATTGATTCACAATAATATAACGAGCTAGATTCTCGTTATTAAATATAATAATTATATATTACAATTTTATAAGAATATAAAATATCTTAATTTATCAACTTAATCTCATATTTTATAGGTTTACACTATTATACGGAATAAGTGTTACTCTGGGTATTTAAGGATGCCATGGTAGGAGAAGTGTCAGTTTTGAAGAGAAGTCAAGTATTAAGGCACTTCTCATTAGGGTTAACCATGTAGGGTAATGATGATGATGGACGTGCAAAACTATGGGCCTAAATGATGGATCTTAAGTCCATCCTTAAGTTGATAATGATGATTATGATGAATCTTAAGCAAGCGCCATTGATCTTACACCATTACCAAAATCATTATCCTCCAGTCCAGTCCAGGACTTGTAGTTGTGGCTAGGCTATATTATACACACCACGACAATCCTGAACCCAGGACAGGAAATGAGCACGAGTAAGTACGGGCATTGGGCTCAATAGTCTTCGCGGTCGCACACTAAGATCAGGTCCATTGATAATGCCTGGCGTCTACGCTAATCAATGAAGCATAATTATTATTGATTCCATTGAGCAGTAATCTCCATTACATTACGTTACACTAACACTCACAGTCACAGGTCATAGCCATGTGAATTCCAACGTTGACGCAGCTTGTGCATGGAACAACAGCTCATCTCCATCTCCTCCAGTTATAATCATATTCCCACCACCCCATGCCCAGCAGCTTAATTAATGCCCCTTTTTTTTTCTTGATGATCGACTGACCCTCAAGACCATAAAGTCATTAACATGGCAAGAACCCTCACCCTCCTCTTGTTATTGGTTTCCTCCATCATATTATTCCTCTGTGGAGAATCGCGTTTCCATGGACAGGTTGTTGCAGCCGAGCGGCCAGTTGAGGAGGACAAGCTGGCCCTGCTCGATTTCTTGCTTACAACACCGCACTCCCGCTTCCTAAATTGGAGTCCAGACATTCCCGTTTGCGAGTCCTGGACCGGCGTGTCATGCTCCGAGGATCAGTCTCGGGTGGTCTCTCTACGGCTCCCTGGAATAGGATTCCAGGGTCCAATCCCTGCTAACACCCTCACCCGACTCTCCGGAATCACGGTCCTGAGTCTTCGGTTCAACTCTTTTTCTGGCCGGCTGTCGTCTGACTTCTCTGTGTGGCCGAACCTTACTGTTCTTGACCTATCAAATAACGGATTCAACGGTAGCATACCACGTTCATTGTCGAGGTTGACTCGTATCAGGGTTCTGAATCTGGCCAACAACTCGCTCTCAGGTGAGATCCCTGACATCGACCTTCCTAGCTTAAAGTGGATAAACTTGTCCTACAATAATCTCACCGGAGCCGTGCCAGAGTCGTTTCGGAGGTTCCCGAGCTGGGCTTTTACCGGGAACAATCTGTCATCCGAGGCGGCAAATCCTCGCCACTCGAGGACTAAAAGACTCGGTGAACCAACACTGTTAGGGGTTGCTTTGGGTGCCTGTACGTTTGGATTTGCGGTGATCTCCGTTTCCATGGTTACTTGCTGCTCAAGCCATGGAGTTGACGACGATACCGCAGCGGAGCTGGAGCCGAGCTCGGCGAAGAAGAAGGGAGGCTCTTCTGGAGAGAAGCGGATTTCCGGGAGATCCAAGAAAGAAGGCAGGATCGTATCTCTCGATGGCACCCGTTTTCCCTACCGCTTTCGGGACCTACTGAAATTTCCCGCAGAGGTGCTCGGGAAAGGCACGTTCGGGAGTACGTATAAGCTGGCTCTCAAGGATGGGAATGAGGTGGCAGTCAAGTGGGTGGCGGAGCTAAGCGACATGGACACAAAGTTTGAGCAGCTCATGGAGTTGGTCGGAGGGCTGCGCCATGAGAATATTGCTCCACTGAAGGCTTACTATTGCTCGAGCGATGCGAAGCTATTAATCTATGATTACTATAGAGAAGGAAGCGTGTCATCGGTCCTTCACGGTAACCATCTATCTCTGCCTCCGCCTCTACTATATATGCATTTGGCTCCGTGTTCTTGCTTTACTGGATATTCGAATGCAGGTAAAGCAGCAGATCGGAAGAGGCTTTTAAGTTGGGGAGGCCGACTAAAGGTAGCTTTAGGTGCGGCGAGAGGCTTAGGGCACATCCATATCCAGGGACGGGGACAGCATGGAAAAAAATTAGTCCACGGTAACATGAAGGCTTCCAACATCTTCTTCAACACCCAAGGATTTGGGTGCATTTCAGACATAGGGCTCACGACATTGATGAACCCGACCCTCCCAGCATCCTTACAAGGGTTGGGCTACCGAGCACCTGAAATGACCGATGCGCGAAATGCCAGCCAAGAAACCGATGTTTACAGCTTTGGGGTGCTGCTGCTAGAGCTCCTTACGGGAAAGTCCCCAAAGCAGTCTGCGCAGAGCCACCTAGTAAGGTGGGTGCAGTCGGTAGTTCGGGAGGAATGGAGCTCAGAGGTATTCGATCTGGATCTCCTGACGCGGCCCGGCATAGAGGATGAAATGATAGAGATGCTAAGGATAGGGATGGCATGTGTGTCTAGAATGCCGGAGGAGAGGCCGAAAATGCCAGTTGTTGTTGAAATGGTGGAGGCCGTTTACCAAGCAAGAAGTATAGATCAGTTATCCGCCAACCAGGAAAGTTCATTCCAAGTCAAGCCTGCTCGACGCTGAAAAGCACATCGTCTTCTGTTCTACAATTCGAGCACAGAGACCCCCCGCTCAAATATTTATCCATATTCATCATTATCCATATGTATAAAGTGACATACAATGTTCATTTCACTGCCAGTCGTCTAGTCTGGATCAACTCCTCAATAAACTTTCTATTTTCAAAAGCATAAAAGAATCAGCAGCTCCTATGCAATTTACATTAAGCACGTAAATCCAATAATCACATAATGTATGAGCCACTGCATTTTGGTCCGTAACACAATCTAATTTTTACCACCTACCTCCCAAGACACTCCCCTTCAATAAAATGAAAATAAAAAAAGGTTCAGGAATGCACAAGTAGTCCACACAGGGCTATGAAATCCAAGTGTTCAACTTACCGTGGAAAATGTGTTACTCATTATCTTTAGATCATTGATCCCCTACGGTGTCAAAGTACACAGTATTATATTATCCAGCATGGACTTGCTTCCTTGAAATTCTTGTCTTGACACCTCCTGCCCATACAAAAGAAAATCTGTTTTAAGTAAAGGCCAGAAATGCCGCTCCTCTGACAGTAGATGAGTATAGCCAAATACCTTCAACTTCCTCAAAATGAACTTCCTTTACCAACTCAGCATCTGCATTGTACTCGAACCTAGAAAGGAGATAAAAAAAATCACAAATTCTTCAGGGCAAACAATGGGTAGACTGATATTTGGAATATGAACTGAGCAACAATAACATCAAAGAAACATGCTATAATTCTTCTACCTGTTGGAAAAGTCCACCTCAAGTTCATAATCGGACTTTGTGGCCTCAACCAGTACAGTAACGATCTCTGTTTTTCGAGTACTAGCCATGAGCAAGTCATACTCTGTAGGGACAATAATTGCAAAGAAATTGTCACTTAGTTTGCTCAAACACATCTTTTCTACAGCCGCCAGAGCTATTCTGCGCTTGAGGGCACCACTTTCAGGGTCAACTATATATATGGCAAAATCTGTGATAAGCAGTATGCGCCGTTTTATCTTCCCAGACCCAGTGAATTTTAGGACTTTGTCAGCAAAGAGAACCCGCTTATCTCCTGTAGAGTCGAGCAAGGAGAAAATGTAAGCATCTCGAAATAGAATTTTCAGGTGCAACAAAAAAAAGTATGTTAGAAATTTTGATTAAAAAACCAATTCAGAAGATGCACTGAAAAGTTGACACCTCTCCACAACTACTTGAATCTAACTAATTGATAGAGGTGTACATGGATAATCTACTACACTTTCACCCGCCATCAAATTCAACCAGATGGCATTTACAACCATGTTAAGCACACTTATTCTGAGGAATAGATATGCCAAGAGACAACTCAATTAACAGCTATGGATAGAATTTGAGCACCCTTACCAAGAAAAGAAACTTAAACTCGTACATTAGCTTTTAATTTTTGGTGCTAAAAATTTATGGGATTTTCCACCTATAGACATATGCGGTTGATGGTCAATATTTTCCATGCACACAGATCAATAGACAAAAAACAACTTGTAGAAAGAATTCATCTAAAGGAAACAGATATCCAAAGGTAACCTCTGGTGGATATGAGAGAATTTCAAAATCAAACATATGAACATTCCGGATGTCTCAATCACAGGAAAGAATTGAGAAGCAACTAATAATTAAATTTTATGATATCATTGGACTTACAAGTATGCTAAATTTAAGTAGTTTAGGATGCAGAGCTTCGACTATACAGATATTTATCCGCATAAATTTCCTAAAATGTATACTGGCAACATACAACTGAGAAAAGTGAGATTGCTTGCTCGGGGTATACAATCCTCCAGAATTCATCAGTGAAGCAATCTGAAAGCCTCCAATCGAAAGATATGACCTTCGCTGGATCAAACTTTCAATTTTAGAGGCTAAAAACTCCTAAAATCGTAAAATAGACCTTGCTTCTGTAGAATTCTCATCAGAAACGGATGCGAGCGAACGTCGAGGTAGTCTCCTCTAGAGTCACGGTGAAGAGAAGCCTTCCTGCGGACCTTGAAGCCCATGAAAGGCTCCTGATCGTCGGTGACATTGCTAAGCGACGGCTTTAACCTAAGGCTTTGCTCCTCCTCGGAATCTTCTCCGGCACTATCAAATTTGGGAAGGGGTTGAGGCTGATCGATCTGCACTCGCCTCTGCGATTTGTACCGAAAGTCCATTAGAGGGGCGAGGCCGGAGCTCGAAAAGGCTCTGATTACTTAGTTGGAATCGGATTGGACCCCGGTAGCGAAGATGAGATTCTAAAGAGAAGAAGATTTTTTTTTAAATGAGAAAAAATATATATATATATATATATATTAAAAATTGAAGAGGAGTCAGGAGTATAAACGGATCTATCCCGATATATGCAGAAGATGGTCCAGCCCACCAGGCCTGAACAGAGCATGTGATTGTATTGGGTTTAGGATCAGACAAGTCATGGGATTGGAATCGGGCCTGGACCACCCAATCGTCTCCTCGCTTTCGTCGAGCAATTTCGTACAGACAAATTAAGCGTATAATAAACACCATGCATGCATGCACGCAGGTATTCAAAAATGGTGGGCGGGTTATTAATGAGTGGTCCTTTCCTCGTGTCATAAATTCTTTATGGTGGGTGTGTGTGAACAAGAGAATTTAGCTTAAAGATCATTGCGGCTTCAGGCACGCATAAATTGCCAGTTGCTTGCTGCAAATCCATCAACCATCCCATACTTTATGAGCCTTTTTTTTTCTTTTCAATGCCGCTTTTGCAGAGAATATAGCCACATAAATTTGTAACTATTTTACCTTTGAATATCATTAATTTACTATAAAAATTATTGATTTTCATTTATTGAGTAATATCAGTCCCATATGTACTACCATCCCATGGCATCCTAAATACCATCGGCTTCCAAGTCCAACGGTTATAAAGTTAGTATAGATATATGGGGACAAGGTTTGAAGTTATGGGTGCATTCAAATCTTATTGTTGGATCATATTTTTGTGGTACCACCCCGACCATTTATTAGTTTGGGCTCTAAAATCCATCCGATTGCGACCTCTCTACTTCTCAAAACCCAGAAAATTAGCCAACTTATGTCCCGCCTAAGTTTATGCAGCACGCGTGTGTATAGGTAGCTAAGCAGGTGCAAATGCTCATGCATAACATTTCTCGACCGTATGTAATAGTAACACATATGTCCGGTATGATCTCCAGATGATGATGACTTGTATAATAAATGGAGTGTTACCGGGTCGCTGGGCAGGAAGAGTGGAAGTAAGAAGGGTTGCGTAGGGGGTGGAGTTGAGAATGAGATGCCGATGCATGCATGGATGGACGAAAGGTGGAGTAATAATGCTACTCTCAGACATTTCGTGGAGCTATTGAATGATGTTTCAGAGAAATTGTGGGAAGCGGTGAAGTCTCCATGTCCATGGTGAATGAATTCATCCTTTCTGTTTCTGGGTTTGATTGATGGAGAGGGTCAGGCCCCATCCATCTTAATATTACTCCATCTTTCGTTTTAAAAATTTGTGCAACATCATGGCTGACCTGATCATTCATATTTTTAGAAATTATGACATTTATGTTCCCTGCATGCATAAAGGTCCAGCTTCTATCATTTTTGTACCATCTTTTAAGGTAGAATTCTGCTGTAAAGATGAATTTTCTTCGACCTTCTCTTCTTGCAGTCTTCATTATTTTAGGATTTCTGCTGGAATAAAAAACTAATGGCTACGTTATTATGATAATAATGCAAGAGCTTATGTAAACAATAGAGAAAGGAATATGTGAGTTGAACTTCGTGCCATGATACTCATTGAAACTTGCAATTACTCCTCTTCCTCTTCATGAGTGAGCTCTGTCTGTCTGCCTGCCTGCCTGACTCTCTTTCTCTTTCTAAAATGCGCAGTAGGAAATAATTAGGGCATAGAAGGAGGCACGAGAGGCTGTATCTGCACATTCAAGTCTCCTCTCCTCCCCCTTTATTGCAAATGCAAGCATCTCTCTCTCTCACACACACTCATTGCAGGGTAGAAAAAGGGAACAACTTGCAGAATTTATCTCCCTCCGATTCCATATGTATATATACATATCGATCTTCATTTACCATTCATTTTTTTCTTCTCCTGGGCAAGATAAATGGGTTCTAGTTCAGTGGCTTGGCCCTTAATCTAGTACTATCTTAGCATAATTTGGTTGTTGTTTGAACCATTTGCAATCGTTATAGCATTCTCTAATTGATAGGTAACATTTTTACTTTTAATGCTTAAAGTTAAGCTCCAGCATTTATTTCCAATGGTAATATTCTGGTGTGGGAAGAGAAACCCCACCTTAGTTCAATTTCAAAATGAGTCAAATGAGGAAGAATTTGGTACAATGTAGAAATCTCATTGCATATCAAAATCTTTAGAAAATTTATATCCATTTTATCATTTACTCTTTCTTCTTATTTGTTCTCTCTGTGCTAATGATCAATCTCCTTTAAAATTGGAATAGGAAAAAAATAACATATTATGCAATTAGATGATACAGAAGAGGAATACATGAGAAGAGAAAGTGAAAGAGGGTAGCAGATGAAATTTAATTTGCTGCACAAACTACTGGAACACAGCAGAGTGGAATCATTGAGTTGAGCGGGAGCTTCTTCTGCATCACCTCCATGCAAAAAACCAAAAAAACGGGGATCTGACATGGCATGGCTCCGAAGCTGACAACAGGCAAATTCATCTTTATACCATCCCAACCCCATCTTCCGAAATTGAAAACGCCTCCTCGCCAGCCAGCAGTTATTGGGTGTCATTCAATAAGATGATATCAGAAGAATTTGAATCTACAAGGTTGGCCATACACATTTGGGTGCTTGCATCATATGCATAACCGTGTCATATTAGTTGGATTTGGTTGCTGTATATCAACTTTGAAAAGTCTTTTCTTGTGATTCCCCAAGATGGGCTGATATGCTACTTGCACGAGTTGATCAACCACTTGGAGAATGTGAAGACGAAAACTTTTGCGGAGGGGGTGGGGACTGATACATTGCCAAGTGGATGGAGGCATGGGATTGTGGTTTATTGGTCCTCATCCCAGTCCCCAGCTAGCATATTGTTCTGTCACTTGTATGGACATTCTTCACAAACCAACCTCCAAACACAAAATCTCATTTATGTGCAGTGGCTTACCCCGGACACAACTTGTGAGTTTTGTGGGTCTGAGTCAAAGTGTATATACAATGTGGAGGAGTTCAATATTGGGCCTTCATCTTGGAAAGATCTGCTATCTGCATGGAATCTACCAATCAGAGACAATCACTACACGCGTGATTATGACTAGCTCCCACGACAGAAGAACCCTACGTACTTCCGTAGATCTCTATTCATCTCGAATGTTATGCAATTATAATCCCCTATAGATCCATGTATTAACACTATAGGATACTATCCCCTTTAGTCAAATTTAAACTGGTAGTACTACTCTTAAGCTGTAGTGCAGCTGCATGATTTATACTGGTACAGTAAAACCTCCGCGAATTAAGTTTACCGGAAGTCCGTTAGTGGCAGGCAGTAAATTGACCTACGTATATCCTCGATCTTCCCCACATTATATAACAGGATCCCATGTCTCTCTACTGGCTGCTGTCTTTTTTCTCTCTCTGTTCAGACACCAAAACCAAAACCAAAACCCTAACTGCCATATCCACTCTCTCTCTCTCTCACACTCTCCTCGTGTCCCTCCCTCACAGCCCTGAACTTCTCTGTCCGCCACTGCGCTGCCTTCCATCATCGGCTTCCGTACTTTTCCCCAGAGGAGCCGCCAGTGGCTTTGGTCCGGGTGACAATTCTGCCGCTGCCCCATTCCCGGCCTGTTTGTAAAGAAAGGTAAATAACTGTGCAGCCCTCCCAAGAACAGGAGCTCTCTGTGTGACTGCTAAAAGAGGGGAATAGGAAGATAACTAAGGTTGTGAAATGTTTGATGGTGATAGTTTAGTCCTTTTCACATCACATTCTCTATCTGTCTCTCTCATTCTCTCTACACCATCTTCAGTAATACTTGCTCATTAACATTTGGTCACATATTCCTCTTCCCCCAGCAAGGAAAAGGAGTAGAAAAATATAATTATCTCCAAATCATACCAATAAAAGAGGAACGTGGAACCGATGATGGGAGATCACTCCGGCTGCAGCTTTGGTGATCACCAAGAATTCGTTGACATGACCGGATTCTCGGGTCCTGCCTCTCCTGACGACCTGTTCGGCATCTTCGAGTGCCTTGATGCAGAGCTGGCCCAACTGGATGCTGGTCACCAGCTGCAGGCTCATCCAGTGCTGGGGTTGGAAGGAGCGCAGAGATCTTCTTCTCGTGCAAATGAGTCAGAGACTGAGAATGAGACAGCTGCCGCAGCACCAGCAAGTTCCCCGAGGAGCAAGAGGCCGAGAGCTCAGGTGGAGTCCTCCGACATGGAGAAAGAAGACGGTACGCAGAGGATCTCGCACATCACAGTGGAGCGGAACCGCAGGAAGCAGATGAACGAACATCTGTCAGTTTTAAGGTCCTTGATGCCTTGCTTTTACGTCAAAAGGGTGAGTTTTGCACTCCAACATTTTACTATATATATATATATATTTATGATCATATATCTCATGGATTCATAGATATGTCATCTCTTTATAGTTTTTTCTTGTTTTCTCTCTCTATCATCATGGCCGGAATGTATGTCGTTTTAGTTGAACCGTGTGGGGGCCAAACATGGATAATGATTATTTGGCTTGTCTGTATTCTTAATTGACTATAGGGTGATCAAGCGTCAATTATCGAGGGCGTGGTGGACTACATCAATGAGCTCCAGCAAATCCTTCAATCCCTAGAAGCAAAGAGGCAACGCAAGGTCTACAGTGAGACCGTGCTGAGTCCCCGGCCAGTCATGAGCCCTAGACCTTCGCCTCTTAGCCCGAGGTCGACTAAGCCACCTCTCAGCCCTAGGCTCAATCTGCCCGTCAGCCCAAGGACCCCACAGCCTACCAGTCCTTACAGGCCGCCTCTGACGACGTTGATTCATCGGCAAACCCGTAGTGGCGGAAATTATAGCTGCAGTGCCTTGTCCTCGCCATCTCCCACCACCTCCTCCTCGGGTTCTTCCATGATGGAGAACCTTAACGAGCTCGCTGCCAAGTCAATGTCGTCCATGGCTGACGTGGAGGTTAGGTTCTCGGGAGCGAACCTCCTCCTTAAGACAGTTTCCTTTCGAATTCCTGGCCAGATCACGAAGATCATCTCAGTGCTGGAGGATCTGTCTCTCGAGATTCTGCAAGTGAATATCAATCCAGCGGATGAAGTTACAATGGTGAATTCCTTCACCATCAAGGTAAACTTCTTTAATTTACCTTTTACCTTAGTGTTTTGGAAATGAAATGAATGCCAAAGAATTAATTCTAAAGAGATACACTTAATAAGGTGGAAGATATGTGGGGTCTAACAAAACTTCCATATACATTTTGATCTATGGGGGACCACTCTCAAAAGAAAACACATGCATTTATGAAAATTTATTTCTTTTATGTCATGAAAATTAAATTTATTTTAATGTTCATTAATACCAAAATTTCAATTCTTGGGTTAAATATGGGGAATAGGAAGTGCCAAACTAGCCAAATAAATTCATTGGAAAGTAGTAATACAATGCTGTATGGTTCAACAAGGTGAAGCAACAAGTTGCATGGATATATTATTCATCATAGTATGTGTATATATGAGCTAGTGATGGAAAATGGATCACTTAACTAAGAGACAAACATACCAAGAAATGGAGTTTAGTGCACAAATATTATTGGAATTTCCCTTCAACAAGTACATTTTATTTGTATGAGTTTAGTATATAACTAAAAAAATTAAAAATACATATAATATACTTTCCTTATACGCAAATCTAAATAGTGAAAAGGGAGAATCAAATTAATGGCAACTGTGAGAGTGGGTAGCTTTGGACAAGGCCACCTTCTATTCGAACCTGGGTTTATGAGCTCCAGGTGGTCTCCACAGTTTGAAGGTGATATATAGGACGGATCCTCCATAAAGTCTCTATGTGTATGACCTGCAATATTTTTTCACCGTGCCCCTTGAATTGGTACGGAAAGGATGAGTCCTCCATAAAGACTCTATCATCTCTCACCCAGGTAGGCTTGCTAAATTCCTGTCACAGCGGCGTATGCCCATTTTATTACACATATATACATTCTTCTTCATTTCCGGGTGGTCCTAAAATAGTGAGTATCAAAGCACGCCTCTGCCACCTTCTTATCCCCCGCCCCTATCCTCTAACAGATCACCTTGCAGTATATATATATATATATATATATATATACTATAAGAAGAAGATCTTCATAATTTTATCACAAGAGTAGAGATCTTAGGAATATGGGAAATCTTGAGATCTGTATAAGATGACATAATCATTACATCCCTCCAAATCTGCACCAGTTTCACTGAAAACAATGAATTTGAATTGAGTCTCTTCTTTACTTATTTAAGGGCATTAGTCATTGCAATTCTTTTCTTTTCTTTTGGCAGATCGGAATCGAGTGCCAACTGAGTGCAGACGACCTGGTTCACCACATCCAACAGAGCTTTCACTAAGTAAGTGAATCTTAAACCACTGTTGTCTTGTAACGTCAGGGTCCCCCCACTAGAGATTGACACATTTGAGTGGAACTGGAGCATCATATTTGAATTATTTAGATGGACGATATCACATTTATGGAATTCAATTCTCTGTCTGTATGTCTGTTTAGATGCCCTTGTCTTATTTTGGTATTATTATTGGTTGTAGTAATAACCACAACCCATCATGAATGGCTCTGTAATAGTTTATTAGCATATGTATGCCTACTTCTTCCTCACCTCACAAGATGGTTTTACTGATACACATCATAATCTTCAACCTGCCTGACCCCATGATTGATACACAAGACTATAATTGCACTAGCAAGCTACCTCTTGGGAAAAAAAATGCTGTTGAGGCTTCAGATTCAACTATATTACTATACATATATTGTGATCTATGGATATGGATCCTATGGTTTGGGAGAATCTGCACTGCTCGGACAAATGGAATATATCATGACGGTACCGGTGAGTGTGTATTGTTCCATCTCCTAGAAATATATGCTATGCAGAATGCTGAAGCATCCGCATCCGCATCAGGCACCTATTGAAAATATTTGCAGGAGACAAGCATAGATTCTACACTACCATGAGCTTATTATGATGGATCCATTCCATGGTTGCACGGTGAACATTGAGGACATGACACCAAGCATTAGAAACTCCCTCACTACTGAACTTGAAACTATTGCAATACAAAATAAGACTTATTTTATGTTAGATAGAATATGGTATTTTTTACTCAAACAAAATAGTGTATTTATAAGCCTTGTTTGCATATGAATTTTTTTTATATAATATGTACTATAATAAGAATATATAATGATATTTTCCAAAAAAAACTTGAAGGTAAAGGGGTGTATTTGCTGGTGACCAATTAGCATTTAATGCAAGCCATAAAAGTAAAAAAAAAAAGTAGTCTCTCCTTACTTTGTTTGCATTGGCATGGAGTTGTCTTCTTCATATGCATTTTATTTCATTTTATTTCAGTGATCTATAAGCTACAAGATCTATTTAAGCTTCTCATGTGCCATGGTCCAATATCTCTTGCTATAGACTAACAACTGGTTTAGTAGATTGACTTTTGACACCATTCTTGTCAGGGTTTATAAAGCAATATAGTGGAATACAGATGACTACTTTATTTTCATTTTTGAAAAAAAGATAATATGCAACTTCTCTAGTCTAATGCGCTACTCACATGTGATAAACAATATGCCAGTGGGATAATCCTTTTCGAATTATTCCTCCTTGAAATCCATCCAACGACCACAGATTAAAGTTTTTGCATTTACTAACAATTGTATGGATTGGACCCACTCTATTTGATTTTAGATGGTTAAAAGCTATAAAAGTTTTTGCATTCAATTCCAAAAGATTATTCTTAAAAAGACTAATTTAAACATTTAATTTAATTTAATTATATTTCAATTAAGTGACTCCGTTTATCATATTTAGCAATAATTATCAGTAAAAATGTCAATTTGAATTTGGATTGACTGCGCCCACCCATAATGCATGTATTAAAATATTCATAGAGACACGCAATGGTGACTTGGCTTCAGGAATGCATGCCTCTGCCCACCAAATTCATTTAGAGTGGGATTACACGGAAATAGCACCGTAAATTATTTATATTTGGGGGTAGACTGAGAACAGTGTGAGACAACTTCCACTCATACAAGTAGAAAGGACATCTGATCAGCAATGTCTTCATCTCCTTTATCTCATTCTCACCATGTTCACCCTCCATTATATATAAAGACAGAGCTCAGTGCTCAGGAGAGGCACACAAGCATTTCACCTGGCAAAGTCGTGTGTTTTGCCGGGATCATGTGGGGGTCTTTGGACCATTAATTTCCTTCCCCGTCCGACCCCTATAAATTGCACGTGTATCCCATCTCCTTTTCTGTAGAGTACAATAATCTATCTGCAGAAGATCAAATATGGTTGATAGCACACTTCGTCTAGCCGTGGGTGTGATGGGTATATATATACACACAGACAACCACCAACTATGGTTCATCCTTTTCTAATTGGTATATTGACTTTAACACGATCATCTTGCCTTCGGTTTATGCAGGTAACGCAGCTTCGTTATTGCTCTACGCAACGCCTGTGTAAGCAACTATATTCTCTTCCTTTACAATCTCTTTTGGCAACTCCAAAACGCTTTGTTTTGTTCTGTTGCAGGCTTACATTTCGCACGGTGCTTAGGAGGAAGAGCATCGGCGAGTTCTCAAGCATCCCGTACATCCTGGCGCTCCTGAACTGTCTCCTCTACACATGGTACGGTCTTCCCGTTGTTAGCAACCGGTGGGAGAATCTCCCCGTTGTCACCATTAATGGTGTCGGGATCATTCTCGAGCTCTCCTTCATCTTTATCTACATTTGTTTTGCCCCTACAAGAAGAAAGGTAAGCTCCCTCCCTCTAACCCCACCAGCACCTTGTACATATATTAGCATATGCATGATTAGGCTTCTAATAATACTATGTCCATATCACTCAAATCGACCAATTTATGATTACCCTGCATGTCAGTCTCTCTGTTAATCTATTCTCTTGCAGGTGGCAGTGGCAGGAGCCACAACGACTGTTGCATTAGTCTTCTCCATCTTTGCCATTATCTCTGCATTGGTCTTCCATGATCACCAGCACCGTAAGATGTTTATTGGGAGCATCGGTGTCGTGGCTTCAGTTGCAATGTATGGATCGCCTTTAGTGGCAGTAGTAAGTCAGTCTTCCATTAGCTGATTTATATATTATTCATATGACAGGATGTTTATTGATGAATTTCTATGTGTAGAGGCAAGTGATAAAGACCAAGAGCGTGGAATTCATGCCCTTTCACCTCTCCCTCTTCTCGTTCCTCGCAAGTTCACTCTGGATGGCTTATGGGCTACTGAGTTGTGATCTTTTTCTTGCGGTACATCTTGCTGATATACTAAATATAAATAGTTCTTCCGCCTTTTATCACATATATCTTATTACTAAGTCATGGATTTTCTTGTGCATTTCTATGGGCATGATAACAGTCACCTAATCTTGTGGGGAGCCCCTTAGGGATACTGCAACTCCTGTTATACTGCATATACAGGAAGCGAGGAGGTGTCATGGAGGAACCCAACAACGAGGATGAGGAGAAGGGCTGCACTGTCAACATCCATGAAAGGCAGAAACAAAAACAATCTGAGAGAAGCGATATATAGTGCGGCATGCTCTCCAACACCATTCTTCGTTTTCAAGTGAAGATGATATTGCTGGACAAGATGCTTCTCATCTAGTCAAAGTTTCTTCTTCCTATTTAGTCGGCCAAAACTTACCGTTTCCTTATGAAGCAGTTTGATCCATTAATTTTTGAAGCAAGAAGGTTCACATGGTTTTTCACGAAATAAGAACTATTCCATGTTTTCTCGACTGTCCCCGTATTCGCTGGTCGAACTGCAACTGCGGTTCTGAAGCTTGACATCCATCACTAGGGTAGGATCCACACAAGAGGAGAGTCTTCCTCGTCTCTTAAGACCATGGCCCATACCTATTAGATTGTGGGCCTATTAGGCCCATAACCATGCAACGTCTTTAATTAATGGCCTATTTATTTACCAGTAAGCTTCTCTCAGCGCGTATATAATGAAATTGAATATAATTACACGTGGGTGAATCATGAAAAGACCGATACGGAGCTTTGCCCGGGAAAATCAGTGCTTAAACTAGGGTTTTAGATCAGTTCAGCGCTGTCCAAGATACAGAGAAAGGGAGACGGACCGATGGAAGGGAGAGATGATTATAGGCTCCTGAAGCTGAGAGACGCAGTGACGTGCCTCAACCAGAGAGTGAACCTCATCGGCGTTGTTATCGAATTCGGCTTCCCAAAGTTAACCAGGGGCACGGGTAAGATCCCCATGTTCAGATGGAATTTCTATTTTTATTTGCGTGTCCCGGATAGCGTTTGAATGCTGTTATGTTGCTGGCGGTGATGACCCAAAAGGCCGGACTTACGGCTGCTACCTGACGGTTTCCGTTGTGGTAGTAGAATGATGATTTCGCTGGAGTGAAGGTGTCGAATGAGCCAGTTTCATTTCATCATTCCAGTGCTTTCGGGAAGTTTTTGTCCCTTTGTTTTGCACATCTATATGCTTCTTCTGGAGCCAGAATTTCCCGCGAAGGATTCTTACAAAAAAGTGATTACTTAAAAAGGCTTCGTTAACGAATATACTTCATCATTGTACAGTAAATTCTGTCTTCTAGTGGTTCTCATCTAATGAACCTGAAAAGCCTAAGTTATCAGTTGATGTCAATTCTTGATGATAATCTTGTGGCTTCGCTGCTTAGGGCAATTGAAGGCATGGCCAGTAAGCTGTGGATCTGGAAATGAATTTTCTGGATCAAATTTTGCCATCCAAAAATATAATGGTTTTTCTACATCTCGTCCTTGATTACTGGAAGTTGCGCGTCTGGTTGATTTCAATAGTCAAATGAACTTACTCCATGATGTGTGATGGTCGATTTAAGAAAACGCATCTTTTTTTAATGTGAGATATGAACATGACTAAATTCTACCTTTTTAATGTTTTATAAAACTTTTCCATCACTTAAGGTGGTACTTTTTGTTCTCATTACTTTATGTCAATTTATCCATCTCCTTCGCAAATTATTTGTACGCACCTATTAAAAAAATAGTCTGAAATATGAACAGAACTTTTTGAACTTTTATTTTTACTTCTGATGTTTTCCAAACTTTATTCATTTTTAACATTTGTGCAGTTTGGTCTCCTTACCCGGTATCATTTTATCAATTTCTTTGCAGATTATTTTATCTCCCTGAAGTTGGTTGATGAATCACACTCAAATCAGGGAATACCTATCAACTTTTTTGGTGAAAATGTTGAGAAGCTTCCTTTTGTTGCCTCACTGGGAGATATTGTTCAACTCACTCACGTCGTGGTACCTGCAATCTCTGAAATGAACTTATTACAATTTGATATTGACATACTTGTTACTTATCAAGCTCTTATGTTAGGGATATATTTCAACTTATGAATATTGTATTTAAAAAACTTTCACTAGTATCGATTGAAAAACTTCAAACTTGTGGGGATGGATTAGTTAGAGCAAGAATAAATGGTACTACTTGTTCTATTGGAATTTGGACAGTCATTATTAAATAAAGGAACCTATTGAAAATTATGCTCTTCAGAAAATGTAGAATATGGTTAGCTGTTAATCACATGAAAAGAAGATGATATCTAGAAATAGTCTGTTCTCTTCCCTAAAGTCACATATCTAATCATAATGTTTTGCAAGGATTAAGAGGGACCAAACACATTTTGTTCACTTGTTTCTTCAGTTATATGGAGGTAGCAGGGTTTGTACGGGTCTGTACTGCTATCATCTAGTCATCACATATTACCGGATTAAAGTAAAGCCCCTCCTAGAAATCCTTCATCTCACGGCGACTTCTTGAAAAGGTCGAGTAAATATTTTTCTTTACTGAGAAATTCAGTGAGAATCTGAAAGGTCGTTTTTTCTTGGTTGCTTTAGAAAACTAGAGGTCATTGTTTCCTCCATCCTGCTAGCTTGCCCTTTGATAGCAACATGGACCACTAGGTTTATGTAAGTATTATCATTATCCCTTTTCACCACTGAGGGGTCATAGAAGCCAGTTGAACTATTCATTATTTACTGTACATGGACATGGAACCAGGAGATAATCTTTTTCTCATTGCATTTTTCAAGTCAAAATTGGTAATGTTGCATACAAAGACAGGTAAATTATTGTCTTGTACTGTGGTGCAGATGAAAACACATGATGGAGAAGTATATGCCTTGTTTAATAAGAAATTCTCTTCATTTGCTCTGTATGAGGGGATAGATGGTAAAGACTTTAAACCATATCAAGTTTCTGCAAGATTTTCTTCAAGGGAGTTGGATAAGAAATTCATAGCAGACCTGAGGTTTTGGTTACTTAATTTCGAAGTCAACATAGGTATCAGATCTTTTTAGCTATTCTGCAGGTTTTCATTATTTATTTGGTGTTACATCATGTTTCTTACGAATTATATACATACATCGTTCTGCATATTTCTAAATTGAGTTCTGATACTTTGTTTTGTTTTTGCCAACATTTTTTTTCTGTATTGATAACTGAACCAAATTATTGCTATTTTGCAATGTCCTTGTATTCTGCAATTTTATTCCTTTGGAGTTTAACCATAAACACTTTCACTATTCTAAGTTTAAGCTTTTGTTTATTCATCTTGTGTGCAGATCCCAATGATTATCAATTGATAAATGAGATGAAGGAAGGGCAACGCCATAATTTAGTTGGGAAGGTAAACAATCTTGCAATTCTATCTTATTTTTATCTGGATAATGAGTCCCTTTTTCTTCCTAGACTGTAGTTATACTAGTTAGGTGTTCCATGCTTGAACTACACATGCTCAAAAACTTAAGTTTGTTATGCTATTATGGTGATCTGTTCTTACATTTTGTAGATTCTTCATGTAACTGAAGTTGCTAAAGACGAATTGATTGTCTTTCTTTGGGATGGGACTGATGCTCCAAAAAATAATATTCAAACGAGGTCAATTGTTGTACATCACAATAAATGTTCTTCATCTTCCATTTTATTTATTTGCTTATTTTCAGAGCAAACATTTTATAGAGGCATAAATGACAGGAAATTATGGCGCTTGACTTATTCACAACATTCAGGTTATGCTATTCATATTCTATTTCTAACTCAATTCAGTGTGAGAACAATGGATTTCACATTTATGATAGAACACTAGTTTTCATATGCATACTAGTGTTTGTCATGTAAGGCCATATACAAAGATGATGATGATAGCCAGACAGGAGCAACAATGACACAAAATAAGACAGACTCTCCAGTATATGCCTTATCTGCTAACTACTTCAAAACAGCACGCCTTTACAGAAGTCACCCTTGATAAATCAACTATAATCTCACCAAATAAGTGGATTATAAGATAGTTTCAGTGTGAGCTTTGGATTCATTTTCTCATTTTGTTTTCCATGGTCTATTCCAACTCTTGTAGGGTGATAGATGAGATGAATGCCCCACTTCCACTGCATCTCGAACCAGAGTCCCTGTCAAGAGACATTCTAAGCACCTTTCCTCCTTTGGGAACTATCTTAAGGGTGTTTTTAGATCGAGGGAACAAAAACATTAGACTTGGTGTCTTAAAAGCAGGCCAATGGATAAATTTCGCCAACATCATCTGTGAAGTTCATGCAGGACTCTGGCGAGGGGTACTGATGCCATTTACAAAATTCCGCTACATTTCAAATAATTGCCGCTATGCATTAAAATGCCAAAGGTCATTGCTATATTACATCAATATTTGAGCAGCACTTTGCCATGTGATATCATGATATAGTGCATAATATCTCTATGTATCTTATTTTCTCAATTAATTTGATTGATCAGATCTTACGAGGAAAGGTTATCATCAAACGATGGTCATGTTCCTTGGGATTGCAGTTCCCCCTCACCAATTACAGGTATTAGCCATAAAGTTTATCTGTGCTTGATATAATTTTGGTTTTTGTCTTTCAAATTTTTAGATATAAAATGGTGGAAGGCCTTAATTCCTCTTGGACTATTTGGAATCTTATGTAGCTTACTTACTCTCTGTAGAGGTTGGCCATGCCAATGTTCCATTCGTTTCCTTAATGGATGTCATTAAATACCCTGAGGTACTAACCTCTCTTGGTTCACTGGAATAAAAAGTAGTCTGGGACTATATTAATTCGCTACTTTTTTAATGTGAATATTTCCATTGACAGGTTACTGCCAAGTTCAAGTGCATTGTTCGAGTTGTGACCATACTTCCTTCCCAGGTGGAAGATTTCATCTCTCCTCTGGGGATATATAGAGTCAGACTAACTCTTGAAGATCCAACAGCACGGATTTTTGCTTTCTTATACAATGAAGAAGCGGTAGAAACATCCTCCTGGAAATTTTCTCAAACTCTGAATTTCACAAATAGAATCAATTGACTAACTCTGAACCATTTTCTGATAAAAGAAACTATTCGGCCTGGTTGTCCATTGGCTCAATGGCAATCAAATTTGCTAACAAGTAGTAAAGTTTTTTTCACAAAATATAGGTGTTATTCTCAAAGAATTTCCAACATCTTAAGCATGGTAAATATATTTATCTTTCATTGATTCCTGATCCATTCCTTCCAAATGCAATTGTTTCTCAAAGTTGATCAGTTCATTATCAAGCCACATGCTGTGGTTGTTCATATCAGTCTGCATTGCTTCAATTCTTGGGCCGGTGTTCCCTTTCTTATAATTCCTGGTTATTCGATGTTACTTCCACTCATTTGACGTTCAAACGTTCTACCATCTGTTTTTAGTAGAGGAAATTTAAAGAGATGCAAAGTTATGCACTCAATCTTTGGTACACCATGAAGTTTTCTGATTCAGTTGTGGCACAAAAACCTGCTTCTGTACATCTCTTTGCCTGGCCATCATGGCCTTCAATACACTCAGGCTCTCACTTAGTTGCATTATGAGGATTGTCTTGATTGTGATGAGAATCTTATGAACCATCAAGATTGACCTGACATGACTCCCTGCAGAGAGATCTTTCTGACTTCTTGTACTTTTTTAACTTCACTGCAACAGGAAGAGTTCTTTGGAGGCCAGCTGCCCACTGACATGTTGAGGAAGAAGATAAGGAGGCTGCTGGGAGTAGAAGAGAATGATCAGAGCAACGAAACAGAGTACACTGTCCGGGAACCTCCATGGGTTGCTTGCTGCTTGAAATCTTACTACATGGATAAAGCTCATGCTTGGGAAAGCAGACAGTACCAAATATTTGAAACAAGGTTGCTCTGAGAATAATTTCTAATCTTCTTGCCGTGCAGGGCCTTGTTATAGCTATCATTTTGTAACCTGGATGTAAATATCATGTATATCATTCCCGAAGCTAAGCTTGGTCATAGAAGAACTTGCTTCTACTGTTGTTAGAGAGACTAATGGAGCTTTTTTAACTCGTCTGGTTGTAATATGTGGCATTGTTGTAGTACTTATTTCTATGGCCAATTTTATATTTAGAATTTGAATATTAATATAATTTAGTATTATATTTCTTAAGAAAAGGTCAGCCACATACTGATATGCACCTTGCATATACTACCGTCATTTCCTTAATGTCTCAGTTTCGAATATGGATTTTTTTTTAATGTGAATGGGTTTATTGGTACGGATGTAGTGTAATTTATATAAAGTATATTTTAGAAAATTGGCAAGAAAAGAACAGAAAATAAAATGAGGGAGGAAAAAAAGATAGCCGGGGATAAGACCTCGTTACTACCTTCTTCTTCTTCTTCTTCTTCTTCTCAGGGAGGATTTTGGACCTGACCAGAGGGGCGAGAGAGGGAGAGAGCGAGCCAAACGAGCCAGTAGTTGTTCCAGCTTCATCGGTAAACCCTAGCAATGACGGTACTCCAAGCTTCTCTCCTCTGCAAAACTTCACTGGGTCTCTCCTCTTGTTCTTCTTCCACTTACGCTTCCATTTCTTCGTCTTATTTTCCTTATCTTAGTCTCCTAAGAAGCATCGCTATCACTTCACTCGCTTCCGGAGTCTTGCTTCTCCTTATTTTCAATCTAATACTTCATCTTCGCTAAGTCCTCGCTCTCGCTCTCGTTTTAGAATCTCTCCCTCTCGCTGTGCTTTTCACCCCGAAAACTTGGATTTGGAATCTGAACCCGCTTCTGGCTCAGAAGAGCCGTTAATTGAAGAACCGAATGGCAGTATGCCTGCCTCACAGAAAGCTGGGGTGGAGGACGGCGAAGTACTGAAGCTTGAGACAGAAGGCGAGCAAGTTGAGACCAATGCAGTTAATTCCGATGATATAGTGGAGAACGGGGGAGAAGACGGTAGTTTCGTGGAAAATAAGGTGCCGAAGAGCAAGATACCGGTGATGGGAGTGTGGGCGATGTTGAAGAGAGGCTTCTGGAGATGAATTAGTTGAGTTGGTTACCTTTTTGGCGACAAGAGAAGCGGCTGGAACGGCTTATTGGCGGAGGCTGACACCAATCTCATGGACGCAGACAAGCATAGCGCTCTGTTATTTGCGCTCAATAAACACAGGTCAGGCATCAGCGTCCTTCTTCATCTTCCTCTCACGTCCAACCTTACTATTTTAACGAGTCGTTCCATTAATTGTTTCCGCCATTGGAGCCCTGGATCAGATTATCCTCTAAATCTAATCGTTAGAAATAGCTATGAGATTCGAACCTTTAACACTTCGGTCGAAAATATGTATGGAGTGAAAATGAGCAGACTCCCCGGAACTTGAGACTTCTTTTCTCTATTAAACTATCAGATTGTTTACGCAAACTCACTTCTCTGTCCTTCTCCCGATTTAGGGTTTTTTGTATTGTCTGAATCGATGCTTCCATTAAGTGCTCTTATTGTCTTTATGCTTGCAGGGAATAGCATTGATGGTTTGTGGAAGAAGAGTTGGAATGGTGCAGAGCTCAGAGCTGGGTCACCTTTCCCGCTGCTAGAACAGCTTCAGAGAACAATTCTTGCAAGGAAAAATTCTTTGAAAAGGTACGTGACGTTTCTTTTGATCTTCAATCACCAAAAACAACCCACACCACAGAAAGATAACTCTTCCCCCTATTTATACACCGTTTTTGAGTAGCTACTACCTCTGTAACAGAAAAAAAAAAAACACGCCTCTCTACAAGTGGCTTACTTTTATATACGTATGTTGGTAGTTCTAATTTCTCCTGTACAACATTGCTACCGTGATCAAGCTAATAGAATATAATTGTATGCTGAAATCCTTGATTGCTGCTGAAACATAGCTTGTAATTCTTGTTTGTCTTGCTGTAGCTAACAAACCCTCCCTTATACTCAAGTCATGTGACTTGATTTTAATCCTTCAAGAGTCATCATTGCAAGCTTTTTTTTTGCTCAATGTCATCATTGCAAGCTTGAACCTTAGTTTTTGTAATGTTTCCTTCTTTAGCAGCTTGGCTTGGTCAGAATATCTGCCACTTGATTCGCAGTCCAACACTCCTGCAATTTTAGGCTTCCTTCATTAGATAGAATTATTATCACAAAATATAATTCTTGGGCCTCTAGAATTGCTTCCAAGAAAAAACATAATTCTGTGTAATCAAACACACTGGCATTCGACATAAGCAGCTGCCACAAACTCAGCTTGAGTTGTTGGTAGTGCCATGAAAGACTGTTTTTAGATTCCCACGAAATAGCTCCAGATCCAAGGTTAAACACATAACCATAAGTGTTTTTCCTGTCATTGATATCTCCTGCGTAGTCACTTTTTGTAAAACCAATCAAATCCAGTTTTGCTCCATTCTCATACATAATTCCTAACTTTAGTGTACCCTTTAAGTACCTCAAAATTCTCTTCACAACCATTAAGTGACATTCATGCGATCGCACCATATATTTGCTGACTAAAGAAGTAGCTAATGCTAAGTCATATTTTGTTGCATTTAGGTACATAAGACTCCTAATCATTTGTTTGTAATTTGTGGGATTCACTAGAACTCCATTTCCCTCTTTAGTTAGCCTGCTGCCAGGTACTATAGGAACTTCAACAGGATTAGAATTGCTCATGTCAAATCCCCTTAGAGCTTCTTGGGCATATCTCGTTTCATACAGAAAATTCCTTCTGCATTCTGATTTACTTCCACTCCAAGGAAGTGTTTCATGCCCCCAAATCAGTCATTTCAAATTCCTTTACCATAGATATCTTGAACTCACACAATTGTGGTTCATTGTTTCCGGTGAACAATAGATTATCCACGTAGAGACTTACTACTACCACCATCTCTTCAGTATCCCCCTTCTTGGCAAACAATGTATGCTCATAATCACACTTTTGAAAACCTTCCTTGAGAAAATATCATTCAATGCGTTTATACCAATCTCTTAGTGCTTGTTTCAACCCATACAAAGCTTTCTTAAGCTTATAGACTTTCTATTCTTCTCCTGTTTTAATGAAACCTTTAGGCTGAGCTACCTAGAATTCTTCGTTTAGAGTACCATATAAAAATGCACTCTTCACATCCATTTGGTAAACATGCCAGCCCTTTTCTGCTGCAAGAGCCAAAATTAATCGAATTGTCTCACATCGAGCCACTGGTGCAAACACTTCAGTGTAGTCAATATCTATTGCTGACAATAACCTTTTACAACCAATCGAGCTTTATACTTTTCAATTTCTCCCAAAGCATTCAGCTTTGTCTTGTATATTCACTGTACTCCAATCGTTTTGTGATGAGGTGGTAAATCAATCAGCTCCCAAGTATGATTGTGCTCTATGGCATTAATTTCTTCTTCCATTGCCTTTATCCATTTTGGATCTTTCACAGCTTCTTTGAAATCAATTGGATCTTCAGTTGCACATGACATAGTCACTTAACTAGGTCGGAGGCTGCCTGTTGCTCCTGTTTTGATCGTCCTCATTGTTTTGTGCAGATTCTTCATAGTCACTTAACCAATTATTTCTCTTGAATTATTTCAGTTCAGAATCTCCAATTACTTTAAGGCTGAAGATTCATATTTTCATTTCTAGTTTCTGGCAATAGAACATCTTCTCCTCGGTATTTCAGTTTCTCGATGTCTTCCTTTTTACCTTCATTCCGTGGCCATTTTCGGCCTCTGAATAGATCACACTTCGGCTGAGTATAACTTTGTTATTCATCGGATCATACAATTTATATGCCTTCAATTCATCACTCAGCCCAAGCATTACACATTTTATGCTACGTGCTTCCAATTTCTTCTTATGTGGTTTAAATACGTGAGAATAAGCCACACATCCAAACACTCTAAAATGTCTCACTAGAGGTTTAACTCCACTCCAAGCCTCTTGAGTTGACATGTCTTTTACTGCAAATGTAGGACTTCTATTCAACACATATATGGCCCAATTAGCAGCTTTTGATCAAAATACCTTAGGAACCTCCATCTGTCAACAAACTTTGAACCATATTCATCAAGGTTTGATTCTTTCTTTCCGACACCCCAATTTGTTGTGGGGTATGGGATGTGGTGAGATGTCTCTTTATACCATTTTCTAAAGAGAAATATGAGAATTCAAGAGAATTAAATACTCCTAGTTGGTCCGTTCTGCGACATCTTTAAAAATTCGCCACTTTCCTTCTCAACGGCTGATTTAAACAATTTGAACCATTCCAAGGCTTCACTCGTTTCAGTGAAAAAATAAATTTCAAGTTTTTCGGCTGAAATCATCAATGAGAAAAATATATTTTTGCCTTCCAAGTGATTCGAGAGAGATAGGTCTACACAAATATGCGTGAACTAATTATAAGTGCCTCGTAGCTCTCCAAGTACTTTTCTTAGCTCGAGTGTCCTCATGTTGTTTTCCCATAATGCAGCTTTCACTCTAGAAGCTTGTAAGATATGTAATCCATTTACAAGCCCTTCTAAACTAAGAGCCTGAAGACCTTGATAGTTAAAATGATCATACCTTCAAAGCCAAAGATAATCCCCTTCATCTGTTGATGTCTTGAAACAGTTTCGAGCTTCAATAGTCTGAGGCTCTGTGCAAAGAAATAAAACATTTGATTTTCAGACATTTTGATCTTAAAACAGTTCTTCACTCTCTTTTCTGAAAACCACACACTCTGGGTCTTCAAATAATACAGAAATTCCTTTCTCAAGTAGTTGTCCCAAGCTCAACAGGTTGTTTTTCAAAGTTGGAATATAGTATACTTCACTTAACACGAAAATTTTTCCATTTATGTTCAGAATAATGCTGCCTTTTCCATTTACCTTCATTCTGGATTTATTCCTTTTTTTTTTTTTGCTCAATTCTGGATTTATTTCTGAGACCCACTTCTAGGCCAAAATCAGACTGAAAATCAGAGAACCACTCTAAACAACCACTCATGTGGTTACTACATTCTGAGTTTAGGTACCGCAAACCACTTGGTGGATAACCCTCATGATGGCTCGTCTAGCCCTTGAATAACCTTGGTATCTAGACTTCATTGCTTCCCATATATCTTTAAATGTATCCCGATTTAGAATAGTCTCCAATATAGGATTTTCAATAGCTTGAAAGATATAATTTTTCACTCTAAGATCACATATCTTCATTTCTCCATGTTTCTTATCATCTACTTCTTCACCAGCAGGAACAAAGGTTAAACCAAGATCAATCAGGTTCTATAATCTTATAGATGGCAAGAAACTTTCCATTAGCATAGACCCGTGCTCATAAAATCTATCAAATTATGGTATGGTCTGCTTTCAGTAATTTACTCCTTCCATAAATTTTTATTTCACACTATTCCAAATAACTAGAGATCGAACACCCAAGACCAGATCAATTACACTGACCTTGCTCTCATACCATTGTTAGAAATAGCTATGGGGATTTGAACCTGTAACACTTCAGTAAAAAATATGTATATTGTAAAAATGAGCACACCAAGACTTGAACGTGGGACTTGAGACTTTTTTTCTCTGATTAAACTATGAGATTGTTTCCTATAGAAATGCACTTCTCTTTATGTGATTCTGGTCTCCCAATTTAGGGTTTTTTTGTATTGCCTGAATTGATATTTCGATAAAGTGCACTTCTTGTCTTTATGCTTGCCGGGAATGTCCACGAAGATCCAGCTGTGATGGTTTGTGGAAGAAGAGTTGGAATGGTGCAGAGTTGGGTCACCTTTTCTGCTTCTAGGAACATCTTCAGAGAGCAATTCTTGCAAGAAAAAATTCTCTGAAAAGGTATATTACGTTTCTTTTGATCTTCAGTCACAAAAAATAACCCACACCACAGAAAGATAAGTCTTCCCCCCTATTTATACCCCGATTGAGCATCTACTACCCCTGTAACAGAAAAAAAAATACACCTCTACAAGTAGCTTATTTTTATATACACGTGTTAGTAGTTCTATTTTTTCTTGTGCATTGCTATCATGATCAAGATAATAGAATAAAATTGTATTCTGAAATCCTTGATTGCTGCTGAAACATAGCTTGTAATTCTTGTTTGTCTTGTAGCGGTTGAAATTGATATAATGTTCTGCCTGTACAGCTAACACTAAAACTCACTTTTTGGTTTTCCAATTTTCCATGGATTTTTACACTGCTCTCTTCTTGTCCGAATCATCATGTAGATGCATGCCCGTTGATGATGGCACATGACCATTTGATGCGGTGATATACCCAAGAAAATTTTGTCTCCACCAAGTGAAATTGAAGTTTCATTTAATAATTTCTTGGTGCAGTATGTTTAGAAATTTAAAAGTTGAAATTAGAATATTTGAAGTTATAGTTGAGAAAGTGGAGTATCTTTATAAGAAGTTTAGAAAGTGTAGTGATGTAATTTCATTGTGTATGAAGTCAGTAAGTTTGATTAATGTATTGTACCATCAACGTTCCTACCAGGTCATTTTATATGATGAAGTTCTCATGTTAAAATAACATAAAGTTTCTATTCCATTCGATGCTTATAGTGCTGAAATAACTATTTTTGTACATTATTGCTTTATTTAATGATACATAAGCTGGTTTCTTTTGCTGCAGTCCCGAATCTGTGATCAAGCCTTTTGAACAAAGGGTTCGTGCAGTAGACAGCAGAGTGGCAGAATATCTACGGGTTCTTATTGTTAGCAATGGAATTGTTGAGTATCTTCCAAATGAGCAAAATGGGAGGAATTCTAGTCTGCCCACCCTGCTCGACCAGGTGGCCGAGTCCGGGTCGAACTGTTGGACCCGAACCTGACCGGGTCCTTTTCTAGGCATGTACCCTATTAATTTCACGAGCTATTCTATTTTGAACTATTGACTGACAGTTTGATATGGGGACTCTACATGGTCTGAAAAAATGGTGCATTTACACATGCCGTGAATCTTGTGGAAGGCTAATTTATAGTAATGGAGAAATGAATTGTTTGTAAAAGCAGAAATTGTCTATGAGCAATCTATTTGCTTATTTTCATGAAGCTGTAAGCTTCTATCTTGACAATCAATACCACAACTTTCTCATCGACATGATTGGCAAGCTAGAACGTTGCGATATATGGCTCCAAACATAATTTTTTTGCTGACATTCCTCCTAATGAATTTATCCAACACTTTGCTATATTGGGTCAGATACTTTATGACCTTAAGGATAGCTTTTCTAATTTCATTTAAAATGCACTAAAATAAGTATTGTCCATGCTATTAGACCCTTTTTATACACGGGTGTCAAACAAGAATTAGAAAGGTAGGTCTCCTTTACCACATTTGTCATGAGTGCCCAATTTCAATGCAATATTAAATGCTCAATAGAATATATTCACACATTTATTGCCGTCAAAATGATAAAAATGAGTTTTAATATGATCACTCATTATGTTATCATCATCTTCTAATTTCTCTCTTTGATATAGTGAGAAACCTGGCCAACATGACTTTAATTGGCTAACAAAACTTGTACTACATGATGGTTAAATATTAAGAATCAAACTTTCAGGCAGATTAACAAGAGGTTGTGTGATTGTTAGTCCTCAAGAGAGGGAAGAAACTAATTATAATTAGTAAATGTAGTAGGGCTTGTAAGAGTTTGCATTGTTTTCATCTAGTCGTCACATATTACCTGATTAAAGTAAAGCCCTTCCTAGAAATCCTTCATCTCATGACAACTTCTTGAAAAGGTCGAGTAAAGATTTTTCTTTACTGTGGAATTCAGTGAGAATCTGAAAGGACTTATTTTCTTGGTTGCTTTAGAAGACTAGAGGTCTTTGTTTCCTCGGTTGCACTTTGATAGAAACATAGGTTAATGTAATTATTATAATATATCCCTTTTTACGATTGAGTAGGAAGTTTTTTTTACTCAATAAAATATTATTTTATCAATTTATTAAATTATATATAATATTAATAAAATAAGAAGATAAAAATAAAATAATTTTATTTTTATTAATAATAAATCTAATATTATCAATATTCAGATCGCTTCAACTCGAATTATTACTGTAAAAATATGCTAATACATTTGCAAGTTACTTAATTGTTTAACTAGTGTAACTTTAGATTATTTAACTATTGTAACTTTATACTCTAAAAATATTATACAATAATTCATTAATATAAATATAGTATATAATATATTAGAGTTTAACTAATATAACTTTATACTCTAAAAAACTTATATAATACCGTAATTCATTAATATAATTATAGTATATAATATACTACAGTCTTCAAGTATTATTTTGGATATCATTTAATATTTTTTTTATTCCATTTTTAAATTATAAAATTCGTAATATTGTATACAAAGATGGGTAAGTTACTGTCTTCTTCTACTGCGGTGCAGATGAAAACACATTATGGCAAAGTATATGCCTTTTTTACTATGAAATTCTATTCGTTTGTTCTGTATGAGGGGATAGATGGTATAGACTTTACCCCCATGCCAAGTTTCTGCAAGATTTTCTTCAAGATAATGGGATAAAAAATTCATAGCTTATGGTTACTTGATTTCAAAGTCAACATAGGTCTCAGTTCTTAGCTATTCTTGAAGCTTTCATTATTTATTTGATGTTATGTCATGTTTCATATGAACTATATACATACACCGTTCTGCATGTTGAAGGCCTCAATTCCTCTTTGACTATTTGGAATATTATGTAGCTTACTTTCTCTCTGTAGAGGTTGGTCATGCCACTGTTCCACTCATTTCCTTAATGGATGTCATTAAATACCCTGAGGTACTAACCTCTCTTAGTTCACTCAAATAGAAAGTATTCAGGGACTCAATTAATCTGCTATTTCTTTTTTTTATGTGAATATTTGCATTGACAGGTTACTGCTAAGTTCAAGTGCATAGGTGAGCTGTGACCGTACTTCCTTCCAGTGTGGAAGATTTCATCTCTTCTATGGGGATATATATAGAGTTGTGACCGTACTTCCTGATCCATTCTTTTCAAATGCAATTGTATCTCACTTCTTTGGCTGGTTCTCCCTTTCTTATAATCCCTGGTTATTCATTGTTCCTTCCACCCATTTAACATTCAAATGTGCTACCCTCCATTTTTAGTAGAGGAAATTTAAGGAGATGCAAAGTTATGCACTTATGCTTTGTAACATTCAAAGGCTGGCTTCTGTACATCCCTTTTGGCTGATCATCATGGCCTTTAATGCACACAGGCTCACTTAGTTGCTTCGTCAGGATTGTCTTGATTGTGATGAGAATCTTATGAACCATCAAGATTGACCTGACATGACTCCTTGCAGAGAGATCTTTCTGACTTCATGTACACTTTTAAACTTCCTGCTTGAAGCTAAGCTTGGTCATAGAGAAACTTGCTTCTACTGTTGCTAGAGATACTAATGGAGCTTTTCTAACTGGCATGGTTGTAATATGTGGTATTGTTATAGTCTTCTCTTAATATAATTTAGGATTATATTTCAAAAGAAAAAAGTCCATACTGATTACTGATTGCACTTTGGGTATACTGCCAGGAGTTTGTAGGGTTGTAATTATATTTGGGAAAATGAAATGATCCATTTATACTAAAATAATACTCCTTTATTTTAATTTATTTTTATATATTAAAAAAAATATATTAATAATATTTTATATAAAATTATGTAATAATAATACGTTTAATATATATAGTATAGTTTATTATATATTTATTAATTTTCTTTTTATAATTATAAAATATTTATATAGCACTATTATTATATAATTATATATAATTTACATTAAAATATATTTTATTATATATAATATATACAACATAATTTAATACAATATTAAATTTAGTTAAAATAGTAAATTGATTATTTTTAATTTATTAATAAAAACTAATTTAAAAAATTGTAATAATTCCAAACCTTTAAATTGAATTTTCATACAAATTTCTCTAAACCCGTTCACTCCCTCCCAAATACTCGATCAAAGCAAAACATTACTGTCTCAGTTTGGAATCTATAAACCTAAATAATAGAAACAATTTTCAATGTAGGCCAGTTTATTGGTATTGGTTCAATTTGTTACCATCTCAATAATAATTTATATGAAAGCATGAGGTATTTTTTAGAAAATTGGCAAAAAAAAAAGAAAAGAAAATACAATGAGGGAGGACGGCGTTATAGCCACAAAAGACAGCCGGCGCCAATTTCAGTCGGGGATAAGGTCTCCCTCTATCACCACTTCCTCCTCCTCCTCCTTCTTCTTCCCAGCGAGGGTTTTGAACCTTACCGGAAGAGAGAGAGAGAGAGAGCCACACCGGCATATACAAACGGTGTGTAATACAAGCTAGTAGTTATTCGAGATTCATCGATAAACCCTTGCAATGACGGTACTCCAAGCTTCTCTCCTCTGCAAAACGTCACTCGGTCTCTCCTCTTGTTCTTCCACTTACGCTTCCATTTCTTCGTCTTATTTTCCTTGTATATACTCCAAGTCTCCTACGAAGCATCGTTATCACCTCACTCGCTGCCGGAGTCTTGCTTCCCCTTATTTTCAATCTAATTCTTCATCTTCGAGAAGTCCTCGCTCTCGCTATCGTCCTCGAATTTCTCCCTCTCGCTGTGCTTTTCACCCCGAAAACTTGGATTTTGAATCTGAATGCGCTTCTGGCTCAGAAGAGCCGATAATTGAAGAACCGAATGGCAGTATGACTGCCAAACAGACAGCGAGGGTGGAGGACGACGAAGTACTGAAGCTTGAGACAGAAGGCGAGCAAGTCGAGACCAATGCAGTTAATTCCGATGATATAGTGGAGAACGGGGGAGAAGACGGTAGTTTGGTGGAAAATAAGTTGCCGAAGAGCAAGATTCCCGTGATGGTGTTCCTGATGGGTGTGTGGGCGATGCTGAAGAGAGGCTACGAGAGGCTTCTGGAGATGAATTGGTTGGGTTGGTTACCTTTTTGGCGACAAGAGAAGCGGCTGGAACGGCTTATTGCGGAGGCTGACACCAATCCCATGGACGCTGCCAAACAGAGCGCTCTGTTGATTGAGCTCAATAAACACAGGTCAGGCATCAACCACCTCCTTCATCTTCCTCCCACGTTAATCCTTACTCTTTTAACGAGTCGTCCCATTAATTGTTTCCGCCATTGGAGCTCTGGATCAGATGATACTCTAAATCTAATAGGCTCTTTTTGGCTTCCAAATTTCCATGGATTTGTACACTGTTCTCCTCTTGTCCGATTCAACTTGTAGATGCCCATTGACGATGGCACATGACCGATTGATGCGGTGATATGCCTAAGAAAATTTCGTCTCGATCAAGTGAGATTGAAGTCTCATTTAATAATTTATTGGTACAGTATGTATAGAAATTAAAAAAGTTGAAATTAGAATATTTGAAGTTATAGTTCAGAAAGTGGAGTATTGAAGTTTAGAAAGTGTAGTGATGCAATTTCATTGTGTGTTTGAAGTCAGTAAGTTTTCTTTCCTACCTTGATTAATGTATTGTACCATCAACGTTCCTCCCATGTTAGCTAGGGTTCTTTCTATTCCGTTTGGTGCGTTTAGTGCTGAAATAACCATTTTTGTCCATTATTGCTTTATTTAATGATGCATTAGCTGACTTCTTTTGTTGCAGTCCGGAATCTGTGATTAAGCGATTTGAACAAAGGGATCATGCAGTAGACAGCAGAGGAGTCGCAGAATATCTACGGGCTCTTGTTGTTACCAATGGAATTGTTGAGTATCTTCCAGATGAGCAAAATGGGAGGAGTTCTAGTCTGCCTACCCTGGTTAGTGATTTCCTTGCTATCCATTTACATAAACACCAAATTCATGGTTAGCTGTTCTGTGAAGAGAGATAAAGGGGTTTTCGGAATTGATACTGGGCTGTAGAGTTGTTGATCTTCAGTCATCAATCAGTTGAGGTGATGTAGATAATAGTAGCCTTATAACTTCTTAACTAACCTAGAAAAATCAATGAACTCTTAGGTCAACAGATTCAGGTTCCTGTTGAACTTTAACCACACGAGATTAACATACTATTAGATCACACTTCAAAATTGCTATGGTTGTGCTAGTTCTTTTTGCTCTTTGATCAGATATGCTTGTGCTAGTTTAAACATGAAATACATGGAAGTCTCTTCATTCCATCTCTTTGTAAGATCATTAAGCGTAAAAGATTCTTTCCCCCACTTTGTTGTGCAAAAATAAGAAATAAATGCTATCTTGCTCTTCAATGTCTCATTTTACAAAACCATGTTCTCCTACTTCACATGTAGTTGGAAGAATTGAAGCAGCGTGCCTCAGGAAACATGGATGAGCCTTTTGTAAAGCCTGGAATATCCGAGAAACAGCCATTGCATGTCGTTATGGTATTGGTTGTGTTGATGGTTTTACTTTAATTCAAGGGATGCTCTAGTTCTGAAGAACTTTGTTATTTTCCATATAGGTTGATCCTAAAGTATCAAATAAATCTCGCTTTGTGCAAGAGCTTATCTCAACCATCTTATTCACAATTGCTGTTGGACTACTATGGTAGTTGCTTCCATTCTCTAGCTATTTTACCTAATTGAGTTTTTTATTCATGTGATTTTCACACTTTTATTAATAGAAGAGCATTTTTTGCTTAGGGTGATGGGTGCTGCTGCACTTCAAAAGTACATTGGAAGCTTAGGTGGTATTGGTGCTTCAGGTGTTGGTTCAAGTTCTTCCTATTCCTCCAAGGAGTTAAATAAGGAGGTCATGCCTGAGAAGGTACCTTTTCTAAATTGTCTGTTACTCATGCAGCTGTTCTTTTTTTTTTTCTGTGGTTGGCTAATTTGTTTTCTTTTACTTTTAGAATGTTAAAACATTTAAGGATGTCAAAGGATGTGACGATGCAAAACAAGAGCTTGAAGAAGTCGTGGAGTATCTCAAAAACCCAGGAAAATTTACTCGCCTTGGAGGAAAGTTGCCTAAGGTCTGCTCTAATTAGTGACTCGGACAATAATGTTTAAGTTGCAAATAATCTTGGACATTTATGGTTTTCTCAAATAAGATTCCGCTATGACTTTTTTCTAATGAAAACTTTTTATCTTATAAAAGAAGGATCAATGAAATTGCACCTCTTCCAAAATACTTCTGGGCCTGCCTCTTGGTTTTATTTGGTAAGAAGAATTAGGGAATTGGCCCATCTTTTCTGCTGCCATTATGCTTAAATTTCAATATATATTATTTTCTGGACTTCCTTTCTTTCCCTTTTTTAAGGATAAAACAGTTCCAGAAATCAGAGTTGACTTCAATCTTTTAACTGTCTTTTTATGACTTCTATTAATGGTGTTATTATTGCTTAATGGTTATGCCTCATGATGCAATCATCTTTGAGCATTAAATGACTTTTTTTGTTACAGGGAATCCTTTTAACTGGAGCACCTGGCACTGGGAAAACTCTTCTTGCCAAGGTATGATATTCACTGGTAGCTTCAATATCTCCTCATATGTTGTCTAGGTGAATTTTTTTGGTATAATCATATCTTGGAAAATATTGCCTCCTTACACTTTCTTACACCTGTTGGGAAACTCTTGTTATGTGATTTTAACTCTGCTGTTTGCTGCACAGGAGATGAGAAGTTCTATTTTTTTCTTCTGCGTGATTTCCCTAGAACTTTGCTCTGAACACATCCTGTTGCTACTTCATACATTAATACATGTAGTTGTGTATATAAAGGCAAAATATCTGTTCAGTATCATAGTACATGTAGTATGTTAATTTGCAAAATTCTAATATTTCAGTTATTTCTTTGGAATTTATTGGTTATTCTATGCTCAGAATGTGAAACTGTAGTTGCCTTTCATTCACCATAAATACACAATATTAGGACTTATTATTGCTAATCCTATTTGAAGGCCATTGCTGGAGAAGCTGGCGTTCCTTTCTTCTACAGAGCAGGGTCAGAATTCGAGGAAATGTAAGTTGGATTTAAAAAAATTCCAGATATATCATGCATTGAAAGATTTGCTATTATGATATTAATTGTTTCAAGTTTGATACCTTTGAATATATAATCATATGTTGTACGATATATGATTGTCATCTTGTACAGATTAGACACGTGACGAGTTCCGAATTTAATTCGCATCATATGCTTTAAAATCTCTTTTGTGTTGTATGTTTTATATGCCCCAAAGATGTTTAAGTGGTGGCTATGTGGGTGAGTTACGACCTGTATCAAGGTTTATGATTGCATTTTCAACTATTCATTAACTCCACTTGTTTATTGACACAGGTTTGTTGGTGTTGGAGCCCGGCGGGTCAGGTCCTTATTCCAAGCAGCGAAGAAAAAGGTCTTTGATTCTTACAGTAATTTTCTTGACCATATTTAACTGCATGAGGTGGATTATTTGTTTGATATTGCTGGCATGTTGGAAAAGGAAGAGTGATCAACCAATTGAACAATCACAGATTCATTGGATAGATTCTTCACTTTCCTTTTAATGCAGTTAGTACTTCACACTTTGTAGGCTCCTTGCATCATTTTCATTGATGAGATAGATGCAGTTGGTTCTACCAGAAAACAATGGGAAGGGCACACAAAGAAAACCTTGCATCAATTGCTTGTTGAAATGGATGGTTTTGAACAGAATGAGGTACATCTTGACAAAGCCCATTGAAGTTGCACCTTTGCTGCTCTTCATTGTCATAACTGTATTTTTTATTCAGGGAATTATACTCATGGCTGCAACAAATTTCCCCGATATCTTAGATCCAGCTTTGACAAGGCCTGGTAGATTTGACCGCCACGTGAGTCTTCGGTCAACCTAAGAATCTCCATAATGACTTAGTTTATTTGTGCATTCTTAATTATGTATTTTTGTGCCATTTAGCCTGTCAATTGAAGTATTTGAATAGCGCCAAGATCAAGAGAAAGAAAACTGATTCGTTTTTTTTTATTTTAGATTGTTGTTCCAAATCCAGATGTGAAGGGTCGTCAGGAGATACTAGAGCTATATCTACAGGATAAACCTTTGGCTGATGATGTGGATATTAAGGCAATAGCTCGTGGCACACCTGGTTTTAATGGAGCAGGTGCCTTTTTTCTTTCATTATTCCTTGGGCGGATGTTTGATACTTCCACATTTCCCTTAATCATGCCAAGTTCTTGGAAACTTTTCATCAGATCTTGCAAATTTGGTAAACATTGCTGCCATCAAAGCTGCTGTTGAAGGAGCAGAGAAACTGACATCTGCACAATTAGAATTTGCAAAGGATAGAATAGTTATGGGCACTGAGAGAAAAACAATGTTTGTATCAGAAGAATCAAAAAAGGTATTTGTTGAAATCTTTGTCCTGCTAGATCTTTTAGTTTTGGTTTGATTTTATATAACAGTTTGTATGTATACCCATCATTTTCAGCTCACTGCATATCATGAGAGTGGTCATGCAATAGTTGCATTTAACACTGATGGGGCACACCCGATCCACAAGGCCACTATTATGCCACGGGGATCTGCTCTAGGAATGGTCACTCAACTTCCTTCAAGCGATGAAACGTCAGTAAGCAAGAAACAGTTATTAGCACGCCTTGATGTTTGCATGGGGGGGAGAGTCGCTGAAGAACTAATATTTGGGCAAGATCACATCACAACTGGGGCAAGTAGTGATCTCCAGACAGCTACTGAGCTAGCACAGTATATGGTACTTATCTGGTTTCTCTGAACTATTCCCACTCTGAACTCATGTTTGTCTTTTTCAGAATCCATCCTCCTCGCTTTTCCTAATTTATCAGTTCTTTGTGTCCTTCCTAGGTTTCAAACTGCGGAATGAGCAATGCAATTGGTCCTGTTCATATTAAAGAGCGACCTAGTGCAGAAATGCAATCTCGTATTGATGCTGAAGTATGATGATTACCAGAAAGCCCTGCTGATAATCAGCGCTTTAAAAATTGGCTCTCTGATGTTAATTTCAATAATCTGTTGTGTAGGTTGTGAAGCTGCTAAGAGAGGCATACGATCGTGTGAAAACTATGTTGAGGAAGGTTAGTCCCTATTATATATAATTGCCAAATATATAAATCATACTATTGGCATAAAAAGATTTTGTTTTGGAGCATTGCAGCATCACTAACTGTTGGTTGACGTATTTTCAGCATGAGAAGGCTCTGCATGCACTTGCAAACGCACTATTGGAATATGAAACCCTCAGTGCAGAAGAAATAAAGCGCATACTCCTTCCCTATAAGGATGTGAACCTGTCAGAGCAACAAGAACAAGAAGCAGGTGACCTTGTCTTGGCATGACTAACAATTTGTCTTATGATATGTCTCACGGAGAATTAATGCTTAGAACAGATCATAATCGCCATGGAAATCCAGGGTAAGTTATTGCCATGATACCAAGCAGATTTGGCTGCTCTAGGTAATCGTATTTTAGAAATGCATACAGGTAATCCTTCATGCTTGCGATTCTTTCCCCCTCCTTCCCTACACCTCCTCCTCCTCAGAAGATGTATCATTAGCCTATCTAGATAACTCTTCTGATAGCTGATCTGCTCTATGGTAAGAGCATTCTTTAGCCATCCTTGTGTATTATTAGGACATTATTTGATATTCTACCCAAACCTGGTGGGAAATTTTGCACTCGCTTTCTCCTATACTATATTTGATTTATTATTAATTTACTAGCATTGCTGCTATTACTATGCAGAGAGGCTCCTGAGAAGCCTCTTGTATTTTTTTTTCTGTTTTGATGCGCACTCCTTTTCTAGTTTGGTTTGCCGCTACAAACTAATCAATATTTTACATCTCGTTATATACCTCTACAACAGCCTAATATGTGCTCTGCGGTCTCCCGAAAAAACCTATCCAATTTATCTGGGCCGATTTGTGTCGTTTAATTGGGGTAGCCGAACACACCCAGATCCATCGGGCCGTTTATGTTGAGGTCCAATGGTCCATTTGATCAGTTGGGCTGTATAGTCTATAAGTTCCATTGGTGGGTTGGCCCACTGGCTCCTAATAATATTGATGAACCTGACGAGATTAGGCCAATTAATTATAGGAATGATGTTGGATTAGAGAAGCAATACTTTATGGTGGCCATTGTGTTTATGGTTGTGGGCTCAATGGTAAGCTAGGCCAACTACTGGGGCCTATTAGTAACAGATCATTAACAACTGCTCGCCCACTCTCTGGAGGCCCAATAGAGGTTTGTCCAGCTTACTTGATACCCATTATTTGTAGTGATGGGGCAATCACTGATAACCCCTTGGTTACTGAGGCTGATTGTAGTAGGGTTTGGTTACTGAGGCTCAATGATATGTTTGCTGAGCAACTGAATGTAGTTAGGACTGACCATAATGTGGACCCACCAATGCATTGTACTCTTTACTGGTAGGCTCAGTAATATTGGGGCCTCCCTCCCCGGAAGCCTAGTGATTGAGTCCCATTGCATTAGAGCCTAGTATTGTCGGGTTCTCATGTACGATTTTGTTGGACCAGTTCTAACCGACCCTAAATATTTGGCATTCAGTTTTGCAGGCTCATTGGGAACATATAGCCTAGCAGTTCTGGTTGAAGTGAAACAGGCCCAGCTCTCAACTATCTATGAAATCTCTCTTATGAGTATTGATTTTTAAAAATCACAATATAACTTACCAATCAAGCCAAGTTGGTACACTGACAGGCAAAATTTTGTGATTTCTTTGGGTCCCATGGTTTAACCTGGAATTTCTGAAAGAAATGAATGCAAAACAAGCAGAATTAATCTAATTTGGTAGGGCTGACTGGACTATCGGCACCCTCATTCCCCAACTATATTCTATTAATACCGATCAACCTTCTCATTCTCGTTTTGAGGGAGTGCCTTTTTCTTCTCTGTCGTCTTCTTCTCACGTCTCAAAAAAAAAAACAACCATGACTTCTCTCAACTCCAAAAAAAACATGGACGCCCAACCGGCGTGCTTTTATGGCGAGCCCTCTTTATTAGCGGCTCCAAAATGTGCTATCCTTTTGTGGCATGCCCTCTTTAGCAGCTCCAAAATGTGCTACTCTAGTTTTTGCTACATGGTTAATAAAAAACATATTTTTTTGTTTAGAATATATTATATTCTATTAAAATATTATTATATATTATTATAGTATATAGATAGTTATTATATATAATATAATTTTATTAAAATTATATTATATATTTTTATATTATTTATTTATAAAATTTATATTATTTTCATCATATAAATAAACACATCTCTTGTTTCATTAATTTAATCAATTTATAAATAAAATTATGCTCCCTTATTTTAAACTTTTACTTGCCAATTCTGTACTTTTAACGTATTTTTACTGGTAAGGAACTTAAGGTAATGAAACATATTTTTACTGGTAAGGAAAGGTAATGCGCAGCAGAAAAAAAAAGATTGCAATATTCATCAGGAAAAAGGGAATCCGTAAAGAAAGAACAACCACTGAAGACCATAGATGAAATAAAAAGGAAAGTAACATACCTGAGTCCATTATTCTTACTATAATCCTGGTAATGGTTCCAACTCGGAGTACAAACTTCCGCATCAACTAAGACAATCAGTGCCTTGGTTTTACTCGAACATGTGTACCTGCAACAGGCCAATGAGGTTGAGCAATCCCCACTAGAGACTAGACCTTATGAATAAGCATCTATTAAGTGTAGGGAATATTCTGAACAATTACTCTTCGAAGAAAATTTCATCATAGTAGAGATGTTATTTGATTGTGCCATCCTTATATTCAACTGTTCTAACTGGGGAGTGAGAAATCGCTACTGGTGTTACACATTATTATTAGCTTCCTTCCCCTATACTCTGTCAAATTTTCTATAAATGACGCTCAAACTAGGAATAATTTCTGCTGCCGCTTTCACTCAGAAAACTTTTGGCCTATTTATCTGCAAATAAATAACAGATCAGTATATCCACTTCTACTTTAACGAAAATTTATATAAATTATTAAAAATATAATCCCAAATTTAATAAAATTAAAAAAATATCGTACATTTATAATATTTAAAAAGTCATACTAGTTTAAAATTATAAATTAATATATAGGAGTTCTATCAATTATGAGCTAATAATACATTCTATTATTGTATTAAAACTTTTAGTATAAATAAAAAATACCGTGATTTTGAAAAAAATTTATTTCTTAAAATTATTACTTTTAATTAAATATGACGCGTCAGTAAACAGATAAATTAAAAACTAAAGATAAAACACAACAGAAAATCAAATTAGAGAGAAAGGTCGAGAACAATTACATTACAGAAAAGTGGGTGAAACATAATTCGTGCATGTTATTTCTTTTGGATGTGTTGTATAGATTCGAACCTGACAGGCGAGCCACTAAAGCCGCGTAGGAATTTAGTCGACTGAACACTGTGCACTTATTCCAAATTCACACCTTTGAGAGACAAAATTAGGGCACAATTTCTTCCTCTGATTCATCTCAAGAGCGACGATGGCAATCGGGAGATATGGTGAATCGACAGGAAGAAAGGGAAAATGCGAGAGAAACAGAGAGATTCACGGGTAACCCACTTCTTGACTTTTTTTGTTTTTCTTTTCCCTGATATCATGCAAAGCACACGATTGCTGCCTTTTTCCATCCTTGTAACAACCACAAAAACACTCTCCACACTTCACACGATTACATTCTCTACCTGCTAGAAATTCGCACACTTAGAGCTCTTAGTGACACTTTACAATTGTCAATACTCTTTTCTTCAGAAAAGACTCACTACACTAACTTGTCTTAATTCCCTTAGCTATACAATGAACCATACATGAGAAAATGCATTCTTCTAAGTATGCTAACAGATTAGATACTCTCATCTTTGAAGTTATCCATAATATACAAAGCATCACCTGAACAATTTACTCGCTAGCAGAACACGCGGAGAGAACCTAAAGTAAAAGAGACTTAAAATAAAATGCGCCCCCGGTCGGACTTCTTCACAGAGAGATGAAGAAAAAGGCAACACCACAACTGATCACCTATCGACTATACATAGCATCACCGCCGTGAGACCGTCTGACACAAAAAGAGATCAGAGATCCGGCGACGGTCTGCGAGAGAGAGGGAGACTATGCGACGCCACTGAATAATTGACTCCCCTCGACGACTATTTTATGGAAGGAGACGGAAGAAAAACTGTATTGGTTCTGTTAGAAAGGGTTTTGTCCACTAGCGAGTTCGTTAAAACCGCTTTTTTAGCTTGAAAACACGAATCACGTCATTATCCCCACACAATTTTGACATAACTTCTAGTTATATTATTTGATTTTTCAGTAAAATTATTTAAATGTACATTTTTCCCGGTTATTTTTTTGTTACTTTTCTTATTTTACTTTAAAAATGGTTAAAATATAATCCAATTAAAATTTCATTGAAAATATTTGTCTACGAAAGCATCCCTTTAAGAACATTCGTGGATGCTACTGCCATGGGCTTGAGCGAGTGATGACTCGCTCCTCCATGGGTCCTCCCATGATAACCCAAAGGGGCCAAACCGCCCTCGTCATCCATAGACACCATTCCTTCTTCCTGAAAGAGAGCAGACTTTCACCTTTCAGTTTTCCAGCAATTCAAGGGAAAAAAGTACATACGCACGCGTGCTTTCAAGAAAAATACAAAGACTTAATGTATGGTCAAAGATGGTCGTTGGGGCATTACTACATATAGACCAGGGTGGCCCTCCACTAGAAAAATTAGCATGAAATTGCCGAGAAAAACAAGTTCGATCAAGCCCTCAACCATTGTCATGCTCTAAAAGAATATGTTGTATGGTGTTCCCTTTAGTTTCTATATGAAAATTTTGACCACCATACCATTAAAGGAAAGCCCAACAAAATATGTGGTATGGTGTTCCCTGTATCCAAGAGGTGCTATGATATGATGCCGATGATGAAAATCCAGGACAATAAAAGGAAAATGTAATTGCTGTCACAACAATTTGAATCAGTTCTAGATCATTAAACTCCCTAAATCTTTAGGCGTATATAAGCCAATCAATGCATTATCTAAAGCAGATTACCTTCCTAGGCAATTTTGTCTTCATTTTCAATTTCAGTTTCTGACATTCACCTCTTCTACAGCGTATATATCTGCTAGACTTCAGCTATTACTTGAAGAAGCTCAATAGGCATGGCAGCTGGGTCTAGCTCCCAGCATCCCTCTGGCGCATTTTGAGCCTCTTGACCTGTTAGCAAGTAACTAGGTATCCGGTGAGAGAACCGGAGCATCTCTTTTTTTGGGATCCTCCACCGGACATCTGGGTTATGCCTGTGAAACACAGTTCGAAAACCGACAACCTTCACAAGAGCACTCACAAGGATGCCCAGGTCCTCGTCAAAGTCCTCAAGAACCTCCACCATCTCATACTTGTGTACAACTTCCTTCAGGGTGAGCTCTGTCCAATCATTAGCCCAGTTCCTGTAGAGGGCCCACACCTCACCTCTCCTGGGATATATACGAATTACTCCTCTTGAAGCTTTCATCCAGGTGACCCTGTGGGAAAAGGAATTCAGGCTTCGGCTTATCTCAATCTGCCCAGCCCTGAAGTCCCCACAGGTCTTTGTGAAACCACAACCAATCCAGTCCTGGGAGCTGAACTCAGCTGTGCTTCTCGAGTTGAGCCAACTGATCTGCACTTCGAATGGCCTAAGGGAGATGACCTTCTGAATCCGAGCATAGAACCGGGGCATCCCATCCCCATCAGCATAAGCAGCCCACACCTGATCCACCTCAAAAAAGCTCTCTGTCCTGTCCAGGTCAAAGTTGTGGAAATCTGAATCCGGGACGTTGATTGCTGAAGGAGCTAAGGGCAGGTACCTTGCACAATCAATCTGCTTCTCATCCCCTGAATTTTCTTTAATTCCTATTCTCAGTTCTGAAAGCATCTTTCTGATCTCAAATCGTGACTTTTCCATTAGCATATCACGGGTTTCATAAAAAGATAGGTCCTTTTCACTGTTAGGCTTACTAAACCGATGACAATGATTTCCCATACCTCTATCTTTTTCTATGGTACCTCTATCTCCAATGCCTGCCTGATTGGTCTGGTAATTATGCATCTGATTATAATCATATTCTGCTCTCCTCCTCTTCAACTGGTCGTGCTGTAGACTCCCTGGCCTCTGAGTAGAACTAGAAGTTGACATGGAGAAATTACTTGACTGCTGCCTAGAAGAACTATCAGTTTTCTGGTTACTAACCCCGCGTCTTGAACTGCGGTGAGACTGCCCATAATGCAGGTTCGACAGCTTAGAAACATGTGATGGAGGAGCCTTCTCCACAGCATGGAATGCCTGTTGACAGTTTGGGCAGAGGAGAGTATGATTGAGATAAACCCGAAGGTACTCATAGTGAGTCCTGCAGTGGTTGCATATTGTCCAGAATGTATCATTTCTCGGGCGAGGTTGAGAAGGAACTGAAGCAACATTGGTGTGACTATTACTTTCCGAATTCATACTGATAGTACTCTGCTGAACAACCCTGGAGTTCCTTTTCTGGTTATAGGCTGACCTCTTTGACTTATCTGATAGAAGACTCCAGGCCTCAAGAACGAGCTTAAAGGCCCCCTCGGCCCCAAGAAACTTGTTATTATCAGGATGAAGCATAAGAATGAGCTTCTGATACTGCTTCTGGACTGCCTCGTCATCATCCCAAGGGTTCACTCCAAGGATTCCATACCAATCAGCCTCTCCACAGATTTTATTCTCTGCAGAGATGTACACATCAAGAGTTCCCAGCATATCTAGCAGACCCTCAAGTGATGGAAACAGGTTTTGGGCCTTCAAGACAAATCTTCTCGCACCCGCATAATCCCTCTCCATGAACTTCCTCTCAGCAATCTCCTTTGCCCGGAGTGCATCATCCTTGTTGCACTCCATTGTATTGGGATTATGTTCCCAGTTTGCCCCCTTCTAACGTCCCTTGTAAGATTATAACATTAATTTGACGCCAAAGTAAAATCAAAAGTCTATGGTCGCAACAGTTTCAAACTTATGAGTCTGGTGGAAGCTCCATATATCATTTACCTGTCAAAAATTTGAATAAGTATGAAATTAGCAAAGTTCCAGTATTCATAACTTGAGTGGATCATGAAAATACTATCCAAGCCTTTATTAAACAAATTGTAACATTGATATTACCTAGCGGATCGTGAAAATACCATCCAAGCATTTACAAGTCATTCTTGAGACAAAATATAGATTTGGGTTCCATTATGTTCACTCACAAGCCAATAAAGCACCCTAAATCGTTAATCTAGTATCACTTCTAAATTCTCCTTGTTTCTAATAGGTGAAATTTTTTTCATTCTCTCAACCCTACAAACAATTTGATCCAAAACATTCACATTCATGATATCGGGAATACATTCAGGACAACATTAGATTCTTCACCACAGTTTGGATCATTCTCTAGCAGTCTTTTTAAGATCTAAAGTTTCAAAGTATGTGATCACTCAAAGCCAAGCCATTAAGGCTAGCATCTGGCATAAGATCACTGTGGTAACAAATAATGATATTTCCTAAATATGTCGATTCCATTTATGGCATAATTATTCTTCAAAAGAAGTCAAAATGGCCGGACAAGAGTATTAAATGAAATGTTAGAAAAGCCACCAGTTCAACCTGAAGAATAATAATCCTCATATGGAATTATTCCTTTATAAACATTGCTGAACATTTCAAGCAAGATCTGAAAGAGTTTCCTGTTCAACTTTAAGCATTTTACTTAAAACGGCCAACAAAATGGACTGAAAAGTACCCATAAATAACTCGAACCCAAATCCATTGGGGATGCTCATTTGAAATCAGCCATTTTTCGGACGATAAATTGAAATTCGGCTATAAGTCAATTTATAGAAATTGAAATGTGAGGGCCAATTACTAAAACAAAGAGACCCGCCACCAAGCTGTACTAAAATATCTGGCCAGTAAGGAGCTATAAACTCTGTTAATCAATTCGGACTAAAGAGGGTTCAATTGCTAGAACAACATATAAATGCCCCAACATTCAGCTGCAAATGTTTAAGCACATGGCCCAAGAATCAACCCACTGATAAGGTGGAACCACCGCTAAGTGAGGTGACAAATGAAATCATGAAACAATGGTAACACAAAAGTCCAAATGCCTGCAAAATGTACCAAATGGCAGACGACATCATGGAAAGTTCAACTTCAGCACAGAGAAAAAAAGAAGTGGAACGAGGCCACGAATGGAAGAAAAACCTTGCTTCGGATGAACCAAGCCACAAAGGAATGCAAGTAAAGAACAACAGAAAAAAGGAACAACAGAGCTGAATTGAAATTAAACAGAATGCACATGGCAGTGAGCGGGCCGAAACCGGCATAAACCGAACCCAGAGAACTGCAGTAAACAGCAGGCATCAAAATTAACCAGATGTGGACATACGAAGAGCAGTAACTTGAACAGGAAAAAAGCAGTAAATAAGCCGATGAGCAGCAGCAAAGGAAAGCAGGAAGAGTGATGAAATATACCAGCTCCTGACACGGCTCAGATACGGAAACGGCAGAAATGGGCAGTTAACCAAGCGGAACATAAAACCTGAGCCAAATAGTGAAGCGGCAGCAGCAGCACAGGGAGGAGTGTCGATGAACAAGAAACAGTTATAACAGTTGAATCCGGACAGGAATTAAAAGGCGGAAGAGTGGAGCAAGGGATGAGAAGATCGAGCCACCGTCTCGGATTATAAGGAACAGATGCCGGCCAGGCGTGAGGATTACAGATCTAAAGCAGGAGACGGGTCACCGGCGGCAGTGGCTACCGAGTACCACAGTAGCGAGGAGACCGGGCAGCAGCAAAGGGGTCAAGGTCGGGACAGGGCCGTGGAAAAGGGCGGCAGCACGAGCCGAGAATCATGGACTGAGCACCGAACGGAAAAAGCTGTGGTACGAGCATCAGCAAAGGGCATGAATTCGCCGGCGAATATCAGCGGTTTGGCTGTTAGAGAACGGTTCGGAAAAGGACGAGGCAGATGGAGAGGGTAGAACAGGACAGGAATGGACAGACCACTGACTCCCTGTCCTTGTTGTGGACCTCTTTGAACCCTAGTTCCACTTTATTATATATAATTATTTATCACCTTCTTTCTTTAGCCAAGAAAATTGCCATTCTCTTTTTCATTTAGAAATAACACAACCTTATTACATTTGGGCTAAGTATCATCTATGGTTTCTATTCTCTTGATGGAATTATAGCGCATAACCCAATGTAAACTATGTTGTTTATCATCTATCCATGGTCAATTCAACCTTGGGCTATAATACAAGATAGATGCACCATGAAATGAAGGCTCAGAGAGTATATCTTATGAAGTGCAAAAAAACTTATGATACACCCGTGTAAATCATGCTTTATGAATTGTCACTACCTTGTGCCGCTTGTGTAATCATGGCAAATATTTAAAATATGATGTCCCACGTATTGTTAACTACATATCAAAAGAGATGCACAACATTAAACGTTAAACATTAAACATTAAACATTAAACATGAGAATGAGAAGAGTAGACAACGATGCTCACTTGCACCCAAGTATATGTAAATAAACATGGATCCATCAAGCCAACTACCAACTCCCCACATCAAGGACCAGTTACATCCACTCAGCAATCAATGCCCATTAACTGATAAAAGACCACACCAACAGCAGCAACAGAGAGCAAGTCCACCTGCCAACGCAAAAGAAAACAATGCAGAGCTTAGTCCGTATGCATGTCCTTGCCGTAGGTCCCAATGATTCTACAGTACGAGAGAGGAAGGACATACATAATCATCTAAACCAAATTCAGAATGAAAACACTCACCATGCAATAATTAAAGAGTACATTGCTAAAGCTATGCGATCAGTTTCCGGGATGGTCTCTCCAGCTCGACTACGATCACACTAATATTGTCGCTACTGCCCTGAGCCATGGCTGTCCTTGCTAGGAGGGCGGCGGCCTCGGCTGCCGTCCCATGCTCCTTCGCAACCTGCTGGTCAGGTCTCCTCCCATTTTGGCCCTTGAGGCACCTTCTCACAATCTGACAAGCATGATCGTTCGACAGCATGTCCCAGAGACCGTCGCTAGCCAGTATTAGAAACTCGTCGAGGTGTGTCCTCTCTACCACCCTGACATCAGGCTCCGGCGTCACAAACGGTTTGAGGTAATGATCGCCTGCATTGAGCTTATAAGGAGCTTTAGTACTAGATACATTGATCAACAAAGCTGCTAATTCATATATCGAACATTTATTTTATACCTACCGATGGATCTAGAAATGGCAAGTACCCCAAGGATGCGGTGACCGTTCCTTTCAATGACACTGCCCCCGGCATCTTCGATTCTCTTCAGCTCATCTGGCCTGTTGGGCTACTCCAAGAGATGGAGAGAGGGTAAAAATCGCCAGAAAAAATATACCGAATATTTTATATTTTCTGGTAGATAAGAGTGTGATGGAGACTTTTTACTTTGAACACAGGTAATAGTGTCAACGAGTCTGCATTGGAAGGTGCGGCGGCAGTATGTACCTTATGATCGTCCGACAAGGCGATGGCAGCACCTCCTCGGGAAATGATGGCCCTGGAGTCCCCGCAGTTGGCTATCACCACCAGCTCACTGCCCACAACCGCCACAACCGCCGTGGATCCCACCGTTCCAGCCGCCTTTTCCCCTTTCCTCGCCACCTCAGCATCCATGTCCGCGAAGCTCCTTCCCATCACGTCCTCCCAATCGACGACACGACCCTCCGCTCCCTCCAGCCGTGCCTTCACAATCCCGTGCAAGAGCACCTTGCACTCTACGGCGACGTGGGCCCCACCGTGCCCATCGTAGACGCCGAAGAAGTCGTAGCTATCCTTGAACAGGGCCCTGCTCACGAACCCTAATTCCACGCACACTGCGTCCTCCATCTCTCTCCTCCGGCCAATGGAGGAGACACAACCGTACGAGCTGCCAACAAAGGCTGCCTTTGTAGGCGTTGGTGGCACATCCTGGTTCGAGCTCTCCCTCAACATCACGGCCGACACGTCATCATCGGAGGACCGCTCAGACGAGGAGGCACAGGACGGACCTGAGGAGTGCAGTGATACCTCCACTGAATTCTCATCAGTTACCGCTTTATTTCCATTATTCGCAGCGGACCTGGCACGCCGGAGCATCAACCTTCTTCGGCGTCTGTTAATCGTACAGTCGTCCGATTCCGACGTCATCTCTACCATGCGGACGAGCAGCAGAAGCTCATTTTGAAACCATTGCTTTCACCTTTCACATCAGATAGAGAGTGTCGTGAGATCAAGAAGGAGTATGACAATACAAATAATGGGACCGTGGGAAGAATTATTTCATTGTGGACCATCTCGAGAAAAGCTAAGAAGGATCGCAACCGCCCATTCTGATCAAGCGGTCATCGGCGGCAACGTGGGTGGTGAAGGTACTTCCTTAGAACTTGACGGTAGATACGTGGACGGCCAACATCGAATGTATGGAAACGTGGCCGATAAATCATGCATCAGTGATTCAAATTTGGGATGCTTTTGGTTTTGTCATACCCGATCCATCTTCCCTCCACAACGTGGCAAATTTAAGAATTGCTATCTTATTTTTAGTTTTTGTGAAACACAAAAGAAATTTAAGGACGAGGGAAATTGAGCTTTCATTACAAGCTGGACCTGGTGTTGTATGTCGACAGGCAATCTGTTAATGAAAATAGTTCTGGATATATATTCTTATTTTAAGGGAAAAAATATATACAGGTAATCTTCATCCCAGATAATCTATAATTTCAAGCAAGATATATTTTCTGAACACGACAAGATGGGGAGGGAGGGAGCATCGAATAATCAATCCCCATGCAATAATGTAAGATTCAGATAGCGACTTCCGTGGTTTCTCAGCTTCATTGAGGCTGATCGACGGATCGAGACGCAGTGGTGGGACGGTCTCCATAGTCTCTTTGGGATTCTTGGGAAATGAGTCGATGGTGGCATGTACACAACGGATCAGTGGTTGGTGTTATATTTCGGTCTGTTTTACTTGGTCATGTAGCGCAGCGGTTTAAATCACCAATTCCCATATTTTCGGTAGTGGGTAAATTTTATCAATATAATATAATGACAATGATAAAATTTGGAATTGTGTAACAATGGTTAAAAATATAGTGAATTTTTTTTTTGAAAATTTGATGTACGAGTAAATTAAACACTTTATAAAAAATTATGAGAATATTAATAAAATTATAGAAAAATTAAAATTTTGTAAATAACAAGTGAGATTATTTTAAGTAAGAGTGTAAACGGTTAACTTTAATTTCGTTTTTGTTCGATACTGATTTGGCTCAATGTGGGGTGGGTATACTCACATTTAGTGAGTGATAATATCCTTTTACCACTAAATTGCTTACAACTTATATATTTCTCACAAATTAAATATCATTAAATTGTAAATTTTATTTCTCTAATTAAGAAAATAAGTACAGTGAATTGGTAAAATTTTAAAAAAAAAGCAATATTTAAACTAGATCGGAATTAGAAAAAGTAAATAAAAAAGAAGTTTAGTACGAAAGAGAGTTAAATAGGATTAAATCTAGAATAATTTATTCAAAATTTTATTTTTTAGAGTTAACTTAAAAATATTAATTTGATAAATTAAAATAACCACTATTTAAAAAATAAATTTAGATAAATTTAAAATTTTTTAATTTTTAGAAAATCGATCGAATTATGCATAAATCGACTGATTTTTAATATCGGATCACCAAACTCGGTCTAACCAAAACCGGTCAACGGACCAACCAGTCAACAACAAAGTCAGCGCTGCATTAGTATGCACGATCAATTAAGGCACACCAAGTAAGTTGAGGAAATTATGGCAAATAATTTGAAGTTTATTTGTCAAGAAAATATAATTAGGGACTTATGTGTAATTAAATAAAATATAAGAACCTAAGTATAATTATGAGATAATTGATTGATTTGTTATCCATAATCATGTAGTGGGAAAGGAAGGCCTTAACCTACCGACAAGAATCCAACCCGAGGTATCAGAATTATATACGGGGTGAATAAGTCACGGATCTCGGGTGAATGGATATATTGATATCAAGTCGGATTGGACCGATGATATCACATCCTAAGCTGGTTTGGTCGGAACCCTGTGAACAACCTGCCATTGTTCTCGGTATTTAAATATAACTATAATTGTGGTGCCAGAAAGAGTCAGATATAACCTAAAAGTTATTTCAAAATAATTTAAGTAAATATATTTGTATAAAAATATTGAAATATATTTTGGAGTACACAAATATCTTAAAAAGTAGCTAATTACATACCATGTTGGTAATTAATTTTCTAACATCTTTGTAATATTTAAATGAGACCTCAAAGGGGTAAGGGAGAGTTGGTGAATTCGACAACTACGTGAATATAATTTTCAGAACATCATAATTTAATATATAAAGTTCAGTATGCATTTGAGCAGAATTTTCCTTTCTTGAAAATCATAGGATAAACACGCAAATACCATGTTTAGGGTAGATTACTAGTACAGTACAGAGTTTTCAACAAACTTTATTATAACTTTCTCTACTTATTTAATCAAGTTTAGGGTAGATTACTAGTTGGAGTGATTTAATAAATTAAACTTATCATGTTTTGTTTCGCACAAACAAACAAGTAAACACTCTTTATCCATAAAGGGATCAAACGGTCACACAACAGACTATCGAATGCATCAACCTCGATATGTTCCATTAGTGGTCCGGAGATTTTTTACTGTCCACCTTAGTGAGAGGCCACAAACCTCCACCGCAAGTTTGTGTGAGCACCATCGCTCAACCCCTAGACCTCATCACTTTCTTTGTCTTTCATTGAGGGATGAGACCTCTATCCCCTTCTTCCTCGGTCTCAATGCACACGAATCTCTCAAAGCTCTACAACATACTTGAATAACATTTCAGATCTTTTGCCAACCTTACTATCCAACAACCCTTAGAACTAATAATACCCGTACTGCGCACCTCTTTGGTTCCACACAATTGCAATCACACACAAGTATCTTTTTATTTAATATCTTTATCTTTGTGCTACTAGCCCAACAAGCTATGACGTGACTTCGACTTAGTAGCTTCAACAAATATTATCCAGTTGTGATAATTTTGACAGGCTCTTAAATCCTTTACGTAGTTGGACTCGTTTCCATTGGCATTGAGCCCATTTGTACGAGTTTTCAAAACATGGCATTGTGCCCACTTTACTTTCAAAACCACGATCTTAGGCCCACTTTACACAAAACTATATCTAGCCCACCATTGTCGATTATGGGCCATATCCTATATCAACTATTGGACTAGACCATACTTGTAAATCCCGTTTTCTCAAAATAAGAAACATAAAATGGGAACTAAATTTTTTTTTAGAGAAAACCAAGGATCAAAATATCCCGAATGAGAGAATTAGCATGGGAGCACATGAATCCTAGGGAACTCAACCCACGACACCTAAGATGACTCGCGTGTAGAAGAAGCTCTATGATAAGTTCGTCAAGGTGTTTGGAGAACCCACCTCCTGTAGAGAGGAAGAAATTGTTTGACAGGAAATGTACCCTCAAATGAGGAGGAAGTGCAATCCCATGACACTATTGTTGTGGCGCAACCCCTTTTTGACATCACTCGACACCTAAAAACACTCTGACAATTGGGGTATAAAACCTTTAGGGGAGGAAAGGATGCTAGAGTCACTATGGATTGGCTGACCAGCTGTAAGAAGCTGATGAGATTAACGATGATTCCGTGGGAGGTGATGGTCACTATGGCGAATTTCTTCCTAGAAGGGAACATCGGGGAATGGTGGGAGAACATAAGGAACCTCACCACTATTTCACCCTCCTAGGAAGTATTTGAGGATAGATTTTCGGAAGAGTACCTAGCCCCTCACTTGATAAATTAAAAGAAACAAGAATTTTTTTGACTTCTTCAAGGCTCAGACACCGTTTCCAAATATGAAACTCGTTTCAACGAGTTGAGACAATTTGCTCCATATTTAGTCGGGCCAGCGGACATATGCCAAAAGTTCGTGGATGGCCTCAACTTGGACATACGATATTGGATGGAAGTACTAGGAAGACCTATTGATTTGGCAGCATTATTAGTATGGCATACAAGTGAGAAAAATTGGTACTGGCTCGACGGAGACAAATGTATGAGGTGGGTAAAAAGGAGGATCAAAACAACCACCAGTGAGAGGTAAGACACTTCCCAAATCCCAGAAGAGGACCCACAAGAGGTTCAAGAGAAGGATAGAGGAGCAAAGGGAGCCTCCTGGACAAAACCAAGTGGGAAGTTATAAGAATCCCCCAAAAAGGATACATTCATGCCCTAGATGGAGAAGATCCATGAAGGTTCGTGTAGTGAGGTAACTTGTTATCGGTGTGGGCAATTGGAACACTACGCTAAGAGTTGTCTAGTGCCCCTAAGGAATGGGGTACCCACACCTGCTAATGCCATACGTTCAAATGCGAGGAGTCATGAAAGGGGAAGATGAACGAATCTTGCACCAAGAGTATCGACAAGGCAACAAATCAAGACCTTAGCGTAGTAGCGAGTACTTTCCGACCACATGCTTTGTACTCCTTTGAGATTTTGAATAAAAATTTCAAATTTCTAAGAATTCCTATCTCTTCAAACAAGATACGTCTGGTTACTCGGGAGGGAGACATTTGACCTCATCAATTCGGGAGCCAAGAAGTCTTTTATCAAAGAGTCCATGGTTAGGGAAATTCTCAAGGAAGCAACTCCCATTTCTCCCATTATAAATGTTCTCACCCTGCTTGGAGAAGAACTAGTAAGAGATAAAGTATTCAAATGGTGCAAAGTGGAAATCATGGGGAGAGAATTAGAAGCCGATTTAATCCAACTACCTCTAAGGGAAGTCAAAGTAATATTAGGAATAGATTGGCTATCCTTGCACCATGTGAGAGTTAACTATCAGGATAAAACAGTAACATTCCACTCCTGTGAGGCCAAAGGAACGATATTTTACGGGAATATGAACAAAAACGGAGTCAACCTGGTATCCTATGTGCAAGCACAAAAGATGATGAGGAAGGGGTGCAAATCGATTCTTGCACTGATCCATAATGAGGTGCAAGAAAAGGAGAAAATAAAAGAAATTCCTATAGTGAAGCATTATCCTGAGGTTTTCCCGGAGGAGCTGCCCGGACTACCCTCAGACCGCCAACTAGAGTTCTCTATAGACCTAATTTTTGGGACTCATCCCCTTTTGCAAGCCCTTTACTGAATGGCTCCCACATAATTAAAGGAGCTAAAAGAGCAATTAGACGAATTGTTGGACAAGGGCTTTATACGACCGAGCCAATCCTTGTGGGGTGCACCGATGCTATTTATAACAAAAAAAAGGATGGGAGCATGAGGCTATGCATAGATTACCAGGCTAAACTAAGTTGTAAACCCCGCTCTTTGGAGTTAAGGAAAATCGAGAAAAGAACCGGTCAAACCGAGTAAGAAAATCGAACCGGTTCACAAACCCGATCATTAGAGAATGAACAATTTGGAAAATTTACAACTCTTGAGTGACCCAAAGGGTTCATAAAAACCTTGGAAAAGGACCTTAGGACAATTTGAGAGAGAAAATTGGTTTATGAATTGAGATGTTTCATGAAAAAGGATCTCGAGTTACCTAAATAGTCACAAAAGTCATGAAAAAGGACTTTAGGATGAATTGGAGATAAAAATCAAACTAGTTTAGGTGAACCAGATCTGAACCAGATTGAACCAGTTTGGACCAGTTTGAACCACTATTGAACTAGATGCTAAATTCATTTTTCTAGATAGCTTAGAAAATTCAAATTGGAGAATTGAGGCCACCATTGCATATAGAATGAATTTAGAAATTTTAATTTTGAAAAATTCGATCGAATTGGGCTTGAACTGACCTGTCACGCCTCAACCCGGTTTGGTCAGATCCCCTTGAACTGACTTGTCACTCCCGTTTTATTAAAGGGTTTCCCCTTATTATAATCCGTAAAGAGTAAGACGTCCTTTAAACCTGCACCATTTCCAGGAATATCATAATCAAAACTGCATGAAATTTTAAACTTTACATACCTGTATTACAGGCATCTTAGTTGATGGTTTTTCAAGGTAGGCTTTTTGAGATTTCCTGAAAGGGATATAAGGGAGGGGGTGAGTACGACTACTCAGTGAATGAGTTTTTAAAACCTTTTGACTTTTAAGAAAAATATTTATAGGGTGTGTGCCAAACTTCTTTGTTTTCAAAAATCCCTTCATTTAAAAATTCGGGTTTTCCACCATTTCTTATTTACCACGGTGTGTCATCACCCAACACACATCCTTCATCATGAAGGTTACACACATTCGCAAGTTAGTATCACTACTAAACCCGCTAGTGGCTTCGGAGCAACTTTTCCTACCACCCGGATAGAAGTATGACCACTTCTACCCTAAGAATGAGAAAACCCAAACTTTTAGTTATTTGCAATTAGGCCCCTAAAGTTATTTCTCTTTAACTTTAAGTCCCAAATGTTAGTTTTTCCTCAAATTAAGTCCTGTAACCTTTAAAATTTATATTGGGACCTCAATTTATTCAATTTCACCAAAAAGGGGTTTAATTTTCCAAATTTCCAATTTGGTCCCCCAAATTTTCCAAAATTACCATTTTGCCCTTCCTTTACAAAAATGGTAAGTTTTGCCCCAAAAATTCCAAAATTCCTCAATTGGTCCTCCAACATTATTTTCATTCCCAATTGACCCTCAATTTCATAAAATTACATTTTGGCCCTTTGAATTTCGAAAATCCACAAATTTTCCCCCAATTTCAACTCTTCAACACTACCGAATTTGATTTTATCAAATTGACCGATCAAACACTTCTAATTGTTGAAATTGGAGTTGAAATTGAGTTACTACATGTTCATGCAATTTTAAGAAACTTTGAATCGTAGATTTTAACGTCGGAACAAGCTCAAACGGAGCTTCGCCGGAAAATAAACTATAGAGAGAGAAAGCTTTGATTTCTTAATAGTGAGGGCACGACGGTCCGAGCTTCCGATCTAGGCGGATAGCTCTCATCTTGAGGTTCATCTTAGAATCAAGAATCGCATCAATTGATGTAGAATTGAGTTAGAATTTCATTATTGAAATTCTGTCAGTTCTCTCTAGCACTGATCGAAAATTGCAGAGGAGAGCCGAACTAGTCGTAATTCGGCCGTGGGAGGGCTGAGGGAGTGTTGAGAAGGCTTGGTTTGGCCTGAGGAGGGCTCGAAATGGCCAATTTCAACTCGGCCGAAATAGGGCAGCTTCGGTCCACTGAAGCTGCTTCACTGTTCAATCATGTCGACGCTTCTCTAGTGATTCTCGGATTGACTGGAGTTTGCTATCATATAGCTGACTTCTCCCCGGTTCTAAAGAGCCCGACCTCTCCTTTCGCGTTTAAGAAAAATGTTGAAGTCGAAGCTCTGATTTAAGCTTCATCGGGAAATGGAGCAGTAGAGAGAGAGAGAGAACTGTTCGGGTGTGAGGAGAATGAATGGGGATGACCTCTTTTATATAGGTGTAAAACCCGTGTATTAAATGGAGAGAGATTTATTACTAGTATTAATATTGCCATAAATTCTTGGTATTAATTCCAATAATTTAATTTTGGTATTAATTCCAATAATTTAATTTCGGTATTAAATTCTTGCCATCAAAGTTCTTATGGAATCTTGTTCACCTAAACCAATTTGGTTTTTATCTTCTAATTTTTCTTAAATTTCTTTTCTAAGGTTTAATGAACCCTTTGGATCACTCAGAAGTTGTAAATTTTCATATTGCTTGTTCTCAAATGTAAACCGGCTCGGTTTTCTTACTCGGTTTGACCGGTTCTTTTCCCGATTTTCCTTAACTCAAAAGTGTGGGGTTTACACAGTTAGTGTGATGGACGACTGAAAAAGTTTATTTTGTCAGAGGTGCTCTCCCATGACTGTGTGCCACTGTTTAAAATTTTTGGGAGACCTTCTTGATGGGAGCTCGAATAGCTCAGATAGGTCTGATGCCCCGGTTTTGGAACTTAGGACTAATATGCCCAATTTTGAAAATCTCGAATGGTGGGCCCTATGCCAATTGGCACGAGTAGGAGCTCGTAAACAAACACGATTTTAAGCCATGAAAACTTAAGTGAATGAATTGTTTGGTCATGGTACTGAGACAGGACCGACATACTCGATGGATTGGCGGCAATGCGACATGATAGGTCTTCGTACTAGTCAAGACAAACAGCTGCAGGTTGAGTTGAGAGTCGAAGCCATTGGACTAGTGGCACCATAGATTTTGTGCATGCACTGTGTTACGGGACCTTCAAGATGCCCAAGAGGGGTAGTGATGCATCCTATGGCTCTGAACAACCTGGTGGAAATAAGAGTAGTTAGTCGTATGAGAAGTCTTGAGAAGCTCGACGTAGCTTCATTACACATGAGATCGGGGTGGGGACGGGATGAGGTCTCTATCCTCATACGGACATGGAGTTTTGTTACGGGATTGAGGGTCAGATGTCGCGTACATCCACTCATTCTCACGATAAAAGTGGACATGCTTCTATATAGGTGGCCAATAAAGTCGCTACGACGCCATAAGTGGGTTCAGTGGACGGGCTGGCCTGCGAATGTGTATTTTCTTCATGATGAAGGACGTATGTTGGTTGATAAATACACCGTTAAATGAGAAATAATTATAAAAACCGAGATTTGAGAATAAAATATTTTTAAAAGAAAAATAAGGAGTATGTCACACTCCAATTCAAACTATTTTTTAAAAGTCATATCCTAAAACACCCATTTACTGAGTCGTTGAACTCACCCCCTCCCTTATATCCATTTGAGGTAAACCCAGAAAGGTTACCCAAAGACCACCAGTTAACACATCTGTAAGGCAGGTATGATAAGTTTCAAATTTTATGCAGTTTTTATTTATTTTATTCCAGGAAAGGTGCATGTTTAAAAGACGTCTTACTCCTCACGATTTATAAAGAAGGGGCAACCCTTAGTAAGCCGAGAGAGTGGCGGGTTGATCATGGGGATCTGACCAAACCGGGTCGAGGCGTGACATAAGTAGTCATCAAGAATATGTATCCTCTACCCCAGATCGACGACTTATTCGACAAACTTAAGGGAGCAGACTACTTTTCGAAAATAGACATATGATACGGGTATCATTAACTTAAATCAAGGAAGAGGATGTTCAGAAGACCACTTTCTCGTCTAGGTATGGATACTATGAGTTTAGGGTGATGCGTTTCGGATTAACCAACGCCCCCGCGACGTTTATGGATTTAATGAACCGGGTGTTCCTACTTTATTTGGATAAGTTCGTGATAGTGTTAATCGACGACATACTCATCTATTCACGAATCGAGGAACACGAGGAACATCTGGAAGCCACCTTAAGGGTTCTAAAGAAAAATGAACTATATGCTAAGTTTTCCAAGTGCGAATTTTGGCTCCAGGAAGTGGGATTCCTAGGGTATGTCGTCTCCAAAGGCGAATTATCCTACGCATGATTTGTAGTTAGTCACGATAGTGTTTACCCTAAATATTTGACGTCACTATTTGTATGGAGTAACTTGTAGGATATTCACATATCACAAGACTTTGAAGTATATGATCACTTAAAAGGTTCTCCATTTAAGATAAATAAAGTGGTTGGATCTCATGAAGAACTATGATCTTATCATCGAGTACCATCCATGTAAAGCAAACGTGGTGGCAGATGCACTCAGTCGGAAGCACCAGACGAGAGTAGCGTACATACCCCTCTTGGAAAAATTAAACAAATTGAGGATGAGACTCAAAATAAATCCCAAGGAGAGGTACTTGTTGGATAGTATGGCCGTGCGACCCAGCTTGGTGGAGCAGATTAAAGCCCAACAAAGTTCGGATGTGGAACTTAAAAGCTGCATGGAGTTAGGAACCGAAGGGACAACAACAAAGTTTGCCACAAGGGGAGATGGATTAATAAGCTTTAAAGGCAGGGTGTGCGTGCCAAACATGGTAGGATTAAGGAGGATAATCATAGAAGAATCCCATGATTCGATATATGTAATACACCCTAAGAGTACGAAGATGTACCATACGCTGAAACAGGGTTACTAGTTACTAGTAGAAATGAATGAAAAGAGACATCATTGAATACGTGGCAAGATGCCTATCCTTCTAACAAATTAAGGCGGAGTATCAGAAACCCTCGGTACTGTTACAACCCTTACCTATCTTCGAATGAAAATGAAAAAAATATTACAATTGACTTTGTAACGGAATTGACAGTAACGAAGAATAGACAAACTAAGTTAGCCCACTTACTGCCCATTAAGGTTATCGACCCCATATAAATTTAATGAATCTATATATCGGAGAGATAGTGCGATTATATGGAGTACTATTTAGCATTATATCAGATCGAAACCCGATATTCACATCTCGATTTTAATCGAACCTACAAAAGGTATTAGGAACTCAATTTCACATTCGTACAACTTTTCACCCACTTATTATTTTACAAATTATCTTTTGACTTTAAAATAAAATAATTATTATTATTTTAAAATTATTTTCTACTCTTAAATTATGTTGATATTACAATTATATAACACTCACTTTTATAGTATTATGATAATATAATAATAATATAGTGAATTTATATAAATGTTTGATTAGTAAACTGAATTAGAGTTGAAAACTGATTATGAAAACTTAATTAAATACTTTTAAATTTGAATTTTAGAAAATAAAAGTATTTTTTGAAAATAAAATATACCATAAGTAATATATTGTCTAGAACTCTCACTTATTAGAGTTGAGTCAATTCCGATCACTCGGTAGGATCGTATTTTTATAACAAATCTAAATTAGTTTGCACCACTACAATAGTATTTAATAGTGATAAAACAATTGTTGACCATCTAACTCAAAAAGTGAACTGACATATAAAGTGAAAGGATAGTTGGAAAGTTAAATGTATCGGTAAATTAATTAATAAATGATTTGATAATAAGTTTTAACTTTCTCCAAATCTCTCCATTTAAATTAAAATACATTTTTTTTTAATTTTTAGAGATTTAGAGTATGATAATTTTATCTCACCTAAAATAACTTTAACACCTAATTATATATTTATTTTTTTATTTTTTTCATTTTATTATTATTTAATATATTATATATTTTAAATAAATTTATATTCTAACAATATTTTACCTATTTTAAATAAATTTATATTTTATATATAATTATATAATATACTTATATTAAAATTATTATACATAAAAATGTATGTTATACACACATAATATAGTTTATCAAATATAATATTTATATATGTAAATATAATTATATAATTAATATTAATTTATTTTTATTATATAAAATGATTATACGATAAAACGTTTGAAAATATATGTGATATATATTTTATGATATTTATATATAAATATTATTGTTTAATATTTATATAATTATAATAAGAATTTATTAAATTATATGTTAAAAATATGATAAATAAAAATATATATTATACATATATAATATATTTTATCATATATATATTAACTTTTTTATTATATCATTAAATTTATTTATTTTCTTATCGTAATAATGAATAATTTATTTTATATAATTTAATTATGTAATAAAAATAGTATACATAATTTATTTGAGATGATATTTTATAATATATATTTTATTTAAAATGTATAAAAATTAATATAATATTATTTTATGAAAAATAAATTTAATTTTTTACACCATAAATTTAATATAATTAAAAATAATCTGTTGGCCATTTTCGATGTTAGTGAACTCAAAAAATAAGAAAAGAAGAAATACAATTAATAAGTAATAAAGCTGTGATTTTTTTGCTTAAGAAGTATAGCCTGTGACCATGTAGAATGAGACGTTTCACGTGTCGACACCTCACTGGTACGTGCCCGCATATCATATCCAATCCGGCATCAAAATTAAATTATAAACTTCAAGGGTAAATAGTAAATATGCCCGCACCTCGTTCTTTCGTCATTGACCGCTGTCAAATTTTTATGCCACGGTGCTGCAATTACCCTAACTCCTCATCCTCATCCCGAGCCCATCTTCTGCCTTTGCACCACTCTAATTAGGGTTTTCTACTGCCCCCTAATTCGAAGATTCGATCCGTCGACCTCAGGTCTCGAGAACCTTTCTTTTCAGCTCAAGATTCTCATCCTTTCACATCGGATTGCCAGTATAGAACTTCGTCCAGTCTTTTTCTGGTCCCGGGCATTAAGGATTAGGGTTCGTGCTTTCGCCCTATTTTTATCGTGTGTGTCTAGTGGCAATGCCGAGGAGTTCGCGGCACAAATCCAGCAAGCACAGTTCGAGGGATTTGAGGAATTACTCGGACTCGGAGGATGATTCTGGCTCAACCAGGGAGCGCAAAGGCGGGGGTGAGGAGGGTAAGCGCAGGGTCGACTCCAAGGATAGCAAGGACATGCTCGGCTCCGGAAATGGGGAATATGTGGAGGACCGTGGCTCTTCGAAGCGGCGGAAGGATAAGTTCAGTGTTGGAGTCAGCGACAGGTGGAATGGCTGCGATGTCGAAGTTTCTATTAGAACGAAATCATCCAGCGAGTCTAAGAGTAGGAGACGGGAGGATGAGAATGAGAATGTAAGAAGAAGCGGTAAGAGCGAGAGGCACAGGGAATCGAGTCGAAGGGAGGGAAGAGAAAGTGGGAGGAACGAGAGGGAAGGGAAGGCTGAAAAAATGGATGAACAGCAAGAAATTGATACTGGTAAGGTAACCCGTTGTTTGCTAGCATTTCATTATTTTTTTGTTTCTCAAAATTGAAATTACAAAGGAACAGTGAATTTTTGTGATAATTCCATGATTCTGAATCAGGAATATTATGTATACATTTTTATATTTACTAGGTTGAAATAGTTAATTCTGGAAGTCTTTATAATAGTCTTCCGATATTGACAGTCCACTAGGAAATATTCTTGTTGAAAGCAAGTGCTTTACATGAGATTTGGCTATTGGCCTATATATTTGACGGTGTAGATCTATGCTAAATGCTGCTGACATGTTCTTGCGTTGGTTGGGCTCTCTTCTACACGATTTTTTTTGCTTTGTTTGTGAAATGCTGATAATCAACAATGCTACTCACGAGAGTGTTGATAATTAACCCACTTGATATTTATGTATATATAGATGATTGAATTCTAGCTTGTTTTTCTTGCATTTTCAACGTAAAAAGTTGAAGCAAAATTACCAAACTAATTTTATATATTTACAGATGTATATGTGTCATTTTCTTCTGGATCCCAAGCTCTCTATGGTTTTTCATTGCATAATGATCTTCCATACAATTTCTTTCTTTTATTGGGGCAAGAACATCATAACAGTCTGCTTTAAGGGGGAACTTGAGTAATTCATGCAGTATACAAGTGTGACAAGGAAATGTGCAGGAGATGGTGATTATTGTTATACTTCCATTGGATGTAGTAATTGATTTCATTTACATATGGGGGTAGTTTCTTGAAGTCCCAACTTTCATGTGAAAATGATATGCTATATATTTCTGTGCTTTTTTTTACTCTTGACTGTCTTTAGATCGAACTGGTAATATGAGTGTCAACTTCAGCTTATTAATTCATTTCTGTTGCAGATTCAAGGTCTGCAGCAGCATCCGAATCTGAGAATTTCTCTGAGAGACGAACTCGAAAGAGAATAGAGAGTTTTGATGAGGGGGGTAAGTATCAGTATGATGTTGAAGATACTAAGGATAGACGTGCATTATCCGGGGATGACACTGGTAGAGGGGGAAGACAAAAAGATGAAAAGATAAAGGATGGGCTCCATAGAGATAAGTATCGTGAATTAGTGGGTAAGGATTCCAAGAACAAATATGATAAGCAAAAAGATGGGTACCCTGTAAAAGATCGTAATGGAAGCAAATCAAATGAGAAGTATGTGAGAGGTGAAAAGGACATCCTAGAAACTCGACCAAAGAGATCTAAATCCCATGACAGTGACCGTGATATCAACCCAAGTCGTGAACATGATCGTCATAGGGATCAGCGCAATGATAGAGAGAGGGATAGTGACCAAGACAGGGATCGAGATCATGAGCATGATCCTGGTTGGGATCACAGCCATGATGGAGATCGCAATCGAGAAAGAACTAAAGAATGGATTAAAGACCATGAAAAAGTTCATTCTTCTAGTCGTGAGAAGGAAAGAGGCCATGATTTGGAGCGTGGCAAGGATAAAGACCGTAATCAGGAACGGGAGCATGACCATGATCATGACAGGGACTATGGGGACAGTGCTATTCGGCACAAAGATAATAGGGGAAAGAAAAGATCTTCTGAAGACTGTGATGACTATTATGGTAGTAAGTTGAGAGACTCTAAATCTCGAAGTTCTAACATGGAAACAAAATCTTTGAGTGGCTCCAGAGTTGAAATAGATGACAAGGATGGTTCCCATCAACGTGAAGGCCATATTGACAATGTGATGGGTAGTGGCAGAAGCAGAAGCAGAGCCTCTCCAACTTCTTGGTCACATGGTGGAATACTTGAAGACAGGTATTATCTGTTTCTTTTGTGTTTGAAGTCATATATCTATACTTTATGGTGAAATTCTTCCACGACCATGCTGTAGGACCAATTACCACGTTTTGATTTAGTCTTTGCTGGAAAAACTTTGATGCAGGCATGAAAATGATGATGATCCAAAGTATAGGGATTCCTCGAAGGAACGCCGGTTGAGAGCACTCTCTCCTAAGGAATCGACTGGTTTCTCTGGACCAGCTGATATAAGTTCAAAATATATACCTTACGATAAATACAACAAAGCAGAAGATGGCCATTTGGGGCTTTCAGCTGAAAGGCCATCAGGCTCCAAGGCATCACCTAGAGGCTTGACTGAGAGGTCTCCTTCATCAAGCAGTTTTGAGCGCAACAGGAGCAACAGTCGACCTAGCATCAGGTGGAATCCCGATTCTGATGAAACAAGAAGGCGAATGGTTGGTTCTGCTGATGGAAGAGATCTCCCTGTCGCTGAAGGCAGACCAAGTCGGGAGCTGTCTATGGGAAGGCACTCAGTAGATGAGTCCTCACAAGTGGATTCATCCTTTAATGGTAAATCAGGTCCAAGCAATACATCATCTTTGATTCCTCCGCAGCATCCCAGGTCTGTCCTTGAATCTCATCTTTTTCTAGATTATTGTGAATACTGGTTTCATGAGAATTGACCTAGAATTGTTCATTTCAGGAGAAACAGTGATTCCAATCTTGCACGAGGGCATGGTAACAATTGGAGAGGTTACCCAAACTGGCCATCACCAGTGCCAAGTGGCTTTGTACCTTTCCCACATGGACCACCTCATGGAAACTTTCCAGCTATGATGCCTCATTTTGCTGCCCCTTCTCTGTTCAGTGTTAGACCTCCTATGGATATTAATCCGTCTGCTTTGCCTTATCATATGGCTGATGACAGATTTCCTGGGCCTCTGCGGCCCATTGGATGGCAGAGTATGATAGATGCTTCTGGCATCCCTCCATTTCATGGTTGGGAAAGAAGCAGTGGTATCTTGAGGGAAGAATCGCACTTATATCAAGGCCCAGATTGGGATCAGAATAGGCACCTAATGAATATTCGAGGATGGGAGAGTAATTCAGACCACTTAAAGGGACAGAATGGTGACTTGAGTGCAGACGCACACTCGGCACACAAAAAGGAAGACTGGGTTGATGTTCCAGGGGATGATATTGACTCTAAGGAACATGGGTCCACCAGTGATAGTCTGCTGCCAAAAGATCAGGCGAAGCATCCAGGGAGTCGTGAAGTTCCTCCTTCAGAGAGAGAAGTCACGAAGTCATTTCAGAGAGAAGATGATGTTTTAGGACCTGCTTCAGAGTCGAGGGGAGTCGACACCTTGGCTCAACTGTCCCGTGCTTATCTTTCAAAGCTTGACATTTCCAGTGAACTTGCTGATCCTGAGCTGTATGACCAATGTCTGACCCTAGTAGGTGGGGGGGATCGGGCTCCTATATTGGATGGAAATTCTACCTTGAATATGGTTGAGGAGGTAAAAATGTCCCACACATTCTATGTAATGTTCTGGGTTCGGTCATTTCTTCTGGATATCATTGATGGTATTATTTTCCTATGTCAGGGTCATGGTAAAGGTGCACAAGATGTCCCTTGGAGTGGCCTGCCATTCCTTCCTGTGGATGATTCTGTTTTTCAGGTATTTGAAATGAAGAATGAAGTCTGAAATGTCCTTTTTGCTTCATTTGTCTATATGGTGATAAGATGATTGAACTGTCTGACTATTCATCAGTAGATATATTGACCAGTTATGACATGACTGCAGAAAGCAATGGACTGTTACAAGAAGCAAAGGCTTGAACCGTGGAGCAGTCTTCCCCTCTCTAATTTGGGCCCCCTTGGTATGCAGTCATTTGCTGATGAAGACAAAGTAGATCAACATGATCACATACTGAATGAGGATAAAAATATTGATGAAGAAATTCCCCATTTATCTCTTCCGACCAATGATGAGATGAACTTGGAGACCCAGGTTGCAGGTGCTGGGCAAAAATCTGATTGCATTCTTAGTGATGAGGCCCCCAATTCTGCTGGTGAACCTTGTCGGAGTGTTGTGGAAGGATCTGTTGACAGCACCATTCAGTTGTCCAGTGACGATCATGAGGACCCCTCTGGGGCTCAAGCTTCTTGCGATAGTACTAGAGTAAGTACTTTGATAATTAATGAAGGTCCTCCCGGTGAGGTTCATGAAGCTTTGATGACTAGTGACTCGAATAATGAGTCTGAGATGGAAAATTTAAGTCGGATACATTCAATCGCCTGAAAGTAAACATTAAGACCCTACTGGTGAAACTTCCATTTGGTGCTTGTATGTTTTCTTTGGTTTTGAGTATTGCTTTTTATCTTTTGATCCTCAGGTCTGTCTCGTTTGTTTGAGTTAATAAAGGAAAAAGGATCCATTCCTCTTTCCATATCCAACGATGCTATAGATCATGTTTCCTCGCCTCGGGGCTCAAGTACAGGCCCATACTTCTGAGACGAGACCTGATAAAAGCCCAAAGGGTGCATCTGCCTCTGACCTTACGGCGTCCTCTCCTGATTGAGTTTTGATTTCTTTCTGCTGCTGTATGTCACTTTGACCATTGGAAAAAGCAAATTCTACAAGTTTATTCACACGATTTTGTTGAGCTAAGAAAAGGGACCCAGTGACAGTAATAAAGAAACAAACTAGAAAAGGAATATGGGTGGGGTGGGTCAACATGCAGGTGAAGGCGAGATTGAATCAAAATCCTATTCCCCCAGAGAGGAGGTTTAGCAATTGATTGGTAGAAGAAACAAAAACAACCAGTCAATGAATATACACATTGCCAGCCTTTCTAAGGCGCCAACAAAGAGGGGCCGAGAAAGCAGAAAAGAAGGCGGGGTAAAAGGCATCTTCCTTCATGCGATTCTTTCTATGGTTAGCCCATTTCCTTCTGGGAGAAGTCCCAGGCCGAGTGGTGTTTGTATCGTCTAAAAAGATTAAACAACCTAATTCATGAATTTCCTGCAATTTGGAGCTCTACATAAACATGGGACCTTGAATTCATCAGGTTCATCGGGATCGAACAAGTAGTCGTATCTGCAAAAGATTCAGACAGGCAAACAGATGAGCAGTTCAGTAACAAACTTTTCTAGAATCCATAAGAGAAGAAGCAAGGGAAATTACGTTAGCTCGTCACCAGCAACTACATTTGTCTTAGCAATGAGGACAATTCGGCTCTCATCATCACCCACGCTCATGATCCGAGCATAGCAATTGGGCATACACTGCAAGAGACCCACATGAGTGCAGTTCAACCAGAAGTTCTATATCAAACTAGGTCCGATATAAGAGAGATTTCTCCAAATTTGATGAATCATAGTTATTGGCTGCTACAGAGATGCAGTGATTCAGAAAGCTCACCACCATACACATCCCCACGAGGAGGTGCTCTAGAATAAAATGATGATTATTTTGATATGACAGTGAATATATCACGATACCCATATGTCCAGATAGGGAACCTTACCGAATGGTTGATGAGGCGAGCAATATTTCCCTTATCTGTAGCATCTACAACCACTTCTTCACTGATCTTAAACAACTGATTCACGCAAAGTTTCAATGAGCTTCCAGTGCATAGAAGTAATATCTCAACCTTGACATACTGAACATAACAATTAGAACTTATAAGAGGGAAAGAATGTTCTGTCTAGGAGACTTACGTAACAATCTTTGCCCTGTGCACGGTACTGTGCCTCCCTGAGGTCTGCAATACTTCGTCTGACCTGTTCCCCGCGGTACTCAATAACCTGCAGATGAAATGTATTTCTATGAGACTGGCGGATTAATAAACACCCTGGTATCTTGTTTTAATAATATCCAATAGGTCTTGTGCTCCAGAAAACAGTTTGCATCTACTGAATTAACTTCAATTCCATACCATTTCTCCTTCCTGGATATTCCTCCTTGCAAAGAGGCCCCAACCATGGATGCCCGACTGGCCAAAGCAAGCCCGGTGATGTTCTGTTCTCTGAAATCTTAAGAAAAGTATCAGAAAGCAAATAAAAGATCATTTATTTATCATATAGATGGAATCAGTATGAAGTCATTTGCCTGCAGATGACGAAGCCGTTCCCTAAATGAAGAAAATGACTTTGGTTCCTCAGTATCCTGCAACAATGTTTCAAGGTTAGAGACCAATGTCCCCACATAAAATTTTAACTAAGTTATTGTATCTAATGTAGGGACGAACAACATGCACAAGAAAGACTAGTGTTTTTACTTGAAGAATATTTAGAGAGTTCATTATGCTTAGAGGATGATGACAAGGTCCTTTCACTTGATGAGGGATAGCTCCTTCCTCAGTTCTCTATGAATCACATTAGACCAAAGTTAATAAGATAAGACTCCAAATCAAAGTAACATGATTCTCCAACAGAAATACAATTCAGCAAGTTATTACTGTCATATGAAAAAGACTTTAAAATCTGCTACCTTGTGATTTTTTGATCTTGTAAGAACACGACACCTTGCAGCTGATAAGGGGTCCAGTTCATCAGATTCTGCTGCTAAAATCTCTTCAATATTTGCAGTTCTGGATGAAATTAACCTCGAACCTGCCTTCTTTTTAGTCTGCATCATGCTTTTGGCAGAGAAAACACCTGTGGGAGTCTGTATGATGAGCACTGTGTCGGGATTTGGTGCTCTACACAATGGCAGAAGTTTCCATTCAATAAAGAGGAAAAATGGCTCACTTTACTAGAAGTATATATAGGAAGAGGATTAGACAAGTTGGAGTTTACCTATGATAAGCACAATAAGAGATCATCTTTGTGATCTGTTTCCCGTTCTTCTCCAAGCAATGCAGCTGTACACCAAGAAGCACCAAGAGTACCTTCACTAACATGACCATGTGCATGGCATCTTTACATATAACACATGGAAGTCAAGCGCAGATCTTCCCTTAGAATAGGGGTATTATCTATGTTCAAGTATTCCTCTTAACTTCAATGGCAGTCAAGAACGTAACAACACCAAGCAAATAACACATAAATATCTGATAGTAGATAAGCTAACCTCCATACGGTAACCTGCCCTTGAAGCACACATTGCATGGTAGAAGGTTGAACACTTGCAACACTGTGTGCATGAACCATGAATTTGCTTGCAGATAACACATACCTAGAGTTCAAACCACAAAAGGAAAGCCGTCAGAGCTGCTTCTACACCCTCCAAAATCAGATGCCAAATGAAAATTCATCCCATGTACTAGGTAAGTAATATATAATAAAAAATCATGATTAACAACAAAGAGAACAACCTTCATAAAATAACTTGATGGGATGCTTAAGATCCCAATAGCAGGTTCCATCTTTTCATCACTAGCAAAAGCAACTTCAGGCCGAAACCAAGCGCATGTAACATGGACCCATAGTGTTCCCACGTCAGTTGGCTTCAAGGCGCCACCTAAATAAAAGGGAAATGAAATGGAATTAACTAATCTCAACTAGAAAAGGACAATTATATAGGAATCTAAACAGTGGACTTCTCTTTTCCATACTTATAGAAAAGAATAGTATCCCAACCGACTTCTCAAAAAAAATCGCTGATTGACTAATGTAGGCCCAGCTAATTGGAAGACAAAAAGCAGCCAAGGACACTACCTTTCACAGGACAGAGGCAGCATTCCCTCTTAACATCAGGTGTTTCACATGCTTTGCAGACCCAGGATGTGAAGTCACGAACATTTCTTGCTCCATAACATTCTTGGTGAACTGCTATTTGACATCTGAATAGCAGACAGCCATAACCATCAGATGAAAACTTAAGAAAGTCAAAGAAACACTCTACATAGGAATTTCTAAACACATTAAAAGCTGTTCTGTCTAATAACAGGACATGGGAATACTTGAATTTACTTAGTACGGTGACTTTCATATGATAATACCTGTTACATATTATTATCTTGTTGTAGTCCCAATCTTCAACCCATCTACACACAGCACATCGTTCAGTTGTCCATTTAGCATAGACAGGGTCATATTGTTCTGCATCAGTAAAAGTGTGACAGTGTTACCGATCTATAATAGGGACGCATGGAAGAACACTATAAAGCAGGAGAAAATGTAAATAGATCTGCAAATTGTTTATGTGCTCTATGGTAGTCAAGTACACCTTGTAGAAAAGACAAAAGCTTCTGCTTCCGTTCTTTCATAGAGGGCCGCTTAGGCTTCGTAGAAACTAGACATTTCTCATGATTCTCGGCCAGTTGTAGCATCTAAAAATCCAATAAAATTCCATATTAAGTGCAGTTGCATGAATTTGTAGGAGTAGAAATGACAAAGCTTTTACAATTTGGAAGTCAGTAGTTTTTTCTGATGATAATATATTGATTTCAAAGTTTATAATTAGAAAAAAAATAGTTGTTTTCTTAAGGAAAACGAACTTGGAATACTGACCCATTGCTCCAGAGGTAACATTGAACCTTTAACCCTAACACTGGTTCTCCAATTTATTGACTTGGAACCTGTATGTCTTTCCCAGTCACTGAGGGCTTGCTTTTCACCCCCACAAGACCCACATTTGCAAACCACCCTGATATAAAAGATATATGGAGCAGATGAATGAAATTCTTTCCTTTTCTTAACTGGTTTTTCCCAAAGAAAAGAAAAAGAGAAACCTCAATTGCATATTTAATCTTGTATTAGTTGAAAACATCAAATCAGAAGTTACTTAAAAGATTCTCGATTTTCCATTGCTTTTGAGTTGTTATTTTATTGCATGCTCTTCTATTAAGCCTTTGAACTTTCAAGACACACAAAAATTAAAGATAATCTCATTCCATACCTCCAAATGTTCTTCTAACCTAAATTCCTCATCATAGTTCATCCAACAAAACTTCTATAAAAAAATAATTCCAAAAGGTATAAAAAATTATAGATTGGAATAGGCAGATTAGAACCCTTGTACTTACAGATGCAGGCTTGGGAAATATATTCCCTCAATGCCACCACAGACCACAGTAACCTTGCTAGGCCTTATCAACCCATTTTTGTTCTTTCTGCACCAAAAGGTTGGACAATTATTCAACAAGTGTAGAGTAGAACTGAAAATTGAATAGGCAGTGAGATGCACCGACCGGAGTTTAGACTTAGGTTTTTCTGAATCAGATAACTCCAAATTGAGCTTTGTTCTACAGCCAGGGCAGTAGTAGTCAGCACTTCCCAAGTGCTTCAACATTAACAAACAAGTAAATGGGTCTAAAGGAGTCGGCCACTGCAATAATTACAGAAACAAAAACAGCAAACAATAAGATTTATGTACCTTTAAATGGTTTCTAAAGATCTTGTCACATTCAGCATGAACCCATACTTTGCAACCATGGCAACGAACCTAAACACCGAGGGATTTAAATGATTAAGAAAAGTTGGACGCGCAATTGGTTGCCATAAAACCTTGAACAACAAGATCTCCTTACCCAGCTTCTACTATCAGAATGATTCCAAATCTTCTTGCATATACCACAATAATGCTTTGATTTCAATAACTACAACAGTCAAAAAGTCAAAGAGCATGATGTCATCATCTATAACTCTACAATGGTCTCAAGGAACGTGATGTGTCTCACAAACCTTAGCGCATATCTTGCAAAGAGATTGTCCTTTAGGTGTTAAGTACTTTGCTTTCTTTGTAATTTTAGAAGGAAGAATCACCCTACAGCCCTCACAATGATGAAAGTCATTCCTCATCCCAAATTTATCCTATATGATAAAGACAAGATTTTATCAGGCACTCATTTCTGATGAGAATCAAACATCAAGCAAAGCACCTTGGGTTAAGCCAAAGCAATCAGTGCAGTTTCTTCCACATGTATAGAATTTTATGAGATGGATAAATTACCAAATTAAGAAACTCGTGATCTTGATTTGACCCACTAGCCTCTTCAATCCCTTTATAGTCAAAATCATAAGTTATGTTGCCAGCGGCCAAATTTATATCCTCAATCAACTTCTCAGTGAATCCGTTTTCTGCTAAAAATGCCTCATCTAATGCCATCTGAAAGTCGCCAGGCTTGCAATCTTCCAATTCAGGTTGATCCCTAAACCTGAGAAGACCAATTTCATCTCAGACTTTTCTTAACTAAATATGTAACTTGAGCTCATGGAAAAATTATTTCCTGATAATCCAAAAGATGACGAAAGAGGATTAACAAGTTCAAACCTGTCAACATTATCGAGAAATGGGAATATCATTCCACGTATAACCCACGCAAAATCCTGTTAGTAAAAATTCACAAATATCAAAGAGCTTTGAAATAAAAAATATATATATAACTTCTGCAACCAAATCCCAAAAGTAGAAAGAGACGGTCAATAGAGGATATCACCATACATACCCTTTGGTCCTCACTGCCCAAGTACCCAAAGAACATAACACAAGCTGCATCAGCTATACAAGCTCTCAGAACAAGGTCTGGAGCTTGTGTCATTGGATCAATTACAATTGCAGGCCAAAATGGCTCACTTTTTCCTGACTTTGCCCACACAATATCTCCTGCATAGAAATCCTCAGGTCCATACAGCCCATCCTCCCTTGCACCACCATCTTCATTCCCTATATCACAGACTTGCTCCTCTGCAAACTCAGGCGTGCACTCATTATAGTGTTCATGGGATGAGGTAAGTGAGCTCTTAGAGCTAGAATAGTACTTTGTCCATTCAACGCTCCTATGCATGTATTTTTCACGATCCTCTTCCATGAACAATGTATTACATCGATGGTTCTGAAAATGGAGATTTTCATCATTTCTCTGACTCTTCATACCGTTGCAGAAAAGCTTAGCTGACTTATGACTACATTTCTCCTTCCCGCTGCTTGCAACTACATAATCCTCATCTAAATTGTAATCCTGCAAAGAAATCTCTGTGTCCTTCCTCCAGTTATCGATGACCGAGTCATTGAATCGAGAAGGCAACACCTGAACTCGCCCCCTGGAAGTCCTCACAAGAGGTGGGCGAGATGGATCTTCAGCAGGTTGAGTTCTTTGTGGTCCTGCAGCAGAATCCCGTCCTTCTTGTTTGACCTCAATCTCAGAACCAGAAAAAGGGATTTCTGCCAGAATTCCTGGGAGAATACCTGTGGCCACCTCTCTAAGAAAATTCAGAGGATAGTAGTGACCATTGCTCAACTTAGTCTTCTTCAGGGACAGGCACTCATCATTCACGTTGATATCACTGCCGAGTCTTCGCCGTTTCAGACTTGGCATTTGGGATTTCAGGTTCTTTTTTATTATCATCCCTCTCACCCTCTCTGAACTATCAGCCAAAACCAACCCAAGATTTCACATAGATGCCCCAAACCTTACAAACCCTAAATTGGGCGAAAAACTCAAAAGACAGAGCAAATTCAATCAATACCGGATCAATTCACCTACTTCCAAGAGGAAGACAATATGCCTGAGAATAAGCCCAGAGAGAGACTGAATGGACTCAGAGGATTGAATTCGAATAGGGGGAGCTCATCAAAGATATGCTGCATCAAGTTCCTTTCCTCTCCAAATGAGTTGTTGAAGGCCAATAAAAGAAAGTGCACATAACAGGGGATACACAGAACATTATTTCCTCTTCAATTGCTACTAAAGAAATCCTCTTCATCTTCTTTCCTTCAAAATTTCCTCGTTCTTTTCCTGATAAGTAGGAAAATATATTCAGTTTCTGCGATTTTTAGAGAGAGAAAAATGATATGAAGGTGAGAGAGAGAGAGAATGGTACGAGAGTTAGAGAGAGATGGAGAGAGAGGGGTAGGCATTATCTTGTAATCGCGTGCATGAAGGCGAAATTAAAAAATTCCAGTTCCAATTTCTTTTCATCTATACTATCCCAATGGTCATCTTCTCCTACTTCTTCTAAATTAATTAGAGCAGTGCATTTCAGCGGGTACGTGTTTTCTTCGTCTTTGATGAGTCTCTGTTTCCATGGCAGCAGGAGACAAAGGTACCATGAAGTCGTCAGCTCCATAAGATAAGATGTGCATCAAAATCTTGAACTAACAGAGATGTGCTTTCCTTTCTGCTGGTCTTCGGTGAAATTAATGCATGTGTAAGCCATCATTTATAACACCGATGCCACTACCGTCTTCCTCCTTACATGGAGTTCTGCTCTGCCCCATTGGAAACATCCTTACCGGACTGCTCTGGCCCTATAGAAAAAAGGGGTCTCACGGGTACATGGAAAGAATGGCCCGACCTTCTGAAAGCCAAAAAATTTATATCCCCTTTCTTAGTTTGGAGTTGGTTCTTGCCCAATTAAAGGTTTATAATTTTTGGCTTGCTTTTTTAGTTCAACCTCACAGATTGGGTTTCGCTTTTACTTGATATGCTTTCCGATAATTGGGTTCCTTTTGCCCCCTTTCAATTTCTGTTGTGGTGAAAGGCATGTCGTGTCCAGAATCTTTCTGGGCAACTGCGGCCGTCTTGATTATTTCCGTTTTAGGCAAACATTGCTAGTGGAAGTGGGACGAAAAAGATTTAGTAATGGACTTCTCTTTCTTTGCTTCAGAATATGGAAGCTTCTTCCCTGTGAAAAAAAGAATATGGGATCTTAGGAAATCTGCTTGATAAAACCAAGGTATAAGAGAAGAGAACATCTCCAGGAAGCTTGCGATGGAGGGAGACTACTGAAATATGCAGATCAATCCTTTATGATGGTAAGTGCCGATCTTTTTTTTTTCTTTAAATTCTTTTGGAGTAGTTGAGATTTAACGAATAAATTGCTGAATGGGGTAATAGGGCATGCATGTCATCAACGTTGACTCCGACTGGTAGTCCCTGGCACTTTGACTGCATAAGGTGGTTGATTGATGTGGAAAAACCTGCTACTTTTGAACGGAGCTCTCGATATGCTTGCAAAAGAAGAAGAAGAAGAAGAAGAAACAGCAGCATGAAGCTGCCCATGTAGGTGTACATGTCAGTGGACATTGGTTTCAGGTTATTTGATACGTTACTACCACACTACTACCATGTACAAAAGAAAAAGTGTGATTCAGAGATTGACGGCTACCGCTGCATCTTGGAAATCTCGTACCCCTCAGCCCTTGCAAACCTTCCTCGGATGCGAGGCTGGCTATCAGCCAGAACTTTCCTGCAGGCATACTGAAAATGGAACAGTATTATCGAATCTCAAACACAATTTCTCAAGTCACTACAAAGATGGAAGGAAGTTGGGCAATCTTTACCTTGATTTTCCTACCAAAGTTCCTCTTGGTCTTCTTGTTTCGGTACCTCTCGAGCTTTTCCCTGCGCTCCTCTGAGCAGCTGCTGCTAGTGCTAGTGCTAACCCCAGTACTCTAATAAAGCATAATCTTTATGTTTATCTTGAAGAGAGAAAATAGCTGCATTAATTAATGAAAAGGGCTACCTTTATGCCTCCTTCACACAAGGGCCTTCTAATCCCCCATACAGCTTGCAGATCCACTTCTGAGAAATGCTCCTGGAAATGCAGATCACTGGATTTGTCATCAGATCCCTTATCCTCGTCAATAGGCAATAGAGGGGTCTTCTTCACATCCAGAAGTTCAGTAGTTGGAGTGCTTGCATTAATGGGGTGCTTGCCTAAGAGATATTCCTTGCTACTACTACACTCATGGAAGGTCTCGCTCAGGATTGAGTCGACCTGAAACAGCTGGATGACTTGGTGGTGAGCACTACACTCCTGAGGCCAGCAGGACAACATTTCTGATGTGATTGGATCAGCCACGGTGACAGTCTCTTCAAATATGGGTTCAGGTGCTGGGAAGAGGTCACCTTCTCCTCCACTGATGTCATACTCTAATGTAAAAGCAGATTCCTGAACCTTGTTCTTTTATGGCAAGACAAGGACGAGAGTGAGGGAGACAGAAATATTCATGGAGTTCTCTAAACGATGGGAAAGTGATAAATCAAGAGTCAAAGTCTTTCCCCAAAGAAAAAATTCTCTCAAATTCATATTCCTTTCATTATAGGGTTCGAAATGTCTGGTTAAATAGATACCCATTAGGATTAATTGAACCAGTGCCTGTAGTTGATGTTTAAGCTCTCTTATGAAATCTCAAGTCTCAGAGCTCCCCTCCTATCAAGCAGCTTATCCAACGCAAAATATTAATCAAGAAATGCTGTGGTTGAACATGAATGCTCAAGTGTGAGAAAGAGAGTACCAGAGAATCATTGGGCTTCTGGATCTCGTAGAATTCCTCAAAGGGGTGGATATCTGGGGAAAAAATCTGGAAGCAAGAAAACAGAAGATCCGCCCCTGCATTCATTCTCCCTTCTTATATCCCCTGCCTGATGTTCTTCAAGAGCACAGAGATCCCAATGGCCAAGCTCCCAGCTAAGTGGAGCGACAGATCAACCTTTCTGAATGTTGAAGAGGTGAATGCCCCCACAGTCACAGCAGTTATAGCTCGGAGACGGGGGAAACGACAAGGCCATTTTTAATAATAGAACTGATCGGTAGATTTAAATGTCGGCATGGACAAGGAGTGAGCACAGATACATAATCGGTAGTATAAATAATAATGACAAAAAACAAAAACGACAATCAACATAAATATTGTAGTGACTCTACTACCATCCACCTCAATTTTTAACAACGTTAGGAGTAGACAGTATTCACTTTTTTTCCTTTTCCCCTGTTCCAAGTCTTAATGGTTCATTCCTATGTTGGCACTTGAATATTCTTTCTACTGTAGAAATGCCGGCTATGCTGTGATACTTTTTTTATTATTATTTCCAAATTCCAACGTGTATATGTGATATGCACCTAATTATGAGTAGCCCTGTCCGTGAACATTAACTCCATGTATATTCCTGGCTAACATTCATTAGACCCCTTACATATGTAAGAACCTCTCGAGAGAGTGAAAGGGAGGGAGGAGGGCCCATTCCTTGGAGCTTTGCACAAGGCGTGACCAAAATTTGCACTTCTAACAATCATTTCCTCCATTTCCATGTATTAAATTATTCCTCCATTACCATGTATTAAATTATTAGAAATAAGCGGGTCGGATGCAAATCCCCCCCCACCCCAACCAACTACTACAATCCTTTCGGACCAATAATCTCATACCTCCTCCTCTAATTGTTTCAATTAGAGCACTTTCTTTGGATTTCCAGATATTTATATGACTATAACGAATTCTTGGAATTAGCTAGCGTCCAAACAAGTTCGGACCAATAATCTCATACCTCCTCCAATGGTCCAAACCTCCAATGATAGCCCTTTGGTGGGATAATGCTGCAGGTAGATTATCTCAGTTTGGCACTCACATCCTGACAACTTAGTGAAGCAGACTCCACTAATCCTAAAGTCCTCGATGGACGGATCCAATCACCTCAGCAATGTCCTGGATGAAGCTATCAAAAGCTCGGTCATCAAGATTCCATTCCAGCTTTCCACACCATCAAAATAGCTCCTCAACCAAGCTATCAATTAGGACAGTGCAGAATGTTCAAAAGAGCAGAAAATGGACACTATAAGTTTTACTGGTACAACTTTATCATCCATCATGTCAATCAGGTTTAACCCCACTATAGGGCATCAAAAGCTCTATCCATGAATTCGATTGTCACATCAGCAAGGATAGAGACCATTAGCATGACCCGACTCCTCACTTCCAGAAACAGATTTAGTTCAATACGCAACAAGGTCAAGGGAGATTCTTCATGAAAACTTCGCCTTGGAAAAGTCCATTTCTGGATGCTGTAAAGATCATAACAAAAAACAACAAATCAGCCACAGCAAATCATAAGAGTGCAGTGGTAAATGAGTAAAAAAGGAAACTGAACATAGACTATTCTCACCTCAGCCATGAATTTTTTCAGAATATCCTGCTTCTGCATCTCATCACTTGTGGGTAGACCCATTGACTTCTGCCTCTGATCAAACTGCAAGAGGAGCAAAATAAGGAAGTTCACAACTGAACAGGGCAAATGGTTCCTGAACTAATTAGCGATTGATTAGTGCATTACCATCATTTTCTCAACTGTCTGTCTGGTTTCTGGGTCAAGGTCAGATAATTTGCTACTCTCAGGCTCAACCTTCTGAGTGTCAACTTCAGGCTCCCCCTTAGTCACACACTTCCACCACTCCATCTGATTGTGCTTTGTCAAAAGTATGGATATGGCACGCTGATCCTCTGGGAGGAAACCATGTATAAATATTTGAACAGCTCTCCCAGAATTATGAGATCATTTAATTTGGTGAGATGACAAATGAAACATTTAGGGTATAATGTGAAAACAACCACTCAAGAAGATGAATTCGCAGTCAGAAGAATGAATAAAATGTACAGTGAATCAAAGGGACTTCCATCCTTGAGCATGTAAGTCGTACCTATACTCCAGTAGCTATCATCAGGTTTCACTGTTTGGTAGAGTTCTCCCTGAAAGAGAAAGCATAAATTGAGGCAGGCAGTGTGATAATGCAGTAAATCCACACACACCTCGGCGTACTTACATAAAAAGTAGGTATATGCAGACTTACCTCGACAATTGGAGGTTGACCCTTCAGTCCCACTTTCAGATGGTTCTTCTTGATCTCGCACACCACAAACCTTCCCTTAGTTCCTTTTGGTACTGGCACATTGACAGTAACCTCCTGAAGGGTTTGAGTCCACGAGTAGTTCTCAAGATCAAGTCCATTACCCTTGTTTGGAACTGTTAAGTGATTGAGGCAAGTTTAAGCCAAAACACAATTGCAGAATTACATGGTCATAAAACAATAGTTAGCGTCCATTTTTATAGAGGTTAAACCTATTTACATAATTTGATGACAATTTCTCAAAGCTGGTACTAAAAAACTTTAAATTGGAGATTGCGGCATATATCCAAGAAACATCAAAGAACTGGATGCTGTAGGCCTTTAGCGTATACATGCATGAAATATCCAATCTAATCTAGAAACAGAACATCCCCATCAGACATTAAACTACAACAATTAATAGTTAAAAGCCCCACTAAACTCCGGATTAAAATATTTTTTGTGAAATTCTACAGTTTTTTGTATGTCCACACGGAAATCCCAAGGGAAAACTATTTCATTGGGACTGAAAAAAATCCTCAAATCAATAAAATGGATACAGGCACCACATTTCACGAAGGAACTACAGTGATATTATCCTACAGGTCCGATTAACTTTATGAAACTATTAATGGACCTAAAGCTGGACTGGGGAGTAGTCCAATAAAATACTATCGTAACTTTCATAACAAATCAAAGCGCCACAACTTGCACATAGACCGATTAAGATTCATGGCACCAATGTCAGTTTAGCAAATGCTATGTCCAGATAACTCTCAGGAACTACTAAACTTACTTGCACATAGACCGATTAAGATTCATGGCACCAATGTATGTTTAGCAAATGCTATGTCCAGATAGCTCTCAGGAACTACTAAACTTACTTGCACATAGACCGATTAAGATTCATGGCACCAATGTCTGTTTAGCAAATGGTATGTCCAGATAACTCTCAGGAACCACTAAACTATCAACTGCAAATTGGATAAAGCCATTTTAATAAGTAAATGCAGCCACCTGGATCGTAAAAATCTACATCACGCTATCATTCAAAGTATTCATCGATATATAATACTACTCGAGACATTTTAAAAGAAGAGCGGAGACAATAATTGAAAAAATCTAGAGAAAAATACCTCTCAATCCACTTTTCTCTTCTTCCTTCCCCGCATCGGCATCCACATCCTCCATCGACACCTCCGGCACTGCCACATTCTCATTCTTGACAGACGGCGGCGGTGCAACAGCGTTCTCCTTAGCTTTCTCCTTCAGCTTCTGAATCTGCCTCTCCTTAGCCCCTCTCAGGATGGAGGCAACCTCCTTCTCTGCTGAATCCTTCACCAGAAAATCGCTCTCGCTCGCAATAAAATCGAAAACCTTCTCGATAAAATCAATCGGATTTGACAGGTCGAGATTCCCAGTGAACGGGACAGTAGAGGCAGACGTTGAAGGCGGTGGATTAGCAGGAGAATTGTTCTCCCCCTCGTCGTAGTCGGAGATTATAGCCATTCTAGAAAGATCTACTGGTTTGAGGTCACCGAGTCCAGTGGAGATGGAAACACACAGAAAGAGTTGATTGACAGTAAGGGTTTAGATAGCTGTAGCCCACAGAGGGCGGCATTAAGTTGGAGTGGTATTCTTGAGAGGCTTCCAGAAGATATTATTTCACGATAGTCCTCATATTTCTCATTATCTTACGTTTTACCCCAAATCTATCATAAAATTCCATCAAACTTGGAATTCACTTGACACCTTATATTTTCCTTTGTTTTTAAAAAGAATTTAGACATATAATTAATCAAATATGATAATCACATATATCATCACTCCCTCATACTCATCCGACTTGTACTTACTCTAGAATTAGTCATTTGCCCGATCAGATCATGTGCTATGGCCTGGCTTCCTGTAAAAGAAGATCCACTGTTGAGATTTTTAATCACTATTCACTAATGGGCATATTACAGAGGTTGCTTGCTTTTTTCAACTTTTTATTTCCCTTATTTTAGTGGGTCTATAAAGCATTTTTAAAAAGTTAAATTATACCTAAACATTGTGGGATCTGGAAGTGTCCGTGGACTTTTACTACTGTAGTATTTTGCTTTGCCTGGGACTGGATGGACATCATCAATTTCAATTGTCCTGTCGTGATGGCAGCCGGAACAGAAGGTCCAGTCCACTCGGATGAGCTCTACAACATTTGGATATGACACCCAACAATGAATCTTTTCACTTTGTTATAAAGTGACTGGTCCAAAGCCTTGCACTTGGCATTTGATTTGTTGAAAAATGTCTTGGGCTAGAGCCAACCACTCTTCATCTTCTTTTCCTTCAAAATTCTCATTTTTTTCCTGATAATTAGGAAAATATATTCAGTTTCTGCAATTTTTAGAGAGAGAGAAATAATATGAAGGTTAGAGAGAGAGAGAATGGTATGAGAGTTAGAAAGAGAGGGAGAGAGAAGGTGCACATTCCAGTTCCAATTTCTTTTCATCTATACTTTCCCAATGAGACTTGATGGTCATCTTCTCAGCCTACTATTGTTTTTTTGTTTCATCTTATTTATTTCTTAGGAGACTCCATCAATAGTGGGTAAATCTGGAATCTTTCTGGAGCCTGCCCTCCAATTCAACTAGATAAATCATTAATCAGGAAATTTAACCTAATTAAATTCATAAAATAAATTAAATGGATAATAATTCCATATAATTTATAAATATTGCACGGATCCAATCTCCTCAGCAATGTCCTCGATGAAGCTATCAAAAGCCCCGTCATCAAGATTCCATTCCAGCTTTCCACACCATCAAAATAGCTCCTCAACCAAGCTATCAATTAGGACAATGCAGAATGTTCAAAAGAGCAGAAACTGGACACTATAAGTTTTACTGGTACAACTTTATCATCCATCATGTCAGTCAGGTTTAACCCCACACTCGGGCATCGAAAGCTCTATCCATGAATTCGATTGTCACATCAGCAAGGATAGACCATTAGCATGACCCGACTCCTCACTTCCAGAAACAGATTTAGTTCAATACGCAACAAGGTCAAGGGAGATTCTTCATGAAAACTTTGCCTTGGAAAAGCCCATTTCTGAATGCTGTAAAGATCATAACAAAAAACAACAAATCAGCCACAGCAAATCATAAGAGTGTAGTAGTAAATGGGTAAGAGAGGAAACTGAACATAGACTACTCTCACCTCAGCCATGAATTTTTTCAGAATATCCTGCTTCTGCATCTCATCACTTGTGGGTAGACCCATTGACTTCTGCCTCTGATCAAACTGCAAGAGGAGCAAAATAAGGAAGTTCACAACTGAACAGGGTAAATGGTTCCTGAACTAATTAGCGATTGATTAGTGCATTACCATCATTTTCTCAACTGTCTGTCTGCTTTCTGGGTCAAGGTCAGATAATTTGCTACTCTCAGGCTCAACCTTCTGAGTGTCAACTTCAGGCTCCCCTTAGTCACACACTTCCACCACTCCATCTGATTGTGCTTTGTCAAAAGTATGTATATGGCACTCTGATCATATGAGAGGAAACCATGTATAAATATTTTAACAGCTCTCCCAAAAACGACCTTGTTTCATTTAACGGACAAAAAAAATACACCAAAACGACGTCGGGTTTCCCCCTTCAATCCCTTTTTATCCGAAAACCCTAGCAAATAGTCTAGGGTTTTCAGATAGAATAACTAAGAGCCCGATCCGCGCGTCCGCACTCGCACACACCCGCCGCAATTGTAGAAGATTTGATCAACAAGAATGAGCAGCCCGCACCAATATTTATCATAAATTGCTAACAGTTGAACATGTTATATTATTTCAAGTATATAAATTTTGTAGTGAATTTACAATCATAATTTAATATTATATTATAGAATAATTGTATTAAATTATATACAATTAAAAATAATATATTACAAAATATTTTTAAGAATATAATTAATTAAATTGTTATCACTAGTAATATATTTACTATAGAAACGTAAAGAAATTGTTAAACGGTAATAATTAGTAATTAAATTAATAATTATTAAAAATTATATTTTTATTTATTTTATTTATGATTTATAAAATTTATTATATTTATTTTGTTGTACATTTTATTTATTATTTTCTCGAGTAGAATTTTATGTAAGAATCTATTAAGTTCACTTATTGATTAAAATATTAATTTAGAACTATTTAAATTCATTTGAAATAATTATTATTCCAATAATAGTATTATATATATTTTAACTGATAAATTATATTTAAATTTATTAATTTTTTTAAAAATATTTTACATAATAACTAATAAATTATTTAATTTAATTAAAATAATAAATTCATTTTTCTAATTTTTATTAATAATATTTCACCACATTTTATATCTATCCAAATAATTGATTATTTAAAAATTTAAACATCTTAAAATTTATCAATTGGCTTATTCTCCTAACACTTCAATACCTTATTTATAAATCACTTCAAACCACTTAATACAAATATACTTTTATAGTACAAATATATTTTTTATATTTGACAAGTTAATTATATTGATACTATTAATTTATTTTCTATTATAAGTTATCTTATTGCAAATTTATATATTATTATTATTTGTGCAATTAAAGCTAATATGAGTGAATGTATTTATTGTGATATACTATGTACTGAGAAATAATTGCATTTAAGTTTTTAAATTCTCAAAAATAACTAATTAATCTTTAATTTCTTTAAAATTACTAATTGGTAGCCAATTTTTCTTAAAATCATCAATTGACACTTAATTTTACTCAAATTGCCAATTAACCTTTTATTGAAAGTTAGTTTCATAAAAGTTTTCCAAATTTCGAAAATCCTCATTTTTTGCCCAAATTTCTCAAATTTGTTAATTTTGGTACCGAAATCTAATTTTATCAAATTAACCCTGTAAACTTGATTAATTAATCCCTAGCATGCCACTAATTTTTTTCTACATTACTACAATCATTTTATGCTTTGAATCATCTTATTTGACCCCGAAATAAACTCAAATGAAGATTTATCGAAAAACTGAACTTAAAGAGAGAGTTTTGAAATCTTACTAGTGGATGCGGTTGCCGGCTCTTGATTTGGAAAGCCAGCCCTGGTCAGGAGGGTCATTCGATAATTAGAATTCAACCCAGTTGACATCCTAGGCAGGGAGAATTTAATTAGTACGTTTCTGCCACTTTTTCTCTTTAGAATTTTATTACTCTAACAAGTAGAGGTGTACTTATTTGAAAGCTTCATGGTGGTCGAGGGTCCGCCGAGAGGAGTCATGGAAGGGTTGTTTCAATTGCAGGAGGTCAGGGTGGCCGGAATTGGGTTTAATAGGATTTCATCACTTCGAATGATTTGGAGCAGCTGCACTATGCAGGCTTGTCAGCGCTCCTACTGTGGTCATCGGGTCGAATAGAGAGTGCATGGGTGGAGAACTTTCTCTCGGTTCCAATGACAGCAATTGCAGCTTCGGAGGTTGAGGAAAGGCTCAATGTCGGAGCTCTAGTTTATGTCTCATTGGAAAATGGAGCACCTCTTCTTCTTCGCTTGGTGGTGGGATGAGGAAGCCAAGGGTAGTGGTGCTTTTTATGTAGAAAGCTCGGTAACTGACAGTGTCACGCCCCGACCCAGTTTGGTCGGATCCCCGTGATCAACCTGCCACTCTCCTGGTTTATTAAAGGGTTTCCCCTTATCGTAAACCGTAAAGAGTAAGGCATCATTTAACTTGCACCTTTTTCTTAAAATAGCATAATCAAAACTGTATGAAATTTAAAACTTTACATACCTGTCTTATAGGCATCTTAGTTGACGGTCTTTAAGGGGAGGCTTTCCGGGATTTAATGAAAGGGATATAAGGGAGGGGGTGAGTACGACTACTCAATGAATGGGTTTTTAAAAGCTTTTGACTTTTAAGAAAAACATTTATATGGAGTGTGCCAGACTCCTTTGTTTTCAAAAATCCCATCATTTAAAATTTTAGATTTTTCCATTATTTCTTAGTTACCACGGTGTGTCATCACCCAACACACATCCTTTATCATGAAGGTTACACACATTCGCAAGTCAGTATCACTACTGAACCCGCTAGTGGCTTCGGAGCGACTTTTCCTGCCACCCGGATAGAAGTACGACCACTTCTACCCTGGGAATGAGTGTATGTACGTGACATCCTACCCACAATCCCGAAATCACTTCTTCATGTCCGTATGAGGACAGAGACCTCATCCTGTCCCCACCCCGGTCTCATGCGCTTCGTGCTACTCCAGATTTTGCACAGACACCTGGAACGACGAACTACCCTTATAACCACTAGGTCGTCCAGTGCCCTTAGGACGCATCACTACCCCTTATGGGCGTCTTGATGATCCCGTACTCACAGTGCATGCACAAACAATGTTTTCTTATATTGCCATGTAATCTGTGGTGCCACTAATCCAACGGCCCCGACTCTCAACTCAACCCGCAACTGTTTGTCTTGATTATTAGTCCGTCGACCTGTCATGTCGCACTGCTGCTAGTTGACTGAGCATGTTGGTCCTATCTTGGTACTATGGCCAAACAATTCACTCATTAAGTTTTATGGCACATATATCATGTTCATTTACAAGCTCCTGCTCGTGCCAACTGGCCTTGGGCCCACTGTACGAGATTTTCAAAATCGGGCATTTAGCCCCCAAGTTCCAAAATCGAGGCCCCCGACCTATTAGAGCTATTCGAGCTCCCGTCGAGAAGGTCTACCAAATTGTTTAAGCATTGGCACACAATCAGGGGAGAGCACTTTCGACAAAAATAGGTTTTTACTGTCCATCATACCGACCGGTATAAGGACATCTCCATTCATAATCGATGAATGGGTTTTTAACTTCCTTCGAGGAAGTCTCATCATACCAACCGGGTATGATCTACTTACAACCCGTAATTAGTTTTTTTCACATAACTTTCACATCACTTTCTCTAAGTAGTGATGATTAAAATACCACTAAATAGTGAAATTTTATATCGAGGCACTTATCATCCCCAACCAGGTATGATGTTAGTAAACCCACTCACCCGTTAATGCCGTGAATTCCACTAGACTGGTTCTTTGTATTCACGCGAGCTTGTCCTTCCTGGCGTTCCCGGTATTTAACGTTTTTACACGATATGAACAACCTTATTCATTATTACTCGGCATAACAGCCTTCATTCATTAATGAATGAGAAAACCCAAACTTTTAGTTATTTGCAATTAGGTCCCTAAAGTTATTTCCCTTTAACTTTAAGTCCCTAATATCGGTTTTTCCTCAAATTGAGTCCCGTAACTTTTAAAATTTATCGTGGGACCTCAATTTATTCAATTTCACCAAAAAGGGGTTTAATTTTCCAAATTTCTAATTTGGTTCCCCAATTTTTCCAAAATTACCATTTTGCCCTTCTTTCACAAAAATGGTAAGTTTTTCCCCAAAATTTCCAAAATTCCTCAATTGGTCCTCTAATATTATTTTCATGCCCAATTGACCCTCAATTTCATAAAATTGTATCTTGGCCCCTTTGAATTTCGAAAATCCCCAAATTTCAACTCTTCAACACTACCGAATTTGATTTCATCAAATTGACAGATCAAACACTTCTAATTATTGAAATTGGAGTTGAAATTGAGTTCCTGTATGTTCATACGATTCTAAGAAACTTTGAATCGCAGATTTTAACATCAGAACGAGCTCAAACGGAGCTTTGCCGGAAAACAGACTATAGAGAGAGAAAGCTTCGATTACTCACCGGTGAAGGCATGACAGTCCGAGCTTTCGATCTAGGCAGATAGGTCTCGTCCTGAGGTTTATCCTAAAATCAAGTATTGTATCAATTGATGCGGAATTGGATTAGAATTTCGTCATTGAAATTTGGTCGACTCTCTCTCTAACACCGATAAAAAATTATAAAGGGGAGCCGAATTGGCTTACCTTTCGATCCTAATTCGGCCATGGAAAGGTTGAGGAAGTGTTGGGAGGGCTTGGTTTGGCCTGAGTAGGGCTTGAAATGGCCGATTTCAGCTTGGCCGAAATAGGGTAGCTTCGTTCCGCTGGAGTTACTTCACTATTCCATCATGTCGGCGCTTTTCCAACGATTCTCGAATTTACTGGAGTTTGCTATCAAATAGCTGTCTTCTCCAAAGTTCTAAAGAGTCTGACCTTTGTTAAAGTCGAAGCTCTGGTTCGAGCTTTACCGGGAAATGGAGCAGTAGAGAGAGAGAAGTGTTCAGGTGTGAGGAGAATGAAATGGGGATGACCTCTTTATATAATCGTAAAACCCGTATATTAAATGGGCGAGATTTATTACTAGTATTAATATTGCCATAAATTATTGGTATTAATTCTAATAATTTAATTTCGATATTAATTCAAATAATTTAGGTATTAAATTATTTGTATTATTTGTAATAATTTAATTTAGGTATTAAATTATTGGTATTAATTTCAATAATTAAATATATATTAATTGATGGCTATTTATGATAAGCTGTACGTTCGCATAAAAATTTTTGACCGAAATTTCATGTTACAAAAAATCATACTTTTCAAGTAAGCACGCTTAACTTTGAAGTTCTTATGGAATCTAGTTCACTTGAACCAATTTGGTTTTTGTTTTCTAATTTTTCTTAAGTTTCTTTTCCAATGTTTAATAAATCCTTTGGATCAACCGAAAGTTGTAAATTTTCATATTGCTTATTCCCAAATGTAAACCAGTTTGGTTTTCTTATTCGGTTTGACCGGTTCTTTTCCCGGTTTTCCTTAACTCAAATGTGCGGGGTTTACAGACAGGGCTACAGGCCCTCATAGGACTCGGTCCCTGTCTCGCTCGCCCTTAGTCAGATCAGAGCGTTTTCTAGGTCGTAGGAGACAGCCCCACTCTCCCTTATCCCTTTCTGTCAACTATCCTAAGGAGGGAGATGACAGTGTGCCGTGCATGCGAGCTTTGCACGTGCGGGCTTGCCATGTGGCACACTATGATTAACTAACTTTCATGATGTAGCTTCTTACTAAGTAAGCTAGTCAGCTTTTGACTTGTTGACTGGGCATGTGACAACCTCCCATTAACTGTTCATTCTAACGTGGTTGCTAACCTATTTCTGTCAATTGTTGACCATGACATGTGGCGTCCTCTGATTGACCTATTTAAATATGTTAGATTTCCCCCTGACACACAGTGTCACTGCCATGTGTCACCTCTGGTTGGTTGAGGCTATCCGACGTGGTTCTGCCATGTTTCGACTTTTGATTAGTCAACCATTTCTGTAACATCTCACCCAAACACTGATGTGGCACCTTTGCCACATGTCTACTTCCCTTTGGTTGGTCCGATTGACTAGACTTCTACAACAGTGATCATTGATCGGGGATACGTGTCACCCTCCTATTAGTTGGTTGTCGCTGACGTCGCTTTTTGATTGGCCAGCGCTTCGAGGCGCTCACCAAGCGGTTGACGGGGCGTGCTTCGCCACATATCTTGTGTTAATTGATCGTGTTTGCTGAATGAGCACTAACCTAGTAGGCAGTTCGTTGACTGGCTGGATCGTTGACCGGTCCAGTGAGAACGAGTTTGATGAACCGAATTCGAAAATCAGTTGCTTAAGGCCCGATTTGACCGGTTTTCTAAATTTTAAAATTTTTTAAATTTATATAAATTTATTTTATATCCAATAGTGATTTCAATTTTCTAAATTAATTTTTTAAACTATCTAGAAAAATAAATTTTTGAACCGATTAAATACGGTTTATCTCAGTTCAATTTGATTTAGGTTCGGTTCACACTAAATCGATTGAGTTCTTACACTAAATTCCATCCATGTTTCCTTTATATGAGTTTTGGTTATTTATTGACCACTTAAAACTTACAAATTTCTTATTTTTATTCTTAATTATCAAGTATGGTTAGGTTTGATCGATTGTTTTCTCTTGAAATTTTCTAATTCTCAATTCCACAACGAATTTTATAAAAATATTTAAAAATTATATATTTAATTTTCTATTGAATTAACTAAATAATCGATTAATTTAAACTTATTTAGCACATTATAAATATTAGAAAATTCGGCTAGCCCGAACTCCATACCAATCCATTTTCTCCTACTCACAATTTTTGTCCCAAAATTTTTCATAGGTTATTAATGATTACTTTCCTTTCCCCATTTCCTCCGCATTCGTTCCTTATTTCATTTTTTGGCCGGCTATCACTCTCACTTCACATTTTTTTCTCACATCTCGACCCTATTCTCCAATTTATTTCATTCCCGTTGGTAAATTGAGATTTTTCAGTATTACACTAAACTTCAAGTCCATGACCCGAACACAAAGTTCGGATCCGTGTCCCGGGATACAAACTTGTGTTTGGGTCCTGCATCAAGAACCGGAACTCGGGTTGAGTTTCAACGGCTATGATATTTTCACTATAACTTCCATGCACATCCTTTTTCAACTTTTTATGTCCCTTATTTTAGTGGGTCTATAAAGCTCATTTAAAATTTAATTATTATACATAAACATTGTGGGATCTGGAAGTGTCGGTGGACTTTTACGGTAGTATTTTGCTTTGCCGTGGGACTGGATGGACATCATCAATTTCAATTGTCCTGTCGTGATGGCAGCGGGAACAGAAAGTCCAGTCCACTCGCATGAGCTCTCCAAGTGCATTTGATTTGTTGAAAAATGTCTTGTGCTGGAGCCAACCACAGGTCGATGATGAAGGATGCCTTAACAATCTTCCATTGCCTAATATAATTCAGAAACTAATTAGTTGGGTTATTTTGAAAATTAAACTCATATTAATAATTAAGTTTCTTCATTTTTATGTCCAAGTAGTATGTGTAAGGTTAGGACTTGGGACCTGCACTTTGAATCAAAATGTAGGAAGGAATAAGATGATGAGGTTGAAGAGGAGCATAGATGCAGCCATCACCTTGGCGGTAGCTTTAGCCAGCTATGCCTTTGTTGTTCTTTTGGCTCCACTTATTATTTGTGTCGGGTGATCCACCATAAAGCTATCATACTAATACTTAATATAACATAAAGTATTATTATTTATTTCATGGGTGGCTTGGCTGTACTGTGAGATAGATTCCCTTTCAGTCAATGCTATAATTGGAGCTAATTAATTCAATGGAATTGAATTGCAATAGTTGAATGAAGAAATAAAAGTGACGCTTCAACCAATGGCAGCGTGTCCATATTTATTGACCCACTAGACTGCACTACACTACACTAGAGATCCAATTAGGTGGCGAGTAGGTTAGGCCTCCGCCACATATTATTATTTAATCCGCATATAGTTACAAGACATGGTCGATCATTGATGATGTGAGTATGATTAATAGGTTGGGAGTGGCACAGCTAAGTCAGCAATACCAATCAATGATCAACAATGTCCAATTAATGCTGCGGTTTCTTCAGCCCAATGGCCCCAAGTTCATGTTATGGAGCTCCATGTGTGTACTACACCACTCTCTTTCTCTCTCTATATATATACACACACTCCATTAATAGATAGATCATGCAGGAATCATGCATAACCTTAATGTTGTCCACACATAAGATTATGCATAAAAAGTAGGCGTGCATCTGTCCTGAATGACTGGTCGTCCCATGTGTTCTTACTTCCCTTTTCCTCATCAATGTCTTTCATTTTTATAATTGGGTTATCCGACAAGACAGCATCGACATCCACTACATCACTTGGTCATAAAAGGATTGGGAGTCAAAGGTTGCTAGCTGTATGCACTGCCTCCAAGTCGTACGCGTTTTGTGCATTTTTTTTCCTCTCTCACCCTCTTTTTCCTTGGTAGGGTTCTATGATAGTAAATTGAACATTGTAATAAATGCTTACGGGTTCTTATTGGAGTATATATTTCACTGAAATATAATCCGTCTATATTAATTAATTAGTTGGACATTATTGTCATTGGCAATATTTGAGCTAGCTAGCCTTGGCCTACTAATTAATCCCTTTGCTTTCCATTTTAAGACTTTGTCCCTCGGCCTAAGGGAGTGAGGAGTGCATCTTAGCATTAGTGAGACCTATACTACACTAGAGTGGTTTACTTGTGGTGCTTCCATTCCATAGAAAACAAGGTGGTAGGCGTAGCTGTTATGACCATTCTTCTCACATTCATTTCTCTAAATTTGAAGTGTTTTTTTTTCTAAAGTTGCATATACACAAAAGGACACATGCTTTTTATAACCAATCATTATTATACATCTAGCTCAAGAATAGGACATCATTCTTTAAACACATGTGGTGTGGTAATATGTGTGCGGATTGATTAACATCACTCACTCGCAGTGGACTCCTAGCCTTGCTGCATTGATACTTCACAAGGATATCTATCCAAATAGTATTAGCTGATTTATTTATCTACTTCAACCCCGCCACTTGTTCAAAAAAACATTGAAAACTAGGGTAAAGTAGAGTAACATAAGCGACGTCAAATGTACTACGAGGTGATGGTGGTGAATGTAGGTGAGTGAGTCACATAAACATTGATCTGCCTGCCTAGACTTTATTTGTTAAAAGGTGTCCTCCTCCCTTCCCCTTCTTTGCCGGGCAGTTTGGGCTTAGGAGTTAGGACCATACTATACAAAAATGTCCACTTGTAATCATTAATTGGCGGGGGGTTTGAAATCCATGTGAGCATAATTTGGCACAAGAAAAGAAGACCACGTAAACATAATTGAACAAATAACAATAATTATAATAATAATAGAAAACAGCTCAGCACAAAATGAGATACACCTTCAACATATTAGTTGTTCAATAATATTTTTGTGTTGGACTTTGATTTTTTTAGTAAATTATTTTATATAAAAAAAACTTAGTTGCCCGTGAATAATTACTAGATATTCGAATTTAAATCTTACTTAATTTGAATATATTATAGTATATTCGAATTTAAATCTTACTTAGTTGGCCGTGACTGAGGGTGGGCATGGCCCTGTATTCTTTGCCCTGCCTAGCCCACCATATTGCTCGCTCCTTTCATAATCAAACAAAATAATTCTTTCAGAATTCTCTTTCTCAAATTAAATAGTTAAAAGGTCTCAAAAATTAGAGAATTAAAGAACAGCTCAAAGCTCAAAAATTGGCTGTCTCTATTTGTTTATGAATTTGGTGGGTGTTATCTTTAGGTCAGACGTTACTGTCACAGATTTCTTTATTGGGAAAAATCTGGATGTATGCACAATAGACAGGAGCTGTGTGTATGCATGTATGTATAGACAAATTCTTTATGCAAGGAGTAGAACTCATACTTATGCCAAAATCCTATTAATGAACGTGTCCTATCATCCAAATTTAATCAAATCTTTCAATAAAATATTTCTGATAGTGACCATGTATTCAATTGCCACTTGGATGGTATAAGTGCAACAGTATGTATATACATACATACATGCAGAGATTTGTTGCATGGAATTGGATGACATTCAATTCAACGTATATATACATACATACATCATACAGTGGCCCTATGATTCATCTTTAATATTTGAATTTGGCAATAAATAGAATGAATATTGAAGAGGTTGGTTCTCAATTTTCAACTTATGTGTCTTTTTTTTTCTTTGGGTACTTTTGTTTAAAGTTATTAATTCGGCTTTTCATTGACTATCTTCACGACGCACCTTCATAGTGTGCCACTATCTTATCACGATTCAAATCAACACAATGGAGCACTATCATTTTCTGTTGAAAAATTACACTTTGAAATTAACTCTCTTTCTTGTTAATGTCAATCATGCCATGCCATGCCATTGGTTCAAGTTTATCTGGGTAGAACTTTGAGTTGTCTTAATATATATATATATATATATATATATTCCTTCTTATAAAAAATGCAGATATAGAAAGCAATGGGGGAGAAGATGACAGAAATATAAGTGGCACAAAGTTTAGCAGTAGCATGTGGGATCGATAACCCATTGGAAGTGGGTGCACCTACATTTTGGAGGACCCCTCTCTCATATTCCTTCATCCTCATTTCAATATATATATATATATATATAATTGTCTTTTAGAAGTTGATGGGTGATACTGAAACATGTAGAGGTGGAGAGGATCTCAATCATGACCCTTCCCTACTACCCATTGTAACTATGGAGGAGAGCCAGCGGTAGGTAGATTGACCAGACAAATTACATTACAATTATTGAAAATAATAGAACATTTTGGTGGGTATACAACATGAAATTGCTGTCCTACAATTGGACAAATGAAAAAAAAAAGGCAAATTATACATACCTACGCGTTGCATCAAGGATGGCATTATTTATTAGGTGGTCTGTTTTTTTTTTCATTTTTAATGAAGATTTTCTAGTTGGAATTTTAAAAGTAAACAAGATTGATTTATGATTGAGTTGGGTGGAAAAGAAGGTGAAGTTTACTGTATAGTTTTTTGACAAATATGTATTAAAGAAGGAGAAAAAAAAGGGAAGGAAAGCATGCCTAGGTGTGCTAAATGATAATTCATTTATTTCTATTGACCCATCATATATATATATATATAGGTATTATATAATAAAATGATTTATACTTTTATATTCAAATAATAAATGTGGGATATTAAAAATTACATAATAAACAACCAAAATTAAATTTACAAGAGAAGTAATGTACACTATTAGTCTATTATTGTTTTTACCATCCAAAAATAAAATAAATCATTGATGAAAATTTATTTCTATTTATTGTAGAGGAGAGTATCAATCATTTCAACATCATAGTCAGCCCTGGCCTTTCTAGTAGCCCATATTGAGTGGAGTACAGCTATGTCATGTCATGTAGACTGAGGCTCAACTCTACCACCCCTTCTTCTTCTTCTTCTTCTTCTTCTCCTTTCTAGGCTCCTCTCCTCTCCTGTTCCATCTTTTCGCCTGTGACACAAATACAATGAATGGTTCCTATGTACTGTAATACAAATTACCACATGCACATGCAAAGGCAGTCTTCAGTCTTCAATCTTCAATCTTCAATCCACAGGATAAGAGTAGCAGCATTCACTAATATAAACACAAAAAAATCCACCTTCATTTTTGGCAAAAAAACCGTGCATAACCCTTTTGCCCATATGGATACCGTCAACAAAGTTATAAATTATCCATTAAATGCGTAACAACTCCACGTTCACTTATCAGTTGTAGTATATGAGTCCACATCCCTTTACCCAAATCCATCCTCTTCAATAAACCAAACTACAACACACTCTCATCCTCCTCTTACCCCCTTCACTCACTAGGATTCGAGCTCAAGAGATCTCTCCATGGAGTACGGTAGGCTTCGACCCGGTGATCCCGGTGGCTCTGATCGCTACGAACCTTCCCAGTGTACACCCAGTCGCACCAACAGGAGGCGGCGCCTGATCCTCATCTTCCTCATCTCCCTCGCCCTCATACTCGTCTCCGCGCTCTCTGCCGTGCTCGTCCTCGGCCTTCGCAGCGGTAATGGCAGCTCAAATACGGATAAATCTGCCCCCCATCGGATCCGGCCCAGCCAGGCCATCTCCCGCACGTGCGGCCACACCAGGTACCCGAACCTCTGCGTGAAGTCCCTGGCTGAGTTCCCCGGCGCCGAGGCAGCGACCGAGCACGATCTTGTCCACATTTCCTTCAACGTGACGCTCCAGCGGTTCAGCAAGGCTCTGTACCTGACTTCGGCCATCAACAGCCTCCCGATGCCGCCGCGGGTCCGATCTGCCTTCCTGGACTGCATCGAGCTCCTCGACGACTCTGTGGACGCGCTGTCACGCTCTCTCTCCTCCGTCGCTGGCGGGAAGCGCGCGGGTGGTTCTGCTCAGGACGTGATGACGTGGCTCAGCGCCGCCCTGACGAACCAGGACACGTGCTCCGATGGCTTCTCCGACGTCATCGGCAACGTGAAGGATCAGGTGGCCACGCAGCTGAAGGATCTGTCGGAGCTCGTCAGTAACTGCCTGGCCATCTTCTCCGCTTCAGGGGGGAAGGACTTCGACGGCGTCCCCATCCAGAACCGCAGGAAGATGCTGGCCTCGGAGGTCTCGTACTCTACAGGCCACGGTGGTGGGTCCCAATTTCTTTTGACACCCAATTTCACATCCATTATACATTAATTTTGAGTCGACCGACACTCGAAAAATTTAACTTATTATCGGGAATGCAGAGGAGGAGGAAGGGTTTCCGGCCTGGCTGGGGAGGAGGGAGAGGCGGCTGCTACAGATGCCAGCGCCGGCGATACAGGCGGATATAGTGGTGTCCATGGACGGGAACGGAACCTGCAAGACCATATCGGAGGCCATCAAGTTGGCCCCCGAGTACAGTAGCCGCCGCATCATTATCTACGTGCGAGCCGGAAAGTAAGAAATCCAGTTATTCAGGAAAGATGTGATGTTGATGAACATAAAACCTCAGCAGATGTGAAGATGAAAGTATGCCTCTTAACGAATATAAACAAGTTGAAGTTGAGATGCCCATAATTTTGGCGCAGGTACGAGGAGGATAACTTGAAGGTAGGGAGGAAGAAGATCAACCTCATGTTCATAGGGGACGGCAAGGAGAAAACCATAATTTCAGGCGGCATGAGCATCTTCAACAACATGACCACTTTCCACACTGCCACTTTCGGTGGGATTTCAAATACTCCTCTCCCCTCATCTGATCTACCATTCATATAATCTTTTGATCCATTATGAAACGATGCCTGCTTTGCGCTTTGTGTTTATATCTATACAGCTGCCACCGGAGCCGGGTTCATCGCCCGGGACATTACTTTCGTGAACTGGGCCGGACCGGAGAAGCACCAGGCGGTGGCCCTGCGTGTCGGGGCCGACCACGCGGTGGTCTACCGGTGCAACATAATCGGGTACCAGGACACCCTCTACGTCCACTCCAACCGGCAGTTCTTCCGTGAATGCGACATCTACGGCACCGTTGACTTCATCTTCGGAAATGCGGCCGTGGTGCTACAGAACTGCAGCCTCTGGGCCCGCAAGCCCCTGGCGATGCAGAAGAACACCATCACCGCCCAGAACCGCAAGGATCCCAACCAAAACACAGGGATATCGATCCACGCATGCCGCATCCTAGCCACCTCAGACCTCCTCGGGTCAGTCGGCAGCTTCCCGACCTACTTAGGCCGGCCGTGGAAGCTCTACTCCCGGACCGTCTACATGCAGTCCTACATAGGCGGCCACGTCCACCCCAGGGGCTGGCTAGAGTGGAACGCCACTTTTGCCCTGGACACGCTCTACTATGGCGAGTACATGAACTACGGGCCGGGCGGAGCAGTCGGACAACGGGTCACATGGCCCGGTTACCGAGTCATAACGTCGACCGTGGAGGCGAATAAGTTTACAGTGGGACAGTTCATATTCGGATCGTCGTGGTTGCCGTCAACCGGGGTGGCGTTCTTGGCCGGGCTGACGGTTTAATTAACGTCGTCTACAATATATATATATATTAACACGTGGGATATATAGGTGGGAACTGGAAAGCCATTAAGTGAACGTAAGAATAATAATAATAATAATAATTGAACGGAAAAAACCATTTTTATTGTTTTTTTTTGTAATTGTCGTACACATATAGTCACCCGCTCTCTGTGTTTTTTTTTATATAGGTAATATTTAAGATGCCTTAAACTACAATGCAGCAGCTTGTATGTGATGTGTAGTAAATATTATTAATCAAAAACATTCATTTATCTTCTTTCTATCATTTTCCCTTTCTGAGACTCAGCATTTTTTTATTGGATTTCTCTTTGATGGGAAGATTGGTGAGTAGCTTTCACGTGGAGATCAGATTCTATTCTTGAGGGGTCTATCGTAGATCAAAAGTTGAAATCCGAGAGAGATATTACTTTTTTGACTTGGCGCACATGTGAGTGGGGACTGGGGTTTGCTAAAAGCAAAAAACAAAAAATGAACACCGAGTGATAAACGCGCTTTCAATTGGGTTGTTCATATATATTGCTGTCGGTCGGTGGTTCCATAATCCGAAATTAAATGCCGACCGGGCCGTGCCATATATATATATTTTTAGATCAAACACATATGAATAAAAAAACTAGAAAAAAGGAGAGAAATGATTGCGTGGAAATTTCACGCTAAGTAACAGTACAGAACTTGTCGCACATTATTCTTAGAGTTGGGGGCGTATCGGTCTTGTCCACCGACAGCTACATGTCCTTTTGACAATGGACACAACTGATCGACAGCATTTTCTGTCGAAGGGATGTTAGGCCGAGCAGTAAGTAGCACTCTACAGGGAACTCCATTATGTAATAAACAGTGAGACACTCTAGACAGTCGGAATCGTTTTCTTCTTTCCTGGTCAGTGAATTGATGGCTGGTTAATGTGTCAGGAGAAACCAGTATCGGCCGCACATCTATATCCCAAAATCTCATCTGCACAAGATCCCGTGAGAATATGTAGCTTATATATCATAAGCTCTCTCAATGTAGAATCCATATATTGATCCTTGTAATCTAATAAGCATACAGTATTGAGGAGATACGACTTGACACACCGCTTCGGGTATTTGAAACGGTGATATTGGGATTGCCATCGCCGATCGCCATCCACACTAAATGACAGTCGAATTGAAAGGAGAAGTGATGGTAACTTATGGAAAAAAGAACAGTCCCTGTCTGATAGCATTTGAGGTGAGCTTTCAGTTACGACCAGACACGAGAGGAAATGGTGGATGGGGATGAGTCATCAGAGCAGACAAATTGCCTTCATCTAGACTATACCCTTTTCCAATAAAAAAAAAAGGCCCCTCATCTATCAGAATCTTAGCATCCCTATGCTTTCATGGGTAAAAAAAAGAGGAGACTACGAAAGCTTCCTACAGCTCACAGTTGACATACGCTCCAACAAATTCAACATCTTAACTAATAGTACAAATTAAGCCAGAGAATTCAACCATTGACGCAAACACTACATACTTCTGAAAATTCCGCTAATTTGGCCACAGCATCTTCCTCCGAGTGGAGGAGGTATGCCATTTGGATGGATATATATAGAACGAGCATGGAAAAACATGGGAAATCATTGTACAAGGAATGTGACCATTACTGACAAGACATGCTTGAACCCCACCACTAGTGATAGGGCATGTTATGTAGGCCCCTATGCTTTGGTATGTGCAGGTGAGAAGCTGCCTCGAACTTTCCAACTTCAACTTCAACTGACAGTGATACAAGAAAACAGGAAATCCCACTTGCTTAAGACAGATTTCGTCCACTACAAAATTGTAGATATTTACAGATCCTCCATTCAAGACCAAAACCCAAAACCCGTGCGATTGATCCTGAGTTAGACTGCATGACTAAAAGCAGTCATATAACACCCAGTGAAGGCTTTAAAGCATGCATATCTGACAAACCTATACATCCGAGTCCTCAACTTCAGAGTTCAGCACAAAACTTGGAAATGCTAGCGTTATATCCCTGCATAAAAATTCAAATTAGGCATATCCAACCTGAATTACCACGAATTCTGATTATTATCTCCTACACAAGACTTGAGAGTTTAGAATATGCACTTTAGGTAAGGGAGGGTCATGTTCTTGATCAAAGAAGGGTTCTTTGACACAAATTCCTTCCATTCCACAGGGTCAATCCTGCTGTCCCCTTTCAAGTCCGCATCATTGAATGTCTGTTAGAAATGCAATGCAAAGGTCAATGGCTGTTTATCCAGAGAGAGAGAGAGAGAGAGAGAGAGAGAGAGAGGCAATGGAATAGCATAAAGATGATAATGACTGGAAAAATAAAAAAAGAGAGATGTCCTGTACTTTGTCCACTATTACTTCCACCACATCATCTGGGAGAACAAGATCAGATTCGTGCAGAAGAGCCAGCACCATCTCCTTTAGCTGTTCAGTGACAAAAGATCATCGGCACATGTATTTGATGGGGCAAAACGATTTCAAATACCATCTTCTAGGATGATTTCTCAAAGAAAATAGAATTATCCTACTGACCTCCTCTCGTTCGATATACCCTGTTTGCCTTAGGTCATATAATCTGAAAGCAACTGCAGGAGTGCCGCCAAAAGAAAACCGAAATAGAATTATATTCATGTTGGATAAATTAAACATGTTAAGAGAAATTACTGGAAAAAAAATATAGGAGCCAGATTTCTCTTACATGCCACTTTATCATCAGTGGGTGCATTTGGATGAAAAACTCCGAGTGATCTAATAAATTCCCCAAAGTCAATGGCACCAGTTCTCTTGACATCAAAGAGATCAAAGATCTGCAAGAAAGAGCAAAACTGAGATGAGAATAGCAGCATAGTTGCCGATAGTTGACTCATCTAGAACGAAATGAAAATTAAGGAGACAGTTAGGTTGATTATAGCTAATGAACAACAATCAAACAAATCATGGAGGGGAAGAATCGTGAATGAATGCATGAAGCTGATACTGATTAAAAAAATAGAATGCATGAAGCCAACATATTACAAACCCTGTCAGCAAAAAGATTCCTCTTATTTCTGTTTCTGAAAAGTGCAAGCTGGAATTCCTCCTGATAAGAGAAGTGCAAAATGGATGATTATAAACTTGCAAAAACTCGAAATTCTATTAAGTTAAAGGGCTACAAAGTGACTGATTCTTCACTCTATTGAAAATATAAAAAAGTATGTTGGTACAAAATAAAAAAATAGATATATAAATAACCAATGCTTTTAACATAAGTTATTTTTCCAACATGAATTTACCTTGTGAATGAGACCGTCGTTAATTATTGAGCTACTTAGTTTCTTGAACAGCTCGTGCAATGCCTCTACTTCACTCACAGTAACTGTAAGGGGACGAAAAGTGTACAGTGAAAAAATTAATAAGCATAATGGTTCACTTCATATCAATCGAAGTCACTAACAAGATTACAGATATCTAATTCTTGGCAAATTTCAGACCCAGCTGAAGCCAGACAAGTCACATTTGGAAGCTTATATGCAAGCCATTCCATATATCAACGACATGATTTTGGTTGAACTTCAATGGTCACTTTCATCTTCTAAGATTTATTTTTTAAAATTATCATATATGGGTGTTATTGATGATATACAATGAGGGTGGCTTAGAGTGCCCCTATTCCTCATAAACAAACAATCTGCAACAAGATACCAAAAAAATATCAAGCAGGTCCTCATTAATATAGATTCACAAGTAGACTAAAGCATAATAACTTTTTTTACAAAGGCTTGTTTTACTCTGAAAATCACAATTATGTTTGAAAAAGGCCTGAATAATAAGTGACAACCTTTTCTAAAGTAGCAAATAAAAATATAATTCAAAGCTTACAAGGGGTTTCTGCAGCAAGGACGGTAGGTTTTTCATATCCAGGAATTAGTTTAGATCTCTTTGATAGACGACAACCCATAAAAGCATCTAGAGTAGGTCTTCACCCAAAGGCATCACAATAACAAATACCCCTTCAGCACAGGTATGATAGACTGCAGCCACCTATTGAGAGAAATAATGTACCGTCAATAATGAAATGAGGTTCACCGGGGAGGAGTTCCTTTTAGACCTGCAATACATCCATGTCCGAGTTAAGAGCTTAGACTTGCTTCATGAAAAAAGCTACATACGATACTTTGTCAATAATGGGAGAAAGAATTAAATTCTGAAGATGACCTAATATAGAACAAAAGAATTCCTATTGGAGCTAGTATTTTCAGTTAATTATCGCTGAACAACTACAAGAGATGTGAACCATTTTCTTGGAACCAAGTCATGAAAAGAAGGTACCGTATTAATGAAATCTGATGGTGAGATGGAGTAATCGAATTCCTAAGCACACGCATAGGTTAGTGAATAGTGGTTGAAAGCATGCGCACTGTTAGTTCACTGAATAAATCCAATTCTTCAAAAAATCTGGTGATTTATTCAAGAAGCTGGGGATCTCAAGACGCTCGTCCAAGTAGCAGAACTAAAATTGGGAGACAGATCGGAGGACACGACAGGAATGGAGCACGGAACAGATAAAAAAAATCAGAATCAGTAAAAGGATAACATCACATATCCGAGAATGAGGAAGCTACAGAGAGAAAGAAACCTGACTAAGCAATGAGGTCGGCTGCAGCTGAATCTTAATCGGGTGACCCCCTCCGTCCGTTCGTGGCTCTAAGCTCCGAATCTCTCTCTCTCTCTCTCTCTGCACCGCACGACAGCCAGGATCCAACAGCCATTTATTTCTAAGAATTTGAAATTACAATGGAGTCCTCTTACTTTAAGATTTATACTATTTTAGTCCTTCTTTTTTTCACAAAATGGGTCTCCTATACTTATTTTGTACGATGATAGTATTGCCACGTGGGCAAGCAATATATAACACTGGGTCGAGTGTACATGGCTTATCATCATACTGTTTTTCTTTGAAAAGCATATCATGATAAGTTGAAATGTCTGTATAGGACAAGCTAATGATAATTTTTCTTATGGGCTAATTAGGTTGCTTGGAAAATGATAGAAAGAGGGACTATTTCATGTATTCATACATATATATATATATTATATAGAACTGTTCACGGGCGTGCTTTGACCGTCTTCTTCTTTGATATATTCATACAACTAAGTAGTCACCCAAGAAATTGAGTTTATTCAATCCTAACTTGTAAAACCATCTTACAAATGGAAATTAAAAATGTTGATTGGGACAGAGCCGCCATCTTGGAATCATGAATTAGGGAGGGGGGCCTTCCAAGATCGGCAGAAACACATGAGAGAAGAGAAATCAAACCCCTTTTACTTTTAGCTTCTTACTGGAAAATTCGGACTGGTACATTACACAGAGTCATTCCCAAACACCGAAACTAAAATGTAGAATGGGGGAATAACAAATATGCTGTGTGATCAGCTTAACTGCAGAGGTTGGGGATGCATACCCCTCCATCCGGATTGTTCTGCTGCTCCTTCCAGATTCGGCCCGTGACCCTGAGCTTCAGCTCCTTCCTGTCCCCTCCGGAGAAGAATAGGGCCATGTTTCTCTGGATTATGAGGCCGTCATGGCTGTCTCTGACCTTCCGGTGGCTGTCTCGGATGCTCCTCGGGGTTCCTTCCCACGTGAGCTTGCGTCCATTGCCCCCGACCTCGAGGCTATAGCTGTAGCTACGGGCATCGGCCTCGTCCCCCATGAACCGGAGGAACGCCATGTAGACTGGAGCCATCCCCAGCTGGAAAGCCTCAAAGTGGAGGCAGAAGTACTGTCCGAAGCAGTGGAATACCTAAATAGTAGTAGTAGTAGTTCAAAAAAATCAAGCGGCCCAACAAGGAAAATGACATAAACTTAGGAAAGACTGAGTCCTTTTTCCCTAGTTAAGAGGGAAGAGGGTAAGTACAAAAACTTACAGTCAACATCCATGTAGCATTTTCAACCTCACGAGGGTTGGACTTCACGTATCGATGGTTAAAGGTGCAACCGGTGTGCATATCCACCTTGTGGTCATCCCTCAGGTGAGAGACCAAGAAAGGGATGTCTCCCACAACAGAACACTCTGATCCAGCATACGGGCAGGTATAAGGTCTGAAGTTGCATAGGGCCTCATGCTTGAGCTTGCTATAGTATGGGAAGATCTCTGGGCAGCCCAGAGAGTAGTACTTGCATGGGAGTTCAAGAGACTCGGCCACCTTCTCCAGTGCCAAACATCTGATATCCCCCAGCTCTTGCCTACAGGTGGGGCACCTATTGTGAACCCTGGTTTTACATGTTGAACACAAAGTATGTCCATTGTGGCACTGCAGAAAGAAAGATGAAGGAAAAATTAGCACCCATGTTTTGATGCAGCAATTTTGTCTACTTAAGATGACTAGTTTTTCTCTAGCAACCTATCAAAGATTGAAGGCTACGCAGCATATCACTTATCAAACATCAGCTATTGCAAAAAGTAATTTGGGGAACTGTACTTGTGCGGAGCCAATAACAAGTCCTTCTATAAGACCTTTCAACAACCAAAGAGATCGGCATTGGCATTTCGGATTAATTTCATCTTTCTCTCTGAGGATACATGTATTCCAATCCCCGATTAACCAAAAATCAGCACCAATAACCAAGAATTTCAAGTTGTTCCCAGTATCTCTTAAATACTTGTTCATATAATTCACCAAACAAAGGCGTTATGTAGTAAATGAAAGGCGTTACCTGATGGATTGGGGGGTACATGGAGTTGGTGCAAACAGGGCACTCGAGCAAATCGTGGACGCTGGTGGCGGGGGCGACGGCGGCAGGCCCCACAATGTTAGTCGCAGTGCCGATATTTGTGGCAATCGGGTTGGAGGGCTTCGAGGCGGCGAACTGTGGGGAGTGGTGGGAGAGAGGGTGGTGGATGTGCAGACCGCTGTGGTGGAGATTACGGATCTCAGGATCCTCATCCTCTTCTCCACCAACCGTGGATACACACTCAATGCTGTCCAATTCCATCAGAAACTAACCCACGAAACCAACCGAAAAGGGTAAAAAGCAGAAATCAATTTCTGATGAATGCACACAGAAGATCCCTTACTCCTAGATGGGTATCAAGATCTCAACATGGAAAGCAATTAACATCCCTGATCGCCTCCCGGAGAGAGTTGACATCGCGGGGAGTGAAAGGCGAAAAGCAAACAGGGAGGAACGAGTGGATGGCTTGGGAGAGGGAGAGAGAGGGAGAATCGACGGAACTCCCTCTCCACTACTCTCACCATTCTTGATTTTGCTGGAAAGGAAAGAATGTTCCTTACTTCGTTGGATCCTTCCGATCGGACGGTGGAAACAAATACTCCACACAAAAAAAGAAAAAAATCATACTCTTATTTAATTTGCAAATATAGAGGGAAATATTTTAAAAAGGAAAATCACTCTTTTTTTTGCTCAACACTGCATGTAAACTAAAATTTCGACTAGTCCACATTTCGAGTAACATAATGGGCATCTACCATTTCCCGGCAGAAGGAAGACCCACTTCGTGCTTATTTCGATTGGGAGTACATTAGCCGCTTTTAAGTTTCTCGTCAATAAACATTGCAATAATACATCTTATATTATATAATATCGTTTCTTGTATATATATCCCTATAATGCATGCCACTTGCTATTAGTTGGTAGTTCGTGACAATTTCCAGCCCCTCAGCGGGCTCCCATCCAGGTATGGCGATCATCTAAGCTGTTTTTTGCCCTGAAGTGATCATGTACAGAGGCTGAATAAATATTCATAAGCGTATTAAGCATTTACAAGGAGAAGACGTCTGGCTTCCTACATAAATTCAGTCAAATTCGATCTAACTACATTCACAGGCACCATGCACTTCCTGGGGATCCAAACAATCGCCACCTGGACATAGTAGAAAGTGAGCATCGGCCATAATAGACGACCAAGATATAATAGGAGAAATGAACGACGCCCATAAAAAAAACTAACGAAAAGGCTGCTGCTACGACCAAATATCCACGACCTACCTCAGATAGCTCATTGAGATTTCCAGAAACTGCTTCCAGATGCACTTAGCAGAACCTGTAAAATGCTATATGGTCAAACATGCGGTCTCTACAAAATCACCCGGATATCATAAAGTTGATTATTTAATAGCAAGGACTTGACACTCGATGATGATTTAGACCTACATTGTCAGTGACGTACGGCTTCTCTCAAGTATCACTGGTTTCCGCCATTTTTGTTTCTGATATTTCCTGTTAAGCGGACATTATTATCATCAAAGTGCCCAACAACATACACAAATTCACACCTTTCAACTGGAGCAAAAACAAGTGAAACAATATCTCCCTTGAAGCATAGGGTGGCAATACCTCAGTCTTTGAGATGTCTTCAGGCACGGGAAGCTCCAACTCACCAGGGACTATAGCGTTGTCTAGTTGTGAAGTCTGCTGCTGCTGTTGTTTTACAGTTTCACAAACCTCGTCAAATTCCATTGTTTCACCCTATTCAGGTAAAGGATTTTCAAAATGAATTGACTATAAAACAAATAGTAACAGGATTATACAAACACGGGACATCACCTCATTATGGGATATGGCTTCAGGCTCAGCAAGGTTAGACTCCCCGGACACAGAAGGATCTTCAGATTGTGCCATCCACTGCTGCTCTCTTAGCATCTCATTCACCTCGTGAACTTCCATTTTTTCAAGCTATTAAGGTATAAGGAGCGTTTCACAATCAATTCTCTAAACCAAAAACTAACAAGCTCATGCCCATAGAAGCACAAGTACCTCATTCTGTGAGGTGGCTTCAGGCTCTGCAAACTTCATCTCACCAAGGGCAGAAGGAACTTCAGATTGTGTCATTTGCTGTTTCCTTTCTACCATCCCATTCATCTCACCAGCTTCCATTTTTTTGCCCTATTCAGGCGTGTAAAAGCATTCAAAATTATTTGCATAAACCAAAATTAACTGGCTACACCAAATAATAACAAGCTCATAGAGGTACAGGCCAGTACCTCAGCTTCAGGCTCAGCATTATTTAATTCCCCAGAGATGCAAGGATCTTCAGATCGCATCACCCACTGCTGTTCTTTTACCATCTCATTCACCTCATAAGTTTCCACATTTTCGACCTATTCAGATCCGGGAGCATTTCAAAATTAGTTGGCTACATCAAATAATAACAGGCTCATAGAAGCACAGAGCAGTACCTCATTCTGTGAGGTGGCTTCAGGCTCAGAAAGTTTCAACTCTCCAGAGACTAGAGAATCTTCAGATTGCATCATCTGCTGCTGCCCTTTAAACATCACGCTGACCTCATCAACTTCCATTTTCTCAACCTACTCAAGGAAAATTTCAAAATCAATTGCCTAAAAAAGTTAGAACAAGCTCTTAGAAGTACGCTAAAATTACCTCATTCTGGGATGTGGCTTCAGGAACTGCATGACATCTCAACTCCCCACAACCTGTAGAATCTTCAGGTTGGTACACCTGTTGTTGCTCTTTTAACATTCCAGACACCTCATCAATTCCCAATTTTTCAATCTACACAGACATAGGAGCTTTTTCAGGATAAATTGCCTAAAACAAATCATAATAAGCTCTTCAGAAAGACAATGCACTACCTCATTCTTCACTTGGGCTTCAGCCACAGCAATCTTGGACTCCCCAGAGAAGGTAGAATATTCAGGTGGTGTCATCTGCTCTGCTTCTGCCTTAGACACCTGACTAGATCCCATTTTTTCAACCTACACATGCATAGGAACATTTCCAGCTTAATATTCCAAAACAAAATTTACAACACGTTCCTTTAAATCACGGGCAATACCTCATTCTGTGAGGTGGCTCCAGGCACAGCATGCATAGTCTCTCCAGATACTGTGGAATCTTCAGGTTGTATCATCAGCTGCTGCTCATATACAGTCTCACACACCACATCACCCTCCAATATATGCACCTATTCATGGATAGAAGCATTTCAAACATAATTACCTAAAAAGATTATAACAAGCTCTTCAATTAAAATCACAGGGCAATACCTCCACTGTGGTCGCTTCAGGCACAGCAAGATTTACCTTTCCAGATACTGCAGAATCTTCAGGTTCTGCCATCTTCTGCCGCTCATTTACAGTTTCAAACAACTCATCAACATCCACTATATGCACCTATTCAGGGACAAGCATTTCAAACATAATTACCTAAAAAGATTATAACAAGCTCTTCAATTAATATCACAAGGCAATACCTCGACTGTGGTTGCTTCACTCACAACAAGATTCACCTTTCCAGATGCTGATGAATCTTCAGGTTCTGTCATCTTCTGCTTCTCATTTACAATTTCATGCACCACATCAACATCCAGTTTATTATTACAAACATAATTGCAATTAAAATGATTATAATAAGCTCTTCAATTAAAATTACATGGCAATACCTCGACTGTGGCTTCTTCAGGCACATCAAGCTTCACCTTTCCAGATACTGATGAATGTTCAGGTTCCGCCATCTTCTGCTGATCATTTACAGTTTCACGCACCTCATCAACATCCAGTTTATTACTCAAGTATAGAGACATTACAAACATAATTACCTTTAAAATGATTATAACAAAAACTTCAATTAAAACCACAAGGCAATACCTCGACTGTGGTTGCTTCAGGCACAGCAAGCTTCGTTTTTCCAGATTCTGGTTCTGCCATCTTCTGTTGCTCATTTACAGTTTTGCACACCCCATCAACTTCCACTTTATTCTCCTATTCAGGTATGGAGGCATTACATACATAATTACCTTTAAAAATGATTATAATAAGATTTTCAATTAAAATCACAAGGCAATACCTGGACTGTGGTTGCTTCAGGCACAGCAAGCTTCACCTTTCCCAATACTGCAGAATCTTCAGGTTCTGTGATCTTCTGCTCCTCATTGAAAGTTTCACGCACTTTATCAACATCCACTTTGTTCTCCTATTCAGGTATAGAGACATTACAAACATAATTACCTTTAAAAATAATTATATCAAGCTCTTTAATTAAAACCATAGTGCAAGACCTCATATATGGTTGCTTCGAGTATAGCAAGCTTAGACTCTCCATAAACTGTAGAATCCTCAGGTTGTGTCAGCTGCTGCTGTTCATTTACAGTATTACAAATCTCATCAACTTCCATTGATATTAGCTATCAAACAGGAATGATATTCAAATATATGTAACTACTTAATAGCGTGCAGATGGAAAATATGAATGTTAGCCCTGGAACTGAAGATAAGATGGTATTAAATAATAAAGAAACATGCACACAGTTAAACATGGAGTAGTATTTCCACATAAACTGAACAATTTGATCACTCTAATTTAATTCAGTTCTGTACAGTCCATGTAGTGAAGAATTAGCAAGGACTTCATTTTTTGTACTTATGCAGTAGAATGATGGATAGTTGAATCATCATATTGTCCAGAAGACGGAAAACAGGTCGAGGTTTCAGAAGCCAAATGATAGATACATTCCATTCATTTGAGGAACAGGTTTAAAAATACTGAAATGTACCTGGCCCTCTGATCTATCTCCAATAGAATCAAACTTAGGTTCTTCAGTAATTGCAAAGTTGTCCAGCTGTGGTGATGGTTCTTTCACTGTTTCTGATATCTCATTCACCTTGTGCTGAACCTATAGAAATAAAAGCATGCAGAAGTTAAACGACCTAGAGAAAAAAGTGACTGCCAGAAAAAAATGCAAAATTGGAACAAATAAAGGACCTAAGAAGTGTGATTTATAAAGTAAATAAGAATGGTTCAACAGAGGGCCCTTTGGTAGGTCTTCTGGTAGCAGGCCCACTGCTTCACAAACCTTGCTTACAGTCTCTGATTTAACATACACTGATGGAGATATGCAAGTGGGAATCCTAGGCAAAATGGAGATAAAAATTAAAGCAGCAAGGTACAAAATCATACTTCATCTGGTGATTTGGCACCAGCACTAGCATGATTCAACTCTCCAGAAACAGCCATCTCATCTAAAACTAAAGAATGTTCCACTACTATTTCCAAAACCTCCATATCAGTCTCATTTTTAGCCTGTTTAGAGACCTCATCAAATGATCCAGCTCCAGAAGTATCTGATTTCAACCCTTCTGGAACTACATAAAGTTGCTGTAATACTGGATTTTCTTCAACTATTTCACTAACTGATTTTTCTATCATATGTTGGATATGTGCTTCCTCATCGAATGGAACTGTGCTGGTATCAATTGCCTGTGCAAGAAAAGCACAGTATGAACTATCAAATAGAATTCATAAAAATCTAGTAAGATATTGCAGAATGATACCACGAAATAATGGGCTAATAATGGAGCACTACAAGGAGCATGCCAATTCAATATTTGATAGATGCATCACAACAATCATTAAAGGGAAATATCAACTGCTAAGAATAAACAAAGCTTGCCTTATCACGCAAATCAGCTACAAACATACTAGACATTGATTCTTCAGCAAGAGGGGAATCATTTGGTGTAGTCAGCTGCTGCTCCACTGGTCCATGGGCCTCAGTTGCATCGAGTTCCATGTCACACCTGTGCAGGACTGGGCTGAGGGCTTCCTTGGTTACCTGACCTGGACTTGCACATTCTTGTGGAGCATTTTCTGTATGGGCAGACTCTGTTATGACCTGCTCAGTAGTAAAAGCACCAATGAAATTATCAGTAATTTTACTAAAAGTATTGCAACAATTAATGGACTATAAAAATCAGCATCTGATTAATCACTTTTTAGAGATTCAAATAGTTAATGACATTGTGCAAAGATCATACTTCTTCCAGCACATTCGCTTCAAGACCATCAATCTTTGATTGTGCAACATCTGCAGAATCATCATCAATCTTTGATCCCAACTCAAATTGAGGTACAGTGGAAGGTAGATCCTCCTCATGAATGTGATCTAAAGCTACATTTTCTTGCATTTCACAGCTAGCATGATAAGCAGGAGCAGCACTAGGTTTGACCTATTCATAATTTACATAATTCAAAATATTGTTCAGGCAACAATAGAATCAATAAATCACTGAATGTGTTAAAAATAAGCAACATGAAAAACGAGAAGATAATAGTCGGTAGTTCAACATATAAGAAATCAAGAAATAAGAGCAAATCAAATATTCGTGGCTCTAATGCTATTATACCTCATGGGAAAAAATGGCTTCAGGCACAAGAAATTTGGGTAGTTCAGTAACAGAAGACTCTTCCACTAATGCCACATTTTCTTCGGCTAATTCAGAAGACTCGTTAACTTTAGGGATCAATTCAGACCTTGAAAGATTAATATGTTCCTCCACATTGCTTTCATTGGAACTAGCATATCGTGGCAGTTCTATGAGAGTATGATTAGCAGAGAGTGACTCTGGTTTGACCTAAGCAGAATAGAAGCATTTAGAAGTGTTACAGTAATAGCATAGATGCTAGAGTCAATAATGACATAAATGAAAGCAGGTTGGAAAAGGATAAACAGAAATAACCAATACCATTTATCAGACTTTTAATTAATAATGCCCAGTTGTAAAAAGAAAGATCCGAAGGAGGAGATAAAAGAAGGTAAGAGAAAATTAGGAATGGAAAGAGATTTATAACTTCATGGTTTGTAAAATATACCTCAACCTCATTCTGTGAACCATAACTAGCTACATTGGCTCCAGAAAGTACAGCATCAGTAGAATCTTCTGGTTGAACATTCCTCCCACCACATTGATGTGAACAAGCATTTTCCTGCAAATCCGGAATAGCATGACCGACCGGAGCTATCTCCAATTTGACCAACTTAGTCATCAAAGCAACAAAATTAGCATGTCAAGGTGTGCATTTCTAATGATTGGTTAAAATAAACAAGAGGTAGTGATCCTGTAAAGAAATACCTCATCTAGATATTCTTCCCCAGATGAATGGAACTGTGAATCCCTAGTAACTGCCAAATCTATAGAGAATTGATTCTTCACACCCACAGATTCCTCATCAGCAGTTTTCTGTATAGCCTGCACACATTGTGAAGACCTCAGAGGTAAGAACTTTCTAAGGACCGACATATCTAACAAAAAGAGAGTGACAAATCCATGCATAGCATTTTTCATCCCTGGCTAAACATGAATTTTACTCTAAATTCATGAGTCCCTAAGAGAATTACCAGGGAAATAAAGAAATAGGATCATAATTTACATTGTGGTTCCATTATTTCAGGAAAAATAATTTCACTGATCCAGCACAAATAGATGTCATATGCCATTCCAGACTGCAGTTTCATTTTCCCTTTTTTTTATGAAAATAGAACAGCAGTTCAGAGGAGCAATGTAAAGCATTATTTATGTCTAGGAAAATACAACACCCGCTTCACTTCATACTAGGTAGGAGGTTTTGATATTTTTTACCAAATAGTAGAGAGGTGGTTGGAAAGGGAACTTCAGTAGGAATGCATCTAGCCTTAAAAAATAAGCAATAAAATGAAAATATTACCATAAACTATAACCCAAAAATAGAATAATATAAAAGTAATTTAAAATTGAGGCATACAACAGTCACAAAATTAATTTGTGGAACAGGTCCTTTCGATTCATCAAAACCCGTAGCGTCAACTGATAACGGTAATTGCTCCTCTGATGCAGTATAGTAATCTTTGTTAGTACCTGGATTAGGCTGTTTTATCGCAGAAGAGTTTAGGCAGCCATCTATCAAAATAAAATTAGTATTCAACACTTTTCAGACTGGAATACCTCCACTGCATGATCAGGTTCAGGAACATTGTTATTTGATCTTGTGACAACAGCAAGACTTCCTGGGAGTCCGATTAGTGCATCTTTTGCATCACAGGCTAAATCTAAGGTATCTGATTTGGCCTGTTCAGAAACATAGGGAGCATCCTTTTAAAATAGTTCTAGCAGTATCACCAACAGAATCACAATGATGTAAAAAGAAACAATTTCCCAATGAGCAAGAAATATAAATATGGCATGAACACATGGAAAATCATGCGATCCTTCCTTTTCCAAGTGCATTTTAACAAAACCTTTCAATGCTACATTCTTGTCAGGCATATATTCACACAATTGCCTTTTTAATGAAAATAATTCCATCATGTTTTCAATATAACAGTTATATAAGCTCTAAAGAAATAGCATATAGTAAGATTATTCAAATATAACATATCAAAACGGGCAGAGATTTTAATATAGGTACATAAATTAAATGATCCATCAGATGATGGAATATTGTTAAAACAAGTGAAAGCAAAGTGTGAGCCCAATCATGCATACCACATCCAAAGAATTTTCACACATAGAATCATCAGGATGAACAACTTGTTCCTTCATAGAATCATCAGGATGAACAACTTGTTCCTTCATAGAATCATCAGGATGAACAACTTCTTCCTTCATAGAATCATCAGGATGAACAACTTCTTCCTTCATAGAATCATCAGGATGAACAACTTCCTCCTTCATAGAATCATCAGGATGAATAACTTGCTCCTTCACTGTATCCTCATCTATTGATTTTGGTTCACCCTGCTGAAAGATTCCACTATTTTTAATGTCTGAATTGCATGTTAAAATGACACCAGTACAAACAGAAATTTCCAATGAACTGAATAAGTTTCGCCAGTATAGACAGAAATTTACCTCATCCCAGGGATCCATTTCAAGGGCCTGAAATGGTGATCCTCCAATAATAGTTAAATTCTGAGGCAGTGACAGCTGCTTCTCTTCTGATTCCAAGATACTGTTTCTACTCCCTGGTTCAACCTTGATAAAACAAAGCAATTAATCCATTTTTACCAAAGAATAAAATATATACTTTAGATTAAATTCTCAAGTGCGCCCAGGATATAAGCCACCGAGGAAGCCAAGGCATTCCTTCTATTTCTGGGTGACATGAAAAATTGTAAAGCATTAAGGACAATGCACTGCAGTCACTCTACTAAGTATGGTTGGCTAATCCCAAAGATCTTCAATAACAAGCTGTCAGTAAATGAATAAAATGAAGAAATACAATCAGGAAAAAATAAATACTGAATAGATTTAAGGCCAGTTGAAGAGTATTCACAAGATGATACTTAAAACAGGTTGTGATGATTTAGCAGATACCATGTCCAAAGAATCTGTCCCAGATGAAAGGAAATTGTTAGCCGCTAATTTATCTGGTAATGCCACACAAGTAACTTCTACTGTCTCTGGAAAAGATTGCTGCAAAGTGCATGTTCAAATGAACATAGATTAAAACTGCATTGCAAAATGAGAATCCCTTTAAGTACTTCAGGAGAAGTCCTACTAACCTGAAAAGGAACCATTTGGGAGCCCATTTCGTTCAATAAGTTTTCACCTCCTCTACCTATTGTGCAATCATTCCTCTCTGCTGCTGATGTTAGTGGGGATGATGAACCCACAATAACCTCCGAGTAATCTTGTACAGGCAACTTCTCATTTAGATTTTCAGAGACTTTATTTTCAGTCTCTGTATCAGCCTGAGAAAACATATTTTGTGTTCGAAATGTTCATTACCAAGAAAAAAATAACAATCAATCTACAGAAGGAACATGCCCAATTGAAACATTTCCATGAAAGTAAAAATAATAACCAACCTCGGAACCATCCATTTGACAAACATCTACACAAGGCAAACTTCCAGTATCATCTTTCTCCACCAAACCCTCACCCTTTTCTACATGTACCAAGGCCGTTGAAGAATCAGGGGGGGTAGCAGCCTTTTGGTTAGCAACTTCAGAGTTCTCCATTTGAGAAATGTCAATTTGATGACCCATTTCTTCTTCATCATCCCCTAATTTGGTTTCTTCTATTGGACTATTAGCAGCACTTTTCTCGATAGTCAGATTGGCATTCATAGTGGACGAATTATCAACAGATTCAGGCAGGGATGCTCCCAGTTCAGGAACCATGGATTTGCTATGAACCTCGGCAGTATCAGCCCCAGTATTTTCTACTCTCTCTGGCTGCCGAACTGAAGGACCTCGCCCACAACTTGTCTTAGCAATTTCATCCATACTATCTTCTCCAGTCGCCCACAACTTGTCTAGCACCTCTTGAACTTCACCATGAACTTCAGGATGAACTCGACTGTCATCATCAGAAGCAGGTCCCCTCATGCAAGGAACATCATTGTTTCCTTCAACACTAATAACTGCATGAAGAGCTTCCGTCTTGCTCTCTACAGGAAAGTTATGACTAGAATCCTCAGTTAACTGAACTTCGGAACTAGAACCTTGATTTAAAACACCACCGGTGACCTCAATTGTTCTTGCATCTGCCCCTAAGTTCACCATCTCTAAACCTACAGCTGCCTCATAATCTGAGCTTCCACTAATTCTAACATCATCTGCAACATTAACAGGTGACTTTAGTTTGCTTGGGATACTCATGGCCCCATGATCAAAGGAATCCCCTTTCTGATTTTGCAGCAATGATCTTGTAGGCATCTCAAATCCAGGAGGAAGAGCAGGCATTTCCTCTAAGCTTTCCTCAATAGCCTGTTTCAGGAAAGGTAAAGCCACTTTTATCTCCATTTTCTCATGAACACCAGAAATTTCTCCTCCAGATTGATCATTGGTGCTAACAGAGGGAAGGTTAGTTGAAGTAGTAGCAGCAATTGAAGCAGATAAGTGTCTCTTATCTTCTGAATGCTTACCCCTGGTCACTTCAATTGAGGCACTTCCAGTGATTGTCAAAGGTGGGGAATCCCGCATATCACCCTCTGGTCGCTCACCAACTTTAGTTTTGGAAGCAGATAAAATTTCTTTCATCATAGAAGCAACATATCGCACATTATGACCAATCTTAGAGTTTGTAGATTGTTTTCCTCTGGGGGAATTGTCTGAAACAGCAGGTTTAGTATCCTGACTTGATGCTTGAGCAACAGGAAGTCCACATGCCCTCTCCCTATTTCCTTCCATAATCTCCTGAGGATAATCAACTTCTTTTCCTGTCACAACAGCACCAGGGCTTCCAGTTGAAGTAGATTGAGGAACAGGTACTATGGCAGAGACAGTGGATCCACTTGCGACAGTTGCTTCAATCCCTATTGGGTCTGCAGGCTTAATTTGTAGCTGCTCAGGTGGTTTTGGATCCTGGCCAACACCTCCAGAAGTAGCTTCTGTAACTGAAATTTTTCTCCTCCCCCGGCGCCGTGGTGCTTCTACTGGAATTTGAGGCACTGGGCTGTGAGCCTTTCGTCTTCTTCCCCTCTCCTGGGCTGCAACAGTTTTTTCTTGGGTTGCAACAAGAGAATTAGAGGGGTCAGGCTGTGAACCAGTAGCGGAAGAGGCCATGGATGTCTGATTTGGCTGAACGTTGGATGTGAATCCACTGGGATGTTCACTTGTTATCCCAATATTTTCCAAAGGTACTTCTGCCCGACCCTGACCTCGACGTCTTTGACCTCTTTCTTGTGTTGAAGGGGGAGAAGAAGGAAGATCATTAGCTGCAGATTGCGAAGCAGAAGTAGAGGATACCAAAGGACTTGACTGAGAGTTGGAAGTAAGCCCAGCAATAGGCACTGCTATCACATCCTGAGGTGCCTGCATGCGAGTTTTTCTTCGCTGCCCTTTCTCCTGTATTGTAACAGGAGGGCCAGCAGCACCAGATTCAGTGCAAGTAACAGGAGAGGCAACAGAAGAATTTGGTTGTGAACTGACTGGGGCCACATCTATAGGAGTATTTGGGGATGCAACCGCACTATCTTCCTGTGAAGCAAATGCTGGAGATGGGTTCAGAACAGAAGTTGCCAGTGGGCTAGAGATGGTTCCTACATGTGACTCTACATTAACTTTTCCAGTTTCAGAAGAATGCTGAACAGGAACAGCAGAAGAAGATAAGTTTGCCATTGTTCTCTTTGGTCTTCCACGTCCACGTTTGGCTGGAGTTGTTGCATGATTGGCTGGCATCACCACGGATGCTGGAGTAGAAAGCGCTGGAGCTGGGGATTCAACAGGTTTACCAATTGTTACAGGCTCCATTGCATTTGTGGGAATACTTGTTTTAGCCTCTTGATTGGGTGACCCAGGAGAGTCAGCTTGGCACATTCTCTCAAATTCCTCTTCGGTCATTTGCTCCTCGTAGGACCGCACCTGACAAATGAGGTGAAATCGAATGTGCTAGCATGAAATAATGAACAGGTCAATATGTATTCAACAGTTACCAAAAAGGAAAACTAAATCACCAACCTCTCTTGCACGTTTTCCCCTTCCATAATGTTGAGTATCGAGACCACCGTACACAGATTTTCGCTTAACTCCTACATTTGATGATGTAGTCGTCTTTGGGGTTTCAAAAACTTTCATCACTTCACAAAATACTTTCAAGTCCTCATGAGTAACAAGGCGTGGAGGTAAAGGTTTGGAAACATCCTTTCCATGAGTCTGTACCAATTTGGACCATAATGCCTGAAAGGAAATTTTAAAATGCATCTCAAGAGTTACCCTGCCACACAGAGCAAGCATAAGCAATCGATGCATAAAATAATGTGGAAAATACATACCATCTCTTCTTCATGCCTTTTTTTGTCAACTGACTCAAATATATCAATCTCCGATTCACTGAAAGAAAAAAAAAGGTTCATTCTGTATCTGATTCAAATATATCAATCTCTAAGGGTACTAAAGTTCTGGCACAAACTTGATACTACTGATGCCATTCCATGCAGTAACCAACATATAATTTTAAAATGACTAGGTAATTGAAATGGATAAGCATAAAAACTCAAAGCAAAGATATGAAACTAAATATAACTTGAGAAGAGAACCGCATTTCAAACCCAACCAGTCCTGTCAATGCTAGAATCCTATGTAAACATTTTGCATTCAAATTTGACTGACACAAGAGAGAATCTAGCTAAATATTCCCAATAATATATATACCAATTTCTCAGTTTTCTAAATAAATTATTAAAAGAAAGTTCTAAATTAGTATCACCATAAAATCAGCAAAACAGACCTCCGAGCTATCAAATAATTGAGAGCATCGTCATCTAAAACTGGAGCATCTTCCTCTTTCTTGCACTCCCGTAGGAGCGACTCCAAGTACTCCCTCCTATCTTCCGCACTGTCATGCAAGATAAATAATAATTAATTAATCTAGAGATTATACTGAAAATTCACAATGACCATAATCAAAATAGCTCCTCAAGCTTTTCAGTGTGACCCTGATTTACCTGGTGTTATTATCAAAGAAGCCAGCTGTAATGCTCTGATTGGCCACCCCAAGCTTGTGCTCTGCTGAAGCTCTGACTTGTTCCTCAACAGTTTGAACCTAGAAAAATTAGCAAGAAAATGTCATCAAACAGTAGACACTTCTGAGCATGTGTATTCAGTAAAAGGAAAGTGGACAACTACAAAAAATTCACACTTTTCATAACTGCATTGAAAACCATTCTAGATTCCAAGGTTTGAAGGAAATGGAAGAAAAATGAAATGAACAGGAAAATCCATCCAGATCAACAAAAACACGTCAAACATCTACTCACTGATCTTAGGGCATGCAATCACAGGGGACAAACACAAAAAAATTAACATACAATTTACGGATAACCAAGAGTTCAACACTTACACCACAAAAACATATTCATCATAGATCATGTAATGAAGAGTACTAACAGTTTCAAATCTAAGAACAAGCACATCCTTTTTCTGGCCAATCCTGTGAGCCCTAGCTTGTGCTTGGAGATCAACCTGTAAAATCAAAATTCCAAAAAAAAGAGAGAGAATCACTCTGAGAATCTTATTGAGAAAATTAGGTATTGGAGACGAGTAATTGCATGTCCTACCTGAGGATTCCAATCAGTATCAAATATAATGACCGTATCTGCAGCTTGAAGATTCACTCCAACGCCTCCTGCTCGAATGCTGACTCAAAAGGAACAACCCACAACCAGATTCAGGAAAAAAGTTCAACCACAAAGGGGGCACAAGTCAATGGTTTCGATCAGTGTGCTCCATGAGAACTTTAAAAATAGTAATCCAAAGCTAAATCTTTGTTCCTGATACATAAATATCATAGCAGCCTACAAATAGCGTATACTTACCTGAGTAGAAATATAAAAAAAGGAGAATTGGGTTGGTTGAACATTTCAATCAGTGCACCACGATCACCACCAGAAGTGTGGCCATCTAATCGAAGATACCGATAATGCTTTAAGTTGAGATATTCCTCCATCACATCAAGCAGCCTTGTCATAGTAGAAAAGAAGAGAACCTGAAAGAAAAGATAATTATGATCCCCAGTCATAAACATGCAATAAAAACAATAAATTTCCTCCAATAGTTAATTTGCATACAAACCAAATCAAGATCAAGTAACATTAGAAGGAAGCAATGGGAGAGAACCAAATCTACCAGTTTGATCAAGACAAAGCAGGGACAGGAGAAACAAACAGCTGATGGAAATAAATTAAACAAGAGCTGGTGATGAGTTCATGCAAAATTAGACAGATAATTAAACATGCCGCTTCATCATAGCTTCTGTGATCAAAACAGAGACAATAAATATGGTCTGCTCTAACAATCAAGATGCTAAATACTACAAATAACCATACCCGATGATCGGTTGCCTTCAGTTTTGGTAGCAGTCGATCCAACATCTCAAGTTTACCACAAAGTCTAACGATCGGAGGTAGATAATGCTTTGGTATCAAATTATCAACCTGAATTTGGTCATAGAAATGCTGTGGTTAATTCCCCCACATGAAGTTGATTTTCAATAAGAAGCAATTAATAAATACACCTCCAAACTGCAATGAAACAATATTAATCGGCTTGATAAACTTATGTATGTAATTGCAATAACTAGTTATATCTAAAGGGTCATTTGCACTGCAGAAAGAAAACCTGTATAGAAGTAACATCTTAGTGCAAAATGTTTAAATGTAACACCTTGATACAGAATCTTTCAGATAATGAAACTCCATAGTACAAATGGAGTTAATTTTGAATTAACATGGTCAACTACTGTTGACCTGAACATAATACATGCCTACAGTACAACGAGGTTAAATGCTAAATGTTAGAAACTCTTGGATTTGATTATTGGTACCATGGAATTATATTTTTCAAAAGGTTGTATACCATGATATTGCATTTTATATTTTTTGTACTAAAATGTAAAACTCCGCAAAGATTTTGTACATGTCATCCAAGTTTCCAGTGAGGGTCATGGGTTACCATATATACATATACCAATTCACAGTGACAATTTAATTCTTTCTTTAAATAGATATAAAAGATAAAAAGCATACATCATCTGCATGAAGCTGGCTAAGATACGGATGATTGCAAATGTTACGAAGCTCCATGACAGAATTCTGCACTGATCTTGCCTGGCAAAATAAACTTAACTAAGCTCATGACAGTCACAAAAAGAAAATGAAATACCATATACAAAATGTTACAGATACCCAAAGCAGACCTTTGAAGTCCCAAGTGACCCAAGATTTTCCTCAACCCTCTTCATCAAAAGAGTTTGATATGCAGAGGGTTCACACCTTATAAGCCTTTCAATCTTTTCAGGCAATTCATTTTCAACCTATTTCAAGTCAAATGAGGTATAACAACAAGCTACAGTGACTCATCGTGCAACATAAATACTGAGGAGAAACCCAATAATTAGATCAGATAGTCTCCATATAATCTCATTCAAAGAGACATAAATAAAGGTATTTTCCCAGTTAAGACAGACCAGATGAAGATCATGCTCAGGAACAATAATAGAAGTACATTATTATTCACCTTATGTTTCAGCCTTCGAAGTACAAATGGCCTAAGCACTTGGTGAAGTCGATTGATAATCAAAAGATTCTCCTCCTCAGAAAGCAATGCCTAGATATAAATGAACTAAAAAATTAAGAATGTGTACATATATATGTATAAACATATCAACAAAACAATGTACCATACCACAAACTAATTAAAACTTACTTCCTCTGCTGAACTATCACCATTGCTTTCAAATGGTTTGTTAAACCATTGAGAGAAATCCTCTGATGAGTTGAAAATGCTTGGTAATAAGAAGTTAAGCAATGCCCATAACTCCTCGAGATTATTCTGGAAAATTGTTTATATATCCACCCAAATTAGATGCAGAAAATAAGACAAAAATTTTGAATTAGTATTTAACCTAGTCATTTGATATATTAACCAAGCATTACAAGAATAAAGTATTACATAATAAAGAGGACAATACATCCTTTGTAGATAGATAAACCGAGCATGATAACAATCAAAACATTTAGATAATAAAGCTATACCTGCAATGGCGTCCCAGTTAACAACAACCTGTGGGAACTCCGATAGTGCTTCAGGTCAGCATTTAACTTGCAGGAAGCATTCTTGATTCGATGTCCTTCATCAATTATGATATAGTGCCAATGTAATTTGCTTAATTTTGGTCTGTCGTGCTTGTTCATCAGATACTCATATGTAGTTAATAGAACGTTAAATTTCTGGTGAACAATCTTTTCCCTGTATATAAAGAGCATGAGTCATATTTCTCATATACAGAGTATATTCTCCACCTTTTGCATAATATACACATAATAATGAAGAAAACAATAAAACTTTCAGGTTTATAATACTAGTTTTGGTTCCATTAAAGGAAGGTCGTCTAGACTCGTGAAGCTTACTTGAACAAACGGCGTCTTTCCTCCGGCGGTCCTGCATATACAATTTTGTGCACTGCAGGGGCCCAAAAGTTAATTTCTGACTCCCAACCAGGCAGAACTGAGGATGGAACCACAACCAAGAAAGGCCCTCTATCGTTTTTGTTTTCCATCAGATAGCAAATTAAAGAGATGACCTATAAAAGAAATATTATGTATATAAATTTTACATTCAAAAGTTCTCTACAACATATAGCTCGAAACATATTGGCTGTAATGAAACAAACAAGTCTTTAACTAACCTGAACAGTTTTACCAAGGCCCATCTCATCAGCAAGAATTCCATTTAAATGATTGTTGTATAGTGACACCAACCATCTCAAACCATTCATTTGGTACCTAAAGGCCAATTTTTTATGCAATGAGAATATGAACAGAAAGCAAAGGCAAACTCCTAATGATCATAGATAAGAGAAAAAATATGAGACTTTTATGCTCGTTATCAAAGAAAACAAACATCGTTACTTGAAATTTACCACAATTTCCATGCTACAAAGGAATGGAGGAGTTGAAATGGAGAACTTTCTTAACACAAAGAACAAGCTCTACTTACTCTCTCAACTTCCCACCCAGAAGCATAGTAGGCTGTTCCGCAATACTCTCTTTTATACTGCATAAGGTAATTTATGTTGAGTGAATATAGTAAACTAAATAGTAAGAACCATCAAGTGTACTATTAAATAGGAAAGTTAATTAAAAAAAGGATTCTTGAATCTAAATCGAAAATTGTCTACTAAAAGTAGCCTTCTCTACAAGCATATGCTAATCTAAAACTAATAAGTAGACTAGGTGAGGTCATCCACACCTGTGAGCCATCAGGTAGTACTTTTCATTGCTTTCTTTATAATGCTGCCACAAAAGTTCATAAAGAATATGAGCCAAAAGAAAGCATCTTGCCAAGAACTGTAAAACGAAGAAGAAAAAATTGCTTTTTTTCACTTAGGGATAAATGAACTGTAAAATGTTGCCTACTTTAGCCTGGTCACTTTCATCATCATTCTCAGCAGCAGTCTCACTGTTCTCCAGAAAGTTTTCAGTTTGGATCTCTTCTGCATCATGCTCAGAGGATCTGGCTGCAGTCTTGGCCTCTTGTAGCTTAGAGCCAAGCTTTTGCAGATATTTCTCAGTTTCCTTGAGTAACTGCTTTACACGATCTGATTTTGCATCCTGTAATCAGTAGATAATTCCTTAAAGAAATAGAAAAAATCACAACAATGAACTCAAAGTCAACACAAGAGCAAGGTAATACCTGCACCATACGCAAGTATCCTTCAACATCATTGATCTTCAGAAGAGTAATCTTCTCGCGTTGAATCCTGTCAATCTTTTCCCGGTGTGTCCTTTCCTTTCTTTTGTGCAGCTCCTTCACATACTTATTGAATCCCTTCAGGCGTTCTCTCTTAACTTTAAAAGCATCTTCTAAGCGTTCCCTGGGATAAAATAACAGAAATTTTTCTAAAGTTGGAGACGTTCATATCAACCTCTTGGGGCAATAAATGTGCATACATATATACATTCATTTATTTATAGACTAAAATATCAAATAAAGTGCATAAATTTGCCAAATTGCTCAATTCAGATGCAAACCTTTTATTTGGCTCAATTCACATACAAATCTTTCACTGATAGCTCAGTTTTTATAAAGGAAGTGTCTTTGAACTGAGCAATTAATGAAATATTTGCACCTAAATTGAGTCAAATAATAGGTTTGTACCTAAATTGAGCAATTGTGTAAAACTTTGCACATTAACTGGGATTTTAATCTTATTTATATAGAAGAGAAAATTATTTTAGCACATATAAGGAAAGAATAAAATGCACAGAAGCAGCAATAAGAGCCTACTTATGAACTTCTATATCACTGAAAAGCTTGAGGCTTTAGCCTTATTTATATGTAAAAGAAATTTACTTAGCATATATAAGAAGGAAAGATTAAATTGCTCATCAGCAGAAATAAAAGAATACTTGTGAACTTCTATATCACTGAAAAACTCCTTCTGCCTCTCACGGATTCTTCTTTGACCCTCTTCCTTCATTTTCTGCTCATATCGTTCAATTTGTTTTATCCTCCTCCCATGTTTGTGCTTTTTGAATGATCTCAAATTGTCCATATCAGTAACAATAGGCTTGAAGAAGTCACCAAGGAAATCACTATAAAAAAAATAAAAAACGGATGTCAATAAATAGAACAAAATTTGCTAAACCTCGTATTTTTAGAAAAAAAATAACAAAAAGAGTGCATACTAAGATACCTTCGCAGGCGCCGTTGAAGAGCCAACAACTGAAGTTTCTTCAATTCTATGACACTTTTGGTCTTGGCAGATATGTCCTCGGACAAACTCACTGTTTTCTGCAAAATTATTAAGCTAAACGTTATATAGCCATAAAGAAAAATGAAGCAAACAAGAAATTTTAAGGCATATAAATACTGAAGTATCCAAGCTCCATCAGGAATCCATACAGAATTGAAATTTGAAACCAGAAGATAAATCAATATGCACATCAAAGAAATAAATGGAAACTTCAGAGACAAAAATTAATGGAAAGCATGTTAAACCATGTCCATTACAAACCTAACACCAAAATTCCATCACAAACAGCACCAAACATTAAACTTTATAGATATCGATAAACTAAATAACATAACCAGATATTCACATCCAGAGATGCAAACACATCTATGAATTATGTCATACAAAAATACTTGGGCAACAATTTATTGATATATTAGCCATCTCTTATAGGTGTTACTTTTAATTTCCAAGGATTGAAACATTTGGAATTTCCAAGGATTGACTTCCCTGATATAAATCAGAACTAGATCCTTGCAAGCAGTTCTCAATGAGCCTATGGCCTGGAGATATCCTTAGGGTACAGGATACAAGGATTTCAAAGATGTCATATAACTATCATAACCACAAATTAGCACACTCAACCTCCTTCCCTTCAAAACACAAAGAAACCTTGTAATGCTAGAAAACTCTTGAAGGAGGAGAAGATCTCCAATAGGTTTTATGCCAGGAGTAAAAATGCCCTAAGTGCAAAACAAATGTCCCATAGGACCCTGAATGCTTGAAAAAATGCCCCATAAATCCTAATAACACTTTGTATCTTTATCTTCACCTCATGAGATAGTCGGGAACCTCAAATACCCTAGACCATGTCTGACCTACTATATGGAAAATAGTACAGCCCCAAAACCTCAAGGTATTCAAAATGGAAAAGCAAAAACATTTGCAGTTGCCCCGACAAATTGTATACCCATGAGATGCCAAAGGATTTCTTGGAACTCCTTAAATTTCAGAATGATGAGATTTTTGAAATTCCTATTTAAGAAATGCCATGCCCCATGATTGGTTGGACAGTTTTCAGAACCTGTTTCTCCCACTCCCACCCCCTTCCTCTTATCTTCCCTGCATAAAAATCTAAAGATACAATACACAATATCAAAGCCTATAGAGCACAAAGGGGAAGCATATACTATTACAGAACAAACCTTTAAACGATCAAAACAATGGGAAATTCTGCGCTCAGTCTTCCGATGTTTTAGTGACAGATTTTGCTCCACTAAGAATTTCTTTTTCTGCCGATCCATGATCCATTTCTCCAACATGGTGTATTTTGGGGGTGGTAAAAAAATAGAAGCAGACTCATCTTCCCCTTCTTCATCTGTTGACTTTTCTACCACTGAAGAAAATTTTATTTTTACGTGTGCAATAGATCAATTTCCTTATCAATCATCATATTATGATTTTAGCATGAATTCTTACCATGATGTGCCTCTTTGGAAATCTCATTATAAATATCCGTTCTGGTGACTATTTGAAGTTCAGCATTACTTCCTGAGACTGGCTTTGAATGTTCCCTTCAGTGAATAAGAAGGAATCATATTGTGTACATCAATCCATTAATGTTAATGATTTCTTGCAAATGGCAAGGACAACACATACCTGACAGTAGAAGATACAAATGAGCCTCCAGGAGCCTCACCAACACCACTAAAATTACTACGCTTAGTCTCCAAATTCAATTTTTGATTCATCACAGCTTGTGGAGAGGCTAGAATGGACTTGACATTTTGTATATTATCTCTCTCCAAACTGCCTGACACATTATTAGCAGCCAGGTTCATTGTGTTTGAAGAACTTATATTCTTCAATTCCGTTGGCTGAATTGCCTGGGAATCCATAGTTTGGTGCATTTGAATGCCAAGGCTTCTATTATTTTCTATCAATGTTGGACCATTGGCTTCACCAGCTGACAAATGTGTAGCAGAAAGACTTCCAGCTGAAGAAAAACCAGTAAGAATCTTCTCATTTTCTCCACATTATTCACTCTTTCAAATTGTATTAAAACATGAGGAAGTTTACCTGGTTCATTCGATGGCTGTGAATTGCCTCTATGGTCTGGCTCCTGACGAAGTCCACCTGACGCACTTCCTACACTTCAGAATCAGTAATCATAACCAACAAGTGAAAGAATATTAAATAAAGACTATTTACCATCTCTGGGGGAGATATTTCCAAGGGCTATTTCTAGATGTAATTGCTTCGGCGTCAAACCATTTCTACAAGAAATAAACCACAACATTAGATATATTAAGTGTTTTCACATTTGCCACCATAATTTTTATAACAAGAGTTTAATGAGCATGTCAAGACCTAAATGCTAAAAAAACAAGGCATTGTGCCCTAAGCTGCTTTAGCTGCTGCTCATTGAAAGGAGTGCCAGGTACTGTAGAAGCCCTAGAAACAAGAGATTTTCCAGCATCTCTGGCACCTGTACTTCTAGGTACATGTGTTACTTCAATAATAGAGTTCCTCCCATCCTGTAAAAAGAGAATATTTACTATTATTTTAATGATGTTGGTCGGCAATAATAGATTCTTTGCAAAGAGCAAACAATAAAATATTTCCTGGGATGAAAATTCATGTTATTGAAAAGTAAAAAGGAATCAAAGAAAAGCAAGAAAAAACATAGCTGCAGTCTTAGACAAAAGGCATATATATTCATCATTTAGAGTATACAATTTCATATTGCATGTAAGTTGTAATCTGCCTCTTCATCAGCAACAGGCGGAATAATAATTCTAATTTCCTTCATTGGAAATTTGGAAATGGTTTAAAATCCACTAACATAAGCAGAATGAAACATCCCTTTCACATTCTCTATACAAACTACTAAAAACAGCATGAACTCTATACAACCTAAACCATGTATTCCAGCTGACCCAATTACCCAAACCATCCACCAGCCAGAATTGCACTATTCATTTTCCTTTGAAATTCGAATTGGAAAAGAGAACAAGAAAAATGGAAATCACTCAATACCGAGAAGAAATAAACTGGTCTAAGCTCCGTATACCCATAGAGAAACTAACAAGTGCAAACAGAATTAAAGGATGTAAAAAAAAACTAATTTAATTTTCATCCATAACATAGAAATTGCACCCTAACCATCCACGACTAAGATTATAATGGATTTGTACAAAACAGTCTGCTTTTACTTTCACTAATAGATCAAGCAAATGCAAGATAAATGGAGCACTTCAAGTATCTCACTCACATCAGAAGGTTGAAAAGAGGAAGAACTTGCAGCATTGAAAGGATCAAAGTTCCTCAGCTCATGATTTTTTGTGGCTGGATCTTGGTTTTCAAACAGAGAACTATTGGGCTGAATTAGATCCTCTTGCTTCTTCCTAAGAGAGGACTGAAGATGCTCCATCTGAATGGTAGTCTGGGTTATATTAAAGTTTGCATTATCGGCACCTCTTAAAGAGACACCCGATGCATCCACTTTGCTCATTTTTCCCTTCCTTGGATTAACTATGTTATTATTGTCAGGTTTCTGTGAGTCATCAGCATGAGATTCTGTGGCCGCTATTGAGTCTCCCCTTTTCCTCTTAGGCTCGGCTTTCTTGCTATCTTTTTGATTACCTGGTTTTGAATAACTTACAGAATCTCGCCTCTCCTGAGACTGTGAATTGGCAGACCTGGTTTCCAAACTAGAGGGGCTTTCTTGATTGAAAGATTGGTTACTCCTAAGAGTCAGGGGCCCTTGATAATACTCATGCCCCCCAGAACTTGGACCAGCAACTGCCCTGCCTGATGCAAAAGTGCTGCTCTTGGACATATCATGTTCAGCCAAGCTTGTATTTGTGCTTGTCGACACTCCCGTTGCCTGCATAGGTTCTGCGAAAAATTGCCACATCCAAAGTTGATAAAAGACGTGCATTGGTGTAAACATTCCTCAAATAAACATAATTGTAGAAAACTTTTACCTGTATGTTTAGATGTTGTACCATCTCCTGTTTGAGGACCCGCAGACAATGAAAGCCGAGAAGACTTTAGAGCCTCTATATCTAAACCATGTTGACTAATTACAGTCTCCATAGCCCTTTTGGTCCAAAAAAAATGTATTAGAATTTATTTTAGAACAAATAGCACATTACATAATGAAATGCCTAAAAAATTTAAAAAAAAAACAAGAACTTGTTTCATAAACTCGTCAGAAATGCTAGAGGATAAATCTGCAGGGTCACAGTGAAGATTGTGCAAAATTTTTATTTATAACTGCCTTGCAATCTATTAATCAAACAATTCCATATTTTTCCTTCCAATTAAGGTAGCAACCTCCCTCCCACAGGGGGTCTGAGTTTATCTATAAAATTCATCAACCCAAAAATGAGCAAATGCATTTAAAATTGTTTGTTGTCATGGACAAATTCAGGGGAAACCTCTGAAAATATTTTAATATTGGAGTTTAGACACATAATAGTTCCAAAATTGAATAGATTGAGTATGGTTACTAATTCATTATATACGGTGCCCAACATTATCGTGGGCATAATTCTCAATCTCATCAACTCAACTGAAAAATAAGATCACAGAATGAATTTAAGGTTCTTTTGATTTATGGTTTACAAGATTGGTCTCTTTAGTATGAAAACTAAATTATTTCTATTCTTGAGCCATTTACATTACAAAAGTACTTTCAGGATAGACAACCTTACAGGGTCAACAATGATGTTTGATTTTTTCATACAGATTAGTCACGAAAGAAAGCTTTTAAAAGCATCAAATAAAAAACTAGAGAAAAGGAAAATGGAATAGAATATGATGGCCTGCCCACATTTGAGGATCTGAAGGTTGCATATCATTTAAAAGAAATACAGGAAAATTCTGGATATATTCCAAGAATAAAGATAGCTATATACATGAAAAATTTTCCTATGAAGTTCTATGCATGGCCCAATTCAGAAAACTTCATGTTCCTCGCATACTACTTTACAAGATCTATGGTAATGACTCGTATTTTGTGGGATCAGCATCTCTGATTTAGAGTCTTCAGGCCAATATGAGGAATTTTCACCATCATTCTCAATGAAAAATGCAGAAAATGCTATCAAATATGTTGGAAGCACCATTAAAAAACATAATAGAAATAAAAAAAAATAAAAAAAAAAAAGATATCCTACCTTGATATCACCTGGTATGGCATGGAATGTTCTTTACCACTTGATTTCATGTGCTGCAGAATCTGAAACAGGCACATCCAATGTAAAGGTGCTAATTCAAGCAATTGTAAAATGCAAAAGCCAGCAAAAGATACTCCACTTCCCACAAGAGAAACACCTACCACATAAAGTTTTGTGGCCAGTTTTGCCGGCTCATCTTTAGATTCTTGGATGAGCTTCTGAAGAAACTTGGCCGCCTCCAACTCTACATTCTGTGGCGATGCCATCTTCCAGCAAAACTCCACTGACGAGGAGAAGGGAAAAGGGATGCCCCCTTAAGAATATTTCAGTTCCTGTAACCTATGCAGGCGTTACATTAGTGTAAGAAGCCACAATACTCTGATACACTATGCTCAGATGTATATTTAGTATCCAACTTGCATCATCAATGCTAACAAAGGAAATAATTCTCACTCAAATATTGTGATAAAAATACCATGTAAATTCTGCCAACTGAACTAAAAGCAGAGCTTCTATTCTGCCAAGTAAGGCCGACACTCCATGTGAATGCATAATTAACACTTTAATTCTAAACCGAGATAAGAAAAGAAACGGGCAACGCCTCCGATATAGAAGTAGGAACCCTAAAGTCCGGAATTTTCAAGCATCGGGGTTTTGAATAATCAAGGACTATAAAACAATATAATGGAGGAGAAACAGGGATCGTGAAGACAGACACGATTTTTGCGAGAAGAGATGAGACCTTACCCAGTGCTTGTCGTCCGAGTTCACATGATCATTGAGGCGATGAAAAGAGAAAAAGCTCCACTGTCGACGAAGAGATGGAGAGGTGTTTTGTAACTCATTCTAAGTCAGCACCTCCCGTTAGCCTTTTTTTCCCGAACTTAATTTATTGGGCCTAGGCCCAATGACATATATAAAAAAAATTAGTCCAATAAATCGTTGACCCGATCATACTATTGAGGAAAAAAATCGTACTCCATATATCAAACATGAATTTGTTTAGTCTGTAATATACTATTTAGTATATTATTAAATATTAAAATATTCGAATATTGTTAAATATTATATTATAATAATTGAATACTATTAATATAAATAAAATTTAAAAAACATAAACTGTGATGATTGATGCCACTAAATTATATGTATTATTATCATTTATTTATTTTTTAATATAAATATATATTATTTATGTTGACATTTATTTCACATATTTTTATTTTGTGTTAATATCTTATTATATATGATATATTTTTAGTAATATAATTCAATTTAAATAAAAATGTATATACATGAAATAATATAAGATCAATTAATAAAATATTTAACTAAAATACTAAAATAAAAATGAGACGTTAATATTACCTACCCCTATGAGTGGGAAATTACATGGCTATTTGAAGATATATTGAAGGTTATTTTTGTTTTAATAGGTTTTAATTGGATTCAAGTAATTAATCTTGTATTGAATTGTACTAAGTTTAATTTGCTTATATCATAATAAATGAGAGATGATAGACCAATAAAGTTATATTACCTTATAATAAATTACCTTATAAGTTAAATTAATGTTTAACTCTCTATTAATGTCTTATTTGGTATTCTATTGATTATCTTAGGAGTTAAACTCATTAATATTTCATTTTTGGTTAAAGGATAAAAGAAATTGAATGTATTAGAGAATTTAAATGTCTACAATATTTTATTAAAGAATTATTTTCAAAAAAAATCTTCTTAATTATGGACTACTATGGTAACTTTACACTAAGATGATAGCATGGTAGTGAAAGAGTTTACATGTGGAGTGAGTGAACTATAAAAAAAAATAGTGAGTACAAGATCTATTGTACATGATTAATCAAATACTAAAAAATATCTATAAATAATGTATAAATATTTATAAATTTTTTTACTTTAATGTTGCTTAAATTTGAGAATTCATATTTGCAAGCATATATTATAATGTTAAAATTTTTATTTTTCAAACCTGCACAACAAGTATATACTAATAAAATTATCCATTACATATTTATCAATTTCATTATTTAATAATCACACAATTGCAAAATAGAAATACACTACTATTACATTTATGGTTTATAGCAAATTTATCCAACACCTTAGTACGAACACTAATCCGACCACAATTTTGTACAAATTACCCATATCAAACTAGAATATATAAACTAAGTTACTCATCACATACATAACCATAATGTGCACTATTTAGAGAATAGATGTCACGCTATAATCTGATTCTTTAGGTCAAGTACACGTGTCAACCCGTCATATACTCTCGATACCATCATAGTGAGAAGTATCACTATAGGAGTATTGACAGAACCAATTCTTAGAGTATTTAAGCATATCATGTTTTGTAGTGAAAACTTAAAAGTTTTATAAAATGGTCTATTTTTTACAAGTAGAATTGTTTAACCATGGGAAAAGTAGTGACTTACTTAAGGGAAAAAGTCGTGTGCCCTTTCTCCCGAGTTTCTCTTCCTTGATTCTCGGCTCTATCGGAACTGATTCTTAATGAACAAGGCCTTACCTTTCTCATCCGTTCTTCCCTCACACCTGAAAAATGCATTGGGGGAGGGGATGAGCTAATGCTTGGTGAGTGAGAGGACCGCTAATCAAGTATTTTATGGCTCAATGTCGCATCTACTCAAAACCACATTCTTAACTTAAATCAACTATCACGGGGCTCGTGCCCCTTCGTACTCTAGAGGTTCACCAACCTCTAGGTCGTGTTTATTTCATCTAGGTCTCCATTAGATACATGGGTTATGAGGATAGTCCGCTCTCTAGCCTTGATCTCTTGGTTAGGCCTAGTTCTCGGGTAAAGTCAATTTCACATTGTGACCCGGTTTGATTGGAACTATGTGCACAATCCGCCACCTTTCCTTATACTAACCAGATATTTCTACCCCATTAGAATAAGGAAAGTAAAGGTGTTGCATTCAGACGATCTTTCCAAAATAAAAGTATCACATTGATTTAAATGTAAGTTCGTACCTGATAGAATGACGTGATATGGTTCAATTTCCGTTGTCCTTACAACCTGTGTACCTCCCTAAAAAAAATTACGGGAGAGGGTGAGTCTTTTAACTCATTGAGAGGTTAGCTATCTATGTATCCTAACTTTCACATTTGAATTTAAGCCTTTTTTTTTTTATTTTTGCACACATTGAGAGGTTAGCTATCTATGCACCACGTTTCTCATAAAGGGTTTACACATTCACAGAGCAATTCCCTACTGCTCCACTTGTGGACCGGAGTACCTTTACCATCCACCCTAATAAGAGTCAATGACTTCTACCCTAAGTATAAGTGGACATCAGTTTATTAGGTCCCTTTAAACCCTCCATTTTCCTTTAATTATAATGTGGGCCCAAATTTTTCAAAAATTTTCGAATTGCCCCCAAGTTTTCTCAAAATGACCATTTGACGCCCAATTTCTTTGAAATTAATTGTTAGCCCTTGATTTTTTTTGAAAATTGCACTTAGGTCACTCAATTTTTGAAAATCCCCAATTTTCCCCCAAATATCTTCCATAATTAGTCACTTTTGCCTCGAGATCCAATCTCGTCAAATTGAAAGCCAAAATCATTTCAATTGCCTCCTAGCATACTATTAATCGGTTTATCTACCTCCCCACGACCGGTCTATGCTTTAAATTGTCATTTTTAGACCATAAACAAGCTTAAACGGAGCTTTACCGAAAAAATAAATTTAGAGAGAAAGAGTTTCAAATTTTTACCGATGGAAGTACGGTTGTCGGAACTCTGAATTTGTGGAGTTAGCTCTCGCCAAGAGGATCCTCTAAGGATCGAAATTCACTCCAATTGGTATACTAGTCTGGGGGATTTGGTCAGTGAACTCTATCCATTTTCTCTCTCTAGAACTGTAGAACTCATAATGGAGGTGGAATGGACTTACTTGAAGACTAAAGGGGATCGAGGGTCATTTCAAGGGAGTTATGGGAGGTGGGTTTCAGCTGTAGAAGCCAGAGACATCCTTAATTCCGTTGGCCAAAGGTCAGCTGCTTCAAGTACGTCGGAGCAGCTTCATTGTGTGATCACTCCAGTGGCTCGTCGGGCTAAGGGTGCAGCTAGTCGGAGGACTTCTCCTCGGTTTTGTTGCCACCGACTAGAGCTCCTTAGGTTGAGAAAATGCCCAACGCCAAAGCTCTGGTTTGCAATTCCCCGAAAAATGGAGCAGTTTACCTTAAGGAGGGTGCTTCTTATATAGGGGTCTCAATAGGGCTACCGACCGACGTCGGACTGACCCTATTCCGATGGCAAATTTTCTGGATGCGGAAGACCGATTCAATTGAACCGATTTTTTTGTAATCTGAGACATAAACCGACTAGTTTAAGCTCGATTCAACTAGTTTTCTAAAAATTAAAAAGTTTACAAATTAATCTAAAATAAAAGTTTGAACCGATTTGTATGGATTCAATACAATTTAATATGATTTTCTTTAATTTTTTCAGATACTTGATTCAATTGTTAATCTCTTTGATACTTGAAATTTTTGGACCATCTCTCATCCCACATCATGGCAAAATAAAACTTAGTTTATGTTGGCTAAATGAAATGAGTTTGATTGTGCAATAAAAAAGATTGAGTTATAGACAAAGAGTATAGTCAACAAGTCTCATACATTCCAAGGGTTACCCACTTAAAAAAGTGGTGGAAGATGAGACCAATACATCAATCCACGATGAGTACAGGAAACCTATGTATCTTCCTTTCCTTGCCATCTTTATCATTAGGAAATTTCACCTTACCTTAACTTACTTGCCCTCTCCACGACTCCACTCCAAGAATAAGTAATGTCTAGTTCCCGAATACTTTCCATCTTTTGGAAGGACATTATTTTCTCCCTCCCCGAATCTGCATCTAAACACCATAAATCTTACATCAGGAGAGTGTCAACATGGACTAAGAAATGGGATATGCCTAAACTGATATTGTGATGTGACTCTTGTCTGCATGCAATACCTCTCGGCAGAGAAATTCAACTACCCAAACATGTGGCGAGCTAATGTACCTTTTTCAGAGCGGAAATACTTTCCCTGATGTACCCTGAGCCATGTTGGTCCACTCATATGGGCTGGTGTTCTTCTGGGATGCCTTAATCAGTTCTAGAAGTGCTTGATTTACCTAAAATCAAATGCAGGATCTCAAGTCAAAACTGGTTTTCCTGATATGAATTTGTTATAATAACCATTTTTGTACAATATACTAACAATTAATTGAAAGGAAGAAGAAGAAGAGAACCAAAAAAAAAAGAGTTGGTAGGCCAAGCACCTCTTCTGGCCTCTCATGACTCACAAGGTGCCCGCCAAGAAGATCGATCAATCTAGCTACGGGTTGCAATTTCTCAGCTAATTTCTTAGCATAATACATTTGAGCAATGACATCATGCCTAAAAATGAGGAAAATTGGACCTTATATCAGTAAAGGACGATCCATATTAACAGTTGCACCTGTTAGGGTCCCAACTCCAGAAGAAAATTGAGTTTTTCCTATGAAATCTTTTAAAAATAAAATAAAAGTGGAGAGATATGTCATTTTCCCTGTAAGTAAAAAATGGCATACTTAATGCTATGTGCTCCACCAGAGTTGCAACTATTTATTAAAGAAAAAGGTGGAATCATGGAAATAATGACAGTTCAAACATCCATTTCCATGTTCTTTGAGAAGTTATTTCCACATACCTCCCGTGAATGACTGATACAAGAAGTCCAGCCGAGCGGATTGACTGGATCTCTGATTCGGTCATACTGTGGTTCCAGCATGCACTGATTTGACCATCAAAACCACACCCTGATTGCATCCCAGTTTCCGATATGGCTTTAACATATTCCTGCAAGTCATCACATGGCAATGTCAAGGTCAGAATACGAAAATATTGGGGGTCACAAGAATGATGCAATTCACAACATTAATCGCCTATTAATTACTAGGAGCATCCCCTCATTTTCCCATTATTTAACCAAAAACATGATACCAGTCTTCAATATACAAAAAAATTAAGCTTTTAGAAGAGTCACTGGCGAAACCATTTATTTTAGAAGGGTCACGGATGCTTCTCATGCTACCATATTAAGTATGCATCACAATATCATCCAGATGGCATTCTAGGGGTTGTATAAACAAGAAACACAAAATGCATCCCAATCTTTGAATTAAGATCTAAATGGCTGGTAAAAAGTTTTCATTGGATAACTTCATAAGACATAACTTCTGTTGTGATGGGACAAAATTTCACTGCAAATGGTCTTGCTTACCTTTCTATAGATGGAAGATCTATATCATGATTAAGGGATACACAAGCACACTGATTTGCAGCAATCAACTAGAAACAAAAGGCACAGTTGCTAAATACAAATAAAGGTCATGGAGTGAGAAAAAAAACAGAAAGATTATTTGCAATACTTATTACGAAACGTTAGGGAAAGCAGGATAAGGACTGCCCAATTATATGAAAAAAATAATGGTATTCAGCAGTAACCCCTATATAAACAACTTCTTGTATACAACAACTATGGTATTTATAGTGAAATTACAGCAGAGAACAGAGTAAGTAATAATTTCAACAGAAGCTAAATAATCATATGCATTCTTACTTGGTGAAGTATTTCCCTTCTGGTGTTAGATCCAACATATTCTTCTAGATATTCCTGCATGCAAACATAAACCATCACATGTCATATGGTTAAAAGAGACTTCTATTTCCGGAAAAACTAAATTTACACGTCAACCTCCTATATTCTGGAACAAGCATGTTTCAGTGCAACAAAGTCTCAAGGAATTGTTATATCATCAATTACGAACCTTGGTATAGTGGGTATCCAAGTCTACAGCAGCACGTTGCTCTGGAGTTTTAGCCCTCAAAAAACGGACTGCAATTGATATAGTTTGTCTATCAAACTACAAGAGAAAACTGGGGTCGGTTAGTTAACTCAATTACTGAATTGCAAGAGTAAGATGAGACCAGATAAATGATATTTCCCAGCAGGAAGAGAAAGGAACAAAGGTTCTGCCTGTTTTGCTTTAGAACTCTCCTACAGTCTTCCAAAGATTAATAAAAGGAATTTTTTTAATGTGTGAACAAAAAGAAGATGCCATACCCGTGGAAAACATTCAAAACCTCCTCCAGTCACATTAAGCAATGCTAAAGATATAACTCTTTGGGGAACCAATGCTGCCAATTTGCAAGCAATCATAGCTCCTGTTAAGAAAAACAAATGGTGTTACCAAGTCTGTCAATTGTATCAGGTTCTGCATCCGTATGAATAATAAGCTTGCTCTTTGGGTGTAATGGAGTTTGGCTTCTGAATTTCAATTCAATTCAGCCTTGAATTAGCTACCAGTGGCAATTACAACTTTATTGGTACCAAGGTCAAGATAGATAAATTCCTGCGATCAGAATCTTCAAAAGCTGAAATCCTGAGCAACCCCGTCAACAGCAGATTAAGATGTTGCGTGACTTTGAACCTTAAAATTTTAAACAACAGCTTGATCAGATACTCACCCATTGAGTGGCCAAACACATGGGCCCTATTCCAGCCTAGGTGATCGAGCAAAGCAATAGCATCTTCCGCCATGATTCTTGTTCTGAATCATTTAAGCAGATAAATCAAAGTTAATTTTGCAGGGAATTGTTTTCTCTCACAAGTTAGAACTATTTGGTTAGCACTACAAAAAAAAAAAGAGGTTCTCTTGTCGGTTTGATTATCAGACATGAAAAAAGTGAATCCCGAAGGCCTGATTGGAGAACTGATCATATGACATTCTTCTCTTGCTAGAATGGCATATCGTAAACATAAAAAGGCATACACAAAAGAAGCTGAAATCATTGGAGAACTCACGAGTATTCCGATTTTTCAACGGGAACGGAGCTCTGACCAACGCCGCGGTTGTCAAAAGCGCAGACCTGTATTCCCTGTTCACCGTTGCCGTCCTCATCACCAGCATTGAAGTCTGTAACTAGGTCATTTGCAGCACAGGGGACGTTGTCGTTTGGCTTGTCGGTCCCCGTCAATCCCTTAATCTGCGGGCCCCATCCACCATGCGTCGCAGCCAATCCTGCCCAGCCATCAACGAATCATCAGAAAGGACCCGTTAATATACAGTCCAATTCACGAGTAGTAAGATTCAAAGAAGGTGTTGACGAGGCAAGACCTATGACGAGGAGGACCTTGACGGGACCTCGACCGTAGGTTCTGTAGAAGATACGAATTCCATCATTTCCCACCTCGCAGTACGGCATTCCTCCCAAACAAACGAAGAAACAAAGATGCTGCAGAAGAAGAATTATAAAAGCTGTTGGCTTTGAAGAGGGTTGATGATGGAGAGATTATGGGAGGATGGATGGATGCTTTGTTTTCTGCAACTTCTTACCCGGGAGGAGGAAGCTATAATAAATTAATTAATATATATATATATATATATTTTTTAATTTCTTTAGAGGAGTTTGCTCACGTGGCGGATAAGGAGCTGTTGTCGCCACGTAAGATTGGACGGCTCTTGAAACCAGTCAAAACAAAGGACCCGTGGGTTAGCAATTTTCTTGTTGGGGGGTGAGTGCAACTTACTATTTTTGCTGAATTCTATATTTAATGATTTGGCAATGTAATGTAGCTGATAGCACCAAAGATATAACATTATTTTTGGACTCTTTGGATTTGGTTTGCCAGGGACAAAATTTCCAAGGTGGGCAGACAAGAAGCAACGTGTGTACAATTAGACTGTCAGGTGCTGGAATTGTGCAACTTAAGAGGATGTGACCCAGCCTGGGAGGATGCTCAAACGAAATGCTCAGTTGGGTACTCGTGCTCGTACCCATTGTAGTCGTAATACAGCCTCTCTCCTTTTGATATGTCTCTGTTTGCAATGAGAAGTACCCGGCACTCTCCATCTACGTCGAATCTCACGCATTTTAGATTCTGTTTTTTTCTTCCTTCCCTGCAACAATCACCATAATTCCACAAGTTATTCAGGATACATCCAGCATGAATCAGAAGAATCAATCCATTTAAGTGGGTGAGTGAGCTTACGGAGTATGATTGTTGATGCCGTTAATGTAGCGAGCTATATTGGCCTTGTTGTCAGGACATATTACAAGGCTCTGAGAAGGATTAGAGCCAGAAATAAGAGTCATGATGCTGTCCCCCTCATCATTCTCACGATTGCGCAAGTAATCAACATCGCCTGTGTACTCTGTGATGATTGTTAGATCCTTGATCAACTTATCTGCCTCAACAGTGAACCTGTAAAGTGATATATTGAATTCTATTAGATAACACAAATGGAAAATGCAGACATGGTGATTATGACAGAAAAAAGTTGCATACCCTTCACGAGGATCAAAGACAACCATGAGGGGAGGACATTCTCCTCTCCTCATCATGTCCTTACACAAATTCAAGGTCTCAACATCTTCTTTTGGCAACACCTGGTATGTGAGCAAGACAGCTAAGTGAGGGAGATTATCAAGACAGAAATCATGTATGCTATAGAGTTTCTGCCTGGTAAGGCTTGAGACCTTTTCTCAATAGAAATAATTTAATGCATGAAAGAAGGTACAAAATCTTCACGGTGATTGCATTTCATGGTCAGGACATGTCCATAGATAATGAGATTAATTAGTAGACAGATTGAATGCACTATCCTCGCAGTTTGAGAGTTCGCTGTCCAGAGTCAGGAAAATTACCTGCATGCCTCCATGCTCGCGTGAAGCTCGATTAGCTGATCGAGGAGCCATGCCCGGCACATATGATAGCTTGTCACTGAATTTCGCCCCTGTGGCAGTGAGAGCAGTAGCCAAAGAAGCCATCTGCTGCATTCTCCTCAGAGGGTCCTCGCTTGGAGTGTAAGGCAATAGCCTTCTCCTTTTCTTCGATAGAATTAAGGTGCTTGCACGCTTTCTCCTCTTAGGGGTATCTGAAAAAGACAACCAGAAATGCAAGGAAAAAAATCAGCCGAATGAAACATGTACTCTGAAATTGGAAAATGCAGCATTGAAGTATCCAGTTTAAATCGCGACCTTGAATGGGATTTCGCTTTTCCTCTTCTGTCGATGTCCGAATTCGGAAGAAATCAATGATTTTGGTCTGGACAAGGGGAAAAGCTGCACATTGCACAACAAAAGAAAGTGCATATTTAGAGAAAGATCGGACAAACGAAATCATACGAAGATAAACAAATAGTAGTAAGCATTATATACGAGTGAATCCCCAGACCGATCGATAAACACCAGAAGGAAATTAATTATACGAAGTGATAGATCAAGAGGAAGATCCCCAAAAGGCAAATAGAAACATGCATGTCACCCAAATCTAACCAAATGCTAGCGGAAGTAACGATCGGAACTTTACAGGCAGCTCATGTGACAGTGAGGAAACAGTAATGGTCGAAAGCTGGAGATTAAATGCAGATGCTTTTAATGAACGATTAGTGGGTGGCGGACGAATTCTCGTACACTTAAGATTCTTGACCCTGGAGCAGGAGGGACAGAACCACGATCCCTTGGGGACGGAGACGAGGACCGGTCGAAGGCAGAATGTGTGATAGCCCCTGTCGCATTTGTCGCAGAGCAGCAGCTTTGCGGGAGAATCGCCAGATCCGCAACTCTCGCAGCGAATGTCGCTGTAATCGGAGCTGTCCCCTTCGTACGATGGAGTCTCTGAGTGCGGCTCCAGCGCCTGAGTCCTTCTCCGCCGAGGGGATGCTGTCGTGGCGGTGGACGGTGGCGGTGTAGCCATTGAACAGTGACGATGGGAGTGGCGTGAAGAGGGGGGACGGAAGGGTAAATGGGTGACTCTCTCTTAGATGTTAGAGAGAGAATTTAAAGTGCGTCGCGTGGGAGAGCCAGTGCGAGTGCTTCGCGGGTTAATTTAGGTCGCGGGAATGGCATTTTAGTAAATGAACTAGCCTTGGTTGGCGATTAGGCATCATGTCTTTCCATTTGTGACGAATTAGCGGTTTTAATTCGGGTAATGGAATGCAAAATTAGCAATAGTTAATGGAAATGGACCTTATTATATGCATATAATAATTATCATTTTTTTCTACTAATAAATAATTAAAATAATAAGTTGCAAGTAAGAAATTCTAAAATAAGCATAAATTTACTTTATTATACAAACTAAATAAAGTAATTTTTTAAAGGAAAATTAAGTAAATTTTAAGTAGGGGATGGTCGCGCGGGTTATGAGGGTTTCGCGGGAAATTGGATTCCATTTTGGCGCCAGTAACGATACCGTGAGATGCCACGTGGATTGGCGCCAGGATCAAGACTTTTCGTTCCTTTCCCGCTTCTGAAATGGGCCCATTCTGTGAGCCCAATAAAAGTGGGCCTGTGAATATCTAGCCCGACCCAAAGCGACACGTCATGGCTTTTATATCTAAATGAACCTGCTCGGGCAAGCAGCAAGCTTCCTTACATGCATCAAGCGGCATTGTCAATGCGCTCATGGATGATGAACCCCCCTCCCTCCGGCCGGGCTCTAGAGATCTGCCTCATCCGCCGCCGCCATCGCTAGCGTCCTTCGCCTCACTGCTTCATCCGCTGGCGAGTCCATCGGCTCCATCACTCGCCTCTCTAACTCCAACGAGCGCACAAACACATCTTCGGACGACGACTCCATCGGCAAGGCGATCTTCATCGTTCTGCCGCTGCTCTGCCTGCATAGATAGGCCACGCGTAGTGTTATCTTGCGAGCTACCCTCACTCGTTATTCTTTACTGATGACTGGTTGGTCTTCCTCTTGGAGCAGCAGAGCAGGTACTATCTGATGCTTCCAATTTGTATATTATATACTATGAAGTTGTTGACCACGCAAACGATGGTGACCGTTGGATGATCCTATAAATCGTTGGTTTCGCCTTTCACCTCTTCTCTGCGCATTTTCTCCGTTTCAATGCCGGGTTTCTTCGATAGTCCTCTCTTCAGCTGCAGAAACTGCCGCAACCCTCTCGCCCTCCGCAAGGATCTGCTCTCCAAAAACTTTACGGTAATATAATCACCACATATGTTTCTTCCCCATCCGTATTCTCCTTTCTTACTCCTTATCTAAACGATCGATCAAAAACTCGGGGATCTGAAAAATTGTGATGCGTTAGGCCAGGCGAAGTCAGGATCTGCCTTCTTTTTCTCGGATGCGATGAATATAGTCTATGGAAAAAAGGAGCACCGGCAACTTATGAGCGGAAGCTTCACGATCGCGCCCATCTATTGCAGCAACTGCGGGGAGGAGCTCGGCTGGAAGTACCTGCGGGCTGACGTCGACAAGCAGAAGTTCAAGGAGGGGAAATTCGTCATCGAGAAATCCAAGATCATCAAGGAGTATTGATGGATTTGGGTACCTCTTCCCTTTGCGTTCAGGTATTTCAATAATACCGTATGAACAGTGATGTTATATAGGTACATATATATATATAAAACAATTGCCTATTATGAACAGTGATGTTATATAGGTACATATATATATATGTGTATATAAAACAATTGCCTATTAAGCTCTTGTGGGATATTGAGATGCTGGAGTTCGACATCTTCATAGATTCTGCTGGTCAATAATGCTTTGGGGGTTCTATAATTGCACTGAAGTACTTCAGACTTGCGCGGCCCCATGGACATTCATTATTGGGGGATAGCTGGGGATTGTTTGTTAAGGCCAATCATTTCTATGTATACTATCATCCTTCACCTTGCATACCCTGAACAGTAACATCAGCAAGCACACACTGTTTTCGTCAGTACTGATCGACCCAGAGAAGATGCCCAGAAGCAGAACTCCACGAGATAGGACCAATCATTTCATTCAAGCCAATATACTTGGGGGAATCGATAGATGGGCTTTATAGATAAGACCCGCAGTTGCTGCAATAGATGGGCGCGATCGTGAAGGCCATCCATCGAATGTTTAGGCTTTATAGATAAGACCCATCAGGCTTGAGATCACCTTGGTCTCTAAAAAGGTCTTCCCCCTCCTGCTCAAGTAATGCAGGCACAATCATGATGCAACAAGCTCCTCTTCATCACTACCAAAGATGTCCCGTCAATCTACTGTATAATATTACTGTCAATGTGAGCAAGAGTTGAGACTGATTGGAGAAAATGACAGCTTCATATCCCTCCAATATGCATTTATTTTTGGATGAAAGGTCAACTCAACTAACATTAGGGAAGATTAGGCTGGAAGAAAGGGAATTCGGAGACGATGCACATTCAAGACAACCACGTGTATTTAAAGGTACATATAAGAGGGAGAGGAGAGATAGTGGCTGGCGTTGACAGGGTGGCTTGTGGCTTGTGGCATCTGCTTTTATCCCCTCTGATCGTTCTTCTTTCACCCTTCTTCTTCCAATTTCTTCTCTAAATTCTACATCTGGTAACATCACTGTCGCCTCTGGATGGCTTCTAGGAGGATGGAGTCGAGGAATTGAGTCGTGGATCCAGAATGGAGAGCTTTCCTGCGGAGCTCTGCGTCAAGATATTCTCTTGCTTAGATCACAAGTGCCTCGCGGCTGCCCTGCAAGGTCTGGATCTTTTCTCGTTCCCAAAATGACGAATTCTGTTCACGGCGTGTGATATTTATGGGAAATCTGAAGTAGGTTTGACCCCACTAATCGTGTTTTCTCTTCTCTTTTTTTTTACTTGAATTTCGATTCTAGTTTGAATGTTGGATTTGTCTCTGATGGTCCTCTGATGCAATCGCGGTACCAAATGGGTCTGTTGAATTTGTACCTGTTGAGGTTGGAAATTTCCCGGGAAAATCGTAGCCGGAGAATCTAGATCTCGTCGGCCTGTTTCATCGTATAATGCGATATCAACTTGAAAGAGCTATTTGGTTGATGTTTATTCCTCCAAGCCATGGACATAATCTCAAAAGCAATTCACTTCTTGGAGCCTCTGGTTCAGTTTGGATAACTCAGTGTTGAAGCATAAGTTAATTTATACCCGAAATCAAAGTAGATGCAGTGATAACATTTTTTTATATTTGCTCATTTCAGTTGCATGATGATGATGCAATTGTGTGCATTGTGTCCTGGTTTCCTATCAAAGTCTGCAGGAAGTGGAATGTGTTGGGGTCAGATGATGCCTTGTGGTATAGACTGTTCAAGGAGAGATGGGGTGAGGAACGGGCTTCCCCGTGTACCTCCGTTGGCTCGGAATCGTGGAAGGATGCATATGAGGTACAGGACCGGTGTGACCGGATAGGACTGTGAGTATCTTTATCTTGTACTCAACATTTACCTGTTTCAAATTTTAAGCTGTCTGTCTGTTCATTGTGCTTCATACTTAACGGTGATCAGAACATTTGTAATTAATTGCTAGGGAGCCGACGATAATCCGAGAAGGGGATTGCTACTACACCGTTTACCAAGGCAAAATTCAATCATACTTGGGGTCCAGGGCGAAGAAAAGAAGAATTGGGAGTCCTCCTTCCACAATGAACGATCAAAGTGGCCAAGGACAGAATCCGGAACTAGAAGAGACTTCTTCTCCTCCTTCCCCGGGGACGGAGGTTGTAGATAAGATGCTGTTCGTCCTTGGAGACTTGCAAATGGCCATGATAGAAGCCGGACGTAGTGGCTTACTGTAAATGATGCATGCAGCAGAATTGTAGGTTTTAATTACATACAGGGGATCTAGATAGACTTCTGGGATTAGATGTTGGGTTGACTGTTTGCCCCCCTATTTATGACTGAATAATGAATGAGATTTGAGACCCAGGCCTGGCTGATAGTTCTGCTGATATTGGAGCTGGAGCTTAACATAAACTGGTATTCACTGTTCAATGCTACTTCTAAGAAACAGCCAAGATGCCGATGCTGATGCCGATGCTTTACTACTGAGAGCACTAGGCAAAGAGAGCACCTACTCTTCTCCCAAATGAGACCCCTCAAGAAATAAATTAGCAAACAAAATTGGCAACTTGTGTACTCCGCAGAAAATGTATCACAGAGACGACTCTATCTTATTGTGGAGGGTGACTACCAAGTCATGTGCATCGTCCAAAAGCTTCCATACATCGAGCTGCCCTTCCATGCTAGTGCACTCCCTCAGTATCTCATCCATGCTGTTATACTTCTCTATGATTAGCTTCCTCCTCTGCAACACTGAAGCAGCAATAGCATATAGCAGCAGATCATTAGTGGGAGGGGCCCGCTGCCTCATGCGACTCCAGGCGGATTTTCCAACCCCAATCCTCACAGCTGCCTGATCCGCCCACATTACCTCCCAAAGGCACATGGTCTGCTCAAAGGTGAGCTCCCTCCTAAAGAGGACCACCACCATCCTATAAACAAAGAAGCAATCATCCGCTTGTAGCTTCTGTAAATGCCGGTAGAGGTGGGAGTCCTTGAACTTGATAATTCTGGAGACAGTCTTCAGCTGCCTCCTGATACCCACTTCATCTAGCCTGAAGTTGTGACGTGCCTTCCTCATGAAGCCCACAAAGCACCAGAAGGCCTCGTGGTCCTCTGTTATGATGGCAACTATAGGGGAGAGCAGATCACTCATCCCCTGGCAGTATCCAATTTCCGGGTCATAGAGAGCATAGGCTTCCAGGATTGCTACAAGTCGGGCTGCATGAAATATTCTATATGGTTCCAGATTATCATAGTCCCCAAGACCAACAGCCTCAGCAGAACGGCAGGCGCGAGTTGCTGATACTGTGGCTTGAGAATAGGAGTAAGGGATCCATTCGCAATTTGCACGGACAGCATCTACACGAATGATCCGCTGCCATGTGGAAAAGTCTTCTGTGTTTCGTACTGGTGATGGAATGCCATTATTCAATGAGGGGGAAATCTCCCCCTTGGTCAGCACATCTGACTCATCATATTCCCTGCTAACAAATAGTCATTAAAGATTTCAACAACATACTACATCAACTGATTAATCTTACAATACCTGCCATCTGAAGCGGATGAAGCTCTATTTACTTCGGCATCTTCAGAGGAGTCTGTGTCTGATGAATCAGTGTTTAGGGCTGAGTCATCAGCATTGGTGATTCTTCTCGATCTACTATCCCCTTCCAGATATATGCTAGTAGAATCATCCATGATCCCATCATCTGGACTCCTTTCACAACTAGAAAGTGACTCTCTCGCACTCTCCACTTCTTCGGAGCTAGAAGAGTGCTCATTTTGAATGAATCCCCCACTAAATTGCCTGCTGCCAGAACTCCGATGATATTGTTTCAAAAGCCGCCTGCATTGTCTGCGCAATTTCTCATATTCCTTTCTGTGTAAAAGTAACACATTTAATTCAGATCAACACTTGTGCAAAAAATAAATTCAGATCAATATACATATTAAGAATAACATCTAAGATTCTTTTTTATAGTTAATGAGGCCAAATTCAGGATAAATTACCTATAAGGTAAACCTGGCAATTTATGGCACAACACGAGCAAGTCACGAAAAAGTTGTGCTTGGGCACTGAGCTTTCCAGGCCATATGAGACAGTGAGCCGTGCCAGCACAACACAACTAAATACTGACTATGTTGGCAGGACACAAGAAAGTTCGGGCTGGCACGATGGAAAAAAAACAGTGCACACGTATAGCACACAATATAGAATATAGATGAAGGAACAGATGGAGAAAAGTCACTTTTTCCGAAAAATTTACTGCAATACTAAGGGGTTTTAATTTTTGAGGAAGAAAAACTGGGTAAGATGATCAAATGTGAACTAAATAAGAAATTAATTAAATTCTCATTTCAAATATAATAATTTTAAATATTTAATCAATATAATTAAAGATATTCCTTTCAAGAAATTTGTCATCAGTGGCAGGTCAGGCTGGACAGCTAGAGACACAAGGTATTCTGTGCCTAGACCATGTATTTAGGGCTATCTAAAATGAGCTGAAAATTTCTGGGCCGGCCCAAATTGTCAAGAGTATAAGATCATGAAATTTTCTTAAATTCCTTAAAATATATGTGACCTTTAGTACTCAGCCTAGAAAAAATAATAGTTAGTTATTAATTCGTAAAATATACATCCGTGCACATTTTTAGAAAATAAAACATATGCATGGATATATATTTTGTGAAGTAAATAAAAAAAGAACATATTTTTCTATCCAATTACTAAATGTCATATGTTTTGGGAAATTTTGAAAAATGTGATGTTATTTTAGGCAATTTACCCTAAACTTTAACCACTAAAATGTGCTTGTTTGTTCACTTTACACATCTAGTGCAAGGTAGTCAAGATACAATTTTCACATGTTTAGTAAGAGGCACCTGTTTTGGGTCCTTATTGCATCTCTTTCCTCTTTAGAGCTCTTCAAGTCATACCTATAGCATTAGAAAAGATTTATCACCAACGAATTTCTTAACTTTGGACACTAGACATTTATATAGTTATTATCATTTCAGAAGGCCTCCAGTTGTTATTTGAGAGGATGCAACATGATTTGAAGTATAACAGCAAGTATATTCCTTGAAAGGAAGAGGAGATTAATGAAGAATGATTTGCAGAAGATTGTAAACAGAAACTATTTGCTGATCAGGCAATCATCAAAAGATTACAGTTAGTTACATATTTTTTTACTTTTATAATCAGAAATTAAATAAAATCATCTGGGGATATTAAACATATCTGACAGCTAAAATGAAATCAGTAAAGTAATGAATTCTCACACTCCAAGAAGGTATGGCCAAACCTCTGCCCTGATATTTGGGTGTATGCCCTACAATACCAAAAAATAATGGCATAAGAAGTTTCAAAGGTCCATTAAAAAACTCAATACCACTCACAAGTTTAAAAGAATGAAACCACACAAAGGAAAAGGATCAGCAACTTACTCCACTACGAACTTTCTTGAGAAACTTGAGTCCACCATCTCGGAGTCTCCCCTCGATTGTAAACAAAGTTCTCCATTGCCGAGGCAAGAGAGTATTCTTCCTTTTACGACGAGACCATGGGGATTTCAGATGGCCCCTTCATACAGAACCCATAATTCATCAAACAAAATAATCAATAGTTGGAAATATGGATGGAAAATTAGCAGAAACTACCAATAAAGTTATAAGCAGCCAAGAAGGAATTGCACTAACAGGAGCATAACTTCTTTTAATGATGACAATTCCTTATTCTTAGACTAATGCCAAATCCATTCTGCAAGCTCCACCATATTGCACAGAGAAATCCCCTTGAAAGAACAGTCCATATCACAGTATTAAATGGTCATGTTACAACCAATGAAGATTTCTTCAAATAAATCCTCATGATAGGTTAAACTGCAGAAATTAGAATGCTTGGACTAAATCGAGGAAAAAAAAGAGAAGCACAGTTAAGCCACAGCTCTAGTGCTTTTAAAACTCCAGATTGAGGTATACTTGATACAAATGTGACTTGAAATAACATTTTCTACTTATATACCGATCTTATAGCTGAATTAATCCATAGAGACACTATTCGCATATTATTACACCCTTTGGGATATATATCCAGTTGGCTATCAACACCCTTGTATAGTCCAAGTGATGATGTGAATCCAATCGAGTAATCCAAGAACATGTCACCCATTATAACTATGAAGTGCTGGTTCAGGCACATGCTTTACTCCGTTTGACCATCCTAAATGGCGAATCTCATCATTGAATATAAATGCCATCATCCTAAAAGAAGAATTATTTTCACAACTGGGAACGCCAAATGACTGAATATTCACTCCACATGTTTTACGCGGAAAATAAATTTGAAGGCAGGATCATGCAAGCATCCAAAGACAGCTGAAATTTTATCTGGTAACTGCAAGTGGCCGACTGCCAAAACTAATAACAACCCCCGTGATTTTCTAATCAAGCTAATAAGAAGACAAATTTAATGAATTGAAATGATTTTCAAGCTCCACCAACAAATAAAGCCATAATTTTGTGATGGATAAGAAGAGACTGCAGCGCATCGGATCTACTTCAGTCCAAGCTAAAGGTCCGTTGAAAACCAAGATCTTAACTAAAGCATATGAGATTGAAAGCAATGAAGACTTATAAGGGGGGAGGAGACTCGCCTATAGGAAGAGTAAGAACATGAAGCTGGCGATGAATTAGTGACGACAAACAGGACCGATCGCAAGTGAAGCCACGATGATGACGAGGAAGGTGGAGACGCGGAATGTGAAGGCGGTGTGGGACTCCGCTTTAGAGCTTTCATCTAAATCAAAATTAACCGAAAAAGGAGGACCAGGGCGGACCTCTAGGGTTTCCGCAGAAATCTGTCTCGCTCTATCGGCAGTGAATCTATGAGTATGTCCGTTACCAACTGGAAGCGGAGTGGAGCTAGGCTGATCGAAGGATAAGACCGATATAGAAAGTGAATTCCACCGCAAGCCCGGGAGAGCGAGGCACGGTCCTTGACAGAGATTTTCGTCACTGCCACAGGAGAGTAGGAGCAGGATCCCGGCGTCCGGCTACGGAAGCATGGGGAGGAGAAAATCGACTGTTCCACATTGACGGCGGCGGGCAATCGTACTCTAAGGTTCCAACCAAACTGGAAGATCTGTTGATTTTCCGGCAGCAGAGAACACTCTAGAATCCCAACTGAAATCAACTGCTCTCTATCTCTCTCTCCATCCAGTGTACTTCTTCACCGTGGAGTCGTCCTCTCTCTCTCTCAGTGGCAGTCCGTTTCTTTGTCCGAGCAAAATCGCCCACTCTCTCCCTCTTTTATAATGCCATTAAAATCAAAATTGTATTTAGTTATAAAATTAAGTACAAATATTTCAAACTCTGCATATTTTTCGGCCAACAAACAGTGATTGGGTAGATTTTCTCTGCGCTAAATATTAAGGTGAATAAAAAAGTCAATATTTAATGGAAAATAGATCTACATATATCCCTTTTTATTTTTTCAATTAATATATTATATATTTTATAAAATATATAAATATTTTATATTTCAATTTATTAAACCAAATATGATATATTATTTATATTTCCTGGTTGAGTAAATGGACCCTCCCACATCTACAAGATACAAAAATCACAGCCTTGCCCTAATCATTCTTTTATTGGTTAAATTTACCATGTGATATATAATTAAGACCCACAGATCATGTGTGTGCATTGTAGAATGATTGTAAGCTCATGCATCAGTCAACAAGGTCAGGCGTGAATTGATTGATCTCAACAGCACCGAAAAACACAGGCCAAACAAAGAAGATAACAAGTAAAGTAGTAAAGAAAAAGTAGTTATGGCTTGGTAAAGAAAAAGGGAAGGCCAATTGGAACAAGGAGGGTGTGAGTACGTGGTTCAAGTTCTATTCCATCTCAACGTGTCGAGTTATGCTCCCGAGTCCCTACCTCCATTCTAGCCTTGGCAAGGGATCTGATCAGGGTTCACGCGAACCCGGGTTCAAACCCGCTACTGGGTCCTGAGACCCAGTGAACTTACCAGCCACTTCCTGCTCACAGTAGGAATGTTTTAACCAAATAAACTACCGAAATCTTAATTACTTTAAACCGAATTATAAAACCTTATTTTTTTGAAAATTTTTTCACACTAAAAATAAAATAAAAAAATGATCAAAACCGTCCATTCTACCTAATCATATCTGCCCACCGGATCTAAATAGGTCAGTAGGGACATGTGGTGGGTCAGCAAACTAATTCCTTTTTCGTCAAAAATTGGTTTCTTTTTTTTTGATATCATCGACACGTCATTTTTTATCCACTGGACGCACAAGATAATGATGGGCCTCTCTCATATATAATTAATAATTGATCTTCCAAGTGGCAAAATTGACAACACAAAGGTTTATTGTGGGAGAGAGTCCCCGTCCCCTTCTATAATTTGGAACATATATAGAGAAGTTGTTCTCACTAACATGATCATGTCGCCTATATAGATCCATTCCATCATATTTATTTATTTTATTTCCTATTCTTAATAATAATAAATATTATTTTGTCGAGAAAAATAATTACAAATTCACTAAAAATAAAAATTTATATTTATATTAACTTAAAATAGTGTTTTCGTATGGTCAAAAGAGCTCATTAAATGACTGAATGACTGGAAATTTATGCAAATTAATGGCCGTATATTAAAGGGCCGATAGTTTTTCAATGATAAAGCTCAAGGCCTTCATCGGACCCACAAATTAAGGGTCTCATGAAGATTGCTAATTGGATCCTACGTATAGGAGTGATGATGGGCCGAGAAGGTCAAACTGTATACCGCGACAGCTGGCAGGGGTGGTCATGGTCCCAGTAACAACGCTGGGACAACGGCGTTGGAATCTTGGATACCCCTTGCAGGGATATGGTATGCAAGAGTCAACCTTTGACCGAGTGCATTATCTAGGTGGCAGCCTTTTTCACCTTTTTGATTTCTCATTATATCATGTAAATTGTCTGCACGGGCTTAATTCCTGTCCTCCTTCCCCCTACGCATCCTAAGCGATTTCTCGTTGAGGGTATCATTGTTGAAGGAATCTGAATACAGTGCTGCACATAGCTTCTGCTATAAAGAGGAAGGTGGAGATGAAGAAGGAGAAGAAGAAGGTTGAGGAACTCGAGGAAGTTATGCTCACTCATTGTCATTGACCAGCATTGCCCGTCTCTGTCTCTGTCTGCCTCTTCTCCCTCCCCGTTCGATTCTATCTCTCTATTTCACTCCCGAGAAACTCGTCTTCTAGATCTTTCAGGATGGTGGATCGCAGTGATGATGGGACGGAGGACACGACATTTACCAAGGTCTTTGTCGGGGGATTGGCCTGGAAGACTAAGAGGGACACCGTGAGGCGCTACTTCGAGCAGTTCGGAGAGATCCTCGAGGCGGTCGTCATCTCCCAAAAGAACACCGATAGATCGAAAGGATACGGATTCGTAAGTCCCACTGCCTTCCTTCTTGTCGTACGAATAAAATCTGATCTGTTCCAGAAGCTTCGTTCCTTGGCTGCCCTCCTCTGAATATGGTGCTGCTGCAGGTGACATTTCGGGATCCAGAATCGGCGAGGAGAGCCTGCGAGAACCAGTTCCCTGTGATCGATGGAAGGAGAGCCAACTGCAACCTCGCTTTCCTCGGTGCTCGGAGGAGCAGACCCACCGCCGCCTCCATGGAAGGTACTATGAATGAATCCTCTGTTATTTATCACTCCAAGGATCAAATGAACATTCAAGTTCTGGGGAAAACAAATAATGCAGGGATGGAGAGGTTCAGGCAGAAGCCGGCAGCACCATCGTCAAGCTTTGATGCTCATCCCGTATTCTTCCATCAAGCCATCCCCCACGGCTCATATCCATACTCCTACAGGTGAAAAAAGCAGTAGCTTGAAATTCAGCAGAAAAATAGAAGCAAGTTGCCTGAGATATACAACGGATCATTGATGTTTCTCCTGAAATTTTCAGCGTTGCGAAATCTACTCCAACTTCAACAACCTTCAGGTGCCCTGGTGGTTACTCTCAGGACTTCTTCCCAGTGGTCAGAATACTCCTTCTATCTTTCTCACACTCTCTCAGTCCCAGTCACAAACTCTGTAACTTTTGATGCATGCATATGAATTTATGCGGTCACATATATGCACCAGAAAGTGGAAACGCAGCTCTGAATGAGTGGCTCTTCTTCCTCTAGCAGGTCTACCATGGAGTCTACGGCGGGCATCAGCAGCAGCTTCTATCACACTATATAACTTCAGGATCAGGAGCTGGCTCCCATAGCCATGGATTCTACCTGAGCTATTATCCATACTACGCACATCCTGGTCAGTACCCGAAGCTAGTCCAGTACCCGCTGCATCCCCATCAACTTCGTAACACCCTCGGATTATCAGCGATCCCACACTCCGCTTCACAACTGCCCATCATGACGACAGGTATACACTTTCCTTGAATCGATTTGATTCCAGTGCCGGATCTGACATGGTTCTCTGTTGCAGCACGGGCGATGGCAGAGCCGAGCATGACAGGGATGGGGCTAGAAACCCAAGGGAGTATATCGGAACAAAAATCGTCGGATTGAAGAACCAGAGGATCTCATATATGATGGCAAGCGGAAGAGTTCGGTACAAAGCTTGAAGACACTCCAAAATTCATTTTAGAATATCCTTCCTTCCTCTAGTGCTATGCTTTTCCTCTGTAACCTTCGTTAATCAATTATTTTTCTCATAGATTAAAGAAGCCCTAGATCGTTGTTATCCATTGATGTATTTACTGTATCCAAAATAGTCCTTATTGTCGGCCTATGTTTATTAAATTCGGCCCGACCCATATTAATTGGAGCCCAGGCCCGCTTCGTCGCATCATGTCTCATATATATATATAATCTCATCTCAAAGCCTAACTTATCAAACATAAAACAGTTCACCGAAAGCTTTCCTCCAATTGATAGTATTCTCTGAGCATCAAAATGTCCACGGGAGAGGTTGCCTACTCCTATACAACCATCGATGATGGGGTCCCAATCACTGTAATTTTCTATCTCCGTTTCTCAATTTGTGGTGGAGTCGTCGTAGTGCTGCGTCTTTTCTTTTGTTTGATATTAATTTTCATCGCCGTGGGTTGATTATAGGCGGAGAAGATCGCTTCGCTGGTGAAAGCTGCCAACGTCTTCTTCTAGTCGTACTGGCCAAGACTCTTTGCCAAACTGGCTGAGAAGAGGAACGTTGATGATCTTATCATGAATGCTGCCTCCGGTGGTGGTGGTGCTCCTGTTGCTGTGGCTTCCACTTTTGCAGTTGGCGCTGTTGAGGAGAAAAAGGTATTTCCACTGTACATCGATTTCATGACTAGTGATTTTGCTTAATACTTCCACGGGTAGTAAATTTTATCTATTTGAAATTGATGGAGGAACGGCTTTCACCTTGATCACTCTTTGTGATTTGAATATATGCTAAATTTCTATACTAGTATAGGAAAATTGATGGTTTAAAAGGTTCATATTGTTCTAGTGTGACAACCATTAGTAATAGATTTATATGGCTGTAAGAACAAAGATTTGATTTTTACCACTTGGATCTTGTTTCACGCAGTTCCCTTGTGTTTGGTTTGTTTAAAATGTGCAGGAGGAGCCCAAAGAAGAGAGCGATGATGACATGGGTTTCAGCTTATTTGATTAGGCAAGCTTTTTCGTAGGATATTTCCAGGTTAAGTTAGAATTTTTTTGAACTTTGTTTTTCTCATATTACATATAGTTTGTTTATATGTTCTGGGATTTTGGTTCAATGGAAGAAGTAGCTGCATCTTGGTCTCTTGACATTTTGGTTTAATAGAAGAAGTGGCTTCATTGGTCTCTTGACACATCAGTTTAATGCCTATCCAGATAGTTTGTTATTTGTCGTTTCTTCTTTTTATTCAAAGATTTTTAGATCTTTATCCAAGGGGGCATTACATATAAGCTTTTACTACATCCAGGAGAAACCATCTCCTCATACTTAACTTTGAACTTTGTGGTGACTATATTAGGAGTGTTATCTTGTGGTATAATTTTGACATCCATTGACTAGGGGATGAAATTGGGAATGACCTTGTTCTCCTCTTGATCTCTCTCTCTCTCTTGATGAGACTCAAATAGTTGTCAGATATTATCTTGGCTTATTTCCCAGTAGGCCTTAAATAGCCTTAAATAGAAGATCAGTTACACTACATATCTATTGATGTATTGACTATATGCCTTGCAGTGGATTGGGACCCAACCATCAGGTCATCCTAGATTGCTACACTGGTGAAGGTAGCCAACTCTCCGGCAGTCTCTACTGGCTGAGACTCTTTGCCAAGTTGGGCGAGAAGAGGAATATGGATGATCTTTTCATGAATGCCGATTCCGGTTGTGGTGCTGTTCCAGCCGCCTTCCGCTCCTGAAGCTAGCACTGGTGCCTATGCTGCTCTGGCTAACGAGGAGAAAAAGGTATTTCCAACGCCTCTCTTTCCACCCTAGTGTTTTTGTGCATCACATTGAAGAAGAGTAAATTTTGTCTCCATAATTCTTTGTGATTTGATTTGTTGCAATATTAGAGTCTATTATATTTGAATATCTGTTAAATTTCTACACTAATATAGGAGAATTGACTGTGTTTCTTGAAGGTTCATATTATTCTAGTGTGACAGCCAGTAATAGTTTTATTATCTTGTTTGATGGGCTTCCCTTTCCTTCCCTTGTGTTTGTTTTGTTAAAAATGCAGGAGGAGCTCAATGAAGAGAGCGATGATGAGATATTCAGCTTATTTGATTAGGCGAACCTTTTTGTTGGATATTTCCCAGTCAAGTTAGGATTCTTTCCAAACTCTGTTTTTCTCATCTTTCTTACGATTGGCGTGTGACCTGATCTGTTATGGAATTGGTTTAATGGAAGAACTGCCTGCATCTTGCTTTCTTCACATATCAGATCAATGCACATCCATTAAATTTGTTATTTCGGTTCTCTTCATTTTCACGTTTTCCTACAATTTTTTTTTTAAATTTTATCCTTATCAACTATTTATTAGTTGAATATATTTTTAAATCCGCATACTCTCCGTCACTATCTTCTTCATCTCTCCATCTCTTTTTATTAGTATTATTTATTAGCAGCCACTGTTCCTCTCAAAAGATTTTTTGATCTTTACCCAATAACATGGGCATGGCATCACATATGATGAAATGATCACCTTTGACTTTTAGGAAACATGTGGTCTTTGTGGCTACTACGCAATGAAATTTTTAGCACTGTTCCTCTCAAAAGATTTTTTGATCTTTACCCAACAACATGGGCATGGCATCACATATATGATGAAGTGATCACCTTTGACTTTTAGGAAACATGTGGTCTTTGTGGCTACTACGCAATGAAATTTTTAGGTGACTATATTGAGAATGTATGGGTAGTATAATTTTGACATATGGTCCACATATGGCTCCATTGACCAGGGTATGAAACTGTAAATGACTTTGGTGCTCCATTGTCTCATTTTGGAACACAATGAATCGAGAATTTGAGCGTACATTTCATGAGCCTATTCATTTGTAAATTGCCTAAGCTGGAGTAAGATACCACGTGCCCTCATGACATGAGTCCCCAAATGGATGAATATGCAAGGTCATCTTCCATAGGGCCTACTTCATATGTGAACTGCCATGATCCATGGAAGAGCACGATTCAATTTTTGACAAATGATTGCTCTATAGCTGGTTCTACGGCCAGAGGATCCAGTTTCTGAGCGCCACCATCTTCCTTTGGTACGATGAGGCTATATGCTCTTGCTTTTCTTCTGTACACAATGTTGATCTCACCTGGAGGAAAGAGCAACATGGCATTAGAACACCATGCCTCTTGGTGAATGGTCTTACCCAAACAATCGTAAATTATGTAGTCTAAACAGTCACCAATCTAATTAACACATTCCATTTCCAATCGTGAAATGAAAAGCTGAAGCCTGGAGGCCTTATGGCAAGCGTTTAATTCCAATGTACCTCGCTGGAACAAAGCACGGGGCTTTGGGTCCTTGTCAGTGAAGGGAACGTCCATGGAGGGTTAGCATATGATGGAGAAGGATAACCATGGGACGATGATATCAGATATCAGATGTTTTTTAAAAAATTATTAATGTAAAATCTTTTCGGTAATTTTTATTTTGACACTAAATGCACCTGTTGTATGAAAATTTTCATATAAAAATATTTCAAAACAATTAATACCAAATTATTAATTTTTAAAATATATTATGTACTATTAATATTATTTAATCTAAATATATGATGTAAAACAATCGTACTCACAAATTTTAATATTAATTTTTATAAAAATTTAATATTATAAATATAATCTAACTATATTGTGTATTTTTTAATTTATTTATAAATTATTTTCCGACCGAAAGTAAGAGGGACCATTATCAGTGGATGCACCATACAGCCAGGTGTTCCAATTTAACGACAATAATATAAAAATAAATTCTTAGTATTATCTTAGGACCAATCGAATAATAATATTATATTCTACATATCAGTGGGAGTTGACAGCCACCACTTAGAAAATGAAAAAAGAGGACCGGACCGGACCGGATTCCGAAGAATTATCCGATTCCCCCTTTTCGTGAATCCGATGGTCGTGAGAGCCAGTAGAGTTTTCATTTTCCCCTTTCCGGCTTCTACACCACGAAAAAGATTCCGCCTCAAACAAATCTCCACGTGTCAAAATCTTGACCATTAGCCTGGTATCGCCCCTCCACCCACACCTCCCCTCCTCGACAAATATCTTCACAGAAATAGATTTAAAACTCGCACGCGTGGGCCCCGCTCCTTGCAGGTGTCAACTCCACAAAAATATCCCCATTAATTTCACTAAGGATCCTTTAACCTTTGTATACTTTTCTATTCACCCCTACACTCCCTATTTATTATAGTTCACCCCAATACCCAAACATTCATTTTAAAATTCAAGCCCAGGCAATACCCATATATATGTAATCGTGAAAATTCTGATGATGGTATAGTAACAATATAACTAAGTAGGATGTCTATGCATGATTATAGATAGCATTCTGTGATGACTTTATGATGATGCATATGAATATGTGCAATATTTTCATGATATGATTAAATGGTGTGATGTTTTTCAACCTGAAAGTTAAATTTGAGACAGTAAAAAAAGTTTTGGGGGAGAACTGAGATTTTCTTTTATTTATGAAATACATAGAGAGACATGGCAGAGCAACACCACACACACGGAAGCCCTCACAGATATTTTGCTATTCTCGCTGCCCATTAAAGTAGAGGTATTCTTTACCGTTGGATGGTTGGCGGTTCCAGATGGAGTCCGCATACAAACCGTTCGATCCATGCATACACATCGACGCCAGATTTTGAGATATTTCTTTTGGGCGAGGTCGGGGAGGAAAGTTTTTGGATGAGAGAGCAAAAAGAAGAGAGTCTGCTGTTCATCGAAGTGGCAGTGGTTTTACGTGACATCTAGCTCTGTTACGCGGTTGAGAGGAGGCGAGCTATTGCGATAGCGGATCCTGACGAATGGGAGAGGCTGCGGTGAGCAGCGGCTTTACGGCCATGGAAGCCGATGCGGCGGTGCCGTCGCTGGTTGAGATCGACGGAGGAGTGGAGAGAAGAGGCGGTGGTTCTCCTACCGCCGTGGTGAAGTGGGAGCGATTCCTGCCTAAGATGGTTCTTCGGGTCCTGCTGGTTGAGGCTGATGACTCGACGAGGCAGATCATTGCAGCTCTGCTCCGAAAATGCAGCTATAGGGGTCAGTTAGCGGAGTTTTATAGTCATCTGTTCTATTCCTTGCTTTCTGTCTTTTTGTGTGTGTGTGGTGAACCGGTCCGCTTGCTGCTTTGTCTATCCTCCTCCAGTTTATGACCGTGACGCTGTGGAATTTGAAATCGGTGGATTCCGCTTTAGTAAATTCCATATATTGAAACTGAAAAGGTTGATTTGATCCAGGGGGTATGATTATTTGTTCATCGATTCTCTTTAAATTCGTACTTCTGATGCATCTGGTTTAATAACAGTTTATGCAGGCTTTTCCTCCTGTTTCTTGCTAAATGTTGCTCAATTGAGATTGCTTTGCGCCTCTGTCTTGGTGATACGGCTATTTTGGTAAAACTACGCTCAGTTTCCTCTGATTGCAGCTCGTCCCGGTCCCCCCATCCTCAAGAATTTATTGTTTAGCATGTTGACTGTGGGCATATCTTTAAGTTTCTCGTTTTTTTGAAGCTTCCCGGTAATATTTGTTCATGTAAAGATAGAAGAACAAGCATTATTATATAGATTGCTACTTTGAGAAAAGAGAGCTGCTATCATAAAACAGCAGTGATTATAAGAGGCTTATTTAGGGGTATATCTTTTTGATAAATGGAGTGCTGTACCTTGGTGTTCCATTACTCTGAAAGACTGGACGTAAAAAATCTTATTTGGCTGCTTTTATACATCGTCTTTTTCCATGCATTTTAGATGTGCTGATCTGAATTTTCACTAGGAGCACTGCTTAAGCATGTTAATCTACTGCCCCACTCCATTTTCTCTTGCACAGTTTCATTCTATCTGTGCAGCTATCACCTCTTGATTGATTTGTAAATCTTTTCATGCCAACATGATTCAGAAGTTCTTTGAGCTGATATTTCCCTTTTTTTGATTCTATGTTTGTCCTGGATAGTTTCTGCTGTATCTGATGGCTTGACGGCATGGGAGTTACTGAAGGGAAGACCGCATAATGTAGACATCATCTTGACTGAAGTCGAGTTGCCATCAATATCTGGATATGCTCTGCTTACATTAATTATGGAGCATGATATCTGCAAAAACATTCCTGTGATTAGTATGTATTCTATTAGTAAAATCCCTATGTACTAATTTTCAGCTATACCACTAAATGTGATGATTGATTATCTATTCTCATACTGTGATCTTGTAGTGATGTCCTCACAAGATTCAGTTACCACTGTGTACAAATGCATGATGAGGGGAGCTGCCGACTATCTTGTTAAGCCTATCAGAAAAAATGAGCTACAACATTTGTGGCAGCATGTTTGGAGGAGACAATCTGTAATCACCTGCCAATTTCCAATCACAATTTTTGTTCCCTTCGATCTGAATATTGCAACTTCTTTGGTCAACAAACCTATATCCACATTAATATCATTGCAAGTTAGAGCTAACTTACTGTTTTTTTCCCTTCCCCTTCAGTCAACTTCTAGGGCAGATGGTGGACAGTCTGACAATGTTGAATCGCAAAAGGTTGAAGCGACTGCTGAAAACAATGCTGCAAGTAATCACTCAAGTGGTTATATGGCGTGTCTAGACAGAGATAAGGAATTCATTGAGAAAGGAAGTGGTTCTCAGGTAGTAACCATATGTGAAATGGCAATAATGCACAAATTTCACTTGTGACATCCTTAATTGGATTTTTTTCTTAATTTCTGTGTTTTTGGTTCGAGGCGTTAGTTTTTTATCTTTCTTGTGAGTTTTCAGTTAGCCTGAGCTTGATTATTTTTTGCTCGATGAATACTCATACATGACATGATAGTTGGGAGTTGATACTATTAACTCCCAAAAGGTACATTGTAGACGGTGTTACCCCTCAAAATAAAAAGATCAACATAGTTTACTCTCATGCCCTTTTGGCTAACCTTGTTGGCTTTAGTGTTAATTATGTCAACATAGTCCAAGCTTGATAGTAGATATGGGAGTGTGTACATTCATCTTATCTGTACTGCATAATCCTTGAGAAAATTTTAGAATTTTCAGGAAGATTCTGTATTAAAAACTTATTAATAATTTAATAGAGATTTTAATTAGATGTGCCATACTTGTTTTCTGATACTCTGTGCATATCGCGTATTACCAGATATTTAATCTGGCAATATCTTACTAACTGACCTCCTCAAGAGTAGGACCTTCACTCTCATAAAGTAGTTGTGACTAAGATTTATAGAATGTGTGATCATTGTGTCACATATTATACTGATAAGTTTATCCTTCTGGTAACAGTGTTTGGCTTGCTTTTCTAAAGTACGTTTTTTCATGAACTTCATCAAATTGATGGGGATCTACTTGTTTTATGTCTTAGAGTTCTTGTACCAAGCCAGATGTAGAAGCAGACTCTTCTGAAATACAACCGAATCAGGACTCAAATATGGACATGATGAAGGTGGTTGTGCCTGAAAACATAACGGCAACTGAAAAAGTGGTGGTCATGCAAGAGAATGCTTATGATGGTATGCTTTATGGATTTTATTGGCGTTCTGTTTTACCCAGTAATTTTTGTCTAATTATTTACTTGATAAAAAACAAGGGTTGGCAGTGGCAGCATCTTCGCACAGTCAAAGCAAGGATACCGGCCCTGAAATTCATGAGTGGAATGCAAAAATCACAATGGCGGCTTATGATGATGATGCTATAAATTTCAATCCTGGTATTGAAGCCATTAACTTAATTGGAGCATTTTCTAGTCACCATGACGGCAGTTACATGGATTCCTTGAATTTTGGCACTAGAAAGTTTGACGCACCTCCAGAACTGGGCCTTTCTTTGAGAAGATCCGAGAGTTGCTTTACTAGTCAGAGATCTGAAGAAAGGCATTCTATGCTTAATCATTCAGATGGTTCAGCCTTTTCACGGTGAGGCATCCCTTAGGGTCTTCATTTCTTATCAAGTTGTTTAGTAGGTTGGTTCCATTTCCTATTGATATATCTTATGCTCTACAGTTTAATAGTTGAAACTTTAATGTCCTTCACTTAGGTATGTTAATAAGCCCGTGAATCGGGTGGCAATGAGACCGGAAAATCTTCCTATTTTGGAGGGAGAGTTTGAGAAAAACCCAGGCAGAGAGGTTTCTTGTGTTGTTAAGGCTTATAACTTGGACAATCGGAACCCTGCTAAAGGCTCTCCGGACAGGGTGATTTCATTGACTGATGCTCAATCTGGGCAGTCAGAATGCATTCCTTCGCATCATCAGGGGAGAGTAGTTCCTGCTCCAATTCCAGTTAGTGATGTGAGGTTTGAAAACTTTAGAACTGAACTCAGTGCTGTACAGCCTGAAGCTTATTGTACACAATCTGGTCCATCACCAGGGCCAAGTCCAATGTCTGCCGTCCAACATAAATCTTTCCTACGTGTCGATTCCTTTCAACAGTCGAGCTGTGGAAACAACAGTCCTGAACGTGTGAAGGACACGCCAGACCTTATTGCTAGCAATTCCTCCAATCAAAGTCGGCAGAATCATAATCGTGACTTAAAGTTTGATTCACTGGAGGATAGGGGGCACATTTCACCTGCCACTGGCAGGAGTATCACCAGTAACCTCTGCAATGGTGGCACCTTGACTCATCGCCACAGCACAGACTGTGGAAGTGTCTCTGGGAGTAATGGAAATGTCAATCATGTTGCAGTTGCCAGATATGCAGATGAAAAGAGGTCAGGAGAAGAGAGCTCCCAGAGGTTGATCCTTAGGGAAGCAGCTCTTGCCAAGTTTAGACTGAAACGGAAAGATAGGTGCTACGAGAAGAAGGTAAGATCTGTGTGGTGTATTGCAGAAAGGAAAAAAAGGCATTTCATTCTAGCTAGGACCTTAATTTTATTGATGCAAAATGGCCTTAGATATTATTTTTCCTCTGATGTTTGTGAATAACAAAGTACTTATCTACTCAGGTTCGGTATGAGAGCAGGAAAAAGCTCGCAGAACAGCGTCCTCGTGTGAAGGGACAATTCGTCCGGCAGGTTCAAGGTGGTCCTCCAGAAGAAACTAATCCTTGATTTGGTGCGTGTTTAGGTCTTTTCTGCAAGAAATGAAGTAGTAGTCTCTATCAGGTAAATGGACCAAATCATGAAGAACACTGCTGTTGTTTCTCGGCTTCCTGGATAATCACATGGGATCTACTTCTAACCACACAAAAGGTCATTCACCCATCTCCTCCTCTTTAGACAGAGATAAACAATGGTGGATCTCCGTTCCTCAGATGGTTGTAATATATTTTTTGGCCTTGGATTTTTCCCCTCATTTAGCTTTTGCTCTACGAGGTGTTTACTTACTTAGTATGGTCTAGCCAGATACTGCTGGATTCATAGGCGCGGAGTGATAGATTAAACTGAATTTGAGCCTGTCAACTTTGTTGGATAGCTTTGCTTTGTCTGATCAATATGTAAATTGCAGATTTCACCTTTTTTCTCATGAATGTAAACTTCTATTGCGAAAGAACTGAAATGTCCCTCGTTGTTTCCACATCAACCTGTGGCGTTTGACTACATAAAAAAGTTGTAACTGGAACTGGTACATGATTGAACACCCTACTTGATCCCGACCTTGAACACGTGGGTACATCATGCATTTGCACTCTTACTCACCTCGTTAACTCGCACCGTGAATTTCTTGTAGGTAGAGTTACATTTTCATGTGGGTCTGTGTTAATAGTAACATCCGGATGCCTTGTTGAATGGCCAAGTTGAGTCCCATCACAACTGCTTATGCTTCCGCTTCCGCTTCAACTACTCACTGCTACCCTGGTTGCCCGAACAAATGCTCCATTGTATCTTGACTTGTCCTGAACCTGATCTTCTCCATTGCTTCCGCTTCCTTATGGGTGTTTGAGCTTCTTCCTTCCTTGGCATTTGGCTTATACCCGATCGCCCAGCAGTGACATACTCCTCTTCCTGCAGTCGGGCCCGCTCCACCACTCGTATTGGATATGGTTGCTCTTGTCGAATCCAAATGCACCATCACCTAATTGTCACCTTCCTCGGTACATTGGCTCGCTTTTCCTTGGGAAGCCCCTTTCCATCTAAGAAATATTGTATCACTTATACCTAAATTATTAGTAACAACGGTGGTACACACAACTTGCTAAACAAGTCGCGCTAATCATGAGTCTCCAAATTACAACAAAAATTAAAATAAGAAAAAACGGGCTCTGCTCTGAATCTCCCCCCTCATCATCTCATCTATCATCATCTATCCATTCCCCACCTTCACCAGTGTATTAGGGTATGCCAAATTGAACATAAAAACCGATCCAGTCGCTCGTTAAAATGTGTGAGGGACTTTCCCCACCTTCTTATTCAGTTTCTTCAGCACCTTCTGACCGGGTCCATCTAACCTGTCACCGTCCGCTTCTAAAATGTGTACCGACCCGATGAGACCACCCATCTGATGCAGTTAATGCTAACATTGTTGCAAGCAGTAAGGCACTGGACTGGAATGCCCACCAACACATACATGTTAGAAAAAGCAAAAACCATGGGCAGGAGGAGGAGATGATAGAAAACCAGAAAATAAAAATAGTAATTAAAAAAACATCTCTAATCCATATATCATAAACATGGGCGGGAGCTTCCAAGGCCTTACTGATTGGCTAACTCCTCTCGCATACTACTTGATGGTATTATGCAGAGATGGATGTTTTCTCTGTATTGTATTGCCAGGATGCATCATTTATTTTTTCTATTTATATTGCAATATCTTCGACTTTGGTTGCTTTCTATGTAGGTAAAAAAAAACTGTGATATTTTTTTTGTATTTGGCTATTTAAATTTTTTTTTCCTTAAATGAATGGAATTAAAAAAAAAACAAGTTAGACCTAGAGATGCCAAATCCAACCAATACATACGAGACAGACACTGATTAGTTCATATATATATCCAAACAGTTTGTGGATAATACATTTAATATTTTAAAATTGACCATATATATATAATTGCAAAAGGATGATTCATAATGAACTATTTTGACATAACAAGCTGCATGTAAGTATTGGCCAAGCAAACAGCATTAACATCTCTCTCCGACTCAGTTGATCACCCGACAGTTGGTCCGTATCTCACCATCTGTGCCGACCAGCACGTCCAGGTTGCCCATCTTCACCATGGCCGCCGCAAACTTACGCTTCCACAGAAATGGATTCCTGGCGTTCTGCACCACCTGGCTTGCGGTGGCGGTGCTCGTTAGCAGGGCCTGGTCCGACGAGAACAATCCCCGGTTAGCAAGCACGTCGAGGTAGTATCCCACGTCGGTCACGGTCGGGCTGCTGGGGTTCATGGGCACCACGAGACTCTGGTCGTTGCTGTTCTGAGGGCATCGCTGTTTCAGGAGGGCTGCGTACCTCGGGTCCAGGCTCGGATCCTGGCTCACTGTCGCGTTGAAGCTGTACAGCCTGTTGCTGAATGAGCCGCAGTGCGAGCGCCCGATCGTGTGGGCCCCTAAGCCATTAATTATAATATATATATATATATATATGATTGCAGCTGATTACTGAAGATAATATATATACACATATTGGTGACGATGATGCATGTGAGAATGTCATAATTGTTAATAATTACCGGAGAGGGTGACCATCTCATCCTGAGTGAAACCTTTGTTGGCAAATCCTTGTGTAAGCTGGTCGACATTGAAAAATGGAGGCGGCAAGTTTGTCAGCGTCTCGGATGCCAAGGACACTCTCCCGTCCCTCCTCCCGGCCGGAACTGCGTAGCTGAGTCCTCCCGTCTGTAAAATTAATTAAGTGAATGGATCGTTAGCGTTCAAAATACTCGTGATTGATCTGAATGTATAGGGCAAGTCCGGTGTGGCATCCTTACAATCTCCACACTGTCTCTTGCAGCGAATGCGAGTATGTCAGCACACGATACAACTCCCTGGCATGCAGATTCTAGACGAGCCTTGGCATTGTCGATGACCTCGAACCCTCGTAGGCTCGGGTTGTTCGCCGGAGAGTCCTTCTCGGCCGTGTTAGATGCGGTGGAATCGATCAGCACCGACCCATCACAACCCTGTGGAGATTTAAAGTTAACAGATGAGGATATATGATGCATAACTTATAACCTGCAGTGTGTGTGTATATATATATATATATATAATATAGTCGAATATAGCGTACCCTGACGAAGCAGTCATGGAAGTGCATCCTCACGAGGCCGGCTGCGATTCCACGGTCTCTGATGAAACCTTTCCGAACCTCATCCTTAACGATGAACTCGGCTAATGGGCATTTGTTCCTGTAGAACCCGACTTGAAGTTGGGACTCTACTGTTTGAAATGCCAGGAGGAGCAGAGCCAAGGCAACCAACAATGGAGAAGTGGCCTTCATGTTCTCAGAGAAACGTACCTCAGTACTACTCTATGAGTGGATCTTTGGACTTGTGCAATTCTGTGCATGAACCTTCGATGCTATATATAGTGAACAGAAATGAACTATATCTTGTGCGATCTGGGCATTGTACCTTTCAAGTGGCGTACATATAATATTCGTGCCGATCATAGCTGGAAGAGAATCCATATACGCAACACGTGTAGTAGGTCAGAAATGCTTTTTTTTTAATGCAAAAATATATGGAATGGGTCTCAAGTCTTAAGGGGGGTGCAAGTGCAACCCTAACCCTGACATTGATTGAAAATGCATGTCCATGTGGAAGTGGGGTATCAACAAGGGGCAAGAAACCAAATCTTAGCGGACTTTGGTGACATAAACAACAAAACGTTTTAATTATCTAGTTTGATTTCCGTGGCTCTGTTGAATGCTACAGAAGTCAAACACTGCCTCCTTTCTTTTTAAATTCTTTAAAAAATACAAAGTTTTGGATCACATAGGAAAAAAGGAACCGCAATGTCATTTATCATATATTTTAAAATTATTTTTTAATTATATATATTAGATAAAAGTGACAATTTTAAATATTTATACATATTAAATATAATGGAAATTGAATTATATAAGAACTAATAAAATCTTACCTGGGAAAGAAATGATTCAATAATAGGTAATAAAATAGCTTGCATAATAAATGATGGGAAGTAAATATATGCTAAAGGGATTTTCAAAAATATTAAAAGTCAACATTCCATTTTCATTAATATCTCATTTAAATATATGTATATAATTTAGTTGAAGATTAATTTTTTTATCAAACTTAAAAATATAACCCCTTAAAATTATGTCATAATAACTAATATAACATATATTTAATAAAATATAAATAAAATTTTATGATAGTATTATCAAAATTTTAAATATAAAAATTATAATTATGAGATAGAACACTAAGTAAATTCTAATAACTTGAAATTCATTACGTATATTGACAAATGGACAAATGCCATTCCATAACTTTCAATCTATTTTACGTGTCATATATATAATTTTGATATATTTTGATGTTAAATTTAATGAAATAAATAAAGATGTTACATATTTAGTATATATGAACAAATTGAAGATGGCAATCAAATTTAGTACTTTGTTTTTTCAGGTTACTTTTGAAGTAAAAATTAGATAATATGTATAAAATATTATATTGTAATTATAGTATATGTAAATTATAAATTAGACAGAGGATGATGATGATGGTAGTCTGATTGTATTGTTCCATTTACTTGCCCTTTGACCTATTCAAGTCGGTGGATGAGTTGGCTTTTGTAATGGCTTTCAACGTTCTAAGGCTTTTTCAGGCCAACTTCTATATTATAAGATGCAAGTGGAGATTTATCCACTAATATATGGGAAGAAAACACGCATCATCCTATCCTACGGAGATGCATTAATCACCGCTTACTTCCTACTCTGCACTTCCACTTTAGGGGAAAAGAATATGGAAACAAACAATTTCTTGATAATGATAAGACCCGGGGATTATCCTTAGCCATGCAAATCATCTCTTTAAGGGAATGAACTTGTAAGTACTGGAATGAAAATAAGCCATGATTGATCTGATTGGAACATTATATATATATATATATAAAAGAGATGGAGAATTAGGCAGTTTGGCCACTCCTTATTTTCTATACATTTTTATTTAAGTCAAATATGAGGCTGGATCGGTTGGCTACTCAATGCAAGTATCCCTTAAAACGAGCTGGATCTATTGAAGACGACAAGTTTCTTCCATGCCTTCCAGCTGCTCAGAGACCTCCCCGCCTTGGTCAGCAGTAGCAGCTGCCTCGAAATCTTAGGGTTATCTACTTTGACCAGCTGGGGCGGTGGCTTCTCCGGCGCTTCCTCCTCCTGTGCTGGCATTATAACGTTGTCAACCGGATTCCAAAACCGAGCGTCCTTCCTCTTATTCCGCATCGTCTCTAACACGTCGTACTTGTTGCATATTCCCCACACTGTCACCTTCTGCTGGCTATAATCCACGTTCACCGAGTATATCCCTAAACATATTAACTTTTTAAATGGGAAAAGCCCACCATCTTATACACGACAGACCCAAATTAGCCTCAGAAAGAAACCCTAATCCTAGCCCATAAAGTAAGAAGTCAAACAGATGAGTATGCAACGTTACCCCTGAGACGGGATAATGACTTCTTAATCTTCCTCTCACAGCCGTAAGAGTAGAGAGGCACCATCATCTCCACGTATTGCGCCTCCACATTCGTCCTGAATGAAGCTGCTACCGCTGGAACAATCTGCATGTCCGCCATTTGATCCTCTGCCTCTTCTGACCTGCTCGTGGGCCCTAGAATATTTCCCACTGATTCCAATAAGATAAGTTAGTGTGAGATTCTTCGTCTTCCATTCCAGAATGCCATGTCCCTTCCTTATATATATATATATATATATATAGTAGGATCCATACCGATAAAAAAAATATATATTGTAGGATCCTTCCTTCCATGCACATGCATATGGAGACTTTCTGATCAATAAATGTACCTTTGGTTAATTAATGATAAAAAAGATGAGACATGCGGGTGACCTGGTGATGACATGGAGAGGGTGCAAACCTGTGTCAGCATACTCAGCACCCATGGCTGTTTCTGGAGCTTTTAGTTAAAGATAAATGAAAAATAGAAAGTCATTAACTTTATCCTCATGCTTTTCTGTGCTTTGCCGGTATAGGTCCCTTTTTCTTTGGCTTGGACTTCATATCCACGTGGGATGTTGTCTCCTTTACAAATTTCCTCATCCACAAGTAAAGCTGGATGGATACCAAGCATTCAGATCAAGGTATATTCTGCAGTAAGATTCAAAATCAAAGGGCCCTTTAATGGTTGGATTATTTTATTTTCAATGGAGTTTTGAAGCTCGGATTCCACTAAATTCATCTCTCCGATCAGCTGTCAGACTTACCCATGCTTTTACTTTTTCTACCTACAGCCAAACATACACCTACATACATGGTTAAAAAAATGGGAGACCGGAGACGGCTGGGTCAGATGTTAAATATGGGGCATGGGCCCGCCACGTGAAGCCCACACCACCTCTGGTTTTCGCAGAGAATCTCCCTATTGCATAGCTAATAATACATCACCTTCACTCAAACCTTTTGTGGTCCACCATATAACATATATACGTATATGTATATGTGTATGTATGACGATATGATCATAATACACTACCTTCTTTTTGACACGTGAGGTCCACCACACCACACCAACTAGACTTGTAAAAATAGCGAGGCTACAGACAATGGACCTTGCATGAAAATCCGTCAGTTCGTTGAAGGGTTCTGACGGGTCACGGGACGGTCCGGTGGGACCATGGTTTGAGAATTTCTCCATATAAATGTTATATTGAATTAATTTACTTCAATTTATTTATGTAGTATATTAATAACTTTCATCTTATTAGACTAATTTCCTTAATATAAAAAAAATAAGCAAGTTTCACGGCCATCGACCGTTAATAGCAACCGCTTAGGATGGTTTTTTTTACTCGAAGCAGATGTATATAAACACAGTGCAAAAACAAGCAAAATTAAAAAAAACGACAATCTGAGATTATTGACTCAAGAGATACAGCAGGCGTTGGGGTTCTCGTCGCTGAAGAGCTGAGGTGCCGGCGGCATTCTCTCGACCACGTACATCAATGGCTGGTCGTAGTAATATATCATCCTCTTCAAGCGATCCTCTTCCAGGCTCATCATCAGCTCGTTAATATTCTCTCCAGCTAATTTCTTTGGCTCTTCTGCAGTGCCCTCCTCTTTCTTAGCTTCTCCACCTTCCTGGGGCTGCTCCTCTTTCTTCTCTCCTTCTTCCTTCTTCTCTTCTGCAGGAGGTGACGCTGCATTTGCTTCCTCGGCAGGCTTGTCCTCTGGCTTCGACTCCTGCTTCTCGGGCTCTGGCTGGGGGACGATCCGAGCCTGCTTCTTGGTTCTTCTGTAGACGTACTCGACGAGCTTCTGGGCGTCCATTGTCCCTGTGACCGTCACCTTGCCGCTAGTAAGCTCCGTTGTGGCTTCTTGAACTCCTGTATATACATATAAATTATGGTTTGCACATGCCGTATATGCAATACTTTTCGAAAAAGGGCAAGAAAAAAAAAAGTAAAAGCTGATTTCATCCATTTACATTTGGACTACAAAGTAAAAGAAAAAAAAAAGTGAATTCTGCTTTCTTCCCACTAACGTTTTATGTGGGGGGCAAGACAGTAACGTCTACCTTTCATTTTACATTTGATCAATCTCTTTGGAATTGACGCTTGGCATCCAAGAATTAGAAGGCTAAACCAACCTTGACTTAATTTCTGTCTATTGAAAATTTCATTTAATGTAAGCGTAATTATAATGTTTAATCAACTAACAAGGGACAAGGGATACGCATCATGATGAAATTGACAAATTTAACATGGAAATGGAAAATGGGCAATGGGCAATGGGCAATGAATAGTACCCCTCATCTTGAGGATCTTTCTCTTCAGCTGCTCAGCACATGCCTCACAGTGCATGTTCACGTTAAGCTCCACGGTGGTCGGCCCACTCACCTGAACCCACCATTCATCCAATTATAAGTATTTATCTTAAATACCTCAGCAAGCAAGACTGAAACTGTAAGATGAATGTTTGTATGTTTATTTGCACAAACCTGGGAAGAGACGACCCGGGGCACGGCTTCACCTTCAGCAGGGGGCAATGGAGAAACAACCCTAGCTCTGCGTTTGGTCTTCTTGGTGATTGTGTTGCAGACAGCTTGTGGGTCAACTATCCCCTTCAGCGTCACTTGATTCTGAGCCATATCTATGACCACCCCCTCCACTCCTGAAATTAGCAGCCAAAACGTTCCATAAAGATAAATCCTCTGAATCATCAAACCATCGATATACTAAATGCAGTCTGAGTAAAACCCAGTCAGTCATTCGTTCGTTACCTCTGATCTTCAAGATCGACCTTTCAATTTTCTTGGTGCATCCTACGCAGTGCAAGTCGACAAACAACACACAAGGTGAAGGCGGCTTTGGTTCCTCTTCTTCCTTCTTCTTCTCCTCCTCTTTCTTCTCCTCTTCCTTTTTTTCCTCTACCTTCTTCTCCTCCACCTTCTCCTCCTGAGGCTTTTCCTCGGCCTTAGCCTGCTCCTACAGCATTACACATACATTATCAGCATTCCGTTACCGGAGACACGGATGTAAAAAAACTGTAGCCAGCTCAAGAAAACGGAACTCAAATACAGATCAACTAATTGCAATGATTACCTGCTTTGTCTCTTCCCCCATTATCTGTGTTTATGATTGGAGCTGCCCGCTTGCAGTGGAGATAAGGAAAAAGAGCTACAGTATAAATGAAGCTCAAGAACAACGAAAAAGGAGGATGATCAGGAGGGGAAGTAGAGGGGACTGGCAAATAGAAAGGATATATGAACTATTATAGAAGTTGGGATTTAATAACAAGGAAATATTCTTGTTTGCAATTCATAGCACATGGAATGCCACTAATGATGAGAGAGAGATCTTTAGCTGTAGGCAAGAACACTGAATCTGTATCAAGTATATACTTTCTTTTTTGCAAACTTCAAGGGTAAGGAGATGTCAGGAAAAAGAGTGATGGAGGGAGATGTGCAGAAGGGCTGGCACATTTATAGAGACCATGAAAAAAGATAATACAAACATATGGGTTTGTTGGAGGTGCTTTTGTGTTAATTTTCTCTCTATATTTTCTTCTTCTTCTTATTATTTAGTGACCCAATGAATCTAATAGGAGTCGTTATAGGTTTAACCAACTCATTATTTTTGGTAATTAACTGACTCATAGTTAGACCTACCCAAGTTAGTTGAATTACTATGATACGTTCGATAGGTTTAGAAGAGAATTTTGTTCAAGTACACGAAATCAATGAGTTAATTAAGATAGCTATATTTTTTTTATCTTAGTTAATTAAGTGATTTAATTTCTTCTTAAGCAAGTAATAAATGTATAATATAAAATAAAATAAAATAAACTTTGAAGGAAAGGGGAAATTGTAAAGGAAGGATGAGGAATCCTAAGAGGTCAGCCACCGACCCGTGAGATTTTCGGTGAAGTGGTGATGTGTCTTATGTTACAAAGAGCTTTCTGGTCCGACCATGAAATCTAGGCCATCTCTGTCAGATTGCAGTTTGATGTTTTTTATATGTATTTTTCTTCTTACTATATAAGAAATTTTTTTAAAATTGGTGAAAGAAAAAAAAAAGAATAAATGAGAGTTAGTTAAGCAAGATTTAGTAAGCATTATTTGTCTCACATATCACCAAAAAAAATATGGGTACCTATTTATTCTCTTTTTCAATCTGGTAAGCAATGAGTCATGAAGGTGGGATTGGCTTTGGCCAGAAATTAAAATAGGTTTTAGGGGAAATAAAGAAAGAAAGAAAGAAAGAAAGTAGGGCACCACATTGACACCGAGTCCACATGGGTTTGCCCTAGTTAGCTTAGTTAGACAAAAACAAGGACACTGCTCACTCTCCTTTTCCTCATTTAGTTGCATTCCTTTTTCCAGGCTGTTTTTTAGGCCACCATAGACCCTTTTCTTGTTAATGCTACAATCGGTTGCCACTTCTCTTGGATTTTCTCCTCATTGTTTACCAACTACACGGGCTAGAGCAGTCCTCGTGGTTAATGGTGGATGGGGGAGGGAACAGGAACACATAAGTGAGCTATCGTCATATTTGGTGCACAGAGAAAAATGTCTTTGATCATCAACGCAGCAAAGCTCCATCTTTTATCAAAGGGATGAATATTGCACACAGGAAACAAAACATCTGTGATCACCTAAATCTAAAGGATTCCATCATGATCGGGTGGTTTGATCATTCCATGTGCCATCATTCAGAGATATCAATGTGCAATTCATCCCAACGTAACGCCAACACGGTGGGACCGGTGATCGGTTAGATATCACACTCCACCGAAACCAAAAAGGGGCCAACTCATCTTCAAAAGAGGGAATGTGATCAGTCATCCTTTTTAGTTTCTTTTCACCCATTGTCTGTAATACTCTTTAAAGAGGAAGGCTTGAACCAGAAGGATGGGAAGGACAGTGTCCAAAATCCGAAAGGGAACCCCCGCGCCCCTTGCTAGCTAGCTAACTTGTCAAAAGTTTGAAAAAGGCTTGCCAGGACCCAAGTGGAAAGATGATTCACTTGTGGGGCACTAGAAGTTGGGTGGTAATGTGTAATTTTCCATGTAGAAATGCACCATAGTGACAATATCTCAACAACTAGGATTGTTGGAGAGACAAAACCATGTTTGCTTGTGCTTCACCAACTGATTTGACACATTATGCAACCCAAAAAGTAGGGTTTTCTAGAGCATAAATAAATATATATATATATAGCTCATTAGTTGTTAATGTATGCTGGATCATCCATTTCTTTCCACATTATACTATCAATCTTATGAAAAGAAAATCAAAGATTGCACGGTCTAGAATAATATACATTATTATGTTCTCATTACTAATAAACTTCCTGCATATTTATTTAGCTCGAAGGTTATTGTATAAGTGACTACCAATAAACACAGTATTATCGCTCCCTCGATCATAATTGATCGAGCTCAATTAAAGTCACTTTTGGGCAAGTTACAGCCAAACAAGCTCACCATGCCTTCCCTAAACCATAGTGGTATGCCTTTCGCCGCACTTTGTCGGAATTTACGGTTAATAATGTGTTTTACCCGAAAACTAAGTTAAGAAATTCATACTACTCAGACCACCAATTGAACCATATTTTGATTCAGGAAGGATTCACAGAAAAAGAGCAACCTAGTGAAAATAAAATCTATGATCGTCGGACCCTTAATGGTAAATAATCAAAACTTTCTATTTCTAAGATGATTTTCCGACAAACATCCGTTTAAACTAATTTTTAAGCTAGTTTTAGTGATTGAAAGCTTAAAATGATTCTACGGACATAGGGAAGATGATTAAAATCATATTAGTACTCAATTAGGAAGGATTAAGATTGAATTAATGATATCCAAAGTTGAAGGACTAAATTACAATTTTTGAAAGTTTAGGGACTTAATTACAATTTTTAAGAAATTGAGGATTTTTTGTAATTAGAGAGAAATATTGCACCAATTGGAAATTTGAGTAAATTAGGTAATCAAATGGAATATTTTAAAATATTAGGGAACTAATTGGAAATAAAGTATAAATTAATGGTCAAATCGTAATTATTGAAAAGTTACATGTATTAAGTATAATTAACTTATTAATTGGGACTTAATTATCCAATCTATTGTAAAAATGAATCATCTAACTCAATTTTGGAAATACTAGGTATAAATCTCAAATTACGAGTGAGTAGGATTTCCCGTATCATACCTGTTTGAGATGATAAACACCGTACTTTTATACAAAATAAAGTTGAAATATTTTTCATAAATAGTCTCTACTAAATGTGTAATACTACTTAAAAACTTTTGGTAGATATTTCTGTTGAGAGTATTAAACGAGTGGGTTCAATGCCTCAGTTTTGAACTGAAGTGGATACAATGATATATTTTGGAAAAACTAGTGAAGTGTGTCTAAGTCCAACTAAAACGGGCTTATACCCGTAAATAAATTATGATTTATAAGTCATATGAAAATTTTCATAAATAAATAATTTGTGTGATTTATCTAACAAGCCGAAATTACGTCATCCATTTGTTGATGTATTAACTAAAAAACTATTGATTGTGCCTGCTAAGTTATGTACTCTGGTACGGGTAGTGTTGGTTCTAAATACTATTTTATGGTTTATGGAACATAAGTGAAGTTTTATTGTACTAGAATGTTAAAAAATTCTATTAGATTGGTGCGTATTGATATTGAGAAATATGGTAGATGTCTAGTCAATCAATAGCGAACCAAATAAACGATAAGATTTGGGAGTTTAATAATGGTGACATATACTTTCGATCACTAGTGAAACAGATCTAGTTTGTTAACTATAAAATAGTGTTTATGTGAAACAATACATAACATATTTATTAAATTAAATCTCTTCAACTATAAAGGTATCTACCTTAATTTTGATAAAATAAGCTAAAAAATTTATAAGAAACCTTTTTATAAACAAGTATAAAAGGGTGGCTTATTCTTTTTAATAAATAAAGGAAAACTTTATTTAAATACATATTTAATCATAAACAATAAGTCATAATTTAATGTAAATTAGGCTCACTAACTTGTAAAATTCATCACTTTTTATATTTCCGTATATTTAATAAAAATATATTTTCTTAAATCTATTTTGAAATATTTTATAGTTACAACTAATTAATATCGTTCATATAGTAGTTGTTATTATTTTTAAATACCGGAAGGAGTAGCAGTTGTTCAAAGGGTTCCAACTAAACCGAGTTGGCGTGTGAAACACTATTACCTCCCTACAATGTATTACTTATTATTTTGCTATTATTCACGGGGTTTGTAATTATTAACGAGCAATTTGTGCTAATAATGTATTTTATATATAAAAAGTTAAAATTTTCATCGATTTTAAAAACGAGCATTTTGAGCTCATATTGCATTATCATTTTGCTATTATTCTCGTCGGTTTTACTTTGGCAAAATTCTTGTCGGTCTTACAAAATTGACGGGTTTTACAAGTAATTGATCGAGTGAAATCGAGCTGAAATTTGACATAGTGGATTTTAGGTTATATACTTTAATTTATCAGGTACCGAATTTTGGGACGAGACTCGCGCAAGTAAGATGATATATGTACTTGGGTCCGCACATGTATACATTCGGCATCAGTTTAAACGTTATCGAATTGATTTTCGACAAATTTTTTGGTATATTAAACAGTTTTTTTTTACACATTCCACCTTTTTCTTACGGGTTATTTGGAAAATAAAAATATTTAAAAATTCTATATTAAATTTCATATTTAATTAACCTAATAATTATCTCATTCTAATTTATTTAGAATTTTTTAAATTTTGAAATTTTTGTTACCTAAATCCACCCAAACCTAATTTATTTAGTTTCTCTTTTATATTTTCTACCATATTTGATATTTTATCCTATAACGTTCCCTATGGTATTTAATGACTCGTTTTATCCTTCTTGTACTCTCTATCAATTCATCATCTAAGTTTAGTACAATATAATTTTTCAGTTTAACTTTTATTTTCGGTTTAATTTGGTTCCATTTTTGAAATGAGATTTTAGATACTAATATATATGTGAGATTGAATATGGAGACTAAATCATGCAGAGGCCACCGATAATGGGTCTCAAGATCAACTAAGTATGATTCCTCATCAAGGACTTGTACATTTGAGTTTATAGCAAGACACCCGGCGGCTGTAGATGTACTGGGCTATGGAGGTGCTTAGATGGAGAGGGAAACATATATACTACACTAATATTTCCGAGGGAGTCACTAATTTTGGAGCTATATGGGCAAACGAGATGGGAGTAAGGAAAGTGATTCTAGAGACTTATTGGAGCAATTATTACTCGATCCAGTTGGTGCGACTATATATATAATCATGAATTCAAATTTATTGTTCCAACTATTTATGGAATTATTTCTCGTGAATATGTTCCAATAGCATGAATGTAATCAAAGATACGAGAGTAAAATAATAGTTTAATTACCGTAATAGTCTTAGCGTCACCTTTTATTGTTAAAGATATTAAATATGCTTGAATCACTTTATACTAAAGTACCAATTATTATATGTATAATTATATATAGTAATTAATTGAGAGCATATATTGAGATAATTATTCTAAAATGACTAAAAATTAAAATTATTATAATTTTATAAAATATTTAAATTTTAAAATGGATACATACACCATTTCTCATATTGTTTATTGGGTTTGTGTGAGATATTATGATTGCCATAATTAAGTGGAAGTCTGGAAGATCTCATTAATCAAATATAGATCCACAACATTTTTTGCCATGGATAAGTGGAGTTGTGCAATCTCCTTAACCAATTATGAAACATATTAATGCCACCTAAATCCTATCTAGCTTAGGGTCAGTATGATTACCAATCAATTATAACTTATATGTATATAATAGGCAAATTAGTCTGTGCGAAAGTTTACCTCTGGCCAATTAAATCTTAGCTTTGCCCATAAGATAAGCGCAATGTGGTTCTGTGTGCATTATGGTATAGAGACTGTTGAAGTGGCAGAAGCTGGCAGCACTGTATTGAACTTCAACATGCCACGTTCACATGATGTGGCCTAAGGGTCTACATGGTGTGAAGGCAATCATACCATGTGTCGGGTCACCCATAGAAAAGCAGCAGCCAATATAAGTTTTTTTCTTTGTGTGCAAGTGGCTAACCATACACGAATTCTCCCGTAATATCGTGGGCCATTTGAATAGGATTAAATATGGCTGGAAACTTGTAATTAAGAATTCGGGCCAATGTAGGCTCGAATTGCCCGTTAGCCATCTCTGCCCAGAAGTGTTATCAGTGGATTCTTCGTTCTCCATAGGCCCGTCTATGTTACTATAGGACCGCCTATTAAGCGGTCATACAAATCTTTAATGGCTTGGGCTTGCAGGCCATCTTGGACCAATCGAGTTTACCGTTTCAATTCAACTCAGTTAGATTATGGCATATATGGATATACATCTGCGCGGTTTAAATTTAACATCCTCAGCTAGCTATTTTTTCTACAAGGGAAAAACAGAGGGTATGCATTAAGGGCAACTAAGCGAATGTCTTATGAACAAGAACTACTGAAAGTATCTACAATCAGCAACCCAGAAAACGTCCTTGTATGCCTGCCTACCTACCAACCAAGCTGAGGACTATAACTTCATGTACTTCCGCATACCAAGCAAGCTGATGAAGAAGGCGAGCATAGCAAATGCCCGGAATAGGACGGTGGCCTTTGATCTCCCCAGTTTCAGACAACGGACCTTCTGAATCAGTGAAAACTTGGTATTCGGCCTGGAATCCCATGTTCTAGCGACACTGAACTGATGCAGCGCCTCCTCAGCATCTTCTTTAGATTCATGAGTTGCCCTACCAGAAGATTTCTGAATAACAGGCTCAACTGATAGCTTGCTCACCGACTTTTCTGCCTGCTCTTCTGGCTATTTACAATAAAATTTCAATTATAGGAGTGTTACTCTCTTGGCCTATGAAAGATCCTTAATAGTGACTGTCAGGAGTTATAAATTGTACTTAATTTTAGGTTCTTCTTACCTCAGTAACTACAGATTTTGAGTTTGATTCTTCAGCTTCATCATTGGAGCACATCATTGACTGTGCAGTACAAATGACGGGCCCAATCTGAAGCTTACACTGGAGCCGCATCCTTCTAATTGCTGTGCCCTGGGAATTCTGGTTAGGCAGTGTAGGTGGAACCTGCAAGGTCCGAGCCCTAATCCTGATTCCGGTAGCAAAGATATCTCTATCATTACTCCCATTCGGATCTTCAGAGACCTTCATATGAGAAGCACGGTTATTTTGATCATTGGCCAGCTGGGAGGATAAGATGTTTGAACCTCCAGCCAGTGAGGGTTCATCCCAATTCAAGTCATCCATATTCAGACCCCCATGATCCTCTGGTCCACATAGGCTCTGCAGTGCATTGGGATTCATATTAGTTCAGCAATGAATAAATGGCTTACAATTATGGAAAAACTCATCCTCTTAGCAATTAGCAAGTCACCTGCTTCCTGGCTTGTTCTGCATCCTCACTACAGATTGCTTTCTTCCCAATGTCACTCCCGCCGTCCAAATCTGGAATCTCACAATCAGCATCACTATTCAAGATCGAATCCAAAAATTCTGTAAGGAAAGCCTCGTCGTCTTGCTCCTCCTTATTGACCGCAGACTCCACTGGGGGAGATAGCTGCTCTGTTTTCATATTTGCTATCGGCATAGAGAATGGATGATCCTGCATAGAATGGTCACCGTGAGAGCAATTTTCAGCTTCTAAAGTAGCCTAAACAATAAAGCCACGGTTATTCAGATTAAAAAGAAATTGAGTGATAATATTCCAGGACGAAGTAACCCGGGTTTTCTAATGTGCAAATAGAAACTCATAAATAGTTAAGACTGTATCTTACATTCCGCGAAGTAGGGCTCCCCTCAGCTGTCACCAGGTCCGATTCAGTGTCCCCTGGGGAAGCTTTTGCTGCCGGAGGGGAAGCCACCCCTTCAGCATAATCACAGTTTAAATTTTCAAGAGTCTGGTCATTCTTGCGGAACAACCGGCAGAGGACATAAGGTTCCTGGTAGAAGAAGACAGAGTTTGAAAAATCAGTCTTTGACCACTTTTTACAAGCTTAAGCTATTCCAGCAGACATTCAAGACGAAAGGAAGCATGCTTGCTATATCTGTGGTACGTAATTCCTACCAGAGGTTAGTAGATTCTGAGAGGCATTATTAGATATGCTATATAAAACCCAATATAAGGTGTACCTAAATTAGTATCATATAAAGCAAGTTCAATTGGTCTAAGACCTTACTGACTTGTGTCCTTGAAACCAATTCCAATCTATCAGCTAATTCATAGGAGTGATCAAATCAGTGCATGCAATAACTCCCAAATAAAGCAGCCGTATCAAAGTGAATGTACCCAATTAACAGATTTACATAGAAGCAGCAGAGTGCACTGACGGTCACCCAAAAAGGCCACGAATCTATTTAGCATTCTAACCTGTCCAGGGTGTGTGCCATCGAGCTCCTCTAAAGTAGTTCGGTACTCGTGCATAATCCAAAAAGTCCGCTCCCCCTTGGGAGCCCGGCCTCTGTAGAAGACCAGTGTCTTCTTCATCCCGATCAAGTTGACCCCGGACTTTATTTTCCGGTCCTTGCCTGTAGCTTTCCAGTACCCAGCATTTGTTGCGCGGTTCAATCTGTGCCCGTTTGGGTACTTCCTGTCCCTGGGACAGAAAAAGAACCACTCCGGGTCTTTCGTCTTTATGGCAGACAAATCTACACACAGGAACAGAGAAACATTACATTATTGGAGCGGGCAGAAAATACAGAGAGGGCTTCCATCGGGTATCGAATCATTTCAAGATCCTTAAAAAAAAAAGAGTACGAAAATTGAGACCTCTAGAGGATGAAAATGGCGTACCAGGTAAGTCCCAGGGTTCCCTTTTGCAGACGTCAATTTCTCTGATGATAAGGACCTCTTCGTGTTTCCCGGCGATCTTCAGCCGGAGGTAGTGATCAACAAGCTCCTCGTCGGTAGGACGGAACCGGAACCCCAGCGGCAGCGAATTGAAGTGCAGGACTGCCATGGAACAGAGAACAAAGAAGAACCCTAAAGAGGATGGACAATCAGATGGAAGCTTGAATCTCAAGAACTTTACTCTTCTTAGTGTAGCTCTATCAACTTTACACTCTTGGACGGGTGGAACATCAAAGATGAAGTAAAGAGCAGATGAAGGAAAGAGACGCAGTGCAGTCGGACAGGGCAGAGAGAAAAAAGTGAGTCAAGTTCGTGGGGACAATTCTGAGTATATGTAATTGTATGGGGTTAGCAAATCAGCCTCCGCGTTGCTCATGTTTCCCTTCATCCCAAGTATATTCCGCGTACCAAAAGACCCCGCAGATGTCCCAGTAATTACATACAGGACTTGCCTGTCTGCCCCTTCTTCACATTCACCAATCCATCTAGTACGGTAGACGATAGGGGTAACGGGGGAATTCGGACAACTCTCCAGAGAAGATTAAATTCAGTGGGAGAAGGTGAGGTTGGCAAACCAATGATAATGTGCCACGTATGTGCATCTCTGAAGAAGGGCCCAGCCGTGTATGAACCAGGAAAGTTCCGGGAATTCGCATGGCTCCTTCTTGTCTTGTGTGTGTGCATATCGTGAATGGGGCGGGACAAACTGCTGATCGACGGGTAATGATGCAGGCTTATCTAACAATGGGCCCTTAAGTGAATACTTATTGGACTGAAGTCATGGCCCATTCCAGAAATGGACTTGTGCAGCAGGTGCGCATATATATACTGCTGCTCTCATTCTAGGGTTTCCGAGGTGGGGTAGAGGGATCTCTCGAACGTCGTCCAGTGCCTCTGCAAGAAGGCAAGGAGAGCGCTGAGCAAGGGGAAGAAGAAGATGAAGACGATACTTTCATCCGAGACCATGGATATCCCCGATGGGGTCAGTATCAAGGTCAATGCCAAGGTCATTGAGGTGGAGGGCCCGAGGGGAAAGCTCACGCGTAACTTCAAGCACCTCAACCTCGACTTCCAGCTCATTAAGGATGAGGCAACCGGAAAAAAGAAGCTGAAGATCGAGGCGTGGTTCGGCTCTCGTAAGACCTCTGCAGCCATCAGGACAGCCTTGAGTCATGTTGATAATCTTATCACCGGTGTCACCAAGGGTTACCGGTACAAGATGCGGTTCGTCTACGCTCACTTCCCTATCAATGCAAGCATCACCAACGGTAACAAGTCGATCGAGATCAGGAACTTCCTCGGTGAAAAGAAGGTGACATGTTCCCCTCTTTTGATTAGGTTTCTGTCAGTTAATTAGCTGCCGGTTCTTGACATTCCTGTAGTTGCTTCAGTTCCATCACGTGGTTTGATCCAAGTACTTCTTCATCGATGCTAAGATGCAGTATTGCTCTTATGCATTTAATTTTATTCATGATGAAATCTAGACTAGTTAGCTGAACTAGAGATATGAGTATTATACTGGCAAGTGATATGTTCTTCGTAACTAAATAGTCTCGTATTGCACTTTTTGTGCATCTGTGATAATCTAATGTTGTGGGCACTTGATAACCAATAGATGCAACATTTATATTTCCACCTCTCATGTCCTAAAAGACCGAGAGAAAGTATTTGCATGTTTATTTTTAAGCAAATGAATGGCTAATAATTTTTTTGCCCATTAGGTGAGGAAAGTGGATATGCTCGAGGGTGTCTCTGTTATTCGGTCAGAGAAGGTGAAGGATGAGCTGGTTGTGGATGGAAATGACATCGAACTCGTTTCTAGGTCCTGCGCTTTGATAAATCAGGTACTTCCGGTTGTGTTTGCCTCTTTTTCCTTCCTGGAAGATTCACTTATTTATTTGAGGAGATGTTTGGCCTTTGCAAATTTATCGACCTGAATTAAGATGGAGTGAAAGCGGGGCATGTGATCTTTAATTTTAACTAAGAAACTTAGTATAGGATTTATGTGAGTGATTACAGTTGTTTTGGTTGTGTCATTGACAATATGTGACTAAAATTCCTTGAAACAGAAATGCCATGTCAAGAACAAGGATATTAGGAAGTTCCTTGATGGTATCTATGTCAGCGAGAAGGGGGCTATCTTGGAGGAGAGCTAAACAGGGTACAATGATACATCTATATTTGCCTTTTGGCCAGCAAAATCTCAATCTAAAATGGTCTCTTTTTTTCAACTTTGTTTATACTGAGAACCTTCGTGAGGATATTTTTAATGGGATTTCACAATTTTGATTTATGCTTGTGTGTGGCATACTATGTTGGTGATTGGAAAATGCTATTATGCTAAATCATCCTGCTCTTGAACAAACTTCTTTCTGCAGAGGACGTAAACATAGCTATTCTCCACAGATAATTCAAACATATGTAATAAAGGGTTAGCCTGCCCTTAAACACACTGTTACCTGGGCGACTCACTAACATTGACCGGCTGTTTGATCTCATTTTATTCCTGAAACCCATAGAAAGTGTCCTGGAGAAAGAGTATTCAGTCACAATGTCACAGTTCTTGGGCCCGCCCCATTTCCGTTCCATTGTCATTAAAGGGTATGTATAGCAATTACTTACCAATCTCCAACCAACTGTACCGTGCCCCTCATTTGTGCTCGTATTCAAAAGGAACCATAAAAAGAAGAATTGCCTGGCCTCTCTTTCTTCCAAAATTAGCACCCCTTGAATCTATATTTACTATGCTTCATACATTCTCCATGTCCATTCCTCAAGCAAGCGCTCCATTGGATCTTCTCTTCTGTTGTGCGAAGAAGCTCATTTTCCTTCCTCTCTCCAACCTCCCTTAGCTACGATCCTTAGGTTCACTTATTGCACCATGGGAGGTTGCGCGAGCAGGCCTGCAGGGTTTGTTGTCGAGCCTGATGCTGCCCCTGTCGCGGCCCCCACTAGCTCCGTGAAGGCCGAGGTCGAGAGCCCTGTTCTGGTACGTAATATTGCCTTTTCGTCCCTAATTCAATCCTACAACTCTAGCTGGTGCACTTAAAAGGTGTTTTTTTTTGGGATGGGAAAAATGGATGCAGGAGACTATTAATGATGGAGGTGAGACGGGGAAGGAGGAGGAACCTATTGTAGATGTGTACGAGTCAAAGCCTATAGCTGAGGCTGAGAGCACCGCGGCCCAGGTTCCGGTTCCGGCCACAGCGGAGGTCGTCGGAGAGGAAAAGGTCGAAGCCGTGACAGCCGTGGAGGGCAAGTCACCTGAAACCCTCGATGGATCTACAGCCAAGAAGGAACCCGAGCCAGGCAACACAGATGCTCCACTCATCACCATCTAAATGTCGATTGGAAGAGTAACGTTTGTATATTTATTGAATTGCTAGAGGATAATGGCAAGAAAAAAACAACATTTATCGGGTAAAATAATTATTTAATTGAAATTCACATTTGACACAAGGGCGGCTGATGATCATAAACCACTTTATATTCTTATTTCACAAAACAGTAAGATCTGAAGTCATATCTTATTAATGAGTTCAAATTCAACTTATATTGAACATGAACTGTGTGGAGAGGATGCATTGCATGAGGTCTAGGTAGGTAGCTCTAGCTGTGGGTGGTGCATTGATCATTCTGTTTCCTCCCGAGCTAGCTCCTCATCACCGTCTCCCGGAACCCTAACTCTGACGGATCCGCACTCGAAGTTTACATCAAGGAAATATAGAAGGATGACCATGGCGAAGCAACTGAAGATCATGGGGATGGGCCCGAATATCCAGAGGAAAAGTGGGAAAGAGAAGTAGATTGCCCGCAGGCCCAATGACCAGAAGTAGCTCCCTTTATTCACCGTCCGCGAGACGTACTCCGACGTCACCCTCTCGAGGTCCTCCGTCGGCCGGAAGACCTTCCGGTAGGGCACGTTGATCAGAACACTCGCGTGGCTGAAGTACCTGATGGACTGCACGTTGGAGAGGAAGGAGATGAGGAAACAGACGAGTATGGAGAAGAACTTGATGGAGAACCCTAGGGAGCTCTTGTCCCCATAGACGAAGAACAACGAGTGATTTTGGCTGCCGTTGGTCATCATGATGCCGATGAGGGAGCACAGCATGATGGCCGTCGATGCCAGCAAGGTCGAAGCCATTATGTTGTTCCTCAGCGTCTGTACTGCAAGGATCCCATTCTTAGGGACGTCCTGCATAAAGATTGACAGAGAGTCCGAAGCCAAGTTGGGAACCAATTAGATATGAAGAAAGAAGAAGGTAAAGTGCACATGGAACGTACGTCCATCATGGCTTTAACCCAGATCTTGCGGTTGACAGCGTTCAAGCCCATGACGGTGGTGCCTGGGTGCTTCGTGACGCGGTGGAGGAGCCATACGTGGTAGACCACCATTGTCAGCAGCCCTGATGGAACCATCGTATAATCGAGAATGGCATTCTTCTCCAGAGCTTCAAGAGAGAAAGGGTGATGATGAGATTGCGTGTTTGGTCTTTCAGTGTCGTGTGTGAAGATGATCTCTTTATATAAAGCCCTAGCTAAGCTAGCTGTCTGGTTTAGTAGTTATCAAGTTAGCCAAATTAGTTTTTCTTTTCTCTTCAGCACTTTGGCTGCATTATTTATATAATTCCAAGCGAAAGATCGATACAATATATTTATGAATTATTATATGCTTTTGCGTAGGTTGTAAAAGTAAAATTAAACCTTTTCCTCCATCATCCATATATTGTTGGCTTTGACTTTGCTTCTTAAACATTAATTATTATGCATCAATGAGCCATGAAGGAATGAAGTTTTCTTTCTTCATTTGAAAGCGAGAACATAAATAATACAAAATAACATTAAAAATCTAACATCAATCTTTTCTTGTACTTGCAAAAATATAGGTTGCAAGAAGATATTCACCTTGGTTGATTGGTAAACCATTTCACATATTTAAATGAGCGCAAATCAAATCTCTTGATAATATAATATCAAGAAATTGTTATATGTTTATAAATTAAACTAATTATAATTAATAACTTATAAGTAAATATTATCAATTATTTATCGATAAATAATACGTTATTAAATTGTATCAACCTACTTATAAACTAAAACTTTTATTCTAAACAGTAAAAAGAAAAAATAACCAAATATAAGTTATTATTTTTGTTCTTTCGATATTGAAAAAATTATAATCGAATGGTATATAATTATTAAGTTTGAGTTTAAAATTACACGTTTAAAATGTATATATATATTAGTGTGAATTTTAAAAATATTATATAAAATTAAATAAAATAAAGAAATATAATAAGTAAATTTATTAATTATAATTTTAAACTATTAAACTTACGAAAAGAATATAATTTATAGTACTTGTATTTTTTAGCCAAATATTAGAATAGTTTCTAATAATGAATTGCTTTATGTAAAAGATGCTTTTGTTAGATTGTCCTTTTGGAACTAGCCAAATCAGTTTTGTCCACATAATAAATTATAGATAATAATGCAGACACCCATTTATTTGGAGCATTAACAAATTGACCAGTGACCATCACATGGGGTCCAATGGCCTCTTCAAAATGTTCTATGGTCCGAAACTTATACAATGTTCATATCTGCAATTTTTCTTCTTGCATAATTCGAAAGCTTATGTTGCGGAAAGGAAGAACTAACACTGAGATCCTCAAGTACCCAACACTCAGCATGATTGGAAGTTTAATTCCGGTCCGGTGTACATTAATTTCTCATCTCTAGACCTCTAATATTATATTATAACCCCACCCAAAAAGAGATTGAGAAACACGTGTGTATAGATAATAGGATACGTTACAAGAAAAAGCCCATGATTTCCGTTGATGATGGTGAGCCGTCAAGAAGACAGCTGGGGGAGGGGAGTGGGGGCGGCCGAGGCGACCCGGGAGAGAAGCTTCTGGGCCTGAGTGAGCTGTTGGGTCAAGGAGAGTATCCTTGCTAGATGATCGCGGGCCTGCTCGACGGCCTCGGCCTCGAGCTCACCCAGCTGCGAGGAGAGCCGCTCCTCGCCCTCTTCGGCCACCCTCAATCGCTCGTTGACCCTCCTGATCTCCTCCTCCAGCCTCTCCTCCCTCTCCCGGCCCCTCCTCAGCTCCTTCTCCAGCTCCTCGTTTCTCTTCCTCAAGGCCTCCTCCTGCTTCTTATTCGGCCATTGCATGTCCTTGGTTATCGGGTTGAACACATCCGCCGAAGGGGCCATCGAGCTTTTGCCTGGCGGAAGAAGCCGGGATCTCTAGTGGGGAGTAGTTTGCCTAGCGCTAACTCTAATAAGACGATGGCTTGCTTGCTTGCTTGAAGATGATTTTATAGGCTCCACGGAAGTGTCCAGGTTCGATGTATCATTATATTCTACGATCAGCTGCTGGCTCTTGGGGCTAAAATAATTGGAGTGCTCCATTATTTCATTTGAAGTATGTATGACTGTGCAAGATTTATGCATGTCCACACGTTTATGAAGACACGACAGATACTATGTCTGTCCTGTCTGGTCGAATTTATTAAACAAAGGCATCGATTTCTCTATGCATTCTCAGTCCCAAAGCTCAAGATGACATCTAGATTCATCCTTGCCTCGATAAATAACAAGCTTTATAATAATAATAAATTATTATTATATTAGAATCCCTATACTTATTTTATCGAAAATCTAGTAATGGGACTAAATATAAAGAAAAAATTATCGGTTATAAATGTATTTATATTGGTTGAGGTTGAGAGTAAAAATTTTATATTAAGTTAAATATAAAAGAATATTTTCTACTGTTCTTTTTTTGGGCTCTTTTATTTATGGGCTAGGACTTGCAAACCTTCATCCTTGCAAAATATAGCCCATTAAGGATGTAGAGAAGGTCCGGTCCACTCAAGACCCATCATGGTGGTGAGCTAGCTAGTTCCCTCTAGGGGGGCGAAGAATCTCCAGCAGATTCAGAAATGCTAACTGGTATATTCATTCGGGTTGCACTTGCACTCCTGATTGATGGTCGAGAGGACGGCAATTAGGCACTGATGATGACTGTTTTCGTTTCAGAGTTCTCATTTGAATTATATAATCATATGATTCCGTCTTCAACTTTCCTGCTTTATAAGTGAGGAAAGCAAGAATAGTTCCTGAGGTACGCATGCAGCTTTTGTTTCTTTTTCTTTATCCCCAAGCTCATGATTGACGTCCATAATAAACTAAACTAAACTAAACTAGTCAATTTCTCTGCAATCCTTTGATTAGTCTCCAATCATTACATCAGGGTTGTAGAGAGCGAGAGAGAGAGAGAGAGAAAAGGGAGGAGGAGGTTGGAAGGAAACAGGGGGAGAAGAAGAAGAAGAGGAAGAAGAAAAAGGAAGCGTGTTTCTCCCCTCTAATGGGAGAGTGGAGAGGGGATAGAGGATTGCTGTATCTTCTCGTCTTTTGATGCTCGCACTGGAAGGAAACCCCTTCAATCTCTTCCGGCTCCCCTAAATTCCGTCGCTCAATCAAAACCCACAGTTTAATGAAACATCTGTTTTGGAGATTTCAATCACGTCTCTCTCATGTACACGGCATCTATCTCGAATGCAATTTCTAATTCTTAATATTCTCATCTTTCTTCCTGTTGCTGCTCGAAGACCCATCTCTTCTCCTTCCTGGGTAAGTCTTAAAAAACCCCAAACTTTTGTCGGGATCGGTTAATTTTCCGATCCTTTGAATAGGAGACTTCCCTGCTGAATCTGCAATCTGATGCTTATGCTAATAAGTATTGAAGGAGACGCAGTTACTTCAGGCTGCAGTAGCTCCTAGATCTACTAGCACAACAGCTAGGATGTTTCCTAGGGTAAATGCCACCCTAGCAGCAGCTCCCTTGGGGTTCAGATTGGTCGAGAGCATGGGGAAGTATCGTTGAGTTCTATAAAATTGAAGCTACTCGGAGATGGAGCAAATTGTCTCTCAGTTCCTTTTAAAGTGCTTGCACATCATCCTCAACTCAAGGATTCCTTCTCTTCACCCAATCCGTCGGAGTACTGTTGAGCCTGGATCAGTTTCTCGGGTGAGAAAGAGTGACAGATGGTTCAACCTACTCCTAGGAGATCGCCCTTCAGTCTTGGACAATCTGAACTTCTGGCACCGGAACCTGACTGACCCGATGATCGTCGATGTCATTCTGGTTCACGAGGTGTCCAATTCATCATCTGTGGACAATCTTTATGGCAACTCAGCCGCATCACGTGGAGGAGGGTCTGTTGAGACTGTAATAGAGAGGTGGACTGTTCATTATGAGTCTCCCCAGATAAGTCCGCAGGCTAATGATTCGCTTTCTCACAAGAAGGCGTACAAGAAGCTGATTGTGCTCTTACGAGCTCTTTATTCCCAGATGAGACTTCTTCCAGCATATCGCATATTCCGGCAGCTTCATTCAGCGACACAATCCTATAACTTTGACATCATTTATAAAGTTTCTTCATTCAGTGATCCATTTACTCTTACTCGGGTAGAGCAGGAAATGATGGATGAATATATGTTTTCCACCCCTGTAGAAGTAGTGCCTCCAGGGCATATTTCTGTTTCAGTTTCATTCCGGAAGACACTCTCTGATTTCAATCTTGATCCTTCTACATCCTTGATTCCAAGGATCATATCAGATTATGTTGGAAGCCCTGCAACAGATCCGCTTAGGTCCTTTCCATCTTCAGACAAGGGTCTCCAAGAAATGCCTTTTCCATCAAGGGGCACAAGGCTACCATCCCCTTCCCCGTTTCAGCGGCCCCAAAGCTGGACTAGTGGGATCCACCGAGGTGCTGCTTTTGGTTATGGCTTCCCTCCAACATATGGCTTACCATCCCCTCCTGATCATTTTGTTCACCGAGCACAAAGCTATAGACCCTCTGTCCAAAGAACTACCAGTTTTGATGATTACCAGCTTTCTCCCCCTTTCTCACCTGCTTCTTCACCTTCTCCACCTGGCCATTTTCTGGGTAGTAATCCTCTCCAGCATGGTCGCCCCAGGCCTGGGTCTGCCCCTGTAATGATTCCACGTCAGGTGGCAACTGGGACTACCCGTTATGCAACTCCTAGTTCCTCTGACTCAAATCGGCATTCCCTGCCCCCTCCATCACCCAGGAGCACAAGGCTGGATAATTCATCCCAGGAATCTCCATCAGGGATCAGAATGTACAAGAAACAAGAAATCTCAAGAACTGGGGAATCACATCTTGGGACTACCAGCCCTTATACCGGTCATAAGGTAATGCTGTAATGGAAATTCCTCTGCTGCCTCTTCCTTTAATAGCCTTCTTTCAGTTATATTCTTGGTCTGAACGTGAGATTTATTGGCAGATCATGAGAGATAATCGGGATGACTCTGGGAGGTTTTCAGGGTTGTTGTCTTCTAGTGACTCACCTCGGGTCGGATTTTCTAGAAGCTCAAGTAGATTATCTTTCCAGGATGATTTCGATGATGGTGACTTCTCTTGTCCGTTTGATGTGGATGATGTCGACGCATCAGATTCACCTGCAAGGTGTTCTTTCTCACTGTTCAGTCTCATAAACATGCCCCTGTTTTTTTTTATCTGAGGAATATCCCTAGTAATTTGACTGAATACTTATGTTGTCCATTGTTGGTATGTGCCAATTTTGCAATATAGTGAAAGAAAATAGAAATTGGAACATTTGTTCTATTGTTTTCACATTTTTCAAGCAAATTTCATGTTGAATTTAGCCACAAATGATCACTTCTTAAACTCTCATGTTTCATGAACAACTCATCTGGAAGAAAGGGAAACCATTACCTATGGCTATTGAACATTTATTAGCACAGATCAGTTTGGCTGTTTGGTGCTCATATGAACCCCTTTGCTTTCTTTGGATATAAGATATCTAATCCTGTTTCTAATTCTCTTATCAGAAAACCTGAAAAGGAGGGAGGATATAACATTTCTCCTAAGTAGTTTGAGAATGAAAAAGAAGAAAAAAAATCCTCGTGCCTTTCTCAGTCAAAATGAACAGACTTTTCAATTTGAGATATTTCTTGTTTCTATTAATTGTTATCACTATACTATTTTCAACGGATCATGTTCATCCAGTAAAATGCTACTTTATCTCTGTGCTTCATTTTTATACGTGCAGCCACAATCTTGAGGGTAAAAGAGCTTCAGAGTTTGCACCAGCATCTCCAATGGGCACAAAATCACGGGATGCTGCTGTGGGGGTCCTCGTCCACATGCTGAGGACAGCTCCTCCGTTGAGACAAGACTTGAGCTGCTACACTTCTCAGTCTGGTAAGACTGAGCAGGATGGAGGAATTGCCACAGCCTCTGGGTTTTTCATGCCACGGAAGACCACAGATGGTCTTGAAGAGCTCAGGAGCTACAGAGAAATGAAAGACCTCCTCCTCTCGAAAAGTGCAACCAGGGTTTTCACTACAGAAGAAGCTTAGGTCAAGACCTCTATCTGCAAATGGTATATTTGATTCTCTACATAACTAGAGATATCAGAGCTTCTGATGTTAATACTGGGAGGAACACCCCCATCCTTGGGGATTCAAGGAGAAGGCATGGGCACCTGCTTAATGAAATGAATTTAGCTTGTACATACATATGTGGAACTGATTGTGAGCATGAATTAGTTAGCTGCTGATATAATGTGCTCGTCTTTCATGGCTCTCAGTGATATAACTCAACTTGCATGTATTCTTTTGAAGTTAGCTGACACGATATAATTATCCGGTGCTGTGTATTCGTTCAATACCATTGAAATGTTTGATAAAAGATTGTCGGATTCAAGATTTCAGTACCATTTTCTTCCCTCCCTGCCATAGTAAAGTCTGTCAAGGAGATATGGCAGAAAGTAAACAACACGCTATGTTAGTAATATGATCTGATGGTGAGAATAAATGATGGTGGAAATGAGATGACAGGAACTGGAAGAAGATAATCTTCAGCATTCTGAAAGCTTTTGGGGTGGACCACTAAGTTGGGTGAACCTAGGGGATGGCTGGGCACTTGTAACAAGAAGTATGGCCCAATTCAGAGCCCATGCAGTAGCCGCAAATTATCCATCGGACAGAACAAAAATGTCGTTCCTTTGCCAGTGTTTGCACAGACGCCACTTGGGTAGCTCCCATTCCCCCCAAAAAGCTTGACGTATTGGCAATCCCGAGGGGGCGAAATTTCTTCGGGTCGTTTGATTGGGAGCTGGGAGCTCTGTATTTGTATTGGGAGGACTCCTTCTGTCACCATCTTATTTCGGAACTTCCCACCCCCAATAAAAAGGCTCTGTATTCCTGTGAGGAAGGAAGGGAGGGAGGGAAGGGAGAGATGGGTTTCAGTACTCGGGTTTTCCTGTTGACTTACTTGTTTCTTCTGGGAACAATCTCCCCCTCCTTCTACTCTCATCAGGTATTCATTTGCTGCTCAAATTCATGAACCCACCAAGAAATTTCTTTCTGATTGTACACCTTCTCGCTTATTAATAGAAAACAATTACGTCTTGTTGTTCCTACTCGAATGTTATTATTCGATTCCACTCGTTGTTGAAGGAGTTGATTAGGGATGGTGATGATTTAAACGGTAACCTCCGATAATTCAAAGATTTGAAATTTAGGTTGAAGGAGTTGAAATGAATGATTTGACCTGTATTCTAGCTTGAGCAAGACATCTGATTAGAGTTAGTTAGTTCATGTAGTGTTGGCAATCCGAGCAAAATTTTGTTTTTTTTCCGAACTGCAGTCTTATTTTAATGGCTTTGTTTACTTTAACATAGGGTAAGTTGTCCAAATCCCATGCTATTATGTTCTGTTCTCTGTTCATCTCTTAAGATTGTCATGGGATTTGATGCCAACAGTCTTGGATTAGAGCTGGGAGTTATACTAGTTTGATTTTCAACAGGTGCTTGCAGATGATGCACATTCCAAGCTCAAGCTCAACTCTCAGATCCTCCAGGCAACCTTTTCTTCCTCCGCGCCCTTGGAATTAACTTAGACTCTTTTCCAACTTGAACTGTGTACTGATCTAGAATATCAAACTGTGCAGGATTCAATTGTTAAGAAGATAAATGAACACCCAAATGCTGGGTGGCAAGCTTCCATGAACCCCCGCTTCTCAAATTTCACAGTCAGTCTTATTTGTTTCATTTTCCAACTTTTCTTTGGTTGTTCATCAGATGCTCTTATTCATGAATATTTTCCTGATGAATATATCTTTCAAATGATGAAGGTTGGTGAATTTAAGCGGCTACTTGGAGTCAAACCGACTCCGGACAGAGAGTTGAGGCAGACTCCCACCATAATCCATTCACCTTCCTTGAAGCTTCCAGATCAGTTTGACGCCAGAACTGCCTGGTCTCAATGTTCCTCTATCGGAAGAATCCTTGGTTAGTATTTCTTCTTCTTGTTTGAAATTATGTTTATATTTCTATTGAATATTAGTTTGAAGAAATCTTCCTGTTCACTCTACCCTTGGATTGAAAAATTACTATGTTAAAAGATCAGGGCCACTGTGGATCTTGCTGGGCTTTTGGTGCAGTTGAGTCCTTATCAGATCGTTTCTGCATCCACTTTGGCATGGTAAGTATAAGCCTCGTTTCTGCATCCACTTTGGTATCACCATGTTTTATGCATTAGGTTGAAGTTAAAACTTATCCCGAGTGCTATTTGTGCAGAACATTTCTCTTTCTGTGAATGATCTCCTGGCCTGCTGTGGCTTCTTGTGTGGGGGTGGTTGCAATGGTGGGTATCCAATATATGCCTGGCGATACCTTATGCACCACGGTGTTGTCACTGAGGAGGTACGGACGATGCTCCATCTGATTTTGATGGATATCTTCTATCTTGCAAAAGCATTAAGCTGAGTTCCCATCACATTCATTATAAGACATGTCTTTCATGGATGGTTACTCTCGTACCTTTCTGCATATTTCCAAGGAAAACATGGAAGAACAGCAATTCTCTCCAGCCAAACAAAGCTCTTAGCTTTCCTTACATTTCATTTTGAGTCAAACATCTGGCCCTTGCTTCACCTAACAGTCATTCAACAGGCTAATTATTTTGCTCCGTCGAACTATGATGATAACAGTTAATGGTCTTGACAGTGTGACCCATACTTTGATGACATTGGCTGCTCTCACCCTGGTTGTGAGCCTGCATATCCTACTCCAAAGTGCGTGAGGAAATGTGTGAATGGAAACCAAATGTGGAGGGCCTCAAAGCATTATAGTCTCAGCGCATACAGAGTTGACTCCAATCCCCACAATATCATGGCAGAAGTTTACAAGAACGGACCAGTTGAGGTGTCCTTCTCCGTTTATGAGGTATCCTAGTAGGGCTCCACTCCCCCTATTGAACATACTTTATAAGATCCATGTTGTTATATAGAACTGTGCGGTAAGCTGTGTCTCACACAACTTGATTAAGCGTCTAGGATGACTTGGGATGTTTAAGACTCTCCATCATCATGTCTCTAATTTATACGTGTGACTTTTATAGGATTTCGCACACTATAAGTCCGGAGTTTACAAGCACATTATAGGTGCTATGTTGGGTGGTCATGCTGTGAAACTGATTGGATGGGGAACCACTGATGATGGAGAGGACTACTGGGTATGAAAACATTCCCCCCCCCCGGTTTAAAAGCTACACATGTTATGTGAGAGTGGATTACTGATCTTTGAGTGCTCTTCTCCTCTTGCAGCTTATGGCAAACCAGTGGAACAGGAGCTGGGGCGATGTATGTCTCAATTGAACCCACAACACTAATCAGTTTCTTTTTGTATCCCATGCTTTTTCTTGAGGATTTTGTGCATTTTTTCTGTGATTTTTTGCTGAGTGGGAGGTATTATTTGCAGGATGGGTATTTCATGATCAGGAGAGGAACAAACGAGTGTGGGATTGAAAGGGGTGTTGTTGCAGGTTTGCCTTCCAGCAAGAATACTGCGAGGGAGTTTGCTGATGATGGCGCATACCTTTCAGTTTAAGGGCTGGATGTTATATGTTTACAATAATTGTGATCTCGTGTCCACGGCGTCGGCTCAGTACTAATGACATTACATGTCTAAATTACCCATGGGAGCTGATGTTTTTATCATTATGTATGAAATCAACAATGCCCTGGTGAAAAGTTCTACTACCTACTATTTGTATAATAGCTTTTCATGTGCATGGAAAAAATGATAAATATTTTTCATTGTAAATCTATTGGACAATGTAACTGCCAGATTCTGCCTCTGGAACATGAAGGAAGATCAGCAGAACTCCTTTCTATTTATATCATCATTTTACAATTGTTTTCTTCTGTAACATTCTAATAATGATAAACCAAGTATTTTCAATTCTCCCCTGCAAAAAAAAAAACAACTATAAAAGGGAAAAAAAGACTCAAGTATCCATAGAATCATCTAATAACTTGCAGAAGGCTGAATTCCCTTAAACTTCTGTGAAACATGCTTCATTGAAGGCCTTGCAGAGAAGGACTCTGCAGTGCACATTGAAAGCCTTCTCATATCAGGCTTCCTTCCCCTGCCCTGCCCTTCATCAAATTGTGTAAATATTCAATAATTTCAACAACCTGTCTGTCACCGATCATTCATAACCAGTCTGAGACAAATCAACGTTCAGTATTGATATTAGATCATTATCTGCTTGGCCGTGTGACAAGTGCCACTGTCAGGGTCCTATTTAGAAACTTCTCCTCTTCTACTCTGCAAGAAGTCCAAAGTACTCCACATACAACAAACTGGGGAGTCTTATGATGAATATGTTATCTACCAATCTCTGATCTGCAACCAAGATAGATACGAATATCTGCATGCTGCAATTTTCTTGTTAAGAGAGTCTCATCAAGTTCTTCATATTTCTCATTGCACGTTGGCACAGTGGTTACAAGTGATCTTATCTAAAGAAAGAACACCATGGCAGAAGAGGATGGAAAAGTTGCACAGGGAAATTTTAAATTCCCAACATGTCACCATAAAGTAGAGTAGTTTAATAAACCAAGACTAAGAAATGGCTGATGCTTGAGATGCTTTACCTCCTCATCCCCCGGTTCCGCTCTCGTCTTCTGAACCTTTCCAGCATAAATTGATCAGTTGCAGCTTGCCTCTGTCCCTTTGTCTCGGAGTTGTTATCAGCAGCTTTTGATCCAGTGTCATCCCCAGGTGCATTGCCATCCTTATACAGCTCAGGATGTTCTACAAGCAGGGGATGGTCAAGATATAAGGACCCTAAAGATACAAATTATGCTACTGTAACTATAAGATAACATGGGAAAGCATTCATAGATTGTGAATCCACCTCTTCTAAGCTTTTCAGCATAGTCTCTGCCACGCTGGAAATAATCTGCACTATAACTTGACGGGATGTTAGACTCTGATCTCGTTCTGCCCATAAGCCTCTTCTCCTGGAGAAGCTTCTTTGCAGCCTCTGTCTCCTCTATATTTCTCAGCTTATATCTGCAAGTTGAGTTAATTACTTCATCTTTGAAGACAAAACATATGAATATACTTACTAGTGCTCAGACAATATGTAGCTCATGAAGTGTGACAAAATCTTGTGCGAGGGCCCACAAAACATACTCAATAGGAAGTTGAATCTCTGCTATCCCAGTTGTCCACTGAGTAGAGCCTTCTTCCCCGCTTCGCTTTTTTACCTAAAAAAGGTCGCCAGAGACAATATTCAATACTCGGGTGAGATATGGAGCATAAAAGAACATAGAAATGTTAAAATGAAAGATTTTTCTTTGGTCCAAGAAGTCCCTATCACATATCCACAGAGATAAAAGCCAACTGATTTAAGTTTTTCCAATTGAGATCAAGAATTGTCATGACAACAGCTTACTTTAAGATGCTCAGGAATCTGGTATAATTCGTCTTCCACGCGTTTCAACTCAGTCTCAACTTGGTCAGGGCTATCAATATTTCTTCCCCTTTTCTTTGCCAATTCTTGTTCAATATACTTCAGCCTGTCATACAAAGCGAGAAATCTGAACATTCTTTACCATGTTCAATGCAAGAAAGCAGCAGACAGAGATCAATATAATAAAACATTGGAATGTTCCCAAGTATTTTCTTTGTTCATGCAAGTATTTTCATGGAATACACTACCAAAGTAGTCACTGATGATTATAGTCACCATAAGGAAAATAAGTATTACCGATGATTATAGTCACCATTTCAAAAGGAAATACTCCAGATTTACTGGAGATTGCTTCAATAATATATTTGTAAAATATCACATTTATCCTGATAAAATCAAGACACAGACCCTGCACTGAATGTTAATCAACAGCAGCACTGCCGAATAAATCTCAGTATAAAATTTGGATAGCCTATAAGTCTAAAAGATAGAAAGTTAAGATCACGAGCAACGATAGAAGTGTCCTATGAAGAAATTTCTCTGGCCTAAATCCCCTGTTCAGGCCCCAAAAAATCGAAATTCGGCAACTGCAGAACACAGGAAAATACATGTTTGGATCTTCGACCATGACCGCGGTCTCCTGCGCGAACGTGTCCTGAAGAACCAAGTCCTCCTTTTCCCCATCCCCGTCACCCTTGTCGACCGATTTCGCGGCGGCCGGCACTATCAGACCGTATCGAGTACCAGAACTAACGCTCTTCTGCGACGACGCCGGGAGTGCGGGGATGCCTGCTTTCCTCTCCCTCTGCTTCTGGAGAAATTTCACCTCCTCCAGCACCCTGATACAACCGAGATCAGTTATTAATTGGACTGGAGATTCACCTCAGAAAATAACTGGCTCTCACGCGGTACCTTCTCTCTTCCTCGTCATCGGCATGATTCTTTCCTGCCTTGCCGCTCACTTCCTTTTCTTCTTCTTCTTCAAGCTCATCCAAAGTTCGCTTCCTGTAATTCTTCTTCTGCTGCTGCTGCTGCATTGACATTGAATTCAACTGAACACAAAGATTGTTGATTCTGTAGAAAATATTGAATTGAAAGTTCAGCTACTCGACGGCAATGGTGGATGCCTCGATTAGGGCATGGATTAAATCGAAGGAAGCGACGTCGTATCACAGTGCTTTCACTTATTTATCATTATTTTAGCGATTCACTTTTCTTCCATTTTTAAATACATAAATAATAATAATAATAATTTTAGAATATATAGTTTTCTTATCATAAGATCTTCTAACATTCTGTGACATTTCAGATTATTTATAAAATGTTAATTCACTGCTTGAGGCAGATTTTAAAAAGTAAATTCTAGACGGTATAAAGGTCTTCTTCAGCTCATATAAGAATGGTCTGTTCTGTTCATAAATTGATGACACCACACCAGACACCAGAAATGCCATCCATCGACTGGCTTAGGCATAATCAGAATCTATGGGAATATACCTTATGCACATAATCATAATCAGGATCCTTGTGCTGGCAAGTGGGGACATTTGTTTTAAAACCAAACAAGAAGAGGCATTTATGTCTTGTGTTGCTTCATTCATATTGCTAGGCCTTGAATAAATAACAGAACTCAAACGAGACAGACACACTGCAAGTTAAAGTTTCAGTCTCTGATATTCACAGAACTAATACGATATGTACAGAGTGAAGATGTCAACTATAATAGAAACCCCACTAAGTAATTCTACAGTAAACGAAATTGCACTTGCTTCCAGACGAGACCCGAAAGTCCCTTGGCCCTTGATGTGCTCTAACGAAAGAGCAGGACAAAAAAGGAAAAGAAAATAAAAAAAAAAGGTAAGCGAAAGTGGAAGGGGAAAGGCTCTTCTTTTGTTGCAGAAGGAACCAAGAAACCTAAAGCAGTAAAGGGTATCCTCCTTGTCACTTTCATTATTGATCACTCGGATGAAAAGAAAGACAGAATGCTAAAAAAAATTCCCATGCTCGAAGATCAATCGGCAATTGATGAGTCAGTTAGTGCTATTATGCGTAGTTTGAGACGTGGACATAAATGCCACCGCTTGAGCCCAGAGCTTCAACCTGGCCTTCACATCCCTCGGATCGTCCCCTGCAACATATAGAAATAACTGATCCAGTTGAGTAACCGTTCAGTTTGGAGCCAAGATGGGATCTTTTGGATCCTCTTTCTTTTTTTTTTTTTATCTTCCAAATCACTAAATAGGCTAGTAGAAGAAACAGATCCATAAGGAAGATATAGAGTGAGAGACAGTACCAGGGCTTGAGATGCGCCAATTGGCGATCGGAGAATTACCGCCGCTGCTGTTGGTATCGAGGTTCGACCCGGAGACGGACAACCTCGACGGAATCTCGAACATCCTCTCGTGCTCCAGCTCGAAACCCAGATCCCTGCAAGCCTTCACCTCTTCCAAATCCATACAGAGCGGCCTTTTCCCACCCTTCGGCCTCGTTATCACCAACACCCCCACCCCGCATCCACCTTCACTCTCGCCGCTGATTCCATTCCAGTAACTCTCCCCACTCCTGCCGCTCCCGTTGCCGACAATGTTCTGCCTTGCAGTCCTCCTCCGGCCACTCTTCCTCGGCTTTGCTGGGCCACTCTTGCCCGGTTCCTCGTTCTCGCTGGCGTAGTCTTTCACGCCATGGACAGAACCTCTTCGCCGCTTCAGCGGAGTGGCAGGGAGGGAATAGCACTCTCTCTCCCCGTCGGAGTCTGATGTCATCTGCGTCTTCTGATCGTCGGAGGGCTCCTCGTCAGCGTCGAAGCTCTCTATCGACAGCCCCGACATGCACATCTCTATTTCTCTGAACATACCTTCGTCATCGCCATCTTCCGTGTCGTTGCAGAAAGTGGGGCTGCTGCTGCAAACAGAGAGCCTCGACAGGGCCTGGCCTTGAGTTGCGTGGTTATGCTGGTGATGAGGATGGCCTTGCCCTTCATCTGATTCATCTGACGCCATTGCTATCACAACTTCCAATGTAGAAAAAAAAAGAAGGAAAAAAATGAAGTAGACTGAAGTGAGGAGAGTGGAAAGAAAGCAAGAGAAGGAAGGAATATAATTGAGAATACATATAGAGGCAGTTAACATGAGGAACTATGGCGATTGAGCTTTTTCATGTGGGAACCATTGGTTTTCCTATGGGGAGTTGAAGAGTTGAAGATGATGAGTTGAAGAAAAGGGAGTACCCTCACCTCAACCAACCTTATTTATGCTCCCAGGTCCCATGTGCTGGGAGTCATTTTGAGTGGGAGCACTCTCCCCATTTTGCCCCTCCTCCCTAAAGGAAAGTGAGCTCCGTTTTAGTTTTAGCCACGTGTCTTCTAGGCTCCCCATTACCCAATTCGATATAGAGGAATTCTTCGTTTTCTCAAATTAAATTAAATTAATGTTCAAAATTATTCATCGTGATTAATTCAGTATGTTAAATAATAATAAATAGATATTACCAAATAATATGTTATTTTCAATAAATAAAGGCAATAAGGCTATGATGCTCATAATGTAAATTAAATTTAATGGGATTGGATTATTTATAGCATACCGGTGGAGGAAAAGGAAAGTGAGGATGATCCACTAATTTAATATTCATTATAAATTTACCATTTATGGAAGGATACGGAAGAAGAAAGAGGTGGGGGTGTTTCCAAATTTGTCCCTCTAGAGTCTAGATACCAAGAACGCACAGGGGGTCTTGCCTTGAGGCATTTACTTTTTATTTTTTACTTTAGAGTACGATGTTAGGGGGGCAGTTTAGTCAGAGGACAAAATAAAGGTGCCCACTATGATTGGGGAAAAAAATGAAAGTGCCATTAGGTGGCCCACAAAAGAAATTGCAACACTTGGACCCCATGATGGGATGGTGACGTCACTTGCGCGTTTGGTGGCTCAACCATAGTGGCCCACAGACAACAGTTGGCCCACCACTAGACCAGGAGGCTCGCTGCGCTCCTTCCCCTCCAAACGGACCATATATACCCCTATTATCTTTTTTTTTTCAAATATCTTAGTCTTTTTTTTTTTGCTCAAAAGAATTGAGACAAATTCAAGGGTGGATGACCAACCATTGGATCGGTTGACTACGGGTCCAATTCAAGTGCCAGCAGCTTCTGTCAATGGGACAATGTGAAAAGGCATAAATTTAATGATGATTATATTAAAATTGAGTATAATGTCAATGCTTTAAATTAAATCCCTTTTCACATAGAGATATAATGGCGTTCCTATATAAATAATTGTAGGGTGATGGGACAGGTGATATGAAGAATCAGCCGGTAGGGCCTATAATTTGTCCGTATGGGTGTAAGGCTAGGAATCACATATAAGGGAGCCATTGGGTGCAATTATTGAGAAAGGTGTTTTGCTCCCTTTGACATGACTCCAATCTTGACTTATATATACATACACTGCCACTGTGCTCTTCTTCTTCTATATGGCAGTTAGTTCTAAAGGCTTAATCTCTTAAAATACTACATTGTGGTAAAAAAAAACTTGATTGAAGGTTATGCGGACACCACGATACAGTTCCTTTGGCCATGGAGTCCTCCGAGTGGGGATACAGCATTAATTCCTGGTCAATAAATTATAATCGGATGTGATGTTCTAAGGGTTCATTTATAACCTTGACCATTCGATCAATTTTCATTATATATATATATATTGAATTTATAACATGATCAAACCATATGGTATATGAGTACTGGTTAAATCAGATGACATACTAATGAACCAGATTGAACACACATCTATTATTGCTTGCCCAAAGTAGTATATTATGTATTTATATAATGACTAGGAATGACAAGATTATTGGTCTTGAAGACGTGTGAATGGACTCAAGAGCATAAGATGAAGATGCTTGTCCATCAACACCCCTACATTAAATTCTCAAAAATGTAAAAGGAACTTTTTTGGATTATCATATACGTACTAAAAGGGAAAGTATAACATATAAAGGTCCAAAGACAAGACATGACGCGTCTCAAGCTGATTCCATTATGTCCTTATCTACCTTGCACATGGCTTGATTGGCAAGTCCGCATGAGAGGAGTGGAGTGATGTACACAAATGGGCCTGGACTGCGTTGACGACAATAGAGGAAACAGAGGATAGTTCTCTGTCGGCCCCTATCGAGCCCAAGTCCCTAAACAACCATGACAGCATCCATCTGTAACAACTTGGCTATTTAAAATCTGACTAAATGCCAAACAGTGATAACGGATGAATCATAGGGGATGATGCGGCAACTATAGCATTGGTCAAGACGGCAAGATGATCATGATGACACCCAAAGAGATGTGTTGCATCGGAACTTAAAAGGGTTTGATGCATAAGATAACTCGCAACAAAGTCGGAGGTGTTATCTTGAAGGAAAACATCATCCATCATGAACAGTTACAAGGATTCTTCAGCTCCGAACAGTCTCCTAAGTCAAGGATGCTTTTGCTGGCCTCAGCTTTGCCGACTCCTTTTTCGTCCTCAGTGGCTTGTGGATGGCAGGTTCCATTCCTCTTTTCCTAAGCTTCCTTTTGAGACTTTTTCCACAAGTTCTTGATTTCATTATCTGTTCCACCAGGAATCTGTGCTGCAATCTGAGACCACCTGCCATTTGTTAATTGGAACTTCAGAGAAAGGAAGATCTAGTGTCCTTAAAGAGTACTCACCTGTTGCGAAGGGCTGTATGGAGCTCGATGATGAGGCTCTCCTCCAAGATTATAACACCCATCAGCCATGGCCCATGATAGATGACCGGGACCCGAATCTGGGACCGTGATCCCGTCCTGAGCCCTGATCAGCGATCAGGTCGGGGTCCGGGTCTAGGCTCAAAGTCGGCCTGGATCTGACTCCATACAATTTGACTGGATCTGTACCCACCCTAGACCCCTTCAAATTCAAAAATTTTCCAGTTTGGGTTGGGTCGCGTAAGGATTAAGAAGCCGAGGCATAGCTCTACAATGTTACCAAGTATCCTATTTCATGGTAACTCCCTTTTATATTTCCTTCATTTATCTATAGTTTAGGTGGTCGGCTGGGGGAGAACGAAAAACGGCCCAGTTGGAATTACTAGGCTTTTCATGGGCCGATTGGGCTTCTGTTCCAACTCAGTATTGCTTGGACTTCTGGTTACCCCGGATCTAATATACACTGTTGATTTTTTCAAGTTTTTGAAGAAATATGAATTTCTGATTGTGCTTGTTTTTTTTCTCAATAATTGATGTGGTAGTCGAACGGAACTGGCTGGAATCGGCCATGAATTCCGAATCCGTTAGGGAGTTCATACTGAAGGAAGTGCCCGACTGGGACGACGAGGTGGTATCGATCGCCCGATTCAAGGGCTTCAGCGGGCAGAGGTCCGACTGGGAGCCGCGGTACCGATTCTGGAAGGACTTGATCCGGAGGGTCGCTCGACATTTCCATCTTCTAATCATTCAGCCTCACCAGGTTCATCGTCTTCCGATGTGTTTGTCTTAAAAAATGGTGGATTTTGAATCGTCGTTTCTCGCGTTGGAAATTTAATTGATTTTGTTTTGTAAAGGTGAAGGAGTGGTTTCAAAGAGGCGGGTTGCATCCTTTATGCATTGATGATGTACTGGTAAGCTTCCTGTACGCAGCATGTTCGCAGTCATCATCATTTTATTTTTGTTTTTTTGGTGGTGCGTATCTGTGCTCTTGTACATTCAGTTGGAAGCTGTGTTAGGAGGAAATTTCTTTTGGTGTTGGAAGCTCTATAGATGGTGCTTTACTCTTCATTTCCAGCATTTGATGTACAATGAAGGTGAGGTTACTCGAGTGGGGGATCTTGTAGACCTCAGAAGTGGGAAGCTCTCCCGGATTTTCAAGAAACTACGGCTATTGGCGTTAGGACCGTCCAATGCGGAAGCTGCACCTCAAGATAATCTTCTACTCACTGCTCTAGTCAAAGTACGCCCTGCTCTTGAATTTCCTATGCATATGTGCATTTAACGCGTTAACCTGCAGTAGATAGACTTGCAAGTTCCTTTGAGTTATTTGTAGTGTTCATGCTCAGGATAAATCCTCTGAAGTTATTCAGTATTTATCCGAGAGACACTGGACATCTTCATGCATTGTGACAATGAAGAGATTTGAAGATATTTGTGGAGGATCAGATGAAGCGTTAGCTGTTTTTAACCATCTCTGGGGATGTGGAAAATCGTGTCATCTCTATACTCATAAAGAGGAAGTTCTTGAGGTATTGCTAGGGGTTTTTTCCTTTTTTTGGACCTTTTTGGTTAGCTTGGTCTAGTTCCAGCATCCGTTTTTGATCCACTGAAGATTCGGTATGAAGTTGCTATTGTTGTTTTGCAGGGTGTTAAAATTTCCCTATCTTCAGATGCTGTTTCTGGCATAACAAGCTTAGATTATGACATCCTGCATTTGGTTTGGACTACAGAAAAGCTTCAGCAGCAACTGAATGTGATTGATCTGCGTTATCAGAAGTAATAATTCCAATCTGGTCATTCACATTTTAGGGCATAGTTGAAAGCATATATGATATTCTTTAATTTCAGATTGAAGTGGCTTTAGATTTGACAAATTCCTGAGTGGATTTAGTCCGGTACTTCATTATAGGATTTCACCTTAGTGCTTCTGAGTTTAATGTTCTAGCAATTATCTCTGAAGGTCGAGAAGTTTAGCTGTTGCTTCTCTGAAATCTGGAGACCGAAGAGCTGCTTTAAGGTATGCAAGGGAGCTAAAGTTGGCAAGAGAGAGTAGAGAGAAATGTGACTCACTTATGAACAGAGTTGAAGAAGTCCTTAATGTCATTTTGGATGCTGAATCCACAAGAAAGGTATGTATAATTCCATCTTGGTTCGAGTAATTCATCATCATCAGTGTCATATCTAGGACTGCATATACATAATTTGAGTACTTGTGATCATTTCGTCTCTTGAATGTTGTTGTCTGTCTTTTCTTAAAAGGTCTTTGAAGCGATCCAAATTGGAGCTCGTGCAATGAAGGAAAATAATATCAGTGTTGAGGAAGTTAAACTGTGCCTAGACGAAATTGATGAGTGCATTGAATCACAGAAGCAGGTTGAAAATGCCATAGGTATGGGTTTCTGTCTCGAATATTCTCTCGTCCTATTTGGCACCATGTGTCCTTATCTCTGTCTCTCCCTCCCTCCCTCCCCGGTTTTTTACTTTTCTAACCTGTGCGGCATGGCATGCCCCTATTCCTTCAGTAGAATCAGCATCCTCAACTGGCTTTGAGGAAGAGGATTTGGAAGAAGAGTTCAGAAAGTGGGAGTTGGAAATCAGAGGCGAGAATCCTGAAATGGGAAGTGGAAAGGGTACTACTCTTGAAGAGCCTGATTCATCCGGACTTGTTGAATCTTTAAGTAATAGATTGGGAAATCTTAGGCTCGAAGTAGATCAAACAGATGAAAGAGTGAAGAATGAATCTGAAACTTCAATGGGAATTAGTAACAGACTCAGCACTCATCTGTTGAAACCCGAAGCTGCATAGTACTCCTCCCAAGAAGCTTTGTTGATGCATTTGTCTTGTGAGTCATGGCATGTAATTAGATATGATTCTGGTGTATTGATTCGATGGGTGTATAAACAGATGAACATCAAATTGGCTATCACGAGGAGTTCCTTTCTTGAGCTGCAGTATATTCACAGATACTTGCTAAGGAATTCACAACTCTGTTATTTCAGGTCAAAGTCTATCATTTATCCCATTATCAACTGCCAAACAGCTGAGATGCATAATGCATTCATTATTGGAGAAAATGGCTAATCCGCCAACTTTCCTAACTTCTGGCCTGCTTTTGAGCATCATTCGGCCCTGAAGTAGCTGCTGACAGGCCCAGCTGTGGTGTCATAGCAGCAGTGGCTCTCAAGAAATCGACACCATGGACGAGGGATCTCAGGCGTTGATTCCCCCCAATGACTGGCATGTACATCGGCTGGAACCCTCCTGCCAAGGCAACGGCTGAACCGGGTCCGGGGAGTGGGAGCTGATGGACCTGGCCTTGGGCGAAACCCGCAGGTCCCATTCCGGCGCTCGCTAGGGGGAACTGGTACATGTACGGCAATGGCAGTTGGTGTATTCCGGCAGGTAACATCGCCGTGGGGGAGGAGAAGATGCGGCTTCCGGTCGACATGATCTGCAGTATCATCATCAGTTTAAACCATAGAAGAAGTGGAGAAAGAAATTGTCAGATTGGCGTCAGAGGGAATAGTTTACCTGCAGGTGAAACTGAAACTGAAGCTGAAGCTGAAGCTGAAGACTTTTCATGTATTCAATTGCTTCATCTAGGATGGAAACCTTGTCCACCTTCATTTCAAACAAAATCCAAATGAAAAACTACTACTGGAATTCGGATCATATCAGGATTATGTACTTCAATCAATCGGTTAGATGTGATTGATTGCCTGACCTTATCGCAGTTGGGTAGAAGCTCTTGTAAAGCCAGCATTCTCTGGTTGATCCGATCTCTTCTCTTCTGCTTGAAATCAGAAATCAGAAATCCGTGTCATTAACTAATAATTGGGTTATACGAGCAATTGCACAAAAAGAATCATTATTTGGTTGATACTTACCTTCTCTGATAGATTATGGTTCCCAGAATAACGGCTTCTCCTAGTCCCGTTTCTCACCCTGGAATGACGTGATGTTCTTCTCTTCTGATCCGCCATTTCCTCTTCTTCTTCTTCTTGATCCTATGTATCAATTAATGGGAACGCCATCATTAGTAAGGGCAGGAGCAGATTGTTAAATAATTGGAATATCAGCTTCCTTGAAAAATATTTGACGAGAAAATTTAAAGTAGGTTTGAGATGTGATTACTTCGTCGTGATATCTTGATTCCGGCTGATCGAATCTTCTTCTCTTCGAGTTAGACGGAGCAGTACCTGAAAGTTCCATGCTCGAATCTGACCCGGGGACTTGGTGATCATCCTCTAAGGCACACTCCCGAACGAAATCATCTTCGACGAAGCTGTTCCCGACTGCTTGAGAATGCTCGTCAGGGACAAGAGAATCTCTGCTGCCGACCATTAGAGCTCCCGCCCCCACATGGATCGGCTGCGGCTGCGGCTGCTCCCCCGCCTCCCAGCAGGAAGGCCTCTTGCTGAGCTTATTATCCATCCCCATTACTTTGGTTGGAGACAGTCGGTTGTGTCCGCTTCCAATTCCCTGGCCGTTATGGGTATCGACCATCACAGAATTGAATCCTCGGAAGTGTGAGAAGTTCATCCTCTTCACCTCTCCGCCGTGAGATCCCGTTGAGCCCGTCTTGGAGAAATCAATATTTGTAGGTAACGGGTTATTGTTACCGGTGAACCTTGATGGTAGACAGAAGGAAGTTGGTGTTTGTTGCAGCTGGGAATTGCAGTCACCATCAGGTTTATTACTTCCACCACCACCACCGAACTCATGATTGTGTTCTTCATATTCCCCAAGCTGATTGTCACTGAAGAAACGAGGGCACGCCGACGTGTAGACATCGTGGTTTGGGCTAGCCGTACCTCGCACGAGTAGAGTCCCATTTTCCCGTACAAGTTCCATGAAATCATGACTTGATCTGCAAGGGGGAGCCTATAACATCAGCAAGTGAACTGACATACTAGCTATCAACAAAAAAAGGTAGCTTGTTTCCAAGAAGCATAAGTGTTTTTTTGATAACATATGTATAGTAGACTCAAGAACACTTCCATAAGATAACAGTCATGGGTTTCAGGAAACCCTACCCACCAAACGGCATAAGTAAACTAGCTATCCTGAAAATTTTATGTAAGAGGGCATTACAGTAGAACACATACTCTGGAACCACCATACCCTCCATCTAGCGAAGATGCTACAAGAAATCTCTGCACGAAAACCAGCATATAGATCTCTCCGCCAGGAGAACCTCTTCTTCGCAGGATACTCGGAACAGCGATATTTGATGAAACAGGATAAGAAGAAGAAAATCAATGTGGACGAGGGAAATTATGGACTTGGAGAAACTTACAGGAACAATTGTGACGAAGAGGGAGAGAGAGAGAAAAGGTTTGAGCTTTCATTGAAACCCATAACTGGGTATTATTATAGGAGGGTGGAAGAGAGAGCAATGAGGAACAGTCCTGCTTAATAGAGAGAGCTCACCCCCACAAGAAAGGCAGTGGGGTGGGGGATGTGGATTATTGGTTGGCTTTGCTTGGCTCTGTATAGTGATTAACTTAAATGCCTTCACTTATACGGTCAAGTTTACAGGGCATATATTTTATACATGACTTGGCAATGCATTTGAGAACAAGGCAAATGGGCATAAAGAATACTAAGGCACGTGGGTGGTCAGTTATTGACGTCTTTGCACTTGTGTATGAACAATCAATCAAGGATGGAAAGACTTAATTTCCCTCAATAATGAAAATAGTCTTAGTTTCCCTCCCTGCCTCCCCTTTCTCTCCTTCACCATTCACGTATAAATTTTGAAAGATGGGTAAAACTCAACTCAATTTCTAAAATGTGTTTAAATATCATTATGTCATTCTTGCATGTAATGACTTTTTCGCCCTAAAATCTCCAATATTGATGGTTAAGAGATTAACATACATGCATACATTGTTAAGAAATATTTATAATTAAAAGTTGATCATTTAAATATTATATAATATAATAATTCTTTATTTTATGTAATGTTAAAATTTTTAATTTTTCAACTCCAATTTTTTTTTACAAATGGGATATAATTATTTTTTAACAAAGTATGATAACATTCTAATATTATATAAAATAATATTATTTACCGATAATTAATTAGGTTAATATTTATATAAAATATATTATTTCTAAAGAGTAAAATCTTAAAAATCCTCTATGTGTATAATATTTATCTATTTTTATTAAAATATTATATTATTATTAGATTGAGGCATTTGATAGTATTAAATTGCATGTGCAGTTTCTTTATTTTCCCTTCCCGTAATAATAATAATTTATCACGTACTATTAAAATAAGTGAATTTGCACCTATTTGAGTTGTAATTAAAAACTCCTATCTAATTAAATATGAAAGAAAATTATATTATTAACCATCATTAGAAGTTAATCAAAAAATAAATGCTCATTTTTTTTATTATGAATAGGATAATATTTATGAATGAAAATGTAATATTAACCATGTTTTATTGTTTATTAGTGCAATTTATAAAATAAATAATAGAAAAATACGATGGTATCTATGAGTAACTTCACTAGGGAGGAATTTCCTCTAACCAGCCCGAATCTCAATTATAATATTAAGCTAAATGTGGAAATAGCAGAATCTTTTTTTCTTCCTTTTCTCCGGATGATGCAGCACGTGGAGATATTGGATCCTTGCTCCAAATGTGACATTCCGGGGTGTGGGTAGGCATTCCACGTGGACCCCCAACCGCCGAATCATCGACATCAAAAGCGTGTACTTCACGTGATGGCGTGCGATTCACGTGCCCATGCTCCCCCGACCCTTCTCCGTACCTCTTTGGTCTTTAGTCTACCCCCACGACGGACGACGTGGCCTTGCCAGGGCCGCTCGACTTCGTCTACTATTAACACGGTATAGACAAGTAGTAACTCCCTCCCTCCCTCTCTCTTATATATATATATATATATATATTATGTAAGGTTTTCTTGGACATGAATAGAGACATCGTTTGTCTAATATAAGGTGATATGTAGGGCCTGAAGCATGCCTTTTGCACTTAATGTATATGTGAGGCTGAAAATGAGAGACCATTCAAGGATTGAATGTATGGGAGGAGAGGAGGCAAAATATCGTCCTCTCTGTTTGGGTTGTTGATGATCATCATTGCTGTCTCCGCTACACGTACAAGTTGTACTCACCATGAATTGAAATGAGAGGATGAAAATAGTTTGACCCCACGTACCTTTTGCATTCAGATTCTTAATTATGATAAAGTTATATGGTGTAACACTACTGCATCTACTTAACTGAGTTTATTTAAGAAATTATGACGTGTTTTTCATCATTTTTTCCATATAATTACTAGATTATAGAATTTGGGTAGATAATAATTAATGCAAAAAGTTGTGATTATCTTTTATTTCTAGCATTACACTACACATGTTCGCCCTTGGGATATGATGAAAATGGGCAAATGGGTTGGTATGCACGAGGACAGGACGGACCACCGGTGGCCGGAGCAGTCCCTTTCCACAGAAAAAACTGTGGGCAGAAAAGAGACGAATGAATGCCCCATATAATATCCATGGTAACAATGGCACTTTTTGGTTTCTTATTACAGATGACACGAGCTTGATCTATCTGGTTAGAAGATGATTGCCCGAAGACAGACATAACTGGATATGGAAGTCCATTATTAGAAGGGTTAATATTATACTAAGTTATTTTTCAGCAGAAAAGTTAATTTAGTCCTAATTAATTCATGTTCAAGTGTTTAAAGGACAATTAAGATAATAAATTGCATATAATATATACATTTTATTTACAAAAACTTAAAATGTATGTCTTGTTTAAAGATGGGATGAATGTATATATTTATATAGCAATGGTATTATCACCTCATTCTAAATTTGATTCCTTACGGATAAACATCTGTTGTTATTATTTCGTTTATTCGATAAATTATTGTAGATAGTGCGTAAAATTAATTTATAATTAAAAATAACTAATTGTATATATTACAATATTTTTAAATTTATAATATATCTATATTTTATCTAATTTTATATAATATTCTGAACATAAGCTCAATTGTTTATTATTTTTTCAGTGTAAAAGAGTAGGAAAATAGCTCTAATAAAATATTATAAACCTATAAGTTATTATAATTATTTTTACTCAATAAATATAAATTATAAATACTTAAAAAAAATTAATTTTATAAACTAAAAATAAATTTCTATTTTATCAAATATTAGATTATATTTTTAAGATATATATATTATAATAATATAATTGAAGAAATTTAGTGTTAATTACTCTCCATATCTATATATATAAAAAAAATACTTAAAAAAAGTAGAAATATTAGTATTAGGGACATGAATGAAGAGCCCTAGTACTCCAATATTTTATTTATTAATATTTTTATTTTTAAATAATTTAACCATCTAGTTTCAATTTCGTCTAATACTTTAATTACTTATGTAAAAATTAGACTAAAAAATAAAATAAAATTGAACGATTAAATTATTAAAAATGATTCGACAAATTTGGTAAAAAATAAAAAAAAAATGAGAAGACTAAAATGTTAAGCTAATTCATTGGAAATAAAAATAAAAAGGGGAAGACCGAGTGTGTTTACTTGTGGACAAAAAAGGTTGGGACCGTGAAGTAAGAGCATTTAGAAGTGCCAACAAGCTAAACAATTGTCATTTTATCTTGATCCATTGCTCCTTGGCGCGTGCCAACAAAAAAATAATTCCTTGGTGCCTTATCCACATAACATTGAGCCACTGATACATGGATAAAGTTAATGTAGACAGTCTAGGGATACGTGTTTGTTCCCCTTAATTGATTGGACATGTGATTTTTTTTCCACTTTGTACTTCAATTTTGTTCGATTATAAGGGCAAGAGATATTCTAACCTATTGATCTAATATCCTTTTATTTGCAATATCTAATCATTTTAATAGTTAAATTACAGTTTTTTTATAAAATATTTTAACTCAATAATATTTTTATTAAATATTTTAAATATTATACTTTAAAACTAAACATATATAAAATAGGCACAACCTAATTTAACGTATATATTGTATATAATATATATTTAATCTTTTAATTAACTTTTACACAATTTCCTACTATTAACATAAATTATCTTAAAAAATAAATTACTTTTTATAAATTTTTAATATTTTGTTTAACTTTAACGTGTGTATATTTAAAACAGATATAATTTAAAATATATTATTTTTAAATAAAATTATAAATAAAAATTATATATAATTAATTTTAAGTAATATATTAAATAAATACACATTATTTTTATAATAATAATAAAGTTTTGTTATAAAATTATATAATTTTAACACCATTAAAATATGAAATTTAAGTTGTATCTTTGTACAATATTATAATTTATATATAAATATTTTATTTAACATAAATTATATATATTATTACTAATAATTATATATATATAATATTCTATTAAATATAAATTATATAATAATTTTTTTAATTTTTATATGAATTGGTATAAAATATTTTATTCATTATTTCAAATTGATTGTATAAACTTTTAATTATATATAAGTTTTAGTTATAATTTTATAACTAAATATATATATTGGTATGAAATTATACAAAATTTTAATTATATGTAATTTACACTTAATAAAATATATATTAAATTAATAGTAGTAATTCAATTTAAATAAAATATTTATATATAATTATGATATTATAAAAATATATAATTCAATTTTTTTATAATACTAAAATTATATATTTTATTATTAAAATTATATTAATAGAGATAATAAAATATGTATTTATATAATATATTTATTTTATTATTTTAAATTAATTAAATAAAATATTAAATATATATTTTTTAGTTATAATTTTATTAAATAAGAATATATTTATTTTAAATACTCATTAAATAAAATATTAAAATTTTCTATTAGGGTGTTTTAATATTATATTTGAAGTATAATACAAACGTTAGAAACAGTAATTTAATATTTTCACAGTTGGATAATATGTGTTTTTTCTAGAGGTGTACACTTGAATGAAAACTAACAATGTCTACCGACTCCAGAAGTGCTTTTAGTGCTTCTGATTTTCAAAGTCCAGGTTGGGTCGCCAGCATTGAACAGCTTGGTGTATCTCCTTAAAAAGTCGATCCCATCGTTGAACCTGCCGTCTCCTCTCCTGGGATCCCCATGTTCATGACCGCCGTTGATTATGTTCGGAACGAGGCTGAACCCAAATGTCCTATTGGCAGCAAGGTTCGCTGCCCCAATATGGGAAGAGCAGAGGAGGTGAGAAGATAGTAAAGAAACAGCCATCCATGGCTAGCGTTTCTGGGGAGGTACAGTACGGTATGCATGTCAGTTCTCCTCATTTATAGGTGTGGTGTGGACTGTTACACTTGAGCAGATCAGGCGATGTGCAAAGTCCGAGGCCAACCCATTTACTTTGTATAATAAGTTCATCATTACATGTGTCCATCTACACAATCTATATTACATTGCACCAACTTTACTTTGACTGGTCTATGGTCAAACAAATCTTCAGTGTAATGTAATCTTCATATATGAACAAAACCCTATCTTCTCAAGTCAGTCCCAAGAACCTATCTAACTAGGGATGGCTAAGGTCAAGAGCGATCGAGGCTAAGTATGAATGTGCACTCTGGAAGTCAACCATTAATACATTGGCGTGGTCTACAAAACCGTCTATAGGCGGGTGCGTCCATCAGTATATATTGAAAATTTTGAAAGAAATAAATATTTATATGCTGCAACGAGTATTAACAATAATTCAACGCAGCTTTTTAGGAATTGAGATGATTTTTAAACAGCCAATTTCCAAATATGGACAGCCCTATAGTTTTTGTAAAGGGAAATACCAAAATTATAGAATGTAATAGATTATTTAAAAATTTTCGACTACCTTACTATACCATTTGTAGTATAACACACAAGCTGCACCTGCAGATTGCCACAGGGTCCTCACAAGTTTTGATTGGTCCTAATACCTTCTTGAGCAAGATTGTGAAAGATACTATGTATTATGGGCGGGAAGGTTTTTTTTGGAGCAAGATTTATGGATGGGTCCAACATTGTCAGAGACTCAGGAGGGGGTGATCAACTTTCTGACAAGGGGGCTCCCACTCGTCAACAGGCCCTCCTTTTGCGGAAACTAAACTGTGGGCCATACAGTGGAAAACAGCACACTCGTGTCACCATCAGCACTAATTGCAAAGTCTTTCTTCCTCGTTGGAATGGAAGTGATACAAGATATTAGCTGGAAATTAATTTGAGCGAGTCAATTCCTAATGGAGTAGCGTGCGAGTTCAAATGACCTCCCATGTCCATGTCCATCCATGGCCTTCCTTTTCCTCCCATCAATGACCCACTCCTGTTTCACATTGAAATTCAAAGGCTCTACTTCTACTTAGACTTGCACAATATGACTTAAACGTTATTATCCAGTCATCTCACACAGCGGTTAACGAACTAGGGTTTGTGATACCAACCAGTTAAACAAGGTCATATGAAGCCCTTATCACTAGAAAAAAGGCTCCTACAGTTTGCGTCAATGAGCCTAGAAAATAGCACACCTCAGGATGCGGTCTATGGGAGGCCTGAGGAATGGAAATTCCCATCTTTCTTACTACGCAGGACCAATAAAAAGCAGACGACGACCGGCATTAATATATCAAAGAAAGGACCCATTGAATCGAGATAACTGATAACGATGGAAAGCGGTCCCCCTGGAGCTGTTGCAAGCATGCCAGAGTTTTCTTCTTGTCATTAAAAACTCAAGTTTCTGGCAAATTGCTGTTTAACTTTGAAATTCCTTTTTCCAAGTTCATGCATCGATCTTCCAACTGATGAGATCACGGACGTTGTTATTAAAACTTTTATATAATACATGGCTGTCGGCTTAAACCCTCTTTTGAGCAGTGGAGCGGGTGGGAATAATGCATGCATGCATGCATGCGTTATATCATATTGTCATTTCTTTCCATTGATCATGGAAAGGTATTACTAGTTTATTAACCCGTGTATATGTATAGAAGCACATTTTCAAAATAAATGGAAATTAATTGATTATCCACAAGCAATTTGAATAAAAAGAAATCTTCTGCTGCTAAGAGGTATGTGTGTTGAACAAGGTTGTATGGAAATTTTATCTTGATTGGATCTAATCCCTCCCTTTGATTCATCGTTGTACAAAAGCAGGAGGAGGAGGAGGAGGAGGAGGAGGAGGAGGAGGAGGGGCGAGTCCAACGTTGACGCCGCTTTCTTTATAATGGGGTCTCTCACTGTTGTGTCGTGTAGTGTAGCAGCCACTAAGCATCAACTTGACCAGAGAAACCAAAGAAGACCATTTTGTGGCTGTATGTATTCTTATTCTGGCTAGTCTGCACGCTCTAACTTCTAAATTAATTGCGTGAAAGTGAACCGATCGACCTCTTTCCCAAAGTCCAAGTGATATATTATTTTATACGACCACGTCCAATATGAATTACGTGTCTAACCTCGAATTAATTTCCTCTCACCAGACGTGTGGTGGGGGATTGATGCCGACCTGATCTGACCTGACCTTCATGCTCCCACTGATCCACGGTACATCAACTTGAGATAGAGAGAGAAAGAGAGGTGGGGTGTTTAAGTTTAACACAGCTTCCAGATTATTAGCCACTGCATTCTTTCTTAGATTTCTCAATTTAACGTAAACCCAACAACTACATGCTTTGTATTGTATTGTATTGTATTGTAGCTGGTAGATCGGTGTCCCAAGGTCAATCGCCTCTCTCTGCATATGCATACTATAACATAGATGGCTCTCCACGGCAACTCCGACCGAGAAAACTCTTGCACGAGTTGTATTCAGTTACAACGACTGCCAGCTTGATTACATATATAAATTGTTCGTTGCCACAAAAGTCGCATCTTGATTTTTTTAAAGTTTTCTGGGCATTTATTTTTGCTGTGATTTCTTGTAATTAACTGCAAAGATATATACATTAATATAACTAAGTTTGAAGGAAAATAATCTATGAATACTCCATATGGGTATCCGAAGTTAATAATGAATTTACCACCATCCATGTTTTTAATGAAACTTATGTCTATTGCCATGATAATTAGGGTTGGAGAAGGTATTGCCATGATACTGCAAGGTCAAGTTATTTTCCTTGTTAATAATAGTAAGTTTTCTCAATTTATTGTAGTGTATATGTGTATATAAATCATATAGGCATTGTCAATTCTAGACTCTACCGTCAGTGGTTCACTATCACTGTTACTGCACGCCCACAATTTTCAATAATTGTAACAAAGAAACTCAATCACACAAACAAAGAGGGGGAATTGGATACATCTCTACTCAACAGAACCGTGCCGTCAATTCCGTTGACCTCCGGTGACGTCCACCACTACCACCTTACCTAACACGGTAAAACCAGCACGGAAGACTCGTCGCTGGCGCCCCATGATTCACAGTACTCCACCCCGTCATCTGGCGCTCATCCTAACGTTCCAAGTCAGTCGCCCACAGGAATATATATATATATATATACACACATACACACACATATGTCAAGAGGAAGTGGTGAAGAGAGTTTATATATTAAAATTAAAATTAAAATCGATGTTGAAAGCGATATCCAGCTAAGCTAATGCAAATACTTCATTGAAAAAGGTAACTCGATTACTCTTTCCCCCTCCAAACTTTTCTACTCGTCTTCATTATCCCTATCATCTCTCCTCTTGGTCCCTGCACCCATGGATAGTAAAGGAACCCAAGAGCTCACGCTCATGCCCTCCGGAGACGGAGACGTTCGTGGGCAAACGTCCTCAGTGTCCAACCGCCATGCTGGGAATTCTGTTGTTCCTGCATGGCTCAAGCCTCCTATAAGAGAATTAGACTTCTTTTCCACAAGCCATAGGAACTCGTCTGATGATGACGGCCATGGCCGAGACATCAAGATGAGCAACGGAAGATCTACACCCCTCTCAAATCCCATAGTAAGTGATTGATTTCCAAAGATATATTGGATGGAAGAGCTTGAGCATATCTTTTTGACATCTGTTCATACGATTTTGGCTTTGCAGAATGGATCGAATTTACTTTCCCCATGTTCGGATAGGTCGAGTGAGAGTGAGACTAAACCTAGCATGCCAAAGGTTAACCGGTGCATCATATACGTTTAAAAGAGCTGCAGCAAATGTCCAAGTTGAGACTTACAACTAATTGATTGATGTTTTCGCAGATGAGATTGCTCGAGGCACAGTTGGAGTTGGAGAGGTTGCAGGAAGAGAACCGGGAGCTAACAAGCAAGCTGGATCACGTCTCCAGGAATTACAGTAACCTTAAGGCTCAGCTTCTCCTAGCCATGCAAAAGCAAGCCCATCAAGCTCATCTTGGAGAACAGGTGATCAATCAAAGTCCATCGGAAGCATTATATGCTTAAAAGAATAATATTGTTACATTACTTGACCCATTATTCCAATGGGATTTTCACTTTGGAGAAGTTTAATTTAGATTTTAAAGGAAAAAATATAAAACTAAACTTAATTAAAAAAAGTAATTAATTATAATTTATATAATATTTTTAACCTTATAAACTTATAACACTTTTATATTTTATTTAATTTGGATAATATTATCACATTATATTATTTTTTCTATTTTACACAAAATTTAAATTTTTTATTTTTATTTTATAATCAAGAAAAATAATAGTTAAATTTTAATTTTAAAGTTAGATTCGAATCCATTTCTATATAAAATTTATTATTTATAATCTATATTTTAGTTAATTTAGGATTATATTATCAATAAATCTGATTATATATATGGATTGAGCAACTGAAAATGGAGATCTTCAGCTTTGATATTTTGATTTCTTTTGGATGCTACATTTGATTCAACAATGCCAACTGTGATCTTACATCAGGTAAAAATTGGCCTTGTGCAGGAAGTCAAGAACAAGTCGAGTCTGATCAAGTCAGCGCAGCATTTTATGGACTTACGGCCGATGGATGTGAATGGTCCAGGGGTCACTGATGAGAAAATGACCCTAGACGCCTCAATTTCTCCAACTGATATGGATGCTTTGTCAAAGGAAAGCAACCACTACATTACTCCAAGGAAATACCACCAAGCACATGTTGACGATGAGGATGACAATATTGACGATGGTGTTTCTCAGAGATGGGGTTTACATGGAAGTTCACCATCGGGTTTCAAAAAGGCTATGGATGGCCAACCTGAGCCACCATTCCGGAAGGCTAGGGTGTCGGTCCGAGCAAGATCTGAGGCACCACTGGTAAACATCAACCTATCACGAGCATATATAATTCACTAACTCTGGCTTGTACTAATTGATCTTCTAGGGTAAATTGCATATATATTGTATAACAGTAAGTTAGTAACGGATCATATCATTTTCTTCCTTAATGCAACGGGCCTAATTCTTTAGCTGATATAGACTGTGTGTTTTGGCATATGTTTTCAGATAAGTGACGGATGCCAGTGGAGAAAATATGGTCAAAAGATGGCCAAGGGCAATCCTTGTCCCCGGGCCTACTATCGTTGTACTATGGCCTCTGGATGTCCTGTTCGCAAGCAGGTGATCTATATCCCAAGAATTGATTCCATTCCATTTATTTTAGGACCAAATGGTCATCCATTGCCTTGCCTTGAAGAACCATTTCTTCCTTATATATGTAGTCTAAATTGAGTTGTGTCCCCATGTTGCTATAGTATATCTATCTAGCGTTTAGTATTTACACAATGTTTACACTAATAATTGAAGTATTTTGCAGGTGCAGAGATGTTCTGAGGACAGGAGTATTCTAATAACAACCTATGAAGGAAATCACAACCATCCTCTGCCACCTGCTGCAGCGACCATGGCCAACACCACCTCGGCAGCTGCTAAGATGCTCTTATCGGGGTCAACCACCTGCAAGGAAGGCCCACCTAGCTACTGCTCCACCATGCAGTTTCCATCTTCCATTCCCTTTACCTCTACAATGGCCACGCTGTCGGCTACCGCTCCATTTCCCACTATAACACTGGACTTGACAGGAACCCCCAAAAGTCACTTGCAGACACTTACAAGTTCCACCCAACAGTTTCCACCGTCCCTTCCCACGTTGCCCTTTCCCTTGCATGGGCATCCCCAGCACCAAGGGTTAGGGTTTGGATATGCGAAGTACAGTACCAGTACCGACGATAACAGCAGCCATCATCCGAAGCTTTCATCAACGTCCGGCATGCTACGGGGACAGCGGCAAGCCTCCCTGATCGAGACAGTCACTGCTGCAATTGCTTCCGACCCGAAATTCACCGCTGCCTTGGCTGCGGCCGTATCGACCGTGATCGGTGCGCCTCAGAGCGGTGCAGGTGGAAGCAATGGCGGGAACGAGAACCCATCTATTGCCGGAATAAAACCTGTGCTACAAGGGACCCCACAACTTCCTCATCCATGCACCACCTTTTCCACTAACTCGTGAATCTAAGGATTTCCTCTAAAAATATCATGGCTTCTCTTTCCATCTCCATTAAAATTCGTATAGCTGAGCTCAGAGGTAAATTTTGGTTGTATTCAAGTCAAATAGTCCAAGTTGCATCTTCTCAATCCACCTCAGACATGGGTCTAGTGGCATTTCAGTCTGTACAATATTTAGCAAGCAAGCAGTATTGGGATTTGAGGGGGTAAATGATGTGACAAGGGAAAAGAGGTATGGTATATACCCTTAAGCCTTTTCATATTTCATATCTATATTAATATATATAAGTCACTATATGTATATACGTAGGCATGTAATTTATGACAATTATTATATGAAACAACTTATGAAACATTGGTTTTTGTAACGCCAGATTGTGGGCCTTCATAATGGGCTTCAGGCCGTACACATAAGCTTCTTAGTCGACGACGTAGGCCCAAGTCAACGTTCTTCTTATTTGAATTCTTAATTCTGACGGGCCCCACATGTTTTGTCTTTTTGACTCCCAGCCGCTCGATCAGAAAGGTATGAGCATGAGATGAGATCCATCGCCCTTTCAAATTTTGAAACCCTTCGACCGTTGTGAAGCCAACTCAGGACTACTGATTTGTTTCGAGCTCCAAGCAACCTCCACGACTCAATCTGAAGAGACGCAAGCAAGCGAGACAAAAACCCGGAAGAGCAAGAACAGAAAGAAAACAGTAGTCAATAGCCATGCCGTTCAACTCTGTCCTACTCTCATCAATGGAGTCCTTCTTCTAAGTTAAAGCACTCTCTCAGAAAGGCACCAGAAAAGCTGAGCAGTTCCCTCCTGCGGTAAAGAAGATGAGCGTCAGACGGCATGGGTGGCAGCGCCCCCTTCACCCCTTACAGGTTTCTGACTTCAAGCTCCACCTTTGAAAATTCCCTTTTTTTTCCATTCTTGTATCTCATTTTGGATCAATTTGATGCAGTTTTAGTTCATTGTTCTACTTTTACAGTGCGTAGATTTTGCTGCTAGAAGAAAATAGAGATTTAGGGGCTATTATCCAAAGTCTATTGTGTTAGAATATCGATCAACTCATCACCCTCAAGCGCATATTTCTCAGTGCCCCATGAGGGCTTCTTCTTGGAGAATTTCACTAGAAGCATTGATAATGTCGTCGATTATTTAGAAACTTCAATCTGCTCCTTTTTCTGGGTTATCTGCAGATAGTGGGAATGGCAGTTTTCGGTTTCCTAGTAGTAGCCTTTTACGTTTTTCTTGGGCTCTTTCTTGGGAACAGAGTTGCAGAAATCACCGTGACGTCAATCTTCTCTTTCGTGGTAAAGTCGCAATCTTTTGCAGATTTCTCATCAACCCTTTATGACTCGATCAATTAGATGATCTCTTCTGCCGTGATTCCAGGTTATTGGGGCGATCGTCTTATTCGTGAGGTGCACCGCCATTGATCCAACTGATAAAACCAGCTCAACGAAGAGGAAGAAGAAAAAGAACAAGGGCGGAAAATTGAGTAGAAAGCTAAACTATGGCTTTATTTTGGGGCAGATTGTTCTAAGATTTTTCAGGAGGTTGGAGCGGAAGATCCTCTTGAAATTCATAAGGAGAAAGTACCTTGATCCATGGAACAGTAGCGTGCAAGCGGAGCCCCTTCTTCCGTTTCCACTTGTCCTAAAAGACGAAGCTCTTTCACCTGATCTTAAAGGGGACGATATCAGCTTCTGCATCCTCTGTGATTTCGAGGTTCGTTGAATTTTTAAACTGTGGAGAGCAGCTCTTGGAATTCCGGTGGCCAAATTGTCCGACGAATTTAAATTATTCTCTATAACATTATCAGAACACTTTCCTGCTGCTGCAGGTGAAGAAACACAGCAAGCACTGCAGGACCTGCAACAGATGCGTAGAAGGGTTCGACCACCATTGCAGGGTAATGAGATTCTATGTGTACATCTACTTGTTTGATCTTGGAACTATCTAGTCTAAGGGCTTGCAGCATGGTTGTGCTATTTCAGTGGCTTAACAATTGTATTGGCAAGAGGAATTATACTGCCTTCATACTCCTGATGGTCTTCGTCCTTCTAATGGTTAGTGTTTGCTATGTCAAATCATGAGCCAGATGTGCACTCCTTAGTTTCTTGCTTATATTCCAAGTCCCTCAAATTGTGTAACAGTTAATCATTGAAGGAGGAACCGCCATTGCCATTTTCATCAGATGCTTTTCAGATAAGAAAGGTTTAGAACATGAGCTACTGCAGCGATTCCACAGCAAGTTTCCAAGGGGAGTCCTCGCTGCTATAGCCGTAAGGAGCCAAAGATCTCCCATTTCAATAATCATTTAATAGCACCTTTTTTTTTTCTGCAAATTTCAACTGACAAATATTATCACAGGTCTTGATGTTTCTGCTGACGAGTTATAGTTCTGCTGCACTCGGGCAACTATTCTTGTTCCACATCGTCCTCATAAGGAAGGTACATGATGTTTGATTGGCAGGTACAACAGAAGATTGTTGCACATCAGTAGTTTCTTTGCCTCGATCATGTTTCTCTTCTGCTTGCTGCAGGGAATGAGGACATATGATTATATTCTTGCAATGAGAGAGGAGAACCAAATAGTGGATATTGAAGACCGATTTGATGATTCAGATACAGACTCGGATGAAAGTTCAGACTTCAATTCGCCAGAAAAACCATCTTTTGTTTCACGGTTTATATGCCGAGAAGGCCATAAAGAGGTTGAGATCATCTTCTTTTTACATTTTATGGCACAATATGGAGGCCTTTAGAGTTTAACAACTACTACTACTTTATTAAATTTCAGAACTCGGTAAAGTTGTCGATAAGAATTGATGGAGATGGTGAATCCACCACCGCCGCCGCCGCTTCGACCAAGAAGCCAAGCTTCCGTGTAAGCATCAATCCATGGAGTCTGTTGAAGCTGAGCAAGGATACAGCTCTAGCAGCAGCTGACAGAGCACGGGAGAGGCTTCTGAGGCACAAACCTCTAAATGAACACAGTCCTTTAAGGCCCTTACCGCTGGAGAAAAAATCCGGACCCCTAATGCAAGCAGAGAGGAGCATTAATACTACATTGGTCTCGTCAACACCTATGGTTTCTAAACTGGTTTTTCCAGCATCTCCGGGAAGATTCACGAGTCCAAGAAGGCGATTCTCAGGTTCTCCAAGAAGCAAGTACAGGAGCAACTTTGACTTGAAGCTGACAGATGTATCAAGGGAGCTTGAGACGTATATCTCGAAGCAGGTAATATCTTCTATCATGAAGAAAGATGGGAACGGGGCATCCCCAAGATCAGGTATTTAGCAGTCATGTTCTCAGCCTCCGAGAAGTTCTGCTGGTTCTTTGTGTCTGTGATTATTGTATGTTCTGCTGGAGAGTATGTTCTTTAACATTATATACTGGAAATACATTTTGAAGGAAAAAATGTACACTACTTAACCATATTTTGAAATTGATTAATTTGTGCTGGAGGCTATTACAATAATCACAGATACAGAATTGTGGCGAACACAAAATGGTGGGTACCATTTGCAGGTGGCAATAGCGGGAAGAAAAACTGCGGTCCATATTCTGCAGCTGAGATAATGAAGGAAAAACATACTGCAAGTACTCGAGCTTTATATCACAGCTTTTCAAAATGGTCAGGCAATGTTGAACGTTGCATGTTCCTCAAGATAATATAAACAAATATAATCGAATGCACGAGTAATACACAATGGCTCCCTCATCTGATGCGGTTTCTTGTACAGCTCCCAAGTAATTCACACGTGATTATCAGGAGCCCTGGGTTTCAATTGCAGGCCCTGCACGGGCATTCATGAGGGGCTGTAGGGCCTTCACTACGATGCTCATGTTGGGACGAAAGTCTGCTTCATATTGCACGCAGAGTGCAGCTACCGCAGCAAACTGTAATCAGAAAGGCAGTTTTATGCATCATGGCAGAGGATGTCTATAACGTGTGGTTCACAAATAAGTGTCAACGGAACCAGTAACCATGCTGCTTAATTTTAAGACCAACGCCAAATTGAGATTCATACAATTGTTATATCAGTTTCATGAAGAGAAATTCAACTGAGGGAGCACACTCAACGAATGTTGAATACATGAGATTCCGATGGTATCATACAACTAACTGAGAGATTACCTTTGCAACTGCCTTTGCTGGGTAGTCTTCTCCAAGTCTTGCATCGACACACTGCTTTACCTTATCTTCGCTAAGTTTAGGGGTGGCCTAGTAGAATTCCAAGAAATTAAAAAATCAGCTGACAATAACTGTGTCCTCCAATCTATTAAAGCCTTAATATTAAAAAACAATTGAATTACCCAGGTGACCAGACTCTGTTGGCCACGAGGTAGTGTGTGATCCACAGGTTTTCGACCAGTCAGAAGCTCCAGCAGGACAACACCAAAGCTATAAACATCACTCTTAGCATTCAGCTGTCCAGTCATAGCATATCTGTCACACACAGAGGGCAAATGCCAGAGGAGATAAATTTAATCGTTAAGCCCTCTCCATAATGATCTCAATCTGATATAATATGGATCAATTCCCAAAAAGGATAATATGGATCCACAAGAGCAATCTTGGCAATCTGACAAAGACTTTGGCTGAAAATTTTTAAAAGCCAATAAGCAAAGATAAATCCTAGAATGCCCGGATGTGCACAACATTAGTCCCAGAATAGCATAAACAACAATAGAAGAGTATAAGATGTCTTACTCAGGGGCATGATAACCAAATGTTCCAAGAACACGAGTCGAATGGAGTCGTGCTGCCATATCAGGAGATTGATTTGACAAATCAAAGTCACCAATCTTGGCTACATCATCATCAAATATCAGCACATTGCTGGATTTAATGTCACGGTGGACGATACGCGGCTGCACCTTCTCGTGCAGATACTCCAGCCCCCTTGCAGCCCCAACAGCAATTTTTACTCGCTGTGCCCAAGAGAGAACAGCACCTGGTTCTGCCCCTTTCAAACCTTTTCTACCTACATTTACAATAGAGAGTTTGGGAAATTGGCTCATCTTCTCGGATCTTAGTTATCTTAGATTTCACATTCCATACAACAAAGTCTAGTTTCTATACGAGAGACTTGTTTAGTTTTTTTCTTTTCATGATATTGCTTCATTGTTTTAATGCAACTAAAAATATAAATAAGGCATCTATAAAGTTCTAGCAATTTCATAACATAAGTATTAGTATGCCTTAAATCTATAACTTCTCCTATGCAGAACAGGGGGGCTCGCTATTATTAGGCCTATTGTTATTTGTTTGGGCTTAAGGATCATAATATGAATTAGTATTTTTATAGTCTCTATATAAACTCTTTAAATGCCTCGTAATTATATTCTTAAATTTGGTCTCCTTAATAAAACTTCCCTTTCTCTGCTTGTGGATATAGCTAACACATTGTTAGTGAGTCACGTTAAACATATGTGTTTCTTTTTGTTTTTTCTAATTTTTTTCTCAAATCAGTTATAAAGAGAAAAACCTTGAACGAAGTAAAAATAAATTGCGCTTACCATGAAGTATATCATGGAGGGAACCATTGGATGCAAACTCATATGCTAGTACACGAGAAGACCCATAAATACAGTAGCCGAGCAATTCCACAAAGTTATCATGTTTCAGCCGTGACACCATTGATACCTGCAAGCCGTATCTACATATCAAGATCAACTGAAACAAAAACAGCAAACCAGGGATACATTAATGATCTCCCCTACCTGTGCCAAAAATTCATCATCTGGTTGTTTGCTAGCATCCAGACTCTTTATTGCTGCAGGACGCTCACTTTTCAGAACCCCATAATACACTCTTCCATATGATCCCTCACCAATCAAAGCACCAGCTCCAAAGTTTTCAGTGATTTCCTTAAGTTCATCCACTTGTATAGCAGGGACTTCAATAGGCTGAATTTTAACAGCTTGTGCACCTTTTAATGCAGATTCATGTGCATGATAACCCCCATCATATCCTGCATGGTGTCCAACTCAGATCATGGTATGTTTAGACCAAATAAAAATAATTTAGTCAAATGTCACAAAGCAGGTTCTGATAACATCCAAAAATCAATGAGAAATGTGAACAAAACAAGAGTAAAATTCAGGTGATTATGCATATCGTACAATACATAAAAAAACTCATTTAAAAAATAAGACAGCTACCAAATGTATAACAACTCAGATTGCCTCTACATCATGCTGGTTTTAAGAATTAAGAACATGATAGAAAGTTCTCAAAGCCAAATTACCTGCATGATTGTTTATCATGGGCGCACCTACGTGATCTGGAACTTTAACATCATCATCAGCACAGCAGCTAAAGCAGCTCATGGCTCCTTGTCTCGAGATGGTCTTTTCAATCGAGAAAATTCTGTATTTCAAATGGCATTCACAATCAATAAATAAAAGGACTCAAAATAGAATACCAAAGGACATGATACATAGGTTGCAAATTATAGTTCAATCCACAATTGAGGTTTGAGGAAAATTCAAGCACCAGAAAAAACAAGTAACATATATAAACAGCTGTTTGGGATGGTATAGTCAACCAATTCAATTCTGATTAATCTCCGTGAGTGCAAAATTTCAATAGTATGGTATCACAATGTAAGTAATGAAAATTCTTAATTCCCAGTGCCTGAACTTGAAGAGTCAAACTGACCAAAAGTACAGAACCCTCGCATCTTGCTAAATTGGATTCAATATGTAAACTTGTCTGATAGTTCCCACGTGCAATCGCGTAGCCATGGATACATGCTGGCAAAAGTTATCAGCTTGCATCTGTACAGTGATATGGTCATGTATTACATGTTAAGGCATATTTGGCCGGGAAAACCAGACAAATACAATCTAATATCTCTCAGATGCACCGTTCCTTTTTTACGTTTTCTTTTGGATTATAGATACGATTATATCGCGCACAGGTAGATGCATTCTAACAACAAAAGGCGATAAGCAGCAAAAATCCCGTGTTTCTGACTCATAACAGGACGCTAAAATATTCAAATGAAGCTTTTCGGGATCAAAGAAAAGGATTAATCGGATACTGAATCCCAGATATGTATGTATGTAAACGGCAGTGAATTGAATAGAAATTCAAAAGCTCGACTAGCAATCATCCCAGTCACGGACCTGGCACCAGAGTCAACGCAAGCTGCAACTCCCTAGATGTGAAGCTTCACCGATTGTGGAGGGAGACAAGGAAGAAAACGGTCAGCGTCGGTGAGGAGTGATACCTGCAATTTTCAGTCAGCGGTCGGCATTGGGTGGCCAGGGCCAGGGCGGGGCCGCGCGGGTATCGTATTTCTATTACCTACAGAGGTTAGAGATAGAAATGGAATTGACTTCTGTCCTCTTCGAAATTCTCTCACAGTCGAGTCGAACTTCCATCCAAAGCGATTTAAAATGAGGGGAAAAAAAGAATGAATCATTGAGAGAAGCCTGACTTGACTTGCAGTGAGTCGGTATGGAAAATTTCAACGCGGGAGATGGATGCTTCCCCGGCGTGAGGTGAGGTGCATGGAAGGTTCTGACAAAGTCAAAAGAAGGGTAGAAGACAGAGGACCCTTGACTGGGTCTATTCGTTGGATTGGGCCTGTACAAAATAGGCTTTATAGAAGCAGCCCGTATATGGCCCATTAATATAGCCATGACACGAACAAAGTGGGTTATAACGAGTGTGTGTCTGTGGGACCTTTGACCCGTGCTAAGCTTTTTTTTTTGTTTATAAAAAAGTTTATTCCTCTATTATCCATTGTTATATGTAATTGTATTATATAAATTTAAAAAACAATCATTTCATAAAATAAGATTTAAATGATAAAAAAATTAATTATTTTATAAAATATAATATTTTTACATGGAAACACATTGATATGTCTGGAACAAAATTGTAGTCACATTAGGCTGGCCTGATGTCAGTGGCATTTGCCATATCAAATAAGGAGGGGTACTTATAGAGGTGATGTCGGAAATGAGGCTGGCTGTTAGAAAGGTGCATCAACATAGAAGACAACGGGCAACATGCGGGGTGCCATTATGCCATCTGGGGTGTGACCGACAACCGTCCACCAACGATGATGCTTAGCCTATGCGGTTTAGTGAGCCTCTTCCACTCCTCCTTTATGTACCAAGACATTACTTGTGCTTTCAATTTGACCCTTGTTCATGTTAAAAGAGAAGGTAAAAAGTAGAGAAGAATGGTGGGAAGGTAGGGGGTTAGGGGAGGACGGACGAAGGCATCTTCTCCTTATCTTGAAGGGGTAGGGTAGGGTAGGACACGCAGAAGATGAATGTGAAACATTGTCCTTTATAATGCCACAGGCTGGAAACAGCCCTTGAAAGTTCCATCTTTCTCTTTCTCTCACTCCTCCCCAACAATGTTGGCGTTTCCATCAGCATCATCACTCCCCCCAACTTAACGCACTCACCTCTCCCCTTGGGATTCCTCCTCCCCCAGGTTCCGGCAGGCTCCCATCCACGTGGCCCGGCTCTCCGTCAGTTAGCCTAGAGTCTTGGCCCTGTGTTCTCTCCTCTCTATCTCACTGGTTGTTCACCAGTTATTGCTCGCCCCTGCTGATAACTGTGATGCTTGGCCGCAGAGTGGTGGGTCTCCTGATCTGCTGGCCCTCTTGGATTAGGGCTTGAATTGAAGGAGCTGATGAGCTAGTTTATTCAGGTAAGGCCGTCTAGCTTGTTATGTGGGTAGCTCTTAATTTGGATATATGGATGTGTCTGCGTACTGTTTCTTAACTTCTGGGGACGGAGTGAAGCTGATTAGTTGAAACCTCATGCCGTATGACTCTGGGATTTCTGTAGATTTTACGTGATTTTTGTGTCTCGATTTTCTCCCAGATCTTGTACCGGTAGGTTAGTTCCAAGGTTTGATCCTTCAAGCGCACCTCGTTGAAGAGTTAACGGAGGCTAGAATTGAGGCAGAGCATCATCACTTTTATGCTACGGCCTCTGTTGGGAAGAGGAGTTTAGAGTGGAATGGAGATCTCTTCATGGCTAGACCCTCCAACCCCGGTGGATCAGAGTTTCTTGGTCAACAATTCTTCCATCTCGATAATGGGATTCCCGCTGCTGGGAATTCTTCCCCCAGTCCGTCATCGTGTGTTCCGAGGAGGCAGATATTGTGATTGAGAATAACAAAAGGGAGCTGGAGAAGCGCAGGAGGGTTATTGTGGTTGAGGAAGATAGTTTGCACGACAAAGTCAACGACTGGGTGGATAAGGGTATCCGACTGCTGCTGAAAGAGAGACTGGGAGTTGGGAAGGAAACAACGGGAAGAAGGCTAAATTTGTTGGGGGTTCTGGGAGCCGGGCCGTTTGTCAGTTAAAGGACTGTGGAGCAGATTTGAGCAATGCCAAGGACTACCATAGACGCCATAAGGTGTGTGAGATGCACTCAAAGGCCAGCGGGGCCATTGTAGGAAACATCATGCAGCGGTTTTGTCAGCAGTGCAGTCAGTAAGTGTGATGTTTCAGGATTTATTTAAGATGCCCGGTTCCAATTCTCTGTAAGTGGTCATTCAGCAATACATGAGTTAGCATATGCTCTATCTAAAGTATGGTCTTTTAATGAATAACATGGACGTTGCTCTGAAACTCCAATTAGGTTCCATACCCTTCAAGAATTCCATGAGGGTAAGAGAAGCTGTGGTAGACGTCTAGCTGGCCATTACAAACGGGGAAGAAGACAAATCCTCATGCACCTACTAATGCAAGTCCACTTAATGATGACCAAACTAGCAGTTAGTTACCTGTTAGTTAGTCTGCTGAAGATACTATCAAATATGCATGGTAAGTATTTGGTTGGATCTATTTCTACAGCTTGTTTTTATATTCATCCATCCGATAATTGAGCTTCACAATCCTTTTTTGTGTCTCTTGTATAATAAAGTTTATTTCCTTTCCTTTCCTTCATTATAGAAGTATCCAAGTCACTTCATTAAGAGAAATTTACCATTAAAACCTCTATTTTAAAAGTTAGAAGAGATTAAGGAGGGTACAGTGGTCAATTTATGCACATTATATCTCATTTCCCTCCCCTATGCAATTTTGTCTAAACAAGGGATATGCGCTAGAAGTGACATAACTTTATAGTAGAGTATAATGAACATGGTGAGCTTCAAATATTTATGGCATGCAATCCTTTTTGTTGGTTATTGTCATTTGGAGGACAACAAGATGCATATTTTTATCTTGAACTGAGATATAATGGGAATATCCATTTTATTTGAAATGCAGCTACTCAATCTAAACAGACAGAAGATCAGGATCTGCTGACTCATATTCTGAGAAGCCTAGACACCAGCCAAATTGGAGGGAAGAAGCCTAGACACCAGCCAAATTGGAGGGAAGAAGCCTAGACACCAGCCAAATTGGAGGGAAGAAGCCTAGACACCAGCCAAATTGGAGGGAAGAACATAACTGGCCTTCTGCAGGAGTCACAAGATATTGCCAAGGGTGGAACCTCTCTCAGTAAATGGGAGGCAATACCTCCTGTTGTCCGAAAAGCCTTCAAGGACCCTCACGGCATCTGCAGCTGTCACCATCACAACCTGCTCCTTGGAGTTTCAATGGTGTAGAGAACTAAGCAGATGGCCCAAATCCAACAGGACGGCATATTAAGCTCAATAAATTTGATCTCAACAATGTCTACATTGACAATGATGATGGCTTAGAGGACCCAGATAGATCACCTGTCCTTGTGAACCCTAACTCTCTTGACTGTCCTATTTCAAGTGGAGATACTCAAGTATTTCAGAAATGAAGGTTTTTAATTCCTGAGTTTTGCTGAAGTACTATTTTGGTTGATTGTTCTGATGAACTTGTGTGTCTATTGAATGGTAGTAGCTTATGTCCTATTTCAAGGGGAGATACTCAAGTATTTCAGAAATGAAGGTTTTTAATTCCTGAGTTTTGCTGAAGTACTATTTTGGTTGATTGTTCTGATGAACTTGTGTGTCTATTGAATGGTAGTAGCTTATGTTTGTCCTTTTCATTCCCCTTATTGAATTATAGAGTCTGACCAAATTGTCTTCAAATTATTTGGAAAAGAACTATTGGAGAAGGTATTATTACTTGTAAGTAGTGGTACCATTCCAACCTTATAAACTCACAACACTTCTCTATTTTATCTAATTTGAGATCTATTCTCAACACCCGCCCTCACGTGTAACGTGGATACACTTGCCACGTGCAATTTTCAACACCCGCCTTCAACACCTGTCTACGAGCCGGATATTCCCCTTCCGGTCTCAGACGAGGGGGGACACAATGACCTCGAGTTGGGTATTTTTTTCCTCCTCCATCCAACTCGGGCAGACCAAGCCGAGTTTTCGATCTCGGGTCAAGTACTAGTGTAAGTCCACTGGCTCTGATACTATCTTAAATATTGGAAAGTAGAAATCTTAGACAGTAAATTATATTAAAAATATATATAGAATATATTTATACTATTTATAAATATACCCATAACTTTTTAATATTGTACACTCCCCTCAAGATTGATGGTAGATATCTATCATTCCAATTTTGTTACAAATATCATCCTATTCTCTTTAACCTAAATCTTTAATTAAAAAATCTGTTAGATGTCCACTGGTCTTCATATATTGCAGTTCCACAATCTTCATATCAATTTTTTCTTTAATAAAAAATCGATCAATTTCCACGTGTTTAGTCCTATCATGTTGAACTGGATTATTGGCAATATTTATATCAAACTTGTTATCGCACCACAACTTTATTGGTTCTTCTTTAAAGAGGCGAACCTCTATTAGTAAACTTTTTATCCAAATTATCTCACAAACAGTTTAAACCATTGATCTGTACTCTACTTCTGCGGATGATCGGGCAACTATTTCTTGTTTCTTACTCCTCCAATATACAAGATTACCTCCAACAAATACACAATAGCCAGACGTAGATCTCCTATCATCCACACAACTTGCCCAATCTGAGTCATAAAAGCATTCCACTCTTGTGTGACTCTGAGGCTTAAACTAAAGTCCTTTACCCGGACCCCCTTTTAAATATCTCAATATCCTCATGTTAGCATCCTAATGATTTGTCTTGGGATCATGCATATATCTGCTCACAATACTGACTGCATACATGATATCAGGTCTTGTATGACATGGATAGATCAATCGTCCCACAATTCTTTGATATCGTTTTTTATCCACTGGGTCACCTAACTGAGCACATAACTTATGATTTGGTTCTATCGGTGTCGAAGTAGGTCGACAGCTTAACATCACTGTCTCAGTAAGTAAATCTAATGTATACTTTATCTGAGAAAGTACTATGCCTTTCCTAGATCTCGCAATCTTAATACCGAGAAAATATTTTAGAGAACCCAAGTCTTTTACCTCAAATTCTTTATTTAATTATTTTTTTAACTGTAATATCCCAACATCATCATTCCCAGTGATGATGATATCATCCACATATACTGCGAAAATAGCAACTTGACCATTAGAGTGTCGATAGAAAACCATATGGTCTCCGTTACACTGCCGGTAACCCATTTCGACCACTGCATGTCGAAATCGATCAAACCATGCTCTTGGTGACTGTTTAAGTCCATATAAAGATTTCTTCAATCTACAAACCTTCCCCACAGTCTTCGTCGTACCAAATCCAGGTGGAATCTCCATATATACTTCCTCTTGTAGGTCTCCATGCAAAAATGCATTCTTTACATCCATTTGATGTAATGTCCACCCGAAATTAGCAGCACATGAGATAAGCATTCTAACAGTACTCATCTTAGCTACTGGTGCAAAAATCTCATCATAGTTTATTCCATATGTTTAACTATAACCTTTTGCCATCAACCTTTCTTTGTATCTCACAACTTCTCCTTCGGCATTCTGTTTCATATTTAATACCCACTTACATCCTACAGCCTTTTTTCCATTTGGAAGTTGAGCAAGTTCCTACGTTTTATTCTTCTCTAGTGCTTTCATCTCCTCATGCATTGCTCCAAGCCACTTCGGATCCCGTTTCGCTTGTTGCCAATTATTTGGTATTTGTACTGACTGTAATTATGCAATAAATGACTTGTATGCAGGTGAAATAGATGCATATGAAACATAATTAGATATATAATTCTCAAAACCATATATAATTGGAGGTTTCCCTACATTAGCTCTACATTCTCTACTGATGGCAATAGGTAAGAAATCAATACCATCCAATGACGTGGACGAACCATTAGAAGGTTGTATAGAGTCATTACCTTTTGGTGACGTTGATGAAGGTTGTATAGAGTCATTACCTTCCGGTGACGTTGATGAAGGTTGTATAGAGTCATTACTTTCTAGTGATGTTGATGAATCGTTAGAGGGTTTATTAATACTTGGGATTGGCTCACCATCACCTGACTCATCTTTCTCCCCCTTAGCATCGTCCTTATTTCTCCTGCTATATACCTTCAATTGAGGCTTATCCTTTTTTTAATCTTTGTTACTTCAAATTATAGGATACGGATTCACTTCTACAATAATATTTTCAGCACTTTGATCATTGATAATTTCTTCATTTGTTTGCCATATATTAGGAATTGACAAGTTTTGTAATACGGTTGTAGATTTTGTTGATTCCTTATAGAATGGTTCATTCTCACGAAAAATCACATCCATACTCATAAATAGTCTTTTCTCACTTGTACTCTAACACTTGTATCCCTTTTTAGTACTAAAATAACCCATATAAATACATTTCAATGCACAAGGATCAAGCTTGCTTACCGAATGACGATAATCTCTCACAAAACATATACATCCAAACACACGAGAAGGGATTATCTATGTATTTTTTCCTATTAATACTTCACAAGGTGATCTAAAGTTCAACACTTGTGAGGGCATCCGATTAATCAAATAAGCTGCTGTCAGTACAGCTTCACTCCATAAATACTTTGGTACATTCATCTTGAAGAGAAGAGAGTAGAGTACAGATCAATGGCTCAAACTGTTTGTGAGATAATTTGGATAAAAAACTTACTAATGGAGCTTCACCTCTTTAAAGAAAAACCAATAAAGTTGTGGTACGATAACAAGTGTGCTATAAATACTTATCCAACTCCATATAAAGTTGTGGTGCTATAAATACATCTTGATGCACAAAATGAAGCAGGGTTGCCCAACTCCATATAAGTGTTTTTATGTGTGTGAGATCCTTGACTGGTTATCGCACAGTCCAACGGACATTGAGAGTTATATTAGACCTGGATGCATTATTCTGACCATCTATCTTGTCAATCTGTGGATGCCTGGGTGAGGTCAGCTCCTTGTTACCCATGCTATGAAAGCCGTTTCTGTTTCTACTTGAATTGATATTTTTTTCTCTTGTGGTTCCTTTGAGTTGATATTTCTTTTTTTTTTTGTCACATGCAGTTGTCCAATGATCTCATTTCCAGTCTGAGTAGGCTTTTTGAGGTCCTGAGGAAAATTTCTGGAGGACTGGATGGATGTACTTAAGGGTACACTATCAAATGGCTGTCATCTGCAATGGTTATTTCTCATTTGACACTATGATATTGTATTGTTTATGTTGAATCATGAATACTGGATTAGTAGATGAGTCTTCAATAAATGTGATAAAATACTGATGTCCAAGGACATTCACAATGCAGGTCAGCATGTTCTTAATGCATCAGTGCCTTTGAGAAGCATCAATCACAGTAAAATTCTGTGTGTCAGTCTCATTGTCGTGTCTGCAGCCGAGAAAACCCAGTTTCTTGTGAAGGGCTTTAACCTATTTTGTTCCTGCATCAGGGTATGTCTCTTTCTCTTTATCATTTTGAACTCTTCAAGTCTTCACAAAAAAAGGCTTATCTTCATTTTTCCTTCTATGCAGGCTATCCTGTGCTTTTGAAGGTAAGTATCTGGTTCAAGAAGTAACTCAAGACTTGAGTGATGAAGATATGGAACTCCAGTCTATCAAATTTTCCTGCCCTATTCCAACTGTAATTGGAAGAGGGTTGTGCCATATACATAGTGATAAGGTGAAATTTGTATATCTAAGTGTATTTATAGAAATAAAAAGATTATGTAACATGCATATTTGAGTATAGTAAATGGAAATAATGTGTAGTTGAGAGAAAATATAAATATGTACAATAATATGGGTGGACTCATTGGCTTTTCATTGATCCACATGTACCTCAAGTTCAAGACTAAGAGTACACCCCCATCATCAATCAATTAAAGGGGTTATCCCTTACCATTCGCACACCTTATCATGTCTGCTCAAAATCAGACGTGTGAAAGAAACCCTTGCCTTTCTTCTTGCCTTTTCAAACCCTAATCATGAAATCATAGACATTTGAGAAAAATCGTCGAAGTCTCCAAGGTGAAAGTGCCTCATGCAATACCTAAATCAAATATTATATCATGTTGTCAATTAAGCCTATATTGTTTTAGTTAGTTAATTACAAAGGCTTTTACCAAAAATAAAACAAAGAGATGGAATTGGAGTGGCATCTACTACCCCCATTATTAGATTCGATCTGTTGAGTTGAGGCTCATGAATGAATAGACAAGATTGTCGGTATTTCCAACATGATAGTAATGAGAGTGGCCCCTTGTGGAGAAGTTTTTCCAATGCAAATAAGATAGCACGTTATTATTATTATGCATATTTTTTAGTATTTTTAAAATATGAGAGTGTTTTTTATTAGATTATGTAGATATTATATTTTTTGGATAATATTTAGATATTTTGTAGATCATAGATGAGAAATATATATAATTCACTATAGAATTTGGATCAATTCGGTTGGACCAAGTCAAGGACTCGTCAGACAAAAGTCCACGCTGTCCATGAGCTCGTCAGACAAAATTAGTAATTATATATTAAACTAAAAATATACCTGAAACCCAGATTATGGGAGTATAAATTGATTTAATATTAATACATTTTATTTTATATATAGTAAAAGAGTTTATTTATAGAAAGTGTGAAAAGGGAGTACAATACACAATTAAGATATTCCTTTTATAACATCATATTATTTATATATTTATAAGGTAAAAAAATAAGTTTATGAATTATTAACTTATTATTTAAAAACACAATAATGCATTCATTATCTATGTGTGAAAGGGTGCTTATAGAGGTGATATCGGGAATGAGGCCGGCTCTTAGAGGTGCATCAACGGAGAAGACAACAGTCAACATGCAGGGTGCCATTATGCCACCTGGGTGTGTCGGGTGACAGCCGTCCACCAACCGAGGATGCTTAGCCTATGCCGTTGGGTTAGCCTCTTCCACTCCTTAAAAGAGAAGGTAAAAAGTAGAGAATAACGGTGGAAGGTTAGGGGTTAGGGGAGGACTGAGGAAGGCATCTTCTCCTTATCCTGAAGGGGTAGGGTAGTGTAGGGTAGGACACCCAGAAGATGAGTGGGTCCCCCTCACACACCAATCAGGCAATCTCCACTTCACTTTAATAAAAAAATATTAAATTTTTTAATGAGTAAAATTTTCATTTTGTTTTTTTAAGAATTGTTTTGTGAGGTCAAATTAAAATATGATAATGTAAAATAAAAAAGTTTTAATAATATCTTTTTTTCTTAAGATTATTTTCACACATAAGATTATTATATATTGATTTTCTTGAAAATATATATTTATTTTTAAAAAATACATTTTCTTGGTATGTTCCCTAACAATGAAGGCGTTGGGTTGGTCTCCTCTGCAGCCTAACAATGAATGTGAAACATTGTCCTTTATCATTGTATGGGTTACCTCATCAAAATGCCACAGGCTGGAACAGCCTTTGAAAGTTCCATCTCTCTCTTTCTCTCACTCCTCCCCAACAATGTTCACGTTTCCATTAGCATCATCACTCCCCCCAACTTAACGCACTCACCTCTCCCCTTGGGATTCCTCCTCCCCTAGGTTCCGGCAGGATCGGATCCACGTGGCCGGCTCTCCGTCAGTTAGCCTGGAGTCTTGGCCCTGTGTTCTCTCCTCTCTGTCTCACGGGCCGTTCACCGGTTATTGCTCGCCTGGGCTGATGACTGTGATGCTCGGCGGCAGAGTGGTGGGACTCCGGACCTGCTTGCCCTCTTGGATTAGGGCTTGAATTGAAGGAGCTGGTGAGCTAGCTTATTCAGGCAAGGCTGTCTAGCTTGTTATGTGGGTAGCTCTTAATTTGGATATATGGATGTGTCTGCGTACTGTTTTTTGACTTCTGGGGACGGAGTGAAGCTGATTAGTTGAAAACTCGTGCCGTACGACTCTGGGATTTCTGTAGATTTTACGTGATTTTTGTGTCTCGATTAATCGCTTGGCTGCCAATTCAGGGAATTTCTCCCAGATCTTGTACCGGTAGGTTAGTTCCAAGGTTTGATCCTTCAAGCACACCTCGTTGAAGAGTTAACGGAGGCTAGAATTGAGGCAGGGCATCATCACTTTTATGCTATGGCCTCTGTTGGGAAGAGAAGTTTAGAGTGGAATCTGAATGACTGGAAGTGGGATGGAGATCTCTTCATGGCTAGACCCTCCAACCCCGGTGGATCAGAGTTTCTCGGTCAACAATTCTTCCCTCTCGATAATGGGATTCCCGCTGCTGGGAATTCTTCCAGCAGCCCTTCATCGTGTTCCGATGAGGCGGATATTGTGATTGAGAATAACAAAAGGGAGCTGGAGAAGCGCAGGAGGGTTATTGTGGTTGAGGAAGATAATTTGCACGACAAAGTCAATGGCCTAGCGCTGAAGCTGGGTGGACAAGGGTATCCAGCTGCTGCTGAAAGAGAGACTGGGAGTTGGGAAGGCAACAACGGGAAGAAGGCTAAATTTGTTGGGGGTTCTGGGAGCCGTGCCGTTTGTCAGGTAAAGGACTGTGGAGCAGATTTGAGCAATGCCAAGGACTACCATAGGCGCCATAAGGTGTGTGAGATGCACTCAAAAGCCAGCAGGGCCATTGTAGGAAACATCATGCAGCGGTTTTGTCAGCAGTGCAGTCGGTAAGTGTGATGTTTCAGGATTTATTTAAGATGTCCGGTTCCAATTCTCTGTAAGTGGTCATTCAGCAATGCATGAGTTAGCATATGCTCTATCTAAAGGTATGATCTTTTAATGAATAACATGGACGTTGCTCTGAAACTCCAATTAGGTTCCATACCCTTCAAGAATTCGATGAGGGTAAGAGAAGCTGTCGTAGACGTCTAGCTGGCCATAACAAACGAAGGAGGAAGACAAATCCTGATGCACCTACTAATGCAAGTCCACTTAATGATGACCAAACTAGCAGTTACCTGTTAGTCAGTCTGCTGAAGATACTGTCAAACATGCATGGTAAGTATTTGGTTGGATATATTTCTACAGCTTGTTTATATATTCATCCATCCCATAATTGTGCTTCACAATCTTTTTTTGTGTCTCTTGTATAATAAAGTTTATTTCTTTTCCTTCATTAGAGAAGTATCCAAGTCACTTCATTAAGAGCGTGTCTCAGTTGAGGGATAAGTAGGATTAGCGGATTTCTCATTTGTTTATTAATTTAAGGAGCCTCATGGATGATCCTCATGCTTTTCCGAACCTCCAACTTTTGGGAATTTGGAGGGACAGACAGAGAATTTAACCATTGAAACCTCTATTTTAAAAGTTAGAAGAGATTAAGGAGGGTACAGTGGTCAGTTTATAAACATTATATCTCATTTCCCTTCCCTCTGCAATTTTGTCAAAACAAGGGATATGCTCTAGAAGTGACATAATTTTATAGAAGATTGTAATGAACATGGCGAGCTTCAAATATTTATGGCATGCAATCCTTTTTGTTGGTTATTGTCATTCGGAGGACAACAAAATGCATATTTTTATGTTGAACTGAGATATAATGGGAATAACCATTTTATTTGAAATGCAGCTACTCAGTCTAAACAAACAGAAGATCAGGATCTGCTGACTCGTATTCTGAGAAGCCTAGACACCAGCCAAATTGGAGGGAAGAACATAACTGGCCTTCTGCAGGAGTCACGAGATATTTCCAGGGGTGGAACCTCTCTCAGTAAATCGGAGGCAATACCTCCTGTTGTCCAGAAAAGCCTTGAAGGACCCTCAGGGCATCTTCAGCTGTCACCATCACAACCTGCTCCTTGCAGTTTGAATGGTGTAGAGAACTACACAGATGGCCCAAATCCAACAGGAGGGCATATTAAGCTCAATAAATTTGATCTCAACAATGTCTACATTGATAATGATGATGGCTTAGAGGACCCAGATAGATCACCTGTCCTTGTGAACCCTAACTCTCTCGACTGTCCTTCATGGATGATGCAACAGGAATCCCATCAGTTAAGCCCACAGCAGACAAGTAGGACTTCAGATTCAGCTTCTGCACAGTCACCTTCTAGTTCAAGTGGAGATACTCAGGTATTTCAAAAATGAAGGTTTTTATTTCCCGGGTTTGCTGAAGTACTATTTTGGTTGATTGTTGTGATGAACTTGTGTCTATTGAATGGTAGTAGCTTATGTTTGTCCTTTTCATTCCCCTTCTTGTATTACAGAGCCGTACTGACCGAATTGTCTTCAAATTATTTGGAAAAGAACCAAATGATTTTCCTCTTCTTGTACGGACACAGGTACAACATAAGCCTTTGAATTGATCAGACTTAATCCTATATTTTCTTTCTTTTTTTAAAGTTACAATATAAGTGTTTTTATGTGTGTCAGATCCTTGACTGGTTATCTCACAGTCCGACGGACATTGAGAGTTATATTAGACCTGGATGCATTATTCTGACCATCTATCTTCGTCAATCTGTGGATGCCTGGGATGAGGTGAGCTCCTTGTTACCCATGCTATGAAAGCAGTTCCATGAATTTCTGTTTCTACTTGAATTGATATTTTTTTCTCTTGCGGTTCCTTTGAGTTGATATTTCTTTTTTTTTTTTCTGTCACATGCAGTTGTCCAATGATCTCATTTCCAGTCTGAGTAGGCTTCTTGAGGTCCCTGAGGAAAATTTCTGGAGGACTGGATGGATGTACTTAAGGGTACACCATCAAATGGCTGTCATCTGCAATGGTTATTTCTCATTTGACTCTTTGATATTGTATTGTTTGTGTTGAATCACGAATACCGGATGAGTAGATGAGTCTTCAATAAATGTGATAAAATACTGATGTCCAAGGATATTCACCATGCAGGTCAGCATGTTCTTAATGCATCATTGCCTTTGAGAAGCATCAATCATAGTAAAATTCTTTGTGTCAGTCCCATTGCCGTGTCTTCAGCCGAGAAAATCCAGTTTCTTGTGAAGGGCTTTAATCTATTTGGTCCTGCATCAAGGTATGTCTCTTTTTCTTTATCATTTTGAACTCTTAAAGTCTCCACAAAAAAGACTTATCATCAGTTTTCCTTCTATGCAGACTACTCTGTGCTTTTGAAGGTAAGTATCTGGTTCAAGAAGCAACTCAAGACTTGAGTGATGAAGATATCGAACTCCAGTCTATCAAATTTTCTTGCTCTATTCCAACTGTAATTGGAAGAGGGTTCGTCGAGGTACTGCTGTTTTAACAAAATTTTTGCTCAAACATCATTATGTTTTTCTCAGCTGCAGTCAAGATTTATCTGTCTTGTAGTTGGTGGCATCCACAGTATTTTGAGTTAATTTTATCTACTGAAACTTTCTTCCAGATGGAAGATCATGGTCTACCTGGAAGCTTCTTTCCATTCATAGTTGCTGAAGCTGATGTTTGTTCTGAGATCTGTACACTGGAGCAGTCTTTAGAGTTCATAGGAGCCGATTCAAATGAAGAGGGAACCACAGATACTGATATCAGAGATCAAGCCCTGGAGTTCATAAATGAAATGGGTTGGATCCTTCATAGAAGTGAATTGAAATTTAAACTCAGCCAGTTGGATCCAAATACAGAATTATTTTCCTTCAAAAGGTTCAGGTGGCTCGTGGACTTCTCCATGGACCATGATTGGTGTGCTGTAGTAAAGAAACTATTGGACATTCTTCTTGAAGGGGTTGTGGAAGCAGGAGAGTACCCTTCATTGTATCTTGCTGTGCTTGAGATGGGTCTCATTCATAGGGCTGTGAGGAGAAATAGTAAGCCTCTAGTGGAATCCCTCCTAAGATATGTTCCTCGGAAGGTTTCAAATAATTTAGAATCTGAGTTGAGGCTATTGAGTCAGGAAAACCGACAGACCTTCCTTTTCAGACCTGATGCTTTGGGCCCTGCTGGTCTGACCCCTCTTCACATCGCTGCTGGTAAAGATGGTTCTGAAGATGTACTTGATGCTTTGACTGATGATCCGGGAATGGTTAGTCACTCTTTCTTTTCATGGTTTTCTTTCCAAGGACAGAGAATCTGAATTTCATTTTTGTTTTAATGCTTGGATAAATGTTAGTTGGAGTTTATACTTAAATGACTTTACCTCTGAAAACCGATATCTTATCTACAGGTAATTGTCTGGATTCTTGTTTCTTGTCTATTATGTATTAGCTGTATAAGAAAATTGTAATATCAGACTATTTAAGTTGTTTTTCTTCACTTCAGGTTGGAATAGAAGCATGGAAGAATGTTCGAGATGGTACAGGGTCTACTCCAGAAGATTATGCTCGCCTCCGCGGACACTTCTCATACATCCATCTCATCCAGAGGAAAATAAACAGAAGGCCACCAACTCCGCAGCCCCCTCATGTGGTCATGGATATATCTGATTTGAGCAATGCCCATCTGAAGCAGGATAAAGAGGCCACCGCCACTAGCAGCTTTGAGATTGGTAAGAACAAGTTGAACTGGACTTACGCCCTTGGGAAGAGCTGCAAGATATGTGACCGGAAGGTTGACTACGGGATCAAGGACAGGTCATTGCTGTACAGGCCGACAATGCTGTCGATGGTGGCAATTGCTGCTGTCTGTGTTTGTGTGGCTCTTCTATTTAAGAGCTCGCCCGAGGTTCTCTATGTCTTCCGGCCCTTCCGGTGGGAACGGCTGGAGTACGGAGCCAGTTAAAGGTAAGAACCCAGAGACCAAGGACTGGTTTTTATGATCATGAACATATAGTTGTTTGTACTAGAATGCAGAAGTTTGCATCATCTCTACACACTTTCCATACTGCAAAAGGGAAACAACGCGGTAGGCACTGGTGCTATGTATGTTATATATGTAGATCCCTTATTAATATTATGGACTCGTCCTTACTCGACTAGTGAACAGGTTCTGTATCAGTAGTAGTTTGTCCTTTTTGACTGTGGTGGATTGGATCGCCCTTGTAAAGATCCAAGCCCTGGAAGTCAATCAGGTTTGTTACTTGTTTGGTTAACCTTCAAACTGCTCGACAATGGCAGGCATAATAGGTTCTGCAGACGTCTGAAACAAATCATCCGATGAATAATGCCATGCCTGCTCGTAAAAAGCAACTCTCCAGACATTGTGGACTCAATTCAAAACCTAATGCGCGTCGGGTCTGTGGTTTTCCCACTTATTATGAATAAATAATTTAAAAGATTATAATAAATCCATTAAGAGAAGACAGAGGAAAGATGAAACTAAAAAAAGGGAGAGGCAGCCGCCCCATACAAGACTTCGTGTAACACGACAGACGACGACTCCCCTTTGAAACAGTTGACGATCATTGATCAAAGACTTGCTCGATGAGATCTTGGAAGGTGATCATGGCGGACTCCGGCAGCATCATCACCACTCCGATGCCCTTCTCCCCGTCGGGCTGGAACACGCAGAGCTCACTCGCCAATGCCCCGCAGCCGAACTGGGTCGGGTCGCCCAGACCGAAGTTGCTGGTCCCGTAAGCCAGTCGGGCCCACGAGCTGATGACCAAAGTCGATACGGTGCTCAGCGGCGGCTTGTACATGTCGATGTAGTCCATCCTCGATCTCACGTACTCCTCGTCCACCTGCTCGCATGCCTTCCGTATCTGCTCCACCGTGTACGATATCGGCCTCTCCGACAGCTCTCCGGCTGTCGTCACACAGCACGTGAACACCACCTGGTTCCCGAAGTAGTTCTTCGGCAATGGCTTCTTGAACTTTGACCTGTAAAAAACGACATCATTCTGATTAATATTCTTCACAGTTGGGATAATTTTATAATTAATGCATATATATATATATATATATATATCATATACCTGACATCGACGAGAATCCTTAGCTTAGTGAGCTGAGCATGCTTCATGTTCAAGGCCTTGCATCGGGCCTTCCATACCAGAGCAGCGAGGGCCGAGAAGGTGCTGCAAGCCTGCAGCCGGCCGTCCGCCATGGCCATCTTCTTAATGTCCGCGAGCTTTCCGGCATCGAATGTGAATATCTTGTTGATGTTGGACTCGTTCTTGTACCGGCTGTCCATCTCCGATACATCCTTGATGTCGACGAAGTCATCGTAGGGGTACTTCGGTGCAGGCGGAACCCTTGCCTGGAGCAGGGTCCGGTCGTGGAAGGGGACCACCGAGAGGGTCTGGCCCCGGGCTACTTCGGCCCACGAGTTGATGAAGTTCATGCCCGAGACACCGTCAACCACCGTGTGGCTGATGGCTATCCCTAGAGTGAATCCTCCGCACTTGAACTTTGTCACCTGCAGATGATAAATGAAAAGAAAAACAATTGATGAACTTTAATGACCAGTCAAACAGAAGGAAGGTCTTGAATAAGTCTGCAGAACTATGAAGCAATCTTTACCTGTGCAGTGAGGAGGGGAAGTTCAATGTAACTCTTTGCCTTAGGATCCATATAGATTAGCTTCCTCGTGGTGTCCTCGTTGGGCACCCGGAGATCGCCGAGGGAGGCAATGGTCCCGTCCGCGACGGCCTCCACAAAGGGCACGCCGTTCTTGGTGCACTCCACAACGAATCGACCTCGAGAGTCGAGGGACATGGTCCCTGCGAGAGGGTAGTAGTGGACGAGAACCTTGGCAAGGGCTTGCTTCAGGACATCGGCCACGGTCTCACTGCCGGTCCGGTAGGAGTATATAGTCAGCATCGGGAACGGGATGTCCTGGTCGAGGCACGACAGGAAGTAGTAGCCGCCGGGAGTTTCCAACTCCGGGGTCACCAGAACGGGCAGCGATTTCCTCACCGACATCTCACCACCGTTCGTGATTATTCCTTCCATTAATTGTATACCCTACTTTGCAGATGTCCTTGCTACTGCACAAGTTAGCACACGACAAAAATTGTCAGACACACTAAGAGTAGGAGATGATGATCGGGAGATACTAGGTATTTGTGTTGAGGAGGAGCCCTCTCTCTCTCTCTGCAAAGGGTTAATTGCAGGAAGGTGCAAAGAGGAGTTTAAATAGGCATGGACACACAAGGAAGGTCACATACATGTATGTATCTCACGGTGTATCATAGCAACTGTGTAAATTTAGTCAACAGAGATTATGTCTCATTAAAAACAGTCAAGATTGGACGGCACCTAAGGCAGCGAGGTAGGTGAGAATTGAGATACAACCTTTTGCAACACAGAACGGTCGAGATTGAGGGGCAAGTGGAGAGGTAGGTGATTGATACAGCTTTGGCTTCATCCAAACTTGTCTATATTAGGAAAAGGACCCATAGAGTAAATTTTTAAAAATTATACAAAAAACTTTATATTATATTATACTCATAATATTTAAAAATAAATAATTTACCCACAATAATTCAAATCATACCTTATTAAGATTACAATGAATCCCACACCCCCTCAACCAATTATTCTATAAATTGGTAATATAAGGTTTTGGAGTCCACTTGTCCTGGTGTCCTTGTAAATTGTTGTATGAACTTTTTATAGTCGTCTACAAAAGCAGCACAAAGTTAATATTGTGGTGCTGAGTCAATACGTGGGTGATGTGATGTTGGCACATATATTATAAGGGATAGACGTGAGACACTTCCAGATCGGACGATTGACCATCTCAGCCTTGAAGTGGTAAAAACATTGGAAAGGAGGCTAACAACTGAGAAAAAACACAAGACAACGACAACATTTGACATTCAGCAAGTCCAACGGTGATGGTAAAACAAATGGATGTGTGTGCCTTTGTTGTTTGAACATCCAGAAATTAAAATAAATTAAAACCTCCATATTTGGATTGACATTTTAATCCCATCGAGTTCGGATCTAGTTTGGACTCGGATCCCATAGTACGTACGGGTTCGGTCCAAAAGTGGACTTGACAATGTTGACTTCGGGTTCACTATAGTGAACCTGCCCTCGTATTTTTTTGCTTTCAATCTACAAAACGATATTATTTTATAGTTCGAAAGCCATTAAATAAAACGACTTCGTTTCCTCTATTCCAAAATTATGTTCTTTTATTTAATGTAGCTTAAAAAAATAAAACAAATTCAGAAACACGTGATTTTTGTGGGAATTGTCCAAAAACCATAGCATGCGGACAGCTAGGGTTTTAGTCATTTCGAGCGGTTGCCCTCGTGTTGCCACCCCGAGCCTCCATCCCGACAATTCGAGCCCCTGAGGCCCTGTCCCGACAATCTGAGCTCTCGTCCGAGATGGCGTTCCCGCGACCGACCCTGCAGCTGCAACCCCGACCTCCGATGTCAGCGAGCCTCCGCGACCCGACGGTTGTGCTTGCCCGAGGCCGAGCCTGACGCCCTCCGACCTCCGCACTGCCACCGTTTGCCGCGCGTGCAATCGTCCGAGCCCCGACCTCCGACTCCCGAGCCTGACCCCCTTCGGTCTCCACATTGCCACCGCACGAGCCCCACCTTAAGGTAATCCCGACTCTCGGCCCGTGATGAACTCCCGAGCGCCTGAGCCTCGGGAGTCAGGTCTCGATTACTGACCGGTACTGTGATCAGGTACTGTACATGTACCATGATCTAATCCGATCATCATAGTATCTAATCACTGTTTATATTAATTTTTGTGAACCATTTCTGTGTTTTTATTTTAAAGTATTAATTTGTTTTATATATAATTGTTTATATTATTTATTTATACAATAATACACGTTTTTATATTGTTATCAAATAATAACAACACCAATTCACGAACAATTATCATGAACGATTTAATTTAAAATAGTGAGGGTTGTATTTACCAGAGAAACTAAATCTACTAATATAGATAATACTACTAAAACTATACCGGCTGTTGATAATGATGGAGATAGAGTCATTTTGGGAGTATTATATAAAGTCAAATGCATATACTATGTTTTATTATAGATTGGTGACCGTAAGTAAGGTATTATTTCAAGTTTAAAAGATTTGTAAGTAAGTTGCAACTAAATTTCAAGATAATATAGAGAAATACAATTAGAAAAAATTGTATTAAGAGGTATGTTGATGAAAAATAGGGGTTAGAAATTTTTTTTGAGAAACTAGTTTGTATTGTTATGAATAGTTGGATATTATAGATGTAATAAAATGATTATAGTTATTATATTGATAATAATTAAATATTATCAAATTGTATATTAAATTAATTATTTAAGTAAATATATCTTTTGTTTATTTTTTTTCTTATTTTTAAATTAACAAATTTATTATTTATTAATTTTTTATATTCTCTTTCATTTAACTTGTTCACACAATTAAAATTTTATGTTAGAATCTAATAAGTTCACTAATTAATTAGAATATAGATTATAAATTATATACCATAGATAATATTTATGCAAATGATTACAAAATATAGATGATTACTAATAAATTATTTTTGAAATCACTAATATTAAAAGAAAATATGTTAAATATGTGATTTTGTATACATATTTTTAATTTAATTATGAAATATTAATTTAATTATAAAAGCAGGTGGTATACAATTAAATACAAAATTGAGAATATGTAACCTAGTTTATTATATTAATTATATTAAATTCTAACTCCTAAAAAATAAGAGAAATTTGAGAAATTTACTTATTAATTATATATTAAATTTATATTGTAAAAACTTATTTGAAGTTATGGATATAATTAGATTATAAATATGTAATTTTTGTTTGAAATTGATTTGAAGTATAATTTTTTGACAAGTGAATTAAATTGATTAATATCAAATAAAATTACTAATACACAATATTTAGTGTGTTTAAAGATTTTATAAATTTATTTTTTAATAGAAAATATTCAAGTATAAATTAATATTAGTGAATTATTTATATAATAAATATTTTTATGTGAATGTATTGTGTTATATTATGAATTGAGATTATTATCGTTAAAATTATGAATAAAATTGATAAATATCGGTGAATATTAAATATTATATTAAGAATTAATATAATTTTTTATCCACCATAAAAGTGAAGATATTACTAATACTAGATTTAGTGATGATAAATTTCTTTATATATATGTAAAGTTTGAATTCAATAAAAAAAATAGTAATATTAAAGATAAAAATTTATTTATATTTATAAGAATAGGTAATAGAAAATTAAGTTGGATTGAATATATTATAATAGTGTAAAACTAATTCAATAATATATTAATTATTCTGTTTATAATAAATTTATAATTAAGTTTCAGTATTAGTGTGTCCATTATTACTATGTCACTAATGATACTATTAAAAGAATTAGGTCTATTATCGACCCTCTCAACAGGTAAATGTAATATGATCCAATTCTCATCATTACATTATCTAATTATTGTCCTGATTTTTGTGTTTATATTTTAAAGTATTATTCTTTTATATATAATTATTTATTTGTACAATAATACATATTTTTATATTATGATCAAATAATAACAACACCATTCATGTAATTAATGATTTAATTTAATATAGTGAAGGTAGTATTTAGAGGGATTCACATTTTAGAAGTATTATACGAAGGTATCTAAAGTCAAATGTTGATACTAAAGTTATATACAATTAATTTGATAATATTATAACTATTTTTAAGAAATTATTTATTAAATATTCGAAAAATAGAGAAAAATATATTGGTGATAGTAGTGAATATATTATTATACTAGATATTGAGTGGAGAAGATAAAAAATATTATTAATATATATATATATATAAAGTTTAAATTCAAATTAAAAAAGTGGGAGTGATGTTAAAATTGAAAATTTATTTGTATTGAGAAGAATAGATAATAGAAAATATAATTGTATTGAATATATTATAATAATATAAAATAAATTATGTAATATATTCTATACGGATATGATAAATAATTTATTAATTATTATATTTATAATAAATTTATAATTAAGTTTCAGTATTAATGTGTCATTATCACTACCCACTAATAATGCTATTAAAAAAAAGATCAATTATCGATCGGTATTATGACGAGATAACGCATGTGTACTATGATCCAATTTAGATCATCACACTATCGGTTGTGATTTTTGTGTTTTTATTTAAAAGTATTAATTTTTTATATATAATTATTTATATTATTTATTTATACAATAATATACTTTTTTATATTGTAATCAAATAATAATAATATGAACGATTTAATTTAAAATAGTGAATGTAGTATTTACAAGAGAAAATATAGATAATACTACTAAAATTACACTTATTCATAACGAAAAAGATAGAGTAAATTCCATCTTTTGGCAGTAATATCCAAGGTTTTTGTAAATAATAAATTTAAAGCTAAATACATAAGCTGTATTTTATTATATGTTGGTGAAATATTTGAAAAAAAGAGGAAATGTATTTAAGAAATTATTTGTTAAATATTTGATAAATAGAGAAAAATGCATTGTTGATAGTAGTGAATATATTGTTACTATTATATCTAGTGTGTGATATTCTGATCTAGTTTGGTTGGAGTTTATAAACAATATGTTATATTTCTCTATATCATTTGTGTGTATTTACTCGAATGAGATAAGGTAGAAAGTGTACCTTGATGGTAGGAAGTTTACCTTGAGTGATTGAACGCATTCGAAACTTCCTATCTGGGTGATATCCTGAAAATGGGTAAAAGAGTGGGTGAGTACAACGGGGGAACTACTATAAAAGTTTACTTGAATTCATCTTTTATGTCCTTTCAAGTAATTATTTTTGTTATTTCACACCATCACATGATCAATAATTATCCTTTTATCATAGAAGGGATCATATATTCGCAGTACGATACTCGACTGTACCACTTGTGGACCAGGGCACCTTGCACTTGAATCCCTGATTTCTCTTTAATCACTATTGGATCCATTTGGTTTTCAATTATAATTTTTTGGGTACTTAACTCTTTCAATTTCACTAATTTGCCCTTGATTTACTAAATTTTCTTTTTATTCATTAATTTTCTAAAAATTATAATTTGGTCCCCTAACTTTTCAAATTTTACAATTTACCCCAAATTTGTTCAATTTGCCCAATTGACCCTCAATTAGGGTGGATTTCATGAAAACACCCTCAATTTTGTGAAATTATCGTTCAACACTCCAATTTTTGAAAATTTGCACAAAAGTCCCTAAAAATCCCCAAATCATCCTTCATCTTCTTTCCCAATTCAATCATATGACACTTTCAATCTTATCTCGTCCAATTGGTGGCTTGTGAGTCCTTATTTTCTTTGATTCTTACTTCTAATTGCCTCGTACAGCTCCACTCAATTGTCCTGCACTTCAAATTTCTAAATTTGACTAAGTTTTATGCCCTATCGAAGTTTCGCTAGAAAATTCACAATAAAGAGAGAAAGTTTTCATTTTTTACCGACGGAGAGACGACAGTAGAAGATTGAGTGGGGGCAGTTAAAGCTAGTCGAGGGGGATCTAGCAGGATCGAGTTCTGCTGTAATTCGTTGCTGTCCATGGGAATTTAAAGAGAGAAGTTCCGGTCGGTGCAACTCTGAAATTTGGGAATTCCGATGGGAAGAGGCGAAATTGACCAGACACGTGGAGGCCCAGTATTAGTGGGTGCATTATCAATACGTCAATAAGTGACGTGGTGTATTTGTCAATGTTGAACTCCTAATATGTGCACAAAGTTGGACATAAGTCAAATCATTCGATAATTTATTTTTTATTATTATAAATATCTATATAATATATTATATTATACTAATTCTTATAAATACTATTTTTTACAAAAAATAACTAATATTAATGATTTTGATTATGATAATGATGAGAAATTTCAGTATCATGTCAATCTTGCTTATTAAGGTGGAACTAGCTGTCTATAAATACTTAGATTGAATTTTGTGAATATATGTATAGTTGTTTCATTTTTTTCTTAACTTGATTAGATTTTGTAGTAATTTATAATTTATAAGTTGTTGAATTAATTTTATTTGTTATAGTATTATACATTTATTTTAGTAAAACAAGTAAGGTAAATACAATATAAAAGCTAAACTCATATAAATTTTTTTTAAAACACTTTTTTAAAATTAAAAATTAAAATAAATGAGGTTAAATTTGAATTAATCATGTTGTGTTATCCATGAGTTGGGTTTGTGCAATCACGTTGTATTTGAATTAATTGAATTATGTTTGGGTCAATCGAGTTATGTTTGACCATTTAAATTTTGTTTGGGTCTATTTTTGTGAAATTTGGGATAATCAAATTGGATTTAACATAATCGATTTAAGTTTGGATCTATTAGATCGAGTTTAAACCAATTGGATTGAATTCGGGGCAATTAATTCACGTTTGATCTATATAATCGAATTTATGGTATTCAAATTAAATTTGTATAAATTGAGTCGGATTTAAGTTCAAACTCGATTTTAATCTAATACCAATAACCCAAAATTTAAATAATGCCCTTGGTACCAAACCCGACCATGTGTTCAAGTTTGGGTCTACGCGACCCGTGTCCATTGGACATGACCGAGTGATTAACACGTATACTTGTATAAGATACACCAACCCAAATGAGGCACTCTCTAACCTAGGTTATCAAAGATTATGAAATTTGACCAGAGTGAGTCCAAATGACCCTCCACTATGTATGACCATTTGATTGCAAAATTGCGAGAGTGGTATGATATGCCACCAACCCAAATAATGAACAAGTTGGTTGGGTTGGTGAGTTACCGACAATGATGTTCAACGGATAGGGATTCATATTAGACCAAGTCTAGTCCAACTTCAAATAAAACCGAAAGAAACAAATATTTTTTATTATACGTATATAGTCCATGGTCAAAGTGTGCGGATGGATTTAGAAATTTCATTAAAGGGAATAAAAGTATTTTAATTTGAGAGATAAATTAAAATAAGGGAATAAATATTTATTGAGCACGGAACTGCACAATGGGCATTCCAATTTATGTAGCCCACTTGGATCAACTCTTATAAAGCCCACCTGGGGTTATCTCTTGGGCTTGGGTCACACAACTACAGTTGTAAGATGCGTAATACAAATACAAATGGAGATGCATGCTCCTAGTCTTACTCGTGGGGGTAAGAAAATATGGGAGCCCTTATTGGCCTCAACTCTCAATAGAATAGAATACAATACAGCTACCAGCTACTCTAGGATTTAGTAATCACTGCAACATATATCATGCAGGAAAATTTCATGCAAGCCCCAGAGAAGGGACCATTTTATTCCCTCATAACACCCCAGCTGTAATGGCCCATATGAGCAGCATTCATGATTGGATGGTCAGATACTGAATAGATTGTTCATAAAAAGATAATAATTAAAATAACAATTTAAAACCATGAGTTGACATCACATTTACATTGAATCAGAAATATAAATTTGCCAGGGAAATGAAAAAAATATAAAGAAAAAAAGTTAGTGGTTGAATTTAATGAGAGGATCAGAGGGATCCCCACCTCACATGTAAGCCAGAAAAAACACCAATAAAATTTCTGATGCCTGTTTTTTTATCGATACCTATGTTTTTTTATGTGTAATAAATGAAATTTATTATCACTTTATACCCCCAATTTTCTTTTAAATATTTCAAAATCTACCTAATAGTCTACAATGAAAATAATAAATAGCTGTTGGTGTCGATTCCTACATACACTAATATTGTGTGCGTGTGTGATGATGTGTTTCAATGCATAATGATGTCTTTCCTACATACAATAATCTATGTAACCGTGTAGTGTGAATTACCTGTCCATCCATCAACCCTTTACGTCTTCACCTGTCCGTATTTAAGTTGAAGAAGACAGTGTCTCTCCAGGTGTCACTATCTCTGTGCTAGTGTGTAGGAAAGATTATGAGTAGCAATAGGGGCCCCTAATATTTACGACCCTATTATCCATCCCTCCTCTTTCCAAAGTACTCTGACCAGAGAGAGATATAGTTTGCTAGGATATGGCAGCAGGAGACAGCTTCTACCTATCTGTATTCATACGAAACCCATACTCACCACAATCGATGGCAGAATATTCAAACTCAAATTTAAATGGCTAAATTGTTCCCGATCAATCCCGATCCTGATACCATAGCTGGAACATGACAAAGTTGGACGCAAGCTGTACATGGATCAAAGGACGAATGCATGTTGGTAAAAATTAAATGATAGTTATAGAGCCAACCTGTAACACTGAATACACACTTACTTACAAACGCCATGCATTTGTCCAAATTATTCAATAATATATATATATATATATATATTATAGGAGAGATAAGTACATGCACAAACAGACAGACTATATCTATTGTCTGTGTGTAAGAGAAACTATTTATTTAATATTTGTGAGTGTGTGTAGTATGAAATTGTATTATTAGTTATTTGCGTACTAATTTTCTTTATGTAGACTAGAGTAGTCCATCGAGAGAAGAGAATCGCTCGATTAGACATGAGCATGCCTTCCTTCTTTTAGTCAAAAAGGTGGTCTTTTTTCCACCAATATAAGAAAATAAGAACATTCCCCAACCACTCTCCTGTGTCTTGGGCGTGCTTTTCACAATCTCCTTTATACCTCGCTACATACCTTTAAAAAATATTCTTATTTAATAACAAATATTTACAAATAAAATCTATTAAATTTAATTTTTTAGATGATAGGTATAAAATAGTATTGAGTAATTATTATCATATTAAATTAAAAATTATAATTAAGTGGTTTACACGTTGAAAAATATAAATCTATTTTATTACCCTTTTTATTTTTAGAGATTTAAAGGACTAATCTCTTAAAATACTACCACATTTATCACACTTTCATGTATTAAATTGTCTATTTCAAAGTGTTTGTACAAGGATAATTGTCCAACACTCAAATTAAATTATTCATCTCTGGTACACAAATAACTTTTATAGAATCAATTTTTTCTTTATTTGTTTAAAACCCGCTCTACAATTAAACTTATAATAATCACTACCTAATACCATGTATTTAATTATTTCGTTTTATTATAAAAAAATAAATATATTTTAGTTTAATATTATAAAATTTATAGTATAAGCTTTAGGGTATGATACATTATTACTTGATAATAATTGATCCATTTCACATAAAATCATTTGTTAATTATTTTATTATTTAGATTTAACTGCTAATTAATCATTATATTTATTTATTTGACAAAATTCTTATGTTTAATCTAATTTCACGAATATTTTTCAAAATATAGTGTTGAGCCCATTTTTTTTAAAATCATCCAACTTAGACCACTTTTAAAAAATATGGATGTAATCCACTTCTATTGATTTAAAACTCGACCCATTTCGTGTATCGAGCGATGAATATAGATCACATTTTTAAAAATTATTTTAATAAATATTTATTTCTAAAAATAAACTTTTAATTAGGGTTAATGTTTTTATTAGAAATATATTACGAAAAGATTTTCAATGAAGTTTATACTACCGAGAGAAATATATTACATCAAATGGTTTTTAAACAGATCATTGGATTAAGTGGCAACTCAATTGGTGGCTTAAGCTATGATAATTTGAGTTGGTAAATATTCGGTACAATTGTATTAGAATTCAGAATTTAATGTGAACGACGGTGGTGGGGATTCACCATGACTGTACAAGGAAGATGTGGGTTTGACTAAAGATGATCTGAGAGTGTTGATTTGGTAGTGGGGTAGGATGATTTCACCTTGAATTAAACTGGGTGCAATCGAGAGTTGAAGCTGAGGTATTGTGCGTCCTTGTCGGAGTTTATCCAGTCATTATCGGGCTGAAGGGAGACTGCTATCAGGTGGAGAACTTCTTCCAAATTTTTTGGAACTTGAAATCGCGTTCTGAGGTGGAGAAAGTGTCCAAGTCAGAGCTATGGTTTATAGGTAATCGAGAAATAGAGCAGTGTGGACTTTTTTAGCAGTTAAGGTGTGTAGAGTGACTCTTTATATAGGGAGCTCGGAGATCTCCCACTCTATCCATTCCACCATCTATCAATCCTTAGTTCCCACACTAATGCCACTATCGAAGCAAATTACTTTTGGTCGGAATGAAAGGATTAAATGTGACCTTCCCCTTCCTCTTCATATATTGTTGTTTGAAAGTTGAAGACGACGCTATGTGTAACACTAGGAAATCTCAATTCAAAAATCGGGCCAAACTAAACCGGAAAATGGGATCAAACTAGGAGGATAACATGGACCAAGAGTTCAAATCGAACCGGGCAAAGAGGAGGGTTTGATAGAGAGTTCTAGAGGGATGAAACGAGTCATGAGATACCTTGGGAAGAGTCATAGGATCCGAAATCAAGAATTTGGAAAAACCTAGAAAATAACTGCTTCAAATTGAGTTTGGTTTGATTTATGTAAACCCTGTTCCTTCCAAATAAAAAAATAAAAAGGGGAAATCCCTAAAATTTTGAAAGAAAACCAAGAATATATGTGAACCAGAAATGGTAAATAAGGATTAAAACAGGAATTTGAAAAATCTTAAGTGGCAAATAAATCACAAAAAAATTATCGAGAAAAAACTTGAAGAGAATTTGATGTCAAAACCAGATCGGTTCAGAGTGAGCCGGACCTGAACCGGATTTAACTATGAATAACCGGTTCAAATATTCATTTTTCTAGGTAGTTTAAAAACATCAAACTGGAAAATTAAAGGCAACATCAGATAGAAAATGTGTCATACCCTGATTCGGTTTGGTCGAATCCCCGTGATCAACCCGCCGCTCCCTTGGTTTAAGAGGGGTTTTCTCCTCTCTTCAATCAAGAGGAGTCGTTCGTAAATTTCAACCTTATTCCCTAGAATAACATAAATTAATAATAATTCAAGATTAAAAATAAATATTTAAACATACCTGACAAAAGGTAAGTCCGAGTGTTATCATTAATCATTTTCCTTAAATCATAAAAAGGGATAGAAAAAGTGGGTGAGTTTCTACAATTCAGTGAATGGGTGTTTGAAATAGAGTTATTATAAAAATAGTTTTTAATTGTAGTGCGCGAGACTCCTTATTTCCTTTAATATTAATCATTCCTCAAATTTTGGTTTTCAAGCACTTTCCTCATTATCCACAATTAGTGTGTTTAACAATTAACACACGCCCTTCATCACGAAGTGACCACACATTCATAAGCCAGCTCGTCCACTGCACCCACTCATGGCGTTGGAGCAACTTTACCGGCCGCGTAGATAGGAGCCCGTCAACTTCTACCTTGGGACTGAGTAGATGTCTGCGACATCCGAACTTCAAACACAAAATCAACTCCATGTTCATATGAGAACATAGACCTCATCCCGACCCCACCCCGGTCTCATACGCATGAAGCTATGTCGAACTTCCCTAACTGCTGGCACGACAAACTGTCCTTATCTCCACCATGTCGTCTAGTAGCCCCTAGGACGCATCACTACCCTTCTTGGGCGTATTGATGGTCCTGAACCTCAAGTGCATGTACAAACAAAATTTTTACACAAAGTCATTTATCTTTGGTGTCACTAGTCCAACGGCCTCGACCCTCAACTCGACCTGTAGCTGTTTGTCTAGATAGGTCCGTCGACCTGGTCTTGACGCACTATCGCCAATCCATCGAGTATATCGGTCCTGTCTTGGTACCATGGCCAAATCACAACATTCGTTCATTAAAAATTTTCATGGCTTATCATTATATTTGTTTACAAGCTCCTGCTTGTGCCAACTGGCCTTGGGCCCACTGTACGCGATTTTCCAAAATCAGGCATTTTAGCTCCAAGTTCCAAAACCGAAGCCTGTGACCTATCTGAGATATTCCAGCTCTCGTCAATAAGGTATTCCAAAAGTTTTAAGTATTGGCACATAATAAGGGGAGAACACTTTTGATAAAATAAAATTTTCCATCCATCACACCAACCGGGTGTGATGACATTTCCGCTTACAACCGGTAATCAGGTTTTCTACTTCCTTCCAGGAAGTCCATCACACCAAGCGGGTATAATCTATTTACAATCGGTAAGTAGTTTTTTCGCGTAGTTCTCATATCACTTCCACCAAGTGTGATGTTAAAATTCTATATAGTAGTAGTTTTTTATTTTCGAGGTACTCATCATTCCAACCTTGTATGATGTGAATAATCCCACTCATCCGATATTCGCAGTGGATTTCATCTTAATCGGCTTTTTACCTCTACGCGAGCTTATCATTCCTGGCGTTCCGGTCCTTCGTGTTACTACATGATTTGGGCATCATTGTTTATTAACATTTAGCATAATAGTCTTTATTTTTCACGTATGAACAAAATGCCCAAACTTTTTAATTACTTGTATTTAGGTCTCTAAAGTACTTTTTCATTAACTTTAGGTCCGTAATGTTAATTTTTACCCAAATTAAGTCCTGAAACTTCTAAAATTCACTTTGGGTCCTCAATTTATTCAAAATCACAAAAAAGGCATCAAGTTTCCTAAATTTCCAATTTGGTCCCCAACTTTTTAAAAATTACCATTTCACCCATACTTTATAAAAATGGCAATTTAACCCCAATTATTTTAAAAATTCGACCAATTGGTCCTCCAACATCTTTTTCATGGCCAATTGACCCTAAATTTTGGGAAATTACAATTTGGTCCCTCAATTTTACGAAATTCCCAAATTTCCCTAAAAGTTTCCCCAATTTTCCCCCTTTCACATTGGACTCTTCGATCGTCCTTTTGACATCTTAATGGCGCTCATTGATGGCCTGAAACATCCTAAATGGAAATGTTTCCTTTTCGCTGGCGCTATTTATTTTGCCGGCGAGTGAACAGTGCTGTCATCTGAAGGAAGAAGACGACACTGTTTTGAATGGGAACTGATCGGTCCGAACCGGGTTTAATGCTTAAACCGGTCGGTTCAGGCTCGATTCGACCGAGTTTTTCAAAATTAAAATTTTTTAAATTCATTCTCTATCTAATGGTGGCTTCAATTCTCCAATTTGAATATTTTAAGCCACCTAGAAAAATGAATTTAGCATCCGGTTCAATGATGGTTCAAACCGGTTCAATCCGATTCACCTGAACCAGTCTGGTTTTCTCTCCCAAATTGTCTTAAAGTCTCTTTTTATGGTTTTTATGAATTTTTGGTTCATTTACACTTTTTATGCGTGTTATAAGATCAAACTTTATATCCTTTTCAAACAATCAGTCAAGCAACATAACATCATACTCTAGTTGATCTAATCGGACTTGCCATCAATACACCTACTCACTGTTTTCATCGATACTTGTTCATCTCCATTGTTATTTTCTCTATCTCGGGTTGTGCGATCGTCATGTGATTCGTTGTAGTATTTATTCTATATAGATCAAATTGCACAATCGAGTTAGTTTAGATATCTACTAAACATGTATAACTATTATCTCATAATTTTTCACAAATTATGGTTTTGCCACTCGAGTTTGATTCTTTCAACCAACGTGTCGTCGATGAAATTGCAAAATCACTAACCCCAACTATGATTTCCTTCCAAATTAATGTTAGACTACATAAAGTCTTATTTTCCAAAATGCCCCAAAAGTTTCTAAGTATTTACTTAAATAACACACCTTTTCCAAATTTTGTATTTTTTTCTTAAGCTGGGCAAAATTTTTATTTTACCCCTACTCATAAAAAATTTCTCATTTTGGACCCTAAACTTCACAATTCTCTCGTTTGGGTCTTCACAACTCATTTAAACATAATTGGACCCAAAATTGTATTAATTACATTTTGGTCCCTAAACTGGGTAAAATTTCTATTTTGTCACTAATTTACAAAAGTATCTATATTGCATATGTACTCAGGCAAAATTACTATTTTGCCCTCCATAGTTCAAAATAAACTATTTGACACCCGTTTAGACATAATTGACCATTTTACCCCTCATTTACATAATTGACAATTTTAAAAATACTTCTAAGCTCCTTATGCTTCTCTTAGTTACATTTTCCATACTTTTCTCATATTTTCAATTTGGACCCTAAACTTTCCATAATTATAATTTAGTCCTTAAAATTTAGAATTCATATCAAATAAACTTCTAAATTCACAATCTACCCACAATTAATCTTATCGTACCTCTAATGACTCATGGAATGAGTGGGGGGCCTTACCCCGACCAACCACACCTGAAATTGACTATTTTCCAAAATTGACCGAAAATGAGCAACTAAGAGCGTTGACAGAAATTCTCACCTAAGGTGGCCAACCAGGTGGTCGCAATTGTTGGGTAAATTTGGTCGTCGACTGGTCGCAATTGGGCTGAACCCGATAGACCAATCGATGGAGATTTGCTCGTACTGGCCAATTTCTCCCTTGCGGGAGGTCGACCCTAGCCATGGAGGTGCAGAGGGGAGGCATGCAGTCACTTTAGCACTAGTGGCCACCAAAGTGGTGGCCGAAGGATAGAGAATTTGGCCCATAAGGGTCGTTGATGGCGAGTGATATTTTTGGCCAAAATCAAGGTCGGCCAAAATGACCTTCACAAGGCCATTTCTAACCACTAGTAGGTCGAGGTCTAGCTATAAAATTCAAGTGGGCTCAATTATTGTCAGCTTAACATAAAGATCACCTCATTTGGTGATAAAACAAGTGAGAATTGCTCGTTTTACTGACTGGTGATTGGGGAGCTATACGATGATGTGAATTTTGACTTTAAACTTTAAATTTGATCAATTTACTTGGAGTCAATACAATTAACTCATTAGGGAGATCGCTAGCTCAGTTATTAGTTGATCTCTACAATTTGTAGTACTCAATTTAATAAAAATGAGTTAATTAGATCCACATCTTGCAGCGGTAAATCAGAGCTTGTTAGTCGGTGCGCAATGATATTCTCTAATTAGTTGATTTAAATTAGTTAGAGTTACCATTTTACACTATATGTTATTTCCATGTGTCCTCTTAGTATTTTATGTGACTTTTTAATGTGTTTTTCTCACGTGTTGTCAACTAATTGGTCAATTTCCTTATATGTATAAGGTGTTTGTTGACGTTGTGTACTTTTCACATGTTATTATTTGATTGATCAACCTTGCTTAAGTGGAATTCTTTGAGTTGACCATTAACGACTACCATGTGTTGCTTTCTAATTGATAATTCTAAGTGGCATATAATTCATTCACTTAATTATTTATAACTAACACATGTTTGTTTGTGATATTGGTACTTTCTAATTGATGATTCTGAGTGTCATATAATCATTCAGTTGATCATTGGTAACTAACACATGTTTGTTTGTGATATTGGTTAGTGGTTTTAGACGATGACGTGACAATTAACAAGTTGTGTTTGTTGCATGTCACTCACTAATTAGTCATGCATGTTGAAATGGTATTGACCCGTTTAAATTGTTGACTGATTCAATTGAACGAGTTTGGTTACTCGAAAACTTAAATCGGTCATTTAAGACACATTTAATTAATTTTTTAAAAATAAAATAATTTTAAATTTATCTAAATTATTTTTTAGGTGTGATAAATTTATAACAATTTACACTTTTTGAGTTATATGAAAATATAAAATTTTAAATCGATTACTTTTGTTTCAATTCGGTTCAAATACGATTAATTATGTTCTAATAGATACTTTACACAATAATTTGGAATATTTTGTATGTCATATTGATTAATTTATTTAATTCTAATTCAATCATTTGGATTAATATATCTTTCTCATTAATAGATAATTTACACAACAATTTTAAATATTTGTATACCATATTTATTAATTTGTTTAATTCTAGTTTAATTGTGATCTTGATTTTTTTTTGAAATTTTTTATTTTTAATTTTTAATTATTCCGTTATAGTAAAAAAGTTTTAAATAATATCCACTAAATATCATGAATATAATATATTTATTTAATTTATTACCTCCCTCATTTATTATACAATGCAACACTCTTCACACGGGATATTCACTTCGAGAGATATTCACCTCGAGAGAGTTAAAGTCAATTCAAATTTAAATCCAAATACCATTAGCATATATATATATATATATATATATTTATCAAGTTCGAGGTCTTGGTAGTTAATATAAATGAGAATAAGAATTCAACCAACTAATATGTTATACAATAAAAATGTTAAAAAATAAGTATACTGTGTTAAAAGAGTGATGTAATGACTTCATATATAATATTCAACCCTATTTTATGAGAGTTCATTAGTTTAATATTCAACATCTAAATTGATCTTTCCCTATCACGAACATGCTTTTAAAATATGTAACTACCAATAATCATAGAATCACATGAATGGGTTTTTTCTAAATTGATCTTTCCCTATCACGAACATGCTTTTAAAAGATGTAACTACCAATAATCATAGAATCACATGAATGGGTTTTTTTTAAACGATTTCTCGTGAAAGCTGTCGGGATATGGCATGGAATTGGATAGACTCGGGATGCTGAACTCTTCACGTTGTCATAGGGAGGAGTGTCTGGTCAACTCAAATAAATTGTTTAAGTAATTATTATATCCACCTAAGCAGCATGCTTACCACCTGGAGGGAAATCTTCTGTCCGAGGGGACCTCTTTTGGATGTTATAGAATTATATTTTGTTTGAATTGACCGATCTGGACCTACGTTTGGAGTGAACTATTCAGATTGATTTAAATGGAGCCAAAAGGGTTTGGATGGAAATATAAATTTATAATTTTAATTGAATTTAATAATTTATTAAATAATATTTTATCTATATATAATTGCATAAAATTTTATTATTAAAAAATATATATATAAAATGAAATGAAATATTTAGATAAAATAAAATAAGTTATACAATAAAATGTTAAAAAATGGTGACATATGTTTAATTATTTGACATATATCATTTAAATTTGAAAATATTTTTAAATAAAATATATAATTTTTAAAAAATATATTAAAAAAATTATAGGAAAATCTCTTATAAAATATTACAAACACGGTACATTAATTAATAAATTAAAAAATACGATTTATTTACATAATAATCTAATATTAACGCTATCCATCTTATACATATTATTTAACTTAAATTATATATATTTTTTAAAACATTAATTATATATAATTTTAACTTGATAAATTTATATAAAAAATATATAATAATTTATTTAATTAATTAAAAATAATAAAATAAATATTTTACACAAATATAGCGTCAAATTATGTATAATTTGTGTTATTAATAAAAATTTATAAGTAATATAAATTAAATACAATATTTATATAAAATTATAATATTATACAAATGATATATAAATAATGATAATATATAAATTTTATATTATTTTTATTAATATCTCAAAATATATATAATTTAACATTATATTTATAAAATATTTATTTTATTATTTTAATTTTATACATTAGTTATATATAATTTTATTTAGTGAAAATATATATAATTTATATTTTTAAATATATAATATATTATAATATTGTACAAATTTTTATTTATAAATTTATTAAGTGAAATTTACCTATAATATTTATTTTGTTAATATATAATTTAATTTAAATAAAATATTTATATATAAATTAAAATATTATAATTTATAACATTAAAATTTAGTTATTATTATTGAGTGAAGGAGTAGTTTTACTATTTAAAAGTTAAAATTGACATACCATTTTACAAACGAATTTAAATATTTTAAACAAAAATGATCTTTACCTCAAATATTTGGTAAAATATTGTATTTAAAATTTTTATTATATAATTAAATCATATAATATAATTAAAATATTATTATAATAACAAAATATATAAATCATATAATAATTATATTATATAAATATTTATAAAATATTATTAATATATAAATTTATTTAAAAAATATATATATAAATATATTTAATTATTTTAATTATAAAAATAACAATTCCATATCTCAAAAAGTGTAGGCATTGTAGAAAATAATTTAAATCCCTTTCGTCTTAATTTATAAAAATGAGAAATTTATTTACTGTTTAAATTTCTTAAAATCCACCCATTCAAAAGTGTTAATAATGTAAAATAATATATTTTTAATAAAATCAAAGTTAATAAATAACGAATACTTGTGATGTATGATTTTCTTTCTTTTACCTTAAATTAATTTTAGTAAATCATAATCAAAATATTGGTAAATAATAGTTAATGATAAAAATAAAGATACGCAAGTTAACCCGTCTTGAGGACCCTACTTGCCGTCTTTATTTATCGTCCTTTTTGTCTTCTGTTCTGCAATCCATTTGGAGAACTTTTCTTTGATCACTTACTTCTTTGTGACATTTGGTTGCTCATCTCATCTCCCATTTCACTAATGTCTTCCTCTTCATCTTCTTTGTCGTCATCACCCTCATCGGACAATGACAATAGAAATGGAAGAAGAGCTGCAACCTCCGTCTATGAGGGTCCGTCATCCTCTCGTCGACGCCGTGGCGGGTCTGGTGATGTATGGCCCGAGCTCTTTCTTGAGGCCCTTGCCACTCAAGTTGCCATCGATGCTAACCGCTCATTCGGTCATCTAGCCGCCGCCTCTTCCCTGACCAACTTATTCCAGGTTCCTCTCTATTTAATATTCCTTATTTTCCCATCTACTAACAAAAAAAAAACTATGGATAAACGATTTCATATCATATCCTACGTTATTGACTCTTTTTAGTGCAAGTATGTACTTGTGATAGTTTTTTTGCCTGAAAGATGGGCTAGAAAGTTTTTCTTTCTTCATCTATTACCTATCATTTAAAGTACCATGGATCATACCCTTGCTACGTTTATGTCACATAATGCATGGCCCATCTACTCCTGCATTTCTACAGACAAACTAAATTTTAAGAGTTAAATGTTCAATGCATCATTCCTTCATTCAAAACTGTAAAATAAAAAAATTGGGTTTTGTACAAGGAAAATGTTTTGTTTTATACCACTATTTCTTAAAGTCGTATCCCCTTTAAATTCATGACCATGTAAATTACATATGAGATTTGAATTTGTGATAATGGTTGGGTACTGTTTGAATGAGGGCCCGCCAAATCTAATCTGAGAAGATGTAAGAACATAGAGGCCATGGGCCAACGCATGAAGAGTTCCTAAAATATTTTAGGTGTTCTAGTTATGTTCTAGATGGATCAAATAGTACTACGCATCTAAAAAAAGAAATTATCTTTTGAAAGTGACAATTTTCTTTCCAACATCGTTCTGAACCATTGTTATGGGCCCCTTTTTAGCAAATTTCACGTCCTTTTCACTTTGGGTGAAATGATATCTGATCCCTTCCAAGAAGACTTGCCTGAGTTCCCTTCCCTTCAAGTCTCTTTTTCTAACCTTATACTACTATGGAAATTCTCTTATATATGGATTAGTTTGGCTTTCCATACCTCTAGCTCTTTTTGACTTTGAGCTTCTTTACTTTTCCTATTTTTGCTTACACAAATTTGTCATAGCAATTTATATAAGATGGATTTTTTTATAATATGTTTCTATATTTGGGTGCATTGGCATCAAGGAACATGTTAGAAAGTAGGTAAGCTTTCATGATATTTACTTTTTTATGAAGAAACCTTGTTCCTTTCTTGTGTGGTTGACCATTTGGAAACATACACTCACAAGATCCCTTGAATTAGTGAACTAGTATGGCATATGGTAAGAGGATTAGACACTATTAAGTCACATGGACGTCCAATTTCAAGTTTATTTTCTTCTCTCCAACTTGTGATGTTGTCTATATCTAATGCTATGTTACATTGAGATAGATGATGCAGAAAGGGAAATAAATGGAACTGAGATTTAAGTAGGATCTAAGAAAATGTAAGGGAGAGAGGCAAGAGAGATGATGAGAAGATGCAAGTTGGGTTGATTTGAACATTCACTGCTTTTTTACCAGACATGGCGTAGGGTTGCACTTGGCCCTTCCCCAAGCCTTTTTTTTCTTGGAAATGAAAGAAATAAAAGTAATGATATATATATACATACATATAAATAATACATTTGTGTCATATACCACTAGATGTGTACATTCAACACCTTGTCTTCCATGTAAGAATAAGATCCGCCACTATTCCTCCCCTAACCCATAGCCAGTTGCCTATTCACATGACCTTTCTTCTGGCCATCACCTTTTCACTTTATGATATTTGATACAAGTTGAGTGAAAATGAACTACTGTGAGGTAATGAAGTCAACATATTGTTGATAGCAACTTGACTATGACATGGAAAAATTGAAGGGCAACTGATGATTGACAATGGATTCATGATACTGACATATTTGTCTCTTCTTGGTTAATGAGTTTTGTAGAGGTTAGTTAATTATGGTGGACGGTAGACCCTCCCTCATGTATCTTATAGACCCTAGAATGTATAATATAGGGTTAGGGGTAGAGTAGGATAGTGCAGGGTACATGTGAGGTGCTTAGGGTTTAGGGAGAGTAATGAGAAACATTAAGAACTGTTATGTCAAGTGTACTACTTTACTTCAAACAAGAAAAAGCAGATACTTGCTCCTGCTACTCCTGATTTTCTCGGAAGAACAAACACCTATAGTTATTTCATCTCTGTCTCCATTTCTTGAATGAGTTTATCAGCTAAAATTGCTGGTTCAAGAAATTATAATATAATAATCTTATAAAAAATCAAATGAGATTATAATTTTTGTTAGTCAAATATAGATTATATAATCTTCTTAATTTATCTTAAACACAATTTTAATTGTAATATTCATGTTAATTTATGCTTATATTTATAATATTTAACATAAAATATATTATAATATTGTTATCCTTGTTTGTGTTTATGCCTTTATTTGACTTTTCTGTTCAATTTTATAGTTTTATTTGAGATTTCCATCAAACATTTATGGTTAGCTCTCATTGGATTTCCATCAAAACCATATTCTAACATATTGGATTATAAAAGTTCATTCTCTTAAACTATGTTGTCATAAGATCCAAAAAAAACCTATGGTGTCAGAGATTCCTGCACTTCCCATGAACTTTCTTTTTATAGGGAAGAAAAAAGAAAAGTTCTCAGAAGATGTTCTGGGCCGACTGACAGAGAAGAGCTACAGCTTCTGCAGTGTCTGGCCCCTAGTCTCCCATCTATAGCTACCCTTATGTCTTGAGTAAATCACTTGCTGCTGTCAACTCAAAAAATATGAGGAATTAATTAGTCCCAAATTTAAAAAACAAAAAAAAAACAACAATTGGAAGTTCCCCATTATCAAGTCTCTTTCAGTTCTTTCTGTCCAGGCGCATGCATTGAGTCATGAGAAAAGCTGTAATTCAGACACCTTACTGGCACTGTGGTACTTCCATAAAAAAAAGTTTTCCATGCATTATCTTTTTTGGCTGATGGATAGCATGCATGGTATGTATGCATCTCTTAATGTACTTATGCCATGCTATTTACTACTGGCGTAGGTTTGCTCCACTTGGCGTGCAGTGTCCAGGTCAGACCTACTGTGGGCCACCCTCACCAGAGAGATATGGGGAAGGACTGTCTTGACCCATGCCACGTGGCATGACGAGTACATCTACCATCACCGCACCTTTTTGAACTTCAGGGTCCAGCGTTACGTCCACGCGACCCTCCACTTCGACCCGGCGGAGGTAGTCAATCCCGAGGGTCTTATATGCCGCTGTGTCACTCTGTCGGACCAGTTCCTAGCCTGTGGCTTCGCTGATGGGACGGTCCGTATTTTTGACCTCTCTACCTTTCTCCATGTTGGGACCTTCCAGCCCCACCCAGGTGGCGGCCTAGGCCTCCATCCTCGTGCTGTCTCTGGGATCGTCATTGCTGGACCACGTCTTATCTTTGCAACCCTAGACGGGGATATTCACGTGGGGATAATCGACGGCGGGAACCTGTTACGGAGGGCCCATATGGGTGATGTGGTGACAGATGGTGCCATGGTCGACTTTGCGGGTTGTGAGCGGTGGTGGGTGGGTCTGTATGCCGGGGTGCCCGGCCGAGCCTTCCACATCTGGGATAGTGATAGTGAGGACCTAGTCTTTGTTGGTGGAACGCTGACCGACCCGGAGTCCGTTCGTGGGTGGCGGATGCTTACCGAACTGATCCATTATGTCGCCCGGGTCCGGGTTACCGGACACGAGTCGGCCGTGGCTTGCACCGGCACAAGGGTTATAGCCATCCACCTGAGGGACCAGGGGGTGATATTGGATCAGCATCGTTATAGACGAGGTCTCATCGTGACTGCAACAGACACCAACGCTGACTCTTATATTGTCGTGGATACTCGAGGTTCGGCAATTGTGCGCCGTGCGGACACTGGAGAGGAGATGTGCCGGCGGTTCACTGTCAGGGGGGCAGCGGAAGGTAGGGTTATGGGTTCCCTGAATCTCGGATATGCCATGATGTGTGCTGGGGGTGTGATGGATGTGTGGGACATTGAGCATGGTGAGTACCTCTACAGCCTAGCCGAGAGGATCGGGGAGGTGAATGCGATCGTAGCGAATGACCGACACGTGGCTGCTTATTGCAGCGATGCTGCCATAATACACCTGTGGGATTTTGGTGATCGGTAGTGGCGGCAGTATGTTCCCATCTGGCTCTCTGACACATAGGGATGTACGTTCACGCATGGGGGGTCATATGCAAGGTAAGCCATCGTAACCGTTAGTAGCTGTATATCTCATTGATTGCAGGAGAATCTGATGCATTATCAACGGCTGTGATGTGTAGAGTAGAATCATCGTATTATGTAGGGGGATGGTTATGAGCAAATAAAAAAAAGTAGTGTCATGGACTGGACTGGAGTAGGCAGACTAATGAGGATGTTGACTCATTGGTTTGACCTTGACTTTGGTAAGTTATCTTTATTGGGGTGGGGTAATTAAATTTTATTTTGAGGCTGGGTATTGTCTGCAATGTACAGTCAGATCAAAAGGGTGTGAACAACACTGTTTCACTCTGATCAAGGCATTAGACTTTGTAGGGTTAGGTCTCAGGTTCATTTGGTAGCTTCGCTTAGCTCTCTCTGTTGCATGCCACTGTCATTCACAAGGCTGTACCCATTTCCATTTTCTGAAGGCTGTACCCATTTCTATTTTCTGCTGCGCTCTGTATTTTATTTTTCTATCGTCAGGACTTGGCTTTCACTCTCTCTTTCCTTTCTTTTAAGATTACTCCGTTAGGGCTTTGCAAAGGATCTTCGTGCATTTATATGGGTAATCTTTGTTTCTTTTGGTTGAAGATTTGTTGTTACCGCATATCCTATTTTTCCATGTCCATGCACTTTTTTTTCCTGGTGAATGAATGCCCATATTCTTCAACCTGAGAGACACTACGATCTCCTTGAGCTATAAATGTTTCTAGTAAATCACAATCTATACTTATTCACCTACACTGAGGTCATCCCCAGGATAATTTCTATTAATACCTTGTGCAAAGGTGCATCTACTCGCTATATACTGCAAACCAGGCTACAGGCTGTGTAGGTTGATGGTGGCCCTGTAAAGGTCATGTTTAGAAGGATAAGCCATGATAGGGAAAATGGATCAAATCAGATAAGTTTCACCCGAAAAACTACTCATATCAATGAATATGCGACTCAGTTGTTTGCATTTTCCTCAGTTTTCTAAGTTACAATATTTTACCTTTGAAAGTTAAATTTCTGTGATCTATTTGGAGAATTTTTGGATGACTCGGGTGGAACTGAGATGCTTGCCTAGAGTTCGGAATACTGTGCAGCGTAGCAGTAATAACATTAAAGTTTTGATGATTGGGCTCTTGAACTTGGTTGTGCTGTTAGCCAGGAGAGGAGATATATAGAAAGATCAGCCCAAAGCTATATTGTCTGAATCCGCTTGCTGGGCTTTCTGCTTGTATGCGCTTGCATGCAATATGCTCTTTGAAATGTAGGCTGATGGGGGTTCCAAACTTGGAGAGGAAAGCCTATATAGTTCATCAATTTCTCCTTAATATAATATGAGCTTGGAGTTCATTTCAGTTCGTGTTTTAGGATAAAGAGTGTTTATAGTTGAAAATAGTTTTACTTGAGCTCGGAAAAAAGTACGAATGATCAATATCCCCAATCAAACCATATAGAATTGTAGCTACCATATATCAGCCCGTTTAGGATGCACTATCGATGTATTCACATAAGGCTTATTTTGCGTGATAATTAGTGATGATGTCAAATAGACGTGCGGAGTACAAGCAGAAACTTTCAAGAAGAGTAGTTACCCAGGAAGGACAACCGAAGCCTTACAAAATGCTCTAATCCAATGCGAGAAAACAAATCAAAGCATTTCTTGCCAATGATCAAAATAATGAAAAATTTTTGGATTCCTCAATCGCCCACTTGTTGCTAAGAGAGCAGTTAGGTTTAGAAGGGGAGAGAAGATAATGAGATTGGTTATATTATATATACACACACCACCAATTGATGCATGCACACATGAATTTCTGATCAGTACGTTTCCTGGATGTTGTAATTTATTTGTTTTTGTTCTGACTCGTTTAGTCTTGTTCATATTGTATTCAAGTTTTTATCTTTATGTCACAGATTAATCCCCAGAAGATTTCCTAACGCTGATGGCTGACAGCAAAATCCCCAGTCAAAAGTACTAGCCATTGTGTCTCTAGCTAGTGGATCGTCTATCCCACATAAATGACTCCTCTTCGTGCATATACAAAGTAGAGAATCTAATCATCTCAACGTATATCCATAAACCTTGACATGATTCAGCCAAACATTTTACAGATCAGCATGATACACAAAAGGCTCTTCATGAGCTTGTTTTGGGAGGAGACAAGGCAGTTCTTAAGGAGGAGGATTCGGACAATAACATGTTGGAAGTCAGGTGGTGGGGGATTGGAAGAAGGGCTCATCAATGCCAAGTTGAGAGCTTGGTCGTCGAGTTGCCATACCTGTCTAACTCACTTGTGAACACTAGGAAAGGGAAGTTAAGTTGAGGGTAACAATGGCACTATAGTCATGGATCATGAATGCTCACCATGTGACACGCACAAAATAATTAAGTTTGCTCGATCATTTCCTTGGGAAATACCCACTTGCCTAGGTACCCTTTTATAGTATATAAAAATGGATGAAATTTTAAAATTATAGAGTTTTACATTCAAATCCTTGCAATTCGGGTCAAATGATGGGTTTTCATCATCGGTTGAAGCCTGATTCATTAGGAGTGTCTGTCTTGGGAGCCGAGTATATATATACTGAGATCTTTCTTTTCGGGCACTTTGTCGATATGCTAAATAAAGTTCATAATGTCAGAATTTAAGAGAGGATATTGACATGACCGATGGATAGATTTGGAAGAACATAACGTGAGTGATTATGTATGGTCACCAAAACTCAGAACAACTTTTGTGAAATGATGGCAGACTATGTAAGCTTTGGTTGCACATTATAACTACTGAGCCATCCAACTTTCAACCACCAGGAATATCAGTTCGTCCAATTCCAATGCAGGAGAACAGGAAATTAAGGCAAAGCTCACACTTGAATCATAATCATGTCGCCAATCGATTTGAGTTCCATTATACTGACATCTCTATGAGTCGTCAAAAAGGAAAACTATTGGACCATTAGAGGAGATGACGGATAGAATAGGAGTAAAGTGAACTTCCATTTCGGATTTGTTTACTGTGGAGGAGGAGGAGGTGGTGGTGATATATAGGGACATTGTAGATGGGGATGAAATGCTAAAAGACAAGCTGGGGGTGATGAAGACACTAATTATCTAATCGGTTGACTTATAATTGTGAGCAAACTAATGGAGAGACCCCTCTTATTAAGAGAGGCACAATCAAAACCTTACAAGAGCTTAAGAACAAGAAGGTAGACGTTGGAAAACTGAGTAAAATATAAGGTTTTTTTTTTTCATTTCTCTCTCTCTCACACTCTGACTGTAAGCTGCAGGACCTTTACGGGGTTCTTCTTGTAAGGTTGCAATGATCAAATTCCTCCAAGGCAAAGAAATTTGGAGAGAAGTGTCGGGGTTTGCCTTCAAATATGTCCAACAAACAAGTCCAACACAATACAAAACAACTCCCTATAACACCCCTCTCTGCAGTGGGTCTGCTTGGATTTGTGCGTAGGCTGTGGGGGCCATTCTTGATAGATGGTCGAATCCTACATCATTGTTATGAATATGGCAAATAATGCATCAATGACAGCGGGCACGTTCACCAGTCTGTTGTACGGCTGAAACATCCCGATCAATTATCTCTAAATCCTAAGATCTCTTCTTATCATAATATATCATACAATACATCCATATATATATAAACACACACATACATCATCTTTTCAACGAAGACAAGCCGTAATTAAGTCTGTAAATTAATTTCCCTTTGATGAAGAACAATTCAGCACTTGCAAAGTAGAAAACTACCGTACGCACAGATAGCAATTGATCGATGGATTTACTGAAGGTCGATTCATCTCGAAAATATCCAGTCTTGTTAAGTTGGTATCGAGATCGCCTGGACAGTGCTCCCCTATCCCTTTCCAGATATGAAACCAAATGAGCCCCGGGCCAAAAGCAGGAGTACGTGCATATGTATATGATTCTCGCAATCTATGATATATTTAATCATCCTTCAATATGGGTGAGATAGTGCTCTATGTTCCTCGAGGAGGACTGCAGGTTGTTTATATATATATATATATGCTTGTGTGGTCCTAACTCTAAAAGCAATTGGGAGGGATCATAGGTCAGAAAGATTTGGGACTTTCCCTGTGTTTCTCTGTTATATATAGATATATGTATCCCTTCCGTGAAGTTAAGATAGCGATTTGCCCCTCAGTGGCCATAGCTGATGATGATCTTAGGATAGCTCTCTCTTTCCAATCCCAATCCATATGTTGGTGCTTGAACTTTTCTTTTGAGGAGGAAACATGCACAAGATTCTCTGTATCCACCCGCTCAATTATTTGTGCATCGTGCACTCACTCCTAGCCCTAGCCGTTTATCTAGCAAAGGATCATTTGGGGTACGTCCGCACTTCACAATTCACATATATAATGGTGCACCCAATCTTCTAAAAAGCAGAAACTAGCCTAGCCATAATGTAACACTTCCTGTGTAAGGGTTTCCTCATCAACTAGGCCGATTCGGGATGACAAGAGTGCGATGTGACCCTTACGACTAGAAAGTCAGTGACTGATGATGATTCCTTTTCTCCTCCATTTTCTACTGTGACAAACGGCTCTGTAACCCTAAATTGCCTTGGACTCTGCAACTTCAAACGCTCAACAGGTGAGGTGACGAAGGAAACAACAAAGACAACAAACAACAAACAACGTATCTCTTCACTGCTCGTCTCCCCAGAAACGAGAAGGCCCATTATTCTTTCGAGTATATGCATTAAAATAAATATTTACGAAAATATGTGAATTTGGTTTTGAATTTATTTATTTTTCCCATTTTGCGTCGGTTCTTGAAATTCTTCACCCTTGTTTGCCCTTTTCCTCTTGGCCCCTTCCCCCCTCCCCCGGATACTCTCTCTCCTTCCCGTGAAGTCAAATCTCTCCCTACTTACCTCATACCATTTTTCTCTACAAAACCCATAACTTTCAAGCAAGAAAACCTTTCAAGTAATTTAATCCCACAAAAAAAAAGGATAAAAACAAATAAAAAAATATATGGCTTTTCATATTGCCTATCGCTATATAAGCCATCTCAAACCCTAAAAGCTAGATACGACACAACATCCTGAAGAAACGTGCACAAGCACCTGAATATATTCAATGTAATAATAATAAATAATATCAATAATAATATATCATCCTACAAGAAGCTATTATAAAACCCACTGCTGGCTCTCCCCATGGCAATCTTAAGCATAGCTGGGCGTGCATTTAGTCTATCATTTCTCACTTGCGATTTCTCTCTCCCTTGTTCAAGTTCAAGAAGAAGAAGAAGTTGAGGATGACGAGAGACAAGGAAGAAAAGAGGAGGCCAGTACTCTTCATTAACGACCACGCAGACATCCTCCTCGAGATCCTTAAACGCCTCGACGGCCGTTCCCTCTGCACGGCCGCTTGCGTCTGTCGCCTCTGGCGCGCACTTGCCACGGCCGACTCCGTCTGGGAGCACCTCTGCCTTCGCCGCATCGTTTCCCCTCCACCCTCCTCCCCAGGTTCCTCCGTCCGCCCCGTCGTCTCCGCCCTCGGTGGCTACCGCCGCCTCTACATGCTCTGCGTCCGTCACCTTCTCACCAGGCTTGACCGGGACCCTGGTGGGCGCTGGAGGACATCTTCGGCCTGGGATGAGCTCCAGCTGTCGCTTTCCCTCTTCTGCGTTGACTACTACGAGCGTCTCGGCGGCCGGTTTGGCGACACGGCAGCGACTTCCTCACTCATGTTCCTTTGCAAGCCCGTGAACGTCTGATGATGATATGCTTGCTGTCTGGCTCTTTGAGGAGTTTGATCGTCGAGAAGTGATTATATTTATTTTTCTCTTCTAAATTTGACCTAGTGTGGTCAAGTGAGTGAGTCAGTCCATTATTTTTCTAGGCTATTATTATAAACAAATAATTACTTAATATATGAAGTTATTTTATTCTTATTACTAGATATCCTGACTCCCGTGCCTTCATTTATCTTTAAAAGTCAATGTGATGTAAAAATGGAGTTTATTTGCCATCTCATCCATTATCTAACAAGTCTTCTCTTACAAATGAAAATTTCATACTAATATTTGCAGGCCAAGTACACACCATATGAACCACTCCACGTATCCAGATGCTTTAATGATGCATTCCCATTTTCCATTTTGATGACCCTGATGAGATGGATGATCTCTTCTTAACATCACATCTATATGGATCTAAGAAAGTGCAGATATCTTAAACGGGAAAGAAACAATGAAGGAATGAAATGGTGATGATCATGATCAGGAGGAGGTAAGTTGATGGGAATTAAAATGTTGTAACGTGAGTCATGGCTAGGACTTTCTGTGAAAAAGGTGGAGATGGAGGGATTGAGCTGTATGTTGTGGTACTTGCAATACAAAATTAGACCGTAGTTTTACTGTTAGAAATGGACTGGACATGGATGATAAAAGCGTGTGGTCCAACAAAATCATACTCTTATCATCAATCCATCCACCATTGCCTGCCGTTCTTGTCTCTCTCACAAACACACAGTTTCAACAGGTTTAAATCGTAGGAGTGAGATATTTCACCCCTACCTACACACATTGTTGCTTTCTTACCATTAATTCAAATTTCATTAACTAGATATTATTGAATTGATAAATAATGTCTTAATTATATAAATTACTTATTATTATTTATAAGATCATAATAAAATAAACTATATAATTTCAATATTATATAAAATATTTTAATTAATTATAATAATATATCAACACTTATTACATTAATTATGCCAATTTTTTTGTTATATTTACTATCAATATTTATTTTTTGGAGTGCAAGTTAAAAGATATATTCTCATATGAGCTACTTGATGTCTGGCTCTAATCCGTACCCGTGTATTTGCCTCACAACTTCGCTAAAGACTCTACACTATGCCTCACAAATATAATATACCGAGTGCCCGATACATTAAATAAGACCATTTAAAATTATTTATCTCCCTTGTAAGAGCACCCGTTTTAAACATCTATTTATCTTGAAAAGCCATCTACTCTTTACAACAAAAAACATGAGCTACATAACTTTCTTATAAAACTCACCCCAACGTGTAATATAAACTACGTTTATTTATATAATGAATCTCTATTAATTATATTTGTGGAGGATATTGTCTCTATTTGTATGTTATTATTTTGATTTGCCTTGTTTCAACTCCTAACTGTTACCTAAAAATTGTTGTGTTTGATGGTAAACCTTATTCTAATATGCTTAGTGAGTAGAAAAAAAACTAATATTTAGTATTTGGAACTCAATTTCGAATTATTCACATTAGCACAGTTGATAAGTAGAGATAATGTTGAAAATAAGAATAGATTTTAATTGTTTCAACTACAACTTTTATCTAAAAATTGTGGTTTTTGATGGTAGATTTTATTCTAATATGCTTAGTGAGTAGAAAAATATTGATATTTAGTACTTCAATCTTGACTTATTCACATTAACACAATTGATAGCTAGTAATAGAGATAATGTTGAAAATAAGAATAGAAAATGGAGAGACATTAGGTATTATGAGAAATTATTGTGAACCGATAAGTGATCGGGTTCATTTATACTTAAAAATCATAACTTGTAAGTTATAAAGTCCTTTCAATCTTATAAAACCACAACACTTCTCTATTTTATACAATATTTGATATTATTCTCAACATCGGCCCTCACGTGCAACGTGTATACACTTGCTACATGCAATTTTAAACCCGCCTTCAACAACTGTGCACGAGCTGAGTATTATTCTTCCGGTCTTGGACAATAGCCTCGAGTTGGATATTTTTCCTCCATACTCGGGCAGAACACGAGCCGGGTTTCCGGTCTTGGGTTGGGTACGGGTGCGAGCCTGCTGACTTTAATACCATATGAGAAAGTATTGTGTACCGATAAGTGGTCGAATACATGTCTACTTAAAAGTTATGATATGTAAGTAGTATAACCATTCCAATCTTATAAACCCACAACACTTCTCTATTTTATCCAATGTGAGATCTTATTCTCAACAGTTACAATGGAGAAAATTAAGTGATAGTGGTTATAATATCATTAATGTGTCGTGTCACGCCCCAACCCGGTTTGGTCGGATCCCCGTGATCAACCCGCCACTCTCCCATTTTATTAAAGGGTTTCCCCTTATCGTAAACCGTAAAGAGTAAGGCGTCCTTTAACTTGCACCTTTTTCCTGGAATAGCATAATCAAAACTGTATGAAATTTAAAACTTTACATACCTGTCTTACAGGCATCTTAGTTGATGGTATTTAAGAGGAGGCTTTCCAGGATTTTCTGAAAGGGATATAAGGGAGGGGGTGAGTATGACTACTCAGTGAATGGGTTTTTAAAAGTTTTTGACTTTTAAGAAAAACATTTATATGGAGTGTGCCAGACTCCTTTGTTTTCAAAAATCCCATCATTTAAAAATTTGGATTCTTCCATTATTTCTTAGTTACCACGGTGTGTCATCACCCAACACACATTCTTCATCATGAAGGTTACACACATTCGCAAGTCAGTATCACTATTGAACCCGCTAGTGGCTTCGGAGCGACTTTTCCTGCTACCCGGATAGAAGTACGACCACTTCTACCCTGGGAATGAGTGGATGTACGTGACATCCTACCCACAATCCCGAAATCACTTCTTCATGTCCGTATGAGGACAAAGACCTCATCATGTCCCCACCCCGGTCTCATGCGCTTCGTGCTACTCCAGATTTCGCACAGACACCTGGAACGACGAACTGCCCTTATAGCCACCAGGTCGTCCAGTGCCCTTAGGACGCATCACTACCCCTCATGGGCGTCTTGATGATCCCGTACTCACAGTGCATGCACAAACAATGTTTTCTTATATTGCCATGTAATCTGTGGTGCCACTAGTCCAACGGCCCCGACTCTCAATTCAACCCGCAGCTGTTTGTCTTGACTAGTCCGTCGACCTGTCATGTCGCACTGCCGCTAGTTGACTGAGCATGTTGATCCTATCTTGGTACCATGGCCAAACAATTCACTTATTAAGTTTTATGGCACATATATCATGTTCATTTACGAGCTCCTGCTCGTGCCAACTGGCCTTGGGCCCACTGTACGAGATTTTCAAAACCGGGCATTTAGCCCCCAAGTTCCAAAATCGAGGCCCGTCGAGAAGGTCTCCCAAATTGTTTAAGCATTGGCACACAGTCAGGGGAGAGCACTTCCGACAAAAATAGGTTTTTACTGTCCATCATACCGACTGGTATAAGGACATCTCCGTTCATAACCGATGAACGGGTTTTCAACTTCCTTCGAGGAAGTCTCATCATACCAACCGGGTATGATCTACTTACAACCCGTAAGTAGTTTTTTTTCGCATAACTTTCACATTACTTTCTCTAAGTGGTGATGATTAAAATACCACTAAACAGTGGGTTTTTATACCGAGGTACTTATCATTCCCTACCGGGTATGATATAAAATTTCTACTCACAACCGGTAAGTGGTTTTTATCTTTAAGTTGTGCTCATCATCCCAACCGGGTATGATGTTAGTAAACCCACTCACAACCGGTAAGTGGTTTTTAACTTTAAACCGTGCTCATCATCCCAACTAGGTATGATGTGAATAACCCACTCACCCGTTAATGCCGTGAATTCCACTAGACTGGTTCTTTGTATTCACGCAAGCTTGTCCTTGCTGGCGTTCCCGGTATTTCGCGTTCCTACACGATATGAACAACCTTGTTCATTATTACTCGGCATAACAGCCTTCATTCATTTCCAATGAATGAGAAAACCCAAACTTTTAGTTATTTGCAATTAGGTCCCTAAAGTTATTTCTCTTTAACTTTAAGTCCCTAATATCGGTTTTTCCTCAAATTGAGTCCCGTAACTTTTAAAATTTATCCTGGGACCTCAATTTATTCAATTTCACCAAAAAGGGGTTTAATTTCCCAAATTTCCAATTTGGTCCCCCAATTTTTCCAAAATTACCATTTTTCCCTTCTTTTACAAAAATGGTAAGTTTTACCCCAAAAATTCCAAAATTCCTCAAATTGGTCCTCCAACATTATTTTCATGCCCAATTGACCCTCAATTTCATAAAATTGTATTTTGGCCCTTTGAATTTCGAAAATCCCCAAATTTTCCCCCAATTTCAACTCTTCAACACTACCGAATTTGATTTCATCAAATTGACCGATCAAACACTTCTAATTATTGAAATTGGAGTTGAAATTGAGTTTCTGCATGTTCATACGATTCTAAGATACTTTGAATCACAGATTTTAACATCGGAACGAGCTCAAATGGAGCTTCACCGGAAAATAGACTGTAGAGAGAGAAAGCTTCGATTACTCACTGGTGAAGGCACGGTGGTCCGAGCTTTCGATCTGGGCAGATAGGTCTCATTCTGAGGTTCATCCTATAATCAAGAATTGCATCAATTGATGCAGAATTGGATTAGAATTTCGTCATTGAAATTCGGTCGACTCTCTCTCTAGTACCGATCGAAAATTGTAAAGGGGAGCCGAATTGGCTTACCTTTCGGTCCTAATTCGGCCATGGAAAGGCTGAGAAAGTGTTGAGAGGGCTTGGTTTGGCCTGAGGAGGGCTTGAAATGGCCGATTTTAGCTTGGTCGAAATAGGGCAGCTTCGGTCCGCCGGAGTTGCTTCACTATTCCATCATGTCGGCGCTTCTCCAACAACTCTCGGATTGACTGTAGTTTGCTATCAGATAGTTGTCTTCTCCCCGGTTCTAAAGAGCCCGATCTTTGTTCAAGTTGAAGCTCTAGTTCAAGCTTTACCGGGAAATGGAGCTGTAGAGAGAGAGAGAGAGAGAGAGAAGTGTTCAGGTGTGAGAAGAATGAAATGGGGATGACCTTTTTATATAGTCGTACAACCCGTATATTAAATGGGCGAGATTTATTACTGGTATTAATATTGCCATAAATTATTGGTATTAATTCCAATAATTAAATTTCGGTATTAATTCTAATAAATTAAATTTCGGTATTAAATTATTTATATTAATTCCAATAATTTAATTTCGGTATTAAATTATTGGTATTAATTATAATAATTAAATATATATTAATTTATGATAAGGCGTACATACAAATTTTTTTTACCGAAATTTCGGGTTACAAAAAAAATTCATACTTCCCAGGAGGTCATCCATCCTCACACTACTCTCAGGTAAGTATGCTTAACTTTGAAGTTCTTATGAAATGTAGTTCACCTAAACCAATTTGGTTTTTGTTTTCTAGTTTGTCTTAAGTTTCTTTTCCAATGTTTAATAAATCTTTTGGATCAACCGAAAGTTGTAAATTTTCATATTGCTTATTCCCAAATGTAAATCGGTTTGGTTTTCTTATTCGATTTGACTGGTTCTTTTTCCGGTTTTTCCTTAACTCAAATGTGTGGGGTTTACGTGTCGTATTTAATTTTCTACCTATATATTGTACACCATCTATCTTGAATGTATGAGATAAATTGTAATTTTATATTTTTCTCTATTTTACCTTTTTCATGGTATCATAGCAACATCTTCTTTTGTCGATTCATCACCTTTTGCATCATTTTATACCAGAACTACACCGATTAATCTGTATCATTGGTTTGTCTTGTGGCACTATTTGTTGAGTAGTTCTCCTATTGCTTATCTATTTTTTGTCATTCAAACTAGGCTTATCCTGACCACCATCAACAAATTTAGAGTCAAATGCTTTATTCTCTTGCCCAACTTGTCTTTCTCCTTCTACTCTAAGTGCTCTTTAGAATTAGAATTCTCTATTATACTCTAAGTGCTCTTCAGAATTAGAATTCTCTGTTCTACTCTGTTGGTCTTCCTGAGTCTTCTCATTTTTAGATGACGATTCATGTCATGCCCCGACCTGATTTGATCGTGGTTCGTGATTAACTTGCCACCTTTTTCTGCATCATCCGAGTATTCCCACTCAAATGATACATGGAAGGTAAATGCACGTCTACGTTCAAACCCTTACTTTAAGTTGGGGGTAGAAGACGTACCTTGAGGGTCCAAGCTCATCCGAGAACTTTCTATCTTAGTGCTAGCCTCAAAGGGTGAGAGTAGGAGGATGAGTACATAATACTAAGTGAGGGAAACTACTATAACATTTACTTTAACTCATTTCTCTGTCCATTAAGTTATCCATTTATTGTTGTTCACGTATTAACCATGAATCACACATTCGCAAGTCAGTATCACTATTGAACCCGCTAGTGGCTTCGGAGCGACTTTTCCTGCCACCCGAATGTAACCAACATCCGACCCTTAATCCCGAAATCGCTTCTTCATGTCCATATGAGGACATAGACCTCATCCCGTCCCCACCCTGGTCTCATGCGCTTGGTGTTACTCCAAATTTTGCACAGACACCTAGAACAATAATCTTCCCTTATACTCACCAGGTCGTCCAAGGCCCTTAGGACACATCAATACCCCTCATGGGCGTCTTGATGATCCCGTACTCATAGTGCATGCACAAACAATGTTTTCTCATATTGCCATTTAATCTGTGGTGCCACTGGTCCAATAACCCTGACTCTCAACTCAACCCGCAATTGTTTGTCTTGACTGGTCTGTCGATCTGTCATGTCGCACTACCGCTAGTTGACTGACCATGTCGGTCCTATCTTGGTACCATGGCCAAACAATTCACTTATTAAGTTTTATGGCACATATATCATGGTCATTTACCCAATTGACCCTCAATTTTAGGAAATTGCATTTTGGTCCCTCGAATTTTTGAAAATCCCCAATTTCCCCCAATTTTTCCCCCAATTCCAACTCTTTAACACAGCCGAATTTGATTTTATCAAATTAACTGATCAATCACCTCTAATTGTTGAAATTGAGTTTCTCCATCTTCATACGATTCCATAGAATTTTGAATAGCGAGTTTTAATGTTGGAACGAGCTCAAACGGAGCTTCGCCGGAAAACAGTTTGTAAAGATAGAAATCTTTGATTACTCACTGGTGAGAGCATGGCGGTTTGAGTTTTTGATCTATGCAGATAGCTCTTGTCCTTAGGTTCATCCTGGAATCAAGAATCACATCAATTGATGCCGAATTGAGTTAGAATTTCATCATTGAAATTTTGTCGGTTCTCTCTCTAACACCGGTCGGAAATTGCAGAGGGGAGCCAAATTGGCTTACCTTTTAGTCCTAATTTGGCCATGGGAGGGCTGAGAAAGTGTTAGGAAGGCTTGGTTTGGCTTGAGGAGGGCTCAAAATGTTTGATTTCAACTCGGCCAAAACAGGGCAGCTTCGGCCCGCTAGAGCTGCTTCACTATTTCATCACGCCGGCGTTTCTCCAGTGACCTTCAGAGCAAACGGAGACTACAGGCGTGTAGCTGACTTCTCCCCAGTTCTAAAGAATCCGACCTTGCCTTGTTTGGCTCAGAAAAGACCCCATATCGGAGCTCTGATTTGAGGTTCATCGGAAAATGGAGCAGTTGAGAGAGAATGGAGTTTTCAGGTGTGGAGAGGATGGATGGGGAGGGGCTCTTTATATAGGGAGCTTGGGGACCCGTTGGTTGTCCGTTTGGCACCTTTATGATAGTCATTGATGATCTAAAATGTACCGAACGGAAATGTTTCTTCTTCATCGGCGCTGCTTTGATTTTCTGGCGAGTGAATAGTGTTGTCATCCCGAGGAAGAAGATGACACTGTTCCTAATAGGACAAGACTGATCCGAACCGAGTTTAAAGCTTAAACCGGCCGGTTCACCCCCCATTCGACCGAGTTTTTTAAATATAAAAATTTCTAAATTCATCTAAATTCATTCTCTATCTAATGGTGGCCTCAAATCTCCAATTTGAATTATTTAAGTCACCTAGAAAAATGAATTTAGGACTCGGTTCAATAGTGGTTCAAACTGGTCCAACCGGTTCGAATCCAGTTCACATGAACCGATTTGGTTTTCATCCCCAATTCCTTCACAAGTCCATTTCCATGAATTTTGTGACTCCATAGGTCACTTAGGGTCCATAAGATTCTCGGTTTATCATCTCTTTATTAATTTCGGTTAATAAACTAGCTTGGTTCTTAAACCGGTTCGGGTCCGGTTCACCCGAACCGGCCTGGTTTTTCTCTTCCACTTTGCTCTAAGGTTCCTTTCCAAGGTTTATGAATTTATTTGGAGTAAAATAGAGTTGAATTCCTCTGTTTTGCCCGATCTCTATCGGTTCCGGATTCAAAAGCTTACTCGGTTAATAAACCGGTTCAATCCAATTAGATTCGGTTCATCTAAACCGGTTTGGTATTTCTCTTCCAATTCATCCTAAGGTTCTTTTCCATTGTATTATGTACCCTTTGGATCACCCAGGAGTTGTAAATTCCCAAATTGTCCGTTCACAAATGATCGGGTTTGTGAACCGGTTCGGTTTCTCACTCGGTTTGACCGGTTCTTTTCCCAGTTTTCCTTAGCTCAAAAGGGCGGGTTTTACATCGACGAACCAATCAAGACTAGTGGCACCATAGATTATATGGCATAATGTGAAAATACTGATTGTGCATGCACTGTGATTACGAGACCATCAAGACATCCAAGAGGGGTAGTGATGCATTCTAAGGGCCCCGGACGACCTGGTGAGTATAAGGGTAGTTTGCCGTACTAGGTGACCGTGCAAAATTTGGAGTAGTACCAAGCGCATGAGACCGGGGTGGGGACAGGATGAGGTCTCTGCCCTCATACAGACACGGATAATTGATTTCGGGGTTGAGGGTCGGATGTCATGAACATCCACTCATTCTCAGGGTAGAAGTGGACGTACTTCTATCTAGGTGGCCGGTAAAGTCGCTCCGACACCACAAGTGGGTTCAGTGGACGTACTGACCTATGAATATGTTTGGGTGATGACACACCGTGATTAATAAGAAATGGTGGTAAAAACCGAGATTTGAAATGAAAGGACTTTTGAAAGAAAGGAGTCTGGCACACTCTAATATAAATATTTTTCCTAAAAGTTAAAAGTTTTGAAAACCCATTCATTGAGTAGTAAAAAAGCCTACCCTTAAGGACCATCAACTAAGACACATGTGAGACAGGTATGATAAATTTAAAATATTATACAATTTTGATTTATGTTATTCTAGGAAAAGGTGTAGGTTTAAAGGACGCCTTACTCTTTACAATCTATAATAAGGGGAAATCCTTTAATAAACTAGGAGAGTGGTGGGTTGATCACGGGGATCCGACCAAACCGGGTCGGGGCGTGACACTTCCTTACCTAATTCATATTTCCTTGGTATAGTTGGGCTTACGTGTCCCTTACATCACAACATTCTTTGGGACTTGTCTTTAACTTCGCATCCTTCTGACCGTATTGGTTTCCTCACTTACTCATCCTTTTCAAACTCCTTTATTAGGTCATTCAACTTTCTTACGTCATTCCTCATTCCCACTGACGTCTTTTCTTTTAAGGTTTCTTCTTTTTCTTAATCCATTCTTACTCACTCGTGATCAATCTACGTACGTCATCTTTTGATGTTGTTTGCCTACTTACCCATTACTTGGGATTTAACTTGTCCTTGGTACCTTCACAATTTCTTCCCCTTTGTACTTGATCCTTTCATTTCCAACAACTTGTCTTTGATGAGCTTATCTTCTTTCCAATTCTGTTGGTTCCATTTCCTCCTAATTGGTACGCATGTGTCTTTCCAAGGTTCCCTTCCTTGGTAAGTTTTACACATCTTTTCTCCCAGAATTTCCTTCTAGTTTTATTATTGTGAATGTCCAGTCTTAAATGACATTCCTTAATGCCATTCTCTCCTAGTCACCTTTACCATTGCGACCCTACGCATACTTCTTGTGTATATCGTTCTCATTCTTACCCCTTTTTCTAGTACTTAATTTGTTTCTTTGAGGTGGAGTTCACATTCCCTTAGCTCCCCCATCTCCTGATCATCCTACATAATGCTTATTTAGCTTTTTCATAGTTTTTGGGTAATTACTCTTGTCTAATCCATTGATCTCTTTAAGGCTTTTCTCTGCCCTTATGTCTCAATGGTTTTTACCTTTCCATCTTTTCCTTCTTTATTGGGATTATGACCTTCATAATGGTCAACTCATTAATTGTCTCACTTGTCTTATTCCCTTAGTTATTTATTTTGAAAGAATTATCTCTCAAATCTTCTTATCTTTGGTATCCATTCCTTTGCCCTATTTTGGGTATGATCCTTATTATTTTCCAATCCTTCTTAGAGTGTAGTTTATTTCCTGAATGATCTAGTTGTTATGGGTTATTTCTTTCAATTGGGTCCGTCTAAAGTCCCCATTCAGGTTTCCATACAAGTAGATCAGACTCAACCTCCCTACACACTCACTTAGCCACTTGTACTTCTTACTGATGTCATTATTTCGACTCCGCTTTTGCGACATTTCCTCGATTGATTTTCTTAACTTGGAGCTTTCTCCTTCCACGATCCAACTTCCTATTCTCATCCTTCTTTTAGTGTCTCCCATTTTGGGATTCTTATGTTTGATCTCTCTTACTATTCCTTAGAAGTTCTTATTTTATTCTTTACTTATACTTCAGGATCTCTTATGGTTCATTCACTCTGGCTTTTCTCCCCCTTTTTGGTTCCATATCTCTGCTTTCCATAAGTCTCCTTAGTTTATGGAGTTTCTAAGAAATTGTGTCCTAGTTCTTTACAAGTAGGTGTTATACCTGGTCTTTCTTGCTATCGAATTTTCTTCTTACCATGCCCTAGTGGTCTTAATATCCTTGGTGTTCTCCCATAACTTATTTCCTTTCTTTCCGATCATCTTCCATTCTTTTGGTTTCCTTTGGAATAATCTATTCCTTCTTGTTTTTCCTTACTCTTCTTCTTTGAGCCTTTCCCTAACTCTTTGAACTCTCCATAATTCTATACTCTTTGATGTTTATTTCCTTTTGTTCCAACTTCTCTTTCCTTTCCTTAGTTAAGATCTCCCTTGGATGAACTCTTCCTTATCAAATTTGAGGTTAACTATAAATAATCCGTTTTTCCTTCCTTAGGTGATTTCTTACCTTTTACTTTAATCTTTATTAGCATACTCTTTTTACTTTGAATTTATCAAGGAACTCAAAAGTTTTATAAAAAATTTCACTTTCATTCATTTGAGGAATATTTTCCTGCCACACTTGGCTTATTATAGGAATTTTCTACCCCCTAATCCCTTGGGGTCATACGTCAAGAGTTATTCTTAGAACAGTTGTGGGACTCTTGATCAGAAGACTTTGAGGAACTAGTTAAGTTCCATTTGTATTCCCTAAAGGGACGAATTTCATGAATGGCCTCCAATCCATACCGCCTTAGTACCTCGACCTCACACTCATAGGTCCACTTCATCCATTTGGAGGGATTGAAGTCGGGTTGAGTAGGTGGAGGTACTTGGTGGACCTTTATGAAGGTGGCATAGACATCTCAATAGTTATCTCTTGCCTCCTTTTTGGTTGGATTCCTCTCCGATTGTTGTGGGGCTGGAGGAGTTGGGCTCCTAGGGGGAGGTACAAGTTCCTCTTGTCTTGGAGGAGAGTATGTGATGCCTTCTAGTTCCAATAAGGCTCCTACCAATTTTCGATAGTCTTCCACCATGCCTTTGGGTACTCTTTTCTCACCTTGTAGGAATCCTTGAATGGCTTCATCCCTTGGGTTGGGTGTCTTTTTCAGGGTTATGGGTGGAGGATTGGATTTCACCGTGAACTTCCTAGGGATTCTCCTTCCTACACGATAGATTAAAGTTTGATTAATGTTAGGGCATAATATTGACAATGTTTCAAGGGAACTTAGCTATGATACCACTCAAGTTGTCACGCCCCAACCTGGTTTGGTCAGATACCCATGAACAACCCGCCACTCTCTTGGTTCAAGAGGGGTTTCCCCCTTCTTTAATTCAAGAGGAGCCGGGCGTAATTCCAATCTTGTTCCCTGGAATAACATATATCAAATAAAATGTAAGCTTAAGAAAGTTAAGCATACCTGATAGAGGGGTTTCCCCCTTCTTTAATTCAAAAGGCCTAGTGTTATCCCTAGTCATTTCTCTATTTCCTAAAAAGGGATAAAAATGGTGGGTTTCTACAACTGAGTGAATGGGTATTTTTAAAAATAAACTATCAAGAAAATGGTTTTTAAATTAGAGTGTGCCATACTCCTTATTTCCCTTAAAATATCTAATTCTCAAAATCTCGGTTTGTGGGTTTCTCCCTGGCTTCTAGGGTGGCTAAGATAGCACGGGTTTGTTTGGCTACTTTTCTTGGGGCCATTTGAAAATTTTTCTAAAATTATTCTTATTAGTTACTATATTATCTAGTTTTGATAATATATTCGAGAAAATAGGCTCTAATACCACTCAAGTTGTTACGTCCCGACCCGGTTTAGTCGGATCATTGTCATAACCCGCCACTCTCCCGGTTTATTAAAGGGTTTCCCCTTATTGTAAACTGTAAAGAGTAAGATGTCATTTAACCTGCACCTTTTCCTGGAATAGCATAATCAAAACTACATGAAATTTTTAAACTTTAAATACTTGTCTTACAGGCGTCTTAGTTGATGGTCTTTAAGGGTAGGCTTTTCCGGATTTTCTAAAAGGGATATAAGGGAGGGGGTGAGTACGACTACTCAGTGAATGGGTTTTCAAAGGTCTATTTTAAATTTTAAGAAAAATATTTATATGGAGTGTGCCAGACTCCTTTCTTTTCAAAATTCCTTCATTTAAAAATTCTGGTTTTTTCATCATTTCTTATTTACCATGATGTATCATCACCCAACACACATCCTTCATCATGAAGGTTACACACATTCGCAGGTCAGTATGACTATTGAACCTACTAGTGGCTTTGGAGCGACTTTATCTGCCACCCGGATAGAAGCACAACCACTTCTACCATGGGAATGAGTAGATGTACGCGACATCCGACCCTCAATCCCGAAATGACTTCTTCGTGTCCGTATGAGGACAGAGACCTCATCCTGTCCCCACCCCGATCTCATGCGCTTGGTTCTACTCCAAATTTCGCATAAACACTTGGAACGACGATCTGCCCTTATACTCACCGGGTCGTCCAGGGCGCTTAGGACACATCACTACCCCTCATGGGCGTCTTGATGATCTCGTACTCATGGTGCATGCACAAATAATGTTTTCTCATATTGCCATTTAATCTGTGGTGCCACTGGTCCAACGACCCCGATTCTCTACTCAACTCGTAGTTATTTGTCTTGACTGATTCGTCGACCTGTCATGTCGCACTGCCGCTAGTTGACTGAGCATGTCGGTCCTATCTTGGTACCATAGCCAAACAATTCACTTATTAAGTTTTATGGCACATATATCATATTCGTTTATGAGCTCCTGCTCGTGCCAACTGGCCTTGGGCCCACTGTACGAGATTTTCAAAATTGGGCATTTAGCCCTCAAGTTCCAAAACCGAGGCCCCCGGCCTATAAGAGCTATTCGAGCTCCCGTCAAGAAGGTCTCCCAAATAGTTGAAACATTGGCACATAGTCAGGGGAGAACACTTCTGACAAAATAGGTTTTCACTGTTCATTATACCGACCGGTATAAGGACATTTCCGTTCATAACCGATGAACGGGTTTTCAACTTCCTTTGAGAAAGTCTCATCATACCAACCGGGTATGATCTACTTACAACTGGTAATTAGTTTTTCCGCATAATTTTCACATCACTTTGTCTAAGTAGTGATGATTAAAATACCATTAAATAGTGGGTTTTTATACCGAGGTACTTATCATCCCTAATCGAGTATGATATATAATCCCACTCACAACTGGTAAGTGGTTTTTATCTTTAAGTTGTGCTCATCATGCCAACCGGGTATGATGTTAGTAAACCCACTCACTCGTTAATGTAGTTAATTCCACTAGACCGGTTCTTTGCATTCATGCGAGCTCGTCCACGCTAGTGTTCCCAGTACTTCACATTCCTATATGATATGAATATCCTTGTTCATTATTACTCGGCATAACAACCTTCATTCATTTCAAATGAATGAGAAAACCCAAATTTTTTAGTTATTTGCAATTAGGTTACTAAAGTTATTTCTCTTTAACTTTAAGTCCCTAGTGTCAGTTTTTCCTCAAATCGAGTCCCGAAACTTTTAAAATTTATCTTGGGACCTCAATTTATTCAATTTCACCAAAAAGGAGTTTAATTTCTCAAATTTCCAATTTGGTCCCCCAACTTTTCCAAAATTACCATTTTGCCCTTCCTTTACAAAAATGGTAAGTTTTGCCCCAAAAAATTCCAAAATTCCTTAATTGGTCCTCCAACATTATTTTCATGCCGAATTGACCCTCAATTTCATAAAATTGCATTTTGGTCCTTTGAATTTCGAAAATCCCCAATTTTCCCCAAATTTTCCCCCAATTTCAACTCTTTAGCACAACCGAATTTGATTTCATCAAATTGACCAATCAAACACCTCTAATTGTTGAAATTGAAGTTAAAATAGAGTTCCTCCATCTTATTATGATTCAATAGCACTTTGAATCGCAAGTTTTTACGTCGGAACGAGCTCAAACGAAGCTTCGCCGGAAAACGGACTGTAGAGAGAGAAAGCTTCGATTACTCACCGGTGAGGGCACGGCGGTCCGAGCTTTCGATCTGGACAGATAGCTCTTATCCTAAGGTTCATCCTAAAATCAAGAATCACATCAATTGATGCAGAATTGAGTTAGAATTTCATCATTGAAATTATGTCGGTTCTCTCTCTAGCACAGGCCGGAAATTGCAGAGCGGAGCCGAATTGGCTTGCCTTTTAGTCCTAATTTGGCCATGGGAGAGCTGAGGAAGTGTTGGAAGGACTTGGATTGACCTGAGTAGGCTCGAAATGGCCAATTTCAACTCGGCTGAAATAGGGCAGCTTTGGTCCGCCGGAGCTGCTTCACCGTTTCATCACGTCGGCGACCGTCGAAGTGAACGGAGACTATAGACGTGTGGTTGACTTCTCCCCGATTCTAAAGAACTCAACCTCGCTTTGTTTGGCTCAGAAAAGATCCCATGTCGGAGCTCTGGTTCGAGCTTTGTTGAAAAATGGAGCAGTTGAGAGAGAATGGAGTTTTCAAGTGTGGAGAGGATGAATGGGGAGGGGCTCTTTATATAGGGTGCTCAGGGACCCGTTGGCCGTTCGTTTGGCACCATTATGACTGACATTGAAAACCTGAAATGCCCCAAACAGAAGCGTTTCTTCTTCACCAGTGTTTCTTCAGTTTCCCGGTGAGTGAACAGTGCTGTCATCCTGAGGAAGAAGATGAAACTGTTCCAAATCGGACCCGACCAATCTGAATCATGTTCAAAGCTTAAACTGGCCGATTCACCCCCCATTCGATCGAGTTTTTCAAATCTAAAAATTTCTTAATTCATCTAAATTTATTCTCTATATTATGTATGTCTATTCCAATTAGGAATAAAAATTGGAATACTTAGATTTCTGCATAACAAATTAATATCCGGACCTTTTTTTGTATATTTATATATGGCCTCCAATATCCAATTTGAATTATTTAAGCCACCTAGAAAAATAAATTTAGGATTCGGTTCAATAGTGGTTCAAACCAATTCGAACCGGTTTGGTTTTCATCCCCAATTCCTTCACAAGTCCATTTCCATGTCTTTTGTGACTCCTTGGGTCACTTAGGGTCCATAAAATTCCCGGTTTACCATCTCTTTATCGATTCCGGTTCATAAACCAACTCAGTCCTTAAACCGGTTCAATCCAGTTTGGGTCCGGTTCACTTGAACCGATTTGATTTTTCTCTCCCACTTTGTTCTATGGTTCCTTCCCATGGTTTATAAATCTCTTTAGGTAACAAGGGATGCATAAATTTCCTGTTTACCCTTTCTCTATCAGTTCTGATTCATAAACCGACTCGGTTCATAAACCGGTTCAATCTTGTTGTATCCGGTTCATCCAAATCGGTCTAGTTTTCCTCTTCCAATTCATCCTAAGATTCTTTTCCAAAATATTATGAACCCTTTGGATCACCTAGGAGTTGTAAATTCCTAAATTGCCCATTCACAATTGATCTGGTTTGTGAACCGGTTCGATTTTCTCACTCAGTTTGACCAAGTTTTCCTTAGCTCAAAAGGGCGGGGTTTACAACCATCCTGGTACATACTTAACCACATATGCCCTTTAATGAGGTTCCTTATTTTGGGTTAAAACTCTTATGATTCATCTATCGGTTACTTAGCTTGGGAATTTCTCTTTCCATGGTCTCACTTCCTATCTTTATCCTTCTGCCTAGGACTTTCATCCTGGGAGTTTCATGTTCAACCTCCCTAACGCTCCTTGAAGGCTTTTCCTTCTTTCTTTTCTTACACCCTTTTGACATCAGTATGGTTATTCACCCTTGATCCTTCCCTGTCCTCTAATTCCTTTTCATTCCTTATCCTTCCTTCGAAGAGCTCTTGATTGTTGGTGTGTTCCTAATAATTTATTTCTTGTCTATCACTAACTCTTTCAAGGGTACTTGTGTATTCCACCAGAGTTCTCTTCCTATCACACTTCTTTTCCTCTTCCCTCTCTATGTGTCTTGTCCTAAAGTGGCTTAGCACTTTCCACGCTCCCACTTCTTCCTTGTACTTTACTTTCCTCTTGGTTATCTTCCATTCAACCGGTTTCCCTTGGGGCAGCCCAATTCTTCTCGGTTTCCTAACTTTACTTTCCTCTTGGTTAACTCCTTATGGTCCTTTGGTTTTCGTTTACCATTCCTGCAACTTTTGATGCTTACTTCCTTTACGTCAGACTTCACACTCTTCCTCTTCTTTCTACCCTTAGGTAGGGTATGTCCCTCCTGGTGATTCTAGGAAAACTCCTCTGGAATTTCTTTCCTAGTCTTGTTGCCTTGTTACTCCATATTCCTAGTTTTTGTGAGGGAACTTATTTGGCTATCTTAGGGTTAGGGTTAACTATAGGTGACCTGTAGTTTTCCTCCTTAGGTGGTCTTTTCTCCATCTACTACCCTGGTCATGATTGGTATACTTCCAATTTGTTAGTTGTACTTATCATTATCAGGGAGATTAAATTAAGGAAAACTAACTTTCATTCATTTAAATAGATAGTTTTTTGTCGTACTCAGCTTATTACAGGAATTTACTACTTCCTAGTCCCTTGGAGTCATGGTTCGGGAGTTAGCCTATGAACAGTTGTGGGATTCATGGTATGAAGGTTCTGATGAACTGGTTGAAGTCCATCCATATTCCCTTTGAATTTCCCTAATAGGACAAACTTCATGAATGGCCTCGAGTTCGTACCTTCTTAACACCTCAGCCTCGCACTCGTATGTCCACTTCATCCATTAGGAAGGATTGAAGCTGGATTGAACTAGTGGGGGTACTTGGTGGACTTTCATAAAGGTGGTTTGGGCATCCTAATAATTGTCTCAATCCTCCTTCTTAGTGGGAATCCTTTTTAGTTGTTGTGGGGATGGAGGAGGTGTTGGGCTCCTTGGAGGAGGGATAGGTTCTTCCTGTCTTGGGGGAGGATAGGTGATGCCTTTTGGCTCTAATAGGGTTCCAATGAGTTTTCTATAATCCTCGACCATGTTGTTGGACACTCTCTTCTTGCCCTCCAAGAATCGTTGAACAGCCGCCTCTCTCGAGGGTAGGCGTCTTTTTCACGATCATGTGTGGGGGTTTGGTTCGCACAACAAATTTCCTAGGAACTCTCATTCCTACATGGTAATTAAGTTTTCATTAGTGTCAGGGCATAGTATTGATAATGCTTCAAGGGAACCAGGCTTTGATACCACTCAAGTTGTCACGCCCCAACCCGGTTTGGTCATATCCCTGTGATCAACTCGTCGCTCCCTTGGTTTAAGAGGGGTCCCCCCCCCTTCTTTAATCAAGAGTAGCCATGCGTAATTTAAACCTTGTTCCTTGGAATAACATAAATCAACAAAAATGCAAGCTTAAAATAACATTTAAGCATACCCAATAAATGGTAGATCCGGGTGTTTTCTTTGGTCATGTTTTCTCTACTCTTGAAAAGGGATATAAAAGAGGGGTGAGTTTCTACAACTCAGTGATTGGGGGGTATGGGAGTAAATTTTCAAACAAATAGTTTTTGATTAAGTGTGCCAAGGTTGTTGGTTTCTTTCAAAAGAGATTCTTCTCAAAGTTTAGTTCTCAAAACCCTTTTTCCTCAATTCCACATTAGGTGTGTTTAGTAGATAACACACGCCTTCATCAAGAAGGGAACATGCATTCGCAAGGCAGCCCGTCTACTGCTCCCACTTGTGGCTCGAAGCGTCTTTATTGGCCAACAGGATAGAAGCCCGCCCACTTCTACCCTGGGTCAGAGTGGATGTTTGCGACATCTGACCCTCAAACCCGAAAACAACTATGTGTTTGTATGAGTATAGAGACCTCATCTCGACCCCACCTTGGCTTCATGCGTAAGAAGCTATGTCGAGCTTCCCAACTGCTAGCACGACAAATTACCCTTATCTCCATCATGTCTTATAGTAGCCCTTAGAACGAAATCACTACCCCTATTGGGCATCTTAATGGTCCTATACATCAAGTGCATGCACAAATAATAGTTTTTCCACATAGTCATTTATCCTTGGTGCCACTAGTCCAACGACCTCGATCTTCAACCCGACCTGTAGCTATTTGTCTAGGCCGGTCCGTCGACCTGGCCTTAACACACTACCGTCAGTCCATCGAGTATGTCGGTCCTATCTTGGTACCATGGCAAAATCACATTACCATTTCATTAAGAGTTTTCATGGCATTCATATCTCATGTTTGTTTACGAGCTTCTATTCGTGCCCACTGTAAGTGATTTTCCAAAACCGAGCATTTTAGCCCCACAAGTTAAAAAATCAAGGCCTCTACCATTGGCACACAGTAAGGGGTGAACACTTCTAACAGAAATAACATTTTCACTTAATCACCTCAACCGGGTGTGATGATAACTCCGCTTACAACTGGCAAGCGGGTTTCTCCTTCCTTCAAGGAAGTCCGTCATACCAACCAGGTATGATTTCCTCTACTTACCTGGTTGGTATGACTTCGTTTCTAAAATGATCACCATCCCAACCGAGTATGATGTGAATAAAATCAATCACTCGATAACCGTGACATGTTCATCCATAGTCAGTTTTTCAATTCTACGCGAGCTTTCTCTTGCTTGTGTTCTCATCACACGTGTTCCTACACAATTTGGGCGACCTTATCATTCACAGTTTGGCATAAAAGCCTAATCTCATAATTTTCGATTAATTGCACTTAGTTCCCTAAAATTTATTTCTTTCCACATTAGGTCCCTAATGCCCATGTTTGCCTAATTTGAGCCCCAAAATTTCCTTTTGAGTCTTCATTTTACTCAAAATTGTATAAGGGGTTCAAGTTTTCCAGATTTTCAATTTGGTCCCCAACTTTTCAAAATTTACCTTTTGACCTCAATTATTTCAAAAATTGACCAATTGGTCCCCAACATCTTTTTCATGGCCAATTGGCTCTCAATTTTGGGAAATTACAAAGAAGTCCTTCAATTTTTATGAAATTCCCAATTTCCCCCTTTCAAATTGGTCAAATTTGATTTCATCAAATTGACCATTTAATCGGGGTTAATTGCTTCAATTGGAGGTGTAAATCAGTTCCTACACTTCCATACGATTTAATAGAGTTTTGAATCACATGAATTGAGGCCGAAACGGGCTCAAATGAAGCTTTGCTGAAAAATTGTGCGTAGAGAGAGAAAGCTTCGACAGCTTACCGTAGGAGGTGCGGCGGTCCGAGCTTTCTATCTGGGCAGGTAGCTTTTGTCCTAAAGTTACTCCTAGGATCAAGAATCGATACAATTCATATCGAATTGAGGGAGAATTTTGTCAGTGATATTTTTATAGTTTCTCTCTCTAACGTCGATCAGAAATGATAGAGGTGGCCGAATTGGCTTACCTTTCAGCTCAATTGAGGTCGTATGATGGCTATGGAGATGTAGGGAGGGCTTGGTTTGGCTAAAGGAGGGTTGAATTTGGCAGATTTCAGCTCAGCCGAAATAGGGCAGCTTCGATCTTTCAGAGCTGCTTCACTGTTTAATTCCGCCGCCGCCTCTCCAGCGGTCCTTGGGTCGAATAGAAGTTGCTGTCAGGTAGCTGGCTTCCCCCAGAATCTAAAGAACTCAACCTCACCTATTGAGGCTCAGAAAATGCCAATGTTGGAGCTCTAGTTCGAGCTTCACCAGAAAATGGAGTAATTGAGAGAGAATGGAGATTTTAGGTGTGAGAAAGATGAATGGAGAGTATCTCTTTATATAGGGAGCTCGGGGACACTCTGCCCGACCGTTTAGCATCTTGGTCAAGCTCATTTATGACCTGAAACGCCCTGAACAGAGGAGTTTTCTCTTTGTCGGCACTGTCCATTCATGCATTGAATGAACAGTGTCGTCATCTGAAGGAAGAAGACAACACTATTCCGAACCGGACCGTATCGGTCCGACCGGGTTCAATGCTTAAATCGGCCAGTTCAGGCTCGAATCGACCGATTTTCTCAAATTAATAATTTCTAAATTAATTATCTATCCAATGGTGGTTTTAATTCCCCAATTTGAATATTTTAAGCCACCTAGAAAAATAAATTTAGCAACCGGTTCAATGATGGTTTAAATTGGTTTAATTTGGTTTAGGCCCGGTTCACTTGAACCAGTCTAGTTCTCTCCCAATTTGTCCCAAAGTCCTTTTCCATGATTTTTATGACTCTTTAGGTCACTCGGGATTTGTAAATTTATCATTTTTCCCTTTCTCTATCAGTTAAAGTTCATGAACCGATTTGATTTTCTCTCTTGAGTTGACCGGTTCTTTCCCCGGTTTTCTTATCTTTAAGGGGTGAGTTTATAATATACCTTGTTTGGGGTATGATCCTTGGATTATCCTCCCCTATATATCCTTGTGGGTAACTTGAATATATATCGTCGGGGTCATCTTAACATGCTAAGATCCCTCATGGTTGCAGATGTGCTCTAACTTTGTGAAGTTCAACATTTACCAATGATTATGGATATTTACTACATCATTCCCCTTGGGTGGCATGTTGGGAATTTGTGTAAGGTAAATGTTGTCACTATTTTGTGGGGTCAATGTAAACCATGCCCTTTTGAGTTAAGCAAAATCGGGAAAAGAACCGGTAAAATCGAGTAAGAAACACCGAACCGGATCATAAACCCGGTCATCAGAGAAGAGGCAATTTGGGAAATATCAACTCCCGAGTGACCCAAAGGATTCAGATGAATCGGATCCAACTAGATTGAACCAGTTTACGAACTAAGTCGGTTCATGAACCGTAACCGATAGAGAAAGAGCAAACTCAGAAATTTATGGATCCTGAGTGACCTAAAGAGTCACAAAAGTCAAGAAAATGCACTTTAGGATGAATTGGAGATGGAAACCAAATTGGTTCAAGTGAACCGGATCTGAACCGGTTTAAACCACTATTAAATCGGATGCTAAATTTATTTTTCTAGATGGCTTAAAAAATTCAAATTGATATTTGAAGCCACCATTGGATAGAAAATGAATTTAGAAATTTTTAGATTTGAATATTTTGGTCGAATTGGGGGTGAATCGGCCGGTTTAAGCTATGAACCTGATTCGGACTGGTCCGGCCTGGTTTGGAACAGTGTCTTCTTCTTCCTTCAAATGACAGCACTATTTACTCACCGAAAAATTGTGCAGTGCCAGTGAAGTTGAAAAGTCTACGACCTGGGAGTTTCAAGCAATGAATGACCGTCATTAAGGCGCCAATAAGATAGCCAGGAAGTTCCCGAGCTTTCTATATAAAGAGCCCTTCCTCATTCATCCTCTCCACACCTGAAAACTCCATTATCTCTCAACTACTCCAATTTTCGGTGAAGCTCAAACTAGATGTAAACCCCGCACTTTTGAGTTAAGGAAAACCGGGAAAGAACCGGTCAACCCGAGTAAGAAAACCGAGCCGGTTTACAAACCCAATCATATGGGAAAAACAATTTGGAAATTTCAACTTCCAAGTGATCCAAACGATTCATTATACCTTGGAAAAGAAACTTAAAACAAAATAATGACAAAAACCAAATTGGTTCAAGTGAACGAGATTGCATAAGAACTTTGAAGTTAAGTATGCTTGCTTAAGAGTAGTGTTAGGATGGGTAACCTCCTCGGAAGTATGAATTTTTTTTAAACCCGAAATTTCGGTCAAAAATTTTTTATGTACGCCTTATCATAAATAACCATAAATTAATATATATTTAATTATTGTAATTAATACCAATAATTTAATACCTAAATTAAATTATTGGAATTAATACAAATAATTTAATACCGAAATTAAATTATTGAAATTAATACCAATAATTTATGACAATATTAATACTAGTAATAAATCTCGCCCATTTAATACACGGGTTTTACGCCTATATCCCCATTCATTCTTCTCACACCCGAACACTTCTCTCTCTCTCTCTCTACTACTCCATTTCCCGGTAAATCTTAAACTAGAGCTTCAACTTCAACATTTTTCTTAACCTCGAAAGGAGAGGTCGGGCTCTTTAGAACCGGGGAGAAGTCAGCTATCTGATAGCAAACTCTAGTCAATCCGAGAATCACTAGAGAAGCGCCGACATGATGGAACAGTGAAGCAGTTTCGGTGGACAGAAGCTGCCCTATTTCGGCTAAGTTAAAATTGGCCATTTCAAGCCCTCCTCGGGCCAAACCAAGCCTTCCCAACACTTCCTCAGCCCTCCCACGGCTGAATTACGACTGAAAGGTAAGTCAATTCGGCTCCCCTCTACAATTTCCGGTCGGTGTTAGAGAGAGAACCGGCAGAATTTTAATAATGAAATTCTAACTCAATTCTACATCAATTGATGTGATTCTTGATTATAGGATGAACTTCAAGATGAGAGTTATCTGCCTAGATCAAAATCTCGGACCGTCGTGCCCTCACCGGTGAGAAATCAAAACTTTCTCTCTTTACAGTCTATTTTCTAGCAAAGCTCCGTTTGAGCTCACTCCAGCATTAAAATCTGTGATTCAAAGTTTCTTACAATCGTATGAACATGCGGGAACTCGATTTCAACTCCAATTTCAATAATTAGAAGTTTTTGATCAGTTAATTTGATAAAATCAAATTCGGTACTGTTGAAGAGTTGAAATTAGGGGAAATTGGCTATTTTCAAAATTTAAAGGGCCAAAATTCAATTTTATGAAATTGAGGGTCAATTGGGCATGAAAATAATGTTGGAGGACCAATTGAGGAATTTTAGAATTTTTGGGGCAAAACTTACCATTTTTGTAAAAGAAGGGCAAAATGGTAATTTTGGTAAAACTAGGGGACCAAATTGGAAATTTGGGAAATTAAACCCCTTTTTGGTGAAATTGAATAAATTGAGGTACCAAGATAAATTTTAAAAGTTACGGGACTCAATTTGAGGAAAAACTGACATTAGGGACTTAAAGTTAAAGAGAAATAACTTTAGGGACCTAATTGTAAATAACTAAAAGTTTAGGTTTTCTCATTCATTGGAAATGAATGAAGGTTGTTATGCCGAGTAATAATGAACAAGGTTGTTCATATTGTGTAGGAACGTGAAATACCGGGAACGCCAGCAAGTACAAGCTCGCGTGAATACAAAGAATCGGTCTAGTGGAATTCACGGCATTAACGGGTGAGTGGGTTTACAAACATCATACCCTATTGGGATGATGAGCACACCTTATAATTTAAAAACCACTTACCGGTTGTGAGTGGGTTTACTAACATCATACCCGGTTGGGATGATGAGCACAACTTAAAGTTAAAAATCACTTACTGGTTGTGAGTGGGTTTACTAACATCATACCCAGTTGGGATGATGAGCACAACTTAAAGATAAAAACCACTTACCGGTTGTGAGTGGAAATTTTATGTCATACCCGGTAGGGAATGATAAGTACCTCGGTATAAAAACCCACTATTTAGTGGTATTTTAATCATCACCACTTAGAGAAAGTGATGTAAAAATTATGCGGAAAAACTACTTAACGGTTGTAAGTAAATCATACCCGGTTGGTATGATAAGACTTCCTCGAATGAAGTTGAAAACCCGTTCATCGGTTATGAACAGAGATGTCCTTATACCGGTTGGTATAATGTACAGTGAAAACCTATTTTGTCGGAAGTGTTCTCCCCTGATTGTGTGCCAATGCTTAAACTATTTGGGAGACCTTCTTGACGGTAGCTCAAATAGCTCTTATAGGCCGAGGGCCTCGATTTTGGAACTTGCGGGCTAGAATGCCCAGTTTTTTGAAAATCTCGTACAGTGGGCCCAAGGCCAGTTGGCACGAGCAGGAGCTCGTAAACAAACATGATATATGTGCCATAAAACTTAATAAGTGAATTGTTTGGCCATGGTACCAAGATAGGACCGACATGCTTGGTCAACTAGCGGCAGTGCGACATGACAGGTCGACGGACTAGTCAAGACAAATAGCTGCGGGTTGAGTTGAGAGTCAGGGCCGTTGGACTAGTGGCACCACAGATTACATGGCAATATAAGAAAACATTGTTTGTGTATGCACTATGAGTACGGGATCATCAAGACGCCCATGAGGGGTAGTGATGTGTTCTAGGGGCCTTGGACGACCCGGTGAGTATAAGGGTAGATCATCGTTCCAGGTGTCTGTGCGAAATCTGGAGTAGCACCAAGCGCATGAGACTAGGGTGGGGACAGGATGAGGTCTCTATCCTCATACGGACACGAAGAAGTGATTTTGGGATTGTGGGTCGGATGTCACGTACATCCACTCATTCTCAGGGTAGAAGTGGTCGTACTTCAATCCGGGTGGCAGGAAAAGTCGCTCCGAAGCCACTAGCGGGTTCAGTAGTGATACTGACTTGCGAATGTGTATAACCTTTATGATGAAGGATGTGTATTGGATGATGACACACCGTGGTAAATAATAAATGGTGGAAAAACCCGAATTTTTAAATGAAGTGATTTTTGAAAACAAAGGAGTCTGGCACACTCCATATAAATGCTTTTCTTAAAAGTCAAAAGCTTTTAAAAACCCATTCACTGAGTAGTCGTACTCACCCCCTCCCTTATATCCCTTTCAGGAAATCCCGAAAAGCCTTCCCTTAAAGACCGTCAACTAAGATGCCTGTAAAACAGGTATATAAAGTTTTAAATTTTATACAGTTTTAATTATTCTATTCCAGGAAAAGGTGCAAGTTAAAGGACGCCTTACTCTTTACGGTTTACAATAAGGGGAAATCCTTTAATAAACCGGGAGAGTGGCGGGTTGATCACGGGGATCCGACCAAACCGGGTTGGGGCGTGACACTAGAGCTCCGACTTGGGCATTTGTCTAAGCCAAACAAGGCAAGATAGGGTTCTTTAGAACCGGGGAGAAGTTAGTTGCATGCCTATAGTCTCCATTTGCTCCGAGAGTCACTGGAGAAACGCTGATGTGAAAGAACAATGAAGCATCTCCGATGCCCTGTTTTGGTCGAGCTGAAATCGGCCAATTCAGGCCCTCCTCAGGCCAAACAGAGCCCTTCCAACACCTCCACAGCCCTCCTATAGCTGAATTAGAGCTGAAAGGTAAGCCAATTCGGCTCCCCTCTGTAATTTCCAACCGGTACTAAAGTGAGAACCAGCAGAACTTCGATGATGAAATTCTCACTCAATTCTGCATTAATTGATGCAATTCTTGATACTAGGAGGAACCTCACGAAACAAGCTATCTGAGCATATCAAAAGCTCAAACCGACGCGCCCCCGACGGTAAGCTTTCAAAGCTTTCTCTATTTAAGTCCAGTTTTCCGGCGAAGCTCCGTTTGAGCTCATCCCGGCAACAAATCGTGTGATTAAAAGTGCAATTGAATCGTATGAAAGTGTAGGAACTCTAATTTAACTTCAATTTCAACAATTAAACTCATTTGATCAGTCAATTTGATGAAATCAAATTTGGCAGAGTTAGAAGATTGAAATTGGAGAAATTTAGGGGAAATTTGGGAATTTCAAAAATTAGAGGGACTAAATTGTAATTTCATAAAATTGAGGATCAATTGGGCATGATAAAGATGTTGGAGGACATATTGAGCAATTTTTGAAAATTTTGGGGCAAAACTTACCATTTTTTGTAAATAAGGGGCAAAATGGTAATTTTGGAAAAGTTGGGGGACCAAATTGGGAAATTAAACCACTTTTGTGAATTTGAATAAATTGAGGTCCAAAGATAAATATTAAAAGTTTCGGGACTTAATTTGAGGGAAAACCGGTATTAGGGACTTAAAGGTAAAGAAAAATAACTTTAGGGACCTAATTGCAAATAAAGGGAAAGTTGGTTTTCTCATTCATTTGGGATGAATGAGGGCTATTAGGTCAAAAAATAATGAACAATAATGTTCATATCGTGTAGGAACACGAAGTACCGAGAACGACAGCTAAGACGAGTTCGAGTAAGGACAACGAGTCGACTAAGAGGAATTTCACTGCACGATTGGGTGAGTGGGATTTTTATATCATACTCGGTTGGGATGATAAGCACCTCAATAATGAAAACCCACTACTAATTGGTAATTTAATCATCACACTTAAGAGGAGTGATGTGAAAATCACGCGGAAAAACTACTTATCGGTTGTAAGTAGATCATACCTGATTGGTATGATGAAACTTCCTCGAAGGAAGTGGAAAACTCGTTCATCGGTTATGAGTAGAGATGTCCTCATACTCGATTGGTATGATGAACAGTTGAAAATATATTTTGTCGGAAGTGCTCTCCCATTACTGTGTGTTACTGCTTAAACAATTTGGGAGACCATATTAACGGGAGCTCGAATAGCTCTGTTAGGCCAGAGGCCTCGAATTTGGAACTTAGTGGCTAATATGCCCAATTTTGAAAATCTCGAACAGTGGGCCCTAGGCCGGTTGGCACGAGCAGGAGCTCGTAAACAAACATGATTTATATGTCATGAAAACTTAAGTAATTGAATTGTTTGGCCATACTTCCAAGACAGGACCGACATACTCAGTCAACTAGCGGTAGTGCAACATGACAGGTCTCTAGACTAGTCATGACAAATAGCTGCAAGTTGAGTTGAGGGTCGGGGCCGTTGGACCAGTGGCACCACAGATTATATGGCATCATGTGAAAAATATTGATTGTGCATGCACTGTGTTTATGGGACCTTCAAGACGCCCAAGAGGGGTAGTGATGTGTCCTAGGGCCCTGGACGACCTGGTGGATATAAGGGCAGTTAGTCATACTAGAAGCCTTGCGAAGCTCGACGTAGCTTCAAGCGCATGAGACCGGGGTGGGGTCAGGATGAGGTCTCTATTCTCATATGGACACAGAGATTTATTACGGGATTGAGGGTCGGATGTTGCGAACATCACTCATTCTTAGGGTAGAAGTGGACGTGCTTCTATCTAGGTGGCCGGTAAAGTTGTTCTGACGCCACAAGTGGGTTCAGTGGACGAGCTGACCTGGGATTATGTGTTTTACCTTCATGATGAAGGATTTGTATTGGGTAATGACACACGGTGGTTAATAAGAAATAGTGATAAAAACTTAAATTTGAAATTAAGGGTTTTTAAAAGAGAATAAGGAGTCTAGCACACTCCGAATTAAACATATTTCCTAAAAATTTACTCTTGAAAACTCATTCACTGAGTTGTTATACTCATCCCCTCCCTTATATCCCTTTTAGGTAACCCCGAAAAGTTTACCCCAAAAACCATCAGCTAATATGCCTATAAGACAGGTATAATCAGTTTAAAATTTTATGCAATTTTGATTTATGTTATTCCAGAAAAGGTGTAAGTTTAAAGAACGCCTTACTCTTCACGGTTTATAAACAAGGGGCAACCCTTAGTAAACCGGGAGAGTGACGGGTTGATCACGGGCATCCGACCAAACCGGGTCGGGGCGTGACAGTCAACCTTCCTACGAATGTAGACTTTCTAGATATTATAAGATCTGTTGCCCTTTCCCTTAACTTTGTATGTTATTTCTAGTCCTCTATGACTGTGTCATTTGATAATACCTATGTCCCAAGCTTGAGACTATTCGCTACTGATTGAATTTTAATTGGTGGCTTTTCCTGAGTGACATCCCTAATGGTGGTTGACCCAGGATTTATCTGTAGGGTATGAGTGTTTACCTAGTTGTTGATATTGCACTTATCCTGTTAAGCATCAGAGCCATGTGGCTGAGAGGCTTGGGTAGAGTTGATAATTGCATTGTATCCATTCACAACATACGCTCTTGTCCATAGTCCAACTATTTATTTAGTTGGAATTTCCTCTCTGCAATTAGGAAAGGTGTGAGCACTAGTAGCAAAAATTGGCTAGTATTTCATACTTGAAGGGTAGCCAAATTTCATCTTCATTTGCATTTAAACTCCAGGTGGCAGGTGTAAGTTGTTCATCCACCCCCCATAGTACTTGCGATCTTAGGAAGTTCACTATTCTTATAGGTGATCAATGATCATTTACATGTATTACATCTCCAACCTTCCTTTCAAGTTTTCACTCATTGCTCTTCGTAAGATATAGTCAAGTTAGATTATGAACTTATATCCAAATAGGGAATCATTTAATATAAAGTTGGTTGAGATTATTATCTTCATCTGATTCCTTTAGTAACTTGTTTTGCCCTTCAATTGACCAAGGACTATCTTTCACTAATATCTGGACTTTTTGTTTATTCTAAATTTCAAATAAAAATGTATTAGTAGCCACAGAGAATATTCTCATTGTACCATCTTTCCATGCCTATTTAAGAATGTCTTTAATCGCTCCCTAGTTGATATTCCTCAATGAGATCACTCGACCTGGGAACACTTCGAGTGGGGTCTAGTGCATCAATGTTAAGAGTGGTTACTTGGTCGAAAATTCGTTGTCTCACTCGGTAACTACTCGGTTTTGTTGATTCCATTAGTGTGCAATCCTTACTGGTGGACTACCACCGACTACTTGCAAAAATAATTTTATCAATTAGCTAACCTACATATGTTCACAAGAGGTAACTCTCCTTACAAAAGAGAGTCACCGAAATCAGAGTGAGGTTGTGTTGGTCTCTAGGAGGCTCCGCATTGTCGTGAAAACAGAAACCTCGAGACCAACTACACGACGAGGGGGCTCAACACTCGAATGCCAATAAGGGGGCGCGATGGCTGACAATAGAACAACTTGCTACCCTAGCAGATTCCAAGATGTAGCTCTTGGTGAAGAACGGAAATCTCGATGTACAAGGTATCCACTTTTGTATCCTGATTTTAACAAGGAGCAGAGGTATAAGTCGTCCCCATATACTGAAGGGCACTCTCACAAGACTAGTAATGGATTAAAAGAATGGTTCAACAAGCAATCTGAATGACAAGTTCAAACTCTCGTAATTGATGGTAAAAACGGAGTTATCAGTAACAATAATACAAAATCTCATGATCAAATATAAATAAAGCGTAGACGTAATTTTTAGGGATGGACGGAGTAGCCGCTGGGCTTCCAAAAAGTCGTCGGGAAAGGAGTTAGGAGGGTGACAAGGGTAAAAGAAACGGTGTTCTTACATTTAGGTAAACCCTAAAAGAGAAAAAAAACCATTCAGATAGGGATAGCTGTGTAGTTCGGATTGGATTGATGAGAGGTGTTTAGAATTGATACATAAGCATACTATCAACGTTGGAATCCTCATTGATATGCTTCATTTAGGGTTGGGTTCGGATTCGTGCATGTTCAGGTTCATGAGACAGGAACTTAGACCTGAATTTCCCCGTTCGTGAAACCTCATTTTTAGGTTCGGATTAGACCCGATCACATGAACCCAAACCTCATGCTCGAATCCTCCCAGCTCGGAGTTCAGGTCAAGTGTGGACCCACGCACAGACCCGAATTCGAATTTTTACGAGATCAAGTCTCCTATACCCGAGCTCGGATCGAGTTTGGATTTGAGCAATTGGACCTAAACATCAAGTCCATACAAGTTAGGATCTCCTAAACCCGAGCTCAGGTCGGGTTTTCTAAAAATTCGACCCAAGCTTTTCACAACCCTAGCTTCAAGAGATGTTTAGAGTTAATAAGTTAGATCTATATGAAGTGAACATGGTGGAAGAGTAAAATTGGACGAGTATTCACTTTTAGAATTCATTTAATGTAATGGATGAAGAAAGTGTTCTTTCCCATTACCCTTGATCTTTACATACATAAAAAAACTGGACCATTGCCCTTGATCTTTACATACTTCAAAAAACTGGACGATCCAATTACATCACATCCTCGGATAAAATAAGTCACATCCCTATTGCTTTCCCCTCTAAAACTAACAAACATGATCTCTCACAAGGTAAACCTCCATTTACATTTATATAGTTATTCCACAAAAGGGTAGTTGCTGATAATAATGGGATCCAAGCAGACTGGTCTTGGATTGGACAGTGAAGTCTTATGCAAAAGCATCTTCTATGCCTACATTCACAAAAGACATGCTCAGTCATACATAATACAACCATGGAGTTAGAGACGCGGTAGTACTGAGATTCAAGAGCTCCATTCATATAAGGAATGTGGCATACCAGAATGAAAACACTACCTGCTTAGATCCAGATAACCAGAGCTTCTCCAGAGATGATCGATATTCCAGGAGAGGAGATCAGGTGTAAGCACCACTGTGGACTCTTGGGCTGGCAGATATCTCTCTTTTCTGAGGTATATGGCTCCCCAGGCAAGTGCACCTCATAGAACCACTGGCTCTTTGGGTATTGGTTGGTTCACAATTGGCTCTAACTAGAGTCCATTGCCAACAGAAGACCTGTACACTTTTATTTAGGATGAAATGGACAAGGTCCTAATTTACCTATACCCAGAAACCCAGGGATGATAGTTGGAATGGTTGAGTGACCGTTCCAAAACTATGAGCCCTACAACTCGATAGCTGTTGAGTCCATGAGCTAATTGGAGTTGCCAGGTGCATATACACAGGGGTTCCTTCATCGTTGCTTTCAGCCCGACTCAAAAAACTGTGCAACTGCTGAGTAAAGCTGCTCTTCTTCAAAAGGCTTGCTAACATAATCATCCATACCACACTTGAGGCAACGTTCATTGCTTGCTTGTATTACATCAGCAGTCATTGCTAATATAGGAGTCCTCCAACCCCCCACATTTCCGAACATCCCAGCTGATGTTTCATTCGACAAAACCCCTTCATTGAACTCCCCCTCAATGGCGCGTATTCTTTTTGTTGCTTCAAACCTGCAATATATTTTGAATTGCAGAGATTCAGAGCATTTAACTTAAAGAACAAAAAAAATATTTAGATTAACAGAAAATTTTGTCAAATCACTCGTTGGAAATCATTAAACTTTGGTGTAAAATCCCAAAAAAGAAGTTTCTGCAACTATGCGATAGAAAATTATCTTTGGCTAATGTTAAAAAGATGAGAGAAAAATGCATCCTTTTTTTTGAAAGACTGAGATGAAGAGGCTTTACTGACATTTTAAAATATAACTCAAGTAAACATGTAAAGATGCATGAGTCTAGAGGTTAGAGAAGTATAGTACCCATCCATCCCTGGCATTTGGAGATCCATGAAGCAAGCATCAAAATTGTGAGGTGGTCGGAGCATTTCTATGGCAGCCTTCCCACTATCAACACAAGTAATAATTGCACCATATTTCTTTAAAGCTCCTTCAGCCACTCTTCGATTGACAATGTTATCATCCACCACCAAGATTCTCTTCTCTTTCAGCAAGCTTCCAAGGTTTGATGGATTTTTCTTAGATCCTAGTTTCTTCTTGCCATGTCCTAGGGCTTCCTGGAAGAATGTAACCAACACACTCAGTCGAAGAGGCGTCACCAGCACATTATCAACAAAGCCATCTGATTTGAGCTTGATTCGTTCATTCGGATCAATGGAGGTTACAACAAGAAAAATCTTGGGTGAATTAACCAAGATTTCATTGTTGTTCATCTTTTGAGACTCCCTGAGTAAACAATTGAATTCTGACGGACCTTCGGCTTCCCAAACATCTTTGTGGATGAGGAACATGGTGTATCCTGATTGCTGGCTGTATAAAAAGAAATAAACCAATTACTGGGAAAATGGGTTCCAAGAAAAAAACAATAGAAAAGGCTAGTATATAACTGAAAGCTGAATGTTGGAAGAAATGTCTCAGCTAGCCCATATATGAGAAAATTTTCACATTCCACTTACTCTCCAAATTAATGAAACCATGGAGAAATGAAAGAAGACTGCACTTCAAAGAACTTTTCGATATTTTATTATCACATGCTCAGAAAAAAATGTTTTGTGATGTAACTTGCATTACGAAGTGTAGAAAAAACTTTCTAATTTTTCTCAATATCCCAGCAGCACCATCCAAAACATTTGTTGTCACTCTTCAATTTCACTTGAATAAAAATATCAAGGTACCTTTTCTGCTCAGATTGAGAAAGAAAGGTGGAGACGGAGTTAAAATTCAGGGCAATGTCCACATATATACCCAATCTGCTCAGATGGTAACCTGTCACCTCAGCTCGGATAACTCTGTAATCTACCACAAGAGCTCTCAGTCCTTGGAACTCTGAAACAAGTGGATCACAATCGTGCAGTGTAACATTGAGTGAATGTGCCCCTCTCTTGGTGAAAGGAAGCATGAACGAGAAGGTACTACCACAGTTCGGCTCACTCACAAATCCAATCTCCCCATGCATTAAGTCTACCAAGCACTTGCTGATGCTCAGCCCGATACCTGTCCCACCATATGTTCTTGAAGTGGAGCTATCTGCCTGCATAAAAGGTGTGAATATTCGGCCTTGTGCATCTAATGGAATACCAATTCCAGTGTCCTCCACTGTTACAAGCACCTCTACTGGTCCTGTTGCATCATTTTTATGGTTGTAACTGTTGCCACTAAATTTTTTGAACTTCTCCCAGCTTTTCGACCTATCGACCACGGGATAGCCACTCAGCGTGTTGTAACTTTTTTGAGAGATTCCTTTCACTGAATTGAGACTGTGCCACAGTACTTTATCTCTAACACTGGACTGACTTTGGACTTCTTCTACCAGATGGACGGAGACAAATATATGCCCTCGACATGTGAACTACAATTCAATCAAGCACTACAGTAAGAATCATATGAAAAAAATTTAAAACAAAGTAAACAAGTAATAGTCCATCTTTAACATGCATGCAGTATGATGTTACAAAACTATTCAGGGGCGTGTGACAAACTAATATTTCAGGTAAAAACAAGGATAAATTCAGAAAAAGGGAAGAGTGGTTAGAATAAAAGACTGCTAACCTTTATTGAATTCCCAACAAGATTGGTTATTATCTGCCGGAAACGACCAGGGTCACCAATAAGAGTTTCAGGCACATTATCAGAAACATACACTGCCAGCTTCATCAGCCCAAGTTAAATTTATGTCAGATATAAGATTGAAACTAAGGTCCCATTTGGTAGAAATGAATAGAATGGGGATGAGATTAAAGAGTTTTTTAGTTAGTCACATAACCAAAAATTAGTGGAATTGATTCTGTTTTAGAACATTTCTTCATAATTTGATGGAACAAACATTCCTTCAAAATAATTAGATAAAGTTCACTCAAATAAATTATAATGAAACTTTATCCAAGGAATAAACTCAATTCATTCTTGTGATGCAGTGAACTAAAAATACTCTTCTCTCTCATTATTTCCCTTCCATTCCTTGCTAAAAAAATGGGACCTAAATGAAATTCAAGTGCAAAAGAAATTTGAGAGATTCTCTACCTCAATTTGCTTATCATTGGATTTTCCTGAAAAAAGTGATAGAACGTTATCAAGAACCCCACGAAGATCAAAAGGCACATGTTCTAATTCGAGTCGGCCAGACTCAATCTTGGCTTGATCAAGAACCTCATTGATCAGAGATATTAGATCTTTCCCACTGGCATGGGCAGTTTGTGCATAATCCTGCTGGTTTGCATCTAGCTCTGTGTCCATCAGCATTTGAAGCATTCCTATGATATAATCCAATTTCTTAATTAATAATATGCCTAAAATTCTGGAGGTTTCCAATTTCTCTTTGTATCGAATTCAGATAATAGTGAGATGAAACAACGTCCAATGTCGGTAAATTGCACGTGTGGTGCAAAACCTTTATAAAATATACCATTTTAGTATAGAATCTTTAAAATGATCGGCACAATACATAACATTTACAAAAGTGTAACAATATGGTACAAATTGTTAAACTTTCACTAACAGCAGCATCAGTGTGTGCTGACATGACACTGAAATGATTAAAAAAATCAAAATAAATTAATTTTATAAAATGGACGGTATTGTGTGACACGAAAATAATAATACAAAATCAAAATAAGTGACACATCAGCAACCACGTCAGCACACACTAATACCCTTAGTGAAAATTTAATGATTTGTATTACATTGTTACACTTTAATAAAGATTGTGTATGGTGTGGCTACATTTAAAAAGTTCTATAGTAAGATGGTACATTTTGAAAATGTTTTACACCACTCTCAAGATGGGATGTTATGACCACTTACCCAAGACACCATTCATGGGAGTCCTGATCTCATGGGAAACAGTTGCAAGAAACTACAAAAACAAACATGGAAAATAAATTAGAAGACAACACCAAACATTAGTCAACCAATTTATAATTAGGAATAGAATTCTCACAACTTAAAAGAGCAATTCGATTTACTAAGCAATAAGCAAAATGGCACCTGTGATTTTGCTACATCAGCAGCCTCAGCACGACTCTTAAGTTCCATCATTTCCTGGTAGTCCTCTTCGACCTCTGCAATTCGATTTATGGCTGCTTGAAAGATATGGCCCACGAGCAAAGTGATAATAAGGAATCCAACTGATGAATTTATAGCTGTCCATGGAAAAGGAGGTTTTAGCTTGAACCTGTTCAAGGGAGCAAATGTCAAAAGTCTCTAAATAAAATCATGTTGTCAAATATGCAGCAAAAGAACTATACATGCTAAGTGATGACTAAACCTTACCTACAATGCATCTCGTGCTTCCGAAGTGGATCCCCAAAATCAACATTACTAACATGCAATAGGCCTGTATCAACTATATCATCATCTCCATACATTTTAATGGGAGCGGATATGTTTGTGGTATCATACACATTTACGACAATTGTCTGTTTACTAGCAAGTTGTTGCAGAAGCTTCTCAACCAGTGATGGAACATCATATGAAGCGCCAATATACCTGTTTAAGATTGGAGAACCAGATCCAAAAATAAAATCAGATTTTCTAAGTCAGTGGTAAAACCATTAGCCTAAAGCTTAATACTTCACTTACCCAACAGCAGCTGCTGTCCGTTCCTCAGGCGTAGCATCAGGAGGAAGATCTCTATCATAGACGGCAAATGTTAGAACAACACCCAGATGATTAGACTTCAACAGCTTAAATGGTGATGTCAAGACTCCTTTTCCAGTTGCCCTAGCTCGCAATATATTTTCACGATCATCCTAAATAGGTAAGGTGAATACACAACTCTCAGATCCATGAATTGTATGAATAGAATAGATGCTCTGTCAAAAAGCTCGCTAAATGATTGCTTAATTCGTCTCCTTTTTTCTTAAATATCAATAGAGGAAGATTAACTACTCATTTCTCCTTTTTTACCACAAAGGAAACTATCAGTGTCATACAGAAAATTGATAATGTGGCATGAATTTCATGTTACCCACCTTTCCAGACATCATGTCAATTGATATAATATGAGAGACAGTTTCTTGTGAGAATATTACTGGTGCATATTCATCTTGTTCAGGGACCGGATCTAAGTTAGCAATATTACAATCTTGTAACAGTGTCTGATCCTTTGACTCCATTTCTTTCGTAGCCCACCCAGCCTTTATAGTCCACCCATGCTCCCTCTCAAAGTGCTCTCTCTGTGAATGCAGAACTTTCAGAGCATAGGCAACACCGCTAGTAAGTGGCCTCTCAAATGCAGTTCTCTCTGTGTATTCACAAAAGGTTTTCTGCAAGAATAAAAGAAAAGGGATAATCAGGCATTGACCCAAAAAATCATTCTTCTAAACATGACCAAATAATCTTCTATGTTTTTTTCATTATCTGAGAAAGGTCCTTCCTCAGATAGTTTACTGTGCAAAGTGACCGTCCTGAGCATCCGCTTCCAAGGATTTATTTTGAATATATTACTAGCACGTCAAAACTTCACAACAAACTACTACTATTGTGAACATTTTTTAGTATTCAAGAAAACAAAATCATTAATCACGCATCAATATCCTTCTGCTTTAGAAATTAGCATGGTGTATATGTAATCATCAGCATGAAGATCCTCCAATCACTTAGAATTCTGAGACACTTGACTAATCACAGCCTGAAAGATCTTCAGGAAGGTACAAAGATTGTGTCTCTATGATGGTAAACTGATTTCTAGCAATTAAATATGATATCCCTTTTTAGATTACAATAGGAAACTCAAGGGCATAGAAGAGATAGTAGAAATAGGGGAATAAAGAGGCACAAAAAGTCCCATTGTATGAATCAAACCCACAACCTTTTGGCTGTTAAGAGAGTATTGCGCCACTATATTATAGACTCATTCACAACTAATTGTGTATTTTAATATATTATGATGGAATCAAATCTTAAATACTTACAATGAACACCAATTGGAATTCTTACTTGATCAATAGCTGATGGCTTTTTCTCATGATGAAATGTTGAAACCAGAATAGCCAAGGCATGAACATGGTTCATGCTCACATTGAACTGGTCCTGCAACATCCTAGCACGCTCTTCACACATGTTTGCCAACATTTCTTCCCTTCTCGAGCTTATCATCCCATTCCAATACCAGAATGACGAAAATGATATCATTATCCCAAATAGGATAACTATTTTAAGAAGTGTCTTCCTCCACTTCCCAGCACCTTTTGGAGGACCAGGAGGCTGCTGTTGCCATCTTTGTTGAAGCAGAATATTCTGCCTCTGGGGCTGAATGGCTGGCTCTAACTGAACCACCTTGTTCTTATTTTGTTTATTCCATCTCTTGAAACAAAGAATGGAAATTTTGAAGCTTAGAGTCACCAGTATTACTAAACAGAAGGAGAATCTCATCTTGCAATGTTTGCGGTTCCCTTCATCTGTTGCTTTAGGGGCCACCTTATATAAAAAGGAAACAATCAGTAGAATACAGTGATTCTTACAAATAACAGAGTTTGTAGGTGTCAATTCTCACAATGAAGGAACGGAGTTTCTATGGATAAAATGCAACATTTCCTACTAAGAACGGTGTCTAAGGCTTATAGCACAATTTTCTTTCTATACTTTCACCAAAAAAACTTGCTACTTTATAATCTGTGAACCGTGTACCGAACAGAGTTTATCACATTAGGTTCAGTCCTAAGAGAAATAGGCCAGCAACTAACCAGCTTGCATATCTTTCCTGAGTTCAAAGATTTATACTGTGAAACATGAGGCTTCAATGTATTATCTGGTTTCAACAGGCGATACTTGTGACCAAAACCTTCATTAGGGCGGGGACACCGATCTACCAGATCCATGTCCTTCATAACAGATACATGCTGCTTTTGAAGGCCATCTTTATCAGGGCACTGAACCTTCAAAGCACAGGTAAATTACTAAGATAGTGTCTCCAGTGCATTATACAAAGTTAAGAAGATAAGACCAAAGAGATCCAATCTGAGATAAAGACAGCCTACTGTTGGCACAAGATGACTACCAAAAAAGCTGGACTTATAGAGAAAATAACTAATAACGAAATCCCACGCTTGATTGGAAATTAATCAATGCTATGTAAATTCAACCTAAATATTTGTTTTTTTTAATTTCAGAATAAAGTAGGAAGGATTTTGGTAGAAGAAATAGAGACAGGATGTCACAGCTTCAACTGTGCAGCCTCTTCAATAGAGTACGAGGGAGGAGCTAAGAGATTAGGTCATAATTCTGCTTATACCTGGATTAAAAACAAAAATCAACGAAAGAAGGAAATCCACGGGAACAACGGCAGACCTAAAAGTCCAAGAACAGTCGCATAGACAAGAACAGAAAGGACAGATGAGAACCTGATTCCATTCACTGAGCGCAGGAGGCAAACCATGGAGTTGGTGCTGGCTGACATTGAGATGTTCCATTTGAACTTCATCACAAATCCCAGAGTGCTTCGTCTCTCTGAGTGACGGCCTGCCACTAAAATCCACCCAGAACCAGACTATACCAATGGCAACAATGAGAAGTAGCCAGAGATAGAAGAGTTTCCTCCTCCATCTCCTCACGCCGCTAGGAACATTCACGGGCTCCTTAGCTTTCTTGAACTTCAAATTTTGGTGCAACTTCCCATTATTGGCAGAGAGCTCGAAGTTTGGAGGCATTGCAACTATACACCACCCGCGAATTCTTACGAAAAGCCTCAGCACAAGACCGCACAAAGGAAACAAACTCATTAAACTTAGAATCCCAAAAGCAGGGGAAGCTCTCTGAAACCTGTTGGGAGTTTCCAGTAGAACTCAAACCCCAAACTCCACTAAAAGTTTCCACTTTCTCATAAGCCCAACAATGAGGAGCTGTTCATAAGCTGAGAATGAAAGCAACCACTCTTGATTTTCACCAAGAAGACAAAGGGATCTCTTCTGATTTCTCCACTGAAGAATAATTACTGGATCTCTCTTGAATTCATCGCTCTATGCGCCTAGAAGTAGGAAAGAACAATCAAGAAGCTCACTTCTTCTCCTTGAAGAGCCCAAAAGTGGGGATGCAATCATGCCACACAAAGGAGCTGTACCAGAAGCCAGCTATTAGTTTGGGTAACCTGTGAGGGAATCATTAATGGAGTAGGAAAAGCTTTGACCTTTTATCCTAATCCATTGTTTCTGGTTGCCATCCTCCCTATTCTTCGGCATCTCCATATAGCCAAAAGAAGTATCAGGTTAACTTCCGCAGAGGACCCGGCTGCTCTGTCTGAGAGAAAGATGAAGAGAGATGAGCCCCAACTTTATTTTTGCCAGAAATCCAACCTTGGATGAATGATCAAAGACTTGTTAACATTAAAGCTTCTACTCTCCCTCTCTCTCAATCTCTCTCTCTCACCGTAGGTTGGGTAGCATTATTGCCTCATCATCCAGTGGACGAAGGTTAGGCAAAAGAAAGTGAAGCAGAAAATTACCCAAGAATTGAAAAGGGAAATAAATCTGATTTAAAAAATACGAGCATATTTTACACTAATCTTCTCCTTGATTTTTTTCTTGTTCTCTAATTAATTTCGCTTTTGTTTTTCTTTCTTCCCTTTATTAGGCAACTGAAGCCTTCTTTTAATTTACCACATAGAAGAAAAATAAAGGAAAATCATGCTGAAAGATACAAAGTTTGAGGGTGTTTCTATTTATGAATAACACAACCTTTGAGAAAGGATAAACCTTTTGGCTTTTACAGGCACCACAGTCATTTAATTGTAAAAGGGCTTTGAGAAGAGTATCATTGATTCATGAAAATATGTGTAACTTCCCATTTATAATGTAAGAGCCCTAGAAGAAGAAGAGTATTCCCCCGTTAATCGATATGGGGAATGGTAAAGCTGCACGTGATCATCTATCATTGGGCTGTGTCCACCCGGAATCCCTTGCTAACTTCGATCAGTGATATTAATACTTTTCAAGCTCTAATAATCTCAAGTATTTCTCTCAAGTTCAACCCTTTTACCATCCGTTAAACTCTTGCAGATGGGTAATTAAGAAAAGGACAGCGAGGGTTGAAAAAGGCTGCAGAGATACCAAACAAAGGCTTGGAAGCCTAGAGGAGAATTAGATGTGGTTTGCTTTTGAACTCCATTCTGAAAGATGGACACTGTTTGAGCAAGACAAGAGACACAGAGATAGAGAGAGAGAGAATAGAAAATCACCTATTAATGGGAAGGTGCGGGGAGAGGGTGCACACGTATGTATCAGATTATCAACCTCATGGAATGCAATAAGACTTTGGAATATATGTTAATGATGTGGGCATCAATGAAAATGTATGTCAGCTATATCCCTTACCCACCAGCTTAAATTACTATTATTTCTGGATTGAAATGGTGAACAAAAAACATTATGAACAATTAAAATGGATTTGAGAACTAGGGAATGGTGGAGGATAAAAAAGAAAGCAAAAGTCGGGGATTACTACGTCCACTCTCCTAGCAAATCATGATTAGCTAGCTCGACCACTAAAAGGAGATCTCTTTGCCTTTCTTCTTTTTCCCTCCCATTATGAGAAGAATAGTATGGTAAATGGTAATAGAAACTTGAGAAAGGAGAAAGATGGAAGAATACACAGAGATCAAACCTCCATCTCTTATTTTCAAATTGAAAGTAAGGACAGTCGGCTCACATTAGTTTTGGTTAATCAACATGGACAATTTATTCTTTTGTTGGGGTTCGTTTGACTGGTTTTTCGCAAATTGACAGGTAGGCAGAGAGTTTTGGCAGCATTTCCAAGTACATTTCCCCTGGATCCAAATCCAAGCATGTGACACTAATAAATCTAACCATTAATCCCACCATTAATTATAGTTAGTTGCTGGTGGTTTATAATTTCTTTCTAAATTAGCCTTAGTCACTATGTGGTTGCTCTGTTCTTTTCTGTAACTCACTCATTAGCAAGCGCACCACCATGCACAATCAGAATCAAGTTTCTACATGATAGATACATAATCATCAAATGAAAACAGCGGCAAAGTCAGTTCCATATTTTCCCTAATCTAGTCGGTACGGTATGCGAGACTGCTGTAATTTTGAGGCTCAGGGTGTAGACAGAGAGGAATAGGAGAGACAACGGCCAGGATGATGAGGATGAGGGCATGGGAAGAAGCGACAGATGCGGTGGGGCCCATGACAGCTTGCTTCCTCTGACATCTCACGTTGCAGATGCAATTACACTGCTTTTGTCTTGCCATCCATCCACAACCAAAGCCACAACCACAACCGCCCTTTTTCGTTGTAAAAATGGAGTGCGAGAAAAATATACTATAATAATAGTCCAATGAAGCAGAGGAGCTCGACACGTCAGCGAACACGTACTGACGTGGGGTCAATGGCGGGACCCACTCTTGCCCATTCGGTTATAACAGTGGGAAGGAGGAGAGAGGGAGGGGAAAGAGAGAGAGTTCGTCAGACAGACAACGACACGTTACTATACGACAGACAGACGTGGAGCTGACCGTAGGCTACCGTAGCCCTCCCGTCCGACCCCACACCCTAGGAGCTCAGCTTAGCTGCAAAATTAGCATCAGAATAGCTTTTAGCTGTTTCTCCCATGAAATTACTGTTCAGCCCCTGGTCTATTGTTAAAATATCTGAATCGCCAACGCCTCCCCGTCCCCGCCCTTTCCCCCTTATTTTTTTCTTTTTCTTGGAGGAAAACAAATCTGAGAAAGTGTGTGTGTATGGGATTAATAATCATGCAAGTGTGTGTTCTTCTCTTCTTTTTCTCTCCCACACGGGCCACCATCAACCGATGCAGAAGACAGTGATGGGATGATCTCGATGTGGAGGGGTCTCTCTGTGGTCCCCCGTTTATTGTTTATTGTCTTAGCATTCCAGACGATGATGTGCTACAAATTCGACAACTGGAGAGCGGTTGGGGAAGAAGAAAAAGTTGATCGGATTTTTTTCCTTTTAAGAAGAAGAAGAAGGTCTTTGTATTTGATGAGCACAAGCAGACCAATTGTTGAAAATATGGGATGGGGTCATCATCATGCCGGTAAATTAGAGCCAATTAATTTTTTTTATTTATGTAAGCAAGCTCCAGAGAAAAAAATTTGTTGTTGAGGGTCCGGTCAAACAACATACTCTTCTTTTGAGGTCCAAGATAGCAGCATGTATGTAATCCCTTGATCATATTAAGAAAAATGGGGGAGGGAGGGGGAAAGAGAGTATCTTGGGTTAGATAATGTGAGGAATGTGATTTTGCTCGGTGGGGGTTGAAGTTGAAGGTAAAAAGAAGATTCTTGGCACCCTATATGTCTGTACATGTAATGGGTTCTCTGTTTCTCTTTATGGAAATTTTCTTTTCAATATTTTAATTCAAAGTTGCCATGAAACACTTAGAACAGGACAGCACCCACTTCAAAAGAATAATAAATTACAGACGAAAATCTTTGCAGCCATTGCTTTTGCGGGGAGCCGTCTTTTTGAGCATATCTTCTTGTATACCCTTCTCAGTCATTTCCTGCACATTAATGAATGTCAAACTGTATCCAACCTTCCATGGGAGGAGGGAGGAGGGAGGAGGGAGGAGGGAGGGAGGGGTCCGTGCTCTTTTATCTTATTCATGGGTACCCCTTTTTCCCCCTTCAAAACAAAACAGATAATCAAACTGAAATATTGTCTCTTATTAGTACATAAGATGAGTTTTAAATTGACAAAAAATATACCTAATAAGACATTAGCTTGATTTTTGGTGAGAGATATCCTCCCATAACTCCCCTGTGGTCCATTTCATTAATTAGTGAATTAATAATGAGTGGGCACATCTCCTTTTCAATGAGTCAGCCCCTCGTGACATGGACAAGACTTTGGGTGCTACAAAAAACATGAATTGGGCACATATAAGGACATGTACACCTGTGTTCCTACGCAGGTCATACTGGGGATGAGAACTTAAATGCCAGCCTCTCGTTGATGTATCTATGAAGGCTGCCGGATTCCTTTAAATAAAAGCAGACAGTTGAAGTTGAGCAGGCTTTGGTCTTTCACTACGCTGTCTCCCACCACAAAAGAAATAAATAGTTGGTGGAAGTTCATGGAAATGCACAAACAAAGTTGAGTTACACTCAACCAGCTTCAATGTGCATGGTTACAGGCCTTACCTCCCCAGACGAAGTCCTCAACTCCAAGCCTCCAACACGCTCCTCCATATATATATATATATATATATATAGCTCTAAGGCTCCTCCATATATTAATGATAAACTACCAGACTACAGTAGATGCACAGAGAAAAAAAGACAAAAGGATGGCCCTTCTCTATAACAACAGGACATGCAATCATGCTCCTCATATAACATAAGACCTGCAGAGGCAGATTGAGTTTTGACCCCCCAGGAACCCTGCACTGAAATACTGCTTACCATCCGAAACATCCGCTATTTGCTTCAGCAGGATCAGAACGAACTTAATAAGACAGTCTAATGTTAGCTTGGGGATTCACAGTATCTACTCCATAGGCATAGGCCCCGTTTCGCTCCTAACAGTCCCAGGCAAACTTCCCAATTCAATTGCGGTTACCATGAGCTTACCTGCATCAGGGAAAAACCTGTGCTGCATCAATATTGCCTCCACAGAGCATTCCAAGTCCCTCAACTCCAATCCCTCCTGCCTCAGTGGCATCACCTCATCAAAACCGTCCTCAAAAGTTTCTGCCTCAGGCCCGTAGCACCGGCATGAAGCCTGAAATAAAACTGTTCTTCTCAGTTCCCACAATGTCTGTTCATCGCTCCACCCTTCTGCCATGGATGCACGGTACATTTCCCCCCAGTCATCTCCATCAGCAGCATTCTTCCAGCAATTCTCCAAGAGAGCTCTGTGCCGCCTCCGGAAAGAGGAGCTGGTCCATGCAAATATCTCAAATGCCTGCATTGTGAGCTCATTCTGATTGCTACTCAGGCACAGAACAATGAGATCTTCAGGACGCAGAAGCCGTCTCCCAATGTCTTGCTTTGCTTCTCCGTCAAGGTGTTCCATTAGCTCTTCCTATTAGAGGAATCGTGGATATATATTATTCTACTTGATAGTTCCTTATTCTCAAAATGTGATCATCTTTAAGTAAATAGTACTTCAAAAATCAAGCACACCTGCAACTTGAGAATTCTCGAATCAGCCTCAAGGCGTTTCATTTTAGCCTCCTTATCTTCATCAGCACCTGTTGATTAAAAAACCAACAGAAATAAAGGAAACCAATAACAAGATCAGTCAGCAATTTGCAGTCAAATTCAACTGCAATAAAACAGATTGGAATTATCATAAGTCAACTGACCAGCCATAGCAGCTATCTTTGCTAGGCTGAGGAAACGCTTTCTGTCAACTAGGGATAAATCTCTATAGTTTGACTCTGCTTCATATTCTGCCTCTACGCAAGAGCTCTCATCTTGAGACAGAGCTAATTGGTGGAGAATTTCTGAAGCCAAGGGAAACTGATGAACGTAAACCTCATGAAGCCATAGGAGATTGCAGTGTTGTTTGAGAAAAATAGCCAGCTCTTCTTGAAACTCTTCTCCTAGCCTTAAAATCTTGGAGAATCGTTGTCTTGCATAGAGCTGTTTAAATACATAGTAACTAAACCCTCCTTTTGGTCCTGCACTTTCTTGCTGCACAGTCAAGTGATCCGCATAAAAATTAGCATCTCTTATTATTTACGACAAGCATTTGTTCAGATTAAGAAAAAACCTTGGACATGATAAATTTCACTAATGTGACACCAAACTAATTCTACTGCAAAAGATGAAAAAAATGTAAAACTGAATGTTGGCCAAGTAAATGCAGATGATATTAAAGATCTATTGCCACTCCATTCCATCACATGCATGTCAATGGCAAGATATTAAATTATACATCATCCACTTGATAAAATAACAGAAATGCCATCCCTTAATGGTGAACCAGAGAGAGAAGATGGAGAAGAGTTGGGAAAAATGTTGAAGAGTTTACTCTCAACTCTGTAAAAACAGGATATTGCAGCTAATATCACATTTGGAGGAGAGCCAGAGCTTATGTGCCCACAGAAAATAGGATTAGAAATCTTCAAACTACAGTATTAAAAATGTTGAAAAGTTTACTACTCAGTATAAATCCATTTTGAACTACAGTATATTTTGATGACCGCACAAGAGAAAGGGCAAATCCATACCATGAGATTCTTAAGCAGCACTGTGTCATTGAGATCGCAGCATATATTCCATAAAGTGCTATAACACTCATGCTGCTTCCCCATGCAAATCAAACGCGAGAGAAGGTCTTTATATATATCGCCACGCTTTCCATCTACTTCAATAGAATCCTGCAGGATGAAATCGTTGGAAATGATTAGGATGATTTACGAGGACTAGCCACTACGAAAAAATAAAATAGGGAGGTAAGCAATCACCTGCTGCCCTGTTAGGGATACATCTTTTATCTGTTGATACAGAGAATCCAATAGTGCATCCCTCCTGCTCCAGTACTCCTCCAACAGTGCTTTTTCCTGTTCTGCACGTTCAACTTTTGCAGTGATTGCACCAGTATAAGCTTCAAGTAGAAGCTCAGTCAATGCTTCTAGTTGAGTAAACATAATTGATTTTGCAGACAATGTGTCAAAGGTTGCCTCATTTAACCGCTGAAACATGAAAGAAGCAAGACTCCAGAGTCCATTACGAACCACAAGCTGGCAATACCAAGGAGCTAAGCCCTCAGATGGCGGGTACCAAAGATTATATTCCTTTCTGTAGTCCATGGCAGTACGAATTATGGTAACACATGCATCAGAGATTTCAAAAGCTCTGCGGACCTGAATTCCTACAGACTGCTCTAAGCTAACCAAATAGTCCAACTGCTTCTCCAAGCAGTAAAAAACCTCCTCAAGATAAGAAACCTTGCTGTAGAATACCTCAGAATTGTCTCTATCCATCAGAAGAACTGTATTTCGGCGAGTTCTCTCACCAACTACTTGAATAAGATTCCCGAGAGCATTCACGGTTTCATAATCAGAACCAGAATAGGAGGATTCAAGCACTGTTGAACGGTTCTGGCTGATTATGTGTTGCAGTTCTCTTAGATGAATCATTCCAGATAGCTTCTCACCATGCTCCAAAATGTTTTGCAGTGAACTTCCTGCAAGAATGCAACTGGGTTGAAGCTTTAGAAAGGACTAACACACCAGGACATTACCTACAGCAGACTAGACCTTTTTCAGTAAAAGGAGATGTAGTTCATTATAGAAAAAGGTTGGGCATGTTAAAACGCTACCTGCAAGGGGTCTTAATTTAATAACATGAAGCTCAGAGGTTTGAACAGAGATGGAGAATACTTTGACGACTGATTAACTTATGATATCAAGTCAAAACAGACAAAGAGATGGCCCTACTCTGTTTAAAGCATAATTCCTCATGACACTTGGACAGTGCAAGAAATTGGAGGAACTTTTGATGCTTCTGCTGCTTATCCTTCAATTGGGTGGAGACAACAGCCATGGACACTATTTCAGCCCCCCTAGTTGTTGTCCAGTGTTTAGCTAAGGTGTCAACAATAGACTTGCTAGCCCTTGTAAAAACATTAGCCTCTCCCTCCCTGTCAAATGCTCCAGCATTTTTAAGCTTCTCAAATGAACCATCAACCTGCCCAGAGAGCAAAAAATCTTGGAAAAGATGACTAAGCAAAGCCTCTGATTCCTCATCCTGAGCAGCATGCTGGGCTATGCCACTCATGATAGCTCTCTGCCTATCCCCAGAGTCCAAAGCACCAGAACTAGAACCTCTCAGAGCAATTTCACCAGAAAATGTCAGCTTACTTCTCTCCTCCTGTGCAGATCTTCCATTTGAGATCTCCTTACGAGGCAGACCTCGCTCAACACCCCCAAATACAACAGCTTTTTCAGGTATCGCCCATATTCCTGCTTTCTCTGTTAGAACAACCCATGCACCTTCCTCAGAGTCATCAGCAGAAGGAAGAACTGAAGCATCCAGCACTTTTCCAGCATCATAAGGCAAATCAAACTGATAGAGTCTGGTAGAATTTTTGTAATAATGGGAAACTGTAGCTTTTCCATCGTCAGAGAGTATGATTATTGACCCGGGGGGCCTACCCCCAACACAGAGTCTCAGAGAGAACGAGAAATCTTCATTATTCTCCAATCTGGCTTTAGGAATTATTACTTGAATGGGAGCTTTATTCTCCAAGATCCGGCCCTGTATGGACCCCTCAATGTCAGATGAGATATTAAGCCCGGATTTGTACTGCATTGTGAGAAGGGAATATTGTGTGTAGCTTGAGCCACTCACTCTGTCCTTGCACAAAATTGCAACAAGAATTGTAATTACTTTTCCACTTTCATCTACCTGTAGATCCAGGGGCCAAATCTGACTCTGACCATCAAGGCATTTCTCGATACCAAGATCACCATCATCTCCAATAATCTCATCAGACCACATCTTTGACACTTCCAGATCAGAAGAAAGTTTCAGAGTAAAACATTGTATTTCATTATCTGTCAATAGAAAGAATTGTCGATTTATATCCTCGAACGAAGACTGATGATAGCGCCAAACCAATGACCTTGGATACCCTTTACCCCAACTGTCCTTGGCAGTATCATTTCCTTGCGAATGAGAACTTGATAAACATTTATAAACAATTTTCTGACTTATACCATAGCGAGAGCAGTGAAATTGCCAAATCTCCCCTTTACAACTGCAGGCTAGGGCAACACATTCTTCTTGGTCATTATGAATAGGAGAAACAATCAGAGAGTTAAAAGCATGTGGAACGGTGGAACTGCTTCTGACTCTGCTACTTTGTCTCTGCCTCTTTGAGGCAATATTCTCCCCAGATGGTGTGGAAACTGTACTCAGTTCATCCTCTGAAACAACACTGCTAACAGGAGCAGTTTTCATGTCGGAATAGATGTTGTGCCAGTATATAACTGATTGAGTTTTTTTATTATACATGACAACGCCCATAGATTTGCACTCTTGTGCAACTCTTCCCAGACTTTGAAGTGATGTATCCCACTTCACAAAACACAGTAACCAATCACTTCCTTGGTGCATGCCAGAGTCACTACCTTCAGCTTCAGCTATTCTTGAAGGAATTGTGAGGGAAGTGAAGTTTTCTGAAGCAGAGGGTGACAAGTAATCCCATATAAAGGCTTTTTCTCCACTAACAATCCAAGCAAGGGAAGTTGCACGGTCCATTCCACCGGATATGCAGTTTCTACCTGCTCCGCAAGAACAATTTATAGAACAGATTATCGCATTATAGTTCCACTGCATAATGCTTGCTTTCTAAAATCTTCAGAATCTAGAAAACAATTAGAATAGAGAATACCAAGAGATTGCTTTTCACAAAGAATGGCCTGTTCATCACGAAGAACCTGGGGGAACTCTCCAACAAATACAGGCTTAGATGGATCCACCTTGCCAGCTTCATTATCTTCCTTTGCGGCTGAAACACTGTGTAAAAAGATAGAGAAACCAGCATATATGCAAAGTGGTTACAAGAGGAAAATTCTAACAGATTGTTTAAAATGGTGCTACTTAGTTAAGCAACCACTTGAAATCACCACCTTTGCCAATTGATAACCAGAAACCGTTGCACTAGTCAGCATACAGAATATGAACGGTAAATATGCAAAATAAAGAATGCAAAAACGCAATAATATTTTGAAAGTGTGGAATTGAAAGAGAATGCATATTCGAAAATTTTGTCCCAATATACAAGCATGAAGATGAGTTCGAGTAGAAGAATCTTTTCCATTGATTTCAAGCTACTTTAATTTCCTAAGAGTACATAGGATTTCAAATTAGAATAACTTCGCCAGACTCGCGGGGATAACATATTCACCTTAGACCAAGATTACTAGACAGATCAGCACCAGATTCGTATAGAGTCGATCAAGTTCACCATAAATCAAAGAAACAACATAAGACAATTTCACAAACAGATTAGCACAAGTAGGACGGAATGAAGAATTTAAGAGGCCGACTTAGCTGACAGAGCCAAGGGGAAGAGTCCGATTACCGGGCCAAAACGGAGAGGCGAGGGGCCCAAGGAGCAGGAGTTCCAGTACTAGGGCGATTGGGAACTCGGTTTTCAGACGCCGGAGTATCCGGAGAGGCCGCAGCCACCTGGCCTCCCCTCCGGGATCTCGAGTTCAGTCTTTTCGTACCTGGAGAGAACATACTTCGTTGCTCACCAGTCACCAGAGAGACCGGGGAGAGGAGGGGAAAGGGTTTGAATCGAAGAGGGGGAGAGAGCATGTTTCACAACGTAAATGGGCCTTAACAATAATGGGCTCATACGGCCCAATATATATTTATCTTTATCACCGGCCCATGTTACTCCAATACTATAATATTAAAATATTAACTATTTCAATATGATACAATAATTGGGTTAGTAGCAGTGTAGTACGAGGCAGTGAAGTCTAGTCACATTAAACGGCGAATGAATGAATGATCGTGGAAAGTTCGCGACTCACGGAGAAACGAAAAAGAGAACGCTCCTCAATTGGATTGGTCAATAATATATTTATGTGAAATAATAAATATTAATCATAATTAATATTCCTTTTGACGTTAAATTAATTCTAGAGGCTTGTTTATTAGGCGCATAAAGTCCATCTTTCATCTCTAGACTTCAACTGGCGTGTATATATTCCCTTAATAGCTTTGTAAAATAAGGAAAAATGACGGCTTAAAGAGAACGATTAAGTAATGAAGTGAAAGTGATTATATATTATGTGCAAAAATGGTTGACACATGAAGAACCAGCTGCGTGCATGGGAATGGGATGGGCCTCTCCCTCCTCCCCCTACAATCTTGTCCGCGACCGGAGACGCGTTGACGGGGAAGCTGCATCCAAAAGTCAAAGCCTCCATTATAGGAATTATCTACCCCTATCAAGCATGCTATTCTCTCTCTCAAAACTGTGTAGTATATGGGGCTCATCTCTTTCAATCAAGAGACAAGGAAGAAAAAGAAAGACTGAGGAACAAGACAAATGCTCTCCTTCCTTCATGCACGGTATGATTGTATGGTCATCTAAGCAATGTTGTCGAAGTTGCCATGCGCGTGCATGCCCCCCTCTCATTCTCACCCATTGGACGCTTAATTAGAAAAAATACCACCTGAAAATATGTATGCATATTATATATATATATAGCTGAGAAAAATATAGAGGAATAAAATATTATTAATTGAAATACATGCCATGGTATGTTGACGAAGTGGGTGCTCGGTAACATATAGATATATAGCGGTGCACGCTGTCACAGCAAACCCTAGAGAACGAGGATACTGCCAAATTACAAGTCTCCATGTGTTCCCTCCTTTTCACCATTTACACGTCATCCCTCCCTCTACTTTCTTGATTTGCTGGCCCCTTTTGTTTTCCAGTTCTAGTTCCTACTTCCTTGTCTTGGGGTAGTGGCTTGGTGTGCTAATGGATGGCGCCTGTGCTAATGAATCCACTGATTACTAGTCACAAGCTCCATCCAATAGCAGTTGAAGTTCATCTGAATCCCAAGCAGTTGGTCGCCTGCAAAATCCCGACAAACAATGGCCAATCCCATGCGAAGAGAGCTTCCCAAAAAGGGTTTCAAGATAAGAAATGTGGTGGGCCTTCGAAATGTCCCCCCTCTATTCACTCGGGAGAAAGACGAGCGCCAAACAGTATTGCAACATGGCCTTAAAGGATCCTTCACTTTGTTCAACAGTAATGTATAATTTATGAAAGTAAATATGCAGCGAACTACTTGAGCTTATCTATGCCGGAGATGTTATGTATAACCTCGCTCCTACACAGTAACCTTGTACGTCAATATCCTATCAATGATCGAGTCTAGTGTTACACCCCACCCATGCCATACCAAATACACCCGCAAGCCGAAACCGGATATGGAGACGCAATACTTGATCTCTGTCAAAAGTTTCTCTCAAGGAGTTGAAGTTTTCCGTCATCTCAAACTTTAAAGGTCCCCATTGTCAATGCTCAATGGAGCATAGATGAGAAATTTGCGGGGACGATGCTGGATCTTGCTAACAGAAGAGACAAGAGGAATAATTTCCATGAACTACACGACTTTACTCCGAGCAATTTCATGCTATGGGATGGGAGGCCAATCACATCTCAAAACTTGGAAATTGAGACAACCCTGCAATCATTCCACAAAAAATGATCAATCCCATCCAAGAAGAGCTTCCTCCACATATCAATACCACTTTTTTTCTATCATAGAGCATTACTAAACCCGTTTCTTTTCCTCACTCGTGCATGCTTGTCCTTTTTTGAAGAAAACTAGGGTTACATTGTCATGTATTGGATTATCCCATGAGCTGTCCAATCCAACCCAGCCCACACCACTCTCATATTGGCGTGCTGTGACATGATTGAAGTTCCAGCAGCACTCATCATATATTCAACTCATGTTAAACTTTTTCACTCAATAAAAAACTATTGCCCAAGTCCATAATTATACTAGTCTTTAGTGGGTAACATTCCCCTCGTTTCATTGAACATTAAGCAAAACCAAATAATTGCCCCTTATACCTGCCATGTGAAAAGTAAAACAAATCTTGAATGTGCTTTGTTTATCCCACAATTTCGCAGCAATATAATCCAGGTTGTTGTGTTGTTCCACAAAAATTCTAGAATGGTGAAAATCATATATATATATATATATATATAGCAACATATCAAAAAATTCTATTTAGGGGATGAAAATCAACTTAACCCTACAAATTTGAACTATATATGGACCAAATGAAATGCATTTTTTTTAAATATAAACAAATTTTACTACCTATAATATTACATTTTAATTATTTTTATGAAATAAAAGAGGCCGTGTATAGTATAATATTATAATATTTCATTAATAATTCATATGCTATTTAATCTTTTTATTTTATCTCAATCCATTCTTATTTTAAAATTAAAAAAATGTATAATTAGTGCTCACTTTTTCTTTAAATATTTTTGTATAGGACATTTTTTGCCCACACCTCTCAACTTATATTAATTAAAAATAAGTTTGTTGAGACATCATGTCTACAGAGCATTGACTAAAGTTTGTCATGATCAACCAAGTGAAGAGTATAATTAGCTACCTACCTTAGTAAATATACTATTTATCACGTGATTATCTCTAACTTTTGTTACCCACATTGTGTTTTCAATTATGTACATAAAAAAATTGTTTTTTTTAATATTATGGTTGATATAAAAGCTAATGATTTACACCTGATGCTCTTTTTTTTTCATGGCTTTTCTCCATTGCTTTATGACTAATAATAATAAGATAAGCACTTGCACGCTGGGACGACTCATTTCTCCTCACTGGGGCCGTTCTGCTTCCCTCTGGCCTTCAGTTCCACTCGACTCATCTTTCCCTCCGGAGACCCCCAAATCATCTCTCCAACTCCGGCATGGTGACCAAAAAGAGGGCTCCAATTGATTTCCTCCTAAAGGTTCGATTCTGATTCCTTGCGAACGATTTAAGATATCTTTACTCTTCCCTCAAGAAAAAGACACAGGGTCGTTTTCTCTTTCCCCGACAAATTTATCATGTCCGTCAGTCTGGTCTGTCTTCCACTTTATTTCATTTGAGAGATGCTCTGCTCATGGAACTAAATTAAGGGGATTTGTTCGGACAAGTTTGAGTTCGGAGCTCCTGCTTTTGCAGCTCGTGAGTTTCTTCAGGAGATGGGTTTGGTGAAGAAACTGGAAAACGTAAGTCTTCTGCTTGCACTTCCTGGGTTGCCTGTTCTGCGCGATTTCCTTATTCACCTTATCATAATTTCGAATTATCTTAGCTGGCCAAGTTTCTACCTTTGCTCGAGTTTAGTAGTGGCTTTTGTACATGTTCTTTTCGTCAAGGACGTTTGGTTTTTCAGACTTGCTACCAGAGAGAAAAAAAATAGTTCCTTTCACTTTCTCCATCAACGATCACAAGGATTGCCGAATTTCTGAACCCATCTGAAATTCTTGTCTCGTGACCCAGCAGCTAACCTGATCCATGATTTCAATTCAACCATTTTACTCTAAGTTTCCCTAGTCTCATTATATTTATTTAGGAAGAAACCCCAATTGTTTATCATGTGTATTCAGATTTGATTGGTTGGCATGATTAACCTAAGGCTCTGTTACTCTGCAACTCGAGTAAGCCGTATCATGTGAATCTAGCCGTGATTATTGTTTCTATTATGTTGGATGATGGTATTTGCTTGAGTGTTTGAATTGCTTCAGTGCATTTTTTTCAATATTTTTCCTCTGTGCCATGAAATAGCATAAGATGTAACTGGTGCTCATTATGTTCTGCTTGGACTCTATATCAGGTGCCCGTATCCTATAAGTTGGCAGACAAAGTTCATCATCACCTTGTAACGAGATTGATGGTATCCTAAAAGGCTTGAGCAAGTGAACACGGTTCATATAAATAAGTTCCATCATGCATGCATCACAGCAATATAGGAACTTGAGAATGCCCAAGAGAGTGTGTTATCAAGTGACACAAGACCTGGAGCCTTACCCAGCCCCATTTCACTCAGACCTGTTGGGAACCCATTTCTACACCCAGAACTATCTTAGGAAGTATTGCACGCTGGACTCATCCTCTTCCACGGGGAATCCCATATCAACTCAAGACCATATCCTGCAACACTGTGATCCGCAGCATTCCCCTGATGATCACACTCGAACCTCCTCAATCAGCGGCTCTTGCCTCACCGACGAATCGGATGAACTCAGGCACAAGCTGAGGGAGCTAGAGACCGAGATGCTGGGACCTGATGACCCTGACGTGTTCTTCGGTAACCACAATAATTATGGAGAGTCCGACTTATCCCTCTCTTGGAGCATATTGATTAACCCAATGTCTACATCTTTGGGCGATGTGAAGCAATTTCTTGTCGACTCAGCGAGGGCGGTAGCAGAGAATGATTATTCCACAGCGCAATTATTGATGGGTAAGCTGCGTGGGATGGTCTCAGTTTCTGGAGAACCAATTCAAAGGCTAGGGGCGTACATGTTGGAAGGGCTAGTGGCGAAGTTGGCCTCCTCGGGAAGTTTCATTTACAAGGCATTTAAGCTCAGAGAGCCTGAGAGCCCCGAGCTCCTCTCTTACATGCACATCCTGTATGAAGTTTGCCCATACTTTAAGTTCGGGTACATTTCTGCAAATGGGGCTATAGCAGAGGCCATGAAGGATGAGATGCGTGTCCACATTGTTGACTTCCAGATCGGGCAGGGTTCTCAGTGGATCACCCTTATCCAGGCTTTTGCCGCACGGCCTGGAGGCCCCCCTCACATCCGGATCACGGGTCTAGATGACTCCATGTCAGCTTATGCCAGGGGAGGCGGGCTGGAGATCATCGGTAAGAGGCTCTCGAGCCTTGCAGAATCATTTCGGGTCCCCTTTGAGTTCCAAGCTGTTGCAGCTGTCTCAGGACATAATGTGAAACCTGGGGACCTGGGTATCCGGCCAGATGAGGCCCTGGCTGTGAACTTGGCGTTTGTTCTCCATCACATGCCCGATGAGAGCGTGAGCACCCAGAACCATCGAGACCGGCTCCTGAGGATGGTCAAGGGGCTCTCTCCAAAGGTCGTCACTCTCGTGGAGCAAGAATCCAATACAAACACCACACCCTTTTATCCTAGATTCTTGGAGACTCTTGACTATTACGCAGCCATGTTTGAGTCAATCGACATGGCGCTGCCTAGGGAACACAAGGAGAGGATGAACGTGGAGCAACACTGCCTCGCGAGAGATGTCGTGAACATAATCGCTTGCGAGGGGGTGGAGAGGGTAGAGAGGCACGAACTCCTGGGGAAATGGAGGTCCAGGCTTTCTATGGCCGGATTTAGTCCGTACCCTCTGAGCTCCTTAGTGAATGCCACCATCAAGACACTGCTGGAAAACTACTCGCACAAGTACAGGCTCGAGGAGAGGGATGGAACGCTCTATCTGGGGTGGATGGACAGGGATTTGGTCTCTTCTTCCGCATGGAAATGAGTGGACCTTTGAAAAGAACGTCATCGGAATGCGAACATTGTATCCTTTTTTTTTCTCTCGAAATCATGTAATAGCTTGTAGGGAGGGAAACCCTATCATCTAAAGCTAAATAATTTGGAATTAAATTATAAAATGTCAAGATGGCCGAGTTGGTCTAAGGCGCCAGTTTCAGGTACTGGTCCGAAAGGGCATGGGTTCGAATCCCATTCTTGACAAAATTATATATTTTCAGATCTGACCAAGATTAGGATGTGTACGCCCACCATAGTACTATTCCTCAAATATATATTATTTTTCTTAAAGTAATTATAGTTTGGCCGCACTTTAGAGTTTGTTAATTTCTTGCGGAAGTTTCTAGTTAGGGAGAGCAATATTCAGATATGTCCACCAAATCTGGTCACAAATCAACCACGTTATCACAAGTCTCAACACTTTACACCAATTAGTCACACCTTAATATAATTTATAGATATTAATAAGGTATTTAAAAAAATAAAACTCTAATTTAGAAATCTCACCTTCACAACATTAAATTTTTTTCTTTGCCCTCCGAAAAACACGGAAATGAGCATAAAAAAGATGCAAGAAAAGCTCATATAGATTATATATATTCGGTAAAATCATCATCCAAGTTGTTACATATACCGGAATATGCATTTGGTGTACAAATGTCCGTCCATATGCCCCTAGAAAGCAAGCAAAAGTCCTAACACTCACCCTCCTCGGTTATAGTCTCCATCCAATATCATCCGCCACACCCCCTACATCAACAGAGCGTACCTTATACTATCACTGACCACGAGCTGGTTCATCTCCGAGGCCCTAGTGGAATCGCCGGATGTCCACGCGACGTCAGCCCCGTTGTTACAGCCGACAGGCGGCTGCACGAGGCACGCTGATAGAACCGAGAGAGGGGCTCGGATAATAACGCCGTAGAGCACGGAGGAGATCCTTGGCCGGGGAAGCCCTCCTGCGTTGCCCCCCTCCGCTACGAAGACCTGTTCCTCGCCGGCCACCGCGTCCCTGCCGCCGCTGAAGGAGTGCTCGTCTGCCACCCGAGGGCTCTTCCTTATGTTGCAAAGGTTTTGCCTCACGATCGAGAGTATCCACCACATAGCTAGCTAGCTAACTAGTCCGTACCTGCTTCTAATATTCGTGGCGGATGGAGCAAGGTGAAGGTGAAGGTAGGTATAAAGGATAAGTGTGGAGAGTCCCTTGAGGATGGGTGCAGGCTCTCCTATTGTGGAAGTAGGTAATGGCAGCTGGTTCTTGTTGGAGTCATTCATAGTGCTTGTATATATCGACAACACAACTAGAAGGTCAATTCTTCCTTTTTTTTCCCTTAAAAAATATTATTTAAATAGAATTTCCATGGATTTAGAAAATACGGGTAAGGTAGGGAAATTGTACTAATTTTAAAGCAAAATCAAGAACATATAAATATGATTAGAGATAGTCATAATACTTTCAACTCTTGTATAATAAAAAGCAATGGAAATTGATGTAAAAAGCCTTTTGGCCGACTAAAATAAATTTCATAATCTGTTAGAAAAAAAAATATATATATATATATAATGATTTCAGTGGACATTCACTTATACCAAGAGCCTTTATTTTTTATTTTTTCATTTGGTGGGGGTCTCTACTTTGAGGCCCAAAAAAGTTGTCTAAATTATGCGCAAAGAGTTATCGATTGGTATTAAGTTAACACGTGAAATTGGGATGGAATAATTGATCAATAAAAAGATAATAAGAATGGACCATTAAAGTATATAAGATGGAATAATTGATCAAATATTATTATAAAATTATAAAATTTAGTTATTTTATTTAATAGCATATTCTTATCTTACTAACTACAAAAAAACTGTCAATATTACTTTAAATCCTAAAAATCCATGAATGACAATGATAAATTTGATGGGAAAGAAAAGGGGGGTTAGCTGCTGGAATATTATTGATGGACATGATGATTGTTTATGAGAAGTGGATGAACGTTAGTTAATTAGGAGGTGAGTGTTATGATCTTGGATTGTGCAATCATTTACAACACCGAATTTGTGGTTGATCCATAGCTATCTTGAGACGCACTGAATCTTATGCCTGTTGGAGAGTATAGGGTATGAGGACCACATCATGGTGTTTGCTATTCTTTTATTCTATTCCCTCTTTATGCTTATTGATCAATGGAGAATTTCTGGATATTTCTCACTGCAGTATTCCTCATAAAAACATTATTTTTTTTACTTCATGTAATGGTATGGCAAAAGTCATTCCTTAATGATCTCTAGATTCATATCCTGCCTAGTTGTCCGTCCATTCCATTCTCCTAACCAGTACTATATTAGAGTCCTAAGTATGGGAGAACTAACATACACTAACTAAAAGGTCATAGGAAGTTGGTTTTGGAAAGGTAAAAGACCTTTCCTTTTGATTAGACGTTTTCTTAATTAATTAATTTTAGGATCAATTAAATATGTTATCTTTGAAATGCAACTTGGACGGAACATTATAATTACCTCTGCACCACACGAGCAAACAAAACATGGTGATTGCTAGAGCCATACGAGGAGGCTATTTTCTGGTCAAAACTCTACTAGTACAATTTTCTTTTGTATTTTATTTAATAAAATGCAATCTTTCTATTAACATTAAAGAGGTAATCTCAAAATCACTCTTATTAATAGATTGAATTTACACCACAGTTGCTCTTTTATAACCTTAATCCAATTATTCTAGTACGTCCAAACTAATTTTAAGTTTATCCATTCTAACTGTTCTAAATCTTATCCATAAACATGTTTTCATGTTTTCACTTACAATTGCATTTTAAATTATTTTTATACCCAAATTGTCGTGCATTTTTTGGAATTAGTTTGTGCCGTAGAGTTGTTCTTGAGTGTAGCAATATTTGACCTTCTTATATCTTCTCTCTTGAAAAATGATAGTGTACATGAATGTTTTTACCTTTTTTCATGAATAACTAGATTTCTTAATACATTTATTGGTGATATTTTATCACAAAAAAATGTTGTTGATCCATTCTATTTGTAAATTAACAATTATAGAGTTTTTCTAATCCACATACTTTGCAATAATGTACTCAACTTAAATGAAAGATAATATGACTATTAATTGCTAAGCATGCAACAACCTCCAAGCATAAATACATGCATTGTGGTACTTCTCCCATCATTATTATTCACTCCATAATTACTTTAACATTAATTTTTATTAAAATTAAATTTTAATTTTAATTTAATTTAACCGAAAATTAAAATTAAATTATTAATAAGAATTTAAATAAAAAAATTGAGATTAAATTATATTATAAATTAATTTTCAAACGAGAAATCGTAATTTTTTAAAAGTCGATTTATACCGAATCTGATAAACATGATTTAAATTATCAATAGCACCAAAAAATGAAAAAAAAAATATAATTTTAATATTAATTTAAAAAATAAATTAAAATGATCACTTATATCCAACTCTCTAACATATTAACCTCTCATTTACCTTCCATAAGCCTCATCCTAGCTCAAGAAAAATAACTTTCGTCCACCTCAAGTCGATTTTCGATAGTTAATTTTTTTGGAAACTTACAACCGTAATTATTCGAGGCCAAAGTCAACTAATGACCACCATATAATTATTTATCTGAACCTTTTCTTTATTTTATCTATACTTTGTTTATCGATTTACACTGAGAATTTCTACTATCTTCACAATTTCTAACTAAACCTGCCATTGTTTAATTTTGACCAATTTTTGAAAATAATTAAATTTGATTAAGTATTATCCTATTTACTCTATCAAGCTCCTATCAAATAAATAATAATATTTAGGAGTAATTTGTTAAATTTGAAATTTATTTAAATAATTTTTGAAGTTTGAATATACTTTATAAAAATAAAAAATTTGTGGAAATAATCAGGGAAATGAAACCGAAGAGACTAGAAAGTAATTTTTGAAAAAATAAATATATTAAATATAATTTTTGAAAATTTACTAGTAAAATGATAATTTTTATTGTAAAATAATAATTTTGATAAATAAATGGTATAATAGAGAAAATGATTATTTTGATAAATAAATGGTATAATAACTATTTTTTATAAATAATAAATAATAAGTCATTTTTGCCCAAAAGCACGAAATGTTAATTTTTACATAAAAATAGTTAATAGTAATTTATGCATAAAATAAAATAAAATAGTCACATGATAATTTTGTAAATTAAATAGATAAATAAAATTTTTTACAGGGGAGATCTTGGACAAATTTGGAGAAAACTTTATTATTTGAATAATATCAAACTAATAACAGTGTACAATGTGCAAATCGAGCCATATATTTAAAAAATCATAATTATGGAAACCGAGACAAATAAGGTAAAGGGATAATGTAATTTATAAAATCACATTCAATTGTAATATTATTTTATAAAATACTCACTTTTAAAATATTTTTAGGAAATATATAGAAAATAAATAAATAAACTTTTATAAAAAAACGTGATATATCCCAAAAGCTTTACAAAATCACATTCAATTATATTGGTGAAATAAACAATACAGTTTTATAAAATGCTTATTTGCATATTTTAAAAATATTTTTAGGAAATATATAGAAAATTAATAAATAAAATTTTATAAAAAAAACGTGATATATCTAAAAGCATGTGTTAACTTGATAGCTTAGTGGTAAACTTAATGGTTAAAAAATCTATCTTTTTACCCTACTTATGAAATGAGTATAAGAAGTGGAGACAATTGACATAAATTTGATAATCGAGTTCAACTTAAAATGTTGGTATCCGACCAACTCGAACCCAAATCGAGTCTATTAATTGCCTGGATTCAATTTGAATTATACCGTAATTTCGAAATCCGATTCAAGTTATGTTCGACTCGATTCAATTTAAATCAATATTAAACAACAGGTTGAACACATTTATTTTAAAATTATATTAATATATATAATTTATGATAATAATTTTTATAATATAAATATATATAACTTTATAATTATTTATATATTTTTATACAATTAATTTTACAAATTATATAATTAGTAAATTTTATTATTTTTATGTATAATTTTAATAAATAGTCATTTTATATGCATTAATATAAATTTATTTACAAAAAATAATTTACTAATTTTACATGTCATAATTATAAGGAGGTAGGGAGTATAAGGGGTAAAATCCTCTCTAAGCAAGGTTTTTCTAAATTAGGGACCTGAGAGATTAAATATATTTGAATAGAACCTGTGTAGCCCCACTTGTGTTTCGTAGCCAATCTGAGTTAATAGTGTAAATGTTGTATATATAATTTCTTGAATACTTTTTATATTGTGCTATACGATAATTTTTTTCCAACTTGATATAAATATTGGATGCTGATACATTTTGGGGCAAGATAATTAAAATGAGCCGATTTCAAAGCATTTGTATATAAAATAATTTTGTGTATAATAAATTGAAAGGTTCCAATTTATAGAAAATATATTCTAAAGGTTAATTATATTTGATTATGTGTAGTATATATAATTAATTATTTAAACATATTATACCATATTTATTCGAGAGAGCATATATCCAAGATTAAGTTATTAGTATTTAATATTAGTCATCTATTCACTCAATCACATGAAAATAGATACACCTCTCATGAAACCACATTTTTTAAGTTACATGTTCCAAGGCGGAACTAGGCGGCAATGATAAAGCAAAGAATAGTGGAAAATTTGACTCAAAATATTATACTCTTGATTACAACTGATAGGTTGATGGAAACATAATTTTTAAAAAATCTAATAGATTTAATAGGTGGGTAGAATACTTGCAACTATTATGTTCGACTAATATTTCTTAAATTATAAAAATTATTTTAATTGATCGTATAAGATCCTAAATATATTATTATTGTTAGTTACTTAAAATAATAGTGAAACAAGGATTTGAGAGTGTGTAATTTAGTACCCATTTTTATGAGGTAATCGTTCAAGAGAGGAAGTAAAGTGATGAATTTGAAGGCGTTAAAAATTTTTAATAATTAATTATTTGTGAAGTAAGGGAAATTATTATTAATAAAAAATTAGAAAGATAAATTTATTATTTTAATTAAATTAAATAACTTATTACATATTATATATAATTAAATTATATTTAAAATATTTTGTATAATAATTTTTATTTATAAATTTTATATTTATATTTATATTATATAATTTTATATAAAAATATTATTAATTTATAAATTTATTTAAAGTATATAAAAATAAAAATAAATAAATAATATAAATAATAAATAAAAATATTAAAGTAATTTAAGTAATAAATGAGACAATTCTTATAAACCCTTTCATTTTTTTTTTGACCAAATGAAAGATTTCTCCACCAATTCAGACCACTCCCTCCAAACCCCTACATATACATTAATTTTATATATTATATGTATAAATGTAAAGTTGGTTTATATCTATACGTTTTGAATCGTACTATAATTTTTTATAATTATAATTTTACTATTTAAACATAAGTATGAGAAACCCCTCTTCACTCCTTAACTTTAAATTTCTTAAATTTATAAATTTTCTATAAAACTAATAAAAAATATCTCTTATTCTTTAAAAATCACATAAATAAACTTTATACTCATAAAATTATCATTTTTCCATCCCACTTGAAAAATTACCACTTTTTTCCTTGCAAAATTTTCATTTTTGACTATTTACTTATAAAATTACCATTTTATCCATTAAGTTGCAAAAACGAACAATTTACCACTATTTATACAAAAATGATCCATTCATCCATTTTTATGTGAAAATAACTATTTTGTCATTCATTTAACAAAAAAATGACCAATATTTATGTGAAAATAATTATTTTATAATTTATTTAATAAAAATAATCATTTTCCATTCATTTAATAATTTTTATGTAAAAATCACCATTTCCCCCTTTTTATTCCAAAAATGATCAATTTGCCATTTGTTTAACAAGAATAATAATTTGCCCACTCTTTATGTAAAAACGACCATTTTACCCTCAATTTAATAAAAAATTATTATTTTGTCCTAAAATTCCGGAAAATCACACGGGACTTCTTCATCTTTTCAAAAATCACCTACTAACCCCTTAGGATTTTCTTGAGAACTATTTATACAAGTTTTTCTCTTTTTTCAAATTAATCCCAAACTTTTTAAATTTTACATTTTAGTACTCGAACTTCAAAAATCACTACATCCAACTTCTAATTCTCAAAATCCCTCATAAACACTTTATTTTATTTATTAAGGGCTCATGAGAGGGTTTGGGTGTAACATCGAGATTTTCCCAACTATATAATCAAACACCGATGGACTGGAAATCCAAGATGAATGGAGGATGGGAATCCAAGCCAAAAATTGGGATTAAATCGGATCAATATCAGAAGTCATTTCCTAAACAAGTAGTTGGGATTTTCAAGAGGTCGGTTTGGGTGAGCCAGGATCGGAAATGAGTATAATTTAAATTACCAAGAGGATACAAAGTGACAAAAGTATATTTTTGGAAAGGAAGAGAATGAGGGTCGCCAAGTCGGGACGGATCCAACTCAATTTTCACCACACGACTCTACTCATGTATACCCAACTCCACCCCTTCACCCACTCTCGTACGAAATTCTCCAATTGAGAGGTTATGGAAACATGCCTCATTGTCTGATTGGCCTAAATTTACACCAAATTATATGAAATCAAACTTTAAAAAGCATTGACAACTCATTAAGTAACCTTCCTGTGAAATTAATTGTATTTTCACCTCTCCATTAGATCATATTTTATCCACAAATTCTGAAAACATAGTTGTAGAAACTATCTTGGCACCCGAAGCTTTCAAGAGACAATTCTTCCTCACCCGACCACCAAATTTGGGTATTTTGGTGTAAAAATGTCGCTAAGAGAATGCTCTTGAAGTATGTGGTTGGATCACAACTAGCTAGTGGCCGAAAAATGTTATATGAGGGTCGTCTTGGCCGACTTCGACACAGGAGAGTGAAACGCCGTGCTGCCACCGCCCTTTCAAGGTCGAATTCGACCTACTCCTGTCACCTCTCCGATTGATACATGTACCAAAAGAACCCCATTCTCTCATCTATCTCCCACTGGCCTTGGCCAACCTTCGACAAGGGGAGTTTCAACTGCCATGAGTCGATTTCCTCTAATAGGTATATTTTGGAACACTCAATCGTCGCCCGTTCAAGGCTAAATTTGCTCAACTCTGGCGACCACTTGGTTGTCCATCACAATAGAACGAGTCAACTCTACCTTAACTTCAAAATACATACCCTTCGACCACCACCAGTGGTGCTCTCTCTGGTAAGTATTTCCAACCTAAATTTCAATCGGCTTGTTTCATCCATTTTCAAAAAAATGACCAAATTTAGTCATATGTGGTTGTGGTTAGACCCTATAACTCCTCCCATGAGCCCCTATGAGTTAAATATGGGATGGAGTTATGAACTTTAAAATTTATTAGAGATGTTTTCAAAGTTTAAGGAGTAAAGTGTAAGTTTTAAAAAGTTTGGGAATTGGTTTGTAAATAAGGTAAATTTTATGAAATGGTCCCTAAGGGAAGTATCAGGGATTAGGAAGTGATTTCAAGGTAAATGGAGATGTCGAAAATGGTTTTCAGTAGTGTAGGGGCAAAATAATTATTTTTTGGAAAATGATGGGCAAAATGTTAATTTTGCCTAAATAAGGGCATAATGATCATTTTGTCTAAAACTGGACAAAATAGTTATTTTACTTAAAGTGGGGCAAAATAGTCATTTTGTACCATGAGGGGATGAATGATTAGATTGGATAAGTTTTGGGTAAAAATAATAAGTTTAAGAAAATTATGAACTAAATTACAAATAAGGTAAATTTTAGGGGTAGAATGAATAGTAATCAAAAGAAAGTGTAGATCAAAAGTAATTTTTAAGAATTAAAGACCCAAATGGAACTAAATGAATATAATTGGGGTTAAATGAATAAGTTTTGAAAGTTAGAATTATAAATGAGAGAAGTTAAAATAAATAAGAGTAATTTTGTAATTTATGAAAGCTAAACTGTTAAATGATAATTTTGGAAAACTAAAGTATAATTTGTAAAGTATAAAATTTTGTAGGGAATAAAGTAAATGGAGTAAAAAAGAAATAAACTTTAAGAATAATGAAAAATATGAAAATTGTGAGACAGTATGGTTACATTATTCAATTTGAGTGAAACTAAATTACTAAAAAATAATTATAAATTTATAATTTTAAAAATAATGCGAATGTAATAAAATGTAACCCATTAATCATATTATTATAATATAATTGTGTAAATAAACAATAATACAATACGCGTATTACGTTTTCCGAGAAAATTGAAAAGAAAATGATGGATAAACGAGTAAGCTCCATTTTTTACATAGTTTTTTAAGTAAAAATAATATTATATTTAATGAGATGGAAAATATGAAATAGATAAAAAAATTGGATATTAAGTATATTGAATATCATATATAAAGTATATTTAATGATAAATTTTTTATTATCGAAATAAAATAAAATTATGAGAATATGATACGTGAACGTAAATATATTTATTTAAAAGTTATTAACTGTAATTAGTGTAATTATTTTAATTTTATAAATTTATAATAATTATTTATTTTATTTAATATGTTATTATATTATCAATATAATATTTTAATAAAAAATTAGAAAATAATCAATTAAGTTTCTCATAAAATAAAAATGATATATATAAAAATTGTGAATTGAAAGTGCTAAGGGTCCATATTGCTTTTGAATGTAAATTGCATGTTTATATGCTGAATAAATTATGTCATTAACATGTAAATAAGATATATAAGGTATGATGAGACTAATGTGTATTGGACATGTCGTCTCAATTATAATAGACAAACTTTTATCTTCATACATATACATATAAGGTGTGATAAGACTAATGTGTCTTGGACCTCTCGTGTGAATTATAATTGACAACTTCTATATTACATACATAAATTTTATGTTATATGTAAAATTATGTGCATTATAATTATGATCGCTATTTAAATGCTATTGATCTATAGTATATGTGTGGTGTAGACATCATACATAGTGGCAAGTGTAAGAGTTTATGTAACAAATAAATAAGAGTAGTTTGTGATATAATATTATCAAGTCAACTATATTGTATATTGGAAGTAGAGTTGCCTAAACACAATAACTCATAATCAATAGACTGGAAGTAGTGGTTATGTTCATAATTAATAGACTCCAAATATATACTTGCATGCACTTGATATTAATAGAAATGAATATATTTGAATTGAGTACACAATTTAAGAGAATTTGGCTTATATACAAGTTTAATTAGAAATTTAGGAAGAGTAATGAATATAAGTGTTATATTATTAATAAATTAATGAGATATTACTAGTAGTAAATTTATGAGAAAATTGAATATATCTATAGATATTAATGTACATATTTAATTAAATATATAATATTTTGGTAGATTAAATTTATATTTGATTGTTCTTTTATAACATTATTTTTATAATTCTAACCATTTAGAAGAGTTTATCCTTAAATCTTATCCATAAACCTATTTTTGGTTAGAATTGCATTTTATCCCAAAACTCTGTACAGCTACATTTCATATAGACTAAGTGCATACATGCCTGTATTGACCATACTTTTTATGTTATTCTTAAATCTTATTCATAAACCTATTTTTGGTTAGAATTGCATTTTATCCCAAAACTCGCCTAATAAAATATACAGCTACATTTCATATAGACTAAGTGCATACATGCCTGTATTGACCATACTTTTTTATGTTGTTGATTTTGGATTAACTAGAGAGGAAGGCATTGATTATATGGGTATTAAGTAACATCTAATGCAATGAATTCGGAGGCAATGACACAGTCATGGATGATACGTTCTACTCTTTTGGTTTGACAAATGACATTTTAACAATCCCATGGACAGCAGACATGAACATGGTGGAGGATTCTATCTAAGGAAAAGCCAATGCAATGATCAATTCGATTAAGGGAAATTAATTCAACTCACCAAATTGCATGTAAGTTGTAGCAAATCAAGTTGTATGCTTATGATTCATTCATCCTCTCTATAGATGGTTTTCCTGAATTCAATGTATTATGTATATGCATGAATAGGTTTGGGATCAGATCACTGCATTGTCATGATTAAAATAGAAGACACTGTTGGGTATGGCTGTGGAAGGACAGATTAGCCAGCCCATCTACTCCACTGTTACATTTGCCAAATGGGCCCGTATTTTTTCGAATATGTATTGAAACATGTTTAATGAGTGAGAAAAACAAGGGACGTATAACTCAATGATAGTTCTTGTAGTCAAAATGAATCAATAGATACCACTGTCGGCGCCCTTCACGCTCTTCTCTCCGACATCTGAACAAACAAATATTCTACATCCGACAAAAGACGGTCTCAGTTTCCCTTTTCTGGTTTCCTTTCGCCTCTTTTGAATCCCCATTCTCCAGCTTTATTATAGGAAACTGTTCTTTGATTCCAAGACTTTGCTTTTCCGCCCTCTATTTTCTTGGATCCGTAGGTCCTGTTTACAAAGGTCATGTCTCTGGACAGTGGCGCAGCGCTGACTTCCAAAGAGATGGGGTTCCAGGAGACCAAGGAAGCGGGAGAGAACAGTGGGATCGTGGAAGCCAAAACAGCTGAAATGATCGATGGTAATGAAGACAATGGTCCTGATGATGAAGCCGGAGTGGAAGAGGGTGAGGATGAGAGTAAGTTGCATCTGGGTCCTCGGTTCTCCCTGAGACAGCAACTTGAGAAAGACAAGGTTTGATCTTTTCCTCTTTCTTGACTTGGCGGGAGTCCCGCTGCATTATTTGTTAATCCGCAGTACCTGGGACGGTGCTGTAATTTGCTATGCTGATTTATATTTCTCTGCAAATTTCCGGGTTGTTATGTTGTGTTAGGAGGACGAGAGCCTAAGGAGATGGAAGGAGAAGCTACTTGGGAGTGTGGATTTCGATAATTTTGGAGGTAAAGAGTTCTTTTTCCACTCAATCTCATAAAATAAGATTTTACTTCGAAAGCATTTATGTCATTGATTAGTTGTGAAAAACAAAATCATAATATACTAGCATTTTGTTTAGGACTTTATTGGAAATGGTAAATGCTATGTGGAATAGGAAACTCTACTCCGACATTGTTGTTTACCTATGAACTCCCAAGTTTGTTCCATGAAAGGCTGGAAAACCCTTTAAGGGGAATACTCAAGTATTTAGTTTTTTTTTTGGAATTTTAGGTTGTATATTCTCATTATATCAAAACTGACTCATATGCAAAAAAAAAACCTTTAGCTTTTACCTCTAACTTGAGAATAAATCTTACTTTGCATTTAACTATAAGGAGTATTTTATTGGAAACTTCAATATAAGAAGAGTTTTCTGATTGAAATAGTCTCACTCTCCTCTCTAGCCAGACAACATAAATATAAGTAGTGATCAATAACTTATAAATTATGCAATCTAGTTGAGTGACATTCTAATATAACTCCACTTAAACTTATTTATCACATTACCTGGTTACAGCTTTGTGAAAATTAAGAGCTTGCAATATGTAGAATATGTATTTAGTTTTTTCAATGTAGAATAATATTTGTCTAAGTGGGAATTGCATGCTAAACACCTCATTTTTTTTGTTTTCCCCTTCTATTTTATATGCCTTTCTTGGACAGCAGAGTGTCATTTTCTTTTGATGGTAAGGCTTTATTGTGGTTGAAGCTGATAGATAAAGGGTCATGCTGGGAATCCTTTATGAGAACAGAAAATTTAATATTTTTAGTGATTTTTACTTGTTCTTTTAGTAGCAGTTTTCAAAAAAACTTTGCATGGGATATGTTTTCACGGACAAAAGTTAAGTTCTATACAAATCATTACCTCAGTGCAACTAAATGCCACCAAATCATTTGTTCCCTGCAATTTGGTTGTCTGGTCACTTCCTTACTGTAACTACAGTTTGTGTAAATCATGTTATCCTCCTCTTGTGTAGATGTTGAGTCTTTTGAACCTGAAGTGAAGATCCTTAGCCTGTCAATCATCTCTCCTGATAGGCCTGATTTAGTCCTTCCTGTTCCTGAGAACGGCAACCCAAATGGCCTCTGGTTTACTTTAAAAGAAGGGAGCCATTACCGATTGAGATTTACCCTTCAAGTCAGCAATAATATTGTGTCGGGCTTGACATACATTAATACAGTCTGGAAAGCTGGATTTAAAGGCAAGATATATTTTCCTTGCCTATGCTCATTCATTGTAGATAGTGAACAGCTCAAACCATTCTCTGAGAAATAAGTTCCTTTCACAGTGGACAACACAAGAGAGATGCTGGGAACCTTTAGCCCTCAGCTGGAGCCTTATACTCATGTGACACATGAAGAGATCACTCCTTCGGGCATTTTAGCGAGAGGATCATATTCTGCGAGATCCAAGGTAATCTGTCTTAATTGGTTTCTCTTTCTACAAGACCAGTGACTAGCTAAAATGCTAGTTCCTTTGAGCTATTACTTGTTACTGTTTAAGATTTAATGCTCTAGGAATCTCCATGGCACCTGCTCTGGATGTAAATTACATTTTCAAATTATAGAAAATGCCTATGAATGTCAGTTTCATTTGTCTCCGCCTTTCTATGTGGTTTTAGTTTATCGATGATGATGACAAGTGCTACTTGGAGATCAAATACAGTTTTGACATTCAGAAGGAGTGGGCTGCTCCTTGAGACTGAGAGTGGAAGTATCCATGAGCCCCAGCCTCCTGATAAGCTTTGTGACATGTGAGAGTCCACTGGATTCTTCCTGATCCCTGTTTTAAAAGTTGTGAAGTGTGTGCTTAGCTCACCGGATTACCATATAGAAAAATCTCATTCTATCTCCAGGTATTTTAGCTTGTGAAACAGGTTATTTCATTGATCATTGAACCTCTCATGAGTCTTAGTGTGCTAGCTAGGCTTATTGAATTATGACAAAGGTTCTTCATACTGTCAATCCTTCTATGTTTTCCTGATTTCTTTTTGGTGCTGGAGTATGAAGTGTGCCTTTATACCTGTCCTCTTCTGCTAGATACTACCATGATGTATTTTGGATACTTTTTTTTCTTTTATTCATAATGGCCTCTGCAATAATCATGTCGGCATGGATCAGTGTCTGATTTTCTTTCTCTGGACAGAGAAAGTAAGTAGTGCCTGGAAAACCCATTTTTTCACCGTGCAATCTTTCATTTCTGCTTGGAACATAATGATTGAGCAAGATCAAACATAGCAACAAATTCATATTCAAGCTGATTTTACAGCGACCCTTGAAGAACTACGGCGTCCTTAAAAAAGCCAATGACTTCCTTTTTCTTTGTTTTAACAGTTTGGCATCCTTGTGAACAGTCATGGGAGTTTTCCCAAAGATGCCACTAAAGGGCACCTAGCAATAGCCGAACCGAAATCATCTTGCATTCATGATGAACAGACCGATACAACATTCCAAAATTTACACCTTCCCCACACATCTGAATCATCTAAAACGATGAGGGATCAAGAAGGCCCCATTCTTGAACCCTTTTCCTCTGCCCCTTCACATTTTTTGCAGTAAGCAACAAATAGATAAAGGAATTGTGCACGACAATAATGTTAATTGTAACGTCTCTCCCTCATCTCATCGTACATACATTTCGATCAGCTCTGTAGTCCCCAAGATGCTATTTTTCGTTCAGTTTGAGGGAATTTAGCCGTCTGAGTCTCTGATCTAGCTCTGCCATGACTGCTGACTCCTGCTTTTTCCTCTGCTTCGAGAGTGTGTTGGTGGTCATGAAACCAATATTTTCATAGGCTACCTGCAAATGCAAATGGAGGAAAAAAATCTCTTCTTTTAGATCTCATAGAAGATAATATCAGAAACATTGAACCGAAGATCTCTCCACGGCCATTAAAAAACCTAGGACTCTCTTACAGTAAGCAAATCATCAGGATCAAAGAGGTGATGAGTAGTCCTCTGCAATATGCTGATTACATCACCTACATGATGGGTCAGAAGCAACTCATCTTCTTTCATCTGCAATATAACCATTGGATTTCGAGAAGTCAAGCGACAATAAATACTTATCCAAAACATAAAATAGAAAAAAGTATCGAGTACAAGCCAAACTAGCAAACAAGGTACACCTTGAAGATACCAAGAGCTACATGGAATAGAACCTTGGCACCCTCATAAAACAGAACATCCCACACCCTCAAAGTTGTCTGAAAAGGAGAGGAAGCTTGTGTCAATCTAAGAATTTGCAGCCATGAATAATTGCATGTGTCTCGAGGATTAGAGGGAAGATAAGGATCAACTGTTTTTCTCACCTCTGAAGGTAAGCTCTTGGAGAAGAGGCAAAGGAACCACTCTGTGGCAACTAGGGTTACATCAAACTCTAGTGCTTCCAAGTGAGCTGATAACCTGCAAATTTCATGCTCTTGTAAAGAAATACCAGACAAATACAGAATGGGTCAAAAGAACTAGATTGAACAGTTGTAGTAGTGGGGTACCTGGGGCACTTTTTAGTGAGTAAATCTTGAAATACTCTTTGCTCCACATGACATCCTGACAAATTATTTGTGTAGCAGTCATTAACCAAGACATTTTCCAACAAGACAGCTAGCATCCAAAAGGCATCCTCTTCTGTTTTCATGACCAGCAACAAGAGTGCTGCAACATAATTCAAACCCTGCAATGAATATGCAATTTTGTTAGAAACACGAGAATTTCCTGATATTTTTAATAAATGCATTTTGAATTTAACCTCCATGGCAAACTGGGTATAAAAGGCTCTGTATGGATGAAAGTTTAGATAAACAAGACAAATGAATTTCGGTTTCAAACCGTAATATAGCTAAGAGATCGATTAGGATGATTTTTGTACCAAGGATAGATAAACTCAAATTTTAGGTCGAGAAATATAATAGTCAATTAATATCACAGTGCAAAACTGAAAATTTTTAATACACAGAGATGGACGAGGGACATTATTTCATGTTCTGGATTGCCATAAGAGTTTTTTTCTCCCGTTTTTTTTTACAAACAATAAGTATTCCCAGGTAACACGTCTTCCTCATTTCCTAGTAGCAGGTTTATGATGATGGACAAAGATAAGAGCAAGCAACATGAACAAGATCAGGAGCAGACCTGACAATAGCCGACATCAGAGTCACGGAAAGAATATCCAACCAGGACACGTCTGAGGGTTGCATGACCTTCCGGAGTGTCCAGCCAAGGGTGTCCTGGAAATGTCCTTGGCAAATCCTGCATATTATTCGTTAGAAATTGTCTCAGGATAAGTGCACAGACAACAGGAATCGGATAGTTTTTGATTATTTGAAAGTAAAGAATTAGCAGATGGAGCAATTTGAACTAGCCAGGAACTGTTAAAATAATACATTTAAGTCTATCATGCCAATTGATGCAATCGTGTCAAATCCCCTAAATCTGGGAGATCTTAACAAGCTCAGGTGTTTTTTTTAATAGTAGACCCATGTGATTCATCGCTCCACATCAACAGAAAATGGAAATGAATAGTTCAATCAAGTACACCAAGAAGATCATAGTTTTTTTTTGCAAATCAAATCATAGTTCATTGGACTAAAGTAGTGAAGGCAGATCTAATATTGGGATCAATGTATGATCATACCAAAACTAGTATCACGTAATCACAAGGCAATATAAGATATAGTGGTTCAAAGAGAATAGGTCGAATTAGAAATAAAGGGCCTCCCCAGAACATAGAATATAGATTCTAAACATAGAATAATGATCCAGAGAAACCTATTCAGCTATATCCAAAATTGTATAGCATGAGATCGACCAAAAGAGGTTGATACAAGCATTAAGGCTGAAACTACTTCCCCAATGAGCTTAACTCACTATCACAATTCACAGCTATTAAATATAAGATCGAAGATTGTTAATCTCTCTGTTATAAACCCCATCCATTGCCTCAAGATCAAGCTTGAGTTATTATCCAATCCCACGTTTGAGCGTATAAGGACCAAATCAAAATGTAAACCGTTAATGCGTTGCCAACAAGGAGAAGGCCTTCCAAGATATATGCATATACTTACATGATCAATCTGCCTCGTGGCAGCAGTAACCTTACCCTCCACAGCCTTTGTGAGGTCACTATAGTAACTATCAGGAACCGTAGATTTCTTCTTGGCGGCCCCGGAGAGCGAGAACCAAACCTTTGGCCTCAGCACAGGTGGGATCCCCTTCCGGATAAGTTTCTTGAGGGTGATTGCATTGGCCAAAGCCGAGAGCTTGAGGGAAGATTTTAGGGCGATGCCATTTGAAATCTCGGGCTGCAGATACCAATTAGCTCCTTTACTCGCCTCTAGAGCCCACCAGATGCGCCCCTGTTGCCTCACCTTCTCTCTGAGCTCGTTCAGTACGTTGACATCGTCCACATTTCCTTCCACGGTGAACCCATAAAGGTCCTGGAATTTAACGGTCAAATTAGCCCGCCTCGAGTGGATGCTCGGCCGCAGGACCGGAATCCGAGACTGTAGTTCAAGGGAAATGTCCCTCTCCCTCCTTGTTCCATACATTTCTTGAAATGGGGATGTTGCAGGTCAAAGAACAGGGTTGAGTAGAAGAAAAGGCGAGATCTTTGATGAACAAGGCAGATGAACTTGTCAATTAAGGAACACCCACGTGGGAGAGGTTGAAGGTGTCGATTTTGTCTCCCACGCCCGATTGTTGGATTGCGATTCTTTAAGTTGAAGGAGAAGGACCCTGTTAGGAGCTGGAAAGTAGCCAGGAAGCTCCAGCTCTTAATAAAACTGAAAAATCACGACAAGAAATGGGCGGACTGAGCAGAGGAAGAAGCCCGATTTTCAGAGAGGGAAACGGAACTCGGGGAGGAGACAGAAGGGCAACAGAGAGGATCAGACAAGGGTGCCGAGGATTCGGGAAGATTAAAGCCAGAAATAGAAGAACCAACCAACAGAAAAAGAGCGGAGCAATGCATTGATTGATGGCCAGGGATAGCTGAGGTGAGATGAAGAAGAAAATTAGACAGAGGTGAGGTTAATACTAAGATTTGTTATTGATAGAAAAGGAAAACTAAGATTTCTTTCAATCTAACTCGAGAAAGTTCATTCTTTATTAGTGGCCTTTACCCTCAATTATTTTTTTTCTTAATTCCTGCATTAATCATTTAGAAACCTTATCAGGTCCGCCATGAAGTTGAACTGGGAGGTTGAAGGTATTTCTTTCCCACTCACAGTCTGAGCGAGAGGCCAACTGGGAGGTTGAAGGTATTTCTTTCCCACTCACAGTCTGAGCGAGAGGCCAAGAAGTGATGAACCCAACATGGTGACATGGCCACATGTTCGTCTTCCCCAAAGAAAATGAAGAATAAATGAAGGATACCATACTTCATATGGAACATGACAATTACTACTAGGAGTGGGGGTAATATTGGAATTTCATGTGGCGGCCGTCGAGATGGACCCAGGGTCCATGCGTAATTCCCCTACTGCCCCTATTCAATGTCTTCATTCTGTTTTTCCATGCCAAATATTCACCAAAAAAACCCAATTGCCCGCTCGATGATTGCCGCGTTAGAGCAGGTGACGTTCCGTCAGGCCTCAGCCTGTCGGAAATTTTGTTCGAGTGAGTGGATTTGAGTGGAGTTCAAGAAATTAAGATTGAATTATGGGTTAGAGCAAAAAAATTATATGGGAAAAACTTTATTAATAAAAAAATATTTTTTTAATTAACTATTACATTATACATATAATTTCAGAGAATAATCCAATAAAATTTGTAGTTATGGATGCATTTGGCTTGACCCTTAAATGATAATTCACCTATTGAGTGGGGTGAGTCTGGCTCGATAAGAATGGGCAGACCAAAATTGCTTAACAATAAAATCCATGGTAGAAACTATAGGCATCAACTGTATATTAAATTGGATTGTCCTTCTTGAATTTGCCTTGTTGGATAGCCTAGTGGTTTCTTCAAATTGATCTGCTTGGTGGAAACCATGACCCCACCAAGAATGATTCTCCGGATTTGATCAATGATGGCATAGGAAGAAAGGGATGCCCAGAAAAAAAATAAAGCATATATGCAATGTCGAAGAAAGTCAAGAATTTCAACTGAAATATAACTCTCTCATTATTAAAATTTAAGTGTTGCATAATTGTTTGGCAAAACAAAGTTAATATATGTTTCCCATTTGAATGCCAATTTAAGATGAATAATTGCCAAAGATGTAAAAATATCTAAAATTTACACGAGCCCAGACTTTAATTTATTTGCTTAATTAAAAATAAAATTATGAATGTGTGTATCAAAAGGTTGATTTCTTTTATCCAATAGTAGAGGATGTTGTTACTCAAACCATGATATTTTATTGAGAAATATGTTGGGATACATATGGGAACATTCTTTAGCATACATCTTCAAATACACTCACAGTCACACTAACATTATTTATGACACTGATATGCTCCACACATCACATGCCCACATCCTTCTATATCTATAGAAAGTTTGTGTTTTGTATATGCATATTGGTAGGTATATATATAATACACGGGGGTGTACGTATGCAAGTTGCCACATTGACATTCACGCATGATGCTTAGTTCAGGGGCTTGACTTCTGCGCGGCCTCAGCTGCAGATGCACAGCACCTACACCTTCCATAATAGCCATATCCACAGCAACCCCAGTAGCAGCGTCGCCAGCCTGGATAGCCACCTCCTGGATAGCCACCTCCGGGATATCCACCTCCTGGGTATCCCCCTCCTGGGTATCCCCCTCCTGGATATCCGCCTCCTGGATACCATCCGTACTTGGCTTCAGTCACTCCATCTGTATATTGTGTACACAAGCAGCAAATATATGGATCAAGTGTGAGTCAGATTATATACATGGTTCTTCAATAAATATATATATATCAGTGCTACGGATGATCACACCATATATAAATATGCATGTCATATTAACAATATTTTACGGATATTAGTTAATGCACACACTACCTTATACAGAAATCTAAGAGGGATATCATCTCACCATCTTTCTTATCATCAGTAGAGGTCTTCTCGGCCAGGTCACGAGCTGTCCCCTCCGAAGCAAGGAGAAGAACGATTGCAGCAAGAAGACCGAGCAGAAGGAGAACTCTAGGACTCATCTTTCTTCCTATCCTCTCTTTTAATGACAAGCTGTTTTGTTTTTCCCGTGTAGCTAAGAGAGAAGTGGTGATAGGATCGCCCTACCTTTGGGCTTATTTATAGGCGTGAGACTGAGAGGATAAGTGCTTATTAGATTCATGCATGGAGCGATATACTTCATGCATTGGGGACAGACAATTGGAAAGAGGGAGTTGATAATCCATCTTTTCTCTTCCCTTTCGCATTCTGCAAATTGATGATCATCTCCCAACCAGATAATAAATTCCTCCATGTTCTTCTTTGACTTTTCCATATCATAATCACATCTCATATCGTAATCTGGTATTTATCCAAACAAAAAAATGTAGTAATCGGGTCCATTGATCAAATTTCATGAAGGATAGATAGGAAATGGAACTTCCAAAATCTAATTGAAATTGCCTTATTATATACTATGAAAATAGTTCAACTGTCAAATTACCCATCAAAAAGAGAATAATTAAACAGTCATTATATGAGTGTGTGTGGAGATTGCATGGATTTAGAGAGGAATGCCATAATGGCCAGTTACATGTACGTCTAATTAATAGTTTAAAGAGGTAAAAGGACAATTAGATTTTTGGTACACCTAAGAAAGAGAGAATCTTGGAGGTTAAATTTGAGTTTTCAAAAATTGGAGAAGAAATGCATGTGATGATGTGTTGAAGATATAGAGATATTGCAAGATATGGATAATTAGTTTTTATTGGAAGTCAACGTAGAGAAGGAGACCCACATCACACCCTTATATTAATGCAATCTTGTTGGTCCAACTTCAGAGAATACTTGCACTTTTTTCTCGATATGCCATACAAATGTCAAGTTTATCGAATTCTGCCTTACTTCTGCTTGATTTTCTTGCAGCAGTCATCTTCGCTTCGTTCTTCATAATTTTTTTTGTTTTTTATTTTAAAAAATAAATTATCATCAGTGATAAAATGATAATTACGATTCTCACTTGCATCTTGATTAGTGTAAGCTCACTTTTAACTACAGTTAAATTTTAGTTATCATTTATGGAGGATGGATCTCACTTGGGATGAGTGATGAGTGAAGTGGAATGAATGAGAACATATCTCTCGGCTAAAATTGAACATCCAAATTAAATTACATCTTGGATAAAGAAGGGAATCATATTGTGTCAAGTACTTTATTCTTGGATAAAGAACCATCAAGAAGTTTGGTTTTTTTGGTGGGTAAAGTTGATGGATGCATTTTGCTGTAGAAACCTAAAATGAATCATACTATCTTTCTTAATATTGGCCAATATGCCTCATATATCATCTTAAATTCCATACCTATGGACCTTTCAATAGATTTATTATAATCACATGACATGTCTCTTTCACTTAATATTCACCTATCGACCACGGCCAAGAGGGAGTTGCGGGAGAGTGATTTAGGGTTTTGTTTTTGCAAATGGATCATCGTCTTCATTGATGGTTGATCCTATCTTCCATTTGGCATTGGTTCCGTCTCTCCCATTCTATTTCTGCACATAATGAGTCCAGAAATGCTAGCCAATTATGTTAATGGTGTGAGCTCGTGAAGAGTTTTGATCTAGTGCTTTCATGGATGATGAAAAACGAATAATCTAATGGGATGGTATATTTAATCACATGGGGACCGCCCCATTAAACTCCTATGTTGACCCTTCAAGAATTTTGATATACTACCTAGCATTCTGAGTGAGAGTAACTCACTTTATCAACATGGTTGTTGCCTTGGGCAGCTGGTGTAGACTTACCATTGGGTCAGCCCCTTGCCAAGTTAGATAGATGCGACGATCATTTTCGTCTTTGGGCTATGAGCCGCTTATACATTTAACACATAGTAAAAGTCAAGTAATGAGAATAAGAAAGAGCGAGAGAGTAAATTATTTAAATATTATCCTTATATTGATGATTTGTTTACATGTATTGATTTGAGAATAAAACAAATATAATAAAAATAAATTTATAATGTGCCCTATGCACAATTTAGCAGGTGAGATGGTGGTGGAGTGAGTTGATGTTGTTACCGTACAATGGATGAGACACTTTCGAATAAGCTCGAAATTGATATGGTCCCATCAGTTATTATGACATTGCTATTACTTTCCTTAACCTAACCTAAACCTGAATTCACATATGTTGAGCTTGGAGCACGAGTGTAGAAAGACTTTTAGTGAATAGGTAGAGAAGCTGAGCATCAATACCAATGAAACAAATGATAAAATGGATTAAATTGTTCATTTATAAAGTAATTGTTGATATTGATATATTTTGTACGATAACAAAAAAAATAATTAGCGTTAAATAAATTGTAGATAAGGCGTGAAAAAAATATTGAATCTAAATGAGTTATAATAACGAGTATATTTTATATTAAGTTTCATTATTATAACTAGTAATAATGCGTAGTTTATTAGAGCTAAAATAGATAAGATTGCAACTAAAGAATATTGCAAATTAATTCGATAATCATGGTTACTACTTTAATATAAAAAAATAATAAAGTTAGAGGAAAATAACAAAATTAAGAGTTATATCAATATAACGAACCATACCAACTTAATAAATATTATAATCCAGATCGGATTAATGCAGATACCTAATAATCTAACGTTAGAGTTGGATCAAAAAGTAGATTTCCTTTCGATAAGAGCACGCCCCAAGCATATTTCTTGCAATCATACTACAATTATTGTTTGCTTTATACTATAATGCCTTATACCAACTTCAAATATGGAGAACATGCATACTCCTCATAATTGTTATATGTGTACAACAGAACGGAATAAAGCGGAATAAATATTATTTATAAATGGTAAAATTATTTAAATATTATATAAATATAATCTTTTTTATTTTACTTAATTTAAAATTTATTATCAACGTGGTAATCAAACTATACTTTTAATTATAATTTTAAACTTTATCTTAATAATTATATACGAATTTTTATGATTTTTTCCTTACACGACTAGTGGTGAACAATGGATCATACGATGTTGGGTCTTTTGGAACATTTGTTTTTGGTTCCAAGGAGAAAATGATTTTGATCCTTAGAACGCTGAACTCTTGGTGTTAACTGATGGGTTATTTTAGGGTTTGAATAGGTTTATTTCTTATATAAAAAAATATTTTGCCCTGATAAATTTTATTTTTTATTAGAAAATATTGTGAGTTAATAAATTATTATTACCCTATTCTAATAAAATATTTTATTGGAAAGTGATGAATAATTTTTAAATTTATATATGGACAACAATTATATATAAACTATATTATCAACGATAATCACGTAATAATGTAATAATGTATGAATAAAATCTTCTGAACTTGATTACTTCCCAAACTTTATATCCACAGTAAAATCTTATTATTGAAAAACAAATGTTGTGAAATTTGTTGAGGGAGGAATAGTTTTGGCTTAGATTGTCATAGAAAACAAGAACGTGTTTTTGTGATAATTAGCCTCACTAAATCTCGTAAACATAAGTTTTGTACCCTTATTTTAATTGGTATAAATTAGGTAATCACAACAACATCCTTATGCTTTTTCCTAGTATATTAAACATTAAAAAAATTCTAATTTTGCACATAAATATTAAACATTAAGAATTTTTTATCTTATTATTTGTATATTTTATCTAATTTAATAAATTAGTAAAATAGTATTTTATTGAGCAAAAAAAATATTATTCTAATATTGTATCTAATTTGATAAATTTAAAAAATATTATTTTATTGAGAAAAATATATATATTTAATAATAATTAAAATATATACAAATATAAATTAAATTTCTTAAATTTGATATAAAAATATATTATCAATACAATGAATTATTAAATTAATAAAAATATATCTATTTTAGAGATACATTATTTGTGTGTACTTTTTCCATCATATATTTTTATAATTATTATTTTATTAGTTATTATTATATATTTAAATTTAAAATATGTTTTAAAAAGATCTAAATGTTGAAGGAGTAATAACAAAATTTTGTGTGGACCCTAGATCATATATACCTTCAACCAAGGACTAATAGAAGAGAGATAAGGTGGACCATGGAGAAGGTGTTGATTGGATCTCCCAATGGCCGACGGTAGTCTAGATTGATAGGCATTTGAAAATAATTTATGACGTGAAATCACAACATTTTCATGTACACTAAAATAAAATATTATTATAAATATATAAGAAATATGTATACTATTGCCATAATATTTTAATTAGATTTATTTTTTTATCTATTATAGATGTATAGCAATTTCTAACATAGTATCATAATTAGTTGACTGAAATGATTTTCTCTTATTATTCTCAATTATTAAATAAAAATATTAAATTTGTTATATTGTGATTGACACAAATGGAAAAATCATATTAACCTTTTAAATAATGGTTTATTATTAATAACGAGTTTAATGGATGATTTTTTTCATTGTATTTGATTATATTATGAATTTATTAAAATGTAAAATATCACTATTTATTATATTAGAATTTTAAGTTGATATAAATATTTAATAATGTCCAAATTGTGATAAAATTTTGAATTGTGATATGTTGGAAGGAAAAATTTAGTTTGTCGAGTATTTGAATATAAAATAATTTAAGATATGTTGTTATAACACTCAATAATTATTAAGAGAAAGTTTAGTTGATTAGCATAATTTAAGATTATTTTTACTCCATTGAATTTAAAAATCTGATACAGGGGAGAAGATAAACGAGGTAGTTAATTATGAGCGGGGAGGAGTTGGCAATTATTTCAGCACCCGTCCAAATTGTAATATAATTTGGTATCATTTCCTTTTAAGATGATGTTGGGACACACGTGCTTTTGGCAACTTGGATATTATTCTACCTGGAAGTCGTACACAGTTTATTATATTGACCATTATTTAGGAGTAACCTATTCCACGAGGCGTGGATAATGGCGTAAATCAGTTCTTGGGCTTGATTACAACTCCCTTCTGAGCAGCCTCGGCAGCGGAAGCGCAGCATGTGCAGTCACGTGTAAAGGCACTGCAACAGAGGTGGTCGCATCGTCTACCCCTGCCACCGCCAGGACCAGGGTATCTGCCTCCTTGGTACCTACCATATCCGCCTCCTGGGTACCCGCCATATCCGCCCCCTGGGTACATGTCATCATTCGCTCCATCAGCTGCACGCAACAAATATACGAAGAAAAGTTGAGATCGTGAGTCCAAAATTTCACTAGCTAATATATGTAGTAAAGCTTTGAAGCTCACCATCTTTTTTATCAGTAGCCGAGGTCGTCTGTGCCAACTCCCTAGCTGCCACCTCCGAGGTGAAGAGAAGAACAAAGGCTGCCAGGAGACCCAACAGGACGAAGACTCTGGAATTCATCTTTTCTTTTCTTTTCTTTTCTTTTCTTTTTTCTAGTGAAGTGGGTACTTGAGGATGGATGATGAAATTGCACAATCACATGCCCCAATTTATAGGTTCGAAACTCGGGTATATTGACACCACTTGATCCTATAGAATTGGAAAAAGACAGAGATGTCAGACCCACATGGAGTCAATGCATTTTGGCAGTTGGGACTGGATAATGAGGCTGCACGTCTCCTATAATTGCTTCATTTTTTATTTTCTCAAATGGGTATTTCCTACTAGATATTTTGGTACGATTGCCATGACTATATCTTGATGATGTATCATAATACTTTGTATGAAACTTTGAAATAAGTCATAATATTATTCATTGTTCAATCATTTTTCCAAAATTCATGTTCTGAAATTGCATGATAGATGAGTGCTCATATTATCCGCATACGTGGTTCATGGAGGAGAGTAATTTGTATATATTCCCATATAATTTATACGATATTTCCTTATTTAATATACCTCAAAAATATTTTAAAATAAATATTCTCAATGTATTATATTAAGAGATAGGATAACAAATTATAATTTGTATCATTGTCTAATGGACCAAACTAGTGAGATTCGTTCTTCTAGGAAGAAACTTGGAGCTAACCACACAAAGAAGTCCTAGTATCTTGACTCAATAACTCACTTGAACTTTTTAAAGCAATGATGTTTACATGCATATTATAACACATAATTAATGTTGTGTATATAGTTTCATATGCTTATATAACAAAAACAAAAGGAAAAATGGATGGTATATACACATTCAATGCTAGAGTCAACGTAAGAGTCAATGTTATATACAATCATGAAGGGCAGTGGTCCCAAAGCTCTAAATTATTCCAAGCACACATCAGACGACCATGGCATGTATGGCACGTATGTATTATTGAACAGAATCAAAAGCCTTATTAATTATGATTGTTTCCTTATTAATCTTAATAGAATTAAGTTGTTTGAATATTATTTTAAATAAATATTTTTAATTTATAATATTAAAAATATTTCACTTTTTATAATTTATTACTTTTAATTATATATTTACACGAACACTTATAAATAAATAATAGCCAATATACTCCACACTAATTTCTTATATTTTTCATTGTTATTGGTTGAAAAGTGTATACATTTGAATTTTCATTTAAAAATATATATACTTTTTACCCTATTTCCGGAGGGGCCATTGCCTCTATTGGTTATCTCATAGAGAAATTGGGAAAATAAAAAGATGGAAAACTTGAAGTGCAGATTGGATTCACCGGACGCCCATTGGAAGTAGGCAAGTTGCCATTTTTTAAAATTATTTTTTTGACGAATTATATTGACATAAGTCCAAACTTTTCAGCAACGTTTACTCATTTTATTTTGGGTCAGTGTCCTTTACTCATCTTAATATCAACCACAGGATTGGTCAATAGCATTATCTCAATAACAAGGCCTTCTATGGCTCGTGCCATGTGCATATATTGAATATGTTGGAATTGGTCAATAACATTATCCTATTTTCTTAAGCCGTAAAAACCAGCAGAATTGTGTATATATTATACTTTTAAAATGTTGTGTGTTTATGATATATTAACCAAACTTTTGACACTTAAATGAGTAATTTCATTAAAGCAAATATTTCACAAGTTAAAAAATCTCGCAAATAATTAGCCATGGAATGATGAATGCAGAACAAAAAGCACGAATCATAGGAAGAAGAAGCACGGGGTTGATGATTTCATTAAACACTGGCTGGAATTGAAGTCATGATTATCATACGGCACGTACCCAGTAGTAGTAGTAGTAGTACGACACTGGTATGGACACAGTGGCTTTACATAATGACACACACGGACCTTTATTTGGGAGTAACCTATTCCACGAGGCGTGGATCATCGCGTAAATTAGTTCTGGGGCTTGACTTCAACCCCCTTCTGAGCAGCCTCGGCAGCTGAAGCGCAGCACCTGCACCTCCTATAGTAGCCACCGCCACCACAGCAACCGTAGCGGCATCGTCCACCACCGCCGTATCGGCCTCCTGGGTACCCGCCATATCCGCCTCCTGGGTACCCGCCATATCCGCCTCCTGGGTACCCGCCATATCCGCCTCCTGGGTACCCGCCATATCCGCCTCCTGGGTACCCGCCATATCCGCCGCCTGGGTACTTAGCATCTTTCACTCCATCAGCTGCACACCACAGGTATACGATGAAAAGTTGAGATTCTGAATGTAAAATGCTATAGGCTATCGTTGATCCCTTGGCGTGACTCCAAATGTTCACTAGTTGATTATATAAATCTCAAAGGTCCGAAATAATTGGAGCTCACCATCCTTTTTATCAGTAGCGGATGTCGTCTCTGCCAATTCCCTAGCCATCACCTCCGAGGCGAAGAGAAGAACAAAGGCTGCCAGGAGACCTAACAGGAGGAAGACTCTGGAATTCATCCCGGCTTTTCCTTCTTTTTTTTCCTACTGAAGTGGATACTTGAGGATGATGAAATTGCACCATGTTATACCCCTATTTATAGGTTCGAAATGCTGGTGGGTGCTTGGAGTCCACTTGATCCAGTGACATTGACAAAAAGACTGGCATGCATTTCAGACCCACATGGAATCAATGCATTTTGGCAGTTGGGAGACGAGAAGATGAATCTGCACGTTATTCATTGAAGGTGAACCTTATCTCTTCCTTTAATGTCTTGCATCTGTTGTAAAAAATATTGGAGCAATTTTTTAATCAGCTTCCTTCCTCAGTCGGCATTATAATTCTCCAATGTCCCTTTTTAACCTAAAAATACCTTGTATGAAACTTTGAAATAAGTGCCAATATCATTTAGTGTTCCATAATTGTTTCCCAAATTTATCGTTGAAATTGGATGGATGAATGCATACTAAATGGAAAATTGCACATGGAATGAGTCATCATATTGTCCAGGACCATTAGTTCTATTATTTACCTATTTTATATATATATATATATATTATTGACTGAGCTTAATTTTATTTCCTCTTTTCTCCAGCATTATATGTAAAATTTAATAATAGGGAAAAAATATAAATAATATATGTGGTTCAGGATAATGATGGAGGCTCATCCATACAATGACCCATAGATATTTCAGAAAGAACAATCACATTCAATAAATATTCAACGGATGCATGAGCACACTTTTATTAATTTTCTACAAATAATTTTTATTTGTTTATAAAATCATAATTTGAAATTTATTTCAGAATAAGATATTTTTTTAGTTCATTGTATGCATGCATGAAACTGTGTACGTGATTAATGTGATTTTTGAGGGTGTTTTGTAGTCTAAAATCTTATTAATATATAAATATTATATTAAATTTTGATTAAGTGGGACAAATCTAAAAATTTATATACTCTAAAGTAATGATGCAATGACCAAGCTGCTTCAATGAAGGGTGCTACTGGTGAAAAGAGGCAAAGTGAGTTACCAACAAATCTGATATCATGGAAAATCACAACTCAACTATTGAACAATACATCCACCTCCCTTTCCTGGAAAAGTACTTTATGGGTATTTGAGTGAACAATCAAAGGTTATTGAAGTACAAGTTTTCTTCAACTGTACCATATGCATCTCTTTAATATCCATTAAATATGATCATTAGGAGTTGTGTACACATTTAATGCTGAGAATAAAGTGAAAGTCAATGTTAGATTCGACTACAAAAGACAGCTCTAAATTTTTCCGAGGCCACCCCCACAATCATCATCACCGGGATGGACCGATCTAGCGGACGGCCTTCGAGTGTCGGCAAAATCCCTCTCTACTATACCCTCCATCTCTCATCACTGCCCAATAGACATTCTCAATCAGATCCATTGTTTGATGTACACTAAACCAAACCCAGTCATTTCAGGGGGCGATTGCCTCTATTGATTAATATATAGTATGACGCCGTACACATGACACGAATGAAGTAGCAGCTAGCTTAGCCTCCCATTCCCATGGTTCACGTAATCCATGAGCCGGGTATAAAAGATGGCTGTTGTTTTGGCCTGGGATATAAGACTAATTTGAAACCCTTTAAAAATATTCCAATAGAGAAAAAAATATATATCATAAACCTCCTCTCGATTAAACAAGCACAGACACTCCATGTGCAACTTTGTGTTGACAATGTCATGGCATATGTCTACTATCCACATGTGGCACAAACCTTAAGCTAGACAAAAATTATAAAATTATAATCTTTCTGTATACCCAACACGAATTAACAAATATGATTTGGGTGCCTGCCTTAGTGTCAATATACATAAAATGGCAAAACTTAATTTTTACTTCTCCCTATTTTTATAATTAAATGAAAATGTTGGACGAAAGTGAGTGAAAATGACAATTTTTATTGATCTTAATAAGAATAATATTTTAAAATAATAACTACCACATATTTAATATCAAAACCCCGGGAATTTTAATTTTTTTTTGTTAATTATTAGTTCGTACTATGCGCTCCTCTTATCCTTTCTGATATTCATTTTATTTAATAAATAGATATTTTGTATACTCTTAGAAAATAAATACAATAGGGAATTAAAAAGCTAGAATGCTAAGGGCAGATTGGATTCACTTGTCTCGTATAGAAAGTCGGCAAAGTCCAACCTTGTGAGTAATGTTTACATAGACTTGTGAATATTGAAGCTATTAGAATTGGTCAATAAAATTATCCCAAATTTTTCAAAAAAAATCAATCAAGTGTCCAAATCCAAATGTAAATGTAGGCAAGAGTTCAACTTGAGTTTTAAAAAATTAAAATACTTATTAAATATGAAGATTTTCTTTCCAACGGGATTAAGGGAAGCACACTTTGATACTTAATATATGATTTTAAAATTATTTGCACTTAGTTTTGACACTAGATCAATCATTTAAATTTGATTATATCATTTAAATATCAGAATTTTAAAAATTACTTTTTAGGTGTTAAAATTTTGATTATATTAGTCAAGTCAATATTATTTTTTTATAGTTAATATTAAGAGATAAAACAATTAATACATAATATATGACATTTTAAATCTTTTATTGACATATAAGTAACACATATGCCCAATTTTTTTGTCTTATTTTCTAAATTCGTGATATTTAAGTTGGCATTATCTAATTCATTAAATATGAAACTTAAAATAAAGTTGAAAGTATTGATAGCAAGCAGTTCTATTATAATTACAATACACAGAAATACATGACATAAGTCATGCCACATACCTGATGGGTCTAGCATGACATAATACATAAGGGGACACCATATTTTTGTACGTTCACTACGTACTTATTTTTGTCCCTTTGTGATATCATAGCACACGATATTATTACATGTAGTATATGTGTATTTTTCCATCAAGGGCACACTGGGGAGACTGGCTTGCATGATTACGCAGCCAACAATGCCGATATACACGATCAGTTCTTAGGCTTCTCAGCAGCACGGCAGCACCTGCAGGTTCCGGCAGAGATGTAGCCACAGGAGCGGCAAAGTCCTTGAGGACTAACGTTGTCACCAGCTGCTCGGTCAGCCATATACATCCCCATCATATAAGATCGATGAACATCAAAGGTCAGGGCGAGGATACATTATTAACTGGGGCAAATACGAGCGTAAGTAACTCAACTTTATTTCTCCAATATATCTGCCTTTTATATGTCTAGTGGCATGGTCCACGTCGTCCACACTAATTTGCTCAGTGGTTCAGCCATTAAAACAATATATGGATATTGATACTATAGGTATATAATCTGCGTATAGAAAGGGAATCGTACCGGCAGCGGTAGCTTCAGCCATCTCCAACAAATCCACAGAGCCCTTATCGTTCTCAGCGGTCTTGGCACCGGCAAGACAGCATTTGCAACGACCGCTGCTTATGTAGCCACAGTAGTAGCAGACCTCCTGAGGATTGACTAGGTCATTCACGAACCCTTAAATTGGAAGCAAGTAGTAAAATGATGTTAGTTAAGAATATAATGACCCCAAAAGTAGGTTAGGATAAATCATAAGAAACTGCTTAATTCCATTGAATGGACACCGTGTATGTGTGTGTGTTCATATCATATGTATATATGTATAAAGTGGATAAAAGGATGCAAACCAAAAGTCGAGGCAGGGATTGTCTGGATCGAGTTCTCAGCAGCCGCATCTGACACGATGAGAACAGTGGCTGCAAGAAAAGCTAGCACAATGAAAACTTTGGAACTCATCTTCTCCTTTTCACTCTTCTTTCTCTATTGGATGTATAAGTTTGAGAGCTATGGGAAGTGATGAAGAAGATGGTATCATCTAAGCTCTATTTATAGGAAAATTCTAAGATGCATCCATGATCGCCACCTCGTATTATCTTAAAATCTAAACTAAATAAAACTTTTTTGATATTTTATATCCATCTCTTTCATAACTAGTAAATTTTATATATATATATATTGAAGTCATTGTATGATGGTGGGGCAGCTCCGTGAATTTTATTTAGAAATATCAAAATCAATAGAGGATTATATACTTGAATTTATGGGTGGATAAACTACACTAATACGATAAAATTTAGACAGAGTTAGACTCAAATATACGTGGCATTGCATACGAATTTTCGAGCTCGGTGAAGCTACTAAATCCGTTCATGATATAGTGGATTAGTATATTGCCATCTGTTAGAGTTAAAAGTATATGTAGTATAACTTCTTCCGTTCTTGGAGGGCCAAGTCTACTATAGCAGCTCATAACTGGCTAAAGCCCTTCTCTGAGATATTGTTGAGGGGAGGCTGGAGTGCGATATCATCGGCTGTAATGGCATTGTACCTTATCTTTTGGCTATATATAATCGCTTGGTATAGATAGAAAACACTATACATCGGCAGTATTGACGTTTTCCCTAGGGCAATCCCAAGTTTCGTGTTCAGATTTTTCTGCTTAATTATTCTTCGTGAACAAAAATGGAAATTAGACATGTATGAAGGCTCTTTTGACTACATCCATATACCTATTTGCAAAATGTGTGTTTATCCAATAAGGCATGCTAGGCTCCATATTGGGGCGTTCCAAATGGCACCTCTGGGTGTAGAACATGGGTTGGGGTGGGGTCATGCATGTCTCTACAATTCATACGTAGCTTGTTCATGTACGACCATTAAGCCATGTGCATATTGAATTCATTAAATAATGCTATCTCATCCCATCCGTCCCCTCAATGCTACAAATTGAATTTCACAATTATATACACCATATATGAGTTTATAAATTAAAATTTTAAATTTAAATGAGATAATATATATAAGCGTTCTAAATTTATAATATTATATTATTTATATGTAATAATTTTTAATTATGTATAAGTTCTAACTATTGTTTCCTTCCACCCCTCCTGTATGGACGATTCGGTCATCCTACCTCCTCGAAACAATCATTGTGAATGGAGCTTAGATAGCCGCACCTCCTCACCCATAGTCGAGTCCAGTCTTCTCACCCACCAATCGCCACGGAAACCTGACGTGTCCGAGAACATATGTAGAGATAAATTAGGGTTTTCGAGTATTACATCAAACGTACCATGTTAATTCAACCACTCACCCACTAGGCTTTTGTTCATGCCCAAGTGGCACGGCATGATCCAATCAAGTTCCATCGGGTCTGGATCCACATGGGACGGATCCAATACTTGGCCACCAATTTTCGCCACTAGAAGTTGGACTAGGTGGTAGATTCTAATTGGAAAATATTATTAATTATTTTGTACTAAATTGATAAAATAATGTTTTTTATATAAAGGCAAAAAATCTAAATTTAATATTTATATTAAATTATATAATTAAAATATTTTAATTATAGTAAATTATTTTATTTATCTAAAATATTTTGTACATAAAATTAAAAAATAATTATAGTAAAATTTCTTTATTAATTATAGTAAAATTTTCTAGTCTTATAAAAAAATATATTTTACATAATTATACTAAATAATTTAATTTTACTAGACATAAAATTACTCATATACATAAAATTGAATTATTTTTCTACAGAAATATTAATAAATATATTATTTATTTAATACAATTTATTATCATTTTATATGAGATGTTAACGTTCCAATCCCCATTTCATTTCATGTCAATTTTATCAATGAAAATTATATGGAAATATTAAGATAATATGAAAGTGAATAAAATCAATAAAACTTGAAAGTATTTTCTTGCTACAAAAAAATTTAGAGGGAAATTGAAAATACCCAAAAAAAAATCACAACTAACTAATGTGCAATACATTTGTGGTAGTGTGCGTGTAACTAATATAACTTAATTGAGACAATACATTATTTATTATGGATGAAATTTTAGTTCAAATTTATTATAAAAAAATATTATATCAGATAAACACCAGTCTATTAATATTAATTTTGGTTCAACCAACCCAAAAGTGGAGAGCCCCAAAGTTTCTTGTAAGAAAGAGCCATTCCTGTTTGGAAAAGTCAGCCTAATCAAATTTCTCTTCAAATTAATTGAATAAAAAATAAATAGTGACGGTGACTTATTTTTTCTAATAATATTAATAAATAGCTCAAGTGGTATATAGTATAATACAATTTAAATTATTATTAAAGGTTTAACTTTAAAGAATATAATTGAAATATATATATTATAAATATTAAATAAATATTAATAATTTTTTTATATAAATTGTATTACAAGTAACCACGCGAGAGATGACAGGATATATTCATACTTTTTTTTGGCTTGATCATACAATAAAACCATGTAAATCCAGATATGGATGCTCAAGGAATTTGTCAAATTTTATAAATTCTTATTAATGGTTTGAAATTGCTAATTAGCTCTAGATTTTATTAAAAGTACTAATAATGATGATTAATATTAGGGATTATCTATTGTTTAACAAAATCTCTCAAGCTTTATAATATATACAAAATTTTGTCATTAATATGAAAAATTGTTAGAAATATATTTATTTTGATTATATTTATAAAATAAAATAAAAACACCTACAAAATTAAAGTTATGCAATCAATTGGACTGTAGGTGCTCTTTTTTTTTTAATTTTTCCTTTTTATATTTTGACGTAATAATAAAAAAATATTTTTAAAAATATTTTATACTTGTACTAAAATTAGTATGAGAATCAAAATTGGTATCTTTTAAATTAACAAAAATGATTAAATCAAAATTAAGAAAAATAGAAATATGTAATTTTCTTAGTAAATATAGGTATTTGTTTTACTCATTACCCCTTTTACAGAATATTTGATACATTCCTTAATATTATAACAATTTTATATCTTAATTTAATTTTTTAAAGTAGTTTGTTTTATTCTTAAAATATAAATAATATATTATTTGATTTTAAAATTTAAGAATAATAACAATCAAAAGTCCTCACATTTGTTAATTTATTAATTAGTGCTTGATAGATTTCAATGTCATAACAATTATATACCATTTTAAAATTTATTAAAACTTTTCGTTATATTTTAGAATTACAAATAAAATAATACCAATAATTGTATCAATTCAGGTGTTACATTTGGGTAAGGGAATATTAGTGGGAATATTTAAAATTTGAAGTTAATTTATAATTTATGGAAAATAGTTATTATTAAATTAGTAACTTTTTATAATATTTATAACTAAATAAATCACTATCAAATTTTGTGCTTTTAAAATTTAATACATCTATAATATAGTTTTCATAACAATTATAAAATTAATTAAATTTTAATATCTAAATAGAAAATATTTTTTAAAAAAATTAATTTTATAATTGAAAAAAATATTTATTAATACTCTTTTTTTAGAGATTTGTAGGGGAGGGATTTTAATTTTTTAATTGATTAATTAATCTATTATTTGGTAATTTATTTTTGTATGAATTTAAACTAAAACACAATCTATTTAATTTTAGAGATGTGAAGATTTGTATCATTTTCACTTAAAATATATTTTATACATTTATATTATTATTTATTTATTTTATTAATTATTTTAATGTAATTTATATTATATAAATTTATGTATTAAAAATATTTCTATATAATAAAATATTATATATAAAAATATATATATCGTGCTTATAAAATATAGTTTATCAAATTAATATATATATATATATTATTTATTCTACTATTATATAACTATATAATAAGATATTATATATAAACATATAGGTGTGTATATATTATATTTTATCCGTATACTTACTATTATAATATACATATATAAATATTTTTATATAAATAATTTTTATATAATAAGAACAATAATTTATTTGAATTATATGATAAAAATATTATATATAAAAACATATATTATTTATTTATACAATATAATTTTATTATATATATTATTATTAAATAATACATATATATATTATACAATTATCATTAATTTAATTTCTAAATATAAAATTATTATATTATTAGTGTAAGACACTCACCAATATGTATAAAAATATTATAAATATAATTTATTATATATAATATAATTATATATTTTATTTTATTTTATATTATATTTTTAGATTTGATACACTCAACCTCCTACCTATCTAAATAAAGAATTTGGATAGATTATTGAACGTCAAAATTCATCAATTTCATTTTCTCACAAACAAATATTATAGGTTTTAATAAATTATATTAATATTTTTATGTAGGTTAAGGGGACTTTTAAATATAATGTTTAGTCAATTTATTTCTACATTTCTAAATTGTTCATTCTCCACCATTAGACTATAAATATATGGTGTCAATCTAGTTTAAAATTAACTCATTGATTATATTGATAATTGGACATTTTATAAATTAGAGAAGAAAATAAATTGAAAACAAATAAGTACGCGGTTCAGCATCAATTAAAAAAATTATTAAAATATTAATATTAATATTTTTAGTTGTATGCATTCAAATTCACTAAATAAAATGTGTGTGGTTATCAAATTTTGATTAATAAAATATTTTATTTTAAATGTTTTGATGATTGAGACTGATTATTGTTTTTTTTCTATAATACAATGGAACTATATCCAGTCAATTTTAAATCAATATTATGTTTTAATTTTGGACCGCCATAATTTTATATTTTTAAAACTTTTGAAAATAACTTATGATGCAACTTGTGATGGAAAGATAGAACATAAAATTTATGTATTATTTATTTCAAGTATATATATATATATGAAAAAAATAGTTTAATTAAAAATATAGGATTTCAATAATATAAAATTACATTGTCTTTTTATTTACTATAAATACTAATACTGATAATAAAAATATTATTATTAATTGAGGAGTATATTCATTTGGGGCCACGAGTAGTATTTAAAGTACGCTCTTTTAATTTTGATTATATATCCATTTTACTTTTGTCTCAAGTAGCTGTTTTCTTTTGACTAACAGGTCCAACGTCTAGTCAGTAGTAGTCACTGATCAATAATATTATCCCAATGGCCACTAAATTTTAAATTAAATGCACCCATAATTTATTATGGACCAAATAAAATTTTGTTAGCATATTCTAAAATTTTGTTTAAATTTTGGATGATTATACATATACTAATTCAACTCAATCATGAGTTTCAACTGTGTGCATAATATCTTTATTTACCTGGAAATTTTGTTAGGTAGTTGCAACTCTATGCAGTTTTTTAAGGGTATATTTGCCCCTACCTAGTTATGTATTATGTAAAATGGATGTCATGTCTTTAGGAATGAATTATATTTATTGAGAAAAAAAAAGGAGAACAAGGATGACTTGTCATTCACATGTTAAATAATAAGCAAATCATGTTCTTGGAAATCTGCAATACCCGTCTGTCTGTTCTGTTTGAGTGGATTCATAGGGGGTTTAACAATGGGGCTTGCCCTCAAGCTTCAACCATAATAGACCCCAATAGCTTTTAATATTCCCAAGCAATCCTCAATCAATATTTTAAATTAGTACAGATTGTTCTGAGTTAGAACAAAAAATTTAAAAATTTTATAGTAGGGGACAATCATTCCCCTACTAAATCAATTGGAACAAGATGAAAGTATACGTATCATATCCTCTTCCATCTTTGGAGGGCCATGTCCATTGTAGCGAAGGTATTGTTGAGGGTGGCTGGAGTAGATGTTGTGGGATGTGGCTTGGCACTTTATTTTTTGACCATATAATAAAATACACTATATATCCGCATTAATAAACCGTGTGTTTATCCGATAAGGCATTGTCGGCTGCATTTTCGTGCTTTTCACGTTCGGATTCTGGAGAATCTGGAACATGGGCGAGGATCGTGCCATGCCTCTACAATCCATATGTGTTCATGCACGACCATTAAGCCCGTCAAATATTTCTTAGGTAACCCCAGCTGGTCCATTTATAGTGAATTTATTAAATTTTGGATGATGAACTCATTATAACAAATTAAAATATGATCGTGTACTAACATTCCTGACTCGTTGTTTCAACTTCCACCTGCATTTTTTCCCTTACCTACTTATAATGATATGGGATACAATAAATAGTAAATAGACTTCATAACTTATTCTTTAAAATTATATAGATGGAAATTATTCAATTTTAATATTTATCAATTATGTTAGGTGAGATATTTAATTAGTTATCATAAAATTTAAGTATTATTCATTTCAAATATATGAAAAAAATCAATTTAGTTAAAAATATAAAATTTAAATATTATAGTTTTCCATTTTCTTTCTCATAATAATAATTATGAAAGTGCAATAGTTTTAAATTATAAAAGTCTTCATCACTTAATCTAGTCACATAAAAAATACATCATCAAAATTTTTTATGGTGTCTTCCATTCTTCAATCATGTCCTGGGTGGACTCCCACTATTTTTCAGAGTTGGACCAAGACTCTCTCTTCAATGGCCCAATGAAGACCACTTGAACAAACAAAATCTAACATTTGGGACAGAAGACAACTACATCCCACTGTAAAACCTAACCCTTACTTTAACAATTATTCACAATTTTTCCTACTACAATATTATATATACATATATATGTGTGTGTTTGAGTAAGTCGAGCACCTTTGTGCTTGTAGTTGTAGGCTGTCCCAGATCTATCACCTAGTCAGTCTATGCAATTATAGTTATACAACTATAAGTATACAATGCTCAACCTAGTAGATTCTTAGAGTAACTCTACCCCTAATAAATATAGACCACATCTTTATTTTTTTTTTCAAGTTTCATATACTCTTTTTAAATAAAAAATCCTAAAAATATTGAGTGTAAATTGTATTGGATAGGCCAATTTTTATATGCTATTTGAAAATATGAAAAGACTATTTACCTTTTTTAAATTTTGATTCAAATTATTAATCAAATTCATTATACTTCTTATTTGATAAATATTTAACTTTTAGTACGTTTTAAATTTTAATTTCTTCTTTATAAGTGATTCTAATATGATATTAAAATTAACATATATTTATAGAAAAATCTAATTGACAAATTAAAAAAATTCAAATTATAAACCATGAAACCTAAAGTAATAATAAATACTAAAAATATAAAGTATTAAAAATTCTAAAAATATTGAATGCACCCTAGAGTGATTAGTAAAACTTATTAATAACCCTAAAATTATTTCTACATATTAGAATCTAAAGATATTAAATAAACTTAAATTAGGGTTTTTTAGTTTTTGACGAGAGAAATTTTATGCATGTATAATTAAATATATATATATAATTGGACAAAAAAATATTTATGGAATTGATTTAATTATAGTAAACTAATGATAATTTAGTATTTAAAATGATAATAGATTATTAATTATAATGAAGATAAAAAGGTGAGTATTAATGAGTTATCTCACCTCCATATAAACAAATAAAAATCATGTTTTATGAACATGAATAAATTTATATATTATTATAATTATATTCATGAGTTTTGTAAATACACAAATTTATAATTATATTATATAAAATATATAAATCTAATTTATTAACATAAAATATGTTAATTTTCTATTAATTATTGACTTACAACATTTTTTAACAACAATACATTTATTAATTATTTTATTTAAATTCATTAATTTTTATTATGTATACACAAAACACAAATATTATACGCTAATAAATTATCTATGCACATAAAAATAAAATATTTTATAAATATATTTTTTGTTTATAAATAAATTTATTAAATTTGTATATAATATTATAATTAATAATTTATACAAAATATATTATAAATTATTTTATTTTATAATTTTATTAAATTTTATTTGGATATTAATTATGGCCAAAGAGTCAACTACTCCTTTGGGTAGGTATATATATTTTTTTCCCACACCTACTAATTGATAGCATAACTATTAATTAGTTCGTGTATGACTTTATTATATTTATTATATTTTTGGATTAATTAGTTTAGAAATATTTGGATAATAAAAAGGTGACTATTAATGAGTTATCTCACCTCCATATAAACAAATAAAAATTATGTTTTATGAACATGAATAAATTTATATATTATTATAATTATATTCATAAGTTTTGTAAATACACAAATTTATTAATTATATTATATAAAATATATAAATCTAATTTATTGACAGAAAATATAAATTTTCTATTAATTGACTTACAATATTTTTTAATAACTATACATTTATTAATTATTTTATTTAAATTCATTAATTTTTATTAGGTATACACAAAACACAAATATTATACGCTAATAAATTATCTATGCACATAAAAATAAAATATTTTATAAATATAATTTTTGACACATATAATTTTTGTTTATAAATAAATTTATTAAAATTGTATATAATATTATAATTAATAATTTATACAAAATATAACATAAATTATTTTATTTTATAATTTTATTAAAATTTATTTGGATATTAATTATGGCCAAAGAGTCAACTACTACTTTGGGTAGGTATATATATTTTTTCCCATACCTACCTATATATAATTAATAGCATAACAATTAATTAGTTCGCCTAATTATGACTTTACTGTTAATATTTATTCTATTTTTGGATTAATCGGTTTAGAAATATTTGGATAATAGTAGTTTGTAAGTTGAGAAATCACTAATTTAATAACAAAAAAATGAAAAGGTGGTTAATAATTATCCTAATGAATTGAATAATTTATTATTTAAATTACTTTAATATATATATATATTATTTATATTATTCTTTATTTATTTATTTTTATTCTTATATACTTTAAATAAATTTACATATTAATAATATTTTATATAAAATTATATAATAAAAATATTATAAATAAAAAATTACTGTTTAAAATATATTTAATATAATTTAATTATATATATAACTAATAAATTAATTAATTAATTTAAATAATAAATTTATTTTTCTAATTTTTTTATTAATAAATTTTTACCTCACTCCACCTTCACCTAAATGATTTATTATTAAAAAAATTTAATATTTCAAAATTCATCATTTCCATTACCCTTTTAACACATTCAAATACTTATACTCCAAATAAGTTCAAAACACTACATTCAAAATAGCCTTAGGGTATATGATAAGTTATTGCTTAATTCTATATTTAATTTTTAACTTAATTGATTATAATTTTATAATAGCTAATGTACACTTATTTGTTCATTATCAAAAAATTTATCGATTTAATTATACTTATTTTTATTTTTAAGTGGTTGTTATAATGTTAAATCTTGGATTTATTTAATTTTTATATATTAGTAAATTAATTTTTTTGGGTTTACTTATCATTGTAGGGTTTATTTATTTTTTTAAAACATTTTTAAAAGTTTATTTTTTAGTATTTATTAGTCCTTTAGGTTAATTTTAAATTTCATATTTTATAATAATTTTAGTCATATTTTTGTGAAATATAAAATAATAAATAAACTTACTTAAACATATATAAAATGGGAATGTATTTATAATATATAAAAAAATATTATCATATTTTATTATGATATAATTTTAAATAATATTATTGTAATTTATAATACAATAATTAATTGTGATAATTTAGTATAAAAATTAGAAGAGTTTAATAATCATAATAAAAATAAAATATACAAAACATTAATAGTTTATCTTAATATAAAATATAAACAAATTCATATATTAATTATATTTTTTTACTTATTCAATAATTTTGAAATACTTGTATCCTACTCTCTAATAAACCAATTTTGAAATAATAATTTTGAGTAGTAGTTTATAATAACAGGAATCGAAATAAATAAAATAAATTTAAAATTTTAACAAATAAGGATAAAATATACCTTTTAATGCCGGAAATCGAAATAATGAACACATAAAATTATATTTTAATTAATTTGAGATTAAAAAATATTTTTCGTAAAAATTATTTATCCTAAATTTAGAATTTAATTTAAAAAATAATAAGATAGAATTTAATCAAAATAAAACCAAATAGAGTTTGAGTACCTGTATAGTTGAGTTATTTATATATAATTTTACATGTACTGGTGGTATAATTTAGGATAACATTAGTGCAAATAACACATCAGAAACATTATCTCATGGTCACTAATTGATTTTCATTCTCTAGAGAATTGAACATGATTTTTTCTGTTTTGTTGGGGCTGAGTAACAGTGTTTTATTCCAAACATTTAATGGAATACGGACTCTTTCCTATAAATAGGCACAAGATTGTTACCATTCCCACATCACCTTTTCTTTGTAAATTGAGAATCTTGAAAGTAAGTGAAGGAAGATGAGTTCCAGAAGTTTCCTTGTTGCTGCAGCCCTTCTTGCTGCCGCTTTTCTCCTTGCATCTAATGTTGCAGCGACGGACTTGACCCCGCCAGTCGCATCCTCCACCAAGGGTGTGTACCCTCGTTGACCCCCAACTTATATAGAGAAATATTGGCCACAATTTGAAATATTTTATGATGAATGTTGCTTATTAGTTCATGAATAATGAGTAATGCTGTCTACAGAGGAAGGTATAATATATATATATATATATATATATAGATTGATATGGGAACTGCCTTGTATTATTTTTATCCCATTCCCCATCTCGTTTGTACATATGGTTGCGTCATTTTTAATTACTATTTTATTTGTTTTCTCGTTCAGGCCACCCTGACCAAGTTGGCAACGCCACCCAAGTTGGCAACGCCACCTAAGTTGGCAACGCCACAACCTGCTACAGCTGCGGGTACATTAATTCTTGTCAGTGTTGCGTTGGCACAGGAAGTACTAGTAGAAAGGATTTGGCCGGCACCAACTTGTTGGAGAAGATTGCACCTTCAATAAAAGGTGTGCAGTGCATCCCATATCCCTTCACACGCTCAGCTTACTCCATAACTTCTCTTATTTTCTTGCTTCTGTTTTTTTTGTTATGCTGATCATCGTATGATCTCTTGTTAGCATTGATGACATGATTTTACTGTTTATAATCATTTCCGTGCAGCAAGTGACACTGCTCATCCTCAGCGTGCTTGCTACTTCTGTGGCTACATCTCGGTCTGGAGGTGCAAGTGCTGCCACAGGGGCGCAAATATAGTTGATGAGAATGCGTTAGAAAACGAGCCAAAGAACTAGAGTCATTCGATGGCGGGCTTATAATAATACTAATAAACTGGAAAGTGGCCTGAATATTAAGTAAGCCGAAAGCACAATATTGGCGGTACGTAGGTAATAATCCTGCACGGGTGCCATTGTCGTGTGGGTTGCTTGTGTCATCTCTCTACTTGTATGCTCACGCTCAGTTATAAATGGAATAAATTGGAACTTTTTCTTCGTTTGAACTTGGAGTCCAATCATCGCCAAAGGGATTAGCTTTGCTTCAAGGAATATTGGATGTTAATCATCATCCATAATCACATGGCCTTTAGCATCTTGCACGTTTTTTTGTCAATATAAACCTCATCTCATTAACCAACCAAAAATTCTAATTAGTGGAGTGTATTGACCTTTTTAAGTCTATGAGGGTGCCGAGAGCCGTTTGATCTATCATTTGTCGGGTTACGGCAGATCCTGATGGAATTGGCTCTCTTGGGTCCATCATCAAAAGCAAGCAACAAAGCACCCGCCTTAAAAAGGAATAGAATAGATGGTGCCCTCATCAGCAAGCAAGATGCTTTATTCGAGAGTGCAATTTCCACGTGCATTAAAGTCAATAAGATGATTAAAAAAAGTGCTGGGAAAAAAGTCATTGCACTGGCCTTGCCTTTTTTCTCCCTTCTCTCCATGATCGTTCCCCTCCTTCCTCGGTATATGCAGGTGGCTGGCTAGTGAGTGATGATCAATAAAGCCATGGTGAAGAAGTGGTGCTTAATCCAAAGATATTTCAATGAGAAATTGTTCTCACCTTAATCCAAGCCTCCCCGCTTCAAACACCTTCACGCATTGCATCATCAACTACTTCACGTTTCTTCCCTTCTGTGGGCCTTCTGTTCACTTTCAGCATCAATTATTTGTGTTTCTTTTCCTGACAGAGAAAAGCCTCCATGTCCAGCTCTAAAGCTCTGCACGGGAAGCATCTTGCAACTGATGAGAGCCCACGTGCCTCCCTACTAACGTGAGTATATGATTAATCAGCATGATGGCTGCTGGTAGCTGCTGCGTGCAAAATATAAGATTCAGCGCGCATGATTTGGGTGAATGCTCATAGATAACAAGACTAGATCAGGGGCAGTGAAGGGCTCAATCCTTCAAGATGGGCCTCACTGGGGGGCTGGTGAAGAGCGTCTTCTCGAGAAGCCGGTCTGTGGCTCGAGATGGCTGCTACGTGAGTACCTTATCTGTAATATTCGATCACTCCAATCTTCTGTTTTCCATCTGGAAACAATTCCCCTTGGGTTTGAGCTTGGGAAGATGATCTTGCAGGCAAGAAAGAGATCCACTGAGAAGAGAAAATGGACGTCTGTGAGATCCTACCTGTGCGGAGAGGAGATGGAGTTGGATTCAGTGGTTGCAGAGGAAGACTCTGCGTCTGTCAAGAGCTGTGAAGCAACCATTATGGTGCGAGATCTTGATGCAGAACAGAGTTCTAAAGATGCACCAGTCATGACAGAGCAAGTCCCGCCTCAGCAGAAGAGGAATTCCATGACGAAGATGTTGAATGAAGAAGATGCAGCAGTCATTATCCAATCCGCCTTCAGGAAGTATCTTGTCAGATCACCCACTTTCATGATTTAACTCTTACGCTTTTTTTAATTACTGCTGGGATGCTGGGATACCAGTCGTTTCCCAAAGACAGAACTGAGTAATTCTAATGGCAGGCTACAAGACTGGACGAACCAACCGGGTCGACCAATGCAGAAAGAGATGAAGACCCTTCTGCAGGGATGGGAAGCCCACGAAAGGCGGATTCCATTAGCACGTCAATTGAAGTTAAGACGGGGATCTCCATGGAAGTTCTATCAGTCCGGGATGAAAGATTACCACCGGTAATGAGCAGTAACAGGACACAGCATAAGGCCAGAATCACTCAAGTCTTGAAACCAAAGGTAGTAAGGATCACGAGGATAATTGAGAAAGTTTCCACACAAGCTGAGGTAGTAATCTGAAGATCAGGGGCGTCTTTCGATTTTGCAGGAGGACTGGGACGACAGCACAGTGAGCAGCAGTATATCGAGAAGGAGAATTCAGCATAGACTTGAAGCACTGACCCGGCGTGAGAGAGCCCTTGCATATGCCTTCTCCCAACAGGTACACCTCACACCATTAAAAAGAAAACAAAAACAAGACAAAACAGGGACGGACGTACATGAAGACGAGAGACCAATAATTCATTTTTTTGAGCTCGCCTAGCTTATCTCTGCAGCTCAGAGTTTGTTCCAAGAAGAGACAGATGAAAGCATGGGAAGGCAATGAACCAGACATGGGTTGGAGCTGGCTCGAGAGGTGGATGGCGACCCGGGAAAGCTCCATAGCTACAGATCATGGCAATCAGAAATCTTTGGTCAGGAGAAGATTGCTTGATCTGGCGAGAGAAGAAAAGGAGAGTTGTGGATCCAATGAAGTATCGGTTCACCTTGATTATGCTTTGACAACGGCAGCCAAAGATATAAATGGCTTGACACCCAGCACAAACGGAATTAAAAGCACAAGAAACACAACGAAGAGTGGCTCCTTGTCATACAGACAACGCCAGAAGGTGCATGCACAGGTACAACCATCAAAACCTCAAATACTAATCTATTCCTGAGTACTGCTTTATTGACAATACGGTTTCCACGTGAACAAACAGCAATTTAAGCAAATCTGTGGTTTCATAAAAAGGGTCAGTCCTTATAAACAAAGAACAGGTTACAGTAAGCATAATCTCCCATGCAAATTTGTTGAGATGTGTAACATCTCCTGGCCTGGCCTATTGATACAGGTAACCAAGAAACGTTCTGCAGATGAGATGAGAACATGTATCTATAAGGATCACAAGCAAAACAAGATGGAAGAGAAATGACGGAAGGCAGGACCTCAGGAGAGAATGCTTATAGCACTTCATCCCCTGTAGGAAGGATATCAATGAACATGTGTGGTGTGGTCTGTTTGTCTATATGCGTAATGTATGCTGTTGGTAGTACAGTATCTTGAAACTTTCTAGCACAAAGAGTTTGCTTAGAATAAATGGAACTCTCCAAAGTAATTTCAGCTAATAATCCAAACAAACTAATCTGAATTCAAGGTTATCTGGTAAAAATACGTAAATTGGTATCAAGTAATTGTATAAAGGCGGACATTATGAAGTGCAAGCTATACCACGGATCACAGAATTTCCATCAGTCCAGTATCACCAAGAAAAAGTGCAATATAGCAAAAAGTTGCAACTAAGAATTATGAGACTAACGAGAATTATGTCCCCAGAAGCAATCCAAACCTTCTTCTTATGCATCTTTCCTCGGATATGGCAGAAGCCTTTCTAGCAGTCAATGCGCGACCATTTCCAAGCATACGAAGGACTTGGGCATACTCTTGGCCGTCTTCCTTAAAGACAAGCTCAGGCTTTTCATCATCAGCTTCATTCTATCCTCTCTTCCTTTTTTTTTCATCCATTTCCCTTGTTTTCTTCGGCATGGCTACAGGTACTTCTCAACTATCCAAAATTTAAAAAAAAAAGGAAAAATGAATAAATTATGTAATACTTTTTTTCCCGCACATCACATATTATAGCAACCATTGGTAGTACCAGAATTACCATGTAAAGTAATATTAAGAATTTGGCTTAGAAATCCATGATGCCTTTCTCCTAATCAACTCTCCATGTCTTTACCATGAATTCATGTTTTCATCCAACTAAATTAACTTGAATTTGGCCCAAATATGAAATTTATCAATATATTACACAATTTGAAGGTGCTTAGCCGGACTTTTATGAACCAAGATTGGTCCCAAACCATCTTCTAAGTTGTCTAATTTTTTCTACTGCTCGGCGTGATGAATGTTTTATGGCAGGTGAACTCGGGTCGGCATACGGTGGCCACAGGGCAAGGAGATCCTTACCGTAGCTGCCGAATAACTGATCCAAGGAAGAAGAAGCAATCGATCTGGAATCATATGAATTTCTCGGCCCAACTTGAGAGAGCCGTCAAAAAGGCACTGGTATGGGCCTCAGGCCTTCACAAATGAGCCTTGGGGAATTTGGGCCCATTTCATATATTAGACTAAAGGCTTAAGAAATAGTCTATGTGAGGAACGGGGAATTAGGGCCCTTATGGCTGAATCAATAACATTCGAGTCCAAACATTGCAGAGAAGTGAATAAGTGTTTGCTTACAGCTTATGTGCAGCGATATATACTTACACTTTTTCTACTTTTACCAAATCATACTATTGTATGGTAAACTTCCTGTGTATCAGGGATCTAAGTGATATTGACAAAAAGAGATGGAAGATGGTGATGATGATATAGTATTACAAACAAGGAACCAAAGTGGATAAATGAATGACACAATTGGTCCCAAGAATAAACGAAGTGGATGCATACATATATTTATGGCTGCATGATTATATATCTTGCTTATCTTAGAGGCAGCAGACAATACATAGGAACGTGGTCTCTTCTCCGGTGTCAGTCAAGTTCAACACCTGTAAGCTCCAAAATGAACAACCCATATGATGACTGTTCCTCAATAATATAGGAGTGATCATTAGGTGCCCGGTGGGGCAAACTTCATAACATCAGGCTTCATATCATATAGAGAGTATAGTAGTGCGCAGGCAGGCAGGTACCACGCATGCATAACATCAGGTCATCCGCCGGCACGTTGTTTTAAAGCCCATTATTAAGATGCAAGGTTGCAAGTTGCAGCTAATCATCATCAACACAAGTTCAAGTTGAAGACAAGGACACGAAGCCATTATAGGTCGGATAATTAGTAAATAATTTAATCATTGAATTTTTTACGTAAGGTATGTGTGCATGATTGATCCCAAAAGGAAAAGACATGCATACTCCCTGACCGCCTATTATTATATGTTAGAGGTTCCATGCATGCGAGATCTCCCCCTCCACCGACCCTCAAATGTGAGGCAAGCAAAAACGTCCCATCCCCACCAATCGTAGTGGATTTCTCAGCCTTTGCAACTGAGAAAATCACAGCATATACAATGAATGCTATGTATGTTATGCACGGGAAGGAGCCATAGCCATATTCAAGCAAAAAAAAATCGACCACTTTCTAGCGTGGAATTACACGTCCCACACAGAAGAAAGGGGAGGATGGAGAGGACTTCTTAAATATATTAGGCAAAAATGTGGCGGCTAGGCCTCGTATTGGAAAGCTTACGTTCTAACACTTAAATTTATATTTCGAATTTATTAAATCATAATTAATAATAAAATACTTTTTAACATATATATATATATAAATTAAAATTTCTTATAAAATAATAATATAGGGTCAGTCCACTAATTAAACACTTGTTAACGTCCCACCACGCAACCCAACCCCACCCCACTCTCGTCAGCCGTCACTATGGACAGCTGCTCCCACAGAATATTCTTCCGAATGTTCTCTCTTATTCCCTTCCTAAATATTCCCTTTTGTTTTTTTAAATATTTCTTCTTTTGTACTATTAAGACCAGTAACAATCGCGGTAATTTCTACAAATAAAAAAAAATAAATTGCATAACAAACATTTACAATAAAATGGTATTTTGATACAAAATATTTTTTTAATAAGATAAATTATATTTATAATAAATAAAAGTGATACTTTAATATTAAATTATAAAATATATTTATGTATCGAATATTTGATAAAATAATATCAGAACATTACTGTCTAATTTATTAAATATTTGACATTAAAACTATTAAAAAAATAAATTTTAATGTTAAAATATTTTTTAAATTGATATAAAATTATTGCTTTTATTAATATAATTTAATAAAAAAACTAATTAAGTTAATAATACCAGACGAGAAAATCCTTAATAGAAAATGGGGAAGGAAAAACGGTTGGATACCATTGGTTTCTTCATCTCAATTTAGAATTACGGGGAAAATGGCTAAAAAATGAAAATGGGATCCAATTCAGGTGCCAGTTCGGTCGGTCCATCAGTCAACGCCATTGAATCCGACCCGAATGAATCTGGAAGTCTGTTCCATGGATTTTGACTCTTCCATTAATCAGAATTTTTCATATCCAATTACGTTTCCTGGAAAACCAAAGAGGAAAATGGAAAATTAAATCTCTTCCCATTTTCCTTTTTTTCTGCTTGTTTCTATAATACAAAAGAAAACACATTTCTTCTTCTTCTTCTTCCTTCTCTCTCTATCGCTCACTGTGAGATCTTCAGCTTTTGTCACGGGCCACTGCTATAAATAACCACCGGGGTCTGCCACCACCACCACTCAGCTCAAATCCCCATAGCCACAGTTTTACTGCTCCCCCTCTCTCTTCCACATTTCCCTCTCTATACCCATTTGCCGTAGTAACTGTCATATAAAGTTGAGGTGAGCCCCCACCTGAATCCCCAAAAGGACGTCTTCTCTGATCTGATCCCAACCACTCTGCCTTTCTCTAACTCCCTGTGCTAACCAGTGAGTTTGGTGCCATGAAAGTTACGGCAGCTGACACGACGGAGGACAGCTGCGGCGGCGATATGTGCCGGACCATCGAAGTTACCGTGGTTGATCGTTTCGAGCTGCCCCCTCCACCGGTGAATGGTCCACCTTCCGGAGAGGAACCCCACTTCATGCCCCCGCTCAACTTCGCCATGGTCGACAATGGCATCTTCAGGTCCGGCTTCCCCGACTCCGCCAACTTCTCATTCATCCAAACCCTAGGCCTCCGCTCCATTATGTGAGTGATCGATTCGACTTCCTCTTCATCAGTCTACCTTGATACCTATATCTCTTCCCGTGTGCTCATATATTGATGCGCTGGCATATAGATGTATGTGTCCGGAGCCGTATCCAGAGACGAACATAGAGTTCCTGAAGTCCAACGGAATCAAGCTCTTCCAGTTCGGGATTGAAGGTTATAAGGTAATGACCCCTGAATCTCGGCTTCCCTCTTCCTCTCTGTCCGTGTCGTGATCCCGTTTTTCCTCTCTTTAGCATACTGCAACTGCCTTAGCTGTTGCTCCGGTATTAGAGAAAAGTATATCCATGGCCCGTGGGATTATTAAATGGTCAATGGCTATCTGATGTTAGTGATTAATTTTTGCTTCCAAGAGTTGATGTTTAACTCATTCCCAGCTCTGATTGTAGCTTGCTTGGTTAATTGTGTTCTCTTTATGACTTTTGTTGCTTAAATTAATAATTTAAAGCACAGGCCTTTTCCAAAAAGGAGTTAATTTGATTGTATTATTGAGCCATTTTTTGCTTTGCATGGTCCTAACCAACAAATCCACGATCAAGGCCTTCCATTGATGAGTACAGATTTAGTTTTCTCCATTTGATAACTTCACAACTTGTTTTGATGAAGAGTCATCGGATCATTATCTTAGTCATCACTCGTGCATAATGAACTATGTTCTTCAGCCTTTTCTCTAGATAATCAACTTGATCGCATTCAGAAATTCAAAATGTGTCTTTCTGGATCACAGCAGTACACTATTCAGTTCTGACATATGTATTGTTTCTTCCGAGGTTATACACAGATGAGCTTTTTCATAATTTTATAGCTCCATCATATTGGTTAAATTAGTTTAGTCGTTTTAGAGTTTGAATGTCTGCAGGGATAAAGGCTGAAGCTATCATTATACTCCATTGAATAAGGGCATATAATATATCCATATTCAACCAGTCAATCAATGACCCCGTTTATCTTGTTATGGGTGTACTCTTGTTTTCAGGGTAATTAATTGAGTAGGAGGAATCTTCTAAAATCTTGTGAACTGTTTGAATTTTGAGATATTGAACATTTCTCGGTTTTTTTTTTGAGAGAGAGAAAGAGACAGGACAGAAGCAGCTGTTGCCCTAGGTAGAATTATGTAGTTTCCTTTTGGCACAAGGTTGATTGTACATGGCCATTGTTCTGGGCTATACTCATGTTCCTGAAGCACATATCCTTGTTCATTGTATAGCGATCTTGTAATTCTGTGTTTGTAACTTTTGTGAGAATAAGATGAACTTTTTCTAAAATAAAAATCAAATAGATGGTTTGAGTGAAATCTCATTAGAAACATCTTCTCTGATTTATGTAGAATGAATGAAAAGGTCACTGAGAATCACCGAGAATAAACATAACCTTTATCTGAAACCAGCTTCATGGAGAATAGTCAATTCACTACCTAAACTATCTGAAACCATATTTCCTGTGAATCGTTGTTGCATCATCTTTTGGACAGAATTTTCAGATTCATGGAATAACTCATTTTTGGTTAGTTTGTGCTTGGTGGACGGAATTTCTCTACATGAGATTTGAATTATGAATATAAGATCTTAGGAGCCGTGACTTTGAAACAAGGTCTCTACCTCAATACAATTTTGAGATTTTCATTGTGCTATCTGTTATGGCTGTCTCCAGGAGCCTTTTGTTAATATTCCAGAGGAGACCATTAGAGAAGCACTAAAAGTTGTTATTGGTATGACACTTCTTTGCATCAGTACTTTACAAGACTATATTTCATTTGTTAACGAATTCTCATAGCCCTTGTTTGTGTCTTGAAAATAGATGTAAGGAATCATCCAGTCCTGATTCATTGTAAACGGGGGAAGGTATGCACACCCTCATTAGTGAAAAGCTGATGTCTAAGAAACTGCTTGAGTTCATAACTTCATATTGTTTGTGACACATTTTTGCCCTTTCTCGAAATTCCCGTCCAGCACCGAACTGGATGTCTGGTGGGGTGTCTGAGAAAACTCCAGCGGTGGTGCCTCTCTTCGGTGTTTGATGAGTACCAGCGATTTGCAGCTGCAAAAGCCCGGGTCTCGGATCAGAGGTTCATGGAGTTATTCGATATTTCTAGCTTCAAGAATACGGATCTCCCATTTTCCTTCTCTAAGAGGTGAACCTGTGGCAGGATCTGATGAGTTACCGGTGATGGAAGCATTCTCTCTGATGTGAAACTGCAACCTGGCGGGTTAGGACTTCACTACTACTTGTTTTCCCTCTTAAGTTAAAAGTTAAATAAGCAATGCATGCCCATCTCTGTAGATTCTGCTGGGATGATTTTTGGTTCCCCGTTCACATTCTCAGGCCGATTTTCGATCCTCACAATGTCTGCTTCTGCTTTCTTGGTTCACCATGGCCTGTCTTGTTTTTTTATTTCCTGTAGGGTGGCTTCTGCTTTCTTGGTTCACCATGGCCTGTCTTGTTTTTTTATTTCCTGTAGGGTGGTCACTAGTACAGGGGCATTTCGCTTGCTTCTGAATATTGTATCTTATGTTGAACTGATGAAGTCTTTTAAGTTGTATACCACTAAAACTCATGGATCGGGGTCGGATCATCCAAGTGTGTGCTGCGTTTATGTGATGTCAGCAAAATTGAGACATGGTGTCTTGGATATTGATTTAACTGAGCCCCAAAATCTGATGGAAGCAGAAGTTATGTACACTGTACAGGCCCAAACCAGCATTATAGTTTAAATTTATTTAAATAATTGAAGTTTAAAAAAAATAAACACTTGGTCTAGTCCTATAGGTTTGCCAGATTACTATTATACAAATATTCATATGCATACATGGCCCATGGCCTGGTTGAGACAACCAAATTCATATTTCATATGCCCCATCAAGAACCACCCCGCATCCCTTCTCATATCTTATACAATTATGGCTAATCACTGGCTGCAAAAGTTGCACAGGTCCCACAACTATGTATCCAAAGTAAAATGAATTTATTTCACAAGGAAACTGACTCTGCTATTAACTATTAACATCATATGGGCACACCTTAATATATCCAATCATTAGTCTGTTGCCTTGACACCCAATACTTTCGTTAGCTCCTCCACGATGGGCTTCTGCTTGATGTCACCTTCCTGCTTCAATTGCCATCTCTTTGACACGCCCTCAACCTGCATTTAAAAAGACGGATTATCTCAGCGCGCATGAAAAGGTAGAGATTGGAGGTCAGAATTTTGATTCACCTACCCAACCTCTTAGAGGGTTCACCCGCTCCTTAACCGTATCAAACTTAGGATGAATGCTGTCTCTCAACTTAGTTCGTATGTCGACACCCTGGCAAGACCAACAGTTATTCTGGTAGTATGTAGAAGGGAGGGGTTGCAACAAGTTCTTACTGAATGTTCTGGAAGTGACTCAAAAGTCCTTTCTGCTTAGAAACAAGAAGCTCGAGTATGAAGATCACAGAAGGTAAAACTTACATTGTGAAGTTCTAGTTTGGATGCTGCCATGCCAAATAACAGAGAAGCACCACCAAATACCAGTGCAGTGGCAATAGCAAACGCCTTCCCAACTGCAGCGTAGAAGATGAGGGTCATCCACTTAACATCCGAGAGGACAAAGAATAAATCCCGACAGTCGGGATTTCAAGTTTCTCACATTCCTAATCGACACTCAATCAAAAGTAAATCACACTCAATCACGACCAGGGATCGGGATTGGTAAAGCATACTGTTTGCAAGCCCTTCTGCAGCAGCCTTCAACTTTTCAGGGCTAATGGGCACATGCCTATCCCGACGCAGCTCATTTGCAGTTGAAGCCAAAACCGAGCTATGCCCCTCTGGTAACTCCCACCTGCATTAGGATTAAACGTTCTTTACCAACATTGATGCAACAATTGATGAGGAAACCTCTCTCCAATTGCGCAACCAGTTGTGTTCGACATCATACAATTGCCTTCACTTCCAAAGCTTCGGGATTTCCATCAAATTCAACATTTCTCAGCTTAGAAAGATAAGAAACATGAATGCATTAGACCTACGGGTCATCAAAGAACACTCGATCTCGCGGGACAATTTCGATCGCGGACGATGAGAATTCTCCATTATTTCCTCAAATTAAGGACTAGTGACAGAGAAAATATCACATTGGAATGAAATTTGGAAGAAACAAAAGCAGGAACAGAGGGTCCAACCTTCTGGGGCCGAAGGTGACTTTGGGAAGGGACAGGTAAGCTCTGAGTGGGTTCAAGGCCTCGGGGGACAGGCTCGATGGACGAGCCGGATCTCCGTGGACGGCCCACTTGGAGGCTGTAGAGAGGGAGGATGGATCGGACGGTTGAGAATATAGCTTGGCTGGGAGCGAGTGCCGCAGGACCTCCGGGAGCACGTCGGCAGCGGAATCCGGAGGAAGCCCGGTTGGGGATCCACCATCGTTTCTAGATCCGGTAGCGGTGGTTCTGGGCGACTTCTTCTCGACGAGGCGGGTGACGGCGTGCTTGGATTCCTTGAAAAAGTAAGCGCCCTCTTTCCCTGCCAATCTCCCCGCCAGAAAACTCATCGTTTCACCTCAGTTTGAGCGGAAGATTTCGATTGGAGGATAATTTATTGACCCCCAAACCTTTACTGAAACTCGAATTGGCCTGCCAAGTTCATCAATATTTTTGTTTGCCCCATGCCACAGGGAATCCATAAATTGCAATTTACCATGAAGTCTCTCTTCATCCAATTATTATACAGGCAGGACATTCAATTTCACGGAACTCCAAACAAAGGCCCAACGTATCCATAAATTACAAAAAAGTCCCTGACACTGTCCGCCGCTGCGCTACCGGAACGGAATTTCTGTCGGACCTTATCGGATCGGACATCCATAGTTCTGCCGACGCGATAACCCGAATCATGTCCAAAAAGTTTCCAACTTTAAAGCCGCCGGAGTTTAATTAAATGCTCGACCCCAAAAGTCCATATTGCCAGTTCTTGATTTCTGGGATTCTGACTTTTCTCTTTGAAACCATAGTTTCCGATGAAGAGGAGGTTGTCGGCTGCCCTCTCGTTCTTGTCGGCGCTGTTGGTCTCGGTCCCTCTCGCGGTCGAGTCCAGCTGCTCCAAGGGATGCGACTCAGCGTTCGCCTCTTACTATGTCTGGCAGGGAACCAACCTCACCTTCATAAGCACGGTGTTCAACACAAGCATCTCGAGGATCATGGATTACAATTCAGACCAGATCCCCAACGTAAACAGCGTTCGATGGGGGATTAGAATCAACATCCCGTTTGAATGTCACTGCATCCAAGGCTCCTTCCTCGGGCATGAGTTCACCTACCAGACCAGGACGGGCGACACATATGATAAGATTGCCACGCAGTGGTACTCTAATCTTACAACTGTCTCTTGGCTGCAGCGGTTCAACAGCTACCCAGGGACCAATATCCCTGAAAACTCGCCCCTGAATGTCACTGTGAACTGCTCGTGTGGGGACGCGACAGTGTCCAAGGATTACGGGCTCTTCCTCACCTACCCTCTTCGGGAAGAAGATTCACTCGAGAATATTGCAGAGTCGTCACATCTTACCACCCAATTGATCCAGAGCTATAATCCTGGCGCGAATTTTAGTCAGGGGAGTGGGCTGGTCTACATACCCGCAAAAGGTACCTCTTCTGTTCCATGGCAGGATGGAATTTTTCAAAAATATTAGGTTATATTATGTATGTGGAGGGGTTACTTTAGAAAATTTATAGTCGTGTTAGATGTTGAGAGCGCCACTGTTTCTTTCCTTATTTATAAGATACTCTAAATTTGGAGGCTCTCGTTGAGGATAGGTTGCTTTTTTTTGCTGGAAAAATCAACTCTGGCAGGCATATTCAGTAGTGTCTTAAAAGCTGCAAGCATGCAACCTTGCTTTTAGAATTGTTATTGCATTTATATGTTTTGGGCGAGATAAGATGTCTGCACTTGGAATGAACCATTTTTTTTATGTTTTGCTGCAGTCGGACTGCATTTGGAATAAAATTGCCTCATGATATCTTGATCTTCCGTGCAGATTTGAGTGGAAATTATCCGCCTTTGACATCAAGGTAACTTGCAAATCAATTTTTTGCTTTTTTTCCCAACCAATCACTTGTTTGCTAATGTGCCAAATGTGGCATTTCTCCTTGTAGCTTCCCAGCTTATTTATCTCCCCATTTCTAAAATTGTATTTTCTTCATTTCCCACTTGCAGCTCAGGTGTTTTGGCTTTCCTTGCAAATTCTATGAGCATCCCTTCTAAAAAGGAGGTGATATTTGTAACTGTGCAATGGCACCTTGGCATCAATTTTCCTTGGGTTCTTGTGGAGCAGGATTATCAGGTGGAGTTGTTGCTGCTATATCAGTGGGAGTGATAGTTTTGGTGGTGGGAGCAGCGCTTTTTGCCTACGCTAGATTCTATCGGAAGAAGAAAGTGGAGCAGGGAATATTTCTCTCAGGATCCCAAGAACATTCATCACAAGCTGGAGAGGGTAGTGTTTTCTTATCAGAACTTTAGTCTGCCTGCATGCTTTGATCTCATAATTCCTTTGCAAAATGAATGCTGTAAAAGGCAGAAAAGATTTTCTTTTTTGAAGATTAAGGGGGGAAATATTTTCATAACACATGAATTATATAAGAAACAGAGAGAGCATTCTAGATTCAACCTCTTTCAGGATGATCCCCTTTCATTGGTCTTAGAGTTGTGTCTATGAATGAATTTCAGAATAATTAGCTTCCACAATTCTAAATAGATTCCTCCATTAAGGCTTGCTATTCTGCAGAGATAGGACAGGAATTAGGGCTATGGTCATTAAAAGAGTAATTCCATGAAACTTTGCTAAGGAGAAAAGAAAGAGATGAGTTTAACTTCTAATCCACCCATGATATTCTCTTACATGAGAGATACTCGCACGATTATGGAGTAAAAATATCATTGATACAAATGTTATATTCATATAACATAGGAAGAATAATACTTGATATTCATTATATACTTCTCATGATCTTTCTTGGATTTAGCTCAAAATGCCTTGGTCAAGTCTTCAGAATCAGATGGTCAAGCAGGTGGTGGTTCCGGCCTGACAGGCATCACAGTTGACAAATCTATGGAGTTCTCGTATGAAGAATTAGCAAATGCCACCGAAAATTTTAGCATGTCCAAAATCATAGGCAAAGGAGGATTTGGGTCTGTCTACTATGCAGAGCTTAGAGGCCAGGTAAGTGACCTCATAACTATATATTCTGGTCAAGTGAGAAATGGGAATTTTCTTTTAAGGTGCTTAATGTGGCTTCCATACGTCTGAAAATCCTGTAGAAAGTTGCTATAAAGAAGATGGACATGCAAGCATCAAGAGAATTTCTCGCAGAACTCAGGGTGTTATCGCGTGTTCATCACCTTAACCTGGTAAAATTCATTTGGCTGTTTCAACTCTTTTTGTGCTTCCTTGAGCGAAATGTTGACAAAGATAACTTCTTTTTAATTCTCTCTTTCTATAGGTGCGTTTGATCGGTTATTGTGTTGAGGGTTCCCTCTTCCTCATCTATGAGTACATTGAGAATGGCAACCTAAGTGAACACCTTCGTGGATCAAGTAGTGCTTAGTTTTGAGATGGTATTTTCCAAAGAAGTTTTCTGGTAATTTCCAAATGTGATGATTTTCTGTTCTTTCTTTATATACAGAAGAACCACTTTCATGGACCAGCAGGGTTCAAATTGCACTCGATTCAGCTAGAGGTCTTGAATATATTCATGAGCATACTGTTCCTGTTTACATTCACCGTGACATTAAGTCTGCAAATATACTGATAGACACCAACTTACATGCAAAGGTTAGTCTGATATCTGTTTTTTTTAATCATTTTAAAGCCTCAACTTGTGGTTAATGGGCTAAAAACCGTTGAAATTTGGACCTTCTAGGTTGCTGATTTTGGACTGACCAGACTGACTGAAGGAAACACATCTCTTCCTACACGGCTTGTGGGGACGTTTGGATATATGCCTCCAGAGTAAGTTAAGCTCTCAAGACTCTTTGGAAGAGGAAAGTTAGCCCTGAATTAAGATCACTCATCAACGTTCTGTTTTTCCCTTCTCTCATATGCAGATATGCCCAGTACGGTGATGTCTCTGCTAAAGTCGATGTTTATGCTTTTGGTGTTGTCCTCTACGAACTTATTTCGGCCAAGGAAGCTGTGGTCAAGGAAAGCGGATCCGTTTCTGACACCAAAGGCCTCGTTACTATGGTAATTTTCAGCCATATTTTTTTACTGTGTTGAAATGGTCATGGGTCAATAAAGATCATACTTCTTCTACCACTGATGGCAGTCTAGCAGACTGACTGATTACTAAATTCTTCCAACTTTTGCCTCTACTTAGTTTGAGGAGGTCCTTAACCAAAGTGATTCAAGCAAGGACATCCGTGAACTAGTGGACCCAAGGCTTGGAGATAGCTATCCTCTTGATTCTGTTCGAAAGGTAAGAACCCAATCTTTACGAGGAGTTTGTGATCGTGAATGGCTCAATTTAAGCCTGGATCTCATTTGATTTGTGCTTACGGCTACTTCTATTTGAACTTTCGCATACTCTCTCTTGTTCCCTGTAACCAAGATCCTAACTGCATGCAGATGGCCCAACTGGCAAAAGTTTGCACTCAGGAGAATCCTCAGCTGAGGCCAACCATGAGATCCGTTGTGGTCGCACTCATGACACTGTCGTCTACCACGGAGGACTGGGACATCGGAACCTTTTACGATAACCCTGCCCTTGTCAATCTCATGTCCGGAAGGTAATGAAAGGATACCCCCTGCGAATTGAGGCCTGTGAGCCAGCCCCTCGATTCTGTATATTATGGTAAGCTGGGACGATCGCTCTACGGGTCAGTGGGTTGGTTGCCCATTTTGATGTTCCTAGTAGACGATAGATAGTCGTTGAAGACCATAAGTTGATGTAAGCTTATTTGCCTGAGTTATGGGTCGTGCTCATGCTCGTACAGCGTACCATGTTGATAATCTTTCATGAAATAATTAATGAATTTTATATGGCGTGAGCCGCGTGAGGTTAAAATTTTCCTTGCCGTCCATATCTATCGTTGTCTCCTTTTTCCTGCAACCTCACGCCGTACGTGCCAAAAGGTCAGCCCCTGCTCACGCATGCAGCCACTGGATCTGCAATACGTGGCGCTCTGGTAATGTCTCGGGATCGTCTGATGATTCATCAACGGCTAGCAATATCTCGGGATTCCCGTGACACCAAGTAAGAATCTCTGATGCCTTCTTCTTCTTCCAAGTTCCGCCTCTTCTCTCCATTAATTCTACTTTTCCCACCTCCACGGTGCTCTATCGTCTTCTCTGCTTTACTCTCCTCCGGTGAGTGATCGGGGCGATCTCGCCCGTCTATCTGCTTTTATTTACGGAGTTTCTCCAGGCTATTGATCGCGAGCAGCGTTTTGTAGTGCTAAATTTTTTATTTCTACTATTCATATACTCGAAGCTTCATTATGGCGTGACGGCCACAACTACTGTGTGGTCATCATCCTTATTACGACTCTTGTCACCTCACCTTCCTATCAAGTGATAATAGATGTTATGTAAGAAAACATGTTTGGAGTATAATCGTAGCTGCTCCTGCTCTATTGATTCAAAGATTAGCAATCCACACTTTATTCCCCTCAACCCCGGGAGACTGGGAGGAACTTCATTGTATTTCGTTAAGACTAGGTTAAAAACACTCATTTGCAGAAAAAAAGGTGAAAAACACTCGGTAAAGATGAAACATAGATGGAACAATCATCATACGAGTACAGTTTCTGATTTACAAAAGTTTGATAATCTATTTGAATTCTACTCTAAATATGCCTGTTGCATCATGTTTTCAACCTTTGAGATTTTTTTTTGCCCAAAAACCTTCGAGAATTGACACAGGAGAACAGCTACAGTATGCTTGATAGACAATTTTTTTCTGTGATGTAATGACAGAAGACTAGATGTAGAAGTTTGATACCGAGGTCAAATGTTTGGTAAATGTAAAATTTTAGGATTCTGCGCAGGAATGTTTATCACCCCTTCTATGTTTTATGTCATGCAGTATCACGATGGCAGCTAAAGTTGGTCCCATTTTAGCTGCTACCTTCATATTGCTGCTTCTGTCTCCTGAGGTTTATTCTGCATCCAATGATGGGCTGGTCAGAATTGGGCTGAAAAAGAGAAAGGTGGACCGTGTAAATCACATTTCAGGACCAAGAATGTCTAAGGAAGGGTTTCTGAGAAGCCCTGGGAGAAATTATCCCAATGATTACCTTAGGGACTCGGGGGATGCTGATGTCGTCTCTCTTAAGAATTACTTGGATGCTCAGTATTTTGGAGAAATTGGCATCGGGTCACCTTCACAGAAGTTCACTGTGATATTTGACACTGGAAGTTCTAACCTCTGGGTGCCTTCATCAAAGTGTTACTTCTCGGTCAGTCTTGTCAAGAACCTTATCCTGATCCTGTAGTATAGTGATTCCTAATGCAATATTATATACTTGTTGGTGTTTTTAGCTAATAATTTCAGAACTTCTGGCCAGCTTTCTTGTTATATCCACTCCAAGTACAAGTCCAGTGCCTCAAGTACCTATGCCAAAAATGGTATTTTATACTGATGCCTATAATCTCTTCTCATACTCATATAATATCTGTGCCCATCAGTGGGTTCCAGTTTCTTGTCCTCATTTTACATCTTCTCAGTGTCTTTCATAGGATCCAAACTGTTGCTCTCAATCCCTTTATAACCATCAGGATTGCTGCTAACAAGATGTGATTATGCTAACTGAAAGTTGATGCACAGAAGACATTTATATTCTCGGCTATTTTGTTTGATTCTCAACTCCACTTGTGGTTGTTTTGCTAATGCAGGGAAATCTGCAGCAATTCATTACGGAACTGGAGCAATTTCAGGGTTTTTTAGCCAGGACAATGTCAGAGTTGGCGATCTTGTTGTTAATAGTCAGGTAAGAACTCAGTCTTACCTGCTTCTTTCTCAAGTTTCAAGTTAAAGCTCATATAGATACTTGCTGTTGTGGCCAGGATTTCATTGAGGCAACAAGAGAGCCAGGCATCACTTTCTTGGCTGCAAAATTTGATGGTATACTTGGACTTGGATTCCAGGAAATATCAGTTGGGGGTGCAGTTCCTGTCTGGTAAGCCTTAAGCATATCAGCCATAAATTCAGGTCAATTCTTAGAATTTTTATTTGAGATGGTGTACTGTGTTATCTCCGAATGCCATATTTCTACAAATGCGGTGCTTTATAATGATTATTCATTTTATTCAAACAATTTATATCATAGGTATAATATGGTAGAGCAAGGACTTGTAAAGGAGCCAGTCTTTTCCTTCTGGCTTAATCGGGAAGTTGAAGGGGAAGAAGGTGGGGAAATTGTATTTGGTGGGGTTGATCCTAACCACTACAAGGGTGAACATACATATGTTCCAGTGACTCGGAAAGGTTACTGGCAGGTTGGACTCTCAATATTATAAGCTTATTTGGGTCTGGAAATAATGGTTCTTATTTAACAGCATATTTCGTTCCTGTTTTCAGTTTGACATGGGTGATGTTCTAATCAATGGAGAAACCACTGGTGATATTTTTTTATCTCCTATTTTCAGGCTTTTTTATATTTTAAAAGTTATTTACATCTTACTGAAAAATAGTCTCAATCTTCTTCCAGGATATTGTGGTGGTGGTTGTTCAGCAATTGCAGATTCTGGAACCTCATTGTTGGCTGGCCCCACTGTATGTATCAGCAACTTAAATTATTTTTTATAAGGGTCATTAGAATGCAGGTTAGCTATGTCTGCAGCAGTTGTTTCTTTTGTGGTCGACATCATTATTTGCTGCAATTTTTATTTTTAAAGCCATAGGACACACGATAAGAGATAGTGGACTCAACATCTTCACTACTTTATTTAGATGCTCTGTCTTTCAAAATGGAAATTGATAGGCTCTTCTAGCAGTTGAAAAATAGATAATAAGAACCTAGTGTTTGTTAATCTAGAGATTCACTGGCTTGATACATCACTATTAGGTGTTTTTCTTGTGGTGTGAAAGAAGTAAGATTCCCATGCATTTGGGTAACTGAAAGACTTTTTCCAATAAAATTTTCCCTTTGCAAAAAGTCGCAGTGTTGGTTTTCTTGAAATTCGAAGGATTCACAACTCTCTTTTTATCTTTTGGGGTTTTTTTATCGGAAAAAATCTTTTAGGTATGCTAGATTAAACTTATTTTGGGGACCAAGTTTTAGTGCATTTGTACATTTTCTCTACTGACATATGTTGAGGCATTTTTGCAGACTATCATAACTCAAATCAACCATGCAATTGGAGCCTCTGGCGTTGTAAGCCAAGAATGCAAGACAGTAATAGCACAATATGGGAAGACCATCATTGATCTACTTTTAGCCAAGGTTTGTAAATTATTTCTACTTGTTGCATTCTTACCCTGCGTGTATTTTCGTCGACTTCTAAGTGCACATAGTTTTGCTCTCCTACATTTAGGCACAACCACAAAAGATATGCTCTCAAGTTGGCTTCTGTACTTTTGATGGTACCCAAGGTGTCAGGTCAGTTTGAGCAACTTCTTCTTCCTGGTATGGTTAAGCTAGTGATAGTTATCATATGAGAAAATGTAAGGTAGTTTTGATAAATTAAATAAAAAAGCTAATGTAAGAAAGATGTTGATAAGACTAGGATTCGTATCTCCATTTGGGGTTAATTCTGAAGTGGTGGATCTTGCAATTAAGGTCATCCCAAAGGAAATGGATGGCCTGCTTTGATTCTATCTTGTGCATCTTGCTCTTATCATGCTCCTTATGCTTAAGTTTATTGTATTCAAAGGAGAGGGAGCTACTTTTATACTTTTACTGAACAAACTGGTTAACTACCAACAAATCCATGCAGCATGGGTATCAAGAGCGTGGTGGACGAGAATTCGGATAGATCATCCAATGGTTTACATGATGCGATGTGTACTGCTTGTGAAATGGCAGTTGTTTGGATGCAAAACCAAATACGGAGGAATCAGACAGAAGAGCAGATCATAGACTATGTCAATCAGGTAATAGATAGCTGACATTGCTAATCTCGTTTCAGAAATACAAGATTCTGTGATTCTTATGGCTTCAAAATGCAATCACAGCTCTGTGATCGACTGCCCAGTCCAATGGGAGAATCAGTGGTGGATTGTGATAACCTGTCTTCCCTACCCAGCGTCTCTTTCACCATTGGTGGAAACATATTTGATCTTTCTCCAGAAGAGGTTAGTTCTTACTCTTTGGAAAACTAGTATATTCCCTTTTCTCTAAGAGCAAAACTGAACAATGTTATCTGTTTCCTTTTGTTAGATCAAAATCAGTTCCTTACTTTTGACATATGTTGTTTTTTGGTGATTTATTCTGCTAATATAATCTCTTTTTGGTACAGTATGTGCTTAAAGTTGAAGCCGGACCAGCATCTCAGTGCATCAGTGGCTTTATTGCCTTGGATGTGGCCCCTCCTCGTGGACCCCTGTGGTATAGATTTTACAATCATTTGAATTAGTTTTGAGATGTTATTTCTGCAAAATCATCAAAGTTTTGTTCTGGATGAATAATAATAATAATAAAGGTAGTTTTAGGGAGATTTTTGGGTTAGTTTTTCCTCGTGTAGCGATGGAAATGATCTAATTTTGTTCTTCTGTTGAAACAATAACATATCGTGGAAGAATTTGGTCATATCGTGAAACTAACATCTGACGATCTTATCCTTGCTTTATAATGTGATGGGACAGTCATTAATGTGTTAAATTTTGGGTGATGCAGGATCCTTGGTGACGTTTTCATGGGCCGATATCACACAGTTTTTGATTATGGGAACATGCAGGTGGGATTTGCAGAAGCAGCTTAAATGGTTCTCACACTTTCTCTATGTACACACCTTTAGGCATCAGGTAGAGCCATATATGCCCTGTACATAGTACAGCAAGCAGTATCACAATCACGTAAGGTGTGCTGTCTCTCGCCTTAAAAACCCTTCATAAAACACGATCATGTTATCGTGAGCCTGGGAACTTTCGTATGTGTAAATATTTGTGGTAGGCTTGTGCTTTCAGACTATATGCGTGCGAACTGAAATGCACCTTTAACATAAAAATTATAGACACCTTACTGATAAACTCATCGCCCTTTAAGGGAGACATTACGGTCGGCTTTGAATTGCTGGCTACGTACTGTGGTTCACTGTCGAAATGTGCCCAAAATCATTTTTGGCACCAAGTATCTTGGTCACTTTTTTGTATGGATAATCAGTACTACATTATATAATGAATTAATGACGTTTTTTTGTCGTTAAACATGATCATGAATAGCGTATTAGGATGTAACACGGGTCATCATAATCATGGATAGATAACAAGTGTATAAAATAGGGAGATTTCATGGGGGTGTCAGGAGAATCTGTACAGTTTGTTCATCCGAATGCATCGATTAAGGGAGGGCACCCGCAACCTTAGAGGAGAATCTCCATCTTCCTCTCGGTCAATAATATGGCAATGAGACCATCATGATTTCTCCATCACCTCCCCCCACAAAACAATCTTCCCGCCTTTTATAAACGGATACAGGAAAGTGTCCCATTTACGGACGGTCGCCACCCGAAGTGGGCCTCGCATTTGTAGGTTCCATCTCTCTGTCACTCACAGTGAGTGGAAGTGTTGCCATGGCAAGTGAGGTTTGGTGCTGTTGACATCCCTGCTGTGCTGTGGATGTAGCCAGAAAGGGAATGCTCAATCCTGGCATGAAAACAAAAGTACTATTCACAAGAAAGATCCCGTGGAGAGTGGCTGTGTAAGACTGCCCTGAAACAACAATATTTGTTTTCATTTTCTTAAGGGAAAAAATAAAAATCAATTTGGAAATTTCAAATTGTAAGTTTGATATTTATCACTAGATTCCCCTTTTCTCCTCCATTGCACTATTTAAACTGAATTATCCTTTACCTCCAGCATTTTTTTATTAAAAGTAAAGTGTCTATCCCATCTCCATGTATAGAAGAAAAATGCAGGCATGCATCAGCTCTAACAAACTTGATTTATGAAAACCAAACCCAAATGCATAAAAAAACGAGGGGATGGTGGCAAGGAGGATCGAGGGTCCAGCAGAGGCGGTCTCCCGATGACTATGTTCATGGTGCCACATGCTTAAGCTTCATTTACATCTTTCACCTCTCTTCCCAGAGTTAAAAGGGGGAAATGGATTTTGATGCTGTGTATCTTTTCGGTTAAGGGATATAATAGGGTTTTGAATTGTCCTTGCAAGGATAGAAAGATAGCTGTAAATATGCTTCTCCTCTGGTAAATTTGTTGGCTCAGATGTCCTTCTTCCCATCAGAGCTTGATAAAGCCTGGCCCATTGACTGCAACTGACTCCGCAGGCTTTGGTTGTCTTCAAGCAAGCGATCATACTCAATTTGGAGGCCTTCAGATTGTTTCTTCATGGCTTTTGCTTTGGCTTCTGCAGCTTTTATATTCTCTTCTTTCTTTCCACATTCTGATTCTAAGCCACTGATCTTTGCCCTTAGTGAGGCTGTCTCCTCTTTCAGGGCCTTGAGCTGCTCTTTGCTGACGGCATTCCTGTCATCAGTGCCCTTATTATGTTGCTTGGTCGCCTCCATGGTCTTTCTCAGCTGGCGGAGTTCTCTTATGTAGTGATGCAGTCGATCCATCATCAGTGCAAGAAATAGCAGGAAGCCTACGGGCATTCAACTATGTTAGTCCCCACTTAAAATTCAAACCATGTAATTAACAAGGTCCCAATCATCAGGATAAAGTAGGCACTTGCACTGGCACTGGCTCTTTGAGAAGAAAGAGAAATATAACCTCCCATTATCATCCAGTCAAGAACATAAACTTGTTCTCTTGGTTAGGAAGGATGAGAAGGAGCAGACAGTATCAGAACTGGCAATTCAAGAAACTATATCTGGCATGTTCGATTAGTCATAAAATGAACTGGGAAAGACAAAGCATATGCCCTTATAAAGTTTATTAGCCTATGGCAGATGAACTATAGGTGATTATTACTAATAAATATACCTTCCAACTTTTCCATATGGGGTGATTCTTCTAGTAGTAATATCTTTATTTAGAGAAAAAGTAAAAGAAGAAACCAGATCAGAGAATAGATAGGTTGAAGAAACCAATAAAGGCATATATACATGTATGGAACCCAGACAAGACAACGGACCACTATTCAAAAATCATGAACTTAAAGGTAGAAGGCTTGAAGCCTCTACTTTACTCTTTTGGCCGGTAAAAAACCCTAACCACGCAATCCTTTCTTTTACAGATTATGTGCTGTTATCCTAAATCAATTTCTAAGCTGTGAAAAAACACTCGGTAAAAAGGGAAAAAGTTCTGTAACTCTCTTGAGTTGATCAATGGTTTTACCACTCTCGTCACTGGACTCTGCATTGCTGAATTCCAGAGCTCCAAATTCCAAGAAGAAACAGGCATCAAAACCGTATATGAAGTATACCGTGCTCATAAATGAACTTAGAGAACTAACAAAGACTTTCCCAAAAGAAAGCAAGCAGATAAAAAAAGCTGAAAAACCAACTCAATCAAGCAACAGAACAAAAACACGTAGAAGAAAAACGCCCAGACGAGATGAGGAACAGTGAAATTAAGCATCAAGTACCCATGAGAGAAGTCTCCAGCATCTTCCAACCCATGATAACCTGATCCGTCGGGTTAATGGCAGCTGCATCGGTTGTTCTACGCTGGATCTCCACCGTGGTGTATAAGCTGGACAGGAACACGACGAGCACCGTCACCGCTACCGACTTCACCATAATCGGGCCCCTCCCGCGCTTCAGCATGTCCAGCAACATGATCAAGAGTTTCCTCAGCGGCGTCTTGAACAGAAGCGCCAGAATCAGCGCCATTTCCGAGAATATCAAAGTGAACAGAAGCTGAATCATCTTCTCCGAGTAAAACCTATGCAGCAGGTTAGGGTTTGAGGTCCCTGATACGGGTATGGAGGAGTATTTTGTGAGCTTCAGAATTCCCAGTAGAAGCCCTGAAAGAGGAAGGGCCCTGAGCTGAACTGGACTACAATTTCCTATACATTTATTTTTTTACTTTGATTTCCCCAATTCACCGTCAGATCTTTGCCACGTTCCCCAAGGAATGGTTAATCTAGCGGTCCAGAATAGGTCATCCGCGTCCATGACGTCCCATGCCTTATTTATAATAAAAAATAAATTATATAGTAATCATTTCTTATGCTTATTAATTTCATTAGATTCATATTTTTTAGATTCTATTAAATTATTTTTTTAGTATTTCTAAACTATTTTATATTTATTTAATATGATATAAATTATAATAAATTTTAAATCTGATTGATTAATCATCTCAGATTTATTTAATATTTTTTAGATTTTACTGATTTATATTTTGTCAGTTTACTAATCAATATAGGGATTTTTTAGTTTTTAATGCTTTATCATTTTTATATTATAATAATATTTATTTTGTAAAATTATTTATTTTATTCATTTATTTAAGAAAATATACCAGAGATGATGAGAAAAAAAATAATTGCATAGGTTATACATATATATTATTAATTTTTATAGTTTTCATTTTATGATATATTAATATTCTATTGAGCAAAAAACTATTATTATTCAATTTAATGAATATAAAAATCATTTTAAAATAACAAAAACATACATAAACCCTAATAAATTAATAAACATAAGAGTTTTAAAATTTATAAAATATAAAAAATATTAAATAAAGTTATAAGAATTAATAAATAATTATAAAATGATAAAAATAATGTATAACTTATTTTGTAATTTATTTGAAAAGATAATGATGATATGTTATATATTTTTAAATAATAAAAAATTAATGGATTTAGATAACAAATGAAAAAGAAAATTAATAATTGCTTATCATATATCCTTTGGTATAGAATAGAAAAAATATATATTATTTAATTATGCTAATTTAGGCCTTTATAAACAAATTAAAAGTTTAGGCAATAAAAAAATTAAAATGCTTATAATGTACAAACCTCCTTTATCTATAATTCTCATTATCATTTTGTACTTGTTGGAGTGAACCTCTCCTCCGATAGGTAGAGGTGGTTAGAAGTAAGTTTTTGAGTTTTTTTAATATTCTTATTATTATAATATCATATTATCTTAATAATTTATTATAATTTTATTATATAATTTAAAATTTATTTCTAAATTTTAGATAAATTGAATATAAGATATACCAAGGACTAAATTACACTAATATGTCAAAGGTTTTAAATTTTATACCAAACTTTTAAAATTTTATATTTTTGTGTTAAACATTTGGTAAAATAAATATTTTGTGTAAGATATCTATCAAATTATTATTTTTCTAACAAATCTTACCTTTAAATTAAAATAATTTTAAATAAAATATATAATTAAAAAATAAAATTTTTTATTTAAAATTCAACCCTATCTCTTCATTAATACTATAAAATTTTATTTTACGTGATAATTTAATATTTTTATTATCATTCTATATTTTTTGTACCAAATAATTTTATATTTTATTTTATATATAAATATTGTATTTAAATTAAATTAAATATATATTTAAAAATTATATTATATTTTTACTTAATGAAATTATAAATGAATATATATAATTAAAATTTTATTTTATTAATTTAAAATAATAAATTACATAAATATAATACAAAATTATATATATTGAATCATTAATAAATATTATATATAATTTAATTTAAATAGATTTAAAAAATAAGATCATATCAATTATACGTAAATTATAATAACGTAAAAAATTATATATAAATGTATCTAAAAATATAAATTATATATAATTTCACTTAATAAAATTATAATTAAAAATTATATATTATAATATATATAAACATTTTATTTAATTTAAATTAAATATATATTTTTAAAAAGAAATTATATATAAATTTTATCAAATAAAAATTATAAATAAAATATATAATTAACATTTTTGGTATAAATTTAAAATAATTAATTAAATATTTACACAAATATAATACAAAATTTTATATTTTTTAGTTATTAATAAAAATTATATGAAATTTAAATTAAATAAAATATTTATATATAAAGTATTATATAATATAAATTATATATAAAAACACAGTTATATATATATATTTCACTTAATTAAATTATAAGTGAAAATTTATATTATATCATTATTTATATATAATTTATATAATATTATAATTATATATTTTTTATTTAATTTAAATTTTATATATTTTTATTAATTAAAATTTTAAATAATATTTTTAAAATAAATTAATTATAATCCATGGGTTAAAATCTTACACTATTGCATAAATGATTGAGGTTTAATATCAATAATTGTCAATGTTTACGATGATAATTATAATTATAAGATATTTATAAATTGGGTTGAATGGACGCATAGGTGGCACAAATTCGTCCAAATATTTGGATACGGACAACTTGCCATCATTGGACTACCCCATAATTAATTAATTATTTATTTACATTGAATTCTTATAACTAAGATCTCTCAGTATCTCTCTTTCATACTCAAATAAATAGACACAAACATAATTTCTAAACCTAAATTGAGTTGGTTACTCCTCTTTTCTATTGTTGGGGTCCTATGTGTGCCCACCACAGCCACCCCATTTAACTAGCTATTAACTAAGTCCTATCGGTATATATTAATTAGTAGTTAATGCACATGGTGACCACATGGGTACACCCTGATTTTGCAAGTGGTTGAATGGACACCTGCTCGGGTAGTTGGGAGTGCATTTGTGGACCCAACTGAAGGTGATCTGATGTCACACAAATTGCCAAATAATTTTGTCCAGATAACATAAGAAAAATTAAACGTTCACATAAAGAAAGAAGACGCTTACATTATGTTGACAATTAATTCTGGTACATAATCCATTCCAATGAAATGCTTTGTCTTTTCTTTTGGTAGTAGGCACCTAACTATACTTGGTTGAATGGCTGATGAATAATAGATATGTAGTCGGCAAGAAAGTGACACTGCCGCCCTAATTCATGATGATTCATAATTGGAGGGTACATGGTTTAATTTTTGAAGGGGCTCTAAATCCCAAACAGGGAGGGTCCTCATGCCTTAATGCACATGGCATTTTTTATTTGAGGCAGAGATGTATTTCCTTATGCTAGAATCAATGAATTGGTGGTTGCTTGGTAGATGGAGCATTCATTCATGCATGCATGTATCCTTTACTAGCATTGTATAGTAGAATACCAAGCATGCATAGAAAAACAGGAAGGAAGCAAACCTTGTACACAACACATGCAATAAAGGATATCAGAGTGCAAATATCACATAACTTACTTTATCATACATTCATTAAGATGAAACCATCCGTAATGACAAGCACATAGCATAATACAAAAGACGACTAGGGACAAAGGACTCACTATAATAATGCTTGTAATTGGAATGACGATAGCAGTTTATACTATAGGCCACAGAATGTTGCTTCTTTGTGCCTTCAGGGGACTCACATAACATGTTGGTTTACGATGACTGATCATCAGTCCGATTCTTATTGCATGCATGCAGGAGGCTGGTCTATTCGCCGGTTTAACTACTTTCCTCCTCCTCCACTACCACCACCACCACCGCCACCGCTTCCAGAGCCACCGCCTACTCCAACTCCATGGCCTGCACCACCTCCCACCCCCACTCCGACCCCAACCCCGATTCCTATTCCAAATCCTCCTCCACCTCCTATTCCATGACCACCTCCAAGCCCACCCCCGCCTCCAATACCTCCACCAGCGCCACCTCCACCGCCAGATCCTCCACCAGCACCGCCTCCTACACCTCCACCAGCACCGCCTCCACCGCCAGATCCTCCACCACCACCACCTCCTACTCCTCCACCAGCACCACCACCTACACCACCACCTGCGCCAAAGCCACCACCATGACCGGAACCACCTCCAGCACCTCCTCCTCCACCTCCGCCAAATCCACCACCTCCTCCGACACCACCTCCAGCACCACCACCTACACCACCCCCAGCTCCAAAGCCTCCACCTTTTCCGGAGCCACCTCCAGTACCTCCTCCACCACCGCCGCCGAATCCACCACCACCTCCTACACCTCCTCCAGCACCGCCACCTACGCCACCCCCAGCTCCAAAGCCACCTCCATGACCGGAACCGCCTCCAACACCTCCCCCACCTCCACCGCCAAACCCACCACCACCTCCAACACCTCCTCCAGCACCACCACCTACGCCACCCCCAGCTCCAAAGCCACCTCCATGACCGGAACCACCTCCAGCACCTCCTCCGCCTCCACCCCCAAACCCACCACCTCCTCCAGCACCACCTCCTACCCCACCCCCAGCTCCAACGCCGCCTCCATGACCAGCGCCTCCTCCTACTCCTCCGCCTCCACCGAAGCCACCGCCACCTCCGGCACCGCCACCAGCTCCTCCTCCACCGCCAAAACCACCACCTCTACCACCAAAACCGGGTCTACGTCCCCAACGACCACATCGCCCCCACCGGCGGCAGTCGTCATCACCCCTCCACTGTGCTTTGTCAACCTTCTGATCACCTGCAGTGAGCTCGCTCAGATGGAGCACAATACACGAGACTAGAAGAGCCGCGCAAAGCCATTTTATAGTCATTCCCATGGCTTTGGGAAGTGAAAGATCGATATATTGCAAGCTGATTAATTAGAAAGCTTGGCCTGATCTATGCTCAAGTGAGCGCTGCATTATATACAAGTTTCAATTGGCCTAGTCTACTTCAAATTAAAGAGATGCATGTTCGTGTGACGCGCTTGGAAACGGTTGGGTGATTGGGTGCTGCCATTAATGAAAGAGATATACATATATGATATGCCCTAACCCAAGAAGTCAAACTTGATAAATTATATCAACTCCAATTTCCATGCTTGTAGTTCTAGTTTCTGATTAATAAGAGGCTAGATCACGATTTCCCTGTCTATTAACAACAACTCCAATCCCGAGGATTTAGATTGTCTCGTTAACCCTACAATCATAAGTCAAGCATGTATGCACGCATGCATGTATCGCAGACATATTTCGTTTTCGATCCGTGACTTGCATGAGCTCCGTAACTTTGAGATCGGGGAGGCTGATTGGTTCTACACTTATCCGATATTAGTTGCATTTTTTTCTTTCTAACTTTAATTTTCTTCCTTCTAGTTCTACCCTCGGTCAAATATCATAAGATTTTAACTCGAAATAAAGCTACAAATAAATATTCTTCTTATCACAAATATTGTCAATTTTCACCTAACTTTTCTATGAAAAGTAAGTGTGGAGGAGCAATCCCTATCGGCCTTAGAGATAACTCTTGAAGAGGAAACAAAGAAATGATAGAAAATCTAGGGTCGACCCGAAAAGCTATCATTTCAAGAGATCTTTGTTCAAAATGTTGTTGCTTTTTTGTGGAAATGAGTTAGTTGTATTGAGTTATGCTGTTGTTTTAGGCCGTATGTCTAGATATTACATCTGGAGCAATTAATAATTGAAATTATTGAAAGGGTGCATTTATTGAGGGTTGAAAGGAAATGATAGAGTTTTATATGGTCTAAAAAAAGAATGGATCTGAAATATTGTCATGATAGTGACCCAAAATAAATGTCCTCTTTATGATGAGGGAGTCCCGTCAATCCCTCGACCAAAGTTGCCACCGACACTCAACACCGACTCTTAAAACAGCCACAGGATGAGTAAAACTATAACCTGCGCCCCAACTTATTTCCCCCGTTTGACTCTTTCAAACTCTACACCATCTTTCATGTAAACCGGAAAGGAAAAGTCTGATCGAATAAATAAGGAAAGCAAAAGATAGAAGAGAGAGAGAAATTAAGGGTATCATTGAATTAAGAGTACAAAGTATGAAAATCTAATAAAATAAGTTTAGAATATTGTAAAAAGTAGTATAAAACATTATAATGTTATCAAAATTTGTATACAAATACGATAATTAGAATGACTTTATCACAAGGTCATTTACATGTAGTCTTTGACGGTGATTGTGGCTGTTTTCTGAGGTTCGATTTTGAAAGTTAGAGTTCTTCTTCTTCTCATGAGTTGAATTACTCCCAAAATAAAATCATTGGTTAGTCATGCATTAGAAAGTTTAAAGGTGAGAAGGAAACATAAAACTTACCTTTCAAAAAAGATAAAAGACGTTCATAATGCGACTTTACCTTATTGTGAAGGTAAAGGTTGTGCAAAATAAAGTGAAAGGCTCACATGATAGTCACCATGAGGATAAGGACAATCAACAATGAAAATTTTCTTTTTCCACTTAAAATTATAAAAATAACTTATTAAAATATTATAATATTTTATATAATTATAATATATTATATAATATTATTACTATATAAAATGATCCCTCTATTAATTAATTAAATTAGTTATTGATAAAAAAAAATATATTATTATTAAATCTATAATCTAATATAACTTTCAATATTTTTCTATACTCTATTTTATTATTATTATTATATTAATTCGAATATATTATTATAATACGGAAAAAGTTATTCAAATTTGTTAATCAAATATTAAAAGAGTATTTCCGTATCCTAATATAATATATAAGTAGTTTTGATTTTTAATATACTAGAATATAATATTGAAATATAAAACATATTCTTGTTCGTTGATTTTGAATTATTTACTTTTATAATTTTTAATATAAATATTTTATGTGATTATAGGTTAATTTTAAACTAATGTTGAAAAAAATATAATATATTATTATAATAGTATTTTATATATTTATAATATATGATATAATATTATTAGTTATAATTATATTATATTATTTTTAATTTATAAAAAAAATTATATTTCTTATTAAATAATTAAATTACTTATTAATAAATAATTATTCTAGTATTTATATCTATTATCTATCACGTATATATATCAATATTTTCCCTACTCTATTCTATTATTAACACTAATCACAGATCACATGAATACAGTGTAATTTCTGGATATTCAAATACCAATTGAATCATTAACTCAAATAATAGTCAATATTTACTAAACTTTGAACATGTAAGCACAACTTTTATTATATTCAGAGTTGAAATCTTAATAATTGTACATTTGTCAAAAGTGATATTAGATAATGGTTAATGTTTTACAAAATAAAAAATTGATAAAAATTTTGATTTTGATGAGTGATAAATGCTCATTAATTTTTTTTAAAACTAAAAACAACAAATAATTAAATATTAAATTTCTAAAAGAATAAAAATATTAAAGATAAGAAAAAAAATTAAAGATTTAAACATAAAATACCTTATTTTTAAAAATATTATGAAGATAATTATAAATAAATTCAAAATAGAGAGGCATAGAGGATATATGATAATATATGAGACAAAAATTCTAAGTTTCAATTATAAGGTGTATGTGGAGAATATAAAATAGTTACTATTAAAATATGAGAAAATTATTGAATATTTTGATACAGTTTTAATAGTTCTTAATAAAATAAAAATCTATACCCAAAGTATAATATAGTGTTAGGACAAAATATCAATTAAAATATAATGTATAGAAAATATTGGAGTTAAATACTTCTCAATTTAATAACAGTTTAATAATGTGATAGTGGAATAATACATTATTTATAAGTATTGATGAATTGTATAGTAATTTGATAATTCAAGAAAGCAAATGAAATGTGGAAGAATTAAAGAACATAATATTAATGTTCTCAATGAAGGAAAAATGCAAAAACCATATAAACAATATCTAAAAGAAGATTTTCATACGAGAGAGGTTGAGAAAGGGGAAGGAAATTTTTTTTTTGTGTAAAATGATTTATACTATTTTTTACAATTAATTTCATTTATTATAAACTTATACTATGCAAACTTTATACTATTTTTTGTTATAGTTGTTATTTGCATAGTTTTAGCCCCTCCTGTTAAATCCGACCAAATCCTTAATGGGACGCCCAAATTTGCATTTTTGAGGTCTCGTTCCATCAAAAAATTGTCATTTCTAATTAATATCCAAAATATCTGTAGGGATAATACCCGCCCTTAAAAGTTCTTTTAAAAGTGACAATGAGTTTCAACTGCAAATCTTTAAAGTTATTTAAAGTTGCTGCAATAAAACGAGACGGCTAGTTTTGTGATGGGAGCAGATGAAGATTCAAGAACTGTCTTTTAAGTGCATTTCATACATGTAAAGAGATGGCATTTAAAGGATAATCATATTATAAATGTATCATATCTTACAATGGAATGAATTTAGATTAGAAATAAATTATAATCCATGGATGTGTCGGACAATTTATGCCGGGAGTGTATTGGATGGTCCTATATCAACAAACTTGTAGTTTATTAAAGGAGCAAATATATCCTGATTTGGTCTATATATGTTCTGATGATCTCCAATGGCCAAAACTTTGGGGTTTCCTTCAAAGTAGTCATTCTCCTCTACCTATTGGTACCATTGCCTTTTTCCTAAACCACCCATTGTTGGTTACAGCTTGCTAGGAGTCGAGTGGTGGACAAATCAGATTGAAGATTGGGGTGCAAATGTGACATATAACTAACTTATCATACATTGAGTATGATGAATCCATTACAAGTATATAAAATACTCATAAGTAAAGAAATATTGTATCAATACAAGAGACTCCGACCGCCATACTGTTTGTAATTAGAGCGGCGCTGGCAAGCTATGACCATGAGGGAAACCCACATTGTACTTTTTTGGTGCTTAGAGTATTATATTTTTAGGGTTTTTTTACGACACAAAACTCATTACTATTGCATAGATAGATCGTTCTGTATATTTGGAGGAGGCTGCAGTTGCCAAACTCTTACCTTCCTCCTCCACCACTGCCACCGCCAGAGCCTCCACCGACTCCCACCCCAGTACCTGCTCCAGCTCCAACCCCGACTCCTATCCCCACTCCAATTCCAACTCCAAATCCTCCTCCTCCCCCAGCACCTCCTCCAAGGCCCCCACCTGCTCCACCTCCTACACCACCCCCAGCTCCGAAGCCTCCACCGTGGCCCGAACCACCTCCTACACCTCCCCCACCTCCACCTCCAAAGCCACCACCTCCAGAACCACCACCTACACCACCCCCAGCTCCAAAGCCTCCACCTTGTCCGGAGCCACCTCCAGTACCTCCCCCTCCACCACCACCGAATCCACCACCACCTCCAACACCTCCTCCAGCACCACCACCTACACCGCCTCCAGCACCAAAGCCTCCACCTTGTCCAGAGCCACCTCCAGTACCCCCTCCTCCACCACCACCGAATCCACCGCCACCTCCAACACCTCCTCCAGCACCACCACCAACACCTCCCCCAGCTCCAAAACCTCCGCCTTGTCCGGAGCCACCTCCAGTACCTCCACCACCGCCGCCGCCGAATCCACCACCACCTCCAACACCTCCCCCAGCACCGCCACCTACACCACCCCCAGCCCCAAAGCCCCCACCTTGACCAGCTCCACCTCCAGAACCTCCTCCACCTCCACCACCGAACCCACCACCACCTCCAACTCCTCCTCCAGCACCGCCACCTACACCACCCCCAGCCCCAAAGCCACCACCTTGGCCGGCGCCACCTCCTAAACCTCCACCTCCACCACTACCACCACCACCTCCGGCCCCACCACCTAGGCCTCCTCCAGCTCCTCCGCCGCCGCCAAAACCACCACCTCCTCCAATGCCACCACCAAAACCACCGCCTCTACCAAATCCACCACCTCTACGACCAAAACCGGGTCTACGTCCCCAACCACCACAGCGCCCCCACCGGCAGTCGTCATCATCCCCCCGCTGCGCTTTGTCAACTTTCTGATCACCTACTGTGAGCTCACTCAGATGGAGCACAATACATGAGACCAGAAGAGCCAGGCAGAGCCATTTTCTAGCGACTCCCATAACTTCGGGAAGAGAAAGATCGATATATTGAAAGCTGATTAATTAGAAAACTTATCCTGATCCAAGTTCAAGTGAACACTGGATTATATACAAGTTCTGATCGGGCAAAATCCACTTGTACATTAATGACTACATTTTTAGTGACGCGTTCTTGGAAACAGTTGGGTTGGGACCGTTGGGGTGCAGCAATTAATGGAAGAGATGTACATATATTTATATATATAGTCAAATCCAAAAGGTCAAATTTGACTCATAGGGCCAAAAAAAACAGATCAAATTTCATCAGGTAAAGAATTATATAAAACTCATTCTTTCTTTTAGCAGGAAAAGAAAAGAAACGAGTATTTCACCATCTTTTTTTCTGTCCTATATGATAAAAATGGCCTGGCATGGAAACCAAGTAGAGTCATTAATTTCCATTCTACATTTCCTTTATGGGTTTTGGGTTGATACTCCAAATAATATATTTGGAGTGATTAATGAATGAAATTATGCTATTTTGGGGTCATATGAATGAAGCTATTGAAAGGGGAGGAATTTATTGAACTTTGACATGATCGACATAACTAAAAGATCTGCTTGCATGGTAGGACTAGTGGGAGTGATCAACCTGTCACTCACTAATAGTTATATATATATATATAGTCATTATGATGAGGGAGGGAATGGGAGCCCAGTGACCAGACCAGTCAACCCCTCCAAATGGCTTCCAACACCGGCACTTAAAAACAGTCCAGGCCATCTCTAACTGCGCACTTCCCATCCAACTCATCTCCATGCCCCACTCGGCTCCAAAGTTGACCCTTTCAAGTTCCTTTTTTTTTCCTTTGAAAGTTGTCTTTTAAGTTCCAACCTCTATTTTTTCTTTCTTACATCTGATACCTTGCAAAGTACAAGCACATGCTTCCGGGCCCGTCATCACTGAGGTCGACCTTTCCAAGGGGGCTATGGCAGAAGGGTTTCTGACTTTCACTTTTTGCTTAGCAGCAACACTCGTGATATTCACAAAGGGCCCGATAATCCTCTTGGTTAAGATATGGTTGTCAGCTATGGCCACCGTGGGCCTGCCTGGTGATTCGGGTCACGATTCACAGGGCCGGCCATAAACCCAACCAATGCCTTGGGGTGGGCCTACAAGAACCACCGCCACGACACGACACACGGGAACAGTTCTTTGTCTACTGGATTAGTCCCTTCATGGGGGGTGTTCTGTCTGCAAGGGAGGTTTCTCTTTCCGATACAAACGAAGCAGAATCTGAAGCAGAAGGCCTGAATGGAACATAATAGAAGAGAACACAGGCATTGGGATCAATCTGACTCTCCAGTGATCCATACGAACCCTTATGAATAAAACTCAATAGTTTGGATACCATCATATTTTAGTCCAATTTGTCATCGCATTTTTTAGTTCATGAGTGAATTATGTGATTGTGATTTAGTAGTATCTGAAGCAGGTACATGACTTGGGGATAGGTTTGGAGTTTTAAGTGGGTAGCACATTGTTTTTTTCTGCAGTATGATTTTATATCATATCATAATCAACGAATTAGCATGTCTTCCTGCAGTAAACTGAAGTGAATATAATATAAACTGAAAGTGAAAGTTCAAACTACAAGGCTGCATGCTCCAAGATAAGCTGTATTGAGATCATGATAATAGCACAAGAGCAGGAGAGATGACTCAAGGAAAATTGAAGTTACAGTGGGGGAACTCGGCAAAACGACGGTATCAAAGCAGGCAAGAGAGACTCTCTCCAGGTAATCCACATGTCACGCAAGCACTCATATCATAGCTTCCGCACGGTTAGCTCTCTGAACTGTGGAAGTTTGCTTGAGATGATTCTGCAGAATCTGCTCACTCTCCATTTCAGTTTGTTTGAGCTTCCTTTTTACTGCTACCATCATCTTCGACTGTCCTCAGGCAGGCTCAGGGGCAAGAAATCCTTCATGGGAAGGCAAGATCACTGCTTCAAACATTAAACTCGTTGCCCTCGGTTTGAAACTCAAAAATACTGTGACATCAGAATATTGAAGTGGTCAATGAATCACGTGCAAGATCTGATCGATGATAATAGTTTAAAATAAGGAACCCGTTGATAATGGAATGAATAGTTTCATATCCCAATTTCTTTTATGATTGGCACTTATAATTCTGTCCAAACACCCAACAAAGCGCTGCACATGTAGAAGGAAACGATTTCTGATGCCCCTTCAAATAATGTAATATCCCTTATTTTCATAAAATAAAATGGGAAGGGAGAAGGACATGGTTATAGAGAAAGCATGAAGATCGTTGTTCTTGTTTCTTCTGACCAGTCCTTGTCACCTTTTCATTTCCACTACAAGAAGTGTAGTGTATTTTTATGCCTTTCCACCTTCCACTTTCCCTTTCTTTACCCCCACAATCTTAATATTTAATTTTTTCATCAAACCCATAATCTTAATTTAATTGGACGTGTCAAATAATTTCAAGCTCAGATTCGGACAGACAAAATATGGCCATTAGGAAATTAAAAAAAAAATGGACCATCAATCAAGTCAGTATTATATAAACCCAGTAATGCCATTAAGGAATAATTCTTACCATCAAGATGTTGATTGGAGGGGGGTCGTTTAAAATGACTTCCAGATTAGTAGAGTGGATCCTATGTTGGATAAAGAACAAGATGTCTGTGAAGGAAAAAAGGCTGACCCTTTTTAATGAAGTACCAATCAATCACATGCTCCCTGACACATTTACAGAAAGAAAACAGGAGGCAAATTAAAAATATTCAAAAGAAAGCACAATCTACATCTCCCAGATTGAGCATTCCAGGAATTAACTTCACATGAACTGAATAGATCATCTGCTGACAAATGAAAATGAAAGAAAGCGAACCTTCAATGTCATTCACGAACCCCCACTCATAGGTTAGCTTGTGGGCTGCTGGGAATAAGCATGTGGCTTGGGAGGCTAGAGGAAGGGGTCCTGCTATTTTATAGCTGAAAGAATAATAAAGTCACTCAACAAGATACATTGAACCTGGTCAGATCATGGCATTCCCTAGAAGGACAATGATTCCAAACATCTTCCTCGTCTAAAAAAGGTCCATCCAGCTTTTCTTCCCTTTAAAGAGACGTGGCCTGAAATTCAAAATAAATAATAATAACAATCGCAGCATAAGAGCTGGAGATCATATCCTAAAGAAAGTTTCTGATTTTAAGCTGCTGGTTTTATTCATCGGAATGTGTCTTGGAAGATGCAAAACCGGGAGAGGAGGAAAAGAAGTTGGTACATCAAAGTACGGTATGTATCATTTCCTGAAACTGCACCAGGAACATTAGAACATCCTTTTGTTTTAGCACACAAGGTGCATTATTAGGTCACTTTGTTTTTTTTTTTGGAGTATAAAAAGACAGTCGATGGTTACTTTTACTTTCCGTCCATTGTGAGTGGCCCTCCATTGAAAATTTCTCGAGGGCACTTGAAGGGTCCGCTTACCTTTTTTGCCAGAACAGGTGGCTGCACTCACTGTGGAAGATTCCCTTTGTCAAGATATATCCAGTAAATGTCAAGTCAAGTTGCTAGACCTGACCCTACCCAGGTTGGAGTAACCACCATCCATGGCAGATTGAGGGGTTGCCAGTAACCAGCGTCTGCCGTGGGTGTAAAATTCAAAAGGAAAGCAAACTCGATAGCCACGAGATGATGCAGGAAAGTTTCATAAGTTCACCATCAAGAAGATGAATGCAGTCCCAAAACTAAAGTAACTATAAGATATTCTCTTGCATACACATGAATCTCATATCTTACAACCACTGTTGAAAGTGGTTAAGATGAATTCCATAACTGTTGAGGTGCCTCAGCTATGTTTAAGGGAAAATAGTGAGCATAGTTGAGTGAGCGAGAGATGATCGCTCCAAACTACAAATTTTGGATCAATTTGATCAAAACCAAACTTATTTCAGCTGATTTGCTTGTGGTCAAGCCATCCAGCACACAAATGCTTAAGACCCTATTGTTTTACCTGCTAGAGCTGACAGAAACTGAATTATGGTTTCCCCCATTCTCTGTCATCCAGTAGCTATGTTCAGATTTGGGGCTTTACATTTTTCCGGAACATTGCATGTCTCAGGCAATCTCAGAAGTCTGAAGCGTATCAACATGAATGACCCCGTTTTTAGATTGGTCACATGATTTTATCCATGGGATAGCAGCCAAGGACACGGAGAAACGGTGCAAACTCCTGCACATATTTAATGAACTTCTACATGTGAGTTTGATTTATCATGCTCATTCTTTCATCAAGGATAAAAGGAACATACAAGCATAGAGAGAAAAATTGATTTGCTTTATATTCCTCTTCCTGTATTTGACTGTTATTCATTAGTAAGTCTTATAATGCCAATAATGCAGGTACAGTCATGGCAAAATATGAAGATTTTTGCAGCAGAATTGAATGAGGTAATCCAAAAATGGATCAATATAGGGCAGTTTTAGTTGGAGAGTAAGGGATAAAGCAGGGACCTGCAAATGGCCAAGAGCATATTGTGCACGTGCCTCTGCCATGGAAGCCTCAAAGTCAATGAAGAAAAGATAGTCAAAGTATCTGCAGTTATTGTTGCAGCCATTCAAAATGATATTAAACCAAGTCAAAGCAAAAATAATTTCCTGACATATGAAAGAGTTGTAAGAATCAAATTAGTCTTTTTCTGTGTTTTAAGTAGATTTGAAGTAATATATTTAGTTCATAAATATAATTATGGAAGAAAATACATCTGTTCACATAACTTCATCATATCTAGAAAGAAACTGATGGAAAGAAATAACCATTAATGGAAATTTTTTGTATTACTTGGCACTTCCAGTGTTGGAATCATCAACAACTCTCAACGGCCTCTTCCTCTGAGGCCTGCTCTCGATCTAGCATTTTGCATACATAACAAAAAATCAATAAAAGAAGTCTTTCTCACATAACAACAAAACAATAGACTGCCAAATGCGTCTTAAACATAACCTTGGTCAAGTTTATGTTCCTCAGGGCAAATACAGCCAATGCTTTGAATAATACCCCTGGACCTTCATCAAGAGTGAATACAATGCTCGTCTGCAATGGAAAGACATATTTCTTGTAACTACAAGAAGCAGTGTCATCAAATTGTACCTCATTAAGGACAAGAAATGCTGAAACTGAACCTTAAATGGTTTATCAGTTCTCGGTATTATGGGATCTCTTGCAAGTACAATAAAGCGAGTAATACTATCCAAGTCATCCTGTAAAAAAGCACATTGCAGATTAGATCAATATTAAAGATTGGATAATAGCATGTCTGTACATTAAAGTTAAAAGGAGGCAGTGACTACTCTATCAACATCAAAGGGGGAAAAAAGGGCATGCCTTAGGGATCATGGAGACAATTATTATAGAGAAGTTTACCTGGATTTTTTCTGCAACTACAGTAAGCCCATAAAGTTCAGCAGCTCGTGCACTTGCAATAACTCCAGTATCCCTCAGTTTTTTTGATGCTACAAGCTGAAGAAAAGCTTAGAATCAATGATGAAAGTCAAGCCATGTTTCTGAAACAAACCAAAAGAGTGAAGGCATGGAACTCTAAATTACCTGAGCAGCACCAGCTGTATCGTCAACATTTTCTCTGGTTACATTCAACTTACCCAGAGCAATATCACTCGATGCAAGTGCCTGAAAAAATGTACAGAAAAAAACATTCTGGTTCATAGAGACATGCCAAGCAAGGCATTTCAAGTCAGAGAATCACCTGAGGATGACTTAAAACGTGTTTTAGCTGCTCCAATCTAACTCCCGGTAGAGCTAGCAGGCAGAAGTTGACTGGCAACTGAACCTCACTGACTATGTGGAGCCTATGGCGGAGGAGTAGATCATAGTTCCGATGGATGCTTCCAACGGAAGAGCTCTCAATTGGAAGAACTGCTTTGTCAGCCAACCACAGTTCAACAGCCTAGACGAGAACAGATGATTTTTTTTCCCAAAGATTATGAAAAGGGTAGAATTTTGGTGAGGAAAAAGATGTTAACTTAATTGAATTGATCACTACTTCAGTGGAGTTTGATCACAATATCAAATGGGATTCAGAGATATACATGAAGATGGAGATATATAAACTCCTTTCTATTAACTAAATGCAGAATAAGAGATTTATGCAGTGTCAGTTTCTTAGCATTCCAATAGAGAAGGTTATACTTGGCCAAGAAATGAAAATAGAGAAATCTATACATGATAGCCATCATCTTAACTCTCTTGAATTTGTCAGCACTTCCAGGAGTCCGGTGACAACCTCAAATGGGTTGCAAAAATTATACGGGATGATAGTGCAATACCCTTCTATTCACCAAATAATGAACAAGAGACTTATGCAGTTTACACATCAGTGACATTCCAATAGAGGAGAAAATTTATGACCTTGAAGGTATCTTCGAACTCAATGCAAGGGACAGTCTCACAGTTTGGGTAGGCTTTGAGAGCCGCATCCTCGCTATAAGACCCCGAAATCCCCTGAACAAGAGAAGATATCACAGTTAAAAATAATTTCCACAAATAGCAGGGCAGCTGTTTTCTACTTGTTATCCCTTTCTAGACTGAATATGAAGCAACGTAGGCAGCAGACTGCCAGTACCTTGAATGAAATGCGCATCTTTGATCCGTTTTCTGGAACTGAGGAGAGATCAGAAACAGATAATGGTCCTGCAAATTATATTTTGAATTAAGTTCAAATGTCTGGAGCAGCTTACATGAGCTATCTCATAATTGAGAAGGCGGTCAAGTACAATAAATAATGTCATCATGATTGAGATAAATTCATGTAATTCTCCCAAAATCATATATTTCAACTACACCGGTTATCACGAAGAGTATTGCAAACCCACGTGGGAAAGAGCTCAAGTCCTTCTGAAGTCTTCGAGAATGAATCCCATTCATCTGATCTCCTGTCTGCGGCAGCTCCGTGGCGGATTTCGACGAACTCTCTCCCTGCACTGACCTTATCGTCGTCCGGAGAGGTGACAGACCCAGAAGCCTGCCCGGACGCTCTCCATTTGAGAAGAAAGCCCTATCCGGATTCGACCCTATACGAGAATGCCCCGGATCTGTCCGACCCAACTGAGAAACAGCCGCTGCGCTCCCCCAAGGGAAACTCCTGAGAGCCATGGGAGAAGCCAAGGAGCAGAGAGAGAATATAAAAGGGGAGATATTTTTGGGTAACTGAAATAGGAGAAATGAATGCAGAAACAGAAACGTATGTATCACTCAACTGCTCGCTTGGGGAAAAGGAGAACAATAGAAGTAGAAGTAGTAGTAGTAGTAGGTGAAACAACTGAAGTGGCCGCTGTGTGAATGTGATAGATATATTTGTTGGGGATGGAACACGTTTTGAGGGAAAGGTGCCGGGAATGTGAATGAAGTGGCTAATGCAAGTCATGCAGTTATTACTTGCATTGAATGTGGCAGTGAAACACGACCATTATGCATTGCAGATAAGGGGTTGAGAAATTGGGAGAAGACTCTGATTTTTGGCTACTGTTCTGAGTAGGACATTTCCTGGGACGTGGACGAATTTAGAAGGCTAGCTGATTTGTAGTTGGATAATTCGGTATTTTTAATTTATTTTTATCAAATTTACATCTTTTTTTTAATAAAGTGTCATTTTACAATTTAATCACTACTCTTTTTCATTTTTTTCTTAAATAAAAAATATATCTTATATTTTTTGCATTAACTTATAAGGTAGTGAATCATCAAGCATACCCAAGTTAAATTGAATAGGAATAATACTATTGAGGTATAATTATTTCAGTACATACAACTATCACATCAGCTCATAAAATTTTATAAGCTTATTTTTACTATCATAATATTTGTCAAGTTCATAATAATCTATTATTTAAAATAAAAATACTATTAAATACGGTTGAATGTTGTGTACATATTGGTGAATAATACTAAAAGAATTAGTGAATCCATCACTAAAATAATATTCATTAATCTCATCACTAACCCCAATTCTTTCCCAGTAGGTTATTATTATACTTATATATTTTAAGTACAATTGACAAGTAGATATTATCATTTTTATTTTACAATTATTATTTTATATTTAAAATATCACCTCATCACATACAACTCTTAAAAACTAAGATATAAGTATGATATAAATGTTGAAATTTGTATGTAAAATTGTAATTTAGCATATAATATAATATGAGAGTAGGTAAGAAACGGTTTAAATTTGGTTTGGTGAAGGATAGGGGCAAACCCATGGTTGATCTTTTTGGATAATATTCCTAATTTTGCTAAATTTTTTAAATGAATTATTAAATGTCAAAGTTAATTAATTTGACAATAAAAATAAAAAATTTAAATTATTCATATAGCTTTAAAACATTTGATATCTAAATATTAGTTTGGCTAAAAATAATACTATTTCATTTTTCCTATATTTGACTATTATATATTGATTTGTTAATATGGTAAGATTGGTTTCATTTGGCTTACTACTTGTTAACGCCTAAACAATACAATATTAATTTTTTTATTAAAATTATTAGATATAACTTAATGTAAATGACTATTAACTCACACTTGCTCAATCTGAATAACTAATCCCTCCCAAGTCATGAAATTCAACAAAAAAAATTAAAATCCTTGATTAATTATTGGTTCACTTCAATCCAATTTGACTCATTCTCAATATTAAATTTACTTATAATTAAATAGCCAGGTATCAAGTTACTGGGCAGCTTCCGATAAAGCCATTCAAATTCATTATTCCCATCATGGATTGTTTAATAATGCCAGTGATCCATGATGTGACCAAGGCAGCAAATTTAATTGGACAGTTGCTTGCAATTTTCCTGCGTCTGGCTAACGCAAGTCATGCAGTTATAACTTTGTTGATGGACGTTGTCCATTTATTGTTCCTCATTTGACCAAAACACTCCTCTTTGGGTGTTCCATGGTTAGGCGTTCTACCGTTTTAAAGGAAATTAACACACTTCACGCTTATGATTTCTGTATTGATTATACTCTACGTTTTTTTGAAAGTCCGTGATATTTATTTTCTGCGATTCATCTTGTCCCTCTTGTTCTTGTCGTGTGAAAAAAAAAACAAAGATTTGTTCACCTGACATCTTAACTGTGATGTTACAAAATAAGGACTCAGTCAAATACAGAATAACTGAAAATAATAGCACAAATCAATATAAATTACAGGTCTTAGGGATTGAGGATTGATTTACAAGTTGTTTGACTTCTTGATTCCTGAGTTGCATGAGTGAATCTAGAAGATTTGACAGTCAAAGGAAAGATCACCTAAAATAATCGCATACAAAGAAAAAGGTTGGATTACAAAATGGCTAAAAGGATTTGTGTAACAGAAATCAAATATTTTTACATCAGAAGATGACAAACTCTTATCTTGACAGGGAAGAAAGTTCATCACATGCCAGCAAGGTATTAAACAATGCCAGTTCGAAACCCATGTAAACTAGAATTCTTATCGGTTTCTTGAAGAACAAGAAATAAGTTTTCGCATAAAGTTCAACTAGGTTCAGATAGTCAACACATGACAAGAGCTTCATCATCCGCTTTAGTTGCAGGCGAGATTAGATTCTAAGGATTTCCTTCTTTTGTCCGATTCTTGCTGCAATTATGAACTATTAGTTGTTGTACTTTGTGCTATGATCGGCAGATAATCAGTGATGCGGTAGGGCTCATTGTATGGAAAATTTATTTTGCTGATTTCAATAAACAATTGAACTGCTTATTAAATGTAAAAAAGAAAAAGGTTAGAGCCATTGAGGTTTGTTTTATTCTACATGGGAAGCACATGGAAATTGTCTCAAGAGCAAGACTTCTTTCATGGGTCAACTTGGATCCTCTCAGCAATTAACCATATGTCAGTTGTAGACTTTTGTTCATTATAATATTCGATTTGATGATGCTGTACAGAAAGAAGGCATTACATAGTGTGACACGAAGTTTCCATTAAAGCCCGAGAACAAGACAATAAGACACCCTCGATTGACACATTATTATTTATGGTAATCCACTCTAGTCCAATCTAGTCCAGGTGGAAATGGGTGGTATTCTAAGATGTCTAAGGGCCTTTTAATAGATCGGGAGAACAAAGCTTAATTGGGCTACTATCGGTATTTATTCATCTTTGTCCACGCCAACTCATTCCTGGAGGCTGTGGGGGCCTGCATTTTTTTAGTTAACACAAACATGCTCGTCTTTTACAGAGATCAGTAACTTTATGCTGCTATGAATTTGTTCTTGGTTCGCATTGGAATAGATTTTGTGATTTAGTGAAAACTTATCGTAATTCTTATGTTTTTCTCATTAACCGCCATTGGGTGTTTAGTTGGATATTCAGATGAGACCAGACTAGGACCTTCCTGTTTTTGTCCATTCTATATTCCAAATGATTGAGAAATATTATGGAGACTGCAATCCCACCAGAAAAATGATGATTGGTGTGAGAAGACGGTATTTGTCAATAAGTGATAATCTCATACTTCGAGCACGAATTAATATGATGTTACGGTCTCATATTAATCATAAGTTACATGGATTTTCAGATACTGATCCAGAATATTTGATATGCTGTGAAATGTTTCAGCCGGGAAACATGGATTCAGAGTCATCACTCTCTCATATTGGATCATGGCAAGGACATGGGAAATAAGCAGGGGTTGCATGAAAAAAAATGATGAACCGGTAGCTAGGATTAGAAAGCTAGGGGGGAAAGAACAAGTGCGTTACTGAGTACCTGTCTCCCTCTAAGCGATATGGCCAATATGGGCATTAATTTGAAATGGTTGTTCAAGGCCTTTATGGGCCCCATGTGAGGTGGTCAGTCGATATCCATCCAGTCCAGGGTGTGGGTCCGCCCACTGGCTTTGGTGGGTGGATCCCCGTCAAAAGTCCCTTTCCTCCATCGTGCAGTTTGTTGCTAATTAGGTTTGTTCAGCAGATTATGGCCGTTACAGGGCATAAGCACCAGCCATCTAGCTAGCTAAACCCTTCACTTTGATGCTTCAATAATGATCCGAACCCGTGGTATCAAACATAGCATATTCTGTAACGGCAGCCTTGTCCTGACCGGAAAATCATCTTGAGTTATACGTTTTCTATCTACCCAGTAATAAGTACCATTGAACATTTATTATATAAACTGTGGATTCCGCATGCATGAACAACGCCAAAGCAATAATTAAAATATATTTTCAAGTTATTCATAATCGTGAAGGGTCAATCAGCAGCCAACTTGAGATCTTTAAGTACCCGGCAACCCTTTTCTCTCCCTCCCTCTCTCTCTCCCCAGCGCTCCTGTCCAATCAGAAAACCCTCTCTCTCTCTCCCTCTCTCTCTCTCTCTAGTTTCTGGTCTTCTTTTTCTGGAGACGATTATGGTTTCACAAGATCAGGAGGAGGAAGAAGATAGATAGGTGGATGGGTTTATGCTGCTCAAGCAATGGAGAAAGAGTGGGATTAATGATAAAGGTATTGGCGCGTCTCAATTCAAGGACTTGGTTGATTGAACGGGAATTTGATGGAAGCTTCAACCATGCAATTGGATTGAGCCGCGTCAATATCTCCATCCCTTCGAACTCTCTCTCCGACCCGTCCTCCTCTCTCGAGTCTCTTCCACCTACCTCCGGTTGACAGCTTTACTCTCTCTCCGACCCGTCCTCCTCTCTCGAGTCTCTTCCACCTACCTCCGGTTGACAGCTTTCACCTTTGCGCGGCCCTTATCTGATCAACCCTACCCGTAAGTTCAGACACCCTTTTTTCCTTGAACACAAGTTATTTATTTTATATATATATATACCATCACTGAATTCATCATATTACTTGAATTTCAACAAGGTCTTTCTTATGACATACAGTGAATATTGTTATATATATGTGTATGTGTGAAGGCATAAGCCGTTTTAGGTGTATGGAGGAGTAGCATTGGATAAGCAACGGAAGAACTCCATCGAGTAGACAAAATACACTAACGATCACCATTTACAAAGATCATCGGGCTAACTGCGGTGACATCTGTGATTGTTGTGATTGAATCCAATCATTTTGCAGTAGGTCTAAATATCTTTGGACACTAAAACACTTTGTGATCTCTGTTATATGTGTTATTCGTATGATGCTGCATGTACGTATCCCTTGAAAGATACGACCAAAATACAAATCACGAGCATTCCAGGAACCGTGAAATCAGGAAAAGATTGTCTGGAATAATCTTCTCTCGATTGTAGATGGGGCTGTTCAGAGAAGGATTAGACCATGACGGGTCGGATCAAGATAATACAAAGAGAGATGGAGTAGGTGAGAAGCCGGTATTGGGTCGGCCATAGACTCGCAGTGGCTCTCATCATCAATCCGTTTCCCCACTCTGCCCCTAGAGAAAATGACCGTTTGCCTATCATATATGTGATATATGAATGGATATCCAAGTCCCTTCTATATACAATCGTACGTACATATGCATCTGTCAGTATATATGGAGTCTCTGTCTTCTTCTTTCATTATTTCATATATTTAATCAAAATTGTTGGGCCATGGCACTGACATCACGTTATAGTACTGCATTAAAATACGACCCACTTCTCCTTTACAGGTCACTTGAAGTTGATAACACAACACTGTGAGGTGTTCCACCTCTCGCTCTCTCTATACATATTAGCTCTTTCTCTAATCTCCTCTCTCTTTTATACATAAATCACAATCAAAAGTGCTATTCACGATGAGAAACATGGAGGTGACCAGAAGAAAATGATGGGTGATTAGTTAGAACTACACGGGAGGAGAGGAGGGTAGAAAGAAAGCATCCTGATAAGAGCAGCGTCATCCACAGTATAAATAAGTCTCTCTCTATGACTGGCAAGGGCTGGCAAGTGGCATGGCAGGGATTGTAAACCGCCATGTTCGAGTACGTGGGACAGGCTTCGACGCGTCGCATTAAATTTTGATTCCATCTGGTAGTCCCCACACAAAGGTATCCATTGCTTTTCTCCAGCAAACGTCTCTCACATCAATGATGGCTATTTCTCCTGTCCTATTAACTTTTTAAGTGAAACCCCAGTCTTATTAGATACAATACAGCTTCTGGATGAGGTCCGAGAGGCGTTATCAGTTCGTCAACATGCAAGCTCGTAGTCGGACGGAAATGTTCAGAGTTGACCAAGGGAGCCACTCAAAAAGAGGTGTGCTTGTCCCCTCTGCCAATGCTGATTCCAATTCTGTCCGCCGGACATTTTGTCTTGACTTCCTCCAAGTCAAACTTGGAGACCCACTTTAGGTTCCCCCAGAACTGGAAGCTGCTAAAGTCGAGACGACTTCTACTTGGGCGTCCTGTATTTCAGCATAGAAACGTTTTTTTATTCTGGGAATAAAGCTGGCTGCCGACTATGAGAGTATCTGACCATCATGGCTGATTTGAATAAAAGGAAGGTCTCCACGAGTTGGCCTCCCACTTTGCTACTTCTCCAATGGGTTTAATCCTCACCCTTTCAAAAATATTCGAATAAAATTAACAGTTATTAGGTTTCCTTTCAAAAACTAAACATTTTTAAGATAATGGAAAACAATCAATTGATGGGTTGGTCCACATCACTAAAACAAACGTTGGATAGTGCCATCTCTGTAGGTGCTGTGTTTGAGACTTTATGAATTCAGGAATTTATTATAAGTTCCCACCTCTCACTATATTTCCCCTCTAATTTCGGACTACAAAACTTAAATATACAATTAATTTGATCACATCCAACTAGTTTTATGAATCAGTTAGTTAGTGATGCTTTCTCCCACCTTACTTGAATTATAGTTACATAGAGGGCCTATAAATCTAGTAGTTAAAGAAAAGAGAGTTTAGCTTTTACTGCGCGTGTAACTGTGGTCATCATCTTTGATTTCCTCATCTCTCATCGATTCTGAGCGTCGGAATACCGGGGAGGCTTCGTCTTTCGATCGAAGGTGGAAATTAGGGCATTATCAGGAAATGACGTGTGACCCTGTAGGAGTTTAAGGATATATTAGAGAGAAGCCCAACGCAAGAAAAAGAAGAAACCCAATAATACATATATTATACATATTCCATATATCCCAGTTTAAACTTATATTCTTATAAATTTTTTCATATAAAACTATTTATATGTTAATATTGGACGTATTAAAATATTTTATGAATAATATTGTAGTACCGAATCTTTTAAAACTGGAGGTTAAATTAAATTGGACTGAAAAATAAATTTGCTTCGGTAATATAATCTCGATCTATAAATTAAATTGAAATTAAAATTGAAAATTGAGTCAGATAAAAAAATGAATTTAAACTGATAATAAAAGCTTAAATTAGAAATAAAATTTTAAAAGTAAAATAAATGAGAAATGTTTGGAAATGAAAATAAAAATATAAATTAGAAATAAAATCTTTTATCCGGACAACTAAATTTCCAATTGAGTGATAAAATGCTAGTTCTCTTTTTGATACAAAAGTGACTCGTAATATAAAAATTACTTTACATCATTGCAAATCTTTTTTTTTAATATAATACGCTTAACATATATATATATATATATATTCAAGTAATAACAATACTGATTAAAACAATTTTACAGTTTTTAGTGATGAACTCTTGAGTTGTATAAATCAATCTTGTCCTTTCTTAATTTTACTTGAAAAATATTCAAGACGCTGAGTTATCAAATTAATGAGTCCAAACCTAGTTTTATACTAAAAATATTATTAAATAATTTTATAATTTAACCACATATATAAATATATATATATTCAATTTCGTAGAACTTAATTTTCATATAATTGTACAACCTTATTTTTAGAAGGAATTAAGTAAGTGTATGATCTCATTTAATTTATTGATCAATAGAGTACTTAGTGTTGCTGCCATTAAGTTCTATTTATGAAAATCAAATCCGTTCTTCAAGTATGGCTTAGCCATGTTCAGAGCACTTTACACACGAGAACTGAGAGACTATTAGTATATACGCATATATTACTATAAAATGTTATATATTCTAATGGATATTTCATGATGGTACATTCGAATAATTGGTATGCCCCGGACTGCCCACTGTCTACCATACCACACACGCAGATATATTTTTGTTTCAGTTGTCAATCGTCCGTCCGCCCCACACACATCTATACATGTGTCTCGGCTGCTCACCGTATGCCTTGTACTAATTCACGGACCTCTCATAAGTAATTGAATAACCTATTAACCTTTATAACACATACTCAATCTTATTAACTCGTTTCCAATTAATCCAAGACTCGATACCAACTCACATGGCAATTCTATCAATTCCATAACATTCACAACAATACACAATATTAATGATGTAGATTCTCGTATTCATAATATAAATTGTATCAGTTCATATAAAATAGGTACTATTTTGTTTGGCATACGTGGTTTTCTTATCTAATGGGTGATTAGCATTGTATATTATATTCGAATTAGCGAAAGGAGGTGTGTTTACTAGCCAATATAAAGCAAGGTAAACATCCCCCGAAATGTTAGTTGGTGCCTTTAAATTCCCATTCCTTCATCCACTCATTCCATTGAACCTAAATTTAGTCTTTCCTTCCAACCTCTGCTCTCTCCCACAAATAAGAGGAAAAGTGGGGCAAAGAGGGCTTGTTTGTCATCTCTTCTCTCGCCCTTTAGGAGATGAGAGAAGAGCTATTCTAAGGAAAAATACAAAAAAAATCTCTGATCATTTTCACGTAGGAGAGAATTAGACAGGAAGAGACAGCGATCAATCTTCTGAAAAGTTCTGCAGAGAGTCAAAGAGCAGATCATAGGAAATAACAGAATCCCGAAAAAACATTAGCTATTTCCTTAGGTTTTCTTGTAATATTTTTGGGTGTCGAGCAAAGGGGAGATGACAAGAAACCACAACGAAGGACCTTCTGCAGCGGAGGGTCAGTTAGTGCTGAAGAAGGGGCCGTGGACCCCGCTGGAAGACGAGATCCTCGTAGACTACGTGAGAGCCCACGGCGAAGGGAACTGGAACTCGGTGCACAAGAAAACGGGGTTGATGCGTTGCGGCAAGAGCTGCAGGCTAAGGTGGGCTAACCATCTCCGGCCCGATCTTAAGAAGGGTGCCTTCTCCCCCGAGGAGGAGAAGACCATCATCGAGCTTCATGCCAAGTACGGCAATAAATGGGCCCGCATGGCTGCTCTGGTAATTAATTTATCAAACCGCTAGCCATTTCATTATCATATTAACCGGAAGCATGTTTTCACTTCGCTTCTAACCGGGGCAATCTGTTCATCTACAGTTGCCAGGTAGAACAGACAACGAGATCAAGAATTATTGGAACACGAGGACGAAACGGAGACAGAAAGCTAATTTACCTCTGTACTCTCAAGGAATTCGAAAGGCCACAAGTATGCACCGAAGAAGGCATCAACAGCACCGCCAGCAGCAACATTCTCCGATGTATTCATTGTTGCTCTCCCAGCAAGTACCATCAGATCTGCAAGGAATATATGGGACCGATCCTTCTCCCTATCCCTTCTATCCAGCTTCCGGCTTTTCAATGCCTCAGATTGACTCCATGCTTAAACCTCTATTTTCTGATGACCCTGACGAGCCAAATCATGTTAGACAACTCCTCCTTAATGACATTAATGGCGACTTCTCAATTCCTATCCCACCTGCATCAAGCTTCCTTCACCAAAGCATCCCGGATGGTTTGATGCAAAAGTACCATCCTAATAGTAACAACTCCATCTCCATGGACCCTCCCACCATTTTTGATGATCAGTTGAATGGTACAAGTTTCATGATGATGATGGAAGACTCATATGGTAATCAATCTGCAGTAATGCCTGCAACACTGACATCCTCTAGTTCTTCATTGAATAACGGCCACTGCTTTATAGGATCTGTTCCAAGCAATTACAGCCCCAGGGAGCACTATGACACGGAACATGCAAGTGCTTTTCAGGATTCAGTCTTGCAGGAGGCTAAAGACAACAGCTCATCCTTGAAGGAGAACTTCAAGGACGATAATGACTCATCATCTGTAGCAGCTCACTCTTCCGGGAGACCGACCGCGGAGGGGAATCTGCAGAACCACTCCTCCATTGGTAAGCGTGCAATTTTTTTTGTTTTCTATTTAGCCATACTTGTTATGTTACGTACACATACATATACACACCGTTAATTTTTTGTCAAATATAATTCATTAGGGTTGAATGCTGCAGAAGAAACCACCATCGTCATGGACGATCCCTTTTCGTTCATGGACGATCACCTTTCGAGCTTGCTTATAAACTTCCCATCTGCAATGCCAACGCCAGACTGGTACCATGGAGCTGGGAGTGGCGAAGTACCGGCCCAGCAATCATCAGCTAATGCAGTAGAAGATACTACAGGGAGGCTTCACATTTGCAGCTATAGCAACGCCCCCCACCACCGTTTAGAGAGACCACCTCTCCAGAATTGACATACTCGAGCAAGAGGTAGGGCTTCTCGAAGAACATGCCCGGAATACATTATTAACTATTTTATGTATAGCCTCTCTATGAAAAACACCCCGTGTCCAAAGGCTAGACTAACAGTAGGATGAAGCTTAGGGTTTGAGGAGTAGCATTAACTTAATCATAGATTTGGTGCAAGAGTACACTATGGTGAATTAATTAATATTTATTCATGCATTTCATTTATTGAAAGGGGTGAGTTGAGCAATGATATATCTATATATGCATCAAACCCATTATTTATTTATCTAATTGCTTATAGCAGAGGACTTGGGCGAAGGAGTGATGTAGCCTGTGACTGAGACGTTATGCACGTGCACGTCCGTAGGCTGCCCACCAAGGAAAGATGAATCATAGTGGTTGATCGATATTGATGCAGCCAAATGATCTTATTTCTAGTCAAAATTAAATGTTGGAGGATGCTCACAATGATTTGATACCTAATTTTATATCTTATAAAGGTATTCAACTATTATTATTATTATCTATAAATATTACATTTCTTTACTCATTCATCACTCCCACTCCTTCAACACACTCGCCCACCCACATGATCTAATCGGTCCATTTATCCATCAACGGATGGGGCAGGACTACATCATCTCGGACAAGCAGACAATTGATAACGGTTCGATGGGGAAATCATGCGATTCTACCACGTGGGAGAGTACCATTGGTTCTACTCAGAAGAGAAGACGGGGTTTTATTCATCGCTGACGAGATTTTTAATAAGAAATTAAAGTACAAAGAGTCCATGGCAGCAGAGACGGTTTTCCCCCACAACTCTGTATAGCTAGCTTGTTTCTTGAGTTTGGCGCATAAATCCCTATCTTCTGCTACTACAGCTATTGTTCTTTTAGCTCGTGGTGGATGATATGGTTGAATGAATGTCTGATTATTGTTTTCAACCGTCATGTATATAACAACGGCATCATCATCGGTTTCCTCACTCGGCAGGGCCTATAGCGCGCGGTTCACCGCACAGGCCCTGCAGGTCTCCCCTCTGACTGCCCAGCAGACGCCTCGTTCGATCCCTCCGGTGCTCTGCCCCCGAGTGGAACCACGGCGATTGGAGGTCCCCCTCTCAGCCTCCGAGCTCGGTGCAGAACTTCCTCTCCCGTGATCGAACGATTGCAGTGAAAGTTCTCTACAATGGGTAATGATCTAAAGTCGTGTTGGACTGAGTTACCCGTGCAGATTCTTCGAGGTCCCATTTGTGTCAGCTAATCATAAATACGCTTAGTTCGTTTGTCTACCGGTCAATATATCGATTTGAAATGTTTGCATTATTCCAATTGTTAAGAATTAATTCACGTATTGAACTTACTTGCATTTATGTTGTTTACGAGTGATTTTGTCCCATTTCCTTTCCCACTGGTTTTCTCCGTGATTTCGAGCATATGCCGCTTGCATTTCTGTTGGTTATGAGTGATTTTATTCCATTTCCTTTCGGAATTATTTTCTCGGTGATTTTTCCGTGGACATCAGTCTTTTTCACAGGCGTGTTCATAAATGCAAAATCAGTTCAATTTCTAATTAAAAGCTCGGACCAAGATGATGAAGGGGAAGAGCAATAGGTAAGCATGTATTGTGTAATTTGCTGCACACATTTCATTGAGTGCAAATGTACATTTATATCGATACAATTGGCACAAAGGGACAAATATTGTACAATTGCTGGTACAACGGATTCAGGTTGGTACCTTTCAAGGGGATCTTGACTGCTCTGCCCAAGCCTGATGGTGGCGAGTTTGGGAAGTTCTACAGTCTTCCTGCTCTAAATAGTCCACGGATTGGTAGCCCTTTCTTTTGAGCTTGATTAGTTGTTGAGCCCTTCTCTGAATTATGTCATCTTTAACATTATTAATCAAGTCCAAACTTTCATGTACCTGCTTGCTCATACATTTTTTCATTTAGAAGTAAGCTTTTGTTAATGCATAATTGACTTTTCTTTGCAAGATACCTATATGAAAAATAGCATTTGTATGGTGGCCATTGTCTGAATCTTCTCAATAGATTATTGGTATATTTTGAGGTGGGGTTCTCATAAAATACCTTGAACATTGCTGTTTTTCTGCTACAGATAAGTTGACATACTCCATCAGGATCCTCCTTGAATCTGCTCTCGGTAACTTTGATAACTTCCAAGTCACTAGGAAGATGTCGAGAAAATCGTGGACTGGGAAAAGATTACTCCCAAGCTAGTAGAAATCCCATTTAAGTATGTTCGTATCCTCTTGCAGGTATGACCAGGGCATTTTAAAATGAGTCATCATAAATGTTGCTGTAGTTCTATTTTCTCATTCCCCATACTCCCATATTCCCAGGTTTTTACTGGGGTGCCTGAAGCTGTGGAACTTGCATGCATGAGTTGGGAAGTGATTCGGATAAAATTAATCCTTTGGTGATCATTTCTAATTCTTTCTGGGATATTTGATTTTAATACAATTGAACGACTAAGAGCTTCAGTTTTTATCTGTTATTGAAGGAAATTTTTATTAACTTAGCTTAGCTTAGTATCTGTGACCAATATCTTGCATGCACGTTCCTGTTGTTCTTGTTATCGATCATTCTGTTCAAGTTGATGTTGATGCCGTGCAGACAAACATTGAACTTGAATTCCAAAGAAACAAGGAAAGATTTGGTTTCCTTAATTGGGGTTCCAAAGCTTTCTGCAATATGCTTGTAGTTCCTCCTGGCTCTGGTATCGTGCATTAGGTATAGCAGTGAAAACAGTAGAGATTGGTGATTTTTTATTTTGATTTGCCCCAAGTTTCACTGTAATATGAATACGTTCTTATGAGATGCATTCCTTTCTCTTAAGACTTTGCTTCTCTGATGGAACAGAAAATTTGATGCTAGGTTTCATCCTAGTTCAATATATGAGTATGTGATCGCATTTTCTGGAAATGTTTTGGTGTGGTGATCTTCTTGTTGTGTACCTACTACCTGGATGTCAGATACATTTACTTCCATTGTCATTCTTATTCATTAAGATAGTGTGCATTGTGGAATTTCAGGTCAATCTCGAATATCTTGGACGTGTTGTCTTCAACACTGAGGATATGCTCTACCCTGACAGTGTTGTGGGTATTCACACACAACTATGATTGATGGTTTAGGAGTTTCTGGTTGGGGGTTGGAGATATTGAATCAAAGGCAGCGATTCTTGGCCAGATATCAATATCTTGTAGCTTCTTTGCTATTGAGATCTGTGGAGGACTTTTTCATTTTGCTCTTTGTGCTATGGATTGTGAGTTGAGCTTGGAGTTGGCTGCTGAACATGAACACGATGGATTAATATTCTTTTGGATATGTTATTTCACCATACAGTATCTTGGTTCCCGAAGCATCTTTGTACTCTTCGGATCCCCGGTCAACCTACATTCATGAACCTCCGTATTTCAAGAGTATGACTATGGATCCTCCTGGGGCTCATGGAGTGAAAGATGCCTAGTGCTTGCTGAACTTTGGGGATAATATTACAACAGATCATATCTCACCAGCTTGAAGCATCCACAAGGATAGTCCTGCAGCTATCTCCTGGAGCGTGGGTGGAGAGGAAGGACTTCAATTCCTATGGGAGTCAAGGTGAGAATGATGAGGTAATGGCAAGGGGTATTTTTGCCAGCATCCATCTTGTTTAACAAGCTTTTGAATGGTGATGTAGGCCCAAAGACAGTTCATATCCCTACCCTCTACCCTCTCATTATATTCATGTTGCATGCTATGGTGTGTTTCTAATATATTCTTTTTTTGTTCCTCTTTTTTTTGCTCATCTCTAATTTATTAACTAGTGTAATATAAATCTTGTCAATAGTCCAAACAATTTATTTGAATTCACTAATTATATGGATGGATTCTCTAATTATATGAATAACTAGTTTTCCCTCTCATTTTCCCATCTAGCCCCCAAAATTAGCGTCTCTTGTCCTCCCTATTTGAGCACCTCTTCCGTGTCTCTCTTACTATAAACTCAATCCCTCCTATTATTATTTGCTCCCATTATATCAGGTGGTAAAGGGCAAGTTTACCCGCACCGGAAAAATCATGCCGCGTGAGAGTCCCCGATGGCGCGTTTCTCGCACTCGTGAAATTGCGAATGGGACTTGTTCTGTCATCGCAACTAACGCAAACACGATCTCTTGCCCATTGCCATTTCCCGCCAAGAGATGAGCAAAGTGAACTTTTCAATCTGGCCAGCTCTATTTCAGTAATATTTCTTTTCTTTTTTTTTTTCAAATTTGACGGTTCTATAAATTCATTATCGTCGCCTTCCCCGTGCATGAGATGGTTCTCCGCATGCTCTCTCAACTCAAGGTTTCTCAGCAGTCGCAGCTCGCAGCAATGAAAGGACTTAGGAACCTCCCCATCGCCCAAAAGAAGCCCGAGGCAATGTGAGCCAACTAGTCCCTCGCGATTCTCCTTGGCTTTTCATTTTACTTAATCGCTTTCTGAACGACTCCATGCGCATCAGCTGTTTGCTATGAATAATCTGATCGCAACTTCTCTCATCATCCGTAAACTACTGTACTCTTCTAAGGACGCTGAAGAAACGCAAGGCTGAGAAGCAACACGCTTCGAAGAAGAAGAAGACGATCAAGAAAGAATCCGGTGCTCCGAAGCGGCCTCCGAGTGCTTATTTGCTCTTCATGTCAGTTCTAATATGGACACTACTTGTTATCACTGAATTAGCTATTTTACTATCTTTTTTTACTGATATTTCCATTGCTTCTGTTTTACTATCTTTGTCCGTGTAACAACAGGGAGGAATTCAGGAAGACGTACAAGGAGAATTTTCCAGACAACAAGTCTGTTGCAGTTGTAATATCCGCAATCCTCTGGTTGATTTTTTTTCATGCAACGTCTCCTTTATAATTTTAAGTTATTTCCTCATCTGATTTGCTCAAACAGAATTTTCTTTCTGGTTCATCTTCGAAAATATTGGATTGAGGATGATTCCTAAGTTTGTCATATTTCCTACGCTGTATTTGCTTCTCGAAGTCAAAATCAAAGCAAATAGCATAAATATAAATGTGCCTTGGATCTTGGTTGTTTCTAACATCAAAGAATCTCTTAGAATGGACGTTCCGGTCATGATTCAATTCTAGGCAACAGTTGGCTTGTTGTTTAATATTCCATGTTCTCTCACAAGTAATTCTACCAAATACAGATTAACAGACATTCTCTATGGACATTCAGGTGGCCAAAGCTGGTGGTGTGAAATGGAATTCACTGTCCGCCCCTGTAAGTCACCTTGATATTTGCCTCAAGACTTGTGCAATTATCGATCCTGTATTCTGTTTAACTATCTGGCAATGCTGACTTTCTGGTGAAATACGCCTCGTTGTTGAATATTGTGCATTCTTTGTCAAGGAGAAGGCTCCATACACAGAGAAAGCCTTGAAGAAGAAGGCAGAGTACGAAGAGGCTCTGGAAGCTTATAAAAAGGATGGGGTACTTCTCTATATTTCTTCTCACAGGTCCATTTTCAGCTTGTTTGCCCAACCACCTTTATATTTCATATATATGCTTTTGATAGGGTTTCATCGGTGGCGATGCTGAGCCCGCCCAGTCATCAAAATCCTCTTCCGAAGTCCATGATGATGGTGGTGAGCAGGAAGCAAGCTCTTAAGGTAATAAAGTTGTCTCTTCTCCTTCGATTGCCTTATTTTCTACATCCCCACCATTTTCTTCATGAGTCATGACAACAACTTGCGGACTTCGATTTTGTTTGATCAGTTCTATTCTGTGTTTCTGCCTCATTGAAGTTCATAATATAATGCCCAAAGGCTTGTAAATGGCTTCTAATGCATCGATTATTTTCCGTAGATGGCTGCAGTCATTGGACACAGTTGATAATGAGAGAAGACATACATACGGACTCATTACATTTAACACCTATTGTCGTTAAGCTGCTTAGTTGCGTACCTATTCCAATGTAGACAGTCCTAAGCTGCAATATACTCTTGCTGGGAAATGCAGATCTGCAACTCAAATTACTGATAATGATAATACATTCATGGATACGCAGCAGTTACGGAGTTGTCATTCGAAAGATTTTGCAATTAATGGCCATTCCAATTGTTGATAAGACACTTCGGATCATAATAGAAAAAAATGTATGTATAAAGATGACTTTCTTATTCACTTATTTCGTTCCTTCCATACCTTTTTTCTAAGAAAAGTCGTGGTTATACATACCTCAAATCCCTTGTCCTTGCAAGGTTTTGGTGGCCTCCACGCAGCCCGCTTAGGCGCTTACAACAGTGCCGGGAAGAACAATCCTATCCATGTTATAGTTTTAGAATATATAACCTTTGGATTTCATGGGCAGATTGCACATGAGAAAAGCCTCTCAATATAAAATTGTTATTCTCAAATAGAAATATACAAATCCACCGTGCATAATCTAACACATGGAGAACCTCATTATTGACTTCTCAACTTAGGAATTCGTCCATTTGACTTCCAGTTCCTTCACAAGCTTATGTTCAAACCATAACAAAAAACAGACAATGAAAGGTGAACAAGATCCAGAGATGGGAGTCGGACTGGTATCAGAAGTCTTCAATGTTTCACTCAAGCTTAACCTCCCTTTTAGGTGGTTCAAGCTCCAGGTAGTAGAACGGTTCTGTTGGCTCCTCCCTGCAGAGTCGAGCAGTCAGTAATTCGGGCCATATATACCTCAAATTAAACATAATTGAAAAAAAAAAAAAAAAGACGTGGGCAGAGTGTAAGCAGTTTAACTTGTACAAGACAGATGAGAAGTGCCTTGCCTCCAGTCACTTCTCTATTACTCCGGCGGGGGTTAGTACATCCCAAATCTCTCTCTCATACACCAAAATAGTATTGTTTTGAATAGATGGTAAGCATAATCAATTATTATAGTTAGTAGCATTATTTATTACCCTGGTTTGGAACGCATGCATCGCCAAAAGAGCTTGAATGGTCCAGGTACAGTCTTAAATGGATTTCCCTCGAAGCAAGCCTGTGCAAGATATGTAAAGAAAGATAAGATGGGATACACAAATCCCACTAGGTCTTCCACAACATATGAAATCAATCCAATTGAATTAATAATGCGAGTGACAGAGTTGAACCAACAGATACCCACTATGTCGCCAATTTTCGCCTGTACTATAAACCACATGCTTATTTCAAGCAAGGTGCCTGCTCCATCAAAATGCTAAAATAGGAGGAGGAAGTGATTCCATGGCGCAATAGCTCATACAGTCTGCCTTCATACTGCCTTCATACGTTCAATTTTCTCATCATCCCATAATAACTGAGGAAGGTAAGCGAATATGTCTAAGTAGCCTCTACTAAGCTATACCCACACAAAGAACAAGACTTTTCACATAGGGGTCCGACAAAATCAGCAGAAGAAATCCATCCCCCAAGGTCATCTTGTCGTTCATCAAGCAACAATTAGCTCTCCAATACAGGGGAGCAATCTATGCACACATATTCGTTCATGAAAATAAGGGTTTCTCGATTCAATTTCAACCAGGTTCCAATTTTCAAACTTTCGTTCGGAAGGCAAAAATTGCGGCACCCAATAATGGAAGCCGATTTAGCGGAACAGGAAGAGTGAGGAATACAGGAAAGAGACTATTGGCAGAATAGAGATTAGAAGTGTAAATGAGTGGAAAGAAGATATCTTTTCACTGACTTGAATGACATCCTCCGCGCGGTCATTGCAGCGGTGGGCTTTGGGCTGACGGTTGTCCCCTTCCGGCATGCCCCAGGGGCTCTCCCTCCTCGGCACCGGCCTCGTCTCACTCATCTTCTCTCTCAGCTCTCTTTCTCACCGATCAGTGCCCAGGTATGGATTTTGTAGGGTTTCTCTAGCAGTCATCGGAAGTGGAAGGAACTGACACCTTGTCCATCCCATCCATTGGTTTGTCAAGAGCATGTGAGTTCCGGTCCGGTTCAATAAAACCCGTTTCGGTTCAAATGCGTAGTTGATGTGGTCCGGGAAGGCCCCAGAGAAGCTCCTTACGTCCTATGGACTCTAGTGGGCATTTGGAGCCTTGTCCATTCTCAGAGGATTGATTAGCCCACTATCTGGGCCCAGCCTTCGAAACTTCATTTCAGCCCATAATTGGGCTTCCTTTCCTTATATATAGCTAGGCCCATATGATATCCCCCAATAACAAACAAGGCTGCAAATGGCATATGTGACCTCGTTAACTCTTATAAATTTATGGAACCCCTAATGGGCAGTTCCCTCTTGTCACACTACTACGTAAATGTAGTGAAGAAAGAGGGGGAGAGGTCAACCAAGAAGGTCCTCATGATCACTAATTCATTTGTGTATGTTAATTGCACGTTCTCCCTGTCCCAAAATGCTTCTGTTGTAACTTCTGTTGTAACTGCTGTGCTGATCTTAAGTTCACTCAACCCCTGGCCGGCGGGGCCGCCGTCCACCCTACCCCACAAATACATGACACAGTTTCTTCTTCAATTCACTACTCTCTCTTCTCTTCTCTTCTCTTCTCCCTTTCACACTATATAAATATGTACACACACAACTTCTTCTCTCATATTATAATGAATTTCAACTTCCTGCGTGTTGGTTCAGAAAACAAAGAGTATCTATAAAGCAAGGAGAGTACTCCTCTCAATCTCATCCCCTCCACTCTTCTTATGTCCTCTCCCATGGAGGGTTCCCGTTCTTGTTCTCCCCTGATCAATTATTCAACGAAAGGACCATACATCTCCTTCCAAGAGACAGCCCTGACAGACCACCATGGTCAGGCTGAGGAGGAGAGCGGTTGGACGACTTATCTCCAGGATTTCTCCAAGTACCGACCATCCACCCCCCGGTTGGAACATCATATCAGCTTCACAAGCCGGAGCCTCAGCCTCGGCAGCTCCTTGATATCTGATGCTGCCTCCCGATACCACGACCTTCCCATGTCTCCCCCAGATTGCCTCGGTTACAATCAAGCAGCTGGTACGAAGAAGCTGAGTTTGGTCAAGAACAGGATGCCCAAGAAGTTGATGGAGGAAGAGGAGGAGGAGAATCCCTTGGAGGACACCGCTAGTTCTCCTGTCAGCACCCCGACGGTAAATAATTAGTCCACCCTTATATGTGAAAAATCTCCAATCCTTAGACCCATTCCTTCCCATCTACTGGATTTATTCAGCTTTTGTTCACTCATTGATCAGATATTGGATGATCACAAGAGGATGGACAATATTTCCAGAAGGGTAGGTGATTTTTTGCCTAATTTCTTCGTAAGTGTCGTTTATTAAACACCACTTTCTCTCTCTCCTATGTACTTAATATATATATATATATATATATAGCTAGGGCTCATGCAAAATATGCATATTTATATCTCTCTCTTTCAACTTGATGCATACGTGTTCTAATCAACAAAACTCTAACATGTGCATAATAAAATGCAGGGCGGTAGAGGCAGCAGCTCCTACCATCACCACCATGGCATAGTTATGGAATCTATAGATGGAGGAAAGGAGAAAGGACCCAAAGGACAGAATAGGGTCTCCTCCACCACAGGCCTGCTAGACAGGACAGGGGACTGTGCTTGGTGCCTGTGTCCTTGTTCGCAGATGACCTTGGCTGATTAACTCCAAAGATACACTCGCGTATGTATTATGTACTCTACTTTCTCTCTTCTGTTTTTTTAATTTTATTTTTCTCTTAATTGTAATAGGAATCGTGTCAATGCACCTCCCTCGCCAATAGAGTGGTGGGATATCAATTGTGATGGGACTATACATTGCATCCATCATCAATAGAAAATGATGTTTGATTTTTTCTTACGTTTATTCAAAGCCAACATTTAGCCATGGGAGATGGGAATGGAATGCAGAATCAATTTACTGCATACCCACTACACAATAAGAAGTCGGTGTGATTATTTCCCATGGTATGTCTAAGCTTATGGGAGACAAATATACTTCAGCTAGATCATTGGCACCTCACTAGCTACTAAATTAATTCAGCAACTGGCATCTTCCATCATATATAATTTACTTTATATATAGCCATAGAATCTAGCCACTTATATAATATATGTATCCTTGTCAGTGCATACTTGTCCACTATTATTCATCTTCCCTTCCCTTACCTTCCAATATTCTTTAATTCTTTTGGTGGGGAGCATAATTTCCCTTTGGTGGGTTCTAATTATTGACCCAACTCAATATATGGGTCTGGTGTTTCAAATTAGGGCTCCCATCTATGACCAAATATTCCATGGATACTAGTCCTCAATTGATCATGGTTATATCAACATCAACCTTCCGTTTTATTCTTTGTTACATTATCATAGCATCTAAAAAGGGGCATCGTAGGTCAATGATGGTTTTGTTGAGAGACTAGACTTTGTCTTCAATTAATCGAGACCCCCCTCCCTCTCCATGTGCCTGCCATAGCAATTAAAGGCTGATGACCTTTTGGGCTCCTCCAGTGCAGACAGCCAGAGGCAAAGGGTGTACTGTGTACTAACACTGACCCGACCCCCCAAGTTCAAAATATTGAGAAATGACGTCACATTGCCTTGTGTCTCTTCCTTTGACTTTCTTTCTAGATCTAATGAATATATGTATGTAGAAGGGTAATTGTATCGTAATTTGAATTTCTTTTCCAAGCTAATTCGAATATGGTGTGGCATGGCATACCCATTCAGTACAAATGAACCGTACCAAGCAATAATTAATCCACGATTGACAATATTTTTTCATAATTAGTGATATTTCCGTAGCCAATTTGATGAACTTATACGAAGGATAAGACGTGCAATTATGATCTTTTTTGAGATAAAAGCTGACCCACCCGACCGTATATGAGTCACTGTCTCAATACATTGCATTATGCAACACTACAATAATTAATCACTCATCTAATGGGATTAGGATTAGGTGATCAATCAGTCTCATAATGCGCCCACTAACTGATGTGATTTTTGGACCGATTAGTGGGGTTGATGATAAAGGGTCTAATAATCTGCAACCGGGTCGATCAAATCACATGGACCTGGCATACCTCCCGACACCCTTTTCCGTAGCTCAATTCCGAGTATGTTGATCCAATACAGTTCTGGTGCCGGGGCCTATCTTACAAACTCAAAGCTTGATGTGTCTTATTATGACTATTAGAATGGACCCTAATTGCATTGGTTGGATGTTGAGCTTGATTAAAGGGGAAGCCCTACCCCACCCTCACCCCCACCACTTATAATTTGAGATAACTTCCAATTCACACTTTTATTTGAGATTTTAGTCTTTAATTTTTTATCATAATTATAACATTAATTTTACTCAGTAAATTTACTTATATGCATCACCTTACCCATGAATTCGTTAGGGAAGATGGGGGAGATAGCGTGATTTTTGGGGGCAAATTCTGCATCGCCCATTTCAAAGTTAGCAGCAAACATTTTGAGGGCTGGTTGAGGAGACTTGGACTAGAAACTGTGTCAGGAACTTGCCATTTAGGTCCGGGGAATCTTCAAGATTCCTCCAATATTAAAAAAAAAACAGCAATTCCATATACTGCCGGAATTCGCAAAATTTTAATTCGTTATGTGGCAGATGGACCAACTCAACCCACAAGAACATTCCCTGCCTGCCTAATCAATTCTCTAAGCCATGCCAATTAGCAGAAGAAACTATACAATAAGAGGTTCGTGTCTTCCCCGCAAACTATACAATAGTGGCCAGTGAACGGCATGGATGGTACTACAGTAATTAAGACATTAACTAACCCATGATTTATCAGGAAATTGAGACGGCCTCTTCAAAGAATTTATTTTTAGGGCAAAAAAGGGTGATTTATTTCCCTTAAATCTATCTAATTCCATCATTCATAAGGTAGCCTAGGGAGCTTCCCAAATTGTGAGCATAATTCGACTAATCTACACTTCAGATCATGCTGCATGAAAATGGGCCTTTGGGATCTCGAGGATTCAGCCCACTATGAATCCTACAAAATGCATATTTACTCTAATTTACTGTTGAATCCGGTTATAAAGACTAAGGGCCCAAGCCTAACCATCATGATATCACAAGTCAGGCAAGTTTTTCTTGGTCCAAGAATATGGTACTGTGCAATTCAACCCTGGAATAACTGAATCATTATGATGTTAATCCAAACGGTTCTTTATGCAGGAAGAAATAAAGAATAGCAAGGCACTAAGGTAAAACTTGGCTGCCCATAATTCAAGCTTCACATGGCAAAGCAGTAAAGGAGTGACAAGACGAATTTCAGCAGAAAACCTCCACCCCGCAATAGCTTAGTAGTGCTATTTAGAGAACCGCAGGCACAAAAGGGGGGCAGAGGCAGATGACAGAACCAAACTAGCAGTGCTATTAGATAACCGCAAGCACAAAACTTTCTTGACTCAACGTAGTAGTATCCACCTCCGAAATTTCGAGTCTTTGCCCTCTTTTTTTTTTTTTCTCTTGAGCAGGTTCGTGTCATTATTCGCTCGATGATGTATATCTCGAGGTCCAGAACTTCTCGATCTCCTCGGCCGATCGCCCCGGGATCCTGCCGGCAATCAGAGACCACCGCTGGCCCACCAGCTTGTACATGCGGCTTATGAGGGTCTCCTCATCCTCTGAGAACTCGAGCTTCGACTCTTCTTCTCTGACCTCCTCTGGTCCTATAAGAGACCATATGCACAGTTATGGAATGAATACCCACCCGATACTCGAAATAGGTGACGTATAGCAAGAATCAGGAGTTGGGGTATGAAAAAATTTATCAAAGGGTGTTGTATTGTTGTACCTTTGGAGTTCACGGATGGGAGATCGCGGCAATGGTTAATCTCCAAGTCAGCCATCGGAAGTCCCCTAGGGATATGAAATTTATGAGGATGAAGACAGTGGGAGCTGGAAGAGAAAGGAAGGGCAAGAGGGAAATGGGATGAATTTCAGGGTTCATTGCGAAAGTGAATTGCGGTATCGGGACATTTAAGTAGTGGTACTAGAGTAGCCTACTAAAGGAAGACCCAGAGGAGATTTATCTTTCATGACTGAGACTCTGGACCCCCCATAGATGGGACGCCACGCCATAGCACTCTTTGCTGCTGTCGTTGACGGATTTGGTGAAGAAGAATGGGTGGTAGGAGGGGAAGGTGGCTGAGCGAAGAATGGTAGTTGACGACAGGCAGAGCAATAGGATTAGATGGAGAAAGAGAGAGGCCCAAGAAGTCCAAGTTTGATCGGTAGTTGGAATATACACTTTACTGATGGTTTGTTTGGTTGGTGGGGAGTTTATCCTTTATCCTCGATCCCTACTATACAATATATATATATATATATATATCTTTACATACCTTTCTTCCTTCCAAGCTTTTCTTTTTTGGGGGGCTGAAGCACTGTGAAGATCAGTCCTTCACCTTTTGACACAGGGTTTGCATAACAGAGACTCAGGTCCTCCCACACCAAATGGTTAGTGGCTGGGTGAGGACAAGGATAAAGAAAGGACATATGAGAAGTAATTGAGAACCCGCCAAAAATGAGAGAAGAATTGACAAGCAAATATGTATTGATTATTTAAATAATTGTTTGGTTAAATAAAAATGAAAAGCATTGATTATTTTGCCAAATTTAGGTGTTGATGATGATGATGGACTGTTCATGATGAAGAGAAGGAGCATAACTCAACTCTTCATAGAATTATAGTACTAATGGATGAGGATAACCTTGATTGATCATGCATAGGATGGGTTATTCGTCCTTTGACTTATAGTTATGGATGGATGATCATCCACTGCTGCGAGTCACAGTGCCCCTAAACACATAGAGCGATTCTCCATTCTCCACCCCATGCCATCGCAGGCTGCAACTCTCCCGCATGATCCTCTGCTTGTGTATGAATATATAGTCGTCCACCGGTAGAGCCTTGCTGCTGACCAGCTGCTCCTTCAGCTCCTTAACCGAACAAGAGTCCTTCATCTCCATTGGGATCTTGGCCGCATTGAGGAGGCTAGAAGAAGTCTCCACCACCACTCTCAATCTCCTCGCCGGAGGTTCGTCCTTATTCCGGCAGGTTGCCGTGCTGAGGAAAACCACCACCTCCGAGGACTCGCGGATGCCGTACTCGCTAATGTTACGGAATTCATCCTCCATTTCAATTCCTGCGTAGTGGAGAGACATCCTCCTTATTGGCGATCCGCCGAGGATGTGGATCTTCTCCTTGAGGCTCCTCACCGTCTCGGTCCGGTCGACTTCCACTTTGATGCGCCGGGAAGGGAACTTTATGGTGATGTGGATCTTACTGCAATGGAGAATAACATGTTAGGCAGTTTATGTTTCTATGATAAATAGGAGACTTTGTTCAGTCAGCAGCACAATCTTATACGGGTTACTAAGATGAGCGGTGATCTGATGGATGGTCAGGTCGATTCGGGTGCCGTCGGAGATGATCGGGTAGTCTTCCATGTCGAGCCCATCGACTAGTTCCCATCCGAAAATTGAGAGGGTCTGTGAGTGGACAGGCACACCTAGGAGACGTTCGATAGTCCGCTTGATGTCGAGGACTGGCTCTTGGGGGCCGATTTCTAGGAAGAAGTCGAGTTTTGGACCGACGATGATCACCTTCATTCTCCCAGGTTTGGAGGGAGAGGTTGTTTCTGATCTGATCTGATCCGATACTGGGGGAAGTGAGAAGAAGTCTGAAGAAGAGGGGCAACGTTTTTAGAGTGGAGCTTCATGTGTAGGGAATGAAGGGAGATTGCCAACTGCATGTTCTGGTCACTGTGATGTGAAGTACACCGCAGCCCATCTCTCATCTCTCTCTCGTGCTGGAACTGCTTTTGCAGAGAGGTGATTGTAAGGTAGCAGAATAATTCATTAATGGCCTCACAAAGATGAAGATGAAGATGAAAATGAAGGTCTATTGATTGATTGGTTAATCGCCTCGGGAGATGCAAATTTGCATGTGCATTCATCGGATGTATGCTGGGAGGGAGGGAACGAGATATACTATTACTATCCAATTATGATTAGGTTAGGGTAGTAGGGGTAGGTTGATTTTGCGGCCCAATGCTCGGCCCAAACCGAAGTAAGTAGATATTTCAACATTGTATTTGTGCCAAACCCAACAGCAACTACGTATGTGTTTCGTGGAGAGGAGGAATCAACCCCTATTTCATTAATCATAAGGATTGTTACTAAGTCACAAATATACACATATATCTAATATTTAATTAAATTATTAAACTAATATAACATTCTTTTTATTTTGTTTAATTGCTACACTTATGCCATCTCTTATTAAGCATTTAAATTTAAGATTAAATTATAATTTTATATAACTCTTAAATATTATATTTTATTGTCAAATATTTATTTAATAATAATCTTAATTTAAGTTAAATTAAATTATACTAACATATATTTAACTATTTAACATTAATTTAACCGTTTACTATATCAGCGATTACATCGAAATTTTTATGGTATTAAATTATAATTTTATATAACTCTTAAATATTATATTTTATTGTCAAATATTTATTTAATAATAATAATAATTTAAGTTAAATTAAATTATACTAACATATATTTAACTATTTGACATTAATTTAACCGTTTACTATATAAGCGATTACATCGAAATTTTTATGGTATTAACTGTTAATTACGTGGATAATAAAATTTAATTTTTTTGCTTAAAATTCTAAAATAATAATCACTGTAATATAACTAATTTATTTTACTTTTTTTATTAATTTTTACTAATAATTTAATATTTTTTTCTATCAACATAAATTATATTAAAAATAAATTATAATTTGTGAAAATAATAATATTTTATTTAAATGAAGTATATATTTAAACTAAATATATATATACACTTAATAAAATAATTAGTATTTTAAATTAATTTGAAATAATACTTTTTTACTAATTAAAATACATTTTTATCAAACTATAAAATCTTATATAAAATATTTACAATAAAAATATAAAAAATAAATATTTTTCTACTTCTTACTATACCAGTATTTAAACGGATTTCACCCCAATTATTATCGTATAAAATATTAATATATATGCAAATAATTTACTATTTATTTATTATTATTTAGAATAATAAATATTTTAATAAATTATATAATTTTAGTATTATAATTTAATTTATATATTGATATAATATATATTTATTTTTTAACTTAAATTATATATAATTATTACTAATAAATTATTATATATTTTTTTAATAATTTATTAAATATAAGATAAGATATTTATATTTAAATTATTATATTATACAAATACATAAATTAAAATCTACAGTTTTATTATTATAAATAATGATAGATATATTTAACATATTTAATTTATTATTTAAAATTAAATAACTAAAATATTAAATATATATTACTTATAATTTGATTAAATTAAAAATATATATTTAATTTTCATTGATTTGAAATTATTGCATACTTTAATTTAAATAAAATATCATAAATTTCCTAAAATATAATTTTGTTTTATAACAAAAATAAGTGTAACTTAATTAAAAATTTCATTACACGTGGTATTCTTATAGCGTTAGTATTTTAATTAGAATTCTCATGTTTTATTATTTATATAATTATAATATTAGTATTTTAATTAAAATATTTATTTGTTATTCCTTACATAATTATTTTTATTTTTAAATAGTGTAATTTAACAAAAGTTAAAATTATTATTAAAATATACTTTTATAAAAAAAATTTGATTATATAATTTCGCATTATGAAAAATTTAACTAAAAAATGGCATTTATTTAGAACGGTTTATACAAATCGAACTTCACTTTCTAATTTAATTTCATTTTGAGCTTTGTCCCGTTTAGAGTGGAAATATCCATTTTAAGCATAAGCTTCAATTTGAATTTAGCACACAAGTATATTAAAAAAGGTGCTATACCAAATAGATATAAGGTGGCAGAATTTTTAATTTGCTCATGGGCACCATTGCCACACCTAATCCCCTTTATTTGTCCAAAGAAAAGGTTTGTCTGATGTATATTACGCTGACTGTACAGGTCATCACCTCCTGGAACTGAACCGATATATTATATGTCTTTACAGGAGCAGAAGAGGGGTAGCGGTGTTGCAGCAGGAGCGCCCCACCTATCTGTCCTCTTGATAATACAACTCTCCTCTCCCTGTGCCAGTCTCTTGCATTGGATTCTCAAACAGCTTTTTTTAATAAATTGGAATAAAACTCCCATCCGATTTTTATTTTCCAAGTTGAAAAGGATTAAAATGAATCTCCAAATTGGTAGTCAACAGGTTCTCCAAGTTTGCTCAGTATGGGAATTTTTCTGCAACAATTGAGATCTGCAGTCAAATTATCTATTTCTCAACAGCAGTACAGCCTTAATGAACCATTAGAACGATAATTTTGTTTTCCCTCTATCTATATTCATTTAAAGTGGATAAATATATGCACTATCCCCAGGAATTGGAGGAATTGGTGTTTGTTCTGTTAGGGCCCATAGCTTTATTTTCCAAGGGGTAAACGGATGCAACAGGTGGAGGAAATTATTGCAGGTACGACTCTTTTCCCATGAATAGAAATAATAGACTTGAATCATTAAAGGAAGAAGAGGAAGAACAACTGTTGGGTTCAAAAATAAAATCCAGTGCTGACATTCCCCAAGAGCAAAACAGGACCCCAGTTAATCCTATCATTTCATTTCATCCCACCTTAATCTATACAAGTTTGATTCTCAACATACATATTAAAAAAGAGGAAATTTGAGTGGTAATCCCAGATGGAAGGTAAGAGAAGTAAAATTAAAACAGAGAGAGACTTGAAGAGTTATAAAGAGCCCACAAGTCTGACCAATTTCTCAGCTCACAGAATTGAATGCTGGAAATTTATGGCCTTTACCAGCCGCTAGAGGGCTTTACGACTGTGAAGGGCCTGGAGTGACTGGCAGCACTGGACTCGGCGGGCTGATAGTCGGTGGAGATGCTTCTACCGGAGCTGACGGTGGCGGTGGAGATAGCACGTCCGGAGGTGGCGGGGACTGGAGAAGTTGTGGCGGAGGTGGGCTTGAAATGGAGATCGGAGGGCTGGGGCTGGAGGTGGATGGGTTTGGGCCAGCGGGGAGGTTGGGGGCGGGAGGTGGGTTAGCGGGGATGGTCGGTGACGAGGGGTTGAAATCCGGGGGACTGAGGTTGGTATTGGGCGGGTTAGTATCGGGGTTAGGGAAGACAATGGGGGAGGAGGAGGGGAGCGGTGGCGAAGGGCAGTCGGAGCCGGAGAAGCATCCGTGGGAGTGGGATCTGTGGGAGTTGGTGAGGGAGTGGCGGAGGGGGCCAAGGACCAAGACGAGGCCGAGGACTACCAGCACTGTTACAATGAAGATGAAGATCTTTGTTGCTTTACCGACATAACACATCTCTCTCTGCTCGGTCAGTTCCGGCGGGGTCTTTCTCTGGGGTTACTTTCGTTGTTCTTTGTGCAGTGAGAGAGACAGGGAGCAGAGGCAGAACATGGACAGGACAGTGTCACAGCGCAGAGTGAGAGAAAGAGACACCGTTTGGCTTTATTATTAAATATTAATAATATAGATTAAAAAATTAATTTGGAGATGCGGGGTATCGATCCCCGTACCTCTCGCATGCTAAGCGAGCGCTCTACCATCTGAGCTACATCCCCCGTGGAGATTAAATAAGACATCTTCAGTATTCTCCACCAAACTAACGATATACACAATTCGCCCACTTAACAAGAAACCTATACTTTATATAAAAAGATCTCAATAAGTTAGTGTGGAACTTGCCCATATTTTCTTCTCTCATCCATTACTTCTCTGCAATTAGAAACTTGTGCTGCACTCACTAGGACTATGGAATTGACGGTTTCCTCTTCCACCAATAAGTGGCGGCGCTGTCCTGTCTACTTTACTGCCGCCGCCGTCCTGGCGTTCTTCGCCATCTCCTCCGCCATCCACTCTCATGGCATGGCCCCCATATCCTCGCTATCCAACGGCCCGAGCCTCTCCCTGAATGCCTCCAGGGCCCTCCAGGGGGCTGGCTACAGCACCATGGCCATCCTCATCTCGGTCGTGCCGGCGTTCTTCTCCTCCGCTTCCCCTAATATCACGATCTTCGCCCTCCCAGACTCCGCGTTGTCCAGATCTCCTCCTTCCGTTTGTACGTGAAACCTTTCGTCCGCTACCACGCTCTCCCTGTCCGGCTCACGGCGGCTGATCTCGCGAAGAAGGCCGAGGGGACCTGCCTTCCCACTCTCTCCCCTGTGAAGAGCCTCCTGATCACGAAGAGCGAAGGGAATTGCGTTGAGATAAACGGTGCTCCCGTGACTGATCTTGATCTGTATCTTGACGAAAGGGTAGCCATCCATGGAGTTCACAAGGCTTTTGCTTCTCTTGCAGATCTCCAAGAAGTCGGAAAGAACTTGCCACTGAATCAGGTGCCTCTGTGTGATTCGGACCCCATAGTCACCACTGCCGTCTCTGAAGTCAGTGAATCGAAGAAGAAAGAACAAGAGAGAAGCCCAAGGCCGGCTGACCATGAGATGGTGGTTCGGTTCCTTGACTCACACGGGTTCAGTTCGTTTGCCTACGGACTGAAGAAATCCATCGCCAGATTCGACAGAACTCTTAGAGACAGCAACGTCTCAGCCACCTTCACGATGTTCGCACCGCGAGAGCTTGCAGGCATACCAGCAGATCATCCAGTACTGGATAAACTCGTGAGCGCTCACATCGTACGGGGTAAATACGACTACACGGACCTCCTGAAACTGCCGGCCGGAGAATCCTTGAGGACCATTGACCCAGCTGCCCTAGGTGTTGAGGTTAGCAGGAGCAATGTTGCAGGCGGAGTTGCTGTTAATGGACTGAAGATTACACGTCCGGAGGGTTTCATGTCGGAGAAGTTCGTGGTTCACGGGATCACTCGACCATTTGACGTTGAAGGACATCGTATCGCTGGAGATGAAAAGCTACTGTACAGTCATATGATCCACTTAGCTGGGTGACTTGACAATGAATAGCACTTTGTTTTCATTTTTTTGGTTAGTATGTTCCATTTTCTTCTTCTTCTTCTTCTCCTCCTCCTCCTGCGTCTCCACCTCCTCCTCCTCCTCCTCCTCCTCCTTCTTATTCTTCTTCTCCTCCTCCTTCTTAATTTGGTCCAATCGTCATGCATAGATTTAATTTAGCTTGATATTGGTATAAAGTCAAAATGAATACTGTATTAAAACAATCCCAAATCAATCAAATTACCAAAAAATAAAAGATTATTTCCTTGATTGAATCCAAAATCTATTTTAGTGGCAAATTAATGATTGATTTTTAGGAGATGGAACAAGCAAGGGTGTATGGTAAAATCATCGCTTCCAGATTCGACATAAAATATATCATATGCATGCATGGAAGGAGCTACGACGACGTTCTCACTCCTTCCCCTCCCCTAGGCTACGCACCCCTTTGAAGCGTTCAATATTCAAACCCTAGTGTGATTGATCTAACCAATCTCACGATAATTCCTCCATTCTTAACCATGGCCATATCTTCAGTCACCGCATTCAAACGCACGTTCTGCCTATTGGAAGCGGCATCTGCAGGTGGATCAAACAACCGAACAACCGCCATGGAGACGAGATCCGCCAAGAGAAGGAAACTTCTGTTCCTCGAGTGCAGCGCGATGATGACGACGACGCTGACGGTGCAGCCGGGAGGCAGAGGAGAGGGCGAAGAAGGTGGCGCCGACCTCATCAGCAACCTCCCCGACGACGTCCTTTTCCGCATCCTCGACCTCCTCTCAATCGAGACAATCGCCAGGATGAGCCTGCTCTCGAAGCGCTGGGCTCGGATATGGCAGTCCTTCCCCGACCTGGACTTCACGTCAGTCCGGCTGAAGAGCGCTGATCACGCCGAATCTATCAGAAATCTCATAAGGTCCAAGTGTAGGCGGTTCAGCTTCGATCGGCAGCGGGTCCAGAACTTCCTCTACCTATACGACTGCGACTTCATTAGCAACGTCCTATCCCTCCGTAGCAAGGCCGGCTCCGATATACGGACGCTCAGGTTCGGGGCCTACGTCAGCCTCACCCACCTCAACAAGCTGATCCGGCAGGCGCTCCGGTGGAACGCCAGGGAGCTCGACGTCGAGTTCGCCACGGAGGATTACTTTAACGTGCCAAAGTGCGTCATATCGAGCGAGTCGCTCCAGGCGCTTAGTTTGAAGTCTCAGTTCCCGGGTTTTCGCCTACCCTACCTCTCGATCATGAATGGCGGTGGCTTCAGATCTCTCCAGGTAATTGATCTACCTTGTTTTCTTTTACATTTTGAAAAAATCCACACAAAATAATCAACCTGACATGTCCATGTGTGCTGACCATTGATCAGGTCCTTTCGCTGTCGCTCATGCTCACAGAAGGCGATCTCGACATATTCAAGGACTCGGCTTTCCCTGTACTTAGGAAGCTCTACCTCTGCGAATGCCACGACCTAAGGCGGATCAGGGTGAACTGCTCGTTACTAGAGGATATGACGTTGGAGAAGTGCTTCATACTGGAGACGTTGGAGGTGAGGGGGGCGAGGCTCGAGAGGCTGAGGGTAGCGAACTGCTTTTACTCGGTGCGGGAGAAGAGCTTCGTGAAGATCGATGCTCCGAGACTGAGGGTGGTCGAGTGGGAGAAGAATTATCTGACGGAGGATTGCTCGCTACAGAACCTGAAGGCGCTCCGTCAGGCGTCATTGCACTTCTTGAAGCTCCATGAGGTCGTGCCTGCTATTTATCTCAGTGCTGTGAGGAATTTCCTGCACGGGCTCTCCCATGTCCGGTGCTTAATTCTCGACACTCTGTGTATGAAGGTGATCATATGTGTTCCTTCTCTTGCTCTTTCTCGGCTATTATATGAATTGAGCATGCTGGATGGAATGCAAGTCTTCTGAAATGGAAATAGGTATTTAAGTGTGATTTTGTTTCTTCTTCTGTGAGCTACTACAGCTGCTAACGCAGAAGAATTTGGGGCCGCTGCTGCCGTTCATCAATCTCGAGTGTCTGGAACTTCGGACTTTCTTGACACACAGCATCATCCCAGCCCTGCATTTTCTGCTCAAGAGCTCTCCTTCGCTGCACACTCTCATCCTCAATATCACTGATCATTGCGGCCACAGCAGGAATGAGAGAAAAGTGAGTACGTGCATGGAGCTTTTCTTCTGTATACATCCTGGAAAAACTCAATTATTATTATTATTTGTATATAACACTTGGATTCAAACACACATGACCAATATATGCATGTTAAATATAATGAATGAACAATCTGATGAAATCCAAGGTGATAAATTTTATAGAATCTTAATGTCTTTGCAAGTATTATTATGACCGGTTAGGTCTCCCCATGGAGTATTTCTGTTAATAGACTACAATTCAGTTTTTTGTTCTTAGCAAAGTCATCAAGTTGATTTTCCTCCTCTTATGTCTTGTGTTTCTCGGATCCAGATGCAGGATAAGGACTTGCTAAACACGACGTATTCGGAGGAAGAAAAGCATTGGGAAACTGAGATGAGCGTGATGGCATTATTCCTCGAGAACCTGAAGGTGGTAAAGATTCGTGGGTTTATGGGATGCAAAGCTGAGGTGGGCCTTGCAAAGTTCCTGCTTAGGCATGGGAAGGCTCTGGAGGAGATGGTCCTGTGCTCCTTCAACAGGGATGCCCTGCACAAAGACAGGAACAAGTCCCAGATTTTGAGTTACTCAGGGTCTGCTTCCAATGCTAAGATCTCATTCGAATATGACTTTGATGCAGTCCCCAAGATAAGAATCTAACAAGAGGAGGAATAGACAAGTTTCTAGCAGAATTGTTCTGTATGCTTTTCTGTGATTGATGCTAGCTAGCAAGTGCCGCTGTGAATCTATGGTATTATTTGTTATCCATACGTCTTTGTTTCAGCATCCTGAAATCTTTCTCCTCTTCTTTTGACAAGTATATGCTAAGGGAGGCTCTTCCAGTTGTGTCAATTCACTTGAGATATAAGATATTACACTATCCATGCAATGATCCCCTACTCCCTCCTCTCCTCTGCTGTTCATACCTTCAAAATGATAATCCCAAGGTCTGATTTCTTATCTCTAGCCAACTGCAAATGCGGCAATAGTTCTTTTAAAGGCCAATAAAAGAGCAGATTAATCAATGGCGGCACTAGCCAACATTGGATGGAAGTATAGTCCATTCCTGTTTCAATCGGTTCAAGATTTTTTTTATTATCACATAAATTGTAATTTCTTCTTCTTCAGTTCTTCGAATATTCGAAGTGGAAGGTTTCTTCAAGGTTGTAGGAAAGCTCCACCCAGAACCATGACTCTATGGACTTGAGAAGGACATTAACAGAACTTTCTTTTCTTCAAGGAAAAGTTCTGCATAGAATCAAAGAGAAGAACAAAAATAGTGGAGGGGCATCCTTCTTACTTGCTATGATTTATGGTAGATGATAAGGTTTGGGCTGAGTCATGTTTTGTAGAAGATGATCCTGTGGTGGATGGAGTGGGCTGAAGAGCAAAGGCTGGCTTTTTTGGAATTGGTAAAGTAGCAATATCACCTCCAAGCATGAAGAGCACATTTGACATTGCGGGGCGGTCGCTTGGATCTTCTTGTACACACAGAAGTCCAACGTTTACACACTTCAACACTTCTTGCTTGTTGCAACTTCCTTCGAGTGCGCGGTCCATCAAATCCATCACTCTGTTCTCAGTCCACAGTGTCCATGCCTGCACAACACATACTCTCAATCAGGTTACAAAGACAGTTTGAAGTCCTGAGAGCTACAAGCCAATTAATCAATTTGAAAGATTTGGAACCGGCACTTTGTCTTGCCAGGACTGAAACTCCCTGAGATAGCATAGATTACTTACATGATTAACAAGGTTTAACTTCCCTTCTGGCAGATAGATTCCCGTGTTCCTTTTCCCACTGATTATCTCAAGTACAATAACCCCAAAACTGAAAACGTCGGACTTGAATGAGAAAAAACCGTCCAATGCATACTCTGGAGACATGTATCCACTGCGTCACAGCAATCACAAATTATACACCGATGTCCTTGATAGCAGGATGTTTAGCGTGGGCTTCCTAGAGGTATGTAAACTTACTATGTGCCAATAACCCTTTGTGTGGTTGCTTCAGTTTGTTTTCCCTGGAAAATCCGTGCCATGCCAAAGTCAGATATTTTTGGGTTCATCTCCACGTCTAGCAGGATATTGCTAGTCTTTAGATCTCGGTGAATTATTCTTAGCCTCGAGTCTTGATGGAGGTAGAGCATCCCTCGTGCAATCCCGAGAATGATCTCCAGCCGCATCTCCCATGTCAGCAGCTTGCATCTCGCTTGATCTAGCAGTATTCGTTAGAATAGTGATGTTTAATTTGTAGACAAACTACAGAACAAAGAATTGCTGCAGAACAGTTGGGCTTTACCAAAAAGGAATGAGTCTAAGCTTTTGTTTGGCATGTATTCATACAGCAGCATCTTCTCCTCTCCGTCAACACAGTATCCTAACAGTCTGACAAGATTTCGATGCTGAAGTTTCGCAATCAGCATAACCTCATTCTTGAATTCCCCAAGGCCTTGTCCCGAAGCACTCGACAGCCGCTTTACTGCTATTTCCTGTCCTCCGGGAAACTTTCCCTGCAACAGAATTTCAAGGCCAGTGACTCCACTCTTGTTAAAAGAAACCCAGAAGACATGGACAATAAATATTCACCTTATAAACTGGTCCAAACCCTCCTTGACCGAGTTTATTTTCATCGGAGAAACTACCCGTAGCTTCCAATATGACCTCCAAGTCGATGAATGGCACATCTATATCTTTCTTGTCATCCTCCCCAAACTCGGATGAACTTATAAATTCTTTCACCCTTCTCTCACTGTCGTAAAAACGGGCTACTAGATTCGCTTGTTCCTTTTTCACTGAATTCAGATGCAATATTGGTATCAGTCTCTTGGAATTTTGGCTAGTCACATATCTAGACAAGTAAAGGTTTGTCAGGAAAGGTGAAATACCTTGTTTATGACTGGACTTCCTTCTTTGATAGTAAAAACAGACGACTGAAACGATGATGATTGGAATAGCGATGAGGGAAATTAAATAGAGTTGCTTGTTTCCAGCTCCATCTGCCAACAAAGAAGAGATAGAGCAATTCATAGAATCCTTTCCAGAAAATATTGACAACATTTACACATGCTCGGAATTGACAAATTCACCTGTACGTTCAGTGCAGTTAAGAGCTGTGTGATTCCATTTGAGGTTCGAGATGCAGAGGCACCTTTTAGTTCCATTCGGAGTTGTATTGCAGGTCGTCTGTGGCCAATCTTGGCAGTCAATGGACGAGCTACAGGCAGGCTCCGACCCAGGTAACTTCCACAGAATATCTATTTCTGTCAACAATTCTGTCGTTGAAGAAGCATTCTGAGTATCCTTGCACTGCCCAATATGAAACTGTGAGTAGTCGCTAAAAGCGGTACTTATATTTGATAAGCCATCTGAACAATTGAGGTTCATCAATTGAATGGTGAAATTAAGTGCTTGCTGGTCGACTCGGATTACTCTATAGGTGCTGTTGAGTAGGTGAAAGTGTAGTCTGCCAGTAGAATTGTCGCAGGTGAAATTGGAATAACTGGGATCTCCACAGTCAGCACTGGTGCTCAATGGATAGGGGACTACGACGCTCCCGCAAGTTTTACAGCTCCTGTTCAACAGTCCTGTGACAAGCAAATTCCCTAGACATCAGATTTATGTGAAAATTATTCTTTATGCTTACGTGCAGACAGCACAGCAAGCAAATACGTTACCAGTGCCAGAAACCAGAGCCATAGTAACATGGGAGATCTAGCTTTAGAGCTGGATATACTACTGGGTTTTGGTCTTGGACTGAGAATATATATAAAGTGGTAGCTTATGTAAAATCTAAGACATAAAGCTAAAGATGAATAACTGCAGATGCAGAATCCTATATAAAAATAGATTCTAGAAGCTAAAAAAGGGTATCCAGAGCAATTGCAATAATCGGGGAGCTCAGCATGTCTGGAAGCACAGGATAACGTTCTTTGATTACGAGGAAGAAAAGGTGATCAAAGAGCAAAGTGGAGTTACCTATATCTGCAAGTTTGATCCGAATGTTTAGGTCTAGGCCCGGATCAATGTCTTCTTGGATGTTGTTGAGTTCACTTAACCACATCCAGCAGTTCTTCTTTCCTGTGCCCCTCTCTATGAGTTTATATTGGATGAACGAGTATGCCTGGCAGTTGGGAGTATTAATGCAGTTGCTACTACAATCAACCTCTTTTTCCATATTACTCTGATCATCTGGTTTACCAGTTCTCATCATCTTTAAGCTCAAAAATTGATAATTGTCAGAAGAACCCGATTTTCTCGTGCATCCATGATTTGGGTCGAAGCCGGGTGGACACTTGCAGGGTACTATGCTCCTATTATTGCAGATACCAAAGTTCCCACAAGGATTAGACCTTCTGCAAAAGTCCTTTGGCTCACTCCATTCCAATGAGAATGGATCTGCTTGATTCTCCCGTTTGAAGTACCGTAACACCCCATCATAACCAATTGTCACCCTCGTGTTGTTGATGTCTAGTGAATGACAGGAAGAGTTGCTAGAGGGACCTAAGCTTTTATTCCCATACATATTTTTGTTTTCACAATCAGTACGACTGGGGGTGGAATTTGATAACAGATCTATAAGTTCTTTGGGCATTTGCTTGGAGGAGGTGCTATCCTGGTATGTTCCGGGCTTGTCATTGGAGGAGGCGCTATCCTGGTATGTTTCACTCCTCCAATAAGGAAACATTGGGATCGTTGGGTTCTTGATAACATACTGGCCCGACCCGTCCTGCTCTAAAGTGAAATTCCCTTTTGCAGGGTCGTCACGTCCCCTCCACGAAGTCAGATTGAAGTCTTGGTCCATCGACATCCCTGGAAGGAAGGTATCGGTCGTATCATTGACGAAGCTCTGCCAGAGAACATTACTGGACCTTTTATTTTGAAAGTCGTCTTCTGTCACGACTAGATTTCCCGAGTCCATGAGCCTTGCTGTCCGTGTGAAGTTGCCGGAAGAAGTGAAGTGGATTGACCAAATGGTTCCATTATCGGCTGATACTACAAGATTGCCATTCTCATCAAACTGAAAGATCCCGTTGCCATCGAGAACAGGTTCTCGATTTGCAACCCACACGACTGATTTCGGCTGGGATCCATAGTACCATACACCGATGTATCTTCTTCTAGGAGAATCGCGGCTCCCATCAGGGGTGAAGAAACCGAGCTGGAAACGTTTGCCTTCCGAGACCAAAACAGAATCTTGGGAGTCATGAATCGGACTGTTGATGGTGATCGTGTCTGTGCAGGAGCAAAGTGGAAGAAAAACCAGTAGGAGTAGGACGCAGCTCAAGAGCCAGAAATTGGGATTTACCTCACGAGTAAGAAAATAGAACACGGTTGCTCGTCGGATTTTTAGAGGATCTTCTGCCGACAGGGATGAAATTCTGCATGTTGCTTCCATCTTGCTCAGCCTAATCAGAGAACGAACAGATATGAGTGAACAGCTGCCGGAGACTTCTACGCGTTCTTACCTTTGTCACCGGACATGATAAGATATTGTCACTTTCTCAGCCTTAATACAAAAGTTAAGCGTGTTGCGATTGATCTTTGCCAGAGTTGGAGTCCTTTCTCTATGAAGTAGATGTGCACTTGGCTATTTTTCTTTATTCATTGGTTACAATATGAATCCGGTTTTATATATATTAATTGCTACCCATATGAATTTATGGTTGATACATTTAAAACCTATAACTTATAATAAAATTATCAAATTTGTAAAATAATAGCCTTGTAGGTGGTGGACTGTAGACAGGAATCTTATATTTTAGATGCTGAGGGTCAATGCCAAGTTGTTCACTCACAGCTCATCGGTCTTGACTTATTGCCCACTGATTCGCAAGGCACATGACAGGCTGTGCTGTGATATCGACATCTAGAAACAAGCTCATGGGCCGACTTATTGATCGTTGGGCTCTTATGGTATTCCACATATTCTGCCCTTATGTCACTTAACAAGCCCAAAGGAAGTGCACCAACACCACACCATTCCCTAAAATTTGAACATTGATCAAGTAATGCCACACCAACGCATTTATTCAATAAATCCATGACCCTCAACAGCATCTCCCTACTCAGAAAAATTAATGGATAATAATAATAATAATAATATTTTATATCATTTATTTTTATATTAGTCTTATTATTAATTTATAAATAAATATTTATCTTAATTAATTTATTAAGTTATTTATTAATAAAATTGTTGTAATTTAGTGCTATTATAAATGACATCTATATCTCAACATTTATCCAATTTATTTATCTTGTTGGTTTGAATAAATGATTATATGACAAAAATTATACCAACTAGTTTCTAACTAGATTTTACCATTCAAATCACTATTTTTTTCCTTATTCTAACAAAATAGAAAATAAATTCTATTATCACTTAAACATGCTAAATATAAAACAACATAAAATAAAAAAAGATTTTTATATAAAGTAACTTATTATTTCTTAGTTTTAAAATTGCATTTGGTAGGTGGTATGTCATCACATTCTAATTTATCAACATCTATCGCATTCATTTAATATTTTAAATTTAATCAATAATAATAATTGAAGTTGTTAGTTATTTTGTATTTTCTTGATGGTAGAGCATGAACCAGCCAATAATAATAAATGCATATATATATATAGTATATATCAACTACAGTCAACTACTATGCCCCATGCCTTATAACTTTGTCATATCGAGGCTTGGTCCCGTTATAAATATGCAATCTCAACATGCTTCCTGGACCATGGCCGTGATGCAGAGAATGCTATTATTAATAATGTTGTTTCATCGTTATGCACCACACCACGGAACATGTACGTGCCCCCTCCCCCCAGGCCCAGCCGCATGCATGCATGCCTGTGTTTCAACTCGACCCACCATTGGATGCATCACACATATAATTTCAGCATTGGAATCCCATATCTTATATCAAGTTGCGTCATTATTTGTACATTAAACAAGGCCCAAGCCGACTATGGGTCTAGCTGTCCAAGTGCTCGCTCAGTCGCGGTCGGTGCCGGTGGAGCCCCTCTCTTCTAAGCTATGGAGGTAGATGGGGAATTAATACCCTGTAGCGGTCCCTCCCACATCATGCAGCACGTACAATAGCTATCACGCACTGTGTGGGGATGTGGGGAGGAGGGAAGGAGATCTTTCACAGTGGATCTCAATTTATATGTATCATACGATTGGGAAACCTCATCCACTGGTGAGTGGGCGAGGGCTGTCGAGGGGACCATCCATCAGACGGCTCAGAACAGCCCTTCACAGGTTCCTTTCTTTGACTAGTCGACCACCCCGTCAATGTCTCCCACCTCCACTTAACTCCTCATAAACTACTGCATGTTCAGACCACATAAACGAATCATGGTACCATAATCCACAGAAGTGAGATTATCAACCGTTTGGTGGTCTTGAGAATGTGTAGTCATGAAGGCTAACAATTAATAACACTTTTAAGTATTATATCCAAACTCTGTTGTCTTCTACTTCTCTCTTACAAGGTAAAGTAATGACTCTGGGGAAGAACTACCCCCGCAGCCTTTCTAGTCACTACAGGTTTGATGCTGCTATCCTGCAGGGACAACGATATGACCAACTTTTACAGTAGAAAGTGTCCATTAAGAGCTCAGGCACAGCCCTCAGCATATTGTCTGCATAATATATACCATATGCCCATTCTTTCTCTTTTGCTTTTAATCGTGTCATCACTGGGAAACCCTAAGTACTTCAGACGATGATCATGTGTGAAACGAGGCCATTGGACGAAGCATAATTTCCATCTCATGATACGCACATTCCTTCTTCTGAGAGAGAATTAAACAAGCATTTGCATATAATTAATCAAGAACAATAACACTCTTCAAACCCTAGGAAACAAAAGTGGGGTTTTGTTTGTTTGTTTGTTTCTCTCTGTTTATGGTCCTCTCAGAAAGACAAGGAAAAGGCAACTGGCAATCAACAAGGACAAGAAATTGTCTTTCCTTGGCTTCTCTCATCTCTTTCTTGTTATTTTCTCTGCCATGGAAAAGAAGACCATATTTAACACAAAATGAGATACCAGCTCTTTCCTCAGCTGTGCCACTGCCCAATTGCCTCAACCTTTTCTTCCCCCTCCTCTCTTCGTTGATTGAACCATTTCTTGTCACTCTCAATAAAACGACCCCTAACTTTCAAAAAGATTATTCTTTTTTCCCTCTTTTTTTTCAGATGACTGTGACAAAGATGGATCTCGACCCGAGTCTGGTCAGGACAACACCGTCGATGATGAAGACGGGACCGATCCAGAAGTCCTACGTCTCTTGGGAACCCTTCGGGATATGTCGGATGCGGCCGATCCGAATTGCTGATCCAGCACGTTACTTGGGGTGTCCGATCTCGAGACCGAGTCATGCGCCCATTCATATCCCTCCACAGCTACTACTTCTTGCATTTTATAGTAGCACTGCTGGAAGTGGTCCTGCAACGATTTCCCACCATGCATTACCTACTTGCTTCTCATCAATTTCTCATAGCAATTTTGCTGATGTTCAACAACTCAGAATTGGATTCAATTCTAAAATTTTTAGCTCTTGATGTTTGACAAAAAAGAGTTGAAAATTATGCAGGCAATTAATGAAAATGGTTTCGTGCAGTATAAATATATGCTTCTTCCAAAGGCTAAAGGCGCAGGCGCTTCTCTCCAAGGGACATCTCAGGTTAATTAATTAAGGTGACGTTTTCTTTATAAAGCTGATCCAACAGTGTATAGGACTGTCTATTTGGAACGACTCAGAGGACTAGACAGAACATTGTGGACCCCATCTACCCTATATATATATATATTATAAAACAGACATTCATTAAGAAATATTATCTAATTTTGGAACAATAAATTCACCTTGATCAGAACCACACCAGGGTAGTACTTTCTTTTCTGGTGATTGAGCAAAAAAAAAATATATTAAGTACACATCAACCAGCTGGTCAATGGATGTACCGAAAGACTTGAACAGACCAGATCAGCTTAAATGCGGGGTTAGTCCAACAGTGACAAGCAAAATCTACGAGATGAGGAGAGTGTCACCTTATTTACATATGAACAATTGGCTGTGGCATCGTGGAATGAAGAAAATTGCACGGGGAAGATCTCTTTCGATGCACATAGAAGAGCAGATGCCGCGACAATGGATGGCTTGAAGCCCAGAAGATTGATGTCTGTAAAGACGAAAGCGTAGGGATGTTTCATTAGATCAAGTTTGACGTCAGGGTATGCAAATGGATAGCAGAGATAGACCTGTCTGAGCTCTGAAGATGATTTCAGCGGCTCTGGCCCTGAGTGCCTGCTTCAGTGGAAGGTCTTGGAGTTGGAAGAGTGGGACGAAGAAGGAGATGAATGAGAACGGAGTGATCGACCGCATTCGCCATTGAAGAGCTCCCAAGATCAGGAATTCCATCCTCTGCAGAGTCTCGGAGTCGAATATGAAACCTCCATTGACCTATCCAATTCCAAGACAACATGATCTCTTTCATGCTATCATACATATACAATATCCCACACAGTCCAAGTCACAAGTCTACCTGAAGGTCCGAGGGAGAGAAGTTCACGTCCAGCATCTTAGTGGCCAGGGAGACGCAAGACAATGCGATGAGCCTCAGCGCCCAAGGCTTTGTTTGCTATATGCATTTGGCAACCAACAATTGCAAAATTTTGACTTTTGGATCCTTCAAAAAAAAAAAAACGGAGAACAAGGGAAAGAATGTGTACTGGAAGGTTCAGTTACCGGCAACTTTTGGCTCGACAAGAATCGATCCAGATAATTTACAGAGAGGTATGGCACGAGCCGATCGAGCCCAGAACATATCTGCACATACATAACAAAAAAGAAATTCAAAGACCCGCAAGAGTTGCATACACCGAATGCAGGTTTTATTTTCTAGCTACCTGAGAGATATGTCCGATGGTCTCTTGCCGAACAGCATGATCGAAGTTTCCGAACCGGAGGCTCTCTCCGTACTTGTCCGAGGGCATGTGGTCAGATTCAACAAGGAAGTGTTGAGAAGGTTCTGTGGAGTCTGCGAGTAATGGGTATTCAAGCTGGAACTCCATTGATGAGGTTGATGATCAGAGTTTCTTTCAGGTCTACTCTACAGCATTGGTGTCAGAGCTGAGGAGGAGGAGGGGAGAGGAGAAGGGAAGGGAAGGAACGAGGAGAGCTCTTAAAGTTCACTACTTTTGGTAGTTTTAAAGTATAAGGAGGATGGAGGAGCTTCGTCCATTGGGAAGAAGGTATGGTTTTAGTGGGTTGAAAGAGACGTTGGCAGAGTAGCTATAGACATTACATTTTCTGGCTTGTTAATAAATTAGTCAGTCAAAATAAACAATGACTGAAGTGGACATGTAACTGTATATATATACATATAATTATATTATAATAGTTTTACCCTTATTAGTGTATATATTTCCATTAAAATTAATATTAAAGTTCATTCAAAATTTTTTATCATTGCATCGATCATCCAATTTCTTGTTAGACCTTAGATTTGAATAGGCTTACGAGATTCTTAGCATGAATCTCGATGTTATATTGTATATAATGAGAATAATAATAAAAACTAAGGCTCTATTTTCCAAGACAAGGGAAGACATGTTGACATTGGATGCTTTGCAAGTTCAGTATCATAAATGCAAAGTGCATTCTCCTGCCAGTAAATAGTACGTGCACCCAGCTCGACAAACCCAAAATGACAATATAAAATGTGGGTGTGATTTCACACAGAAAGGAATCATTTAATCACTCCTTGAAAATTGACATGTCAAGTCCAGACAACTTTACGGACAGGTATAACATTATATGATTTGATTGTACTAAGATTGATAGACATGATTTGCATATCTGAGAAGATATTGAAGACTAATTCAAACTTCTTCATCAACCTGGTGTTGGTGTTGGTGTTGATCAGGTTGAACTTTGGAGTCTCACTCACCCAGAGGATTCCACTTTGAAAGTGGGGCAATATTTTGAGAAACAAACACGATTTAAATGGCAAAGTAGGGGTGAAATATGGTAGTGAGGAGACAAGTCTAGACACAAGGATCACATAAGCAGCCAAAGAAAAGTTTTGAACCATAAAATATGCTCCCTTATTTTATGACCAATTCCAAATACATCTTTGAAGAACGTTCCACATTGATTTTATCTTTCTTTGCAGGGTTGCTTCATTCTTTGGACCACTTCCCTGCCCAAAAAAAAATAGCATCTTCTGATAGCTTATTATTTATCTCCTTTCCCAATAAAAAAAAGTCTGGATGTCCCAAGGATAGGATAGGAAGAAGGGTCAAACAACGATTGTTATGTTGTATTTGGAATGGAATTAAGGAGTAAGACTTGTTCCTACAATCAGAATCATTATTTTCCTCATAATTCACATCATCTTATGTATAAGCTATTTCTTTGTAGGAAGAGCTTAACAAATTAGACTGTTTATACAAAATTTTATAAACCTCGTACATTTGGGTACAAACACCATAAAAATATGATATATGACATTTCGAAATTTGCTAATATATATAATATGATAGAATATTTTTTGACAAAATATATTATCACTATGTGAAATTTCTTATCCTATGTTGATGTCATTTTGTGGGTATGGTATATTTAAAACGGGTGGGCTGAGTTTGAATGGCATGGGTGCGCATGAGAAAAGCACAAAAAGAGGACAGTGTCTCTGACCGTGATAAATATTTGTCATTGTCATTGGGGAGAGGAGAGGAGAGGAGAGGAGACTGCAGCAATCAATCCTCCAACTTTCTTCAATCCGATCTTTTTCGTGTATGTTTTACCTTCTTATCTCGAAATGAACTTAGAATGATACCTTTTATGCAGGTTCAATAGAAAAGTAATGAAAATTTAAAATTTAAATACTATTAGAAAAATTATGATAGATTTGAGGAGAAAGAATCTGCACGCCATGGCAATGGAACTTATAATGCATGAGAGAGGGAGAGAGATTTGAGGTTCACGCCATTGCTCCATTGCAAATAGACACCATCATTGAAGTTGTGGCTAGATGATAACAAGAGTGGTCACTCTCTCACTCTAGCCCCAAGAGAGAATAGTATCTATCACTATACTATAATGTGATTTTGGCCCAGGAGTCATTTGGATACATTTTCATTACATTTTTTACTTATGCGTTGTCATATATAAAAATATATTATTAGTTGATGTGTGAAATTTTTATAATTTTATAAAAATATAATAATTCTTTATTTTATTCAATATGGGATATTATTTTTAACCTACTTAATTAAAGTTTTTATATATTACTTTACAACTCATTATTATACCATTTAGGAGATATATTTATAAAAATTTGTATTTGTATATACTTAAAATTAATTAACGGTTAGTAGTGTAAGTTTTAAAATTTTATAAAATAATAATAATTCTTTTTTTATTAAATTTAATATTTTATTATCAACAAAATAAAAATCGGTATTAGCTTGTTAGAAAATGAGTGTGACAAACTAAAAGTGGATCTCTAGCTACTCGTTAGTCAGCGTGTGTTCATTCATTCCTGTTGGATTCATGGGCTACCATTTGATACCCAAAAAAAAGATGAATGGATTCCTGGTCCTGCACGTATATTCATATGTTTGCAGAAGGCCACTCTTTTATGCGTTCCTTTGGGCGGCTTTTGCAGAGCTCTCCTCCACTCTGCACACATCCTCACACTTGCATTCCTGCTACTGTACCTAAAAGATTAAAGGGGGTGAATGAAAGGGAGCTTGTACCATAAATGCAATACTAGTGTCTGAAGTTTCGGTGGGGCGTGATGATGAACATTCTTTCTTAACATGGGACCTTAATGAAGAAAAAAACTCATCAATGACCCAACCGTTTCAACCATTTGCTCGGTCAGAGCTAAATGCTCAAAAAATTTAGCAGGGCTTTCAAGCCTAATTGATTTTGAGCCCAGAAATGAATTTGATGCTGCTGAGCCTTATAATTCGGACACAGGCTTCTGCTTGTAGGCAATGCTCAGGAATTCTCAGCGTTGCACTCGCATCTGTTACATAAAGATATGTAATTGTTTTCTTGTCTAGTAATGCTGCTTTAATGACATGGTGCAGCAGTCAATGGGGATAGCCAATTTTGACATAGATGGATCTGGTGATGCTCCAAGTTAGGGTTGACAAAAGTCTACCATCGTCTTATCATTCTTCTATGCAAGAATATATCCTTAATGATAAGTCCATCCAGCTACCCACTTCTTGGAGATTTCCATTCCATAAAACCACGTCAAGCAAATAAAACAAAATGTGACGGCTCACGAGCACAACTTGATGGTCACAGTCATACAACAACTTCACTCATCTATGTTATGGGTAGGTTTTGGGTTCCCATATGAGCCCATAGAATAGAAGCGTGCAGAGTTTCATTCCATTCTAATAAGACTAAAATGCTCCTCAGGCCTTTTAGCTTATGAGCCAGCCACGTTTCTTGAGGCAGTCCCCACGTAAATAAACCTGAAAAAAGTATGGCTTTCAATCTCCTCAAGCACGTATATCCTATATATCATATGCACCTAATGCACTCACATGTCAAGTGTCTTAATTTGGGTCATTCGGCCCCTCATGCTCGCCTCATCAGGGGGATTTTCCATCTCTTCAACTACATGTCCTATAGGGCCCAGAGTCACCCAATCTAAATTAATACATCAATTCGGTAAACCAGTAATACAACTAATGATTTGTACACTACTTCCATCTGTCAAATATTTATTATATTCCGAAAATTTATATTAATCTATTACTTATAGACTCTTTTCATTCATCACAAGTATTCTACAATTAAGTTCTTTCCCATTTATGTAAATGACATTATTCTTTCCGAGGACCCATTTGACCATATAGTCTCTTCCTTGCAGGGAGAGTTTTAGTAGGGATCCCACATCACTTGGGATGAAAGTTTCAGCTCAATGTTATAACATACTTCAATCTTATTTCTACACCATATGCTTGTGGATGTCCTCTCTCTTATGGTGATCTTTTGCTTGATACACACAATATCGTCACATGGTTGGATTTCTACACCATCTCTTGCTTGTGCAGATATTTCTTATGCCATTCAACATGTCTTTCAGAGATATCGGTAAATTCCCCATATATTTTGATTCGTAATCTCATATATTGGAAGTTGAACAAATATTAAGAGCATACTTATCCATAGATATGCTTGTGTACTCTATTTATTTGTACAAAGGAAGCCATTTACTTGCTTGAGTTTACGCATCAACACAATTAATGATTGGAGATTTTCATTGAATCCATAATAATTATTATGAATCTAATAAAAAATTTGACCCTTAATTTATTAATGAATGATCTAAGATTCTGAGTTTATCGAGATTTTGGGGATGTGTAAACTAGCTAATAATACATTAGAATATTGATGGGCAAGGTAGTGCAAGTTCTCGAGGGAGCGACCAACATACTCAGTCCTCCCGCAACTGCTCCCTATCTGTTCATTTCTTGGAGTGAATAAATTAAGTTGGAGAATCAGTAGGGTGGATATCGATGTTTTGCATATTTTTAAACAATTAATGCAAAAATGTGTTAAACAGACCAAATATGCCAATGGATTGTCAATGGATCCATGGTCTTATATGATGTCTTTATCTAAGCAAGAAAATTAGGGGTAAATGACTTGTGAAGGATAAATAATCAAGTACTTGATTAATGAGAGGCATGAAAGATGTCGGTAAGAGGGATAAATTAGCAGAAATCCTCTCTAGTCTCTACAGAGTACTATCTTAGGCTAGCAGGGCAAGGCAAGGCACCGGCAGAGGCAGAGAGGGCACAGAGGCAAACTGAAGATTTACAGAAAAAAAAATACAAAAGATGACAAAAAGCCGTGCCTGTTGGCTCCACGTGACTCGACAGGACAGACAGAGTTGACCCGGCGCCCTACACTACCAAGAAAACCGACGTTGTCGCCAGGGACACCATCGCCAGCAACGGCAACATGGGGATCCGGCGCCTGGATGGCGAGGATGAGCCCTCAGCCCGCTCGAACTGCAGGGAGTCCACGGCCAGCGGCATGTTCTCCTGGTCGGGGCTGCACCTAGATCCGTTTGGAGGGTGGGCGCTGTACAGTATAGCTCGTAGGGCGGCCGAGACGGTGGGAATGTAGGCCGTCTTATTGCGGGCTAGCAGCCATGTTAGCCCCATCAACTGACAGTCTCGGTCCAGCATCCTGCTTGTCCTCTCCCCCGTCGCAGCAGACATCGTGCCATTCTTGTAGCCCCCCTTCAGCTGCAGGTTTTTAATACCAACCTCAACTCATCAATTCCAGAGAATGCATTGAAGAAGGTATGATGAAAAGCAGCAAAGGCATAATTAGACGTCATTTCATTTTCTGTGGTCTCATATCAATAGAAGGAAGGAATCCATCATCCATGTCCAGTCCAGCTCCTTTTACAAAAGGGTAAATTTTTCAAAGGGCAATTTAAATACATAAAACTGATAAAAGGGGATAAATTCAAAAGAAGGGGACGTCACCTCCACTCCCCCCCCCCCCCCCCCCCCCCCTCTTGACCTCACCATGTGACCCTTCCTTTTCGCCTGGTTCCAATACAAAAGGTTCCATTTTTTTTTTACTATCTGTACTCCAATTTGGACATTGCCTATAAAATATCGACTATCCTCATAGTGATGCCTTACTCTATTGAGAAACACAGTGTCCCACACCCATGTACATGTCAGTTCTTGTTCTCTGTGAAATAATCTCTTTGAATTCCGCAATGTATAGACCACAAGAAAGTAGAGGAGATCCCCCTTTATCTCAATGATTCGCAAAAAAAAAAAGTTTATGGGCAGTAGATAAGGTCGGAAAGAAATGCAATTTTGTTATCAACACAAAATGCAATCTTTTTCCTCGCAGAAAAGTGCCAATCATGGAGTTTTCATTGATCTCAGTTAGACAAACAATGGAAAAGCAACCACAACAAGACCTTTTTAGGTTTTTTTTTAATAATTTCTTGGGGAGATAAACTGAACTGACCTTAGTAAGGGCGCCGAGGCAGCGGGTGCAGCCGGTGTAGGAAGAGTTGAGGCAACTCTTCTCGAGGTTCCTCACCGCCGCCGTGGGTGTGACGTTGTGGAAACCTGACGAGACGTTGAACGCGGCGGGGCAAGTCAATGAGCTTATCTGATGCAGCCTTATCCCGCAGAAGCACAGGACTGCATCGCAGGTCGCGTTCGGTTGAGGGAGGTGGATGTTCTTGTCGACAAGAGCAGACTGGAGCGAGTTCACGCACTTCTGGGAATCGTCTGGTACCATTGGCTGCTCCTCTGGCGCCGCCGTCGGCGACGGGGCTGCAGCAGGGGTAATCTGCAGGGCATATCTGTCGGTGGAATGAACACAAAGTGAGACAGCTCGCATTTAATTCACCAACTAATGTAAAACTTTTCGAAGAACGCTTTTATGATTCCTCGGCAAATCTCTCTGTCAGAAGACAGGCAGTGTTCATGAATAGTTGTGGAAAATGGCAACGATGAACACGCAGAGACACGGAAAAAGCTCACTCGATACCTAGCGTGGGCTGCGAAGAGCCAAGCGGCAAGGACGGGGCAGCAACGGCTACGGTCGAGGTTTTGGCCGCAGGCCTCGCTGACGCCGCCGAAGAGCTCGGCGGAGAGGTCGAGCTTGCAGATTTGTGGAGCGTTCTGGACGGGGAATGCAGGTACTGTGTTTGCTGTCGGCTGGTCGTGGCCCTGCACCGGCTCCGCAAGAATACTACCCTCCGACCGGTGTAGCTGTAACGAACTCAGCAGAATCGCCAGAGAAATAAGCTGCATCGTCGATGGGCGCATCTGTATCTCTATGGCCAGTAGCTTTCTGCTGATTTTGTCGTAGTGGATCACTGGACGAAGCTTTTGGTTGGAGGCAGTGTTCTTTCTTGATAGTTGAAACCGTCGGGAAAACTGAGTTTTAAGGAACCTCTTTGGAAAATGAGAAAGCCTTTTGGAGGAATCTAAATCCCCCCCTTTTCTTCTTTTGTGGGCTTGATGGTGGCTTTCAGAAAGACGGAAAGCAGAAGAAAAGGAAGAAAAAGAAACAAGAAGAGAGTGGAGAAGATTTAGGAGATATCCATGCCGATGAATGATCTTAGTCTTTCTGTAAAAATGTCTCCAGGCTCCGAAATATCAAATGTGATCCTTGTGGAGGTTCAGTCACTCTGGAGACGAGGAAGGAAAGCAAGAGGAGGCTATGCCCCAGCTTACGGTAGACACGGGAAGAGGTGAGGGTGGTGAAGGATAAGCATAGTGGGACTGGGGTTTCCGGCAAGAAACTTGAATGTAATGATGACTAGAACAAACCGACGAGTAGGAGGAAAAGGAATCAGAAAAACGGGTAGAGAGAGAGAGAGAAGGGAGTAGTGTAGCAGTGGTCTGTGTTCTTGTTCTGAGATGAGAGAGGGAGAAGTTGGCAGCTTATGGTCTCCTTTTCTTTTCTGCTCCCCAATGGACGCTGATGTGGTTGGTCCCTGGGAAACTGTTGTAAGATATGATGATACCAGAGGAACCGAGGATTTTCTCTTTTCTCCCTCAGATTTTGGACGATTCTAGCTGCTGTGGTTGATTGAATTGAATTATATGCCCATTGGCTTTCCTTTCTCTCTCCCCGCTTCTTTCAAGCTTCAAAGTGAAATGCAGTTTGCAAGCTATCAAGAAACGACAATGACTCCAAGAACTTAGTAACTGACATCCCCCTACATGTTTCCCTAAGCATATAGACTAAGATAATCGCATTTTCACTACTAATGGATGAAATTGATGGAGATAATGAAACGGTGGTTTAATGAAGATGATGTTCTATTGTGGGAGGATTATCGAAAATGCCAAATTTGGTGGCATGGCATAGCATGGCATGCTGAGTGATGAAAATAACAAATAAATATGCAATTTCTTTGTAATTCATGAAATATAAACTATTATATTTTTCAAAAAAATTACTTTTTGGTCATATATTGAATTAAAATATCACCCTCATTTCATATCATATAAATTAATCTTAAATATTTTTTTAGGGTAATCCCAACACATTTTAACTCCATTCTTATCTTTATTTTGAAAGACATCTCCATTAAGAATCTCTCAAAAGTGAAACCCATTTTGGGTAATTGAGCGGCCAGCCAGCTAAGGAAATCGAGTGTTGCTTTTTGAAGGAAGTCCGTTTAATATATATACATGTATATTTCAATATCTATCATACATACATTTATTTTATTATTACTTATGTATACAAAATCAATATCTATTTAATGAAATCATATTATTAGACTAATTTAACTAGTACAACCTGATGACAAAAGGCAAACCAAGTAGCAAGCATTCATTCTCCTTTTACCATCTTCTTTGTTTGGGCTACCCACTTCCACTGATGAGGAGCTTTTGAATGATTGAGCTAAAAAGAATGGATTTTATAAATTTTCAGCTTGTCAATGAAAGCCATGCTATTGTTCAATCTCATCAGAGTTGATGGCTTTATAGGCCAAAAATTGAGTGCAAAAGACCATTTACCCTTGTGTGTCTCCCCTTGATAATTTAATTCACATATTTCCTCCCTCAGTATGTCTTAATGACTTGTTGTAATGCCATAATGATATGGCGTTCATATATTATTATGTAATGTCAATTTTTCATTGTAAATTTGAACAAAAATAACTTGATTGATAAATAAAATTAGAACGTTTCAACCAAATTGATGAAATTTGAATTTCAAATTGGAACAATTCTTTCTAAGTTGTTAGCGATTTCACCCAAATTTCCCATAAAAATCATCCCTTAGTGGGCTATAGTGCAGCTCAGTAGCATAGCATGGCATGGCTAAATAGGCCGACTTTTCTCTATCCCATTAAAAGGCCCAATAAGTACATAAGATGCATTGGAACATGATAACAAGGAGTGTATTTCCAAAAATAAGTATTCCCAAGATGAGGAGGATGTTTGTTGAAGGCACGTAGTTCGGATTGATTCAAACTAAACACGAATGGAGCCATCCATCCAGAGAAATTTTGGTCACGTGTGTTGGTGATGCTAAACTTGTACAAGACGAGTTGGGATGGCTAGATTCATCCATAACATTACATTGGGTGGGTACTCTACATCAGTTAGTGTAAACTTATGGGGATTTTAATATGGACTTCTACTGTGCTCATGGACAAAATATTATAAATATATACATGATTACAAATTATAATTTTAAAATAAATATTAACCATGATATTAGGTGAGTCCAATAAGAGTTCAATGTGCAACAACACTTGTGCGTGTAACACGTTATGTCCACCCATTAACTTTTTTGAAAGTTTAACTCCAACAATTTATAAACACATTATTCTATGGAGATAATTTGATAATACAAGTAACTTTCATATTGGGGAGCAATCTCCTTGTTGTTTTCAATTTTGAAACATCTATGATGGCTGGCTATAAGGGTTTTAGATTCAGCTATTGACAAAGGGAGACCTCCAAAGTTGTTCATATATATGAGTTCGGAAAGAAGAGGAAGACTAAATTTATTGTTCTTCACATACCCATAGAAGAAATACAATACAAAGCCATGCCATGTAATCGAGAAATATTGGTATCAATCGAAGCAGCAATTTGTAGTACTGATATGCCCGGAAAAATCAAAATCTAAGAAGCTGCTGAAGTAGCTATCCTTATCCTCTTCCGGGCTGCTATTGACAAATACAGGTGTTGAGCTTGATGGAGTCGTATCAGACAGAGGCGTCGATACAAATGTGTCTACGACGAGATTCTGTTCCTCGTCCTCCAGCAGAAAATTCATGTTCGCTAATGAAACATCTGCTGTCTGTTGGATGTAGTTCACCTCAGAAATTAAGGTCCCATTTGTCTTTGGCACAGGTATCTCTAAGCCATCTTGTTGGGGATGCACGAAATCGGATGCGAATTCTCCAAGACTAGGCTGCCTTTGTTGATTCTGGGAGAGGAGAGGAGGGCAAGCAACAGAAGATACGGCCATTCCTGGTTGGTAACTTGTTGGAATCTCCGGCTGGTTTTCTTGCGGTTGAGAGCCGTGGAAAGGATTATGTTCTTGGAAAGTATGCTGCTGATGAAACTGGTTGTAGTTTTCATTTCTAAGAGACAAGATCAGGGATGCCAGCTGCAACATGCCAGGGTTCCATAGTAGGGCTTGTCTACTCAACGAGAGATTGAGAAGATTCCTTCCGCTCAGGGATGATGTAAGCATAGAGGGCAAGTCGACAGGGTTGATTCTAGGGGCATGTGTCACTGGATCGATGCCGTTTCTTAGAAGCCGTTTTCTGATACGAGTATTCCAATAGTTCTTGATCTCATTATCCGTCCTACCAGGCAAACGGCCAGCTATGGCCGACCACCTAACATAACAAAATTTTACGAGAAAAATCGTAAGATTCCCTGATATTACCAATATAGACAGGAGGAACAAAAAATATTTTAAGTCATCGTGCATGGATCATTTACTTGTTGCCTAAGACACTGTGAAGTTGGATGATGGTCTGCTCCTCCTCGAACGAGAACCGCCCCCTCTTGATATCGGGCCTTAGATAGTTTGTCCACCTAAGGCGGCAACTCTTTCCACATCTCTGAAGACCTGCAACAGTGAAGAAAATTCGGATGAGAGCAACCAAATATATACTTACAATGGGCTTCCTGGGAATCTAATTTGTGCGCTATATGTAAATCCCAGTACATCATGAATCGGATAGCTTACCGGCGTTCTTCGGAAGGGTTTGCCAGTTCCCGTGACCGTGAGCCTGGATGTAATTGATGAGCTTGAGGTCTTCTTCAGGAGACCAAGGACCTCTCTTGAGACCATCCTTATCGCAGCAAGGTGCTCTTCCCATTTGTATCCTCCTTCCAAGAGAGTCGGCTGAACTTGCAAGCTGGGATGTTTAAGTAGGCAGATAGATAGAACCTTTTTACTCTTTAAAAGGGGATAAATGAACTTCGTGGTCTGTCCTTGAGAGGCATAAGTGAACGCTGTAATTTATACACAAAAATGCAGGGGCAAGCAGCTACCAAGAGACGGCATTATCAAGATAGCAATGATAATGAGAGAGATATACGTGAAGATGGAAGTCAAAGGGTTTTGGTGCCGTCCCCTGCCTCTTGTCACCGTCCGCTTTAATGCAATTTCTACGCATAACTATCTTGTAAAGTGTTAACTTACATTTCCCCGTTTAAATTCTTTTTTTTCCTCTTTGGTTTCAATTTGACTGAAACATTATGTATATCGAATAAAGGATGAAATGATTATGCAAACATACTACCGCCAAATGTCATGATTGACCATATTGTACGTACGTAAGACATGACGATTTAGTTAATATCATATATGTTCAGCTACTGTGCTTTACTGTTTGCCTTTTGTTCTCTTTCTTTTTTTCCTTGTCAGAGACACACACTTGCCCGGTTTGATCTTTTAAGCTTATTTATGTTTCTGCCATGTGTTAATAATTGGAGGAGGTTGCAAGGATGTCATCCGGGCATACTTATGGTGATTTTGAGAAGCAAATCTCTCAAAAATACATCTAGGGCCCAGACCAGACCACAGAGAATGAGCCACGTTGCAAGCATTGCAATTGTCTTTCTCTAGTTCCCAAAGACAAGTCAATGCCACCTCCTTACCTATTCCAAATCCGAAGAAGGCTATTGTATAAGTTTCTTTGTTATTTCTTGAAGTATTCGCACTAAATAAGTGATCTCTTCGTAAGTTTATCCAAATGGAAGAGATACGAGATGACAAACATGTGTTGAAAAATGAAAAAAAAAGCTCAACTTCCACTTTTAGTGATGTTAAACATGCACAATCTATCTCTCATATGTTGTGTCTTATCTCTGTGAAGCCACGTGTAAAAAGTGATAATGGAGTCCAACACCTTATTTTCATTGACTTTGAATTAATATATAGTGCATATATACGTGTATGGTTGCTAGTATTCTGAATCTTCTATTATTGAATATTGTTGTCCCATGTATGTATATATATATATATATACACATATCCAACTTATTAAGTTGAAATTGCTTATTAGCAAGCTCCGATACATCAATGCTGTGGATGAAGACACGCATTAAGCAAATATAGTCAGGCAGAGCATATTGAGGGACACCGCCCGGATAAATGCTAAGTTTTCTATCTACTATTTACATATAAATCTTCCATTGACAACGCATTTTATCCATATATAAGATAAAACACATTATATATGTTACAATTTTGTTCATATGTAGTTAGATATTTAAAATGATAATAGAAAATAGCATATCTTGTCTGCTATTTTAAATTAGTGTATTAAAATATATATATCTTGTCTGCCACTGTAAATATGTTTTGAATTTTTGTGAATTAATGTATAAAAACTAACTATAAAAAATATAGAATAAAGTTTTAATCATCTTTCATTGGAATGTGGGCCGAGGCCCATTTATCAGATTCTATTGAAGCTTCTGGATTACGCCCACCATAATCAGTCTCCAATAGTAAATTAGAGTGAAGCTGATTACTGCATGCTGCAGTTAAGGGAATATTTGTACTTTTCAGATCTCAGGCTCCTTCCTTAACATCAATTGGAGCCTTTGAAAATCAAATCGGAGCGTCTGTAGGGAGCGTTTTCACATCCAACGACCGAGGGAGCGTTATCTCGCTACTAAATCTCTAACGTCTACTTTTTCTCCCAACGGTCGAATTCCAATCCCATACACAAATGGATACTCGGCTGCCGTTTTATTTCCCAAGAAAATACCGAAGAAGCAAAAACGCCTAATCTTTCATAATCCCCAAGCATATTCTCTCCATTGATTTGCTTAAAGATGAGTGTTCTTCAGTATCCGGATGTGTTCGATGGTCCTGATCTTCAGATCTGGAACAATGCCGCCTTCGATCATGGAGATTCGCTCACCTGGGCCTCCTCAAACCCAGACTGTGTGAACCTGACTCTGTCTCTCGAGTCCGACGATTTCAGCAAGGAGAATCGAAGTCCTGATGCCCTGATAGAAAATTCACAGGTAAGGCGGCTGAATCTCAATCTCAATCTGCCCCTCCAGCCCGACTCCGCCTCCCCTGTCACGAAGGGCATTAAATGGAAAACTTCACCTGAGGAGAAGGTTCAGGTAGGAAGAAGGGAGAGGGACATTGATGCAGAGATACTGGAGATTGAAAAGGAGATATCGCGGCTGTCATCGAGACTCGAAGATCTGTGTCTCGAGAAGTGCAAGGCTAGCGAACCGCCTCCGCCTCCTCTTTCAAAGTTTAAGGAGAAGAGGCAGGGGATTAGAGAATCTGACGAGGAGAAGAAGATCGACGCGTCTCTGCTTTGGAACGTGAAGCAGAAGAATACTACTCGCCGAGGAGTCAGTCTGGGGCCTGCTGAGATTGCATCCGCCGTCAAATTGAGGCCATCAAATAGGCCTGAGATTACTCCAGTCCTGTCTGTTCAGAATAGAAGGAAATCGTGCTTCTGGAAGATTCAAGAGATCGATGAGTTGCAGGTAACTAAGGAGAGGAGGAAGAGTCTTAGCCTTACAGTGAGCCCAAAGACCGGAAAGACTGTTTCGAAAACCCAGCCTCAGAAGCAGGCGTGGACGACAGTGGGATCGAAAAAGGGTGTGAAGAAGGAAGAAGGGCTGATATCCTCAATTCAGCCCAAAACGCTCTTCAAAGAAGGAGATAAGTCGGCAAAAAAACCTGCCAAACCTGGACGAGTCGTCCCAAGCAGGTACAATCAGATGACTATTAGTGCGGCAAGAAAAAGGTCGATCCCGGAGAATGACAAGGAGGAGGCCGACATAATCGACAAGAGGCGAACATCCCACGAAAGCAACGCAGAGTCAGTGAAGGCCAAAAAGAGGTGGGATATCCCAAGGGAAGTTGTACTTTACAAGAGTGAAGAGGCAGAAGAAGATAAGTCCACAGGGACGTTATCAGTGGCCAGGTTGGAGGAGGTGCTGCCGAAGATCAAGACTAGAAGGCAATTCGTTAATGAGAGCCCAAGAGATTCAGGGCCTGCAAAGAGGGCTGCAGAACTGGCTGGGAGGAGGAACTACTTCAGTTCTGATGAGGAGGATCAAGCGCATACAGCGTTATGCCAGGCTTTGAGTTTCGTAGAAGATGTTGAGGAAGAATTAAACCAGATATCTTTGGGTTTGACCAGTTCTTGATTTTGGAGGTTGTTCTTTCTTTCTTTTCTTTTTCTTATGAAATTGATGATAAGGCAAGCATAACAACGCTTGTTATGGAAGTCTTAAAATTCTGCTGCAGTTGAGGTGTGTAATAACTTGCAATCTGTTGTTTGAACAATTGGGCAAGGCTCCTCCTCTTTTTTCTGTGGGTAATTGTATAAAATTACTATAGGCTTCAGCCACCAATGCTTGCCAAGGAGAAACTTATTTTGGTGTTGTGCTAAGATGGAGTTGCGTGTCACCTAGTTGGTCATTTTTGGATGTGGCCATTTTCTGCAGATGGCAGAGAATTTCCTTGTGATTTTTATGCAATATAGCTGAACAAGAAGAATACCCTGGAAGGAAACAAGGCATGTAGTTGCATACAACATTTCCCAGTTCTCAAATCTTGCCAAGCTCAGAACCAGCGTGCCCTTTCTGGGACAGCCAGATCAAGACAGCTTGCAACTATGCAGAGAGGGAGGGCTTGACTCATTATTTTCTGACATATCTTACTAAAAAAATAATTGATTTTATCTTAAATATAAGAAAAAAATGTCTACTAATTGTAATGGGACACCTAATATAAGTTCAAAATTAATATTATAAATTAGGGAAGGTCAGATGAAATAGCAGGTACAAATCCATTATATATATATATGTACGCGCATTTATTTTTTTATTTATTCTCCACTAACTGGTCGGTGGAAGAAGAAGAATTACCAGAGACAGAGACGGAGGAAGAAAGAGAAACACTGAATCCAGATTTTCATTTCCATTCACCAGCCGTTATATGCCCGCATCGAGAGAGACATCTCTGCTTCACTTCCCAATCCTAGGAGGCCAGTTAGTGAGTTCTCCACCACTCTTGATTCAGATACCCGCCAGCCTGTTCTGTTGTGGATCTCAGTCGACATGCTCCTAGATCTTTCCTAGATGTCCCTGTTGCCGAGCTTAAAATTCTTGAGCTCCTGCCCCCATTCTTGAATTTCCTTCTTCTGGCTCGGTCTGGGTTGAAGGGATGAGGCGGAGGGCAGCGGATTTCCGGCGGCCGGTGAGGAGGCGGTTGCCCAATGTAGTTTGGTCGGCGCTTTGCGTTTTCGGCCTGATTCTCTTTCTCGTGATTCTGAGGAACAGCAATCAAATCGACTCGAGACCATCCATTGCCAAGGTAAGAAAAAAGCTTTACCCTTTCCTACTGTTCGGTTTCTTTCCCGAGGTAACCGTCAGTGGTACGGGTGGTTAGTGAACTTGGGTAGGATCTATATCGTGAAGGGTCCCGTCCTCTCTAGGGCATTACTGACCATAGTTTACTTTCTGATGTCCTGCTCCCACTCCCGTGTAATGTTTGATTCATCAATCAAGAGCTGTTTGTGGTTGGGTGCTCGGTTCTGCCACTTTGGCCTTCATTCTTCATGTCCTCTTTTGTAACTCTGACTGCGTGTGTGCTTAATACTTGTGATTGTTAATTCACCTCGACTTTGGATCAATAGACCATCATGCAAAATATTTCTTTGATAGCAAGGTGATATTTGAGGGAGGAATCCTTTGATTAGAAAACTATAGACAATGAAGAGTCCTGAATCATACGGTAAAGAATTTGATTTCTTCTTAGTAATAAAATTGGAAACCATAGTGGTCTGAGCAAAGCACTGAGTGTACATGTGATATTTGAGGGCATGATTCTTGAATTGGATGGACTGTTCTCAATGTATGTCAAATTCATTGAATGCTGTCTTTAATTAACTTACCTAGCTGAATGACACCAATATCTCCTACCTGCATATATAGCACAATCTGTGCTGTTGCTGCTCATGTAATTTCTGTATGTTTTTATTGACCATATATAGCTGCTCTTCCTCCTGCTGGTGGAAATGGATAAAATAGTCTACAAGAATTATTGATCAAGGTAATTGCAAGGTGTGATTGGAAGAAATGAAGTGGTATAAAATTCAGAGTGTTAGTGCATTTCATTTCATAAGTCTACATGTGTTTCATCAGAATTTAGCTTCTTGTATGCAATTTTTTAGTAAAAGAGTATGTTTTCCTTTTTTGTGCTTGTAAAGATTGATGCAGATGTTATACTGGTTCTCTTCTGCAGAGGTTCAGGCATGAAAGAATTATAGAAAGCCTCAACATTACTGATGAGATGCTGAACCCAAACTCCATCACGAGACAAATCAGTGATCAAATCTCACTTGCAAAATCCTTTGTTGTGATTGCGAAAGAGAGTAACAACCTCCAGTTTGCATGGGAACTGAGTGCCCAAATCCGCAATTCTCAGTCACTCCTATCGAATGCTGCAATGAGACGAGCTCCATTGACATTGAAGGAATCAGAAACTGCCATACGAGATATGGCATTGCTCCTCTTCCAAGCGCAGCAACTGCATTATGATAGTGCTACAATGATCATGAGGCTCAAAGCTAAGATGCAGTCCCTGGATGAGCAGATGACCTCAGTGACTGACAAGAGCTCAAAGTATGGTCAGATTGCAGCGGAAGAAGTCCCAAAGAGCCTGTATTGTCTTGGTGTTAGACTAACTGCACATTGGTTCAAGAACCCAAATTTACATAAGCTGGATGATGGGAACCAGATGCATGCAAAGCTCATGGATAACAATCGGAATCACTTTTGCGTATTCTCAGACAACATTCTAGCAACCTCAGTAGTCGTCAATTCTACTGCTTTAAGCTCAAAAAATCCCGATATGGTTGTCTTTCATATTGTGACCGATGAGATCAATTTCTCAGCAATGAAAGCATGGTTTTCCATGAACAGTTTTCAAGGAGTCACTGTTGAGGTTCAAAAGTTTGAGGATTTTACCTGGTTGAATGCCTCTTATGTTCCTGTCTTGAAGCAGCTCCAAGACTCAGAAACACAGAGCTATTACTTTTCTGGCACAAGTGATGGGGGAAAGACTCCCATTAAATTCAGGAACCCAAAGTATCTCTCTATGCTGAACCACTTGAGATTTTATATCCCTGAGGTTTTTCCATCCCTCAAGAAGGTTGTGTTCCTGGATGATGATGTTGTGGTTCAGAAGGATCTGTCAGGTCTTTTCTCGATCAATCTGAAGGGTAACGTCAATGGAGCTGTAGAGACCTGTATGGAGACATTCCATCGGTACCACAAGTACCTGAACTACTCCCACCCTCTCATTAGAGAGCACTTTGACCCTGATGCCTGTGGGTGGGCCTTTGGGATGAACGTGTTTGATCTTGTTCAATGGAGAAAGAAAAATGTCACTGGAATCTACCACTACTGGCAGGAGAGGAATGTGGACAGGACATTATGGAAGCTTGGGACACTGCCTCCTGGTCTATTAACTTTCTATGGGCTAACACAGCCCTTGGACCCATCATGGCATGTGCTGGGCCTGGGTTACACAAATGTCGACCAGCAGCTGATCGAGAAGGGAGCTGTGCTGCACTATAATGGTAATTCAAAACCTTGGCTGAAGATTGGGATGGAAAAATACAAGTCTCTGTGGGAGAAGTATGTTGACTACACTCACCACCTTTTGCAGCAGTGCAATTTCCACTGAATTGTGTAAACTGAAGGTATCTCATAGGTTGAGTCTCCTGCCTTGATTATTTTCTCATATATCTCATGGTGCTGCTCTACAATAACAACTTCAAGCATATATAATTATTTTGCTAGAGCATGAAGGCCCTAGTTTTAGTAAAACTTTCAATAGACAGGTTGAGCTATGATGTACTTGCAACAGTATTTATATGCATGTCTGGAAGGATTCCCAAGCATTTCATTTTCATCTGCAGTGGCCATTAGCTGCTGATGAGTTCTGTCAGATGCTGTAACTCAACCAAGGTACTGGATGTTCTTATTATATTATAAACATCAGATTTCATTCTCACTGGCCTTGTAGCTTTTTGTTCAGATTCTTGTAAAGGAAACGGTGTGCTTTAATAATGGCCATTCCTCTCCTTTTTGTTGTAGTAGACATAGGAATCCTACTCACACTGGAGTCTGAACTGGCTTGTTTTTTTCTTCTTTTTTGATAGTTACCCGTTTTTGGAAGTGGAAAACAAATTCAACTTTCTGTTTTCAAGCAGTAAACATGCCCGCATACATCCTTCATTCTCTGATTTTATTCATGAGAATGGCATATAGTTTTTCCTTCTGATTAACAAGCTATTGCCAGTGTCTTCATCTGCCCTCCTCCTAGAATCACTTGGCATGCTAACATTTGGTTCAACGATCTCATCTTGATCAAAAGCAAGCGTTGTTGCAATGATGGCAAATGGACCTGCTTTTGTTATTTCTGCTAACGGAGAAGGATGAGAGAATTTTGAAAATGTTTTCCATAGGCTACTGCTACCTAATGTTGCCAAATGCGACCATCCTCTCCAAACCATTTAAATAAATATATTGGTCCCTCTTTTCTTAGTTTTTACATACAAACGAATTATGGTATGATGCACTCTGAATAAACTCGTGGATCCATGGTAGCCTTTGGCAGGAGGAGGAATGGAGGCATCCCTCGCTGCCGGCTGCATATGTATGCACACTTTGGGATCCTTCTCAAGCCCTTGACCGGCCAACAATTATCTTTGTATATTCAAACAAATTAGTTTCTCTTGATTTTTTCCAAGTAAAAATGTGCATAGAACAAACAAATCCTCGTATTTCGCCTGCCCCAATGGCCGTTAGTATCTACACGGCCGCCGCGCCACTTTCAAATGTTTGTTTTGACCTTCAAGCAGTTCCAGTCTCAACAAACTCCATATCTCTCTCCACCATTCCCATTATTTCCCCTTGCTTCTTTCTTTCCCATTGTAGTAGCTGCTATGAAGAAGAGCTGCAAGGAAGCAGGCAACAAGCCCCCAAGGGGTCAGAAATCCCGGGAAGTGAGTTCTAGGTTCTTGTCTTCCTCAGGCCCTGTTCCTCTACATGACAGTGGGATCCAGTCGCCAAGCATAGCTTCACCTCCCATGAGGAAGAAGCCTTTGTCCCATTCGCTGGATTCTAAAATAGCTCTCAGCGGTTCCGATTCGTATAATTACGAGAGATCAAATAGCCTCTCCTATCACCTCGGCCATGATCAGTTGAAGGATATCATGGAGAGGAAGAACAACACTCAGAATGTTACCTCCGATGCTGTTTTATACCTCAATAGGCATATGAGTTGCAGTGAGATCATTAAATTTGAAAGCAACTGTCATAATAAAGATAGCAGCAGTAGTAGTGGCTACAGTTATCTTAAAGACATACAAAGATCTAATCTTGGCAGATCCACCAGGTATACAGAAAAGTTAATATTCGCAGGTAGGAGATCTTCTTCTGCAGCTTCAAAGTACTCGCCAACTTTCAAGAGTCAGTTACTACTCCAAGGAAGACTTTCCGCTGATGAGAGTGCTCTATACAGCAAGAGTTCGTCCTGCAGGAGATCAGAATCAGACCCATTTCCTGATCTATTTGATTATGAATCTGAATACAGCGAAGCGTCATCTTCTTCCGCTTCAAATTTGTCAAACTCAACGAAGAAGTTAGGTAGAGTGGTTTCATCGAGGTACATGAGTAACTTGACAACAAGACCCACAAGGGATAGCCTGGAATCAATTCTTGGGAAGTCCATGCCAATGGATCATGATTCTGAGAAAACGAACAAGTTCACAATAAAAGGTGCGATTCAGAGGGCTGATTCACGGACAGGTTCTGGCAGTTCAAAGTCCCAGTGGGTCCTGTCACCAGGCAGGACAGGTTCCCCTCCAATGTCAGTCGAGAATAAATCGAGACCTTTGTCATTTTCAAGCATGAAGCCACTCTCCAGCCCCTCAAGGCAAAAAGGAATGGGAAATTTTCTTAATCTGGGATTCAGCATGCTCAAGAACAAGAAATCTCCCCCTTCTAATTTATCGCCTGCATTCCACTCCAGTGGGGTTGAAAATTTCCATCAGCTTCGGCTGCTTCACAACAGACTGATACAGTGGAGGTTCACGAATGCTAAGGCTCATGTGGCAAGTGAGAGGATCACTGAAGGAGTTGAGGTCTGTGGGATTCCCTCTTCCAAATTAATGTTGGAAGAAAATGTCTTTGACATTTACGTCAAAGCAAACTAACCTTAACTGTTGTATCCAACCTCCTGTTCTAAATTTTATTAGGTGTTAAGCTTTTATGAACTGATAAGCTGCTTTTCTGCAGATAAGTTTGATATATGCTTGGGAGAGTCTCAGAAAGTTGCGACATTCTGTAGTACTGGAGAAGCTGCAGCTGGAGAAAGAAAGACTTCTGATGAAGCTCAACTACGTTGTCCATTCTCAGGTATGCGCCGCCCTTCTTCTGTACAGGGTAAGAAGATGGAAATAACATTTAATGGAGCATGCATTTTTTTCCTGGTACAGATGAAGCCTCTAAAAAATTGGGAAAATATGGAGAGGCAGCATTCATCTGCAATCTCAAACACAACAGAGAGTCTCCTTTCCATCATTTGCAGGATTCCATTGAAAGATGGTGCAGAGGTGAGAAAGAGATGTAATCTTATATGATTATTTTGGTTCATGTATTGAGAAACGCCAACTGAGGTCTTTGCTGGTTTTACAGGCTGATGCAACATCGACCTCCTATACAATTCGGCATGCATCAGGCCTCACATCATCAATCAGGTCACTTCTGAATGACCTCTCTCCTTCTGTGAGTACCGATATCTTCGAGCTCTTGCTTATTTTTCCAAGGTTTTCTGCAGCAGTATGATTTCAATGTAACCGTCGACAGGCGGAGAGAACGGTCCCATTGCTTGCAAAGTTGGCAGAGGTGGTAGCCCAAGAGAAGATGCTCTTACAGGAGTGCTTGGAACATCTCAAGATCATATCCCTGTTAGAGGTGAACCAAAATATGATACACAGTAACCCAGAAACCTCTGATTATTCAAGTCATAATCTCGATTTGAGATGCACATGGAATGATTGGTTTATGTGTCTGTGCTGGTCAGATTGAAGAGAGGGACTTGGCATGCACGATACTTCAACTGAGTTCATGCCAGAAGCAGCAGTGATTGGCATGTGGGCTAGCCTTATTCAAATTCAATGACTTTGGCTTGTATGGCTTACTTTCTTCCTTCTGTGTGACGATTTACCAAGCAAGCCATTAGAGGGCGACTCCATTCAAGTGAAGAAGATAGCATGAGCTATTGTAGGTATCTGCTAGCTTCTGGTTCTTATATTCCTGCCAGAAGACTCATTTTTTTTCCATCTTCCCATCAAGATTTTCCACGTCATACCCTTGAACAACTCTTGGACCACCCTCAGCTCAGCCTACTCTGATTTCACAAACTTGTGTTTCAATCACATATGTTTTGCCCACCTTTGTTTGGGCTACCCATCTCCGGCTTTCTATCGCCTCCAAATTGGCAAAAAAGAAAGTGAATATATCGGTCTCCCTTTCGGGGTCGCCCTAGGGGAGGGAGTGTAGTGTGTACAGTATAACTTGTTTCTATCTGGAAAAAAAAAAACGAAAGTTCCGGGCGCAAGGACACTCATTTCAGTCGACTGTGTCTGTGAGGCAGATGGATGGAGGTCGACTAGTAATGATCCAGCAAGTGCAAGGGAGATTCAAAGGCAGGTCTGATGAGAGGGACTTTGATCTTTGGGTAGCTTGAGTGCTATGTCAATGCTCATGAGTGGCTAGAAGACAAAAAAAACATAATTAGAATTCGTGGGTCACTCCTCAACCTAAAGATCCAAGTCCCTCTCATCCACGACAAACAACGTCGCCGTTTGTTCCAGATCAGTTACGGAGGCCAAATTTGGCCGTTGGGAGGATGCCGTATTTGGCTACTGGGAAGACCGAAACGAAAACGGAACCAGCGCCCGGATATGTTTCCGTCCTCCCGCGTCCTGGAGTTGCCGCTTGTTCCAGTGGCGGCTCCAAGACGAAGAAGAAGATGACATTGGGTAAAAAACAATATGTTAATTTAACATTTAAATTAAATATTATCATAATAAATCATATTTATTTTTAGAAACAACTTCAGTTTTGACGTATAGTTAATATTTTGTGAAGTGGAGTTTTATTCCAATTTAGGTCATGATTTTCACAAGTACGGATACTATTATTTTTGAGGAGATATTATTGATTGAGTGAAGGACCACCACGAGGAAAAAAGAAATGTGCAATGATGCACGTGACTCACTACTGAGTAGTCTTCTCTTTTATCTTCTTTTCCCCCCAAAATATAAGAAAAAAATACATCTTTATCTTCTTCTTCTTGCCTCCTCACAGCTTTCGCTGTCGGTCGCTTTTGTGGTGGGCCAACTACATACAGTCGTTCATCATCCATGGATGCTCATTTACACAACTACATGGAAATGGAAATGGAATTTACCCCAACTCAGGAAGTGCGATTCGTTTCCACCGCGCATCCTTAATTGTACATAGAGCATGTTTGGTTAAATTGAGCTCCGAGACACTGACATGAAGTGGTCGCAACCGAAATGTCAAGGTCACGTTGTGGGCCTTGGAGCTTTGGCCTCCAGTCTGAGTGCCGTGTCAGTGCTGAGACCAGTGAACCTCATATATTTGGGATGAACGTACCAGTTGGCAGTGAGCGACCTCTAAACCCAGGGGCTGGAATTGGATGGAACAGCGTAGGGAGTACAGTGACATGGCTTCTAACACGGTGAAGAAGCTAGCTCCCAATAACTCTTCTCCACATTTACAGTTCTCATCTTGCCTCGAGCAATTCTTCTAAGAAACTGATCTTTTTGTTTCATTTCAGCATAAGAAAATAAGCGATGTTCTCCTCTGTTGCAAGCTCTACATCTCCGAGTCAAGAAACCGCCGAGCGCTCGATTCGATTGAGCGAGCAGCAAGGCTCGAGCCAGATGCTGTCATCGCGAAGATGTTCCCGGACCGAGCATACAACCGGGTCCGATACACGCTCGTGTCGTACGTCGTCCATGACTCCAGTGGATGCCCAGTGTACAGCCCCCTGCAGAGGGCCGTCGTAGCCATGGCAGAGGCTGCTTATGGCGCCATAGACCTTGAGCTGCATTCAGGGACGCACCCCCGGCTCGGGGTCGTGGATGAGATCGCCTTCCATCCGCTGGCTCGAGCATCGATGGATGAAGCCTCTTGGCTTGCTAAGGCGGTTGCAGCTGAAATTGGAAGCCAATTCCAAGGTTCGTAACCAGTCAGGGTGTCAGTCGAGTCAGTCCATGGAAAACAAAGCTGGTTGGACTAAAGATTGAAAAGACCAGGATGTTCTTCTTCTTCTTCTTCTTACCAGTTTTATTTATTTTACTTTTGTCACCTGACAGTGCCGATATTCCTCTATGGTGCTGCGCACCCCACGGAGAAGACCGTCGAAGCAATCCGCCGTGAGCTGGACTACTTCCGGCCGAACTTCCTGGGCAGCTACTGGTCAGGGTGGTCGATGCCCGAGACTCTTCCCATGAAGCCTGATGTTGGACCGGATCGAGTCTCCCCAGCCAGGGGGGTCACCATGATAGGTGCCCGGGCTTGGGTTTCAACGTACAATGTCCCAATCCTTTCCACCGATGTCTCAGTAGTCCGGAGGATCGCCCGAGCAGTGAGCGAACGGGGAGGAGGGCTACCGACTGTGCTTACGCTCGGGCTGGTTCATGGTGAGGACTCCACCGAGATCACTTGCATGCTTCTGGAACCAAATCAGGTCGGGGCTGACAGAGTCGAGAGCCTGATCCAAGTGCTTGCAGCCCAGAACGGGCTGGATGTGGAGAGAGGGTATTTTACTGACTTGTCGCCGGAGGTGATAGTCCAGAGCTACATGAACGCTGCATGAACTTGGTATCGGATTGATGCAGAAGTTCGGTTTCAGTTTGGATGTGAATAACAACCAGTTGTTGGCTGTGTTGACTGCTAATCTTGTAAGCAAAATGGACTGTATTGTCATTGTGGATTATGCTACTTCGAGTACTCTGGGTTGTATTCTTGCGAAAGCCAAATTTTCAAAACCAGAAATCTGCGCAAGTTCGCAAATCTGATGGGCATTGAGCTTACCAGAAAAAAAATCAAATTCTAAACTTAATATAGATCTTCAGAAGAATCTTCATGACCGAGAAGAAAACAGTTGATAGAGAACACGCATGCTTGTGTTGTTATCATCAAGATGACAGAGGATTTACAAGCTTTGTACTCTATCTGGGTTGTCTGTACACAATGAGTTCATCAGAATGCCGCCTAAATCTTCCATGAGACACTACACGGGCAGCAGATTTATCTCGACAGCATTAAACATGACTAAACTTACAAAAGAATTTATCGAATTGGAAAAAAAATATGTTTTGGTGTACAGATGGGTATCAATCGGAGAACTGAGATTGGAATGCTTCCCTCCATCTAAAATTTTATGTATTCTTGGTGAATGTATCAAAATGCAGCTATTTAGGTTCCTTTCCCTTGCGATTTTAACTTCTAGGTGATGATATCACACCGCAGCCATCATGGTTCTTCTGGCAGCCTCCCTTTTCATTTCAGCTGCTTTGCCACTTCCTCGGAAGTACATGTACACTTGCTGTCGGATCATGCGAGATCATGATTCAGATCAGTATAACCAAAAGAAAAGAAGATAATAAAGTTCTTTCAGAATAACACTGTTGTCACAGTCCTCATGTTTGACCTGTATGACCCAGATGCTGAGAAGTGACTCCACAGAGAACATCCCGAATCCAATAAAGTAAAAAATCTGCAAGATTAAGGCCAAAAAATTTTTAATTTCAGCCATGAATTACCACAAGGAACTATTTAATTTCCCCTTAATTTGATATAATACTTCATGAATTGGATCCAAACTTGAATAAAATTTTTACTTGCAAATATTAGATCAAGTTCAGGCAAACAACAATAATTTATCCACATAATGAAGGATGACTGACTATAAGCTGTCAACTGAAAGCAAATGAATAGGTGAACGAAACAACATTCTGGCTGAACACATGCGCCAGTTTAGCATTCAAATGCCTGCTTACCCCAACCATAGTTTGTCCTGGCAAAATCTCCATTGCAGGCAAAATACCTCTGCCCATGAAATTAGCATAAGGATCAGTTCCTAAGAACAAAAACCAATAGCAACAACATATAGAAGGCTCATACTGCATCATTGTTATATTGTGAACAAGGCTAAATTTGGCTCAAGCGCAGTTATTTGTTCATACTTATATTATGTTTGGTTGGAAGGAATGAGGTGGAATGGAATGGGTTGAAATTAATAAAGTAGAGCAACTCATCTCTATAGTATGAGGATCATGGGTACTCAGGAAAATATATACAATTGAAATAATACAAAAAAATGTTTATGTTAAGATATAGCATGCAAAAATATTTAAAACGATATATTTTGCTGAGCTTGACAAGCGCTGAACAAAGCAAACCTACTGTTAGAAGCTCAACTCTAAAAAGAAGAGATATCAGGTTAACATGCTTTAGAGCCTACATAAAAAAGAGTGGTTATGCAGGCTAAGCAAAAGATAGGAGAGAAAAGGAACCACGAGTCAGCAAACTTTGAGGGACATGCTAAATATGATTAGACATATCTATAATGAGTATTTACGCAAGAGATTTGCCCTTGAATATCATTGGAGGAGCAAGTGCTGCATAGACGACAAAACCAATATGAATCTGCATGATGATGAGTGAGCTCATTAGAGACCTTCCCTAGGATTTTATTCTGCAGAATGACTGCCAGCACCAGCAAAACTCACCAGGTAGAACAAGAAAAACCAGCCAAATTTCAGGGCACTTTCAGTCCTGCGATGGAAACCATAAAGTTGTATTATAGCCTGGCTTAAACATGACAAGATCAAACGTGCCAATGTACACCAGCAAATATAAGACCAAATGATGTCTGCAAGCTTCCTTTAAACATATACATGTCATTTGCCAAGCTTTGATGAAACTACTCGGAGCAAAAAGGATGTCATCCATGGGCAATAAACTACATACACACTGGAAAATAGAAATATGCATCTCATTCTCACCAAGCAATCTGGTAGCATAACCAAGTAATACAATTCAGAGATGATACATACACACAAGAAGATGCTAAGATTTCTTGATAACAACTCAGGAAAGTCGAGGTCGTTTTCTTGAACTGGTTAATAGTACCTCATAGCCCGATAAAGAGGGCGATACCACAGGACATATCCCCCAGGAATCCCTGAGATGGCGTATATAATTGCAAGAAACCAAATTGTTGGACCTATAAACCAAATATTATCGTATTTAGACTAGATCACCATGAGGCAAATTATCAATTTGACCACACACGCTGGAGAACTCACCTTCTCCTTTGGTCCAGGCAGCAGTGATAGCCACAAAGTTCCAAAGCAGACAGAGAACCAAACCTGTAAACGAAACTAATGGCATAAGTTTAATTCCTTGAAAATCACCAGGAGTATTACATTAATGCAATATCAATTCGGGAAATTGCTCATCAATTTTAGGGGAAATGTCTTTGAGAGTTTGAAAAGAGCATACCCAAATATGTCATGAATGCAACATATTGGATCTTTTGTAGGTGTACTGGTATTTCATTTGTAATATCATTATGGATCAAAGGGAAAAATGGTGGCCAGTTTTTCTCTTCTAGAATGATTCCAGCTGCCAAACAAAGCAAGAATTGGCACCTCAGACACCAAAAGTAAGCAAAGCATCCTTACCCATTTGGATAGAAGAGGAAAATAGAAATAATACCCTGTGCTATGGCATCTTCTTTTCTTTTTAGTTCCTGCAAGGCACATTAGAGCTCTAGACACATTAGCCAGTCTGACTTTGTTTCTCAAATATAATAATATTTGTAAAAGGTCAATGTTAAACCAATATCTTATTGTTAAATTCATCATCATCTCGATGATTAAGATGAATGTAATCTATAATGTGCTTTTCTTAAATTTACCTACAAGGGTAAAGCATGAATTATGAACAGAAATTACCTGTTCTCTTCTCTTTAGTTCTGCTTCTTTAGCTTGAAGTTCCTTCTCCTTTGCTTTAAGATCCTATGGCGGGGAAGGCATAATGTTAACTGGCAGCCCATTTGGAGAGAGCTATTTATAATAAGTACAATGTAATATGTTGATTTACCAACCTTTGAAGGATCAAGAGGAATATCTATAGTCGCACCACGATCATAGGGTTCAGGGGGAAGAGGTGAAAGCTTTGAGTTTGATGGAGCACCCCCAGGATTCTGAGATTCCAAGAGAACAGCCATGAATGAAATTAATGGATGGAGTGAAAAATTCGTACAAAAAAGAACTGATTCATGCCTCATTCAAAAGCAAACGCAATTTTTTTTTATACGGGAATCGATCATCCAAGTGCTAAAGTTATCAAGAACGAGCTGCCTCAGTTTAAATAGTAGCAAAGAAGAGAATTTCACCAGCACTAAGCTAGTCAAATCCAACATGACAACAATTTTAGAAAGGGCACATCAATGGAGTTTTGGATCATCTCTACATTCTCAAGCCTGATCATAATCTGTTCTAACCCTTGTTCTCATGGAATTTTACATCAAGATACTACTGCACAGAAATCTGTAAAGTCAGCTAGATAGATGTATAATGACTTACTGGCATATAAAATGCACCGCCACTATAATTTGATTGCTCTGCATTCTTTCCCCTACTAGCTTGGTCCTAAAATATAATTAATAAGATGAACGAAATGATCAAGTGATAACGAGTTAAATGATTTGGATGTATGTTTGTCATCGAGTTATCTCACCACCTAAGCTCACGCATTGGTTAACGAGTAGCTGGCTGAGTGCTAGACTATATCTGACACAATGGTTGCAAGCATGTAATTCTTCAAAAGAAATGCAGTTGTTAATAATGGTAATATCTCCAATTGATCCTATTCTATATAAATCTCCATGTAGTTAAAAACAACAAACACTTGATGTCAAATTAACTTACACTTGATGTCAAAGATGCAGGGGGATAAAAACATATGCACATAAACTAACGTTGTTCATGGCATCATCTCAGAACCTATCGTATCAATTAAATACGATTCATCTTCATCAGGAATTTTCGTGTTGGACGCTCACCCGCGGCCAAGGTTGGATACGCGGCTATATGGCTTGAGCCAGAATAAGAACCCTGGAACTGAAAGCAATTATATTGTCTAAGGTGGACATTTCATGCACTCTATTGGGACCCGTCAGCTTTCTCACGACCAAGCGGTTACCAACTGAGGTTGCTCAGGAGCCAACGAATATATAACAACGGGAAGACACGGATAATGACAACGGCATCGACAATACAATCTAATCATTTACACGAGCTAAATGCAACAGATCGAACGGTTTACGTGCATTGGGAAATCAAAATACGCCAAGAAGACTGCAAATTTAGCAAAGAAACATCAATGCAGATGCAGAAGAAATACTAAACATTCCAAAACTCGGTTGGGTTTGGATTAGAACACTTACCGCGAAGGGATTGACATTCTCGTCCGCGAATGGATTGGAATTGGAATCGTAGCGACTCATGGAGAGCGAGATGGAACGAGGAGGGACCTGAGAATCAGATGGAAGAAACAAAGGGGCGATGCAGGTTTGAGAGGAAGAGATGGCGTTGGTTGATTGACAGAGACGACCTTGAATTTGGAGGAATTGATTGATTTACTTGCTGTTAAGAGACGTTTGGTTCTTGATCTTTAGCCCGGTTGAGAGATTTGAGGCATGCATTACTCAGCAATTACGTGCTCCACTCATGACCCACAACCGCATACGAATAATTGGACACCAATGACATTCACGTCACTGGTCGGTCAATGAAATCTAAAGATCGCATATGTAAGATTTAATACTAACACATATAAAGACAAGACGTGGATAGATGATGCTGATGATGAAAGCACTCACTGCATTACATATAATATGCAGGGACCCCACAAAGAAATCCAACTAAGTGAACAATGATGATGAAACAATCAAGTTAGCGCATCTGGCAGATTTCCTTACTTGGATTAAGATCAAATAGATTGCAAATAGCTTACATGGATCGGGATATATCTTATCCCGTTTTGCTTCCAAAATTACTGATGCCCATCGGATCACCGCTCAAGACAAAATCTTAAGTCCGTTCGTTTGTGCTGATTACACTTGGATGTCAGCGGGGCTCGTATCTCTTGCAGCGCACTTATGGGAAAAGAATTATCATGACAGGTGGGAAGTCTATCAGCATTCACAAGGCCCAAGAGGCTCATCTTCTCGATCTTCTTCAAGGGGGAGGCTCCTTACTTATCATGTCCAAGAGGTCCTGCACTACTTCAGACATCTGTGGCCTGAACTCGGGCTCGGACTGCAAGACACAAAAGATGAATTGTGTGTGTTAAAATTTGTAAACCATCATTTTTGGCTAAAAATTTCAAAGATGCCATGGTCAGATGATTTAAAGCTTGAGCTTTGACAGATGAAGGCATTGCTCAATGTCCTATGGATAATACTACCTCCTCCATGGGTTAATCAAAATCTTTTACTTACCTGGACACATCGAGAAATAATGTCAGCAAACCGTGACAAGGATTTGGCAGTATACTCTCCCTCAATAGAAGGATCAACCATCTTCCATAATGCGTTGATGTCATGAAGGTGGTGCATGGCCCACCTCACCAGAAACTGCTCCTCTCTACTACGAGACCTAATGAAATATATACAAGAAAGCAACGGCAAACTGTAAGGAAGAGTCCATAAATAAGAATATAGACACCACTCCCAAACTTATTGTGCTCTCTCCTTATTAGTGGCATTTTACCTGTCACAGGATTTTCGGCCAGTCAAAAGTTCTAACATGACAACTCCAAAGCTGTAGACATCACTTTTTATTGTGTAAGTTCCAGACTCAAACTCTGGTGCTCCATAACCATATGTTGACAGCAAATGCCCAGACAACTGATATATCATAGAAGAAATTAGACCCCAATAGATAATTGCTAGTATAGCAAGTTAACTAAAATAGAGACTCTGGCCACATGAGTGCAAGTACTTATGCTTCTGCTTTTATATGTCAATAGAAATGTAATACTTCTACCACTTTTTGGATATTCCTAAAACCTATACAATCATGATTAAAATAAATCAAAATAAAATTACACTGTCTAATATGAACAAATTATATAATAAACAAACTGCAGATAGAATGTGACAGTACGACACTATCGATAAAGCTCATAATACCAACCTGACTCACAGAACCAGAAGTGATTAATGCAGCCAGCCCACAATCAGATACATGCACAGCAAGATCATCGTCAAGGAGAACATTAGAAGACTTGAAATTCCTGTGTATGATAGGTGGCTGACAGATCTCATGCAAATACCTTTAATCACCAAATAAACACATGATTAGAGAACCTGAAACAGCTATATATCCACTAGTATATGCAGAAAAGGAACTGGCCAAAAAATTTGAAAGTAAACTTTTTCGAGGAGAAAATATCACCTTACCAAGACTACTCTTCTTTTACAAAGTGGAGCTAAATGACATATACTCTTCATTCTATTTCTGATAAAGTACTTCTATGTTAAGCTTCGGTTAGACGTTACTTAGATATATGTTGCTTCCATAATACAATTCATATCCACAAAATTTATTCAAATACAAGGCAGCCTTCCAAAGATGAAAGGCCGACAGGAAATTTGGTTGTGTCAATACATCAAATTTCTCAATAATAAATTTTCAATTAGCTCAAACTTACTCCAAGGCTCTTGCAGCTCCAAGTGCCATTCTGATGCGTGTATTCCACGTGAGCTTCTTCTTAAATTCATCATCTGAGAGCAGTGCATCCTGCAACGTGCCATTGCTGCAATACTCATATATCAGAAGCCTCTGGTCGTGCTCGGCACAGTAACCCTCGAGTTCAACAACATTAGCATGTCTAATACTGTCAATGGAGTTTACTAATTCAAGAAACTCAGAATCCTTCTGTTGGCTGGATGACCTTTTGTCTAGTTTCTTCACTGCAAGAAACTGCAACATCACCCAAAATACAGGTCACAACACACTCATTTGTGTACAAGTACAAGAAAATAAATTCTACTATTCCTCTCCATGTTAGTGACTTTACCTTGCCATCAGAAAGCTCTGCTCTGTAAACACTGCCAAGCATCCCACTTCCAATAAAATTTTCTTGGGAAAAGCTGTTTGTGAATAGTTGTAGGGATGCAATACTGAAGGGCCTGGCAGAAATAGGAGGAATTAAAGGCTTGGGAGAAGGTTTCGTGGGTTTTTTATCCTCTGCAACAGTAGGATTTATGACAATCTCAGTAGGAGGTAGTGAAGATGAAGAAGGCCAGCGAAAAGGAGGTGGAGGTGGTGGTGGAGGCGGCGGCATCATATGCATATCAAGTGCACTCGTACCTATCTCAGAGTTCTTACTTGGTATTGCACCTACTCTTCGAACATTTCCCTCTGTAACATTTATTGTTTTAGGGATGTCGCCCATAGCCCCGGCCCCTGTTTTATGATCTTCGGTCACCTTCAAAGCTGTTTCTCTAGGAGCTGCTCATGGAAGTTTATTTCAATATCCCAGTAGAAGGTTCAGTGGAAGCACTTGAAAAGAATTGAAGTCAATACATTTGAAAGAAGTTGTTTACCTTTTTCCATTTGGTCAGGTGGCATGATGGCAGATGCATTGTGCTTGGAATCAATTCTTCGGCCATATGCACCCATATCCTGCCACTTGGAAATTCGATCTGTCTCATCACTCCTTCTTAGGCATGTCGGAAGGAAGAGTACACATGCTAGAACCAGTATTATGAATGAAAACACAGCAGCAATCGATATCCAAACAACCCTTCTGGTTGATACTTTCTTCTTCCCTTCAGAAGTTGATGCATCTGAAGTAGTCGGTCCATCAGGCTGTTTGGAAGGTGGTGTTTTATTGGATGGAGCCCCAGGGACAAAAAAAGGTGGTGAAGATGATGGTGTTGATGGAGATGTTGGCGAAGGTAGAGAAGCACCACTGGAATTGAAAGGATTTCCCCCTTTTCTGCAAAACAAGGACACAAATCTGTGAGAGGAAGCACTAGAGCAAGAAATGTGAAATACACAAGATACACATCGGGAACTCACCTGAGGTTTGGAATGCTCAGAATTTTCTCAGGGATGGGACCATTAAATAGGTTGTTCTCTATGTTCCTGATCGAGAAAACAATTGTAAGTCAAAGAGCTGCTCCATGATATTATCACTAGGATCCAGTGGAGTGAAAATTTTGAAGAATGTTTGGGAAAAATACAAATCTTTCAAAGGAAGGTCCTGTAAAACATCAAGCGTGCCAGACAGCTGATTGTCTTGTAAGCGGCTGCAAATTTAGAAGTTGGATAAATAAATAGAATTTGATGTTGAAAAGAAATTATGTAGAACAATGTTGAAAAGTATACTAACAGGGTGGTCAGAGCAGATAAATTTTCCATAGATGGAGGCAAATGGCCACTCAGATTATTACTTGACAAATCACTGCAGAAAAAAAATGATCAATCAGATGGCTGAATGCAAAGGTCAACTTGAAGGTAGAGAAATATTAAAAAACACTGACAGATTGATCAGGCCAACAAGGGAGTCGAAAGCATCTGGTATTTCTCCACTCAGAAGATTATTGTTCAAAGATCTGAAGGCATATAGAGACAAAGAAAAGCAGTGATATATGATATTTTTGCAACAACATAGTGGAAAAACTGACGAAAAAGAAAGCAGAGAAGGATTACATGGCTGCAAGTTTAGTCAATGATGACAGAGAACTTGGGATACTCCCTGTGAACTCATTAGCAGAAAGAAAACTGCCAAAGTAAATAGTTTCATGTGTTAGCTGTGAGAAGAAACAGATACCAAGAAACCGATATTGACAATGTTTTCATATAATCACGGTATTACATACAGGTTTTGCATGGAAATGGGCAAATTTGATGGAATGCTCCCACCTATATGATTGTTGCTTAGATCTCTGCCACAAGATGTCAGGAAAAGTTCAATAATACAATCAAAACATTTAGGAACAAATATGCACCAATGTCATCAATAAGGAAAAACATGATGAATCTCCCAAAGTGGTCCTCAGTCCATTGGTTGTGTAAACTAAGTCACTATGCTGTTAAAGAAAATGGTTATTTGCTGGTTGAGAGATTGTGAGTACACTTGCAAGCCCTTTTGTAGCATGTTTGACTTAGTAAAGGAAAATGAACAAACTTTATGCAACATCTGATACTGCTACTGTAACATAATCTTATTGACCCATGAGAAAAGTACTCCCAAAACGTCATTACAAGATCATTTGATGCTATAACAAGATTAAAATGTTTAAATATTTAGTCTTACTGCCGTAATGACAACTACCAGCAGAAATCAAAGGCAAAGAAGAGCATGGGCTGCATGTCATAACATCATACTAGTGCATGTGTGACACATGCCTGGTTATCAATTTTGAGCATATGCTGGTAGAGGGGCACTTACATTACTGTAATAGAAGAAAACGTGGATAGGCTATCTCCTAGTTCCCCTCTCAAGTTCGCTCCATTAAGGATACTGTGACACAAAACAATGCATAACTACTTTTGGAATGAAAACAGTGCATGATTTTTCTCAGTTGAGACTTTAGAAAAAGATGGAATTATACAGGGACAATAGATTGTCACCATACATTGATTTTATATCTGAATTATTACAAAGAACACCTTGCCATGATTGTCCACATGGATCTCCTCCACTAGCAACCCATCCAGGAAGAACAGGGGATCCCAGTGCAACATAAAAGTTACTAATTGCAGCAACTGCATCAAGAGACAGAAAAAAAAGAGGCATGGCACTTGGATCCTTAAGAATATATATTAAGGAGCAGATAAAGGTATATTGTGGAAGATAAGGGGTCATCATCAATGAGTCATCAAGGTTCAGTGACTAATTATTTTCTAGCCACAACACTAATTAGAGTTTTAAAAAAGCAGAGATAGAACGCATCATCAATTTCCAGGAGTGATACATGATCCATGGAAAATTATAACTTATAGGCTAGCGAGCTCACAGCTAACTAACTTAATTGAGGCAGTTAACTTTTGGTGAATGTCTAATTTGAAGTTGGTAAGGCACACCTCATTTCTTTCAATGTCCAGTATATGTTCCGTAAGTTATGAGAAACAAATGAAGCTATTATGCAATCATTTTTACCATCAGTAGGGTTTGTTAAACTGTGCGAAACCCGTGCCGTCCAAATCAAGACGAAGAACAGAAAGAACTGCGCGCAGATCTTCAAACTGACGTCCTTTGCAGCATATGTAGATCTCTTCCAACCCATTGTTCTCAAAAGTATCTCTGTTCGCATCTTCTCCTGTAATCTGCGGTAATAAATTACAATTTCCCTGCAAACTGCACAACTACGAAATCAAGTACACGATGTGAGAACTTAAAAAAAAAGTACACTATGTGAGATCTAAAAATAAGATCCTCATTAACAAAGCTCCATAATTTAGCGGCTCTGGAACCGACCGTGAAGAAGAAAGCTAAAAGAGAAGTCTCAATCTTCAATAACTCACACAATTATCGGCAACTTAAAGAGCGTACTGGAGATTGCCCGAGGCCGTGCCGCTGTGAAGTGAAGAAAATGTCAGGTAGGGAAAACAAAAGACCATTGACAGTGAGAGAGAACGGTATTAGGGAAGAAAAGGAGTAGATGGCTTTCCCTTTAGTTCTACGATAAAAAAAAAAAAAAAGAAACTTACGAGTTAAGATTCAGTGAACTGTACAATGGAGATGCGTGATCGAGTAATGCAGGAGCAGTGGGGTTCCAATGCAATTAAACAAATGGAGAGATAAACCTACTTGGGGAAAGCACTGGAAGGTCGTAGGGAGGAAAAGGTGAAGCGGCTGAGAAGAAAAAACTAGAATGCCTTTTTCTCCGTCGTCTTCTATCTTCTCTACTGTTTCGGTCCTCTCTCTCTGAAGATGGAGCTTCAGAGCTGGTAGGCAGCACACACTCAATGCATCTATCCTCTCTACGGGCTACGAGCTATGGAATCATTAAGGAATACGACGTGGGCGAGCCCGACCTGCAGCGGCAACACGCGAAATTCACGCGCCACGGTAAATTGCCCTTTACCCGGTGACCCTCCTCCGCCCATGCTATTGCCAATATGCCAATGTACTGTAAGAAGTAAGAGAAAGACCCCTACACTTGCATTTACTTTTTCATGCAGCCCTTGACTCGCATATAAATAAATCTAATAAAAGGAATAAACTTTTCCTTCACTAAAAAAAGACCCTAAATACTTTTGGTATCTTGACGATTCAACCTTTACTCTTTGTCATGAGAAGCTTTATTTCTCTAAAAAAATACTCTAGGGTCCTATGCTTCTTCAATAATGTATTAATGCTACTAATTAATGTGCAGTCAATAAATTGAGCAATTGTTGACTGGTCGTAAACCCGATGTCCTGTGGCAGCAGGCAAAAGCTCTGGCCGCGGCCTAATAGAAACTGCAGGTCGCGGCGCGTCACCGATAAATTATTATTGGGCTTAAGGCATAATTCATTTTACATGGGACAAATTATTAGCTGTAAAATTAAGAATCCTATGACATGAACGTGATTGTTCTTCTCTGTTTTTTTTACCGTAGTCTTCAAAAACGGTTGGCTTTTGACTCCCTTTTTTCTTTTGGCAACCGGCGCCCAGCGAGAAAGCCATTCAGAAAAACTGTGGTTTTCTTTTTCCTTTTTTTTAACATGGAAAAGCCGACTGGTCCTTTTCTCCTTATCTACTTACTACTCGGACACGATATTTGCTCTAATAAATTGTCATTAAATAAGTGAATAAATAAATCTAAGGGTATATTCGACCAATGGAATAGCATAAGACAAGACAAACAGCGAATGGAAGGTTAAGCTATTGGGATTAGGGATAGCTATTATTAAGGTGGCAAAGTCGCTCTCACTAGCATTTTGACAGGGATAACATATAGCGATCAAATGTTCCTTAAAATCAAATCAAAGGCCTGTTACCTGTCTCTGTCTCTCCATTATGTCATAAGAAGTTGAAAATGTCTATAATTAATTTAACAGCGGTGCTAAACTTTTAAATTTAGCAAAACTTAAATCTTCCAAAATATTATTTTTGTTGCCAAAATTTTGCTGATATAAATTTACTTATTAATTTTAATTTTCCATTAAAAATTACATATATATATATTTAATATCTCCTCCTTACTATCATTAATTCAAACCATTGCCAGTTTACCGAATATTTATTACAAAAAAAATTTAACATTTTTAAATTGGTTCAAATGTTCGCTTAATCGAAGCCAACTTCCACGATCTTGTTTTTTTGCAGCGTGTACAACATCACATTAATTATTGATTTATTTGCTGAGTGACTTGTCAAGAAATATCGATGACGTGTAACACCACTGTCATGCATGGCCCTTCACTTCCCTCGTGTGAGAAAGGACAATAATGGAAAGATAATGGACTTGGATACCTTCTTCCAATGGGTTTATAATGTGGGAGGGACCCAGGATCATCACTTTTACACGTTATAAAAGACAAGAAAATGTATTTTATTAATTTTCATTAATATATTAACAATTTTTCCAATTATAATTTCTCTATAAGATTTTGTATATATATAATATTATTTAAATAAACCAGTAATTAATTAAATAGTTTGCCACTTGCATGAGATGTTCAGGAAAAAGTTGGCCAATTGTACGCTGTCACGCCTCCCGAGTAGGCAATCCCACCAAAGATTTTGAAAATATGTCGGACACGTCGTCTTGCCTGCCACTGCCATAATTAATCAACAGCAATGTATACTGTAGACGATGTGAGCATCTAATATCCATTCCATGCAAGTTTTCAGGCCCAAAACATTGCCAGGTACGAGCTGGGTCTATGTTATATGGTCCAATACAATTCAGGGCTAACCTTTCCATCCTAATGCTGCCCTTTTTGCAGAGGATGATAAGCTGCCCCAGTTTTTCTGCTCAAGCTATTGCCATTGGAGTGGGGTTCAGATCCACTGCCACTGGGGTCGAGAGGTTGTGGACGATATGGTCGGCTGATTGTCTGGGTCCAAGCATCGGGGATTGTTTGCTGATAATAGTAGTCTACTCAGCCTCCTCAGGAGGCAGCGGCAATGATTGTGGCTCTGTTAATATAAGCTTCCAGGGCCAATGCCGGAGGAAATAGGTGGTCCAGCAATTTAAACACACGCCCGTGTGGTCCATTTCAGCATCCTCGGGCCTCTGCTAGTGGGTCAATCAGTTTTCCATATCCCTTTTATGACTTTTTGTTGGTGCATAGGCTGCCCTGCCATGTCCTTTCTATGGCCCAGAATTTCAAATTTAGTCTCTATGGCATGAAGTGCAGGGTTATGCTCCCATACTAATTCAAAAATAATACAACCCATCTGCCATGGATCAGACATTAAATCACCAAAAAATGGCACTAAGACAATATAAATCTATCTCACTATAGAAAAGCTAGCAGCTTTTTCTCACCATTTTCGGTGCTCGCTAAACGGCTCACTTCCGACATACAGTGGAACAGACCACTCTCTATTGTCCCGCCCAAAATCTTTTGATTTTTCAGGAAAGACTGTCAGTCTCCTTCTCCTTCTTCCTTTCCCGACAACATATATCTTTTTTTTTGTGGGAAAATAATAGATTTCTTAAATAAATAAAATTGAATAAGTCATAGTGGTGACAACATTCAAGGCTATCTACACTCCAAAAGGGAAAACAACAGTCAGTAGTCTCTTCGTCTTGGAGACAAATGGGCTGCTGTTTCAGCTCCGCCGCAAGAGAACGCCGTGCCGGCAAGCCCCAGGACCACCTCCTCCACCACCACGTGGCGGTAAAGTCCCGACCTTCCCTGGAGGAAGAGACGGTGAAAGAGGTACTCTCCGAGACGCCTCTGCCACAGAAGCTCCCTCCACCGGAGAAAGTCCCGGAGATTATCGCTCCAGAGCCTGAAGGAGAGAAGTTGGCTCAGCCGAAGATCTGTACTTTCAGCTGCAAGAAGCCTGGAGAAGAAGATGGCGCTGCTCGGGAAGATGTTTCGGAGTACTCGGAGATATACAGTGCCAGCGAGAGCCTCTCCACGGCCACTACGAACACCACGGTCGCGGAGAAGAGAGAGGATGACGTCACGAGCAGAAGCAGGGATGGCCGGGAATTCGCCAGAAGGGTCCGCAGATCTTCGCCGGCGAGGGCTTCCCCGGACCGCCAGCACAGTACTAGCGTAGACGGTAGGAGGGTGATAAGTATGTCTCCTGCTCGGAGATCAGGGCCGACCGAGAATCGCCGTGAGTTATTTCGTGGAGAAACAATCGTTCCTTCATTGTGTTTTACATTCATCAACAAACTCCCCTGAAATTTCACAGCACAGGTCTACCACCGAAGAGAACCCAAGGAGTGGCGGCGTCGAGAACGATGCGAACAATGCCACGTCAGTGTTCAGGAGGTGATAGTAAAGGGCGCGACTCTAGTGGCGGTTACTACCGGCGGTCGAGGTCACCGGCGAGAGGGAAGAACGGCGGTGCGGGGAGAACGAGCCCGGCGAGAGGAAAGGGTGTTGATGAGGGGAGAACGATCCCGGCGAGAGGGAAGGATGTTGATGCCGGGAGAAAGAGCCCGGCGAGAGGGAAGGATGTTGATGCGGGGAGTACTAGCCCGGCGAGGAGGATGGAGAGCGGTGGAGATGTCAAGCAGGTGGACTCGGCTGGGAGCGGTGCAGGGAAGGGGAAGGATTTGAAAGAAGAAAGCGGGAAGTTGGAGGTGGAAGAAAAGGAGTCGGAAGGGGCCGCTTTGAAGCAGGAGACTGAGTCCCTCGACAATCCGCTAGTCTCATTGGAGTGTTTCATTTTCCTCTAAAATGGTTTGGAAGAAGCAAGCCATGTTGTGTTAGGTGTTATACTCATCGATCGATCTTTGTGGGTTTGTGTAATCTTAGGTGTTTTGATCGTGTAAATAGTTTAAGGTAGCTTAGCTTGATTGAAAGGGTCCGTCCGGTCTTTGTCCTTCTTGGTCTTCTAGATTAATGAGGCATGAGCTAAGAGGCCATACTTTGAGCCCCCTAACTTAGAATCAAGATATTGCAGTTGCTCGGCCTAGCTTGCATGCTTTGAGCCCCCCTTGAGCCCTTTCTTCACATTATTCTTGTGGTAGTAGCTCTATTGGCCACTCCGGCGTCCCTTACCAGACAAGACAACAGGAGATTCTATCCTTAAATTTGGGCATGTCATGTTGTTATTGAAGCATAAGTATCGATATCTTGATGCCTGCAGATGGAGGTCTTGAAGGTGCAACTTCTTTCATCCGAGTCATTCACTTGCGAAGTTTAGGCAATCCCGATTTGACGTCAACTTTGAATTCCACAAGTGTAAACTGTTTATTGCCGATTCTTTTGTGCCCAGATTTAATGTTGCCCAAAGCGACTGTAGCTAAATATGTGTTCCCGCTGCAGGATTTTCGTAAAGGGAACTTGTCCATTGGAAAAATCGGAGCACAAACTGCCACTGCAGCCCCTTCTATCAACGAGGCCACATGGGACAAGAAGAAGACCCTGAGGAAGGGAACTGTGATTATTACAGCAACTTCATCTGGTCTTGGCCTCGCCACAGCCAAGGCATTGTTTGATAAGGATACTAAATCTGTTGGCATTCCAAGGAAGAACTACACCATGATACACCTGTACCTGGCTTCCCTTGACAGTAGCAGCCAATTTGTTGATAATTTCCGCCTTTCAGGTAGGCCGCTAGACGTGTTCTCGTGTGCAATGCAGGAGTGTACTTGCCCACTACCAAGGAGCCGACTTTCACAGTAGAAGGGTTTTAGCTCGGTGTTGGGACAAACCAACTGGATCACTTCTTGCTAGCAAGATTGTTGCTTGATGATCTGAAGCAGTCAAACTACCCGAGAAAGCGGTTCATCATTGTGGGATCCATTACTGGTACGAGACATGCATTCATAGAAAACCGGTCATTTGGCGCAATGTTTGTAATAGCACAGCCCACCAGCACTATGGCGAAGGCTTAGCCGGAACAGGTGGGTCTCATGACTAGAACATTCCAGCTCAAAAAGCATGTCCTGTTTCACTAGAATGAAGAGAAACCGCTTCCTGCCGGAGTCACTGCCAGACAGACAATGGCAATGAAGACCCAGTCGGTTCCCACTATCCTTCTGGACCACCACGATCCTTGTTCTTGCACTGTGCTTGTGAGAGCTGGCCACCTCATTTTTGCTGGAGAATCAACCATATCACGCATGTCGCCAAGTGGATGGTACCGATATCTTTCCCTTTAATGGAGACATTGGACCGTTAAGTGCAAACGGTCCACGTGTCGGTCGGCCTTCACGGATGTTAGCTCAACCAGAATGAAAACAGCGGCACCACGTGGGCCCCACGAAGTTGAAGCCTTAATTTCTCTGGTCCAATTCAAGTAACGGGAGACGTCCGATCTACACCACCTAGACGTGCGGACCACACGGTGTACCACGTGCCCAACCCTGCGCTGGATCCCACGACGATTTTGATTCCTTTGCAATGAAAAAAGAGCCCTTGATCCCCAATGTAGGTTTATGGAAGAAAAACCAGGCAAACCCCAACTACCTATATAAAGAACCCAGAGAAGTAAAGGTCCACATAGTCTTCTTAGAGTTGCCCAGCTAGTTCAACTGAAGGCTTTCTCGAGGGAAGGTTCGGTACTGCTATGGCGGGGTTCGAGCAGCAGGTGAAGGATAGGGCCTATGAGCTGAAAGTTCTCTTCAAGAAGGGAGCGAAGATCGTGTGCGAGTACGGCAAGAAGGGATGGAACAAAGTCAAGAACATCAAGCGCTGATCTTTCATGACGATGGCTTGGCTCCGCCATCCCCTCCCTGGTCATGGAGAGTCTATCCATCTTATTATCTGTAGTTTGGTTTGCCCCCTTTTGCTGGATGGGGATGATTAGTAGTTATGAGGTGTAAAGATCTGATTGATATCTTCCTCCATTATCTCCCCCTCTTTCTCAATAGCCCGTTCTTTTGATGAATGAACTGGCCTTCAAATTACTTTATATGGATTTGGATTTGTTTTTGTGTGCACAAAAGTTCTCTTTGATTCAACGGGTTAACTTGGCTAAAGCAACTGCGTGATGTTTCCAAGTCTATGAAGCCGAAGCTTTATCAATTCAAATTATTGGCATCTTCAACTTCTTTTTGGGCAGATAATTTTGAGTAAATAGATTAGCAGGGGGTTTGTAATATGCTAAAATTGGACCGATTGTATTGAGTTAAACGCATCCTTGACAAGCTTGCCTGATGAGTGGAGTAAATTATTTGGTAAACCTTAGTACTCATCATCATCCTACCATTATCATCCTACCATTAGAAATGTACCTCTACTATCTACATAAGGTGGGCCAGAAAGTTTAAAGCAAACTGCTGAATCAAATCAAAGCCTACAAACCACCACAAGACCATTTGAAATGGACAAGAAAAGAAGTTTAAACAAAAAGATAAAATAGAAAGGGAAGAATGTAGATTTTCCTAGTTGTATTATCCAAGATGTTTGTAATATTAATAAGTGAGCATATATTTACATGATAAATATATATATATATATTAAATATAATTTATATGAGTTGACTTTAAATGTGAAGTATTAAGTGAGCATATATATATATTAAATATAATTTATATGAGATGACATTAAATGTGAAGTATTAAGTGAGCATATATTTAAATGATAAATATATATATATTAAATATAATTTATATGTATATAAATATAATTTATATGAGATGATTTTAAAGGTGAAGTAGTTGAATTGTGAAATGAGAATAAAAAATATCTCTAATATTTATCTATTAATTGCGAATAGTAAATATAAAATATAGAAGTAATTTAATAAATATTGAAAATATAAATAATATATATATTATTATACTGTATAATAATTAAATCCATTGTAATAAATATATATAAATATTTAAAAATTTTAAATATTAGATTATTTATTCCGGTATTATTGATCATTATATATAAATATTAAAAATTTTTAAATATTAGATTATTTATTATGGTGATTTAAAACATATAACATGATTAATAAAATAATTTAATAAATATAATAAATATTTTCAAGTTGTTGAGAGTAGTAAAATCTATCAAAAGCGAATAACTCTATTAAATTTACTGATTTAATTATATTATTATACAATATATTTTATATGTTCACTATTTTCTAGTTAATATATCGTTATATTTATCAATTGAATTGTTAAGTAATTTTTTATTGGTATACTTATATTTTTAGAGAGAGAAAAATTGAGAAAATACTTGTAATGGTAAGTAAGCGGAACGATTGTATTATTTAAATAGAAGAAAATTATCGGTTGGAATATACATATTTTGAGAGTTTTAAAAAGCTAAACAGAACTGATAAATAAAGTAAATCGCCCTCGAGTTGGGTATTTTTTACTCTTCCATCCAACTCAGGCAGACCACGAGCCGGGTTTCCGGCCTTAGGTCGGGTATGGGTGCGAACCCATCGACTCTAATACCATTGATTCATTTAGACGTTTGGGGGCCATGTTCGATTATCTCTATTAGTGGATTCAGATTGTTTATCACATTTATTAATTGTCACTCTCGAATTACATGGCTATATTTGATGAAACACAAAATAGAATCACTATTATATTTCAAGGATTTCCTTGCTCTTGTTCAAACTTAATTTAATGCCAAAGTTTTTACTTTTAGAATAGATAATGACACTAAGTATGTGAATCGAAAATTTTTGTCTTATCTATCTAGTAAAATAATTATTCATCAGACTACATGTACAAATACCCCGCAACAAAATGGTGTTGCAGAGAGCAAAAATCGTCATTTGTTGGAAGTTGCTCGTTCTCTTCTTTTCAAGATTAATGTACTAAAGTATTTATCGAGTGAAGTTGTACTAACAGCAGATTATTTGATTAATTGGATGCTCTCGCAAGTGTTGAACTTTAGATCACCTTGTAAAGTATTGATGGGAAAAAACACATACATAGTCCCTCCTCATATGTTTGAATGTATATGTTTTGTGAGCGATTATCATCATTCGGTAAGCAAGCTCGGTCCTCGTGCATTAAAATATATTTATGTGGGTTATTCTAGTACTTAAAAGGGATTCAAGTGTTGGAGTACAAGTAAGAAAAGACTATTTGTAAATATGGATGTGACTTTTCATGAGAATGAACCCTTATATAAGAAATCAACACAGTCTGCAACTGTATTACAAAACTTGTTAATTTATGATATACGGCAAATAAATGAAAAAATTGTCAATGATCAAAGTGTTGAAAATATTATTGTAGAAGTGAATCCGTATCCTATAATTTGGAGTAACAAAGATGGAAAAAATGATTAGTCTCATTTTAAGGTATATAGTAGGAGAAATAAGGACGGTGCTAAGGAGGGAGAAAGATGAGTTATATGACGGTGAGGCAATCCCAAGTGTTAATCAACTATCTAACAGTTCATCAACATCAGAAGATAATGATTCGATGCAACCTTTATCAACGTCACCAAAAGGTAATAATTCTATAAAACCTTCTAATGGTTTATCCATGTCATCATATGGTAATAATTTCTTACCAATTGCCATTAATAGAGAACGTGGAGCTAATACATGGAAACCTCTAATTAGATATGGTTTTGAGAATGATATATCTAATTATGTTTTATATGCATTTGTTCTACCCGCATACAAGTCGTTTATTGCATCACTACAGTTAGTACATATACCAAATAATTGGCAAGAAGCTAAACGGGATCCGAAGTGGTTTGGAGCAATGCATAAGGAGATGAAAACACTAGAGAAGAATAAAATTGGGAATTTGCTCAACTTCCAAATGGAAAAAAGGCTATAGTATGTAAGTGGGTATTCAATATAAAACAGAATTTTGAATGAGAAGTTGTGAACTGTCAGAATGCTTATCTCATGTGATGCAAATTTCGGGTGGACATTACATCAAATGGATATAAAAAATGTATTTTTGCATGGAGACCTATAAGAGGAAGTATATATGGAGATTCCACTTGGATTTGGTACGATAAAGACTGTGGGGGAAGGTATGTAGATTGAAAAAATCTCTGTATGGACTCAAATAGTCACCAAGAGTATGGTTTGATCGATTTCGACGTGCAGTTGTTAAAATGGGTTATCGGCAATCTAACAGAGACCATACAGTTTTCTATCGACACTCTAATGGTCGAGTTGCTATTCTCGCAATATATGTGGATGATGATGTTGAGATATTGCAGTTGAAAAAACTACTAAGTAAAGAATTTGAGGTAAAAGATTTGGGTGCTCTAAAATATTTTCTCGGTATTGAGATTTTAAAATTTAGGAAAGGTATATTACCTTATCAGAGAAAGTATACATTAAATTTACTCACTGAGACATGTATGTTAAGCTGTCGAACCACTTCGATACCAATAGAACTAAATAATAAGTTATGTGCTCAGTAAGGTGACCTAGTGGATAAAAAACGATATTAGAGAATTGTAGGACAATTGATTTATCTATGTTATACAAGATCCAATATCACATATGCAGTCAGTATTGTGAGTAGATATATGCGCGATCCTAGGACAAATCATTGGTATGCTACTATAAGTATATTGAGATATTTAAAAACGAGTCCGGGTAAAGTACTTCGATTTAAGCCTCAGAGTCACACTAGAGTGAAATGCTTTTGTGATTCAGATTGGGCTAGTTGTGTGGATAATAGGAGATCTACGTCTTGTTATTGTGTGTTTGTTGAAGGTAATCTTGTATATTGGAGGAATAAGAAATAAGAAGTAGTCGTCCAATAATCAATAGAAGCGTAGTACAGATCAATGGATCAAACTGTTTATAAGATAATTTGGATAATAAGTTTAATAGTGGAGCTCTGCCTCTTTAGAGAATAACCTATTAAATTGTGGTGCGATAACAAATTTGCTATAAATATTATCAACAATACAGTTTAACATTATATGACCAAACACGTGTAAATTGATCGATTTTTAATAAAAAAAATTGATATAAAACTTGTGCAACTACAATATATGAAAAATAGTGAACAACTGACAGATTTTTTAACTAAAAGTTTAAATTTCAGAAAATGAGATTATATTTGTAATAATATTGAAAGTTAAGAATATATTTATAAATAATACAAATATTATATATATATATATTCTAAATATAATTTAATAAAACATGATTATATTTTCCAGTATTCAATTTTTGGTTGCCACAAAAATCACTGTGAGACATGGTGAAGGATGATAGAAACATGGAATGGTATTTGGAGAAAATGGTGAGATTGGTCAGCCGAGCACATCCTTGGTCTTGATCCGGGGGAAGTTCTGAAGTACGGCTCTTGGCTCAAGATCTCATCGTGGAGGAGGGTACAGTTCCCCCCGTGATCAGAGCCTGCAAGCCATAATTATCATTTCTATCAAGACTTCTAGGCAAGAGGATTGAGGCAGCAGCAGAAAGAATGTGCTGCACGGCTACACCTGCCAACAGAAGAATTCAAGATGCTTTCAGGAAATGATGTGGCTACCAATCCCATGAACTTAACATTCAGCAACCGGAATTCTAATGAGACCGTGTTCTTCTGAGCTTTTCCTGCTCGAGTGATCATAAGTCCAGAGCATTCTGTTCATTTACTTCCAAACGACGCGTTATGGTAAATGCTGGAAAATTCTTATAACCAGTAAATTCAGAGAAGTTCAATTCAACCCCTCAAAGCCAGTTTTCAGAGTGGATTCTATATGTCTCGTCACAAAAATGAATTTGTCCTTCTGATCCATATCCTTGCACTGGCCTTCTTTTTAGGTTGTCTCTAAAGCAGCTAGCTTTTGCTGTGCTACCTACGACTGCTCTTCCCGTGAAGCTTCAACATGTGGTTCCTGCCTCTAAAGCAGCTAGCTTTTTAGGTTGCCTCTAAAGCAGCTAGCTTTCATCACGTGAAAGTTAGAGAAGTGGGACACTCGGCTTCAATATTATTATGAGCATAATTCACATACGTTACTAACTATAAAGAAAATAACTTTTCAGCCGACATTTTGGAAGGTTCGATGGTGGTCGGCACCACCACCACCCCCACTATTTATGAGAGCAGTCATTTAACTGTACTGATAACAATGTTATATTTATAAGAAACTAATAAGTATTCAACAATTTTTTCCATGGAGTTTGCTGTTGATTGGGACCGCCAAATTCAATTTCGGGGAAAGAGATCCACTCGTCAAATCAATCCAGACAGCATGACAGCAGCCACTTCTTGAATGGTATGCATCTTCTTCCTATTTCTTACAAGTGGATGTTACAGTCACAGTCCCGTATTGGGTGGAAACCAAACATTCCGTCTTGGTTGGAAAGACTATTGCACGATCATTAAGTTTGTCGTTTCCGTCTGATAGATGAATTCTTTCTCACTCTCTCTTTTGTTCTTTGGAGCTTTGATGGCTCATTGAGATTATGAAGGAATATGCAAGGAGATGGCATGTTCCTAAACAAGGATGGAATTGGGAAATATTTTCTTTCTGGATAGCAGCAGAAGTACAGTGCATCTATCTATAGAGATCCCAACGTGCCACTCTTTTATGCTTCTTCTATATTAAAGTTTTAGTTTTGCTATCTACAACGCATAGATGGTAATCAAAAGGTGAAGGTGAAGGTGATGATGGTGGGCGGAGAGCACATCAGAATAGAAGTAAACACAGGAACATACAGCAGAACAGGAAGAAGCATATTCTGCTCAGGGACTCGTCAGCCTGCACCATGTGCCTCCTCAGCCTCGGGCTAGAGCTCCCTGCAAGATGGTAGGCGCTTGAGTAAGCATGGAAGCCTGTCTCCGAACCATTAGACAACCTTGCAAGAGTCATCTCCCCGATCATCCCCACCAAGGGATCAAGAACACTTGCTGCTGTGCCTCCAAAGCTGATCATGGTAGACGGGCTGGGCATATTGAGTTCGCTGGGATGGTATACTGCGGGCTGCATCTGATCAGGTGATTGTATTTGACTGCGACTTTGCGGCTCTAGACAGAAGGGCCTACGTGGTATCCCGATTCCGAGATGTTGTTTGGCATGGTGCTTGAACTTGGAAGGTTTGGAGGTCCGGCCTGGCCCGTACAAGGGCACCAAAGCTGAGGCGCAGAGCTCGGCTTTGCAGACAGGACACCGCCGAGGCTCTGGATCTTCTTTCCTTGAGGCTGAAGCGCCCTGGACTTCCAGCCACTTGTGTATGCAGGGCCAGCAGTAGAGGTGGCCACAGAGGGTGACCACAGGATCTTGAACTGTTTCTAGGCAGATATTGCAGTCGAAACCTGCCGATTGGGAGCCTTCTGAATCACTCGCAGCGGCTGAGGCAGATTTCCAGTCAGTTAACTGTGATGCATTAATGGTGTCAGAGCAATGAGTGGCAACTTCTTCTTCAATATATTGCTGCTCCAGCGCCATAGTATGTCACACGGGTTTCCTTTTCTTTCCTGAAAGACATTGAAATGAACATATAATTAGATGTGCCGAAGTAGGTTAAGTACTAAAAATTCCAACTTATCAACGTCATTGAAGATGCATTTCAAGATAATGATTCTAAACCAAGTGATCCAGAATCGGGAAGACTGACTCTGTCATGTCATGGCATATTCATGATACAAATGAAGATTTTCCAGATTATATTAAGTGCCAAAACTATCATCTTTTGATTCTCCAGAAGTATGACCAACTGGTGTAAGTGGGTATAAATAAAGATGGACGAACTCGATTGAACCATCCTAGATGTAAAGACTAAGCTACCGATCCCAAAACAATGTATTTTCATAATCGAACAGCCAATTCAAGTTGCATAAACATGGTATTTCCATCATAAAGAAATCAATAAAAAAAATTCGACCAGTAAAGAAGATAAAGCTGCAGCAACATAAGACATAAAACTATATGCTGGGTAAGAATCCAAGGCCTACACCCATAGGAGAAGTTGAAGGTCGAATTAACGAAAGAAGATCTTCTAAGATGCAACTGGAACGTTCAGGAAGGTAAGAATTTTTAGATGGAAAATCGGACGCCCTATGGAGCTCGTCAGAAAAGACTTGAGATCAGACAGCAGAAGTAACGGAAGCCAAAAAATCGCTCGAACTCAAGAGCCAAATCCAACAAAACTTGAAGTTGCAGAGAGAGAGAAAGCACGTACGGGGGACGGAGAGCGGTGCTTTCGGTTCTCTTAACAGAAGCTTCCAGGAACCTTACACAGAGGGGCACAGAGAGAGAAAGAAGATATGTCATTGGAGAGACATGGTAGTGGTGGAGGAGGTATAACAACAATGGATGATGATAGATGTGGAGATGGGGGAGAGGATGGTTCGTTACATTTATAGGGTGAAAGGAGATTCCTTCTTTTTTCCTGCTCTTCGTCTGCTATAGATATTATGAACATTTACGTTATGTAATCAACTAATTGAGGATTTTGTTTTGCTCAATTATACCTCCAACTTTTAGATGATCCAAAACAGGATTTGCTGAGATGCGTTACAAATATAGGGATCCAAGTATAATCAAAATAATAAGTAGGGCGCATTTTGATATTCATTCAAGTTTAGATTTGCCTTGTGAAACACGCATTTTCTACCTTAATCTAATTGTGGACTTTAAGCACAAAAAAGCCCATGGCCCATTTATTCCATCCACCGCATCATTTGTTTATCCATTTTTCTTTCTTTCACCGTCCGAGCACTTCCAGCGCACGCGAGATAGTGAGAGAACGACCCAGTGTAAGAGAAGAGGGAACTCAGTAATAGATCGCATTGCTTCTTCGTTTCTTCTAGCTTGATCGAAGCACAGTTATACCTGGTAAATGTCTCATCTAATTTCTCCGACGTTTGGTTGTGTATATATATTTGAAGACATTAATCGGGGATTATTAGGATGTTGGGAAACATGATTTAGGTTCAGATAGGTTGAATTTGGGTATCTTTGATTGGATTTATTCTTTTCTATGTTTCCTATTCATTATGAATACGTCACATATTGATGGATGATTTGATTTTACTCTGCCTATTAGTTGGAAATTAAAGCTGCATCGTTGGAGTCGAAATTTCTAGTAAGATCTGCAATTTTACGTTAATGGAAACTCAAATAATTGGAGGCATTATCTTAGATGTGCTAAATCTTATAAATTGGGAAGCATATGTCTGTGCTGTAGTTATACATATGAAAGGATATCATTTAGTGAGTTCTATGATCAGGACCAAGGAGGCCATATACCATCTGGAGAGTATTTTTGGTGAATGATTTCTTGAAGATGGTGGCGTGCATACTTTTCATTATGAAACAAATCAAAATTTGTGTGCAAAAAAAAAAACAAATCAAATTAATTATTTTAATTTTACTTTGATAGATGGTGCTAAATATGATGAAAGAGCAATGGAGGGTTTGGAAGATTCAACAATTATATAGAAAGTTACTTTGATATTAAAGTAGGATTTGGAAAGTTACATTTTGTACAGCTTCTATACAAAGTTACATTTTTATTATAGAATATCTTGAATTTTTAGGGGAAATTTTGCAAAATTCTGGTTGGTGACGCCAGCTTCACTCCAAACCAGCCTGTGGTAAATTTCTCTCCCTGTCTATCAATTTCTGTGCTCCTTTGCCACCAAGTTTGATTCTACTCATTCAAATGTATAGTTGTTGGCATTTAGATAGGTTCAAAATTATTGGAGGAGTTCCTTCTGCGATCTTCTGTAGTAGCTGAGAATGCAGTTCTTTGGTGGCTCCGACATCAGTCCTTCGCCGCCTGCTCCAACGGCGTCAGGGAACAATGCACATATGATGTATATGTTCAACAGAAACGGAGTTTGTTTGTTCTATAGGGAGTGGAATCGCCCTCTCTGGACCCTGAATGCCCAGCAGGATCACAAGCTCATGTTCGGTCTGCTTTTCTCTCTCAAATCCTTGACTGCCAAGATGGATCCAACCAGGTATATCTTATTTTCCTGGTTTCTGGAACATGCATATGTTCAAACACTTTATAAGATCTGTCAAATTTTCATCTTGGAAAGTAGCATGTGCTGAAGTATATGATATAGAGATTTTGCTAATATGGTATGTGTGGCATTGGAAAGTTGAGGATTTTTCATGATCCGAGTCCACAGCAACCTTTCTGCTGCATCTATACCATTGAAACTATGGATAGAATTATGGACTAATATAGTGGTTTTTTCATTGTTTCAAAGAAGATCCTAAAGAATTCAAATATGCACAGAATACGGTAACTGAAGCTTGATTTGTTTATCATGGATGTGGGTCTTTTCTATTTGCAGTGCCGAAAAAGGAAATCTCGGAGTACCGCAATTACCCGGCCAAGGTTGCTCATTTCACAGCTTTCGTACTAATACTTACAAGCTTAGTTTCATGGAAAGTCCATCTGGAATAAAGGTACAGGCTCTTCATCCTCTAATTATGTAGTTATGCACTTTTTTACATAAATCTTATTTCCTCTGAGGTGGCTTCTTCTGTTGCTCTGTCACTTTTAGCATTTGGAACTCTAAATTGAATTGTGTGTTTCAATGCTTGAAGATTTAGGAGAAAAAGAAAGGATTTTGATTAAGGGGTGCTTTCTTTGCTTTGAGAAACAATTAGCAAACCGTTTTAAGTTAACTTTACACCATACTTAAATTACTAAATAGGTGTATGTTGCATATGGTCTTAGGTTTCTCGGCCGCTCAGGTCGGTTGCTGTAGTACCTATCTTATTCCTAAACAAATCTGTACACTTCATAGATTTTACCAACTGTCTTGGAGAAAATTTTCCAGACTCCAACTTCTCTGGCTTGTCAACATACATAATAGCATTGATTGGTCTAAGCTGATGCCTTTTTAGTGGCTTATATATATATAGCTTGAAATGTATTTGGGTGAATAAATTGGAAACTCATCAATGCAATTGCAGAGAAGAACTATTATCCACTTGTATAATTAAACAAGAAATTAGTCCATGTGCTTATAAGTTGACATAATGTATTATATTTCTCATGTGTGTCATTGTAGCTCATAATGTCTAGGATGGGAATATACCTAGTTTAAACAGGGAAAATTGCCTGCTCAATCTGAACCATTCTCACTACTATTGTTTAGTTTCTGTCATAAGACATTGTTATCAATTTGCATCCTTAAAATAATCTCTCTGTCAACCTTCATTTGTAGATAATCTTGGTCACTCACCCAAGGACAGGTGATCTGCGTGAAGCCCTGAAGTATATCTACAACTTGTACGTGGATTATGTTGCCAAGAACCCAGTCTATGTTCCAGGAACTCCAATCAAGTAAGTGATGAACTCCCATTAGCATATTGAATGTTTCTGAAAGTATTAAGGTCCCGTTTGGTCTGTTTGGTAGCAAGGAATAGAGGTCATTTCTTTTTTATGAAATGTCTTCTTATGTCCTGTTTGGTAGCAAGGAATAGAATTGTAATAGGATTCTAAGAGCATTTATATTAACTATATTATAAAGGTTGGGATAGGTGATTTCATTCTAATACTCTCTTCTTGCTATCATGGAATGGCATTCCCTACAAATAATCAGGTAATACTTATTCCATGATATTAAGATGGCTTATTAAAATGGAATCACATCCAACTATTCCAGTGTAGCACTCAGGCAAATCTCATTCTGATTTTCATTTCATCCATTACTTTCTACCAACGGAATCTTAGTTCAATGGAATGGACATTCCTTCAAAATAACTAGGTAATGCCCATTCTATTAAACCAAGAAGAAATTAAGAATGTTCATCAAAAGGAGCCACCTCTAATCACAAATATTCTTTATATCATATTATCAGTGCACACTTTACATTCCTAACTATTCAAGTGGACATAAAAGAACTAAATCTAAACTTCTTGTTTATGGTTTTTTTACGAGTTCATACAATTTGCTTATATGCAGGTCTGATCTATTTAATACTAATCTTGACCAATATGTACGGAGCATTTCATGAAAGTCGATCCAGAGAAGATCAATTTCTTTGCCAAGAACGTGAGCTCACTTTTCATTAAGCTCCTTACTGTATACAACACTGTGCAACACATGGATGGTATCTTGGCACTGTCTCTTCTAGATGGATCCACTTTCTGCAACACAAGGGTGTTACTTGTTAAAAGAGTCTTCTCCTGTGACATTGCCTCTTCCTGTGATATTGCCTCTCTGTGACACTTCTCAGAGGAATTTAGGCTATCTATTGCATTTGCATGTCAATCAATATAAAGGTTGTGCTCGGATAGGTTTCTAAACTCCCTCCTTGTGTTCTTTTGAATTTCGAACATTTCCATGTGGCTTTATCCCTGGTTTTTTAGGGCTTTCTGTTATTCTATAGATCCCACAACGGGGAAAAAGCATTTTCATCGCTGGGAAAATTTACTGACTGATAGATCCAATATTGGTATCATACTCTAGAGTGATGATCAAATTCAAATCTCAGATACGAGTACAACTGCAAGTTTCACTTTAGACTGGTGGCATTTGCTTTGGATTAATGGAAATATAGCTGAAGTAAATGGCTTTCCATTGCCTCAAAAGTAAATTTTCACGTCTGAAAGAACATGGGAAAATGGAAATCATAGTAACTCTGTTATCTCTACGTCGAGCTTCTTCCTCAATCAGGTGATGGGTGCCGTGAGGAAGCATATCTATCTATCTATCGATTTTAGACAAGTAATGGTAAATGTGATTACAAGACTTGAAGTGAGGTGAAGGATGCTTAGATGGATATCTGGAAAAGGAGATTTGAGTAATCTGTGATTGAAGGGGCCTTTGTCATATTTGAATTGGTGTGCGATGTGATGTATGGAGTGAGGTCTTAGCTTTTTCTCTGCTGGGTTTTAGCTCCGATATCCTCGTTCTAAACTGCAATTCAACATTTTAGATGGAATGGAACCGATCTTCAAAATCAACTCCCAATGAGGCCCACCGGTGGCCCCCACTTGAGCCAAAGATGATCTTGGCAGAGAAGTCAACATACCTGAAGCACCAAACCAATACTTGATGGGGGATTTCATTTTTATACATAAAGTTTAGTAATACCTGCCTAACTATGTGCTTGGCCTCCTGTATATGAATACGAATATATTATCCTTTTCCCTGTCACTTTTTGTTCTAGAGTGGAGAAGACTTCCTCTTTTGATTTCCAAGTCAATTTCGAGTTTGTTCCCTAATTATGATTCTTAGGATTTGATGTGATATTCTAATCTTACTTCCTATGGTCTTATAAATCCACCCATCCTGGTAACTGATAGGTCTACGATTTAGTTCCACCCACACATGGACACGGGCACAGTCGACCTCCGGCGGCTGTCGCTGAGGTCAGCTCAGTTTCAGACAGCCCTTGTTGAGCTAGTGAGGCTGACCAGAGTCCCCTGTGGATTGCCTGTGCCCTCCGCTGCCTTACAGGGACCTCCCCGTGACATCTTGGAATGGCTCGGCTACGTCTTCGGATTCCAAGGGGACAACGTTCGGAATCAGCGGGAGCACCTAGTCCTCCATCTCGCCAACCTCCACATGCGCCACTCCCACATGGGCGCCGCCGATACACTTGATCAGTATGTCGTCCGTAGCTTCCGAGAGAAGTTGCTGGAGAACTATGAAGAATGGTGCTCCTATCTGGGAGTGAGGTCAAGTGTCCAGGTAAGTGTCAACCCTGTTGACATCGACCTGGTCATTCGCCAGGAACTTCTTTACATATCTCTGTATCTCTTCATCTGGGGGGAGTCTGCCAATTTACGGTTTTTACCGGAATGCCTCTGCTATATATTCCATCACATGGCAATGGAGTTGAACGGAATACTGGATGGTCACTTAGACTCCATGCCTGACTATTCAGGGGAAAATTCTTTCCTGAACTGTGTGGTGAAGCCCATCTACAAGACCATCCTTTCTGAGATAAAAAAGAGTAAAAATGGGATCGCTCCATACAGTAAGTGGAGAAACTACGACGATTTTAACGAGTACTTTTGGAGCAGAAGGTGTTTCAAAGAACTCAACTGGCCGTTGAATCTTGAGAGTGAATTTTTCAAGGGTGCAGGCAAGACTGGGTTCGTGGAGCGGAGGTCATATTGGAATGTCTTTAGCAGTTTCTACAGGCTGTGGCTAATGCTGATCCTGTTTCTCCAGGGAGCTATTATCCTGTGTTGGGAGGAAGGCTATAGTCATCCATGGCAGGCTCTGTCGAACCGGGGCGTAAAGGTTAGGCTCCTTTCACTTCTAGTCACATGGAGCGGCATGGAGTTTTTCAAGTCAGTGCTTCATATGGTAATGCAGTATAGTCTGGTCCGGCCAGAGAACCCGTCAGTTGGCGTGAGAATGATTGTAAGTAACCTCATCTCAGGTTCATGGGCCATCTCTTTGGGGTGGCTCTATGTTCAGATTTGGTTGAAGAAGTGGGAGGATGGAAGCTTGCTTCCTGAAACCAGTAAGTGGGAAGAGAAATTTCTAATTGCAGCAATCCCCTTTCTTCTTCTCAAGCTTTTGCCATTTGTCATGTCCTTCATGTCCCTGAATTTTAACTTGTTCAATAAGAAAAATCACCGCACATGTGATCTATTGACGAATCAGATTTATGTTGGACGTGGCCTAAGGGAAAGCCTATTTGACTCTATGAAGTATTCCATGTTCTGGGGAGTCATTCTTTTGGTTAAATTTTCTTTCAGCTACTTGGAACAGATTCAACCATCCGTCAAGATGACAAAGCAATTGTTGAACCTCCATTCTGCTGAAAACCATGGGTATAATAATGTCTTCACAAAAGGAAATGGCCTCAGTATTGGATTGATATGGTTGCCAACTGTTCTGATTTATCTTATGGATTTGCAGATCTGGTATACTCTCTGCAGTTTCTTGGTTGGGGTGACTGTAGGACTTTTCTCGAGATTAGGTGTGATTCAGAACATTATACAGCTGAGACATAGATTCCATCAATTTGTTTGGCAAGTGGTATGCAAATTTAACTTCATCCCAAAGGAGTGTTCATCACAGGGGACTGGAAATAACGGGTGGGTCAATTTGAGAAACTGGACTAACCCCCAATTTGTGAAAGGTATATCTGACCATGTCATGGTGGGAAAATTTGCTCTGATGTGGAATGAGATAGTCACTGCCTTCAGGGAGGAAGACATCATATCTGATAATGAGTTTGAGCTGCTGGTGTTCCCATCAGACTCTTGGAAGGTCGGTGTGGTAATGTGGCCTTGTTTTCTCCTCAGCAACAATATCATTCTGGCAGTGGGCGAGATCCAAAAGTTTGCAGATGCTCCTGACGATTGGGTTCACCGTAAGATTTTCAAGGAGGAGTTCACTAGATGTGCAATTATTGAAGCCTACGACAGCGTGAAGAACTTGTTACTGGAGAGGATCATGGATCCTCAAACCGAAGAGCATTCCCTTGTCAAATCTTGCTTTCAACATGTTGAATATTGTGTTGGACTTGGCAAGTTTACCAAGGTATTTAACATGGAAAAGCTTCAACAGATTTATACTGCTGTAGTTGGAGTTGTGGAGTCATTGATTATAGCTGAGAGAGATCTCTACCAAGTTGTCAATGCCTTGCAGATCCTTTATCACGTATTTGTTCATGAATTTATAAGGGAAGAAGGTACAGACATACAAGGGCTGAGAAGAGATGGACTGGCTCCCCATTGCTGCAATAGCATGCTCTTTCATAATGCTGTTAACTTGCCTGACAGCAGCAATGTGAATTTTGCACAGCAAATCCAACGGCTATATACCATTCTAACAACTCGTGATTCGATGGAAAATATACCAGCAAATGATGAGGCGAGATGCCGAATCACATTCTTCTGCAATTCATTGTTTATGGGCATTCCAAAATCTCCACCCTTGGAGAAAATGAAGGCTTTTAGCGTTCTGACCCCTTACTATAAAGAAAGTGTGCTCTACAGTGAAGAGGAGCTTAAGAGTCAGAATGAAGATGGGATCAGCATCTTGTATTATCTGCAGACAGTATACAATGATGACTGGAAAAATTTTATGGAGAGGATGAGAAGAGAAGGAATGGAGGATGACAATGATATATGGACCATAAAACTGAGAGATCTCAGGCTGTGGGCATCATACCGGGGCCAAACTCTTGCTCGTACTGTGAGAGGCATGATGCATTATGGTCGCGCTATACAGTTATTAAGTTTTCTGGAATCTCTACCATTTACTGGATCTAGAGGAGCAGAAGTAATGCCTGCAGAAGAAAGTGTATTTGTTGGAAACCATCGCCAAGATATTGCACGGATGAAGTTCACATATCTGGTGACCTGCCAAAACTATGGACACGACAAGGAAACAATGGACCCTCGTGCAGATGACATACGATATTTAATGGAAGAATACGATGCCCTTCTTGTAGCATATGTTGATGAAGTCTGGGAGAAAGATGAGCATTACTCTGTTCTCACTAGGTATGATCAGGCACTGCAGAAGGAAGTAGAAGTCTACAGAATCAAGTTGCCAGGTCCTTTCAAGCTCGGATGTGGGAAGCCCGAGAACCAGAACCACGCAATAATTTTCACGCGAGGGGATGCACTCCAAACAATAGACATGAACCAAGACAACTACTTTGAGGAGGCTCTCAAGATGGGAAGTTTGTTGGAAGAATTCGATGCTTGTTATGGTATCAGGAAGCCCACAATAGCTGGTGTAAGAGAGCACATATTTACTGCTTCGGTTTCATCGCTTGCTTGGTTCATGTCCGCCCAGGAAACTGGTTTTGTTACTTCGGGACAACGCGTTCTGGCAAATCCTTTGAAAGTCCGGATGCATTATGGGCATCCAGATGTCTTTGACAGGATTTGGATCTTAACACGAGGAGGGGTCAGCAAGGCTTCCAGGATGATTAACATTTGTGAGGACATCTTTGCAGGTTTCAATTGCACTTCAAGAGGTGGAAACATCACGCACCATGAGTACCTGCAGATTGGAAAAGGAAGGGACGTGGGACTGAATCAGATATCCATGTTTGAAGCTAAAATTGCAGGCGGGAGTGCAGAGCAACTTCTCAGCCGAGATGTATACCGATTAGGCAATAAACTGGACTTTTTCCGGATGCTTTCCTTTTACCATTCCACTGTGGGATTTTACCTCAGCAACGTTATTGTGATCTGGACTATGTATACAATATTTTGGGGGGATTTATATATGGCACTCAGTGGTGCGGAGAACTTCCGTATGGGTTTGCACAGCAATGACATCAGAGCAGTCTTAGAAATACAATTCCTGCAACTAGTGCTGATGACTGGATGCCCAATGATTGTTGATGGCTCAGTTGAACGTGGAATCTTTTCAGCTCTCTGCGACTTTTTCATCTCACAGTTGCAGCTCTCCTCTCTTTTCTATACATTCTCCATGGGAACTCGAGCCCACTTCTTTGGACGGACTATTCTTCATGGAGGTGCAAAGTATCGAGAAACTGGGAGGGGTTTTGTTGTGATGCACCAGGGTTTTGCCAGTAACTATAGACTATATGCTCGAAGTCACTTCATAAAGGCTATTGAGCTGACAATGGTGCTGACTCTCTATTCTTTCTTCAGCCCTTTGTCGAAGGCTACATTCTTTTTCATAGACACGAGCATCACCGGCTGGCTCCTGGTTTTCTCATGGATATTTTCTCCCTTTATCTTCAACCCTTCTGGCTTTGATTGGCTCAAGACTGTCAATGACTTTGACGAATTCTTGAAATGGATTTGGTGCTCTGCTGGGGTATTTTCAAAGGCCGAAGAGAGCTGGGAGAGATGGTGGTATGAAGAGCAGAGTCATCTATGGAAAACTGGCTTCTGTAGCAAGTTGCTAGAGATTGTTCTGGTCTCACGCTTCTTCTTTTTCCAATACGGGATAGTATGCCAGATCCAAATAACTTCAAGAAATAGGAGCTTGATGATGTACTTGCTATCATGGGGACTTGTTGCTGCAGTTTTTGCTATGCACGTAATAAACTCCAATGCACACAAGAGATACGCCATGAAAAGGCATATATACTATCGGCTTTTTCAGGCAATTGTCATCACACTGTCAATTTTGGGAATATCGGCCCTGTTCAAGTTTACAAACATCACATTCAGGGACCTGTTCTTCCTCCAACTGTCGGTGGTTCCAACTGGATGGGGCTTGGTTTTGATAGCCCAAATTCTGAGACACTATTTGGAGAGAAGTTCTCTGTGGGATATTGTGGTTACAGTGGCTCGGCTGTATGATCTCCTGTTTGGCGTCATTGTTATGGCACCCGTGGCTATACTCTCGTGGCTTCCAGGATTCAACTCGATGCAGATAAGAATCCTGTTCAATGCGGCTTTTGGCCGGGGCCTCCATATCAGTCAAATGCTTTCAGGGCGCATCCCAAATTCACACTCGTAAGTGCTGCTGATTTTTCCAAAGCAACTTTTTGCAAGCATCCGTTGCCATTGTTCATGTAGTCCAATTTAATGTTGCACAAGATAGCAATTACATTGACCCGCTCGTCTTGACGGATGCAGATTGCACAAGACTCGGTAGCTGAAGTTACACCAAGTGATCAAGAGCTTGCTGAAAGGAAATAACTTTCAGCTCTGCATAAGTTGTCTCATAACTGATGAGATTAATTGATTTGCCTATCCTCGCATATGAACATATTAAATACAGAAGAAACTACCTTAGAGCTTTTACAGGTAATATAGAGAAGAAATACAACTTTAAAAACATATCTCTATTTAAGGCAAAAACAGAACGGATTTGTTTATGGTTGGATCTAGGTGGGTCCAGCTGATGTGTAGAATAGAGAGAGAGTTCGGCTGTTACATACTATAGTTGGAACTTGGAACATATGCAAATTGGAAACACTATAGAGGCACACCATGCAGACCCAATTTAAAAATAAAATCTATTAGACATGTTACTTTTACCTCTTTTGGAGACAATATTGATACAGTGTATTAAAAAGTTTTGGCCGTGGCCAGTAAGTCAAAAGTTTCTAGAGCTTCACTCCGAACTCACATCTTTCAGAGTTAATCTTCCAGTATAAAGATTGAAGATAATTTGGCCAAAACAATGCACTAGCTAATAAACACTCAACATAAACCTGATCTTGTAGTAGAGTTGCTCAGCATACAAGCAACATAAACATGCATCATTAATGCAAAGACTTCGTTGAAACACCTGGTTGTTATTATCGCCTATATGGAACAAATATACCAGATACAGAAGAGGCATAGGTACGAGAAATGCCCAAGTATTCATAGCAGCAGTATCAACAAAAATACCCACTACTATGAAGAATTCATATAATCTGCACATGAACCGCAAAACCCACCCAAAAGTCAGCAGCATCAAACATAATTAGAAACTATAGGCTGTATTATTGAACAATTGAGAAATTATGTTGCAATATTGTGTCCCAAAAGATAAGTACTACAGATTTTACTTTTAATACATCCTTGCCGACCATATCACTAAGGCTATAGGCCATCTGCTTCTCTCCCACATTTGCAGATTTAAGGCTATAAATTGCATTCGTGCGTTTTCAATGAAGCCATTACTATTATATCATTTGCAGTCGGATAAAGGGTAAAAACATTTACAATTGTTCTGATCTCTGGACGCCATCTCATTTGCAGATATAAACAAGCAGCTTCACTGCCTAATGCACATTTAGGGGAGGATGGCTTCGAGAATGGCATTTACAATCGAATAAAGGGCAAACATTTACAATTGTTCTGATCTCTGGACGCCTCATGTGTACCTATGAACAGCTTCACTGCCTAATGCACATTTAGGGGAGGATGGCTTCAAGAATGGGATGTGGATAAGCAGTTCACATGATAAATGTATAACAAGTAACACTGACTGAGGACTCTTCAAATAGATCCATAAATGGCCATCACCGAAAAGGAAGAGTAATAAATCTTACACATAACAAACAAGTATGACATGGCAGAAAGAGTGGGGAAGGATAAGAAAGAATTTTCCCTGTAAAACGCTGCAATCTTAATCAAGATCTCTAAGAACCACAAAAAAGATTTCCAGGATTTCCAGAAAATAACCCAGAGAGCCTTGAAAACAGAAAACTCAAACCAAATACCAATGCGTCAAAGGCTACGACTTTTGTTTGAACTGAAATTAAAACGACATCACAATCAGAATCGGTAAATCTTTTTTTCTCATGCAGGGCAACCTCGTGCCATGTCAGAAGGTGTCCTAAGATTTTCCTATCTCATCATCTGGCTGAAGGCAAAAAAAGACTTAGGGTGAATACAGGTCTTCCGACAGGAAACTTCAAATCTAGAAGACGGAAAAGCGGCAAAAACATACAAGCATCTGAGAAACATCCGATTGCGAATCAGAAAGAACGTAGCGAGTGAATATTTTGATCACTTGAAATAGAGATATCATCACTCACACAATACTCTCATCATTTTCATACAAATCAACGGACATACAAGAAACGAGAAGCTTAACGGTCAGCCGTGTAAATTTGATAGGAGAAAGGAAGAACGCAGGAAGAGTCACCGAGTTGGCAAACGCGATAATTTATAGGCTCTCATTGAGGCGGTTGAAACCCTACCCTAGATGAATTCCCATAAGTGACTTTTATTTGGAACATATTTTTTTGCACGTATTTGGTCCACTCTTATTTCTTAAAGACATACCAATTTATTCATTACATGCCATTATTTGATCAAATATCTCACGATGATATAATTTTTTTATTACATATATATTTTAAAATATTTCACAATGTATTATTTAATATTAAAAATAATACATTATCTTTCTTGAATATTATGATTAGTATGAGTCATACCATGTATTATTATATATATTATCAAATAATGAAATGGATCTAGCTAATTCATAAAAAAATAATTTTATTAAATTAAAATAATATGCAAAATAATGTATTGTTTTTAAATATTTTATAAAAATATAATAATTAAGTACTAAATACAAAATTATTATTATATTATATTTCGTAAAAATATTAATGCCTGATAAATAAAAAAAATTATAAAAATGGAACTGTTAAATAATAACTAAAAGAATACATCATCTTAATTTTGTAAAAGTTTTATTCTATTTATGTAATTATCCTCATTTTTATTTAGTATTTACTTAATATTTTAATTTCTTAATTTTTCTTCTAAATAATTTAACGAAGGGAAAAGAGATGGTTTAAAAATCTTTTTTCTCCATCTCGTTTTCTTCTCTTCCTTCCTCGTTGGTTTGTCTCTCTCTTTGCCTCTTCGGCGTCGCCATATTGACACGTTTGGTTTCCAGTCGCGGTTGCTACGGATTAGCTCCAATGCCCATCATCAAGCGCGTGCTTCTGCAGAGCAATGAAATCGGAGAGGATTCCGGTCGGCACCGTCGCCACCACCTACACAGCAGCAGACAGCCGCGCATCGGCCGCGAAGAAACCTCTGAAGAGGAAGAGAACGAGGAAATAGGAGAAGGAGGAGAAGGAGAAGAGTACGGGCAGAAGGACATCAAGGATGATGAAGTAGGAGGAGAAGGAGGGGAAGACGAAGTGGGCGGAGAAGCTGAAGGACGAGGAGAACTCGAAGGTGTCATGCTCTTGCATACTCTCTTTCGTCTCTCGACATTTCTCTTTGTGTTGCTTTATTTCTATGAGCTGGCTGGTCCTGTCACTTGAATTCTGACAGTGCCTTAGCCGACCTCTGAAGGGATTTGCTTTTTTTCCTCAGATTCTGAAGATAGTCCGTCCTCTAGCTCTGGGGAGAAACCTGAGTATGTTCTCTCTCTCTCTTGCCCCCTCCCTCCCTCTAACATTGCTCTGAGCACTTCGATCTTCTTCGCTTCGATTCTTGTGCGGTGCGCCAAGTCAGTGTCCACGTGGATTCGTGCTATTGGAGCGTTTCTGATCTCTTTTACTGCGATCTGATACTGTTAACTTTATCATTGTATTCGACCGATTGGCGGATGGCGGATGGAGTAAAATTCTTGGTTGTTGATCTGTTGCGCAGTTATACTAGTCATACTGTGATGAATAAATATTTCAAGCTTCTGGGTGACGAAGGTGTGCATCATTCTCTGCCTTGGCGCGAATAGTTATATTAGTTGACATTTGATGGATCCTGAAGTTAGTTTGCCAACTTCACTCAATTTCAAGTCATTCTAACTTTCACTTGACACGCGAATAGTTCGGATAGTTTGGTCTCTTGGTTTCAGAGACATCTTCTTGACACGTGAACTTTCACTTCATATTAGAAGTTTTAATAGGTTCTTGAAGCATATATATCTAAGAATAGGTGTCTAGACCTGTGCATATCAGCAGGAACCACGGCTAGAAAATTCCTCTGGCAACTTTAATATTTGCTACTGGTTAAACTATTAAAATTCAGAAAATATGCTAAGATATGCACATACCTTGAGTTCAGGGATGGATTTAGGGGTAGCTTAATTTGCTTGATATTCCTTAAATTAGCTTAATTCTCCCTCCTATGTTCATATATATAGTCTCTTATGAATTTTCGCTCCCATAGGACAAACTTTCTGGATGGTTTGTGCTTGAGAACTCGAGATGTATCATGCTCGTAAGAACAATACAGCAGATAACAATATATATTTGGTTGATAATACAAGTGATTGTAAATTATATGTATATAGCCTTTCTTATCTTAATTAATTTGTACTGCATTGCTAGAAACATACATCTGCTCATTGCAACCTGCATATGTTTGTCATTGTGAAGGCATATGTATTGCTCTCCGATGAAGAAATAGTGTGGCTTTGGCCTTAGCTTGTTTACTACTGTTTTTTTCCTGAAATATATCTTGCCCAGGGTGTTGTGGACTTGTGCTGGTCTTTGAGACCTCAACAGGACTTGAACACATGGGATATAAGAAGAGAATTGTGAAGGAAAACTGTATTGGTTTTGTTTTGAATTCCCATGGTGTAAAAGTGAGATCCTCTCTATGTTGCTCAGTTAGGAAAGGACTAACTGGAGAAAAAGAATCATCCCCGCTTCCTGTAACAATATAAGATCATTTTTTCTTTGGAAATTTACTGACTTCCGCAATGTCACATCAAAGGCTACTTTTCATATTTATGGAAGTTTTCTTCTACTATATTTAAGGAAGTCTTCTCATTTGCCACACTCTGTCAACATTGTTATGTAGTAAAAACTTGTTTTGTTGTGGAAAATAGTTGATGGTAAGCATTTAACTGTATGTAGCAAGTTTGAGCCATTTTGCTGCAAATTGGTTACCAGCATCTGGCAACATGACTTTTGGAATGAATGTAGATCAGAACTTTCAAATCAGTGTATCTTTGCCTCTTGATATCTAATCTCTATATTTTGCAAAGTACATGTTGAAGGCATGTATATTTCTGGTTTCATGTTTCAGAGTCTACTCCTAAATGAATAATTTGAGCTGTATTGGCGTGAAATCTTTCATGCAATATCAATATCTTGTTGTGCATAGGGCTAAAAAACTTACTGTTTTCTCTTGGAAACTCGTCTATGGAGTACAAATTGACCATAGAGTGATACTTGGGACAATTCATATAGTGGGTCTAAATTGTTGCAAATGTTTTACTTTGGTTTTAATTGCCAAGCTTTTTTCTTAAATTATCACCATTTTGTACTTCTCTCACTCTGAGTATTTGTTTTAAATCCTATTTTCAGGTTTATTTATATTGACCTTACTGAGATCCGAAAGGAAGTTCAATGCCCTATTTGTCTAGGTAACATTTTCTTTATACTTTCTCAGATGTGGTAATACTGTGCCTAGATATTTACAGAAATGCTTGTCCCTACAAATATTATTTTTTAGTATCTGAACTCTTGGTGTTGCCAACCAGTCACAAGTAGTTTGTCACTTGTGTGCTCATGTTGCCAATGTCTAAATTGCAAGACAAAACTACTTTTGGGATTTCTAACCTTTTTGCTACTAAATATTTTTGCCAAGTACAATAGATAAGTCTCTTATATCATTTGTAAAGCATTACCATTTGGATCATTGAGAAGTTCAGTGGAATGTTCTTTTATTAATCTCTATAAATATTATTATAGATTTGAAAATTTATTTTCACCAAGTATCAGAAAATTGATTTCTCTCTGGTACAATTTATGGCAGCTATAAAGGTCTCTGAGCCCAGTTAGATTTTACTTTTGACTGTTGCTTTGTTCTTCCATATCTTCAAATGGGTTTCAGTTCTATTTCTTTGAATGAGGTAAAATGTGTTTATTGTCTTCTACTCCATTTGTTTGGAAATTTTTTTAACAGGCTCTGCAGTAAACCTGCCATTGAACTCGTAGAAGTTGTAGTAGCACATACAGGAATGAGTTATTCATTTCACTGCTTTACATTGATAGACCTTGAATTCATACCAATGATTTTTGTTATAAATACTGAAAATTTCAATGGCGTCTGCTTCCCCTGCAATGTTTAATATACTTCTACATGGGGTCATTTCATGTGTTGCAGTTTGCAGCGCCAACCAAAAAGACAGGGAAACGATTCTTATGATCTTGTTGTTAATCAACAAAACCAACTTTGATCAACTTGAACAACATTAGCTCTCCTCTAGCATGCATATCTTGTCATGTTAATGTCACATCACAAACATTTTTACCAGTGAATTATTTCTTAATGATAACAGGAATCATCAAGAAAACCCGAACTGTGATGGAATGCTTACATCGCTTTTGCAGGGATTGCATTGATAAATCCATGCGGTTGGGGTATGTCAGAAAACCAATGCTGTGATTTGTCTACAGAACACCTTTAATTGCCATGCCCAAGAAAACTAGTTGATAAAACATTATTTTAGAATGTTAACCAATTTATGTTTGTTTCATCCTTGCCGAAGGAACAAAGAATGCCCTGCTTGCCGGAAACACTGTGCTAGCAGACGCTCTTTGCGAGATGATCCAAAATTTGATGCTTTAATTGCAATCTTATATCCAGATATTGATAAATATGAGGAGGAGGTATTGTGTGTTTCTCTTTCTCATTCTAGTGTTCTTTATACTATCTATCACACTAAGAATTATTTATTTTTCCTAAATTGTTTGGTTAGGAATTGGCTTTGCATGAAGGAGAGAAAACACGCAATGAGGAGGTGGGATCTCTTCTCCTTGTTTCTGTTGGGTGCATCTGTCAATTCCATGCATGTTTCATCATAAGACAGATTATTCTTAACCATATACATACATATAAAAGGCCCTTTCACAAAAATATCATACCTGACTGAAGGATGTCAGGCTGCAGCACCAAGTTGAAAAAGCTTTCCATTGTCTCAGCTGCAACTTGATGGAGAAAAAATCGCATCCTAAGTTCAGTTTGGAGTCTACTGAGTGAAAAATGATACCCTTGTGTCCTTTCTATGTGCAGATACAGGCGTCCATTGCAGAAATCTTTCAACGACAAACTGAAGCACTATCTAGACCACGAGTGATGGGTAAAGATGCAGCTTCAGGGTTTGTGCCCAGACCACAACGTAATCTGAGAACTGCTCATTCAAGAAGAAAGAGAAATTCCTGTGCTGCTGAACCTCATGCATATGAAGACGATGAGGAGGAAATCGGTGATAATGGCGGTAAAGGCTCTTCTTCAATGGATGAAAGCCCCATAGAAGTAAGACGGAGAAAGAAGAGGAAGCACACAGGAGCAAGGTCCTCGCTGCCTTCTTCTTCAGCAGATGGTGGGTCGTTGCAAAATGAGACTGAAGCAAATAAAGAGAGCCGTAGGATATCTCCAGGACCCGTGTGGAACCCTGAAATGCTTGCTTGGGGCAGAGGCGGAACTAGGAGTAATACAAGGCATGGAGGTGCAAATGGTAGCAGTAAAACTTCCCGTAACACCCGATTATCCAAGTTAATCGAGCATCTCCGCAGCTCAGAGGAAACCAATGAGGTTTGAAACATGCTATTGGCTGTTGTTACTTTATGATTTACATGAATGAGATTTTGTTGGCAGCACTAAGGGAATAGATTCAACATGAGAACAGGTAACAAAAATAGACAAAAGGTATATGTGTGCCAAAAGATACATAATTTACTTAATATGTAGACTGTGAATTATCGATTCAGGGTAGACTATTTTACCAGTTGATAATGGTATGATATGAGCACCTCCCAGGTGCTGCCCATGTGGCTTCAATGTGCCCCTCTGACTTGTTCATTAGACCAATAGTCATTATGTTATGATGGGTCTTTGCAGGTTGACATTCATTTTATGCTTGTTTCCTTGGATAAGAAAGCTATGCCAGGCCTGAGGCTGCCACATGTTCACTGCCGGTCGAGTTTGATGATTAGGCACTTGCATGAAGTGGGTGTGATTTTGCTCAGTTGAAACTTTACATCCTTGATGATTCTTTGGAACTAATGGACTATACGTTTCCCTTGATATTTGCAGTACATTGCTCTCCAAACAGCTCTGCAAGCAAGCGATGTGGAGATCCTGGTTCCAAGGAATTTATGCAGACCAAATTTGACCTGCTCAACCTTCCTGGGTGAAGATGGTGGCCACTCTTCCTTGGAGGTTAATGTCACTGAAGAAGAGCTGCAGCTGGTGGAAGAAACGGAAACTCTAGCAAGTATTAGAGCCAATTACTCGTCTACCAATAAACATTTGGTGAGTAATCAGTAGACGCTCTCCATTTTCAGTTGTATAAATCCATTTGTTTACTCTCCCAAGCATAATTTGTTTTCTCGCTCTATAGATTCTAGTGTACCGGCAAAAGAAGAGTCCAGCAATTTCATGACAGTTGCAGTTGGTCACGATGGCCAGCAAATTGAAGCCATGTAGATATTGAGAGTTGAGTGCCAATACATTTGTAGCATTGATGGGCTGGGCAACTAACTGCAACTGCAACGAGTGATTATTCACTATTTAGGCGGTTATGCTTGAAGGTACAGTGATATGAATAATGTTACATTGAACGGAGGGGCCATGGCATGATTCTCGTGCATCTGGATGATATGATGTTTTAGGGTTTAGTTGCATTAATTTTTACTAGTAGATGGAACACAGCAAAAAAGAACTAATATGAGGTGGTCTGCTCTCGCTTTATTTATTGTATTGGGTTGGTGATGAAATGAATATAAACATGCTACAGCTGACATCATACAGTGCAAGAAATAAATGACCTGACCTTGACCATTCATTACTATATCAAAATGTCTTCTTCCCTAATCCAAATTGTGCCGCTTCCCTATACAACTCGTATTTTCATTTCCTTCCCCCACCCGTTTTCAAATTCAGTTCCGCATGGTTACATAAAGCGGCATAGCTGCCAGGGAAGGGACTTTGCCATGGTTAGAGATTCCTCTCCAATGGCGGAAGTCAAGTACAATGATCACCATGGAGAACCTAAGCTAAACATGAGGCTGAAATCGCTCTCCATGCCGTGCCATTCAAGTTCTGAAGTCAAGATTGTCGTCGGTAAGGCAAAGGCACGCGGAAACATTCAAAATACGCCCCGACCTCATCTGTTGTTTGATGCTCCCGAGAGTGTACACCGGGTTGCATAAGAAAATGAGTTTTGTTTATTATGCTAAATAAGAAAGTGAGTTTGGTGTATACACCGGCTGTATGCAGCAGAATCTTTACCTGCATCATTGAAAAGTCAAAACCGCCCATCCCCTGTTTTCTCCTCTCGGCAGCTTCCCCATTATCCCATTCATTCGTACTGTCTCTCTCTCATAGTCAGCTCGATTTTTGCAAGATCAATATCATCCCTCTCTTGATCCTGAGCGATATATCTTTATCTTCTACTGGTAGCACCATGATGGGCAGAGAAATTCTGCAGCGGATGAAGGTCAGTGACAATCCTCCTCTGTATGTTAGAAACTTCTTAGGAGCTGGATTTTGGTTATCATGTCCTCATCTTACTCAGTTTGTAGTTTATTTTCTCAACTACTAATTGACCCTTAATTCATAAGTCGTAAAATTGAAATCGCGGGCTCCTTGTACGGGCGGTCCAATCAAATGCTTTATCTGCACACACCTGCTCTGCTTTTGAAATGGTGAAGACAGACTCAAAAGACAGTAGTTAAAATAAAGTTGTAACTTAGATTGGAGGGGCTTTTTTTTCTCCTGCGAAAAAAAAGCTTCAAATTTGATCAAGCTTCAAATGCCCAGCAGACCTGCTTGTATATGTTGAGGATCAATTCTGAGGATTGTATTTGTTTACCATTTATAGGTAAAAGCTGGGTTTGTCAATACACCTGACACAGGAAAAGGCAAAGGTAAAATTCTCAAGCACATAACGCATGGCTATCACCTGGTCAAGGGCAAGACTAACCATGCCATGGAAGACTACGTTGTGTCCGATTTCAAGCAAGTCCAAGGGAAAGAACTGGGTTTATTCGCGATATTTGACGGCCATTCAGGTCACGATGTCGCTAACTACTTGCAGACCCATCTCTTCAGCAAAATTTTGGATCAGGTTAGGCATGTTGATTCTACTATTGAACTCCATTGACTTTAATTGTGTGGATAGACTATTCAATTTGAGAAGATGCTGCTGTTTTCATGGTGTAATGAACCTCAGCCTGACTTTTGGACGGAAACTGAGGATGCTATAAGGAAAGCTTATCGAGATACAGACAATGAGATCCTTGAAAAGGCAATGGTGTTGGGAAAAGGAGGATCGACCGCAGTGACTGCGATTCTACTCAACGGAGAGAAGCTCGTGGTGGCAAATGTGGGAGATTCACGCGCTGTCATATCTAGGAACGGTGTGGCTAAACAGCTCTCAGTTGACCACGAGCCAAGCAAGGAGAAAAGACTGATCGAGAGCCGAGGCGGATTTGTGTCCAATCTTCCAGGTATGTACCTCAGTATCTGACTTAAGAGCTTGCAGAATTGACTAGAACATGGAAGAGATGTGAATTGGAGATGAAGTGTGGGACTGATAAGTGTTGTTTGTGTTTCCAGGGGATGTTCCGCGAGTTGATGGGCAGTTGGCAGTGGCAAGGGCATTCGGCGATAAGACCCTGAAGATCCACCTGAGTTCAGAACCCGATGTGAAAGTAGAGATAATCGAGAATGATGTTGAGTTCATGATTCTGGCTAGTGATGGGATATGGAAGGTTAGTCGGTGACACTTGTTCAATATCCAACCTCATCAACCACCTTGGAGAATAACCTTGAACATCTTTGCAGGTTATCACCAATGAAGAAGCAGTGACCTTGATAAGAAACATCAAGGATGCCCATACAGCAGCAAAGACTTTGATAGATCACGCTCTGAGTTTGAAGAGCAAGGATGACATATCATGCATAGTGGTCAGGTTTCAGCATTGAAAGGGGAAACCCTTGTTCTTCATTCACCTACATATTGGAAGAAGAAGAAGAAAAAGGGAATGTGAGCTGAATTGAGCGGTGGGTAGTTGTTGATGGTTCTCTGTTTCTACATTTTTTACATGCAGAGTCTGTGGGATTGTTTGGGACAACACTCTTGCCAAGCTAAGTATTACTCCATATGCAAAGTCATTTCTTTTTGTACAAATGGGTCTTATTTCCTTGTACTACAGGTGCAGAAGTCCATGGACGAACCAACTGGTGATCAATCTCTTCTGGGCCTACTGGGCTTAAAATCAATCCCCACTTGTAAACATTGTGACAATCAGTAGAATTTGGCAGGGAAACCACCATAAAATTTGTAGCCAACTCTCTGGTTCATCGGAAACCGTGTAAAACAGGCTGCAGGTTCACCAGATTCTTCAATCCCTCTTGTTGTTTTGCGGAGATAATTACAAACCGGGAGATCGAAACATGGGGCAAGGATAGCGGTCTCCACTTCAACTGCTACAACCAGTGCAAACAAAGATCAGCAAGCATACCTGCACCATGCACCGTGTACGGTTTGGGTTGGGGCTATGAAACGCCAAACGCCAAACCAGAAAGTGGAATCCAAATCCGTTACAGCACACAAGACCGTTCGATTTGTCTCGTAATCCCTGGGCAATACCATACTTTATTTTGTCCTACGTTTATCTTCTTATTACACATACTAGCCACATGTCATTTGGTTTTGTCATCTTGTTCCCCGTGTATATATGCCAATCACATCCATAAATAGCATTAGGGCGATATTCATACCATGGGCATGCATCCACTGGCATAATCCTGAATAATATCATAATATATCACTTACATTATGATATTCAATATAAGTTACCTTCGTCGTTGTGTTAGCCCGGGCAGGTGTTGGCAAGCTCGACCCAGGTGTGCTATTCGATGATGTTCGGGGGATCTACAAATTAAAAATTACCCAGGTGAGGTGTGATGAGAGAATAAAAGGGAGTATATCGTAAGGCAGAGGGAATTGCCTGAAGGCGCCACCTATTGTGATTTGCATGATGATCCCAAATACAGAGCAGCCACGCACATATGCTCTCATACACTCCACCACCCCTCATCTTTGTCATCATCCCTTCCCTTCCCTTTCTTTCTCTCTCCCTCACCCTCAACATATCTGTATCTATAAAAAGCCTAGCCAGCCTTTGCCCACTTCCATATCCATATGGCTCTTCCCCTCTCTTCTTCAATCCTCTAGTCTGCTGTATATATATAGCCCCATACTGAAAAGCGATCGATCCACAACATGGGTAGTGTTTGTGCAGAGCAGCACAAGTTGCACTACCTCCTCAGTCCCAGGAGCAAGGCGGTGGCCGGCTGCCTAGATATCCCACCCAGGAAGCTCCTCAGCCTCCGTAACGCCGCCGCCTCCTCCCCAGAGGCTGACATGTTCTTGGACTCCCCACGGGGTTTCGACAAGTTCCTGCCCTATAACAGCAGCCTCGGCAGCGACGATTCTGATGACTCCGAGCTGGACTCCGACCCCTACTCGTCCGACCACTTCCGCATGTACGACTTCAAGGTGAGGCGGTGCACCCGTAGCCGCAGCCATGACTGGACCGACTGTCCCTTTGCTCATCCCGGAGAGAAGGCCCGCCGCAGGGACCCCAGGAGGTTCGTCTACTGCGGCACTGTTTGCTCAGAGTATCGCCGTGGCTCATGCAGCCGTGGAGATAACTGCGATTTTGCTCATGGCGTCTTTGAGTGCTGGCTCCACCCATCAAGGTGTATATATATATATATATATCTCATGTGCCCTAATCCTCTACATATAGCATGTGCACGGAGGAAATTATCTAGAATTTCGTGGGACAGTAATTTGTTTCTTGCACTGTATAGGTATCGGACTGAAGCGTGCAAGGACGGGAAGAACTGCAAGAGGAAGGTGTGCTTTTTCGCTCATTCGCAGCGAGAGCTCCGCATTCTCCCTCTACAGCCCGATAACTCCCCGGTGGATCCCACCGATAGGGGCGGTGGAAAGTACCAGAGCTCTGGAGGGCACCCGCTGATGAGCGGTGGCGCCACATGCTGCCTCTTCTGTCGTCAGCCTTCCGCAGCCAACACATCCCCGACCTCCACCCTCGTGAGGTTCTCTGGCCACCTCTCTTCCCCACCGATCTCCCCATCCGGATCACTCTCGCCGCCCCTCTCCCCTATGAGTAAGCACCGCTCCTCACTCGGAGGTCCCTCCACTCTTTCCCGCTACGCTGAGCGGCCCTCCGACTCGTCTCCGGGATACAATAAGGACTTGCTGATGAGCGAGATCATGTCCACACTGGACTGCATGAAGGTTAGTGACGAAGTCGCTCACGGCCCCTCGCGTAACCGGAGAAACGTTACTAGTACTCCATGGCTAGACATGTCATTTCTTGGTGACGAACATTCGACACAGTTCATTCTTTCACCGGCGGCCGGAAGCCCCCCTTCGATTCCCCGAAACCCCTTTGCGTTCCCTGATGACGGTTCATCGGAACTCTTTGATAACCACAAGCTGGTCAATAACAACAGCAATGCTGGGCATGGACTGGGTGCTGCCTCATCGGATCCTGATCTCGGGTGGGTCAATGATCTTCTGATGTAGATCGGCAAGTACTTGAACTAGTTGATGATTTCCGGAGCGATTGATGAGTGTGCGCTTGGCGATGCGTGGATATACACGTCTATATGTAAGTAGCACTTAGCACGATCCGATGCGTGCCGGATGATGACTTATTATTATCAGGTTGATCATGCTAGCAGTCGGTTGTTCCGACTTGTTAAATATTTTGTCTTTTGGGGACAGTTCATGTTTAATGTTTCCGTGTGGATTGTTGACTGGTGAGGGATGCAGTGTAGGACACCGTCGACCAAGTGAGCTTCCATGTGCAAGTGTCATACTGAGTCTGGTTTTGTCTGTGTCCAAATAAGCCAGAAGCTGGCGATTTGATTTAATTTGATGTTAAGTGAGAATATTAATAATTAATATTTGCATGTACATATAAATATATATATATATGGATATGAGGAATGATTTCATTTTCTTATTCATGGGCAAGTGTGTATAGAGAATCTCTTTTGCCACTCGGGCAGCATGCAACGTTGTTCCCTAGCCACCTCATTTACATGTGTTTTGTACCCAGAATAACCATAATATGATATAATAAAATAATTGGATAAACCCCTTTGGATTTTGGGTGAGAGAGAGATGGTTAGGTACATGGTGTCCATTTTGGATCATCCATCAATATAACATGGGAAAGTGGGAATCAAGTTTTTCATGACCCAACATAAGATTGACATGACCAAACTTCAAACATGTCTTGAAGAGCATGGACACTGTTGTAGCATGATTTTCTTGTGGCATTCACCATTATTTATATATATATATATTCAGAATGTCAAAAGGAATGGCAATGAAGTGAAAATGGTCTTTTGATATGATAGCCATGTTTTTTTTTTCCATTTTTACGTGCAAAAATATTTTCGGTCGGACCGATATACTAAATATTGTTGGGTCTAATTGGCTTAGCATAAGGCCCATCGAATCCTGTCGAGCTGGTCACAAGTCATGGCATCTTCTCTAAGCAAAAGCAAGCTCGATACACTACCCATACGGTCTTGCGGTCTGGTTGCAACTCGAGTTGAGCTCGAGTGCATCTGTGGGTCGGTGCGTGACCCGGTTTGGTTGCGCTGGCACTGTGATCAATGAGCAGGAGAGCGATCTAGTCTGGATATGGAGCGGGCCATGGATAAAAGGAAAAAATGGCGTCTCCTTGCTAATTGCTTAAGGACGAAGCACTTACTATACTAATAAAGTCAGTTGAAATGAATAGATATCCACTAACCTAGAGAAAGTTTCCGCTTTCCTCTTTTCTATTATTGCCTTCCCATTCGCACACGGCTGCTACCAAACCCTACACGGAGCTCTCCAATTCCTGGAACATCGTCTATTCCGAGCAATTCTTACGACCATGTCGGGCAGGACTAGAGCAGCGCCTAGGAGACCTACCTACGCACCGAAGACTGCCCCTGCCGCGGTCGCGCCGGAGAAGAGGAAGCCGGTCTTCACTAAGGTCGATCGCCTTCAACCGGGGACCAGTGGCCACAACCTGATCGCGAAGGTCGTCAACTCGAAGGACGTCCCTACGAACGCCCGGGCCAATCGGTCGTTTTCGTCAAAGACCATGCTGTCCCGACCAGTGGCTCGCATTGCTGAATGCCTGATCGGTGATGAGACTGGGTCGATTGTGTTCACTGCGCGGAACGAGCAAGGTCCGAGTTGCATACTATTTACTGCTAATTAGCTTGTTAAACCTATCTTGCTTAATAAGTTCTCCTCTATCTACGTTACCTCTGCGGTTTAAATTGAAAATTTCTGAATCTACTAGCTGCGATGTTGCTTGCTGAACCTGATATCCCTAGTAATACATGGAAATGAACAAGAGGTTGAAGCTTTGTGGGCTACTGTGAGCATCCGTTTGATCCTTTCGGCCGAAGCTTTGGCCGATCAAACTGGGTCTTACTATGCATCCATTACCTCTGGTCTCGATCAAGAATTGTTTTTTTTTGTTTTACCACGGTAAAGTCTCTCTCTTTCTTCCTATTTGTCTTGAGCAGTGTGAAAGGGATGAACCTTAGCTTAGGACGATGCTGTGCAGTGTGCTTGGTTGTTTCCTTTGCTAATTTCAATTCTATAAGGAATGGATGTGGAATCTGTCATATTTACTCACTGGCCCAACAATTCTTCACTGTTAAGTAGAATCACTGAATAGATGCTCATGATATGACAGTATCATATAATGGAAGAAAGGTCTACTGATGGATCTCTTAAGTTCAATTTACTCAATTTACATATCTGTAAGCTTTCCTATGCAGTTGATATCATGAAGCCAGGCGCCACAGTGATTCTCCGTAATGCAAAGATTGATATGTTCAAAGGGACCATGAGGCTGGCAGTTGACAAGTGGGGACGTGTTGAACTTGAAGATACGGAAGCAGCTGGGAGTTTTGAGGTGAAGGAAGATAACAATCTCTCTCTGGTGGAGTACGAACTTGTGAACGTCACTGAAGAGTGACTTGCCATCAGCGCAGGGGGGAGTATCCTTGAAGCAGCCATATGTTTTATGGTTGTTTCATGGCCAATGAATTGTTAATTGGATGAGATACTGGTGAAATGACAAGTCCTTGTGTCTAGGAAGACAGAATTTTCAGGGCGTGCTATGTTAGATGAAGCCTTAGATTGATGGATGGTAGGGGTGGCGGTCTATGCATGAGAAGATAAATAATACAACCAAAGGGTCTGCCTGTGCTCTTCCCTGGCTAGATCAGATGGTTTGGTTCTGGCTTGTCTTTTTGTTGGAACAGATGTGCAAATAAACTTACCTACCATGCTTATATATCTTGATGTGAACTGTCTGTCCCAGGAAGTAAATCCCGTGTGTTTGTTTTTCTCGTATGGAAGTGTGTCGGCTCATCATCATGTTGAAGTACCCAAGTGTAAGGAAATGCCAACTTATATCAATGAATGTGGATTATCCTTTTGCATTTCTTTGTTGTCCGAGTGTCTCTGCATTATTCTTTTCCTCTCCTCTTATAAAAAAACGATTTTTATATTTTTATAAATTAAACATTATATTTAATATATGAAAAATGATATGATTTATAAGTTGACAAAATTATTTAAAATTTATATAATTATCCCATAAATTAACCCAAACACCACATCAAAATTTTGGTATTAATTAGGTAAATTCAAAAAAAAAATTGTACAAAAACAAAGAAAAAAAGGATGGAAGTTTGTAAATTTTCAATAATTTTAAAAAAATTATTTACTTAAAAAACACAAATAATTAAGCTATTGCTAATTCTTTTTATATTTTACTGAATAAAGTCAAGTTCAACCAAATTTCTATTTCCCTTAAAAAATTTTAAAATCCTAAATTTATAAATTAGTATAATCATTAAATTAAAATAGAAAATTGAGTAATATTCTTGTTAATTAGAAAACTAGTATTAACATAAAAGAGAAAAAAAAGTGTACTATATATAAAATAAATTTAGGAATCAAATATGGAGAAGGACGATTTTTTTTTTTTTTTTGCTCTTACCAAGATACAGATTTCCGACACGAAGCTTCTGCAGCATTGTCTCTCTGTTTCTTTCTCCTGAGCAAGTTCTGGACTGACAGTTTAAAAAGAGCGAAAGGGGGAACTAGTGGAGAAGAGGAAGAAAAGAGACGAGGAGGAGAAGGTGGAGATGGGGGTGGATTACTACAAGATCCTGGGTGTGGACAGGAATACGAACAACGACGACCTCAGGAGGGCCTACAGGAAGCTCGCCTTGAGATGGCACCCCGAATCCCGACAACCAGAGGAATGCCGAGGCGAGGTTCAAGCAGATTTCGGAAGCCTACGATGTAAGTTCATACGTAACAAACGCGTGTTTGTATGATGCCGTTGAATTTGACGTTGGAATCAGGAGTCTCCATGTTCTTTTTTCTTCCTCCTCGGTTGGTGAATTTTGTAAAAGAAAATATCATTTGTTTGCTCGGAGTGGACGTTTGATTGATTCTTCAGGTTCTTATATTGAAGACTGTGTAAATATGACACCGTTTTATTCCTTCTGAGCTGAAGTTATTTACTCTATATCAGGTGCTATGTGATCCGCGGAAAAGAGCAGCCTATGATCGGTTTGGCGAGGATAGCCTGAGGGGTCAAATGCCGCCACCTGGTGCTGGTGGAACAACCTACTTCCAAACAGGGGAGGGACCGTCAACATTTCGATTCAATACCAGAAATCCAGCTGATATTTTTGCAGAGGTCTTCGGCCACTCCAGCTCTTTTAGTTCTGGAAGAATGGGGGGTGGTGGTGGTAGGGGTGGCAGGAGGGGAGCGAGATCCTCGCGTAGCAGTTTTGGTGATAATACCTTCTCTTCTTCAACCCATCAGCATGCCCCCATGAAAGATCCAACTATCGAGACCAAAATGGCTTGCAGCCTAGAGGATATATACAAAGGCATCACAAAGAAGATGAAGGTCTCCAGAGATATTATTGATGTGACTGGGTAAGCATCTATTCTAATTTCTATTTCAACTGTTCATATTTTTTAGGGCCATATCTGGATTTAATCTCAGTCTGCAGTTGATAACCTTTACATGAATATTTTGCTCAGTCTCTCCTCTGCTTCCATTTAGAAAAACTACGCACGAGGAGGAGATCTTGGAAATTCAAATAACGCCGGGTTTGAAGGAGGGAAAGAAGTTCGTTTTCCATGGGAAGGGTAATGTGCGGCCCAATGCGATCCCAGCAGATCTTGCCTTCATACTCGATGAGAAGCCCCACAGTGTTTTCACTCGTGATGGGAATGACTTAGTCGTGACAAAGACTGTAACTCTCACAAAAGCCTAAGCTGGATGCACGGTCAGTCTCTTGACGCTGGATGGAAGGAACCTGTATGTTCCCATCAACAGTGTGATCCATCCCAACTACGTGGAGGTAGTTCCCGGGGAAGGCATGCCCCTTCTGAATAATCTGACCAAGAAGGGTAACCTGAAGATCAAGTTCAATATTAAGTATCCATCAAAGTTAACTACGGAGCAGAAGTTAGGGATAAAAAAACTCTTGGGTACTTACTATTAAGAGCGGTTGTGCATACACATCACATCTCAATAGTACGGAGTAAGTGTTGGCACATGTAAACAAGCCATTCAGTTTGAGGAATTTAGTAGAAGCAGCTTGTAACTAGTCCATGATATCATTTGTAAGTCAACAAGTTTTGAGCAATTCATTTTGAGGAATTTAGAAGCAGCTTGTAACTCTACCTACCTAACTAGTCCATGATATCATTTTTAAGCAATACTTACCTGCCCTAGAGAAACTAGCAGTTAATGGCATCTTTTGTGTGTTCATTTTCTCTCTTGTTCATCTTTAACCTCACCTCTATACTCAAAGATCTATCACTTGACGCTACAATTCTCTGTAATCTTCTGGTGGGTGCTAGTCAATCTTCTTCTTCTTCTTCTTCTTCCTCTAATCTTGAAATCAACCTTCATCGCTCGCACGTTGTTGCAGTTCTTTAACAGCATATATAGAGACTACAGCCTCCACAGAACATTGGGTTTTAGTACAACAGTGCGGGAAGTCACTCTACCACTTATTGGAGGAAAACAAGCATCCATTCTGCCATTCATTCAATAACCAGTTCTTCATTCTCTACCTTGTAATGCGTCATGGCCACCCAACCGAAATGTAATAATGCTAATTAGTCAATCATGTAGTCTATAGGCACTATAATATTAGATTTGAAGATGCCTTCCATGGCAGACTCGTAACAGAGCGTATAGTAGTTCATACTTCATCATTCCATCACGTAAAAGATGAGAACCATTCCCAATCAAGTCAACCAAGAACTAAACAAGAATCCCAATAAGCGATTCCTCCTTGGAAATTTGTCTCTCAGAGCCTCACCTAGCAGCAGCAATCGGAAGGAAAACCGTTTAAGCAGCAGACTCACGAATTCTCCTCGTTAGGCTTTGTCTCATTCTGTTTCTTCCTCAAAATGAAGACATCGGCCTCCTCATAGGCGTAATCCGGATGTAGGTGCTCGTGAGGGACCTTCTCTTTGTGGAAAGCCTCGTCACAGAGCTCCCAGAATAGCTTGTCCGCCTCAGGCGACCTCACTTGGTAGCCAAGAAGGACAACACCTTCGGGCTTCACGAGGGTCGCCATAGCAGACAAGAGGTGGCGCACGGACTCCTCGATGTACACCACGTCAGTAGCGAAGACGACATCGAAGGGAGGGTTTAGGGCCTTTATCTGATCAGGGTTGTTCCAGCAGAGGACGGTGTTCTTCAGGGCCTTGCCAAGTGCGGGCTTATTGCGCTTGAGGTTATGCTTGAGAGCCGGCATAACCGGGGGGATGTCAGTGAGAACAACGTCGTAGAGGCCGAGCAGGAAAAGTCCCATGCCGGCGACTCCGCATCCGGTGCCGAGCTCGATGCCGCGCTTATTTCGGAAATCGAGGAGAGCGGCGTAGGGATTGGGGTCCGACGAGTGGGCCCAGCGCTCGGCGAACTTGACGAGGACAAGGGAGCAGGGCCAGACGGAGGTACCGACGTGCATCGAACCATTGTCCTGGTGGAGAGCGAGGAGCTTGTCACGCACGCGCAACTCGATCACCGGCGAATCCGTGAATTTCATAGCTCGTCGGAAAGAATTGGCCGCCCCTCTCACCAACCGACGTGTGTTCGGGATGGGGGAAGATCAGCATTTAGAGAACATAATGGGCCTGTTCCAGTAATATAGGCCCATTAATGAAGACAGTGCTGAGCTTATCACTGGAATGGGCCCGTCCAAGTAGTATTTATGTTCCTCTGTCGGCTAGACTTTTCCACTCATTCACCTGTTGGTCTTACTCCATTCTTTGACCAGGACAATATTAGTTCGAATCAGGTCTAAGAATCATTATTCACAGTTGGCTCGATACGAATTAAATGAGTTGGATCGGGTATAAATAGTAATGGTTAGGTTCCAAAAAAAATTCTAAATTTAAACTTTTAAAAATAACTAAGATTTAATTGACTTTTAATTATCATTTACCCCTTTTTTTATAGATGATCTGTGCCCTATAATCTGTCATTAACCAATCTACTCCACAATTTACTAAATAATCATTATACTCATTTTATTAAATAAGCATCATTTTTGTTCAAACTTTCACTCCATTTGTACACTTTATTTAAATGTTCTAAGGTTTTTTCTTCAATTGTACAGCTCAAGTAAAAAATATTTAGTATTTTATCCTAATTTTTCTACTTAAAAAAATAACTAAAACATATCAGTATAAATAAATTATATAAATAGGACTTTTTGGACACCGCAGATCTGAAATTGAGTATGTGTGGGGTCCCACCGATGGGATGATATATATGCAGAAGAGCTCCCATAGATTCAAGCCAAGTCGGTTGGTGTGGTTCTCACGATGCACATGCCCCTCGCCTCGATGGAGCCTGTCACTCGACAACCAGCAGCAGATTATAATACTGGATCATGAAGTCGTGTGTCCGAGGGCTTGAATGTGAAACAAAGAAGTCGGTGGCAAGCAAATTGCCAGCTGGCAACATTACGTTAATAATAACATATATACAGAAGATTGGAACGTGGTAAGAAAAGAATGAGAGGGACAAGGTGTGCTGCGGTCCTGTGGACCAGTGGATGACAACAGTGCCTTGTTCATCATCTCACTATCTAATCCCTTCCCACAAAAACGTATACCATAAACTCCCAACACCCTTTTGATTTTTCTTCAATTTGTCTCTTGTAAATGTCGCCAATAACAAACACTTCGTCTTTTGATCTATCTTACGTAAAAAAGGGGGGGAAAGAACTATGTGAAGATTGATAAAAAAGGATCAGAGCCAAAGAGCCCCAGCTTCCTTGAGAACAGGGACCAACTCGCCGGTGATATGAGTCGTCATGATCCTGTCCAAACCCCCGAACAGCCTGCCCCCTATGAAGACGGCCGGCAACTGAACCTCCCCGCCGGCCCCTTTCTCACCGGATATCCCCTCCTGTAAATCTTCCATCGTCCTCTGCACCTCCTCGTCCGACTCACCGACCTCATAGACAACCGGGTTCACCCCTAGCCCCAGTAGCAGCCGGTTGGCTACGTGGATCATGCAGCACCCCCGCCTCCCCAACACGACAACCGCGTTCTCCTTGACCACACCGAGGACCCCATCGTCTCCCTCACTCGGTGAGGCCTGTCTCCTCCGGCCGACGACAGGCAGGACGGCGTCCGTAGGGTGAACAGGGGGCCACGGCTGGTAAGAGATGGCCTGCTGCATCTGCATGTACCTTAATTCCCTTGTAACTCAACAGAAATTATGAAGTTTGGAAGTGGGAATTAGTTTTGGGTGGGGATTGAGGGGGTGGAAAGAGCAGAATATAAGAAAGGGGGGTGGAGATGGTGATGATAATGGGGGAAGTGGGATGAGGCGGATGGATGACAAGAGGCATGACGAGTGGGAAGTGGCTAAGAAAGTCATCCGTCAACGGTTTTTAGGGTTATGGATGACGTTGTTCAGTGTCATCCATGTCTTTTTTTTTTTATGTACGTGTGTTTATTCTATAATTAGTTATTGCGCTCAAAGAAAGAGATGCTGTCGATGTTCATTCATTCATGTACAGATACAGCGCCAAGTAATGCATCTTTTGGCCTTCTTCAAAATTGATATTGCCTTCACAAGTCTAAATCCGCCCCAGGATAGAAGCCCTGGCAGTGATTGGATAGACATAAACTCGCCCGTGGCTCCTACCAAAGAAAAAATAACTTTCCGGTGGTTAATGTAAGAGGGAGAGGGAGCTGAGCTCACCTTTCCACTGTTTTCCAATGGCGGTCTTTAATAATTATAATACTTTGGTCTGGTTGTCACTAGTTGGTATAGGAGGGGACTAATGAAGGCAGGAAGAAGACGAGAGATTCTGTCATTTCTGGGTGGATCCGGCAAAATGTGTCTCAGCCGACACAGACACGACCTTTCTGTCGTATTACCGTGCAATGTGGTACAAAAAAAATAATTGAAAAAAAAGTATATACCTCTGTTGGTTGATCTACCTGAACATTTCACGTTTTACATAAAAATATTAGAAAAAAAGAATGGAGGAAGAAAATGGTGTCGTGCTTGTGGTACCAGAAGCCAAAAGAGCCGCTAGTGCGTGGGCAGTGCGGAGGTGCTGACGTCGAGGACACAAGGCTTTTGATATTTTGTATGTATCTATAAATATATAAAAGATCAGCCTTGATCATCAGAAAAGGAGAACATATGCGTCTATTCGCTACAGTTGTACTGGAAATAAAAACGTAGATGATTTGATTGATTCGATATTTGTTCTGCATCTTATGGATAACCAGCTTCAATGGAAAACTCCAGATAGAAGACGTGTTCCGTGACAGACCAATCAACAACAGTATTAGAAACCCAAAATGGCAAGTTGATGAGTGTCTGCCAATGAGATTCTAATGCGGCTGGAGGCCCAGTTCTCAAGGGTAAGAGTCCCTTTCGTCCCGAACCTTTTTTATTTTTCTTCGGCCTTTTTCAGATTCATCCCAAACTCGTTCTCCAGCCTTTTTTTTCATCTTCTCAACTTTCCCAAACGCCGCAGAAGCTCGATCGGTTTGTCCCGCCGCACCTCCGGCCGGGCTTCATCACGAAGGATGAGTAGAGACTCGAGGTGCAGAAGCACCACCGGCGGCCGTGTGGATCTCCATCACCCCGTCGATCTGGAGAGGATCAACTGTGGTCGGGATCTCACTCAACATGGGATCGATTCGATGCATGGTGGTGTGCGCCACTGGAGCTGGAACTGGTTGCTTGCGAAAGGCTCATTCACTTGATTCCTAATGATGTACTGTTCGGATTTCCTCCGGAATGCTATAATATTATATAAAAAAATTAGAAGTAGAAATTATCATTATGGACATAATATGTATAATTTATAGTTTACGAAAAAAACAAGATATTGATAAATCTCATTTATAATTTATTAAACTAAAAGATTTAACGAGCATTGATTAGGTACAAGCAAATGCTTACTTCAACATGGATACATTACAGTTTTTATAAACTCTTTTAATTAAATGCAATTTTTACATTAAAATTTTCAAATATTATACTAAAAAATAATTATTTAGAAAATTAAACTTTAGATTTTTTAAAATACTAAAATTATAAGAACTATATAATAACTTTTATTTATAATTTAATATTTTATATTATCAACACAAATTATTTAAAAATAAATTAAGTTTTGTGAAAATTAAAAGTTTTTATTTAAATTAAATTATGTATATATTTAAAATAAATATACAATTTTACTTAATAAAATTATAAGTAAAAATTATTTTATAATTAATATTTTATTTATTTAATTTAAAATAATAAATTAAAAAAATAAATCTTTCAATTTTTATAATAATAAAATCTTGGTAGAAAATATCATTAATATCATAATTTATTTATATATATATATATTATATAATTTACATTTAATAAAAAATAACACATATATATATATATTAAATTATTAGTAATAATTATGTTTAATTTAAGTTAAATAAAATATTTATATATAAATTATGATATTATACAAATATATAAATTAAATTTGACAGTGTATTAGTAATACAATTATATAATTTATTATAATATTATAGATAATAAAAATATATTTGTGTTATATATTTAATTTATTATTTAAAATATTAAATAACATCTTAATTATATATAAATTTTAATTATAATTTTGTTAAGTAAAAATATATATTTAATTTATATTTATGTTAAATATATCTTAATCATTCATCTCATTAACAATTTTGCTATTAGTAACAATATTATCTTAAGATTTTTTTTTTGTTAGATATAGTATAACTAGAATAAGATTCATTTGTATCTTCTCATATTAGTGCTTCAACTGCAATTATTTTCATCTTCCCAATTCTACTTGTCATTTTGTGCATATATCACACTTCTTTTTTTAGATTCTTCACAAATTCCACTGTCTTCTTTGTCACTTTGTGCATATATCACACTTCTTCCTTTGGATTCTTCACAAATTCCACTGTATTCTTTATCACTGTATTCTTTGTCACTTTATTTCTAACTGGATTATAAAGTCTCTATCCTCTAAATTCTTTATCAATTTCCAGCATAATACACTTTATGCTACAATATTCCAGCTTTCCTCTATATAATTTTTAATTAGGTGCAAAACTTACCTATCAGAAAACGTTGAACATGGCCACATTAGGCTTAGTTATACACCATGCCTCATATAGAGCTATATCCTTCACTACTGAGGTAGGACTTCGATCTTCACAAATTCCACTATCTTCTTTGTCACTTTATTTCCAACTGGATCATAAAGTCTGTATTCTCTAAATTTTTTATTAATTTTCAGCCTAATACACTTTATGCTACAATATTCTAGCTTTCCTCTATATGATTTTTAATTATGTGCAAAAATTACATATCCGAAAACCTTGAACATGTCCGTCCACATTAGGCTTAGTTACACACCATGCCTCATATAGAGCTATATCCTTCACTATTGAGGTAGGACTTCGATCTACAATATAGTCAACCCAATTTGCAGCTTTAGTCCCAAAACTCTTGAAAATTTTCATTTCGATAAAAATGCTTCTAACCATATTCATTAGTGTTTGATTATTTTTTTCAGCTACATCATTTTGTTGAGAAGTGTATATAATTGTTAATTGTCTTCTTATACCATTTTCAAAATAAAAATTATCAAACTACTTAAAAGTAAATTTCCCATCTCATTAGTTTGTAAACAAGAAATATATTCACTCACTTCTTTATTTATTTTTTCTTTGAACAATTTAGAACACTTTAAAGTTTTTGATTTATCAGTCAAGAAATAAATTCATGTCTTTCGACTAAAATTATTATTAAAAGTCAAATTTTACCTTATTTTTTTTTTACTTCTGGATTGATTGGTCCATATAAATAAATTTACATAGATTAATTAAAGAGATTTGACAACTCTCCAATTATACTTTTTCGAGTGCACTTCCTTATGTTACTTCCCACTCAAACAACTACTACATATATGAGTTGTTTGATTCTTGTAAGTTCTTTTACCATGTTCTTAATATATAGAGTATCAAATTCTTTAAAATATAGATCTCCATATCTTTGATGCAAGAGATAGGAGTGTTTATATCATGAAGTTAAAAAATAATCAGTTGTTAATTTCACTTAATATCATGTTTTTAAACATATTTATTCGAATTAATTATCTTTCTCTCGTATGAATCATCACAGATAAATTTTCTTCAAAAATAACATTTGTATTTTTCTCCAAGAGTTTCCCAAACTGAGAAGGTTACTCTTCAATTATAGAACATAATAAACTTTTGCTAGAATTAAAATTATTCCATTCATTTTAAGATTTACCCAACTATTTCCTTTCATATTTATATTAGAATTATCACCAATATTAACATTAAGTTTAAACTCCAGTTGAAAATATGTAAATTATTACAAATGTTCAGTTATATAGGTGTTCAATTATATGATTATTGTAATCGGAATCCAAATACCACTTATCATACACACCTTTTACTTTTCTGATTTATGTAATATAATTAGTGGTATTCTGTTTTCTTATTTCCCCAGCAATGCATAGTTTGAGTTTATTTTTCATTCATTATTTTCATATTAAAAGTGTTATATCTTGTTATATTTGTAGCATTCTACTTTTGTTACTACTATTTCCTTTTATTGGCATATACTTTTTGAAATTATCTCTACCTCCTAATCTTGAGGTTCTTAATTCTTCAACACTACTCACCTTTAATATTTATTCAATTATTTTGTGATATTTGTAGCATTCTACTTTTGCTACTACTAACTAATAGACTAGTATGCAATTCTTCAATATTAAGTGTAATATGGCATGATTATTTAATAGCACATACTAAATAGTCATACTTATCACTCATATACCTTAGAATTTTCTCAAAAAATAACACAATAATTCATGTACTTACCATATAATTTTATTTTATAGTCATAACTAAAATTCTTATAAAATACTATTTAACTATTTCACTCTTTTTCATTTGAATTAGATCTTACTCTTAAATCTTTGGCTCAATAATATTTCACAATCTAAATGAACACAAAAATCTGGGAATAGCGGCACAAATATTATATTTCTAACATTTGCTATTGATTTTGAATATTAATGCACTAGATTTAATATCTCTTAAATTTGTGGAAAAGAGGTTGTACTAGTTGCTTTTACAGTGTTTTAATCTTACCCTGGTTGAATTGAATACATTGGTCTTCATTTAATGAAAATAGAGATTCTAACCTATAATGTATAATTATAGCTAGTAACACCAATAAACACCATTCAAATTATCCTTATTGATGAACTAGCTAAAACCAAAGTTAGATTTAATGAACTCAATATATTTTTTTTAATGTTTTTTCTACCTACTAACTAATAGCATGTATTGTAATTTTATATCTAATTAATTCTTATAGATTATTTACTTATTAAAAATGAGACTAGAGCATATATTTTTATAGACACAATCACTTTATTTACTATAAATAGGTTCAATTGCTTTGACATCAAGGCATGGGCATGTACATGTATCTACTGTTTTTTTTTTTTTGCACAATGTACATGTATCTACTTCAAACGAGATCACTTGAGGCCGTTAGAGATGCAATTTCATATTCACTATAGTGGGTCGTGCATGTGTCTACTCCTTGCCTGTACATATTGCTTTCTCTTATCAGAGACAAATCTTTTTTTTAATTTACACATATATTATTAATTATTCAACTAACATATAATTTCAATTCAGTTTTAGTAAAAATAGTGTATTTGAGGTGAGCTATCAATAAATATTCGGTAATTAAATTGGGTTATATGGAATATTTACAATGAAATTAAATAATTTTATCAGTTTTATAATATAATTAGAATTTTAGCAATTCACTTATTTCTAAAAAAACAAAATTAATCCATTCATTTTTATAATTCTTATGATCCCATCTTCCAATTTTTTTAAAGTATTAAATTAACTCTAGAATTTTTTTAAAATAATTCGCTTGATTCTACAATTTATTTATTTGATGTTCACCATTTGAAATAACTACTTTTTACAATGTTTGACGTTGAGTAAATCACTTTTAAAATAAGATAAAATTTTAGATATTTACTATAATTTTTTCCAAGTGAATTATAAAAAATGGAGGGATATCTTTTACATGATGGGTAAGCATAAGCAGGAGCAGACATCATGGCAGAATCGAATCTAATCGGACAGCTTAGTCCTATCATATATGCTATGCTAGCTTTATAATCACATCCCAACATTAATTTTGGGACAAATCCTGCTGTCTCTATGAGATGGTCAATAGTGTGCTAGTAGTAGTGGTAGCAAGGTGGATGTGACAGTCCAATTTCCAATAACAAAAACAAACTAAATATTCCACCCATCATCAAAAACCCCCCACATTTAATTTAGGCAGTTGTTCACGTAATACTTAAAAAAATTAAAGTGTATCTATTTTAAGAGGGAGTGGGATTGTTAAAATAATTGATAGTAAATTGAGTAAAATATAGTAATAGTGTATATATTTAAGTTTGGAGGTAATCTTATCAATAATACTAATACTGGTTAATTGTTTAGATTGGATTCGGGTTGGTGCCATCACATTCCGGTATGAGTCCTTCCCGACTTAGATTAAATCTTAAATAAATAAAAATAATAAATTAATTTATTAAAAAAATCTAAAATAAAAAAAACGGATAAAATCCGATTGTGACTTGAGTCGGTTGGGTTGTACACGAGTATTAACGGGTCTAGTTTACCTACTTCAAATTTAAAGTTTAAATTTGTAAAATATAAATGGATATAAATATTTTATTAACTGACAATATTATTTAACAGATCCCAATAAACTTTGAATGTGTATCATATTATTAACCATATTCTAATTCTAATTATAGGAGGCTTACTTGAGTCAAAAAGACATCATGCTCATCCATCATGTTCAAGTTTGAATTGAATGTATCCAAAGAAGGACAGTCCAAAGGCAAGTGCACGGATCCTATGGACATTTCTGGCAGTTTTTGACTTGCCCGTATTTGAATTTCGTGTGAGTGTGACCAAAATTTTACTTGGAGAACTTTATATGTGCATGAGAGCTGATTTGACTAATGGAATGTGATGTGACTTGGATTGCCCGAAATGAGTCAGCAAGCAATAAATAGTCCTCATGGAGTTCGTTTGCCCACATGATTTACAGCGCACACATTCATTCAATCTGTTGCCAAATTAGGAAGGCATGCCATCATCCATGGAGAAAAAAATAAAGTACACCAAATAAAAAATAATTATTAAGAAATAAGAGATAGTAAGTAATACGCACACTCCAAATTACAATAAATAAAAACATAAATGACGATTAAGACTGCCACATGCATGCACGTACTACAAGCACTGACTATCCATTCATGGGTCTGAAGTAGTGTGAGATTCAATATTATTTTACCAAGTATATTGTATGATGCAGCCAATGGATCATTTTGGCAACACCACGTACGCACGTACCACGTACGTCCGTCCGTCTATATTTTAAGATAGAACAATTTCCAAAGGGCAACAGTGACCCTCTCCTCCATGTGGGTATGATTTGAGAACAAAGCAAAATCATCACATGCGTGCGCCCCAACCCCAACTCACATCCACCCATCAATCATCCATGTATTTATATATCAACATATACATATAAATGAGGTATACATATATTCACATAATCTAATCCTATCCTATCCTATCCTCAATACCTCATAATTTCTACGTTGTTTTACAGCTCAATGTGTCGCCCCGCCAACATGGACCCCATGCCATACCATACCATACCATACTATACTAGCATGCTACTCTCCCATTGTACATAATTTATTAAATTACAAATTTATCCATCCATCCCGACATGTGGTGATGGCTTTTCCGTGTCTAATATATTATTGGGAGTAACATGCATTCACATATATATACCTTAATCATAATCTCACATGGATCGATTCCATACGCATTTGAATATTGGCAATTTGAATCTAAAGTATCTCATCCACCATCTCCAATTGTCAGAGCCTTGTAGAATGTATGTATAATGGATAAGGTGATCCATGAGCAGTTATAGGTCTCATTCGACTCACACTGACACTGGGTTCAGAAAATAATGTCGCAAAATTAAATTAGGTAATGCAGTCATCTTAAGTGTCCCAGACTTGATTTTGAAGCAGACAGTTAAGTTCATCCTTAATTTTATTTTGCTCCTAGTAATTAAAACAAAAACGTGGGCGACTTTCCAGTAATACCGTTGAGACATAACCCCCCGCCAGCTGTTGCTAGCTGTTCAGTTCCTCTGTCTGCCTGCCTCCCATGTTACCCCACTTTCCCTCCATCTCCAACTGCACACAGTAGACAAAAATGTTTTCTTTTTTTTTTCTTCGTTATTCCTGAGAGAAGAGAAGGATTTATAAGATTTAATATATATTAAGAAACAATTATCTTACCCATATGGTATATTAATAATGAAGTCTGCAATGGTGATATCTGCTCCAGCTTCATGTCCATCCCCGTTTGAAGAGAGTTGTATATAAACGCAGCTTTCTTGAGAGATCTTGGTTTTGGGTCTTCTCTGTCAAAGAATCCTTGAGAAAGATTTGCATTGGTGTCAGACGGTGGCCGCATTTTCAGTTTTTCCCCCTCTTGGCCTTCGTCTCCACCCCCCCCCCCCCCCCAGCCTGAAGTGCCGTTGTTGCTCGAGGAAGACGACAGCAATGGCACAATTGCCTCCCAAGATCCCTCCCAGCATGGTCCCGAATTGGCCCGCCCTCAATCCCCACGGCAGGTTCCTGCCGCCTCCGACCGCCCAGAACCCGCTATGGGTTGATGAGTTTCTCGACTTCTCCTCCTCGAGGCGGGCCGCTCACCGGAGGTCCGCCAGCGACTCCGTTACCTTCCTGGAGTCTTCGGCCATGGTGCGGGACGACAGCCACCAGCACGAGTTCGACAAGTTCGACGACGAGCAGTTCCTGTCGATGTTCACGGAGGAGAAGCCCGGCGGCCTTGGGCTGGGGTCCGTCCTGTCGTCCTCTGATGGTGGGCCGTCGTCTCCGGCGTCTGATCACAACAACATGAACGATCGTAAGCTGCCACCCTCACCACCGTCTGGAGATCAATGCCACCATCAACAACCGACGAGGGGTGATCAGAACGACGAGAGGGGAACTCCATGCAAGTCCGAAGCCCCAGCACCGGCGGAGAATCTTGATACCTCTGAGAATTCTAGCGAAAGAATTGTCGATCCTAAGAGGGTGAAGAGGTAATAATGCCAATATGTCACCCATCAAATTAAGAGCTCCTCGTGATTTAGCCATGGCCTCGATTGAAATATACATGCCATCTTCTTCCATGACCATACAACAACTATCCTCCCGTGAAATCAACTAATTTGTTAGTCTTATAGAGAAGATTTCCTTTGCAAAAGATTTTCTTAGGGGCTTCATCAATCTGGGTACCTCCTCGTGTGTCGGTATATTTTCGGAGTCGAGTCATAAACGTTAGAATAAATCATGTTTACTGTTCACACAATCATCAATTCTGATATGTTGTAACTTGGGCAGGATATTAGCAAACAGACAGTCTGCACAGAGATCGCGGGTGAGGAAGCTGCAGTATATATCTGACCTTGAACGCAGCGTTACGTCCTTGCAGGTATGAATCAATGGCATGTACTTCTTCTCCGTCCATCAATATTCAAGTTAGTCGTATCTGGGTTTAACTAATCTGCAGCAATTAACTTGTATCTGAAAATCTATATTGGCTCCGTGGATGGATGTATACATTTAGGCTGAGGTTTCGGTGCTGTCACCGAGGGTTGCATTTCTGGACCACCAACGCCTGCTGCTGAACGTCGACAACAGCGCTCTCAAGCAGAGAATTGCCGCCCTTGCTCAAGATAAGATCTTCAAAGACGGTAAGTTTGCTCTCCAACAATCCCATCATCATATTGATGGATGAGCTTTAATCATGGAGAAAGAGACCTCTATATGAGTTCTTCCCGTGGAACAAAACCACAATTTGGACCTTTATTCCAGATCATTTACATGTAATAAATTCACGTAGTAGTCCCATTGCTAAGAAAGTCTCCAACTAGCTGTGAAGAAAATGAAAGACGAAGGGACCACCTAAAGGATTTAAGAGATCGGAAGGGTTCATTCAAACTCCAATCATTAGAACAAGTTTATCAGTAGTACTATAATTTGCAAGATCATTTGATTATTTCATAGCTTGCCACCTTCACTGCTTTTGCTAATTTTCTCCGTGTCTAATAGTGCGAATTTTGCTGGAACTTTGATATTGCAGCTCACCAAGATGCTCTGAAGAAAGAGATAGAGAGACTCAGGCAAGTGTATGAGCAACAACAGCAACAGCAGCAGCAGCAACAGCAACAGATCGTCAACAAAGATGCCGAAAGTAACGCCGATCCCAAGTCCCCACCCCCGCAGCCTTCCGAGAATAATTCCAGCCTCTCTTAGGTTCTCATTCCCGGTCCGTCCCTCGGCCTCCATTGATTATCAATTCTTCTTTGACAAAAACCCATGCAATCACCACGCCCATCCCTCCCTTGAAACATTCTATTTCCCAAAAGAAACATACCCAGAAAATTGAAAAAAAAAAAAAGAAAGGAAAAGAGTATGCTATTAGCTCATTCTTCCTTTGCACCATGCCCATTTTGTCCCTCCATCATTTAGATCTGATGGATATCAAATGGTTTAAGATCCAATGAAGTTCGTGTGGGGCTCACCGGACAACAGGGGAAGTAAGTGCCTTGAACTGGCACTTTTAATATAGCAATGCATGAGCAAGAAGAGCCCTTTTCCCTGGGTTGGATTTTGAACGTTGTAGTGATTTTTGGGGGGGGGGGGGGGGGGGGGGGGGGGGTTGGGGGGGTGGGGTCGGGTGCCCATGTGAGGAAGTGAAGGGAAGATGGAAAGATGCTGTTTTCTCGATGAGTGGTGGAGGTGCTCCTGTGCAGCCATGTGACGTGTCGAAATCACTGTGGCTATGGGGGCCGCACGAATAATGGAGGAGATTGACTTGATTGGTGGGGAAGAGAGGTGCACGTGCGCACATGATCCCATAAAGGAAATATGTGCTCTGCTCTGCTGGGCTGACCCCAGATCCAGCTGTCAAATGCAATGCCACTATCCCCATCTTCTTCCTCTTCCTCTCCTAAGTTAGACCAATGCTTATTTTTCTCTTAAGGAAAAAAATAATTATTATCATAATCTCCTTTTGTTTCACCTTCCATTTGTCAAGATTCATCTGTTTCAGGCAAGGTTGATGACTCAGATGACGGGTCATTTTTGTCTCACGAACATCTCATTCAGGTTGCTTCCATTTCCGGGTCATTTTTCTGTGTGTACATTTACTACTACTTATAAGCATTTCTTTTACTTAGGGGTGCCATCAACTAGATGCTGTAAATACATGATTGTTGGTAATATGTTAATTTAAATTAGTAGTTCATAATTGTTTGATGATGATCCGAGTCCACTGCATTTGAGTACACGTAGCTAGATCATTTATCAGTTTTCATTGCACGGGCACGCGACACAGTGAGTACTTGTTACGAGTAGTGAAGTCTGGCACTAATTATTCTGGTCTTGGCTGGATGACATTGTGAGCCTTCCACTGAAATCTGAAACATGGCAAGTTCTAATGGTTCAAGCTTCTCCTTTTCATAGAAAATATTTCCTAATGGTTCAAGTTTCATCAAGTAATGTCCTCTCCTATCCCCCTCTTTCGATGAACGAACCGAGTGTGGTTGCCATAGGATATATAATGCTAACTGGCCGTATTGGAATAACAGGCCCGAGAAATGTGACACAGCCTACTTAGGCGCGCTCGTCTCGTCTTGGATTGGCCCTATAGTTCAGTGTTGCAACAACACAAAACACACACACACATGTATTTAAAATTTACGTTTTCCAGTTAAGAGTAGAGATGCACGAGTTTAGATAGAATGATTCAGAGGAGGATGATAAATGAAATGAGTATAGAAATTGTGCTAATGATTATTGAGAGCGTCTTAAGTGAATATGATATATTACAAAGCACAAGACAACTACATCAGATAAAGTATAGTCTTTCCTCTCCCCTGTTGAGCGTCTCCGGGATTTTGATCCTTTAGGGTAGTTCTTTTCCTCCTGGCTCTGCTCAGGCGCGAAGGAGAGAGGGTGGGCGATTATAGGGTTGTTGTCATGCGATATGAGCCCGGGACAAAATCGAAGCTCTCCTGTTTGGCTTCGGTTGACTCATCTTGTTTACGCTTAGCAGGCCTCACAACCCTCCCCCTATCTACTGTTATTGAAATTATGGTGATGCTTTTTACTTCCCTAGCTAATAGACTCACCCTAGCTCTTGTTCTTGCATGTCAGTGGAGGATGACGAGGCAGGGGATGGATTGATGGGCGTAACGAAGGAGCTCATTCATCTAGATATTGAGACCTTGATACCCAGTTTAAAAGATGAGATGGAGGACTATCACGGAGCTCCTTAAATCGGCATGGGGACAAACAAGATCATTCCAGATAGCCAATGTGGTACCTAATATCTTGACGTTTGTCTTTGATATGAAGCAAGGTGAGCGAATATTAGGTGACAATCCATGTACGGTAATTTGTTTATTTATTGAGTGGGACGGTGATAAAAGAATTTCGATAATCAATATGGATGATAGGCTAATGAATGCAAATTCATGATTTAGCTCGTAATTAGAATTAGATAGTGAAAATCCATGATTTCGGTGGATACTTGCATTCGACAATATCAATATATCCCACTCTGCCAAGTAAGAATCTCCAATACTTGGAAGTTGGGGTAGTTGCAGCCGAAGTATTGGCAATTAACGATACCACCAAGAGTAGTGGAGGTGTTCTAGGTTCATGTCAAATTGAATGAGTCCCTCCCATGTGGAGCCTGAATGGCTGGTGGAACTGGGGAGTAAGAATGACTTCGGTTCAAGTATTAGGGGTTGCGAGCTATCTGATACAAATGTGGCAGAATGACCCACCCCACCCGCAATTGCCCACAGGAATCAACTAAGGAGAGCCTTTACGGGCCGGGATGAAAGCCCCTGCAATCCGCCAGAAAGTGTTAGAAGGAACCCTAGTAAGGAATACCTTAGTGGATACTCCAGGGCGCTCACTTCCGCATGTTAAGCTGCCCAGGAAGTATGAACCTGAATTTAACCAGAAAGGAAAGATCGGGGAGGAAATAGCTGGGTAAGAACCTGACAAGAAAAAAGTTAAAAATCACAGAAAAAAGAACCAGGGAAAGGATAGAGGATTGGGATCCCACCTAACAATTCGTCCTCTAAGGGACCTAGTTAATATGAGTAATTTGGAGTTGCTTTTTTTTTTTTTTTTATGGAAACCAAGAATAAGTTCACCAAGGTGGAGAGAATCCGGAAAATCTAGGATTCACGTATGATGAAATATGTGAAATGTGAAACTTATAGGAAAATGAGGAGGAATGACATTATGGTGGCACAGATACCAGGAACGGGCACCAAATGCAGGATCACCTTCGTACATGGATATTGTGATTTCTGCCTGAGGGAAGCACAATGGGACATCCTCACTGGAATGACATATCTAGTCTAGGAGGCTTGGATAATACGTGGCAACTTCAATCCAATTCTTAAGTCTAGGAGGCTTGGGTAGTACGTGGGAACTTCAATGCAATCCTTAAGAAGAGTGAGAAATAAGGAGGTCGATGGAAGGATTCCAAGTGTTTTTGTAGCTTCTGGACCAATAGCTGGGAAGACCCTCACAGGGTATAGGAATGACTGACCCTCACAGAGTAGCGGATGACTACCGGCCGGCACTAGGACTTGGTAGGACTTGATATGGCGGAAGACCCTCACCTGTACCAATAACTGGAAAGGCCATATCATGTTAATGGGATCCGAGAACCGAGTAATTTCGGGTCTGCTCGGGTTCGGGTCCATAGATTGGACCCGAGACGCGCACTTCGAGTCCCACTGGTTTAATTCCTGTGTCTGGACCCGAGTATCAGGTACAAATTATAATTACACGGTCGTTTTAAGTTTTTTCCCTTATGTAACCATATCTTTTTATTAAATATTAAAATTTTTTAATAAAAAATAATTTAAAACTACTGTACTTTTTCTATCAGATAATTATATTATATTATTTTTTTATTTAACCTTAATTATTTTTTTTCTTTCTTATACCCATTTGTAAATATATTCTCTTTTTATTATATTATTTTTTTCTTTTCTTATAGCATAATAGATTTATAAATATATTCTATTATATTGTATTATTTTTTTCTTATATTCTAATAAATTTATAAATATATTATCAACATTTTATATTAATTTTTTCCTTATAACCTAATATATTATTTTTTCTTTCTTATAATATAATAAATTTATAAATAATTATAAAAATTATACTATAAAATTTATATTATATTAAATTAAAATCATATTTTATTATTTGATAAAAATTTATATTAATATCACACTTTATTATCTTTCAATTAATTTTCTTACCTTAATAGTTTTACTAATTGATCGTATTCTTTATTAATCATTTTTTATTATTTACAAATTAAAGTTAATAAAAAATTATAAATTATTAGGTAAATTAAAGATAATAAACATTTGAAAAATTAAATTAACAAACAAATATTAGAAAATTTATAAGTTATAATAATTTTAAATTTTTTATATTTGATAAAAAAAATATATATTAAAAAATAAAATAAACCCAAGTATTAGATTCAGTACAAGCGAATGTTGAATCTACCATATCTAAAATCGGGTCGGGTCCACTCAAGCACCGGTACAATAAAACCCACCATTACTCAAACTATTTATATCCCTAAAAGGCCGTGTCTACCGGCCGCAATAGGACCTGATAGGAAATGGCGTAACCTTTTCAGCAATTCTTTGATATCGGACAACTTCCAAAAATAGTAAACGAGACCTACAATGTCATAATTCGGAATGCTCCAACGATTGAAAGTATTTTATAATATTACCCAATTTCATAATTTATCATATAAAATTATCTTAAATGTTATAGTTAATCGAATAAAATTATTTATAAATCAAAATAATTTCGTACAAAACTGTGTTATTTATGAAAATATAGAGATAATATATGAATATTTCCCCCTCGTTCAGCAAAATAAAACATGGTGTAACTAAAGACAGATATGACAAAGGCTTACTATAGGGTGGAGAGGGATTTCTAAAAATCTCCCTACTCTTTTTCAAGAATGACGCCATATTTTTTATGGAAGCCACCTATCGGAATATACACAAGCTAAGAGAGCTACATGATACATGTTGTAAAGAGTCTGGGCAAAGAGTTAATTATGATAAATCCGCTTTATACTGCTTTATACTTTAGTGCAAATACGGGCGAAATCAAGAATTTGATTAGGAGCAGCATGAACGTGACCGTGGACAAAAGGGAGGACAAGTATCTCGGAATTCCCATATCCCAGGGAGGATGTAAAACAACCACATTGCACTATACGAAGGAGATTCGGGCTAAACTATAAGGTTGTAAGTCCATACATCTATTCAAAATAGAGAGATAAATTCTAATTAAATATGTTAGTTTAGTAATTGCGTGCTTTTTTTTAGAGTGTCATGTGCCAACTCTATTAATTGGTCGGATCTCGTGCAACTCGTTAATTTATTTAATTTTAATTCATTCAATTTTACAGTGGTGTGATCATTTATTAAATTAAAATCGATAAAAATAAAGTTAATAACAGAAAATGCTATTTATTTTTCAACGAAAATTTAAAATTTTTCTTTAAAAAATGGTGCACGAAAATAATTTAATAATAATTTCAGAATATAATAATTGATAAATAGTAAATTATAATATTTGTAACCGTGAATAGTACTATATTATAGAGCGATAATATAGGGAGATACTCTCAATTCTCTCTATTTTACTCATATTTCATATAAAATAGTTTAAAAAAGTGGTGATCTCACATTTTAGTGAACGATATACTTATATTGTGCCACTATATGGTTTACAAGCAAAATATTTCCCATAAATCACTTATTATAATTTTTTATTCCATTACTTTTACTAAATTTTGTGAGTCTCGTAGTTTACTTTGCCCGTATAAACACCAGTCTCGGACCATTCGACTCGTAGTCTGCGCTACGGTTGGGTTATCCTCATTTTTCCCCTTTAGTTTTACACATCTAACAATTTATATGCAAACACCGGGACTTAATCCCACACACACAAGTATGACATATGCTCGGGCGACACTTCCATGCTATTTACAGTCCGCGCCATGAATCGACTACTTAGGCCCCAAACAGTGGGCTACTCAAGGCCTTTGCAAACATCGGGAGCCCACATACTACACATAATGTATGGCCTACACTCGGGAGACACTTTCGGGCTACTCACGGCCCACGCCATGACTTGACAACTTAGGCGCTAAACAAAAAAATAACATACTCCATAGTGTACCACAGCCAGAGCGATACCAAATTGTTAAACTAGAGTGTAAGTGTAAAATCCGTCCAATTGGACCAAAGGAAACTGAAAAAAAAAATCGCTATATGTGTATACATAAAGAATCGAGCCGTTTAATAAACGAAAAATAACAAATATAGAAAATTGGAAAATCTCAAGTGACCAAAATTTCATAAAGACTTCAAGGAAGAATCGCGAAGTGGAATTGAAGAGAAAATCGAACCGGTTCGGGGGGAACCAGACCCGAACCGACATGAACCATAGTGAACCAGTTCACAAATTCATTTTTTTAGGTAGCTTAAAAAGGTCAAATTGAAAAATTGAGATAGCCATTAGATAGAAAATGAATTTAGATAAATTTAGAAATTTTTTAATTTGAGAGAACCGGTCGAACCAGACCGAACCGAACAAATTTCAAATTTGGGTCAACAAACCCGATCGGACTGGACCGGTCAACGGCCGACAGGGTAGCCACACTGGCAACCAACATCATAAAAATTGACCAATCACAGTGTGACACGTGACACTCCTGCCACGTTATCGTCTTCAACCTTCAGACATTGATAGAGAAGAGAGAGAGGGAGTTACTGAAAAAGCTAGAGTCTCCGACAACTCAAAAAATGTTCCAAACCTCCATATATAAAGAACACCCCTCATTCATTTTCAACATCCTACAATCGAGCGAAGAAGAAGAATAGTGAGTTTTTCGATGAGTTTCAAACTAGAGCTCCTACGACGTGTAAAATCTCCACCAAAGGAGCTCCGAAAGGTGGTATTAGAAATGAGGAAAAATCCTCTAGCTCTAGACCTTCTCAAAACAACCGGGGAGTGCTCATAGAGGTGCGAGGGAGATCGCACTGTAAAGCTGCTTCAGAGCTCGAAGCAGCGAGCTCTTGCGCGACACCACCTCGCCCTAACCGGCCCTTCCACCACCCACCTTGGCCACCACTAACCGCCTAAGACCATCCACAACACCCTTACAGGCCCCAGTAAACTCAATTTCCGAATTTCAGATCTACCCCGACCGGAACTTCTCTCTTTAAATTCCCGCAGTGCAGCAGCGAATTGTAGCAGAACTCAATCCTCCTAGGTTCCCCTTTACTAGCTCTAGCTACTCCCACCTCAAGCTCCGGCCACCGCCTCTCCATCGATAAGAAATGCAAGCTTTTTCTCTCTAACTTTTCTGGCGGAGCTTTGACATGGCACAAAACTTAGCCAAATTTAGAAATTCGAAGTGAATGACGATCGAAGGGAGCTGTAAGAGGTGATTAGAAGCAAGAATTGAAGAAAACAAGGACTTACAGGCCGCCAATTAGACGAGGTAAGATCCGAAGTGTCATATGCTCAAATTGGGGAAGAAGGTGGCGGGCTATGGGGATTTTGGGGAACTTTTGTGCAATTTTCAAAAATTGGAGGATTGAATGGTAATTTCACGAAATTGAGGGTATTTTCATGAAATTTACCCCAATTGAGGGTCAATTGGGCAATTTGGACAAATTTGGGGCAAAATATAAATTTTAAAAATTTGGGGGACCAAAATGTAATTTTTGAAAAGTTTGGGCAAATTGGGGATTTTTCAAAAAATTGGAGATCAAATGGCAATTTGACAAAATTGAGGTTTTATGCAATTGAGGGCCCACTAGACAAATTTGATCAAATGTAGGACCAAATTATAAAATTTGAAAAGTTGGGGTAAACATGCAATTTTGGAAAACTTTGGGGCTAAATGGTAGTTTAAAAAATAAAGGAACCCATGGGCGGTATTGATAAAATTAAGGACCTGAAGGGATAATTAGAAAATCTGGGGGCCGAATTAAGGAAAAAGGGGGTAATTGAGAATGTAAAGATGAAAGCACAAACCTCAGGGACTAAAGTGCAATTAAGGTCAAATATAAAGGCCTATACACAAATATGCCAATAAATGCGATTCCTTAGTTCAACACCCTAACAAGGACATTCGTGCCATTTAGGTACTGACTATTTGAGCACCTGCTTCCGGAAGAGAAACCGCGAGGCCATACTCCGTTGGCGCAACCCCGCCAAAATTATCGAGTGAGTGGAAACTGCTATGACGTTCATTTCGATTGGAATGACGGTTTAATATTTAAAAAACTATTTTCTCAGAATTAGCCTCCCTTGAATGGGTGACTCTGCTTAAAATATTTGGGAGCTAATTCTGGGCTTAGGCTCGAGATGCTAGTGGGCCCAAGGTCGGTGGATACGGGCATAAACCCGTCCAAAACAGACATGTGATACATGAGGCTAAAAGACCTGAATAATGAGAACGTATATGATATCCATCGAGCCAAGCTGAGTTGTCGAGCTTGTTGGGCCAGTACGTGTGGTGGGGCCGAAACCAAGCTGACAGACCGTTGTGCAAGAGGGCCAAAGATAACAGCTATAACTTAAAAAGTTTATTGATTGTGCATACACCGTGATGTTCGAGCCATCAGAACACCTGACATGAGGTAGTAATGGGACCCAAGGACTGTTAGACGAACTAGGGAGCATAAGGGCAGTATCGTCGTTCAGTAGGTCGTGAAGCCAAGGGTTTCCTACGTACGGAGACCAAGGTAGTAGAGGGAATGAGGTATTGTCTCATTGAGCAGAGATAGTGGAAGAATTTGAGTTTGGGGTCGGACTACTGATGTCCGTATAAACTCTGGGTAGAGGCGACATTCCTCTATGGATGGTAAAGGTGCTCTGGTCCACAAGTGATGCGGTCGAGTACCGTTCTGCGAATGTGTGATCCCTCCTATGATAGGAGGGTGGTTGTTGATTTTGTTACTATGTGAAATAATGAAAATAAATTAAATACAAGATAAATTCAAGTAAATCATTATAGTAAGTTTTCCCTCACTGAGTTGTCGAACTCATCCCCTCCCTCTAAACATTTTTAGGAAGTAACACAACTGCGCTGGTTTTTCCCCTCAGACCCAAAACCAGGTACACCATTTTATAAATTTCAATTTTGTTAAATGTTATCCAGGGAAAGTATGACAGGTAATATGCTTGACTCTCTTGACCATGAGTAGCCCTACTTGAGGTTCGAGAGATTGGCAGGTTGTTAATCAGATTCTGGCCAAATCGGGCCAGGGTGTGACAGTAAGAGTCGCTTAAAAACTCTTACCACAACCTCACATCTGGGTGTCTTTGCACCTGTATTCGTGACAGCCTCACGGTCCCTCACCCACAAATAATAACAAAGCAAACACAAACCATCATGGGCTACTCAAGCCCCAACATATCACTCGTCTAGAATGTGTCATCTTCTTATCACAGTGGTGTACTTGGGACAGTACTCGTAGAACATCTGGGTGTCTCGAGAAAATATAGAAGATTACATAATTTCTCCTCGATCTCCTTTCCATTTTCCCTTACACGACGACACAAACTCTTAAGCATCCATCCATTGTCCCCACTCTCCTATACCAATATTCACAAAATAAATAACATTGCCCATGGTCATAATCATGACACTCCTAACCATTCTTGTAATGGTGCAATAGGCATCACATTACCCTAGACTCGGCACACTCATGTACGACTTTCCCTCGCATCACTCACACAAGCAATTATGCAATAATCAACATTTTAAACATGAATATACTTGGGGTTTGGGCCCTCACTAGCCAACTCCCCTCAATTATGAGCACACAATTATCGAAAGTTCAACCTATCAGAGTCGTCTTGCCATTTCACACAATTCGATCCTCCGGCCTTAGACTTGGGTCTCACGACATAATCCATGACCACATACATAGCAGACCTACTAGGAGTCTAACCCTCATTGGCCCTCTTCCCAATTCACACAACGGCTCTAAGACAAAACACTTTCTTCCCCGATTTCTCAAAACTGATATCAAATTTATGTATCGGTCTTATGACCGATTCTTACTCATTCTTCCGAAAAATCGCATGTGTTTTAGTGGTCATGATCATATCGCCTTTCACAGCTTATACGAGCTTTTAAATGCTAACTTGTTACTTTTAAATCAACCGTCACACATGCAAATTAATTAAAGCTCTCGTGGGTCCAATAAAACTTGAAGTTAAAATTCACTCACCGTTTTTATCGAGACTTGTTTGTCTCTACTATTATTTACTTTATCTCTAGTTGTATGATACTTGATCCGTTGCAATATTAATTCTATATGAATCAAATTACACAATTAAATTAATTTATAAATTTACTAAATACTCATAGGTTGTGACCACCTCCGAGGGGCTTAGGAGGGTGAAAATTCTAACCACCAACATGGTGAAAATTGTTGAACATCTCTTTTTAGGATGTCCGTGGACATGTACTATGTCGTTTGCTGCATGTAACTTATTTATAGATCTTGTGAGTGTAGATTGTATCAACAAGTGGATAGAGAGATGGTTTTTAGACGAATTACTGCCCAAACTGGATGAACAACATCGTGCAGGGCAACTGACAAGTATGAGAAGGTAACACCCGATCTCATAATTAAATACAACGTATTAATAATTGTTGTTTAAAATATCCAGGAATGGACAAGCAACCCCACATAGAGGATGAGACCTACATGGCCCCGACCAACGAACGTGTGGCAAAGATCCCATACGGGAACGATCAAAATCAACTATGATGGATGTTTCAGCTCGGAGCAGGATCGGGCAAGAACCAGGACTATAGCAAGAAACTGTGAAGGTCAAGTGCTGAATAGCGCGAGAAAGGTAGTTCAAGCATCAAGCAGTAAGGAGGCTGAAGCAGCAGTGATGATCCTGGGTGTAAAATTAGCATAATGTTGGAATGTACAAAATGTTATGTTTGAAACAGATTCAAGGCTGGTGTGGTGTTACTCAAGCTATCACAGCGAGGATAAAGTAGGTGTTTATCTGTAACCTCTTTTAGAACCACTTTTTATGGTAAAATATCACATTACAAATATAGTATGACGGAAGTTATTGCTAAATTCTCAACATATCTCAACCGAGCCCAATAGGGCACAACTGGCAATTCTGCGTTTTCATTTCCAGTCTTTTTCAAGCATTATGAAAGTTAACTGGAAAAGCAGTCAACAATGTCAAAGTGAAGAGCAAAGCACTTTGGAAAGTGGCATATGGCACCATCCCTCATGCCCAATAGTAATAACCATTATGCATGTATATATATATATATATATTTATATTTATATATATAATATGGCTGACAAAAGTTGGCGACAACACGTAAAAGTTAAAACCCTTATCGACTCAGACCCATGAAGACAAAGCACACATCATCATATATATATATATATATATATATATATTATAATTACATTAGGTGTGTCCGTACATAGTTAATACAATATGATATTATATCATTATTTTTCATTACAATGTAGTCTCTAACTAACTCGAAATTGATCGTTGCTGGAACTGAAGCATGCATCTCGACAAGACGCGTGGGTAGCATTATTGATCCATACAGACAAATCTTAATTGATCTGATGATAACGGGAAGACGACAGCTCTTCCGGGCGCGACGTTGACTCAACTGGAATATGTTCTTGGATTTGGCCCTTCTGCTTTCCCTGGCAGCCAAATCCTATATAAAATTACGCCCACAGTGAAAGAAAATAATCCGCCATGTTATTTACCATGGAATCGAAAAGAATAAGAAAAGGTAATTTGTCTGATTTCCGATTAATTATGATTCATATGTTTATTATAGAACAGTAAATGAATTGCCTATACACTGTTGAAAAGAGAACAGTTTTAATTCAACCTCTGGGAGTAATCTCTAACATAAAATCAAGTTGTGGTCTCAACGGCTTAACGGTGCATGAAACTGTAAATTGATTGTGATGGGACAAAGCTTTGTAGAAAGTCCTGAAGCTCAGAAGCACTGCTGGATCATGTCAGAATCGATGGTTGCTTAAGATTAGCTTGGCATGCTTGCACAGTGAAATGTAATAGGAGGATATCAATATATGTAGCAGGGAATTGATGGAGATCAAGGGATGCTTATAGATAGGTTGGTTTTGAAGCTCACCTCCATGGATATGGACCAGGGGTAGCCGGAGCTAGCTAGGAAGAAGTGGAGGACGGTGGCCTATAAGAAATTATTCCGGTATACTCCTCATCGCCACTGCCGCCGTGAATCCGAGCTGGGAAGTAAATTCCAGTTAAATTTTCCAGACCAAACCTGCCCCCAAAGAAGGAAGGCTGGTGGACGGCCACCACGGGCGGCTTATGACTGTCGTTCGCCGGCGGCAAAGAGGCACCAGTTGTCAATTCACCGAAGCTGCCTAGGAAACTGGACTGAAGGGGTCCCCTTTGAGGATTAGCCATCATCAAGGTCGAGCCGCCGCCCTGGCTCATCAGAAACCCTTGACCCAACCCTCCTCGGTTCTCCTCCGTACCGGGATCTCCTCCGCCCCAGACCATTCTCGGGTAGTTTCTGCAACCTTCTAGTTGCTCGAAAGCACCGGTTGTTACTCCAATGAAGGGAGCCCGGTTGCTGGAAGAGTGGAGGCCGCCGGAGCTGTCCTGGAAGGGGTGGAGGGAGAGTCCCAGATATTCTCTCTGTTGTGCAGCTCCGGCCACCATTTCAGGAGGGATGGAACTGTCGGTAAAGGTGACGGACTGCGGCGGCGCCACCACATTGCTTGTCGGAAAGAACAGCTTCATGGAATCGGAGTCACCCAGCTGCTGCGGCTGTGGAGGCATTAACGGCGAGCCAGCGGCGGTGTAACCTTCAGCCACCCCTGGTTGCTCGGGCATGGGGATTTCGGCTGAGGTGGAGGTTGAAGCGGCGGCAGTTCCGCCGACTGAGGTGATGGTGGGGTTCCAGGGAGGGAGATCGATGAGTTTATCGATGGAGGACTTAGCCTTCTCGATGAGCCAGTCAACGGCCTTGCTGGGACGGTCAAAGCCAAGGCGGTCCTGGACGTCGTAGAACTGGATGGCCGTGTGAGCGGCGAGCCGGACACGGCGGTCACGGGGACCCTTTGAGGTGTAGACCTTGCTGTGGCGGTCCTTGCGGCCAGTGGAGCGGACGATGTGGCCGCCCTCCACTTCGACAATCTCTCTGCCGCCACAGCTACTACCCTTCATAAAACCCATTAGAGCTAGCTGCCCTTCAGCTGCATATACATGTAGATAGAATCTCTCTTTCTCTTTTATCCTTATAAAGTTATATCTAGAGGGAAGAGCAAGAGAGGAGTGTGTTCCCCTCCTTCAACCGTTGCTCAATTTCTTAGTTGATATTTTTAGTAAAGTTGATATTTTTATTTTTTTTAATTATTATGTTTACGCATATTTCTCGACTTTCACCTATCATACTTCCTTTGATCTACACCATGAATGAAGGGCGGACAAAAAATAAAGCATATTGCATTAATTATTTGGCATACAATAATTTGCCTTTATATGTATATAAGTTTTCATGATGAACCATGCACTAAAATAGAGAATTCCCATAGAAGAAGAAGCAAAAGAAAAAGGGGGTCATCCACCTCAGTCTTCCACCATTATGGAATGATTGCAATTCAAGCCATGAAGGAACATATAATTGAAGCCTTCTTCCACTCTCTCAGAAACTAGAAATTGCAACGGCCAGTTTCATGACCAATCTTGTCACGCTTATAATCAAACTCAAACTTGGCCCACATATTGTCTAATGGAGAACGTATCCATGCAAACCGGCCTAGCTAGGTTCGATTCCAATATATATACCACCAAAGGATCATGATCATGGCAACCCCTATTAAGGCCATCTATCCTGTCTCCGGAAAAAAAATACCACGACAAAAAGAAATTGGGTGATAATGATTATGGTCTATGGTCATATCCAACCGACCAATTCCTCTTGTCAAATGTCGCTTGGAAGACCAATAAAAACATTTTCTCATTTTCCATTTTCCATTTTCCATTTTCCATTGTCCGGATGTTTGATTTTGTAAGTGATTGGAATTTTCCGCTTTCTCGCTCCATATTCTTATCTAAAAAGGTGCGGGGCATCAAAATCCAAATTCCCTTGTTTTAGATCGAAGATGGTTCACGGTTGTGGGAGTTTTCTCACTTGACTGGCTAATAAATCGTGCATGATTAAGCGCACATCTGAATATATATCTGATCATAGTCTATTTTTCTAGGTTAAAATTTGCATGATAAATGTCATGTCTTGTCAAATACATGCGTTTATATATACACATAATGAGAAAAATATCAGATGAATATGGGATCATATATATGTTACATCATTATCACAAGCAAGCATGAGTTGATTTAAAAGAATATATAGAATCTTGATGGCCTGTGCAAAAAGTTTGCCTGCTCAAAAGCTGCCCAGGTGGGTGGAGTTACGTATATATCAAACCAACCAAAGTTGAACCACACATATATATGTGAGATCAGTAGGTTGAAGAAAAGCAGATTCAGCTCTATGTATTACAAAATAAAATATATAACATTAAAATAGTTGAAATTGAATATTTCTCCAAGATTTATAAGATGAATTGGAAGAATAAAGAGGTCATTCCCTTGCTTGGAGAGTTGATTAAACTACTTCCTCCATGAATGGTGAAATGGTAAAAAGAAAAAAGACAGAAGAGAGACAAGCATGGATGGATCAAGATGAGGGAAGACAGGAGATGAGTGATCCAAGAAGCTAAGCACCACAGCCATCAATGCTCAGGCATCCATGATCACTGAGATTGTATCTTGCAGAGCAACAAATAGGAACATAAATGGAATGAATGAGTCATAATTAATACATTGTATCTAATGTATATGGGTCATCATTAATTAGTACGATATCAATTCATCTGAGTACACCATATAACATTAGCAGCAGATATCCGACAGTGGCACATGTTGTCCTGTTGAGAGCACCAATATCTCAAGGATAATTGGCTTGTGCGCATGGGTCTTTCTTGGCAGAAGGCCACCATACCAATCAACAGGGATAATTATGATCCAGCAGTTGAAGGTGACACTTTGCCCTCTTTTCCCTTTTGCACTGCACAACGCTCCCAGTGTTATGTCCATCTCTCTCTCTCTCTCATTTTTTATGTTAAAAAATCCTTTTTCTTCATGCTCATACACTTAATTAACTGCCCGGATTGATTTTGAGCTGATCCTCCATCCAGCAAGAAGAGAGCTACCACTACAAGCAAGGCCAGGAAGCAATCTACCACCTAGGAGCAAGAAAATACAAAGAAAACGCATATCACAGACCCAGTTAGTGATAGACTATGGAAGGCTTTTTGAATATCTAGCCAGTGAACTTTCACCGATTTCCCCAATTATTTTCCCCTGCCATGATGTTGAAATATCAACACCGAACTATTAAAAAATGTGAGCCTTGAGACTTCACAGCCGTATACAACCAACCATTTACAACCCCCTCATAGAAAAGATAAAATAAGAAAACGAAATTCGGGCACCAATTTCTTCTCTATGTCTCTGTCTCTCTCATTGTATTGTATGTGTGCGTATACATGTAAAATATATATTGGGCATTAGTCACTATCTACTTAAAAGCCATTTCGTATACAAGTCAATGACTACTTAAAAGCCATGTCGTATACAAGTCATCCTCTCTGAGCTGTATACAAATTTGTGGCGATCAGATCACCGGTGGCTACAGAGAAAAGAACAAAAGAGCTTGTGGCATTGGGGGCTAATTGGGAGCTTGTGGGCTGGGCGTATTATATTATACGTCTTTCTTTACTTTCTTGTCTCCTTCACTCACAAGTTGCTTTGCACCACTTTGGCTGTCATTGTTCAAACACAGCGGAATTGGTAAGAAAAGTTTGAAGTATGAATTTGCCAGCCCATCTAACAAGGCCCTTAAGATGGAGCATACTATTTTTCAATTTGAAAGGAAATTTACCAGTAAAAAAAAACAATCTCTCCTCCATTCATTCATTCATGTTTATATGAAACTCCTATTGTGCTAAAATAACTGTAACAAAAAACGTGATCTTCAGTGAAGTGGGGGTGGACAAGAAGTCCACCCTTTGATTGCTTGCTCTAAACCTATGAACTAAATTTTTATCCAGCAGCCATTCCATTCGAATTGACTTGTCTATCTGAAGCCCATCCTGAGCGACTTGGGTCGTGCAGCTGCCTTTAAGGTATCGCCTTCAAGGACCCATCCCTTCCTCGGGTTTAGCGCCAATGTTGGAGAAGCAACGACGGACGGCTCAACTTCAGAAATGGAGCTCGAGAGGAGCAGGCGGGTGCATAAGAGGAGGTGGGTAATATCGGCCAGGGGCTTCCTAGGCCGCCCTCCGTGGAGGATCAGCTTCTTGTTGGTACACATTTGCATGTTTCCTCGATTCTCGTCGGATAAAAAGGGAGGGATGTTCTCTTTGTTGTCGAGGACTGCGTCCAATTGACCCATGTTAAACAATCTCGAAGTGACCTGAGAAAACCCTAGAGTAGGAAGAAGGAGGAAGTGGGTTGGCTGGCAAAATTAAAAGACGAAAGGGAGGGAAGTGCTTCTTCCCGTTTCCTTTCCGGTTCTATTTGGGCTTTCGTTTCCGCCTTTAATCCCTAAGGAATTGATGGAAATTCCATTTATGGAGGGGATGGATGTCTCGTCTTCTGCACCATCAGGCCCAACAAACCGTCACGTTAAAAGGGCCAACCCAAACAAACATCGCGAAATTCCATAAGCAAACATCCCATCAGAAAAAATGTGCAGTAGGGCGTGCTATATTCTCTCAAACCGGACGGACCAGTAAGCATTTTGCCTACAATTATTAATAGTGCCACTCTACTGATCCGAAGCGTGACTCACTCGGCTATTGGAAGGCCAAGGCGTCATCTCCCACCTTGAGATCGTGACTGTTGGAGTGGTTCCAAATGGATTGTTGTTAACTACATCGTGCCTCTGCGTATTTAACTCAAATTTTCACATATTCGAGTGCGTATTACTAAATCATAGAATTGAATAGTTCAGCATGCACCAACATCAAATACAACTTCCCCACCTTCAACTATTCCTTATCATCATCTTGTCCCCCATGGTCTCATTTTTTTAAACAAAATGTTAGACCCACCTAAGGTTTCACACTCACTTATTAAAATCGTGCAATCAAATACTGCATTAGGAAAAAAAACAACACTAAGATGACATTAAGAATCAAGTCACGCTCGGTTTTGTGTGGACTAATGATAATGCAAACGATCGTGGCAAAAAAATGTTAATGCAAGAGATTAAGGTGGGCTGATAGCTGGCTACGTCAGCGTCCGCGTCCGCGTGCACTGATTGAGGAAGTGATCTCCTGGTAAACTGGCCAATGCACTCCCAGAAACATTACGTTAACTCATTCAACCACAAAAGCATTAACTAATAATGACTTACCACTGTCTCAGGTATGTATATATATATATATATATCGTACACAATCAATTTAGTTTGAATGCATATGTGCATATAATTATACTTTTCCTTCTACACTATATATATATATGTTTAGAAATCAAAATAACATAGATGAATTCATATATTAGCTGTATCAACCATTTGTAATAATATTTTTTGTCAATAGTGGTTTTGTTTTCAATTTATGAGACCAATAATGATTATACCTTTGAATTTTATACTGTTTTATATAATTGAAAATAACTTTTTAATAATACATATATTAAAATCTAACATTTTAAGTTCTATATCTTTGAATATAACTTTTAATATTATATATTTCATAAAATCCATATTTTTAGTTCTAAAAATACTCATAAATAACATAAAATGTCGCTTTTGTCAAATAAATATTTAATGTGCTACTTTTTCAAACATATAGGTTAAAAATCACTTTAAAAATATAGAATTATAATACAAAAAATTCCAAGATATATGAGTAATCATATTTCCCGCTAGATAAAAATAATAAATAATTTTTATCATGTGAGCATTCTTAAATTCATCCAGATATTTAGTTAATTTTCCTCTAGAAAATAAATGTTCCACTACCGGCTTGTTTTTTATAGCCGAAAATTATTGGCAAGGTGGGACGTAGGGAACAACAGAGAGATCCTCTCGCAGATATTGCAATATATATATATATATATATTATATTCTATATAAATTTTCAATAGTAGATTTTAACATATGTTATTGGGAATATGTCCAATAAAAACGATTATATGCAGTGAGCCGAAGAGAAACATGGCAAATACATTCTAATCTCAATACCTGTGAGCCGAAGGGCACAGAGAAAACGCTTGAGGGAGTGTGTGGTTCTAACAAAAAAAAATTGTGGGAATGACATAAAAATGAAAAGGAGATATTGTGGATTGTGATGACTTACACTAATGGACTGGGTTGGGTTGTGTTCATCATATATGTTCATATTGAAAGATAAAGGAAGTTAGACCAGAATTTTCATTGATCTCCACTTACTATCAAATAGTGGGTCAATATCTAACGGAATCTCATTCAACTTCTAAAGCAACTAGCCTTTTGAATTGTGTGGATTCTTATGTAGAATGACATTCTGCATATATTATAATATAAGTGCTTTGTTGTCGGGGATTATATTTAATTAGGTATCATATGGAAGAATAGGGAGACATTGCCGTTGGTTTTAAGTTAATTCAACAATGGCACCCATGTGAATGATCATATTTATCACAAATTAGTCTCTAGACATTGCCCGATCTAGTTCATCTCATAACAGTCACAAAATGTACAACAATACGTGGTACTGGTAGTGGTAGGGAGAGCATTCTTCAAATATTTTTTGATAGTACAGAAAATCATTGAATTGGCGTGAAATCACTCTTTGAATGTTTATGATTCATTGAGATACTATGTTTGATGAGTTATTAATATATGATCATAAACAATTCATCCAAGTTTAGAATTTAAGAAAAAAGGTGCATATGATATGATCATGCACAATCATTAAGTGGGGTCTCCACACACTCATATATATATATATATATATATATATATAATGTACCTCCATTTCTTCAACTGCTAGAACCTACCTAGCCGTCTCTTGAGTGTTGCTCAACCCTTGATTTGTCTAGTTCCATAAATTAATTATGGAGTCCATCCTTCCTTCAACTTTTAATGTCTCTCTCATATTCAAAGTGGGGTGACACATTGACTTCTCCCACAATTTTCTTGGAAAACATTATAAATGTTTTGGTTAGTATGTCTCTTATATCCTCGTTAATATATTAACTTAATTTATAAATATAACCTTCAACATTGTAAATTAATTTCCTCTGTCATGGTATTACATTTATTTTTAGAGCATATTTCAAGGGGCACGCTGATCCATTTAATTCAGAGAGAGAGAGAAAAATAGCTTATAAAATCTAAGTATGACTAGACAAACACTTGTTAGGATCTCATTAATTGGTTATTTAAAAAGGTTCTTTTTAGATTCATCACAATACCTCATAGGACCTAAAAAGCTTACATTTAAGTTTATAGCCTCTTTATTTTATACATTTTCACCCATTGCATGAAAAGTTAGTTAATTCAAACTGGAACATGCAGAGTTGATCTATCATTCTTTATCATAAGTTTCTCTGGTTTTATATTAATGAGATAATGAGCATTTATGCAGAAGGAAAAGCCACCCGGCTCATTAACCAACTCTTATTGGTTGATAGATAGTGTTCTAAGGTTGTGAATCATTCATCCACATAAATTAGTGATTTTTTTGGATATTTTAATGCGGAAAAAAGTTCTTGAAAGGGATGCACAAGGAAATGGACTTACCTAGATGGCATATATCTGGTCTCATATTGGATGCTCTAATTTATTCATATGGTTTCTTGTCATGCATCCATCATCAAAGAATTTGACTTCCTAGGAAGTCTTCATTAGTTAACGGGGAAATATATCAATCACGAAGAGAGGTTCAGTTATATAAACAATGAAGACATCTTATTCAGGCTTCAATCGTCACAAACAAACAGCAGGTCTCCACATATACTGCGTACCATCGGGCTGTCCGAATATGGCCAGCCCTAGTTTTTGGCTTTGCCTTGTCTTACTTCTCTCCCTGGCCTTTTCCATGTCGGAATCGAGACTGCTAGGGTCTAGCCGGCTGGCGAGGAGGAGGAACTCGGTGATGAACAAAGGTCTAATGGCTATCAGGGAACTGCTCGAGGAGAAGTCCGAAGCCCTGAAGACAGGGCTGAGCAAGCAGGACCCATCAAGCCATGGAGCCTATAACGGGTCGAAGCGACAGAGTCCTGGAGGTCCCGATCCTCGGCACCATGCCCTAGACCTTCACTGATCATCCGCTTAATTTACCAGTATTCTTCCCGAGGAGCTGCCGATATCCCGGTCTCTCCTCCATTCAGAAACATAACAGAAATTGCAGCATTTGCAGCTTATGTAAGAGAATATACGCACGCATGATTTCTTCTTTGGTATGTGCGTGCAGGTAAAGATAGGCTACTGTTGTTCGTCTGTAGGGATATTGTGAAAGATATCCCATCAGCTTCCCAGGAAAGGTCAACCAAAATAATAATGATGTAATAATCACCAAAATGGTGGAGCAAAGGTGAATCCATGGATGGTTTGATATATACTCTCATCAGATAGGATTTCAAGTTCTTAGTTGTGCCGATCCAGGACATTCACAAAAGGGTAATACCCTATTCATTCACAGGTCAACAGGCTGTGCTGCAAATCTCCTAAATCTGACTAGTTAGAACAATGTTAATAATTAAATTAAAAAAATAACGGTTTAATATTCAGCAATTCCTCAATTTAGGGAGAATAATAGATGGAAAAAGGACTGCGGTCAGTAGAGGCATCGATCATCGGCTGTTCTCTACACCGTAAGCATGATCAATTACCTAAGCCCGCATTTTTTACCCAAATGAAAATTCCTAATCATGCATTGACTGCTTACAATTCAGAAAGTCAACAAGTAAGTTTGTGGGTCTATAATGGATTTTAATCCGAAGCTCTGGTTATATTTATATCCAATTGTTGCTGCTGGAAAGTGACTGCAAAAAACAGAGAGCTTCACGCTCCGTAAATCTTCCATTTTCTATACGAATCTCTGTGGACGTTGTTTACTCGCAGTGATTCAATTCAATAATATTATAGTCAGTGGCTGGTGGTGGTGGTGGGTTATTGTCTGCGTGGGCAACTTGTGAGTGAGTGCTCCGTCACATGCCATTGATGGCAAAAATAATGAGAAGAGAAATGCTAGTCGGATACCACCTTTGGGCAACTGAAGAGAAATGCTCCGTCACACGCAGAATCTACTCAGGGAGAGTGGTGGTTGGAGCCACCTTTGGTTCTTCAGCTGAAAAAGCGAGTCCCTCTTTTGACACTCCAAAAGACATCGAGACTCGGAGAAAAGATGTCGCATTTAAAAGACCCACAACCGATGATCTACTGATCCTTTGGCTATATACGGTGCTGCCCGCTTTGACTCTTCAGTCACTGTTACAGTTCTCCTGAAGCATGCTGTCTATAATCACTAGTTCAGATTTTTAGAATCCTGGTGAAAAAAAAGTTGACCCTTCGAACACTGACAAACAGAAACAAGACGAACTTCTGGTTACAAACTAAATAGCATCTGAGTGTGCATATTTCTAGATTCCAATGAGCTTTTTGCCAAGATTAAAGAAACTGCGATTTTGCCGACGGGTTGGTGCTGACATATGTCCACGTGCTCTTCGATGGCATCTGACGACACAGAGTCACTTACCCTTTACATGATGCGTGCGACTATGATTTAACTCTGTAAAAATCAATATCTTTTTCATATGATGAATTTCCTCTCTAATAATAAAATTTGAATCTGTGACAATTTACAAATAAGAACAGCTCAAGTACTCTTTTCATGGTATAAGGGATTGGAAAATTTGAAAAATATGCAAAAAAAGCAATGTCTCTTTTTGGAGAGATGTCATTGTCAATAAATGGATGTCATTTGACTCTACATGAAGTGGTCAAGACTTAGTCGAGTTGCATCATAAAAGATTTAATGTATTTTGATTTTTTTTATTATTTTTATTGTGTTACTTTCTTCCTTGAAAGTGAGTGAATGATGGATGGGGAGCCATTTCTGGTATCCTTTATATAGCCACAGATTCGAGATACTAGGCGGAGAACACAGGAAACTCTTATTATACGGAGAAAATATAATCATGAGCATAAAATTTAAACAAGTATGATACTGCACACTTCATTATTAAAGTTCATAAATATATATATATAGTAGTGGTGCCCTTCTTGAATATTGTAATAGGTGGAATTATTGTCTGAAGCATGTACAATTTCTAATCTGGTTGGCAAAGAAAGAAGTAGATGAATTGTGTTTGTCTGCAGCATTCATTGCCCAGATCATTCTCTGATGTCGGCAAGGTCGTTTATGGTCAACCTATCAATTGGGCTGTAGGTTGTAGGTTGAAGCGTAGCACTAACAAAAGTAATAGCACAATCTCTTTGACTTTGGTGCGTGTGTGTGGAGGGAAATGCGACAAGAGATTATTGGAGATTGAATTTTGTCCTTCCAATTATAAAATGAACAAATTACAACATACACAAAATATAATAAAATCTATGGGCGTCCATCTCCATCTCTCCCATCCTGAACAGAAAGCCCATACATGATTCTGCTATGCTTTCTTCTTTTTATGTATATATATAGGGAGCCTTCTGTGAGCTTCCATCCATCCATCCATCAGAAGTCAATATCTTTCTCTATCAACTGTGGACATTAGAAAAGGCAGAGTGGTTTGATTTCTCCAATGGGGTATAATATTAATGGCAGTGCATGGACGACCAGCCGTTTATTGTTGCATTTAATTGCTATTTTGCTGCTGTTTACGTCGAACACACAGGGACGAGTACTACTGCAATCACCAGCTTCCATGCAGATCGGTGGTGGACGGAGCAGCAGCCACCCATTCATGAAAGAACTCGGGCCCAGCCTTGGATATCTCTATGAACATCGAAGGTCTCTTATTATATCTGCTGATAGGGTTGCCCCAGGCGGCCCAGATCCTCAGCACCACATCTGATTACATCTTTCTTTCTATCACCTTCTATCTATATACTATGAACTATCGCTTCTACTTCTTCTTCTTTTCTTCTTCTTCTTCTTCCATTCTTCTTCCAATTCGACCGTCTTTTCAATCGTGGTGCAACTGGTGAGTCTGTTTGGTAGACTGTTTATCAAAATCATAATTATTCGTGCCCTGTTTTCTTCCTCAACTCAACTTTAGAAAGGACATTGTGGTTATTGTGTGTTTTACATGAGACCTTATGTATTTTCGACCGGCTCGTTACAGTATGTCGGAAAGAAGATGCAGTGGAATAATATAAGAAATTATAACTGTGTGATTCTTATTCATTTTCTAATTTTCTCAAATGTTTCAAAGCCGTTACAACAGTAAGAATTCCTACTAAAATATTGCATGCACTGGACTGCTGCAAGATCACACTGAAGCTAATCTTTCATCAACCTCTATATTATTCATGATGTCATCTCTGCAACCTCAACAGAACAGTCAGAAAACTAGAAATGGATCCAAATTAACACGTTAATTATAAATGGACATGATTATAATTAATACATATTCCAGCCATTGAAAATCCGTTGAAGTGGATATAGACCTCTTTTACCATAAACTATCTATATTGACGACACTCATACATATGACTATTTCTTCATCCTGAAACTGAAACTGAGAGAGTACCTCCTGAATAAGGCTCCTGATCAAACCTCCGGTTGCCTGCATGCGTGAGGGACCTTCATATAACACTTATTTCTATGGTGTTATGAATGATAAGTATATGCTAATTAAAATATCATTATCATGCCATGGATACATGAGAATAAACACTCGGCCCATCCAAGTATCCATTCAAGCTTAATACTTATAATATAATTATATAATGATTTGAACATGAAATAAAAAATTAGAAAATAACCAATATAACTTAATTGAAGATTAACTCTTAGTTTTTACTGAAATCTTATATTAAGGATATAATTCTTATAACATAAATTTTATTAGTAATATGTTATAACAATTAATAAATCATATGCATATGCATGCTTAAAAAAATGTAGAAATTAAATAAATGTGCTTCTAATAGTGATGATATGGTTGGTTGAATTTTGGTTATTTGGGATCTCATTTTCCCATTAATCCCTATCTTATTATTTTTAGCAAAATTATGAGTCATCATCCTAATTAATTAATGAATTAAAGACAGAAAATCTTCCAAAAGGCTTACATATAATGCCCGGATCAACAATGCCATATAGGTGGTCGCAAAAAAGGCAAATCATTTGACACTACCAATTGCAATTGCCACACATTGGAAATCTTAGGAGCTAGCTAGCTTTTGGATTACTACAACACTCTTCACCAGTCAGAAATCAACATGGAAATCATACATATTTAACATTGATCACTATCTCTCCACTTTGCACTATATAACATATATACCAAGACAAAAGTGGATTATGAAGAAATACCATCATGTGCGAATATATATATTTAAAATTTTTACATCAAAATTATAAGCTCAATTCATATATTTTTTTAATATTCTGTTAACTCCACTACCTTCATTATATATAATATTGCAATTTTGTGGTCCAACGGTATCTTCCAATTAGGTTAAATAAAGGTAAGGATATCCAATGAATCTTCATATAATCTTTTTCGCGTGTATATTCAGAAAGCTCGGACTGCCATTATTAGCATGATAGATTCGTATAATATACTTTTGCTTGATATAATGCAGAATCAGCCAAAATCCATCATCCTTTATGATTCCAATAATTGACATATCGATAAAGGACACATATCAATTGAGGAAAACAACAAAAGCAGGTGATTCGATTTCGTTTCCTTGTTTATAATTATAATAAATTGGACGGTGGTTTTTTATAATTATAATAAATATAGAAATAAGGTATAAAACATGCACAAATATCCCAAATGATCACCAATCTCTTGGGCAAATTTTAACTATAGTATTTATTTTACACCATATAGTGCTCTTGTTTTACCTCTCAACTTTGGGTATACTAATAGTTTTTGTTTGCACACAAATTATTTATAATATTCCAATATAGGCTTGAACAATTTTGGAAATAAAGTGTGAGCGACTTCCTCTCACAATACTGTCCGTACTGCCACCGTTGACCCGTGTTCTAATTAAAGAATAAGGCAAAATTGGGATGGCACGAAACAGAAACACAACTGGAAGGAAATGGAAGCACAACTAACAGCAGAAAAAAGCTGAGGAAAGGGACAGTGAATTGTGCAGAATGCAAATCTATGTGCACTAAAACGCCTTTGTCCCAATTTTCCCATATAATTTAGAAAAACACCTGTGAATCTGCCTTCTTGCATTTTGATCCTCCAACGCTCTCCCTTCCATCCACCAAAAAAATCCTATATATTGCACCCTCGTCGACTAACCCTAACCCACATTCCACTTCCACCTCTCCATTGCTCAGCTTAAGCTCAACCTCATCCATCAATCACTGTCCTCTATCAAGCTAAGTCCTCCTCGTACATACTACACAATTCACATGGCGTGCTCGATGCATTCTCCATCTCGTCCATCCACCGCTCGGCTGCTGCTTGCAGTCATGATCTCCATCCTCTTAGTGAGTACCGGGCATGGACGCCCTCTTAACGACCACCATCTTCCTGATGTTACAGGGAACTCGATCCTTACTAGACTTGTCGAGCAGGATAGCGTTAGGAGGGAGTTAGGTCAAACTGTGAGCCGGCTCGAGAGTTATTATCGCAATGGAGCATCCGATCTTGGCAGGGTTGCACCAGGAGGGCCAGACCCACGCCATCATTTCTAGGATCCTGCATCGTTATGGATCTATCTGTCCACTTCCATTTATCCATGATTTCGTTTCGTTTCCATCAGCTCTATAATTTCCCGCTGTCATGAATAAGTCGAAGAGACCGCTTTATGTACCTTTTTTTGCATCAACGATTAATATATATGCATGCGTGTGCTTGTATGCTTGTGTTGGGCTACTCCTACCAAATGAGTGTTGATCCATGATTGGTGAAGAACCAATGTAATGTCTGTCAACTTTTAAAAAAAGAACCACTGTAATGTAATGCCCTAATAACTTATGCTTTAATGTTGCTTATTAATGTGTGAAAATTTTGGTGGTTAGGGAATATTGTGGCATTCCTTGGTGAATGTATATTGTAAGTGCATTCCCATACATTTATTCTATACTATGGAAATTTAAGTGACGTGTCCAAAAGCTTGGTGTATTTGTTGATATGGTTGACACCACTAACCTACCAATTTAAACTTTTTAGGATATAACAAATTTGGCCTATTTTAACCAAATTTATTTTTTTTAATATGATATCATATTTAATATGTGGGTCTCACACCATCATCCACTCAATAAAATTATCCAATGCACACCCCTAACTGGTTCACATATTAATTGACCCTCGTATGAACATGGATGTGCAGATTCTGTTCATAGACAATTATTAAGAGCATCTTTCAAAGATATGACAAGGGTTAGGCCGCTCGCAGTTCAAGTTCTCTTGACGGAGATGGCGATGGAACCTCCAATCCGAGTTTGATCTGCTTCGTCATCCTTAAAAACTTCACATATTTATCTATAGGGAAGAATAGCGTCTACAGGTGTGATTAACAACATGTTTAAGAATTTCAGATCAAGGGGTATCGTATCAATAACTTGAGCTCATAAAATATAACATGTAACTGCACCTACCTTCATCCCTAGATCTCTCTTATTGCACACATGCACAACAACCATTGACCATAACGGTCACTCCACACAAATTTCTCCTAAAAACAAACAAATGACAGATTATTTTGATCCCCAAAGTGGTACAGTAGTAGTATTACAGAACAGAACAGACAATAACAATCAAGACTCTTCTCTTCTTCGACTATTCAATATTTATCATCAATCCATCAGCTTAACAGGACCGTGTAGAGGAGCTCATTCCAGGTATCCGGCAACCCCGGGAGACACCAGTGGCTGCAGTCAGTCCCACTGTGGTCCCCTCCGTAGCCGTAGAGCGTTGGGTGCGCGTCCTTCCGGTACTGCGAGAGGATGGTGATGTCCAGCAGGTAGACCGGCTTCTTCACCCGGCTCAGTACCTTATTCACCACCAACCACGCCTCCGGGATCCCTGCTGGGTACCTCGCGCCGAAGTATGGCTGGGTCTCACCTAGGCACGACCTCGACGGCTGACCCCAGTCCTTACCCCTGAGTGAGATAACATAAGGGAAGTGAACAAAATCAGGTTATAACCCCAAGAAAATCACGTGCGATTCCGGTCTGGATCGTCCAAACCGGTTCAAGAACCATTTCCCAAATCTAACTCCTATAATTCCGGGAGAGGCCCGACATGGACACAACGCGCGATTCCGGGCTGGATCTTCCAAACCGGTTCAATCAACGAACCATTAATCTTGGGCCGAACGTTGAACCTCCCACTTCTTTATTTGGTTCCCAAATTGGCAATAGATACGATGCACTACTATACAGTTTTATGGGCTAATTAGAAATAAAATTGTCCCTGCTCAGGCTTACTGAACACGAGAAATGGAAGCTAGCTTACTCGTAGTGCGTGGGAGAGATGCCTTGGAAGAAGACCTTGGTCTTTGAAGGGTCGACATTGCGGTTGACCCACCGAGCCCATGTGGTGAGGCCCTTGTAGAACGCGATCAGCCGGTTCATGTCCTTGTAGTACTTCCCACCCTCCTCCATGTAATCCCACCTGCACCATGCAATTATTATATAATCAATTTGTGCAAGTGAACTTTTATCTATTTGTAACATCGATCAACGGAGATGATGAGAGTATTATATATAGTACGGTTGGCCCGAGCCGGTGTGAGTCCACCAGTGCCATGTGTTGAAGATGAGGACGTCCATTCCCCTCCATGAGTCCCCACTTTTGATGGAGTCCAGCTTCAGAACTCGTCCCGAGCTCTCTTTGACAAGATCCACGAGGAAATGCGTCTGGTACAGCATTATCTGCACGTCATACTCCTGCCAGAAACAAACGAGTTCAATAAATGCGCACGTTGAATTCACGAGTTCTCAAGTTCACCATTTGGAAAGTCTTAGTCATCCAGTTTCTTTTTTTTTTTGGCTTTTTCAGGAAAAAAAAATCAAAATGTGGTACAGTTCCACTTTTCATTTCTGGATTCGTGGACTTTTTCTTTATCTTTTTATTGGAGCAATGTACACGGTGTGTACAGATAAAAATATCCGCGCTATTCTGTCAGTGAATCAAATTCAATCTAGCTAGTAGCTTGTGAACTGAATTTGCTGAAGGGGGCTGAAATTTGGTTCATGAATTTGACAGCCCTGTCTCTTCCATGAAAGCAGGGACTAGCAGGAAAGACAAGACCGACTACTGCACAGAATACCGAAATCTGGGCTGCTTGGAGTTGGGATCTCAGTGCAGTTGTGAACTTGTTTAATGACAGCAGTAGACTGGGTGCAGGAGAAACTTACTCTATGCAACAGGATTTCCTGTCTGCTATAGCATGTTTGAAAATTTGTGATTAAAAAATAATTATGAGTGATCACTTTATCCGGTGGTGTTTTTCCTAGGGGAAAGATCATCCCTCCATAGATGAAATAATTGCGATGTCAAAACTTAATGAGATCGTCCATCAATGGAGGAGAAAAGCTTACTTACCAGGAAAGTCAGGGATGCGGTGCCGTCTCTCCGGAACAGGAAAGTCTTGGCATTTGGCACGGAGGAGTGGAGCATACAGGACAGAGACTGCCACATGTTGAGGCTCAGCGAGTCACCCACGAACATTATCTTCTTCCCCCGCCATTTACTCAGGAAGCTCACCCCATTGAACCTGAATCATAATTAGTCGTGCTCAATAATCATCGACGAAGAACTAGAAACCTTGCCCCGAAGATAATTTTTGTAAGGTGCTGTATTCGATTTATACATACATACCTGGGGAGGTTGCAGGAGAAAGGCTGCCACCGGTACTTGAGGTACCCGGAGTCAGGACGGCGGTACCTTTGGCAATTGAATTCAGGTTCGATGAAGGGGCAGCTGGCAGAGGTGTACGGAGGGTAGGACGGATCGTAGACCCACTTCCCCCGGAAGATGTTGCAGCCTCCTCCGGCGAGGCTTCGGGCGTGTCTCGAGCTGTCGCTGGTAAAGTTGGAGGAATCAAGGAGGACATCTATATCGCGGCGGTCAGCATTCGAGAGGCCGAGGATAAGAGTGAGGAGCAGGGCCTTGAAGAAGAAATCCATGCTCCCCCTCTCTTCTCTGGAGTCGAGAGAGGCCTTTGTCTCTTTTTTTTTTCTAACTTTCCGCCTCCTTAGGCGGCGGGCTAGCTCGTTTCGTTTGAAGTAAATGGAGAAAAAGAGAAGAGCCAAGACTGTTGAAAAAAGTTGTCGCAGGACACTTATTTATATTATGCCATGGCCATGAATGACAGAGGAAGGTTGTTTATCGAAAATACCATATACTCTCTTCAATCTATCCATTAAATTCTGGAAATATTGTCTTTAATTTCTTAAGTGGAATCCATTATTATTTATCCTACTTTACCATGTGGGGGCTGGAGCCTGCATCCACTCCTTTTTTTGCTTTGAAGACCGAGGACCATGATCAGGGTTGAATTCATAAATGATGCACACATTTTGCCCTACCTCCTCCATGATTGATTTGGAAGTTCGTTTCCATGAAGAAAAAAAAAAGATTCCCCCATCTTTTTATTTATCTTCAGAAGCTTCAATGAAAAAGAAAACGTCAACTAAAATGGCTGCCTCACATAGAGTGGTTGAATCAAATGATGAGGAATATATTATAAGAAATGACATGGAATAGGGAAGTTTAAAACAAGAAGAGTGCACTAATACATTTTGGACATTTGGGTATTGAAAGATTTTTTTAATTATAAATCAACGACCTCTCAAATTTTAAGAAAATTTAAAGGAAAAAAAAATAATGAATGGAAGTGTTAGAATTTGAGTGGTTGTTGGCGAGAAAAATCTTTTTTTTTTCCAGAAAAAAGGTGTTAGTGCACTAAAAAAAACGTTAATCTTGAGACATGGATATGAATGGAGTGCTAGGTGTTTCCAATGAAATGGACCCCTGGAAAATCAGACTAACCTTAATCTAGAAGAGGGGGGTCTTACACTCACTGATTTGTGGGTCTCCTTTTTCCATTGGATCTGTCAAATGATAAAGATTCACGACAGTTCTATCTGAGAAGTGAAGGGAATGGAATGACAATGTCGGGTGTCGGGTGTCAGTCACTTTTCTTGCTCCAATTAGAACACCATATGTTTGTTCTTTTGCCAATGATGATCGATTCCTCTTACTCGCTTCCCTTCCAGTGCATGCCATCATTTTTAAATTCTAGTGATTCGATTTTTGTTAGGAAAAATGGAACTTTATATGGAAAGGAAAATTAGATCAGATCATAAAATAATAATAATAGTGCAAATCTCATTTTAATTATGATCAAGCGGTCCTACCTTCTATTAATTGGTCGAATTTCTTATACCCACTTAGCCTGCTGGTCCTACTCATATAGGTAGATGACGACATTTGTTATGTTCGGAGGTAAAGGCTAAGCATGATAGGGATTAATTAATTAGTCGATGGTATTATTCCATAAAACACTAGTCGATGGTATTATCCCTTGGAAGGATGCTTAAAATGATTGCCATGTGTTTGTGAGTGCAACTTGTCCACTATACACTATAAATTGGATGCTTTATGCTGCTTTTTTATGGCTGACGTGGTGTGTGCTTGAATCGCTGCAATTTAAAAACACCAGTCCATGTAATATTGTTTGGAAAGCATCAACAGGGGAGAAGGCAAGGACAGGTCTAACTGGACAGGCGGCATGCACTAATTCCCATAGAGACGTGCATCCTAGTCTAACTGAACAGGCGGCATCCTAGTTTAGCCCCGGAACTTGGCGTACTCCTAGTTGCTCTCAGTGACACGCCTCCATCACAAAAGGTCCATCCAACCTTTGTACTAACCCATAAAAAGCCAAAATTTCAAAAATTGACTGTCCATGACTCTTGCCCGATTCCTCATTGGGTCGCCAGAACTGAGTCTATGTCTAGCCATTAATAATATAGATTAAATGATGTATGTTGCATCTTCTAAAGATATATGATATTTTATATTATATAAATATAGTGTGGTAACTGAAATTTATTGAATTACATCTAATTTATCTATTTTGTTAGAGTGAACATAATAGACGGTGATTAATATGGGTAAGGTAAAGTTCTAATTGAAAAAATTTAATTTTATAGTGTAGCAAATTTTTAACTTGAAAATGAAATATTTGAAAAATAAATAGAATATTTGAATATTTTTCATGATAAAAAATTATAAAAATTAATTATAGTCATCAACCAAATGAATATAATAAAAATAACATATGTGGGATGTAATAAGAGTAAATTGGGTCCCATATGTCGGTATAAATTAGCTAAATAGGATTAGTATTGACAGAGTAAGTTAAAAGAAAAATAATACTAAGATTTTGTAATAAGAACATGAATCACACGTTGAAATAATTATAATAGATAAATGTTTAGAAAACACACTATTTATAATAAGAAAAATGGGATGTTCTAAACGTTGATAATAAAGTCAATTTAGTACCATTTACACAAGTAAATATAAATATGGTAAAATAATTATAAATGGTACAAATAAAGTATAATACTTTCTTGTGACTTATCTGTAATAGCTATTGGTGAGAAACAAAATATTTGATAAGAGAAGTAAGTAGTGTGAAATTCAAAATTGCAAGTATTATATTTAGTGAATTGGAATATATAAAGTAAATTAAGGAAAATTTGTTAAGTTTAGTAGATATTATTAAGATAAAAATGAAAAATAGAAAATTTAAAACAAGTAGATAAGAGGATAAAATTGGTAAAATTGTCCCGTCTCCAATTAAAAAATATTTAGTAAATGACTTATTCTCTTGACATGTGAGATAAATTATTAATGATATTAGTGGCCACTCCTTAATTAATATAGTAGTCAAAATGATCCGAACTAGCTTAATTGTTATAAGTAGAGAAAACATGATAAGTTGAAGATAGAGTATTGAATTTATACAAATGACAATAATTAATTAAATATCCTTTTTTTTTCACAAAGTTAACAGTTATACGAACTATTCATTTATTGTATTACAATGATGAGGAAGTGGATTAATTAAAACTTGTATTATATGAATTAAAATATTAAGGCAACATCTATCTATAATATCTTATGATTTCTATTATGGTTGAAAAAAGTTTTTTTGGTGAAATAAATAATAACGATAAAGTGTGAGTGCCATATCTTTTAATACTATTAATGATTAACTTATTTGATTACCAAATAATATTTAACAAATACTTAAAAAATAGAGATTACTAGATATTTTTAATAGATTTGATGTAGTCGTTATTAATAAAGTAGTTGTGATACTCTCGTTATAGAAATTTAAAATAAAATTAAGAGAAAGTATTGAAATAAAAAATTGATAATTAATATAAATAATCAATGATAATAATTATTTATTGATAAATAACTCAATTAATTAACTATAGACTTACTTATTTATATGATAATGATAATATAAATATAAAATTAAATAATAAATATATATAATATAATATTATATTATTAACTAGTTATAATTATATTATAAATATGTAAAATAATATATTATAATATTTTATCATTTTTTTCTTATTATTTAAAATAACTCAATTAATTAACTATAGACTTACTTATTTATATGATAATGATAATATAAATATAAAATTAAATAATATATATATAATATTATATTATATTATTAACTAGTTATAATTATATTATAATTATTTAAAATAATATTTTATAATATTTTATCATTTTTTTCTTATTATTAGTATGAATATTAATTATGTTAGATTGATAGGATGCCATTTCTGTAGTTTTCAATATAAGAGCATGGAACACAACACCATAATAATTGATATGGCTCCATGAGTTTGGTCGGATTTTTTTTTATGACTTACTATAATTTTATTTGGGTCAATGTTTGGACTGACTTTTACTTTGAGATGGCCAACAAACATGTTGCAACAGATTGATGTTGAGAGGGGAGAAAATCCTCCATGTGCATGCACGTCCTTGAGCTTCCACCACTCATATATAATATATATATATATATATATATATTTGTGCACATACCTTGATATACATAAACACCCCTTTAATTTGTCAATGCACAGGATATATATATAAATTACCATGAATAATGATCATGAAAGTTTTTTCAATTTTAAATTCAAGATAGATTATATCAACTAGATATATACAAGTCAACTAACAATGTGCATGGGCATCACTAGGTCGACAGACAATGGATAGTTTGTGCACCAACCATATGGTCTTCATTTTTTTCATGTCATTTTTCCTGTCGGCTATCTAAAAATAATATTTTAATAAATAAATTATATTTAAATCCAAATAATTGCAAGGATAAAAAATTATACTCCTCAACTTATCTGTTTTGGATAAAATTATTAGGGTCACAAAAATATTAAAAAAATATATATGCATGTTCTTCTTAATAGCCGCCGCCTTGAAACAATGATAAATTCATGCTACATCATTATTGACTCTTGTTATAACAAGAGTGGAGTCTTGCCAGCTCAAGTTGTGGGGTAGATCATATGCGGGGACCGACAAAAAAAAAGTCTATCGTTTTATATAAATATAAGCATATGTGTGTGCTCCAATTAATATTCTAGGTCATTTCTTTTGTCCGGTAACATTCGCATACCCTATTTTTTTTAAAAAAAAATCCTTGCCTGTTCTTGGACCCCTATCTCCAAAGGTCACAATCGACCAAGCAATCATCAACTCGTGAAATAAATTTATGGCAAAAAAAATCCGTAAAATCAACGGCTGCATGGACCTACTTGCTTTCTTTCTTGATGATGTGCATTTGACAGTGATTTATTTGCAAAACAAATACGATTATAAATCTACAACATGCTGAAGAAAAATCAGTGGGCTAGAGATATTTTACGTAAAAGGTGATAAATCCTTGTTTTTTTTCTTATAATTTTATATCTGGCATCATTTGTAATATGTCCACAAATTTGATATTTTTCTTCCAAAATCAAATAAAACGTGGTAAAAATAAAATATAAAGTATTAAGTAAAGTATTTCTTATTCTCCTAACATACTGACACGACACTAATTTAATAATATATTTTTATTAGCCTTTTTTAGCGAAGTCCACGGAAAGTTTGATGAACATTTTATGGCTTGGCTCGGCCAAGTTAGATATGCCACTATGTCCATTGTCTCTGTTGTAGCAATTGGCCCATTGATTTGCCCTTGGATTTTTGAATGCCTAGACCCAACATAATTTGGTTTTGGCCCAAGCTAGATCATGCCCAAGTCTATGAAGGCTTAGCATTTCAATCTGCTGCAATAAGGGCCTTCTTGTATTGGTTCATCAATGTATATGTGGTGTGTTTCTTCCATCAAATACCATACCTGTCCTCTTATTCTCATCCATGTACATACAAGTTTGAGTATCAGAAATTCGTGCTCCCAATTTCCACAAAACTTTCCTTTCCTCTTACCTTTTGTTTACACATGGCTTCACCCATCAATTATTGTTTCTTTTTACCTAGTAGAGAAAAAAATTGGAGAAACCTCAAGTGATTTTGATCCCATTTGTTAGAAAAACTTCAGCTTGAACTTCGGATGACAATGAGACAATCCATTTTTTTCCTATTTCGTAGGATGGACTCCACTTAGCCTATCGTCTTATTTACGTAATTTCTTTCTTTATATACATGTGTGACTTGTTGTAGGCTGTCCCCATAATCGTCTATGATGTGTAACTGATGGCTAAAAAGGGCATGCTTGGTTTGTAAGAAAATCGTCAGTCACATGAAAGACCCACTGGTCCACTCTTCAAGTTGGTGAAAATGATGGGTGCAAAGAACAAACGGTAATTGACAATTTACATGCATCATTAGAACTCATAGCTTCATTCCTGTGACTTCATAAGCTCTCATATCATTTTGAATCTATCAGTAATGAAGAATTTTCTTCCTCCTCCTTTTATCTAAATTTGACACGGTTTTCTGGGTAAGTGCAATGTTGGCAAATGGTGGTTACATATCCAGGTTGGTTTTAATGCAAGCAAATTCCACTCATTTATGTATTAATAGTGGTATATTTTTAAACTTTCTCACTTAGTGTTATCTTTTACAACTGGGATTTAATACCCAATCTTCATCCAAAAAAACGCGTACACTAAATTTATTTGCCTTTACAGTAACAGTATAAATTCAACATTTCAGGTACTAATTTATGACAGGTGCATTCCCAGGAATGTCAACCAAACTCTTTTTCTTAATCCGATACAATAAAAGGTCCTCAATAGCTTCATACAGTAAGAGTTAGTTCTATCTTCCACATACCTAATATAGGACATCAACCATCTCAGTACCTACGTCTTCCCTTACCTTTTATTCACTATAACCACATGAGTATTCGTAAATCTCATTTGATTTTGACAGATTCCGTTTTTTACTCTATTAAAGAGAGTGAATGGCAAAGCATCACAATCAATTTGGTTCCCTCTAGAGGTTTGTTTGGAAAACTCTTGCAAATCAGTTTTGTCTTCCCTGAATTTGCCTATGATCATTACCATTTATTTCTCTCTTCGTTATATGACCATGGGATGGGATCAGGATGCCTCAAGCTATGGTGAGTTTTGACGTTGTTCCGAAATTAATGAGCCAAAGTGTTCTTCCACATGCTTTAGTACTGGGACTGGCTGAAGCCCTGTAAAGGTACCTCTTGCAATGGACACTGTTGATGGAAGATGGAGGATCTGCATATTGCTTAGTTTCCTTGGAGTCACCTTTCTGGTTTTCCATGCGAGGCACATACATGACAACCCGTTCAGCTTCTCGAGCCCTCGCAGCATAGGCTTCTCGATAGCCCCCATAGATAATTTCACCTTCAACCCCACGTCCGATCCTCGAATAATCACAGCTACACCGTCAAGCATCATTAAGACCAAGGATGAACAGAAAGAGCCAGGAGCCAAGTGCGATATATTTCAAGGCAAATGGGTGTACGATTCAAAGTTAAGTCCACTCTATGATGGAGCACGGTGCCCATTCCTTAGCGATCAAGTCACCTGCCGGAGGAACCAGAGGCCCGATTCTCATTATGAGAGGTGGAATTGGGAAGGTAGCCAATGCAATATTCCAAGGTTAGTTGCTCGATTACAGTCTCAAATTCTTCGAGATAAATCCTTAGGAATACTAAAATTGTTTTTCTTATTCTGTGTTCTTAAGATTTAATGGAACAGACATGTTGGAGAGGCTCAGAGGGAAGAGGATGATCATAGTTGGGGATTCATTGAACAGAAACCAATGGGAGTCTCTTGCTTGTCTTCTCTATTCCTCTGTTCCTTCGTCAGATGCCCGTGTCAGTGTAAAAAGCAGCACTCACAAGATTTTTCGAGCGAAGGTAAGGGAAGGAAACTCCTCGATTTTATCCGCTTATCTTATTACTCAGTTTTCTAACTTTGTATAGACGTGGTGGTGATATATGGCTCCTAAACTATTTCAGAGCTACAACTGTTCAGTGGAGTTCTACTGGAGTCCGTTTCTAGTTCACCTAGAAACAAACAGCATCAATGGCAGCAAAGTTCTCGTGCTTGATCGGCTCTCAGACTCGGCTAGGAGATGGAGGGGTGCTGGTGTAATGGTATTCAACACAGGTCACTGGTGGGTCCACCGAGGGAAGCTCCAAGTGTAAGATACTTAACCGAGACACTCATTTGCTTAGCAAGAAACTGGTGCAGAGAACATATAATGAAGAACTTATGTAAGAGAGAAAAATTTATACAGATGGGACTTCTTGAAGTACAAAGGAAAGCTGGTACAGAACATGGAGATGGAAGAGGCCTTCAAAAGGGCAATGAAGACATGGGCCAGTTGGATGGACAGGAACGTCAACAAGAATGGGACAAAGGTATTCTTCCGAAGCATATCGCCTGAACATAAAGGAGAGTTTTGGTGCCACAATGTGACTGAACCAGCCCTTGATGGATCCTACCACACTACATTCCCCAAATCCATTACAAAGATTGTAGAGAAAACCATGCACAGCATGAAGACACCAGTTAAGAGCTTGAGTATCACAAGGCTCAGTGAGTACAGAAGAGACGGTCATCCAACTGTCTATACAACTAGGGGAGGGAAGTTGTTAACAGATGAGCAAAGGAAGAAACCAGAGGTTTATGCAGATTGCAGCCATTGGTGCCTTCCCGGTGTGCCCGACACATGGAACCGGCTACTGTATGCATCCATGGTGCAGGACAGCCATGAAGATGGGTCTTCCTCTTTGTACAAGACAACTTGAAACTGTAATTGATGAAGCTTCTTCTTTTCTCTCCAGTTTCAGGGGAAGTTCCAGACCAGGTTACAAACAATTGTCCTTAATTCATGATCTAGGCAGGAGAGTAGAGCATAGCAATTAAGAACGTAGTTCAAATACTACTTAAGCCCTCTCGCTCAAGATCAAGCGGATCGGCACACAAATTAACATACATCTTCACTACATCTAAACATTGTAAAAAAATTTTAAAAAGAATCCCAGAAATATACGGGTTCCGAAGGATTTGAATGGTAATTATCTCTAATTTGATAAAAAAAAATGGAAAGTTAAAAATCAACTCCAAATGGCTCCCTTTACACAACCATTACAAAATTGGGTATTTGGAGTTATGGTATGATTTATTATTTAAATTAATTTAATATATTTTATTGTTTATATATTTTTTATATTTTTTAAATAATTTATATATTAATAATATTTTATATAAAATTATAAAATATGAATATATAATACAAATATTATAAATAAAAAATTATTTTACAAAATATTTTTAATATAATTTAATTATATATCATATCTAATAAATTTTTTAATTTAATTAAAAATAAAATCATATTTCTATTTTTTTAATTAATAATCTTTTAATTCACTTAACTTTCATCCAAATATTAAAAATTTTTAACATATTCAAATAAATCAATTCACTTCTTCTCCAAATACATACAAACACTTTATTTCCAAATTTATACCAACCAATCAATACAAAAATAGCCTAAAAGATGCTGCTATTGCTATTGAACCTGTCTGCAAGAGAATGTGATGGTACTTCATTTTCTTTTCCAATTTACCCCTCCACTTTATCAATTGTGAAACAAATAGTTTCTAACTAATACTCAAACCATCTCTTTCAGAATGATCAAATAAATATATAATATTTCTTTTATCATTTAGAATTACTTATTATTTATAACTAAATTATATATAAATAAAATAAAAACTACCATTTAAAATTTCATAACTATTAATTATATTCTTATTTACAAAGTATTAGATAAAACACAACATTCTTTCCAAATTCAACATTTATAAAATATTTTCAAGTATTTATTTATCACTCTTGTAAACTCTTAATTGTGAACTATTATTTTCTCTGTATAATATCAAATTTTTTATACTTGTATGTAATAATTAGTTTCACTATATTAATAATTATTTTTAGTTGACTGCACATCTTATATTAGATAATACTAATTATTATTTTTTACAGAATAATATTACACCTTTATCACAAATATAAGTTATTTGACTATGTAAATAACAATATTTATCACCCGAACCTAATTTTATACTTAAAGAAGATGTCATTGTGCTTAAAATATTTGACCTGAAATATAAAACATTGAATAATAAGTTCACTCTAACATAATATAAAAAATGGAATATATGAGATAATTTATCTTTAACCGATATAATTTACTATTTATCTACTCATGTTAATTTACATGTAATTGAAGCTATTAACTCTACATACACCTTCTCCTTCTCCAAGATATACGATGGATTTAAAAATATAATACTAACTTCGGGTCCAGCGATACACCGCTCTCTGGCCTACTCGTTGGTTCTTCTCAAGTTGTTTATTCTATCACTAGCTTCTCCGATTAGGGACCACACGACCTCCTTTTGACTCTGTCCCACCCTAGCTTCAATCGCCCTAATCTTTCGGTTGAATGATCTCACGAATCCTGATCACAGAGATGACGCAATTATGGAACTGATAGAGGTTGGGGAACGACCCATAAAAATTGAGGGCATTTTTTTCTATACGACTTTCGGTTGCACAGATTTGAGTCATGCTTCGATCCATGACAAACACCCAAACTCTTACATGTTTTATAATTTAGTCCACTTTTTCTAATGGATAGAATTCGCCCAAATCCACCTTTTCCTACAATATGATATACCAGCTACGTGGACTCACCGGTGTCCATTATATAAATTAAAGCCCACATACTCTCCTATCCTAATCCACTCCTATACATCATCTATACTAGTATGTCGATTTGGATGTTACCATTCACATTACTAATGACATGCTACACTTGTCTATTAATGATGATTCAACACTAACTAATTATCTCATTACTAGAGATGTGACATGTTTATCTATCATCTCTTATTGATCTGCCTATTTAATATCATATACTTTAGCTATCTCCCCTACTAATATTTATTATTTTCCCAAAATTTATCTCTACCTTATTATTCGTATCTTGTTTCACCCAAGATAATACATGCTATTTTAAATTTTATTTCACTCATTTTCTCATAAAAAAATTATTTTCTCATGAGTAGTTGCGTAGAGTATTGTTTGTATTAGTGATATTATTTACCCTATTTCTTATATTGTTTGTATTAGTGATATTAAAACTATTAATTGTAACATAAAGGTTTGAAGCACCATTTTTCAATTTTTTAATCATGACTTTCTCCATATTTATTAATAAGTAATATTTTTTCTTTATTATTTAATTACTCAACAGGTATTTACTGTCCCTCACCAAAAAAGTATGCTTACTCTCAAATTAATTAACACACATTTGAGATTATACTCGATTATCTACTTTAAATGTAATTATTATTATTATATTTATTTTCTAGATAATTATAGTAAAATTTCATAATATTTTAATATAAAATAATAATTTAATATTTACTATTTATTATACTTTCTATTTATAAATTAAAATTTTACTTGATTAATATATTAAATCTCCCCAATACAACAATATTAAACAATTTCTCTGATTACTTTTCAAAGTAAGTTATAATTTGAAAGTATTCTCTATTTATATACAACTCAACTCAATAGAATGAATATTTTAAATACAAATATTGTCAAATTATTAATATAAATTTTACTTTTTTATTAATTCTATCTTTTAATTAAATATTAATAGTTTATCTTTTATACACATCTTTCTTACCAACTACTTTCCAATAATTTATGTACACTTTTAATAGATTTTTAAATACTTTATTATTCTATTTTTAATTATATGCTACTTTTAATTTTTAATTTTTGTTAATTTTCTCATCCAATTTTTAAGTAAATATGTGTCCCAAACTGGACTTGTGCATCTCACCACTTTCGCCTCCCCATTTTTTGCTCTTAAAATCTTTCATCAGCAGCTTATGTTCCACCACAAGTCTAGACGTCCCCTAACCCCGTTGGTAGTATATAGCCACCTTGTTCGAAGTGAATTTGTCTATCCTTTTAATCTTATTCAACTTACTCTTATTTTATAGTGGAAAGATAATGATGATTTATTCTTTCTAATAAAATATTTTAGGGCTGTAACTTTAAATTTATAGTTCCATTACAACAGTTTAATGACCTGGTAAGCTAAAATAAATATGTTTATTATTTAATTATAACATTACTTATTAATTCAATAAAAAAAAGTAGATTATCAGAAATTCAAGGTGTAGCATATGCATCTAAACCAGTAATAATTGTAAAGAGAACGACAACAATATACATTGTAAAACTAGGATAGCAAGCCACAAGAAGCAACATAGAAAGAGAACTAAAATCGTTCACTGAACGTCGTTCCAAGAACACGCAAGAGTTTACTAAAATCAGCCTAACAAGAATCAATGTTGGAAGCTGATCGCTACGCTGAAGATGGCGATCAACTATCTCTCTGCCTTCCTCTAGAATAAATTTACAGCAAAGTTTAATCAAGAGAACCCCACCAAGAAACAAATCAGGCACACATGTTCATAAATTTTACTCAATTAGAAACCGCTTAAAAGACAGAACCGACCAAGGATGCTTTTTTTTGTTTGTTTAATTTGCCTCTCATGTTCATTCAAGCTGAGGGCTTACATGCTATAAAGGGCAAAGACAACTCGAAAGGTGGGAAACTCGGGGAAGTTAGGAGGGATTGTAGGCAAAGCCAGCTTTGTTTTTGCTTTTGTAGCAAACAAAGAGAGCTTGAGAGATGAGATGAGAAGGGGTAAAGGAGAAATGAACTGAGTTGGTGGATGCGTAGGAAGAAAATTATCAAGGAGATTATCACTCTGTTTAGATCAGATTAAATTTCAACGTTACCCAAATCACAAATTGATTTGAAAAGTCTCAAGGGTGGAGTTTGCTTACCACAAGTCAACTATCCAAAGCCAGTAGAGTGTTATTGGAGATATCTGACATTGCCTCTTCTGCTACGGCTAAGCTTTGTCGATGGTTCATTGAACGCCCAGAAACCTAAAGCTCCAAGTACATCATAGTGCATCCATCATCACTTGTTTTATTATTGAGAGAAATCTGAGAGTATCCCACAAACACATTCGAGTATTTACCAGATATTTACGAGAAGAATTGGAGTTTCAAAGTTTCACGACAATGACCGAGCATTTCGTGGCCTCGCACTGCGAAATATCCGAGGATGAACATGCTTCTTTTGGTTTACCCTGCCGTTTGAAAATCTCCAAAGTCATCATCTGGTGCGTCCTCTTCTATAGCCTGGACCTCGGACTTCCGCTTTTCCTCAGGAATAGAGCTCAAAGGGAAGGTTAATTCGGTCTTCTTAATGGCTGCAGCCGGTGATAGAGTTGCCCCTGGCGGCGGTGGTGGTTTGAAACAAATCACGGGCTCCTTCACATTGCCCTTCTCCTCCAAAGACAGATTGCTAACACCTTGCTCTAAAACCTTCGACTTTGGACTACGGACACTATTCTGTTCGTATATAAATGGGAGATGTAAATGGTAAATCATTTCCCTCAAATATAAGATGATAAAAATCCAAAAAAAAACAAGCATCCAGATCTCACGTTTTTAAGTTGAAGCACAAGTGTCTCACCCTCTTTCAAACAGTAATCAACTGAGGAAGTATGCTGGTAATGCTGTTCCATCTCCTCAGCTGTCTTCTTCTTGTTCAGGTACCTTTACATCAATTAATGTTAAAAATTGGTAAGATGCTACCGGTTCACGTGAATATACACAAGTCAAAGTGCAGCATAAAACATGCGGGCTAAAAAAAGACGAGATATTTACTTCATATGATCATGCAATGCTGCTTGAAAGTCATATGCCTCTGTTCTTTCTCGAAAACCAATGCCTAAGAAAGCATGCCGCCGTCGGCCACCTGCATCATTTGAAAGAGATTTCTCCTTTTCGTATTCAACATTTCCTCTTCCAATAACTGTATGTAAAAAAATCGTAGGCAATTACTGGTCACTTTCTGCCAAACAACTCCAGCCCAATGTGATACTTATTGTTCACATCAAGCTAAGAAAGTTGTCTTAAGCCAACTATAAAGGGAGACTACATATCACCTATGCTCTCTTCAACCCGAAGAACAAAGTATCTGCATAAGAAAAACATTCCATCAGAACCTGTCCACAATTGATTATCACCGAACCAGAGGATAATCTAAAGTAGATTCAAGCTAAAAGAATTTCTATCTTGGACCCCACACATATAATTTTGTCGCAAGTAGTGTTGATGGCATTTAGAAATAGAACCTCACCTGCTGCTATCAATTACAGGTTCAACTGGATGAGGTTCCTCACTTCTCAAAAATGCCCGAGCATATAATTCACCTATCTCAACATAAATGCGTCAACTGATTTAAGAAACCAGCATCACTGATACTGCAGAACAGATGAAATATCCAACAGTATGAGAAAAAATATATTTTACAGCAGCCACACAAAAACAATTTGCACCTGTTACCCTGTCTTCAAGTCTAATGATGCACTCTTCTCCCTTGCTCACAACTTTTAATATCCCCTCCCAAGCCCACTTGTTGACATCCCATTCATCAGCCCTGAATCATCATTATCAATTACTGGAAAGCAGCAAAGACCGAGATACAAATCATTTGTTAGACTAAGTAAATGACCAGAAGGAAAAGAAAACCAAGATTTACGGCTTATGTTTTCTCACTCTACCATCATTATGATGAATGTTACTAATACTGCTTGAGGTTGCTATGTACAAGGAACCAGTTTCAAACTGTGGAGGGTCGATCCAATGAGACATTCTGCTATACTCTGTGATGTAGGAAACTATTCTAACTCTACCCTGCAATAATTAAAGAATAAAACCGAAATTGACAGATTCAGATTTAACAGTCTATTACAGCCCAGACAAGTACGTGTATGAAGCTGCAGTTTTTCTCGGGTATCTGCAGAATCAAAAGCAAATTCAGCACAGATTAACAAAAACCTCTATACGTACAATGTTTAACATTGTTGTATGCGTATTAAAATTTGATGTAAACAATGAGTGAAACCATTTCCTATTCAAAGTGGACTTTGAGCTCTGTGAGAGCCATTAAGATGAATTCTTAAGATGTTTGTAGCTTACAATTATGGGAACAGGTTTGTGATTTGGCCATACTATAACTACTTTTATCAGTAGATTAGTAGAATCCTTTTATTTCTCAATCCCAAATAACTTTATTTGGGGCTAATACATAAATATTAAAGTATATTTCTAATTTATTCTACTAATTAACATAATAATAAATATTAAAATATATTTCTAATTTATTCTACTAATTAACACAATATTAGATCGTATGTAATCTTTAACAACAATTCCTATAAATCTTCACGGGCATTAGTGAAGTTTTTCACTAAATTTCAAATAATCTGTCGAATTAATAGGTCAGCAAAAGCCGAAAAAACCGATTTAAAACAGAATATACAAGCAAATTCGTGAAATTCAAGAAAACACATAAAAAATCTCGAGTTCAGAGTGGGCCGAATATTTTTCCAAGATGCACTCTGAGACTTGGAACAGAACAAGCTCCAGATCTTCGTTCTCCTCGAGGTCTTCCAGCTTTTCATGGTCCTTTGACTTGATCTGAATCTCCATGTTCGCCGGAGGAGATCAGGACGACTCTGAAAGAATCAGAGGCAGTTCACTGAAGGTCGACCGGAGTGGATCAGGGCCGCTTGAAGTTGAATGGCCTAAGCAAAATCCTCCTTTTTGGAGAGTATTTTTTAATTTAATTAAAACTAAATTTACATCATTGTGGTCCCACACATATTGATCACAGCCATATGATTTTGGTGAATTTGTTCCAAACCCAAAGTCCACTTTCGGCTAGATGGTAGGAAAGTCCTACTGGATTCGTATTCTAATCCGACAGTGCAAATCGAATCCCATCAATGTTATGATCGGATGCCAATGTAAGAAATTGGACCGAGAACATGTTCCATCCCTAATTTTTTTACAAATATAATTAAATGAAATCGGATAGTTGTTACCACATTATTTTATTTTATTTATCCAACTAAAAAATGATATGACAACGAAAGACGTTTCATATGAGGGAAAGATTTACTACCCTTCCTTCTCCGCCATTGATATGTATCAAACTCGAGAGACGTTTCATATGAGTTCTGGCAAGCAGCAAGGTGAGGAAAGTGATTGTTATATATAAATCCAATGACGGGTAGTGAAAACCAATGCAGTCAGTCATTGTATTAGTCCCCATTGTTTCTTTCTTTCTTTCTTTCTTTCAATCTCACTCCTCTCTAAGCTTGTTATGGAGTGCATGTCCTTAATCATCATTAATTTTTAAAACATCAGATAAGAACGGGTTTAGGATAGATCGACAGTCCCAGTTGATACAGTTAACAAGATCCTCGTTGGAAGCTGACAATCGAATAAGAAATTTATGTTCAAGCACATTTTTATGTGAGAGAGATGCTTTATTTCAGACAGCTGGGGATCAGTTGCGGCTGCCAAATGAATTCAAACTTGGAGAGTTGAAAGCAATAAAGAGACTGTAAGGTCCCACAAACCGTTGATACATCAAGCATTCCCAGAAACACAAGGCGAGTTTACCCAAGTAGCAGAAACATTCAATATGGATATGGATGGCAGAAGCAAGATAGAAAGAATCACGAACTCACAACATGACAACTGATAGGAAAACTCAACAAGAAAAGTTCAATGATTCAGACTTCCGACATTTTCAGCAAACCAGGGAAAACAGATTGAGATTCTTAACCGCATCCATCACAATCATATCCGACCATCCATGTCTAACGTATCACCAAGCCCTTCTATGACACAGAAAATACAAACAAATCCATGAAATTTTATAAATAAGCTTGTGCCTCCATCCATTGTTCAGACCATCAAATGCGAAATCTTGGAGATAACGTGCATCTCTTTCACTGCAGAGGAGGGTAACCCAATACAGTCAGAAGGTAACAAAAGAATCTTGTATTAATAACATTAAGACAGATAAATAGACTACCTCATCTTCCTCAACACCACCGACGTTGACTCCATCGTTCAAAGCATATTCTGTGGAAACAGGAGAAAACATTTTCAGTGGTCACAAGAAAAAACTACTGTGCAAGGTTCTTTAGGTCACTTCTAGAAGGGCATGATCTAGTTATCACAAAAGAAACTCCACAGCTTCAGTCGGACGATATGATCCTATTCCACATTAAAATTAATCACCTCCTTCGGCGATGTCAGAGGTCCACAGGGTGAGGTTATCCCTAAGAAGTTGCATGATCAAAGTGCTGTCCTTGTAAGATTCCTCATTCAGGGTGTCGAGTTCTGAAATAGCTTCGTCAAATGCCTTCCTTGCAAGGTGGCAGGCCCTGCCAAAAAGATAAATTTCAGCATAGAGTACCTTAACTAGAAGGCAAACATGCTTAGGCTAATGTCATAATGCATAACACAAACCTTTCAGCTGAGTTCAAGATCTCATAATAGAACACCGAAAAGTTCAAAGCCAATCCCAGTCTGATAGGATGAGTTGGAGGCAAATCAGCTTCTGCTATACTACTAGCCGACTGCAACAAATGAAAACTATATAATTAGTAGGATGCATGTATGCATGTGTACGTATGAGGTATAGAGAAAGATGAAGGGAAAGAGGAAGAGGGCTACATATGCTGGCCCTTACACATCATGCAGCAGCTGCAAGAAGTAGCAGCTATTTAAAACGGTGAGAATGGAACTATAATGTCTTAGACAAATAGATAAACATATAATGTAGAATTCTGAAAGCAATGACAATGGGCGCATCCTGTTCAATGAAACAAATACAGACAGCAATGTTTCTTTTTTCGTATAAACCTAATATCCGACAAATAAGCAAAAGAAAAAGTACTTCTCAATTGTGATGGTAAGGAGGTAGAGGTAGTCACTTACCTCATATGCCTTCATTGAGTGATCTGCAGTCTCTTTCTTTTCATCAGCAGTCTTGAATTCTGCAAGATATCGATAGTAGTCCCCTTTCCTGTAGAAATGACAGTACCAACAATGGAAATAGGAACATGCTCAACAATCAAAAAGCAACAATAATATCTGCGGCAAATCAAGTGAGTCAGAGATTAGGCTGCACATCTTATAGAAGAAAACTTTAGATTCCCCGGTTGATGCTGATGGAATAAGATGCCGATCAAGCACAACCATAATATCACTGCAGATGCTTGAGAGCTCTGATTCGACCTTCTTCCGATATTCATTTGTTATCTTTGCATTGGCTTCATTGCCTCTCAATTCTTCCTTCTGCTCTATAGAAGAAAGGATCCTCCACGAAGCTCTTCTAGAACCAACAACATTCTTGTATCCAACTGAGAGAAGATTCCTCTCTTCAACTGTCAGTTCCACATTTAATTGCGCAACATTCTTCATTGCCTCCACCATTTCTGATGATAAAATCGAGATAAAAAGTTAGATTCTTCCAATTTCGCACTAGATATAGAACAAATTCGGGTCCCAGAATCACATCTTCACCAACTAGTGATCAAGTTGCAAATCACACCATAAGAAAAGCAAAGACGATAGAAACTCAATCCTGCTAAAAATCATAACTTTTTTTTGTTGAAATTACGACCCTCTTCCAATCTCGGCTACTAAATATCTCAATTACATAAGCATAACACCGTTCTCCGATCCCAAATTTCACCTGCTAGTCAAACTATCTAAATTTCGAAGTTCCAGGTCAAAACCATTTCAGGTGAAATCTAAGGACACTGATGCCTACTACTAGGCATCGGAAAATCAAGCATTAGTGCAAAAAGATTGTGCATTAGAGAGCAAAGAGGAGAAGAAACGAGGATAGACCGTCGTAACGCTCGGCCTGCTCGGCGAGCTTGGCGATGTAGATGAGGCTTTCGCGGGAGGACGCCATAGCACAATGACACAGAACTTCTGTCGGGCTTCAACAGAGATCGGAGTGATGGCAGCGGCGATAAGCGAGCTGAGCTGAAAATTCGGAGATCAAGTTCCGATCGACTTGCGACAGCGTCTCTGCTGCTCCTTCTTCAATTCAAGGATGAGCGCTGATTGGTCGAAGCTATGCGCTTTCATTATTAGGGGACTACAAAGTCTTCACCCTGTCCTTCCTTACTGTGTCGGACCCACCACGTGTGATCGAGTAAATACCCATTAAAAGCTTCCTACAAGTACAGGCAGAGGCTCCTTGCAGACTAGTTATGGGTAAAAAAAAAACTCTCTTTTTCTTTTGGTAGGTGGCAAAAAAACTGTGTTTTTTTGTTCTTCTGGATCAATAAACGGAGCAAAAAATATCATGTCCAAAAGGGGTCAAGCTACTATCTTTGCAGGTTGTATGTGGATTTGATAGCTTACCATAAACAATGGAGTGCAGGTGCAACGCACGAGAGCTTTATCAAGAACAAGATGAATCCAGGGACCACGCTTTGTTTTTTTTCTACTTGCAGCAATGGCAAAAGGAGGCAGTGGCGTGAAGCAATGGGACCTATCATCACTTACTAGACAGAGATGGAAGTCCAGCTCTGTCAACAGAAGAATGCCCCGATAAAGGTATTGCATTCGAGGGAGATATTAAAAGGTTATCCAGATACATAGATAAAAGAAGAGTATACAGTACAATCAGAAGTTCTATGTGACATAGAAGACAACTCATTATTTCTTGATAACTGTAGCATCGACTCTCTTTCTCTCGGACAAGAAACAAGACAAACAGAGAAAATAAACATTTTAAGAGAAAGCTTATGCCACTTTTTGGGTCAACCGGTGTTCTGCATGCCCGCGGCGATACCCTTCATGGTCAAGATGAGGGTGTCCTCAAGACCTGGTGCATAGTCGCTGGTGGGGTTGAGCTTCACAAGCTCAGCAGCGGGCTTGCTCATAGACTCCATGTACTCCCTGGACAGGTGTGGCCTAACGGTCACATGGTAGTTCGGGTCACGAATCTGCTTCAATGTATAGGCCTGGCACACATTCAGTGTCGTAATGTACGAGTATCGGAGCCGAAGCCTCTGCTTTAGGTAAGGATCACCCTCGAGCAGATCTCTGTGCCCAGCAATCTGCAAGAACAAAAACATGTTACCTAATTGTATACGTTCTCTTTACACTCAAATTATAGCAACTATGTTTCCAAAAAGTATTTTCAAATTCCCTCTTAGGAAAAGAAGAAAAAAAAAATTAGCACTAGAATCAGAAAACAATCTCTCATCTGTATCATGCCTTCAGATGGCGATCAAATTTACCTGAAGAAGAAGTTTCTCGGTTTCTTCATAGATTGTCCTCAAGCGATTTCCAAACGGCCACAGTTCCTCTGAAACCAGAAGTTTGTCATACAAAGCAGCAATTCCAGGGTCGCCCTTTGCAAACACCATCTCAATCAAGTCAATGGTAACCCTGAAGAAGGGCCATTGTTTGTACATCTCCTGGAGCATATGGAGGTTTCTTATGTCCTTCCCGATAACGTGCATGAATGCAGCACCAAACCCAAGCCAGACAGGCAGGTGAAACCTTGTCTGGGTCCAAGCAAATATCCATGGGATCGCACGGAGTGATTCGATGCCCCCGCTTGGCTTCCTTTTTGATGGACGACTCCCGATGTTCATGCGGCCATACTCCAGCTCCGGTGTAGCCTGCAGAGAAGAACAATTTCCAATTTGACTCCTAATTATAAGTGTCATTTTGGTTATAGAAGGAAGCCACACAAGTTTTCATCTTGCAAAATGAGAAGATGGACAGAAAGGATAAAATGCATTGAGTGGAAATTAGTATAACTTATGCGACTGCAAGTTCTTACGTGAAATAATCCCAAGGATGCAGCAAACATATGTTAAGTTCTGAAAGCTCTTCAATCACAAAAATTTTCTAGAACTTTGTATATAACAGATAGGGATAGCCACTCACAAGGCGGAAATACTCGACAAAACGTGGTTCTTGGAAGACTATTGAGCGGTACTCCTTGGTGGCAATAACGGCCATCTCATCCATAAGGGCACGCCACTCAGGCTTTGGTGACACTGGAGGATGCATGCCATGCTCGAGAGTTGCAGCCGTGAACCGCTGGAGGGTCCTGAAGCAAAGATGCTCCTCACCAAAAGACTGCTCGATGACCTCTCCTTGGACAGTGACTCTGAGGGATCCATGGACGGTGTCCGGAGGTTGAGACAGGATAGCAAGATGGGTGGGCCCACCCCCTCTTCCAACAGTCCCACCCCGTCCATGGAACATTGTGAGCTTCACACCGTACTTCTTGGCAACCTTTACGAGCTCTTCCTGGGCTTTGTAAAGTTGCCAGGCAGCAGAGAGGCGGCCAGCATCTTTTCCTGAATCGGAGTACCCTATCATGACCTCTTGCTTACCATTCATTTGGTCCCTGTACCAGTCAATTGAGAAAAGGCGGGACAAAGCAGCAGGTGCGGCCTCGAGATCAGCTAGCTTCTCAAACAGCGGGACAACCCTCAGTGGCTGCTTCACATGGCATTCCCGCTGTAAGAGCTCAACTGCAAGGACATCTGAAGGAGCAGTGGCCATAGAAATAATGTAGGCTCCGAAATTGTCCGAGGGAAGCTCTGCAATGACATGAAAAGTATCCAAAACATCAGCAACTTCTTCAGTTTTTGGTAGATCAGGGCCGAAGAGTGGGCGTTTCCCCCTGAGTTCAGATAAGAGCCACTCCTGTCTCTGCTCCTCAGGCCATTCCCGGTAGGACCCAATGCCCAAGTGCTTGGTGATGGCATCAATCACATCAGTGTGTCTGTCCGACTCTTGCCTTATGTCAAGCCTCACAAGGGAGAGACCAAAGGTGGAGACCTGTCGCAAGAAGTCGAGAAGGCTTCCATCCGCTATTGTTCGATCACCACTTGCACATAGGGAACCGTAGCAAAGTTCAAGAGGCTCCAGAAACTACAGAATTGAAAAACAAAGTTCCATCATTCTATCTTATAGATACTGTCCACGGGAATATGAATATTTTCTCAAGAAAAAAACAATATAACCAGAAGACTGCAAGTTTTTGTTTTTTTCTAGTCCGTACATAACTTGAAAAAGGAAGATAGAAATTTTCTAGTCTTAAAGAGGAGCTTGGATGCTTCCAACCCAGACATAATCTTGGCAACAAACTGAATAAGAGAAAGTAATTGGGTTTGAAGAAAACATTGCAGATATGGCAGACCTGCTCGACATTGGTAAAGGTTACATCCTCAGGAATGTCAGTGATACCACTCGCCAACAACTGCCGGGAGCGTTCACGTGTATTGTACAGCTTGTCTCTAACATCACCAAGAATAACACGATATGGTTCATTTGGAGAAATTAGCTTCCAGAACTCTGCACCACAGAAGTCTCTCAACGTTAAGAGAATTCTGGAAAACAAGAACCCAGCAATGTGATGACTGAAAATCTTTAGGTTCAGCAACTATTTAAGGATGACATACCAATGTAATGTTTTACGTCCCTTTTGGATGAACTGTGAAGTTCATCTGCACGAGCACGGAGCTCATCATTGCAGCGCCACATAGACAGCTGCAGAAAAACTTCCTTATGTTGATATACTCTACACTCTTCAAAGAAAAAAATTGCACCTCTTTCTTTGGGGGAATACAATCTAGAGGTACTAGTGAAAATAATTTACCTCAAACATCAGATCCTCAATCTGGGAAAAGTAAAGGTTAGCGGCCATCATCCTAGCTAGCAAGCATACGTCTCTTGTAACTTCAGGAGTCACCCTAGGATTCCCTATTACAGAAGACAAAAAGGAATGGTTGTATAACAAATTGAAAGGAAATAAAACAGACAAATACATGACAGATAAGGTGCTTCATTATTTACCATCCCGATCACCTCCCATCCAAGAAGAGAACTGAATGAGAGGGGCATTATATGGGACACGCTCATTTATCCCAATGTTCTTCAGAGCAGTGTCCACACGCCTCAAGAACTTTGGAACACCTTTCCAAATTGTCTCGTGGAAGTAGTTCATTCCTGCCCTCATTTCATCCTGTGGAGTTGGGGGAGTTCTCCGGATTTCATCTGTCCGAAATGCAGCTTGAATCTGCACACATGTTATTACACGTCTAATCTCCATGCTAATCTTGATAAGAAATGTTAAAATATTATAATATATTATATTTGACAAAGGGGGCATCAAACAGTTCAAGCAAAACGAAGATAGAAAGATAATTCTTCTTGATATAGCATACCTCCCTCTGCAAAGCCTCGTCAAGTTCCTGCTTGTCGTCGGGTGTAATATCCTTAGCATACAATTGAGTCAAGCAATTTCGGATTCTGAAATGACAGTATTGGATTGAAAGGCAGACAACATCATTCAAAATAATTGTTCGATCTCATAATTTATCCAAGTGAATATCAAATATAATGCTTGAGGATGAACAAACCTCCCATGCTTCTGAAGCAGAGATCTACGGACAGCTTGAGTGGGATGTGCTGTTAAGACAAGATCAATTGTTTGGTTCTTCAGGGCATCAAAGACTTCTGCAGGGGACTTCTTCAGCTTGCCTACAAGCCTCTTAAGGGTCTCTTCGATGTCAGACTCGGTGGTTGCGGAGGCTTCATCAGCAAAATCGCCCTTCTTCAACTTGATCCGCCTCCTGTAGGCGATCTGAACTTCCTCAGCCAAATTAGCCAAATTAAGCATGTGAGAGAACGACTTCGTGACAACTATTGAGTCCCCTGGGTCCAAGCTTGTCAGTACATTTCCCAGCTCTTCTAACTTCTTGGGGTCTCGCTTCCCCTCGTATTCTGCTGAGAGCTCATAGCACTCTTGAACCTGTTCCGCATTAGAGAGCCATTGTAATAAGCTAACCGTTCACCAACTGAATCAAATATAACATGTTTGAAGCGGAAATTAATAAATCACATAAGAGATTCAAGAGAAATCATGCCGGTTAGCTTTCTAATCTAACAACCTTGTTAATCATCTGTGTAATCTACACAAATAGCAAATGAATCAGCCAAATTAGGCTTAAGATTTCACATAGGAGATGCAAATCTAACTTTTCAATATCGAACATGATCTAAAGCAAAAGCTCTTTTCACTGTGAAGTCTGTTCTTAATCGCTGAAACAAAAGTCACCGACCGTTTCTCTGATTTCGTCTCCATGCAAGTCCTGGAGAATGTCGAGAAACCGATCCAACAACAAGGCATCGTACTCCACGAGCTTATCGTCGTCAGAGACCTTCCCTGGAGCCAACAGCCTTAGTTGAGCATCAATTGAAGCCATTTTCTCCAGATTCCTAGCAGCCATTTCGTTCGCTTTCTCTCTCTATATAGATTACTTCGTCCCAATGCTTCTATCTTTCTGATCAAGAAGAAAGAAGCACTAAAAGGGCACGAGCAAAATCTTCATCCCGAGCGAGGAAATAGGGATTTGGGGTTGAGAATGTGTTGGAAAAGGTATAGAACAACAGAAAAAGTGAATCACTTCTAGACTATATAGCAGAGTTCTTCCCACTTGCACAGGAAAGTGACAAAGGAAGAGGGTTGTGGACTGGAACTCAAAAGAAGAGAGTGAGGAGATGATAAGAGAGGAGAGTGGTGAGGAAAGTAAAGTAAAACGCCAGCATTTTATAGAGCAAGAGAGCATAATGCAAAGTAAGGTTCTTCATTAATTAATTTATTTATTTCCTAAATTTGCCATCTTTATTTCCAAGATTTGCTTTTTTCATTCCATTTGATTTTTCGGGAGATTCTTGTTCGTTTTGTCTGCCTTTCCTTTGGGTGATTCTTGTTTCCTGGCAGAAAAATACGGATGAAGGAGTGAGCGGGTAATTCCCAAGATAGCGTATCAGATAAGCAGCTGCCTTTATTGATACACTTATAATAATAGTATAAGTGGCCATAAGCTATCAAAGGAGATATGTTAGTCTCGGGATATGCCACAAGGAATCTCAGCATATTCCAGGTGGTGCTATTATACAGTCAAAGTGGGCCAGCACGGGACACCCCCTCTCACTCTCTCTTTAATACTTCACAATCCACGGGGAGGGGAGGAGAACTTCCACTAGGACTCTTCTAATGGCCAAATGCCAATTGGTCATCCGTCTATTGTCCTTAAATGACTTGTTTGAACTGTACTGAAACCAAATGATCTCCTCTCCCATGGTAACGGATCTCTGGGTCCTACATGGGTCAATTGGCTGTTGGAGATCGAGTCATTATGAAGGTTGACTTGACTCCATTCCATGTCTATGGTGGTCATCCAAGCACCGTCCTCCAATATCAGCCTTAATGGGCAATGTCTATACAACTGTGAACGAGATTCAGGCATTAAATCAGAAGAGGGTGGAGGACTGAGGTCCATTTCATGGTTTAAGAGGGAAATAAAATGTCTGGACTGGCTTGCTTATGAATATGAAGCACTGAGAACATGCATGTGTTCTGCCATCATCAATGGAGTAACATAAATAGAAAAGAATAATATCCACTGATGTTTGCTTTATTATTTACATTTAGTCCATTTGAGGTGACTACTGTTTGATGCTTGAGTTAGTGGGCTTGTATTGTTCAATGGCTCATGTATATTTATTTATATGAAGGATCATTTTTTTTCTAGACCCCTAAAAAGCCCACAACTAGAGAAGAGCTCCTCCACTTTGAATAGGTGCACAACGACTTGATGTGACTGACTCATCCGTGAAACGGAGCTTGGAATCTGTTATTGTGGTGCAAATTGCAATGCAATGCCAGCGAACCTCTCGAGTCCTAAATTGCTTTTTCCAAAAAAAAACATTCTGGTGGGCTTGTGTGCTTTCCAAGGGACTCAAATTCCAACAAGCCCCTCCAGTGAGAAGCTCTTGACCTAAGATTATTTAAACAAATTCCTAATGGTGGGTTTTTTATCCTCATACAAACATTGGCCAAGAGACCAATTTATCATAACCCAACATTATTATAAGCAAAATATTAATGTCTTATTGTACCATTTCAAGTACAAAAGACTCAAGAAACTATAGAATCAACGGAAGTAATCATTCGTGCACATGTATGGATGTAGGAGAAGATGGCTACACATATATTTACATATACAAGAAATAAATGCATAATATTTTTGGGTAGAGAGCAACATTTTTATTGTCATCAAAAAGGCAAAGAGTGATACTTATGGGGGCGAGATTTATAGAGGCAAACTTTAGCTTTCTGCAGGGGAAATATTCTCAAAAAGTAGGCACACTCATAGACACTCCAACACCCATTTCTTTCATCCAAAAGCTTCAAAAGAAAGAACAGAGAAAAAAGCATTAATAGCCCTTGATGGGAGTTTCTTTCACTGTTCAATCAGCAAGGGGACCAAATTATATGGAACAGCTTTTTTTTTCTTTTTGCTAGTTTATCATATGGAATATTATGACAACGCATACACTTACAAAAGGCCTAACCATAAGTCAAAATTAGGCCACTTATTATTTATGCTTTTCAGCTCATAATTGCAGACAACTATATTTTTCATTAATAAAACAGTATATGAACCTAACTAAGAGATTGAATTTCCCAATGGATAATAAAAAAGAAATTGGTAAGATATCATAATATAATTATACGTTTTAAATAAACATGCTTATCCCATTTTCTGAATTTTGGAAGATAGCTTAAGACTTGCATAATGTCAAAAAGTCTAACCCGCGCCTACTTTTCCTAAAGATTGCTCAAAATTATATTTTATACATTAGATTTTCCTCTCAATTTTCTTTTGATATTGATTTAATAGGCCATGGCATAGCCAGCTATAGCCTATGGAGATTAGAAAGACTAAGAGTTCACAAAATTCACCACAGAAATTGTAAGGGGAAAAGCATAAAGGATATTTGGTTAATTTAACTTGGAAACATTAACTTAGTGACCAATAAGTCTGACAACGTCTCTTATTCTTAGCATTCAAAGCATACAATTTAATGGGATCATGGCTGCAGAGATGAGGTTGGTGTGGCAGCAGAGTATGATGAACACAACCATAAGCATAATGGGAGACAATATTTCTTGAGAGATAGATAGCATATATATTTGATGTGGTTGCCAGGAGAAGTGACTGATTGCTTTCCACTAAATTGATATGGGTTGACAGTAATAGTTAGTGGGGATATAGTAAATACTATTACTTTCCAGCTCATTGGTGATTTGCTTTTTACATTATTGAAATCACTCATCAAAGTTGAGGTCAATACACCATACACCATGACAATTGTATCTAACTTATGCCAATCACAATCAGGATCTTCCTAACTTCACGGGTCCACCCAAACATATATGACCGACCATGTAATTCACAAAGGGGTGGGGACCTGCACACACCTTGTGATGTTTCTGATTCTTCTCTCTTCTCCCATGGAAATGATTCTTTCTTTGGTGGGAGAAGATGACTAGGGCCTAAGGGAGGAGGACCATTCTAAAATAAGGGCACCTTTTGGAGGTAACAGCATCTCAAGGAAAAAACAAAAGGTCAATAATTTAAAAAGAAAAAGTGAAACAGTGAGTATGAGAGAAAAGTGAAGAGGACAAATATATGACATATCACTGTTAAAAAATTAAGTTATTCTTATGAAAATCGAGTTTATATCAAATTTACCATTAGAGATCAGTCCACATACATGAGATGGGGAAAAGAGTGGTCAAAAGGATAAGTAATTTTTAGGTTCCATAAGAGGAACTACAGAAAAGCATCAACAGCAGCAGAAGAGTGTTCACCCTCCGTGTAAACTTTTATAGGCGTTAAGTTCGTGCATCCCCTAAATCGATGACGAACACTTTGCTTGATCCAAGAAAAAACTGATGATCTTTTTGCTCACGTTGCCCGAAAATTTCTAGGCCGGGTGAACAAATGGAAAAAAGGAGGAGTTGTGAACTGAAAACAAATACGAGTCTGCCTTCTTTGTTCTTTCTTGTGGTAAGTTAATGGCGACATCCCTAGGGAACCTAGCTGGACAAGAGGATCTTTGTTCTTTCTTATGGTCATAGAAGTTGGTATATGGTCTTGCTCGACAGAAGACAGTACCTGCTGTGGCACACGTTCAGCAAAAGTAGAATCAATATATGTGATTCCATGATTGCCGAGAAATGAGAGTCGTCAACCAAAAAAGATGAGGAGGGAGACTGATCCTCCAAATATTAGGCGGCCATGATCATCATGCAATAGCGATATATAACCCAAACAGTCCATTTCTCCTTTTCTTTTACCAGTTGAAACCGTGTGTGTGAGCTTTCCTGAAACAACAATGAAGTTTATGGTTTCTCAAGAAGATGACTTTATTCGAAACATGTGAAAAGTAAATAAGGAACTGATCAACTTCAAGATCATTGATGTCTTCCCCACAGAAGCATGTTCTGTGCCAGTGTTCTTCGAGTGCCATCCTCCCCTTTTCAATTCTGCAACTTTTCCAATTTTACAGCTAGGAAGCTATCGATCCTATACCTGAGTACGCATCGTATGGCAGCAGATTCTCCAAAATCTGCATGGTTTAGGCCGGACCCAAAATTGATGTAGTTCAAATCTAAGATTTGCCCTCTTGGGATCTCCATGCCATCTCTCATTCTAGCAGAAAACATGATGAGCGGTGAGCACAGGCATGCATTTCTGAAGATAGTACATACATATTGATGACAGTATTGTCTTTCTTTTGAGAAATCAGATTATTAACGTTGTCTACATCGAGGAATACAGATACATTGGATACTCCTGGAATAAAGTTGAGGAGTTGATTAATTTTCGTGGTATCTTCGCTATGGAGCCCACGTCGAGATTGGGTCGGGTGTCATCCCATCAAGGATTGACGTGCACCTCAGGTTTTCTCGCTCTCTAATCTAATCATGGCAGGTATGAAAAATCGCATTTCTCATGCTCCAAAATGGAAATCCCAATTTGCCCCCTCTTTCATCTGCTGATGGTAGAGAAACTCCTTTTTCCTTATTGGCCAGAGAAAAAAAAGAAGATCTAGAAATTATTTTGGAAACCACCATTCCATAGCTTTGGTTAGTTGGACCTACCTTATTCAGACAAGCACAAGCAGTCATTTAATTATGTCTTGGTGGGGCTGTTAATTTGATTACAAGTCTATACTTCAAGCATATCTATACGTAAGCCGAACAAAAAATTATGAATATGAAAGAATAATTGAACCTCTGTATGAATATGGATCACGGGTAAACCATGGCATGGCATGCATATCTATACGAGTAAAACGAACACAAAGTTGATTTTCTTTTTCTGCCCTTTCAATGTCAAACGAAGACTGCGAAAGAAAATCTTCAAGAATAGACCCCATTCACATGCCATTTACCTCTTCCCATTTAGGCAAGCCACTGGTACATTTGTATCCCACACTAGCCAGTCAAACACGTACAGTTTGCAGTTCAAAAAGTAAAACGTGCGAGCTCCGATACTGACCCAAATCACAACTCGTGGTTTAAGACAGCGGTGGTCCTGCGATGGAAAAAAGAAAGACGGCAGCCATCCATTTATCAAATGATTAAACGAGTCCACACTGGCGTATCTTGAAAGAAATGATCTAGTTATTATATCTAATCTGTTGTTTCCTAGGTATTATCCAAGCCATGGCGGATGTAACTAGCCCTCATAGTCGACCGACCCAAGGCCAGCTGCATCATTTTACACTAGTGGTGGTGGACAGACTTAACATAGGACCCGTTTTTCTGATCTGATATGGACACGTCGTTTTAGTGCAACAGTACATATGATAATCATGCGTGTATAATTTTTATTAAAAAATCTCCGGAGAATGTACGACATGATGAAAGCGAGAAAGCAACGGCGTAATGTGATTAGATACATGGCCCCAGTTAGTATTGTCGTTCAGTCATGAGGCCAATGATCCATGTGAACGCCCCTACTAATTCATTATATCCGCCTGTTTCTTTTACCTCAAGAATGGATCCATTCTCTTATTATATACCAGAAATCCAAGTTATACTTAATTCGGGATCCGGGGAGGAAGAGATGTCGGGAGGAGAGGGATCGTCGAGATCTCAGGAACAGGCACCGACTCCGAGCCGGTACGAGTCGCAGAAGAGGCGGGACTGGAACACCTTCGGCCAGTACCTGAGGAACCAGCGGCCGCCGGTGCCGCTCTCACAGTGCAAGTGCAGTCACGTCCTGGACTTCCTCCGGTACCTCGATCAGTTCGGGAAGACCAAGGTCCACATCCAGGGTTGCATTTTCTACGGCCAGCCCGAGCCGCCGGCTCCCTGCACTTGCCCTCTAAGGCAGGCCTGGGGCAGCCTGGACGCCCTGATCGGGCGGCTCAGGGCGGCCTACGAGGAGAACGGTGGGGCCCCCGAGACGAACCCTTTTGCCGGAGGCCTGATCCGTGTTTATCTCAAGGAGGTCAAGGAGTGCCAAGCCAAGGCCAGGGGGATCCCTCACAGGAAGAAAAAGAAGAAGGTGCCACTGCCAGGTGACCACGAGTCAACCTCTCCCATTCAGTTCTCTTGATTTAGGTTTCCTCATAAGCCTCTCTTTGATGAAGGGGAAACCACTGGAATGGTAAAATTCCTATACACTTCTACTTCTTACTTGTCTTCTCCAACTCTATACCCTAATACCAACTATCTTCCAAGCCTTAAAACAGTGGGTTGGATTACATTACCTTGATATATGCCCTTAGGGTTCGGCCTTAGAGTTGCCATAGTATACCCAACTTTGCATAATGGAGTTTTCTTTGTGAGTCAGTTGCCATAATACACTGAATACAACTTTGTATTCGGTGTATTAGACATACATGTCGTGCAACATAATGACATGGTGTAACCATCCAATAAAATTTAGATAAATGTTAAATTTTTCATTAATAAAAATCTTTTAAAAAACGAAATAATCTTTAAAAATAGTAAGTAGAAGATAAAAAAAATAATACAGTAGATGAGATAACCTGTTCCATGCACCTTAGACTTTCTATATATATATGTGTGTATGCCCTTAAGCTCTTGATTAAACACCAGTCAAATATAGAACATGTCTGATCTTAAAGTAACTTCCACATCTTCTGTATTTACATAAAAAAAATGTATAATGTCAACTTGCATATGTAGAACTGTGCTTAGATTCGGGGTCCTTTTGAAATTCTCAAGATATCCGTGCCCCCATGCCAGACCAGCCAACAGAAGATAACAAAAGTATCAAAGCAACTTGCTGTTTTCTGCAACTTAAAATCAAGCATATCAATCAGAAAGCAAATTATTAAGGAATTTAAGGTTTCTTATTGTTCATACGATGATTCATACATGTAAAATACAATATCCTGTGATCATAGACTAGACCACTAGGAAGAATTTATCAAGGCACTGCATGATTGCAAATCTCTTATTTTCAGGGATGAGGGAAAGTGCTTACTCAATGATATATTATCTCGGCTGAGTCATTCCCTATATATTAATTAATGCAAATTAATATCTTAACCTATGTATGGATCTTTATAGCTGGAAGGGAAAAATAAATAGAATTTTAACTTATGGAGTCCAACAACAGATCCAGAATCAAAATACAATAGTGGTGATATGTACTCCTGCTGTATGATTTACTATTTGAAATCAAATTACTTTCTAGTTAAAGCTAGGATGCTAATTATAGTTTAGCACATGGTTTTGATTGCATGTAAATGATCATCATTTACATGGGGTTTAATCTCAAATTTGTCATAATCATGCATATGTTTGGAAGATTTTTACTTAGTTGATTGCTTTTGTGAATATCAAGTTATTGTTGTCAACAAGATATAATTTTGCAAACAAGATATAAATTACTAAAGCATTGCTTAGCAGTTAATCATGCATACAATTGGAGCCATTGAACTTTTTTACTTCCATCAAAATATATTTAGTGAAATGATTGACTGAAAATATTATTTCAAAATATATGTAAGTTTTATGATGTAATTATCCTTCTATAAATGTATAATCTATGTGATATGATAGCATCCATGTATTGGTGTTAATGTTTCTAGTTGAGCATTCATCCTCAAGAATTTTTAGTACACAATTTTAGTAAGTTCTAGTAAGCCTGATCAATGATGGATAATATCTTATATTACATTGACGACTGAAACGCATGCATGCAGGATCTCCGGCTTTGTCCGATGTCCGCGCGCCCCAGAAACGGAGTGAAGTGTTCTGGGATAGATGTGAAGCATGGCCATTGAAGGGGCCTAGCTAACTAGTGTTAGTGTGGATGATGTGAAGCATTGGCCATTTTAAGCGGCCAACTCTGTTTGTTTTAGCAGCACCGTCACAGCCATTGCTGTGCTGCACGGCGGTTGATTGCTCCGACTTTACTGCCCTCCACAAGCCATTTCCCCCCTTTTTACTGCTATTTTTTTTTCTGAAACATTGTCTTTTTTATGTTATGTGATGGCGCATCTATTAAAAAAATCACTATCCACATATTCTGTTTATTTTTAATTTTGACCCCTTTACAATTTCGTCCAAAACCTTCACACCTTCTTCTCACCATCAGATTTCTAGGTGGCAAGTGAGTTAGTCTTGCCCCAATTTAGCAGTGGAAAATGATTTTAAATGGTAACATATTCTTTCTAGGGTTCTAAGATTTCCTCTAGATATGCTAACTCCCATTACTCCGGAAATATAGACAAGTTGATGTAAAAGACAATTATAAATGTCTAAGTTGTCCTGTATAGGTTGTGCAGTCTATATGGCTGATATATAGGCCATGGTGGTTCAACCAGCAAATTAGAGAACCACCGGCCATTTATACCTTACGTGGAAGAAGAATATCGAAGGATAAAGTGACCATTACTGATAGTTAACCCAATATATCATAATCTCACTCCAGCATTTAGCTCTAATGTTATATTTTTTAATGGCGTCATTCATATAACACTAATGAAGAAGAGTTTGATGCAGCAGCATCATTTTAAACCTAACAATCACAATGCAGATTTCCATTAAATTCTGAACTTTTTAGCTCTCATTTTCATTTTATTACCCTTATTGCACTAGGAGTGGAACCCAGTTTCAATTTTGTGCTGGTTAGTTTTGATTGTTCAACCCAAGAGAAAATGTCAGAGCTATCCGAGAGACACTGGGCACAGGGTATGCTTCTAGCATAGGCACCAACAGCAGGCAGAAGGGGCAACGACCAATAGTTTGAACAGGGGAGACGTAAAAAATGCAGACTGGCCTACAGAAGTGTACTACATTGATTATAATCAACCAAGAGACAAAACTCTCAACAAGATGGCAAATGACAAACAGAACCACAGTCCAAGATTAAATTAAGCTCATAAACTAATGCGACCAGATCAAGGTCACAGCGAAAAAATGGCCCGTTTACACCAACGTCCTTCCTTGGGGAGGTTGTTGAGCATAGTCTCTTTTAGGTTCAACCAGCCTAATCTCATCTTATCACTTGAAAACAGAGCTTGGTATCAGTAACATCAGAGCCCCAATCTGTGTAAATTGTTATGTACAAACAGGCGTGCCTAAACACTCCATGCATAGCCAGGACATGATTATTGCCAGGCCATGGACATCAACAAATCCATGGAAACAAGAGAGTTCAATTTTAAATGTCCTAAGTGTGCAAGCACAACTTCCGTTAACCCTATGATACACCTAGACAGATCACTGCTCATGTTCTGATAACAGGGCCCTTGTACAAACCTCTATGAATCACAAAGTCATCAGGAAGTTGGAACTCTTCCAACCAAGTAACATCTGAAATAGTCTCCCCATCTGATTCGAGTTCAACTGCAAAAGGTAGAAAATGGGAGTAACAAACAGAGTGAATATAGATTCAAAGATAGAAAATATAATACAGAAAACATATATCCACATGAATCCAATAGATGTTCTCTATTTTGCGTCCAATGAAAATTATGATAACAGCTAGATTAATCAGAAAGCGCGCAAATACACATGCCGCGGATGTGAATTCTTGGACGAAGGTAGACTTGAGAACTAGAAACTTGGTGAGCTTAATGAAGAATGCCTACATTACCTAGTTTCTTCTATTTCAATGCTCAAAAGTTGAGGGTTAGATGTAGAGACCGACTACCTCAATAGCCTCTAAAAAGTTACTAATTTTCAACTAAAAATGTGATTTTCAAACTTACAAATGAAAAGGTGTGATTGTCAAGTCTGCACTCATCCCAAAGCCATTCAAGACAAGCAATAGAATTGTATCCAGTATGCTACAATCAGTCATAATCTATATCAAATCACCATATTTTCTGAAACTTAAAATGGCAAATGCATACTATTTAGACTGCAGTTTGGAATAGACATAAATTAGCGAGTCTGTTTGGAATTACTATAAGATAATGAAATGAATACCAGGTAGATCTCTTCCAGGTGACCTCCGGAAGTAAGTGCAGTGTCTCCCGAGATCGGATGAATAAGGTGGGGAGAGGATATCAAAAATAGCGCACGGAGTTATAGCTCTAAAACAATGGAGATTGCCTCCACTTGTTGGATAAAGTGTCGTCACAGGACAAGGTGCTACCATTTCAGTATCTTTGACAAGTTTTGCTGGTCTTGCTGCAAACTCAGATAGTAAATCCAAATTTCATGTTTCAAGTTGCATCCATAAGAAATGCTAAGACAACACATTTAGAACATGGTAACATTCACGAAACTCAGATAAACAATACAATGACACAGACCCCATAGAAGAGGCTGTAGAACAATTCCCTTTGCCTATGGCTGCAGTTTATTAACCTGTAACTCTAATAGGTTTGCAAATTCTCTAAAATATCAAACTCAACTACATAAAAAATAATGATAATAATAAGCATTCCTCCAGTATGCCTACTTCATATTTCAATTTTTTTTTAGATATTTCATGTCTACCTTTGCCTTTACCGCGCATATACATCCTACAAATAAACTAGCATATCTGGAATTTGTTTACATGTAGATTACAAGTGCAAGCATCATAGAGACACTGACCATTAGTTCCTTTGTCAATTGTAAGCAAGTAAAATAATAACAAAGACTGAAATAAATGCTCAAGACAATTCCCTCAGTGGCATTTAATAGCATATATACTGATTGAAGAAGTTGATTTAAGGATATGAAATAACATCCACACCTTCCAGAGGATCACTAGGCGTAAAACCATCGACCCAATCGAATGATTTTACATGCATGGACCCATAAATAAGCTTGCTCAGCACAGTCATTCCAGGATGATTATGAAGAGGTATGATAGATGAAGGGGGCATGCAGAATATTCCAATCTGCTTACATCAAAATGAACAATTTTTTTTACCATATAGATCAATGCATTATCCCTCACAGGAATACCCAAATAAAGGAAATGCTTCGATGCAAATTGCCAAAAACCACAGTTGAAAAATCGTAAGCAGAAGTTTTCTTACTGAGAAGCTATCACATTCATGTAGGTGCAAGTATTTGATAGGAGGAAGAGAAGGACTGCTTCCATTTCTTCCTTGCATGGGACCGGGCCATGTACGTACCAACTGTGCCTCTTTCTCAAGGCCCACGTCAGAGGGCTTTATTTTATCTGAAAATTGAAAAAACTTATAATAATAATAATCTTGGATTTGCTAGCAAAAAGCAGCTGTCATAAGCAAGCGAAAATAGAATTACTAGGCATTGTTAAAAGATACAATAAGATATAGCTGACTTGTAAAAGAATACGTTTGGACAGATAGGGTAGAATAACCAAATGTTATATACTTCAACTATGTAAATGTAGTGATATGTATAAATATTTGAGAAGGAACAAGGGATATTGAAGCATATATTACATCTAGTGCAAATAAAAGATAATGTTGATGACAGTCAATAACGTATAAAATTAATACTTCCAGCCTCGTGAACTCTAAGAAGCAAATTTATAGAATAAGAATTGGAGAATGGCATAACAAAATTATTTGGGCTTTGGCCCCTAAGGCTCTACACAGCAACTTTGATCCTTTGATCTGGTACAAGTAGAGTCTATTGATAATCTTTGTAGGTCAATAATACACTAAAGACAGATACAGTGATAAGGAGGATAGGTTAAAAGGGCATACAGTCAGATATAATGGCATAAATTAGAAGAGGAAAGATAAATGCCCAGAAAAGGTGTCCCCTGGCAAGTTATTATTCAGTACTTTCAGTACAAAAAATGAAAGGAGTCAAAAGTTCATCAAGGCATATTTATTGGAAACGAAATCTCCTCACCTAGCAAGGCTCTCACTTTCTCAATAGCTTCATCTGACACAGGTCCATCAGTCGAAAACGATGCTTTGCAAGTTTTATATAACCTCTGTATGTAATAAGGCATAGTGGCAAAGGCAGTATGGACCACAGAGTCAGACTAACAATCTGAGCGAGCAAGCTGGTGATGCCTTTGCAGATTCTGACCAATCTCAACTGCAGAGGGATACAAAGATGCAATAGCTGTGTGTTATCGTGCAAGTTGAATTTCAAGTGACTTGTCCACGTCAGGAAATCCCTCTTCACTGTAGCTACTCATGAGAACCTATCAAACCCATCAAAATGATCTGAATAGATGATGTCACCCACAATGAGATTCATGTAAGAAATTGCGGTAATGGTCCTCTCCACCAAAATGAGAAGCGGAAAAAGCCCAGGCTTCTACAGCTCTGTCTCAGTCTCACCAACATCAACGATAAAATAGAAATGCATTTACTGGACAGGAAAAAATATCAAATTGAGCTTGAAAATTCGGAAGATCAACACTCTCAAAGTCTTAAGAAACCAAAACATAATCCGATAAATCATCCTATTCAAGTAAGTCCAATTAAGCATACTCTCCCAATGTAAAATTCTGAACTTTAATTTCTCCACCCAAACCATTTCCAGGCGAAACAGAGAAAATGGGGCACTGGAAGGATAGCGTAGAATGGGACAAAAAAGTGGGAATCTGATTCCTGGTCCACCAAATCAAGGCCCGGGCATGAAATCACTAGAAGGGAGTTCATACATCAACCCACCAAAGGAATCAACCACTGTTCCGATTCAACACAGGAACCCCAAACCTCCCAGGAAAATTTTCAAGACTCAGACGGAAGAAAAAAAACGGGTATGCAAGATCATAGACGTAGACCCAATCGGCATAAGATCACGGGGGTAGACAGGAAAGGGAATGGGTGGGTCGGAGATTGAGCTTGCCGGAATGATTGTCACACACGGTCATCAATCGGACTGAAGAGGACAACTTACCTAGCAGCAGCTCACTGTGATAGAGGGAGGTGGATAGAGGTAGAGTTGGAGAGGGAGGAGCTGAAGGAAAAGAAGCACAGAAGCAGGTGAGAGCAGGAAGGGTATATAGATTGATATGGTCATGACGACTTCCTAGAAACCATATACCAGACACTTTTTATTACAATTAATTTTCTCCTTTTTTTTTTATTTCAGGTAAAGTAATAAATTTAATTCGTTTTTTTTCCGACAAAAATCAATTTAATTTATTTTCTCATTATTTTTATCAAATATGTCGTTATTTTGCTTGCCGTGTAAGCAGCACGTGAATCATGTTTTCCCCCTTTTTCAAATGGTCCACCTCGGACTTCTTACTTTTTAACACTGTTAAGATATGGTGGATAGAGCACATGTGACATGTACATGTATAGGAAGGGGCACCACACCACAACTAGCATTAGAATATCCTTATCATTGTAGCACTACACCCGACCCGATCAAAATTCGGGTACCGGTCGGTCCTCTTCCTCGGGTTCGGCCATCGTCCACCCACCGTTCTTCTCCTGCACCATGCCCTTGTTCTTCTCGACCCACCAGGACCCCGGCACCAAGCACTCGTCCTTGAGGAAGTTGCATGACTTGTTCACTAGTGCCACGCTCCTCTTCACCTTCAAATCGAAGTCGGCCTTCTCTCCATTCCAACCGGCCACCACGTGGACCATTGCCTGCAGGTTGTGCCAGTCGCTCGGATTCTTGGAGTCCTTGAGATATGGCGACTTCCTCGTGTCGATCTCGAGTTCGGACCACGAGTCCGCGTACCCTAGTAGCCTGCCCGGGTAGTGCGGGATCACGTCGATCTTGTTCCTCACGTGGAGAAACTTGAGGTTTGGGTACCTATTAAATATAATTAAAGTAATATTATATTTAATTATGATAAATTTATTTATTCTAAAAATAAATTATTTTTTAATATGGTTATTTTAATATCAATTTTATTAATTTTGGGCTATAAATTTGTCACTTGTTATTTATTATAAGACCGAGGAATTTTACGCTACCTCTTGCACCGTTCGTCGAAGGCCTTGTTCCCTACGCTGGGGCAGCCGAACACAAAGGCCGCCACAGGTATGTCCCTAATGCCATTCTCCACTACGTCGAAGGCGCTGAGGATGGAGAGGCTCGCCCCGAGGCTGTGGCCAACGAAGGTTATGCTGAGGCTCTCACCCTCGTAGATCCGCCTCAGCTCGGCCAGCTTCTGGTGGAGCTGGGTCCGGGCGCTCAGCTTCGTGAAGGGGGATTTCGGGTCTTCGGTCACGTATATGGTGACCCAGCCCCTCATAACCTTGGGGACTCTGTCGTCATCATCATCATCATCACTGCTGCTACTAGCTTTCCAATGCTGTTTCTGACATGTAAAAATATTTGCAACCTCTTAATTATGTAAATTAATGGTGTATATGAATGTGGGTCCTCTGTTTCATCAACATTCAGACTCGAGTTTTGTGCACCAAAAAATGCAACAACCAGTTTGCTATGGACCTTCCACAGACCAAGTTTTACACAGTTCATCAGGAGGCGATTGAAATAGTTACCTTTGCTGAGTTATGAGTAGGGTCGTTTTTGTTGAGGAGAGATTGGATGGGGTCGGGAGCTGCACCAAGGACGTCGATCCACTCGTAGTCCCTAATGGTGCCTCGCCATGCCACGTAGATCTCGCGCCGGCCAAGCTGCCGACTCTTCTCGTCCGAGGTTACGGCGATGTAGCCGATCCAGTTGGACTCCCTGTCCCATGCCTCCCGCGACTTTGAATGGAACAGAAAATTCTCCTTCTTGCTGACACGGGCCGTGCCGTAAAGGAAGCTCACCACGCGATAATCTTCGCCGTTCTCCATCATCACCTTCCCCAAAGTTATCACGCACACAGAAATTGTAAGAAGAGAACCGGTAATGCTTTAATTGACAGCAACCAGAAGTGCGAGAGGGGGATTTACGGCAGTTTGAGAAAGTGAAGAAACCTTGTGGAAAAAATCATGCTTGCCGTAGCGGCTGGCGCCGCAGTACTTGGAGTTCCGGTCGCTGATGAAGGTGTCGTAGGTGGCCTGGATGAAGTCCCCGGATCGGAGGAGGAGGCGGCGGAGGCCCATGTCCAAAGGGTCCAGCAGCCCCTCCCAGTTGTCCCTCCCCAGCAACTCCGCCCATGTTGGGCCACTCTCCCCTGCCTCCGATCCAAGCTTATCCGACTCCATCGATCGCACAGCTAACTTTCCTCTTCCTCGACCGGACGATTAGGGATGGGAGACACAGGACAATGAGATAGAAAGTGGATGCTCTGGTTATTTTGCCTGGCATGACAGGCGAAGCATTAATAAATAACACAACGACCTCCCCAGGTATTCCAGCAGTCTCCCTGATTACAAATTCTAGTCAAACCCATAATTTGCAGTAGAAAATAAAAACAAAATCAATAAATAAGCAGTCCATGGAGGCATGCTATGCAAATTTCTGGTCAGCGCCTCATTAATATTAATTTGAAGGGCCGGTGGGAAGATGACAAATCTGTGGTTCTTGTTTTTTTTTGCAGGACGCCATCCCCTGGCAGAAATAAAATAATATCACTTTGATTATTATAAGTTAATTGATTAATCAACCGATGTTTCTTTTATTGGTTATTCTGCATAGTATGTGGCTTAAGTTGTTGATCGGCGGCAGAAGGTTTTGGAAGGTTGACGACGGACGGAGCGGTCTCCAATGTCAGCTCATGCGTCTGGAAAGGAATATTGACAACTACTTTTACAACTCAATTGATCTCGGAAAGGGGACAGAAAGTTCTATATTTTTCCTTCCTTGCCCTACCCACCATTCAAGATTGAAAACTAAATAAATAAAAAGAGTTTCCCATTTAATGTTATTTTTTTTGTATATACACTATCATTCAATTTAATATTTACATATTATACTAATATTTGCGTAATATTGAGAGATGAGACTGGGCAAAGTATTGGTATAATTGAATAAAAAATGTTATTTATCATATTAATAAATATAGAGTTTTATTGTATTTATAATATTTAAAAAGTTATAACTAATTACAATTAATAACTTATCGGTAAACAATAATTTATTAAATATTAGTAATAACTGTTAAATATATATTTACTCAACATAATATGTTCTCTTAATTATAATCTTATTAAAAAGCATAGTATTTATGCCTATATAAAAAGTTTAAACAATATTTACTTAAAAATTTAATATAATAAATTATATTATAATATTTTTTTATTTTATTTAATATATTATAATTTTCTTAATAATTATTATAAATAGAAGATATTCAAATTAATTCACATAAATCTAAATTGGAGATAAATAAACCATTTGTTTTGCTATTCTCATCCTTAGTTTTTACTTTTTAGTACGCATAATTGCAATTTCATTATTAAACAAATATTTTGGTTTAAGGAAGAAATATCAAATAAATTGACACCTTATATATATTAAAATAAAAGCTCCTTTCTTTTTCGGCACAAATAAACTTATAATATATGAATAATAACTCTCCTGATAGCCAATAGTTTACAATAGAAAAACAAGAATGGAAAAAAAAATAGAAATAAAAATACAAAAGAAAAATCAAGTACTTAGATCAATATCTTTCTTACTAAATAAATAAAAGGTGAAAAATAAGTTTTAGAACAAATAAGGAACTAAGAATAAAAAAGATTAATCTAATGTAAATAGCAGTAAATAAGATTTGATCCTATTTATTGTGATTTGTAAATATTTTATTTAATAAATAAATAAATCGATATAATAAGTATTTTTTTAGAGATGTGATATGGTTACTGATTCATCATTTGATAATTACAAAATAAAAATCTCATTATTGATTCTATGAAAATTTCAATGAAAATTATTCACCCTAAATTTTATTTTTTACATTTTATATATAATTATATGCACTAATAGATAGATGAGATATAACAAAAAGTTATTACTCTATTCAAGTAAAAATGGCTATCATATTTTTTAGCGGAATTTAAAATATTATAATAATTTATTATATATATAATATTATAAGCTTACTTAAGCAATTATGGATAGAGTTATGACCTTGTTTTTTTGCTCAAGTATACGCACACCCTCTCTCCCACTCTCACATATCACAACCTTATCCATTCTCCATAAACTTACGCCAACAAGCCACATCTATCGGTGTCACTTCACTCTGCCCATCTCATTGGGCAAGAACAACTAAAGGACAAATTTACCCCGCCTGATCCTCCTATCTGTCGGTCTTTCATTGGCCGTCCTTTGAAGCTCCAGCTATAGCCTCCGGATGTTAGGAAGACGGTGCCAAGTTTCTTGGAGATTCGTTAGGGCGATTTCTCACAGGGGAAACTGAAAATGCACTTGGAATATCATCTGTAGGTTAGGTGTCCTTCCTTATACAGCTTTCAACACGGGCAGAAGACCCTCGATCTTTCTTGTTTACACCTCTCTCTCGATGAATACTAGGCTCTGAAGCTACCTCTGGAGCTTGTGGAGGGATCCGCTTCCTCGTAGATGATGAGGTTGGTCTCAATTACCCAATTTCCTAGGCGCATTTTCGATTGTGATCGATCGTTTGTTGAATCTGTGGGTTCGGGGGGATTTTGATCTTTCGTCTGTGGATGCTCCGAGGATGCAAATCGTTTGTAAGGGTGATCATTAATATTCATCGCGAGCTCTGTAGAGTCGTGGATCTGTACATGATTAAGTCCAGGGCTCGGTTTCATGAGGATCCTTGTAATGCTTTTCTGATGCCATGCCGGTTCTTGATCAGATATCATCATATCTGAAGTCAGCTGAATAATGAATCTTGAGCCCTGTTCTGGCTATATTTTGCAAATTCATGGCATTGCCTCTGTTATCTGCTCACTTTACTTTATTTGTACTTGATCACTGATATGGCTGGTGTATGCAGATTTTTCCGGCACAGCTGAGTTTCTGAGGAGAGATTTATATCTGAAGTCCTGTAAAGATGATGTCAAGGTCGTATACGAATCTCCTGGATTTAGCTTCCGGGAATTTTCCTGCGATGGGAAGAGAGAGGAAGCGGCTTCCCAAAATAATGTCTGTCCCAGGAAATATTGCGGAACTTGATGATGATCAGACCCAGAGCGTGATGTCTGATATCCCCTCATCAGTTTCTTTTGATCGAATGATAATAGTAGCAAATCAGCTTCCTCTTAGAGCAACACGGGCATCAGATAATAAAGGAGGATGGAGTTTCAGCTGGAATGAAGACTCTTTGCTCTTACAGCTTAAAGATGGACTTCCAGAAGATATGGAGGTTTTCTATGTTGGTTCTTTAAAAGTGAGCATTGATCCGGGTGAACAGGATGATGTGTCACAGCTATTGCTGGAAAAATTTAGATGCGTTCCTACTTTTCTCCCACCAGATATCTTAGCAAAGTTTTACGATGGTTTCTGCAAGCGGCATTTGTGGCCTCTTTTCCACTATATGCTACCATTTTCAGCAGAACAAGGAGGTCGATTTGATAGATCTTTGTGGGAAGCATATGTTTCTGCAAATAAATTGTTCTTCCAAAAAGTTGTCGAAGTGATAAACCCTGATGAAGATTACATATGGATTCATGACTATCATTTGATGGTGCTTCCGACCTTCTTGAGGAGGAGATTTAACAGGGTAAGAATGGGGTTTTTCCTGCATAGTTCATTCCCCTCATCTGAGTTATATAGGACCCTTCCCGTGAGGGAAGAAATTCTGAAGGCTTTGCTAAATTCTGATCTTATTGGTTTCCATACTTTTGATTATGCTAGGCATTTCCTTTCCTGCTGCAGTAGGATGTTAGGTTTGGAGTACCAGTCAAAACGAGGATATATTGGGTTAGAATATTATGGGAGGATTATCGGGATCAAGATCATGCCTGTCGGTGTTCACATGGGTCGTATTGCATCAGTTATGAGGCAGACTGATGAGGAAGGTAAGATCGCAGAGTTGAGACACAGGTTTGAAGGAAAGACAGTTCTGCTCGGCGTTGATGACTTGGATATCTTTAAAGGAATTGATTTGAAATTCTTGGCCATGGAGCATATGCTCAAGCAGCATCCAAAGTGGAAGGGAAAGGCAGTGTTGGTTCAGATTGTGAATCCTGCGAGAGGGAGAGGGGTAAATATAGATGAGATAAATGTAGAGATTCAAGAAAGCTGTAAGAGGATCAATGAGGAATTTGGCCAACCTGGTTATCAACCTATTGTCTTTATTGATAGTCCAATTTCAGTTAGTGAAAAGGTTGCATATTATAATATTGCTGAATGCGTGGTTGTGACAGCGATGAGAGACGGCATGAATCTTACCCCTTATGACTACATTGCATGTAGACAAGGATTATCTGACTCTGAGGCTCATTTGACTAGCACTGGGCCAAAGAAGAGTATGCTAGTGATATCAGAATTCATTGGGTGCTCTCCTTCTCTAAGTGGGGCTATTCGGGTTAACCCATGGAACACGGAGGCCACTGGTGAGGCCATGAATGAGGCAATTTCAATGGTTGATTCGGAGAAAGAGCTGAGACATGAGAAGCATTACCGGTATGTCATGAGACATGATGTGGCATACTGGGCCCGTAGTTTCTTGCAGGATATGGGTAGGATATGTGCTGACCATTTTAGGAAGAGATGCTGGGGAATTGGGTTCAGCTTCGGGTTCAGAGTTGTGGCACTTGATCCTAATTTTAGAAAACTTTCCATAGCTGCAATAATCTCTGCTTATACTAGGGCTAAGACCAGAGCTATATTGTTGGATTATGATGGTACAGTGATGCCACAAAACTCAATTCTCAAGTCACCAAGCCAGGAAGTTGTTAAGATTCTAAACACACTCTGTGCAGACCCTAGAAATACGGTCTTTATTGTCAGCGGAAGGACAAGAGATAGCTTGAGTTCGTGGTTTTCTCCATGCAAAAAACTAGGGATTGCTGCAGAGCATGGCTACTTTTTGAGGTGAGATTTTTTTTCCGGATACTTGGCCACTGCTAGTTAGTAGTTTTTTTTTCCGCAGACACTCGGGTTCTTATCAGGTAGTTTATTGCTTTTGAAGTTTATGATCCACTTCTAGCATAATGCCGAGTTTATTATTAGGTGTTTTTTCAGTAGATGGAAAGTACCTTTTTTTTAAATCAGAAAGTAGCTAAGAAAGTACCTGCCACTGCATGAATTAGGTTGTATTAATGAAGTAAATATGTAACTTCCAATCTGGTTGCCAACATGTAAGCCAACTTAGTGGCATCTCTTGCACAAGTAGAGATTTGTTAGAAAATAATTATTATAATATTTAAATATTCAGGTGGAAACATAAAATGTTGGTAATCCTATGTAATTATGGTAAGCGGGGGTGCTGGTTCTTTTGATTGTTTCTCTGTTCCAATCATAAAGCATTTTTAATGAACATGGATAGCTGTTGACTATGCTATTTGCTTTCATGTCAAAATGGCTGGGCGATTCACAGGTGGTCACAAAAGGATGACTGGGAAGTATGCGGTCAAAGTTCAGACTTCGAGTGGATGCATGTGGCTGAGCCAGTGATGAAGCTGTACACAGAAGCTACTGATGGCTCATCCATTGAAATAAAGGAAAGTGCTCTTGTATGGCAATATCGGGATGCGGACCTCAGTTTTGGATCTGCTCAAGCGAAGGAGATGCTAGACCATCTCGAGAATGTTTTAGCCAATGAACCTGTTTCTGTTAAGAGCGGTCAGTTCATTGTTGAAGTCAAACCACAGGTACAAGCTTCAGTTCAGCGAAAGTAAATAACTTTGTTTCTTGACGAGTTTAAATTTTAAGGTCATATATAGCATAAATAAACAAGAAATGGACCCTCTTAGCTCATGAAATTATGTGGAAAAGCAAATTTCGTTATTTTTGGTTTAGTCCATGTCCAAAAACCAGCCAGTTATATAATCTTTTGTTCTGCATAACTATGTCAGGGTTAACTTACATCTTCGTCCGTTTACACCAAATAAAATCATAAGCAATTATCAACTTCTTAATCAATGTGGGACTCTTAGGAGTTAGATCCTCTAATTCTAATAGATTAGACATAAAATAGTTATCCACAGTCTGTTCTTGGTAAGAACCTTTTTGAATTTTCAGGGAAGACATGAGCTCAATGATCTGATATCTTGTTCTTTTCCTCCCATAGGGAGCTACGAAGGGCTTTGTCGCAGAGAAGATTTTCACATCAATGGCTGAGAGTGGGAAGCAGGCCGAATTTATTCTGTGCATTGGAGACGATCGGTCTGATGAGGATATGTTTGAAATAATAGGGAATGCAGTTTCGAGGAATATCCTTTCCTCCAAGACAGTGGTGTTTGCCTGCACCGTGGGACAAAAGCCAAGCAAAGCTACTTATTATCTGGATGACCCTGCTGAGGTGATCAGCATGCTTGATAGCCTCGCCGAGGCATCTCATCCTTCATTCTCATCGGATGAGGAGAAAGAGGAGAGTCCAAGTTGAGCTGGAAAGTTTCATTCATCTCAGATTTGATCAGAATTTTAATGCCCGCTACTTCATAGGCTGTTCAAGGACTGGACCTCTGGGAACTGTCTTTCTTTCTAGGGAGTGCCGAGCAGAAACAGCAGGCAGCAGGCATGTTCTTCCGTTCTTATGATTTTTCTTTGCCCCTTCTTGGTTCATAACACTCTTTTTTGTCTATTGCTTAACTGATAATACTTCTATTATAATGATAAAGAATCGAACAGAAGGTTATTTTCTTCAACATAGATTCAAAATTTACAACTGAATGAATAAAGAAGATGGACACATAAGGAAAATTGATGATATTACGAGAAAAAATGAATCATCCCTAGAAAAAGCCATATTTATGAAGAGACCGTTACCAGTAATCCCCACATGAACAACTCCCATTTTTGAAATGGTGAAATCGACTGGAATCCCGCACAATAATTTGACGGGCTTTGATCTCTGATATGTACTTGATGGCAACATGACAGTCCCTACAGACCCGCAAGTTCTTCATGACCCTTATCGGCGAACCTGCAGGAGTGTTCATCAGAGCAAAGGCAATTGCCAATTTCTCGCTGTGGTGGACCAAGTTATGTTCCTTTTCCTCGTCATCCATATCGTGCAATACTGATCCCATATCCGGTATGTAACCCCTTAACTTCATCTCTGCAATTAGTTCCTTCAGATATATGTTGATCTCAGCATAATGTGGGTGGGATTTGTCCAACATAATGAACTGATAAACTCGGTTCTTGATCTCAACCCAGCTTATCCCAGGTTCCTTTTTCACATTCTGATCTCTCATCGACTTCCTCACTTCAGAAACGTCTTTCCATCTCTTGGCAGAAGCGTGTATGTTTGAGAGAAGCACATAAGATGCTGAATCCTGAGGATCGACCCTCAGAACCTCCTCCGCAGCTCTCTTAGCCATTTCTGTGTTCTTGTGCACCATGGAAGCAAACAGAAGAGTCTTCCATATGACAGCATCGGGTTTTGCAGGCATTGATCTAATTGTTTCCTCAGCTTCATGTAAGCTCCCTGATCTCCCGAGCAAATCCACCATGCATGTGTAATGTTCTAACCTAGGCTTCAGCTCGTACCTTTCCACCATCATAGTGAAGAATTCCACCCCTTTGTCCTTCAATCCACAATGACTACAAGCGTAGAGCAAGCTCAAAAAGGTGATTTCGTTCACCTCAATTCCTTTCTCTTGCATTTCCTCAAACAACTCGATCACTTTCTCTCCTTTCCCATGAAAGCCATGTGCTGCAAGGATCGAACTCCACAGCACGACATCTTTTTCCTTGCACTCTGAGAAGGCCTTCATCGATTCTTCCAAGCACCCGCACCTTGAGTACATGCTAACCAAAGAACTAGCGACCCCAGCCGCAGAAGTAGCCCCTCTTTTCATTGCCTCAGCGTGAACCTGTTGCCCCTGACCTAGCGTGGCTAAATCCGAGCATGCACTCAACACGCTCACAAAGGTGATCTTATCAGGCACCTGTCCGGCGATCTTCATCAAGTTGTACTGGTCCATGACCCCCTCGGGAGACCCATTCAGGGCCTTCCCTGCAATAAGTGTATTCCAGGCTACCACATGTTTAACCGGCATGGATCTTATGACCGCCTCTCCTTCCCCCAAACTCCCACACTTCATGTACATATGAGCTAATGAGCTTGCGACCACCATATTTGGCTCAAAAGCACTTTTTACTGCATAAGAGTGAGCCTGCCGCCCAGCATAGAGAGCCCTCAGCCCGGCGCAGCCACCAAGGACGCTACTGACTGTGAAGACATCAGGCAAAAAACCTTCTTTATGCATCTCGGAGAAAAAACTCAGTGCCTCTCCGTTGCGCTTGGACTGCACATAGCCTGTAATCATCGCATTCCAAGAGGGGACATTTCTGTCGGGCATTTCCTCGAATACTTTCCGGGCACCCTCTAAATTGTCCGCCTTCAGGTAGCCCTTCAACAATATGTTGCAGGACATGACATTCCTCCTAGGCATGCGACCGAACAGAGCCTCTGCCTGGTCCAGCTCCCCGTACTCGCAGTACAGGTTCATCAGGTGATTGGCGATGAACTTGTCCGCGGAGCAGCCCGCGATGACGATTAGAGAATGGAGCTGTCTGGCTAACGGAAGGGAGTTCTTGGGAATACATGCTTGGATGAGGTGAGAGAAGAGGTTGGGGTCGGACCATATTTCTAGCTTGAATCTCTCGAAGGCTTCTCTTAGGTGCCCTGAAGAGCAGAGACCGATAAACTCAACGGTGGGCCTGGAAAGAACGTGCGAGGAGCTGGAAAAAGATGTTTTCGAGGACAGCAAGTGCGAGGCTTTGAAGTTTGCACTGGTCAGGCGGCGAGACAAGGGAAGCATTGATCATGAGTCAAACGAACTCTGTTTCCTTCTGCTTGTACGAGTCGGTCAAAAACTATATTATAGCGTGAGCGTGTGAACAGTCAATACATGTAGATCCGATTCATTCATACATACAACAGAGTTCTGAAGCATATGATTGTACTTGAAAAAGCATAACTTTTCCATTTCAGATGACCATTAATCCTCTTTAGCCCACTTTATTTCACTGCTCCCAGCAGTTTTTCAACATTACAAGAGGAATTTCTTCATCCTATATTGATCTAGATACATGAATAGACGGGCCATAGAGTGTTGCAGTATCAGTGCTCTAACCTGCAATCCCTTCAGGGAGCAGATTGCCTGGCCAGATCCGAGCGTCAATGTTGTTGTTGTTGTTGTACAAGGACTGACTCTGTGTAAGCCGGTCACAGAGCACCGACCGGCAGATGGGGCACTGTCCCTGACTCTTAACCCATGGGAGGATGCAATCCTCATGGAACATATGGTCGCATGGGGTTACCCTGACCTCCTCCTTGGGCTCGAAATCCTCCAAGCAGATTGCGCACCTCTTGCCATCTTCATCCTCCTGCACATTCCTCGTCACCTGAGAGGCCCCGTTGTTCCTTGCTTGCTCTCTGTAGTACAGGCTCACCCGCATCGCAAATCTCTTAGGCTTGGGGTTGTAGATTTCCTTCTTCAACTTCTTCAGGGCTGACTTCTGCTCGTCTGGGGTCAGTCTAGAGTCTCCCTCACGTTGGACCTGCACTGGCGAGCCCAACTGAAACGCAGGACGAGGGGACGGAGAATCCAGGACGGCCACTCGAGACCACCGGGGGTTCTCAACATCTCCAACTACGAACTGGGATACTTGAGCCAATAGGTTATGAGAGCTGCTACACACAGATCACAGGGGAGGATAAGTAATAGTCTGATATGGAACCAAAATTTGATGAACATGAAGCGGTGGAAAACTGCAAAAAGTGTGCTCAATTTCACCAATTGATGTTTCCCCAGAAATCCAAACTGTTCTAAATTATCACTAGATGATGATCTCATAGTCATGGTATGATCTAGCAACACGAGTCAACTGTTCTAAATTGCATCATAGTCACCAATCTTTTCCGGTGACAGCTCCAATGCCACAATCACATAACGAAGTTAAGAAATTGCTTGTCTTCCAAAGATTATCATCAGTGACATATATACATATATTGCATCGCATGCCTTCTATTCAGTATGGAGGAATAGGAGCTTACCCAGCAAAACCGTATGCCCCTGTCAGTGCTACCGCCTCGGCCGCCCATGATGGCCCCGGCAAACCTCCACCACCGGAATCCTGGTCGGAAGAACAGAGGAGGAATTTCTTATCGCTGATTCAAACAAGGTAAAGGCTTAACCATGCATGCCCAGCAAGAGGACGAAGGAGGTTTTCTACTCACTGATGGAATGGTATTGAAGGAAAGAGAACGAGGAGCAAGAGCCACTCCTCGGCTCAAAGAGTGGCCGGTCCGAGCCGGAGTTGGAGAGTAGCTGCCGAAGCGCCATGGGGCCTCCGGCCACTCGTCGATTCTGGGGATGTAGTAGTGATCCCAGCCGCCACCGCTCATGGTGCCTCCGGTGAGGGTTGCTTGCTTTCCTTGGAGAGTCTTTCAAAACTTTTTGGCTGATCAGCAGGGAACTGAATATGCAAATCACTCCTAGTCCTAGTCCTAGTCCTCCCACCTTTTTCTTGAAGTGATTTATGTCCATGCCATGCTTTTGCTTTTTTTGTGCTCTCTCCTTTACTTTACGTCTTGTCTCCACTCGATTCCAAAGGAATTAAGAAAGAAAGATGCTGTTAGGATAGGACAGGAACCTGATTCCAGGCTGATATGAGATCCTATGCACTGTGAAGGCAGCAGTATGATCATATGAATATATATATGATGAATCATAACACTAAGGGCATCGGGCTCAAATTTCTCTCCACCCAACATACAATTTGGTGTGATTCCTTCACCTATATACTGTGCCCAGTTGTAGGGCCCAATATCATTTCATCTAGAGCTAGAGATACAGCCGCCCTCTCTCCCCCTTCAAATTCTCAATTTAACATATTTGTAAAACAATTATACTTAATAAGGGCTATATTACACTAAATCATCATCATTCTCATCCTATGCTACTAAAATATAAAATCAAAATTAATATCAAATTCATAAGATTCAATTAAAAATTTTGTTGTCAATTTGTTAGTCTCCAATTACTACCATAGTTAACGTGATATTATATTTCTCCCACATTTATAGTCTAAAGTGTGCCTTATACAATTATCTTATTTTAATTTTCTATTTATTAAAATAATTATCTCATAAGTGTGCACACCAAATATGAATTAATCAGTTATTAATTTTTTAAAAAATATCTCAACTCTACCCATTAAATTAGAGCGCTCAACTATTTTTTATGGCATAACAAAATTATACCTTTATTAAAGAAATATCAATTATTAGGGTATCTGGATTACATAATTCTAACCCCCAAAATCTTCCTATTTAGAAAGAAAACAATTTCACTACTATCATCAATTCTGATTATAATTATTGGAATATCTATAATTATCTTTTTTTATTCACAATAAGTTATTTTCGTCAACACCTATTGTTTCACCCATCTATATCTTTAGAAATAATCTCCATCAATATTGATAGGTCTTCTCCCATTTCACCACCATTTTGCATGGTTGGTCACCAAGTCTCAAAATAACACTTTACATACAACACGCTTTAAAATTAAATTAGCTTAAACATAACTCTGTTGGTTTGATGCTATAAATACTGAATATGCAACTCTTTTGAAAAAAAAGTTGTACAATAATTTATATGAGATTCTTGCACGTTATACATATTATCACCTTCACCTAATATACATATTATCGGTTATAAGTGAGTATATAAACTTAAACATCATCCATATGAGATTATTGCATGTTATACATATTATTACCTTCACCTAATATACATATTATCGATTATAAGTGAGTATATAAACTTAAACATCATCCATATGAGATTCTTGCACGTTATAAAACTTTTTTAGTTGTACAATAATTCTGGTAATTATACTAGTAACCATTCGGGTTATTTTGTCACTTACAGTCTCCTATAATTGATCTATTCGAAAACTTGATGTTGATAATATATTTTTTCACGGTTGAGAAATTTTATTCTTAATCTCCGCCAACTCTCTTATATGATAATCTGTCAATTTATCTCAGTAACAATCCGATTTTTCATACTCATACTAAATAAATTGAGATATATTATTATTTTGTTTATTAGTAAGTCAATCGCAAGAAATTCTAAATTCCATTCATTAGCAAAAAAGCTAAAATTGTAGATATATTTACCAAATGCCTATTTTGGCATCGATTTAACAGAATTTAAAAAACTCAATTTCTGAGACTTAGCGCCTAATAATACATCTACATATTAAACTAAAAAATTTAAAAATTAAATAAAAAGATCTACAAATTACACTAAAAATCTATATATTCAATTATTTTGTTTACTCATACAGTATACTCAAATTTAAGAAAATTAATTAAAAAATATACTCGATTAAAATACTCTAATTCAAAAAATAATAATTAAAAGATATATACAATAACAAGATATATATATATATTAAAATAAATTTCCATTTACCTTTAAATTTATTATAAATTTAGTATATTTTTCTGAATATAATAAATTTATTAATAAATATATATTTTAGTATATTTTCTATATTATTTACAAAATAAGAAGGTATCACTCCACCATATCCTACATTTTTCATCATTTGCCTATAGTTTATTATGCAATAATTATGTGAGTTATATATGTAATTAAATAATATAAAAAAATATTACTCATGAATAAAATTTATGGTTGAATTAGTTATTTATTTATTTATTATTATTATTTGTTTTTTCATTTACTTAATTGGAAGAAAAGGAGAGTAGAGCGGAGGCAAGGAGTCTTAGGTCTAAGCATATAGGATATGTCGTTGACAATAATAGCAGTAATCTTCCATATTTTCAGCTGAAAAGAAAAATAGCTTCCATCGTCATAGACCGATATTTCATGCCCGAAGCTAGTAACCGACACCCACCCTCGCACTCGCAGCAATAAACCTAACGCCCATCTACCAGAATCAGATCAGATCTCTCTATCTCTCTCTCTGCTCCTCTTAAGCACGGGACACGGCATCTGTCTGCGCGGGTGCGGTCGTCTCATCCGGATATTTTCTCATTTCCTCCTGCTGCATTTGATCCATTGAAATCCGCAGGGGGGCCCTTTGTTCCGTGCCGATTCTCTGGTGAGCTGAGACAACGTCTTTTGTGGATTGCTTGGTGCTGTCGAGTGATAGTATTGCCCGTGTCAGGCGTCTTAAGTTGCTTCTTCACTATTCATCGGTCAAATCAACAGCTTCTTTCTGTTTGAGCATCGATCGTTTCGGATGGAGCTCGATTTAAAGATTGCTTGCTGGTGGATTAAACGGAAATCGTATGAAGTAAATATTTAGTATTGTAGTGTGGGTGGAAGGATCTAATATAGCGTTGGAAGGATATGTCAGCATATGATCAGGATAAAAAGAGGTCGATTACGCTGAAAATTTCTACTTTGGGGTGAACCCCGGTCTCAAGTCTTACAAAGAGCCATCTTTTTCTCAGATTGGTGGTATCACGACAGGGGTATCACCTGAAATAGCCTAAAGAGAGGTCATATGCAAGTTTAGATTGATCTGTTTTTGAATAGTCGATTCTTCTAAAGCATAGAATACAAATTGGATCTCTAGGCGAGTTTTAGAGGCTTAGACAACTATAAAATAATCGTTATATTGAAAGCATGCACGTGAACGGAAGTCTCCACCTGGACGATACCTTTGTATCCAGTGAAGAAGATGCATCTGGAAAGTATGCATCCTTTGATATTGAAAAGGCTGCATCAGAGAGAAGTTCAGGAGATATTGAAAAGGCTGCATCAGAGAGAAGTTCAGGAGATATTGAAAAGGCTGCATCAGAGAGAAGCTCCCTGAACGTCCGTGCAGATGGCTCTACCTCTATCAGCGATCACAAGGTGCCATCTCAAAATTTGGAGAGATTCTCCCCTGCTAATGTGCTCAAGACATTGTTTTTCATACTTGTATGGTACACTTTCAGCACATTCTTGACCTTGTAAGTACACATTATTCTATAGTCTACCCTACAAAAAGATTTATCACATCAGCTGAAGTCGTAAGTATCATCTTTTCCTTTCTTTGTTTCTTTTTCTCCTAGGTATAATAAAACTCTATTGGGGGATGACATGGGAAAGTTCCCAGCTCCTCTGTTGATGAATACTGTCCACTTCACGATGCAAGCTGCTTTATCACAGGCCATTATATGGTATAGGCGTAAAAAAGATGATACTAGTCTTTCTATGTCATGGAAAGACTATTTTTCAAGAGGTAAACTAACTAAATTGTATTGATACTGGTGTCATCATTCATATATCTTCCATTTGTACTCCTTAAAATATATTACCGTGATTTCTTAATTAATTTATTAACTGTCCATGAACTAATGAGGCAGATGGAATTTTCTTTTCACAGTTGTACCCACTGCAATTGCAACAGCAATGGATGTGAACCTCAGCAATGCTTCCCTTGTATTCATCTCTGTTACATTTGCCACCATGGTTGGTTATTCACCTCTATTTTTTTCAAAATCTCCTTTTCTTTTTGGAAGTCCCCTTTTTATTATGCTTTATAAATTAAACTAATTTTAGTTCATTTTATATCTCGTGTCTAAGTACCGTTTCCTTCTTTTGATTCGTGCAGTGTAAATCTGCAGCTCCAATATTTCTTTTATTGTTTGCTTTTGCTTTCAGGTACAATTCTACATGCCCTGTATCATCTATTTACCCGATTGAGTGAATGTGAATGCTCACGTGATCATCCAAATTTTATTGCCATACCACAGATATTCTATATTAATTCAATGCCTTACAGTTTTTGAAGTTTAGGAGAAGTTTCTCAGTGCTTTCTTGTATGTTTGTTGTTATGGAGGCGGGTCCTTTGGGAGAAAAGTCCAGCTGCTAACTGGACTTTTGTTTGAATCATTCTGTTTCCTGCACGATGTCCCTTTTAGCCTGTCCTGCATCTCTAAACCTGACCAAGGTCTCCTCAAATTGTAATTATTATCCTTCTGTCTTGAAACGTAGATTAACAGTTTGGTCATTGAATTGATTACTTGTTAAACTTGGTCCTCAAATTTGAAAATCCAATAATTTAGTCCAAACATTTTGGTTTTGTTTAATATTTTACTCCTGTTCAATTTTTTTCTACGGAAATTTGACATGACATGGTAATACATCAACACCAACATCACTACCACATCAACAACATAGCATTGCTTCATTAGTATCACGCAATTTTTTTCGTTGAAAATCTGAATCAAAGGACTCGGTATTAATTGATGACAAATACGACGACTAAGCTGTTAGTCTACTCAAATTCATATACAGTTGACCTGCCCATTTTTAGTGAGTATATATTTCATATGAATGTTAGCTACTTAGCATTACTAAAAAATCAAAAGATTTTTCTGAAAAGAAAATTATGCTTCATCTGAGAGTGGCAATTGGCTTCTCATCTATACTTAATATGAACAGTTATTTGATCCTTATTTTAAGTTTCTCTCTTACAGACTTGAAGATGCCATATTGGAATCATCCCTTTCTTTTTGTGTGTTTTCCTAGGTTGGATATGTCTCAACTACTTTTGCTTGTTCTCTGAGTTAACTATTTCTTTCAACTTCTTAGGTTGGAGTCCCCAAGCATTAAGCTCCTGGGCATAATCTCTATTATCTCTGTAGGAATCCTATTAACAGGTACATAGTTTTGTGGTATGTATGAAGTGTTGTCTTTACTTTAGATAATATAAACACTTGAAAATTTTTTATGTAGCTCCTGCTCTATACTTTGTCATATTCACAACAAATTGAAATATTATGTCAAATAGAGGTGAAAACAAGAAGTCAAGAGAGGTAGATACTGAGAAACTGAAAAAAGTAAAACTATTAAAACACTTTATCCTTTTATTATGCTTGTAGAATGAGTGTCTCCATTTTTAGGTCCCTTTGATCTGGTGAAAGAACATATACTTTTGCTTAGATAATAGGCATATGGTACTGATGCATATTCTAGTGGGATCTGGATCTTGTAGATTAAGTAATACAAAACTTATAATTGAAATTGATGGCAAACTTTTGCTCCCCACAATCTTCCTAAACTCATCTTACCATGTATGTAAATTTAAAAAATGTTTGTGCCTTCTGCTTTGTCAGACCTGTGAGTTGTATACATGCTAACATTCACATGGCTGTTTGTTTTCAGTTGCAAAGGAGACATCATTTGAGTTTTGGGGCTTTGTTTTTGTTATGCTTGCTGCTGTTATGTCTGGATTTCGCTGGTGCATGACCCAGATAATTCTGCAGGTACACCAATTATAATATATTTCTGTTCTCTGTTAAGGCTAACTAAATTTATAAATGTTTCTTTTATTTGTGAGTTCATTCATATATTGGTATTTGTGCTTTCTACCCTTCCTGGCTTATCTTACCTTTAGTTTTGTTGGCTTGTATCTGGGATGTGCCGATTCCCCTTGAAAACCACATCATATTGAAGAAAGAAGATTATGGTAAGTGTTACTTCTGTTGATTTTACATGTCCACATTGGACTTGTATTAGTGTGTTGTACATTTCGATCATATGTCAGTGCGGCTCATCTAAAAACAAGTAAATATGACAAAGCAATCTGATAGTTGATAAAGTACAATAATTGTGTTATAGTTAATGAATTGAAACATGTTCTTAGGTTCTCTTCAAACCTTTTGCTTATGGTTAATAAGTTAGAGGAAGAAACAGCTGCAAGTGGCTTTTAATGCTGGGATTTGATGTAGGAGAAAATGACGACTTTCTCTGAACACTGCTGATTATTATTGTGCTGGAAAAAAGAGATAATTACTGTGATTCTGTACTAATCTTGAATACTCTCCCTTTTTCACATCCTAATATGCCCCCACTCATATGTTTTAGGGTTGAAAGATCCAATTACATTTATGGCCCATGTTACCCCAGTAATGGCTGTGGCAACGGCTATTCTCTCTCTTGCATTGGATCCATGGCAGGAATTTAGAAAGAACAATTACTTCAATAATTCATGGCATGTCATGCGAAGTTGCTTATTGATGCTTCTTGGTGGAACTTTGGCTTTCTTTATGGTAAATAATATGGTCAAAGAATCTTGTCAACACTTTATTTTCATATTTCTTTTCTTCCCTGCATCTTCTGATTACTGAAATTGCTAAGGTTTTGTCGTTATCCTCGCATCACAGGTTTTAACAGAATATATACTCGTCTCAGTGACTAGTGCTGTTACAGTGACAATTGCTGGTGTTGTTAAGGAAGCAGTCACTATATTGGTATGTTTGCTTGTGTTGCTCTTTGAATGTCAAAAAGAATCCTAAAGTTGTATTTGATTTCAAATATTGAGTTAGAGAATCTGAATCTCCATGTATGAACATTCATGATATGATGTTCCTTTCAAAGAGTATGGCATCTTCATAAATGATTTCTTATCTGATGCCAAGTGCTTCATCTGGCAATTCTGGACTGGAGAATTACTATTGTGTTTTTCCTTTGCAGGTTGCGGTCTTCTATTTTCATGATGAGTTTACCTGGTTGAAAGGACTTGGTCTCCTGACAATTATGATTGGTGTCAGTTTGTTCAATTGGTACAAGTAAGTGAAGATTCAATTTGCTATACTATTTATGGTTTTCGAATGAAAATGATGATATTGTTTCTCCACTTGCCCGTAGTTGTGACTTCAAGGGGTTACTGCAGTCCATAGGCTGAATGGTGCAGTTTAAATCTAGCTTCATGATTAGATTTGTGGGGTCAATGATAGAATTTGGATCTAATCTCATGATTTGTTCTTTCTTCTTGATCATCTTGGAGCTTGAGTACACATTGTTTTACCATGATTAGTCTAATGATTTCAAGACTAATTTTTTATTAGACTTGCTTCACCTCTCATATTGTCTCCCATGCTTTCAGATATCAGAAGTTGCATAAAGGTCAAAGTAGTGAAGATTTGGGGAATGGATTGCCTGGCAAAAACACTGCTGCTAAATATGTTATTCTTGAGGAGATGGAAGAGACCGAAGATGCCTCCTGACTCATTCACGTGTTGTCACTTCTTGGTTCAATGAGATTTATGTAAGTCATATTGATTACAGTGCTTCGTGTTTATTTGTAAGAATATTTTTTGTAAGAAAGTAGTAATATTGTTTGGAAAACTTGAGTTTTTGCATTTCTAATTCATATTTTCATAAGTTTCTTAGATTGCTTTTCATGCGGATCTCTTATTTCCCTTTTTCTTTTTGCATCTAATACTTGCATGAGAATTACGTCACTCGTGTGATTTATTTCATGGAGATATGCTATAACTTGGACACATCTTGATTATTTCAGGTCTGCTCTGGTGGATCTGAGATGTCTCAGTATTGCCTTCTCTGGTCGATGCATAACCTTTCGAGCAAAGACTCGAGTGGGTTTGCCGTTGTGACGACAAATATTTTACATATTAAACGGCTTTTCCGCAGCAAATCTCTCTACATTGATTATTCAGTCAGGGGATTGTCCAGCTGCTGATTGGGTTGATATTTGAGGAATAGATTGCAGATTCCTCATTGACCATTACACATTCCTTGCCCTTCATTTCTTTTCCCTCTCCCTTCTTTCAATCCCGACTTGGGATGGTTGTTTTGCCGTGCATTGCATCCCTATTGAGAGGCATTCCTACTTCCGAGCTATGCAATATATTCTCATTCTTTTTGTAGTATACTTCATTACTATCGACTCTCAGAATCCATCTATGCAGAAAGATTAGGCCTCTTAGTTGCACAAATATATTGTTAATTAGTCCTTAAAGATTATAATAAACTATACCATAACACTCATCAGTGAGACCGGAATTCCTTGATACTTGAAATGAAAACTATTAGCCCCATAAACCATTCCAAGGACCAAATGGGGCACTGGCCATGGTCTAGAAGATATCTCACATGCTCACAAAGCTCACCAAGGTCTATTTACATGACAGGGTGACAAGGGTCTATCCTCTATTGTACGTATTCTGAATACACTGATTACTCAACAATCTGATGTCAAAATTCCAAATCCCATTACTGATAAATATAAAACATTCATTTGCGTATATGATGTAATGGTAAAACTAGGATGATATGTGTCCAGCAGTGCTCGAGTGCTCAATCCTACACCATGGAAATGCACATCAAAGATGGATAGTAAGACTGTAAATGAGAAAATCGCACCGGCTTCATGTCCTCTCGTCCAATGGACGGTCCGTAATTTGCTTCAAGAAGTCGGTAACATAGTGTGGACTCCACCAGAACTTGCCATGACTGGCCGGCTCATTTACGGCATAGATCCCTTCCGATCTCGTAGATTCAACTTCCCGAGTCTCGGACTGTCGAGGCCTTTCTGTGAGGAACTGCTCCCAGAACATATCATTCGTTTCCTTTGGGGCCTTGGGTGTCTTCTCACTTTCCTGCTCGCTCGGAGTCTTCTCAATCTCCGTAACTTCATTATTGCACGTTTCTGAATCTACATCGATCACTGAAGAATTGAGACTGATGTCAATGTTGAGGTAGGCTGATGATGTTGTTGGGCTTTCTGGTTGATCATTAGACATACAAAGTTCTGGCGACAACGACCTTAGATCCCTGGAAGAGGAAGAGGGAGCAGATCGAGGTGACCAGGCATGTATATTCCTCTCAGAGTCTCCTGGGGATTCTATGTTCATGGGAACAATGGCCGAAGGAGGTATTAATGAAGAATCAGCATTATCATCATCCACCGCCATCTTTTGTCCGATCCCTTGCTGCAAATCATCCCACATATCCAGAGAATCCTCCATTTTCTCGTCAGAGTTTAAGACCAGCGCAGTAGAAAGCTCACTTCCCTTAGAATGCTCGTTGAGTTCTAGCTGATCAAATTCAAGAAGGCTGCTCCTTTTGTCCCGAGCATCAGGTTGGTCCACCAGAGGGGCAGGGAATCTAGGGTTCCTCATATGTTCCATTAGAAATGCCACCATCTGTCTCTGCTTGTTTCCCATTTCCTGCAATTTCTTAGCCAAGAACTGTACATGGAGATCGATACCCGCAGGGTTTTCTCCCCGGCGCCTCTGGAGCTCAGAGTGGAGGAGTGAGTTCTCTTGCATCAGCCTCCTTATCTCATTCTCATAAACCTGTTTCTCGGTATCTGTTAAAAGAAAGTTGTGCATTGAGTGGCTGTGCATCGGTTTTCGCCTGTAAATGTTCTTGAGAAGATGTTTTTCGCCTCTTATGAACTCTTCATTTGCAAATTCCCATTGATCTGGATCACATTTTCGGAATCCCTGCTCCAAAACAACCCCAATCACCCTTTTTTAGATTCTCTCCACCTAGCAGGAATTCGAGAAGCACCATATATGACTAAAACAATAACAAAAAAAGGGGCCGGAATCAGTGGAAGATGAAGATGATAAGATCATGACAATTATCCAGCTTTCCACTTGCCGGGACAGAATCACAGAAGTCGGATATCATGTTGCCATAAAAAATTTGTGCACAAAATCGAGATCATGGATACAAGGACGAATGTCACAGAATTAACCTGCTTCAGGACTACAAGAAGTTCTAACAATTAATCACCAAATCTAAAACAGCAATAAACAAGTCAAGATCTTACATAGGTATTGAGCTGCCTGACAAAGCTGGAGAAGTTGTTGTGCTTGAAGTACTGAGGAAGCAACTTATCTGAGAAATCCAGCGGGTTCCAGACGATGAAGCTCCTACCGCTCTCGCTCCACGACACGAGGTCATTCGTCTGTGGATCATCGACCATCTCATACGTCTTGGTAAGGAAAGGGGCAGGCGCAATGGCCTTGCTCTGAGATTCTTCCATTTACTGCAGAAATAAGGGATCCCTTCCTACAGCTAATCTGATATTTCACATCCAAAGGGCAAGAAACCCTTTCTGCTAAAACAGGGATGAATGGAGCGAATCGAACTTAATTATGTGGGAGAAATCTACTGGAAGCAGCTTATCAACCAAAAGACTGATGATGAGCAGCTCGTATGACTCCAATTGAAGACCCGATCGCTCGATCAAAATAGGAAACCGTGGTTGTTTGGGTCAGAGTCGTCAAACTGAGTTTGGCTCAGAAAACCAAGGTAAAAAAAATGGTAAATAAGCAAACAAGACTAAATTTTGAGAACCCAAAATCCAAGGATCAAAAGACATAAACTGATAGGCAAGATCGGGGCTCTGCTTCAATGGTGGTCTGCAGGAGATCAATTAAGATGCAAAGAGGGAGGACTTGGAAACGAAGCAACCAAGATGGTTGCAGAGGGCAGAAGTGGGAGAAGCAGGGAAGATTGACGTTGACCATTCTTGTCACAAAACGGTGGAATCTTTTTGTATGTGGTGGTCGATTTCTGCTCCCAATTTTCAAACTTCTTATCCCTTATTTTCACAGAAGCAACCTTTGACCAATTTGCACTAAACATGCATGTGTATATATAATTTTCATGTGACGGAGGATGTAGTTGACCGTTAAAAGTACGCGGTAACATATTAGAAGTGGGCCTGGTGGAGACTGCAGGGACCAGATTGTTCTAAGCCCAAACTTCAGGGACATAGAGGTGATATTATTCCATTGAATGTGTTCGACGTGCCACGTAGCCAAAATGTTTCTAAAGTAAGATATTTTGGGCTGTTGAGTGCGAGAGGTCAGATATTTTCCATGCCCCACAAACAGCCAGCACTGCAGGTCTCCTACATGAACAAATATCTCCAGTCCCATTTTCTTAATCCCACTCTTTTTCTTGCAGCTCCATATAATCCCGTTCTACTCAGCAAACCAGGGGCCTTATCCTCTTCAAAGAAATTCCTCATAGCACATTATCGGAGATCTTCGGGGCAGCTTCTCCAATGGAGGCCGAGGTTGCTAGACGCAGAGTGAAAGCCATAACCAGCCATTTCCTGGCCATGGAGGACTTCCCGTCGAATCACCATGGCATCCTTCCCATGGTAAGACCCTATATGCTAAGTTTTGCCTTGGGCTGTTAGGCTTTTGTACGTTGTTTTACAAGACCTTCCAAAGGGATTTCATCATCTCTGGTGTGGGTGGCACCAGTTCTTTTTCCTTACCTTTTTCTTCTCCCTTCCAATTTACTATGGCAGAACTGCAGCGGCAGTTTGAACTCTGGAACCGTACGGTACGGTAACAGACTGCTGTTTGCGAGGCAAACTTCTAGCGGGCAAGCTTGTTTCATGAGGCAGCAAGCTCCTCCAACTGAGCAGGTCTGTAGAAAAATTCATTGGTTGTGATTTGAGATATGTTCGCTCCTGTGTACTACAGGAAAGCTTGGTTGGTTCCTCCCATCCCATGAGTCTTGATTGGAAAATTTTACCCACAGGCTATCAGTCCAGCTCAACCTGCTGCCAGTAACAAGTGCTCCGGCCCTGAGAGACCTTGCAATGCGTATTATGGGACACGGCCGTTATTCTCTCGGCCAACAAGGGAGGATCCTACCATGTGGCCGAGGATGGGCTTAGTCCAGCCTGTGGCTCAGGGCTGCAGCCTGACTTTGTCGGAGCTGCCGCCACCTCAGTTTGCATGCCCGAGCCGAAAAGTGGCCAGCTCGAACCCATTACCTCCGAAGAAATCATCTCCTCTTGTAGCTAATGGTTAGTTCGTGGGGTCACTCACTTCCCAACGGCTTCTTATTCATATTGATTGCCTTCTGTGATATATAATTTCAGGAAATGAATGGTCCCCTCGGATGGACGTTGTCGAGTCAGGGCAGGGTTATGTTCTCACTGTCGAAATCCCTGGTGTCTGCGCCAAGGATATCCGGGTGGAAGTTAACGACAGGAAGTAAGATGCCATATGTCTCTGTACAACTTCATAGTCTTAACCCTGAAGGATTTCGCACCAAACTGAGCCAAACTCTGGATTTGTTCAAACAGCTTGGTCGTGATGGGAAAGCGATCGGTGCAAAGCTGGAAGCTTGCAGGGTTCACGGGCAGCTCGATATCAACGTCCTACCACAAGAGAGAGATCGAGCAGGGTCCCTACCGGGTCGCTTGGCCGCTCCCGAACGGCGTGAACAAGGACAAGGTCTCAGCTGAGTTCCTGTAAGTCGTAGAGCTTCTGCTGATCATATATCCTTTTTACTGCCGCCATGAAAATCTCTCATCATTTCTTGGGATAGTCCATAATGATCATATGTGTCCGTTGATGCAGGGATGGATTCCTGCGGATCATCATACCGAAACTCTGAGAGACTTGGAGAGCTTAATAGATTCAATGCCATATATATATTCTTATAGTACATACAAGAAATTATACAATCTACAATTATAGGTGGGTGTTATGTTTCATTGCGGTGGCCTTACTATATAGTAAGCCTGTTACGTCGTTGTGCTGAAGCATCATCATGTAAATCTTCAGTAGCACAGTGAAGAAGAAAAGCATTGTCTTGGTCGTCTTATGAAGCACCATTTGAGTTTTATTCCCGCCCCTTTTACTCCTGCTACTTTTTCTCGAAAGAACTGAACTTTGGGCACTGCTCTCGAGTGAGAATGCTCGAACAGTACCATTAGAATGTGCTTGAACAATCAGAAGACGACCATAGTATAAAAATAATGGAAACAGAACAGAGGTTGTACAAAGCTAATCACCTAGATGAAATAAAGATGACAGAAAGTTGATACGGAGCTCCTTTGTGGCGGCAAATTCAATCTCAACACCCACTTCACTTTGAGGTCCTCCTGTTTGGCTCGTACCCGTACTTGACGAGTGAGTTCTTGATCGACATCAACTCAGGGAACTCACGAATCAGCTTGGAACGTCCATTTCGTTGTTGCTTCATGGGGCAATGATCACCTTTGCCTGCTCTTCCAAGGTGAAGTTGACCCACTCAAAGCTCAGGTCAATGTAGGCCTTGTACATCTCGAGAATCTCATTGTGGCCCACGACAGCAGGGTTAGTGAAGTTCCAAATGCCCTTCCTTCATTATGAAGTTCAGGGGGTTATCGTACACACATTGCGCTCTTGGAGAAGCTCTTCCACCTATCATAACAATCAAATCACGGAATCTCTTTTCGTATCCATAACACTAATCATTCCAAATATGTGTTAGCTGTGCTAGACACCTTTCTTTATTCCGGCATCAATAATATCTTTGCAAATTCATTCCTTATAATAGCATGTCCTGGCCAATTCCTTATAATAGCAGAAAAATGCACCTTGGATTCCAGAGGTGCCAATCATGAGGAGCAAGAAAGTCTGCTTTGCAAGCTGTGAAGAGTCGCAAATCTCATTTGATACTGAAATTACAAAACACTAAGAGATTTAGACACTTATTGATGGATACTTTTCATATATGAATAATGTCTATATAAGGTTGGGCTGCCGACTGTACCATTTTAGAACACAATTATCCAATACAATTACATTTTCTCATTCTCTTCATTTCTTTGCTGACATTGTTTTTCGTGACATTCACAGAGTTATCTTAGGTTTCACATTTACGGTATATGAATTTTGAACTATATATATGTCTAATCCCTTATTGGCATATCACTATTTTTCATATGGAGTTAGAGTATTTGTGATTAAACAACTTTCAGATTTCTCCTAGAATGATCCTACAATTCATTACAATAGCTACTTTCCATATTATCTACATTTCAAAGAGTGTAGTACCTGCATTTTTTTGAGCTTTCCAGGCATCTCCTTTTCCAGCCTCTAGCAACCCCATTTTCATTGCAGCAGGCAACTTCATTCCATTTTCCAGCAATCTTCAATCCCTGTGTTCAATCTCCAACAGTTGCATTCCAGCGGCCCTCTAAATTCCAACTTTTAGCATTCAGAGTTTCTTCATTCAACAACACTTGCAGCATTCTAGCAGTTCATTTTCCAGCTTCCAGCATAGCATCCCATCAAGCTCTATGCCTTAGTTCATCAGGTACCTGCAACAAGTATGAACATGTCAGTGGCGCTTGTTTTGCTTCCACCACCAAATTCAAACTCTATCAATCAAGATGGATGGTTCCAACTACTAATGGAGAAAGAGCATGACTCAATTGCTAACAGTTCATCAACAACTCCAGTGACCCGGAAGGAAGTTGTCTCCCCGCCCAATCCCAAATACACTTGGTGGAAGACATTTGATCCATTGTGTCTTATTACAATCCTGGGTTCGCTATCAACCCAAGTCAAGTTGGGTGCCATCAACGTCAAGACTTCCGCCGAAATGTGGAGCAAATTAGATACTCTCAGATTCCCGTCCAAAAGGATCACCTCGATCAACAATAAGAGAGGGAAGGTTTTGATTTTGCAGCAAACTTGATGAAAAACTGTACATAATAACATAAAATTAGGAATTTGTCGATGGTAGGAGCTATGCATACTAATGATCATTCCACTTTGGCATGAATAAGTGAAATCAATAAACCAATGAAAAATCTTTCTCGACAACGCATAAACAGCAGAAAAAGAGGGGGCCTCTGCAAAATGGCAAGGCTAAGCTTGTTCAATGTGGGGAAGAGATGTTAGCGGAGGGAGAGTAGAGATCTACACATTACACACTAGATCAACAGACGGGGCGAGTGTAGAGGACACGATCACCAGAAACACTCAACATTACACAGGATCGATCCCAAAGCTAAACACGAAGGACCTTTTTCTCTCCGAATTGCAAGAAAACGACGGCATGGTACGAACATATAAGAAAGGACGAGGAACTACTGCAAACAGAGGAAAAATGATCCGATGCAACTGCGATTGCTAGATGCACCTATTCATCCAAACGCTGATACATATGGCTGATTATAGACCGAACCCGTACGATAAGGCCGAGGACTGAGGTGAGTTTCTATGGCTGGCGGGCATGAGACATATGGGAAGCTCAATTGAATGTAGTTATTATGGGTTTATAAACAACTCAAATTCACGTTATACATGCTGTGATATATGGGTTTATAAACAACTCAAATTCACGTTATACATGCTGTGATATATGGGTTTATAAACAACTCAAATTCACGTTATACATGCTGTGATATATGGGTTTATAGTTTATGTTTTGTCGGGTTTTCCTTTTTTTCAGATTCCCTTTTTTGGTAACAATATCATATATTCAATGATGATTTAATAATTATTGTACTTGGGCATCATTATTGGTCAATTAATATTAATGTTAAGTGATTATATTAATTTTTAGTAGTTAATTATGTATATTTATTAAATAAAAATATTTAGATAATATTATCATATTTTCATATGAACCTCTATTTTAATTTTTTAAATAATTAAATATATTTATTTATAAAATATTTAGATAATTTGTTTACATGATAATATTTCATTCTTATATAAATGGCCCATCTTCACTTTGGCCATGATTAAATGTATTTATACAAAAAAAATATTTAGATACACATTTAAATAATATTTATATTATTTTATTATATAAAATAATAATTAATTCAAACAGTATTTAATTCTCGTTATTATATTATTTATTTTAATATATTAATGTTATATTTAACCAATATAATTAAAATAAGAAATATTCATATTGATAGTTTGTATGATATAATATTGAAAAGTTGATAGAATAATTATGTGTTATAAGAAAATTGAGGCAAATGTAATATTTATATAATAAGTGAAGCAATAATGCCATATGGGTTTTTGTCATTCAAACTAAGTGCGTTCTTGTGGGTAAGTATTCATATAATTTGTGGGGTTAAAGAGGTGGTTTTCACGGGAAGAAGAGAAAAGATGTCATGGGAGTCGAGCAAACCTCTACTTTATCTCGGAAAACGGGTATCTAATAAGGGCAGGCAAGTAGGAAGTGACAAAGTTAATATATATGCATTGCAGTTTCATGGTGGGTCATGCCTCACGGGAAGCAACAGTGGTTGGCTTTGGAATTGTTGAGTCATATCGGTCTGGCGTGCGTCAGGAATCATCTACCAATAACACTAAACATTTGCTGCCATAATTTTAGAATAAAGGTATATATATATATATATATATATATGCATACATGGGGGGCTTGCATGCAAGATTGCAAAGTTGCTCATTTTCAGCTTCTTTTCAAAGAAGCACTAGTCCTGTATGTTGGTAAGCACACATTGTATATGCATACACAACTCAATCATATATATATATATATTCCTTTGAACTCGTGCGCTCAATTAAAAATTATGTGCAAACATAAAAAGAATCAATCCAGCTGGGTGAGGAGGAGATGCCCCTGAATTCGAGTTGCTCTTCTTTCCGATAAGCTTAGAGAGACCCGCAGAGGCAACCCAGCTAAGCTCTTGTACTATTTTATATAGAGAAAAAAATGCACCCTTATGACATTCATAAATGCACAGTCAACTTTCTGATGAAAGGATAAGCTCAACCTTCAATTGGGATGGTCCAGTCCAGCCATGCAACCCCAAAAGAAAATTATAAAATATCGATTATATACAGCTGCAAATAAGCCACAACCAGTGCAGGAACTAACCAGTCACGGTGAGTGAAAGGGACAGCTATTGAGGATGTAAAAGAGATGAGAAAAGCTGCAAATAAACCTTCTCTTGTCTCTAGCAGAACAAGTAGGATGCTTCCTGTGAGTCAACGCGACAATCTCAAGACATCTCGACGTCTTACATTGGAAAGTGCCAGCACTCTCCATTATACTCTACATATATATAGACCGTCCTCCTCCTCTTACCCACCCACAGGATCATATCCACACACAGCTGATCACTCCTTGAACCATAACTCTCTCCCTCAGATAAATCTAGTCAAGCCAAACAACAACACAAGATGTTCTCATCTCGACTACTCCTACATGCAGCGGCTACTCTTGTGCTCGTGAGTTCTCTAGTGGGAGGATACGGGGGCAATTTCTTAAGTGAATGCGACGTCACATGGGGTGGCCGGCGCGCCAGAATCTCCGAGGGAGGCCAGCTACTCACCCTCTCCCTCGATAGGGCTTCTGGTTCGGGATTCCAGTCCAAGCAACAGTACCTCTTCGGAAGGATAGATATGCAACTCAAACTCGTCCCTGGCAATTCAGCTGGCACCGTCACTACATACTATGTCAGTATTATTTATACTTACCATCAGTCCTTGAACTTGTAATCTTATCAGTATTAATCATTAGTAATTAGCATGATTGATATGTGATATGCTTTCCGGAACCTATATATGGATGCAGCTGTCATCTAAAGGTCCCGACCATGACGAGATCGACTTCGAGTTCCTTGGCAACCTATCAGGGAACCCGTATACGATTCATACCAACGTGTACGCTCATGGAAGGGGCAACCGCGAGCAGCAGTTTCATCTCTGGTTCGATCCGACAAGGGACTTCCACACCTACTCGATCATCTGGGGGCCCCAGCAGATCATGTACTAGCCGCAGCCCTCTTACCCTAATATGTTATGTCCTAGTCCTACTTACATGGAGAAATGAATCAACGTGGCTCGTTATGATTCTTAAAATTGTATATTCAGATTCTCGGTGGATAACATCGCGATTCGGGAATTCAAGAACATGGAGTCGAGCGGGGTTCCCTTCCCCAACAAGCAGCCTATGAGAATGTACTCGAGCCTCTGGAACGCTGATGACTGGGCTACAATGGGCGGGAAAGTGAAGACCGACTGGTCAAAGGCTCCCTTCACGGCCTCTTACCGGAACTTCAAGGTCAATGGCTGCGCTTATTCAGGTAGAAGGTCTTCCTGTGCTGCCCGAGGATCCTCCTCGCGAGGAGGGAGCGCGTGGAAAACCCAAGGCGGGGGATTGGAAGCTGGCTGGAGGCAGAAGCTCCGGTGGGTCCAGAAGAACTTCATGATCTATAACTACTGCACCGACACGAAACGCTTCCCTCAGGGGCTTCCCACGGAGTGCGGCGCCACTCACTGATCTGTTTAGATGATTTTCTTAGCTTTGCTAGTAATTGGCTGCAAATATGCCTACTCCAAAGAATAATGGTTGTATAGATTCAATGTGAAAACAATAAACTATATATGAATCTTTATCATCTAACGATCTTGGGGTACTTTGAAACTTGAATTTATGGAATTACTGAAGGAGACTCTTGAAATTGTTTCACATGATAATTTAGGACAGATCATCTCTAAAGAGGGGATATGTGAAAACTGCCTGCCGCCATCAATTTAAGATCCCCAGTGAGTCTTAATTTTGGTGACTGGCCACCTTATCTGGACTCGCCTTATCCAATAGGACTAAGAGGGTTGTGTTTTTTCCTACGGTTTGGATTAGTAGTGACGTGGATGTGTGTTTACTTATTGAAACACAGGGTCACGTGTTCATCTAGTTTGATATAATCCTTGAAAAGCAAATGGGGAATAACTCCAGATTCAATAATTATTATTATTATTATTAATCAAAACATAATACTTTCTCCCACAAAATTAGGTTGATAAATTGTGTACACATTACTTATTATGTTGAATAATATGAATTTATAAAATTAGTAGCATTAAATTAGTTACAAATTATGAATTTTAAATAAGTATTTACTAATAATACTTTCAATATTTCATTATAAATACTTTCTAAAACCAATGCAAATGAGAACTTCGCCAATAACCCATTTATATATTTAAAGATCACAAGTTTAAAGGGTTGTACTTCACCCATTCACCTAAACCTAAACTTGCTTTTAATATCAAATAATAATGTAATGATAATAATTATATGTTAATTATATAATATTTTTTATATAGGACTAATATATATACTAAATATATATTACATATAAAAATAAATATACTAGTAAATATAGTATTTATTAATATTTAATATTATATAAACTGAATTACCAAATATATATTATATTAATAATACAATTTTAAAAAAATAAAATTATTCAATATATAATTCTACCGAAATATAATATATAATTATATGTTATTTTTATTTATTTGTAGCTTATTTCTAAGTTGTAATTTGATTTGTTTTTATTATATATTTTTAAAATTTTAAATTTACGTTAAATTCTATGAATTTTTATTGTGAGTATTTGTTTTTTTTAGTTTGGTGAAAGTAATTACATTTTTAGCATTAGTGTACGTTACAAGTTGTAATTGTACTTGGAAAATCGGGTTGCACTTGACAAATTTGATAGTGTTAGAGCAAATACGTATTGTATTTTATTATTTTAAGAAATAAAAAATCTTATCTATACATCAATTATATATGTATTAACATTATACATTACAAAAAAAATAAAGAAAGAGTATTTTCCATATGAGACCTAAAAACATAATTATATAGAAATAAAAATTATTTTAGGATGGGTGAAAAAATTGGTAAGATATTCGTATATAATGATAATAAAAATACTGATACATAAAATCAAATTATTATAAATATGGTTGGGAAAGGAGGGTGAATTATCTAGTCGAAAGGTAATTAGATAATTCTAAAAATTAGGGAAGTAGTTAATGTAGGTCACTAGATTCCAACTGTAACTCCAGTGATATCATCTAAAACCTTACTCTCTCAATTGAACTAACTGCCATGAGGGGATGCGAGGATGACTCGCCTAAGAGTACCTCCACCTCTAAGAAAGATTCATAATTTCCGCATACCAAAGAACATGATGGCCTTGAGCGAGAAGAAATACTAACAAGTTTTTTCAGAAGTTAGTAGAATTTTAGATAGTAACCAAGTTTTAGTATAATGGCTGGCATTTTGGTATTTACCCTTGGCTATCTTAGTTAATTTTGACCATGGTAGTATCCACATTTTAGCCATTTTATATAGCTCCCTTACTTCTTAATGGTTTAAAGTAAGTTTTTGTGTGTGAGTGGTTATTCCTTAACATAATATATAATATCTAGTATGATCTCCTATTTATTAAATACAATTTTATATTTTATTCTTTTACTTAGTTAATATTTTATCCAACTTTTTTCAATTTTTTATACCCAATATGTACTTACTTAAAGTAGATAATAATCCCATCAAATCTTTTGTATTATATATCTCTTACATGTATCCATAATTGGTCTAAATAAGTTAAATTTATTCTTAGTTTAGGTTATTAGTTATATTAACGATTTTCTTCTTTATATATTGATTTTTTTAAATCGAATTATACGATTTTTTACCGGTATCTTTTACTCATTAGACTTGTTTGAATACACCATTTCTCACTCAAGATACTTACACATATTTCTCGTTTTTGAACCATTTATTATTATTATTGTATTTTTCTAATTTTTAAAAGACGGACAGTATAATCCATTCAAATACTCCAAGAAATTTAGTGAAATTTTGGAGTAGCATATCTCCAAACCTTGTACTGTTGTGTTTATAGGGATGGTTTATATTGTAACTGACTCTCATCTTAATTAGGATGAGTTTAAACAATATTTTCCTTCTATAAAATAGCTAAGCTTAGCTGATAGTACTCTTACTTAACCATATACATAATCTCTCTTTATTATCATTATTTGTTATATTAAATTTTATTATCCAATTCATCCTATATTTTGGGTTCGTGTCAAATCGACTTGCACTCGAATGTATTCGAACTTCAGGATGGAGGGGCTAAATCTGGATTTGAACCAAATCGGTTCACAGCGATTCGATTTAAATCCAAAAAATACGTACAAATTAATTAATTTAATCCAATATTAATTTGATTCAAATTCAAACTATATATATAATTGTAATATTATATTAAAAATTAAAATAAGTTGAACTTATTTGAATTAAACTACATAATTTGATTATAATTTTTAATTTATTATTTATATTTATGATTTATTTTTTTATTCAAGTTTGGGCTACTTGGATATTACTCAAGAGTTGGTGCTGCACTAAGGGCTCAAGATCGGGATGCTAAGTTGAAGCGCTCACTTCAGTGGTCAAAATTCAAATTTGTTAAGGGGCTCAAGGTTTGGGTATGCTCGTATCCAACCTGAAAATGGTTCGCGTACTATTTTTATTCTCGGACCCGATCCTAAGCCCACATAAAACTGAATTTTATAGATTGATTAAATCATGCTTCCCATTATAGGAAATAGGTGTAAATGGACTTTCCAAAAAATATATATTCTTGTTTGTGTAATAAATTTGCAATCCAATTTTATTTTAACTTGTATTTCAGTTTTAGGTCACTACTCAACAATATTTTAGGTTTAAATGGGATTTGATTTTTAATTTTAGAAATTATGGGATTATAAATTAAATAATTATTTTTTTATAAATTTGGAATACATTCCTATTTATTTATGAATTTTATCTTATTGTAAATTTATTTACATATGTGAATGAACTTTTTATTCTTATGGTTGAGGGAGACATGAAATTGAATTTCTAGTAGAGTAGTTTTTTTCTTTTTGTATTTTTTTATTCTATCTAGTATTAGAAGAACTCGTAGTAGAATTTCTCCGACTAGTTTCTAGTTTTCCCTTGGGGAAAAAGGGTCTTCCTAGTCCCGCACCAGCAGGCCCAAAAATAGGTGGGCAAGCCGCGAATGCCTAAGCTTGCCCACTTTTTTCAAGGAAACGCGTAGTGCCAACCCACCGTAGAATTAATGGGCTTACCTTACCTACTTTATTTTTTTGCCAGCTTTCACCTGGTTAATGGGCCGAGCATTATTGACTTGCTCCCATTGCGCCGAGAATGTCAATACATTAATGAATGATCGATGAAAACGTCAAATCCAAGGCTCACAACAACTATAAAATACATATAACTATGTTGATCAAATTTAACGATGTGTATATTATTCTAATATTATAATATTTTAATACTTGTGCCAATATAGGACAGGCACCAACCTAGGACCGTACCAGGCAAAAAACTCACTGGCTAGCCACAGCCATCAAATTAATGACCTACTCACCATTGGCCAGCTATACATCTCTCTAGTTTTTTTTGTAATGCATCATGATGCAATGCTCCATAGTAGTGCGCCTCTCCATCCCCATGGCATTGGCATTTGTTGGAGCCCTTGCCATTGCCTCGGCCAGTAATTTCTACCAAGATGTCGAAATCATATGGGGCGACCAGCGAGCAAAGATACAGAATGGAGGCCGAGACCTCACCTCTTCCTCGACAAGGCCTCTGGCTCCGGCTTCACTTCCTAGAACGAGTATTTGTTAGGTAGAATCGATATGCAGATCATGTAAGTATCAATCAATCCTCTTCTACCCCAGCAAATGAAAGATCCATCTCTGCTTTCATTCTCAAGTTGCTAAAACCAAGTTTACATTACTCCTTTCGCAATTTGCCAACAGATTCTTGGTGGACAACATTCCCATAAGGGTATTCAGCAACTTGGAATCGATAGGAGTCCCCTTCCCCAAGGACCAGCCCATGACGATATACTCGAGCATATGGAACGCCGACAACTGGGCCACCATGGGCGGCCATGTGAAGACCAACTGGACAAATGCTCCCTTCACTGCTTCCTTCAGGAACTTCAATGCCAATGCATGTATCCGGACGCCTGGCTCGTCTTCCTGCACCCGGACGGACGCTAACCAGGGCGGTGCCTGGCAGGACCAAACCTTGGATGCCTCAGGGAGGAACCGGATCCGATGGGTCCAGCAGAAGTACATGGTCTGCAACTACTGCACCGATGTCAATCGGTTCCCTCAAGGTCTCCCTCCCGAGTGCAAGCGGTCGAGGTTCCTCTGAAAGGGCCAATCCCATGCATATACCAACACAGTCTACCTCCGTATCTAATGGTCAAACACTTGAGACGAGTTTATTATGTATTGAGTTGATATGAGATTCTTTATTCTTTCTGTCTTGGCCTGCTTTGTGTAGATTCATTATTCTTTCTGCATGCTATGGCTAATAAAATATTTTTTGTGTTCATAGAGATCCCCGGACCTCATTACTGAAATACTAATCGGTGGTCTATATATTATACATTGAAGCTTGGCAATTCAGAAAATTGACTCATTTTTTTAATTCAAAGCAACATACAGATCCAAACATATCGGGTCCTGAAAATCCTCCAAGGGGAAAAAGGGGTAGGAGTGGGGGTGGAAGGAGATGAGACGACAGTTAAAATGCTTAATGGACCAAACTGGCTTCATTCCCGACATTCCTCAGCATTCCTCAGCCGATGTAGTTTGAGGCATTATCTAGGGATAATATAAGCTGGAAAACCGTGAAGCATGCCTGTTGATGGAAGAGATAAAGGGCAGCAAAATTAAAATCATAATGTAATGAACTTTAGAACCAAATAAACTGGACAATGAGATAACAAATTCATGCCAAACTGGGAAATAAAATGTGCGAGGAATTATCAGAAATCCTAAATTTTCTAGGAAACTTTTGCACCTTCAGGATTCTTCACGGTGAAGATCAAGGTTTGCAGGCATAACAAGACACACAAGCTTTTAACCCACCATTATATTCATATGTGATGTGCAGAAAATTCAAGACTAAACTCAGGTTAGTATTCAACAACTTGAATTACCCTATAGGCATCAAAAGATTCCTAGAATTATCAGAATTCTAAGATGACTACTCAGCTGCATGCTCTGCAGTCTCTTGCCGCAGTCAACAACAATTTTGAGAGAGAAGCAGACCTATTGAGCCAAATGCACACCCCTAGGAACTCATTCCTGATGTACTACACTACTTCCACCAGTTCCTTGTGTAACTTTTCTTGAGTTTCTCAGAAGACATCACATATACCTAAAGTACCAGAGAATGAGGGGAAAACTCTGTACCATCATGGACTGGTAAAAAAATCTACCCACCTGGAGGAAAACTTTATATTATAGTATAAATCCAAATTTTGGGAACAAATGAGATAATTCAGGAAAATGTACATAAAACAAGTAGGATTTATGTTATCTTTTTGTTATGTTCTCCAATATAAGGCGAGCGACTTCCGTCAATGCATATCATATTATTCGGAACAAAGAAGAAAAGGGTTGAGTTCTAAGTTTACCCTGGCAAAGAGAAGGCTTCTGGGGAAGGGGAAGATCCATCTTGCATGAGGAGAAAGATGAGAAGAAGCCATAGCCATGGAATCCTGAGCTTTGACCGGGAAGACATCAGCACATGTACGAACCCCATCTTTATTCCTCTGCATGCACGCGCAGGGATGCCTAACTCGTGTTCCCTCTATTTGGCCCTCTCCTCTGTATGCACGTCTAGCTCCGGCAGAGGAACATGGATCCTTATTTTGATCCATAGTAGATATGTCTCTTGTAGAGTACAATAGATTCCAAAGTTGGGATATTTTATTTTTATCTTTGGTGCAAAAATATTTGTTTTAAAATATAAAATATTGTGCATATTACAAGCTTATATGGAAATTGTTGCAGAACATGTGGATATAATCACAGCCAGAGCAACAAGAAGTCCTCCATAGATGGGCAGGGCAGGGCAGGACAGGAGTAATACAATCCAAGTGTCGCTGCAGCATCGTGCAAACAAAAGAAAGTGTTGCTGCAGCTGCTGATATTCTTCTGCACAAGTAATAATAGCAGAGACAATTCATGGGTAACTGAGGAATCCATCCAATATAAAGGAACCTTTTGACTCGGAGCCACAGGGTTGACGACGCTATAAAAGACAAAACACCTTCAGACATGTGCAATTCAGCTTTATCAGGTCCAAATCAAACACCTGCTGAGTTAGGTTTGACTCAATTCGAGAGATGGAATAAAATAATAACCAAGAACATGAAAAGACAATTTTACCAAAATTTGAAGTTTCCCCCTTTTCCTTAATTCTTCTTCCTAGTTTAACAACACCCACCGTAATTGAAAATGCATGTCACAGATTCATAGTTCAGGATTATTAGAAAGAATCCTACCCTGCAGGAGTGTGCCTGGCCAATGCTTACTTTAGGTCAGGACAAAAATAATACCAGCTCTGACATGAACAAATTGTCCTGAAATTCTGCCTTTTCAGCAAAGTACACCAATCCATATCCCCCACTCACGGACCCTGCAAAAAGCTGGTGGGTTTTATCACTATAAAAAGACGCTAATTTTGGTTTGAGTCCCCACCTCAAACTTCCAAGTTAGATCAGTTATCCCCTTCAAACTCGGTTATTGACAATTGAACCCCAAAAATTTAGGCAGAGTTGCAGTTATTCACATGAAATTTGAATTCTAGGTATGCATGGTCAATTATATATGTCAGAAATCATTATTGAGTTATAGTTATCTAATAACAACTGATTTGTGGTTGTATTCAATGTATAATATATTATTATTATTATTATTATTATTATTAAATCATTTGACAGTGTTAAAATTGAAATACGATCTCTACTTGTCATTTCCCTTGAAAATCCACCACGAAACAATTGGTTTCGACTGGGGCAGTTTGAGAGCCTTCATTGGTTCATAAGTTTGAGTTGCTGGATGCCATCTTGAAGTCTAAAGAGTTCTATTTGATCCTGTTTGAAGTTATATCAGTTCATTGTAAAACTATGTTTTATGGAATAAAAGGATATTATTTATGGAGTTATGACGCCTTGACAAACATGTTCCCTTCACTCATATTCAATGAATGAGAGTTATTAATAGTTATGACCTTTCTCCACGGCTCATCTTTCTCATGCTTCAGTTCAGCTGGTTAATTTCTTAAGGAAAAAAAAATTACCCAAATAAACAAACAGGGAAACCTGCCTGAGTTAGTCTAATGTGAGGAGTATGTTTTTCAACATAAACCCGCAATTGGACTCTGCAACTTGAAATGGGATCCTTAGTTGAGTTTGCGGATTCCGTGCTGCATAATTTGGAAAATCAGGAAGGAGAATTTGGACCCCATCTGGTTCAGTGAATTACTGAATCATTTTTCGCTCTCTATTACTCTAGAGGAAAAACTCCAAATGTTAGGGTTTTGCCGCTGTTCATCTACAGGGATCATCGCGCAAATCGAACTGGATACTCTCCCTGTAGACCAAGACGGCGTTCCAAAGCAAACTGAGAAGATGGAAAACGAGAGTGGGACTACTTCCAACCGCCAAGGACAAGTGCTCGGGGCAGACCCTAGGATGGTGTGAATGGATCGCCACGACATCGGAGACCTCGTCTTGTATCTCTTCTCCTTTTCTTCTCATATTCAAGTTTGTTGAGGTCAGCGATACTGGTTTTTTGCCTTGTCCCCAAAAGAGCAGCCATTCGAAACCTTTGGGTTGCCTAATTGCTTCACCGAGGTTACGGGAAGTGGCCTAATCTCAATACCCAGGCTCTTCCTCTTCATCATACTGGTCCTAGGATAAAGCTTGGTCGAGTCAGTTAAAAAGATGACCAGCTGTGAAGTTATGTAATTGGTAATGGGAGGTAAGTTACTCCCACGTGTAGCTTTGCCTGGGTCCTTGTTCGGTAGTGTAGGGATCCAACGGCAAGGTATCCCTTGGATCGGAAGGGACATCGGACTATTTGCGCATGAGAATTGCTCGTGTTTCTAATAATGCAAGGAAAAAGACATATTGCCAAGGGTTTAGCCTAGAAACCAAGTGATAGGAAGACCTCTGAATTTATGTTCAGCCTGGATTCAACACCTGTACTGTAGCCCCCAACTCATGGACAATAGTGGGCCAAAGTCTATTATTCCTAGGCCCCAGCGGAGTGGGATGACAACATCACGATCTACTTAATTACCTAGACAACCATGACAAGATGTATTCATATCTATTATTTATCCTCATAGAATATAATGGATGGGAGCTAGGAGCATCTTTGAAATGAAATGTTATTATCACATCCCGATTCTGTACTGGAGTCGGACGGTGAGAAATTTATAGTACCACTTCCCATTATATAATTATTCTTCACAATACTACCAAAATAAATATACCACTCATACTATAAATTATGTGCAATTTTCATTAAAAAATTGAAAATTTTCATAAAGAAAATATATAATTTTATAACAAGGTGAAAAATTATTTGGAAAATATAATATAATGAAAGAAAATTTATATTAATTAATAGAAAATATTTGTATATTTTCTTACATAACATATATCTCGATCTTATTTTTTTGTTAAATATTCTGTTCGACCTTGAGATATTTTTTACTTTTTTATTCTCGTTTTCATGAAATATGTTGAGTGAGTGGGGATTAACTGTAATACTCCCGCCAGATTATTACTATTTATTGCGTTTTAACAGCTATAAAATTATTAAAATATAATAATAATAATATATAACATATAAATTTCTGTAAAAAATATTTTTTTATAGATACAAGTATAATTTAATAAAATATTTAAAAAAATTAATCTTTATAGTTTTTAAAATTATATTTTGTCCTTATACTTTTAAAATCTTATATTTAGATCCTTAAGTTTCCAATATTACAATAAAAACCCTAGGTTCACTCTTAGTTTTATTTGGGTTCCCAAAATTTCTAAAATTTTATTTAGAACCCTAATTTTATAATATTTATCATTTTGCCTTTAAACTATTCTAAAATTTCACTTATAACTTTAAATTCTAGATCGTCTAAAATATTTTTCATTATTTTCCCTAGGTCCCTAGACCTTTCTCAAACCCTAGTCCCTCAAAATTTTTTATTCCTGAATGGATCTCCCAACTTTTTTCAAATTACGTTTTGATCCCCGAGCTCCATACCATCAAAATGAACCTCACAAATTTTGAAAAAATATATCATGTCTTTTCATATGTCACCATGGTCCTTGTGCCATTGGAGCTATCCAAAACTATAATGTTTAGTGTTAGTTTTTAAAGCTCGCCTAAATATGACTAAAATTTGGTAAAAGATAGGAACTCACTGGAGATGACGATTCAACCAACCATACTGGTGGAGTTGTAAATATGAGTTCCAGAAGAGTTGTAGACTTCTGAATCACCTCAAACGGAGCTTTAATTCGCCTAAAAATGAAAATTTAGTAATCCTGGTCATAACTTTGAGCTAGTCAAGTATTTCATGAATTAATTTGACCTTAACCCTCGACACAAGAAGCCAATAGAATTTGTTATTTGGACCAAAAAAATCTGTGAAAAGTTTCTCGGTCGTGTTTAGTCGTCGGGGCATAAAAAATGGCCCGAGAATCGGGTGCTCTATTTTCGGTTGTCAAAGCAAGGTTAATGTTTCATCTATCTAGCATTGGTAGGATGATAGTTAGTGGCAAAGTAATATGACATTGGAAAGCTGACTCAAGTGCACTTCTAATGATACTTGAATCACTTAATTTTGTGGTTGCAATCAAAAGTTATGCTATGTGGAAGTTGGCTCAATGAAAAATGGAGTAGCATGGGTTATAGAGAGAATTCTAGCAAAGCAACGATGAGAGAGGCGGTTGGCCTTATATGGTCGGTCCATGACCTCAAGTTGGTCCTTGTCTTGCCCTTATCCAATTTGGTTTATATAGCCCTACAAGAATTTATTTCCCTCAAACTAGGGTTGTAGCTTTCGGCAAGGAGGGAACACGGTTTTATCCAACGAATTTGGGTCAAGGTCAAACGAATGAGGTGAAGTGAATGCAGCCCGTGCCCTACCTGTCAATATATTCAACCAGTCTAACGTTATTTTAGACCAGTTTCCAACGAATTCTTCAGCCGAATCGACCAATTTTAGCCATTTAATGGTCAATTCACCATCAATTCGATCGGTTATTGACCTAAATTAATTTTTTTAAAAATATTCCAGCTCATTTCCTTGAATTTTAGAGAAAATAATCCCCCTTTATCATTTCCATAGATCCTTTAATTTTTTTTGAAATCTTTGGTCTAAGCTAGTTCGATTTGATTTCTTCTGGTTTTAAATCAGATATTTCTTCATCCTTGATTCCCGATCAAGTATGTCATCTAGGCTTGTTTAACGTTGATTTCACAATATCTCATATCCTAAATCGAGCCGACTTCGAGATTCATCTTGGTTTCTTAGTACAATTTGACCTTAAATATTGGTTTAACTTCAATTTATGACCCATTTAACCAAATTTTTCCTATTTTAGAAATCGAGAATTACAAATTTTTCATTTATTTTTAGTAGTTTTGTACTCAAAATTTTTACCCCTATGAAGGCAATTGTTCCTAATGATTAACTCAGATCTTTCACATTTTTTTCTATTCTCGCTTGATTCTATACAATAGTCCATTCTTAAAATCTCCAATACACATTCTTACACTTTTAATTGATTTCCTTATTTGTATTAACATCATTTTAGTCTTACTTTGGAATAGTCTTTTTCAATACCCTATCAAGAACTACTAACAATCATCTTAGCCTATCGGCCTCTTTTTGGAGTCATCCTCAAGAACTCCTAACAATCATCTTACCCTATCAAGCTTTCACTACCATTTAAACCTACCTACTCTTAATTATCTTTAAATCATTTCAATTTATTTTTCATGTATATCATTGTCTAGTGTATCTTATCTTGGCTTGACTATTTATGGTTTTCTTTCTTTTACATCATATTCGTTATATGGTACTCCCATCTACTTATACTGACATACATACTGTAATACTATATTTTCATAAAAATTTCTACTGAAAAATTTAACAAAAAATAAATTAAAAGATGGAATAATTGAACATTAAACACAAAAATAATAATTCAATCATTTGGAATGAAAAATATAATTTTTTTACTTGATTATCAATGAAATATAATTAAATTAGAAATTAGATATAAGAAAATTCATTTAATTGGATATAACTTAATTTATTGAAAAAGATGGGATGATATTTAATCAAGGTTAAAAATATAAAAAAATGATATAAACTTGAAAATTTTAAATTATTATTTAATACATAAATATATGTATGTAAAGTGGGTCAAATCAAAATTACAAGGTATAAAAAACCCCACAAAAATCTGTGAAATTATTAAATAAGAAGTTTATACATTGAAAAGAGGTCTAAAAACCCCTTAAGCATCCTATAAATAAAACCCACTAAGGAAACAAAAAGTATAAATACATGTTATATAAAAATAAAATAAAATATGAATTACACTATGTGAGGAGGGTGATCATGTAGGAAACTAAGCTTATCCGCTATGTCGGACACCATCAAATATATTGAGATGAATCCTTACGAAGTTAGACTTGCTGCCAAATATCACGCTTGAGTTAGAAGCCGAGTTATACCATTTATCATCGTTGGTAAATGCCACTAGAATCCAATACCCAAGAACTGCTGAAATTGGATAGAGGTTTAGTCATAAGTAGGGCAGTGACTATACTTTCAAGAGAGTCTCCCAATATGCATATAGATGGTGTGTAATAACTAGATTCAATTTAGTTATTTAAATGTTTATAATTTATATTTTATTGTATATTAATTATATTATATTAATAGTTCTACATTAATTTATTTATATTTGTTTATCATTTTCTTCCTATATAAAGGAAATGTTGTAAATGTAACAATGCAATACAATTTACACTTTTATATCTCTCTAATTTTGAGCTCTTACTATTCTATTCTAATGGAATTGGATCCTACATCCTAGCTACGCTGGTCAGATTCATTTTCTTCAGTTTTTATTGACATCAAAATATTATCTAAATTTCTTCTATTCTTACTATATCTTCATCATTATTTCACCATCAACCTCACTTATATTTTCTTTCGGAACCTATATAATCATGAACACATGGGATATTTCTATTCAGGAACCTCAGACTCTCAAGCAAGCACAAAAATATCCATGTTGGGTTCATTTAATGAATGTTGAATATGATGCTCTTATAAAAAATCACACATGAGATCTTGTTCCTGCTCCAGCCAACAAACATATTGTGGGGTGTAAATGGGTCTACAAATTAAAGTAATATCCTAATGGATCTATTGCTAGATGTAAAGCTCGTCTCGTAGCTCAAGGCTTTTCTGAACAAGAAGGTATTGACTATTATGCTACATTCAGTCTAGTCATTAAACCAGTTATTATTCGTATTGTACTCTCTATTGTTATCAGATATAAATGGTATATTCGACAACTGGATGTTGACAATGCTTTCCTTCATGGTCATTTGGATGAAGAGGTTTACATGGCTCAACCACCAGGCTATATTGATTAATCACGTTTGTTCTTCGTCAGTCCTTATATGGTTTAAAGTAAGCACCTAGAGCATGATTTCTTTGTTTGGGTATATTTTTACTCACCCTTGGCTTTGAAGCATCACTGGCTAATACATCCATATTCATCTACAAAACCCCAAATTTTGTCATTTTTCTTCTGATTTATGTAGATGATATTATACTCACAGGATTTTTTAATGCTCCTATGGACTCCATCCTCAGTGCCCTCAAACAAGAATTTTCTATCAAGGATCTAGGCACGCTACATCACTTTCTTAACATAGAAGTACATTTACATTCCAGTGGGCTTATTCTAACTCAACATAAGTATATTTTTGATCTACTTACTCGAGCTGCTATGGTTGATTGCAAACTTTCATTGACCCCTATTACTACGGACTCTCACCTATCTATTTATGATGGAACTCCTCTGGATGATTCTCGCCTTTATCGACAGGTCATTGGTTCTCTTCAATATCTCACACTGACAAGACCTGATATTTATTATGCAGTTAATCAAGTATGTCAATTTATGCAACAACCAACTATATCTCATTGGATGGCAGTTAAGCGAATTCTGCGATATTTCAAAGACACATCAAGTTATGGTCTTTATTTTTGGAAGAATTCTCAATCTCAACTCCATTATTTCTCCAATGCCAATTGGCTAGTAATCCTGATAATCGACATTCTATCAGTGGTTTCTCAATTTTTTTGTTAACAGTAATTTGATTTAATGGAGTGCTAAGAAGCAACGCACAGTTGCACGATATAACACTGAAACTAAATATAAAAGTTTGAGAAATGCTACAGCTGAACTAATCTGGATTCAATCTGTTATTCGTGAACTTGGATTCTCATCTTCAAATTCTCCTAATTTATGATGTAATAATCTATTTGCAATTTATTTAAGTGATAATCCTGTTTTTCATGTACGTACCAAGTATATTGAGATAGATTATCACTTTGTTAAAGAAAGGATAGCTGCCAAAGAACTTATCATTCGTTTTATTGTCACTGATTCTCAAATTACAGATATATTAAATAAGAGAATATCTTGTAATAGTTTCTTTATACTTTTCCAATTTTAATATTTCGATACCTCTCATTTCGCTTACTGGGAGTAATAACTAGATTCAATTTGGTTATTTAAATATTTGTAACTTATAATTTATTGTATATTAATTATATTATATTAATAGTTCTATATTAATTTATTTACGTTTTTTTATAATTTTGTAATAATACAATTTACACTTTTATATCTCTAATTTTATACTATTTCTATTATATATTTCTTCATATCTTTTAATATAAATATTAATTTTTTTCTATACTAAGAATAACTGCACTTTACATACATGGAAGCAATGGAAAAAAATGAAGAGGTAATAGACACCAACCAACAAACACACAAAAATTACCTCCAATGTGGAAGTGATAACCACTTGACGACACAATAAAGATCAACTTGGACGGTTTTTTCATTACAGACTAGGAGTGGACGGGCATGCGGATCTAGCTAGGGATCGGGATTGAAGGGTGGGCCATGTATGGGGCATTCAATAGGTGTATATAGCAAGGAAACTGAGCAATTCTATTAGTCTTTTGAGCAAAGCTAACAAAGGAATAAAGCAAATGGGACGTCATGTTCGAAATAAACTCCAACGAGTTGTTACCGCCTTCACGTTCACGTCTGCAAACGGAAAATCAGGTGGGTTGATCTACCCATTTATCAAAGAATTCCAAGATACAGCTAAGACATATATGGAGTTAAAATCAATTTGATGTGCCGAGAAGGTAAGTGGTGTGTGGATTTAATAGTGCTCATAATCATCTCCACACCCATTTTTCACATTTTCTGAAAATACAAGTATCTTCCACGTTCAATCATAGAAGAGCAACATTAATAACAGGGTTTGTATATCCTATTAGAAAAAAAAAAGAGACAGACGTAAAAGCTTAAAAGGTTCTTGCCTTCTCACTCTAAGCTACCATTCCACAAAACCCAATTATACAGACACATCTAACCAACCAGTCAATGGGTGTACCAGTCAATGGGTGTAGCTCTCCTTTCTTCCCTTGTCCTGACCAATCTCAGGGAGGGGCAGGGCAGGGCCTCTTCTTCTTTTTCGGGTTTATATAAACAGCAAGTTGATGAACAAAACAGAGGATTTCGGGGTGTAGTGATCCACCATCTACCATTCAACTATTCCAAGTATCTGTCGGCTCTTCGCTCCCGTCAGCTCTGCCACTTACTGTGCACTTTCCATTGAGTTCTGCAATGGGTGTCTATCATTAACACTATTTTAAGCTTATTTTATAATATTTTAGTGGTTAATATACCTCATATGGCGTTCTGCTTTTCACGATCTAAGATGGAAGCTTGTCTTAAAAGGCAAAATTTTCTGAGCGATATGATCTGGAAACACTTCATGGATGGCAGAGAAAATAATGGAGACTTAGCTGTTAGATCTCGTCAGTATTGATAAGTATATAGTAAGAAGATAAAGAATTGATTCTCTATCTCTTTCTTTTGATCAGCTCTTCTCTCTATCTGGTTCACTCCGTTTCTCTGTTATTTTCCCGGGAAATTAGCCGGCGGGTCGAGGTCGTTAAGCTTCCTTGGCCGTACTGATGGAGGATACTTCGAACGGGAAGATCGAGGAGGCTCTTCAGAAAGTTGAGGGGGCTGTGAAAGATGACGCTGAGACGGTGATTGAGTTGGTTAAGGGGGTGGCGAAGGATCTGGTGGACGGAGATTCCCAGCCGGAGAAAAAGGAAGCCGGAGATCAGGAAGAGTCTGATTCGAGCAGCAGCAGCAGCAGCAGCAACTCTGACGGAGAAAAGGAGGACCCAAGAGAGCAAACTGAGGATCCTGTTCCTGCTGTTGCTGTAGAGGAGACAGTCGAGGAGGTTTCTGAAACGGTTGTTGATTCGACAGTTACAGAGTCAGAACAGAGCGGCGGATACAATGAAAATATTGAAGTCTCCGAAGTGAAATTTCAGGAAGAGGAAGTGGCGATCGAGGCTTCATCGGAAGTAGCCAGCGGGGTCGAGGTAGCTGAAGCTGTGATTGAACCACCAGAAACTACAGTGGTGGAAGCTGAAGTTGAATCGGATGCTCCATCAAGTCAAGTTTTGCCAGTTGAGGAAGAAACAGAAGGCAACTTAGCCCCAAAAGGCAGCGACAATTCGTCGGCAAAGCCACCTGAGAATGCCCCAGCTGTTGAACAAACACCAGAAGAGGGCACAGGGAATCCAGTTAATGCCCCTGAATATATCATTATGTGTCTTATTTTCCAGATGGGTAATTTTGAAGTGATTTGATGAATGAGAATCTCTGACCTTCTGTTTCCATGTTTTCTGTCCAGCCCATCATACCAGTGTCTCCGCAGGTCCTCCACCGGACTTCATGGACGAGCTGCTGCGGTCTGTTTGAGGTCTTGAGGCGCTCCGACAGATAATTTCCCAGTAATTCCGAATTGTCTCCTGCTTGGGCCTCTTTAGTATTAATTCCCGTCTGTCTACATTAGCTAGAATTTCGAGCAAGTTTGATCCCAGCCATGTCTGTTTATTCTTTTGTATATGCTTAGATTGCTCTTCTTCAAGTTTGATCCCAGCCATGTCTGTTGATTCTTTTGTATATGCTTAGATTGCTCTTCTTCTGATAACAGCTCATGGTAAACTGATATTGCAGATGCCACAGCCAGGGTTGGTGTTTGCAAGAGAAGAAGCGAAGTCACGATGAGACTTGATATATTGCTTTCTGGTTTTATGGTATTTCATTTAGTTGATTCAAATTTGAGAGTATTACTATCATCAGTCCAATTGTAATTGTTTTTCATTGTCATCTTGTGCTTGATTTTTGTACACATTACTATTATCAGTTTGAAAGAGTGGAAGCCACAAAAGTACGTGCTATCCTTGTTTTCTCCCACTTCAAGGAATCTAAACATCATCCAACATATACATACAACAGGTGAGGACACATCTTCCATTTGCTTAACCCTGAAGCAAAATCTGAGGCGTGCAAGTGGGAAGAAATGACGAGTATATTTATTTATTTTTCTATGCCTCGTGTCGCTAACACTTGCAATGCAAATCCAGAAACTTAAACTTATCCTGAAGAATCTACAGCTGCTTGTGGAGATGAGAATTGCCAGTACAGGTAGACTAGATTGGACATATACATAATTATCAAACAGTTCAACTAATATTAGCCCAATTATAGAGTTTGAGCATACCTCCTATCCATTCATGAATGGGCATATTAAAGAAGCCAGAATCCTGAAAAACATAGATTTTAAGAAGTTCACTAGCCAATAATATTCATCTAGGCAGTGGAAAATATATACCAGCTATTGGGCATCAGAGAAGGATACTCATAGCATTTCAAGATGAAAATTTCTCTCAAACATCATCACGTAGCTGGATGCAAAGATCAGGATGAAGTAATTGAAAAAGGGTACCATGGAATTCATAAACTTTCTTTCAATCGCATCGCACAAGTGTAGTCACTCATTTCTGCACATCTGAGTAAATAGGCTACTAGGCAGGCCTGGATGGATGAAGAAATAAAGACATAACAGATGCCAAATCAAAAGTGGAACAATTCATGAGCTCAAAAACAGCGCCAAGAAACACCGTAGGTTTTGACAAAATAGAAACATCCATTATTAATGTATCAAAGCCTCATTTGAGGAGCATACTGATGTCTCTTAGTTTCTTCTGTGCTAAGGCAACTTCATCTAATTCCTCACATGCTTGGCATAACAAATATAGGCCAATGCAGCCACCACAGCCACTGTTCCAGTGGATCCTACTGCCAGCAATGGCCACTGCACCTTTGATCCCTTACTACCCACATCAATAATCTCTCTAAGCCCACCTACGGGGCCATTGATTGTATCCATGGAAGTCTCCTTCAGCTGGCCAATCACCTTCTCTGCCCGCTCCAACTCTCCCTGCAGATCATGCAGCTTAGATTCCATATCCTTACACTTTTTCTCAGACTCCCTCAATGCTACATCCATGTCACTCTTCTCTTTCTTCAGCTTCTCCAATTTCAAAGCTTCCCTCCTAGCAATCACCTCCAAGCTCTCCATCTTTTCCTTCAGCTCCGTGATCACTTTCTCCTTCTCTCCAATATTCTCCCTCAACTCCCTCTCAAGACGCAACTTCTCACTCTTCCCCTCGATCTCCTTCACCTCGAGAACCCCAATCTTCCTCTCTAAATCTCTCACTTTCATCTCGCCCTCTGCCCTCCCAGTCTTCAAATTCTCCAACTCTAATTCCAACACTTCCACCTTCTGCCCCTTCTCCTCCACCACTGTCCTCAGCTCAGCTAACTCCTTACTCGCCTCCTCTCCCTCGCTCGTAACAGAAATCAAATCATGCTGCAATCTCGCCACCTCAGTCTCCAATTCCACAGCTCTCTTGGCGATCAATTCCATTGCCCTCTCACCCTCCTCGGCCAATTCAATCTCCCTCTCCATCCGCTCGAACATGTCCCTCCTCGAGGCCTCCTCGCTCTTCAGCCTCTCAATCTCATCCAACAGCTCCCGAATCCTCTCATTGTTCTCATCACTTCCACGGACCAAACCGGCCCTCTCCAGTTCTAAGGATTTGAGCTTCTGGGCCAGTTCATTTACCTTGTCCTCGTTCCCAGTGTCGAAGAAATCCTGATCGACAACGTCATTGATCGCCGCCTCATCCGCCATTTCACAGTCCTACAAAGCAACACCCTGTGAAATGGTAACGATAGGAAACTGAAGAACAATCAAGTCGACAGAATCAGAGGGGAACAAAAACAGACCTTCAATTATGGAACTTTCCTCAACAACAGGAAGAAAGGGGATATTTTTCGGTCCGTTTGGTGGAAAGAAAGTGAAAGAGAACAAGGGGAGGCTAAAAAAGGGAACCCCTCCTCGTGGGAGCCGATGATAGTGACAGTGAAGATGCCAATGAAGTAATAAACTACAGGCCCAGGGGGTAAATCTAGGGTTTCTGTGAGGTCAGTTCCATTTGCACGCGAGATCGGAACTGGACCGTTGGTTAACGATGGTCAATACCAACTGCTAATGATTGTTGAGCATGTTCTTATCTTGATTAGGCCCGCAGAGAAAGCCTCCCCTTCTCGTCATCATCACTGTTGATTGTGATGGAGGTTTAAATATTGATAACCAATACAAATGATATTGGTCTGCCAATATGGCTCGAGGCTTATGCACCCACCCGACGACAAATCCATGTTTGATCTGAAAGCCCGACAGATCTTGGGCCAGGATGGGAGTCCAATAAATGAGAACCTTAACTTACCTGCGCTGATCTGCTACATGGTACTCGTCAATTTTTCTTTTTTCAAATAAATCCAATCTCCAATTAAAGCGCATGACTCGAGAACTTAACTTGCATAGGAATACATTCATTCATCACTGGGACTATACAGAACACAGATCATGGCTGAAACAGTAGTACAGTGATTCCCCCTTAGCAGTTAGCAAAATTGATGTAAGAATTAATGGAAGGTGTAGTGAGGCCCACTTACAGGACAAAAGCTAAAACTAAATAAAATTAAAGCTGCAATTTTTTCACTTTTCAGCCACACCACGCCCATCAAGTATTTGGACGGGAACCACGCCGTGCCCAGAAAGAATTTGACAAGAATCACTTGTGATCTCAACAAACCTTAGATTTTTCCCATTGATCAGGACAATGGACATAGCATAGTGAAGGAATTGCTTAATGAGATGTAGATTAAGCTATTCTCCACTTGGAAGATGCTATAATAGAATTTTCAATTAATAAACTATCCCTCTAGTTCTTCCCTGATTAATTTTCCCAGCTGGAGACTTTTCCTAAAAGAACGCCATCGAAATAGACAAGGATGATTTTGGATCTGTATCTTGAAAGAACAAACAGAGATGCCCCTTAGTTCAAACTCTTGATAAAAAAAGAATTGCCTTTTGCCCTGATTAAATGGCCCAAAAAAAATCACAAGAACACATACAAAGGAATCAAAGAGTGTAAGATATTCACTTCCCTTGCACCCTATGCTAGGAATTGAAAGAAATTACACTAATCAATGCATGCTTTTTTGCCTGGTCCTCTTAAGGTTCCATTTACCTATGATTCTATGGCTTCACGAGACATGTAGAAGGCGGATAGCATCATAACCCAAAAAACTAACACTGAAAGAACGGATCTTCTGATTCAAAATGACGATAAATCTCAACTCTCACCGAGGTTCTGTCTGCAACGCTAACCCCCGAGCTTCCTTTTATTCCTCTCCAAGCCCTCGAAGAAGCTGGTCAGCGCTCTCATGGCCTTGACCTGGCACTGCAGGGTAAGAATGTACCCTGCAGTCTCTTCGAAGAGCTTATCGACGCCGAGCTCCTCTCCTCCTGGCACGATCCTCTGCAATGCCGCAATCTTCTTCTCGACATCAGCTCGATCGCTCCCCTCCTCATCCTCGCTCTCGATTTCCCCACCGTCGTGAGGCTCAGACTGCTGCTCCATGGCTCTCTGTTCTCTCGATTCGGGTGCTCTGTCTGGACTGTCGGACCGCCTCGGTAGCCCCTTCAGCTTCTTGCTCTTGGGCGTGTCCAAGTCGAGATTTTGATGAAATCCTGCAGGTTTCCTCTGCAATGCGGAGGTGGGATCTCCATGTTCTGTGATCTCCATCGGAAAATAAAACGTGGCTATGGAGTTTCTCCCGAAAATGAATAAGGGTGTTAATGAAGATGAGGGGAGAAAAGAGGTGTTAATGAATGAAAATTTTCAGAGAGAGAGAGAAAGAGAGTGGGGAGGATGTGCCAAATTATTGGGGGAGAGGCCAAGAGTTGTAGAAATGTCAATGCCAACTCAGGTGGGCCAAAGGCGATGGATAGAGGAAATGCTTTATAGTGAGTTAGTGAATGTGAGATGTCATGTCCTTGAACACATGCCAGGACCCATTCATCTAAGAATATTCTCCTGTTAAAAATTCATTACAACCATAGTTTAGCTTTGCTTGCCCACCATACAAATTACCCTTTGATATTTATTGCATTATCATAAATTCTCAATTTTCTTTTTAGACATGTGAGGAGGGAAGTGGCAGTAGGACCAGGGATGAGTGGACAACACCAAAGGTGAGTCCAGTTGGTTTTGGTTGCTCTGCATGTGGGTTATACATATGGGTGTCATCCAAAGGCCAGGTAGGAAATGATGTTTATGAGCCCTGCCCTCTATTCCATTGCACTTTTTGCACGGTTTGACATCTCAATAAATAAGATTAAGAATCCATTACTCTCATATTCATCTATCTCTTGAGTAGAACATGTGTCAACCTCACTCAACATCTATTAATATAGATGCGATAGATCTCGTTCCATAGGCTAATTTGAGATGACTATGGTTGAGGGAAGGTGAATGGTGGAGGAGAGAGAGAGCACATGTGAGCACATGATTTATGCATGAAACCTAGCTAGCTCCTTCTCCTTCCTTCCACTCGACGAACAATCAATTGCATTGTATCATGTGGCGCTTAGCGCACTTTTCTTGGGATCGGCCCCCACTAGACCACCACCACCACCATCACCTTGAGCCCCTCCCCATAAGAAAAAACAAAACTAATGAAGCTTATCCCTCACTCATTCAATGATCCGTCCATCACCCTCCTTGGCCGCCTATCGTACAACATCTCAATTGCTCCATTATTTATTAATTTCTTTAATTTGTTTTTATAAATTTAATACCAGAGGTGAGATGAGACAGTCTCCCACGACACTGTCCCTATCGATCCGAATCCCGACCCTACCCCACTCGATTTTTGAGGCGGTTTTGTCATTCGTTTTAAACAGTACACTCCAATCATTAGGGTGCCTTGGCCTGGCCAAAAAAATAATCACTATGGTGCAACCTCAAAGTACTATTAATTAGGCTAAAAAGGTATTTTATTAGTCAACTTTATCTTCTCGCACAAATAATCATCAACTTGAAGTTATTAATAATTATTTTTTTATGTTTATTAAAATGAGACATTTAAGATTATAAGATGGAAAAAAGGATATGCAAATGAAGTGATATTAAGTATTTTATTGAGAAAAAATTATTGCTCTTAAATGGGTGTCGTGGTGCTAAGAAGCTCTCTTCCTTTTTTTTTTTTGCTTTTTGCTTGAGTTAGTTGACCACAATCTGTCCTTTGGGCTGTTCCTTCTGCCTCATTAAAAAAGTCTCACTTCAATAATTAGCAAGTTTGATTTGATTGATGAACATGTTTTATGCATTATGGCAATCGGCACCCTTCATATAGCCTACCTGAGTTGACTTTAGTTCAAGAAAATTACAAACGCGTATCCTACTCTTCAGTCTGCGGATAGGTCGCATGTCTATTATCATTGATCAAACCTCACATGCCCATCCATCGATATTACACATATAAACATGTGGTTGAGCCTTATAGGCAATATGTATAATGAATATTTTTGGTCCATAATATGGATAATGAATTGAAAAGCTTCTTTCTTGCGTAGGCAGATCTTGATGACAAGTACAAAAGATGGCATCCTTCTTTGAAATCAAGGGGTGCTCCCAGAGAGATTCATCCACAGATATTTGACATCATTTTTTCATGGAATGGTCTATCTATAAAGACCTGCAGACAATTAATGGCTCTGACTATAGATTGTGAACCATGGGAGCTCTAGCTAGGCGTGATATGATATGATTGGTGCTTTGGAAATAGTGGGTTTTGGATCATCAACTGTACCTATATGAAGATGCATGTCTGACAATGTCGTACATAAAAGAAAACGACAATAAATGGGATGGGATGGGATACAGCAGGGAGGGTTGGTCCATGTCATGTTTTTTATTTCTTTTTTTGGGACTCTATGTGAGAAGAAGACAAAAAGAAGGCACATGGTATAGACTAAAATGGATGAACGATACTTCAATTGAGATCCTTTGACGTACCCTAATATTTTCCTAGGTAATATTTCTGATCTAATTAATTTTATTGAATAAGATAAATTCTTCATAATAATATATTTTTTTAAAAAATAATTTCCCAGTACCTATTAGGACAGCAAACCTTGGGCTCGGAATCTGGGAGTGGAGTTTGTGCATGTTCCATCAGGAAAAAAGGTCAGACTTTTTTAGGCGGTTACACATCCCACAGTCCAAGCTCTCACTCTCTCCCATTATCACTTCGTTCACTCCTTTGGAATCTTGCTCGTCTCTCACATGAATTATCAAGGCCAATAATCGTGCTATATAGGCTATCAAGTATCAAGGTACTTGGAAAATAGTCAGGAAATGAGAGAGCACAAGTCATTTGCCATTGATCTATCTGGATTATGTATATAAATCTTACTGTGGTTTTTTATTTGTAATGGCTTGAGGGGCCAGCTCATATATGAACCCATGTACCACAATCTAGTAGCTGTCAATCCACGAGTGTCTCGGCCTTTGAGTATATTTAAATCCAAACACGAACCATTTGCTGTCACTAGGCACTTGGTGGTAGTTCTTGTCTAACTACTACTAATAAAAAAGAGAAACTGTGCTCTTCAAAACAAAGAGAGATTGTGAAATGGAGCAGAAAAGAGAGACGGCAGGTATGCAGTGAAGCATAGTGAAGCCACCACGACTGTGCGTTGATCTTGCGGCTGCGGATGTGGTGGGGCCGCCATGGAAGGCCGTCGCTCCTCTCGATCGTGTCGTGTTCAAGATTGTCGAGCTCGTGCTGCAACAGATCGTAGGGTCTAATTAATTTCTTGAAGTTTTCCATAAAATGGGAAAGAAGAAAGGAAGGAAACAACCAAGGGTCCAAAAGCTCACCTCGAGGACGGATACTGCCATGATTCTGTACCTGATAAAAGATGGAACAAGAGTCAATCTCCAACAGTACTCGAATCTTAAGACTTGGCATCTGAAAGCATTTTCTTCTTTGGATAGTTCAATGCCGACGATCGATTCATAATGGGACTTAGGTTCATACTCTATCACAACTCGAAGCTACCACAAGTACTATGTGTACCTATTGTGCCACAGCGGCTTGACCTTGGTGTTGCAGGATTAAATGATAGAGCTTTTTGTATCATATCATAAAGAGTTCTAATGCTCACTCTTTTTTTTACTTTGGGAAGTTGGATGAGAATGCCTAGGCAAAAAAAGAAGACCGATCTATATTGTAGCACGATAGTATAATCTATAATCACATTATTGAATCGGTCAAATCATCGGCAAGTGGGGACTACAATGAACTGCATGCCAATTGCCTACACCCGGCACTACATGATAACGAGATATCCGATGAACAGCATGGACTTGGAACGTTTAGCAGTGATCCATGTTAACCCAGTAGAATGTATCCGATGAACAGCATGGACGGGTAGTAGCATTTCCCGATCGGTTGAATATCGGAGCAGTCAGCGATGCCATTCCCGCAGGCATGGTCTAGGGCAGCCCGCAGGACCACTGGGGATGAGCTCGGGATGGCGATGAAGATGAAGAGATCGAGTAGGAGGATTGTTTTGACATAGCCCATGATCCTTCTGCCCATAGATATGTTCTCCTGAATCCCAGTTGATGAACCGTATAACATGTGCAAAATGTGTATAGATCTCACTGGAGATATATACACATTCCTCCAACTCGATAAGGCTCATTAGCTCGAAAAGCTTTATATAATCTTTTAAAGGTGATATTAAATATATACTATCTCTATTACTTTCACCTCTATAAGTTGTGGAACATGAGTACCACTTTCACTTTCGCAAGTGTCTCATACTCAATGGATCTGGTGCATGAGTGCCACTTCGCTCTGATATATGATGATTGCTTTAGCAGAAAATGGGATGGGTTGATAGAGGCGGGGGAGGGGGTGTAAAGTAATTATACATTGTCTCATTCCATTCAAAAGCTATATTGACTTTAGACTCCCCATTGGATTCAAATATATAGGATTTAACTGGTCACTTTTACCCCTTTTTAAGCTTTTAAAATAAGATGTCTATAGTCTTTATTTGTTCAAGAATACAAACCGAGCCATGATCAAATATGGGTTCAGAATTGGACCTTACACGCTAAAGGCTCAATGTCTGGCTATCCAAGTCAAGGATGAAAGCCCAACTGCCAATATTGTGACTGTTGAATATCATAGAAAATACGTTAAGATATTATATATATTATTATAATTTATTTAAAATATTTAATATAATATACCATGATATTCTTTAATTTCTTATTTTAATTTTACTCTTCTTATGTTATAAATGTGCATATTTTCCCTTCAATTTACTAAATAACTTATCAATAAATTTGTATTTTTATAGTATCAAATCTCTCTCTCAAAATTTATTTTTTTTCTTTTATCAATAAATTGGTAATTTACTAAATAACTTATGGATAACATTAAAACTTGTTTTCTATTTGACTTATATAATATATATATATATATTATCATTTTATATTTGACATATTTAGTATAAACCAAAAGTTATTTTCTATTTAACTAGAGTGGAAATGAAATTTTGACTTAAATTATAATATAAATATAGTAAACTCAACCTGAGTTATTTAGGACATAATTATTCTAATATTATATTAAACTTAAAATATGTTATAAATGAAGAATAGAGATATTGAAAAATAGATACGGTACTAACATATCTATAATACAACCATTTGACTTTATTGATAAATTTTTAAATAAATTAAAAATAACATTAAAATATAAATTTATAATATTATAATCTAATTTATTAATAAATTTATATTATTATAAATACTATATATTTAAAATCTAATACTAATAATAATATTTCAACCTAAAAACCAGGAATAGTGAGGATTGAGACTTATTGAAATTGTGGTCAAATTTTGATGGAAAAAAAATTAAACTATGTGATGCCAAGGGACAACACCATGTGCTACATTTTTACCAAATAAAGGAATATCTACGGTTAACTCTCCATTGCAAATTAGATTTAAAAGGGTGCTTTTATGACGGAGAGAAAAAGACAGAAGAATTGTCATGCTCGTAAAAATTAAACATTCAAAATTTCTTTATTTGAGTCAATGAAAATTATACATTATTCAAAATTTAGTTCCAAGAATAAATAATTTAAAAAAAAAAAAAAGAGAGAGAGAAGTGCATGCATGAATGGTAGACAGTCCATGTCAAAGCACAATTATTGATGCTATAAAAACATAATGACATTGGATCGTGTTAAAACTGTAGCCTAGTCGACCCCCTCTCATAATTATGGGCCCAGTGCCAACATATAACGGGACCTCATGGGTTAGCTTATGACCGACCAATAATATGATAATATGTACCTCATAATTTGGTCTTCACATTAAATAATTAATTCCACCAGGCAGGCACTGCACTTGTCATCATCATTGGATTCCGATCGATCAGCGTGTCTTTGTCACCAGTTAGTTGCCTTGCAAGTTGGTCGATGTTCAAAGTACATAATGCATGGGTTCCGTCGACAAAATATACTTTGAGGGTTTTATTTACTGGATAGATATTAAAATAAATGGGATAATGTTATTAATATTATTTATCAATTTAAGCTTTTAAAGTTAAATAAACTTAATATCTTATAGTGCACATATATTACGTCTAAGTGGTCTCTCAAAATTGGAATCATAGATAGATTGTTAGTTTAAATATAATAGAAGATTATATAACATATAATTGCTTAACATTTAGTACAAGAATTTCATGCTACGCCATCCATTTATTTTCTCCTAAATATTGCAAAAATTATCAAATGAACAATTCCATTATATATCCCCAATATAAATTATGAGGATTGGAGTAAAAAAGTCTTATGATGGATCAAATGACTCTGTAGTGGAGAAATTTTTTGGGAGAGTATTTTTGGGGAATGCAATAATTTTTGGAAGATGAGATATGACACAAGTCCATCAAGAGACGGCTCCTTGAAAAGACATCAAAGGAGACTCCACCCCTTCCAGGTTGGATGGTCCCGACTAGGGCCCGTAGACCCGACGGGGCGCGGGGTCCATCTGGCTGTCCTCGCACGGGCTGCTTCCCGAAGTTGAATATGTTAGTACTCGATTCCCCTATTCTATCTGGTTTATGGCAATTGTTTGTGTACTAAAATAATAAAAAAATATTAAAATTCTTATTTATAAAAAATTATATTTTGGTATATAGAATTAATTTTTTTATAATTATAATAAATTATTTACTATATAAATTAATATGTGATTATTTTACATAATTATATTAAATTATTTACTTTATATAAATTAATTTTATTGTATTACTACGGTATATAAAATCAAAAAGTTTTAATTATAATAAATTGATATTATCGTATATAAAATTTAAGAAAATTAATTATAAAATTGTAAAAAATTAGATTTAATTTACATAAAACACGTAAATTAAAAAAATGTTTATAGTAAATTAAAGTAAATAAATTAGTTTTGCATAAAATTATAATTTTCTAATTATATAAACTATTTACTATATTATAAGATTATATATGATAATATTATATATAATTATATTAAATAAATTAATTTTACTGGACATAAAATAATTATTTTATGTAAAATTAAAAAAATAATTATCTCATTTAAATACAATTGATATTGTTATATATATGAATTTTACCATTTTTAATTATATAAAATATTTATTTTAAATAAATTAATATATAATAGTATTGTACATAAAATAATTGTTTAATTGTAAATAATTGTAGTAAATTATTTTATATAATTAAATTATTATTATTTTTTGCAAATTATTATTATTTATATAATTATAATTACAATTACAGTAAATAAAATTATAATTTTATAAAATTAGTAAATTATTATTATTACAAATAAATGTTTGTTTATTAAAATTGTATATAATCATAACAAAATTTAATCATAAAATTTAATAATTATATAATTTATAAAATTATTTTACAAAAATATATAAACAATTATAAATTTATATATGTAAAATTATATTACAAAATTATATAAATCGATATAATTTTAAAATAATTGCATATACGCCATTCATGGACATTAATTCTAACCGGTTTGGATTTGGGGTGGCGAGATGGAATGGACCGAATACTATTCGTTTCAGGTTAATCGAGATGCCCGAATTCCAACCCTCTAAGTTGGACGGTCCAGTCAAAGTCTAACTTGGACCCGGATATGGGTTAGGACTTGGGTGGCGAGAACCACAAGTGGGGTTGTCGTACATGACGGGTTTACCGCCCCTAGTCTAGCCAGTTAAACAAAATATTAAAACAAGGATTGGGATGAGTGCAATTTAAACACAATTTAATTTATGCTATAATCAGCTACACTAGTTTTAAAATAATTATGATATTATTTATATTAAATTTCAGAATTTACAAGTAGAAAAATAAACTTGGAAAAAAAGTTATAAAATAAAAAAAATTATCTTCCATCAAATAAACCATCATTTTACTATTAGTTAATAAAAATAGTATTAGTAATAGAAAAAATGGTCAAAATATGAACAGAGAGGAACCAGGTTTGGAAATGAGACAGTGACCGACTGCGCCCCCCGTCCAGTATCCATCACGGGGACGAGCAAACCCGTGATGGGAGGGATTGAATCACGCTTTTTGACATCCCATCCCCCGTACATGATTTGATCGATAATACCAGATGCCTTCACTGTACAGAGCTTCTCTCCATGGAGCCTATGGCAATCTATATCCCACGCATGATGCATGCACGGCGGCTCCTTGTAACAAACACATCAACAACAATAGATAACACACAAAAAAGTACGTCAACATTAGATATATAGACTGACCATGCCTAATTTTTCACCATCCACTTCCACCACATAGGCATATATAATATAAATTGAATCGATAGATTTTTCCTGTACTTTTGCACTTCCATGGCCAAATCTTTTCCACATGCGACTTTTTTCTTATGGATCAAAATGGTGATTGAAGTGTCGTTGTAGCACAGAACAAAGAGTACGACTAGAGGGACAGAGTCAATATTTGACATTCCTATCCATACCGTAGATTTTAATGGGACCTCATCAGACAGTCAGTCAGGTACACTGAACCACTCCCATGAAAAGAGGGAGCAATATAACTGCTACCACGAAAGTGGAATTTCGTATTGTTATATGGCATGAATATATTATACTATGGTTATTTTAGTGCATTAGTTATTTGATTAAGACACGCCACCATGAGCATCTTGAAACTACGTACAACATTCGAGAGATTCGTCTACCTAATATTGTTAGGCAGCTAAGAAAGTTGACTAGTCATAACTAATGTCCGAGACTTCTCCAATGTTTCATTCCGGTATTTGAAATACCTAAAAAAGACCAAAGTTATAACGTAAAAGAAGACTTTGAAGGGTTCCGCCCCATGCTGCATGTTTCGCGCGTGGTCTTTGATGCCCTGTGGCATCTTTTTTTTTTAATTTTATTTATTCATCTAGGCACTGATCAGTCTATCTAGCCGCTTCATGTTTCCTAACTTCAAACCTAACAAAAGAATAATATGCCCCGATGTTGACCGAGCTCACGACCCAGTACACTACTGTGATAAAACCGTGTTCCAAGTATACAAGGACAACGTGGATTTACACAAATGCGCGCTCACACTCCATCCGTATCGTGAAAACTACTTGTAAGAGTCTCCTAATACAAGTGATGTTAGGAAGCTAGTAATGGTCATTGATACGCAGTTGATCAGCTGATGTATGTACTGAAGTGAGACCCCGAAAGTTTCTCGAAAAACAAAAAGAAGGGTCTTCTAAAATGGAGCCAGCGCCATGACCGCACTATATTGGGATCAGTTAACGGCGGTGATGACATGGGGGTCCATTCAGCTAGAGGCGTGTCCAAGGAACAGAGGAGGGTTGATGAGACAACTTGGCATGTCCAACCAACGGACAAATGACGGTGCCAACCAACCCTGCGACCACACTCATGTCATATATATATATATATATATATATATATGGGCTGCTTGGTCGCCCGAGAAGGAAATCTCCTACTGAATGCGTGGAAGAACTCACATGTATGGGATTTTAGGGTATACAATATACTTGTGTAAGCTTATTTGAATTTTGGAAGTGAAAAAATTGCAATAGAAAGAATTATTGCAACTTGGTACGAATTGAAAATTTGGGTTGAAGTATCATTGATGTATGCTGGGAAAATGGGAAAATCCAAGCACAGCCGCAAAGTTGGAATTTCTATGGCCAACTTTAAGTACGATGTGAATATACATCCTACCTAGAAATTTCGTAGTGGGTGATCATTGTTCTTCTCTTTATTGTTTATTGGATAAAATCAACTTAGTTTTTAAATTATAAATTTCACTAGCGGATGCATCTATTGATTTCTGATTTATACAACTTGAACGTAACAAATTTATACTTTGATAATTATTTATTTGATTGAATATCATTTTATAGTATGCCCAAATCAATTGTGAATTAGACTTGCATATCATCATAAGTTAGGGTTTACATGATATAATATGGGAACGTTTTTTCCTAAATGGTACAGTTATGTATGGACCATAACATATTTATTAGACGGAAGTCTGTCTGGATCAAGCCATGTAACTACACACTATACTTTTCACTATTGATCATGAGCCAATCTTTATGATTGGATTAGTCTTCTCTTCCGTGTTGGATTATCAGATTAATCTTTCGGAATAATATGCTGACGCCAAAGCAGCACATAACATGGAAGTCCTTTAGCAAGACAAGCTACAGCAGCAAGACAGAAAATAAGTCGAGAAATAATACACTAAAAAATCAGACAAAGCATTCTTTTATGGCTTCAAACGATAAGATAAGCCGTCTCTTTCTTGTTTTTTCTCTCACTTAGATCCAATATTTCCTCATCTCTTCGGCCATGTCTGCTGAAAAGAACACGGATCCCCCGCGTCCTGATCCCAGCTTCGGTCAGAGTTTCCCGTTCTTCTTCGACGATCCCCAATATTCCGCCTTCTGTGCTGACAACAGCCTCGGACCTCATGAAGGCTACTTCGGCGGTGATTCCTCCTCCTACATGAGCTATACATATCAGTATCTAGGAGGAGGAGGAGGAGGAGTGTTTGATGCATCAGTAGCTCCATCTTCTTATGAAGTGATCAGTGCAACTCCCGACCTACAAGATCACCTAAACCCCGGAGGTTCCAGTTTGGGAAGAGGCGCGCTAGGAGTAGTGAACGATGAGAACCATCCACTGAGCCCGAATTCTTCAATCTCTGCATCGTCTTCGAATGAGGCTATTGTTACTGAAGAAGATGTTGATAAGGGAAAGAAAGAGGGTAGCAGCAGGCAAAAAGTAAAGGGATGTGAAGATGATGGGGATCATGAGAAGCTTAAAAAAGGGTAGGTTTTTGGTTCATTGATATCATTATTTGTCCTTTGCCAGACACTTTTTTTCTCTAAAATGTGTTAATTAATAGGTTGAATTTCAGAGTCGTGAAATTTCCTAGTATCCTTCGAGGTGTTGTAAACTTCCACGAAATGCATCATCGGTTCAAAAATCACGGCTAAATTGTTGAGCATATGCCCATGTCAAAATAAATGTTTCCAACACGATTGTGCTGCAAAACTCGGGTTCTTGAGAAAAATGTTCAAGCTTGCCTCGTGTGATTTTGAGGGGGGGCTTTCATGTCACTTGGTTAAGTTGTTGAAACAGCATCAGTTTATGGGGATTCTTAAAACCCTAACCTTCAGAAGAAATTCCTTCTTTTTTTTTTCCATCATATTGGCAGTGGTAGACAATATTGGGCATTTACTCTTTCTGTATCCTTATCTTTTTACCATGTCGATGTTAGTAAATCGATTCGATGAATGGGAAATGACAGCACGCAGTATAGAGACAGTTTTCAAATATATCACCAGCATTGACAGTTGTTTGTGTTGTTGGTATGTCAGGGACGAGAAGGCAAGCAAAAAGAAAGAGAAGCAGCCGAAGGAGCCGAGGTTTGCGTTCTTGACAAAGAGCGAGGTCGATAACCTTGAAGACGGATATAGATGGAGAAAATATGGACAGAAGGCAGTCAAGAACAGCCCTTATCCAAGGTCCTCTCTTTCTTAATGCCAGATTACGTTTCGTGCGGCTGTCAAGATCAAAATGACACCATTTCTTGGAAACTTATTAATTTCAACACTCCGTCTCCCTTGAAATTTTTTCATCTCCTGTATAAGGTATACTTGATCTTTGTCTATGATGTTACCATAAATGATTCCGGATAATCTTTCTCATGTGCACACATTATAAACCAAGTGACCATCCCATTTTTTGGCAAGTTCTACAGAGAGAACCGTGATTTCTAGTTTAATTTGCAGACCTTCTATTTTAGAAGAAAATTAATGGTAACAAAGTTGTACCAGTACTGAGTAGTGAATACTGTGTGATTAATTTTCTGATAGTGATGTGAACAATTTTATCTTCTTGATGCTCAGAATGACACATTAGGGGATGAGAGCCGCCTTGCCTGACAATTTCACTCTATGGCAAGAAGTGTAATCCTCGTCGTTTTGTTGCCGTGACTTGCAGGAGCTACTACAGATGCACCAGTCAGAAATGCATGGTGAAGAAACGAGTAGAGAGATCGTTCCAGGATCCATCAGTGGTGATAACGACATACGAAGGCCGCCACAGTCATCTATCCCCAGCTTCCCTCCGAGCCAATGCAGCCATTGGGATGTTACCAACTACATACTTCATGCCACCGTCATTATCGTCCTTGGGGCAAAGTAGCTTCCCTCAGACAGCTAGTGTTCATGAACCAGCCTTCCAGAGAAGGGTTGAAGCTCACCAAGATTCTGATAAGTTGCAACTTCCGGACCATGGCCTACTACAAGATATGATTCCCCCGTTCTGCCACGCCCAACAACCATAACCACTGCAGTCTAGACAGGGATCATCTGAATAAAGAGGCTATGAGATCGAACTCCTCTTGTTTCCATGACTAGCTATTGAATAGGACCTTATTTAAGCAGAGAATACAAGTACGAACAGATTTCCAGCACTGTCCACCTGATAAAATATTAGAGGTTAGGCTTTTCAAAATAACCCAGAATCACCCTATCTTCTCCTGTCCTCCATGATCACTTCTACACCATGATCCCACTTCTACACAATGATCCCAGGGGTGTCGTAGATGGGATGGGACGATTGCAGAAGAAGAAATATGTAGCTTATAATTATGAGACTGGGCACTGGCTAGAATGCTGCCATCAGGTGTCAGAGCTGGTTATCTGTTCAATCGCATGATTGTGTTGCTATGTATTATTCTAGATGAAATAAATTGTCTATCTAGCTAGTGTTATGCTCGAGTTGAAGAAGAGGCAATCGTTTAGAGCCTTTATTATGCTCCATCAGCCTGATTGCCAACCACTATTAATTAATTAAATGAGAGTTATCTTTTATTTGGTGTCTGTTCTTGAGATTGTCATGCCCGTCTTGGTTCTATATTAACTAATCAATATGTAAAAAAAAAATTACTAATTAATGAGCATAATGTTTGCATCTATACAGCCTCAGAAATTTTCCTTTAGATCTCGCATTTTCATATGCAGGAAAACAAATATCATATTTGACACAAATACAAAACTCCAGCCAGCTCACTCTGCTCCTTCAAGTAATGGAAAACCGCTCTGGAAGAAAATCGAATTCTTCAGCAGTGTGTTGTGTCTCAGTTGAGGTTGCAGCAATAACAAAGGCAAGCTGGTTAGGGTAATAGCAGATTCGAGCAACAGCCTGGGTTTGGGTTATTAACGTGTAAAGGTCAATTTCCTTGTGCAGGATCAGCCTCAGGGTAATGGCTATCAGGGTCATCCACCTTGTTGGCTGCGGTGTTGGATGGACAAGGCTCATTCTTTACCAACTCAATCTCCAAGCTTGATATGGGGCTCTTTCTGTGTCTTAGATCCTGAGAATAAACGATCCAGCAAATTTAGCATGTATTGGAAGAAAACTTCTGAGAAAGAAAGGAAATTCTTGTGCATAAAGTAACTGTTGACCTCAAGATAAGGGTGATCATCTGCTTCGAGCATTCGCACAACCTGGGTCATTTTGGGCCTCTTATCAGCTTCAGGATCCACACACCTAAGCGCAACCAGAAGAACTCGTTTCAGTACCCGTGTTGATGGTTTGACTTCAAGGTTGGGGTCCATTACATCCTCGGCCCTTTTTGAGGCTACCATCATCTTTAGCCACTCCACAAGGTTTACCTGCAATGAATGTCAAGGGGGAGCTTACAAATAATTTTCTCATATTCTTCTAATTGTTTCTGTATACGAGGAGTTGTTACTGGTAGGATTTCCTGACTTTCCACTGACATAATTGATAGAATATATGAGACAGAACAATTCATTACCTCATTAGCAGGGCGTCCATAATCCACTGGGTCCCTCCCAGTAATAGCTTCAAGCAGGAGCACACCAAAGCTATAAATGTCACTCTTCTCATTCAATAATCCGGAGTTTGCATACTCTGGAGCCACATAGCTGAAAATTGTATGAGATAATCAAGTCCATGTGGGACTAAGCTCAAGAAACGAATTCTTCATGTACAAGTAAATGAAGAAAAATATCATAGCTAATACCCGAATGTTCCCATTACTCGAGTAGTGATATGACTCTCCCCAGAATCTAACAACTTTGCCAACCCGAAATCAGAAACTTTGGCATTGAACTCATCATCAATCAGGATATTGCTCGATTTGATGTCTCGGTGTATGACCTTGGGTTCAATTGCTTCATGCAAGTATGCAAGCCTGCAAAATCATGTTTTACCCTACTGTTTCACAATATTCAATATGAGTACAATAGTGAAACAACTCCCAGAATTAGGATAGATCAGTCTAGGACTTGGGTCCATTCTGAATAGATTCTGAATTTATCAAAGATGTTGTCCCATTACTGATTGCATGTAAAACTCTTTCTCAGGCCCATTCTGAATAGATTCTGAATTTAGCTCTGATCTACTATAACTGTTAATTTCTGTAGTGTCATCTCAGAATGACACTGCCAGCCATAACAATCATGTTGGTCAATGACTTGGTATGAGGAAACTCGCAGGTCATTGCAGGACTTTCTCCAACATAAATTAGAAATTAGATGAATGATGAACTTACGCCTTGGCTGTTCCAAAGATGACCTTCATGCGAGCCTCCCATGTCAGCATCGCATTTTGATGCACAGATCCATGTAGCCACTGTTCTAGATTTCCATTGTTCGCGTACTCATACACGAGCATTCTGCATAATAAGAAGGTCATCAGATTGGAACTCGGAATCAGCACTAGAAATTTGCATGATTATTAGATGTTACACAAGGCATTTATCTAGAGCCAAAACAATTTCAAAGTAATTTGAAAATAAATCTCGCCTCTGAGTCCCTTCAATACAATATCCCAAGAGTCTAACAAGGTTCTTGTGACGGGCATGCCCAATAGTCTCCACTTCAGCTCTGAATTCTTTCTCTGCCTGACCACTACAAATGGCAGAAGTAGATAACTGTAAAATCCATAGTTCAAACATGAAACTGGGAGATCTTGTTTGTAAGAAGGGTTCCTACAGATTATTAAGAAGCCTCTTGACAGCCACCTCAGTTCCATTGATCAGCGTTCCCTTGTAAACCACTCCGTAGCCACCCTCACCAAGGACATTCCCTGAAGAGAACCGATTTGTGGCGAGCTCAAGGTCCCTTAGAGTGAACCAATGGCCCCATCCAAGATGTGAGGTCTCCGGCAAGCCAATCAGAGGAGATGAAGTAATGGGCACACAACAAGGAGAAGTTGATTGCTTATGAAACGTTCCAGAACTTCCTTCTTCTCCTCCGGAGTGCGAACAACCTCTCTCATGGTGATAAACTGAACTGCTCTGACTTAAATTATCGAGGTCACTTGATTTGCTAGTCGTTAGATGAATAAACAACTTGTCTGAATTCTTGTCTGTCAATCTTTCGTTAACTGTTATGGATACGATTTCAGGCTGATCATTGAAAGCATGAGCTCCAACTCTATCAACCCTTATGTCCTTGGAGACACTGGGTATTTGGGAAAGAGAAATCTTAAGGTCTGTCCTTCTCGACTTCCTCCGGAAAGTCACCCAAAGAGATAGCAGGCAGAGGATCACAACTATGAACACGCCCACAGAAATTCCAATTAAGACCCACAATTTTATTCCTAAAATTCTCCTCGACAGCTTCTTATCCAAAGGATCAGACATCTCTTGTGCCAGAGATCAGTAGAAGCTGGAAAGTATTTGGGTGCTCTTCTGGCGCTGCTGCAGGATTAAGGTACTCCAACCATTAACTGAACTCACATCAGAGAAAGAACTACAAACCAAAGCAAAATTTTACAATCCTAGGAAGGTATCCTCATGACTCAAACAACAGTAGAAAAATGTTCTCGGGTGATGCTAAATTTTCAGGCAATCAAAAGAATCATGCAAGCCCATGAACCAATGTATCCCATGGAGTTCTAATTATAAATGAGAAGCTTAGGATAAATAATGATAGGCAAAGTCAAAATCCTCTCATAACTGCCATTTATGTTAGTAGTTTTCCGGGTCAACAGCACTGGTCTCCACGAGATAGCCAAAATGCAGTAATGATATCGACTTAAAATCGCATTTGGGCATTTAACAGAAACCTAAATTTACACGGGCAATTGAATAACCAAAAAAACTCGTACCTAATAACTCCTTTCTAGTTTTCTTGACTAGTAGAAAAAAAGAGAAAGTATAATGGGTCACCGATGAAAGATGGTCAATCACTCAAGAAAATATCGCTTAAGCGGAATACACAGGGAGTGAGAGTACCTCTGGAGGTGATCTGAGCAAATCCCCTCGATCTTCTTCCTTGGGAAGCCAGAAGAGCAGAGAGAGAGAGAGGTGTTTGCTTTCTGGCGGAGAAGTCAAGCATAGATAGGCCAATGTAGACCCGGAAATGACATCGAGAAAGATTATCAAAAGGAGTAAATCACAAGCAGGCGACTTGGGAACTCTTCCTTCGGTGGGGCCTTAAAATGGGGGGAAGTTCTAATGAGTGATGATAAAGGGGGACAAGAAAAACTGCCATTGGTGGAGGCAGTGGCTTGGTGGAGAAGAAGGGACCTCGAAATCCACCATTAACCAGGAAAAGAAAGCTTTGGGCCTTGGCTTGCTATACATGAAGAGGGGAGAGGAAATCAGAAAAAAGAGAGAGGGGAGAGAAACAGTGAAGTATAGACTAGACAGAAAGGGAGGGTAAGCATTTATAGCTGAGAAGCAAAACAGGGGAATTGGATCTCCGAAAAGAAAAGGACGGCACTGGAGTTCCGAGTTTTGGACTAAAAGTTTGGACTTTTTTGAGGTCATCTCTCCCTACGGATATACTATGCACAACTCATTTCAGGCATTTAGCCCTGTATGGTGTTTACTTCCAACTACAAGAAAGTCACCTAAGCATTCGGATTCCAAGCTCTTATTAGGTGGTTTCCTCCCAAAATCCGCATTACATTATGGCATCCAAAATATGATGTCTTCTGGCCAGTTAGTCATTCACCATAGGAACTTTGAGGATGCATATTCTATTATTAGGGGGAATGGAGAGAGAGATCCATAATCATTAGCTAGCTGTACTAAGATATCATTCCACTGTGTGACAGATCAATGGATAGAATAAAAGCATGCATCTTGGCGGGGATCCAAAGACATTATTACTTAATGCAATGCATGCAAACTCTCCATCCATTATTAGAATATCAAATAACTTGTCAAAAATCATAATCAACAAGAATTGCTTCATTTCTTCCCTTTATCATGTACAAATCCATATTCCATACCTCATTGGTTTCCCACTCTATTTTCACTTTTATTTAAACACGAATAATAAATTTTATAACGATTGAAAATATTACACTATAAACTTATTATACTTAAAAATCATACATTTTAATTTATAAAATTTTTAAAACTTATAAACTAACAACATTTTTTATTTTATAAAATGTGGGATGATAATTTCTAATAAGTTTAATTTATTTCCACCCACTATGTAAGTTTGTTTGTCTTATGGAGCGGGCGGGAAAGTCCCGACAAACATCGGCAAAAAAAAAAAGGTGTGCCAAGCAAGCATGTGGATAGATTGCTGGATCAGATTTAGAATTACTCTCATGGATACCAGCACTCTGCCCGATCTTGAGATTCCACGTCCCCCGAATTATTATTATTAGGTTTGCAACCGTCATGTAGCGCCCTTATGGGAATTAGATCCAACCAAGCACATTGGCTGCCTTTGCTGTATCTTCATTCACTTGAACAAGGATCTAATCATCAACCCACATGAACAAATAATAAACAAGACAGATAGACAGTAACACAATAATCATACAAGCCTTGTACCAACTGATTTGTTTGACAAGAAGATGGAAGTTACTGGGGTTTTAATCACAAAACCAGTATTCATCACTTTTGCATCGAATCTTGTCCATATAGAGTTGGAGCCACTAGAGAACCTAAGATTGATATGTGGAGTTGTTAGACATATTTAGAAAGTTAAATTAAGCCCATAAATTTGTCACTACACCATTGTCCCTATAGTGATTAATATATTACCCATTGTCACTACACCATTGTCCCTATAGTGTCCCTATAGTCACTACACCAGTGTAGTTGGGACATGGCCAGGACCTTGTGTGTTTAGCCTTCGTAGATTCAATCTTTCTCAGCAGATTAACCATATTAGGGTACAAAGAATCGAGTTCCTATTGCTTTTGATTCTGGAAAGAACAGACAATCTACCAATATCATGGTACTTTGAGTAACACCACCATCAAGGATCCAACAATGGGATGGATATTAATATCCGAGCTTTACTGGTGTAGATATTACCTTTTTTTAACTCAACGTGTAGATATTACCTCAAGGGGTTTCTTCCATGAATAAATGATGAGCAGGCAGCCCATGTGATGTTGTACAAGGACTGCAACTTAATTGGCCTTTGGTTCCTCCAAATCACACAAAATTGCATTCATCTCCTCAAAATAAGGCCAGCTTTTTTTCTCTTTATGTTGACCCTTATTTTCCTATTTCATAAGCAATTGCAACAAACAAGTTTAGGATAAAAAGGAAGCTGTTGTATTCAAAGGTATTGTAGGGCACAATGGAAAAGATCTAACCTCATATTTCTGAACCAGCGAAGCCCACATTGATTTACACTGTGCTGGGCTTTGGGAAATCCCATGAGCTGACAAGTCTGCAGATATCTCCTCCCAAAGGGCCATCCTCCCCTTCACAACCTGAAATTTGCTGTGTAGTTCTCCCCGTAATTTAATCAGCTTCTTAACCTCCTCAGTCTTCCATTTGTTTTTCCGAACAGTCTTTGGAGGTTTTTCTTGAGAAGTCGGTGAACATGAGTCTGAGGTCTCACCTTCACTTGCATCAGAAGCATCGCTACTAGCGGCATTCTCTTCAAGATCCTGTTTTGGTATAGAGCCATTTTCATCCTTCACTAGTTTCTCAACGGGAGATGATGATGATGAAAGAAATGAACTCCAAAAATTATCAGAATCACCAGGATTAGAGACTGTCCTTACTGACAGATCTGAACTTGCAGTGGGAGTTTCTTCCTTGGGCAGTAGGCTATGGTCTTTTAAATTAACATCTTCAGAAGCTTCTTTTGAATCACTAGCTGGTTCTCGACTTTGTCCATCTCTCTTTACTCCCTTATTGCCCATTTTTGTTTTCTTAGTATTTCCATCAACCACCTTTTTTAGCACCGACATCCCAAAGGTAACTTGTGCCTTGCCTGACAGCTTCTCATGGATCTCATCTGAGAGAACTGCTTCAGGATTTTCCACAGCCATGGCAATAACTTCAGGCCTTTTACCACTATATTTTCTCACCATTTTCCTCAGAATTTCAGCGACTGTCCTCTCCATGTGAGCTAGAGGACAGTTCACAGGGCAGCTCGACAGAGCAGCATGGGCAGCTTTATGAAGTGCATCCAGAAGTCTCCCCTTATCAAGCCACAAGCAGCGGGTAGTGATCCGTATCTTCCCTTTTAAGCTTCTTTTGATCATACCTTCCATGCTTTCAGGCCGCAAAATTTCCATGCTGTAAGAGAATGATATAAGAAAACTAAAAATATCTATTGTGTCTTCATTACATTAGAGTGGTTTCACAAGTTACCTGACGACTATGATGCCGTCTGAAGCAATTCTTAATCTCTCATCAACACAGAGCTCGCTTGATGTACCAAATGCTTTATCACCATCACTGTACATCAACTGATTTTTACACCAGACATTGATTAACATTTACCCAACGCAATTCTCTTCCAAAAGATAAATGAGAGCCTTAAAGACAACTAACATGTAAATTCTCCTTTCCTAGAGCAGTAAAACCATTAGAAAGAACCCTTCTGTTCCTCAGGTGAGAGACCCCAAGCATCTCTCCATTTTTAATGACCTGATGACATTAGAACTACACTTAACTTGATACTCAAAAGTATGTTGACTGAACGATATATCATGTCAAATGAAACTGCGACTTACAGTTGTATGATGAATACCAGTTGATTTCCCAAGCAATTCGTGCTCCTTCAGGAATAATAGTTCTCCATGCACAGGTACGAAATGTTGTGGCTTTACAATTTTGAGCACTTCATCCTATCAAAATATAAATAAAGAACTCAAATTGGAGTACCTCAAATTAAAGGAAGTCAGCAAGGATCACCATATCAAGAAAAGAGAACAGGAATAAAAGAATATGGTCTTTAAAACCCTGGTAACAAGAAAGCAATAGATGCAAATCAATCAAAGTCTAACGTTTCCTTAGTGAAATGAAAACTAAGATCAAGGCCATAATGAAAGAGAAAACAGATATTCCTACAAGCTCGTCACGATATCCATGACCAGAAGTGTGGAGCATCGCATTCCTTCCCATTACTATGTTAGATCCAATCTCCGATATGCGATTCATCATCTTCATCACGCGAGTTTCATTTCCGGGAATAACCTGAAAATCATGGACAAAAATGATGATCATTTACTGGCACACAATTTAACTTTCAAATAAGCATATACAAGTATATATATTACCTTAGCTGAATACAATATTACATCTTCTTTTGTCAATTTTAGGGAATGACTACCACCATAAGAAGCAAGATTCAAAGCCGCTCGTGGTTCTGCCTGACCGGAGAATGTTCATAGCCATTAACAAAAGGAGCAATCATCTTGTGTTTTAAGATGGAAAAACAAAATAATAACAAGAAATGTGAAAAAGTGCTAACCTGAGAACCGGTTGTCACGATTAGCAAGTCTTTTGGAGCATATGCATCAATATCTTCTGCTTTAATCTATATGAAAACATTGAGCAATTTATAAGAGTTCACTCTTAAAAATACATACCTACAAATATTTGCATTACATAATAAACGAATAAAAGAGATAAATATGGATTAATATAGTAATACCAGTGTTGATGGATCAATCGACCCCTTCCCATCCTTCCAAGCTGCTTCAAGATATGTCCTCAGAGACATGCCAACTAGAACCTAATATGAGTAGCATAACAAGAAACTAATATGAGTACCACAGCGTCATGTCACTGTATGTCAAATCATAATCAGCGGATTATTCTAGATCTTAAATCTGGATCCAGTGGGAAGAGAAATGTGCATGGCTTACCATCTTTCGACCTGTCAAGTCTGCAGCCTTTTTTATACTTCCAAGTCTATGTATATTTGAAGCGAATTGAGTAGTGATAATCCTCCCTTTGGCTTCAGAAATATGTCTAATCAATGAATCTTCCACAACCGCTTCACTAATCGTTCTCCCGGGAGAAAGCACATTTGTCGAATCGCTCATCATCTTATCAAAAGGTATTATGATAGCTAACATTGAAAGAACTTGAACAATAAATCAACTGAATTAAAATAAGGCTCACCAATGTAACTCCTTCTTTTGAAAGCTCTTCCAAAGATTCACGGTCGAACACATTACCATCCAATGGGGATTCATCAATCTGTCAATACATGGCAGTTCTCAAACATAACAAGAATACACGGAAAATAAGATCAGACGGATAATAGTGCTGACTTACTTTCCAGTCCCCGGTGTGAAAAATCGTCCCATCAGCGCATCGGAGGACCAACCCACAACAATCAGGGATAGAATGGGTCACCCTTATAGGCTCTACCTCAAAAGGCCCGGCCATAAATCTCTTCTTCATTTTAAAAACCTTCAACCTAGATGGGACAAATATTCCATTCTCCTTCAAACGCTTTTTAATAAGCTGTAAAATACACAAGGTCCAATATAAATCAACTAGGTAACATGAACAGTCAAGAAAATACTTAGGTCAGGCAAATACCAGTTGGAATTATTTACCTCAGTTGTAAAGGATGATGCATATATTGGGGTATGAGAATCCAGAGCTGAGATCACCTACATATTTCAGGACAAGACCAAAACTAGATGGTTCATAAGAGGAGAACAAAACCTGCCACAGACACATGAAATTTTACCAGATAGAGAAAACAAAGGGAATGTGATGGCATTAACAAAACATGCTAGTAGGCACAAACATTTCACCGTCCATAATGGCTCTAGCAGAGTTCACCACATAAACTTCAGGTGAGGATAGGGCATTTCCAAGAAGTAGATAGAAAGAAACTTTACCCAAGGTAGCGCACCAATGTGGTCTTCATGGCCATGAGTTATTATAACTGCTTCAATCTTGTGGCTCCATCTTTTGATAAAATTGGTGTCAGGTATGATCTTTTGTACTCCTAGCTCATCCGAGCTGAAAGTAAGAAACCATATTTGTGCGACTGCATGAGGTTTACTAATTGGTTGACTAAAAGAAAACAAAGTGTAACCATCCAGCTAAGTCTACTCACTCTGGAAACATCACGCCGGCATCAATGAGGATGTACCGGTCAAAGTTCCCAACAAGCATACAGTTCATTCCAATCTCACCAAGTCCGCCAATAGGAAGAATACGGAGTGGTGGGCCATTGGACCCCTCATAAAACTGTTCCATCTTGCGTTTAACAGAATCATCCATACTCTTTCCAGCTCCATCTGTTTTCCCACCTACTTTTTCTGGTATTCGAGATACCCGTGTCCCTGAAACACCGTTAATCCATAATCAGAAATGTGATAGCTGAACATAAGTCGTAAAGGTTCCATGGGCACGGGCGTTCAATCTCTTTGGTGCTACATCAGCTGCCACAGCCACAGATTATAGATTGAAAAAAAAAACTAATGGATGGTATAGCTTGAAATGAAAAAAAAAAAAAGGACTTTCTTGGGGAAGGTTGGTACCATGATCTTATTTTTTTTTCCTTAGCATGGTTGTTCACTATTTCCTTTTCCGGAAAATGAAAGCATTTATGATTGAGAAAGGAAAGAAGAAAAAGAAAGATTATGCAATCTTGTTTCTCAAACTCCAAATCCTGTATAAAAAAAGTAAAGCGGGAGCGAAGAAATGCTCAAATATGCATAAAAGGGGGCATAATTAAGGATCGCAGATAAAATGCACAACGAACCCAAAGATTGAAGCTTGGGAGGGTGGGTCTGCGAAATGGAATTTGGACTAGAGCCGAGACCAGTGCAGGAGTAGCGCCTACACAGTCGCAGAGTGAGGTATGAAGGGACGTGTGAGACGAGGAGAGGATGACCAGGGCCGAACCTCGAGGGATGAAGAGCGGAAGGGAAGCGCTGAGGCGCGAGGCCAGGAGTTGCTGCTGGGGCTGACATGAGGGACGAAGGAGGGTAGAGTCAGGCAGTAGAGGAGTGGGATAGGAAGAGAGAGTGGAAATTCGAAATGACAATGGGGGAGGGGCGAAGATAAACCCTAGAAAAGAGTTCCAGTTGCAGATAAGAGGAGGGTTTAAGCAATGAGAGCGAGGCGGGAGATAGTGAGAGGCAGGCCACTGCCTCTGGTGATGGTAATGTAATCCCCAGTCCGGCAACTCATCATATCCTTTCACAGATCTTTTTACAGAAGATAAATATTACTTTTAATAATTATTATAAAAATGTATTAATTAATCATTTTATATTGTTCAAAATGTTGATTTAGATTATTTTATTCGCATCGACATCAATTGACTCCGTGGCCCAATGGATAAGGCGCTGGTCTACGGAACCAGAGATTCTGGGTTCGATCCCCAGTGGAGTCGCTATTTTGCTATTGTTTTTGTAGTCCATTCTGTTTCCTATGCCGCTACACTGTTTCTTTGGTCGATATGGATGGTCGATTTCCTGCGCTTGTACAGAACAGGCTCAACTGTGTACCTGTGATCCTTTCTCTTCCATTATCACGTGCTTCCCTCGGAGTCCTTGGGTTCATTATACAGCTTTTCCTTTTTTTTTCATGTGAATTACTTAACGCGCCAATTTCATACTTCAAATCTCACAAGGTTCTCTCGAACTATGGAAGGTTATTCTCCATAGATATCCTGTTGTATCTCTTGGGAGAAAAAAAAAAGATGAGAATGTCATGGAGGCCGAGCATGCATACATGATTCATGAGTTCTCTAAAGGAAAAGGCTAAGATCATGGCCTAAAATCCAGTGCCAAGAGAACTCATTAACACACTACTTAAGCCCTGGTAACATCAAAACAAGTAATATGCTATTCTGATGCACGCAGAGAGAAGGAGACAAGATGAAACTGTACAGAGTGAGTTGAAAGCATGCACCACATTTGAAATCATTACATTATATACTTACTTTCATTTTTTTCTGTCTTTTTGCAAGAATTCATAGCTTAAAGAGCTAATTGTAGCTATTTAAAAGTTCATTGTTGTTATTTGAAAAATGACAATGCATGGATTCATCCAAGACTTGTCAATGCTTCTCTTACATTTAGCTATGCACCTCTGCCCTAGCAGAGGCATACCTTTATGAGTCTTTAGTTTGATGTAGCCTGAACTGTCTTCAGGGAAATGTCCTGCAATCCGCAAACCATGTTTGAAGGGACAGCCACATCAATCTTCTTTGGATACGGTAGGCCCAGATCTGCAGGAAATCACATAGAATCACTCTACATTTAGAGTAGTTATCCCTTGGTAAAATGAAATTTCCAAAATTCAAACGGTACTCACTTTCCATAATATTTTTGAATGTTTCCTGCAAGAGGAATGAAAAAAAATGAGTGTTTTATGAAAAAATTAATCCATAAACCAAAATACCAGACTGAAACCAAATAAGATAATGACTTTCTTGAGCTTATGTACATGCTCAAACCGTGGATGAACTCAGTTTATTTTTTTGTTTCAGGTACTCTGATTTTATTGACCAATAAAACCAAGACAATAATGCATCAGATTTTCAAAAGAACAAGCATAAATATGTGCATAGGTAAAAGACACTCTAAAAGAATTACCTCATCTTTTGAGAGCCTAGGGTTGTAGAGCATCTCTTCTTCTACTGTGCTAACCTGAATGAACAAGAGGAATATTATTGAAACAATTGATCAGTTATCAGTAGCTCACAAAAGAGTAGCTATAAATCAGTTCATAGGCTCCTTACTGAGAATCCCTTGTAATCATGGGCAGGATAAACTAAAGTTTCCTTGGGCAATTTGAAAATCTAAATGCACCAGAAGGAGATTAGAGTGTTACTCATCTCATATAGCAGTAATAGCTGAGACTAAGCTAAAATCTACAAATAGGATTGACCTATTACCTGTGAATGCACTGAATGGTAAAGTTGAGAAGAGCTTCCACCCTGTAAAAACAATCCATTTTAAAATCATAAATTGTAAGTTGAAACTAAGTGCAAGTTGCTGCTCACTCTGCTTTATTGAGCAATTACCATTCATAAAATCATGAATTATTTAAAAAGGTCGTGCTTGTATTCCCATCACATGCAATAAAAGGGAAAAAACTTCAAAAGCTTAGATTCTCGTTGACTGGGCCTGGAGCTCAAGGCTCAGTATTATACCTGGAAATCTGTCCTTCCACATCCACGAATTAGCAACGCATCTCCAGTAAAAGCCATCCTTGGTTGAGGTTGACAAGGTCCATCTCCAGAAACATACGTGACGCATCCTGATGTGTGTCCAGGAGTAGCACGAACCTACTCAAATGAGAAGAGTTTATCAAGATCAAAACTTACAAGGACCGATTTTAGCAACGTAATCAATTAGCTGAGATGCAGTAAAAATCGATGGTATCGCAATAATCAATTGAAAAGACAAGTTAGTGCGTCCAAACATGCTAATAGTTCCATAAAATGTTGCCATGAAGCTAAACCAAAACAGAACGTGCACATAAGTTGAATAAAAGCTGTAAGGAATTAACCAACGAGATATCCTCACTGCACAAACGATTCCGTGCTGCCCTCAGTTTAAAATTGCTAATTCTTCCAGGGTAAAAACAAGCTGTTTTTTGAACAGCCAGATAGAAACAAATCATATCAGAAAAACTATTCTAAAAATGTATGCCCATCCACCACCTTTCCAAAATAAATAGAATTAAGAGCCTATTGTTGAAGGACAGGATGAACGAACAGTAAAGCGATTAAGTTCATGATTGGAAACTATCATGTTTCTTGAGGAGTTGGACAATCTAAACATTAAGTTATCCCAGTTGAGCAAGGCTACAGATTCCAATAAAATTCTAGAAATTCCATTTTTAAGTTAGCATCAGGTATGGTTTGAAAAGACGTTAGCTTCTCTCTATTCATCGCTAAATTATGCATTCCTCTGACATAGGCATCATATACAAGGATTACCTCTAAAAATAAATTTCCGAAAATAATCTTTTCTCCAGCTTTGATAAGACGATCAGCTTTTGCATTGCTTGCACTTGAGATGACAGATTTAACACTAGGCGCCTTCATCTGAAAATGATGGTAGCCATCAGAAAAGATGTGAATAAGGAGATCACATAGCGAGTAATGTAATTCACACGAAGCAAAATTATAGCCAAAGAAGCTAAGACCTTTATCAACCCAGTGCCAGTTACATGATCTGCATGGACATGAGTATTCATAGCATATATTAACTTCAATCCGAGCTCCTTCACCAATTTGAGATCCCTCTCAACAGTTCTATCAACCGGATCAATCAACTGTGGGAAAGAAAATGAAGGCGTAACTATGCGGTGGAGCATAGAAGTTTTAAATGGTAAAAGAACAACAGATAATCCCAAAAATGCCGACTGAGATAAACCCGTGAAAAAAACTCCGTAAATTTGGGAGAGAGCGGGAATCCTGACCACGGCAGGCTTCTCGGGGTGGGAGGCGTCAGCTAGGAGGTAAGTATAAGTATAAGATTCCTCCTCGAACAGCTGATGAAACAGGAGCTTCCCGCCGCCGGACGTCGTGTAATCAGCGGTAGAGGACCTGACGTTCCACTTTGCGCGCGAGTTGGGGGTAACAGCAGAAAGAGCTAGGCAGCGCAGAGGCTTTGAAGACGGCCAATAGACAGGAGCTCGAGCGCAACCGATTCGAAGCATCCTCGTTCCGAGATTCCTTCTTCAACGATATCGGGATAGATCGAGCTAAAATGATCGATGGGCTTAAGCTTAAGATTAAGCAGAAGAGGCTGGTGCTGGATGTTCGGTAGGAATTGCAGGTGGTGGTGATGGTGGTAGGTGACGTCATCAGGGATGGATCAGGGCCGTCGCTTTTCGCGCGCACTTGGCAACCTGTGTCTGTGGATTGAGTGCCGCCAGACAAATCCAATCATGCCAAGTGCTAGGGAATCAGTGAAACGCTGCGTTTTTCAATTATGCCTAGCAAGATGAGCCTATTCCTAGCACTAAACCAAGCCCAATATGTGTACTCACAAGCCCATAAAAAGGGGAAGCCCACTTCCTCGTCAAATAAATATTGGTAAATTGATTAAAAGTGTTAAATACAAAAACTCGTTCAATTAACCGTCCAGCTGAGGAGGGAGCGCCGCCGGCGAAGCGAGAGCACGGCTAGCATCATCTCTGTCCGTCTAGCTATTTACTTTAAACTTGTAGATCGATCAGTTTATTGGCCTACTATATATCGCCATAAAGGTTCTGACCTACAACTAAATACTTCGTGATTTTGTTTCATCAATCATCATGTAGGCTCTAGATTGAATGTTTGGATGGGTGGATCTGCATTGTTTTGTATTAAGGAGGCATTATGAGTTTCTTCATCATTTCAATAGTCTGATGCGCAGCCGGGTATTTGGTTTTAGGTGCCTGAAGTAATGTAGTTAACTTGTTTGTCGATTTGTTTCGAATAAGACTTTACTTTTCTCAATTAAAAAAAATAAATTTATTTTCACTGGTTCTTCTGCATTTCATGCTGATTGAACATGAAAAAAATACGTTTCATAAATTGATAAGACCATTTTCTTTTCTGGTTCTGTGGTTATGCCTCAATTAAGTTGTTATTCTTTGCCTCTTCGACGGTAATCACTAGATTTTTATCCTCTCTGTATCAAGATATGGCATTGACCGCTATAAACATAAAGTCCCATGCTGCACCCCGTTGAGTACAAATGTCTTCTATTCGTGGAATCCTAATAAAAGGATTTTTTCTGTTGGTTGTACTTGTGATCAGGAATCTGTATAAAAAATCGATGATGCCTTCTTCAATTGTTTATCAGTTGATGAGTTTAGGAACTCTAATTGTTGATAATCTGATCTTGCAGGCATAAACATGGTAGATCAAGAAGCAAAAACAACTCACAACAAGACAACTGGGTTGCCCAGGAAGCGTTTCTATCGTGCAAGAGCACACAGTAACCCACTGAGTGATTCCCACTTCCCAGTGCCACTCTTCCCTAGTCAGTTTGATTATTCCCTTCACTACCCTCACTTTTTTCCTGCATCTTCTGAGCACGATTCTTCCAAAAGGATCCAGTTTGCTGATATTGGATGTGGGTTTGGAGGCCTACTTGTTAGCCTTTCAACTCTTTTTCCTGATACTCTGATGATTGGCATGGAAATAAGGGATAAGGTGACCGAGTATGTCAAGGAAAGAATTCTTGGCCTAAGGGCGACCAACCCTGGACAGTACCAGAACATTTCAGTGGTGCGAACCAATTCCATGAAGTACATCCCTAACTACTTTGGGAAAGGTCAGCTAAGGAAGATGTTCTTCTTATTCCCCGACCCTCATTTCAAGGAGAAGAATCACCGTCGCCGGGTTATTAGCCCTCACTTGCTTGACGAGTATGCTTACGCCCTCGCAGAAGGTGGCATAATATACACTATCACAGATGTTGAGGAGCTAGGGGAGTGGATGAAGGGCTGTTTGGAGGATCATCCAATGTTTGAAGTCCTTGGGGATGAAGAGCTGGAAGCCGACCCAGTTGTGAAGCTTTTGAGCTCAGCTACTGAAGAAGGGCAGAAAGTTGCCAGGAATGGAGGTCAGACTTTTCGAGCCATATACAGAAGAATTACACCTTGATGATTAATTTCTAAAGGATTTTCAAGTTATGTTGTATTGTGTTATCATGCTGGTTCCGTTGATGTTTGACATCCTGTTAGTCCCACGGGATCACCTTACTCGTAAGATTGCATATTGTTGTTGGCACCGTCTAAGAAATGTGGGAGGGAAGACGATAATGGCATATGATTCTATTTATTTACTGGTTCTTATGTTTATTACAATATAAAAAAATAAGAGGAAAAGAAGCATCTATGTAAAATCAAAGCCGTCGGAGTCGGTGTGAATGGTCCTCTCAATCACAGATCTGAGTTCATCCCAGTTGTTTTCATAAGTCAGCTGACTGTGGCCATTCAGATTCCAGAAGCCGGGATGTTCAAGGTAAGGCGCTGAAAATGATGGTTGGTAAGGATGGGCAATGGGATTGAAATGATTTGCTAGATACAAGGAGTTCCTTTCATCCACAAATGCATTGCCCATGCCAGCAGCGGCTATGGTAGATTCCTTCATTGAGTGGGCGGCCGAATCCCCGAAGCTCATCAACTTCTCGAAGCTGTATTCGGACTGGAAGCTGCTGTTGGTTTTGGTTTTGGAGCAGTAGTCCTTTGTCGGGCTAATATTCTCGAGGGATTTAGCATTTGGCTGATGCAGGCCTGGCGTGTACTTCCTGTGGGATGGTGTCCTCTTGAAAATCCTGCAGAGGGTCCATACTTCCTGTAGAAATATTAAAATGCAAATTTCTCATTGTTATATAGCTGTTCTTGGGAAGCTTCTGATTATCTGATACTGAAACAAAAGGACTTACGGCTTCCTGAGTGATGCTCATATTAGAATGCAAAGCTGGGCTTGCAGTATCCTTATTATAGTTTGCAGGTGGGAGTCTAAACTCGTGCATCATCCAATCCGTCTTGGTGCCTTTTCCTGCATTCCCGCGATAGTAAACCAGAGATTTCTTGAGGCCGATGCACTCTTGGGGATCCTTGGCCGCGTATATCGGCTTGTCGATCCCCGTGGCTTTCCAGAAACCCGAGCCTGTGACTCTGTTGGGCCTTATGCTGTTCCTGTACTTCCTTCCCCTCATGCAGAAGAAGTACCACTCTTTCTCCCCAATGCTGCTCACTTCTTTATTTTATAGTCATTCCCCAGCAAAACAAGTAGTCAACAAAGTTAATAAACAATTGCATCAATAGCACCCCAAGTGTTGCTGCTGCTCATCAGCTGCAACACCCTTTGAATAGAAGACCAAACATGAAAGTAGAAGACGAGCCAGATAGATATGTAAGATATAGCCTTACTTGGAAGATCCCATGGATCGTACTTGTAGATGTCGATCTGCTTGATGACTTCCACGAGCTTCTTATCCACCTTTCGCTTCAGATAGAACGACAGGAGCTCTTCGTCAGTCGGGTGAAACCTAAACCCAGGTAGCTTGACCGGCAAATCATCCTCGGCCTCCGCTTGTTCTTCCTCCATCTTAGTGTTCTTATTGCAGTAGCTCATCTTTGTAGTTGCCACCTCCATCTCCAGGCCTTCTTCCTCCCACCCCATTCCTCTACAATAAGGCTACAATCATGGAAATCTTCCAAGGAGAGAAGCTTTCTTTATAGTGTTGGAGAGACATGTATTCAACCATTCTTTCTTCCGCCATGTGATACCATTAAAACCATTTTTCGGTCAAAGTCAGCCTGCACAGACCAGATGGAAATAACAAATTAGAATGAGTCATCTAAGAAGCAATACGTACCTATCACATTTTCTTCTTCTGTGGACAAACAATGATACATCAGAAAATCCATAAGTCGCCAATAATTTAAGTTTCAGTTGAATAGTTCTCCACCCAAAACAAAATTAGGGTTTTTTTATCGATCTTATTTATTAATAAGATAAGGAGGACACTTTCAAAAAGAAGAGATGACAAATACAAGGTCGTATTCATGGCTAAGGCATGATCATCCATTTTTCTATTACTATCATCTTCATGTAGAAATATTTGTTAATTGAAAGGAACTGCTTGTCATGGAAGGCAAGGCAGACACCACTCCTTTTCAATACTAAATATTCTTTTTAAAAGAAGGGAGAAAAATCGATTGATCCCAGATTTTTTTTTCTAGATGCAATCAATTTTGTATGTCATTGATGCGGAATAGCTAACGTAGGATAGATTTTCGATGGGAGTTGAAATGGCACCCAAGGACATGGTTGAGGTAGGTTGGCCATGGAGACCACCATAAATTTTTATACCTTGCTGCCTAACTAAGGTGATGAAACATGATTTATCTTCATAGCTTTCAAAAAAAATATAAAATAATGTCGATGGGTAGGTCATTTATTATCATACTTGAAATTCTTTTAATTTTCTTAGGGCTTTGGTAAAGATTTGATTGTGTTTATAGTTAAAATTAAAGGAGGAAACTTTATGTTAGGAGAGACCACTCCACTCGCAGAAACTCAAAACTCTGTTCTTACTTGGGGGAAAATATTTGACAATCTAAACTCTCGTTCGTATTAGTTCTATAGTCTTTATTGTTTGTTAATCATCAATTAATAGGGATGTTGTTTGAGGAAACTTGCCAATAATTATGTTGGAGCAAAGGATAAATGTCAACCTAAAAACCAAGTCCATCATGATGACGCATTGAGTTTGATTTTTTCCACTTCTTTTTGTCCTCGTGCATGTGATAATGTCAAAACATAGACTCTCCATCAAGTGGTTTTGCACCCTAATGTAGAATATACACTGACACAACCACAAAATATTTCGCATACTGCTAATCAAAACATCTATTTATTTTATCAATTAGGTCAGTGGGATCCAAAAAACTGAGACTGCCCAGTATGGGTAGGTGCAAATCCGACACGTGACATTTCAAATAATCATCCCTCAAGTGTTGTTGGACACGGGTATAGTAGTCGAGATGGGTAGTACCCATTGGCATCCCTATGGTCGAGTGTGGAGTGATTAGAGAAAGATGCACATTACCTCATTGGACTTTTATATTTCATGTTCTATTATGGCATAATGCTAAACATGATCATATGAGTTTGGTTCCCATCATTGGATGAAATTGTTGGATCCTCTTGCACAGTCCATAGCATAACTGCACTTGTGATCCCATAGACATAGACAAGACAATATATGCTATCCGATTAAGCCATTTCACTACCAGTTCCAATATTCTCCAATTCCAACTTTTTATTTTATTTTATTTTATTTTATTTATATATTAAATTAATGTGAAATGAATCATATGAACATATATATATATATATGTTTGATGATGCTCTTTTCCTCCTAGATTTCTCCGTCCCTTTTCACGGAAAGAGTAGTGGATATACAATGGTACCAAAGGACTGCCATTAATGGGGAGAGAATTTTTCCAAGGAAAGCATTTAAAAGGCCGGAGTGGAGTTTGTGGACTTTGCTGAACCCTCCAATCTACAATGATATAAATTTGAAGTTGGTGGTCAATCAATTTCATGGAGATTAGGCTATCACCAAGAGCCACTTTGACTGAGGGTTTGTAGGCAAAGTAGAGAGCGGCTATTGACATCTAATCTAACCACAACTTGGATTGGATTGGAGCAAGTTGGGTGGTTTATGAAATTATTGATGGTCTATCCACAAAACTTCTATCTGTGAATGCATACAAAGTAACGCGTATATGTTTGATCGTGATGTAGTAAATTAAAAGTAAAGAATATAGGTGGGGGCGATTATTGTCCCGTCCGGACAATCCTTACCATGAAGTCAACATTTGAGGTCACAATTTGTGTTTTTCAAAGGTATTGTTGTAGTTTAGAATTTGAGATGTGGGAAGGCTCACAAGCCATCCATCCTGGTGCTCTCTAATAGTTACACTTGAAAAATCAATGTGTATAGATTGATTCATTTATAATTATATATCCAACCTACCAAAATTAATTAAGTCGACTATAAAAACAAAAATAAATAAATAAACTATATAATATGTCTTGCAAAAAAGGAAAAAATGACATCATAACCCATTTTTTTACCCATATTTAATTTAAATAATGGATTTTAGTAAAAAATAAACTAAAATTTAAATAAGGCCTGCAAGAAATATAAACGGAAAAGTCTTGGCTTGAAGTAAAAGTTTCCTTTATAAAAGGAAAGGTGGGCGGGCGGGTAAAGTCTTGAGAGCCTTCCTCTACAAATTGGAATAAAAGCTAATTAATTACCAAATATAAACATTAACATTCCCCAAGGCCTCGTACGTACGTACCTACGAATCTTCCTAACGTTGTGTCAACCGATGTCTGTACTCTATAGCCCACACGGTACGGTTTCGGAGTCATGGATGAATGAATATTCGGTACAATATTATGGAAGTTTATGTGTGTTTTTTTCTCAAATTGAGGATTTCGGAATTCAATAGCTAGGAGGTATTTAATAACATTTTAATTCCATAATTTTGATTTAAGAGAGTAATAGTTAATGAAATTTTTTTTAAAAAAATTGTATTATTTTAACTAAATTTAATGATTTATTAAATAAAAGTATTATCAACCATTAATTTATTTTAAAAAATATATAAAAAATAAAAAATAGAGTAATTTAATAATTATAAAAGCGAAATTCCAACTAAATTTATAAATCTTGAGGAAATGTGTTTCAGTGCAAATGTATGGTCTGGAACCAATGTATAAATTTACGCGTTTTGATATACACGAGAAGGTCTATTCTCATTACCGGCATGTATTTCTATCTTCGTAAAACACGTGCATGGAAAAAAAAAGGGGTCCAGCCTTCCAGACAGGCATTATTTTCTTGTCCACGCCTTCCTTATTCTGCCCAAAGAACTTGAAAACGTTAAAAAGAGCAGAAAGAGGGAATGTTGCCCTATTACTTTTCCATATACAAACAGCGTTATAAAGAATGAATCACTTGACCAATTGATAATATGTACCAACTTCTAATGGCTCTTAAACTTTCGGCCCAAAATGATCTAAGCTGTGACTAGAGAGAAAGAGGCTCATTCTATCAACTTTAAATCTTTTACAATTGGGCCCAGGAAAAAAGAAGAAGTGGCGTGTATGCAGACATACTTTTCATTAGTCCCGTGATTATCTTAGCTGGTTGGCATTCATCATAGACCAGACCAGACCAGACCAGAGTTGGGCCACCGACCATCATGCGTGGTATGCAATTCATTGGATTTTTCCAATCGGATGCCCCAATCAAACGCTCAGACAGACATATTGCTGGGTCTATTCATCGACCCATTCGTGGGCCGTGATCCACGTGAACATACATGTTGCCGTCTATCACTTTTTTTATAAAAAAATATATTATATAACTTTTTTAATATATGAACAAAAGTGAAGGGATTAAAATATTATTGGTCCACTGGTAAGAATCTAATCAAAGTGGACATATACATTATTTAATTAATAATAAAAAAGCGTGCATTATCTAATTAGATGAGGCCGAACAAAAAAAAAAAGAATATGCATATCCTCAGGCAGATCTTATCACAAACCTTAGCCACCACATTCCAAGTGTCAATCAAGGGTAAGATGACCATATTTCCTCAAGATTTCCTTTTTCCTTTTCTTCTTTTGTGATGATGGACTAAAAATAGAGTTTTGTCCAAATTAATATTTAAGTGTCTAACGTTTTTAATTAATATTGTTCTGTGTAATGACTTTTTCTTATTTATTTTTAATATAATATATGTTAAATATAATTTAAGCATTAATTCAGATGTAATAATTAAGTCTTATTATTATTGTATTGTACCTTAACCTTTGGGAAATAACTATTCTTATATATGTGCTAAAAAACCACTCCGATATGAAGCTGGGTGACTCCGCCTGAACCATCTCCTTCTTTAGGTGCTGCAGTCAGATTTTCAAACTTCAAAAACTGTAAATTGCGGATTTTGAAACTTAACTGTGTCACTGCTGTTTGCTTGATCTTGGCCACCAAATGTATTGAATGGATGACAGTGTAAGTAGTTAGCTAGTGACCACTCCTTTTGAACTTCGGTTGTCAATTCTTACTCTATTCCTTCTCATCTCCTTTCGTCACCCATTTTTTTCTTTTTCTTTTCCTTCTCCATCTCATCCTTCTCCGTGGAAGATCGTTTTTGACGAGAACTAAACCCATAAGCGGAAAAGGAATCCTTTTTCTGGGTACTTCTCGGACATGCCGGGAGCTCTCCTTTATGTGGGGTGCCCCAAAGGGAATGTCGCTGCTTCTGTGTTCGGATTCGAGGATGGGAAGCTCCGGAAGCGGCGGAGGGGTAGGCTGCCGGCGTGCAGAATATCGGTGGTGTCCAGCGCAGTGGCTAACCCTGCGGCTAGAACTTCGGAGGAGAGGGTCTACGAGGTGGTGCTCAAACAGGCAGCTCTGGTGAGAGAGCAGAAGAAGACGAAGAAGAAGACGGTGGACATGGAGGGGATGTCCAATTGGGATCTGCTGAATGAGGCCTATGGCCGTTGCGGTGATGTCTGTGCTGAGTACGCCAAGACCTTTTACTTGGGTAGTCATCCATTCTCTTCTTCTCCTTCAAATCTCAGATTAGATTGCTCTTCCTTTTCCAAATTCCCCTAGGTTTTTGTCCGGTAAAGAAACGAGCTTCCTTTTTGTTTTTCAATCATTCCCCATTCCTCTGCGAAAACGTTGACCAATGTCTGTATTTATGTGTATGGAAGTCATAAAATTTAATCATTGCTTCTTTTCTTTCCATCCCACTTTCTGATTCCTGTTTCTGGTAGCCAGTTAACGATTGTATGCCATAAAAAGGAAAGCAGCTGCTGAATTTACAATCCAAATTATTCAGGTACATTACTCATGACGCCAGAACGAAGAAGAGCTGTGTGGGCTATCTATGGTATGTTATCGATCTCGTTGTCAACTTGCATGTCACCTTATCTCTTTTTTTTTACATTGATGCTGATGCTGATGCAGAGGCACGAGGCTGTGCTTCTCCTCTACGAAGATCAATTAGTCTCCAAATGAAGGAATAAAATAGCATGATGGATGATCAAATGGGTTCAGTTTGTCCGGCGACTTCAGTTCCTTAAGCTCGGTTTTTCCTTGTCTCTGCAGTGTGGTGCAGGAGGACTGATGAACTAGTGGATGGACCAAACGCATCGCATATTACACCCAAAGCTCTCGACAGATGGGAGCAGAGGCTCAGCGACCTCTTCGAAGGTAGTCCGTATGATATGTACGATGCCGCTCTAGCCCACACAGTATCAAAATACCCAGTAGATATACAGGTACAACTACATGCTCTAGATATGAGCATCTATCTAATTGGCCGCAATTTTTGGTCTAGTCCGGTCTGGTCAACAAATGAAGTTCCCCAAGTTGTGCTAACCTATATTTTGTTTGAATTCCCTTTCTGGATTAGCCTTTCAAAGATATGATTGAAGGGATGAGACTGGACCTAAGAAAGTCGAGATACCAGAACTTTGACGAGCTGTATCTTTACTGTTACTACGTGGCGGGGACGGTGGGGCTGATGAGCGTTCCTGTGATGGGGATTGCACCTGAATCGAAGGCCACTACGGAGACTGTCTACAATGCTGCATTAGCCCTTGGGATTGCGAACCAGCTCACAAATATACTCAGAGATGTGGGTGAAGAGTGAGTTTCACTTGAAACCGTGGATTCCCGCTATTATGTTAAGTTTGTGTACCTCTGGATGTTTAAGGGAACGCAGTTGGTCCATCTTGTTCTGCGACGTGGAAACCAGACAACATAGTGATTATGAGCATTTGTAAGCTATATATTAATCTGTCTGGGCTTAATCGCCTGTTTGTCGATCTGTCTGATGCATGCAGTGCAAGGAGGGGAAGAGTGTACCTCCCACAGGACGAGCTCGCCTTAGCAGGGCTGTCGGATGAGGACATATTCCGGGGACAGGTGACTGATAAGTGGCGGAGTTTCATGAAGGAACAGATAAAGCGGGCCAGGATGTTCTTTGACGAGGCTGAAAAGGGCGTGGCGGAGCTGAACGCGGCAAGCCGGTGGCCAGTGTGGGCGTCCTTGTTGCTCTACAAGCAGATCCTTGATTCGATCGAAGCCAATGACTACAACAACTTCACCAAGAGGGCTTATGTTGGGAAAGCCAAGAAACTCCTCACGCTGCCCATTGCGTACGGTAGAGCTCTCATGGTCCCAACTTCTAAAGCGGCCGATCAGATGCGGAGTTGATCCAGAGCTCGAAAGCTCTTCTGGGTTCTTGCTCTTTGCCCTGATCCATATGATGACTTGATGCAGGACACAACCTCACTCAAAACATCTAAACTCTGTAAATGCTCTCTTTATGCCTTGCATTCATCTCTCCATCTTTTTTTAAGATTGATTTACACTAGCACCAGGAGCCGCGTAATTATTGTATTAGTGGATCATCAAACAATAAGACATATATGTTTTGACAGTTGAGATCTCCCATGCTCAGACCAGTGAACCAACTTCCACTCATGATTCAAATACAAGTTTCATCCTGATGTTTTGGTGACTTTTCCTTCTTGCAGACCGCTAATTATATGCACTAACAGATATAATATGTGCGCTCCTAGTTGGATATAAGGGATTGAATTCCGACTGGTGTAATTGGTAATGGTCAAACATCTTATAGAAGAGAACATAAGATGGGAGCATGAATGACATTGGTCATATCATGGCCTGCCCAGGCTTCTTAAAGGCCCGCCAGTGGACCAATTAATCTTGTGATGTTATTTATATATTTTAGAGGTATCAATTTAGTTTCTTAATATTATTTTTTAATAATTATATTCTTCAAAATATAATTTTTCTAATCATACACATCATTCTAATTCAATATAAAATAAACATAATTATAACAAAAGTAGATTAAATAATTGCGCCTACGTTGATAGTTTACAAGTGTGTCTCCATCTCAGGCCATAGTCATGTCGGTCCAAATAAACACGTAAAACTTTCTTTCATTCCGTGTTCACATTGCAGGAAAGGGCTCCTAGGAAAAAAAATAGAAATAAGAACGAAAAACAACACTTCAAGTCTATGTTTGATGTTCTTTACGTTTTTTGCTAATAGATCGATTTTCTACTTTTTAATCAATTGTTGTTGGTCGTCTTATTTAAAATTAATAGGAGTACTGTAGTGGTATAAGTGTTTAGTATATCTAATTAAAATTGTAACATTTTCAATATTAAAAATTAACTATATTTTATTTTATTTTATTAAATTTATTATCTTATTATCAGCACTAATCAAATCAAATTTCTTATTTTGAGTTCGGTATAAGTGTAAGTAAACTAACTTATACTATTATTCTTCTATATCCATAATTAGTTGAGAACATATATAATTTAAATTAATAAATGGTAAATAGTAAACTATTTTTAATATTATAAATATATAATAATTTTATGTTTTATCTAATACAATATAATATTTTCACCTTAAAAGTTGAATAAATTGTCAAATAAGGACAAGAAAACTGAGATACAAATTAACAGTACTTTCTAACAACTTTTTTTTACTACATTGATGTGATTTTATGTAGGGACCATTTCGTTTTCATTATTGTCACTTGAGTCTTTCTCATTGATTTTTGTATACAAATAGGGAGAGAATTTTGATTGGGGACATAAAAATAAAGCATTACGCGTGTTTTTCATGCTTATCAAATCCACTTATTCATATCAAGGGTCAATAATGCTAAATGAGACCAATCACTTCAAAAGAGATGGATCAAGGGCTAAAGGTTCAATAAGGCAATCAATGTACTCAAAGCCAAATACGGCCACCTAAGACCGACAAAAAAAACAAATCGATCAATGGTAAATGAGGTCAATAAGGGCTATGAGACATAAGTGCCATAGTAAGCAAGAAGGGTTGAAGAATATCAAAAGGGCTAAGGCCAACCAGCTATGATAAGGTTCTCGGCTGTTGACAGGATAGAGAAGCTCACCCAGTGACCTATTTTGGGTCTGAAAAATGAGATTGACATGCATAATTGAATTTTTATATGGTCGAGGATACTTACAATTACAAAGGTAGGATGTTTCCGCTTCCCTAATCCTCGCACAATTCTATCCTTAGCTTGATGAAAACACATTTCATATTATCAATCAATAGATGTACATGAAATTTCCATTATTTTGAAGCATATATTAGGAAAGTGGTACTTTCATATCCTTCTTTCCCTTGGAATTAGGAAACCCACGTAGGTACATGGCATTCTCCACATATATTATCAAGGGGCCTAGGCTTGAAGTACTTTAATCTAACCATATGGACACTCTAGAACTCTAAAGAACCAACATAAAAAAGAAACTGATGAAGGGGGTGAGAATGGAACTAACCAAGTCCATACTACATATTACTTTTGGTAGCTCGATTCCGTGTTAGGATGAGAAAGGTTGATGGTCTAGTTGATTGAACTATTCCCAAACCTCTGGCCAAAAAAGAACCATGGCCAACCCTAGACATTGCCTTTCTCAAGCTATCTATAGTTACCCACTCTAGCTATAGCCGTTGTGTGGGGAGGAGCTGGAAGGTGTTTGGCACAAACGCACCTAACCCCTCTGTGATTTGATGACCTTTTAGATCTGGAAGATGAACACCACAGTTTGGCTGTAAAAAGAAACAGAAAAAGGGTAGAATGCTAGGGCTCACATTCAAATAGAAGCAGCATTAAGAAAAGTTCAACAGTGATATAACATATATATATGTATAAGAGATAACCCTGAACTAATTCTTTATGTTCATAAGGTATAGTATTGGCAGAAGGGTGATGGAATATAAAATCTCCTCGTAACCTTATGAAATTGAATTTTTTTGGTTGAAGGAAGAGGTGAATGAAAAGTGGTGGTGAGTTTCAAAGTCATTATGATTGCTGTTTTATCTCCTAGATGGAGTCAAATTCCACCATATAGCACTAGCAGCATGTGGAATTTAATTGCTAGTTTGTCCTCCAAATGGTAAGCTATAAGGCGGCTAGCAGATATAAAAGAACAAGTTCCAAGGATTACAATATAGATAAGCATGAAGAACATATACCTACATAATTAGATTTTTTTTATAATGGAACATTATAGTCTATATATGTTCAACTTTATATATTAAAAAAATGGTATTCAACTTTACTATAAGTATTGAATTCCTTGATTCTCAAATAAAAAAAATTAAAATCGTCTAGTTTTCAGATACTATTGCCTAACAGCACACGTGATAGATGCTGCATAAGGTTGGTTGTGTAATTAGCATAAAAGTCACTATGTAGACTATGTGAACACATTAAAATGTGGCCAATTATTGCACATCCAAAAAGGAGCTTACTAGTTAGGGCATGGGCATCCTTGATCTCTCTTTAATAAGCAATTGGCACATTGAAAATGAGACCAACATAAATACGGCAACACAAAGATTGACGGTAGGTAGATGGTTAGGTGCGAGGCCAAAAGTAGGCACCGTCTATTATTGACATGAGACCAGACATGCATCATCTCTACCCAGCATTTAAAGGAAAGACTAAATAAATATGAGAATAAACCGATTTCATTTTCTAATTTTAAAGCGAGATCAATGGCACCATCATAATCTTATTAAGGGTTTTAACATGCCCTTTTATTTTTTCAAATTCTCTCTGATTTTCTTTCTGCCACAAGGCTGCATGCCCTTGATTTTCTTCACATGTGGCCAAAAATTCAAGAAGGGCATGTGGTGAATTCAGTAGGGTATCCAGCTAGCGGGAATGGTCCCGCGTGGATCATCATCCCATGTGAGATGGGCATTCGGCAAACTATTAATGGGAATGCTTCAGATCTCATCGCAACTTGCATACATTCATGTTTATGTACGACAAATTAATGCAGGTTGTGATTTGATTACGAGATTCCAAGATGATAATAATGCCAATACATGGATGGATATACCCATCATTTTTTATGTGAATGTAGTAAGGTAGCTCCTAGACCTTGGTAAATTAAAAATAATAATAATAAATCTCTAGCAAAAGACGTGGAGAATTACCCCCATAAATATCTAGAGGGGGGAAAAGATAGGGACATGAGTGTGCATGTGTACGATCGATGGACCGTTGAATTTGCATGCATTATTGCCCAATTCGATTTCTTGACTTTTTCATCATTCCAAGTGTTGGGCGGGGGACAAGAACTTCCTTCCTACTTCCTTCTCTTTGACCAACTCCCACCTTTCTAAGGTAGAATAAATCATTATCATTTTGGATGCCAATTGAAAGAATACATGAGAATATCTGCCCCATGGCCCCTCCCTCCAACCAGCCCCTGTGTGTGGGGAGGGAGGTGGGGTCGGAAGCCTCCGGCGAGCCTCCAAGAGGCTGCCAGAGGGAGAGGATGGCCATGTAAAATCAATTGCTACATGGGCCATACTTGTCCAAGGCAATGGTGGTGAGGAGGTCATCCTCACATACTCCCATGGAGGATGACCTGCTAGTTCATCTTTTCTTGAGTACATTTAGTGCTATAGCCTACCAGTTGTTAGACTTATAAGATGACTTGCCCCATTCTTCCTACTTTGACAATTGTTGGCCTTAACACTTATACAATCACCAAACTTGGCACATTTTGATTAATAGTATAACAGTTAATATCCGGTGAGAAGATGATTAATTAATAAGAAGAAGATACTTTCTATGAAGGGTCCTACTGCAATATTCATGCAAAATGCCATGCAACTTTTTGAAGTTCATATATATATATATATGCAAAAAGTTTTTTGGTCATTAAAATATTATTATTATTATTATTATTATTATTTGCACATTCCATTCGTGTCACTATGCATAGCCACACTTCTCTCTGTTTTTGGTCATCATTAATGTAATTTTCCTCCCTCCTTCTTTGTCCATCCGTCTCTCTTTCTCTCAATACCTTCCTCTCTTCATAATATATAGCTTTCTCATCGGCTCCCTCCAATCCCAATCTTCCTTTGCTTCATATCAAACCCTACTTTCATCTGCAACTATTGGAGAGCTTCGCTCTCTCATCCATCTCACATGACGATCTCCTTGTCGACGACGAAGAAAACAGCATCTCGCAGATTAACTTCAGTCCGTCAGTACAGAAAAACCGATCACCCGCGTCTTCGCTGGACTCCCGAGCTTCACAGCCAGTTCCTTGAAGCTGTGGATCTCCTCGGTGGAAAGGATAGTAAGTCTGATGAATGAATCTTTATGTGTATATATATACACACATCTGCGTGTTAATATCTTTTAGCCCTTTTCATGGCACGCACAGAACTCCCATCCTAATAAGACAACATTAATTGAAGAACATCACAACTGAAGCGAAGCAAAGCTTAGGGGAAACTGCAGACAAGGATGATTTATAATATTGTATTGAGTGTTGATTAAGAAAAATAGCTAACTAGGGTTCCGTTCGGTTTCGCTTCAGCTGCAACTCCAAAGCGGATTCTGCAGACAATGAGGACGGAAGGGCTGCGAATTTCTCATATCAAGAGCCATCTTCAGGTACGGCCATGTCGGCTAGCTCAATTCGTCAATATATTTCATTCATGAAGCTATACTAAGGATAGTCTTTGAGCGAATCCAAAGGGGTTGGGACTTCATAATCGACAACCCTTGTAGCACGGCATATTACTCGTCAGTACTTTTACTCAGTACATGAGTGTAGATGATCAAGAATCTAGAATTGTGTATGGATGCTCGATGGATGCTGATATTTGTGGTGCTGTTCTCGCATGGACATATTATATTTGTATTGATGATCAACAGATGTATCGAAGCAGTGGCAAGTACTGCAGTGAAAGTGGGATTGGAACCCATCCCAATCCAATGCTAGAGGATGGCCGGTACATCATCTCTTCGAACTTCCTTGAGATCGCCAGAAGTTGCCAGCAGCTTGGTGAGGAGATCAGGTTTGTGTGTCTATTTTAGCTCCCATTTCTTATTCTATGCAAATTAGGCAACATATTGGTCAATATGGTAATATCATTTAGTTTTATTGATCCCATCCAGTAATTTATTCATTTGGTCATGTTTTGAGGATAAAAAGAAACCTTGGGAACCAAACGGTAGATATAGATGGAGTGAAATATAATATATTATTTTATAACCTAATTAGCATTCGACTTTTTTTTAATAAAAAAATAATGATTTCCATAAAAAAATTGAAACGATTTTGCCACCGAAACTATAAATGAAGTATATTTTGAGATAAAAAAATGATCAAGTAAATTACATATCATTTACCAAAAAATGACATTTTAATATTAAATATGTTAAAAATATTCATTTGACACAAAATATTTTGGTTGAATTACGTTAATTACCAAATTTTTATAAAAATAATTAACGTTATTCCATGGGAAGATGATCATCCTGCCAAATTAAATATATTATTTTATATTCAAAATGTCTTATACATAATTCATTGAACTACGCATTAATTAGATCATTTAGCTCTAATACACGACTCATCATTTGCAGGTTTAGAATGGGAGATGACTACAGTGGCATGCATTTCCTCCAAGGAACTGCAGTGTCCTTTACAAACCAGAACTGGCCCTCGCTTAGAAAACAAGGGATTGACATTAACATCGAACTTCAGGTAATATATACACGTAGACATGTACAAATATATGTAGTCGATACTGTATCATAGTCTTCCATAATTAGTACTGTACTTCGATGAATACTGTGTTATCATGATCATACTTCATAATCCTCTGCGTTGTTTTTGTTTCCCTTTTCTGATGTTCACAGCAGAAAGAAAATGGGGACAACGAGGAGTGGAGCCAAAACTGCGAGCTTTCCCTGTCCTTCAATTCATCATCTTTGGGGCAAAGTAGAGAAGAGAAGGATCAGTCGTCATCTTGGGCACAGCATTTAGAAGATGGTCATTTCCTGCTGCCATCTCAGTCTGTCTCCACGCACATAAACTTGGACTTGAACATATAATCAGTAATTCCTTTTCTATATTCGCATACAGTCGAGAGATATAATGAACAAAGGGAAGCAACTTCTACTTTTAACTTACCTATAACCCTTCCCCATACTGCAAGGTCCTCTGTACAAACATACTAAGATCAAGATGAATTTCATCACCTCTTAGTTTACGCTCAGCCCTCCCTTGAACTTTGCCTGCACGAGGGAATGAACGGATCTCAAGACCGATCGTCTTATGGACAGGTTCTTTATGTATCTTTTTACTGCCTTTTTGCCAAAGTCTTCCGCAAGCCCTTGAGGATCTTCCCGAACCACACGAGGTTCATGACCAAGAGCACAAGTGGTACCCCAAACACTAAAAGCTTCCCAAAGTCTTGCATCTCCATAACCTGTGTTTGGAGATGAAAAATAAGTAGCAAGGGCAAAAATCAAGCCCAAAGTCAGTTCTAACACCAATGGAGATGCAACTATCATTGGTTTTCAACGTAAACATCAAAGCAGAGAATATTACCTGGTCGAAGTGCAAGTATATGTGGTAAAAAGCATATATGAACAAGAGGATTCTGGCGACCTGCACAGGAAGTCAAGCTTCAGATTGTGCATCAAAGAGGATCAGAATAGCAGTCTTAGGACACTGCACCGAAGAAACAATGAGCCACCCTAAATGTACGAACCAGCCAAGCCAAAAATATAACTACTCCATTTACAAGGTATGCTCTGGACCTCTTTAATCCCGCAGTGTCAAGGTACCTTAAACCATGAGTATACATATGTTAAGAGTCATTGCAAAACAAAGCCTGTAAATGCATACACTTCTGACATGAATATTACCATCTCAAGTTAATCACTGGAGTTGTGGTCTCTGAGATGAGAATCATAAAAGTATAGAGTTGCCCCTCCCCAGTTAGCATAGCATATGCTATTGCTGATGCAGATAGGAGATGATGGATTACCTACAAAAGGATTAATGTCATTACCATACAACCAGAATTCCCAATCCGTGACATACTCTAGAGAAAGCACAATATTCTACAAAGAAATCAAAGGGGATTTTAAAGATGATTGTGTTAGTGAACTTATAGGTCTGCATGCAAGAACCTCTACTCAGAAAACATGTATTCATGATGTTTCAACTTAAAAGCCAAAAGTAAGAACAAAATCCACAGAAAGATTCAGTAGTTGCAGAGAAAATTGCTTACATATTCCAGGCCGCCAAGAGAAGGATAAAACCAGACAATCATTACCAGGTCAGCAACAAAGTAACCAATAGATGCCTGCCAAACGGACATCACAAACTATCAGAATGAGCTTCATAGACCAAAACAAGACTGTATAAAACCATATTACAAAGGATGCATAGAAAGGTCCTTCAAAATGGTCTCCCTGCCAAAGTATTTCACAGACATTGGACAATCAAAGTGCAAAAATGATGCATCGAATGTCTAAATTTGCTTTACACATGCTCTTTATTGGAAATAAATTCACTCCAAAGTCTTTGACAATATGTTATTGCAACCTCCAAGATACAAATGCAATTCAAATATCACAAAACTTCTCAGAATGCAAATGCGAAGAAATAACTGCCCAGCGAACTTGAAAGGGGCTAACTGAAGAGAAGTCACCTTACCCCCAAAGTAGAAGTAGACAGGGAAGAACTTCGGTAGCTGATGTAGCCAGAAAATTCATTGTCAGCATAAAGATCTGACTGGAACACAAGGTACAGTGATATAGCTGTGATGAAAATGGCATGGACGGTGGATATGGCCCTGCAGTTATAATTTAATGAATATGACAACCTTAACATAGAGATTATAAAAAATGGAACCAATGCAAGTCATGGAATTACCGATTGTTCCACTCAACCCGCTTTATGCTTGAGAGGCTCAAGTAACTCTTGAAATACAAAGCACTGAGTAACTGGGTAAGGTCATATACCTGCAGTTAAAAAAAAAGATGCACATCAGGATGAATGAGAACAGTCAACGGTAATAACAGTAGACGTGTCTCTAGAATAAAGTGGTTTTTCATTTGTCTCAAACAGTTTCTCTGTGACCAGAACCACTGACATTCTTAGGAGTAAATATATAAATAAACGATTAAGTAGCACAGTGTTAGAGATAGCAATAAAACCAGAAAAAAGAAATAAGACTTATCAATTTGCAAGCAAAAATGCCACCAATAACAGAAGTATAGGGAACAAAAGTATCTGCCAAGAGATAATCCTTCACTAGCTGTTCTGCTTGGCTTTGATAAGATTCAACTGCCATATTGGCCCTCTTTGCACCCAGCACCCTAGCAATAAATAGCGTGCTTCACTTTATAGAATTACTCTTCCAATTATTGCGCTCCAGTTTACAATTTATTCTGCATATAATTTAAAGAAAAATCAGACAGCTGCTCAAATTTCACAATATCATTTTGGGCCAGCAGGCAGAGTCTGAAAGAACTAAGAGCAATCAGAGCTTCATATCATCATCCACGCAAAAAGGTAAGAATCCATTCCGAAGTTTTTGAAAATCAAGAGCAACAAGTGTGAGTTTTATTCAGATACCTACGCACAACTTATAGATGGTGGAGATGTCCATGATCACATTAAGTATTTATATTGGTCATGTTAACGCAAAACAATCTGCCTTGAATGGATTTGTCGAACAATCTCATTAATAGGCAACACCTGGTGAAAATTCGTCCTCCTTTTAGTCCGCCGATCAAATTGGCACCATTGCGTTGGAAGCACGCATGAAGAAAATTCAACGCATCCAATTAATCACAAACGATCACTTTATGGACGAGTCAGGAGACGCAAACACAAATAATGCGCGCCAACGCTCCAACATGAAGGATGCTCATCTAGACATGCAAACCATACTCAGCCAATCGAACGATTGAGCGCAGAGGTTTCTCCCGCCATCAACCAATCTGGAGATGGACAAATTCAGACGGAATGATCGATTAGCGCAATGAGCCCGCACGAACGGCTGACTAATCATGACACGTTAAAGCGACGCGCCTATGGAGGATATTGCGGCTTACCTGAGAAGCCGAACCTCGGGTAGGTTAAGCTTGCCGGAAACCGCCACAGGGAAGATGGAGAGGAAAAAAGAAGATTGATTGAGTTTTGAGAGGAGAAACGGGCTCAGTCGGATCCTCAGTCAGTCTGAATCCATTTATTTCTATATTTATTATTCGATCGCATTTTATTATATATTAAACAAAGTCGTCCAATCAAAACGAAGGGGCCGGATCCGAAGCACATCCATCCGACGTGGAGGTCCACGTGTTTTGTCAGTGGATGGATCAAATTATGTGGCACAAGTTTCCATTAATGACACTTGGCAAACAACACAGCCTCGTCAGACTTAAAGTTGAACAACAGGCTTATTGAGCAAAGGGATAACTAGTGATCCATAAGGCACACCTACATACATAATAGAAGTTATTCTTTTGGGCAACTCTTCAATAATAGTAAACTATACGACTTGATGACTACTATGGCGTAGAGCCAATTGATCAATGGTTCCCTTCGGATGGCAGATGGACGTGCCTACGATACTCTGAGAGTCCCCACGTAGGGAAGATGTTCCTGTATGCCGAGTAGTGGAGCATGCAGTTCCTCATGAAGACACCCGTCATTTCCTGTTGGTTATAGAGAAGACAAGGCAGTCAATAAAATAACCCAAGTTTTGGCAAGGCATATCTTCATGCCCATTTTTACTCATATCATCTAATAAAAGTGCACCTGCTGAGGGAAATCTCCATCTTCTAGCTGAGCGTTGATCAGTATCTTTGCACCGTGGTGGAGTGGCGTGGGATCTCTCTCGGCCTGACATAGGAGCATGGGTCAGATTTTGGTCCTGAAGAGTTTCTCTATTGAATGAATCAACCAAAAGATGCAGTAGAAAAATGACCTGCCCAGCATGAATCAAGCCCATCATTGCAATTGCCGTATGGATCAAATTGGTATGGCCTAGTGGTGTGTAAGCCTTTGTGGGACATGAGAGAGAACTCTCGCCCCAACCACCATCTTCGTTCTGCGTTTTCAACAGGAATTCAACACCTCTACGGACAGTCTCACAGTTGTAATACGTCTTCCCCACAGCTTCGAGACCCACTAGAGCGAACCATGTCCCATACACGAAGCATATTCCCCAGTTTCCGTACCTTCGTGATTTCATTCACAATTGCAATGTTAGTTTATTTCTCAGAACTTAATAAGGAAAAATATTACACACTATCAAGAAGTACACCATGAGCCGTCAGGATTTTGAGTATCTTGTATGAACTGAGCGGCATTCACGAGAAACTTATCAATTTCCATTTTTCTGTGACCCGGGAACAACTTCCTGAACAAGACCAGTGCTTGTATACAAGATGAAGTGCACTCCACATACCTGTTATTGAGAATTACATGAATAATACCAGTAACCCAGGAGGAGAAATTGAAACTACAAAAAATATTTATGGAGATGAATCAAGTCAACTTACTCTTCTTCTATGACTAGACCCTCTAGAAACTCCACAGGATTAAGCAGCTGTACAAACACCATGATATTGTAAGAAGATAAAGTATATTATAGATTGTAAGTAGTGATAATTTTATAATCTTATAAATCTACCACACTTAACACTTATCTATATTGAATGTGATCATATTCTTAACGATTATAGATATCTAAATGCATATTATGTACCTCCATCCAAGACCCAGCTACTGGTGGCTGCCAAGCTGATACACCGCCCTTCTTGCCCTGAATTAAGATAGTTTCTCTTTTAATATGCAAAATAATAAAAGCATGTTATGAATAGGAAGCTCTAATTCTCTATAGAATTTTGTAATAAGTTATTGAAATTCACCTGTAGAGAAAGTATGACATTGATAGCATCATACATCTTCTCAGGCTCCATTTGCTCACCAACAATTTCTGGTGGCATCGTAGAAAAGTGAAGTATACACTGTAGACACAGAAAAGTCAAGCACGATTTATGGTTTTTTTAGGGTTTTTTCTATAGCATAAGTTGAAGAAGAGAATAAATTCACCTTCAGACTATGTGCTGTGCAATCAGAGACTTGCCATCCATGATCCTTATCAGAGAAAGCCCATCCTCCTTTGGAAATATGACGGAACATTTTCCTGAAGTTACCGGAAGGATTGCAATCAACCTACCAAATTATTGTAATTTGTTAATGATAATGTTAGCTTGAAATATAGCATATCCAAAAAGGAAACTATATCCTTCAACTAACCTGAGATTTCTTCAGGAATTCATGTCCTTTCTTGAATACAGGGCCTAGATCATCATGAAGGTTACTCACAAGCAAACATTGAAGGCTCATGCCACAGTCCCAAACTTGACTGCCCAAGCTCTGCATCTTGATTCCATCTTCTCCTATCCACACATAATCTGCAATTCGAGACAAGTGCTTCTTGAAAGCTTCACCGTCTGGATCTTCATCCCAACAAGCAAGCATATTTAATGGCTGCAAATTTTGGAAGACTGAAGTTATAATGTGTTCGAGGAGGCCATATTATGTTGGAAGGGATCATTGAACTGTAATACTACCTTTTCCACACAGCCAATGGCCATGTATCTGCTGTTCTCATCTTCATAGTGAATGTGCTCCATTGTCTTCTCAAGAGCCATCTCCCTAATTTTCTTGAAGGGCCACATTGAAAGAAGGGGCTCCGTGCCAAAGTACAAGGCATCCCACATGAGCGTTTGAAAAGGTGTGTGTGGATAGTGTGTATCTTCCTGAACCACAAATCCATAGCCGAGTGATGAATTTTGCTCTCATGATTAGCAAGATTCACAACCAATCAAAAAAGCAATACTCGTACCTTGGCACAAAGATGACGAACTTTCCACCATTTGATTTCTTCGTAAGGTTCATTGTAAATCTCTCGCCTAATCTGCTTAATGAGGGGCGTGATGGGGCCAACAAACTTCTTACCATACAAGTAGGACATTGGCATATACGTCAAGCGACAGTAACACAACATGTCATCTGCAAAAAATAATAATAATATAATAAATAAATTATATAACAGGCAAACAATACAAACAAATAAATGCAGACTCCCAGTCTCGTATTTTTTTATGAAGTACAATGTAATATCAACCTGGCTTCATGATGGAAGGGAATACCCAAAACTCAGGGGGCATCGGGTGGCACCCTGACCAATCGTAAGCACCGATTATCTACCAAATGAAAACAAAAAAATAAACATGTTTGACAGAAAGACAATAATTCCCATAATCTATAATTAAGAAAATTGTGGAGCAGGATAAACATACTGCAAGCCATGTCTTCCCCCAAGAAGAACTAGCCATAGCACCGCCATGATCAAGAATCCACTTCCTTCCTCTTTTGCAAGCGTTGTCAAGACCTCCACCAGGCCCTTCGCCGAGAAGACGCATGCATACATAGTTGAGGACTGTCGCCATCATGGTGCTGTGCCCCTCAATGTGCAAACCCCAACCTCCATCTTCGTTCTAAACTACCAAAGATAAATTTTTTATATTAAAATTCTACCTAATAACTTACAAGCATCTGAATAGTGAGCGAGAAGATGTTCAGAACAAACAGGATACTGGTTATCCGGAAAAGGACACATCGGAAGATTGCAAATTACAACTGATCTAATGGTATAATATTGTACCTGGTGATAGTAAATGTAACGGAGGATCTCCCTGCGATGCTCCGCGTGGAAAACAGTATTGAGATGCCCCGTAATGTACAGGCACATGACCTGCTATTCCACAATTTGGATAAATGATCATACACCAAGAAAATCGGTATTTCAGACCTCTTAGGGGAGGAAATGTGCGGTAGTAAGTGATGGAGGCTCACCAGAGGAGGGAAATAGAAGCCTGGTCCAGCGTTCTCGGCAGGCCAGTGGCCGTGGTCGGACTGCAGGGCAGCCCAGAAGCTGACGCATCTCTTCACAGCGGCCGTGGCCTTCTCATAAGTGATCTCCTCCCCGTCCTTGATCTTCACAGGCGGGATCGTCTGCTTGAAATTCTTCTCCCTCAGAAACTGAAGCCAAGTCACAATCAGGGAAAGAAGTCAACTTATTGAGTTGGAGCTCTCGAGTTCCATCCAGTAGAGGCATTGATTAAATTTTACAAAAAAAACTATCTCAAGAAAAATAGTGCTGCATGAATATTTATGGATTTAATAACAGAAATGAAACGATGGTGTTGAGAATAGATTCCAAGCCGCCGTGCTGCCGGAGCCGCTGCCGCCGGTGGTTGGGGACGGGGAGGTGAATGGATTCGAGGAGAAGGAGAAGGGCAACGCGCGGGCACAAGGCTCGAGTTGGATATTTTTTCCTTTTACATCTAATGGCAGACACGAACCAAGTTTTGGCCTACCATTCCAATCTTATAAATAACATTTCTTTATTTTATCTAAAGTGGCATCTATTATGAACGGATAGCTTGATGGATATATTATGTATGTACTTACATATTACCTGAAACCGCCAGAAGAGGTCGGAGTCGGCGCGGACCTTGAAGCGGTTTTCGTAGAAGTTCTGGCGAGCGGCCTCGATCTCGGCCCGCTCCTCAGGAGTTCCGGCGTCAGGGTCAAACTCCCATGTCTGTCTCCCCGTGAAGTTGTTCAGGCTGAACAATAACGGATCCCTCTCGTCTCCTCCCAGCTTGAGCTTCCACATCCTGATGAGAACACTGCAAGTCTGCAATATATATATATATTACCGTATACCCATATATAATGGATACTCTCACTCTTTTTACACTTAAAAGCACATCTATTTATGTCTTGGATTTGGAAAACGTTCTTTTTCGATCAACTGTTGGAAAAGTCGACATTGTATCCTGAATAGGTTTCACTTTCAGTTTTCGTGCTGAACATACTTATGCTACTACAGAGAAAACAGTAGAATCCTTCTAGCATAAAAAAAAAACATTTCTTCAGCTGCCTACTAAACTTTCTTCCATGAAGATCGGGCAGTAATCTACCAGCTGATGTAAAACAGAAATAAAACGTTACATGCTGTTGTTGGTCGAGAGCAGCACGTAATGTATAGTAGACTTGCGTGCTTTGTCGATCAGATAGGGAGAAGACAAAACAGAAATGTTGTGTTTGTCGTGGTAAATAGTTGGAAGGGGGCCTTGCGCATCTATATTATATATAGGCTTCTCTGGGCTTGGAATTTTACTAATTAATATATTATCAATTTTAATTTGGTTGATTTTGTTAAATATGATGGACCTAAAATTCAAAATAATTAAAAGAGTGTTTACATATTATATTACAGTGATATAATACAATTTCTCAATTATTAAAACGCTATAAATTTAATTTATTTCATGAGATTTTATCTATTAATCATTTATATTTATTCTATACTATAAATATATACAATTTCTCAATTATTAAAACGCTATAAATTTAATTTATTTCATGAGATTTTATCTATTAATCATTTATATTTATTCTATACTATAAATATATAATTATCCATAAATAGTATGTTATATTATTCATGAGAGAGGAATGTGAATATTATAGAATAGATAAAGGGGGAGAGGCAAGCACGTAGACTCACACAAATTAATCAACTTTTTTTTTCCATTATAAGTAAGATATGGAGTGTCTAAACAAGTGTGTCCATGTGAGAAATTAGCAGCACTAGTAAAAAGTGAACACAATCATTGTTCACTAAAACAATACCGGGTGCTCTCTCGACCAATGTCTCCAAAGAAATTATTGCACTGACAACCATCATGGATGGACATGGTTGTCCATGTGCCATCTGCCTCAGACAAAGGAGTAGGGTCCAATGGAATTCCAGAGTGAATTATATTGGGCACAACTTGACTGCCCACTAGAATTCATCCTTGAGACCATGAACCACCATCATTTTCACTTTTCTTATCCACTGCTTATTTGTTGAATAAAGAAGTGCATTGGCTACCTTACCCGCAATCTAAGTATTAACAACTATCTCCATCAATTACTGAAGTGAATATTTAATGATCCCTTTGCATTTTATTATATATTAAGCAAAGTCATCCAATCAAAACGAAGGGCCTGATTCGAAGCACATCCATCCGACGTGGAAGTTCACGTGTGTGATATAGGAAACACCAACCGCATCCTGTTGTTTTATCCGTGTACGGATCAAATTATGTGGCAATGCTGAGTTGTCCAGTGTCCCACTTTTATTTCCGCACACTATTCTAATGCTTTAGAATGCACAAGTTTCCATTAATGACACTTGGCAGACAACACAATCTTGTCAGAGTTGAACAACATGCTTATTAAGCAAAGGGATAACTAGTGATCCATAAGGCACACCTACATGCATAATAGAAGTTATTCTTTTGGGCAACTCTCCAATAATAGTAAACTATACGACTTGATGACTACTATGGCGTAGAGCCAATTGATCAATGGTTCCCTTCGGATGGCAGATGGACGTGCCTACGATACTCTGAGAGTCCCCACGTAGGGAAGATGTTCCTGTATGCCGAGTAGTGGAGCATGCAGTTCCTCATGAAGACACCCGTCATTTCCTGTTGGTTATAGAGAAGACAAGGCAGTCAATAAAATAACCCAAGTTTTGGCAAGGCATATCTTCAAGCACACTTTTACTCGTATCATGTAATAAAAGTGCACCTGCTGAGGGAAATCTCCATCTTCTAGCTGAGCGTTGATCAGTATCTTTGCACCGAGGTGGAGTGGCGTGGGATCCCTCTCCGCCTGAAATAGAGACATGGGTCAGATTTCGGTTCTTAGAGTTTCTCTTTTGATTGAAACAACCAAAAGATGCAGTGGAAAAATGACCTGCCCGGCATGAATCAAGCCCATTATTGCCATTGCCGTATGGATCAAATTGGTGTGGCCCAGTGGTTTGTAAGCCTTGGTGGGGCATGATAGATAACTCTCGCCCCAACCACCATCTTCGTTCTGTGTTTTCAACAGGAATTCAACACCTCTGCGTACGGCCTCACAGTTATAATATGTCTTTCCCACTGCTTCTAGACCCACCAGAGCAAACCAAGTCGCATATATGAAGCATATTCCCCAGGTTCCGTACCTTTATGATTCCATTCAACATTGCAATGTTAGTTTATTTCTCAGAACTTACTCGGTAAAAACATTACACGCTATCAAGCAGTACCATGAGCCATCAGACTTTTGAGTATCCTGTATGAACTGAGCCGCATTGACGAGAAAATTGTCAATTTCATGTTTTCTGTGACTCGGGAACAACTTCTTGAACAAGACCAGTGCTTGTATACAAGATGAAGTGCACTCCACATACCTGTTATTGAGAATTACATGAATAATATCAATAACCCAGGAGGAGAAATTGAAACTACAAAAAAATAAATTATGGAGATGAATCAAGTCAACTTACTCTTCTTCTATGACTACACCCTCTAGAAATTCCACAGGATTAAGCATCTGAGCAAACACGGATGATATTGTAAGAAGACAATGTATACTATATCAAATGAGGGTTTGCATAAATGGTTAAATAATATGGTGAATCATAGATATCTAAATTACCTTCAACCAAGACCCAGCTAGTGATGGCTCCCAAGCTGATACACCGCCATTCTTGCTCTGAATTAAGATAATTTCTCTTTTAATTTGCAAAATAATATAAGCATGTTCTGAATAACAAGCTCTAATTCTCTTTAGAATTTTGTAATAAGTTATTGAAATTCACCTGTAAAGAAAGTATGACATTGACAGCATCATACATCTTCTCAGGCTCCATTTGCTCACCAACAATTTCCGGAGGCATCATAGAAAAGTGAAGTATACACTGTAGACACAGAAAAGTCAAGCACGATTTATGATTTTTTTAGGGTTTTTTCTATAGCATAAGTTGAAGAATGAGAATAAATTCACCTTCAGACTCTCTGCTGTGCAATCAGAGACTTGCCATCCATGATCCTTATCAGAGAAAGTCCATGCTCCTTTGGAAATATGACGGAACATTTTCCTGAAGTTTCCGGAAGGATTGCAATCAACCTACCAAATTATTGTAATTTGTTAATGATAATGTTAGCTTGAAATATAGCATATCCAAAAAGGAAACTATATGCTTCGACTAACAAATCATACCTGAGATTTCTTCAGGAATTCGTGTCCTTTCTTGAATACAGGGCCAAGATCATCAGTAAGGTTACTCGAAAGCAAACATTGAAGGCTCAAGCCACAGTCCCAAACTTGACTGCCGAAGCAAACATCTATATGTCTCTTTGATTTGGAAAACGTCCTTTTTTTGATCAAAACTTGGAGAAGTCAACATTGTATCCCAAATAGGTTTCGGTTTCCGTGCTGGAATATAATTTTTCACTGTAGAATCCTTCCGGCAAAAAAAAACACATTTCTTTGCCTGCTACTAAAAGGATGAGCAGATCATTGATAACATATTCATCTTTCTTCCGTGAAGATCGGGCAGTAATCTACCCGCCCATGTAAAGAAGAGGGCTATCTAGCTACCATAGACGAACATCCTTATCTCCACAACGAAAACGTTGTAGGAGGGATAGAGAGCAGCATGCAATGTATGGTAGACTTGCCTGTTTTGTCTACCGACGAGAGAGAGAAACAATGTAGTAAATGGTGGAGTGAAGATTGTTCTGAATATTGTGGTGAAGGGTTGGGCCAAGGCCATCTATATATAGATGATTTTTCATGTGTAGAGCTGGTGGGCAATTTATGAGTAAATAATCCCCAAATTTCGCAAAACAATCCCTCAATTTCAAAATATTACGTGAACTAATTGTATTCATATGTTTCCCTTAGGGATCTCAAAGGAGTTTTTGAGAAAATTCAAGTTTTTAAAAATATTTTTTAAGAATTTTTAAAAATAATATCGCAACCCGTTCCTCTTAGGAGTGGGTGGAGTTCAAGTGTTTAATCCTCATTTTTCATCTAGATTTTTAATATAAAATTTAAATTAGGCTACTAGTATGAAATGATAGAGATAATAACATTTTGTTTTATGTAAGCTTAGAATAGCTTATTACGTGTATGATTGGGATGTGTTGGGATAATTTCTCTATACATAAGTAATGATATTCCGGTATTGATATTCCGGTATTGGGGTCGAAGGTAAATAGCATTTAATCAGGATAAAAATGTATAAATTTTTACTTTAATAGTCGGTAAAAATATTTCGAGCTAAAAGTGAGTGCTGGGCGGTACCTGCGAATGTATGTTGTATTCCTGATTAATGATGTGTTATTTGTTAAAAATGCCTAATATAAAAATGAGAAAAAATATTCTAAAAATCGAATTTTGATGAGAACTTATTTTAAAAGAAATGATATATCTTGGCACAATTTAAATAAATCTATTTTTCTTAAAAACTTACTTCCAACCACTATTAAAACTCACCCCTCTTTTATATCATTTTTAAAGTGTAATAAAACATGATAAAAGAAAATATGTATTCTATTATACTTAATATCACTTTTAAACTTACATTTTTATTGATTTATGTTATTAAACGTAATAAGATTTGAATTTTACCTTAATTCTCTTGATTAAAAGAAAGAAAAAGTGCTATTAAATCAAAGGAACGCGCGAGTTAATTACGAAAATCTGATCAAAACGACTCGAAACGTAACAATTTTAGTGATATAAGAGTAAAGTTCTCTTAAAAATATTATCAATACTATTTACTAATATTAACAAAATCTTAACTATGTTGTACGAACCAAACCCTTACAAAAGATCGTGAAAAAGATGCATACCTCGAGAGAGGAATCGGTCAAATCGTGTAAGAAAATCGAGCTAATTTACAAACCCGATTATTTAGGAATACGTGATCTAAAAAGTTAATAAAACTTTTAAAAAAATTTAAAATAAATTAAAAATAAAAACTAAATTGTTTTAGATGAATGTAATCTCATCGGAATTTATGTGGCTAGTGGGTATCGAAGCTGTGGGGAAGACGTCTTACAACTGCGAGACTGTCCGTAGAGGCGTTGAATTCCTGTTGAAAACGGAGAACGAAGATGGTGGTTGGGGCGAGAGTTATCTCTCATGCCCCACAAAGGCTTACACACCATTAGGTCACACCAATTTGATCCATACGGCAATGGCAATGATGGGCTTGATTCATGCCGGGCAGGTCATTTTTCTACTGCATGTTTTAGTTGTTTCATTCAATAGAGAAACTCTTCAGGATCAAAATCTGACCCATGTTCCTATGTCAGGCCGAGAGAGATCCCACGCCACTCCACCGCGGTGCAAAGATACTGATCAACGCTCAGCTAGAAGATGGAGATTTGCCTCAGGAGGTGCACTCTTATTAGATGATATGAGTAAAAATGTACTTGAAGATATGCCTATGAAGAACTGCATGCTCCACTACTCGGCATACAGGAACATCTTCCCTGTGTGGGGACTCTCAGAGTACCGCAGGCAGGTCCGTCTGCCATCCGAAGGGAACAAATGATCGATCGTATCTACCGCATGGTAGTTGTCAAGCCGTGTGTAGTTTACTCATTCGATATGCTCAAAAGAATAACTGTTGTTATGTAAATGTGCCGAAGTGGATTGGTTTCCTTTAGAAAGTGTGCACTTTTTCATTTATTTTCTGGATTTCAGGTAGGAGATGTGTGGGCTCTCCTAACGAATTTGAAGATTTTTCTATCAAATTTCTCTATTAATATTTTTTGAGAGGGATATTGTAAAAATAAAAATATTTAAAAATTATATATTTAATTTTTTATTTAATAGTATTAATAATTGTTTTATTCTCAACTTTTTCGGGTTCACTATCAAAAGTGCGTGTAACTCTTATAAGTTCGAACCAATTAAAATTAATTTTTTCGCAAATTTTTTTCGCTTTTTAATTTTACATTCCGTTACTTTTTTCAATATCTTTTATAACCAGTTTAATTCTTTTCATTACCATTTATTTGATTTAATTCAAAATTGTATTATTCTCTCATATTTATTCTATTTTTAATTCCGATTCAACTTAATTTTTTAAACTAATTTTTTCATTGTTATAGATACAATATATTGAAAAATTACTATATAATTTAAAAATATTTTAGGAGGGTTTGAAAAGTTTTACGTTTTTCTTGGTAAAATATGTTGTAACTTTTGTACTTTTCTACTTGTAAGGAGTCAGTGTTTTAGGTTGCAATTTAATTTATTATTATTACTCTCTTCCACTAAACTAACATTTAGTTGTGTGTCTCCCATTTAATAAGATGAATGAAACAAATAAAAAATACTAAAATAATATATAATTTATAGTAATTACTCTTAAAATTGTCATATTTTCATTTATATTCTAAAAAAATACGACATATAAAATGAATAAATATAAAATTAACGTACACTAAAAATAGAATGTTGATTCTATATAAATATTGCTAAATCAAACGTTAACTTTCACACATCTATACTAAATCATATTATAATTTAAAATGTGTTGTTTTAAAATGGTTTTCTAAGTTTATCTATCCTATACCAACAATTAGTTGCTCCTATATTTTAATTAGGCATGTGAATGGGATCCGAGATTCGAGTTTCGGGTCCTACCCGACCCGATGAATCTCGGGTCTATTCGGATCCGTGCTCGGTTTCGGGTCCATAGATTGGACCCAATTCTCGGTCTCGTATGGTTGGTTTCTGCGGGCTTGAATCAGCTTCAAATCCAGAAAAGTGGATTCGAGGTGGGCCTACATTACTTTTAAATTTTTTTCACTTTTTTAATTAAAATATATCGTTTAATTAAATTTAAGAAAAAATATTAGAAATTTTTAATAAAAAATATTATTTAAAAATTATTCTATTTTTTTATTATTAATATTCTCATATTACTATATTTTTTCCTTTATTAAGCATTAATAAATTAATTTTTCTTTATTATAACATAATATATTTATAAATATTTTATTAACATACTATATTACTTATTTTTCTTTTATTAGATCATAATAGATTATTTTTCATTTCTTAAACCCTAATAAATTTATAAATACTTTAAATAATTACAATAAAAAATTTTATATTATATTAAGTTATATTTCTAATTAACTGTATTATTTAATTATATGTAATCTATATTTAAAATTTTAATATAATTAAGAAATTTATAATTTATTTTTAATTAAAAAATTAAATTTAAATTATATAAATAAAATTATATATATCAATAATTATATAAAAAATGTAAAATGAATAAAAAGTGTTAATATTTCCTTTTATTTTTATTTATATAAATGAATATTAATATTTAATAAATTTTATATTTTTTATTATTTATAAATTAAATTTAACATAAAATTATAATAGTAATTTATTAGGTAAAGGAAATCTAATAAATATTTTAAAATTTGAATTTTTAAATAAATATAAAATTTTTTATATATTCTAATAATTTAAAAAATTTTATTTTTAGTAAAAAATATATATTAAAAATATAAGATAGTTCCGACTCGTATTCAAATGTACCCGAGCACTAGGTTCGGATCCAACTTCTAAACCCGAGGCTCAGGTTCAATCGGGTGTTTGGTACAACATACCCGAGATCAGGTCGAATCTGGGCCCAACCAAGTATACCCCAACTCAAATTTACTCGAGTGCGGGTCTGCTGGGCCTAAGCTCGGATCATGCACGGATCCGCTAAAACCCGCCCCGACCGAGCTATTGACATTCCTCCCAACGGCCGAAATAGCGGGTTAGCCTCTTGGCAATCCCTTGACCCCGCAATAGGTTGGAGATGGGAGTCTAATTGAGTGGTCTCACTAGAGCCATCTGAATCCAATAAGCACGCTGATAAACAAACGTTATCTCATGTGATGATAATGATATATTTGATAATTGGTTGATCAAGAAAGATTACAAATTTCATCACAAGTGCCATTACTCATTGTCCAGCTTTTCTCAATGCATGCATTGATTACTCCCGCCAAAAAAGCACAAGACCCAAGTACAACTTTCATTAAATAAGCCCACATGAAAAGATTACCAAAATAGGCAAAAACAATCGTCAACATTGGCTCCTATACACAAAATCCAAGTCCTACCCACTTTTTTTTTCCCATAAGTCATATGCTCACTAATGTTCTCAGCTGATTCCGTTCAATTAGGAAAAAAAATTATTGAATTAATTTCAAGTCAATAATACATTGGGCTAATGTCCCAAAACTGACAAATAATAATCTTATTTATTGTGAAATAATATTGAAGATATTGAAAACTAGTAATGGACATGCATATCATATGATATGTGCGGTAAACAAATGCAAAATTATATTAACATGCAAATATTGGCAATCATTGGGGTTAGAATTGAATAAAGGAAATGCAAGAAATTATTAAATATTCACTTTAGTAATTGATGGAGATAATTGTTAATACTTAGATTGCGGGTAAGGTAGCCAATGCACTTCTTTATTCAACAGATAAACAGTGGATTAGAAAAATGAAAATGATGGTGGTCCATGGTCTCAAGGATGAATTCTAGTGGGCAGTCAAGTTGTGTCCAATATAATTCATTCTGGAATTCCATTGTCTGAGGCAGACGGCACATGGACAACCATGTTCATCCATGATGGTTGCCAGCGCAATTTCCTTGGAGACACCCTTGTTGATCGAGAGAGGAGCACCGCGTATTGTTTTAGTGAACAATGATTGTATTCACTTTTTCCTAGTGCGGCTAATTTCTCACACACATCATCAAAAAAAGACTGCACATCGACATACTTTTTTGGACACTCCATATCTTACTTATAATAGAAAAAAAGTAGATTAATTTGTGGGAGTCTACATGCATGCCTCTCCCCCTTTATCTATTCTATAATATTCACATCCCTCTCTCATGAGTAATATATTATAGAATAATTATCTATTTATCGTATAGAATAAATATAAATGATTAATGGATAAAATATCATTAAATAAATTAAATTTATAGCGTTTTAATAATTGGGAAAAAATATTATATCACTGTAATATAATATGTAAACACTCTTCAAGTATTTTGAATTTTTAGGTCAATCATATTTAACAAAATTAACCAAATTAAAATTGATGATATATTAATTATTAAAATTCCAAGCCCAGAGAAGCCTATATATAATATAGATGCGCATGGCCCCCTTCCAATTATTCACCACCACAAACACAATATTTCTATTTTTTCTTCTCCCTATCTGATCGACAAAGCACGTAAGTCTACTATACATTACGCGCTGCTCTCTAGAGCAGCATATAACGTTTTATTTCTGTTTTACATCAGCTGCTAGATTACTGCCGGATCTTAATGGAAGAAAGTTTAGTAGGCAGCCGAAGAAATGTTTTTTTTTTTATGCTAGAAGGATTCTACTGTTTTCTCTATAGTAGCATAAGTATGTTTAGCACGAAAACTGAAAGTGAAACCTATTCAGGATACAATGTCGACTTTTCCAACAGTTGATCGAAAAAGAACGTTTTCCAAATCCAAGACATAAGTAGATGTGCTTTTAAGTGTAAAAAGAGTGAGAGTATCCATTATATATGGGTATACGGTAATATATATATATATATATATATATTGCAGACTTGCAGTGTTCTCGTCAGGATGTGGAAGCTCAAGCTGGGAGGAGACGAGAGGGATCCGTTATTGTTCAGCCTGAACAACTTCACGGGGAGACAGACATGGGAGTTTGACCCTGACGCCGGAACTCCTGAAGACGGGCCGAGATCGAGGCCGCTCGCCAGAACTTCTACGAAAACCGCTTCAAGGTCCGCGCAGACTCCGATCTCTTTTGGCGGTTTCAGGTAATATATCCATCATGTCATCATTTCATTTCTATTATTAAAAAAACCACACGCACCGTGGAATAAATCCATAAATATTCATGCAGCACTATTTTCCATAAATTTTAATCAATGCCTCTACTGGATGGAACTCGAGAGCTCCAACTCAATAAGTTGACTTCTTTCCCTAATTGTGACTTGGCTTCAGTTTCTGAGGGAGAAGAATTTCAAGCAGACGATCCCGCCTGTGAAGATCAAGGACGGCGAGGAGATCACGTATGAGAAGGCCACGGCCGCTGTGAAGCGATGCGTTAGCTTCTGGGCTGCTCTGCAGTCCGACCACGGCCACTGGCCTGCCCAGAACGCTGGACCAGGCTTCTATTTCCCTCCTCTCGGTGAGCCTCAATCACTTACTACCGCACATTTCCTGCCCTAAGAGGTCCGAAATACCGATTTTCTTGCTGTATGATTATTTATCCAAATTGTGGAATCGCAGGTCATGTGCCTGTACATTACGGGGCATCTCAATACTGTTTTCCACGCGGAGCATCGCAGGGAGATCCTCCGTTACATTTATTATCACCAGGTACAAGATTATACCATTAGATCAGTTGCAATTTGCAATCTTCCGATGTGTCCTTTTCCGGATAACCGGTATCCTGTTTGTTCTAAACATCTTCTCGCTCACTATTCAGATGCTTGTAAATTATTAGGTAGAATTTTAACATAAAAAATTTATCTTTGGTGGTTTAGAACGAAGATGGAGGTTGGGGTTTGCACATTGAGGGGCACAGCACCATGATCGGGACAGTCCTCAACTATGTATGTATGCGTCTTCTCGGCCAAGGGCCTGGTGGAGGTCTTGACAACGCTTGCAAAAGAGGAAGGAAGTGGATTCTTGATCATGGCGGTGCTGTGGCTACTTCTTGGGGGAAGACGTGACTTGCAGTATGTTTATCCTGCTCCACAATTTTCTTTTTTATAGAATATGGGAATTATTGTCTTTCTACCAAACAAGTTCATTTTTTTTTGTTTTCATTTGGTCTTACGATTGGGCAGGGTGCCACCCGATGCCCCCTGAGTTCTGGGTATTCCCTTCCATCATGAAGCCAGGTTGATATTGCATTGCACTTGCTTCATAAAAATATGAGATTGGCAGTATGTATATACTTGTTTGTATTGTTTGCCTGTTATATAATTTATTATATTATTAATTTTTTTTTGCAGATGACATGATGTGTTACTGCCACTTAACATATATGCCCATGTCCTACTTGTATGGTAAGAAGTTTGTTGGCCCCATCACGCCTCTCATTAAGCAGATTAGGCGAGAGATTTACAATGAACCTTACGAAGAAATCAAATGGTGGAAAGTTCGCCATCTTTGTGCCAAGGTATGAGTGTTGCTTTTTTTATTGGTTGTGAATCTTGCTAATCATGAGAGCAAAATTCATCACTGGGCTATGGATTTGTAGTTCAGGAAGATATACACTATCCACAGACACCTTTGCAAACACTCATGTGGGATGCCTTGTACTTTGGTACGGAGCCCCTTCTTTCAAGGTGGCCCTTCAATAAAATTAGGGAGATGGCCCTTGAGAAGACAATGGAGCACATTCACTATGAAGATGAAAACAGCAGATACATCACCATTGGCTGTGTGGAAAAGGTAGTATTACAGTTCAATGATCCCTTCCAACATAATATGGCTTCCTCGAACACATTATAACTTCAGTCTTACAAAATTTGCAGCCATTGAATATGCTTGCTTGTTGGGATGAAGAGCCAGACGGTGAAGCTTTCAAGAAGCATTTGTCTCGAATTGCAGATTATGTGTGGATAGGAGAAGATGGAATCATGATACAGAGCTTCGGCAGTCAAGTTTGGGACTGTGGCTTGAGCCTTCAATGTTTGCTTGCGAGTAACCTTACTGATGATCTTGGCCCTGTATTCAAGAAAGGACACGAATTCCTGAAGAAATCTCAGGTATGATTTGTTAGTAGAAGCATATAGTTTCCTTTTTGGATATGCTATATTTCAAGCTAACATTATCATTAACAAATTACAATAATTTGGTAGGTTGATTGCAATCCTTCGGGAAACTTCAGGAAAATGTTCCGTCATATTTCCAAAGGAGGATGGACTTTCTCTGATAAGGATCATGGATGGCAAGTCTCTGATTGCACAGCAGAGAGTCTGAAGGTGAATTTATTCTCATTCTTCAACTTATGCTATAGAAAAAACCCTAAAAAAACCATAAATCGTGCTTGACTTTTCTGTGTCTACAGTGTATACTTCACTTTTCTCTGATGCCTCCGGAAACTGTTGGTGAGCAAATGGAGCCTGAGAAGATGTATGATGCAGTCAATGTCATACTTTCTTTACAGGTGAATTTCAATAACTTATTGCAAAATTCTAAAGAGAATTAGAGCTTGTTATTCATAACATGCTTATATTATTTTGCAAATTAAAAGAGAAATTATCTTAATTCAGAGCAAGAATGGCGGTGTATCAGCTTGGGAGCCATCACTAGCTGGGTCTTGGTTGGAGGTACATCATATGCATTTAGATATCTATGATTCACCATATTATTTAACCATTTATGCAAACCCTCATTTGATATAGTATACATTGTCTTCTTACAATATCATCCGTGTTTGCTCAGATGCTTAATCCTGTGGAATTTTTAGAGGGTGTAGTCATAGAAGAAGAGTAAGTTGACTTGATTCATCTTCATAATTTTTTTTTGTAGTTTCAATTTCTCCTCCTGGGTTATTGATATTATTCATGTAATTCTCAATAACAGGTATGTGGAGTGCACTTCATCTTGTATACAAGCACCGGTCTTGTTCAAGAAGTTGTTCCCGAGTCACAGAAAACATGAAATTGACAATTTTCTCGTCAATGCGGCTCAGTTCATACAGGATACTCAAAAGTCTGATGGCTCATGGTACTGCTTGATAGCGTGTAATGTTTTTACCGAGTAAGTTCTGAGAAATAAACTAACATTGCAATGTTGAATGGAATCATAAAGGTACGGAACCTGGGGAATATGCTTCATGTATGCGACTTGGTTTGCTCTGGTGGATCTAGAAGCAGTGGGAAAGACATATTATAACTGTGAGGCCGTACGCAGAGGTGTTGAATTCCTGTTGAAAACGCAGAACGAAGATGGTGGTTGGGGCGAGAGTTATCTATCATGCCCCACCAAGGCTTACAAACCACTGGACCACACCAATTTGATCCATACGGCAATGGCAATAATGGGCTTGATTCATGCCGGGCAGGTCATTTTTCCACTGCATCTTCTGGTTGTTTCAATCAAAAGAGAAACTCTAAGAACCGAAATCTGACCCATGTTTCTATTTCAGGCGGAGAGGGATCCCACGCTACTCCACCGCGGTGCAAAGATACTGATCAACGCTCAGCTAGAAGATGGAGATTTCCTTCAGCAGGTGCACTTTTATTACATGATACGAGTAAAAATGTGCTTGAAGATATGTATGGGTTATCAAATCATTAAAGTCTTTTACCCTCTGCCTTGTCCGTAAACAACAGGAATTGATAGGAGCTTTCTTCAGGAACTGCATGCTCCACTACTCGGCCTACAGGAACATCTTCCCTCTGTGGGGGCTCTCAGAGTACCGCAGCCACGTCCGTCTGCCATCCGAAAGGAACAAATGATCGATCGAATCTACGGCATGGTAGTTGTCAAGCCGTGTGTAGTTTACTCATTGGACATGTTCAAAAGAATAAATGTTGTTATGTAAATGTGCCGAAGTGGGTTGGTTTCCTTGAGAAAGTGTGAACTTTTTCATTTATTAGTGGACTTATACGAGGCTGTGTTGTTTGCCAAGTGTCATTAATGCAGACTCGTGCATTCTAAAGCATTAATTGGCTAATGGCGTGTGGCTTAAACATGTACTGGTTAGTCAGTTGTTCCTATATGCTCATTACGCTAATCGACTATTCCGTCTGAATTTTTCATCTCCTAATTAGTTGATTACGAGAAACCTCTCCACTCAATTCTGTAAATAAAAGTAGTAAGTGTTAGATACATGTGATTTGGAATAAGAGTTTTTGGTTTGTTTCAATGGGGATAATCCTAATTATTATAAAGGTACGTATAAAAAAGTGATATAAAAATAATTTGAGTAGAATAATGCTTATAATTGTAACGAATTTCGGTAAATTGAGTAGATAAAATAAAACATACATATAATACTAATTTGGACAAGAAATCATCTTATAAAAGAATATTACGTGTCTACAGTGGAAGGAAATAAGGTAACTCATTTTGTGATATATAAGTTGGGTTAAGTGTTAGGAGAACTAAAAAAATGCATAGGATTATGATAACCCATATTGATTATAGTGCGAGATTGAAAATATAGATAAGTTATTAATCAGGAAATTAATGAATACTTAAGATCAGGTTATTTAATTATAAAGAATTAATAGTAATCATTTAAATTATAAGTGAATTAAGAAAGAATGGTGTACAAAGAAAAATAAGGTAAACTTAGTCAAAATTCGAATATTATGAATCAAGAAATGTGGATAAATTAATTTTAAATATTTAAATTTATATGAAAAATAAATAGTAATAATCTATTAACCATCTAAAATGTAACACTAGCACTTTCTAGGCTCGAATGAATGAAATAATTAAATGTGAATAACTAATATAATTTTGAATTAAAAATAAAACTTTAAATTATGAATGAAATATGAAACTAGGGAAAAAATTTTAAATAATAGAAAAAAGCCAAGATTTAGAATCGAAACTCTAGATAACAATAGAATATGAGTGGTAATTATGAGTGAGAATTTTGTAAGTTAGAAATTTAATTTATAAATAAATAGTAGAATTTAGTAATATTTAGAGAATACTCTAAAAAAATACTAAAAAAATCATAAATAAAGAGACGGAAAAAACAAACTGAAAATCAATATAAAATGAGACTTAACTAATTTATAAAAAAATGCTCTGATTTTTAGAGAATTTATACCACTAATAAAAGAAGAATTAGGGTACAATCAATGGATAATATCAATAATAATTTTTAGAAAATTTAATTGGAGTAGGACCGGTTGGGACCGGTTGGGGGTAGCCAAATGCTGCTAATCAAGTGAGATTCCCGCTTTAACCCAATTGCTACTTATTTTTTATTAACTTTCTAATTAAGTCTGATTAGAGTAATTTTAATTAACTCCAATCAAACTAATTATAGGACAGTTGGGAGGGGACATTTATAGTAATTTTTGGAGATAATTTTTTGATGGATTAAAAGATATATAATAGAAATATTTAAAAGTTATGATAACCAAATTTAAATGGTAAAGTGCTAAATACCTGCACATCAATACCTGTCATCATTCACGCATCAGAATGCCTGATGTTAAGTTCAACCTACCAGAAAAACCTGGGGATGGCAGCAGAGGAACATGGGGAATCAGAAAATATCATGTGTTTCTCACTTCTTGGCAGAAGATGACACAAGTGAGAAAACGAAAGGTACTGATCGGCGGTGAAATGGGAACTGAGGAAGCGAGCCACATGGTTTATGTGATGGTATGCCGGTGGCCTGCCACGTAAGTACGCTCCCTATTGAATCAAAGAATGCACCCCTTCATCTGATCAACACATAGGACATGGACCAGTCCATGTTCTTGACATCAAATTGAAAGGGAAATGATAAATCCCTTAAATTAATGGCATATTGTATCTCAACCAAAGATTCCTCCTCGGGTGTTTGTTGGGGAGTAGAGGGGGTGCCTCCTATTAATTCCCCCAATTCTGAGTCATAAGAAAACAAATGCTGTTGAATTTTCCCGTGGAATTCTTCTTTTCTGCCACTGGATAGGATTTGGGAACCTTTAATAAAGAAAGAGATTCATTCTTATCTAATGGGGATGTCGAGATAGGATAATATAATTACATGAAGTGCATGCTTTCTTAGTGCTCTCCCTCTCTCTGATTTACCCTCGTGTGTACGAGAGTTTGCTTGACAACAAATTGTAGATATATCAAAGTTTCTTGGCTTGCACCAAAACCCAATGCATCCTCATACCATATATATAGTATTGATTGAAAAGAAAGATTGATTGAGAAATCTAGCAAAGAAGGATCCTTTATAAGCTATATTACAAGGTGTATTCCTTTTGCAAGGCTCTGACATTTTGTGTGTTTAAGTTAGCAATTGTCAGACATGGGCTACATGTATATCATTTGATAAGATGACATACAAGACTAAGATTCGCCGTATGTCATTTGATAAGGGCCCTAGCTGAAGATCCCGGAGAACTTCCATGACTTCACCGGAGCCCCTGGATAAGGTTCCATCCCCATTAGCATGGGACGACTCGGGCTGGGTTTCGGCCCTAGATGGACATACTGATGGACAGTCCTTCCTTTAGCCATTGACCTCTCGGCCTAGAAAGGACATGTGCTCCTTTCCTCAAATAAGCCCACATAAAAAACTTTCCAACTTCGCTTGGTATCCAAAGTCCAAGTCATAAACACTTTTTTACCACCAAGTCTTATTCCTATATAAATATTGCCTTGCTTCCAAATCAATAGTACATCCGGCTACTTTCTTTAAACTTACGGCTAATAGTATTTTATTTATATTAAAATTATATATAATAAACAAATAAACAATTATATTAACATGTCTATTTTTTTGTAAAATTTTAGGTCTAATTTTTTAAATTAAATAAATTATAATTTAATATTTAATAAATTTAATGTTATTAAAATTTCAATTTAATGAATTTTTTATATAAACTCTGGGGAGGGCAAGTAAAGTACCTCTTGCCTTAATTAGCCCACGTGACAAAACTTGCTAGCATGGGCTAATAAAAAATTGTTCAAATTGGCACACTACACGTGCTCTCATCAAATTACACTGAAGTATGAAGAATTTAATGCTGACTTTCCAAAATTGGTGTGAAATAATATTGAAGATATTGTAAATTAATAACCGATATATATATATAGTAAAAAAATCTAATAGTTATCCATGAATTAATAAATAAGTAGTTGCACTATATTTTTCGAACTAACAGTTGGGCGGATGGTTGTGGAGTTATATATATATTAGTTTATTTTTTTAAAAAAAATATATGTTAAAAATATAACATTTTCATACACATATTCTTAAAAATAACTTTTTAAAATAATAATAATATAATTTTGGATATTGTATATGTAAAAGAATCTCTACCGTTGAAATAATTAAATTACTATCCATTGGAGCAACGGTCAAAACGGGCACAAGTTTAATTCCGTTAAAAATTTGATAAGTAATAAAAAAATTAAATAAATGGTAAATTGTTTAATATAGTTGTGTGAATTAGATTTTATTCAATTAGTTCTTTTGATTTGTTAATTTTTTTTATCAAATATACTATTTTCATGAGTTACTTCTAATTTATTATATATATTCAAAATAGTTTTACAATTTCTCATTATAATTTTTCGACACCCTAATCAATCACTAAAGTTAGTTAACTTATTATTACTTAGCTATTTTGACGAAAGTTCTTCTCCACTTATCGTTGATTAATTGTATATGTTATTATTAAATTAGTTAATATTTGATAAATTTAATTTTATTTGTCACAATCCCATTGGTTAGTATTTGGTTACAATAATTTTATTTTGTGTGATTATTGACCAATACAGTTAATATGGGTTTTGTTGAACTAAAATAAAAAATTGATCGGATTCTACTTGTTTTTTAAAAATTAAAAAAATTTAAATTTATATAAATTTATTTTTTACACACTTGTTACTTTAATTTCATAAATTAATATTTTTAAGTAAAGTAAAAAAATTAATTTTTGAATCAATTATTCTAAGTTTATCCCGTATCAACCTAATTTAAGTTTGATTTACATTAAATACGTAGGATTCTAATATCAAATTTGGTTTATAATTAATTTATAATATTTTTAAATTATTATTGATAATTTAAAATTTTTAAATGTACTATTTTAGTTTATTTTTACCGATTCAAGTTTACTTTAAATTATAATTTTCTATAAAAAGATTTTAGATACTTATTCTCTCCTTTATTATTGTAAAAACTAGATTTACAATTATTTACTTACTTTTAAAGAGTTTTATTATCTAAATTTATTATATTTTTAAAATTAAAATATTTTTATTATTTACAAAACTTGTATTCTTCTATAATATTCTATTTATATTTTTATAATATTATCCCCATTTATATTTTCTACTTTAGTTCTCTATTAAATTCATATTTTAGATCTCGAAAATCTTATTCATTCCCTTCACTACTCTTACTTTAAGGGCATTGTGGAGCATAAAATTCCTTTCCTAATACTTTATTGTACTCTCATGTTGTTATTGGGACTTTTTTTTTTATTCTTGATAGAAGTTCTCACATGGATGTTGTCTGCTCATCTAGCTGATCTAGTACATCTCTAATCACATTCTCCTATTTTATATAATCGTTCTAATAACATGTATGGATCCTCCATTTCGTTTTTCACTTGTCTTTTATTAGCAAAATCTTATTTACTCTTAAATTTTTTTATCAAATCTAAGATTTTAATTATCTAATTCAAATAGCGCATATATATATATATAATTTTCCTTATTTGTTTGTGGGTACTTCCTGCAATTAACTTTAATTTCTATCCAACCCGTTTTTAACTTCTGAGACGCAACTTTTCGATGGGTACTACTTTACTTTTACCCATTTTAGGTAACATCCTTGTCTCTTGGCAAGTAAAGTACCCTTGCCTTAATTAGCCCACGTGACAAAACTTGCTAACATGGGCCAATAAAAAATTGTTCAAATTCGCACACTACGCTCTCAACTAATTCCACTCAAGTATGACAGAATTTAATGCCTTAATTCCAATTCAGCAATAACTTGGTTGACTTTCCAAAACTGGTGTGAAATAATATTGAAGATATTGTAAATTAATACCCGACATATATATAGTAAACAAATCCAATAGTTGTTCATGTATTAATCAACAAGTGCACTATATTTTTTGAACTAATAGTTGGAGCTCATGGTTGTGGAGTTATACATGTATTAGTTTGTTTTTTTAAAATATATGTTAAAAATATAACGTTTTCATACATATATTCTTAAAAATAACTTTTTAAAATTATCAACCACTCTAATTTTGGATATTGTATAGGAAGAGACAGCTCTAAGGAGGTGGTACCAGATGCAACTACACTCATTTCAGGAATCGTATAGGCTAAGGACAATAGGATAAATGATTTGATGTTCCCAAGTAGTAGAAGAAAGTTTTCCACCAACTAAAGTGAAGTACATTATTGATTAATGGGAGAATTCATGGGGATATTCAAGAGTTTAGATGTATCTCTCCATATTTTTACCATTTTTTATTAGCTTAATAAAAAGAACACAAAATTCGAATGAATCCCATTATGGGTTTGGTAGTTCTTCATAGCAAAAAAAAAAAAAAGAGCTATGCCGAGAGAAATAATATCTCTAAATAGGACTATAACATTCTTTTAATTCAAGTATGAACCAAACGTTTTCAATGTAACTCCAATAAAATTATTAGCTTTTGGTTATGTCTTAATTAAGTTTTAAATCCATTGGACAATGTAAGCATATATTTCAACATCATAATTTCATAAAATTTAATTGATTCAATTGAACTCGAAATTGAAATCGATTTCGAATCAGAAATAATAAAAATAAACTATAATTAGAAATCGAATCGGATTAAAAAATTATTCAAATTGAAAATTTTAAATATTTAGTAAAATGATTTAAATTGCTCCCAAATAACACAATTAATGGGTAATTAAAGATTATAAACTATTTAATTGTAAATTGATTTAAATCCGTATCAAACTGAGTATTGAAAAACTACACAATTTCTTTTAAAAGTTGCAAAAATGAAAAAAAAATATAAATTGTTCGTCTTAAATTATAGAAAATTAACCAAAATTTTTTAGAAAAATAAATTAAGTAAAAATTGGTCGAATTGGATTTAAATAGATTAAAAATAACCAAAATTGGTTGAAACATATGAAAAATCGGTATGGAAAAACATGCGCCACACGTGCTCGTCCCCTTCGCCTGACCAAAAGTCCGACAACCCGAAAATCAATCCGATTTCTTGCGCCACAACAATAAACTCACCACCAATGAAAATAAATTCTTGTAAGCCACTTGGAGCTATGAATTAACAAGGAAAAACTAAGGTGAGATAACCCTTGAAGTCGGGGAGACGACTATATACTCTCTTCGGCGGCTTACTAGAATCCTCTCTCGACGTGAGCTTGCTATGCTTTCCGGTAACCCAACAAGCATATACCATAGAATATTTTCGACTACTAAATCGAGTTATTCAAGTTCCATTAGAACTCCACTTAAGCCATCATTTAATTCGCACATACATACAACCATCCTTTATCTATTAAGTGATCAAATAGTAGTAGAACATACCCTTAGAGGCTACTAAATAGTGGCCCGAATGGTCTTTACTGTCCATCCTGTTGAGAGGTCATAATCTTCACCACATATTTTATATGAGCACAATTGCCCACCCCTTAGACATTTTCAATTATTTTGTCCGCTATTGAGTGACGAGATCTCTACTGTCACACCGACCCAATTTGGTTGAAACCCTATGAACAATCTGCCACTCTTTCAAGTATAAAATATAATCATTACTGTGGCATCGACAAGAGTAGGGCGTAATCTGAAAGTATTTAAAAATATATTTCCAAGTAATTATCTTTTTTCCAAAAAGTATACCTGAATATGATTAATGCATAAAACTTATCAATAAGTTAGATCTCCACCCGCATTCCTAAAAATCATGTGATGAAGAAGTCATCACTTGTCTTATCTTTCATAAAAAGATTTTTTTATCAATTTCTTAGCTTATTTCATCAAGTTTCGGGTAGTTACCTTCTTAGTTGGAGGGATTTAATCAATTAAATCTACCGGGGCTTGTTTCATACACAAACACCCATATATCTTCATTGGTTCCTCAAATTTTCATTTATTGCATTAAGGTCCCCCAATTCATCATAATTTGTACAATTACTCTCCATTTGGAGTTTCATCAAATTTCACCCTAAGCACTTCGAATTTACTCCCATCAAACCTTCTTTCATCTCCCTCATACTCTTAGGATTGATCCAAGCTTTAAACTAATCATTTTGACCTCGTTTAGCCCCTGATTGGAGCTTTGCCAAAAAATTGCATAAAAGAGCAATTTACAGGAATCTACGACCGAGAAAGATAGGGAACATTCCATGTGACCTCACTCGATTAGGCACCACTCTAATCGGTTACCGAAATTGCCTAAAACTCAGACCAAACTATCATCCTAAAACTAAATAGAAAATTAAAGTTGTGTTTGAATTGATGAATTTAATGGGGAGGGGTTTGGAGGGGTGAAGATATAACTTATTTGGTAAAAAATGGGGTGAAGATATAACTCATTTGGTAAAACATGGAAGGGTTTGGAGTGGTGTAAAATCACCTCCAAACCACTCCCACCCCTCCATTTATACTACAAAATACCTCCAAAAGTGGGGTAGATAGGGTAACTTGAGAGATTGTATTATTTATTATTTAAATTATTTTAATACTCTTATTTATATTTTATATTATTTATTTTTATATACTTTAAATATATTTATATATTAATAATATTTTATATAAAATTATATAATACAAATATTATAACTAAAAAATATTGTATAAAATATTTTTAATATAATTTAATTATATATAATAGTTAATTAATTATTTAATTTAATTAAAATAATAAATTTATCTTTTTAATTTTTTTTATTAATAATATTTCTGCTCACTTCATCTTCATCCAAACGATCAATTATTAAAAATTTTTAACATCTCCAAATCTATTACTTCACTTTTTCTCGGAATACCACAAAACATTTTATATTCATATTCATGTGAATTACTCAATCCAAATATAGCTTAAAAAATGAATAACTAATATTGGATTGGCTTACTTTAGATCCTTCCGGAGCCACAGTAGAGGAAGAAGGGAACGTGGAACAACTTGGGAAGTCTTCCCAAGTCGACTTTGTTGTCGGAGAGGGTTGGGAAGTCTCGGGAAAATAGATGCTTTATTTTTTGTGTGGGAGATGTGGACTCTGGAGTGAGTTCTTTCATGTAGAGAAGACTCGTATAAAACTTTTAAACTATGGTCAGACTTCTTTTGTGCACTATATAGCTCGATTTTAAGCTCGAAACTCAACTCACTCGAAAAGAGAGCTATTAACTTTAAGAAAAGAATCCAATGAACAGAGCAGGAGATAAGAGCTAGTTTTATATGTGAAACTCCTTAAATTGATAATGAATTCATTGCGGTGAGATTGGTGAGATTAGTGAAATTTGGTGACAATTTGTCTCACTGTCATAGCTAATAATAATCGTTAAAAACTTTTCGTATTTATTTTGGTGAATTTATCATGTTTTTTTATCATTATTCACTTGGAGAATATGAATTTAGACGTGCACGAGATGCCACATAATACATAATTATTGCTGACATGATCAATTAGCTAGATTAAAACGAGATGCCACATGATACACAATTATTAGCAGAGACATGCTGATATGATCAATCAGCTAGATTAAAACATGCTAACTATATTTGTTGTCACATGTTACTTAACTATTAGTTGTACTTGTCTTATTAAGTCATTTTCTAACTACATAATTTATTTTGGTAACATTTAGTGATTAATTGTATTTAAATGATTTGGTTTAACTACTGCCATTGTCATTCAACATACACTGATTGATAATAAATGTGATTTATTACTTGATGACATGTACGCCTTGACACGCGACGTGAAAAATTGGTCACATTATCACGTGCAGTAATTGATTGGTTACAACTACTAAAGTGGCGTTTGGTTTCCATCCATTTACTACCACTTTTTAGACTGATTTCTAATAAATTTTCTAATTATTATAACCAATTTCAGTATTTTTTTTATATGATTTACCAAAAATTCGATCGTTTATTGTTTTATTTTATTTTTTAAAAATTATTTAACTATTTTCTTAATTTTTAGAGGAAAAGAATTATATATGTTCTGCTAATTCCAAATTCATTTTTAATTCTCATCCCCTATCAATTATATCTTCTTTGATTTAATATTTTTCAATTCTCGCCGCATTCCAATATTTCACCCCATGATAATATATAATTATTTTTAAATTTTAGACCTCTTTTAGTTCTTTCTTTTTTTTTTCTTCTTCTCATTTACCATCAAAATAAGCTCCTTAATATTGCATACACTTTGGTAAAAAAAATTTCCTGTACAATTGAAGTTTTGTAAGTGGACCAATAATTTAGGAGCTTATTTTTTAAAATAAATTTTAATAAACTCTTATATGCTCCAAATAATTTAGGTAGAAGAAAGTAATACTTATAAAAAAAATGAGAAAATAGATTATAGCGTGCCTAATTTAAATTTTATATAAAAAATATAGATGAAAAATGAGGATGACAAAACGCTTGAACTCCACCCACTTCCAACAACATGCCCGAACCTATTTGGACATGTCCGTTCTCTTTAACCCCTACACCACCGGTTCCTATATTATTTCCAAAAATTCCCCAAAAAAATATTTTAAAAAAATCTTAAATCTTCTCAAAACTCATTTGGGATCCCTTAGGGAAACATATGGATACCATTTGTCCACTTAATATTTTGAAACTAAAGGGATTGTTTTGGGAAATTTGGGGATTATTTACTCATAAATTGCCCACCACCTACCAACATTGAAAAATCATCTATATATAGATGGCCTTCACCCTTTCCAACCCATCACAACAATAATCAGAATACTTCTATCTTCACTCCACCATTTACTTGAGTGTTTCTTGGTCTCTCTCTGGTGGGTAGACAAAGCATGTAAGTCTACTATAAATTACGTGCTGCCCTCTATCCCTCCTATATAACGTTTTATTTTTGGAGATAGGGATGTTCGTATATGGTAGATAGATAGCCCTCTGCCTTACATCGGCTGGTAGATTACTGCCCGATCTTCACCGAAGAAAGATGAATATGTTATCAATGATCACCTCATCCTTTTAGTATCTGGCAAAGAAATGTTTTTTTTTGCCACAAGGATTCTACAGTGAAAAATTATATATATAAACATACTGTTGATGGAAAAAGAATTTCCAAAACCAAGACACATATAGATGTGCTTTACGTGTAAAAAGAGTGAATGTGCATCCATTATATATATATAAGCATACTGTAATATATATATATATATATATTGCAGACTTGCAGTGTACTCATCAGGATGTGGAAGCTAAAGCTGGGAGGGGACGAGAGGGATCCGTTATTGTTCAGCCTGAACAACTTCACGGGGAGACAGACATGGGAATTTGACCCTGAGGCGGGAACTCCAGAGGAGCGGGCCAAGATCGAGGCCGCTCGACAGAACTTCTACGAAAACCGTTTCAAGGTCCGCGCGGACTCCGACCTCTTCTGGCGGTTTCAGGTAATATATAAGTACATACACAATATATCCATCATGACATCATTTCATTTTTGTTATTAAATCCATAAATATTCATGCAGCACTATTTTTCCTTCACATGGTTTTTTTTTGTAAATTTTAATCAATGCCTCTACTGGATGAAACTCAAGAGCTCGAACTCAATAAGTTGAATTCTTTCCCTGATTGTGACTTGGCTTCAGTTTCTGAGGGAGAAGAATTTCAAGCAGACGATCCCGCATGTGAAGATCAAGGACGGTGAGGAGATCACGTATGAGAAGGCCACCGCCGCTGTGAAGCGATGCGTCGGTTTCTGGGCTGCTCTGCAGTCCGACCACGGCCACTGGCCCGCCGAGATCGCTGGACCAGGCTTCTATTTCCCTCCTCTGGTGAGCCTCGATCACTTACTACCGCACATTTCCTCCCCTAAGAGGTCCGAAATACGGATTTTCTTGCTGTATGATAATTTATCCAAATTGTGGAATCGAAGGTCATGTGCCTGTACATTACGGGGCATCTCAATACTGTTTTCCACGCGGAGCATCGCAGGGAGATCCTCCGCTACATTTACTATCACCAGGTACAAAATTATACCTTTAGATCAGGTGTAATTTGCAATCTTCCCATGTGTCCTTTTCCGCATAACCAGTATCCAGTTTGTTCTGAACATCTTCTCGCTCACTGTTCAGATGCTCGTAAGTTATTGGGTAGAATTTTAACATAACAAAATTATCTTTGATGGTTTAGAACGAAGATGGAGGTTGGGGTTTGCACATTGAGGGGCACAGCACCATGATTGTGACAGTCCTCAACTATGTATGCATGCGTCTTCTCGGCGAAGGGCCTGACGGAGGTCTTGACAACGCTTGCGAAAGAGGAAGGAAGTGGATTCTTGATCATGGCGGTGCTGTGGCTATTTCTTCTTGGGGGAAGATATGGCTTGCAGTATATTTATCTACTCCACAATTTTCTTAATTATAAATGTGTGAATTTTTATATTTCTGCCAAACATGTTCATTTGTTTTCATTTGGTAGATAATGGGTGCTTACGATTGGTCTGGGTGCCACCCAATGCCCCCTGAGTTTTGGGTATTCCCTTCCATCATGAAGCCAGATTGAAATATCATTGCACTTGCTTCATAAAAATACGAGATTGGGAGTCTGTATTTATTTGTTTGCCTGTTATATAGTTTATTATATTATTAATATATATTTTTTTTGCAGATGACATGTTGTGTTACTGCCGCTTGACGTATATGCCCATGTCCTACTTGTATGGTAAGAAGTTTGTTGGCCCCATCACGCCCCTCATTAAGCAGATTAGGCGAGAGATTTACAATGAACCTTACGAAAAAATCAAATGGTGGAAAGTTCGCCATCTTTGTGCCAAGGTGAGTTTTGCTTTTTTGATTGGTTGTGAATCTTGCTAATCAAGAGAGAAAAAATTCATCATTGGGCTATGGATTTGTGGTTCAGGAAGATGCATACTTTCCACACACACCTTTGCAAACACTCATGTCGGATGCCTTGTACTTTGGTACGGAGGCCCTTCTTTCAAGTTGGCCCTTCAAGAAAATTAGGGAGATGGCCCTTGAGAAGGCAATGGAGCACATTCATTATGAAGATGAGAACAGCAGATACATCACCATTGGCTCTGTGGAAAAGGTATTATTACAGTTCAATGATCCCTTCCAACATAATATGACTTCCTCAAACCCATTATAACTTCAGTCATCCAAAATTTGCAGCCATTAAGTATGCTTGCTTGTTGGGATGAAGATCCAGACGGTGTAGCTTTCAAGAAGCATTTGTATCGAATTGCAGATTATATGTGGATAGGAGAAGATGGAATCAAGATGCAGAATTTCGGCAGTCAAGTTTGGGACTGTGGCATGAGCCTTCAATGTTTGCTTGCGAGTAACCTTGATGATGATCTAGGCCCTGTATTCAAGAAAGGACATGAATTCCTGAAGAAATCTCAGGTTAGCTGAAGGATATAGTTTCCTTTTTGGATATGTTACATTTCAAGCTAACATTATCATTAACCAATTACAATAATTTGGTAGGTTGATCGCAATCCCTCCGGTGACTTCAAGAAAATGTTCCGCCATATTTCCAAAGGAGGATGGACTTTCTCTGATAAGGATCATGGATGGCAAGTCTCTGATTGCACAGCACAGAGTCTGAAGGTGAATTTATTCTCATTCTTCAACTTATGCTATAGAAAAAACCCTAAAAAAACCATAAATCGTGCTTGACTTTTCTGTGTATACAGTGTATACTTCACTTTTCTATGATGCCTCCGGAAATTGTTGGTGAGCAAATGGAGCCTGAGAAGATGTATGATGCTGTCAATGTCATACTTTCTCTACAGGTGAATTTAAAGAACTTATTACAAAATTATAAAGAGAATTAGAATTTCCTATTCAGAACATGCTTAATATTGATTTGCAAATTAAAGAGAAATTATCTTAATTCAGAGCAAGAATGGCGGTGTATCAGCTTGGGAGTCATCATTAGCTGGGTCATGGTTGGAGGTACATCATATGCATTTAGATATCTATGATTCACCGTATTATTTAACAATTTATGCAGACCCTCATTTGATCTATAGTATACATTGTCTTCTTACAATATCATCCATGTTTGCTCAGGTGTTTAATCCTGTGGAATTTCTAGAGGGTGTAGTCATAGAAGAAGAGTAAGTTGACTTGATTTATCTCTATAATTTTTTTTAGTTTCAATTTCTCCTCCTTGATTACTGATATTTTTTATGTAATTCTCAATAACAGGTATGTGGAGTGCACTTCATCTTGTATACAAGCACTGGTCTTGTTCACGAAGTTGTTCCCAGGTCACAGGAAAAAGGAAATTGACAAGTTTCTCGTGAATGCGGCTCAGTTCATACAAGATACTCAAAATCCTGACGGCTCATGGTGTACTTCTTGATAGTGTGTAATATTTTTCCTTATTAAGTTCTGAGAAATAAACTAACATTGCAATTGTGAATGAAATCACGAAGGTACGGAAACTGGGGAATATGCTTCATGTATGGGACATGGTTCGCTCTAGTGGGTATCGAAGCTGTGGGGAAGACGTATTACAACTGCGAGACTGTCCGTAGAGGCGTTGAATTCCTGTTGAAAACGCAGAACGAAGATGGTGGTTGGGGCGAGAGTTATCTCTCATGCCCCACAAAGGCTTACACACCATTAGGTCACACCAATTTGATCCATACGGCAATGGCAATGATGGGCTTGATTCATGCCGGGCAGGTCATTTTTCTACTACATGTTTTAGTTGTTTCATTCAATAGAGAAACTCTTCAGTACCAAAATCTGACCCATGTTCCTATGTCAGGCCGAGAGAGATCCCACGCCACTCCACCGCGGTGCAAAGATACTGATCAACACTCAGCTAGAAGATGGAGATTTCCCTCAGCAGGTGCACTCTTATTAGATGATATGAGTAAAAATGTGCTTGAAGATATGCCTTGCCAAAACTTGGGTCATTTTATTGACTGCCCTGTCTGTAACCAACAGGAAATGATGGGTGTCTTCATGAAGAACTGCATGCTCCACTACTCGGCATACAGAAACATCTTCCCTGTGTGGGGACTCTCAGAGTACCGCAGGCACGTCCGTCTGCCATCCGAAGGGAACAAATGATGGATCGTATCTACCGCATGGTAGTTGTCAAGCCGTGTGTAGTTTACTCATTCGACATGCTCAAAAGAATAACTGTTGTTATGTAAATGTGCCGAAGTGGATTGGTTTCCTTTGGTTTCATTTAGCATACAATGTCGACTTTTTCAACCATTTTCACTCCTAACTCGATTTAGTCGGAATCCGTCGTCAATTCGCTACTCTCTTTAATTTTAAAAATATTTTCTTGGGATCAAGAGATTGAGGCATATTACCTTTCGTGATTTCACTGTATAATATTTAACAAAACTAAAATTTCTTAAATAGTTTACCTAATTTGGGTCTGACGGAAAAAAATCGAACCGGTGTATTTTTAGAGGGAGGGGTAAACTCGACAACTCAGTGAGTGGAAGATTACTATAACAGTTTATTTTAATTTATCTTATATTTAATTTATTTCCGTTTCATATATTAACAAAATCAACAACCGCCCTCCTATCATAGGAGGGATAATACATTCGTAGAACGGTTCTCGACCGCGCCACTTGTGCACCAGAGCGCCTTTACCGTCCACCCTGATAGAGGGATGCTACCTCTATCCGGAGTTTGTGTGGATATCAGTAGTCCGACCCCAAACTCGAATTCTTCCACTATGTTCGCTCAACGGGACGAGACCTCATTCCCCCTACTGCCTCAGTCTCCGTGCGTAGGAAACTCTCGGCTTCACGACCTACTGAACGACGATACTGCCCTTATGCTCCCTGGGTCGTCCAGCAGTCCTTGGGTCTCATCACTAACTCATGCCAGGTGTTCTGATGGCCCGAACCTCACGGTGCATGCACAATCAATAAGCTTTTTTAAGTTATAACCGTTATCTTTGGCCCTCTTGCACAACGGTATGTCAGCTTGGCTTCGGCCTTACCATGCGTACTGGCCCAACATGTTCGACGACCCGATTTCGGTAAAGCAGTGGTTCGGCCCAACAAGCTCGACAACTCAGCTTGGCTCGATAGATATCACACAAGTTCCCATTATTCAAGTATTTTAGCATCATGTATCACATGTTTGTTTTGGACAGGTCCATGCCCGTATCCACCGGCCTTGGGCCCACTAGCATCTCCAGCATAAGACCGGAATTAGCTCCCAAATATTTTAAGCAGAGTCACCCAGTCAGGGGAGGCTAATTCCGAGAAAATAAAATTTCAAATCTTAAACTGTCATTCCAACCGGAATGGACGTTATAACGGTTCCCACTCACCTGGTGATTTTGGCGGGGTCGCACCGGCGGAATCTAGCCTCGCAGTTCCCCTTCCGGAAGCAGGTGCTCGAATAGTCAGTCCCTACATGTCATGGATGTCCTTGTTAGGGCGTTGAACTAAGGAATTGTACTTGTTGGCATATTTGCGTATAAGCCTTCATATTTGTCCTTAATTGCACTTTAGTCCCCAAGGTTTGTGCGTTCATCTTTTCCTCCTCAATTACCATTTTTTTTCTTAATTCGACCCCCAAATTTTCTAATTATCCCTTCGGCTCCTTAATTTTATTAACACTGCCCCTGGTTTCCTTTAATTTTCTAAAACTGCCATTTAGCCCCAAAATTTTTAAAAATTACACTTTGACTCCAACTTTTCAAAATTTACAAATTGGTCATCCATGATGCGAACCCCGCCAATATGCTGACGACACCCTACACCAAATATGACAACGACCCCAAGACTTTCACGATGCAAGTGTGAAAAGATGGAATATACCTTGTTTATGTGAGAAACAAGGTATGAGATATGTAGACGCCACACCCAAATCCTCTAAGAAGAACTCTTAGAAAACCCTGGGTGATAAGTCTTGATTGCTTGAAAGCCACAGGTAAAAACTTGATAAGTTCAAAAGCCCTTTCAAGATAGAAAGAAGACAAAATTGACAAAATTGAAATTTTAAAGTGTGTCTCTCCAATGCTGTGGAGTATGCTTTTTATAGGCTCAAAAAACAACCGAATGACCCACAAAATGAGGAAAAAAAATCTATTATGGTTATAAGCTAATCATATCTAATCTAAATATCTAGGTATTTTAATAACTAATTTAAAAATCTGAACTACCTAATATTATCCTAAGAGATTTATTATATTTATAAATCTCTCCTTATTAATTAAATCTGGACCTTCTCTTAGGCTCATCTTGGGCTCTTCATTTGGGCTTTTATTTTAATATTCAGCAATCTCTTTAATCAGCCCATATAAAGCTTCTTTGAATCTTTTAGCCCTTGACCTTGTGATTGGGCCCTCTTGCAGTTTCAAATGATTATTCATCTCATTTGGTGACAAACTATTTAGCTCCATTGCAGGTTCGGTTGGTTGGACTTGTGAATTCGTAGTCTTTTTAGTCGGATTCACATCATTCTCCCCCTCTTGAAAATGATTTATCTTCAAATCTTCTGTTTCTTCATCACCTACATCAAAGGGCATTAAATTAGTAACATCGAAGCTTTCATTAACGCTATACTCACCAGGCAACTCTAGCTTGTAAGCATTATTATTAATGCGTTCCAACACACGAAATGGTCCATCTACTATAGGAAGAAGTTTTGATCGCCTTTGTTCCGAAAATCGTTCTTTCCTCATATGAAGCCAGACCTAATCGCCTTTGTGAGACTTTTGTGGCCCTTGTTTGCTTATTTTTCATAAACTTTGGTCATCCATTCAATGTGCATCTTTGTCTTGTCGTGCAGTTCTTTCACAAACTCTATTTTTCTCTTTCCATCAAAATTCACCAATTCACCTACAGGAAGTGGAGTTAGATCTAGAGGGGTTAATGGATTGAAACCATAAACAATCTCAAATAGTGAAAACTTAGTTGTAGAATGAACAGAACGATTATAAGCAAATTCAACATGTGGTAAGCAATCTTCCCATTATTTCAAATTCTTTTTTATTATAGAACGTAATAAAGTACCTAATGTCCTATTTACTTTCTATTTGACCATCAGTTTGTGGGTGACAAGTTGTTGAAAACAGCACTTTGGTTCCCAATTTACCCCATAGGGTTTTTCAAAAGTAACTTAAGAATTTAGAATCACGATCAGAAACAATAATTCTAGGCATACCATGCAATCTGACAACTTCTCTAAAGAACAAATCAGCAACATTCGATGCATTATCAGTTTTATGACATGGAATGAAATGTGCCATTTTCGAAAACCTATCAACTACCACAAACACAGAATCCCTCCCCCTCTTAGTTCTTGGTAATCCTAAAACAAAATCCATGGAAATGTCAATCCAAGGTGCATTAGGAATTAGAAGAGGAGTATAGAGGCCATGAGAATGTTGCATAGACTTAGACTCCTTACATGTAATGCATCGAGAACAAATTTTCTCAACATCCCTTTTCATGTGGGGCCAAAAAAAATGCTCATGCATTATTGCCATAGTCTTAGCTACCCCAAAATGTCTCATAAGTCCTCCAGCATGCGCTTCCCTAACAAGTAACTCACGCAAAGAAGACTGAGGGATGCATAATTTGTTTTCCCGAAAAAGAAATCCATTTTGTAAATAAAATTTCCCAAACTTACCACTTCTACAACTTCTAAACACTTCACAAAAATCAGGATAACTTGCATACAAATCCTTGATATAATCAAAACCAAGCAATTTAGAATCAAGCATTGAAAGCATAGCATACCTTTGCGATAGAGCATTTGTAACTATATTTTCCTTACCTTGTTTGTACTTCATGACATATGGGAATGTTTCAATGAACTCCACCCCCCTTATATGGCGTTTGTTCAACTTGTGTTGTCCTTTGAGATGTTTAAGATATTCATGATCCGTGTGAATCACAAACTCTTTCGGCCATAGGTAGTGCTGCCATGTTTGAAGAGTTTGAACTAAGGCATACATCTCCTTATCATAGGTAGGATAGTTAAGGGTTGCTCCACTCAACTTTTCACTGAAATATGCAATTGGTCTTCCTTCCTGCATTAATACACCTCCAATACCTACTCCTGATGCATCACACTCAATTTCAAATATTTTCGAAAAATTAGGCAATGAGAGCAATGGGGCAATAGTTAGTTTTTCCTTTATCAATTGAAATGTATTTTGTTGCTTATTACCCCATTTAAAAGGTACGTTTTTCTTTATAATAGCAGTAAGAGGTGCAACATAACTACTGAAATTTGAAACAAAATGTCTATAAAAACTAGCTAATCCATAAAAACTTCTTACCTGACTTACCGAATTAGGTGTCGGCTAATCGTGAATTGCCTTAATCTTTTCCTTGTCAACTCCAATCCCTTCTTAACTTATAATATATCTAAGAAACACAAGTTTATCCGAACAAAAGACACATTTATTCAAGTTGGCAAACAACTTATGTTGCCTTAATGCTTCTAACACAGCTCTTAAATGTGCTATATGTTCATCCATGGTCTTGCTGTAGATTAGAATATCATCAAAATATACCACTACAAATCTCCCAATAAAAGCACGTAATACATGATTCATTAATCTCATGAAAGTGCTTGGTGCATTAGTCAATCCAAGGGGCATAACTAACCATTCATATAATCCTTGTTTAGTTTTAAATGCAGTTTTCCATTCATCCCCTTCTTTCATTCAAATTTGATGATATCCACTTTTAAGATCTATTTTCGAAAATAAACAAGATCCATGCAACTCATCTAACATGTCATCCAAATGAGGAATAGGGTGGGGATACTTTACCGTGATGTTGTTGATGACTCGACAATCCACGCACATTCGCCATGTTCCGTCCTTCTTAGGTACAAGTAGCACTGGCACATCACATGGACTCATACTCTCTCGAACATACCCCTTTTCCATCAGCTCTAGAACTTGGCGTTGAAGTTCCTTTGTTTCCTCAAGGTTACTTCTATATGCTGGTCGGTTGGGAATCATTGCTCCAGGGATGAAATCAATTTGATGTTAAATTCCTCGAATTGGTGGCACACCTAGTGGTATCTCATCAGGAAAGACCTCGATAAATTCCTACAAAATAGTAATAATATTGCTTGGCAAAGATCCGACAAGATCGTTAGTACTCAAAAAGGCGTCCTTGTACATAAGTACAATAAGAGCCTGATGTGAAAGTAAAGCTCGCTTTATCTCACTTTTTCTTGCAATAAAATTGCTTTTACTCTCTTTTTTTTTTCCACTTTTGGCTTTTCCCTCTTTTTTTTCAACTCTGATATTTCTCCTTTCTTTTTTTCTTCTATTTTCTGTTCATTTGCCTTTTTCTTTTTCAGTTGATCCTCAAAAACTTGCCTTGGAGTCAATAGTACAAGAGATATTAGTCTCTCATTCATCACAAAAGAGTACCTATTAGTGAATCCATCATGCATAACTTGACGATCAAACTGCCAAGGTCGTCCCAAAAGTATATGGCACGCATGCATTGGTACCATGTCACATAGTATTTCATCTTGATATTTTCCAATAGAAAATGCAACCAACACTTGTTTGGTTACCTTGAGTTCACCTTGGTCATTCAACCATTGTAGTCGATAAGGCTTCGGATGCTTTAAGGTTGGTAATGCCAATTTCTCCACCAGCTCAGTGCTAGCTACATTAGTGCAGCTTCCCCCATCTATAATAACACAGTAAACCTTATTTTTCACACAACAATGAGTATGAAATAAGTTCTCACGTTGATTGTTTTCTTCTTCTTGGGCTTGAACACTGAGAGTTCGTCGTGCAACCAACAATTCCCCTTCTTCTGCATATTCATCAGCATCTTCAAGTGGTGGCATTCCCGGATCGATATCTTCTTTTTCATCATCGGTCTCAATTTCACCATTAGCATTGATCACCATTGCCCGCTTATTTGGGCATTTACTTGCAATGTGACCCCTGCCTTGGCATTGGAAACACTTAATATCACGAGTTTTGGGAGTTGTGATATGGGTGTTACCTTGATTTTGGGCCACAGCTTGCTTGGTTGTCTCTTTTAGTGGAGCATGCTGAGGTTGAGTTGATTGACTCTCAAATCGCCTTAAGGATGGTTTCCATGAGTTCGAAGAACCATTGTTTAATCCCCTTTTGTGTAAACTCTTTCTCTTCAATTGTTGTTCGACTTTGATAGCTTGATGTACCATATCTTGGAGCTCAACATGATATTACATTTCCACCACGTCAGCTATCTCATGGTTTAGACCATGCAAAAATCTCGCCATTGTTGCCTCTCTATCTTCCTCCACATTTGCTCGAATCATCGCAATCTCCATCTCCTTGAAGTATTCGTCGACGCTTCTTGATCCTTGGGTAAGCCTTTGGAGTTTATTGAACAACTCCCGGTGATAGTGGCTGGGAACAAATCGTCGTCACATGATCGCTTTCATTTCATCCCAAGACTCCACTGGGCGTTCGTGATTTCGTTTCCTTTCCTTCACCAACTGATCCCACCATATTATAGTACAATCAGTAAATTCGACAGCAGCAAGTCACACCTTTTTCATCTCCGAGTAATTATGACAGTAAAAAACCATCTCCATCCTCTTTTCCCATTCAAAATACGCTTATGGATTAGTTTTTCCTTGAAAAGAGGGTATCTTCAACTTGATATTATCCAGGTTGTCATCAACTCGGGGTCGTTCTCTATGAGCATATCGATCGAACTCCTCGAGTTCTTGTGGATCAAAACATCTTGACTAAAAGCTTCGAGGTCGCTGTTCAATAGGGCTATGTTGACGCGAACCCCTCACTCCTCCCAATTGATCAATTCGCTCATGAAGCAGTTCCAACTCGGACTTCAGCATTCGTCTCATTTCACTTATTATGGCTTGCATTTGTAAATTTGGAATTGATTGTTGGGAATCTTCTTCATTTGGCATATCTCCTCGTCGTTGTGCCATGAGTTCCTACAAATGATAAAAATAACAAAACCTTGCAAACGCTCTCTTACGTATTTCTCTCAATCACTCCTGTTTTCACACTTAATTGGCTTTTTCTTATAGATTCAAACACTATAGCCTTTTTCCTCTCGTATGTCTTCTTTTAATCTAAATTGAACTTTAAAAACAAATCGTTTTTACGAAGCAGTTCAACTTGAGGAACAATTAAGACAAATCAATAAGGTTTTAAAAAAACCAATTCCAGAAGAATTTAAGTGTGGTGTACAAATAGACTCAGAGAAGAATAAAATTTAAATAGAGAAAAAAATTAAGATGAAATGAAGTAGACTAGATAGAATGAAATTCAAATTAGAATTGTGTGCCTCTTTTTTTTTTGCCTTTTTTGTACGAATTTTTTTTGCTCTTTTTTTTAACCTACTGAAGAGAAGATAGATAGAAGAAGATGAGAATTTTTTTTATAGAGAATAGAAATAGGCAGAGAAAAAAAAACAAGATAAAAAGATGGGATAGAACTTGCTGTGCAACCGTGTGCTCTGATACCAACTGTCGTGAACCCCTACACCAAATATGGCAACGACCCCAAGACTTTCATGATGCAAGTGCGAAAAGATGGAATATGCCTTGTTTATGTGAGAAACAAGGTATGCGATATGTAGATGCCACACCCAAATCCTCTACGAAGAACTCTTAGAAAACCCTGGGTGATAAGTCTTGATTGCTTGAACGCCACAGGTAAAAACCTGATAAGTTCAAAAGCCCTTTCAAGATAGAAAGAAGACAAAACTGACAAAATTGAAATTCTAAAGTGTGTCTCTCCAATGTTGTGGAGTATGCCTTTTATAGGCTCAGAAAACAATCGAATGACCCACAAAATGAGGAAAAAAATCTATTATGGTTATAAGCTAACCATATCTAATCTAAATATCTAGGATATTTTAATAACTAATTTAAAAATCTGAACTACCTAATATTATCCTAATAGATTTATTATATTTATAAATCTCTCATTATTAATTAAATTTGGACATTCTCTTAGGCTTATCTTGGGCTCTTCATTTGGGCTTCTATTTGAATATTCAGCAATATCTTTAATCAGCCCATATAAAGCTTCTTTAAATCTTTTAGCCCTTGACCTTATGATTGGGCCCTCTTGTAGTTTCAAATGATTATTCATCTCATTTGGTGACAAACTGTTTAGCTCCATTGTAGGTTCGGTTGATTGGACTTGTGAATTCGTAGTCTTTTTAGTTGGATTCACATCAATCCATTTGATCCAATTTGTGCAATAGACCCTCAATTGGAAGGGAATTACATAGAAAGACCCTTAATTTTGTCAAATCTCCATTTGGTCTCCAATTTTTGAAAAATCCTCAATTTGCCCAAACTTTTCAAAAATTGCATTTTGGTCCCCCAACTTTGCAAATTTTCCAATTTTCCCCAAATTTGTCCAATTTGCCCAATTGACCCTCAATTAGGGTGAATTTCATGAAAATACCCTCAATTTTGCGAAAATGTCGTTCAATCCTCCAATTTTTAAAAATTGCACAAAAGTCCTCCAAAATCCCCAAATTGGCCTCCACCTTCTTCCCCAATTTGAGTATATGACACTTCGGATCTTATCTCGTCCAATTGGCAGCATGTAAGTCCTTGTTTTCTTTAATTCTTGCTTCTAATCACCTCCTACAGCTCCCCTCGATCATCCTACACTTTGAATTTCAGAATTTGGCTAAGTTTCGTGCCTTGTCGGAGCTCTGTCGGAAAAGTTACAGTTGAGAGAGAAAGCTTGCATTTCTTACCGGCAGAGAGGCAGTGGCCGGAGCTTGGGATAGGGGCGGCTAGAGCTAGTCAAGGGGAGCCTAGTAGGATTGAGTTCTGCTGCAATTCGTTACTGCACTGCGGGAATTTGAAGAGAGAAGTTTCATTGGTGCAGCTCTGAAATTCTGAAATTTCGATGAGGGGAGGCGAAATTGAGCTTACCAGGGCCTGTAGGGGTGTTGGGGAGGACCTTAGGCGGTTAGTGGTGGCCAAGGTGGGCGGTGGAAGGGCCGATTAGGGCGAGGTGGTGTCGGGCAGGAGCTTGCTGCTTTGAGCTCTGAAGCAGCTTTACTGTGCGATCTCCCACGCACCTCTTTGGGCACTCCCTGGTTTTTTTGAGGAGGTCTGGAGCTAGAGGATTCTTCCTTGGTTCCAATGCCACCCTTCGGAGCTCCTTTGGTGGAGGTTTTGCCCGTCGTCGGAGCTCTAGTTTGAAGCTCGCCGGACAACTCACTCTTCTTCTTCTTCGATCGATTGTGAGATGCTAAGAACGAGTGAGTGGGTGCCCTTTATATAGGGAGGTCAGTAATTGCTCGGGCTACCCATCGGCGTAAAACTCGGCTTCTGATGCAGCTTTTGGCGACTTGACCGAAGCAGTTTTCATTCGCCGGAGACTCCATTTTTTCCGGCAACTTCCTCTTTCTCCTTCTATTTTCTATTGTTATTATTATTTTATTATTTTTATTTTTTTCAATTTAGGCGAGTTTTACAACTCTCCCCTCCTTTTAGGAGTTTTGTCCTCAAAACTATTACACATCAAACAATTGCAGATACTTGTCCCTTATTATTGATTTGATCTCCCATTCTCTTCAGCTACTTGGCCATTTTGCCAGAGTATCCTCACCATAGGAATATTTTTGTTCCGGGGGTTCTTCTCACGCTGGTCGAGGATCCGGATAGGTTCTACTCGATAGGTCAGGTCTTCCTTGATTTCCGATGGCGGCTCATCTAGTATGTGGTTGGGATCGGGTTCGTACTTTCGTAGTAGGGACACATGGAAGACGTTGTGGATCCTCTGAAGGTTTGGAGGCAACTCCAACTGGTAGGCTACAGGTCCGACCCTACGAATGATGGTGTATGGGCCAATGTACTGGGTTTTAACTTCCCTCTTTGTTGAAACCTAGGTATCCCTTTCTAAGGTGACACCTTTAGGAATACTCGGTCTCCCACTTCAAATTCTAGATCCTTATTCCGGTTATCGACATAACTTTTCTGCCTATCCTTGGCTACCTTGAGTCGGCTCCTTATGATTCAGATCTTCTTTGATGCGTCTTCTATTAATTCTACCCTTTCGAGTTTTCTTTCTCCTACTTCCTCCCAAAACAAGGGTGTGCGACAGGGTCATCCCTAGAGGGCTTCGTAGGGCGCCATTTGGATGCTGGCTTGGTTGCTATTATTGTATGCGAATTCCATGAGGCTCAGATGGTCCTCCCAATTTCGTATCATATCTTCCAAAGTTTGGATAGTCCGTTTAGATTGCCCGTCTGGGGATGAAAAGCTGTGCTCATGTGGAGTCTGGTGCCTAGTGCTGCTTGGAGGCTGGGCCAGAATCAAGAGGTGAACCTCGGGTCTCAGTCCGACGTGATGCTTACCGGTACTCCGTGGAGTCGTACAATCTCCTCCACATATAGGGCGGTGAGCTTTCCTATCAGGTCTGTCACTCGTATGGGTAGGAAATGTGAAGATTTGGTCAGTCGATCCACGATTACCCATATGGCATCTCAACCCCTTCTTGTTGTCGGTAGTTCGGTCACGAAATCCATGGTGATGTGCTCCCACTTCCATTCCGGAATCGGGAGGGGTTGTAGTAGCCCAGAGGGTTTTTGTTGTTCGGCCTTAATTTGTTGACATGATAGGCATCTGGCCACGTACTCTGCGATGTCTCTCTTCATTCCCTTCCACCAATATCCTTGTTTTAGGGTGCGATACATTTTCGTACTGCCCAGATGCATAGCGTACATTGAGTCGTGGGCTTCTTCCAGTATCCCCCTCTTTAATTCCCGACTATTTGGTACCCACACTCTCCCTTTGAAGGTCATCACCCCATCGTTCATGATTGCGATGTCTGGCACTACGTTGTTCTCATTTGGCTCTCAATAGGGACAGAGTTCCTCGTCTTCCTTTTGTAAAGCCTATATTTGGTATAATAGACTGGGTCGTACTACCAGGCTGGCTACCTTGGCTCTTGTCCACATGGAGGGCTACCCTTAAATTTCGCAGCTGGCTTAGTAAAGTCAGATAGCTTGAACAGACATAGGCCATTCCCGTGTGGTATTTACGGCTTAGTGCATCCGCCACCACGTTGGCCTTACCGGGGTGATACTCGATGGTCAGATCGTAGTCCTTTACTAACTCTAGCCATCTTCTATGTCGCAGGTTGAATTCCTTTTGGGTTAGGAAGTATTTCAAGCTCTTATAATCGGTGTAGATACAACACTTTACTCCGTACAAATAGTGGCGCCATACTTTTAGAGCGAACACTATTGCAGCCAATTCGAAATCGTGGGTGGGGTAATTCTTCTCGTGGGGCTTCAGCTGTCGTGAGGCATAGGCGATGACTCTTCCTTATTGCATCAAGACACATCCTAGTCCTTGTCTGGACGCATCGCTATACACCGTGTATTCCCCAGCATCCGCATTGGGTAAGGCTAGTACCGGGGCCGTGGTGAGTCGAGTTTTGAGCTCTTGGAAGGATTTTTCACACTTGGCATCCCACTTGTAGTTCACTCCTTTCCTTGTGCGGCAAGTTAAGGGAGCTGCTATCCTGGAGAAATCTTCCACGAATTTCTGGTAGTATCCAGCGAGGCCGAGGAAGCTACGAATTTTTGTCGGGTTAGTTGGGGCTTTCCAATTTAATATGGTCTCTATTTTTGCTGGATCCACCTTTACTCCTTCTTTGGACACTATATGCCCTAGGAAGCCCACTTCTTGCAGCTAGAACTCGCACTTAGAGAGTTTGGCGTATAACCAGTTTTCTCTCAGGGTACTTAGGATTATCTCCAAGTGTGACCGATGCTCTTCTTCAGTCTGGGAGTATATGAGAATATTGTCTATGAATACGATAACGAACTTGTCTAGATATGGCTGGAACACCTGGTTCATCAGGTCCATGAAAGCCGCGGGTGCATTGGTCAGTCCGAAGGGCATTACTTTGAACTCGTAATGCCCGTACCGTGATCGGAAAGCAGCTTTCTATAATGTCCTCTTCACGAATCTTCAATTGATGATATCCTGACCTTAGGTTGATATTGGAGAAGTAGGTGGCTCCTCTGAGTTGGTCAAATAAGTCATCTATCCTAGGGAGAGGGTATTTATTTTTAATTGTCACCTGGTTCAGTTTCCGATAATCGATGCAAAGTCGCATACTTCCATCTTTCTTCTTGACAAATAGTACGGGTGCACCCCACGGGGACTGGCTTGGGTGTATAAACCCTTTCTCTAAGAGTTTGTCCAACCGATCTTTCAGCTCCTTGAGTTCCGCGGGTGCCATACGGTAAGGTGCTTGGGATATAGGGTGGGTGCCTGGCACTACCTCAATTACGACTTCCAGTTGGCAATCTGGGGGTAGACTAGGTAGTTCCTCTGGGAAAACTTCTGGATAACGGTTAACCACTGGGATCTCTGCTAGACTCTTCTCCAGTAGGTCCTTGCAAGTGATTTGTGCTAGGAAGCCCTTACATCCTTTATTTAGCAAGTTTTGAGCTTCCATACAGGACACTAGATGTATTTCGGCTCCTCTAGTATCTCCTCAAATACAGTTTCTTCTTTTCCCGAGCCATGGAAGGTTATCCTCTTCTTTCCATAATCTACTTGGGCTTGATGCATGCTTAGCCAGTCCATCCCTAAAATAATCTCTACTTCTTGGAGCGGAAGAGGAATTAGGTCGGCTTCTAGGATTGTTCTTTCGACTTGCACTTCACAGGCTTTAACATACGTGTGTCTTTCCATGGTTTCGCCTAACGGGGTGAGGATGTGGAGTGGTGGCCGAAGAGGGGAGGTTTCCTTGATAAAAGAGCGTTCCGCCCCACAGTCAAAGAGGGTATACCTTGCCTTTCCAAATACTTGGACGTTGTAAACCCCGCACATTTGAGTTAAGGAAAACCGGGAAAAGAACCGGTCAAACCGAATAAGAAAACCAAACCGGTTTACATTTGGGAATAAGCAATATGAAAATTTACAACTTTCGGTTGATTCAAAGGATTTATTAAACATTGGAAAAGAAACTTAAAACAAACTAAAAACAAAAACCAAATTAGTTCAGGTGAACTAGATTCTATAAGAACTTTAAAGTTAAGCGTGCTTGCCTGAGAGTAGTGTGAGGATGGGTGATCTCTTGGGAAGTATTAATTTTTTTGTAACCCGAAATTTCCGTCAAAAATTTGTATGCACACCTTATCATAAATAATCATAATCCACCATTTCTTAGTTATCGGTGTGTCATCACCCAACACACATCCTTCATCATGAAGGTTACACATATTCGCAAGTCAGTATCACTGCTGAACCCGCTAGTGGCTTCAGAGCGACTTTTCCTACCACCCAAATAAAAATACGACCACTTCTACCTTGGGAATGAGTGGATGTTCGCGACATCCGACCCACAATCCTGAAATCACTTCTTCGTGTTCGTATGAGTACGGAGACCTCATCCTGTCCCCACCCTGGTCTCATACGCTTGGTGCTACTCCATATTTCACATAGACACTTGGAACGACGAACTGCCCTTATAGCCACCAGATTGTTCAGTGCCCTTAGGATGCATCGCTACCCCTCATGGGCATCTTGATGATCTCGTACTAACAGTGCATGCATAAACAATGTTTTTTTTTATATTTCCATGTAATCTGTGGTGCCATTGGTCTAACGACCCCGACTCTCAACTCAACCCGCAGTTGTTTGTCTTGACTGGTCCGTCGACCTGTCATGTCACACTGCCGCTAGTTGAGTGAGCATGTCGGTCCTATCTTGGTACCATGGCTAAACAATTCACTTATTAAGTTTTATGGCATATATATCATGTTCGTTTACGAGCTCCAACTCGTGCCAACTGGCCTTGGGCCAACTGTATGATATTTTCAAAATCGGGCATTTAACCCCCAAGATCCAAAACCGAGGCTCCCAACATATCAGAGCTATTCGAGCTCCCGTCGAGAAGGTCTCCCAAATTGTTTATGCATTAACACACAGTCAGGGGAGAGCACTTCCGACAAAAATAGGTTTTTACTGTCCATCATACCGACCGGTATAAGGAGATCTCCGTTCATAACCGATGAACGGGTTTTCAACTTCTTTCGAGGATGTCTCATCATACCAACCGAGTATGATCTACTTACAACCCGTAAGTAGTTTTTCCGCATAACTTTCACATCACTTTCTCCAAGTAGTGATGATTAAAAATACCACTAAGTAATGGGTTTTTATACTGAGGTTGTCACGCTCTGACCCGGTTTGGTCGGATCCCCGTGATCAACCCGCCACTCTCCCGGTTTATTAAAGGGTTTCTCCTTATCGTAAACCATAAAGAGTAAGGCATCCTTTAACTTGCACCTTTTTCCTGGAATAACATAATCAAAACTGTATGAAATTTAAAACTTTACATACTTGTCTTACAAGCATCTTAGTTGACGGTCTTTAAGGGGAGGCTTTCCGGGATTTCCTGAAAGGGATATAAGGGAGGGGGTGAGTACGACTACTCAGTGAATGGGTTTTCAAAAGCTTTTGAATTTTAAGAAAAATATTTATATGGAGTGTGCCAGACTCCTTTATTTTTAAATCCCATCATTTAAAAATTTGGATTTTTCCATTATTTCTTAGTTACCACGGTGTGTCATCACCCAACACACATCCTTCATCATGAAGGTTACACACATTCGCAAGTCAGTATCACTACTGAACCCGCTAGTGGCTTCGGAGCGACTTTTCCTGCCACCCGGATAGAAGTACGACCACTTCTACCCTGGGAATGAGTGGATGTATGTGACATCCTATCCACAATCCCGAAATCACTTCTTCATGTCCGTATGAGGACAGAGACCTCATCCTGTCTCCACCCCGGTCTCATGCGCTTCATGCTACTCCAAATTTCGCACAGACACCTGGAACGACGAACTGCCCTTATAGCCACCAGGTCGTCTAGTGCCCTTAGGACGCATCACTACCCCTCATGGACGTCTTGATGATCCCATACTCACAGTGCATGCACAAATAATGTTTTCTTATATTGCCATGTAATCTGTGGTGCCACTAGTCCAACGGCCCCGACTCTCAACTCAACCCGCAGCTGTTTGTCTTGACTAGTTCGTCGACCTGTCATGTCGCACTGCCGCTAGTTGACTGAGCATGCCGGTCCTATCTTGGTACCATGGCCAAAAAATTCACTTATTAAGTTTTATGGCACATATATCATGTTCATTTACGAGCTCCTGCTCGTGCCAACTGGCCTTGGGCCCACTGTACGAGATTTTCAAAATCGGGCATTTAGCCCCCATGTTCTAAAAAATTGAGGCCCCCGGCCTATTAGAGCTATTCGAGCTCCCGTCGAGAAGGTCTCCCAAATTGTTTAAGCATTGGCACACAATCAGGGGAGAGCACTTCCGACAAAAATAGGTTTTTACTATCCATCATACCGACCGGTATAAGGACATCTCCGTTCATAACCGATGAACGGGTTTTCAACTTCCTTCGAGGAAGTCTCATCATACCAACCGGGTATGATCTACTTACAACCCGTAAGTAGTTTTTTTGCATAACTTTCACATCACTTTCTCTAAGTAGTGATGATTAAAATACCACTAAACAGTGGGTTTTTATATCGAGGCACTTATCATCCCCAACCGGGTGTGATGTTAGTAAACCCACTCACCCGTTAATGCCGTGAATTCCACTAGACTGGTTCTTTGTATTCACGCGAGCTTGTCCTTGCTGGCGTTCCCGGTATTTAACATTCCTACATGATATGAACAACCTTGTTCATTATTACTCGGCATAACAGCCTTCATTCATTAATGAATGAGAAAACCCAAACTTTTAGTTATTTGCAATTAGGTCCCTAAAGTTATTTCTCTTGAACTTTAAGTCCCTAATGTCGGTTTTTCCTCAAATTGAGTCCCGTAACTTTTAAAATTCATCGTGGGACCTCAATTTATTCAATTTCACCAAAAAGGGGTTTAATTTTCCAAATTTCCAATTTGGTTCCCCAATTTTTCCAAAATTACCATTTTGCCCTTCTTTCACAAAAATGGTAAGGTTTTCCCCAAAATTTCCAAAATTCCTCAATTGGTCCTCCAACATTATTTTCATGCCCAATTGACCCTCAATTTCATAAAATTGTATTTTGGCCCCTTTGAATTTCGAAAATCCCCAAAATTTCCCCCAATTTCAACTCTTCAACACTACCGAATTTGATTTCATCAAATTAACCGATCAAACACTTCTAATTATTGAAATTGGAGTAGAAATTGAGTTCCTGTATGTTCATATGATTCTAAGAAACTTTGAATCGCAGATTTTAACGTCGGAACGAGCTCAAACGAAGCTTTGTCGGAAAACAGACTGTAGAGAGAGAAAGCTTCGATTACTCACCGGTGAAGGCACGACAGTCCGAGCTTTCGATCTGGGCAGATAGGTCTTGTCCTGAGGTTCATCCTAAAATCAAGTATTGTATCAATTGATGCAGAATTGGATTAGAATTTCGTCATTGAAATTCGGTCGACTCTCTCTCTAGCACCGATTGAAAATTATACAGGGGAGCCGAGATGGCTTACTTTTCGGTCCTAATTCGGCCGTGGAAAGGCTGAGGAAGTGTTGGGAGGACTTGGTTTGGCCTGAGGAGGGCTTGAAATGGCCGATTTCAGCTTGGCCGAAATAGGGCAGCTTCGGTCTGCCGGAGTTGCTTCACTATTCCATCATGTCGGCGCTTCTCCAACGATTCTTGGATTGACTGGAGTTTGCTATCATATAGCTGTCTTCTCCCCGGTTCTAAAGAGCTCGACCTTTGTTCAAGTTGAAGCTCTGGCTCGAGCTTTATCGGGAAATGGAGCAGTAGAGAGAGAGAGAACTGTTCAGGTGTGATGAGAATGAAATGGGGATAACCTCTTTATATAGTAGTAAAACCCGTGTATTAAATGGGCGAGATTTATTACTAGTATTAATATTGCCATAAATTATTGGTATTAATTACAATAATTTAATTCTGGTATTAATTCCAATAATTTAATTTCGGTATTAAATTATTTGTATTAATTTTAATAATTAAATATATATTAATTGATGGCTATTTATGATAAGATGTTCGCATAAAAATTTTTGACCGAAATTTCGAGTTACAAAAAATCATACTTCCTAATAGGTCACCCATCCCCACACTACTCTTAGGTAAGCACGCTTAACTTTGAAGTTCTTATGGAATCTAGTTCACCTAAACCAATTTAGTTTTTGTTTTCTAGTTTGTCTTAAGTTCCTTTTCCAATGTTTAATAAATTCTTTGTATCAACCGAAAGTTATAAATTTTCATATTGCTTATTCCCAAATGTAAACCGATTTGGTTTTCTTATTCGGTTTGACCGGTTCTTTTCCCGGTTTTCCTTAACTCAAATGTGCGGGGTTTACAGAGGTACTTATCATTCCCAACTGGGTATGATATAAAATTTCCACTCACAACCGGTAAGTGGTTTTTATCTTTAAGTGGTGCTCATCATCCCAATCGGGTATGATATTAGTAAACCCACTCACTCGTTAATGCTGTGAATTCCACTATACCGGTTTTTTGTATTCATGCGAGCTTGTCCTTGTTGGCGTTCCCGGTATTTCTAATTTGGTCCTCCAACTTTTCCAAAATTACCATTTTCCCCTTCCTTTACAAAAATGGTAAGTTTTGCCCCAAAAATTCCAAAATTTCTCAATTGGTCCTCTAACATTATTTTCATGCCCAATTGGCCCTCAATTTCATAAAATTTCATTTTGGTCCTTCAATTTTCGAAAATCCGTAATTTTCCCCCAAATTTCAACTTTTCAACATTGTCGAATTTGATTTCATCAAATTGACTGATCAAACACCTCTAATTGTTGAAATTGGAGTTGAAATTGAGTTTCAACATGCTCATACGATTCTAAGGAACTTTGAATCGTAGATTTTAACGCCGGAATGAGCTCAAACGAAGCTTTGTCGGAAAATAGACTATAGAGAGAGAAAGCTTTGATTTCTCACTAGGGAGGGCATGACGGTCCGAGCTTTCAATCTGGGTAGATAGCTCTCATCTTGAGGTTCATCCTAAAATCAAGAATCGCATCAATTGATGTCGAATTGAGTTAGAATTTCATCATTTAAATTCTGCTAGTTCTCTCTCTCTAGCACCGGCGGGAAATTGCAGAAGGGAGTCAAATTGGCTTACGTTTCAGTCCTAATTCAGCTGTGGGAGGGCTGAGGAAGTGTTGGGAAGGCTTGGTTTGGACTGAGGAGGGCTCGAAATGGCCGATTTCAACTCGACCGAAACAGGGTAGCTTCGCTCCGCTGGAGCTGCTTCACTGTTTCATCATGTCAGCGTCTCACGAGCGACCCTCGGAGTCAACGAAGACTACAAACGTGTAGCTGACTTCTCTTTGGTTCTAAAGAACCCGACCTCACCTTGTTTGGCTCAGAAAAGACCCCATGTCGAAGCTCTGGTTTGAGCTTCGTCAGAAAATGGAGCAGCTGAGAGAGAATGGAGTTTTCAGGTGTAGAGAGGATGAATGGGGAGTGGCTCTTTATATAGGGAGCTTGGAGACCCATTGGTCGTCCGTTTGGCACCGTTATTGCTGACATTGAAGACCTGAAACACCCCAAATAGAAGCTTTTCTTCAGTTTCCCGACTAGTGAACAGTGCCGTCATCCTAAGGAAGAAGATGACATTGTTCCGAACCGGACCGGACCGGGTTCAAAGCTTAAACTGGCCGATTCACCCCCTCATTCGATCGAGTTTTTCAAATTTAAAAATTTCTAAATTCATTCTCTATCCAATGGTCGCCTCAAATCTCCAATTTTAATTATGAAGCCACCTAGAAAAATGAATTTAGGATTTGGTTCAATAGTGGTTCAAACCAATCCAAACAGGTTTGGATCTGGTTCACCTGAACCGGTTTGGTTTTCATCCCCAATTCCTTCACAAGTCCATTTCCATGTCTTTTGTGACTCCTTGGGTCACTTAGGGTCCATAAAATTCCTGGTTTACCATCTCTTTATCGATTCCGGTTCATAATCCGGCTCGGTCCTTAAACCGGTTCGGGTCCGGTTCACCCGAATCGGTCTAGTTTTTCTCTCCCACTTTGTTCTAAGGTTCCTTCCCAAGGTTTATAAATTTCTTTGGAGTACAATGGAGTTGAATTCCTTTGTTTTGCCCGATCTCTATCGGTTCCGGTTCATGAACTGACTCGATTCATAAACTGGTTCAATCTTATTAGACCCGGTTCATCCAAACCAGTCTAATTTTCCTCTTCCAATTCATCCTAAGATTCTTTTCCATAGTATTTTGAACCCTTTGGATCACCTGGGAGTTGTAAATTCCTAAATTTCCCATTCCCAATTATCGAGTTTATGAACCAATTTGGTTTTCTCACTTGGTTTGACCGGTTCTCTTCCCAGTTTTCCTTAGCTAAAAAGGGTAGGGTGGGGTTTACAACAAGTGTGTAGCTAATTCTCCCTGGTTCTAAAGAACTTGACCTCACCTTGTTTGGCTTAGAAATGACCCTATATCGGAGCTCTAGTTCGAGATTCGCCGAAAAACTAAGTAGCTGATAGAGAGTGAGATTTTCAGATGTTGAGAGGATGAATGGGGAGGGGGTCTTTATATAGGAAGCTCGAAGACTTCTTGGCCATCTGATTGGTACCTTTACGACAGGCATTGTAAACCCCGCCTTTTGAGCTAAAGAAAACTGGGAAAAGAACCGGTCAAACCAAGTGAGGAAACAAAACCGGTTCACAAACCCAATCATTTGTGAACGGGCAATTTTGAATTTACAACTCTCGGGTGATCCAAAGAGTTCATAATACCATGGAAAAGAACCTTAGGATGAATTAGAAGAGAAATACCAAACCGATTTAGATGAACCGAATCCAATTGGATTGAACCAGTTTATGAACCAAGTCGGTTCATGAACCGAAACTGATAGAGAACGGGCAAATCAGAGAAATTCAACTCCCTTGTGCCCCAAAGAAATTTATAAACCTTGGGAAGGAACCTTAGAACAAAGTAGGAGAGAAAAACCAGATCGGTTTGGGTGAACCGGACCAGAACCGGATTGAACTGATTTAAGGATCAAGTCGATTTATGAATCGGAATCGATAAAGAGATAGCAAACTGGGAATTTTATGGACCCTAAGTGACCTAAGAAGTCACAAAAGACATGCAAATGGACTTGTGAAGGTATTGGGGATGAAAACCAAACCGATTCAAGTGAATCGGATCCGAACCGGTTCGGACCGATTTGAACCACTATTGAACCGAATCCTAAATTTATTTTTCTATGTGGCTTAAATAACTCAAATTGGAGATTTAGGTCACCATTGGATAGAGAATGAATTTAAAAATTTTTAGATTTGAAAAACTCGATCAAATGGGGGGTGAACCGGTCGGTTTAAGCTTTGAACCCGGTTCGGACCGGTACAGTCCAGTTCGGAACAGTTTCATCTTCTTCCTCAGGATGACAGCACTATTCACTCACCGGGAAACTAAAGAAATGCCGACGAAGAAGAAACGCTTATGTTCGAGGCATTTCAGGTCATCAATGTCAGTCATAACAGTGCCAAACGGATGGCCAACGGGTCCCCAGGCTCCCTATATAAAGAACCCCTCCCCATTCATCCTCTCCACACCTGAAAACTCTATTCTCTCTCAACTGCTCCATTTTCTGGTGAAGCTCAAACCAGAGCTCCAACATGGGGTCTTTTCTAAGCCAAACAAGGTGAGGTTGGGTTCTTTAGAACCTAAGAGAAGTTAGCTACATGCCTGTAGTCTCTATTCACTCCGAGGGTCACCGGCGAGAAACAATGAAGCAGCTTCGGCGGACTGAAGCTGCCCTATTTCGGCCGAGCTGAAATTGGCCATTTCGAGCCCTCCTCATGCCAAACCAAGCCTTCCCAACACTTCCTCAGCCCTCCCACCACCGAATTAGGACTGAAAGGTAAGCCAATTCGGCTCCACTCTATAATTTCCAACCGGTGCTAGAAAGAGAACCGACAGAATTTCAATGATGAAATTATAACTCAATTTGATATCAATTTATGCGATTCTTGATTCTAGGATGAACCTCAGGATGAGAGCTATTTGCCCAGATCGAAAGCTCGGGGTCGTGCCCTCACCAGTGAGTGATCGAAGCTTTCTAACTCAATTCAGTATCAATTGATGCGATTCTTAATTATAGGATGAACCTTAGGATTAGAGCTATCTGCCCATATCGAAAGCTCGGGGTCGTGCCCTCACCGGTGATAATCGAAGCTTTCTCTCTCTATAGTCCGTTTTTCGGTGAAGCTCCGCTTGAACTCGTTCCGACGTCAAAACTTACGATTCAAAGTGCTATTAAATCGTAAAAAGATGGAGGAACTCAATTTTAACTTCAATTTCAACAATTAGAGGTGTTTGATTGGTCAATTTGATGAAATCAAATTCGACTGTGCTAAGGAGTTGAAATTAGGGGAAATTTGGGGATTTTCGAAAATTTGAAGGACCAAAATGTAATTTTCTAAAATTGAGAATCAATTGATCATGATAAGAATATTAGGGGGCCAATTGAGAAATTTTAAAATTTTGGGGGCAAAATTTACCATTCTTCTAAAGAAGGGGCAAAATGGTAATTTTTAAAAAATTGAGGGACCAAATCGGAAATTTGGGAAATTAAACCCTTTTGTGTGAAATTAAATAATTTGAGGTCCTAACATAAATTTTAAAAGTTTCGGGACGCAAATTTAGGAAAAACCCGGCAATAGGGACTTAAAGTTAAAGAAAAATATCTTTAGGGACCTAATTATAATCATATGTAAAGTTGGATTTTCTCATTCATTTGGAACGAATGAGGGCCATTAGGCCAAAGAATAATAAACAATTATGTTCATTTCGTGTAGGAGAATGAGATATTGGGAACGCCAGTCGAGATCCGGCTTGCTAAAGATGGAACCCGACTGAGTGGAATTTCACTGCACTATCAGGTGAGTGGGTTTACTAACATTTTACCCGGTTGGGATAATGAGCATAATTTAAAATTTAAAAACTACTTACCGGTTGTGAGTGGGATTATATATCATGCCCGGTTGGGGATTATAAGTACCTCATTATAAAAATACACTGTTTAGTGGTATTTTAATCATCGCCATTTAGAGAAAGTGATGTGAAAATTTTGTAGAAAAACTACTTAGCGGTTGTAAGTAGATCATACCTGGTTGGTATGATGAGACTTTCTCGAATAAAGTTGAAAACCCGTTCATCGGTCATGAATGGAGATGTCCTTATACCGGTGGGTATAATAGACAGTGAAAACCTATTTTTGTCAGAAGTGTTCTCCCCTAACCATGTGCCAATGCTTAAACTATTTGGGAGACCTTCTTAATAGGAGCTCGAATAGCTCTTATGGGCCGGGGACCTCGATTTTAGAACTTGAGGGCTAATATGCCCTATTTTTTAAAAACTCGAACAGTGGGTCATAGGCCAATGGACACGAGCAGGAGCTCATAAAAGAACATGATATATATATATGTGTGTGTGTGTGCGCCATTAAACCTTAATAAGTGAATTGTTTGGTCATGGTACCAAGGCAAGTCCGACATACTTAGTCAACTAGTAGCAGTACGATATGACCGGTCTCCGGACCAATAAAAATAAACAGCTACCGATTTAGTTGAAAGTCGGGACCGTTGGGACTAATGGCATCACAAATTACATGACAATTTAAGAAAACTTTGTTTGTGCATGCACTATGAGTACAAGATCATCAAGATATCCATGAGGGGTAGCGATGTGTCCTAAGGGCCCTAGACGACCCGGTGAGTATAAGGGCAGATCATCGTTCCAGGTGTCTGTGCGAAATTTGGAGTAGCACCAAGCGCATGAGACCGGGGTGGGGACAGGATGAGGTCTCTGTCCTCATACGGACACGAAGAATCGATTTCGGGATTGAGGGTCGGATGTTACGTACATTCACTCATTTCCAGGGTTGAAGTGGTTGTACTTCTATCCGGGTGGCGGTAAAGTCGCTCCAAAACCACTAGTGGTTTTTATAGAAAATTATGATTTAAAGTAAACTTGAATTGGTAAAATTAAACCAAAATGGGACATTTAAAAATTTTAAGTGATAATAAGAATTTAAAAATGATATAAATTGATTATAAACCAAATTTGATATTAGAATAAGACATGTTAATGGTAAATCAGACTGGAATTAGGTTGATCTAGGATAAACTTAGAATAACTTATTCAAAAATTAATTTTTCTACCTTACTTAAAAATATTAATTTATGAAATTAAAGTAACAAGTGTGTAGAAAATAAATTTATATAAATTTAAAATTTTTTAATTTTTAAAAAACAAGTCAAATTGAGCATAAACCGACCAATTTTCGATTTCGATTCAACTAAATCAGTCAACCGACCGCTTGCCAAGTTGGCGCTGAGTCGGCGTGCGCAACCAATTAGTGCACTACACGTGGCGAAGTGCACTCAGTCGACGGCGCTAACCAATCTAAGCATGACATGTGTTACCGGTCAACAATCACAAAATAAAATCCATGTTACCACTAACGAATGGGAATGTGACAAATATAATTCAATTTATTAAATACTAACCAATTGGAGAGTGATATGGATACTTAATCAATAGTTAATGGAGGAGAACCATCATCAAAATAGCTAAACAATGAGAAATTAACATGTAGCAAATGTGTCAATTTAGTGATCGACTAAAATGTCGAAAAATAATCAACCAATTAGAGGTTAACATAGGTTAGAGTCGCGTTAAATATTTACAATAAATTAGAAGTAATCCATTACAATAGCATATTTGATAGAAAAATTAACAAACCAAGTAAACTAATTGAATACAATCCCTTCACACAACTATATCAAATAATTTACCATTTATTTAATTTTTTTTATAACTCATCAAATTTTTAACGGGATTAACTCGTGCCCATTTTGACCGGTTGCTGCAATGTGTAGTAATTTAATTATTGCAATGTTAGATACTCTTTAACATCTGCAATATCTAAAATTACAGTTTTATTATTTAAAAATGTTATTTTTAAGAATATACGTATGAAAACGTTATATTTTTAACATATGTTTTTTTAAAAAATAAACTAATATATATATATATATATAACTCCACGACCATCAGCCCAACTGTTAGTTCAAAAAAATATAGTGCAACTACTTATTTATTAATTCATCATTGGATTTTTTTACTCTATATATCGGTTATTAATTTACAATATCTTCAATATTATTTCACACCAATTTTGGAAAGCAGCGTTAAATTCTGTCATACTTCAGTGTAATTAGATGAGAGCACGTGTAGTGTGCCAATTTGAACAATTTTTTATTAGCCCATGCTAGCAAGTATTGTCACGTGGGCTAATTAAGGCAAGAGGTACCTTACTTGCCCTCCCAAGTTTATATAAAAAATTCATTAAATTGAAATTTTAATAACATTAAATTTATTAAATACTAAATTATAATTTATTTAATTTTAAAAATTAGACCTAAAATTGTAACGTTCCGAAAAAAGTAGGCATGTTAATATAATTGTTTATTTGTTTATTATATATAATTTTAATATAAATAAAATACTATTAGCCGTAAGTTTAAAGAAAGTAGCCGGATGTACTATTGATTTGGAAGCAAGGCAATATTTATATAGGAATAAGACTTGGTGGCAAAAAAGTGTTTATGACTTGGACTTTGGATATCAAGCGAAGTTGGAAAGTTTTTTATGTGGGCTTATTTGAGGAAAGGAGCATATGTCCTTTCTAGGCCGAGAGGTCAATGGCTAAAGGAAGGACTGTCCATCAGTATGTCCATCTAGGGCCGAAACCCAGCCCGAGTCGTCCCATGCTAATGGGGATGGAACCTTATCCAGGGGCTCCGGTGAAGTCATGGAAGTTCTCCGGGATCTTCAGCCAGGGCCCTTATCAAATGACATACGGCGAATCTTAGTCTTGTATGTCATCTTATCAAATGATATACATGTAGCCCATGTCTGACAATTGCTAACTTAAACACACAAAATGTCAGAGCCTTGCAAAAGGAATACACCTTGTAATATAGCTTATAAAGGATCCTTCTTTGCTAGATTTCTCAATCAATCTTTCTTTTCAATCAATACTATATATATGGTATGAGGATGCATTGGATTTTGGTGCAAGCCAAGAAACTTTGATATATCTACAATTTGTTGTCAGCAAACTCTCGTACACACGAGGGTAAATCAGAGAGAGGGAGAGCACCAAGAAAGCATGCTCTTCATGTAATTATATTATCCTATGTCGATATCCCCATTAGACTGAAGAATGAATCTCTTTCTTTATTAAAGGTTCCCAAATCCTATCCAGTGGCAGAAAAGAAGAATCGGAACAATTCCACGGAAAAATTCAACAGCATTTGTTTTCTTATGGCTCAGAATTGGGGGAATTAATAGGAGGCACCCCCCTCTACTCCCCAACAAACACCCGAGGAGGAATCTTTGGTTGAGATACAATATGCCATTAATTTAAGGGATTTATCATTTCCCTTTCAATTTGATGTCAAGAACATGGACTGGTCCATGTCCTATGTGTTGATCAGATGAAGGGGCGCATTCTTTGATTCAATAGGGAGCGTACTTACGTGGCAGGCCACCGGCATACCATCACATAAACCATGTGTCTCGCTTCCTCAGTTCCCATTTCACCGCCGATCAGTACCTTTCGTTTTCTCACTTGTGTCATCTTCTGCCAAGAAGTGAGAAACACATGATATTTTCTGATTCCCCATGTTCCTCTGCTGCCATCCGATCATTACATGTTCCTCTGCTGCCATCCCCAGGTTTTTCTGGTAGGTTGAACTTAACATCAGGCATTCTGATGCGTGAATGATGACAGGTATTGATGTGCAGGCATTTAGCACTTTACCATTTAAATTTGGTTACCATAACTTTTAAATATTTATATTATATATTTTTTAATTCATTAAAAAATTATCTCCAAAAATTACTATAAATGTCCCCCTATATGCTAAAATTAGTTTTGTTGGAGTCCATTAAAATTACTCCAATGAGACTTAGTTAGAAACTTAATAGAAAATAGGTAGCAATTGGGTTAAAGCGGGAACTCACTTCAGTAGCATGTGGCTAATAGATGGTGATAGGTTATCCATTAATGTTAGTGTAAGTGGAAAGCTAACTTTTTAAGTAACATGTGGCTAATTAAATAGTGTTGGTGGGTGATTTATAGTTCCTAAAATATTCATTTTGGTCCGCTCACTGACTTAAATTGAAAATTAGAACTTAAATTATTTAATTATTCTTTCATACCTAATAAATCAAGTAAAGTGGATGAATATAGAAAGTGGTGGTATAAAAAGTCTACTAAATTATTTTTGACAGTCGGAGCTCCCATATTATACATAAGGTTATACTGAAAAACTTAGAGTTGAGGATGGGAGAGCTGTCAATAGAAAGATAATTTTCCTACCTTTCGAGTGACACTAATATCAACTTCTAAGATGGCGGCACGGTGATTTAGGCTCTTTGCAAGTGAAATTATGGAGTTGGGACCTATTTGTTTTATATAGAAAATTTTAGTCAATTTTCAATAATAGAATACCTCATATTTATAATTATAAGGTTGGAATTTAAAATCACGTGATAATCTATCTTTAATTACAATTCATTTATAGCTTTATTTCATCATTTTATACTCTATAATGATGTTAATTAATTAATTTCTCAAATTGGTGTTGTTGGAGTTGTATGTTGAACATTATTGGATTAATTCGGCCATTCGGGTCAAGTTCGTACGAATGGGATGACAAACGTCGCTAGTGCACCTGATGTGGCACGCTAATCTGTCTGTAATATAACTTACTAGTTTTTGGCGAATTTCTCAATTGATTTAATAGTTTTTTATCCGGTTCATCCATTTTTTTTGATCGATTCTTGGAAAAATAAAATAGTTAAAAATTCTAAATTTAATTTTCTATTGAACGTAATTAATAACTAACTCATTCTAATTTGTTTAGCACCACTAAAATTCGGGGAAGGGGTTAGTGCTCTAAATCAATTGGTTCCGTTTTGACCATTTCGTGATTGGTTAACATTCGATCCATCCGGTTCCTACTCTAATCAAATTTTCTAAAAATTATCATTGCTATTTTCTATTTATTGTATTCAATATTCTCCTTTTATTAGTGGTATAGATCCTTTTAAAGTTGTATAGATTCCCTTAAAAATCAGAGCATTTTTTCATAAATTGGTTAAATCCCATTTTAGACGGATTTTTAATTTATTTTTTTCATCCCTTTATTTATGATTTTTTTAGTGTCTTTTTGAGACTATTCTAAGTGTTACTAAATTGTATTCCGTTTTCGATCTTGGTTTTTATTTCTGATTTAAAATTGTCTCCCTATTTTTATATTTTATTTCTACTTTAAAGTTTTATTATTAATTAAAAATTATATTCGTGATTCATATTTGGTTATACGTTCCACTCGTTTTGAAAATTTTGTTGTCCTATTTTAAATAGTTAAAATATTGTTAATATTTATTTTTCATATAAATTTGAATATTTATAATTAATTTCTCTGCCTCTCTTAAACCCTAATATTCAAATTTTGATGGAGTTCACCTTGATTTTATTTGTACACTATTCCTTTTTAATTCAGTCATAATTTAAATGATAATTATTAGTTCTTAATAATCGAATAACGTGATTTTGAGTATTCATTAATTTCCGGGAGTAATAATTTATCTATATTTTCATAACTCTACATACATTTTTTAAGTTCTCCAAATAGTTAGTACAACTTATTTATCACAAAATGAGTTATCTTATTTTTTGTTATATAAGTTAGTATTATATGTACGTTTTACTTTATTTACGCAATTTATCGAAATTCCTTGCAATTATAAGCATTAATCTACGTCTGTATCAAATTATTTTTATATATTATCCCTTTTTACACTTTTTTATACGTACCTTTATAATAATTAGGATTATTCCCATTGAAACAAACCAAAAACTCTTATTCCAAATCACATGTATCTAACACTTACTACTTTTATTTACAGAATTGAGTGGAGAGGTTTCTCGTAATCAATCAATTAGGAGATGAACGAATTCAGACGGAATAGTCCATTAGCGTAATGAGCATTATAGGAACAACTGACTAACCAGGACATATTTAAGCCACACGCCATTAGCCAATTAATGCTTTAGAATGCACGAGTTTGCATTAATGACACTCGGCAAACAACACAGCCTCGTATAAGTCCACTAATAAATGAAAAAGTTCACACTTTCTCAAGGAAACCAACCCACTTCGGCACGTTTACATAACAACAGTTATTCTTTTGAACATGTCCAATGAGTAAACTACACACGGCTTGACAACTACCATGCCGTAGATTCGATCGATCATTTGTTCCCTTCGGATGGCAGACGGACGTGGCTGCGGTACTCTGAGAGCCCCCACACAGGGAAGATGTTCCTGTAGGCCGAGTAGTGGAGCATGCAGTTCCTGAAGAAAGCTCCTATCAATTCCTGTTGTTTACGGACAAGGCAGAGGGTAAAAGACTTTAATGATTTGATAACCCATACATATCTTCAAGCACATTTTTACTCGTATCATGTAATAAAAGTGCACCTGCTGAGGGAAATCTCCATCTTCTAGCTGAGCGTTGATCAGTATCTTTGCACCGAGGTGGAGTGGCGTGGGATCCCTCTCCGCCTGAAATAGAGACATGGGTCAGATTTCGGTTCTTAGAGTTTCTCTTTTGATTGAAACAACCAAAAGATGCAGTGGAAAAATGACCTGCCCGGCATGAATCAAGCCCATTATTGCCATTGCCGTATGGATCAAATTGGTGTGGCCCAGTGGTTTGTAAGCCTTGGTGGGGCATGATAGATAACTCTCGCCCCAACCACCATCTTCGTTCTGTGTTTTCAACAGGAATTCAACACCTCTGCGTACGGCCTCACAGTTATAATATGTCTTTCCCACTGCTTCTAGACCCACCAGAGCAAACCAAGTCGCATATATGAAGCATATTCCCCAGGTTCCGTACCTTTATGATTCCATTCAACATTGCAATGTTAGTTTATTTCTCAGAACTTACTCGGTAAAAACATTACACGCTATCAAGCAGTACCATGAGCCATCAGACTTTTGAGTATCCTGTATGAACTGAGCCGCATTGACGAGAAAATTGTCAATTTCATGTTTTCTGTGACTCGGGAACAACTTCTTGAACAAGACCAGTGCTTGTATACAAGATGAAGTGCACTCCACATACCTGTTATTGAGAATTACATGAATAATATCAATAACCCAGGAGGAGAAATTGAAACTACAAAAAAATAAATTATGGAGATGAATCAAGTCAACTTACTCTTCTTCTATGACTACACCCTCTAGAAATTCCACAGGATTAAGCATCTGAGCAAACACGGATGATATTGTAAGAAGACAATGTATACTATATCAAATGAGGGTTTGCATAAATGGTTAAATAATATGGTGAATCATAGATATCTAAATTACCTTCAACCAAGACCCAGCTAGTGATGGCTCCCAAGCTGATACACCGCCATTCTTGCTCTGAATTAAGATAATTTCTCTTTTAATTTGCAAAATAATATAAGCATGTTCTGAATAACAAGCTCTAATTCTCTTTAGAATTTTGTAATAAGTTATTGAAATTCACCTGTAAAGAAAGTATGACATTGACAGCATCATACATCTTCTCAGGCTCCATTTGCTCACCAACAATTTCCGGAGGCATCATAGAAAAGTGAAGTATACACTGTAGACACAGAAAAGTCAAGCACGATTTATGATTTTTTTAGGGTTTTTTCTATAGCATAAGTTGAAGAATGAGAATAAATTCACCTTCAGACTCTCTGCTGTGCAATCAGAGACTTGCCATCCATGATCCTTATCAGAGAAAGTCCATGCTCCTTTGGAAATATGACGGAACATTTTCCTGAAGTTTCCGGAAGGATTGCAATCAACCTACCAAATTATTGTAATTTGTTAATGATAATGTTAGCTTGAAATATAGCATATCCAAAAAGGAAACTATATGCTTCGACTAACAAATCATACCTGAGATTTCTTCAGGAATTCGTGTCCTTTCTTGAATACAGGGCCAAGATCATCAGTAAGGTTACTCGAAAGCAAACATTGAAGGCTCAAGCCACAGTCCCAAACTTGACTGCCGAAGCTCTGTATCTTGATTCCATCTTCTCCTATCCACACATAATCTGCAATTCGAGACAAATGCTTCTTGAAAGCTTCACCGTCTGGATCTTCATCCCAACAAGCAAGCATATTTAATGGCTGCAAATTTTGGAAGACTGAAGTTATAATGTGTTCGGGGAAGCCATATTATGTTGGAAGGGATCATTAAACTGTAATACTACCTTTCCCACACAGCCAATGGTGATGTATCTGCTGTTCTCATCTTCATAGTGAATGTGCTCCATTGTCTTCTCGAGGGCCATCTCCCTAATTTTATTGAAGGGCCACCTTGAAAGAAGGGGCTCCGTACCAAAGTACAAGGCATCCCACATGAGTGTTTGCAAAGGTGTCTGTGGATATTGTATATCTTCCTGAACCACGAATCCATAGCCCAGTGATGAATTTTGCTCTCATGATTAGCAAGATTCACAACCAATAAAAAAAGCAACACTCATACCTTGGCACAAAGATGGCGAACTTTCCACCATTTGATTTCTTCGTAAGGTTCATTGTAAATCTCTTGCCTAATCTGCTTAATGAGAGGCGTGATGGGGCCAACAAACTTCTTACCATACAAGTAGGACATGGGCATATATGTTAAGCGGCAGTAACACATCATGTCATCTGCAAAAAAAAATATTAATAATATAATAAATTATATAACAGGCAAACAATACAGGCAAGTATATGCAGACTGCCAATCTCATATTTTTATGAAGCAAGTGCAATGCAATATCAACCTGGCTTCATGATGGAAGGGAATACCCAGAACTCAGGGGGCATCGGGTGGCACCCTGCCCAATCGTAAGCACCGATTATCTACCAAATGAAAACAAAAAAAAATGAACTTGTTTGGTAGAAAGACAATAATTCCCATATTCTATAAAAAAAGAAATTTGTGGAACAGGATAAACATACTGCAAGCCATATATTCCCCCAAGAAGTAGCCACAGCACCGCCATGATCAAGAATCCACTTCCTTCCTCTTTCGCAAGCGTTGTCAAGACCTCCACCAGGCCCTTCGCCGAGAAGACGCATACATACATAGTTGAGGACTGTCCCTATCATGGTGCTGTGGCCCTCAATGTGCAAACCCCAACCTCCATCTTCGTTCTAAACCACCAAAGATAAATTTTTTATGTTAAAATTCTACCTAATAACTTACAAGCATCTGAATAGTGAGCGAGAAGATGTTCAGAACAAACAGGTACTGGTTATCCGGAAAAGGACACATCGGAAGATTGCAAATTGCAACTGATCTAATGGTATAATCTTGTACCTGGTGATAGTAAATGTAACGGAGGATCTCCCTGCGATGCTCCGCGTGGAAAACAGTATTGAGATGCCCCGTAATGTACAGGCACATGACCTACGATTCCACAATTTGGATAAATAATCATACAGCAAGAAAATCGGTATTTCGGACCTCTTAGGGCAGGAAATGTGCGGTAGTAAGTGATTGAGGCTCACGAGAGGAGGGAAATAGAAGCCTGGTCCAGCGTTCTCTGCAGGCCAGTGGCCGTGGTCGGACTGCAGAGCAGCCCAGAAGCTGACGCATCGCTTCACAGCGGCCGTGGCCTTCTCATACGTGATCTCCTCGCCGTCCTTGATCTTCACAGGCGGGATGGTCTGCTTGAAATTCTTCTCCCTCAGAAACTGAAGCCAAGTCACAATAAGGGAAAGAAGTCAACTTATTGAGTTGGAGCTCTCGAGTTCCATCCAGTAGAGGCATTGATTAAAATTTACAAAAAAAAACCATCTCAAGAAAAATAGTGCTGCATGAATATTTATGGATTTATTCCACGTGTGGTTTTTTTAATAATAGAAATGAAATGATGACATGATGGATATATTACCTGAAACCGCCAAAAGAGATCGGAGTCGGCGCGGACCTTGAAACGGTTTTCGTAGAAGTTCTGGCGAGCGGCCTCGATCTCGGCCCGCTCCTCCGGAGTTCCGGCGTCAGGGTCAAACTCCCATGTCTGCCTCCCCGTGAAGTTGTTCAGGCTGAACAATAAGGGATCCCTCTCATCTCCTCCCAGCTTTAGCTTCCACATCCTGATGAGAACACTGCAAGTCTGCAATATATATATATATATATATATTACCGTATACCTATATATAATGGATACTCATTCACTCCTTTTACACTTGAAGCACATCTATATGTGTCTTGGATTTGGAAAACGTTCTTTTTCGATCAACTGTTGGAAAAGTCGACATTGTATCCTGAATAGGTTTCACTTTCAGTTGTGTGCTGAACATAATTATGCTACTACAGAGAAAACAAAACAGTAGAATAACATTTCTTCGGGTGCCTACTAAAAGGATGAGCAGAGCATTGATAACACAGCATATCCATCTTTCTTCCATGAAGATCGGGTAGTAATCTACCAGCTGATGTAATGCAGAGGGGTAGCTGGCATAGACAACTTCCGTATCTCCAAAAAATAAAACGTTATATGAGGGATAGAGAACAACATGTAATGTGTAGTAGACTTACGTGATAGAGAGAGAAAGAAACAGTGGAGTAAATGGTGGCGTGAAGATATAAGTGTTCTGATTATTGTGGTGAAGGATTGGAAAGGGCAAGGGCCATCTGTATATAGATGATTTTTCAATGTGTAGTTGGTGGGCAATTTAAAGCTTTTGACTTAGATGATCCGACTTTGGTTGCTACTTTATTTAGCTGCCAACCAGTCTCCAATTGGATATTTTAAATGGGTCAAATAAGTGCCGCAAATTAACTTCTAATTAGGCGAGGTTATCCGACGTCACAGAGTGTCGACCTATTATTGCTCGGTCGTTCCCAAATGTCGTTAACGGCACTTTTTGCCATATGCCAACTCCCTATATTGGTTGACCTTTGTTGATTTGTTCGATATTTACTATTGATTGTGTCACTTCTTATTGGTTAATCGTACGTAACTAACATGAATTTTTCTACTCTAATTAATTATTAACTGACAACACGTTATTCGCTGATTGATATACACTTACGTTGATTGAGGACGCGCTATCGATCACGTCGGTTGATTGGACGATAACATGACAATGGTACTTTAATCGGTTGTACCGGTAACTGGTACGGTACAACTAGCTCCGATGACCCAAAATTTAAGTCATTTAGTTTAGTTCTGATTCGATTAATTTTTTAAGAATTAAAATTTTATAAATTTATTTAAATTTATTTTATATATTGTGGTGAGTTTAATTTTTCTAATTTAATGTTTTTAAATCACCTTTAAAAATAAATATTTGAATTAGTTTTTTAAATTTCAACCCAATTCATTACAGTTCAATTCGATTTATATTCGGTTCATTGATTTTCACATTCTATACATTTTCATTCATAACTTTTATAATTTATTGACCACTTTAGTGTTAAAATCTTCGTTTTAAACCATTATTTTACCCTTTTTATTATTATGATAGAAACCCGGTTTTTTTTCAAAAGTATTTGGGATTTTTTCCCATTTTATTTCTTTATTTCAAAGGGACGAAATTTACGAGACTTACATATTCGTCCCAGGTATTTCCAATCTTTGCGTGTATTTAGGTATTTCCAAGCTTTGCGTGTATTTACTTTTAAAATTACTTGGGATTTTTCCCCATTTTATTTCTTTATTTCAAAATAATGAGATTTACGAGACTTACCTATTCGTCCCAAGTATTTCCGAGCTTTGCCTATATTTAGGTATTTTCAAGTTTTGTGTGTATTTACTTTGCACTAACTTTTACATGATACGTTACTACAATATATTGGGCAATTAAATCTCAAGTAATAAGTTAATTACACAAAATATTCGTAATTTTTCGATAATTACGATTTATTCCTTAAATTATACCTTAATTTTAATTAGGTCTCTAAAATTGTCAAATCTTCCATTTGGGTCCCTAATTTCTTCAAATTTCCAATTGTGTACAATAATTTTAGTTCATTATAGAAAATCTCCATTTTCAAAATTTCCAATTAATCCCTCAAACTTTCAAAATTGTAATTTAGTACTCCAACTTTAAATATCAGAAATTCAACAATAATCCTTCTAAATTGAATCTTAACATGATACTAATCATCTTTCATATGTCCCCTAACGGTAAAACACTAAAATTTGCTTAGAAATAAGCTTAAACGGAGATTTGTCGAAAAATCGTTCTAGAGAGAGAAGGGATCCCACGATGGGAGCTTTTGATTCAAATGGGTTGCTCTTTTATTATAAATCCTTTCTTTATCAAACCGTGACTTAATTGGTACTTTGAGTAGTACGAATTTCTCAACTTAGTTTTCTACAAAAATGCACACCGGCGAATGGCGACGGAGTGTACTTAATACAATGGTTAAGAAAAGGTCTGGACTATTCTAGGGAAGGTATGGAGGGTTTGGTTTGGTCGTTGTTTACCCGGGGTGGTTCGAATTGAGCTCAACCGACTTTGGTCACATACTGCCGAGGGAGCAAAGGTATTGTGCGAGCTCGTCGGCGCTTATTCGTCGATCCTTGAGCTGCATCAAGTATAGATTCTAGGGAACCAAAATTCGCATTCGAAGGTGGAGAAAAGTGCCTACGTTAGAGCTATGGTTTACGCTTGGTCGGAAAAAGGAGCTATTTTTTTAGGTTGTCGAAGGATTAAGAGGATGAATGAAGAGTAGATATTTATACAGGGAGCTCCTCGAATACTGACATGTTTATCCATTAATCAATCAATCGTCCAAAATCTCTCTCATTTACGGCCCTCTCGGGAGGATTTTTTCGGCCACCGGCGTAATGGTCGCCATTCTAGCGTCCTTATCTGTCTACTTCAAAGGTTGAATATAGCACTTTGCACGTGCGAGCTTCACATGTGCGGTTTGCCATGTGTCACATTGTGATTGGCTGGTATCGCAGACGTGGCTTCCCACTCAACATCCGAGTCATCCGTTGACTCGTTGACTAGTCACATGGCAACCTCCCATTGGTTGCTTGTTCTAATGTGGCCGCTAACCAACTTTGACCATCCGTTGAGACTCTGAATGGCTGATTTAAATAAGTCACATTTCCCTTTTGACACCATGTGCCAACGACATGTGTCAACCTCTAATTGGTCGAGGCCATCCGATATGGCTCTTCCACGTGTCGACCTCTCATTAGTCGACCGTTCCCTAACATCCTAATTGGCCACCGATATGGCACCGTTGCCACGTGTCAACTCCTTATTAGTTAGCACTACTAACGATGTTTCTTCTCTTTCGACCGTTTTACTAAAATATGTGTCGCTCTCCCATTGGTCAGTGGTCGATTACTTTCTTTGATCGTTGAACACAGAAACTTGTTTACGTTCTCATTGGTCAGTCCTATTGACGAGGTTTATCCTCAGTTGATTATTTGACTAAGTACACATGTTGCTCTCCCATTGGTTATTCATTAGTGATGTGGACTATCTTCGTCTAACTGTTGACCATGGACACATGTCATGCTCTGATTGGTCAACGCTTATAGGAGCTAACCGAACGACTCATTGTGCGAGCTTAGCCATATGTCGTGCGCTAGTTTGTCGTGCATGCTAACTCGACGTTGACCTCGCAGGAGGTCCGTTGATCAACTAGATCATTGACCGGTTCGGTCATACCGGATTCAATGACACGAAATCGAAAATCGATCTATTCAATCCCAATTTGACCGGTTTTCTAAAATCTAAAATTTTCTAAATTTGTCTAAATTTATTTTCTACATTTTGGTGGTTTCAATTTTCCAAATTTATGTTTTTTAAGTCACTTAGAAAAATTAATATTTAAACCGGTTCTTCGTGGTTCAAGTCTCATTCACCCTAAATCGGTCTGATTTTCACCTCCAAGTTGGTTAATGATCCATTTTCATCATTTATTGATATTAATTGAACACTTCTGATTTTTCAATTTTCTTTTCTATAATTACTATTTTATCATGTCAATGCGTGTAGTGTTGTTAGTTGTGCCCAACTAAGGTGGCTTTAGAAAATTGGCTTAAGTTGGGTTCTAATGGTACTTGAATCACTCAATTTGGTGGTTGAAAAAAATTATGATATATACAAGTCGAGTTATCGGGAAGCATAGCAAGCTCACATCGAGAGAGGATTCTGGTGAACCATCCGAGAGAGTGGGTTTAGCTTTATATATTCGTCTCCCCAACCTCAAGGGATCCTCAGCTTAGTTTTCCCTTGTTAATTCATAGCTCCAAGTGGCTTACAAGAATTTATTTTCATTGGCGGTGAGTTTTATTGTTGTGTCAAAAGAAATCGGATCAATTTTCGGGTTGTAAGCGTTATGGTCGGGCGGAGGGGACAAGCACGTGTTTTGCTTGTTTAGGCAGTCTAATACTGTTTTATACCGATTTTAAACGAATTTTTCATTTATTTCGACCAATTTTGGTTATTTTTTAATCAGTTTAAATTCAATTTGTTCGAGTTTTGACCTAATTTATTTTTCTAAAAAATATTGGTCAATTTTCTATCATATAAAACCAACAATTTATGTTTTTTTCTATTTTTGGAACTTTTTAAAACAATTATATAATTTTTCGGTATAAGGAAATTTGATCCCAAATCAAATTAGTTTCTAATCAAATGTTATATAATCTTTAATTATCATTGGTGTTATTTAGGAGCAATTCAAGTTATTTTACTAAATATTAAAAAATTTGAGTTCAAATAACTTTTTTATCCGATTTTATCTCTAATCTCAATTTTTTTTCTTATTCCCAATATAACACCGATTTCGAGTTAAATAAAATGGAATTGCGTTTTCTGAAATTATGATGTTGAAACATATGCACACATTAACCAATGGCTTTAAAACTTAATGAAGATAATGATTTTATTGGATCTATATTGAAAAAGTTTGGGTCATACTTGAGTTAAATGAATGGCATATCTCTCTTTTTTTACTATGAAGAACGGCCAAACCCATAAATGAGTTCATTCGAATTTTGTGTTCTTTTTACTAAGCTAATACAAAAATGATGAAAATATGGAGATATGCATCTAACCTCTTGGATATCCCGGTGAATTCTCCCATTAATCAATAATATACTTCACTTTAGTTGGTGGAAAACTTTCTTCTACACGTTTGGAGCATCAAATCAGTTATCCCATTGTCCTTAGCCTATACGTTGCATCCGCATAGAGGGTAGTTGCACTGGATTTATTGCCATCCCCATGGTACCACCTCCCCGGAGTTGTCTCGTACTGTTAAACCGATTCGAGCCCTTTGTTGAGTGCCCAGAAATTATCCATCGCTTCCAGCCCTTTGTTCAGTGTCCAGAAATGATCCATCGCTATTAAATTTTACGAAGACTGATGTGATCTACGGCACTGTTGAGCTTGTTAAGAACTGTGACTTCACCAAATTCATTATGAATATGAGCAATACCTATAGCTAAAATGATATGGACCAATTTGAGATTGCGGCCAAAACATGTGAATAAAGGATGCCGAGCCCAATGAAGGGTGATACATTGTTAATAAAAGGATTTAATCAATTTTCAATGACACGTATTTTTTCATTTTTTCCTTTGTTTATTATTATTATTATTATTTCTATAAGACAAATTATTGCGCGGAATGCATGGGAAGTGCATCAATCCACGTTGATTTGCCCCATCTTTAAGGAAGGCTATAAATATATATATATAAATGGATCAACTTTTTATTCCTAACTTAGTTAAAAGCTACAACTAATTAAAAGTATGTCACCCCACATTGTATAACGTTCAGACAAAATATCTCCAACTGATGAATGGAATATTCCATGGCTTATAAGCTTCTTTTGGATCGTTCATTTTGAACAAAAAAAAAAAGAAGTATCTAGCAAATATCTGACTTTATAAGCTTCGTTTATAGGTTTGTTGGCTGGCTTGCCAAAAGGTGTTGACTTCTATGGATAGGCTGCTCACCTCAAAGGTTACAATCTCTTTCACATATACAATAACCAAAATTACAGTTTGATGATGTAAAAGAGTTATTTTTAAGAATATATGTATGAAAACGTTCTATTTTTAACATATAAAATTTTTTAAAACTAATATATATAACTCCACAACAATGACTCCAACTATTAGTTTAAAAAATATAGTGCAACTACTTATTGATTAATACATGAACAACTATTGGATTTGTTCTTTAATCACCCATCATCTATAATTTATTACATCTTTAACAAGTTTGAACAGGGTTAGTTTACTAATCTCACACCATCCACCGCATCAATAGTTTTTATTTCCCAAAAGATAAAAATGCTAATCTTCACAGGCGGGATCGTCTGCTTGAAATTCTTCTCCCTCAGAAACTGAAGCCAAGTCACAATCAGGGAAAGAAGTCAACTTATTGAGTTGGAGCTCTCGAGTTCCATCCAGTAGAGGCATTGATTAAAATTTACAAAAAAAAAACTATCTCAAGAAAAATAGTGCTGCATGAATATTTATGGATTTAATAACAGAAATGAAATGATGGCATGATGGATATATTATGTATGTACTTATATATTACCTGAAACCGCCAGAAGAGGTCGGAGTCGGCGCGAACCTTGAAGCGGTTTTCGTAGAAGTTCTGGCGAGCGGCCTCGATCTCGGCCCGCTCCTCAGGAGTTCCGGCGTCAGGGTCAAACTCCCATGTCTGCCTCCCCGTGAAGTTGTTCAGGCTGAACAATAAGGGATCCCTCTTGTCTCCTCCCAGCTTTAGCTTCCACATCCTGATGAGAACACTGCAAGTCTGCAATATATATATATTACCGTATACCTATATATAATGGATACTCATTCACTCTTTTTACAATTGAAGCACATCTATATGTGTCTTGGATTTGGAAAACGTTCTTTTTCGATCAACTGTTGGAAAAGTCGACATTGTATCCTGAATAGGTTTCACTTTCAGTTGTCGTGCTGAACATAATTATGCTACTACAGAGAAAACAGTAGAATAACATTTCTTCGGCTGCCTACTAAAAGGATGAGCGGAGCATTGATAACACAGAGCATATCCATCTTTCTTCCATGAAGATCGGGTAGTAATCTACCGGTTGATGTGGAGAGGGGTAGCTGGCATAGACAACTTCCTTATCTCCAAAAAAATAGAACGTTATAGGAGGGATAGAGAACTGTAATGTATAGTAGACTACGTGAGAGAGAGAGAAAGAAACAGTGGAGTAAATGGTGGCGTGAAGATAGAAGTGTTCTGACTATTGTGGTGAAGGATTGGAAAGGGCAAAGTCATCTGTATATAGATGATTTTTCAATGTGTAATTGGTGGGCAATTCAATGTCGAAAGTTCTCTCCCCTTATGCCAATGCATAAACAATTTGGTAAACATTTTAAAGGGGAGTTCGAATAGCTCTGATATGCTAGAAGCCTCGGTTTTAGATCTTGGGGGTTAAATTTCCGATTTTGAAAATATCGTACAGTGGGTCCAAGACCAGTTGGCACGAGCAGTAGTTTGTAAACGAACATGATATATATGCAATAAAACTTAATAAGTGAATTGTTTTGCTATAGTATCAAGATAGGACCCACATGCTCAATCAACTAGCGGCAGTGCGACATGACAGGTCGACGGATCAGTTAAGACAAACAACTACGGGTTGAGTTGAGAGTCGGGGTCGTTAGATCAATAGCACCACAAATTACATGGAAATATAAGAAAACATTGTTTGTGCATATACTGTTAGTACGAGATCATCAAGATGTCCATGAGGGGTAGTGATACATCTTAAGGGCATTGAACGATCTGGTGGCTATAAGGGCAGTTCGTTGTTCCAAGTGTCTATGTGAAATATGGAGTAGCACCAAGCGTATGAGACTAGGGTGGGGACAGGATGAGGTCTCCGTTCTCATACGGATACGAAGAAATGATTTCGGGATTGTGGATTGGATGTCGTGTACATCCACTTATTCTTAGGGTAGAAGTGGTCGTATTTTTATCTGGGTGGTAGGAAAAGTCGCTTCGAAGCCAATAGCAGGTTCAACAGTGATACTGACTTGCGAATATGTGTAACTTTAATGATTAAGGATGTGTGTTGGGTGATAACTCACCGGTAACTAACAAATGGTGGAAAAACCCGAATTTTTAAACGAATGGATTTTTGAAAATAAAGGAGTCTGGCACACTCTAATAATAATTATTTTCTTAAAAATCAAAACCTTTTAAAAACCCATTCACTGAGTAGTCGTACTCACCCCTCCCTTATATCCGTTTCAGGAAATCCTGAAAAGTCTAACCTTAAAAACCGTCAACTAAGATGCTGTAAGATAGGTATTTAAAGTTTTAAATTTTATACAGTTTTGATTATGCTATTCCAGGAAAAGGTGCAGGTTAAAGGATGTCTTACTCTGTACGGTTTAGGGAAACCTTTTAATAAACCGGGAGAGTGGCGGGTTGATCACAGGGATTCGACCAAACTGGGTCGGGGCGTGACACCTGTAGTCTCTGTTTGCTACGAGTGTCACCGGAGAAGGGCCGGCGTGATGGAACAGTGAAGCAGCTCTCGCGGACCGAAGCTACCCTATTTCAGCTGAGCTGAAATCTGCCATTTCGAGCCCTCCTTAGGCCAAACCAAGCCTTCCCAACACTTACTCAGCCCTCCCACGGCCGAATTATGAAATTCGGCTCCCCCCTACAATTTGCGACTAGTGCTAGAGAAAGAATCGACATAATTTCGATTATGAAATTCTAACTCAATTTGGTATCAATTGATGTAATTCTTAACTCTAGTATGAACCTCATGACAATAGCTATATGCCCATATAGAAAGCTCAGACCGTCGCGCCATCACCGATGAGAAATCGATCTCTCTCTATAATATGTTTTCTGGCGAAGCTCCGTTTGAAGTCGTTCCGGCATTAAAACTTGCGATTCAAAGTACTATTGAATCGTATGAACATGTAAGATCTCAATTTTAACTTCAATTTCAACAATTAGATGTGTTTGATTGGTCAATTTGATAAAATCAAATTCGGCTATGTTAAGATGTTGAAATTGGGGGAAAATTGGGGGAAATGGGGATTTTTAAAAATTCCAAGGACCAAGATGCAATTTTATAAAATTGAGGGTCAATTGGGCATGATAAAAATGTTAGAGGGGCGATTGAGGAATTTTAGAATTTTTGGGGTGAAGGAAGAGCAAAATGGTAATTTTGGAAAAGTTAGGGGACCAAATTGAAAATTTGGGAAATTAAACCCCTTTTTGTGAATTTGAATAAATTGAGGCCCTAAAATAAATTTTAAAATTTTCGGGAATCAATTTGAGGAAAAACGGGTATTATGGCCTTAAAGTTAAAGAAAAATAATTTTAGACACCTAATTGCAAATAATAGAAAGTTTGGTTTTCTTATTCATTTGGAATAAATGAATGCTATTAGGTCGAGAGATAATGAATAATGATGTTCATATCTTTTAGGAATACGAAGTATCGAGAACGCCAACAAGGACAAACTCGCTTGAATACAAAGAACCAGTCGAGTGGATAAAACTACATTAACGGGTGAGTGAGATTTTTATATCATAACCGATTGGGATAATAAGTACCTCGGAAATGAAAACCCACTATTAAGTGGTATTTTTAAACATTACAACTTAGAATAGTGATGTGAAAATAACACGAAAAACCTACTTATCAATTGTAAGTAGATCATACACTTGGTATGATAAAACTTTTTCAGAGGAAGTGGAAAACTCGTTAATCGGTTATTAGCGAAGATATCCTCATACCCAATTAGTATGATTGATAGTTGAAAATATGTTTTGTCGGAAGTGCTCTCCCCTTACTATGTGTCACTGCTTAAACAATTTGGGAGACCTTCTTTATGGGAGCTCGAATAGCTCTGATAGGACGGGAGCCTTGGTTTTGGAACTTGGGGGCTAATATGCCTAATTTTGAAAATCTCGTACAGTGGGCCCAAGGCCAGTTGGCACGAGCAGAAGCTCGTAAACAAACATGAAATATATGCCATAAAACTTTAAATAAATAAATTATTTGGCCATGGTACCAAGACAGAATTGACATACTCAGTTAACTAGCGACAGTGCGACATAACAGGTCGACGAACCAGTCAAAACAAACAGCTGCAGGTTGAGTTAAGGTCGGGGCCGTTGGACCAGTGGTACCATAGATTATATGGAATGATGAGAAAATACTAATTGTGCATGCATTGTGTGTACAGAACCATCAATATGCCCAAGATGGGTAGTGATGCGTTCTAGGGCCCTCGACGACCTAATGGGTATAAGGGCAGATCGTCGGACCAGGTGACCTTGCGAAGCTCAACGTAGCTTCATTGCGCATGAGATCGGGGTGGGGTCAAGATGAGGTCTCCGTCCTCATACGGACACGGAGAATTACTTTCGGGATTTAGGGTCGGATATTACGTACATCCACTCATTCTCAGGGTAGAAGTGAACGTGCTTCTATCTAGGTGGCCGGTAAAGTCGCTCTGACGCCACAAGTGGGTTCAATAGACGGGCTGGCCTGCAATTGTATGATTGACCTTAATGATGAAGGATGTGTGTTGGGTGATGACACACCGTGATTAATAAGAAAATGGTGGTAAAAATCGAGATTTGAAATGAAAGGATTTTTGAAAGAAATAAGTCTAGCACACTCCAACACAAATCTTTTTCCTAAAAGCTAAAAGTTTTGAAAACTCATTCATTGAGTAGTCGTACTCACCCCTCCCTTATATCCCTTTTAGGAAATTCTGAAAAGCCTATCCTTAAAGACCATCAGCTAAGACGCCTGTGAGACATGTATGATAAATTCAAAATTTTATGCAGTTTTAATTTATGTTATTCTAAAAAAGGTGCAGGTTTAAAGGAAGCCTTACTTTTTATGGTTTATAATAAGGGGAAACCCTTTAATAAACCGGAAGAGTGGCGGGTTGATCACAGGGATCCGACCAAACTGGGTTGGGGCATGACAAGTCAAGACAAACAAATGCAGGTTGAGTTGATGGTCGGTGCCGTTGGACCAGTGGCACCACAGATTATAAGGCATGAGATAAAAATACTGATTGTGCATGCATTGTGTATACGGGACCTTCAAGACGCCCAAGAGGGGTAGTGATGTGTCCTAGGGCCCTGGACGACTTGGTGGATATAAGGGTAGTTTGTCGGACTAGGTGACCTTGCGAAGCTCGATGTAGCTTCATTGCGCACGAGACCGGGGTGGGGTTAGGATGAGGTCTCTGTCCTCATACGGATACAGAGAATTGATTTCAGGATTGAGGGTTGGATGTCACATACATCCGCTCATTCTCAGGGTAGAAGTGGACGTGCTTCTATCTAGGTGGCCGGTAAAGTCGCTCCAACGCCACAAGTGGGTTTAGTGGATGGGCTGGCCTATGATTGTGTGATTGACCTTTATGATGAAAGATGTGTGTCGGGTGATAACACACCGTGATTTATAAGAAATGGTGATAAAAACAAAGATTTGAAATAAAAGTATTTTTGAAAGAAAATAAGGATTCTGACACATTCTAATACAAATCTTTTTTCTAAAAGTAAAAATTTGAAAACTCATTCATTGAGTAGTTGTACTCACCCACTCCTTTATATCACTTTTAGGAAATTCCGAAAAGTCTACTTTTAAAGACCCACAAATAAGACACCTATGAGACAGGTATGATAAATTTAAAATATTATGTAATTTTGATTTATACTATTCCAGGAAAGGTACAGGTTTAAAGGACGACTTATTCTTTACGGTTAAATAAACCGTAAATTTTTATTTATGCTATTTAAGGGGAAACCCTTAAATAAACCGGGAGAGTGGCAAATTGATCACGGGGATTCGACCAAACCGGGTCGGGGCGTGACATCCCGAGTGACCTGAAGAGTCATAAAAACCATGAGAAGGGACTTTGAGACAAATTGGAAAAGAAAATCAGATCGGTTTAGGTGAACCGGATCTAAACTAGATTGAACTGGTTTGGTTTAGTTTGAACCATTATTGAATCAGTCGCTAAATTTATTTTTCTAGGTGGCTTAAAATATTCAAATTGGGGAATTAAAACCACCATTGGATAGAGGATAAATTTAGAAAATTTTAATTTTGAAAAACTTGGTCAAATCGGGCCTGAACCGACTAGTTTAAGCATTGAACCCAGTTCGAACCGATACGGTCTGGTTCGAAACAGTGTCATCTCCTTCCTTCAAATGACGTTTAACGAATTAACGGAAAAGCACCGGCGAAGATGAATGAGCGCCATTAAGATGCCAAAATAGTCAGGCAGAAAGTCCCCAAGCTCCCTATATAAAGAGCTAATCTTCATCCTCCTCATACCTGAAAACTCCATTCTCTCTCAACTACTCAGTTTTCCGATGAAACTCAAACTAGAGCTCCAACATTGGGAAAAGCTCCAACATAAACCCAATTCTTCACCTCCGAACGCGAATTCGGGTTCCCCAGAACTTGGAGGAAGTCCTCTACCTAACTGCATACTCTCTTCAGCTCGAGGATTATTGAAGAAGTGTCGGTGAGCCAGCACAATAGAGTTGCTCCGGTTGTCGACTTTGAGCATGAACTTTCGAGCAGAATTTAGGCCAAGACGACTATGCCCAGTCCTCCTCGAGCCTTCGAGATAAACAATTTCCACCTCCCTTTACGGGAATAGTTAATTTAAATAGAAAAAACCATGAAAATTTTATTGATTGAATTCTTTCTGTTCAAGGTACCAATTGAGGTGAAATTTGATCATAAGGGGATAATCTCGATGAAGCTAGCTCCACAAATCAAATGCTTAGGCAATCGAGTCATTGTCGGTGAAAAATCAAAGATTACTCTCTCTATAAATATTTTTTGGCGAATCTTCATTTGAGTTCAATACTAGGCCAAATTGAACAATTCAAATATTGAAATGATAGTGGAGACTAGGGGATATGATTAGCAGCATGATAGGAGGTAATTAACCGAGTCTAATTGGTCAATTTGGTGAATTGAGATTTTGGGGTCCAAATGCAATTTTGGAGAAATTAGGCAATTCGGGGATTTTCGGATATTTTGGGATTTTTTATGCAATTGACATAAATTGAGGGTCAATTGAGGAATTAAATAAAATTGGAGGATTAATTGTAATTAAAATATTTTTTGAGGAATTTAATTACAATTACAAGTAAATAAAATACTTCATTTATAATTTTAAATAATTTTATATTAAATAAAATTACTTGGGGATTAAATTACTAATAAATTAATCTTGAAAAAATTATGGCAAATAATTGGGAATTTATTTGTCAATAAAATATACTTAGGAACTTTATGTTAATTAAAGAAAATATAGGGATCTAAGTGTAATTATCGAATAATTGATAGGTTCATTATGTGTGATCATGTAGGTGTAAAAGGAATGTGTTTACCTACAAGTGCAAGTCCAAACTTAGGTATCGGAAATCCGTACGGGACAAACAAGTCACGGATCTCGGGTGAGTGAAATTTCTCACATCGAGTCCGATTGAACTGGTGATGCGTAATTACTCGCAAAGTTGAAAGTATGCTTGATTAGAAAAACCTATTTTTCATAAATATGATCCACTCACTGTGTTAAATAATTTAAACCAATTTGGGACACATTTTCTAAATAAAGCATGAATCATAATTATAGGACTACCCTCTAACAAATACACGTGTGACAGGATGATCTAACTTGATAATGTTTATTGAATACACGTCAATAAATAAAGCATGAATCAATAGAGGATATGGGTGAGGCCTATGATCCACACAATATTAGTTAAATCTAGTTTTGTAAAAGTGGGACTAATGCTACAATTTTGAAAAGTGAAGTGGGCCCAAAGCCATGTTTTAAAAACTCGTACAAGTGGGCCAAATGCCAATGAAAAATAGGTCAGGTCCCGTAAATAAGTTTTGATTTAAGAGGCTAATAAAATTATCATAACTTGATAATATTTATTAAATCTAGCAAGTCAAAGTGAGGTAGAAGTATGTTGGGTTGGCACTGCAAAGATAAACATTTTAAATCAAAATACTATTGTGTGTGATTGCAATTGTGCGGAACCAAAGAGACGTCTGGTACGGGGTATTGTTGGTTCTAAGGACTACTTGACAGCAAGGTCAGCACAAGGGAAGTTATGCTATTACAGTATATCATGAGGCACTGGGAGTTTTGAGCGCATTGAGACCAAGGAAGAAAGGGAGAGATCTCATCCCTCAATAGAGGATAGAAGAATCGTTAATGTCTGAGGGTTGGGCAATAGTGCTCACACAAACAATGTAGTAGAGTTTATGGCCTCTCACAAGGGTGAATGGTAAAAACGCTACGGGCCACTCGTGGAACAAATCAAGGTTGAGGCCTCTAAGGATATGTTCTACGATAATTTGATCAACTTAATGAGAAAGGGTATTTATGTGATACAAACCGATGAAAATCAAACCATAATGATCGTGAAATATTCTTCTGGGTAGCAATGAACCAAGTTTTGACATATGAGACACAAGTCGTGAAAACCACTTTAATGAGAAAGGGTGATTGTTGTTTGTTTGATAAAAACATTATAAACCATGAAAGTTCTTTAAGATGGGAAAGAACTAAGTTTTAGCTTGTGAGATACAAGCAGTGAGTTAAATCATAAAATTTATTTTTCAATAATAAAATAATTTGGAGCTTGTTTATTTTACAAACCTATTGGAATTAAGGGAATTGAAATTCGTATATCTTTTGAGTACGTATTGAATCATGGGCATGATATCACGTTGCTAGCTAACACTCTCACTAAGTTGTAGACTCACCCACTCCCTTACCCTTTTAGATCTTAAATATGTCGAGAAGGAAATTAGAATATGAGCTACCAAATTGGTATGTTAGTTATACTTACAAGTTTATGTACAACATTATACATTACTACATATTTTAGAAAACATAATTTGATGTACAGTTTTTCATTGTTTTACGCCTTGCTACTGTTAATACTATTATAACAAAGTTAACATGTATTATAGTACTAGGAGAAGTGGCAGGTTGTTCACAGGATTCCGATCAAATCGAATCGGGATGTAATAACTTAAATGACTCGATTTGGTGATCGAAAAATAAAGTTATGATATATGTAAGTCGGGTTACTGAAAAGCATAACAAGCTCACGTGCAGAAAGCATTCTGGTCTCCCTGACCTCAAGGGTTATGTGACCTTAGTTTTCCCTTTTCAATTAATAGCTCCAAGTGGCCTACAAGAATTTATTTTTATTAGCAGTGAGTTTTATTATTATGGTAAAGAAAGTATTTTGTGGTACATGTTTTGTTTATTTGGCTAGTTAATTATTGTTGCATACCGATTTTCAATGAATTTTTTTAACTGTTTCGATAAATTTTTGTTATTTATTAATTAATTTAAATCTAATTCGACTAATTATTAACCTAATTTATTTTTCTAAAATTTTTTGATCAATTTTTTATAAATTAGGACCAAAATTTATATTTTTTATTTTGGAAACTATTTGAAAAAAATTGTGAAATTTTCGTATCAGTCAATCAATTTAAGTTATTTTATTAAATGTTCAAAATTTCAATTAGAATCATTTATTAATCCCATAATCACATATTATTTTTTTATTTCCAATTCGACACCAATTTTAAATACAATTAAATCGAATTATGTTATCTAAAATTATGGTGGCCAAATGGATTTAAATCATAATAAAGCTATCACCAAAAATAATAATTTTATTGAAAAAGTTTGGGTTATGAATTAAAAGAATGGTATTTTACTATTTAGAGAGAAATAAATGGAAATGTTCTTTTTTTTTTTCAAGAAATACTTCATTATTAAATGAAATGAAGATCGGCCAAACCCATAATTGGATTCATTCAAATTTTTTATGTTTTTACTATGCTAATACAAAAATGATAAAAATCTGGAAAGATTCATTTAAGCTCTTAGATATCCGGATGGATTCTCCCATTAATCAATAATGTACCTTAGTTTAGTTGGTGGAAGAGTTTCTTCTAGTCGTTCGGGAATAGGGTTGTTGCATCCGCCTAGAGGGTAGTTGCACTGGATTTATTGCCACCCCCATCGTACCACCTCCCCAACAGTTGTCTCCTACTATAAAACAAATTCGAGCCCTTTGTTCAGTCTCCAGAAATGATCCATCGCTATGGCTATTAATTTTTACGAAGACCAGCGATGATCTAGTGGATTGTTTAGGGAGACCAGTATATCATGTGGTATCTATCTCTCATATCCCAATTCATTATGAATATGGGTAATTACACGTATAAGGTTGGGGGAGACCTATTTCATTATGTTTCAAATGGCATACCTATAGCTAAAATGATATGGACCAATCTGAGATTGCGGCCAAAACTTGTGAATAAAGGATGCCGAGCCTTGTGTCACACCATCCACCGCATCAATAGTTTTTAATTCCCATTAGATAAAAATGATAATACTATTTTATATACTAAATGTTAAAATATAATTTATTATTTGAAAAAATTAGACATAAAATGGTAACATTGCGTTCATATAATGCACATTTATAGTATATCGGTTATTAATTTCCAATATCTTCAATACTATTTCACACCAATTTAAAAAGCCCACCAATTTATTACTGAATTAAAATTAAGGCATTAAATTTTATCATACTTTAATGGAATTAGTTGAGAGCGTGTCAATTTGGACTATTTTTTATTAGCCAATGCTAGCAAGTTTTTCACGTGGGCTAATTAAAGCAAGGGGTACCTTACTTGCCCTCCCCAAGTTTTTTAATAAAAAATTCATTAAATTGAAATTTTAATAACATTAAATTTATTAAATATTATATTCTAATTTATTTAATTTTAAAAAATCGACCTAAAATTGTAACGTTCCGAAAAAATAGATATAATTGTTTATTTGTTTATTATATATAATTTTAATATAAATAAAAAAGACTATTAGCTGTCAGTTTGAAGAAAGTGGCCCGATGTCCTAATGATTTGGAAGCAGGGCTGATAAAAAAAATTGTATACGGGGTACATAGTAAATATTGGCAAGTTTTTCAGCCGAGTTATTTGAGGAAAGGGTAGGTGTCCTTTTCCAGCAGAGTTATAAATGCATGTATTTAGATTATAAATTCACGGAGGCCAGTGGCTGAAGGAAGGACTGCATTGGGCCTGGTCCATCAGTATGTCCATCTATGGCCGAAACCCAGCCCGAGTCGTCCCATGCTAATGGGATTCCGCCCGGGCTCTGGTGAGGTCATCGAAGTTCTCCCGGATCTTCAGTTAAATGTAGAGTCTTCACCTAGGGCCTTATCAAATGACATACAAGTAGCCCATGTCTGACAATTGCTACCTTAAACACTTGTAGAGTCTTGCAAAAGGAATACACCATGTAATATAGCTTATAAAGGATCCTTCTTTGCTAGATTTCTCAATAAATCTTTCTTATCAATCAATACTATATATATATATATATGCTACGAGGATGCATTGGGTTTTGCTGCAAGCCAAGAAACTTTGATATATCTACAATCCGTTGTCAGTAAACTCTCGTACACACGAGGATAAATCAGACGCAGAGCACCAATAAAGCATGCTCTTCTTGAATCTCTTTCTTTATTAAAGGTTCCCAAATCCTATCCAGTGGCAGAAAAGAAGAATTGGAACAATTACACGGGAAAATTCAACAGCATTTGTTTTCTTATGGCTCAGAATTGGGGGAATTAATAGGAGGCACCCCCCTCTACTACCCAACAAACACCCGAGGAGGAACCTTTGGTTGAGATACAATATGCCATTAATTTAAGGGATTTATCATTTCCCTTTCAATTTGATGTCAAGAACATGGACCAGCCCGTGGTCCATGCCCTATGTGTTGATCAGCTGAAGGGGCGCATTCTTTGATCCAATAGGGAGCGTACTTACGTGGCAGGCCACCGGCATACCATCACATAAACCATGGCTCGCTTCCTCAGTTCCCATTTCACCGTCGATCAGTACCTTTCATTTTCTCACTTGTGTCATCTTCTGCCAAGAAGTGAGACAGGCATGATATTTTCTGATTCCCCATATTCCTCTGGTGCCATCCGATCATTAATTACGCGGAAAATAAATGAGTCTCTTAGGTTTTTCTGGTAGGTTGAACTTGACATCAAGGCATTCTGATGCGTGAATGACTGGTATTGAAAAATCTCTCCTACGATTGATTAGGTATGGCAGGCTGGTATCCAAGCTTTTAAATATTTATATTTTATTTCCGTCCTTTAATCTATCAAAAAATTATCCAACTAAATATAAAAGTTTTTCTATATTCTCAATATTCTTATAAATTTAGTTAACTGCTCCAATATGTATTTATTAAAAATTTAATAAAAAATAATTGGCAGTAGAGTAAAAAGCCGTAAACTCACTTGATATCTATCAATTTTGGTATAGATTAAAACGTAACTTTTCATATAGTATTTGACTAATTAAATTGTATTGATAAGTGGTTTGTAATTTTTAAAATGTTTATTTTGTTCAATACCTCACTTAATTTAAAATTAAAAATTGAATAATTTAATTATCTTTTCATACTTATTAAATTGAACAACGTTGGTGGCTATAAAAAATAGGTGATTTTTATTTTCTCCATTATTCTGGGTCTTGGTTAAGCTCTCAAAATTGACTCTCAAATCAATTACTTTATCTTTTAACCACTGCAGCTCAATATTGCATCCCTAAAATTTAGTGAATAGGTTATCGATCTAAGTTAGTTCTTTCGATTTCATCCATCTTGTGCTTGGTTCACATCCGATCCAACCGGTTCCTACCCCCAATCAAATTTTCTAAAAGTTATCATTCTTATTATCTATTCATTGTATTAAAGATTCTCATTTTATTAGTTGTTTAAATTCCCTTAAAAATCAGAATATTTTTTCATAAATTGGTTAAATCCCATTTTAAACTGATTTTTAATTTGTGTTTTACCATAACTTTATTGATTCATGGTTCTTTAGGGTCTTTTGATAATATTATTATTATGTTACCAAATTCCATTATTTATTTATCAATCAATTTTCTAACTCACAAAATCCCAACTTGATCTCTATTTTTAGCTCGAGTTTCTATTATCGATTTTGGTTTTTATGTATAGATTATCTAATTTAAAATTTTATTCTTAATTCAAGATTATATTTATAATTCACACTCCGTTTTTTGCTTCCCTTTATTCTAACTCGAATTTTAAAAGTTTCGATATCACATGTTTGACAATTAAGAGATTATTACTCATTATCTTCTATATAAATTTGAATATTTAGAATTTATTTCTCCAAATTTCTTAAGCACTAATACTCAAATTTGATAGAATTAGGTTGATAGCTTATTTCTTATGGTACACACTCATTTTTTATTCAGGAATAATTTATATTATTATTATTAGTTCTTGATAATAGCGGATTTGAGCCCTAATTAATTTTCTAGATTGATAACTTATTTTTATTTTAGTCTTGTACTACATTTCATTTAATATAATTTTATTAATATACTTAATTAATATAATTTTATCGTTAATACTTTATATATTTTTAATACTATTGATCCTTAAATTTTTATTACTCCAATTTTCTTTCTCTATTTTATTAAATTTAACCTTTAATTTATTTATCACCAAACAAATATAACATAATATTTTTATAAAACATGATTTCTCGTAAAAATTAGGATTATATATACTCACTAATGGTCATTATATCTACTCAATTTATCGAAATTCCTGGCTATTATAAGCATTAACGTTTGAGTGTACCAAATTATTTTTATATATGGTTCCTATGTACACTTTTTTATACGTACCTTTATATTAATTAGGGTTATCCCCATTGAAACAAACCCAAAACTCTTATTCCAAATCACATCACATGTAACTAACACTTACTACTTTTATTTACAACTTTCTTCGGATGGCACATATTTTCTTCCCATTCTCGTATAGATATGCAAACCACACTTAGCTTGGCCAAGCGAAGAATTGAGTGGAGAGGTTTCTCGTAATCAACCAATTAGGAGATGAACAAATTCAGACGGAATAGTCGATTAGCGTAATGAGCATATAGGAACAACTCACTAACCAGGACATGTTTAAGCCACACGCCATTAGCCAATTAATGCTTTAGAATGCATGAGTTTGCATTAATGACACTCGGCAAACAACACAGCCTCGTATAAGTCCACTAATAAATGAAAAAGTTCACACTTTCTCAAGGAAACAAACCCACTTCGGCACATTTACATAACAACAGTTATTCTTTTGAACATGTCCAATGAGTAAACTACACACGGCTTGACAACTACCATGCCGTAGATTCGATCGATCATTTGTTCCCTTCGGATGGCAGACGGACGTGGCTGCGGTACTCTGAGAGCCCCCACACAGGGAAGATGTTCCTGTAGGCCGAGTAGTGGAGCATGCAGTTCCTGAAGAAAGCTCCTATCAATTCCTGTTGTTTACGGACAAGGCAGAGGGTAAAAGACTTCAATGATTTGATAACCCATACATATCTTCAAGCACATTTTTACTCGTATCATGTAATAAAAGTGCACCTGCTGAGGGAAATCTCCATCTTCTAGCTGAGCGTTGATCAGTATCTTTGCACCGAGGTGGAGTGGCGTGGGATCCCTCTCCGCCTGAAATAGAAACATGGGTCAGATTTCGGTTCTTAGAGTTTCTCTTTTGATTGAAACAACCAGAAGATGCAGTGGAAAAATGACCTGCCCGGCATGAATCAAGCCCATTATTGCCATTGCCGTATGGATCAAATTGGTGTGGCCCAGTGGTTTGTAAGCCTTGGTGGGGCATGATAGATAACTCTCGCGCCAACCACCATCTTCGTTCTGTGTTTTCAACAGGAATTCAACACCTCTGCGTACGGCCTCACAGTTATAATATGTCTTTCCCACTGCTTCTAGACCCACCAGAGCAAACCAAGTCGCATATATGAAGCATATTCCCCAGGTTCCGTACCTTTATGATTCCATTCAACATTGCAATGTTAGTTTATTTCTCAGAACTTACTCGGTAAAAACATTACACGCTATCAAGCAGTACCATGAGCCATCAGACTTTTGAGTATCCTGTGAACTGAGCCGCATTGACGAGAAAATTGTCAATTTCATGTTTTCTGTGACTCGGGAACAAATTCTTGAACAAGACCAGTGCTTGTATACAAGATGAAGTGCACTCCACATACCTGTTATTGAGAATTACATGAATAATATCAATAACCCAGGACGAGAAATTGAAACTACAAAAAAATAAATTATGGAGATGAATCAAGTCAACTTACTCTTCTTCTATGACTACACCCTCTAGAAATTCCACAGGATTAAGCATCTGAGCAAACACGGATGATATTGTAAGAAGACAATGTATACTATATATCAAATGAGGGTTTGCATAAATGGTTAAATAATATGGTGAATCATAGATATCTAAATGCATATGATGTACCTCCAACCAAGACCCAGCTAGTGATGGCTCCCAAGCTGATACACCGCCATTCTTGCTCTGAATTAAGATAATTTCTCTTTTAATTTGCAAAATAATATAAGCATGTTCTGAATAACAAGCTCTAATTCTCTTTAGAATTTTGTAATAAGTTATTGAAATTCACCTGTAAAGAAAGTATGACATTGACAGCATCATACATCTTCTCAGGCTCCATTTGCTCACCAACAGTTTCCGGAGGCATCATAGAAAAGTGAAGAATACACTGTAAACACAGAAAAGTCAAGCACGATTTATGATTTTTTTAGGGTTTTTTCTATAGCATAAGTTGAAGAATGAGAATAAATTCACCTTCAGACTCTCTGCTGTGCAATCAAAGACTTGCCATCCATGATCCTTATCAGAGAAAGTCCATGCTCCTTTGGAAATATGACGGAACATTTTCCTGAAGTTTCCGGAAGGATTGCAATCAACCTACCAAATTATTGTAATTTGTTAATGATAATGTTAGCTTGAAATATAGCATATCCGAAAAGGAAACTATATGCTTCGACTAACAAATCATACCTGAGATTTCTTCAGGAATTCGTGTCCTTTCTTGAATACAGGGCCAAGATCATCAGTAAGGTTACTCGCAAGCAAACATTGAAGGCTCAAGCCACAGTCCCAAACTTGACTGCCGAAGCTCTGTATCTTGATTCCATCTTCTCCTATCCACACATAATCTGCAATTCGAGACAAATGCTTCTTGAAAGCTTCACCGTCTGGATCTTCATCCCAACAAGCAAGCATATTTAATGGCTGCAAATTTTGGAAGACTGAAGTTGTAATGTGTTCGGGGAAGCCATATTATGTTGGAAGGGATCATTAAACTGTAATACTACCTTATCCACAGAGCCAACGGTGATGTATCTGCTGTTCTCATCTTCATAGTGAATGTGCTCCATTGTCTTCTCGAGGGCCATCTCCCTAATTTTATTGAAGGGCCACCTTGAAAGAAGGGGCTCCGTACCAAAGTACAAGGCATCCCACATGAGTGTTTGCAAAGGTGTCTGTGGATAGTGTATATCTTCCTGAACCACGAATCCATAGCCCAGTGATGAATTTTGTTCTCATGATTAGCAAGATTCACAACCAATAAACTGCTTAATGAGAGGCGTGATGGGCCAACAAACTTCTTACCATACAAGTAGCATATGAGCATATACGTCAAGCGGCAGTAACACAACATGTCATCTGCAAAAAATAATAATAATATAATAAATTATATAACAGACAAACAATACAAACAAATAAATGCAGACTTCCAGTCTCATATTTTTATGAAGCAAGTGCAATGCAATATCAACCTGGCTTCATGATGGAAGGGAATACCCAGAACTCAGGGGGCATCGGGTGGCACCCTGCCCAATCGTAAGCACCGATTATCTACCAAATAAAAACAAAAAAAAAATGAACTTGTTTGGTAGAAAGACAATAATTCCCATATTCTATAAAAAAAAAAAAGAAAATTGTGGAGCAGGATAAACATACTGCAAGCCATGTCTTCCCCCAAGAAGTAGCCACAGCACGGCCATGATCAAGAATCCACTTCCTTCCTCTTTCGCAAGCGTTGTCAAGACCTCCACCAGACCCTTCCCGATCATGGTGCTGTTGCCCTAAATGTGCAAACCCCAACCTCCATCTTCGTTCTAAACCACCAAAGATAAATTTTTTATGTTAAAATTCTACCTAATAACTTACAAGCATCTGAACAGTGAGCGAGAAGATGTTCAGAACAAACAGGATACTGGTTATCCGGAAAATGACACATGGGAAGATTGCAAATTGCAACTGATCTAATGGTATAATCTTGTACCTGGTGATAGTAAATGTAACGGAGGATCTCCTTGCGATGCTCCGCGTGGAAAACAGTATTGAGATGCCCCGTAATGTACAGGCACATGACCTGCGATTCCACAATTTGGATAAATAATCATACAGCAAGAAAATCGGTATTTCGGACCTTTTAGGGGAGGAAATGTGCGGTAGTAAGTGATTGAGGCTCACGAGAGGAGGGAAATAGAAGCCTGGTCCAGCGTTCTCGGCAGGCCAGTGGCCGTGGTCGGACTGCAGAGCAGCCCAGAAGCTGACGCATCGCTTCACAGCGGTCGTGGCCTTCTCATACGTGATCTCCTCGCCGTCGATCTTCACAGGCGGGATCGTCTGCTTGAAATTCTTCTCACTCAGAAACTGAAGCCAAGTCACAATCAGGGAAAGAAGTCAACTTATTGAGTTCGAGCTCTCGAGTTCCATCCAGTAGAGGCATTGATTAAAATTTACAAAAAAAAACTATCTCAAGAAAAATAGTGCTGCATGAATATTTATGGATTTAATAACAGAAATGAAATGATGGCATGATGGATATATTATGTATGTACTTATATATTACCTGAAACCGCCATAAGAGGTCGGAGTCGGCGCGGACCTTGAAGCGGTTTTCGTAGAAGTTCTGGCGAGCGGCCTCGATCTCGGCCCGCTCCTCAGGAGTTCCGGCGTCAGGGTCAAACTCCCATGTCTGCCTCCCCGTGAAGTTGTTCAGGCTGAACAATAAGGGATCCCTCTCATCTCCTCCCAGCTTTAGCTTCCACATCCTGATGAGAACACTGCAAGTCTGCAATATATATATATTACCGTATACCTATATATAATGGATACTCATTCGCTCTTTTTACACTTGAAGCACATCTATATGTGTCTTGGATTTGGAAAACGTTCTTTTTCGATTAACTGTTGGAAAAGTCGACATTGTATCCTGAATAGGTTTCACTTTCAGTTGTCGTGCTGAACATAATTATGCTACTACAGAGAAAACAGTAGAATCCTTCTGGCATAAAAAAACATTTCTTCGGGTGCCTACTATAAGGATGAGCAGAGCATTGATAACACACAGCATATCCATCTTTCTTCCATGAAGATCGGGTAGTAATCTACCAGCTGATGTAAAGCAGAGGGGTAGCTGGCATAGAAAACTTCCGTATCTCCAAAAAATAAAACGTTATAGGAGGGATAGAGAACAGCATGTAATGTAATGTATAGTAGACTTACGTGAGAGAGAGAGAAAGAAACAGTGGATTAAATGGTGGCGTGAAGATAGAAGTGTTCTGATTATTGTGGTGAAGGATTGGAAAGGGCAAAGGCCATCTGTATATAGATGACTTTTAATGTGGGGTTTGAAGGGTTTTTTAGTCACTCGTAACAGCATCCAATTGGTTGCTATTTTATTTAGCTGCTAATCAGTCACCAATTGGATATTTTAAACGGGTCAGATAAGTGGTACAAGTTAACTTCCGACGTGAGAGATAGTGTCGACCAAATTTATCTTAATTTATTTTATACATATAGTTGGGTTCAATTTTTCTAATTTAATATTTTTAAGTAACCTTTAAAAATAAATATTCGAAATAATTTTTCACATTTCAACTTAATTCACTCCCCTTTAATGTGGTTTATAATCGATTTATCTTTAACCAATTTGGTTTTAACATCTTATCCATTTTATATTTATTATTCATTATTTTTGTAATTTATTGACTACTTGTTGTTAAAATCTTTATTTTAAACCTTTATTTTATCCTATTTATTATCATAATATTCACCCATTTTTCTTTCGAAAATATTTGAGATCTTTTCCCATTTTATTTCTTTATTTCAAAGGAACGAGACTTAAAATAATTAAATATCCGGGTATTTCCAAGCTTTTACATGTATTTTCTTTGCACTAACTTTTAATGATACGTTACTATAATATATTGGGCAATTAATTCTCAAATAATAAGGTAATTATACTAAATACTCGTAACTTTTTAATAATTACAATTTGACCCTTATGTTATACCTTAATTTCAATTAGGTCCCTAAAATTATCGAATTTTCTATATGGGTCCCTAATTTCCTCAAATTTCCAATTGTGTACAATAATTCTAGTTCATTATAGAAAATCTCCATTTTCAAAATTTTCAATTAATCCCTCAAACTTTTAAAATTGTAATTTAGTCCTCCAACTTTAAATATTAGAAATTCAACAATAATCCTTTTAAATTGAATCTTAACATGATACTAATCATCTTTTATATGTCCTCCGAATTATTTCAAGCTGTAAAACACTAAAATTTGCTTACAAATAAGTTTAAACGGAGTTTTGTCGAAAAATCGTTCTAGAGAGAGAATGGATCCTGCGATCGAAGCTTTTGATTCCAATGGGTTGCTCTTTTATTGGGAATCCTTTCTGCATCAAACCATGACTTAATTGATACCTTGAGTAGTACGAATTTCTCAACTTAGTTTTCTATAAAAACGCACATCGGCGAATGGCGACGGAGGGGACTTAACACAATGGTTAAGGAAAGGTCTGGACTACTCTAGGGAAGGTATGAAGGGCTTGGTTTGGTCGTGGTTTGCCCAAGGGTGGCTCGAATTGAGCTCAACCGACTTTAGTCGCACTCTGCCGAGGGAGCGAAGGTATTGTGCGAGCTCATCGACGCTTCTTCGTCAATCCACGAGCTGCATCAAGTATAGATTCTAGGGAACCAAAATTCGCGTTTAAAGGTGGAGAAAAGTGCCTACGTTAGAGCTATGATTCACGCTTGGTCAGAAAAATGAGCTATTTTTTTTAGGTTATCGAGGGATTAAGAGGATGAATGAAGAGTAGATATTTATACAGGGAGCTCGAATACTAACATGTTTATCCATTAATCAATCAATCGTCCAAAATCTCTCTCATTTACGGCCCTCTCGGGAGGATTTTTCGGCCACCGGCGTAATGGTCGCCATTCTAGCGTCCTTATCTGTCCACTTTGCGTGTGCGAGCTTCACATGTGCGGTTTGCCACGTGTCACGTTGTGATTGGTTGGTATTGTGGCCTCTAACCAACTTTGACCATCCGTTGAGACTCCGAATGGCTGATTTAAATAAGTCACATTTCCCTTCTGACACCATGTGCCAACGACATGTGTCAACCTCTAATTGGTCGAGACCATCCGATATGGCTCTTCCACGTGTCGACCTCTCATTAGTCGACCGTTCTCTAACATCCTAAGTGGCACTGTTGCCACGTGTTCAACTCCTCATTAGTTAGCACTACTAACGATGTTTCTTCTCTTTCGACCGTTTGACTAAAATATGTGTCGCTCTCCCATTGGTCAGTGGTCGATTACTTTCTTTGACCGTTGACCATAAAAATCTATTTACACTCTCATTGGTCAGTCATGTTGACGAGGTTTATTCTCAGTTGATTATTTGACTAAGTACACATGTCGCTCTCCCATTGGTTATTCGTTAGTTATGTGGACTATCTTCGTCTAACTGTTGACCAGGGACACGTGTCATGCTCTGATTAGTCAACGCTTCTAGTAGCTGACCAAACGACTCATTGTGCGAGCTTCGCCATGTGTCGTGCGCTAGTTTGTCGTGCATGCTAACTCAACGCTGACCTAGCAGGAGGTCCATTGATCAGTAGACCGTTGACCGGTTCAGTCATACCGGATTCAATGACCCGAAATCGAAAATTGATCTATTCAATCTCGATTTGATCGGTTTTCTAAAATCTAAAATTTTCTAAATTTGTCTAAATTCATTTTCTACATTTTGGTGGCTTCAATTTTCCAAATTCATGTTTTTTAAGTTACCTAGAAAAATTAATATTTAAACTGGTTCTTCGTAGTTCAAGTCCCATTCACCCTAAATCAGTCCAATTCTCACCTCCAATTTGGTTAATGATCCATTTTCATCATTTTTTATATTAATTGAACACTTGTGATTTTTCAATTTCCTTTTCCATAATTACTATTTTATCATGTCATGCCTGTAGTGTTGTTAGTTGTGCCCAACTGAGGTGGCTTTAGAAAATTGGCTTAAATTGGGTTCTAATGGTATTTTAATCACTCGATTTGGTGGTCAAAAAAAATTATGATATATACAAGTCGGGTTATCGGAAAGCATAGCAAACTCACATCGAGAGTGGATTTTGGTAAACCGTCAGAGAGAGTGGGTTTAGCTTTATATAGTCGTCTCCCCAACCTCAAGGGATCCTCACCTTAGTTTTCCCTTGTTAATTCATAGCTCCAAGTGGCTTACAAGAATTTATTTTCATTGGTGGTGAGTTTTACTGTTGTGGCAAAAGAAATCGGATCGATTTTCGGGTTGTCAGAGTTATGGTCGGGCGGAGGGGACGAGCACGTGTTTTGCTTGTTTAGGCAGTCTAATATTGTTCCATACCGATTTTCAACGAATTTTTCATTTATTTCGACCAATTTTGGTTATTTTTTAATCAATTCAAATCCAATTCGTCCAAGTTTTGACCTAATTTATTTTTCTAAAAAATATTGGTCAATTTTCTATTAAGACCAACCATTTATGTTTTTTTCTATTTTTGGAACTTTTTAAAATAATTGTATAATTTTTTGGTACAAGGCAATTTGATCCCAAATCAAATTAGTTTCCAATTAAATGTTTTATAATCTTTAATTATCAATCATTGGTGTTACTTTACCAAATATTAAAAAATTTGAGTTCAAATAACTTTTTAATCCGACTTCATCTCTAATCTCAATTTACTTTTTCTTATTCCCAACTTAACACCAATTTCAAGTTAAATAAAATAGAATTGCGTTTTCTGAAATTATGATGTTAAAACATATGCATACATTGACCAATAGCTTTAAAACTTAATCAAGATATAACCAAAAACTAATGATTTTATTGGATCTATATTGAAAAAGTTTGGGTCATACTTGAGTTAAATGAATGGCATAGCTCTCTTTTTTTGCTATGAAGAACGGCCAAACCCATAAATGGGTTAATTCGAATTTTGTGTTCTTTTTACTAAGCTAATACAAAAATAATGAAAATATGGAGATATGCATCTAACCTCTTGGATATCCCGGTGAATTCTCCCATTAATCAATAATATACTTCACTTTAGTTGGTGGAAAACTTTCTTCTACTCGTTTGGAACATCAAATCAGTCATCCCGTTGTCCTTAGCCCATACGTTGCATCCGCATAGAGGGTAGTTGCACTGGATTTATTGCCATCCCCATGGTACCACCTCCCCGAAGTTGTCTCGCACTATTAAACCGATTCGAGCCCTTTGTTGAGTGCCCAGAATTTATCCATCGCTTCGAGCCCTTTGTTCAGTGTCCAGAAATGATCCATCGCTATTAATTTTTACGAAGACTGATGTGATCTACTGCACTGTTGAGCTTGTTAAGAACTGTGACTTCACCAAATTCATTATGAATATGAGCAATACCTATAGCTAAAATGATATGGACCAATTTGAGATTGCGGCCAAAACATGTGAATAAAGGATGCCGAGCCGAGTAAAGGGTGATACATTGTTAATAAAAGGATTTAATTAATTATCAATGGCACGTATTTTTTCATTTTTTACTTTGTTTATTATAATTATTATTTCTATAAGACAAATTATTGCGCGGAATGCATGGGAAGTGCATCAATCCAGGTTGATTTGCCCCATCTTTAAGGAAGGCTATAAATATATATATATATATATAAATGTATCAACTTTTTATTCCTAACTTACGCAAAAGCTACAACTAATTAAAAGTATATCACCCCACATTGTATAACGTTCAGACAAAATATCTCCAACTGATGAATGGAATATTCCATGGCTTATAAGCTTCTTTTGGATCGTTCATTTTGAACAAAAAAAAAGAAGTATCTAGCAAATGTCTGACTTTATAAGCTTCGTTTATAGGTTTGTTGGCTGGCTTGCCAAAGGGTGTTGACTTCTATGGATAGGCTGCTCACCTCAAAGGTTACCATCTCTTTCACATATACAATAACCAAAATTATAGTTTGATGATTTAAAAGAGTTATTTTTAAGAATATATGTATGAAAACGTTCTATTTTTAACATATAAATTTTTTTAAACTAATATATATAACTCCACAACAATGACTCCAACTATTAGTTTAAAAAATATAGTGCAACTACTTATTGATTAATATATGAACAACTATTGGATTTGTTCTTTAATCACCCATCATCTATAATTAATTACATCATTTAACACGTTTGAATAGGGTTAGTTTACTAATCTCACACCATCCACCGCATCAATAGTTTTTATTTCCCAATAGATAAAAATGCTAATACTATTATACATACTAAATGTTAAAATATAATTTATTATTTAAAAATTTTAGACATAAAATGGTAATATTTTGTTCATATAATTACGCATTTATTTACTATATAATATATATAGGTTATTAAATTACTAAAACAGAATATGTTGATAGAGACTATATGTATAATAAACTGAAACAACTTATTTTTTTATTAATTAATTTAATGATAGATATGTATATTTATATGTTCATATTATATTATAACTAATTTAAATAAAATCTATAATATAATCTTAACTAATAACAATATATCATAACTATCTTAAAATATATAATATAATATTAACTAATAATATTATATTATAACTAACTTAAATATATTAAAATATTTCAACACTACCATTCAAAATAGATGGTAAATATCTATAATTCTTATTTTTTTACAAATATTAATTAACTATTTAGGACCTAACCCTTTAGTTAAATTTTAATGATCTTACTTTTAAGTTTCTTTTTAATGAATAATTGATTAATTTTTTCAATATATTTGGTTATGTCATGTTTAATTGTATTATTAGCAATGCTAATCGCTAATTTATTATCTTTTTTTTTGCATAAATCGCTGATTTATTATCATAAAATGACTTAATAGATTTTTTTCTTAATAAACATAACTCAATTAATAAGTTTTTTATCCATATTATATCATATATTCCTTAAGTTATATCTTTGTATTTTGGCTTTGTTGTTGATACGGCGACCGCCTCTTGTTTTTTAATTCTTTAAAATACAAGATTATCTCTAATAAACATGCAGTAGCTTGACGTCGATCTTCTATTATCTACACAACTAGCCCAATCAAAGTCACAAAATCTTTCCACTCTAGTATAATCTCGAGATTTGAACCAAAAGCATTTTTTCGGACTATTATTTAGATATCTCAATATTTATATAACTGTCTTCCAATGTTATGTACTAGTATCATGCATATATCTACTTATAATACTCACTGTATATGTGATGTATGGCCGTCTGTGAAACAAGTAGATAAGTTATTCCACAATTATTTGATATTATTTTTTATTCATTAGGTCTTCTAACTAAGCACATAGTTTATGATTTTGTTCAATTGGAGTGGAAGTACAACCCAACATCATTGTTTATATAAGTAGATCAAATACATATTTTTTCTAAGAAATCACTATTTTGTCATAGACCTAACTATCTCAATACTGAGAAAATACTTAAAAGGGACCCAAATCTTTCACTTCAAATTTTTTGTTCAATCTTTGCTTTAGTTGTAATATCTCATTATTATCATCACTAGTTATAATAATATTATCTACGTATACCGCGAGAATAGCAACTCAACTATTTGAGTGTAATAGAAAACTGTGTGATCTCCATTAAACTATTGATACTTAATTCTAACTATTGTGTGTGAATCAGTCAAATCAAGATTTTGATGATTACTTTAGTCCATACAAAGACTTCTTAAGTTTACATACCCTTCAAGTGGTATTCATCGTATCAATTACATGTATAATCTCCATATACACCTCTTCTTGTAAGTCTCCACCCAAAAATTCATTATTTACATTTAATTGATATAATTTCAATCAAAAGTTAGTAGCACATAATATAAGCATTTTGATAGTACTTATCTTAGCAACTGGTGCAAATGTCTCATCATAATCTATTACATACATCTAGTTGTAGCCTTTTGCTACTAATCTTACTTTATACCTTTCAACCTTTTCTTCGGTATTTTTCTTAATAATAAATACCCATTTACATCCAAAAACCTTGTTTCCACTTGGAAGTAATGTGAGTTCCCAAGTCTTATTTTTCTCTAATGCACACATCTCCTCATAAATTGCTGCAAGTCAATTTGGATCATTTTTTGCCTATTATCAATTTCTCGGTATGTGCACTAATTGTAATGATACAATAAAGGTTGTATGCAGATGGGATAAATGCATGTAAGACATAGTTAGATATATCATATTAATAATCATATATAATTGGAGGTTTTTCTGCATTATCTCTAGGTTCTTTACGGATAGCAATGGGTAAGATTCATTACTATCTGGGACATATGGGGGCAATGGTTGTAATATAAATATATGTTCTTATCTCTCTACATCATATTATTTATATTCCTCCCCTTGAGCATAACTCTTGTTACTTTTACTACAAACCTTCAATTTTAGTTTATTTATCACTTCTTCATTGATACTCAATCTCTTAGGGCACAGGATTACACCTAGAATAACATCTTCAACTGTCTTATCACTGATTCTCTCTTAATTTTCATGTTGTACTTCAGGCAAATCATCTAGCACTGTGAATGAGGTTGTTGATTTACCATAAAAGGGTTGATTCTCACAAAATGTCACATTTATACTCATAAAAAGTCTTTTCTCACTTGGACAACAGCACTTGTAACCTTTCTCAATGCTAGAATAGCCTAAATAAATACACTTCAATGCACGTGAACCAAGTTTGGTTACTGTGAAATGATAATCTCTCATAAAACACACGCAACCAAATACATGAGGATAGACTAAATTTATGTTAGATCCCATCAAAAGTTCACACGTTGATTTAAAGTTCAATATCTAATAAGTCATCCAGTTAATTAAATATGTTGTTGTCAATACTGATACACTGTATAGATATTTTGGAACATCCCTTGTAATTAGAAGAGCACGAGCAACCTCTAACAAGTGTCGATTCTTTCATTCAATCAACTCACTCTATTCTAGTGTATTTGGACATGTGATCTGATGCACAATACCCTTTGTAGATAAATACGATTAGATCTCTCTAACATACTCAGTATCATTATCTGTACGAATAGTACTACTCACTTTGGCATTATATTATTTTTGCACCAAAGCTAAAAAATCTTTAAAGCAAACCAATGTCTTAGACTTATTTTTCATTCGATACACTCATGTAATCATTGAGTAACAATCAATAAATGTAACAATTAATAAATGTAACAAAACATCTAAATCTGTCAATTGAAATAACTAGACATGTTCCCCAAACATCAGAATTTATTAACGAAAAAGGTAAAATACTTTTTAAACCAGTAGAAGAATAACTTGTTCTTGTGTGCTTTCCAAACTTACAAGCATCACATACAAGTTTTCTACGTTTTACATTATTCATTAAGTCATTTCTTACACTCTTAAAATTCTCAAAATATAGATGACCAAGATGAAGATACTCTAAAATAACTCCATTTATCGCTCATTCAGATATAGTAGTGGTTAAAGCCGCATTCAAATATAGTAGTGGTTAAAGCCGCATCAGACCCTTCTCTCATAAGATACCACAATTCATTAAGCATCCGTTCAGTCTCAATTATTTTCTTAGTATTTCTTTCATGAATGACACTTGATTCTCAATCAAAGATTACTAGACAATTCAGTTGATCACTAATTGCACTAACTGATAATAGATTAATAAGAAATTATGGGACATGTAAGATCGATGATAATATAATTTATGAAATGCATTTAATCGATCTAGATCCCCGAAACGGTTGAAATGTGCCATCAACAGTTTGATCTCTCTTATGGGAAGAAGGTGGACAACAAGTATATGTAATAAACCCTACTGATATTTCTGTCACGTGTCTAGATGTGCCTTAATCAATAATTCAATATGTGAAAGATGGTTTAGAAGAAAACGCATGTGCAATAATACATGAGTCATCATTAGCATAACACATGTTGTCATTTAAAATGTCAGCATCTTTAGTAGAAGCACGATAAGTTTATCTCTCAAATCGTCCACGATCTCGACATCAGGCTCCACGCCCTCTAATTCTACGACTTCTTACAACCCGTATAGGAATACGTGTCGAAGAACAATTCCAGCTAATATGTCCATTTTTTCCACAATTATAGTATTGTCGGTTGTTAGTAATCGGTATTGCTAGAGCAGTGCGAACTAGTGTTGCTAAGATTTCAGGGGTGTTCATAATTTTTTGTCTTGACTTCTCATGAATAAGGGCAACAATAATATTTTTCATCGGAGGAATTGGAAATTGATGACATATTATTGCTCTCTTATATTCATATTCTAGGTTTAGTCCCCTGAGTAGATGAATCACATGTTGTCATTCTATCCATTCTCTAATAGAAGTTGTATCTGAAAGATCGGATTTAATCAATGGATCATAATAATCAAGTTCGGACCATAACTTTTTCAGCTCAATATTTTACTATATTATAATTCGCTCCCCTATTTTAGTGCATCCAACTTATCTTCAATATCAATCATGGTTATCATATTTGCAATACCGAAAAATTGAGTAGCCAAAACCTTTCATATATTAGAATTTTACTAACACCTTCTACCAACCCGGCAATAAAAGGACAATAAAAGGACAAAACAGTCTTATTATCCATACAACCACTAAAGAATTAATTGTACTCCACAATTTAAATGATGTATTGGTAGCATCATCGGGTTATACATATGAGACGTAAATGTAATCTTCTAAATTTTTTGACTCTAATTTGATTCTCATCTTTCTCAATCAACTCATATAATTTTTTTTAATTCAAGTTTATACTTAATAGTAATTCCAACTTTAAATTTTGATTACAAATCTCGTTATGTGTAAGCAATATACCGTATGTTTCTACAAACAATTTTGTAATATTTTCTAAAATTTTCTAAAATTTTCTTCAACTCCTTTTCTTTTACTATTGTATCCGTTTTATCTATCTTGTACAATAATCCAATTATTCCGCATCTCGATCCTTAATATCAAACAAAAAACTTGAAATTAGCTTAAAACCTTAGCTTTAATACCATTTTAGAAAACTAAATTAAAAAAATAGAATATATTGAAAGAGCACATAAATATAATAAACTAAAACAACTCATTTTTTACTTACTCAATTATAGATATTTTATTTATACGGTTATATTATATATTAACTAAATTAAATAAAATATATTATATAATATTAACTAATAATATTATATCATAACTAAATTAAAATATATTATATAATTTTAACTAATAAAATTATAGTGTAACTAGATTAAATATATTAGAATATTTCAATCATATTCAATATTATTTCAAATCAATTTCAAAAAATCTAATTTATTGAAGAATTGAAATTAATGTGTTAAATTCTATCATACTTCCAAGGAATTAGATGAGAGCATGTGTGCCAATTTGAATAATTTTTTATTAGCATGTGAGTGTGCCAATTTGAGTAATTTTTTTTATTAGTCAATGCTAGCAAGTTTTTTTCGCGTGGGCTAATTAAGGCAAGTGGTACTTTACTTGCCCTCGGGAGAGTTTATATAAAAATTCATTAAATTGACATTTTAATAACATTAAATTTATTAAATATTATATTATAATTTATTTAATTTTAAAAAATAGACCTAAAATTGTAATAGACATGTTAATATAATTGTTTATTTGTTTATTATATATAATTTTAATATAAATAAAAAATAATATTAGCTGTAAGTTTGAAGAAAGTAGCTGTATGTAATATTGATATGAAAGCAAGGCAATATTTATATAGGAATAGGACCTGGTGATTAAAAAAATTGTATATGACTTGGACTTTGGGTACCGAGCCTAATTTGGAAAGTTTTTCACGTGGGCTTATTTGAGGAAAGGAGCACGTGTCCTTTTTAGACCGAGTCATAAATGCATGTATTTGAATTATAAATCCCCGGAGGTCAATGGATGAAGGAAGGACTGTGGTGGGCCTGGTCCATCAGTATGTCCATCTAGGGCCGAAACCCAGCTCGAGTCGTCCCATGATAATGGGGGATTCCGCCCCTTCTTTGGAACCTTGTGGGGGCTCTGGTGAGGTCATCGGAGTTCTCCCGATCTTCAGCTAGGGCCTTATCAAATGACATACAGATAGCCCATGTATGATAATTGCTAACTTAAACACTCAAAACGTCAGTCTTGGAAATGGAATACACCATGTAATATAGTTTATAAAGGATCGTTCTTTGCTAGATTTCTCAATCAATCTTTTTTATCAATCAATACTATATATATATATATCTACAATCCGTTGTCAGCAAACTCGCGTACACACGAGGGTAAATCAGACGCAGAGCAGCAATAAAGCATGCTCTTCATGTAATTATATTATCCTATGTCGACATCCCAATTAGAATGAAGAATGAATCTCTTTCTTTATTAAAGGTTTCCAAATCCTATCCAGTGGCAGAAAAGAAGAATCGGAACAATTCCACGAGAAAATTCAACACCATTTGTTTTCTTATGGCTCAAAATTGGGGGAATTAATAGGAGGCCCCCCTCTACTCCCCAACAAACACCCGAGAAGAATCTTTGGTTGAGATACAATGTGCCATTAATTTAAGGGATTTATCATTTCCCTTTCAATTTGACGTCAAGAACATGGACCAGTCAGTGGTCCATGCCCTATGTGTTGATCAGTTGAAGGAGCGCATTCTTTTATCCAATAAGGAGCGTCCTTCCGTGGCAGGGCACCGGCATGCCATCACATAAACCATGTGGCTCGCTTCCTCAGTTCCCATTTCACCGCCGATCAGTACCTTACCTTTCGTTTTCTCACTTGTGTCATCTTCTGCCAAGAAGTGAGACACACATGATATTTTCTGATTCCTCACGTTCCTCTGCCGCCATCCGATCATTACATGCTCTACAAATTACGCGGAAAATAAAAGATTCTCTTAGGTTTTTCTGGTAGGTTGAACTTGACATGAGGCATTCTGATGCGTGAATGACTGGTATTGAAAAATCTCTGCTACGATTGATCATGTATTGCAGGCATTTAGCACCTTGTGGGTGGATAGAGTTAGAGTGGCAATAAGAATTACTTTACTATATTGGTCAAAAGGATAAGATTGACTTAACCCTATCATCATCATCATTATCCCACTGAATCCAGTCATCAGAAATAGCAACCCACTTGAAAACACTCCCATTCTTCTGCAAGTACAAAGTTTCAGGAAATTTCTTTACCCACCCACCCACCAATAATGATGAGGCAGACTAATTTCCTCTTGAATTCTGATGTCTTAAAATGGGTTGTAGGGCTGATCTTAACGGATAGATTGGATTGAGGGTGACTAGATGTTTCCGCGGGGGATCAATGACTGTAAATTGTCCGGGACAAGAACATATCTCCCTCACTCATCTGACAGCCCTGCCTCTCTCTCTCATAAAAGCATTAACAAACAGAATAACGTGGATGTTTGACACGTGGCAGCCCCCTACATGCAACTTCAGATTGCCTCTTCCATGGCTATGCCCCCCACCCCCATCTAAGCCCTTATCTTTGCTGTCCAGGGAGCATGTAGTCCAGCTGCACATACATACATACATACGAATAGTTTTTACAACTATTCTGGGAATTTTTTCTTCTATGAGAATCAGGTGCTTGCCCTATACCGGAGTTACTTTCTAGAACAAGCTATTACTCATAGATGGGAGGAAATTGAAGCTTTTGTCATGGGGCTTAATTGGATGAACATTAAGTCTCCAGGGCCTATCATAAGATCACCAGTGCCCAAAATTCAATGCTCTGCTTGGACACCAAAATCTTTTTCCACTTCCTGTGAATGCTGTCCCTCTCGTCCATGACTCTTCTAACTGGAGTTAAAAGACTCCCGTCTCAGTATTTTCCTCAACTCTATTTTTTTCCTCATTTGCCCCCGCTGACTCTCCCTCTACTCCTCCCCTCCATTCACATCCAAGTCTCACATCAGAGAGAGAGAGAGAGAGAGAGAACAGAGTGAGGAAAAGGCAAATTGTAGTTTTCATTTCTCAAGTTTGTGCGAAGTGAAGGAACTGGGCTCTCTCAGGTGAGATTGATCAGTCTTCCAATTTTCTGTTTCTGGGTGTTGGGTGGCCACATCTGGTTGAATCTGTGGGCTTCTTAGTGGAAAGCTCGTTACTTTGCAGGAGATTTCGTCTCTTCTTGTTGTTGGGTTTCAGTTTCCGTCCAAATCTTCATTTTTTTTTTCTGTTTCAGCTTGCCCGAGCTCATAAACTATTGTGTTGGGGGAAAGATATTGACTGTCTGTTGATTATTTTTAGTCAAATATAGAAGTAGTTTGGCAGAATTGTCTCCTGGATTATAGGGAAAACCATGTTTTGGCCTTCCCATCTTATTCCAAATTGGGTCAGTATGGTTTCCATAAAAGGGAACCAACCCTTTTTTCTTAGTTTACTTCTTCCATTTGTGTGTGTTGAAAAAATCTCAGTTCAGTTAATTAATTAAGTTGTTTATGTCCATAAATACAACTGCTGTGCTTAAATGTTGAACTGTGTGCATCATAGTAGGGCTTTTAATCATAGCTCATCTGTATGCTTTCAGTTATACAAAGAAAGGAAAAGAAGCCCTGTGCCCTCTTCAGTCATCATCATGAATCCTTGTATTCCTGATTGGAACTTTGAGTGTGATCTCTCTTTCACCAACCAGAAGAAGTCCTCAACGTCTGATTCTCCCTCCCTCCCTCTCTCTTTCTTCTTTTGCCTATTCATGTTTGAAGCTGAATTTTTGCTGAGAGTCTCATGAAGATTTGATCAATTGAATTCTACAGTCCCAATGGTGAGCTAGTGGAGCTCCTATGGCAGAATGGGCAGGTTGTCATGCAGAGCCAGAACCCTCGGAGGCCCGGCTCAAACCACCATGAATCTCCGCATGTACCTGAGAAGAATGGAACAACTCATCATCAACAGAACCCAGTTCAAAGGGCTGGTGGCGTGGGCCATGCCAATATAAACTCCACTCTGATTCGAGGTGACGAGACCACCTCGTGGATCCACTACCCGATTGAGGATTCCTTTGAGAAGGAGTTCTGCTCTCCCTTCTTCACTGAGCTCCCATCCCCCTGTCCTCTTGAGACTGATAAGCCAATCCTTGCAGTTCCCGATCAACAGTCCAATGGGAAGCATTCATTTGGCCATGAAAGCTCAAGGGAGAACCATGTCCTGCCCCATCGAGTACCACTCCCTGGTTCAGCTCTTCAGCAAAATCACGTCCAGACAAAGGTTGCAAACTTCTCACAGTTTTTCAGGCCGATAAAGGGTGATTTAAGGCACTCGGATCCTCATATTGGAGGAGCAGGAGATGTTCGGGAGGTTTCAGGGATGACTATTGGGTCGAGCCACTGTGGGAGCAACCAAGTTGTCCTAAACGACCTCGACTTCAGCCGGGCATCCAGCAATGGAACGTGCACGGTGGGCTTGTCTTCGCCGTTCTTCCCAGAAGATACCATCCCCAAGGTAGTCCCCCAGGCCGAAGGGAAGAAGACAGAAATTCCAGAGCCGACTGTTACTTCTTCGTCAGGTGAATCCGGAAGCAGTTTTGGAGGGACTCAGAAGAATTCAGTCAGTACCAATAACCTCAAAAGGAAGGGCCAGGATGTGGAGGACTCCGAAGGCCAGAGCGAGGTACTCAACCAACTTTCATTGTTTGTGAAGGCTGAATTTCTTTTACCTGATACTGATACTGATGCTCTTTTGGTGTAAAGCTGATTAATGTTTCCACTATTTTAGGGAGCTGAACTCAAGTCAAGCTTTGGGAAAAAGCCTTCTCAACAGTCTGGATCAACCCGCAGGTGTCGTGCTGCAGAAGTGCATAATCTATCAGAAAGAGTATGTCTTCTACCAGACGCATCTTGAAATACGATGGGAAATGAAGAATTTACTAATGTAATTTGTCTGTAATTTTTGTGCACAGAGGCGGAGAGATCGAATCAATAAGAAGATGCGGGCACTCCAGGAACTCATACCTCACTGCAACAAGGTATCACCACCTCAGTTGATAAGACTGATCCTAGGATTTGTTCGTAATTGGGTTTGAGCTCAAACCTAACTTCCAAGAACGATTCTCGAAAAGTCGTATAAATAGTGTACAAATTATGCTTGCAGACTGACAAAGCATCCATGTTGGATGAAGCGATAGAGTACTTAAAGTCTCTCCAGTTGCAGCTACAGGTATGTCTACTCTTCTGTCAAGGTTGAACAGATTCATAGTTAATAAGCTCATTCTTTTGTTGATCGAGATCCGCAGATGATGTGGATGGGAAATGGGATGGCGGCTCCCATGATGTTTCCTGGGATGCAGCCCTACATGTCCCCCATGGGCATCGCAATGGGAGCGCACCAGTTGGCTTCTGTCCAGAACATGCATCTGGCTCGAGTCCCAGTGGTCGATCATCAGGCCATGTCCATGTCCATGGCCCCAATGAACCAGAACGCTGTGCCCCAAGCTCCATCCCTCAATGCCATAAGCTTCCAGAATCAAATGCAAAATCAAAGTCTGCCCGAGCAGTTCGTCCGGTACATGGGAATGCAGCAGTTGCAAGCTGCTGCATCGCAGGTTCGCCCCCTTCATACCAAGAGAAGTTTCAGCATTCTCGATGTCTCTGTGCCCAAGAAAGTATTTAACCGAGGCAGTTAACTTTGTGCAGCCCATGAACATACTCCGATTCGGTCCTCAAGCTTTGCAGAATCCTCAAATGAATGCAGTACCAGGGATGAGCGCCATGCAGCTCAGCGGAGTAATTCCTACTGATGATGTTCTCAGCGGCAAGATGAGTAAGTAATTATTACACGCTCCCTCTAAATAGTGTTCCTCTGATTTTCTTGAAATACATTGCAGGATTGCTTTGTTAGGTTAGATCTGTCACATTAGTAAACCCCATGTTTACATGCTGCTTCTAACATGATATTTCATCCGTTCTTGACAGATTAATCAGAGGAAACTCGACCCAAAATTCGCTAAAATTGATGTAATTTACAAATACAGATGTGGAGGATACGGTAAGAGACCAGTACATTCTTCTTAGATGTGCAAAATTTTGACAGCATGGCTCAACCAATTGTGATTGCCCTTCTTGACAAAAATTGTACTGCCATCTCATTTCGCTTGAATACATGAAAATGAAACACTCACACACACAAACGCCAACACTGATTCCATTTCACTGCTGAAATTACTGAGGTCAATTATTGCACCCACCAGGTACATTATCATCATTTCATATCCCCATATGATTGTGGAACATGTTTGTCTGCAGCATTTAATTTTCTAGGTGCCGATCTTGGAGCCATGTTTAATCCGGCACATGCACATGCAGGGGTTCCATGTGTCTAGATCCTGTGTATGGTATTTACTTCCCATGGGAGATGCCATTGCGAGGTGGCCTCAATAAAAAGACATATCTGGTGGGGACTACAAATTAATGAACATTAGGATGTGAATGTGGAAAAAAAGAAAAAAAAATGATGCTCTATTGAGTGATCCATGAAAAGATTTTGGCTAGACAATAGTGGGCATCCAGTCTCTTATGGATTAGGAACCATCACTTCTGATTGGTGGGCAGCTGCTTTAGGGATCCCTAGTCTTATGTGATTTGACAAACACCAGCTTGCAATCCATCAGCAATTAACTCTATATTTCATCCAAGGTGAATATGACATGATTCTGTGAGATGAAAGGAGACACTATCCCAAGTGGGTCTCGTTGGCCCTACCACCACCACCACCCAACACCTTTTTTTTTTCTTTCAGCTTGATAGTTCAGGTCTCATCGATCGACTAGTCCATTAGACCAAGTGGCTCCAATGGCTCCAAGTACCTCAAATGTGTAACTATTGGGTTATGGCATAAAGGACCGCGCCACCACAAGGACCCATGTCAGATCAGTTGCTGTATTAATTATCAAACTCTCTGTAAGCATAAACTTTGGCTAACAGTTTAGCTTCCAAGTACCCTTTATCTTTCTCTCCTATTTGGACCACAGGCATCTTCACATCCCGCGATTTCATCTCCCTAAGTAGTTGCAAACTGCAGACCCACTCTTCACGTAATGTGCCATTGGACCCTTCATATGGACACTACCAAAAAAGTGAAGATGCGAGGCCAAAAATAAATACGGCTATAATGTTTTTTCGACGTGCGTGATGGGGACATGACAAGAGGGCAGTGCATTTTTCATAGTTCGTGCATGAACTGAAGAGATTCCATGGCCTTGAGTGCCTGTCTTCTTTTCCTTGATGTTGAAAGGAATGGGACCCTAGACGAATTAAGCATTGTAAGTTGCCCAATCACACTTTTCTTTCTTTGGTTCTTTTCTCTATGGCCTCAACTTCCATCGTGTCCACAAGCTCTTGGGATCAAGGTTCAGTTCTCGGTCTTATTCGTACCTCTCAAGTGGGCCGATGTCCCCAGATGTGCCCAATGAACCTTATGAGTATATGATAAACGATCATACGATTTTACTGATATTTATTGCGACAAGAACATGGATAGAGACGGGTTTATGGATCCCACTATTAAATGATTAGGAACATATTTTTCGGGTATATTGTTACTATATTAAATATATAAGAGATTGATAGAAAAGGAGAGAAATTGCCATGATGAAATTTACTTTGATCGTGAGCTGATGAAGAGGAAACTATTGGCTACTGAGATGGAAAGACAGGACAGCTCTGTTTATAGGAGAGCCTCGTGACGAAGCAGAACTCATTATGGATGATCTCACCCACCTATTTATATTCAGAGAAAAAAAGCTTGAGTTTTTTTTTATGTTAAGAATAGAAAATTCCAAAATTTTGGAATTGGGTCTAACAATGAGATGTGAAAAATTCACCTCTTTGAGGGTCACAGGGTTCCCTCAATATGAAGCTTGATGATGTTGTGGCTTCGTCAGTGCAGTGAGCTTGGATTATTGCGTTAGGCCGTGGTTCAGATCATGAAATGAGTTTTTTAGACTGGCTTTCATCGATGGGCCATGACCAACTTCCTGCAATTACATTACATTCATGAAACTGCGTAAAGTTAGGTTTTTTTCTTGAAATTGGACTGAAGTGCAACCTACTTTAGACCATTTTGATATCATCCCTACCTTGTAATTGCTCTTTTTGGGCATGAAAATATCTTTGTGTCTCCTTACTTTCCAGCCGTTCACAGGAATTGGATTCCTTACGTTGCATTGCAGTCTGTAGGGGACAGTGCCTGACAGGGAAGGGGAGAGAGAGAAAATGGATTTAAAAAAACTATAAAAACTTAATATTACAATATAGTATACATATAAAACGGATTGCAGGGGAAGGGCATGTGAGTTGGACCTCCACATGGGCTCATGATCTTATACTATTTAGGCTAGTTGTAGGCTTGTAGCTGCCTTGTATGATCCTGCTGTAGTCAAAACCCTGCCACTGCAAGTTCTCATCACAAGTCATTACCAGAATGGATCATAAGGAGGCAACAAATGCAGAAATAAGAAGCTTGGTTCTTAAGTGGGCACTGCACCTCGAATGCACTCTGCACTATATAACTTTGGCTACATTTCCATAAAGTACTCCTGAATTAGTAAGCTTCACTTGATGGGTATGCTTCAAATGGTAAGAATTAATTATCAGAAGAAAATGAGATACTTAACATCTCTTGTAAGTCAAATTTGATCACCAAAGTATAACAAGTTCGGATATTTGCCTGCTCTGTGCAATGCCTCAGGAAATAAGTTTTTGGGTTCTTTAGCCCTTGACAGACATATCTCAGCATCCTTCCAATGAGGAAGGTCATGTCATCCGCTGAAAGGGGAGATGAAATATCAGATAATGAAAGCATTAGGAAATCCTGAGAATGGTGAGTTTACATGTTATACAGTGCAATCAACCCCTTCCTTTGACATAAGTTCAACTAGTCAAGACATTTATAGGTCGTTTTCTTCTTTTGATGTGTTGATAGAACAGGTTCAAGTTTTCAATTGATAAGAACATGCACTTCCTGCATAAACTATCCTGGGAAACATTTTTTTATGGAGCCAAAAGATTTCATCTGGGCTTGAACCAATGCAAGGAGGTAACGATAAGTATCATCAAGAGGCGATGACTGCAACATCTTCAGCTTACCTTTCAACATCTTGGGCATACTGAATGCCGCTCGAAAATTATATCAGAATTGTTAGTCTCCAGAGCCAATGCAGCTTATAATGATTTTAGTGCTTCAGATTGGAGATGGGACATCTCAATATCAAGTAAGCTACATTGGCTTGCTTTCCAAGACAGATTCCCAATGCAACGAATGCCTACACTCTTGAAATGCTCATCCTTTACATGGGAAGCATTAATTGCCCTCTTTGCATACTTCATGCAGGTGTAGTGATTTTCTCAACAGATTCATTCTGCCCCAATGCACTATCAAAGAGCCAAATTATTCCAACAATCAATTCTATGATACCCACCTGGCATGATCTCTTCGAACTGTTGAGCTAGAACAGAAGTCCGGCCACACACAAAGAGTGCAAATTTGAGGTGGTCCATAACTGAGGGGTCCTACTTAAGGAAACTGAGGCAAAATTTTCTCATTGGAATCATGAGAAGTAGAATTGCTTATTCCAAATTACTTCTGGGAATATATGACCCATCAACTTGAAGAACAAAATTAGGTGGTTCAGCCTCCGCTACACTGTAGAGCAAATGAACAGCAAATGCTTTCTGAATCTTCCCACAGCACTCATAATCCAAATTCCACTGACTGAGGAGAGCACGTCTATAAAAGTTGTTGCTTCTGTGTAGCAACCAGCTTTCTTCCAGAGCTCTGGCAGAAGCTCCATGGCATAACTCACCTTCTCCTGAAATCTGTTTCCCAAATTATATTCTCCCTAGCATCTAGCACACTTTTGCCTGAGCAGAAAAAAAAAACAAGGAACATGCAAAAACAAGAGTTAATTCTTTTAAAATTGGCAAGAGTAGATCCGTAATGCCCTCCCAATGACACGAAAAACTAAACACAGGCCGGTCGGAGCAAAAAGAAAACTCTCAAATATCTTAAAGAAAGAATCAAAGCTAGAAGGATAGACATCAATTCCGAAATTATGTGATATCTATTTTTATATTGCCTTAAAGACAGTGCAATGAGATCACATCCATGATTTTCCAAGTTCTCATGGAAGCAGTACAAATAAGGAATGAAAGGTGCATTTGATTACGTGGAGTGGACCAACGGAGCCGAAGGAAATGGAATGACTTGGATTCAAAGGATATCCACGTATTCAACAAAACCATGATTATGAAGAATGTTGAAGGATATTGTCCAATCCACAATCACTTTGGCCCAACGTCTTAAAAGAGCGGTATTTTATGAAATCAAAATTTCTGACAGATAACGTGTACGAGCTAGACCGTAATGGCGCCTTTATACGGGAATACAACTGTTAAAGGATGGATGGACTAACTAGCGTGCCAAGTGGGGATGGACAAAAGATTAAAGTGTGAGTCAAGAAGTGTATTCCGAATCTAAAAAGGACATACACTGAAGACCCCATGCAGGAACGAAGCTTTTACGCACATACGAGTGTGCTCCTTGGAAGCTGGATAGATTAGAGTGTAACCATCAAAGTTAATTGTGATGGGGCGACATTGGAGGATAAGGCTGGAGCTGGTTTTGTGGCAGAGGACAGGGGGAAATAGTATCATGGGGGATGGGGGTGGCCAACAGATCAAATGCAGGGGCACGGGTGAAAGATCTGTTAGTGACAGTGTTGATAGGTGTTACGAGTATAATTGAAGTGATTAATTTAAATATGTTAAAAATTTTTAATAATATTTTATTTTTTAATTAAATTAAATAATTTATTAGTTATTATATATAATTAAATTATATTAAATATATTTTATATATAATATTTGTATTATATATTTATATTATATAATTTTATATAAAATATGATTAATATATAAATTTATTTAAAATATATAAAAATAAAAAATAATAATATAAACAATAAATAATAGCATTAAAGTAATTTAAAAATAAATAATATAATATTTCCAAATATCTTAATTTTAATATAAAATTATAGTGTAAATATAGGGATTTAGAGGTAATTATTCTGATACAAATTCTTACTTTTTTTTTTACCAAACGAGTATTAATTTTTACCCAATGAGTATTTAATACACCAATTTAAATCTCTAATTGACCTAAAATTAACTAACCCCCTATAATTCATAGTTTTTTTCTTACCTTCTAGATGCGTTGACGGGAAGGCAATAGGGGCGGAAGGATTGCCTTACCACCGGTGGAGAAGGATCGCCGTGTGTGGCAATTTTCTAGATAGAGGTGGCCGGTGGTAGCTTGGGAGGATCAAATCGTCCCAACCAACCAACATAGAGACAATAAAAGGGGGAGGTCTCATATCATATGCAAAGAGAGGTGGATATGTAGCCGATCGAAAGTGGCGCAGCACAGACAGAGAGAGCCCAGTATTCAGTTTCGTTTTGGAGACAGTATGAATTAAGGAGGGGTTTGGAGGGAAGAATTGATCAATCACTTATTTATAAAATAAGAGGTATAATCCTTTAAATATTATTCTTTTTTATATTAAAAAAAGAAAAAATATTTATGAATTAATTTGTTTTTACATACCGGTACCTTGTTGTGTCTTGGAATAGATGATGTATGAATGCACACGTCAATTTAAAATAAATAATTTTCAAAATACTCTGCCTCTCCTCGCCTTGCCAAGGAACCCAACCTATATTTTTCTTCTCTATGGAACCCAGCCCATATTTTTTTTGTTCTATGGAACCCAACCTATATGATAGTGCAAAAAAATCAACCTATATGATACCATATGAGAAATGAGGATTGGGGCGAGTTTAGTGATGGTTTGGTGCACTTGTTAGGTCTAAGCAGGAACAACCACGGTTAGTTCTTTGTTGGCCATGGTTGAAAGAATGAGTTTATTTTCCGCAAAAGAAAAAGATGGATTTTCAAGACGATTTGTTTCGAGTATTTATATCCAATCAATCCTATGTTATCGGAATCATCCAACAAATGGGAATTCGAACCCCCACGTCCTCATCTGTAATTCCTCCATCTTCACAATTGAGATTTTTATACTATAGATAAATGGGGATTCTTTGGTCCTTTAAATCGACCATCTTCTTGGCAGAGTTCTGATTGGAATCAAGTTAGGTGGGTCACTCACTTTTTCTTCTTCTCTTCTAAATCCAACCTGATCCGACCTCCAACGTCACTAAAAGGGCTCCCTTTGTTTCTGGGATTCTTTCGTCTCACGGTGGGAGGATGGGTGCGATCAAACTGGCGGCCGCGGATGCTGTCATGACCTTCACGTGGATATTTTTCGCGTCGACGCTCGGCGCCGCGACCGCGGTCATCGCATCCCTTATTGGGCTTAGCCAGGAAGTCCTGCCTTGGGCCTCTCTGGCCATCACCACCGCGCTCGTCTTCGTCCTCGTCACAGTCTTCGAGATCATCGGCAATGCCCTGGGCGGCGCCAGCTTCAACCCCACCGCTACGGCGTCTTTCTATGCAGCCGGTATCGGGTCCGACGATCTACTCTCGATGGCTCTCCGATTTCCTGCACAGGTCTGTCACGTTGACGCAAAGTTCCTTTTTTTTTCCGATCAATTGCGAATGGTAAATTTTCCCAAAAAAAAAATTGTGAATGTTTTTTGGATCTTGAAATATTCATTTGACGCCTTTGGAAGTTGAAAATGCCAAAAGTTGCTAACTTTCGAAGACTAAGTAGTTTGATACATCCTCAGCTAACATTATTTTAGTTACCCGCATGGTGCAAAAAAAAGAATAGTTTATTTACCCTAGAGAAGCCCAACTTGGCTGCACCCATTTAGCTGTTCCATGAAAGTAGTGAACTTTTAGCTGGAAATAACTATTTCTTGTATATGTGAAAACTGAGTAGATATTTCCTGTCATGGTTTAGCAACTAATGTTTCTTTGATTGAGAATGAATATTGCCACTCGACAGGCAGTTGGTGCTGTTGCTGGTGTTCTGGCCATCACGGAGGTGATGCCTGCACAGCACAAACACATGCTTGGAGGACCATCTCTGAAAGTGGACTTGCACACTGGTGCTATTGCTGAGGGTGTCTTGACCTTCATTATTACCTTTGCAGTGCTTTTAATCATTCTTAGGGGACCAAAAAGTCCGTTCATTAAGACTTGGTTGCTTGCTGTTGCTACTGTAGCTGTGGTGGTAGCAGGTTCCCCTTATACCGGGCCTTCCATGAACCCTGCCAATGTGAGTAAATTTGATTGAGTGCGCTTATTTCATAGAGATAGCACAATGTCCTGTTTATTTGATGAATTTTATGAAAAGTTGCACTCCAGTATTGTTAGATCTAGATGTCAGTCAAATTCCGAGGGATTGAGAGCAATAGAGAACTGATTTTATTGTCTTTATTGCTCGAATAGATGTAACATTTTCGGTGGTTTTGGTATTGTTTTGGGTAAATTTGACAAAGTAGCTTTCATCTTAGAGCTATCCCCTCTTTGCAACTAATCTGACAGTGCATATGGGTAGTCTTTCAATAAAAAAAAACAGTGCATATGAGTATAATTGAAGCTTTCTGAATGTCCAGCTTTATGGGTGTTTCTTTTCCAATTGGGTTTTTTGGCCAAGTGAAATATACTTCTAAAGAACAGATTCAGCATCTTTACTCAACAAAGTAATAAAAAAAGAAGTTGGGATTGAGAAGAGAGACCCAGTTTACATGAAACATTCCCTTCCTACCAGTCTAGGTAATCCAATTTGCAACTGAACTTTCCTTTCATTGAACAAAAGCAACCCCCTATCATTCTTGGGTCAGGTGTAATGGTGTTAGCTTTTCATGTGAAGCCTCCATTTTCCTGCAGAATAACTTAAGTGTATGCTGTCTTTCTTTGTTATTCTGTTTAAATATAGGTTATCTTTACATTATCAAGTGAAAAATGCACTAGATCTTTATTCTCCATTTGAAACCGTGAAAAAAACAATTTCTAGTACAGACTACTCCTAATTAATCAATCATGGAGAGTTGATCAAACCATTTAGCTTCACACTTATTTGATCTTGATGATACATATATCTGTTCTATTTCATGTTTGCAAATTTCATCTCAATTCAGAGGCAGCTCTCCTCCTGCTCTATTTTCTTACAAACATCTGATGATTAGTTTTCATGGCACTTAGTTTCTTATGTTCTGACAAACACCAATCTTTTCCAGGCTTTTGGTTGGGCCTATGTGAACAACTGGCACAACACCTGGGAGCAGTTCTATGTCTACTGGATCTGCCCTTTTGTTGGAGCTATATTGGCTGCTTGGGTCTTCCGGGTCCTCTTCCCCCCTCCAATGAAGCAAAAGACAGCTTAAGCCGGCCAAACACCGATCAGTTCATTGCTCATTATAAACCTGGTAGTTAAAGTTACCATTGGTATTAATCTTCTCCCTCTTGTTATCTTCTTTCCTTTCCTCTTCTGAAGAGTGACTGTGAAAAACCTGAAGCTTCTACCAAATAAATGGAATGTACATTTTTGCTGTCCATTTTTCCAGTGTCCTTCATGGGGTAATACACCCGATATCTGGAATCTGATAGTTCTATAGAATCTATAGGTGAATAGATGATGATTTCTCCATCTCCGCAGCAGAGCATCATCACATTAGTTGTTTAATTAATGGCTTACTGGGAATTTTCTGAATATTTGGATAAAATTATAAATAATAATAAAGTCAATATGAGTTTTACAAAGAAAATGGTAAAATCATGACGTCATCATTCTCCTAAATCCGCTTATTAGCGGTTGCTTCTGGCGGACTGTCCGTTTGTCCAAGTCGTCTCCTTCATTTCGATTTGCCCTTTTCAGCAGGCAGTGAGATGAAGGGGAGCCATGGACAGTGATTTCCGTCCCACTTCCACTATCTATCCTTTCTGTATTGACGCATTCATCTCTCTCCCTATGTCCATTTCCCCGTTTGGTATTATCCAATCCTTCCAGTCATTCTCAATATCGGCAAATCGAAGGGACCGTCTCGCCGGCTACAATTCGCATACATTGCAGATCGCTTGACGAGTGGGGAGAGCTGGAGTCGATTCAGGAATCGCCGTCCTTGAAGGCTCCTGCCACCGCCGCCGGGAACGGCCAGATCCGATACAGATCGCCGTCGTCAGCTAAGCTCCTGGAAAGTGCTGCATCCGGCAACTCCAACTCCTCGCCCCACCTCGCCTCCGCGGATCTTCACCACCAGGCCGAGCTTGACAAGATGCTCAGGCGACCTAGCATGCACGAGGACAATACCCGGAAGTGTCGTAGAGTCATTCTTGTTGTCTGTTTGCCGCTCCTGCTCGTCGGGTTTGTCCTTCTCCTATTACCGTCGAGCTCCCCCTCCCAATCCATGCAGGAGTATGGTATCTCCGGCCGGAAAGCGTCGCCTAGTGTGGGAGGGAAGACATTCGCGGTGATCTTCGACGCTGGCAGCTCTGGGAGCCGAGTCCACGTTTACTGCTTTGATCAGTATATGGATCTTGTACCCATTGGCAGAGAGCTCGAGCTCTTTCTTCAGGTTCTTTTTTACCGTTAAATTACAAAACAATCTTTTCACTTAGCATACGCTCTTTCAATGCTTGACTATCTGTGCTGCAATTATCTTTTCTTCTGTACTGATGTGAACTTGGAATTTGAAGTGCAAAGTTCTGTTTTTCAATGTAGGACAAGGATTTGGCGTTCATTGACGCCCTCTTCTCTTTTTGGTCTTGCAGGTCAAGCCTGGACTGAGTTCCTATGCCCAAAACCCCCAGGAAGCAGCTCATTCTCTGCAAAATCTGCTTGACAAAGCAGAAGGTGTTGTTCCGCCCGATTTGCGTGGAAAGACGCCTGTGAGAGTTGGGGTCAGTTATTTGCACAGATAACCTTGCTTCTGTCTTCTGCCTTTTGATTACTTGCTTTTTTATGCTGGATTATGACTCACATGCAGGCCACTGCAGGATTGAGAGCGTTGGGGGTTGAAGCATCTGATAAAATTCTAGAAGCCGTAATCCTCCATTTTTTATCTTTCTGCCTTTAGTTACATTTGTTCTGCATATTAAAAAAAGTGCATTTTCTCGTATGGTGAAAGTCTATGTGATTTAGTTGTAGTTGGTTTTATCTAAATGTGGAATGCCCCATGCCCAGGTCAGGGAACTTCTGAAAGACACAAGCGCACTTAAATCTGAACCTGAAGGGGTTACTGTTCTTGATGGTACACAAGAAGGTGCTTATCAGTGGGTATGGCTTAACATCTTCCTCATTGTGTTTATTGACAGGGTTCCCTGAAATTTTATGCTTGTATGGCCAGTTTCTGTATGGATGGAAAGGAAAGGTTGAAATTATTAGTGTAACCATTGCCGAAGCAAACAAGTTCTGTCTTTTAGTTCAAGGCAGGCAGTGGAAGTACTTTCTGCTGTTCTCCATGATCCATTGATATCTAGGATGTATTAAATTTGGTTTATAGCATTTCTAATCATAGAAATCACCAATTAAGAAACATCAATCCTGTCCTGGCCATGTCTGTCCTGAGACTGAAGTATCCATATGCGGAAGAAGCTGGCCTCTACTTGCTTTCTTACTTGCTCCCGCCTTTTGTTTCCTTTTGGGGTTAAACAACCTAAACAAATGGATGAAATGCTCCTCAAGCTTAATTAATTAGCAATCCAATAACACCATGCGATTAGCCCTTATCAATTTTTGAAGTGTAACCTTGAGATATAATATTAATTTATGATCTTCAAGCATAAAAAGATGTTAATATCATGTCACTTCTTTTTTAGGTAACAATAAATTATCTATTGGGAAATCTTGGAAGGAAATACTCTGATACTGTTGGAGTAGTTGATCTTGGAGGTGGTTCTGTTCAAATGGCATATGCTATACCAGAAGAGGATGCAGTGAAGGCTCCAAAGCTTTCTGATGGAGAGGATGCTTATATCAAGGACATGCATCTTAAAGGAAGAAATTATCATCTTTACGTTCATAGGTTTGTTTTAATTTAATTGTCAGGTGGTCAGGCCCCTTTTTGATCTTTCTACAACTAATCCTGTGCATCTGTCATTTCTTAGTCACTGCAATTTTGTCCATGATCTAAAGATGGAACTCATGTCCTGTAATTTGAGACTAATGTAAAGTCATGTTTTAGCGGACCATGTATATGTGATATTGTGATGGTTTCCTCTGCAGTTACTTGCACTATGGCTTGCTAGCAGCTCGAGCAAAGATTTTGAAGATTTCTGGATCTGAAAGTCCATGCATTTCTGATGGTTATGAAGGTAAGTGGGGTTGGCTGTCAACCAGCACTTTCTAATTGAGCAGGGGAACTTTGCTCCATTGCTTTGTGAAATCAAAGACCCTTGCAAAGAGCCATGATATGATAGCACGATTGAGCTAGTTAGGTTTATGGTCTTATTCTTGTCCTTGCATTCAAGGGTCTTACAAATATGGAGGCATAGATTATCCAGTATCAGCTTCTCCATCAGGCTCAAGCATGAATAACTGCAGGAGAGTCGTTTTGGAAGCTCTCAAAGTTAATGAGACAACTTGCACTCACATGAAATGTACCTTTGGCGGAGTATGGAATGGTGGTGGTGGAGATGGGCAAAAGAATCTCTTTGTTTCCTCATTTTTCTTTGACAGGGCTGCAGAGGTGATTTGTTAAAAATCTATTGAAAGTCAAACATTCTTCTGTTGTACCTGACTGCGTGATTCTGTTTCAATATATCAGGCTGGTATTATCGATCCTAACCAACCAGTAGCCAAAGTTAGACCTACAGAATTTGAGGAGGAAGCTAGGCGTGCCTGTCATACTAAACTTGAAGATGCTAAGTCTGTTTATCCAGGCGTTGAGGAGGACAATCTTCCATATTTGTGCATGGATCTTGTTTACCAATACACATTGCTTGTTGATGGATTTGGCAAGTGCCCTTTGTTTACTTGGTCTACTCCCACATTTATAATACTGGACCCAACTACCATATTTTGGCGAGTGCATAAGACAAAAAAATGAATTGGGTTTTGCAAAGTAGATAGCTTTTCCTTTTTTACATATTAGGAAACATGAGCATTTGATTGTACCTTTTAGGAGGGACCATGCAATGCAACTTTTTTGGGAAATTCAGTTGTCTTCGTGTTCCTTGTTTTCTTGAGACTGAAGATTGAAAACAGAAAATAGTCTCCCAGGCAGATCTCAGTGGTTCAATTTTTTCTGCAGGTATTGATCCTTGGCAACAGATAACACTAGTAAAGAAGGTTAAGTATGGAGATGCGTTTGTGGAAGCAGCATGGCCGCTGGGCAGTGCCATTGAGGCTGTGTCGGCTCTATGATTCCTGTATATCGCATGAGCAGCACATCATCATCTTAATTCTCCGGCAAATGCAAGATTTGTGTGGTCAGTTTTAAAATCTGTGCACTTATGATGACTGTTACTGAGAAGCCGCAGCATAACAGGTTATATGGAGATTTACATTCTTCTTAACCCATAGTCTGGAATAACAAGGGATCAGGTAAGTTTCATTTGTTTTCCATACTGTAATTATATTACCATCAACACTACCTCCCTGGATTCCATCTCTGTTTCTTTGTTTTTCTTTTTTTGATTTCTTTGTAGTTCAACTGATTCTGTTCTCTACGTAGACAGTCAGCCTGGATGCAGAATCATTTAAAAGTGCCCATTTATACCATTCTTGATCAAATGCTGCATCAGTCTAGTTTCACATTCATTTCTCTTCTTCATCAACACTGAAGAGGACTCTTGTGTAAACCCCTAGCAATCAATTTTGAAGCTTTGTTTTGATGAGATGAAGAATCTGACTGGTGACAGAGAATTGGGATGTGGAAGATATACATTAACAGAAGATAAAAAAATATTTAATTTGAAGGGTGTTTAGTAACTTTTCCATATCAGGGGATAATTTTTCCATTCAAACCGCTGAAAAAACCGAAGGATGCTATGCCTGTCTGGTCCCTATTTAACCTCTTTTAGAGATTAGCTGAGGGGAAACAATAATGTTAATGAAAGGTTTAATCCTATTGACTAGCACTTTAGAAATAATTTTATAAATGAAATTGCAAAGTGAGATAGGCCTGAATTGTGCCATGTCCTCTGGGTCAGCCACCTTTGGTATGAGGATGATGTTTTTCTCGTTAAGTAACCTAGGTAGATGACCTGACAAAAAGAAATCAAGAACAACTGGAACTACATCAGTACCGACAAGCTCCCAATTGGATTGAAAGAAGGATCCATTGAACCCATCTCGACCTGCGGCCTTCTTTGCCCTTAGATGGAAGGTTGCTTGCTCTACCTCTTCTTTCATAATAGGGGCAGGCGGTTAGCCTTAAATTGTCAGCCTCAGAGATCAGATTTTTAACGTGGCTGAGAGTACCTTCAGTCCCTACACAAGGTTCAGACTTGGACAGTTTTGTGTATTAATGGTGGAAGCCCCTTAGAATTGGGGCAGGCGGTTAGCCTTAAATTGTCAGCCTCAGAGATCAGATTTTTAACGTGGCTGAGAGTACCTTCAGTCCCTACACAAGGTTCAGACTTGGACAGTTTTGTGTATTAATGGTGGAAGCCCCTTAGAATTTGTCTTTGGTCTGTAATCCAGCAGCCTTGTTCATGTCTAATATAGCATGAACAGTTTTGTGCAGCACGTCAAAGAAGCTTTGATTCTGTGGAAAACAAGGTAAATTGAAGAGTATTTGCAGCTTTGTCACTTGCAATTCACTGATCTACTGATTGAGCCATTTTCAAGGCGAGGAGTTGTCTGAGAAGTCTGTGAAACGCACAGAGGGGGCTTTGCCAAGCATTTTGCTTTTTAAATGCCTTCCTTCTGAACTTAATGAATGGTAAAGAAATGTTTAAGCTCTTGGAGAAGTTAAATATGAGGTGCCTGCCTCAATTTGATCCGGAATTCTTTTGGTGATACCAGCTGTAGCTTAATTTTTTTGAATAATTTAAAATTTTCTTATATTATGAAGTGGGATGAGTGAAAATGGGCTGGGTCATGGCTGTAGCTTATATACTGTGCTGATGTGTGTGCTCTTCATTTGCTGGACAAGTCTATTATCTATTTTACTTTCACTTTGTGCGGAATATTATAAGGATTTTAAGAATGTAATATCTAGATTTTTAAGTTCCCCTATTCTTGATAATAATAAGTGTGATCTGGTAAGTTCAATTGGAAGGATTGTGGAATATCACACTAGAACACAATTAGTTTGGTTTTCACTAGTCAATGTTGTGATGCTGTTATCATGATTATTTCTACACTGTTCACACATAATGGATCATACTTTTCAAGTCTGTGTACTGAGAGTTGTTACACTAGATGGAGGTTGTATGCTCTTGCAGATTTTCCTTATGTATTATTATTAGTCTACTTCTTCCCTTTTAGACAGGCATAATTGAGAGTTAGTCAGTTCAGAAGTTTTAATAGACAAATGAACTGCAAGTGCCACTTTAAAAGCATTATCACCATATACTTTTTTTAGTCCTTTCTTTCCCATTATATTCCTGATATTGCAATGGACATTGTCTTCCTCTAATATGTGCTTGTACTGATGGCGGGCCTCCTTATTGTCTTCCTCTAGTCATGTCTGATACATGTTTTGCTTGTCCATTTCTTTTTCTTGAAAAGGTCACGCTTTACTTGTCAGTATACCATGAAATGAGAAGCAATTTGAGTGACCTGTTTTTCTTTTTATTTTTGGTCAAAGCGACTTGTTTTTATGTTAAAGTCCAAAATCCATGTCCTTGAGTACAAAACCTTTATCTTCCTATTCATTTGCAATTTTACTTCATCTGAAACTTGTACCAATTTGACACGACTATGATTGTTGCACATAATGTGAATATTGCATTCAGCAATTTGATTTCATCAATCCAAATAAAATCTAGATATTGAGCTTTGTTTTACACTTTCAGGAGACAAAACAACTTGTTGTGATTCTGACTAAATGATTAATGATTTTGATTGAGGACCAACTCATTCTCATTGTTGTCAATAATAAAACATACTGCATGTGGTATTCTATTTGTGCTTGCTTGGAAGTTGCTCATAAACACTTCAGTTCCAAGCTAGCTAACTAGTTTAGCTGAGCCATGCTAACATCTTTATTTTTTTTGCACAATAAGCCATGCTAACATCTAAGTCATTGTAGTTTGATCATTGATGTCACTGCAACTGCAAGGATCCACAGTGTCCTTGGCATATTTAGCTGATTCTGGTTTTTCAGTCACTGAACTTTTCCCACTCCTTTGAAGGTGTCCTTTGCTAAAAGGTGTCCTTTGCTGCCACGTTCATCAACTTGAAGGTGTTTTCTCACATCCTCCTATTTAAAGTTCCAATTTGACATTTTCTTGTAGCTACGATTACTTTGCAGGATGCTCATCTCTAAACTTCATGCTTGATACTTCTTTAAGGTTCTTTTTGGAACATTTTCCTTCCTACTTGTTCATTCCTGTTGTTAATTGTTTGATATTGCTGCTTTCTACAGGTGCATCAACCTGAATGATACAGTTAAAGAGTTTTTAGCTTCAACTCCATCCATGTGTTGGAAAACTTTCTCCTAGATAAAGATAGAAAGTGTTCTCTCTAAATCATAAAAAGAAAATCTTTCTGAAAAAATAACAGAAAGAAAAGCCTAGTTAAAACGGAGGTACTTGGCGAGTTAACATTTGCTGTGCCACATATACCTCCTTACACCTCAAACTATTGGATTTATACTTAGAGTTTTCCAGCAGAAAAATCTACTTGATGTGTCATATCAATAGCTCAGGTTTGTTGTTAAATTACTGTGTTCATCATGTTTATATATTTTACTAATATCATTATGATCTATGGAAAGGGGAAATATTTAATTTGTTTTTCTGGACAATGGCACATGAAATGTGTAGGCCATCAATGATTGGTTGGTCATTAGATGAACTCATGTGAACAGTATAGACACTTCAATTTCCTGTAGCAGTATTTTCTGATGCATTAGGAATTGAACCTACTGCAAACTTTGTCAATAAAAAAAATAAGAATCCTGCCATCACAGGAGGAACTTTTTGGGTTCCCTTGTTTCTCTTTGATATTACTATCAAAAAAATTTCACTCATGCCAACATGAAGTCTCTCATGGTAAGTGAGATTTTCCTGAACTGTACTTCATATAATCTCACTGAAAGGAAAGATACTTTGTTTAAAGCGGGAGCTCTTTTATCTTAGTCTCCTTGAGCTTTTTTGTTCATGATTCTTCACCTCGCTGTGATACCTTTATGTTAGGTATAAATCATTATTGCGGGTGTCCTGGTGGAAATTTGGTGCCTTTCCATTTGACATTGGATAACTACTAGCCTCTAGATTAGGTGAACCACACGTGGAAAACTACTCGATATCATGATCTGAGACTTTTTTTTATCATTTGGAGATGTTGAAAATGCGAAATAGAACAAATAAACAATGAATTAAATGCTGCTCTGTGATTCTTTTGACTAGTCTCATATGTGGTGGGTGATATACACCATAATTCATCCCTATACGATGCACGCTTACTCAATTCTCGCTTAACAGGCCCATTCTGTATCTGTAACTGGTGCAGGTTGCCAGTGGAAGCCATCCACACGCTTGTGCTTGCCCGAGAATGAAGATAGTACATATATGCAAGATCTCCTTCCAAGTACAGCTCTTCAACAACCATTTGGTATGAAACTAAGGCTGAAGATGGAATAAGGAAGATGCGTATTTTGTTCAGTCTTTTAAGTGTGAAATTTCTCTAATGATGAATAGAAAGACAAAACTCCAAAAAGGTCACAATCAAGGTAATCCTTTGACCAGTTATAGACCTGAAATAAATGGTAGAAATAATGAATAAAGAAGTATAAGAAATTTAATGGCGGGAATTGAATTTACAAACTCTTATATGTTAGAAGTGTTATGTTCCTCTTATTATTTCCATCAAGTAGTTGTTGAGATTATCCAAAATTTATTTGAGTTTTCATTTTGACCAGCGGAAAGAGGCAGACAAAGTATAGTCTTAATGGAGAAGGTCGTCTTTGAAGAAAGTTTGTTACCTTTTGCCAATATGCCATGTGAGAGTTTGAAGGTGAGCAGGAAAAGCTGGAATAGGGATTAGATTGAAGATCCTAATTAAAAAAAGAGAAAAAAAAAAGGCAAAAGGAGGAATGGACCTAAGGAAACCAGTGGAAGCTATAAATAAAAGAATTACAAGGAACCTACTAATGAGAAATGAACTGAAACCATTAATGGATGGTTGATCAAGGCAAGTGTATGACAATAAGTCCCCATTTATGAGTTATGACTTAATTCTTCTCCACTCCAGTCCATTTCATCTAATGCAAGGATAACGTATAGCCCTCCACAACCAAACAAAAGCATCTCTTTTTAGGGAAGGGGATAAATACATGAGGGGAGTTGTGTATTTATCATAACTTTTGAAGTAGTTTTCAATGCTTCATCTTGCATAGATGCTTGTGCAACCATCCTTCTGTTACTTTCATTTGTCTTCTTTCTCCATGCTTTCCTCTCTATGATGAATTGCAGGACAGCCCCCTCAATTTAATGTAATTGCAAACCTTAGCGTGATTCAGGAATTATGATCCCACCTTGTTTGCAATAATAATATATTGTCCTCTTTTTGTTTATTTATACGCTGGAAGTTATTTTTTTCCATTGAATTAAGTTTTTATGGAGGGTGTAGAAGATGAATGACATGCTATATTATTAGCTGGTTACGCCTAATTGAAGGTACAACGAAATTACAAATTTAATTAATTTTTCCACATATAAACAATTAAACTCCGAATGTTCCCTCCACGTCTACTGTGCCTTGTTTATTTTGGTCCACGAATGCAGCCGTTTGGTGCTGCAGTGGTTGAAATTTTAAGCCCGTATTAATTAATATTTTTTGTGTTGCAGGAAGCCACCATGTTGATGAAAATTCAACGTGTGCAATGTATTTGGCAACTCTAGCTGAGGTAAGAAGACAAACGCCTTTCCTTATTAACTAAAACAAGCTATTTTTATAAAAAGGGTAGGTGTAAATATAAATGCTTGAATTCAAAGTTCTGTCCTACTCATGTTCTTGCATGAGAATTGACTGTTACAAGCTTTGGAATCTAGTCATAGCATCCTCTTTCTCATAGAAAGAGTGGAAATATTCTAATATAGCAGAATAAGTAAAGGAGCGGATGGCACCAATTTGTGAGGATCATGTATGTATGGTTTAAAAAAATCCAAAAATATCAGGGGGACACATCCTCTGCCACTTGGTTGTGTGATACTTGGTGGCATGGCTCGTGGCCCCTGGGACTATGACAGGAACACTTGAATTTGGACTCTAGCTCTTACTTTTAGCTTTATGGGTGTTCTGGCTATGGTCTCTCTCAGGGAGAAGGGGTTGTAGAGTCCTATTATTGACCAATTCAAACTTCTCATTATCCTCCATGAAGGCAGAGAGTGACATGAAAAGAATCTTGCTCCTATTTGGTCGGTTTTGTCTGCACGTATTCACGTACTGCAGACGAAACTGTTCATGGATTGACGTTCACTCTGATGTGATGTCCCTCTCAAGAGGCGATTATATAGGGAATATCCTCTATAGATGGTATTGGCATTTGTTTTAAGATTGAATTTTTGTCGATACCCATAATGAGTTCAGATTTATTTGGCCAAAAAATGTTATGGGTCTTCGATTTCTTTCACGGAACATCTACTTCGCCCTGTTGGTTTGCTCCACATACCTGTCACCTACACAATCCTCTGCTATTTACTAGCTTTGCAGAAGCCTACTGATACTTGCTTTTAGGATATGACATACTGTGTTTAGGCTTGATCATGTGCTAATGATATTTTGAAGTCATCATCAACATCATTTTGAAACCTTCTTCTTGGTTGATGTATGATGTATGTGAATGAGGGTGCTTGTATCATTAAAATACTTATGCTAGAAATGGATCATACCTTTTTTCCTTCCCTTTGACAGTATTATCCCATGTACCTAGAAAATCAATGGATAGCCAGTAACTAAGTTTGAATAATTCACCTAAGTTTTCTATAAAATTATATGTATTATTCGGATAAAGATGACTTCTGCCCATACTTAATCAAGAAAGAAACCCATGAGACATATATGTGAAAGAGTTAATAGCATCATCATCATTCACGTGGGATACGATTTGGACAAATTAATGAGTTTTTAGATATATTATCAATAATTAAGAGATTTTTAAGTTTAATTTAAATGTTGAATTTTTTTTACTTATTGTAATGAGAAAAAAATAATAAAATTAAAGGAAACAATTCTTTAATCATAACTTAATTTTCAAATGTTAGTTGACTAATCCCTCCCACTTTTTGTTAAGAATCTAATCTATGGTGGCATAATACATGTGATGTGCCTATTGTGTTGAGTTGGGTCCAATTCTTAATAGTCTCTCTAATACTTGTAATTCTATCAAGGCAATATTTTAATCAAAATCAGCATCAACCCCAATAAACTCTAATGTAAATGATGGGAGTGAAGGATATAATGCTTGTTTTCACATAAATAAATTTCCTCTATATAATATTTTAAATTTAGTCATGAATGGAAAATTTTGATGGAAATTATAAATATTTTGTTTTAATATAATTTTCAATAATAAAGAAAACCAAGCAATGCCCCACTTGTGGACGCCTTATTATTGGTGGCTGCTTTTCCCCGGTCTTGGCTGGTAGCGGTGAGACACGTGGCTAATGTTTATCTGCCTGTTGGGATTATGTCAGCAGATGAATCCCATCTCACTTCCCACTTCATACAGCCGCCACCCATTTTGGATTACATGGTTTTCTCTCTCTAATTCTGGATGTTAAATTCAATCTTCCATTGTTGGGTTACTAGAACATACCCTCTATTCTCCAGTTTAAGCTTTTGCTTAATATGCAATTTTCAGATTCACATCTAACAGAGAAATCAACTCTAATGATATATATATATATATAAAACAATGTAAACATGTTTTGTCGTCTTGTCTTTCTTTCAGCTCTCCCATACCCCCTTTGGCGTAATCTTGGAACTTCTTTGCGCTAAATGACAAATTCCACGAGCATAAATTGACTCTCCTGGTAGCCCTCGAAAAAATTTCAATCCTCTGGTTCTTCATTCTCCTCCTCCTACTCCCTCCTCCTATAGGCTGCAACTTGGCCTCCTCTGCACCTCTGATTCTTTTCCCTCAAATACCCTTAAGATTAGAGGAGCAGATAAGGAATCTTTGGCGTTATGAAGAATCCACAATCATCCCTGCCTCCCGGCTTTAGGTTCCACCCAACCGACGAAGAGCTCATCCTCCATTACCTCCAAAAGAAGGTGTCATCGTTCCCTCTCCCGGTGTCTATCATCGCCGATGTAGATATCTACAAGTTTGATCCATGGGACTTGCCAGGTATCTTTTCAGCTAGACATTGGAAACTTAAACTCGGTTGTAGACTGTGCCAAAGTTTGAGTGCCTGTAGATGATGCTGATGTTAGTGTTTGTGACTTTGATTTTGATCAGCCATGGCTGCGTTCGGTGAGAAAGAGTGGTACTTCTTCAGTCCTAGAGACCGAAAGTACCCGAATGGCGCTCGCCCGAACAGGGCAGCGGGCTCTGGTTACTGGAAGGCAACTGGTACAGACAAGATCATAACGGATTCATCATCATCTGTTGGATCCAGAAATGACAACATTGGTGTCAAGAAGGCCCTGGTATTTTACAAAGGCAGACCCCCTAAAGGAACCAAGACCAGTTGGATCATGCACGAGTACAGGCTCACAGAATCTCCATGCACCCTCAACTCCATCAGCAGGCCCATCAGGCTCAAGGATTCTTCCATGAGGGTGAGCAGTCTCTCTCTCTCTCTCTCTCTCTGCACAAACCTAGTCCCTGAAAATTCCCCTAATCAGCTGAGAGAAATAATGCTCGTCTTATTCATTTCAGCTCGATGATTGGGTACTCTGTCGGATCTACAAGAAGACGAATGCGCTGCCGGCTTCAACGGGAATACCGGCCGTTGATCAAGACCAAGAAGAAGAAGAGCATCTCATAACACCCCAAGACACCAAGCCACCGGAACTCACAATCTTCCAGAACAGCGATACTTCCTACAACACCCTCTTACCCCATAAATCATCATCCTTCTCCAATCTGCTGGATGCTATGGACTACGCCATGTTGAGCAGTTTCATGTCCGACAGCAGCACCGAACCCAACAGCTTGTCCTTCCTCGACCAGTCCGATCCGGCCCTCAACCATGCTGTCCCTCTGGAGGATCTAGCGCATCACAGGCTCCTTTCTGCTGCTTGCCCAACACCGGCAGTAGAGAATGCATTCAAGAGGCAGCGGTCAGGCATCGAGACGGGGGAAATGTTCCACCCATCAAAGAAGCTCCATGGTTCGACTTGCAGCTTCTCTACCGGTGGAGCCACCCCGTTTGACGTCCCTGGACAGCACAACTCCATGTTCAACCATTCGCTATTGAATCAACAGCTGCTTCTCAGTCCCAATGCCCAGTTCCTAGGATGAGCACGGAGATCCAGAGCTAGGGATAGAGCATTGAATTAGCAGGAGTAATGAAATCAGAGATGGAAGGTGGAGAAGAAGGTGAAGGTCATATATTGGATAAGATCAAATTGAAAATGTGTACAGGGATTGCATATGCATGATTTGTAGCTTTTTTCCTAAAATTTTACCTGGGAACTTTGGCATTAGTGTTCAGGTCAATGTTTAATGGAAACTTTATGTACAGATCCTACTCTCTCCATGTAGTTAGGTAGGTTGCGCCGCACTTGGACTATATGCCAATGCTATATATATATATAATCAATGTAATTCCAACAACTCTCCAAGAAAGTTCGCATGCTTGGGCCAATTATGGCCAGCAATCACTCTTCTCTCCTGCAGTTGGTTCCCTTCCGTGCATTTAGTTTGTACACATCACATGACTCTCCATCTATCAAATACTAATATGGGAGTGTGCTTTTCAATATGTAGTGTAGTTAGTGGTTGAAATTAGGCGAGACACAATTTGTGTTTTTGATGGAAAATTAATTGCTTACATGGTGAGGAGAGTTTCCGTTTGCTAAGAAAGCCATGCCAGAGATATAGTTGCAGTGAATAGCTTTGAACCCTCCACTTTGCTTCTTCCAATAAAACCCTTGGATCATGAGTGGGGATGAATCTTGATGGCTCGTATCAGATCCCGGGTCCTTCATACCGAACTCGCCTGGACCCGTGGTCTCGGACCTCGGTCCAATTGTTAGATGCTGATTGGGTAATCTGATCCTTGCTGGTATTTAATCCGGTTATTAGGTACCTAATCTAGTTAGATACGTTCAAAATCAGAGTATAGTCAGTTTTGATGGAATTTAATAAATAATATATGTTTTATTAATAAAATAATTTGAATTTACAGCTAAATTATAAATATAATAAATAATTTACTTATAAGTTATTGTCAGTTTTATTATTTATTTAAAATTAAAATATTTTAATATAAATAAATATTTACACTTTAAATTTAAAAACTCTATCGTTATTAAATTTATTTATTAATTTTTAAATTAAACTTTTTACCTAAATTTTAAAATTTTACTCCCAACTAATTTTTATAATATAATATTTATATTTTTAATATATAACATAAATTATCGTCAAAATTGTATTTTGTGTATAAATATTATTTATAACAAAATAAATTTTAATTTATTATTAGTTAAAAAAATTATGGGTTTATCCCGTATTTATGTACTCCTATACCCGTACCCAATTATTACGTACATATTATACACTCTAGCAAACCACGAGTATATACTTTAAATCTGAACCCATCGTTTAGTATAATCAAAACGATTGTTACCTTATTATTAGATCTGATGTCTCTTCGATTGTACCTATACCCAAATACAAATTAATTTGGGTCTATTAATTGGATAAAAAAAGTTGGGTACATCAAATTTATAATGTTAAATCTAAATACGATTAGATTTATATTCGAATTTTATCGAATCCAATTACTATTACTATTTTTATTTTAAGTAAAATCATGATTTTAGTGTTGTAAATTAATCTATATAAAATAAATAATTATATATTATATTATAATGTAATGGCAAACAAAATATATCATATATATTTTCTATAATTAAAATTTTATAATTTTATGTATAAATTATTTTATATAAATGCACAATAAATAATTTACTATAACTAAAAATTTTAGTTTAATATAATTATTTATAGTTAAACAATTATATTATTTACAATTTATTATATACAATAAATATTTTATATAATTAAATTTTGTGAAATTTATGTAAAAGTTAGGTATAAAAATATCAATTTATAAATGAAATAGTTTATTATAATAGAACTTTTTAATTTTATATATGATAGTATATAAAATTAATTTATGTAATTAAATAATTTAATATAATTATATAATTTACCAACAAATAATAAAATAAATATTTTATATAAGTATAAAATTATAATTTTATGTATAACTTACTTTATATACAACAAAATTAATTTATTTACTGTAAATAATTTACTATAATTATTTTTATTATATTTACGGTAAATAATTTATTTTTTATGTATAATAACGAGTACATAATAAAATTAATTTATATGAATTAAATATTTTAGAATAATTATATATTATACTACAATATATATTTTTATCATTAAAAAATTGTAATTTTATGTATACAAAATAACTTATTATAATTTTTTTCAATTATATATATTATTTATTTTATGTTTAATAAAATTAATTTATGAAAATTAAATTATTTAGTATAATTATGTATAATATAATGAATATTTTTTATGAGTATATATTAGGTACAAATAATATAATTAAAATTTATTAATTTTATACACATTATTTTAGGTAAAAAAAATTATTATGATTAAAATATTTTAATTTTATTTATAACATAATTTATTATAAATATTAATTTAAAAATTTTCGCCTTTATACAAAAAAACAACAATTGTTTTGATTAATTTATTATAAAAAAATTGTCATAGGTCGGATCGGTATATTGGATCGTACTCGAACCCAGAGGAATCCGACCAACGGGTCCAGCAAATTGACACAAATCCGACCACGTGATCCAATTTCGAAGAATGAGGTCCGATCATCGGATGTCGGGTCCGGTCGGGTACGCTTAGATGAGTTGTTATACCTTGGCTACAATACACATACATAACTTATAGGTATATTATGCACGGTGGATATACCTTCTTGGAGGCCTGACCATGATGCACTTGCAGTCCTACATCAAAGCTAATTTCATCAAGCATTGACTGCGAGCGCCAACCCTTCATATTTACCCATCCATAGTTCAAGGTCCTCGCATGCCGACTTCCCCTTACTCTTATTTCAGGACTCTGTAATTGTGCCTTTTATTCTCTTTAGCAAGTACTCTTCCAACCGAGAAGTTCAAGCAATCTCACTCGGTGGGTAAGCCTCTGATTCTTCATCAACTCCGTTTTCAAGTGATCAAACCAGCCACCTACACAAAATCAATACAAGGAAGAAATTGACGAATCATCTCGATTTGATAGCCCAAGGGCATTGAATATAATAGGGTTTCTTTTTCGTCCAAACTGTGTATAGAATAGAAAGGTCCCAACTACACTTGACGCCCACCACCAACGAGAAATGGCTCTCCATCTTCATCGACTCGATTGAGACTATTCGGTATACCTTTATATTAAATAGAGTTTATAGTCTGAGTTGTTCATCTATCTCTTCCATGCAGTACTTCTAGGACTGGGCCTTGAGTTTGTGTGGACTTTGAATGAGGCATTAACCCATATATGCTGGGAGTATGGGGATATGTCCCTTCTCATAAATCAAAGAAGATGATGAGTCCTTCCAGTTCCTTCCTGGTTAATCTACCAGTTGCAGTAATTCCATTTCTGATTGTTCACGAGAGCTCAAAGGGCAGTGCATTTTTATCATCCTTCCTTCATCATCCATCAGATAAAATAATTATCTCGCCTATACAAATAGCTAGCCCTCTCCTAAGGATCTTCATAAAGAATAGCACGGCAGAAGCTTCCCGCATACTCAAGCACATCTGTTTTCGGACATGATTGTCAATGCTCCGGATAATGATAGAGCTAAAATACATACATGAACATATGCATTTATATATATATGTCTGTGTCTATGTTTGCCTAACCATTTGGATATACGCGCCGGTTAATTAATAGCTCAAGTTACCTTCTCCTGAAGCAAACCCTGCTGTATTGTATTCACGCACACTAGAGCTGGACCTATGCAGCAATCCTCACCGGATAGATTGCACTATTCCCACCATATTATTGATATGCACTTCCAAATTCAACCGTGTTCGTATACATTTATTCAGGGTTGCAAGATTGAGTTAAAATTAAAAAGAAAAACCTCGAACTAATTAACCAGTCCATTTTCGACCGTATTTTCTGGTGATAGAGCTTATTCTTGGCAAATTCTAATACACACTGTCCTTATATTTAGACAACAGTTATTATATGCGCGTGTTTTGCAACCTGGATGGATCTGGGGTTGCGGTTTTCTTGGGCATCATCTGGTTCTTTTGTCTGGACTTGGCATGTGATATACTGAACCAAATCACATGCAGTTAGAATGTATAGTATACACATTCACACACACATACGTGATTCCATTATCTACCCATCTCGGGTTTTATGATGCTGAAGCAAGCAATCGTACGATGCCTGCAAAAGTGGACTAGCTAGCTACAACACAGAATTAATGCTCGAGAGCCAAGTAGGGGTTATATATATGTAATCCATCACTGTGTGTGTCTGTCTGTCCGAATACCTGTTATCATGTATTTGACTAATGCCCACAGCTTGGCAAGAGAGATGCATATTTAAGAACCTGGGTTGCAACGCAAGGCTTAGCTGTCAATATGTTCCTCAAGCTCAGGCATCCCCTCATAAGTCAACTACATATGGCATGAATGATGCATGCCAATTTGACTCTTGTTACCTCGGCCCTTAATAAACCGCATGCTACCCGCTGCACTTATTCAGAATTCATATGGTTTGTGTCGGTTTATTGGGGGAAAGGAAGAAAGTTCTCATCAACATTTGGCAATTTTTAAAAAGTCTTGGATTTGACCATGTTAATCATCAACCATGACTGATGATTCCAACTTCATGCCCTTCAACCTTGGAAATTGGCAAGCCTTGTTTCGTATTATTAATCTATTATGGTCCAAAATAAATTAATACTGTCGTTCCCTCACTTGGTACATGGTTAGGGCTGTTAGCTGTGCCATTCAATCGATTCTTGATGGAAAGAAAGAGACAGATAAAAGGGAAAATGTTTGAGTCAAGATTGCTGACTTTTCCTGGTGATGTAAATCAGCCCACATGCCCTAATTAAATATCCAATATCATTAACAATGCAATTGGAAAAAAAAACTCCCTTTTCTCTAGGAAAAGAGGGTTTCAAAGTCATTTGATCATAAATGGTTGTTTCCAAGATTGAAAATTTATACTACTGATGAATTCCATGATATTCAGAAGTTTATTGAATTGTGAATCATTAAAACAAAAAAATAATTTTCTTGGGACTATTAGAAAGAAGTGAATAAATAAAGTGTGTCTCTAAGCATTGATCTTTGTTTGGTGAGTAATTACTCCTTTTTTAAATCTTGGGAAACCTTATATTTGCACCATACAATGATGGCTAGCATTCCAAGAAGAGCCAATTATATGAGCCCAAAAAGTCAATACAATACTCAGTCCCCCTTTCTCATATGTATAAAGCATGGGAAGCCTTCATTTTGAGATTATTTTTTTACGAGATTTATATGTATTTTAATTTAATACTACGCAAAACCTATTTTCTTAATATTTCCATAAACAAAATAGCTTGACATAAAGTCTAATTAATGCCCACTAATAAGGGTTAAAATATTTGATTTAAACTCATAAAATCAATACCACTTAGATAGTTTGAATAGATTGATGTTGGGTTGAACCCCATTGACTTAAGCACATTGATTATGATTTTGAAAATGTAAAATGAGATTGAAGTTCAAGGCTTTGGAAGAGATGTCATTCCCAAGAAAAAGAAAAAAGAGTAGGTGTGAAAATTTTCATTGCAGATGATTTGGTAAATGCTCATGGCTCTCACTCAAATCACCATAGCCCTAAGACGATCATACTAATGTATGGAGGCCCTTTATTTGCATGAGTCGGCAAGGGAGGTGAGGGGATTAGCTCCTGCAAAACCAGAGTTAGTTGCCCATTTGGTAGTAAGTAATATTATGTCTATTCTACAGTCCTGTTTCTCCCGTAGATGATGAAGAAGAAGATCAAATAAAATAAACGAATAAACAAAAGTGATGAATAGAATCTAGGAGGAAAGAAGGCGTCATAGTGGCCCTAATCTTCAGAAAAGAAGGCCCGTTTCCTTTCCAGTTTGGTGCTCCAAAGTCAAAAAAACCACTCTGCCTGGACCCTCACACCACAGGCTCCCATGTTATCATATTCCCTTCTCCTCTTATCCCCTCCATATCCTTTTCTACTAACTTCCTTTTTCATATAAATAAATAATTTTTCTATAAATTAAACTAATATATTCTTAATTGTTAGTTAAATATTAGGGACGGTAGGATCGATATTTTATCGAATGGGCTTCCTATAATCCGTACACACATTGATCCTGTACTCTCAGTATATCACATACTTCGATTCCGTAAAATTAAACTCTACTCGAATCTGTTTATTTTGTATCCGTTCAATTTTTAAAAAAACGTGTACTTTTTAACTCATTTTTTTTATTTTATTTAAATTGTAAACTCGTACCTATTATGAATTTTATACTCAAATGGGTAAAATAAATTTCGAAAGAATCAAAATGAAATTGATTTAATTTTTATATGAATTAAATAAATAAGTATCAAATTTTAAACTGGAAGCAGTTACCCCAACCCAAATACGTAAATTAATTCAAATGAACCAACTTGTCCTAAATTTTTAAAGTTAAATTCTATTCGAATTATTTAAATGACAAAATGGAATCATATAATCCTATTTGAATGAGTCAAACTTGATACGAATGGGATAAATTGAACCTGAAAATATATTAACCCAACCCGAATAAGTTAACTAAAAAATAATTTAATTCTGAATTTTAAAATTGAATGGGTTAACCCGACGTTAAGTTGATTTAATTTGAATTCAAATTAGATATACCAATAGAGTTTTAAATTTAAAAAATATCCGAATAAGTTGGTAAAATAAATTATTAATTAAAATAACGTTTTTTGGATAATTTTGACAGAAAGCAAACAAAAAAAGTTCGGGATTAGTAATGGATTAGGTATGTGATAATGAACCCGAACCCGGCACGGAAGCTGTACAAACCCGAATTTGGCTAAGTGAGGTTGATTGAGGTTCAAATAAGTTATATGTTTTGGGTAGGATCATAGGTTGGCCTCACCAATTTTCAATATCTTTTAATTTAACATTAAGTACACCTCTCATCTATCATTCTATATGAGAAGAATAGCAAGAGATAGTGCGGACCATTTATGGACGGACATCATATAAAAATAATATACTTTAATTTTGAACTAATTATTTTTTATCAAAAAATTTGCACTAATTATTAAAACTAACTTATTAGTGTTGATCTTCATAATTTAATTTTTTTTTCATCATATTCTTCCATGATTAATGAGTTCTCTTTTTTTAGAGCTAAAAGTTTTTTTTTTTAAAACTTGCCTTTCTCATCATCGGAAATTGTCACCCATAACCCTATATCGGTAATCACATGAAAGACAATCGTTCCTTCCCACCAAGTACACGAATTACCCCGCGTCAGTTCACCATGGAACAGGTAAAAGTTAAGCTGGATTCTGCCCCCCGTTTGGCAATATTAGATGAAGAAGAAGAAGATCCCAGCAAGGTAAAGAAAGAGGCTTCTAGAACAAGTGTCTTCCTCCCTACGCATCTTAAGTTATTGTTGAAAACTATGAAGATTTTCATTTTTATTTTTAATGATAACATATTAAATAATTTTTAATGATTTTCATTTACAAAAACAAATAAAAGAAGATATTTGTGAAGGAAGCTCCTCTATTTAAGCATGTCATTTCCCCCCTTGCCCTACTTTCTTACATCTTTCCTCCCCCACATCCCTCCCTCCAAGAAGAAGCTGAAGAGTACAATTCTCTCTCTCTCTTTCTCTATCTCTCCTCCCCATTTTCTTCCTATATAATCTCCACCCTGTACTGTCTGTCAGTATAAGCTCATCATATCTTTCACGTAACCCCAACTTCGTCCTGCCTTCTTTGGAGGGAGATCTCCGACTGGCTATGGCTATAGCTATGGAAGAAGCTGTGGTGGTGAACAAGGAAGAGAACCTGCCCGATCTGCCTCCTGGGTTCCGATTTCACCCCACCGACGAGGAGATCATAACTCACTACCTCGCCCCCAAGGTCGCCGATGGCCGCTTTACCGCCATTGCAATCGGAGAGGCTGACTTGAACAAGTGCGAGCCTTGGGATTTGCCGAGTATACCCCTTCTTTCTGTACAAACACTCTCCTGGCTCTCCCCTTCCCCATATCTGTATATCGAGATTAAAGCTGAGGATGGTTTTTTTTTCTATCTGCAGAGAGGGCGAAGATGGAGGAGGAGTGGTACTTCTTCTGCCAGAAGGACAGGAAATATCCGACCGGCATGAGGACGAACCGGGCGACGGAGTCGGGCTACTGGAAGGCCACCGGAAAGGACAAGGAGATCTACAGAGGCAAGGGACAGGAGCAGGGTCAGGGCAGTCTCCTGGGGATGAAGAAAACCCTCGTCTTCTACCTCGGGAGAGCCCCCAAGGGCGAGAAGACTAACTGGGTCATGCACGAATTCCGCCTCGAGGGTAAGCTCTACTACAACCACAGAGCTTCCAAGGTACTAATTTAACTAGTATACACACACACACACACACACACACACATATATATATATGATCTGCTTTCACATGGATAGATTGATTTGCATATAACTTTCTGTATTTTTTGATTTCACGGTCGGTCTGAAAAGTGAAATCTATAGTCCCAAAAGGTTGATGCTTTTTCTGTTGGGGGTTTATTTTGCTTTTGCTTTTGATTAAAGCCAGTGATGATGGTGATGAGAGCATACAATTCTTGGAAATGTCTGATAAATTTCCAATAACCCTGAAATCTGATCACCATTGTCGTTCTCTTTTTGGCGTGTAGGAGGATTGGGTTGTGTGTAGGGTTTTCCATAAGGGCACCTGGACGAAGAAAGCTCCCATAATTCCAGGGGCCAGATCGAACTCTTACATCGAGGATGATCTTCAGGATTATGGTTCACTTTCTCCCCCGCCTATCATCGATCCAGCTGACTCCAACATGCCTACCAGCTCGGGCTTCTTCGATGCTGCCACTGAAGTCCACGAATCCAAGTTCAAGCCGGGAGCGGACAGCAATATTGCTGTGAATATGGCACCGTCCACTTCATTATCAACGAGCTTGCCAAAATCTTCTGCAAACGGATACTACCCATCCAGATCAAGCAGTGAACTGCAAAGCAGCTACTACTCACAGATGATGAACATCATGCTGTCGAATCCGATCCTCTCCTACAGAGACCCCATGGCTTCCTTGTCATCATCGTCCATGAATCCCAGTTTCTCGAACCAGCTACCGGAAGGGATAAGCAGCTACCTGCAGAACCGTAAGATGGACCAGAAATTCTCTTCGAATCACGAATCTATCCCTACCCTCTCTCAGGAAACCGACCCCAGCACTGATATCAACACCACTACCCAGACATCGTCCTCGAAGCAAGTTGAGGGCTTGGGAGCGCTACCAGGTGACGATGGTAGCAATAATCTAGATGATATTGCGGAGATCGAACGTCTTTGGAGCTTCTGATACATGCCACAGGGACCACAAACAGTTTGGAATAGGAGTATTGCTCTAGGTATTCATGATTTAGCAGACCTGTGCATTGATATATGGACTTAGATTGATCATACTGGGAAATGCTTTGGGGCTTCACCTATATATTATCATGTGAAGTTTTTAGCATGGACAAGTATGTACATATAGGTGAATTGGTATGGATATGCATACATTAGTCAGTCAGGTTGATATTGGGTTGTGAACTATAGGGGCCAGCAGCAATGAGTTGTCTGCCTACCTATAATGGAATTTTTAAATATTATTTTTGAGTGCTTATTTTTTACATCAAATTTAATATATTCGAATTTGGTTGGTACATTAAAAATAATATATTACTAAATACAGTTTTGATAATTTATTAAAAAATGAATAAGATTATTTGCACATATCAATGTTCATTAGGCATATACAACAAATCTGAAATAGTTTCATTTAATTGATCCGTTTTCTTTTCTTTGGAGGGATCACCCTTTAGACATGGTTAGTGAATCAAATCAAATATCATGATCACCATGGTTCTGGATTGATGCATGGAATGGGTGTATTAGGATTTATTTGGATGTTGGTTGAGGTTAAATCCTTCCCCCAAATGGTAAAATAGTCATCCAATATTTCTTACTTCAATGGGGCACACATGCAATTAAAAAGAATACATGGGTAAGCATTGGAGAATTTAATTTCCATATGTCAAAACCAGAAAGGAACTTGCTATGTTAACAAGAAGAAGAAAGAGAGATTTTGCACTAAATAATCCAACTCAATTTAAGCCTGTCACCAAATGGTTAAAACTCCCCCAAACCTAACAAATCTGACTTGATACTAGTCTCATTTATTGAACTAACGGCATCTTAATCTCATTGGCTATTGCATCAGCTAAGCTTACATGTATACAGCTGTTTGTGGTATTGGTGGTGGAGAATCGACATCAGGAGGAATCGGATATTGAAAGAGGAGAAATTGTCAGGAAAAGTTCGGTCCATGAAAACATAATACACATGCCACCATGCTTTCGACTTCTTTCTCCTCTCCCAGCTTCTTCTTTTCGTTGATCAATAAAGGATTTCCTATTTCCACAGAATATATACATAATAGGCCTCCTCTATGTTTCCTTTCCTCCTCCAAAATATTACCATTGTATGTGATGCTGATTAATTGGCTAGAAAGATTTTGACACCTATTTCTATTAAATATGAGTTGAATTGAAGTATGGTAAATAAAGAAGGCTCCTATTTATTTTTCTTTGTAATTAATACTTTATAGTAATTTTAATTAGATATTAATAATTTATATCTAATTAAAATTTATTAATTGTAAAAATATAATATTTACAAACTTATAAATACACCACTTTTTTAATTTTTTATTTTATCAAATTTAATATTATATTATCAAAATTTACGATAACTGCAAAATATATTAACTTTTTAATTTCAATTTTAAACTTACATTTAATAACGGTATACAGGTAGTTATTATTTTTCCGTTTTCAACCAGTTTTTCGTTTCGAATTGGATATAAGTGTAATTTCACTAACTTTTATAATATTTCTAGTGTTACTAAAATTTTAAGAGAATTTTCTTTATTTAATATTAGACATTAATTTGTATTTTAATTGATTAGGATATTAATATTGTAAAACAATTTAACTGTAAAAATATATTATAAATTGATAAAATAATAGACTGATATAATTATTGCACTATGAATGTTATAAATTAATAAAAAATTTTATTTATCTATTTTATTCAATTTATTATAATATAATATTATGAAATAATAGTTATTATGTATTTTACATTCAAATGTATGGTGGGTGTAATTGAATTTGAATAATGATTCGAAGTCTTCAAATGCACCGACAAATGGATCAAGCATCTCCCGGGCGGACAAAGTGACGATGGAAACAACTCTGTGTTAATCTGGATCCCCTTCTCCCTTATGGGTGTAAGTGTAACACCTCCACAAACATGGTCCATCAAGAAATTTCATAGGAAGTTTCTTCCGGGAGAAACCCCACTAACTCTTTCAACCAAGCTTCCCAAAAATAGAATGACACGTTGTTTCACATTGTGGAATGAGTGAGTAGTACGTATATCTGTATGAATAGAAGACGAGGAAAGCGGCCGCCGATGAGTCAGTCCATTTCAAGAGCACTACCATACATGAAGTACATTTTATTAGCTTGCTCGTTAGCCAGGATAGTGCATTGGTTCGGTTCGACGGTACTGCGTGCATCTGCCCCTTGAGCGGGTCATACACGCTCTCTCTTCTGCTCTCTCTTCTCTTCCCTTCTGTCTTCACACGTACTTGCTGGAATTGGCGCAGCAGCTCTATCTGGAGTACATGATGATAATATATCTTACAAGGTTTCAAACTCTCTCGACCCACGGGTTGGCTAGTACTAGAAACTGGGGATCATCCCTCGCCAGAAAATTCAGCGACACTCATCACTGACGAAATATCTGGTCAACGAAACTACGTTCGAACCCAGTGAAAACCTGTGCGTGGGACCAATTCAACGATTATCCCGTACCTTGATTCCCAAGGAAACAACAAGTTTAAAAATGAATTGCTTGGATGATGTAGCTGATAGTGTTGGATGCATGTGACTTTGTTCTGTTCTTATGCACGTATCACTTACTGTCCACCCATTCATCAATATCTTTACAGATGTTTTTTTAGCTTGCATTTAATCACTTATGGCCGACTAAGTGGGTCAGTTAAAAAGCCAAATTTACAGATGAAAAGACTTCCTGTCACCCTGACTAACTACTTCTCCTCCGCGTCTTGCTTTCCAGCCATCCATCCATCCATATATGGAATGCCTGCTTGGCTCTTTTGATGACCCACGTCCAAAACAGTAGTAATTAGGAGAAAAATACCGATCCCATTACCAATTAGGCCATGCGCAATTACCTGCCCGACGACGCAAACCTGTCTCCGTCGTGGTATTTTGTTTTACACGTTAAGGTCCATGCCACATACATTATTATGGTGTGATGTGCACATGGGCGTACTCCTACCAAAGTTCATTTATCAAGGTTGGTTTTGAGGTAATGACGATTTTGATTTCTTCTTGGTTCAGATCAGATCAGATCAGGAGGAAGGAACCAAAGTCCACACGAAAAGGAAAGATAAGGGGGAAAATAAAGTTGAGAAAAAGTTCGTGTGATTCAAATGAGTTGAAGCTTTTCAAAAGCCATCATGAGATATATATACTGATTCTAATCTTCTCGAAGAAGGGTGTCCCTGTGTTTCTTTGATTGATCGATCATCTTCCATATAGGACGCTTCCTTGTAGATCAAGGCCCCGGAAGACTGTATGTCCACTGTCGATGCCCCTCGTTCACTGACTGCAACCATCGACTCATACCTATATCGATATTCTTTCCTCTTTTTCACGGTCTAATTGTTACCATTAAATATTAGAAAGAGAAGAGTCGAGAAATACTACAATGTTTCGCCAACTGCTGGTGATTTTTGGATATGGGATCATGGATCATGCAATCTCGAAGAAGAAGAAGCTAAGAAGCTCCTTTGGAAAATGGGCCCTAAATGGAAATCAATGTCGACCCAATAAGCAATCGCCTTATTGGGGCGGGCCTCAAGCTAAGATTCTCTGTACTGTATTCTATTAGGGTCTCTCGTAGTATTATTAGTGATTAGGTGATCGGAGACGGTCAGCGGAGACTCGTAGTCCTATTCAAATTGCTCTATTGAGGTCTTGAAGCAAAGTCAAATGTGTTGGGTGTGTCTCGTGATTCTCGGACTGGGAGCAAGCCCTGTCCGTTCCCCGTGTTCCTCAGGTTCACATCTCACTCATTCCTCTCTAGAGAAGGAGCGCTCCGGCCTGCCTAACAAACACACACCTTGAATCTTCCGATGGAGAAGCCGTGGGACTCAAAATCTAAATAATTCTCATCAATATCACAGGACCCATAAGCATGTGATCCTTGAAAGAGCCTGAAATCTCGCTATCAGCATCATCTTTACGTCCCTCTCCATCCACTTCCATATCCCTTACACTGAACCGAAATGGCCAACGTCCCCAACTTCAATAACGAATCATACTAAAGCTCATACTTTTAATAACATCACACCCATTAGATGTTTCGAGACCCGTTAGAGTAGAGTGTGGCTTATGCAAATTTTGTTAGTTATTCAAATAAACTGCTTGTAGGCATTTTTTTTATACTACTTGTATTTTTATTTTATGCAATATTAATAACTTAGAAATATATTTAAAAATAATACAAATATATCTAATATATATTCTTAATATAATTTATTATATAAATTATTTTATTTATAATATTCAATATAGAATAAAAATTAGGATTTTTTAATATTTTCAAATTTTGGCATATATGAAGATGAGGGAGTTACAGACGACTTGTGATACGAAATAGCTGAATTGTCGAGACAGAAATATATCTCTAAAATTTATTGTTGTCTGTAACTGCAATTAGTAGATAAAAAAAATATAAATAATAGATATCTCATTATATTGAACTAGAATTAGATTAATTATGACAATAAGGTATAAACATTTTAATCTTCCTGACTATATATAAAAATTGAGTTATTGATTCTGTTGCTTAAAAACATATGACAAGATTATTATAAAAGTTTAATCCCGACTTGTGATACGAAATAGTTGAATTGTCGAGACAGAAATATATCTCTAAAATTTATTGTTGTCGGGAACTGCAATTAGTAGATAAAAAAAATATAAATAATAGATATCTTATTATATTGAACTAGAATTAGATTAATTATGACAATAAGGTACAAACATTTGAATCTTCTCGACTATATATAAAAATTGAGTTATTGATTCTGTTGCTTAAAAACATATGACAAGATTATTATAAAAGTTTAATACATATGATAAATATTCTTAAACTTATAATTGAGTTCTTCATACAGCACCATCTATCAAAGTAAATAACTTTGTTAAATATACTGATTTGATCATATTATTGTTTGTTCTGCAGGTTGATTTTTTTCTAATTAATTTATTGTCAGTTAGTAGTATGATTTATTAATTGAACTGTCAATTAATTTTAATGGGACACTTGTCTATTTCGATAGAGAAAAAGTGAGAAAATACTTAAAACTCGTAACAAGTGTGGATGATTATGGTATATCAATAGAATAGATGTAGATAAAAATTTGAGTGTTAGAGTGAATAGTAAAGAAAATAAAGTAATATTAGAATATTGTAAGTTGAGAAATCCATATTTTGAAAATATTGAAAAGTTGAGACTAGTGTTGATTAATAAAGTAACACAATAAACTTGTTTATTATAATTGTGGGTTTGAAAAACACACAAAAATAAGTTATAATTCTAATGTATTAAAAAGTTTTGAATCATTTTTATTGATTCACTCGTATGTTTGGAGGTTATGTCTTATTAACTCTACTAGTTAATTCAAATGTTTTATCATTTTTATTGATTGTAACCCTTGAATTACGTGGTTATATTTGTTTAAGTAAAAATGAGAAACACTATTATGTTTAAAGAATTTTCTAACTATTATTCAAATTCAATTTAATTTTAAAGTTTGTACTTTTAAAACAGACAATGGTACTGAGTTTGTGAACTGAGAATTTTCGTCTTATTTATCTAGTAAAAGAATTATTTAGCAGACTATATATCTAGATACCCCTGAATAAAATGGTGTGGCAGAGAGGAAAAATCGTCATTTGTTGGAAATTATTCATTCTCTTCTCTTAAAGATAAATGTACCAAAGTATTTATGGAGTGAAGTCATACTTACAGTGTATTTAATTAATTAGATGCATTATAAAGTGTTGGGTTTTAGATTACCTTATAAAGTATTGATGGAAAAATAAATACATAGTTTCTACTCGTATGTTTAGTTGCATATGTTTTGTGAGAGATAATCGACCTTCGGTAAGCATTGAAATGTATTTATGTAGATTATTCCAGTACTTAAAATGGATACAATTGTTAGAATACAAGTGAGAAAAAACTATTTATGATCATATATGTGACTTTTCATAAGAATTAACTATTATATAACAATTGTCAATCCCTGGTATACAATCAAAATAAAGAAATTATCAATTATCAGAGTGTTAAAAATATTTATCCTAGAATTTGGAGTAAATTGAAGATATATAGTAGTAGTAATGATTATGCTTAAGGGGGAGAAAGATTAGTGTGGTGATGGTGAAACATAAAAATAAACACTTATACCACAATTCATACCCCTAGATTTCTCACGTATTAATTAACACTCAGACGGTTCCTCATTTTCACTAGGTAATTACTCTATACAATAACAAATATTTTATTCCACAATCCATAACTCTAGATGTCTATTATATTTATCAATCTTCTAATGGTTATTCGACGTTATTGAATAGTAATAATTATTTACCTATTGTCATTAGTAGAGAACGTAGAGCTAATGCATACAACCCTCCAATTAGGTATTATTTTGAGAATGATATATTTAATTATGTTTCATATCCATTTGTTCCACTTACGTCACTACAATAAGTGCATATATCAAAAAATTGACAAGATGCTAAATGGGATTCGAAGTGACTTGAAGCAATACACTAGAAGATGAAAGCACTAGAGAAGAATAAAATGTGGGAGGAACTTGCTCAACTTCCAAATGAAAAAAAAAACTGTAGGATGTAAGTGTGTATTCAATATAAAACAGAATGCCAAGAAAGAAGTTATGAGATAAAAAGAAAGGTTTGTTACAAAAGGTTATAGTCAAATATATGGAATAGATTATAATGAGATTTTTGTACTAATATCTAAGATAAGTACTGTCGGAATACTTATTTCTTGTGTTGCTAACTTCGGATGTTTGATGTAAAAAATGTATTTTTGCATGGAGACCTATAAGAGAAAGTATATATGGAGATTTCACCTAAATTTGGTACGATGAAAATTATGGGGAAGATATGTAGGTTGAAGAAATCTTTGTATGGACTCAAATAGTAATTAAGAGTATGGTTTGATCAATTTCGCACCATACGGTTTTCTATCGACACTCTAATGGTTCTCAGTATAAATGGCAGTATATGTGGATGCTATTATCATCACTTGGAATGATAGTGCTAAGATATTGCAGCTAAAAAAATAACTAAATAAAGAATTTGAGGTGAAAGACTTTACTATAAAATATTTATAGTAAAGACTTCGGTATTTTCTCGGTATTGATATTACAAGGTTTATGAAAAATATAATACTTTCTAAAAAAATATACATTGAATTTACTCACTTAAAAAGGGATATTAAGTTGTCGAACAAGTTCAAAACCAATAAAACCGAATCATAAAAGGCCTGATATCATATATGTTGTTAATATTATTAACAAATATATGCACCATACTAGGAAAAATTATTGGAGTACTACCATTAAAATATTGAGATATTTAAAAGGGAGTATGAATAATTGACTTTGGTTTAATGCTGGGATTTACATTAGTGTAAAGTTTTTGTAATTTAGATTGTACTATGTGTGTGAATGATAGAATATATAAGTTTGACTATTATACATTTGTTAAAGGTAATATTGTATTATTAAAGAGTAAAAAATAAGAGGTAGTAATCCAATCATGAGTAGAACCTACATATTAATTACTAAAATTTTTTGTAAGATAATTTAGATAAAAAAAATTTACTAATAGAGTTTTGTCTATTTAGAAAATAACATTAAGTTTTAATAATAATAACTTTTTTATAAATATTGTTAACAATACACTTAAATATAATAGGATAAAGATGTGAAAATTTATCGATTTTTTATTAAATAAAAATTTGTTATAAAAATTATGAAGTTGTAATATATTAATACTATTGTACAACCGTTATTAACTAAAAGTTTAAATTTAAAAAAAGGTAATAATATTTGTAACAAATGGAAATGGTATATATATTTATAATTAATTTTTATAGTAATTTGTAATATTAATAAATTAGGGATATATTTTAAAAAAAATGTAAATATATTATATATTTATTATTAATATAATTTATTATATAAAATATTATATTTTTAATATTCAATATTTTTACATGAATGGGAGAACTAGTAAGGAGGAGGAAAGGGATACTACTTATCTTGTTCATTCTCTTTAAATAACTTCTTAATTCACAGTTTAAAATAAAGTTTGAGGCTTTATATGAAATTTTTAAACTGTATTAAATTAATGTGAATTTAACTATATATTATTCAACCATCTATTAAAAAAAAATTCAAAGTTTTCGTCCATGTCAATTTTATTGGCTCTATGACGTGTAAAGCAAATTGGATAGCCAAATTATGTTTAACAAGCCTCTTACCATACATACAATCATTATTTTTTTCTTGTGTAAGTGGTGTCTCATGATGAATTGGTTATTGAGTTTCTTCCTATAAATGTGAGAAGATTTGTTGGGTCAAATTCAAGTTGCTCCAACTTTACTTTAATCCAATTGTTCTTAATTACCAATCTTGTTTTTTTTTTTGCGCTCTAATTACTAATCATGTTCACAACAAGTAAAAATATAAAAAAAAATCATCAAGAGAGTCCCAAAAAGAAAATTAAAGAAATTAAGCCAATTTGTACTGCAAATCTCTATATTAACTTAATTAATTTGATGAATGTGAAACCTATATATTTCTAATGAGTAGATTTTAAAATATGGAAATTATAATTGAAATACTTGTTTCCATACTATTCTTTTATGGATAAATATTAGTTTGGTTGCTTTGGGTATGATTTAATATTATTTTTTAGTGTACTAATTGATAAAATATTAAATATTAATGTATTAATAATGTTTATCTACTTAGAAAATTATTATAATTTATAATATTTTATTGATATATAGCTGATTGCACTATTTTGTATGGATAAATATTGTAGTCCTCACATATCTCACCCACCATTCATTTATAAATAGAAGTCAATTATAGACCTTATCTTGGTATGACTCCCATGGGTCCATCATTGTGTGCATCTCTTAGGCTTTGGAAGCAGATGAGATAAAAAAAAAAGAGAGTCACTGGGTTGGACATAGTTGCTCCTTCAGAGCAAAACCTCCTTACCATCTCACTGGAGATGCAGAGAGTAAGGAGTGATTCTTCTTTGATCAGATCAGCTTGTGCAGACAAGTAAAGCAATGGGCGGAATGAATTTGATTCAAACTTCATCTCCCTCAAGGCAGAGGGCAACTCCTCCAATCTCTCTCTCTCATACCGACTATTCATTTATAATAGTGTTATTATAGTTGTCTTTGCCAGCAATCAAACCAATAAAATAATCATAATGGGGGTTTTCAAACTCCCAACAGAGAGAAAGGGGCTAATATGCTCCTCCCACTTCTCCACCTTGCAGTAGTAGTCATTCCTTCCTCCTCCCATTTTTCTTGTTCTTTTGACCTTCCAATTCTACTGTTGGAATTGATTTGTTATTCTGTGATCACCCATCCTCTTGATGGTTATCAGACACCACGATCAATCTTCTCTGGTTATTTGTATATTCATATATAGGGGCATCTTTTCTCAGTTCCCTCTTTTCTCCTTTGATAGCTTTATAGGCTTCCAGATCAGATTCCTCTGTTTCTTTCAACGATATTCAGAAGAAAAAAGGATTCTGTCTTACAGCAGCCTGAATCCTTCTATTGGCGAGGCAAAATGGGAAATTTCAGACTTTTCTGTTGGGCTCTGCTCATGGGACTCCTAGGTAGCCTTGTCCCTGTTGTGGAGGGGTTGGGAGTGAACTGGGGGACAATGGCCTCCCATAAGTTGCCCCCCAGGACGGTGGTTCAGATGCTGATTGACAACGAGATCAAGAAGGTGAAGCTGTTCGATGCAGATCAGTCCACCATGGGAGCACTTGCCGGGACCGGAATTGAGGTCATGGTGGCAATCCCCAACGACCAGCTACTGGCCATGAACAGCTATGACAGGGCAAAGGAATGGGTCCGACAGAACGTTACCAGATACAACTTTAATGGAGGAGTCAATATCAAGTAAGCTCTCTCAAGCTTCATATTAACAGAGGAAGTTGCAGTTGCTTGTTAGCCTAGTAAGTACGTCTGGTTTTAATTCATTTGCGGATGTCCCCTGGGCAGATATGTAGCAGTGGGTAACGAGCCATTTCTTTCAACCTACAACGGCTCATTCCTGAATGTCACCTACCCGGCACTTGTGAACATCCAAAACGCCCTGAATGAGGCCAAGGTCGGCGACTCCATCAAGGCCACGGTGCCCTCCAACGCAGATGTTTATTACTCCCCGGCCTCCAACCCGGTCCCTTCCGCTGGAGTCTTCCGAAGCGACATAAGCCCTCTCATGACCCAGATCGTCGAATTCCTGGCCAAGAACAACGCCCCCTTCACCGTCAACATCTACCCCTTCATCAGCCTCTACCTCAGCTCGGACTTCCCTTTTAACTACGCTTTCTTCAACGGTGGAGCTACCCCAGTGGTGGATAACGGGGTTCAATACACGAACGTGTTCGATGCCAACTTCGACACCTGCGTGGCTGCACTGAACTCCGTTGGCCACGGGGATATGACCATCATCGTCGGGGAAGTCGGGTGGCCGACCGACGGGGACAAGAACGCAAACATTGCAAATGCTTACAGGTTCTACAACGGGCTCATGCCAAGGATTGTAGCAGAGACGGGGACCCCTCGCCGGCCCGGAGAAATCGAGATGTACCTGTTTGGGCTACTCGATGAGGACCTGAAGAGCATCGATCCTGGCAACTTCGAGCGCCACTGGGGAATCTTCAGGTAAAACTCCATGATGAAGCTGGGGTAAATGAAGTTTATCCTGCAAGGTCACTCTTTTCAATCTGAAATTTTACCAACAGGTATGACGGGACTCCCAAGTTCGCATTGGATATATCGGGCCAGGGCCAGAGCAGGATGCCCGTCCCGGCAAGAGACGTGCGGTATCTTCCCAACCAGTGGTGCATACTGAACCCGAACGCCAACGATCTCAGCAAACTCGGAGACAACATCGACTACGCCTGCAGGTTCTCGGACTGCACGGCCCTGATGTACGGCTCCTCCTGCAACAGCTTGGATGCTAATGGGAATGCCTCCTACGCCTTCAACATGTATTTCCAAGTGAACAACCAGAACCAACTCAGCTGTGGCTTCCAGGGCCTGGCAACGGTCACCACTCAGAATATTTCCCAGGGTGGCTGCCTCTTCCCGATCCAGATCGTGTCAGCCACTCCGCTGAGGAGGTCATCTCCGGGTGCTCTTGCCATTGCCATCATGTTTGTTGTATCCATGTTCACCATGCTGATATAGTTGTTTATTTTTTGACCTCTTCTTTTGCTTCTTTCTTTTGTTGTATCCTTCCTTGCTCATACCAAGGATTGTTTCTGGACCAATTGGGCATATTGACCAATCAAATATCTTGGGGTCCGATTGGGCCTTTGAGCTTCAGGTTGGTCCCTAGAGGGGAGGGAATCCACGCAATCAAACAGGGATCAACCACGCCGCTGTGCCCACAGTCTCCATCCTATAGTCCTATGAATTAATTAAATAGAATGTCTATCCTCAACAGGAAATAATGAAAGTTTAAGTATTTGCACAATCAAGTGAATAATTAGAGATGGTTACCTCCGTGGAGTATCAGTGGGATGATGTGAGCCCACTTCTCAGTGACATTGGCATAAGAATCGGCAGATGATGTGAAAGGAAACACATGATACTTATAAATAATAGCTATTTTATTACTGCATGGTTTCATGGAGTCATCCACAGTTACATGTACATTAACAATCTAAACATCTAGAGGCAAAAGGACAGCAAGGTTACATTGGCTATGCAACGCAATGACATATTGGAGTCACTCATAGACCCCAAGAGTAAGAACAGATATCATACATATATGTACTAAATATATGAGGTATAAGAATGTACAAAAAATAGCAGTTATTGTCACATTTCATAGATCAGAGGATCTAGCCAGATACTGGCGCCACTCTTCAGGCATCCCCTGTCTAGCACGAAGCATCTTTATTGCAGCAGTCGTCAAAGGTATGGCTAGTATTTCATAGTCTTTTGGGGCCTGCAACAGTGACCAATACTTTATTACATTTTTTTTTACCACGGAAGTATGGATCTTGTGGGAAAGGGGGAGAAGCACATGCGGAGTACGGAAATAGTTAACATTGCAATAAAATCAGAAATACTAGTAGAAGACGTCCAAGGACATTACCTTAGGGACCTTCATGAGCTTCATATTGGCTTCTTCTAATGTCTTTTGACCTTTCCTCGAATTGCACCTTGAACAAGCAGTCACCTGCCATGTAAGAAAGCACAATCATACCAGTTCAAAGAATAACATTACGACTATAAGTTATTGCATAGGACATGAACAGTTTCAATAGCTCTCACTGATGAGCACCAGAGCTAACATGCATAATTTTCACCTTTCAAATGATCAATAATTTTATTCAGTTACCCAATTACAAAATGCATGTTTCTTTCAGCATATTCCCCTTAGGTTTCACTACCCGTTAGATTTCTTGTCCTAGAGTAATATTTCGTATGTTTTTGAGATGGTGAGGGGCAGCAAAATTTTGGTTTGGTTAAAAATTGATAAGAAAGAACGAGGCCTTGTCCAGAAGAAATCTAGCACATTCAACAGTATTATGTGAAAGTTAAAAATTCATTAGTTAATTCATCTCACCAAGTTCTCCCATGTCCATTGTCCACCTCGTGAAATTGGAAGAACATGATCAATGGTTAATTTCTCCTTTGTTGAGCAGTACCTACAAAAAAATATAAGTTATCCATTTAACATGTCAGATACAGATGTAAGAATTTAGGACAAACTTCTTTGACATAAATGTGAACCCATATTCTCCCCACCTCTTAAGGAAAAGAAAAGAGAGCAGAGGGAGAAAGAGAGACATCCCAGTGGAAAATTGCCAAATACCAAGGAGAGTAAACTCATCTAACATCCACAACTAGGGAAGTTATGCATTCTTGTTGCCACCATTATCAAGTTATGCACCCTTGGGGCCGAATGTAACATAATACATTGACATCTGTGCCAAACACAACTTACTGGCAAGTATAATTGTCTCGATGCAGAATGTTTTTACGACTTAAGCTATTCTTGACTCTCCTCCTCTTAACCACTTGCAACAGATGTGGGACCTAGAAAGGAGAAAAAAATATAGCAGGTGTAGGACAGGCTGATGTGAAGGGCCAAAAACACACAGAATGCAACTTTGGAATGGAAATATATATAAGAGAAGAGAAGACAATGAAATAAAGAATGAGCATACTCTTAAAACTGCAGGTATATAGAATGACCCATTGGGTGAATTAACAGTCTGATCATAATATTCCAATACATCAGCCTGCATATATAAAACAAATATTAGAACAGATTCAGAAAGTACTGAAACTGGCCTGAGTGAATCCATGAGCACCAAAACAAAAGGCAGTGATAACAGGGCTACATCCATAAAGGCTGAAAACAGAAAATTAAACTGCAGAAACCTTATGATAGCAAACAGAAACCCATTGAACCAGATGAATCACAATTTCCAAGCATATGCAAAAATAAATAATCTGTACTTTAGAGAGATGTACCATTTTACTTATAATAATGCATAAACAACAATTAAAGAGAGTTACTATTCAAATAAGATTTTTTCCACTGAAAATCATATTTCTTTACAAGTATCAGGAACACAATAACTACTAATGAGTGATACCAACCTTCTCCATGAACTCCAGACATATAGCACGTTTCCAGCAGACAACATTCACGGGCCTGGAGACAAATAAATGAAAATGGCTGCAGTTAGGAAGAGAAAGTGACAAAGGATAAAGGACTAACTTTTCAACAAGGAATTTCAAAGATAAACACCAAGCAAGCTTCTATGATAATCAAGAATAACAAGCTCTATGCCGAAGATAGAATGAGTATGATCGGATTAAAACAATGAAATGATAGAACTTGAAGAGTTATAGAGCCGTAAATTAGCTTCAATTAATGCACAGAACCCCCTCAATGATATTTTCTACACGGGATCCCTGGACGGACCTGTAGGAGAGATCCAGCACAAGACCTCTGAAACAAGCCAAGTCATCTTCTTCTCCGAACTCTTCGTCGCTGTAATAACTATCATCCCCGTTAACGTGCACGCTTTCCTCACTGACATTCCTCGGCTTACTGCCGGTGACATTGCGCGACCTGTCCTTGGAAGGAGAGGAAGAATGAGAAGAGGGGTGGATCTTCGCGAATGGACCGGAGAACCTGAGCTTCCTGCCGTGAAGCCGGACGGATCGGAGCTTGAACGGGAGGGGATCAATGGATCCGAGACCAACCGGACGGACCTGACCGTTGCCAAGCAGCTTCCCGCGTCCCTGAGCTGTAAACTGAGCCATCAACTGCAGCTTATTAGTCTTTCCGTCTACACAGAGGAGACACAAGGAAGGAAGTAGGAGACGATCAAAGCGAGGAGGCTACTAATGTTTGAAGCTTCTTCAATTCAATTGAAGAACAATGTAAAGCCAAGCAAGCACACGGAAGAAACCGTTACCACATATTTTGGTCATATATTCTTTGGTGGCACTTGGAATATCTTTCTTTCTTCATCCCCATGGCCGAGTTCTCAGGCCCAGAACTAGAAGGCTTCCTTGGTCAGCCCAAACCATCTGGCTGTAGCATTCCCAAATGAAAATGATACCACATGGCAGCCAATGCTTAATTTATGTTTGGGTGTGTTTGGATGGAGGTATTTAGAGTAAATAAGATAATAAATAAAAGTTTTTTCCATTAAAGAGGTTGTTCATACACTGACCCCAATCTCTACTAATACTGAAATCCTAGAGAGGTTATTCCACTGAACAAACAGTGCCTAGACAAACACATGATGATAGGTTTACACGCATGCTCCCCCGTTGACTCTGATGACCTGCCCGTTAACCCACTGCCCCGCATCCGTGGCCAGGAATCCCACCAAGGGTGCCACGTCGTCAGGCTGCCCGAGCCTCTTCATCGGGCAGGCCTCCACTATCCTCTCCACCTTCTCTTCCGTCTTTCCGGCAAAGAACAGCTCCGTGGCCACGGGCCCCGGGGCCACGCAGTTCGCCGTGATCCCAGTCCCCGTCAGCTCCTTTGCCAGAATCTTCACCATCGTCTCCGTCGCGGCCTTGGACGCCGCGTAGGCCGAGTAGCCCGGGTAGAGCGACCCCACGGCGGAGCTCGAGATCATAATGATCCTGCCTCCTCCGCCGCGCTTCAGGCGGCTCGCCGCCTCCTTGCAGCAGAGGAAAGAACCGCGGGTGTTCACGCTGAACGTCCTCTCCCAATCCTCAACCGTCATGTCCACGAGGGCTGGATATTTAGGGTTTAAAACGCCGGCGCAGTTCACCAGGATCTGGAGCTGGCCTTTGCCGAACTCCTGTTCGGTCCGGTCGAACAGGTGCTTTACCTGATCGGCGTCGGAGATGTCGGCTTTAATCGCGACGGCATGGGGAGACGGCGGCGTCGGACCGCCTTCCGTGGATGCGTTGAGCTCGGACACTACCTGGTCGGCCTGGGCCGAGTTGGAGGCGTAGTTGATAACGACTCTGGCACCGAGTGACCGCAGATGGATGGCAATGGCCCGGCCGATGCCACGAGAGGCGCCGGTAACGATGGCCACTCGACCATGGAGTGGGAGGGAGGAGGCCGATGCTTCCATTTTTGCTGAAATTGAATGATTTCCCACTTATCGGGCAAAAAAGTGATTTACCAGTTGAATTTTATACACACATCGAGGATTTCAGTGGGAAGAAGATAACGTGCATTTAATGACAGGTCAGGATTGAATTGAATTTTGATTATGATTGGTCAGCAAATACGTGTACTGAAACCTAATGGGCCTTTCAATGGGCCCATCCACCTCATTATGGCGCGGGCCCAATTTCATATTCCCCGCGAACCCAACGGTCAAAACACGCGGAGGTATGCTGTTTGGGGAACTTCCATCGTTTTCCGTTGAACATCCCTTTCCCTACGAGTGAACGGAACAAAACCGACGACGTTTTGATGTTTCCCTCTCGCGCACTTTAAATAAACGGGGAGGGAGATGCCAAGACCAAGAGAAGAGAGCTCGAAGACTGGAGGCAAACCCTAGGAATCCTCAATCAATCACAAAGGTGACATCAAATGGCTGTTGCGAGAACCGGCGTTTACATTGACGACTACTTCGAGGGTAATCTTCTCTGCTCCTACTACAATTTTCTTGCTATTTGTCGATTCGTTCGAGTCTTCAGTGTTGAAATTTTGAACTTTTTTTTATAGATGCGAGCACATTGCCTGCGGAGCTCCAGAGGCTACTCAACACCATTAGGGAGCTCGATGAACGTTCCCAAAGTATTCTTTTGGTTAAGCGTAGTCCAAATTGCTGTCCAGGGGAAGCTTGAAGTAATCTTTGAGTTGACGTTATTTTGTTCTCCAATTATTTTTTTTCTGGCTTAAGCGATGATAAACCAGACACAGGAGCAAACAAAGAGCTACTTGGGACTCTCCATGCAGAGCTCAATGAAAGGAAACAAAAGTGCTTATGGTAACCGACACGGTTATGAAGATGAGGAGTCTACCATCGAGAAAATTCGGAAAGATATAGAGGTCAATCAGGATAATGCATTGAATCTATGTACCGAAAAGGTTTTGCTTGCACGCCAAGCATTTGACCTTGTAAGCTTCGATACTTAGCAAATTCCTTGGGTTAGAGAACAGTGTTGCAACTGTGAGCTTGTCTTGTTTTTGTGCACTGCTGTTTAACTTGCCGTGCACTTATTTGTTAAGCACGCAGAGATTGTTCATAGCTTTCCCATGTGCTTAGGATATGTTAACCATTCGCATTATGGATAGCTAGAGTGAAAAGCCAGTCCCCAATGCACCTAAAACTAACACAATCCCTTTTATGTTATATTCATATAGATAGACAGCCACATCAAACGGCTGGATGAAGATCTGAACAACTTTGCTGAAGACCTGAAGCAAGGTATTCTAAAGATTGTATTGGAATGAAAGTTATACTTGCATATAAATAGAACTAGGATGTGGTGCTTTATTGATTTTCATGTATTATTTCCAGATAAATAAGTGGAGTTGCTGGGGAGGAGCTCTCTGTTCACTTTCTTTTCCTTTTGTTTTCTTTTATGTTCTCCTGCTATGTGTTAATTTTTCTTTTGTTTGTTGGCATCTAGAAGGAAAACTACCTCCAGATGAACCGGCAATTCTTCCTCCATTGCCATTAATCACAAAGAATGATAAGCGCAAATTCCCTACTGGAACACCACAATCATCAAAGAGGTTTGACCATCGGGATTGGGAACGAGATCGGGACCGTGAGCGTGATTCTGAGCTCATGCCTCCTCCAGGAAGCCAAAAGAGGGAATTTGCTACTCCTCTTGAAGTTGATCATCCCATTGATCCAGATGAGCCCACTTATTGTGTTTGTCATCAGGTCCGATCTTTTCAAATGTTATTATTTTAATACTAAAATGTTTTCAAATTTACTCCGTTTAACATTGAATTGCAACTTCTTCTATATACTGAGAGTTCTTAATTTGGCTTAAGGTGTCTTTTGGGGATATGATTGCTTGTGACAATGAAAACGTGAGTTCGTTTTCCTTCTACTGGTACATGTCACCCTATACATGCCTCAAAGAAATATGCTTGTGATCATGCATTCTGAGATATGAATTGTATTGTTATTGACAGTGCCAAGGAGGTGAATGGTTCCATTACTCTTGTGTTGGGTTGAGCTCAGAGACAAGATTCAGGGGAAAGTGGTATTGCCCAACCTGCAGAGTACTACCTCATTGTCAATGACACTTCACATGGGTATGGTCAACTCAGTATGTTCTTACTATGCTAAATTTCATCTGCCTCAAACAGGGAAAACTTTTGTAACTCGGATCCCATCCCAGAAAGGGGCAGGTGAATTGTTGAATGCAAACAGGTCTAGTTTCCAATTTTTTCTATTTTCAGTACAGAGTGTGTAAGTAGACTAATATGTGATATCTTCATCTCAATTCAAACTCAGTCTATTCAAGCACATTGAAGAAGTTCCCTTGCTAAGATGGGGATGGTACCCATAAATAATAAGACCACTAGTATCCTGACGCAGAGCTTATAATGTTTTCACTATAAATGTAAAATGAAATCAATCATTCATTTCTTACATTTCTCTACTTCTATCATAATGAAATAATAGTTGTTGGATATATTTACACTTCCATGAATGAAGTCTCATTCTAGTATTATAGAATAAGCATTCACTAATTATTTGTAGGATTGTTCATTCAATTTCATTGCTTCCGTGTGTGGTTCCTTTATCTCGATAAACCGAGCTCAATTTAAACTCATAGGAATAGATGAAAACATTGCTTTTAACAGAGTAAATTTCAAGCAAGCAAGCCAAAATGCCTAAGTTCAAAGAGGGGATTATGTTTAGTAGGTTCTTTCCATCCCTGGTGAAAGCCTGAAAGCCTCCATGATTATTGAGAGATTGGCTAGCTAGGTTAGAGATAAACTTCGTTAGGCTTCCCACCCTCTGAGGACGGTGGCCCGAGCTACTCGGTTAACACCGAGAGTGAATGCTCCCATCCGAAGATTGCAGTCATGGGTCTTGCACATCTCCTTAATGGCCTTGAACCCTTTGGTCATGTAAGTCCTCAGCTCGTTGTTCACCTTCTCCTCGTCCCACATGAAACCTTGTATGTTCTGCATATTCAGTGTTGGAAAAATGGTTAAGGGGTCAAACAGAGAAGCACTTCAAGCTGAAGGAAATGGACCGACTGCAAGCTGTGTGATCAAATACCTGAACCCACTCGAAGTAGCTGACAGTGACTCCACCGGAGTTGGCATATATGTCAGGAAGGATGGCAACGCCTTTCTTGGAAAGAATCTGCAGAAACAAATAAGGTAAAAACAGAGCCATAGACATTATTGTGTTCCATAAAACTAGACGGACCTCATCTGCATCTGGGTCAGTCGGGTGGTTAGCCGCTTCAATAATATACTTTGCCTTGATCTCGTTCGCGTTTTCCCTTCAATCATAAAGCAAACTTATTAGGCTCATTCTTAATGCAGATTCCTAAGGCTGACTTATCTCGAACCAAATACCTATTTATAACACCTCCAAGAGCTGCAGGGATGAGAACGTCACAATCTTCCACTAGTATTGATTTGGCATCGATGGGATTCCCTCCATGGAATCCCTTCACACCCCGAGTCTCGTTCATATGCTTGAGCAGTGCTGGGATATCAATCCCATTGCTATTCTTGATGGCTCCGGTGATATCGCTTACTGCAACTACCTTCCCTCCATTTTCACTTATAAGCTGCGCTGCCCACGACCCCACATTCCCGAAACCCTGCAAGCAAATCCATCATAAAGATCACTAACTTTTATGGCCAATATGACAGCAGATCTCTGCAACCAGATGGATCACCTGGATAACAAACCGCTGCCCTGAGACGGATTTCCCGTGCTCGTTGAGAAGGGCCTCAGTTGCAAAGAGGACACCTCTTCCAGTAGCTGCATCTCTTCCTAGAGATCCACCAAGATCCTGTATTCACTCACTGTCAGATATAGAAGGATACTAACTTTTTTGCAGAATCAGGCAATTGTTAAGGCAACACTATATATTTGGAAGAAGAAACTATGATGGAAAATGAGCCGTGAAGTGTGCATATCCTGATATACTCACAACTGGTTTTCCTGTCACTATTGCAGGCGAGTAGCTATGGAATTTAGAATACTCGTCCAGAATCCATGCCATTGTCTGTATAATCAGGAGGTCAAAATGTTCAGCTTACATCATACCTTGTTACCAGAAGCATTACAGGAAGAAAAGGTTCAAAAGCATCAATAGTACAGAGCATGCTGCATCATTCAAACCTGTGGACCAGTTCCCATATCAGGAGCCGGAACATCCGTGTGTACTCCTATTAGATCGTGTATTTTCTGAGTGAAAACTCTTGTGAGCCTCTCAAGCTCCGACCTGCTGAGCTCAGTTGGATTGCATCCTATACCTCCCTTGGCTCCACCGTATGGGATATTTGCCACGGCTGTCTTCCATGTCATCAGCTGTGCCAGTGCATTCACCTCATCTGGATCAACCTGCACCTCTTCTGAATTGGTCAGCTCTGTCATACCCTAACTGATGGAAATATCAAGGGAAAAAGAATATCCTCATCAACCTCAGGGTGGTATCGGATGCCTCCCTTCATGGGGCCTCTGGCGTTGTCATGCTGAACCCTGAATCCCACATAGGATGCTAAAGTCCCATCATCCTTTGGTATTGTACATTCGACCTGCAACATCATCATTTGCAGGAGGATAAGAAGAAAAGCCAAGCATTAACAGAGTAACATGTCTGCATTGTCTTATAGAAAAGAACTAACCAAAGAACTTAATTAGCATTGTCTTATTCTTCCCACCATCAAGAGAGAAATAAGGGTCAAACTAGTATCACTTAAAATACCTTGATTTCCCTAAAGGGGATAAGCAAGCTCTTCTCCAGCTTCGAGTCAAGCCCCAACAGTCGAGCTGCTAGTTTGAAGTTTCTGTTCGTTGCCACCAAGGCGTTCATTTTCCTTCTCTTTGGTGCTGCTCAATGCCAGCAATAGATTAGGCACATTGATGTCAAAATGAGCTATTGTCTTTTGGAGAAGGATACAGCACATACACAGAACAAATTTGTTCTGTACTTATTTGTTCAGCATCAGCAGAACTCGCGTTCCTTGGAACTTATTTGTTATAAGGATCCTATCGAGTTCCATGGAAAACTCAGAAAAGGGCAAAACTCTGTGTTGTCCTACTTTAATAAAGACCAAGTATTTCGATGAAGACCAAGTAAGATGACTTCAAAGGGTTCCAACTTCATGCTGGATATGTATGACCACTACCAGTACCAGTGATTAAACCAGAAATAGAAACAGGAACAGGGAAGGTGGAGTCTTCGGCATACCTGTGAAGCAGTTAGCCTTCCAATTTCTTCCGCAAGATCAAATCTTTATCAGCAACTACTCTGCTAATGAGCTCTCTCCGTTCCTGCACTTGGGAGGAAACTGGGGAACTCTGCACGTGAAAGAGAATCAGAACCAGACCTTCATTCCACCCACCAAAACTATCAAGGAAGAGAAGCAGCATATATAGTAGCAGCAGCAGAGCAGGATAATGAAACAAGCAATGCCAGAGGCGGCGCAGACATGTAAAAAGACAGTTTTTTTTTGTTTTCTCAGAGGCATACGATGCACCAGTATGCCTCGCTGCAATCTCTCTATACTTGCAATAACATCCCCAAATAGAACACAGAGACATACATGGCAGAATACAGAGACAGAAGGCAGATGAGTGTGACTGTTTCGTTAGAGAGAAGAACAGGGACTGACATGGAATAGCAGAATCCCGGGGATAGTCGAATCTGTCGACGACAACGGCTGTGTGGCTCCAGCTTGATACCCATGATGACATATATATATATATATATATATGACCTAAACCCGCGTTAGGGAAATCTCAAATTTCAGATTTTAAATGGAAGTGAGTATCCTCTTCACCGACTGTTAACCATTTTAATATGTCCACCACTCAATGAATTGACAGATACTTGACCAGTGCATGTAAGACAACAGTCTCCACCACCACCACCACCACCTCTCTTTTCTCGCCCTGCTATGAAGTTTTAGAGAATTGAATGGGAGCGGCCAGGCAGGAGAGTGAGGTCAGCTTTATTTATTACCTTTTTCTAGTAATCTCCATCAAGCTTAGGAGTTAACCTGGGTGGGTGGCATCCTTGGTACTCAGGAGCCACCATGTGATATGTGTGCATATATGCCCAATCAAGGAGATCAATTTTAGAGCATCCAAGAGGATATATAACTTTAAAAGTGAGGCTTTCACTCCGCATCAAGGAATAGGAATATTGAGCCGAAGAAGATGGGTGTGGTGGAACTCCACTCCACAGATGTGTCTTCCCATGTGCATAGATAGAGAAGAGAAAGAAGCTCCTCTTTTTTTCCAAGTGCTTGAGAAAGCTATGAGGGTGTTATATGGTAGCTAGCTTCCTCCATTTGGGTATAAAGAAAAAAATGTACATCTTATTAGTTTTTTTCTCTTCTATAGGATGAATTGTATGCCTTAAAATAGAATGGTAAGGGCAAAGAAGTATCACTCTCATAACACCCATAAATGATCGCACAACTGTGTCATCTCTTTTACCGCCATCGATTGTGGGTAATTATGCACAAGAAGATTGGGTTAATTCTTATATCTTTTGTTCTTTGATCGAAAAGTGGATGGATGAGCATCAATTTTCTGCAAAATTTATAGTTCAAAACATCCAAATAATTTTGACAAGATTGTAATAGAAATCCCTTTATGATTACTCAGCATGTTGGTGGGAATATTGCAGTATAATTTCACTATCACCAATTTTTTGCCTTTCCATCTCTCTCCCCCTTAACCTAATCTCTCTGGAGCTCACTCTATGGAAACTACAATGGCAATGGGTGAGGACCTAAGTGGGAAGGAGATGTCTTGCAAAACAAAGGCTCAAATTTCAACTTCTACATGAAAAGAAAGAATCCTTGTAGTATAGTAAACATGGCAGCTACACTAAGACCATCAATGCCTAACCTATTCTCATTTTTTTGAGTATTTTTATTCACATTTTTTTGTCCCATCACTGCAAAAGTTGGAATTGGTGCCCCCATTAGAGGCACAAAAGTAGGGCTCTTTCCCTTCATATCTAAAACCCACGTGTACTCCATTCACTTAAGCAGCACACAAACAAACAAAGATTGCTGCCCTCCAAGTGCAGTGCACTGCAATGCAATATCTTTCATGAAGAAAGGCAAGTGTTGAGACTCCTCAACATGGCCTGAGACGACGGTGGACTCTAAACAGAAGCCCAAAACAATGGAATGGTCCTAGTTTGAGCCCATTATATGAAAGTAGGCTTGGGCTTCATAGTCATGTCTATCAGCCGCCGCCAACCGCATGGTAGTGCCAAGAATATTTGCTAATTAATTAAATATAAAGATTGTCAAAGTCAAGAAAAAAAACTCAGAAAATTATTCAAAATTAGGGTTCTACATTTATGTCTACACTTGTCGAATTGAATTGGCGCGTGGGAGGTCAGAAGAGAGCAGCAAGCAGTCCCTTGTTCTAGATGATGGGGTGGGGTGGAGGTGGAGGTGGAGGTGGAGCAGCCCTTTGACTTTGTAAGCAAATAAGGAGGCAGGAAATGGATTAGGATTGAACCACTCAACTGCGTGTGGTGTGGAATTAGTACATTTTCCTTACATCACCAGCGACCCCTTCTCCCATCTCCCACGTCCTTGTGTATTAATTCCACCCACCCTTTCTCTCTCTGTAATTAGTCTTTTTTTTTTCTCGTGTGTCATCTCTCTCGATCTTTCTATCGGTATCCGTTGACGGCCTCCTTTTAGGGCCTATAAGCTCGAAACCCGAAATCTTCCTAAAAATCCGACATCACCGTCCCTAGAATGTGCCCCCTGAGGTTCATCCTGGTGTTCTTCTCTGCCGTGATCGCCGGCTACTTGGCCTGGAGGACCGTCCGCTCTTCTCCCGAGGTAGACCTGTCTCTGCCGGATCTGACCGCCGACAGCTCCCCGAGCGAGGAATCCACGGAGTTCAGCCTCAAGAAGGTACGTCCGATTTCACGATCCGTTCGATTCCATGCAGTTGCCGGTGGTCCGGTCTCCGTCTCTGATGTAATTGGGGGTTTTCGTGCGATTTTTCAGGTGGTTCAAGAAGGGTTCTGGGTATTCGTCGACATGGCCAGCGGGAAGTACCTGTGGAGGAATTTCAAGGAAATGAGGGCACGCGAGAAGGCCAAGAGCTGCTAGGGTTGGTCATCAGATCATAATAATCATTTCCTTCGGTTATAATGAATCCTGTGAAAAATAGACAGATGTAGATTCTGCCATTTCCCTTGTCCACTTATGAATTGAAACAATGATATGACGTGATCTCTGGGTTTGTTAAGGAATCAATAAAAAGATCTTGGCGTTGAGTTTGACAGTTGTGATCGGAATCGATGTCCAATAAACTAGACTAGATCGAGTCATCGGCGCCGGAGGGATTGCCAGAATAACCCGGCGATTGCATTTATTGAATTATCCTCAAGGAAATCCAAATTCACCGACAGGACCTTTCCCTTTTCACCTCTGGGCTGCTTTACTCGAATCTTAGGCCCAGATTGGGTCCTTCAAGTTCAAAGTTCATCGGGTCCAACATGTCAACCCAGCAGCTGTATTCTGACAGTATTTGCAAATTTAGGATTCCCCAAGTTCATGTATGGATAGATGTAAAGCCTTCTCTGGTAAATATAGGAGCTTGTTATCACCCTTATGAGTTCGATTCTTAATGTCGGTTGGCCCCTTCCCTCCAGTTGGAAGGCAAAAGAATGAGAGTGATTAGCTAACTAATTGGAGCAAGTTCATATATTCTGTACGACTGCAATTATACGCCAAGCGCGTCCACATTCATTCTCCTTGAATGCCCTCGTTCCGCGTCTTCCGAGTCTCCATCCAATCACACTCGGTTTTCCTCTCTCCTTCTGCTTCTCGGACTCGGTGATTATAGACATAAAAGGGCTCCGGAGGGTCCTCTCCTCGTATCAGATCATCCCTTTCCTTGCCCAGGTACGTACTGTCTGTGTTCGTATTGATCTCGTGGGACGCCGTGCGATTTCTTGACGAGGCGGTGCTGCATGTGATTGCTTTCTATTGCATTCAATTCGATGTACGAGTTGCACTCTATTTGAACCTCGCTAAGTTCATGGTGAAGCTTCGATCTTGGTGATTTCTCCCTCCCCGCCAACCTTGAGGGCGCGATCAAAAGATATTGACGCTCTGATTTACGATCTACTTGTGCCATTCCGTTGATTGACCTAGCGGTTGAGATTTTATGCCGGAAAAGATCCGCGGCATTGCAGTATAATGGATGTTCTGTGGAACACTTTTTCATGGAAGGGTGCTCTTTAATTGTTTATTGTCATTGGGCACCAACGCAGCCTTGTAGTGCTCTTGAAAAAAAAATGGTTCATACTTGCTGGTATCCTGAACTGATTTCAAATTCTATCTGTACACAGAGCTCTGAAGCTGAATATGTCTGCCATTGGTAATGGAACCAACATATTTTGGCACGAGTGCCCTGTTGGGAAGTCTGAAAGACAGAAGCTGCTTGACCAAAAGGGGTGCGTTGTCTGGATCACAGGCCTGAGTGGATCAGGTGTGCAAACTGATTTCTCCTACTTTCATAAGCAGAAATGCAAACGCTCAGCCAATTTTGTCTGAAACTACTATCTTTAGGGAAGAGCACACTAGCATGCTCGTTGAGTAGAGAACTTCATGCTAAGGGGAAGCTATCATACGTTCTTGATGGAGACAACCTTCGCCATGGGCTCAACAAGGATCTCGGTTTTAAATTCGAGGATCGTACTGAGAATATACGTAGAGTGGGTAAGTAGCTCTTATGTAAAATTGAATTTCTCACTGGGAAAAAAACTGGGATCAAGGAACTTCTAACAGGATCATGTGCTGGAGTTTTGAGTTTTAACTGCAACTCCACTAGTATTAGATGGAAGTCTGTATTTGGCATTTTCTGCTAGGATGCAAGTTGCTAGGAGGAAGTGTGGTAGAATTGGCTGTTATTGCAGTTGGTATAGGATATGCTGTGAGACTGAGAGGGACTTTATATAATGTATAGTTCTGATTCAAGTATTTAATATTAGCTGTTTGACCAAAAGGCAGTATGTTCTCTTTTGTTACTTCATTTATTTGTTAGTTTGTCTATTCTACCATACTTTTTATTAATCACACTTGATTTCATTGACCAGGTGAAGTGGCAAAGCTTTTTGCAGACGCGGGGTTAATATGCATCGCCAGCTTGATATCTCCTTACAGAAAAGACAGAGATGCATGCCGGGCAATGCTTCCTGATTTGAGTTTTATTGAGGCAAGCACTGTGGTCGGAGGTCTATAGGAAATTTCTTTCATGCTAAAATTATTCACAGGCGTACAAAAATGCAGGTGTACATGAATATGCCTTTGGAGCTCTGCGAGGAAAGAGATGCCAAGGGCCTCTACAAGCTGGCACGCGCCAAAAAGATAAAAGGTCATATCTTCTTACATTGGAAATAAGCCCTCTTGGCTTTCCATTATATCAAGTCCCTTAGCTTAGTGGTGGTATTGAATTCCATTTGAAGCTCTGTTTAGCTTTTATATTTGCATAGAACCTAGAGGTGATTCATCTTTCATATTGGCATGGTTGCACATTTCTTCAGTTCATGAGTTGATTCTTCAAGGTACTGTAAATTACAGGTTTTACAGGAATAGATGATCCTTACGAACCGCCTTTAAACTGCGAGGTAGTTCGCATATCTGTTACTTTCTGAGCAAAATATGCCAAACTTGATTCCTTTTAGTAGTTGGCCTTACTCTACTTGAATACAGCCATGGACCCAGTAAGTTCAAGTGACAAATTCCAAACTTTCCTTCGTGTTGACAGATAGAACTGAGCCTACAGGACGGGGTCTGCCCTCCACCAGGCACAATGTCGGGCAGAGTGGTGACTTATTTAGAGGAGAAAGGGTTCCTTGAAGATAAGTGAAAGCTTCGTATTATCTTTGTCTGGTTCGACTGGAGGATATAACCCAAAAAGAGTGGGCATGTTGATTTGATTCTTCTTACAGCAAAGAGAAAGAACAACTGTTAAGTAGATGGGACTTATGTACATCTTCTGTCAATTGGGACTGCTCATATTGTTGAACTTATAGAAGAAGTTGTAGTGCAAACTGCAACCAGCATCATCAGAAAGCCAAAAACACATGGTTTTTAACTAGATAATATGTTCAGGCCACCGCAGGTAAAATGAAGATGGAAACTCTCTCACAGCACACGTTGGAATTGAAGCTATGAAAACCTCTTCATAGTGCAGTGGGGATGGCATAATGAGTGATGTGGATCACGTCTTCAGGTCGAGATGGAGGATGTGTCTTGTTCCTCAATCTTAGCTGCTGATATTCCTTGTAGAGGAACCCTCTATACTTGGGCAGCTCTCCAATATCTGAGGTGAACTGAGGCAGGGGCTCGACCACCTTGTCACCTTGCAGGTTGTAGAAGAAGGCGTAGGAGTGCCGAAACTGACCCTTCGATCTCACCACCCGGTGAGTTGCACTCTTGAACTTGTTGTTTGTCAGCACCTTAATGAAGATGGTGGTTGAGATAACAGTCATGAACAAAACCATCAGCAAGTGTCAAAGTAAATTACCCGAATAACATCTCCTATATTGACCACGAGGTGTCCCTTTTTCGGGACCAAGGGTATCCACACGCCATTTTTACGGACTTCGAGCCCTCCCACCTCATCCTGGAACACGAATGTGATGCAGTTACTATCCTCGTGTTCGGAGATCCCGTTGTTCTCGTGCTCTGTAGCCTCGAAGTAACGCAGGGCCACCATGAAGTCCCAGCTTCGATCAGCATTGTACCCCCGGAGGAAGTTCTTAGGAAGGCCCAGACACTCGTTCAGGATGTCTTCTAGGAGCATGCCTGTCTTGGCCATGTAGGTGAACACTTGTTCCAGCACTTCCCTGTCCCCACCCACAGCAACAGATGATTCACATGGATCAATGATCAAAATAGCAGGAAAGCTTTGTGTCTAAAATTTGACCTCAATTCCGGGGGATAATCGGGATATATGTTGAGGCTAGATCCAGGGGGGAACATCAAAAGATACTCATTTTTGTCGGGTGAGTTATCTGGCTGCTTGCTGTAGCCAGCAGGTAGAGGAGCACCGGGGTATGGTCTGCACTTGAGCTTGTCCTCGTAGCTGCATTCAAAGAAAGCCCTCGAAAGCTCGAGTGCCCTTCTCATCAGATCCTCAGGCACACCGTGGTTGACGACCTGGAAGAAGCCGTAGTGGGAGCATGCTTCCCTGATTATCTCAATCGCATCATCGGCTTTCTTCTGCCTGCTCTGATCGCCGGGATCTTCGAAGAAGGGAGAGAGGTCCACGGTAGGGATAGTGAAGTCTGCCATTGATGATTTAATTGTTCTATGCTCCTCCGGGACTCTGCTTGATCTTGGTTTTAGCTGCTATTCACCCGCTTTCTTTACTCTTTTATAAAAGAGCCGGAACCTCTCTTGTCGTCTGTTCCACTGGTGCCCATGTGACCCCTCGTCCTTTATCATCTGATTCATGGGTTGATGTCTGTTCCACTGGTGCCCATGTGCCCCTCGTCCTTTATCATCTGATTGATGGGTTGATGTCTGTTCCACTGGGTGCCCATGTGACCCCTCGTCCTTTATCATCTGATTCATTGGTTGATTTCGATGAGACAAAAAGAACACGCCTAATTTAGACTTACTAGATTTTGGGTTTGGGGGAAGCAAACAAAATTAAAAAAAAATGAAAAGATTAGATCTCCATGGAAGAAGAAAAACCAACATGGAGATATGTCTGAATTTGCATCTGGAGCTCTAAGAGGAAGCCTATACAAGCTGGCCCGTGTTGGAAAGGTTGAAGGTCTAATCTTCAATTCTTCGCCTATACAAGCTGGCCCGTGTTGGAAAGGTTGAAGGTCTAATCTTCAATTCTTCGCCTATACAAGCTGGCCCGTGTTGGAAAGGTTGAAGGTCTAATCTTCAATTCTTCACATACTTTCTAAGACCAAGGCATGTAATAGTATTTGGGTCATAGAGACACACCCGCCTCAGTGATTTGTGAGCCTAGGAGAAAGTGTCCTTATCCACTAAGGATAGAGCTATTGTCTGTTGCATAGCTCTTAAAAGGGGTTTAGGAACTAACACTTTCTCCAGGTCGAAGGCTTTTGGGTGTGCTAGTGCTATTGCCATTGCTAAGTGAAGAATGCTGATGCTTGGGATGCTTTTTGAAAGACAGCATACCTCTATGTTTGGCTTAAAGTTATCCTTGACACCAAACTCATTGTAGTGTTATTCGTCATCAAGATATTATAAAGTTGCTAGTTGGATCCACTGCAGTAGCCATGCTTTACTAAAATCATCTGCCACCCTTATATCATCATATGCAAGCACGCCTGAAAAATTTATTGCTATTTAGATGGCAAAGTGCCTTCCCAAGTATCTCAGGGAAAATACAAGGATAAAAACCAGTCTGGTATGTCCTCTACACAAACAGTAGGAGAACAAGTTCAAGCGAGCAACTATGCCTTTCACAACTACCCTATGGAGATGGTGCGCAGTTGTGCTGTCTATACAGAAGACTGGAGACCTATAATGCCTGCCAAAGGAATCCAATGTGCCAAAATGGTTAGTCCTCACATATGGAAGAAGTGTATCATGTGCTAGTTGTAACAACGTGCAATCCAACCCCATGGATAAAGTATGTTTATTTCTCAGACATGGAGGCCTCTATTTCAAGGTTTGCCATGGAAAACAACATTCCAGCTGCAGGCGTCTCAAAGGCATAAAAGGAAGCAAGGCAATTACCGCATCCAACTCTAGCACCTGCATTCCCAGTAGTCTTGCTGAGTTCGTGTCCTCCTGTAAAAAAAAAAAAGGAAAAAGAAAGATCATCTACCTAGCTGAAGTTTGACCAATACTGTTAAACTTAAAGAATTCTCAGGGAACTTTCATGAAACCATTGATGTCAAATACATGAGCATATACTAAACGTCCTGTTGGTAGATCTGGAGCTGTTTCCTGTTCTGAATATGATACTCATCAATGTTCTTATGGTTCATAGCCTTGCTGCAAGTTAGTCATCGGCTGAAGACACCATCAAGATATAAATGATGAAAAGGAAACACATCCAACAATGACTGGGGGAGTTCATGGAGAAAATAGGTATGTGTCATTCCACTGCCCTGAGGGTTGAGTCCAGGGCACTTTAGTCAAACCTATGATCCATGGTAAGATAAGCCCAAACATATATAGACTAACCTCGACCAAGATCATCAGGATCAGCATGCACAACAACTGCCCTCCCCAATATGGAATGGTGTCCAACCAATGGTATCTAAAACAGAACAACAGTTGCAAAGGATTGGGATTTGTTTCTATTACGAACTGGTGTTTGGTCATGAACAGGTATAGAGTTTCTCAGCAGATGAATCCAAATCACCTGAAAATCTGTGATGGAGAACTCAGCAACCCCTAAAATTTCAATTTCACACATTGGACGCACTCGTTAGATCAGAAGCATACATCGTCAAAAATTCATCTGTAAAATCTCAAAGAAGAGAGAAAAAAAAGGCATACCATCGGAGCCTGCAACAATGTTCCCCAAATCGCCTGCGTGCCGCTCCCCATCGGAGGGAGCTCCATGTTCCTTCTTCGATGGATTAAAGTGAGGCCCTGCGAAAAATCAGCTTCTCACCTATGAGTATTATTTACACGACACCCCAGTTCTACAAACCAGAAAACTACAAGCTAGCTATCGCGCTCCAGTAAAAAGAAAATGGTACGGAGTAAAATTGAGCTTGAATTCGGCTTAAGGATGGCGGCGCGCATCGTACCAGTGGAATTGCACCCGTTGGTAGTGTCGCCGAGGGCATGGATATGGAATCCGTGGAGCCCCGGCGTGAGACCCGCTATCCTCCCTTTCACTTGGGTCGCCCCTGCAAGACAGTTTCAGAAGCGGGTAGCTTGGTCGGTCGAGTTAATTTAGCAGCTGGAGAGAGAGAAGCTCGAAAGATAAATGACAGGGAAATAGACCACTGGGCTGCTGAACAAACTGGACAGAGCCCCGGATGTTGGTGCTGCCGGTAATCAGAGCTACCGCCTTGATAGTGGCCATAGCAGCCGCTCTCCCCCTTCCTTCTCCTCCTCCGGTTTCAATCGACGCTATCGTTTGCACTCTGTGAAAATCACGTCGCATAACAATAATTAATTTTTGGCGTTGCTGGAAACAGTGAGCGCCGTCGGATTTCGTCTCAGGGTCTTTTTGGTCGGGCTTTTAATGGGCCGACATTCGATGGGACATAGACGGGGCCTACAATTCAGTATTAAGCTTGAATCGGGCCCGAGTCATAGGCCCATAAATGAGAAATTTTTTTTGCTCAAATTAAATTAAATGAAAAACATGAAATTAGTAATGGAGGGATACATGATGAGAGAAACACGACAAAGGGGCCAACAGAGACAGTCGGCGGTAAATGGCGGGCCCCATTTATTGGGCACCCACACCTTCTCAGTATCCATCCATCTGACATGGCATGACATGACAGGTTTATTTTATTTTACTCCTTTTTTTAAACATAATTAAGAAAAAGAAATACATAAATCAAATTTATAAATAATTTATATCTATAAGATATATGATATTATTCATTAAAACATATAAATATATATTTTTTAATTTGATAAAATAGTAATTTTAGAAGTAAAAAATATAAAAAATAGGCAGAGATAAGACACAACCTATGATGTTGTGGAAGAATAACTGAAGGATGAGAAGGCTAAATAAATAAAAGACTTGTCATCCATGTGATTGACTGGGGCCTGGTGGCCATCGTCAACACCATCAATAGCACATCATATTTACCATCACAGCTAGACTTAGCAAGGTGGAACAGCCCACACCTACCTCTCTCTCTCTCTCTCTCTGCCTTGAGAGACGTCAAAGGTGTTTCGTTGATCCCTTCTGATCCAGTACCCCTTACAAGCTCTGCGCTGTACTGGCGGTAGATAGAGGGGGAGGGACGCACAGGAGGAGGAGGAGGCGGAACGGACATGAGGGAGATCATCAGCATCCACGTCGGCCAGGCGGGAATTCAGGTCGGCAATTCTTGTTGGGAGCTCTACTGCCTCGAGCATGGCATTCAAACGGACGGCATGATGCCGAGGTAACACTTGTTTTTTGTCAGGAATTTATTTTCTCCATCGTACGCGTGCATAGGATTTTCTTATGTTCCGTGATCCCATTGGGATCTGTGATTAATTGTCTTGTCCTTTTTCTGCACGGATTGACAGGTTTCATGATGAATGTTCATCTTCTTCGCCCCACTTTTTAATGCTTTACCTTCCCTAGATTTTGCTGAAAGTAGGAGGAACCTACCTTGTAGCCTTAGAATATGATATTTATAGGGATGAATCCGTTTGTCGTGAATGAATGATCTTCAGATTTAGCAAAAAAAAAAAAAAAGAATGCTTGATCTTCGGTTTCTTCTGAATGATGAGGCACCCTGCCTTTCGTTGCTTTTCCTCGAGCCCGAAGAAGCTGCAAATCCAGCCCTTCTGCTTGTTGAACTACACTGATGCTATCCCTTTGATCTCGACTCTTACACCAAGCATCCATGTTACCTATGTTGCCCCTCACGCTAATTCAGTCCAAGCAAAACACGTTTCAGATTTAGGCCTAGTTATATAAGGAATGCCTTTTACTACCACTGCACTGAATCTCATTAAGTTACCTTCTTTGCATCAAGGTAACTTTACTTGCAGAAATCATTCTACCACTGTTTCAAAGAACTCTGGTTGGCTTTTCTACTTAAATTGTGATTCACCGCAGCTTATACTCTAATTGATTGTTTACAAGTGATACACATTGAAATCGAGCTTTATTTCAGCCAATCTCCCTCTTTGACATTATATCCAAAATTTCCTGGCAGTGACACCTCAGTTGGAGTGGCCCATGATGCCTTCAATACTTTCTTCAGCGAGACTGGTTCAGGAAAGCATGTTCCGAGAGCTGTATTTGTAGATCTTGAGCCCACTGTTATTGATGAAGTCCGTACTGGAGGATACAGACAGCTTTTCCACCCTGAGCAACTTATATCGGGCAAAGAAGATGCTGCTAATAACTTTGCTAGAGGACACTACACCGGTTGCATTCACTAATTGTTGTCCTATGTCCCTATGTTTATCCTATTTGAAGGTCAAGTTGATCTTACTGTCTTTTCCTGCTTCAGTTGGAAGGGAAATTGTTGATCTCTGTCTGGACCGTCTGCGAAAACTGGCTGACAACTGCACTGGCTTGCAAGGATTTCTGGTTTTCAATGCTGTTGGTGGTGGGACTGGTTCTGGCTTATGTTCATTGCTGTTGGAGCGCTTGTCTGTAGATTATGGGAAAAAGTCAAAACTTGGCTTCACCATCTATCCTTCTCCACAGGTACACATCAAGATCTAAGATTTCAAAGAACATATTGGTATATCTTTTTTGAAATGGGATGGCAATAATGAAACCACTTACCAGTGTGTTTTTAAATGGAACAGGTTTCAACTGCAGTTGTGGAACCTTACAACAGTGTGCTATCCACTCATTCTCTTCTCGAGCACACGGATGTGGTGGTTCTGCTTGATAATGAGGCAATATATGATATCTGCAGACGATCCTTGGACATAGAGAGGCCAACTTACACCAACTTGAATCGTCTAATATCGCAGATCATCTCTTCCCTGACCACTTCTCTGAGATTTGATGGTGCCATCAATGTGGATATCACAGAGTTTCAGACGAACCTCGTCCCATATCCTCGTATCCACTTCATGCTCTCCTCATATGCCCCTGTGATATCAGCTGCAAAGGCTTACCATGAGCAGCTCTCTGTTCCTGAGATCACAAGTTCAGTATTTGAACCTTCAAGCATGATGGCCAAGTGCGACCCCAGGCATGGCAAGTACATGGCTTGTTGTTTGATGTATCGTGGAGATGTGGTGCCAAAAGACGTGAATGCAGCAGTTGCAACCATTAAGACAAAACGGACGGTCCAATTTGTTGACTGGTGAGTAGAACTAGGTACCATGCTTCACAGTTATTATAATAGATTGAATGTACATTTAATGAAATTACATTGCTCCAAAACAAATTCAGATTAGTTTGAGCAACAGATGGATGAGAGGTAAGATGTGTCAATTAAGTGATATATTTAACGTTCCACGAAGCAATCTTCTCTGGGTTTAGGGAAAAAAAACTCTGATTTGGTGCTTTGAGGCTCTCTCGAGAGTTGTGTCCTCTCTGCATATATGTGGTTCTTGACATTTGAGTAGTATGATGCATGATAGGAAATGGTATAAAGGCATTCCTTGAAACTCTATCTGTATATTATATGCCTTTGTCTTAGGTGCCCAACTGGCTTTAAATGCGGGATAAACTACCAGCCTCCAACAGTGGTCCCTGGAGGCGACCTTGCAAAGGTGCAGCGTGCCCTGTGCATGATAAGCAACAACACGGCAGTGGTGGAAGTCTTCTCGAGAATCAATACCAAGTTTGATATCATGTACGCAAAGCGAGCCTTCGTGCACTGGTATGTGGGAGAAGGGATGGAGGAGGGAGAATTTTCCGAGGCCCGTGAAGATCTCGCCGCCCTGGAGAAAGATTACGAGGAAGTCGGGGCTGATGAGGCAGGAGAGGAGGAAGAATATGGAGAGGACGACTGAGACATGTCCTGCTTCTAAGACCTGTGTACACTTTGGCTCTATCGCACTCTTCCGGTTGCTTGCTTGGTATCTTTGTTATTGTAGTTCCGGTTGCTTGCTTGGTATCTTTGTTGTTGTAGTAAATGCCGTGTCGAGGTTCTCGTGATTTTCAGCATTCCCTCAAGTCGGGTGTTTTTCGGTGGGTCTGCTGAAATGTGATGAATGATTGGATCCTTCTTAAGGTGGCTGATCGCATAATAAAATTGATGTGATGTTGCTCATCAAACTCGTGCTGGTACTTTGCATCCCTGTTTCATTGATTTAAAAATCTCACCCAGATGGGTACCTACAAAGCTGCTCTTTTTTGGAGTTTTGTGTTCACAGAGTGGTGAATTTCATCAACTATCTGATCAACACAGTGGGGAAAAAGACCATGAGAACCCATTCTATGACCAAAAAACAGGGGAATTTTGTTAGATAACTTCAGCCTTACCTTCCTCTGTTTTCTGTAACAGTGCTTAAATCCACAATTCAGCTCTCATTATCGGTACACAAGATGACACTTTTTTTTTCAGAAAATGAAGGCCCATAAGGTACCTTATCTATCCCTAATAAAAAGAGATTGCACACCTCTGTCAACTACTGTAAAATTTACAGAAGCCACCTTTGTCGAGAAAGCTAAATCTAAAATCTACACTCAATTAAAATGGCTATGAGACGGCCCTCTCAAATCTGATCCTTGACAATTTTTACATTGCCATAGAGGCGTTTGAGGTCCTTCATGGCCTTCTCCTCTATCTGGATCGAGCGGATAGGGGAAGGGACTTCTACCTCTGGTTTGAACCAGCGGTTCACCCCACTTGAGTCAGAAGGGGAGCCTTGCCCAGATGAAACTGCAAATCCTGCTGCTTGGTTCTTTGGGTTGTGTGTGAGGCTTTGCTGTTTTTTCCCCTGATTTTCAGAGGCAGAAAATAAAAACGTGTAAGCCAAGGCTTGCTTTGACAATTCTTGAAATGAAAATCTTATGGCAACTGTAAGCCAATCATGTTCATGAAGACACTGTAATGCTTGAATGATTCACATTAATCACAAGAACATTTTTCCAGGCAAATCTTACAATGCATGCATTACTTACTATATGAGGATGAGTTTCAATATCATAGCCAATCAATCCACCCTTGATCGAGCTTATTTGAAGAACTCTACAATTAAGATGACACCGCCCAGATTACAAGGATGACATCTTGCTAGACGATTTCTGGACACATTCATAATTACTTATTGCGCCAAAGGATGCAAAGACACAGAGATAACCATACCTCCTGCATCTGTATATCTCTGAGAGAAGGCCGACATGGGTGGAGAGGAGTCCCTGAAGCAGTCCAGGGAAGAGTTCCTTTTTCAGCATCAGTTGCAGGTGAAGAATGAGACTGTACCAAAGGTATGGGGTTGGATGGCATAAAGGTGCTTAAAAAAGCCCTTCCTCCAGTATTGCTATTATCTATAGCATCCCCTACACTAGATCCACTGCTCCATATTTGTACATCCTGAAACTTTTTCTGTTCATCTTGTATCTCACGAAGAGATGTAGAGCCTTTTGAAACCTTGGTTCCACCCCACACAGGCACCACACTTCTGGGTTTTGGAGGTGGAAGTACTTCTACAGGGACATCGTCCAGAGCACCACTTAAGAACATCGAGAGTCCCCCCTTTTTATTCCTTTTCTTTGATGATGTTGGTGTTGTAGTCTTGTAGTCTTGTTTTTTACTGGTTCTTGGAATTCCTTAGGAATAACTGAAGGTTCCTCCAACACTTCGACTACTTGTTTTTCCACTGTAGGATTATACTCCTATGAGTATCAAATCCAGCAATTACCAAATTAATCATTGCAAGGACTCCAAATAATGAAATACAAAAGGATGCATAATACAAAAGTAACATAGAAGGAAAACCATGAGACCACTCTCGCATCACAACTTAAGGCAATGTGTATATGAGTGAGCAGCAACCCGTACTATAAAGCATGTAAATGAGCTTAAAAGAGACTAGTTCCATGGAATTTGTGGAAATTTGAAACTCAATATTTTCCTTTCTAGGGTTGCAATCAAAACTCCAACCATACTAGTAAGCATTCCTTTTATTATCTTGCAGAACAACATCTTTGCATATAAAAGAACTACAATCATTCTAGCAAAAATATATGAATGGGAAATGACCCAAAAGCCTAACTCAGATATCTTCAGTAACTAAATATTTTTGTGTAAATTATAAAACAGATTAATTACATGAACAGTACACAAAAATGTCAATGCTCCTAATTGGTACAAAAAGAATTTTTGCCTTCCCTTGGTGCAAAATCTTTTTAATCTGTACTCCATTAGTACAAAATGACAAATTCTTGTTGGCAGAGTGTTGACTCTGTTAGAAAATTCTGGCAAAGAAAGCTTTAATATACCATTTTCTTCTCCATTGGTGCAAGATATTTTCATGTTCTAAATTTGTATAAAACCTAATGAAACTACTCTTAGTTTGTACAAAAATATTACTCCAACAACAACAAAAAGGATTTTGCACAAACGGAGTACAACCTAAATAAATTAGGTACTAAAGAAAGCAAAGATTCCTTTATACTAATTTGTAATGTTAACAATATTGTTTGTATCATTCACAAAATTAATCCTTAACAACAATTCCAAAAATATTAAGTTACTGATTAATTACCTCATCCTTGGAAATCGAGAAATCTTCAGGCCCCTGGAGTTGGAATCCTTCAGTAGATTTTGCTTTATCATCCAAATGGCAATCTTCAGAAACATTTTATACTTTTTTCTGGTCAGAGGAAGCATTTTCCAGTTGTGATGCGTGTTTCTTGATCTTTCTTCTCTGTTTTTTAGATTCTTCAACCTTTTTAGTTCCTTTTCCTTCTGAAGAACCAGGAGATGCAGGTTGTGCATTCAAAATCTCCACTTGTACACCAAGCTCAGAAAGTGAGCACTCAAGGACGGCCCGATTCTTAAGTTTTGTTATCTGCTGCTGATCAAGGCTATGTCCCTTGAATTGCTTATCTTCTAGAATCTCAATTTGCTGCAATTTTTTCCTCAAAGCCCGAACTTGATTTTAAGTTGTCCCTGTGTTTTTATAAATAAAGGTATTCCTACCTTTTTCTTTGCACATGAGACTACTGAGTATGCTAAATTTTGTATATATTCTATCTTTTAAGCCAGATCTGCTTGTCTAAATATTTTTTTGCAGGATATTGTCATCAGAAACCTAGACTATATATTTGCTGTCTCATCACAGAGCATTGCCAGTGCTTCTCCAGAAATCTTAGCTAATCTTGAGAAGTTGTTGGACTCCAGATCCTCTGAACCATGGAGTTCTAGACGCCTTCCTAGGCCAACTGCTGTGTTCCCAACCATTCTTGATAGTGAAGAAGAGGATTGTGAAAATGGGCTTATAAGGACTCGTAGCATCAAGAAATGTTTTCCAGTGAACAGTACCCAAAACATTGACTCATTCTTACGACCCAAACTTGACTTAAATGAAGGTATCAGCAAGGAGATGGATCACCATAGCAAAAGTGCTAAGAGAAAGAAGACCAGGATGAAAACTGCTTTGGATTCTTACGAACTGGCCTCAGATTTCCACTGAAATTGTTTTAGATTACAATTCATGGAATTTCATAATTGATCATGCCTAAAAACGTGAAAATCATTTTTTTTTAAATTATTCAACTTTTTTCTCCTTTCAAGAAAAGATATTTGGAAAATGATAAAGCTTCCTAGAATCTCTCTTTTATTATTATTATTATTGTGTGTAAATAGATGTATATCAGACCAATTTCTGATGAAGTTTTCTTTAAGATGCATTAATATGAAGCAAACCAGATCATTACCTCGCAGTATTTTCTCAAATCAACTGCTTCAAGTGAATCTGCTATTTCCAGCAGTTGGATAGCATTTCGTGGTTCCACTAGAGATTCTGCAGCCACTTTCTCACAAAGGCTTTTCAAACTTGGTATGGGCCTTTGAATAATGTCCTCACTGTGTTGTACAGAAAGGTAAGGTTTCACCAGATTCCAGGTCATCAAACAGAAAGCCTTCATCTACCTGATCTATCTCATCTACCTTGTTCACCTTTAGATCACAGGGAGAATTATTGACCACAGCGGAAGGATATGGATGGTGGTAAAGAGATCCAATGATGAGTAGATGTGTTTCACCAACAGAAATGGAAGTGGCCCTTTTTGTACCGGGTAATCTTGTTGGTACAGGTGGCTAACCTATGTCCTTTTTACCATCCCACGTATAGACATCGCCTGAAGCAGTAACAGCAGCAGACCAGTACTTTCCAGAAGATATGCTAACTATATTTCTTTGACATAGTGAATAGAGCTGCAGAGATAGAGATAGCATCAAAAACAAACTAGCATGGAAAGATAGAACCTGATGGAAAGAGTTCCTTATGAACCTGCTGGCATCGGAGATCAGGATCAGACCCAATAGAATAAAGCACCATCATCTGTAACAGCCATACTATGGACCATTCCTGCAGCTATAGCAGAAATATGCAGCCGTTCCATGCGGTGAAACTTCAGAGGCATGGTGCCACATTTCCGAAGGTTTCTAGCAACAATCACTCGCTTTGGGGTAACAAGTCTATGACCCCATGTAAAAATCTGCAGGAAACAAGGGAAAACTACATTATGGTGATGCTGGAAGGAGCTTGATATGCAAGTACAACCACATGTGCTAGTGAATACACAATATAACTAAATAAAACTGTGAGACTGTGAACTTCCAAACAAAACTGTGAGACTGTATTGGTAGGACTACTGATTAGACAAGAAAGTACCTCCCCATCAGCTCCTAAAACAACTGTATGACACTTTGCAGCTGCAACTTTCACACAGATTTTCCCTTTCAAATATTCAACCAGTCTTGGTATGTAGTTTGATCCAGAATTAGAAGTTCCATAGCCAAGCTGGCCTTCCCTGTTGCAGCCCCATGTGAAGACTTCACCACATTCAGAAATTACAGCAGTATGTTTATTTGCAGCAGCAACAGACACTATTTTTGAAGACTTAAGAGAACTAACTCTACGGGGAGTGGATTGAGTATCGGTGGAAGTATATCCAAGCTGTCCTTCTGAAAAAAAAATAATTTATACTGGAGAAAAAGTACAGAATGGTTAACAACAGCTGTCTGTCCACCCCACTAAAATCACTAATGAATCTTACAGCAGGAATCTGAAGTTAAATTCAGAACTTCAATAGTTCTTTCAAAAATAAAGAAAATGAGGAATCCTCCCAATGAAGGTACTATAATACTGCCCTCTTTAAAGAAGATCGCATCTGTTAAGGTAAAATAATAGTGAACAGTGTTCAGGTCTAATAGGTCTGACCTCTGTTTGATCCCCATGTAAATACTTCCCCGCCCTCAGAAGCAATTACAGTGTGGTGTTTAGCTGCTGCAATAGCCTTCACGCGCCGGGATCCCAGCCCATGAGTCACTAGACGAGGGGTTATAACTGCAGCTTGACCACTACAATGAAATAAAAGTGAAATGAGTCTATTTCATGATTTCATGGGAGAAGTTATAAGGAGTGTCATGAGGAGCTAAGTATTACATTCGGTTATTACCAAGCAGACCAAAATCTTAATTAAAATCAGAATCTCATAGTTGCCTTTGTTAAAAGGACCTAGGACCCCTCCAAGCATGTTTAATAAAAGAAAAATAAATGATTTTATGCTCAGATGAGCCCTACATAAAGCAGCTTTAATAATCAGTAGACATGGCAAGCAATGCAATGAGAAGTTTTTTTTTTGCATACACAAGTTAAAAGACATGTATAGTAACAGTTAGCTCAATATGAATTTTGTGCCCATGAGTATGATGCTTCAAAAACGGAGGAATTATAGATTCTCATTTTTAAGAGTGAATATAAACACAAGTACCTATGGATATCAAACTCAGGATGCCCAAGCCTGCCACCTCTTCCAAAACCCCACGTGAAAACTTCTCCACGAGCACTAACAGCTACACTGTGGAACTTTGCGGCAGCAACCAACTTGATGAAAGAATCGTGAAGAGATTCAACTTTACATGGAAGCCCTTGGACATATTCATTTGCAGTACCAAGTTGATAATTTGCACCACTTCCCCAGCTAAATAACTCAGTAGCTACTGAAATAACAAGAAGATGCACTCATTGTTTCTAGCCAAAACAGTTCACATAACAGCAACAGAGAACCTATTTATACCAGTCATTTTCACTTCCAACAACTTGTGAAACAGGTCCAGATAGCAAATCAACAGGTGTTCGGGATTTAGAGTCCTCCAGCAAGATGGAAGCACCAGATTGAAGAAGAATGCTAGCAACAGCAAGATGCCCAAAATGCAGGGCCCTATGAAGGCTGCTCCATCCTGATTCCCCATCCTATGAGAGAAAAGATCCGAGGGAAATGTACAGAAACAGCTATCCCAAAGCATCAGAATCATAAATAGAACAAAAAACAAAATTTATAAAATCGAAAGAAAAGAAAATCCTGCAATTTAACCATTTTATTTTCAACAAGAAAATGCAATCCGGTTATATAGGTGAAGAGAAACCTTTATTAAAACCATAAAAGGTCAATTCACAAGAACTATTAAAATATGAGAGGTTAACCTACAAAATGGGGGCATTCAAGAGAAAGTACACCATAATCATTCTTCTCAATATAAACAAAGAACAGAGAGACATTGCTAAGTTGAAAATACATTTTAAGGAGCATCCTCGGTTGCCATTGAGAACATTATAGAAGCTGTGAAACAGCAGAGTTGAGATAATATAAAAAGGAAAAGCAGGCAAGTGACCTTTATCAGGTAAGTTGCAGTTCTGGCCATAGTATTAGAAAGGAAAATGGGATCATTATAAACTCATGAAACATTACACTGAGAAAAGAATCATAGATAATGAACCCTAGCATCAGGGTCAGCACCGGCGGCAAGAAGCCTCTTAACAATAGGGATATGATTTCTCCATGTTGCAATATGAAGAGGTGTAAGACCAAAATAGTTCCTTGAATTGATGTCGCCCCCACTTTTCTTCAGTAAAACCAAAGCTGACTCCACATTAGACAAGGAACCTTCTTGAACAAAAAGCCAAAGATCCTTCTGATGCCTAGAAGATGAGATTTTCCGACTATGACTCTGCAGGTTCAGCTTTTGTCCCTGTGGAGAAACTAATATCTCCATTGCTTGTTTGCATTACAACGATGTTTCTTCAACTTTAAAATAGTGTGAACAATTATACCCCACATAAAATGATATCTTGGGATGCAGTATAGGCAATAAACTGGCCCAGGACAAGGCACCTCAACCTAAGCCATTCTGGTGAACTCTATTTATCAACGAAACTGAATGCTATAGCATAACTGTGGAAAACCTTATCAACAAGTAAAGCTCCATCGGTCTATGTAAAGCAATAACCTGCAATGACATTTCTGCTAGAAGTAAGCAAAACCTTGTCATCCACAGATATTAAATTGAAGGGAAAAGGTAAGCATAACTCATATTCAGGTAACAGGTGCCTGTGATTCTAATTCAAATGCAAAAGTTTACAACACAATTTCAATCAGATCAAGGACAATGTTATGTTCATCTTATGTATCCACAACTCTATCATGCATTTAAAAAATCACAATATATAGATACAAACTCCCAACTAAGAGCATCGTCGATCTAGAACCAGACTAACTGAAACTGTATTCATCCAGAGAACGACATGGGAGCGCAGATACAAGCAACCTAGAGCACAACAGTAGGAAAGCCTAGATCAAAGGACTAAAAATGCAAACTTGGTATTCCAAAGCACTGAAAAAGCGACAACTGGTTCTCATAGATATCGAACTGAGCACACCAAGAATAACATCATCCTTCTCCATTCAATTCGCTCCAGCGAACATCCCATCTCGTGCTCTATCTATTTTTCGGTCCAACAAGCTAAAACCAAACCGGAAGAGCAGCAAAAGCAATACAGTGACCGGAACGTTCACCTGAGACAGATCTCGAGGAGGGCACGACCGGACAATCCAAGCGTCCAGAATGGGACGATGAGTAGAAATGGCGACTCTGCGAGATACTAACTATATCTCAATGGAGAAGAATACCGAACCAGAGAATATGCCCAACACCCTACTGCGCCAGATGAAGAGAAGAGAAGAAAAGAAAAGAACCAAAATGGACGAACGCTCTCACTTCAGCCATCAAGAGAGAAAGGGCAACTTCAGCCCAGGAGACGCGAAAAATCGTAGGACGCTTTCGCCCCCGAGGTTTGCTGGGAATTTCATGCTGGGGGGACTCGCTCCGTTCACTGCGGGGGGATTCGCCACGTGGCGTCGACATGTCCTTCCGGGGATTTACTAGATGATTATCTAATAACAGTATGGTTAATAGAAATATTAAACTATATAAAGTCGGTCCAAAAAAAATATTGCATATAAATAGTATGCAGAGCGGACACGTAGGATTCACTGGCAAGGGATAATCTCAGCAGATATTTGCACACGTGGTGCCTTCTGGACCAATAGAATCATACAGCTGTCCCGCTTCAATCTCCAAGCACCGTCTACGCGATATCAGAAGATAGTATCTCTTCATGACACTCTCGACAATGCTCAGTGGCGGGAACTGCGAATGGCGACTGCTGCTGCTTCTTCCACCGTGCTATCCTCCGCCGTCAACCGCCTCAGATGGCCCAATTCGGAGCCGCGGAGCCACGCTATCTTCAGCCTGAAGGCTGCAAGTATTCCGCGCCGTATTCGAGGTCCGAGAATTTGCGCCTCCGTTTCAGTCCCCCGGACGGAGATGAAGACGGGTCCTGATGATCTTATCATTTCGATTCTCTCCAAGGTACTTCTTATGCTTCTTGGGGATAGACTGGATCTCATTAGTGGCATTTAGTGGATGACTTGGCCTTGGCGTAGTGTCGATCTGTTTGAGAGGTTTGTATCTGATAATAGGTTACCAAATTAGAAAGTTTCTCAGGTTATTGCTGTGATTGTGCCGGTATGTCACATTTTATATAATTTCTGGAGCGATGGCACGATTGACTGTTATTTCTAAGAGCCTGAATAGTTATTACGCCTGCCGAGTGCTGATCAAAGAAAGAATGAGTTACCCATTGTTGTTTTATGGACTGCAGGTACTGAATACGGATGGAGGAGTTTCACTGAAACCAGAAGAACACAAGGAAGTGGCTGAATTTGCTTCAGAGTTGCAGAAATATTGCATCAGTGAACCTGTGAAATCCCCTCTAATATTCGGAGGTAAAAGAAAAATCCACCTATTGTTCTGCAATATCTATCATCTAAAACGGAGTAGCAATTCCATTATTTGGGGGTGATGGTTTCTGAAATGAGACGACTGACTTTAACTGGATTGCTGGGTCGGCAGATTGGGATGTTGTGTACTGTTCAGTACCGACATCACCAGGAGGTGGTTACAGGAGTGCTATCGGTCGCCTCTTCTTTCGGACAAAAGAGATGGTTCAGGCCCTTGAAGCACCCGATATTGTGAGGAACAAGGTGGCATTCTCGCTTCTAGGTTTCCTTGATGGAGAGGTCTCCTTGAAAGGTAGGCTAGAACCATACCCAAGATGATATCTTCTTTTAAAGTACTTGTGGTGTAAGGCTGCCTCACTCCCACTGCTGCTTTGATAATAATTTGATTCTTGCCATTTACCACCGGTAGGCTGGACACTAGTACTTACAACCTAGATACAATCTGATATCCTCTTATCATTGTCCGGGCCTTGGCTTTATTATAATCATGCAGTTCTGAACAATCTTTCATGCGAGTCTTAGATGGTATGGTGCTGCACTTGAATTTGTCATGCTACAACATGTTGCAACTGCAGGGAAGTTGAAGGTCCTGGATGACGAGTGGATTCAAGTGATCTTTGAGGCACCTCAGCTGCAAATAGGAGGACTGGAGTTTAGTTATGGTGGACAGAGTGAAGTGAAGTTGCAGATCGTATACATTGATGAGAAGATCAGACTGGGAAAGGGCTCCAGAGGTTCCCTATTTGTTTTCCAGAGACAGTAAGGTTGTGTTCCATGTGGGAATGAAATTTAGTCATGTTATGCATTACTATTATGTGGTAACATTACTTTTGCTTCTTGTCTACAATTGAAGCTGTGAACCCTATGCATGAATTATTCATGAGTTGGCTTTGTAACAACTTCACTGAGGTGAGACTTCATGTCACATTCTACTCCTACTCTCTTCTCAACCCTGAAATTAAGATGCATATTATCCAACTATTGATCCTCTTGTGTATTATGGATCTGTGAAATTTTGTCCTTGTTAGCTAGCTAGCGGCAGTTGCTGTTATCATTCAGATCAGTGGTGGTACTGAGCATTTTCAGACATATTATCTTCTTGAGATGCACTGACATAGACACCAGTATCCTAACAAAACACTGAATATCAAATAAGCATGTTTCTCAATAGAAAAGAGTGTGCATGAAAATGTCTCCAGCAAACGAAAGTTATCCCAGGCCCTTTGAGCTGCTGCAAAAAGAAAAAAAAGTACAACTTCAAGATCAAAATATTCAAGGGCATGAAACCATCATCTGTAGAGGCCATTAAAAGGCGCAGCCATAGCCAGAGCTGCGTTATGAGTCACTCCCACAAAGGCACACAGATCTGGAATATGGAAGAAGGCTTGAAGGAGAAGGTATTAGACGAGTTTCTTATTTTGTGAGCTTTGGAACGCTTCCAAGCAAGCTCAAAAAGTAATGCCATGATTAATTTAAGAATTAGATGTTAATTTTCCAAATGCTACGTCAGTCATTGTGCATAATATTCCCATTAAATACCACAAATAACTAAATAATACCCTAAAAAGGACTAAACTTTGATCTAAATTTCTATATTTTATAAAAAAATAAAAGGTGGTTTTAGTAATGGAAGAGTAATTTTATATTTAATAAGCTAAAAAAATATTATAAATCTGTAATATTAAAATAATTTTAATACTTATTAATTATAGTTTTTAATTAGATATAAATTTAAAATTTATCGATAAACAACAAAATTTCTTATAAAAAATATTATCCTTCAATCTTAAAAAAAGTTGAAGTACAATATTTATCACAAATTATTTAAACAATTACTGGAAATTTGATTTTTTTAACTGACGGAAAATATAAAATTACTGTAATTAGTGAGATACAACCCATGTAAATAAGACACGTGTGTTAAGGTTGAAAACCCTAGAGAAACAGCAGACGGGTGTTAAGGTTAACGGCTGAAGTTCATCTTCCCCATTACATCCGGTCTCTAGTTCTACTAAGCTAACTCCTCTCTCTCCTGCCCCCGAGCCCACAATCCCGTCCCTCGGAGCCACGAGCGATTACAGGCTCACCACTAAGGTTTGGTTCTCTTCCGTTGAATACTACCACCTCTTCTATCCTCCCAGTCATCATTAACGCTCCTGTCGCGTCTCCTTCCCTTCTTAGACCGACTTTGTCGATCGTCGTCTATTTAAAGTGAGAAAAATGCTATTTTTTTCTCACGGGGATTCTCTACTAGTTCTAGGCTTCTTCAACTGTACTCGTTGATTTATTTTCCCATGGTTGTTCCCTCAATGTCGATGCAATGCATCGCCTCAATTGTTAGTCGGGAATGGGAGAAAATTATTGTTGCATAACTATATTTCTGAAGTGGATGGGCATGCAATTGTTAGGAGTCTTGAGATTATATTGACTCAGCTGCCTTACTCTTATATATCTCATTGGATCTTTCATGGGGTAGCGTGTGTGGGGTTGCTAATGCTAGTTACATGTTGAAAGAAATTAAGATGTCCTCCTAGTTGGTTTGTTGGGTAAACGATTCTTCAACTATATTTTATATAGCCTTATTTTTTTACCTTTTTCAATGCAATGATGGCCGTTGATTTCTAAGTTATGCATTCATGCTGCTAACTTTGAGCTGATACTACTTCTGGAAGATGTGCATATCAGTATGTTACTGGTCGAGTTATAATTATCTTTTGTTACTCACTTTGCTAAATCATACACACTCTTCTCTAGAGTACCCACTGCACATTAGGGTGTTCTTGTAAGATTATGCTAATGGGATGATCTAAGTTTGCAGAATTTTACCTTTCCTTGTATTGGTTTATACGTGCAACACATTGTTTGAGTTTGGAGGTGTATTCATATCACTGGTATTATTATTCTTCATTTTCATGAGTTTCATTTTCTCCTCCAGTTAGGCACTGAAACAAGATTTTCTTTGACCACATGTAAACGACAATGATTATTAATGTGCTATTTCCAATTTCATTGGCAGTATATTAGTTGAAAGGAATCAGTTGAGCAGAATGGGTAAGCCTTGTTTCAAATTGTTTTTCTTTTCCCTTTCTGTAGTTTCTTCTTCATGTTTTAGTTATCATTTAATTTAATTCGATGCAGGTAAAAGATCGCCCAAGAAATTGCGAAGAGAAAAGAGAAAAGAAGATAGATCTTCCAAGAAGCAAAATAGACATGAAGCATGGCTACAACATCAGGTTTTCTTTGACCATTTAATCCCTTGCATGTTTTTTGTTGGTATAATCTGTGCTGATATGCTGAAACAGTCAATACCTTAATATTTGCATTGCTCTCAGAAGCTGAAAAAAACATTTATGGCTGTAAAAGTAAATATTGAGGAACCTCAGTCCTTATCACCCAGTTCAGATAAGCTGGCAAACTTACAGAACCATCCTGACTCTAGTGAAGATCTGAGTCGGGATCACTCTGACTTTCTGAAGAATGATGGGGTTGAAATAGATTCTCCAGAAAATATTCATTCAGTAGACTTGAAGACCAGGAATGTAAAGAAGATCATGAAAAAGAAACCAAAGACAAAATTTGAAGAATATCTTCTGAAGGATATGGAACAGATTGATAGTTATGCTAATGAGGATTTGGAGCTGGAAAAGAGACTAGCAAAAAAACTTAAGGTGAAGGAAGGAAAATTACGGGGATTAGATGATGGTCTGAACATTTTCTTTGAAGGAATTCATTCTGTTCTTGGTTCATCTGGCCAAGGATCAGAACATGCTGAAGATGTGGAGAGATGCGAGAAAAGATCATTAGGTAAGAAAAGTAAGAGACGGAAATCAGAACACAATTCAGATGGTGCAGGTGCAATTGATTCAACGGATAGAGAATTCCAGCCACTAGACGCCCCTGATGAATCACATTCTATGAGCAAGAAGAGAAGAGACATGTCCAAAGGTCATTCAAAGTTGGACGCAACTGAGCTTGCAGAAACATCTGGCGATGATGCATTGCTGCAGAATGTCCCTGCCACAACTCCTGTACCAGAGACTACTATGAAATACATTGCTCCTCATTTAAGAACTCGTGTGGGGGTGGAGTCTGAAGAGAATTTAAAACTTCGTAGGCATATAAGGGGTATGTTCTTTTCTGTTGTGATATTTTTATTCAAATCTGTATAGTTGATATATATCTGCTTAATTCTCCCCAAGTTCTGTTCTTTTACATATTGGCATTTTCTAGGTCTTCTAAATAGGCTATCAGAATCTAATGTTGAATCTGTAACCGGAGAAATGGCTACAATCTACCAAGTAAGTTGTAGCTGCTGTTGAAATTTCTATGATATCATCCTTCTATATTTGATGAACTATTGGTTAGAAATTTTATGTTATGCGTACTGTTTGATTAATGTTCTCATATTCTTAGTTATAGAGTTCATGTGGTCTAAATAACACTTATAGTCGATGGTTCTCTTTGAGGATATGTTTTATTCAAATGTTTGATTCCAATTTTGCTTAGAGAATAGCTCACAGATTTAGAAAAGTCATTTACCTATTTTTTCTCTTTCAAGCTGTTAACTATATGAACTAAAACATATTCAAATGGTTGATTCCAGTTCTGTTTTTGTGTTTCAACTTATTCCTTGCAACCTAACCTTTTGGTTTCATTTATACACAGTCTGTTGCTCGCAGTGTTGGTTCCCAGATTGTAAGCGAGGAGGTTCTGGCATCTTGTGCAGGAGGCCCTCGGGGCAATGAGCAGTTAAGATTTATTCATATTGTTTGCTAATTATCTTTTATTGGTCTGCATACATAAATATGAAGCATTGTATTTTTCATGGTTAAAGGTAGACATCATGACTATAAATAAGTTCATGCCTGATAACCATGCACATCTAGCTGGCAATTCAAATCATCAGCTGGAAATTTAGTTTATCCTACATTATATTTTGGATAATTTAATGAAATAAAGAGGCTAGTGATAAATTGTCATATCAATATGTATATGTTATTCAAATCATTGTCTTAAAAGGATAATTGTTTTGTCTTGAAGGTATGCTGCCGTTTTTGCAGCTTTTGTTGCTGGAATGGCTTGTTTGGTTGGTGTCGATTTCAGTGCAAAACTTATGGCTTCTCTCGCCAAATATTTTGAGGTATGCTACATTAAAATGAACAATATAATTGTGTTTTTAGTGATGTGTTTTATCCTAAATTTCATTTATAGAATATCTCATTAATGCCATGTAGTTTCATTAAATGATCATCTTGTTGGATTGGTCCTTTTGCTTTAGTGATTTTACTGGTGATGCGTGATACACAGGACGAGTACCAGAAAGAAGATAATCTGTCCCTCCGAAATCTTACACTGTTGCTCTCCTACCTATGTATGTTTGGAGTTTGCTCAAGGTTAGTGAACTAAACCCCTGGAATCATCTATCAGGAAAAGTATGGCTCTGATAGAAAAAAGAACAGACATATACTGGAGTTGTTATTCATGATATGATATCATTTGCAATTACCTTCCAGTACACATGGGAGAAAAATGAACCAGTGGTTATTTGTAGTTGCCTTTAGAATAGCTATTTTAGTGAATAAACCTGCCATGTAACTTTTTTCATATATTTTCGACATTTTTTACTGCTAACAGTTTGTTATTTGCTACATATTTATTGTCATTGGTCATGGGCTTTGGTTTGATCAAAAGTAAAGTTCTGTATTTTAATCGCGAATCAAAAGGGATAGTAGGCCAAAATAAAATCATGTATATTATTGTAGTCATGCAAATTTATCTCTTGTCAAATTTAGGTAGAAACTCTAGTTAATGGAGGGAAGCACTGTTATCTGATTAGAAGATCAATAGTGTAACCAAGTCTTCTAAGTTTTTGTCTTTCAAAAGAAGAACAAAAGGTCTGCCAACTTTTATGTTGACTATGTGGATTTTGTTACTATTGGTTGCATAAAACTTGCATAAGGTACTTGAAATTGTAAAACTATATGTACTTATCAATGACTGGGATTCTGGTGATAATTTACAGTGATTTGATATACGACTTCTTGATCATCCTGAGCCAACGATTAACGGAGATTGACGTGTCTACTATCTTGACAATTTTACAATGTAAGATACATCTTCTCAGCTTCTCTTGTTGTCTTTCTTTTATATGCTGTTGATATTGTCCTGCTCTTAAGGGTGGATTCTATCTTTCCAGTTTTTATTCACAATTTCTATATGCAGTAGAATGTCATTGTTCAATCCATCAGCACTGATATGTTACCCTGCTGAAACATTATCCAACGTTGTAACATTGCTAGGCTGTGGAATGAAGATGAGAAGTGATGATCCTGTTTCCATGAAAAATTTTATCATCAGTGTTCAGAATAGGGTCAATGAGTTGAAGGTCTCCCCTGAAGATGGCCATCAGAACATAAATAATAAGAGAGTGAGTATTTCTGCACTTGTACCTCCAAAAGCAATTCTCCCTCGACTCAGTTTCTCCCTCTCCTTTTCTATCAGGTATCTTAGTGTTTTATTTTTCAGATGGAGTTTATGCTTGAAACTATATGTGATATCAAGAATAACAAGAGGAAGGCTAAGGAGGATTCCACGCCCCATACTAGGATAAAAAAATGGTTGCAAAAGGTTTGTGATTCTTATTTACCTCTATTCAATCTGATTGTCCCTTTTCTTCTGTTTCATCCTCTCACTTTCACCATATGACTTCTATGTAGATTCTTGTGGCCGAAGTTGTTTAACTTAATCTAAGAACACCTATTTTTTAATGGTGGGAAGTTTATATACCGACTGGGGGACAAAATATATCGATGAATTTCATAATCTTTATTTTCACTAAAATATTCTTTATAATGCTAGTTGATTTGCCATATTTAGTTGGTACAGTTGGAAAAATCGAAGTAGGATCAAAGACAGGTAATTATGTTCCTAGGGTTGTTGCGTCTGCATTCTTTCTAAGTTGATAGCTATGGACTAATTTACCAGTGATATATTGTACAATCTAAGTCTGCCAATTAAAACCATGCTACTAGCCTGAAGGGTTTTGAACCCACAACAATAAGTTGCCCATTGGCACCAATTATAGTTCCTTGAAAGTTAAATTAGTATGACATGCAACAATGTGCTTCAATTGCTAGTACAATGTGCCCTATTTTTATCTTTAAACAAAAATGTGTACCAGTGGATTACTTGACTAATAATTTGAGTTGGCAGTGCCTGTAATTTGAAATCCTCAGCTACATTGGCTAGTTTTCCCAGGAAGTATATAAATTAACATGGCAGTAGAGTCCATTATTTAACCATTTTAATAATCTAATAGTTCCTCTTCCATATCTATCAACTGCCAAAATTGAGCCATTGCGTTATGATGGAGCTGCAGTTTCTCACTGCTTATGTTTAAGCAACAGTAAATTAATTGATAGACTTCATTTTCTTTTACTTCTGCCTTTAAAATTAAACCGTTTGGATTGACATTCTTTAATACCTAACACAGTTAAGAGTAGAGGACATCTTGATCAGGGGAATCAAGTGGAGGAAGTTGCTTGATCCCGACAAAAAGGGTCAGTGGTGGTTGTCTGGGGACATAGCTTCAGCTACTGATAATGTAGCTGAGGTTGCGAACACAATTGACAAAGAGGCCCTTGAAGCCCGGAAGATGCTGGAGCTCGCATCTGCCCAGAGCATGAACACAAATGCCAGGAGGGCTATCTTTTGTGTAATAATGAGTGGTGAGGACTACATTGATGCTTTTGAGAAACTTTTGAGGTTGGACTTGCCAGGAAAACAGGTAACTTTCTTACAAGCCTCCAGAGTGACTCTTAATTCTGACTTGAGTGTGAATACATGTTAGTATGTAATTTATGTTTATTGCAGGATAGGGACATTATGCGGGTGCTCGTGGAATGCTGCTTACAAGAAAAGGTCTTCAACAAATATTACACTGTTTTGGCTTCTAAATTATGTGAGCATGACAAGAACCACAAGTTCACTTTACAGGTACGGCTAATTTCCTGCGGTGTGCATTTGTTTCACCAGGTATTATAAAAAATGCAGTGCGATGGTTCTAATTGCTGTAGGAGTAAAGGCTTAGCTGTGGAAAACTTGGAACATGAACTAGCCAAGTTAGTTTATATTCTGCTAAATGATCAACAGTTTCCAGTAGATCTTGACAGGTCATTTAGAATGCATGTTATTATAGCTTGATCATTGTGATTTTGAGTTGGATGCTATATCACATTGACTAGGTTCTTGATAAAAGTGGGACACACCCCTTATTGTTCAATTTATGTTTTCAGTTCTGTATCTGGGATCATTTCAAAAAGCTGGAGGAAATGCATCTGCAGAGGTCCATGCACCTAGCAAAGTTTGTGGCCGAGATGGTGGCCTCTTTCAGTGTATCCCTTTCCGTTCTTAAGATGGTAGATTTCAGCGATCCCCAGCAGCTGACTCCGAAGCGGATCATGCATTTCCGGATGCTGTTTGAGTCCCTGCTGGAGCATTCGGAGAGCCTCATCTGGAACACCTTCACCCGCCTAGCAGTAGTTCCAGAGCTGGAGCCCCTCAGGTTAGGGGTGGAGTTTTTCATCAAGGAGTATGTCTTGCAGAGCAACAAAGGCTGTGCAGGGAAATTCAAGGTCGTGAAAAAAGCTCTCAGCAACGTGGAAGGTATCTTGAGGTGAAATTTTGGCCGGAGCAAATATTTTAGTGTAGTTGCCCCAAAAAGGCAGGTGCAATATTTAGTGGAAACCATTGCATTTTGCATTTATTCCTCTACTCTAAGGCTATGTTTGTTTATAGGGGAATGATGGAAATTATTAATTAAAAATTAGGAAGATAAATTTATTGTTTTTAATTAAATTAAATAATTTATTAGGTATTGTATATATTTAAATTATATTAAATATATTATTATGTTTAATTATATTATATGTAAAAAAAAAGGTATACATCATACTCTAAAAAGGCATGTCTACTTGGAAAATATCTGATGTAAAGAGTAGAATTAGGAGCCCAATAAGTACCTGAAAATTCACGGATGTTTACATTTGATATATGCAAAACTACTTCGAAGCATATCCTCCGCAATTCTATGGTGGAGGAATTTGATAATCCTCTGGGAAAAAAAAGTAAAAGACAAACCAGACAAGCCGGACCTTTGACACTCTTCGGAAAGACAAGACTTGGGAGACAGACGGATCCTCTCACTTGGCAAGCTGAGTGCGCAGTAGCTTAACCGCTTCGACCATGTTCTGGAGGGCAGGCTTGACCTCAGCGTACTTGCGGGTCTTGAGTCCACAGTCAGGGTTGACCCACAAGATGTTGGTCTCGAGGACTGCAAGCATCTTGTTAATCCTGTCCGCTATCTCCTCCAATGATGGTATCCTTGGAGAGTGGATGTCATACACTCCCGGCCCGATCCCAGCACCATACTTGACTCCCTCGCGGAACACTGACAGCAACTTCTCGTCAGACCGGGAGTTCTCGATTGTAATGACATCAGCATCCATGTCAATGATCGAGTGGATGATGTCATTGAAATTGGAGTAGCACATGTGGGTGTGGATCTGCAGAGCAATTATATGTGAGACCTTTTTTGGGGCATATGAATATGAAATAAGAGTATCCAGGGATTATATGGAGACCTGAGTGGTGTCTTGAACCCCGCAGTTGGTAATCCTGAAGGAATGGACAGCCCAGTTCAAATAAAAATCGTGCTCCGACTTCCTCAGGGGCAATCCTTCTCTCAGAGCAGCCTCATCAATCTGAATAACGTTGATTCCAGCCTTTTCGAGATCCTCCACTTCATCCTTGATGGCCAATGCAATCTGATAGCAAGTCTCGAACCTGTAACAAAAAGGAATATTTTAGGTTCTGCGATTGATGAATAAAATAGAGTTCATGGATCTTATCTCTTTTTTTCCCTTCTCCATTTTTGTTACCTGGGTTGGTCGTTTCTCACAAAGGACCAGTTGAGTATTGTGACGGGACCAGTAAGCATTCCCTTCATTGGGCGAGATGTCATGCTCTGAGCGGTGGAAGACCAAAAGACAGTCATTGGCTTGGGGCGGCTCACATCACCGTAGATGATTGGTGGCTTCACACAGCGAGATCCATAAGACTGCACCCATCCATTAGCAGTGAAGGCAAAACCGGAGAGCTGCTCCCCAAAGTACTCAACCATATCATTCCTCTGCATTCATAGAATTTTGGCGTTCAAGCATACTCCATGATAGAAGCTTTAAAATACTGTGCTTCTATGAGATGTAGCAAGGAACGCTGACCTCAGGCTCTCCATGAACCAAAACATCAATATTGAGCTCCTCTTGGAACTTGACAACTTTGTTGATTTCTTCTTTGATGGACTTGATGTACTCTTCCTCCGAGATCCTGCAGAGGATGATAGGGGGAATCCAAACCTTACATGAATTAGCAATCTTTTTAACTTTGAGCAGAAGAAAGTTGCATGGAAGGAATTCCAGGTTTTACTCACTTGTTGGCTTTGTATTCACGGCGGACCCTCCTGAGCTCAACTGTTTGTGGGAAGGACCCAATGGTGGTAGTTGGGAGGATAGGAAGGTTAAGTTTCTTCTGCTGAGCATCAAGCCTGGCACTCACATTTGTAGCACGTCGGTGATCTGAAACCTTCAAACCAGCAGCCTGAGAAAGAGTGCAAGATCAGATAGATCAATTTTGTGGAACATCGCAGTTGGAATTGCAAAGATTTCAAAAAGTTGGGAAGGTTACCAATCGAGATACTTACAGCCTTTTGGACAGCCTGGTTAGTCACTCTAGGGGAGGACCTCCTTGAAGCTTGAGCATCAGCATTAGCAGAGAAGAATGCCTGGAAAAGAACCAGATTGATGATCATTGGATGATGAACAAATTGATGATCAGAAAGAAATCACGGCCTCTCATTCTCCCAGACATCTTAACAAATAAATGATAAATCAGCAGAAATGCTTTATATATCCCTTTCAAGTTTCAAGATCGCATATTGTAGATAAATTGGACAAGTGAATTGTATCACTTTCCAAAGAGTGATCCTATTTCCTTGTATTGCTTCAAACCTATTCTTCTATATTAACTATAGAGAAGACAATAACGACCAAAAAGAGCAAATCCTGCTACATGACATGAAAAATCATTCACCAATAAAAAGGAGACACAAGAATTCTGTTATAATCAGTTACATATATGTGAGAAGAGAATATACCTCATCCTTCTGTCCAGCCAAGGCCTTGGCCAGGACATTCACTTCAAGAACCTTCTGAGCAGCAAAAGCAAGCCATGACTTGATTTCCTTGTCCAGTTTACTTTCATTCGCCAGATCAACAGCAGTGTGCAAAAGGGAGCAAGAAGTAGAAACCACAAGTTTGTCTGCATAGTGATAAATGTAGTATTATCCTTATTTAATCATTTTCTAACATTTTAGATGTACATTTGAATTTGAAGAAAAGGTAGAAAAATACCTTTGCCAACAATTCCTTCAAGTTCTTCTAGTGTGCATAGGGAAGCAGCAAGATCATTAGCCCAGATATTCCTACCATCAACGACTCCAGCAAAAAGGTACTTTCCCTTGGGAAATTCAGCCTTGATCAAATCAAGGGTCTTAGTGCCACGAACAAAATCAAATCCATACCCAGTGACACCCTTCAAAGAGGTCAGCGTTTTGTAGGCTTCAGCAGGGACATCAGCAAAGTAGGTCTCAATGATCACATTCAAGCCAGAGAATGATGATTCCAACTCAGAGTATGCTTCAGTAAATGCTTGCAACTGGTGAGTGTCAAGATCCATCACAAGGGTGGGCTCATCAAACTGAATCAAAGAAGCACCAGCTCCCTTAAGTTCAGACACAACTTCCCTGAATAATTTAATTCATGTTAAAATAAAGCAGAGAATATTATTATTGGGTCTCAAGTTATTTGTGGGAAGGTTTAGTTCTTACTTGTAGACTGGAAGAATCTTGTCTAGGAGTGAAAGAAGAGAAAAAGTCTTCTCTACACCCTTGGCAGGCTTAGACAGGAGCAAGTATGAAACAGGTCCAATGAGGACTGGCACAGTCTCCACTCCAAGCTGATGAACATAGAAAATCAGCAAAACAGGAATTAATTAACAGAAAATATAAGAAAAGAGAAACAATCGTGCATTTCTATGAAATAATCATTAACATATTTCATTTGAATTGTAAAATTACGCCTCATAGCATATACACGGCCAGCTGCCCTTTTACATTCCATACAAGTACGGTTAATAGAGGCAATTCAGGCTGAAAAAGGATATCTCCAATAAACAGCCCATGGCTGAGAAGTGGAGAGATACAAGGGGAAAAAGAAAAGGAAACAGCATACTTGTTGTGAACACTCACCTGCTTAGCCTCATTATATTCATTGACAGCCTTGTGAGAAGCATACGTGAACTTGACATCAGGACCCAATTCAGGGACAATGTAATGGCTGCAAGTAAAAAAATGCTAGTCAATATTACAAGCTGCAGTTGATCCGAAGTTCCTGATGTTTATTAAGGTGGGTCATCACTTACTAATTGGTGTCAAACCACTTGGTCATTTCCATAGCGGGGACAGAGGCATTTCCTCTAGCCATGGAGAAGTAAACATCAAATCCAATCTCCCCTCCTTTCCAGCCATATCTAGGAGGAACCGCCCCAAGCATGGCAGTGGTGTCAAGGACCTGATCATAATAGGCAAAGGTGTTGCTAGGGATGTATTTGATGTCAGCATCAGTCATCTGCTTCCAGATGGCCGATCTGAGATCAGAAGCCACCTTCTGCAAATCTTCAGCACTGCTCTTACCATCCCAGAATGACTCCAATGCAAACTTGAGCTCTCTCTTGGGGCCCATACGGGGGTATCCAACAATATGAGATGCCATTTCACTGTTTTCACTTTGGGAGAAATCAAATTTCAGTGATTTTTTAATTCAAAACAATAATTTTAGGAATGATATGAAATGCTTCTAAGAATTTGGATACTGGTACTACAGCTTATTACACGTCAACATGGCTAAATGACGAGCTTTTAAGGCACCCTACAAGATGAGATTAATGTGAATATTTTTTTCTTCTGGAATGACATTGTATTCTATAAAATTCAGAAATACTAGGGGATACGCCTCTGCAGTAAGAGCTCCCCTGAGATAAATGCAATGTATAGAGGTATTTACCGAGAAAGATGATGTATAACTATATAATCTAGAGCATCAGAAAAGGCATGGTTTAGCATTTTCATGTGAAATTGGGTATAAAGATACAAAGTTAATGTTGCACTAATACTTGAAAGAGGCATAACTTGCAGAATAGATATATACTACAAAGGAACAATAATAAGTATTGAAGGAGATCCAAGGATAGCAAAGGAGATAGTCCACACAAGATGCCTTGGGACAAGTTTTTAAATAAAGTTAATTACATATAAATGCTCTACTAGGCTAGAAAGAAAAAATCCACACGGATGGGTAATTGTAAGATACCTGATCTGACAAGCCTAAAGTCATAACCATACATTTGTCCAATCTCCTACTGAACTAGTGAAACAAGACCTAGAAATACTAAATTTAAACAGACGAGGTAGAAAATAGCAAAGACGTTCAATTGGACAAAACTACGAACACAAAAGTGGAACTCAGTGCGCAAAGGCAAACAACCATCCAGATCAAGATCCAGATCAACGTAAAAGCGGAAAAAAGCCTTATGAACGGAGATTTAAGATAGCTCTAGTTTCGTCCAAGTTTCTCCAGCTCAGCAGCAGTATGCCACGGAGTGTCAGCCAAAAGCTTGCATTCTGTTATTTTTCCAAGGACAATGGGCGCTCAAAACTGAATCTTAGCGGTTGAAGAATATTGCATTAAGAATTGCAGATGAAATAGATATCAATGGATCTAAGCAAAACAGAAACGAGTCTTAAAGCACGACAGAAACATTAGCTCGTAAGGAGGATCTCAGCAAAATAGAAACGAATCCTTCAGGTGTTTCTTTTATTACAGAATCGTCTTCGAATACGGAAATTCAAGATAACGAGCACAGAAAAGCTGTGGCATCTCGATCTAATGAAACAGGTGGATGAATCGATCCAGTTGCAGAGAAATGAAAGCAAGGGGAGGGGTGCAGAGAGAGCTACCTTCGCGGTGATAGAGCAAGATAAGATCTGTGAGACGTTTTGTTCTGATGCAGAGAAACGGGGAAAGGCGAGGAGGCAGGAGAGAAGAATGGCCATGGAGAGGTGATATATAGTGCGAGAGTTGGAGCTGAGGTAGGAATGGTGATGGTAATGGGAAATGAGCGGTGGAGCAGGAGATGTTGGGGCCGATATTTGATTTCACAGGCCATTAGTTTAGTCAATTTGTCTGCACGGCAGGCAGATGTTTGTGGGATCACGTCATGTGTCACTTGAAGGTATTTCAAATGGTAATCCGTGCAATTCTCCGTTATCGTTTAGGGCCTAAAAGCCCATCGCATGAATACTATTCAAATAATTCATGCTAGCGTGGCGAATTTTGATTGGGTGCCCCACGTGGCATGGCTCTTTGGAAATTCTCCTCTTGCGTCGTCCAGCTTCAAACCGCTGCAACAAAGCCTCTCCTTCGAATTGAGGGAGTATATAAACTGAAATAATTCACACAAAAGAGCGCGAGAGAATCCGTTTCGATGGCGACGGTAATCGACGGGGCGGGAGGCGGAGGGACGCTGTCGGAACTGTACCAAAACGTGAGGAGAGTTCTGTTGAGGACCAGGGACGGGATGGAGCGGCTTGAGAGGCTCGAGAGCTCAACCGCCGGCGGCGGATTGGACTCTCTGGAGTTGTCAGACTCGATCAAGAGAGATATATCCCAGATCCAGTCACTCTGTGTTGAGATGGACCGCCTCTGGCGCCCCATCGTTGCAAAGCCCCAGCGCGATCTCTGGAAGAGGTACCTCTTCCAATCATCTTGATGTTCGATAAGGTAGTATTCTGTATCGTTAAATCGTGGTTGAATGTTACCTAGGAAAGAATTACATGGAAGGACTTCCAGAAATTAAGTTGACTTTACATGTAGCTGGAACTTTTGGGATATAATCATAGGAGCTTGAGGCAGGGGCTCCGTGATGGTGAAATTTCTCATTGGCATTCACTTCGAGGCTTTCATTTCCAAATCATTTTATAATGATAAAATCTAGCCGCTCTGAATTTAGGTTCCATGCCATGATCTGGCGATGTTGAGCCCCTGCAGTCATAAGATAATATCTAAGGCTTAGGGTGGTGAACTGGTGATTCGCCTAGTATTTGTGCTAGAGTATAGGTGTTCAGAATCCAAACTTATTGACCCTCGAACCCAATTTTGAATGGACATTTACAGAGAAACAACAATTAGAAATGTTCAATTATATTTGAGAAGCTAGAAAATAGTCTTGGTATTGCTATACTGTCAATCACTGGCATTCGCCCCGGAAAGTATAATGCAGCTATTGGCAATTCTAGCTGATATTAATATAGGGTTATGAGAAACTCAACCATGCCTATAGTTGAAATTTCCTTTATGTTTACACATTGTTGGCTGCAAGCGTTGTGACTTATTGACATTTAGCTGCACTACGTTTCTGCAACTGTCATACAGAAAGGTGGAACAAGTAGCAGAAGAGGCCGAGTCTTTAAAGGAATGCCTGGATAGATACTTCTCAAGGAATCAAAAGAGAATGATGGAAGTCAAGGAGAGGGCGGAGTTGCTAGGGAGAGCTGTATGTTACCATCTACATAAAAAAAATAGTCGTATATCAACGTTCACCATAAATTCTTATTTGGACTATCTGAATCTTCTAATTTTGCATTCTAGAATGGGGAAAATGCTCATGTTTTGCGGATTTTCGACGATGAAGCTCAGGCAATGCAGTCTGCTCGTAACTCCTCCCGGATGCTTGAAGAGTCTCTCCAAACTGGAATCGCCATCCTGTCAAAATATTCTGAGCAAAGGGAACGCTTGAAGGTACTTCCTAACTGGGTTTAGCATCCTTTTGCAGATTAATTTTACGCTCCCACTAATCTACATTATAAGATGTTGGTCATATAACTTGTTGACTTCTTGAAACCTCCAGCCTACTGATCATTGAAGGAAAGAATGGAAAATTATATCATAACTTATGTGTTTATGCTTGATATCATGTTTTGAAGAGGTATTACCAGAAAAAAGAATCCTTATAGATTGAATATGGGTGGAGGTTCTGGTAGAAAATGCATCAATGGTTTTTATTTTCCCTTAAGTATATAAGTTATAGTATTTTAATTTTCAGGATTCCGGTTGTGCGCTTCATTAAGATTTCAGAACCAAATCTGTGTCATTTTTTCTAACGTCTTACTTATACTGTACGGCTCCTATCTCGGTTGTAGTCCTCACTCACCACATTCTGTCGTTATATGATTCAGTTCTTCATAGATGCCTGTGAAATGAGTGAGTTATATTAACAATTTTGTCTTCTCCCAACTATAAAATCTATTAGTAGTGCTTAGTGGTTGACTCCTGAATCCTGATACCTCGGCTCCACAAATCTGAAGCGTCAGTCAAGTTAAAATGATGGATATATTTCTGATAAATGATCATGCATTTTTAGTTGATATTTCTTGGGAGAAAACTCTCGAGGGTTTTAAAATAGCGAACTACGTACTAGGGGTAAACACGGCATTGGGATTAGTACTATAGCCGATGAGGTGTTCTTTTCCTTTACTGGTACAGAAAGTGCAACGCAAGGCACTGGACGTCCTCAACACGGTGGGGCTCTCCAACTCTTTGCTGAAGCTCATCGAGAGGCGTCACCGGGTTGACATATGGATCAAATACGCGGGCATGGCAATTACTCTGATAATAGTGATATCCGTTTGGAGGTGGATCAGATGACTTGACTACATTGGGTACTAAATTAAACTTTACTTGTCTGACATCTATGCTTCCTGCAATAGACAGCCACCTGCGCTTTTTTTTGTGATCAAATCCGTGGACTAGAAAATTGGCTGCTGGGTATTCCTGTTCAACTTTTATACAAGCCAAAAGGAATTCATTTCCCCTTTGTCTGTGTTGGGAATAGGTGTTAGTACATGACCCTTTCGGGAATGGGCGACTAGTTCAACATAATTCATCCTATAGTTGGATAAGTTGAAAAGGAGTTCTGGTGTTAAGTGGGGACATGGCCTCCCTTATGGAATTTCACACCTGGAGTACATTATGTGAAAAGTGAAGCTACAGAAGGAGAAAGAAGTGACATATTCCATATATATGTATATTATGTTGAAAGATGTTCATGGTAAACGGAGTTTGTTGTTAGTTCAAAAACATTACCTAATTTTGGATATAGAGGTTATGATTTATGTAATGTTATGTTTTATGGTAAGGTATTATACTTTTTTTGTTTTATAAGTATTTATTATTATTATTATTTAATTAACTTACTTATCAATTGGGTATTTTTGTATGAATAAAGGTTAATTAACTTACTTATCAAATGCGATTGAGCAGGTACTTGACAAAACCATCACGTCTCGTGTCTATTTCCAAAAATAGAAATTTATATTTTGTTCCTTAAAATTGGATAAAATTAATAACTTGGTCTATTTTCTATATCGTGGATTAGAAAATTTTTCATTTCATGTGTTATCTAAGTAAAATTGACAGAATTTTAATGCATTTGTTAAATTGTTGGTGAATTATTGGATGTTTAAATTATAATTGTTAGTTTAAAACAATAGGGAGTAAAGTGAATTTTATTAAATATATCCACTAGTGTAGATGTGTCCTTACAGTACAGAAAAGGAAAAAAATGGACTTGTCGTGTCTTGCGTGGAGGAAAACCAGAGTGGTAGGAGAGAGAGAAGGAATCCACTAAACCGGGAGAAAGAACAAGGCTGCGGCCGCCGCTTGGATAGATTTTGGTGCACCTCACTGTGGGTTTCTAGCACGTGGTCCTCTCAATCCTCTAATTAATATCGTGACACTCACGCCTGTAGCACGTGATTTAACCATCTCCCTCGGCCACCTCATCACCTAGTTTGTTGGGTAGGACGAGGTATTCAGTCATGGAACACGGAATTTGTGGGTGTGAATTCCGCGGACAGGTATTAGATCCCAATAAAAATAAAATAATAATAATTAAAGATTTAAAAGAAATATAAATTTAAAATAAAAAATAGAATATATATTTATCTATTAAAAAAATAGGACTAAAAATAGTACAGTGGAGGACAGGAGAGTGAGAAAGGAAAGGACTATCCGCAATTGTATAGAGGACACAGTTTTTGCATTCTCTTTCCGCCTCTCCTAGACTAAGCCGATAATGTGGGACCCACACCAACCCATTTCCCACCACTCCACGCCTACACACATTTACTAAGAAAAAACCATACATTTCTATCTGGTAAAAAATGGTGGTATTTTTTATTATTTGTTTTAATTATTAATATATTTTATATTTTAATTGAAAATAAATCATAAAATTAATATTTATACTCACACTAATCCTCCCTATTTTATATTTGTAAAAATATTTATAATTTATCTTCTCTTTTTGGTAAATATAAAAAATAATTAAATATAACATTATATGTATAAGTATGGGTCGCCCTCGCCCATAGTTCATCATTATGAAGGAAGAGTCTGCCATATGATGCCTTGCCACCGACCCACTACCATCGCCTAACTTTTTAAATTATTATGGATCCCTTGAATTGAGGGGACAACAGAAATGTCCATCCATCTGCGGATTTCGAGACGCCACACATAGACACTTCACTCTGTAAAGGTTGTACATAGTGTATATATATATATATAGCAACGGGTGGATTCACCATCACCTCGTTATGAGTTTTACAGTAGCTTAGCTAAGCTGGTAAGTGGGTATGGCGGATTCTTCAAAAGGAAGAGCGAGAATTAACCAAACAGTGGGTTTCATTTTTTAAACCAAGCACACAACTCTCATTTTTTTTCCATTTTGAGTTCTGTATCATGTAGTTCACTTTTCCCAAAACTAAGCCAACCAAGTCCAAGTCCAATTCCCTGGGAATCACTTGCACCCGCCCTCTCAAGTTTGATATTGCATGATCATAATTAGTCATGAACTCGAAGGTCACAGGTATATAAGTGCAGGGTGCATTTATGAAACAGCACCAAAACTATGAGGAGCGCAATGCAATAAGCCCATTCTTCAGGGGTATTATGGAAATCCCACCACACCCACCCAGTATTCAACCTCCCATAAAACCGGGGGTCGTCCAACCGACAGTTTTTTCTCAAACTTGGGGGCGGGAAAGAATATACTAGTCGTGCTTTTTTATTTTTTTAATCAATTAAAATATACAATATATATTATGATATTTTCCAGCTAAGATATTTTCGAGCGAAAAAAATTCTGCATTTATTATTTTATTTAGTATATGAAAATGTACAACAACTTATGAGATGCTTGAATTTTGAGAAGACATTTAATTGCCTTTTTTATATTAATAATTAATAATAATAATAATAATATTTTTACTAATTTTAGATTATTTTCTGCCTAAAATTTATTATCCGTCTTTAAAAAAATATTAAAAAAAATAATTTTCCTTAATGAAAGAAGGCTGACTTCCAGACTTCTCTCCTTCTTCATGGCCCCTAGTTTTGCTCAGACCTCTCTTCCATACCTCGGTCTCCTCTCTCCCTTATTTATTCTCCCTCACCTCATCTATTTCCACTGTTCTCTATCTCTATCTCTCTCCCTGTCCCTCAGCTCTACAGCATCACCATTTACATTATCGGGTCGGTCACCGGCTCTGTTTCCGGCTTCGACGAGTTAGTTTGGTTTGGTTTCTTTCTGGTTCTGAAGGTCTCGGATCATCGGAGGACTTGTGGGGCTCTGCTTATTTGATATTTCCCACTCGGTAGAAGGAACAGCTTGGATGAGGATAGGGGCGACGTTGGTGGGTGGTAACCATAACCACATGAGCAGTAATGGTGACAGCAAGGTCGGATTCGTTAGCAATAGCAGGGTTATAAGGAAGAAGAGATTCATCAAGAGGGTGAAGGTGAAGCGGAGGTCCCTGCCGCTCCCGATGGCCCTCCAGGAGCTGTACGAAGCTTGCAGAGACATCTTCAAGGGCCCCGGGACCGTCCCGTTCCCTGAGGAGGTGCAACGGCTCTCCCGCATCCTCGGTGAGTTCAAGTTTGCATCTTTTCTTGTTCCAGTTCCTGTCGTATATTCAGCCTGTGACTTTTGCGGTCAATATGAGTTTTTTTTTTCACCGATTCTGCGGTTTACGTACCCCTTGTTTGAAGCTTGTCCTACTGCTTAGCATTATCTGGCAAAAGAATCTTGAGCCATATAAACTTCCAAAACATAAAATTCTTCAGCCGTTATTCAAAGAAAAATAATTGAGTTATACTGAAGGACGTGCCAATAATTGTAGTAGTCTTCTAGGAGCAAGCACACTGGGTATCTGTTCTACCATCAAATCAACTGGAGTGCATAGCTTCTCTTTTGGTTTGGGGTTCTCAGGCTAGAATTCATGGAAGGAGACGAGGAAAAGGGAGTTAAGGGCACGGAAGTCTCTGCAGAACTCTTTCTCCATTTATTGTCTATTAATTGCCTCTTTACCTGTCCATGGTGGAGTATGAATAGCTGGGCAATACCTTAGTACTCCACACGCTTGCTTTTTTCCAGAAAGAAAATTGCAGCAGTTTTTAGCACCATGAAAAGAAACTTGCGCATGGTTGTATCGCTGCTAATCACATTGTTGACTTGGATTGGGATCATCATGACGCGTCCCTTTTACCTGTTGTAGATAACATGAAACCTGAAGACGTGGGACTAAGCAAAGACCTACAATTCCGGACCAGAAATGGAGTGGAAGCCATCCCCCGGGTGATAAACACTACCATTTACAAGTGCAATAATTTCTCTGTGAGTCTTGTAATCTGCACTTTTATCGATAGCGATAGCAATGTTCTGTAAACATCAGAGATTGACTGAAATCATTTTGTGTTGCTTCCTTCTCTTGTGCAGATATGTATATTCTTTCTTCCTTCTGGTGGCGTGATCCCTCTCCACAACCATCCCGGGATGACTGTATTTAGTAAATTATTGTTAGGTTCAATGCACATAAAGTCGTATGATTGGGTTGATCCAACTGATTCATCGGATGCCTCTCGTCGTGGTAAGCTTTTTAAATCATTCCTTCAGTATTCATCGGATTGGTTAGGCAATATTTTTTTTTCTGATGGACTTTAGTGCATTTTCAGTGAGACTGGCGACTGTCAAAGCGGATGACGTCCTAGTAGCTCCTTGTGATTCTTCCGTGCTGTATCCCACGACAGGAGGCAACATCCATGCCATCAAGGCCCTCACAACATGCGCATTCCTTGATGTTCTTGGACCTCCTTATGCTGAGGAGGATGGACGGGACTGCTCATATTACAAGGAGCATCCCTACACCGCCTTCTCAAGTAAGTGAAGAAACCCTTCACTTGATGAATTTTCTTCTTTAAGATTTACTTTGGTATAGATATGATATTGGATCTGCAAGGTGACACCCAGTTCATTTACATTCATAGTTTACCCTCGATAGCAGTAGCTGTGAAAAAGTTTGTCGGGTCTGATGAGCTGTAGACATGTGCTAAATTTGTCTTGATGCATGGAGGCCTGCAAGTGATCTCAAATCCACCACGTCACATAGCCTTAGCCGCCCTCACTCAAATTCAAAGTTCTGAAGTAATTCTCACACAGTGATCATTGATTTAATGTCAGTTTCTTTGCGGATGCAGATGGAGAGATTGGTCAGACCGGTGTCGAGGGCAGCGGCGAATCCTATGGCTGGTTGGAAGAAATCGACGTGCCGGAGGACTCGCACATGGTCGGAGCCGAGTACCTAGGACCTCAGATTATCGAGTAATGGCTGATATCATCTTTTACCTTCACTAGCTTAGGACAATGTGGATGTGCTTTCTTCCTTCTTCTTTCTTCATGCATCTTTTTTAGTTGACCAATCACACGGGGCTCTATAGATGATATGTATCCCCTTTTCTTCCTTCAAGAAGAATGGTTATGATAGATAGTTCATAGATTTTGCCCCAAACAGCGGGTTTTCGGTTTTCCGGCAGCTAGTTTTGATTACTTTATTCAACAAGCAAAAAAGCAACCCATCTTTTTTCCACATGCTTCTCTCCAACTTCCATTGTGGGGACCGATCATCACAGGGTTTTGTATCTGTAAGATGCTTCAACTTGGCAAGTTGTTAAGTAAGGGAGGCTTTCCCGAATGAACGCAGATTACTTTAAGCTTTATATTATCAGGGCGGGGGCGGAGGCGGGGGCGGAGGCGGAGGCGGACCGTGCCGGAGGTTAGCTAATCGGACACGCGTCACAACGGTTAAGCCTGCCGGACTAACTAACTATGGATGGATGGATGGATGGAGTAGGTGTAGGTGTATGTGTAGGTGTTAGTTCTTACTTATACCTTTCAAATAATTAGGTGTAAACATGCATTATAGAATTGGAATTAATGTATTTTAAATATTTTTAGTGATTTAATTATGTATGCTTAATTTATAATTTATTTTATTTGAAATAATAAAGTATATTAATCTTATAAAGTATGAAATCACAAATTTAAAAAATAAAAATAACCATAAAATTATACCGAAATAATTACTCGTAAATTTATTGCTACTGGAGAGAGGTAAATAAACTGTCTAAACCAAATCCTAAGCCTATTTTTAATTTAATTAGTAAGAAAATCTATTTTAATTAAATCTGTTAATAACTTAATACTGAAAATTTACTAATTTTTGTTTGTCTTATTCCTTAAAAGGGACAAAAATATAAGAAAAAGGACAAAATAAAAACAGAAATTTTTGCCGGGAAAGAACACAGCGACGCGCATAAGCAGAAGTCAATATATAAATACACGCGCCAGCTTGAAGGCGCGGGCTTTTCTATTTGATCTTCGAATCGCGTTTCTCAACCCCGGATTCTGAGGAAGAGAAGTAAGGGGCAGCGATGATTAGTTCAGTTTCCGTGGTCCTCCCCGTCGTGTACCTCTTCTTCTTCTTCTTCTTCTTCTTCATGAGCATGGACTCATTCCCTACTTCTGCTGTTCTGGAAGCCCCCGCTCTCAAAGGTACGCTCTTGCTGACCAAACGGAGAACACCTTGTATATTTCCTGTTGCTGGGGCTCTCAGTAGCAGTATCCAATCCAGTCACCATGAATGGAGTTTTCGGGCGCTGTTTCTGTTGGGTTTCGTTGAGGGTGAACTTTCTGTGACCTTGCGTTCCGTGTGGTGTTAATTCGGCGTTTTAATCGTGTGCTGTTCGTAATCCTTGGGTCTTGTATGGATTATATAGTCACTCTCGGTTGTCGCTAAAGTTCTCGAGTGTCAGCCCTACCCATGATCCTATGGTCCAATGCATCCAGCAAAAAAGTTTCAACTTTGCCTTTTAATTTACATGGGGCTTATTACTCTTCTTTTGTATGTGGGAAACCTGCCTCAGTATTTTGAGATGCACGCACCTCGAGCATCTCTCTGTTTTTTAGTTTCTCCTTTAGGTTTCCTGAGTGGTTATTAAGTTTGTCCCACTGGATATTTGCATGTTCTGAAAAGGACTACTTTCTTGATCATGACTCATGAGTTTTAATCGATGGAACCACTGTGATGAAACCAGTGATGTTGATTTGAGTCAGTTTTGGAAACTTTATCTTTCCCAGATGAGCATATTTTCAGTTACAGAGAAATTTATATGCTTTTTACAGTAGTGCTGAACTTCTTCCATGCCACTTTATTCTTTCTTCCCACTGTTGACAGGTCACTACAAGTTCTTTGTTCCATTACTTGAAACACAATGTACTTACTTATGCAGGCTTGCACGTAGGGCGTCCAACTGTGGAAGTGACACCATCCCCTCTATCTGGCCCTGGCACAAAAGAAGTTTTCTCTTGTGAACGAGTCCAAATTTCTGGTAAATCGCGACTGGAACTTGGAAGCTACGCCAATGCACTTTATGTTCATGTAATTCCATCTATTTCAACTCAGGAAAGACTGCATAGTAGAATCCAAGTTTGCTTTCAGCTGTAAGTGAACACCAGTAATATTTCTTACTGTACTATTGGATTGCATTTTGTTCTTTTAGATATTCTGTGCTGCATATTGGTTCTCTTTCCTTGTAACTCATTAAAAATTTTTCCCTGACAGTAATGCCTCTCTTGGCTTGTGCCAATGTGAAAAAGAGGATTGGCAGGGTATCCACAATGGGAGCTGGAGCTCCCTCGTGTCACCTTATGAAAATGGATATCTTGATGTGAAGCTTACTAGCGAAATTTCTGATCCCATAACAGTGTCAATAGTTGAAGGTATTATTTTTTTTGTTCAATAAAGTCATTGATCATGATGCCCCATATGCACTATTGACTTTATAGTATTCTCTTGTATTATTCTAACACCTGCTACACATTTTTGTGCAGAACCTCAACAATGGCGCTTTATTTGTCTAGGGATGGGATTTCTACTATTATTACTTGCTCCAATTGTCAGCAGTTGGATTCTATTTTATTACACCAGTTCAATGGCAATAGGGGTTATGCTTGTTGTTATTGCCCTTCTATTACAGGTAGATTGTGCTATTTGAAAAAGATATTTTTTGGTAGAGAAATTTATTTATTATCTTGTTTAATGGTTGCCTGTATACCTCCTTTGTTCGAGGTTCTTCTTTGATTTATTCGTGTGCAGCATTACTCTGTTGCAGGCTGAATATGTGTGCTCTGGAAGAACTTTTCTTCTCAAAGAAATGTAGCTCATTAGTGTTCTGCATAGCTTATACCATTTTATTTCATTTCTCTTCAGGGAATGAAGCTATTGCCAACGGGAGGAAGGAATGTCTTCGATGTTTCCTTTTGTGGATCAATTGTGAGTATCTTCATCAATGTAACTTCTATAAGGTTCTTGCTTTTTTATGTAGCATCCCATAATGGATTAAGTATCTCACAGCTTGGAGCTGGATCTTTTCTAATGGATCAATTCTCGATGATGGTGAGTGCTCTCCTTATCAATTTTGGGCTGAGGGAGGAGATGCATAATTGGGTGAGCCCTTTCTGGTAGTGTTTGATATATTGATGGATTATTTTATTGTCTTGATCATAGTTATGTAAAGCTTCTGTATTGATTGTTTAGTCTTAGATGTGGTTTTCTTTCTTACTTTCAGAAATTTAAGCTTGTAGAAGATGAATTAATTAGAGCTACAGTTATTTACTCTGCAGTTGCTTTGCAGGTCTTGCTGTTCTTGCTGGTTGGAGCAATAATTTCTGGGGCTGCTTTGGGTTATTGGATAGTAGGAGAGTTTGTTATATCAGAAGATGGGAGTGTTGATGTAGGCATAGCACAATTTCTAAAATGGGCCATGAGCACTCTTGCTGCTTTTCTCATTTTGCAGGTTTCCACTCCATTATATTGCTCCAGCTTGTTATTTGGGCTTTGTCTATTATATTGGTTGTAGCCAGTATATGTTGGATAGATTTAACTCCAAAACTCCTTTGGCAGAGCACAGTGGACACTCCTTTGGCATTGGGAGCTTTGTTCCTTTGTTCCAGTGTATGCTTTCTCATTTCTCCATCAATTTGGCGCCTGACAGGGGCTAGAGGGTAAGTTAAGCAGGATCTTCCTTTGCCCTCAGATCTTTCCTATGTAGTTTTCCCATATGTCCGTGCTCCAAAAACATCAACTTGGATTCTATAAGTCAGATCAGTATGTCTGGCATTGTTAAGCAGGTGTGGGTCATCCTCTCTGAATTGGAGGGCTCCAGCACAGTGGTCACAACGAACTACTAATCGGCCTAGCCATGCTGAATTTCTTGCTAGGACTCCGGCAATGGGAACCCAGAGTGAGCTGTGGAATAGACAGACTAGATGTGCAGCTTGGTTGGATTCAAATGTGAAGGGTAATTCCTTGTCTTAATGTTTGTTATGAATGCTTCATGGCAGTTTCTCATGTAACTGTGATTCCCATCTAATTGAAGAATCCGGTAATTTACGGATCATTTTTGCTAAGCTTTGGAAGGTGCTGAAGCAATATAAAGAATTCATATCAGATCTGTCACACAGATTTCACGCACCGTCTTCCACTTTCTCTGCAAGATGATCTCTGCTAAGAGATGCCCTGATAATAGTTTTCCTTGTGTATCATGCAGGTGTCGTGTCATCTACCGCTGGAGCAAGGAGACGTGGCCAGGACTACTACTCAGTCTTTCACAAGACCCTGAATAGGAAGTTCTCCGAACAAGAGTGGAAAGATTCAAAGACCCATTGGACAAGGCAGGCTGTGTCAACCATGATTGCATCTCCGGAGTTCTCAGATTGGGTCATCGACCATGCAGACAGAATTAGGGTCGTGTCAAGTGATAGCCCAGATGAAGCTTGTAGTGAATCGGGTTCCTCTGAAGAGGTCACCACCAGGCGCGGCAGCATATTTAGTCGGTTTAGCGTATGGTAGTTTGTCTTAATATAGGACCCTTAACTGTTTATTGAGCAAAAAAAAAAAAAAGAGAACCCTTAACATTAGAACCGCTTGTGGAGCAGTCTTTACCATCTTTTTCCTTTGCAATACTAACATTTACAATAGTCATGGACGCCTTGGAAATGGGGGAGATTTAGGACAGCTGAGGCATTTGTCTATGTACAGAGTGTTATTAGCCATAATGGGATACCATATGATCTCTGAGAATTATATGATTTTGTCAATGGCGGATCAATAAATAGAAAAAAATTCCAAATTTGGCAAATGACTTGCAGAGTGAGTTAACCTTGATGCAGCTAAAGGTACATAATAAAGGTACAAAGGCTAAGATTGCTATGTAGTACAGGCTGTTGGAGACATTCTTGTCTTTCATTCTTTTTCTTATGTTTGCCCCCAGCCAAGATTTTGTTGATTCCAAGTAAGAATGAATTTCCTTCAGAAGAAGAGGGACTCTATAGCAACAGCAGAGTGAGAGATAGGAAAACAAATGAAGGAGGCCCCTGTTATACAGACTGAGTTTGGACAAGCACAAGGAATTCAAAGTGCAGGTCTGTAAAATTGTCATTTTATTTGATCAGGAGGGAGATGACAGATCAGCATCATTGGGTTTCTCCTCTCTACTGTCATTTGATCAGGAGGAATTCAAAGTTCATGTACCTCTTCAACGGGCTGTCTCTTTGGCAGCAGACTCTGAGAAGCCATTGCCATGTCGACCGGCATCATTGGGTTTCTCCTCAATCTTCACCCTATCTTAGCCTCTCCATTGACTAAAGTATCTCCCTTGGTGGAGTTACTACTTACTTCCCTTGTGCTGCTCCTCTTAACCTTCTCTTTATTCACGTAAACCCGATCCTTGGCAGGGCTTGTTGCTTTCCTGACAGACCTCTTCTTCAGCAGCTTAGTTTGCTCAGTTGAACTGCTTTTAGGGGAGGCCATGCTTCCTTCTGAAGACTCGGGCTCATCCTTCAATCGGATCACAACCTTCTTAGGTCCATCCAAGTCAGATGATTCTGCAGATGTGGAAGCATCTTCAGAACCATTAACCAGCTGCTCTGTGTTAGCATTCTCTGGTTTGGAATCAGGCATTAGTGCTCGGCGGCTCAGCCGCAGTTGACCTTTGTCATTCACCTGGCAATGGACAAATGATCTTTTAGTGACACGTGAACAAGATAACAGCAACCAAATTACCAATGAGAGGAATTCTGGAATCCATGTTAAGGGGCATTTTGAACAAAGACATCAAAATCCAACTAGGACAATGGAGTTTATTAGACTAAAAAATGATAAAAGACATTCCAAGTGGCTTGAGATTTTTTCTCTCCCAATTTCCATCTATGATTTTCAACTTCTCACTTTGCATCATTGAAGATCTCCAGGTTTGGCCCAAACAAAAAAGAATTGTCCACAACTGTAACACTCTACAATTATGGATATAACATACCTCAATAAGTTTTACGTCAATAAGATCTCCAACTTTAAAAGCCTGCACCAGTGTAACAAATGTGAAAACAACACAAACATTACTTGAATTTTTGGGAAATGACAGTAGAGAGGAAAGATGGCCATACATCTTCTGCCTTAGGAAGCCAACTTGAACTTAACTCACTGATATGGCACAAACCCTGAGAAACAATTGCACAACCATAAATTCAACACACACCACCATATGTAGTTATAAAGTGTAAATTGTAGTTTATAGGGGTGGATGATGATCCAAGTCTCTGGGATATTTTATATGGAACATAAATCACGCTGGCAGGAAACTCCAGCGACTTTCATAGTTCTAAACACAATTTTATTCCATGTAATGGCTTCGTTCTTTCAGACATGTACCTCTCTACCAGGTGCTATCTCAACAAAAACTCCATAGGGAGCTATTGATTTAATCTGACAGTTCCTGACAAGGAATCAACCAAAAAATAAGAGCGTACAAGAAAATTGATAAAAAATGTAAAACAATGTCATGCTATACACAAATTTCTGGCATGGTGCAACTAAGAAACAGTACATTTTCTGCAAATCACAAGTGGGAAAAGTGTTTATACATTTTCTATGGAAGTAATTGTGGCTAGTTATGCATCATCTTATTGAAAACTGATAGATTATATGTCCCCAATTTAAACATTTAATTTCCAGTTAAAGAATAAGAACAGGGTACATCTAATTTTGAAGGGTGAGTACTATGAAAGGGGAATCATTTGGTAAAGTAAGTACCTATAAATATCACCAATGGTTGGAACCATTGTGAGATTAGTGATAATGGCCTTAGTTTTCTCGAGACTAGATAAATCTTTGGCAGTAATCTTCACCTGAAGTGAAAACATGGAGACAGACATTAGCTGTGACCATATTGTCACTTTCATTGAATATTAAGTGCTTATCAGCCTTACTATTCCATTATCCTCGGTATCAATGGACTCTACACCAGTCTCTTCAATTATACTCTTCACCTTCTTTCCACCAGTACCAATAATCAAATTGATTTTCTCTGGTTGGACCTTCATACAGTACAGAGCATAGAGGGTTTTTATTATATGCAGATAGATAAACCAAATAACAAAATCGAGATAATGGGAAAGCACCTTCATCACAAGAATAAGTGGAGCATATTTTGAGAGACTTTTTGAAGGGGGAGGGGAGCAGTTCAACATTTCCCCTGAATATATAAACATATATATGATGTTTATCTGGAGGAATTGCAACATTCTACAATAATAGATGCACCAACTAATAGCCAAATCCCTTTAAATTAGGAAAAAACAACATTAAATTTTCAGATATTAGAGGGACAAGAATTTCATATTAAGTAGCAATGAATATAATGAGACACTTCAAGAAAGCAGTATAACCAACAGGAAATCCAATTTTTTTATCAACACGCCTTTCATTTATTTCAGGAAAAAAACTCATGAATTCTCCAAATCCTGATTTTCATATCATTGAGTAACATGACTCCACTAACATAATAGAACGCAAGAGATTCATTTACCAAGAATAAGCTTCCGTCCATCTTTTGCTTGTAGAAGTGCCTTCCTCATGATCGGTAATGTAATCCCTCCCACCTAGTCAAGATTAAGAGGAAAGTGAGATGCATCAATGGAGTAAATCGATCTGTGATGCAAGAAATCTGTAAAGGTATATCTAGCTCCAAAGCAGAGAGCCAATCTTCAGCACTTAAGTATTGAGAATCTAGATCTCCGAGGGAAAAAATAATGGGGATAATCAAAGGTATCTCATGGTTTTATTAAAAAAACAGCATATGACATAAAGAAGTGGGAATAATAGAAGCTGGAGCTCCAAAAGGTGGAGCTTACATAAAGTAAGTAGCAAGATTGATTCATCATGTAAATACCTTTATATCCATCTGAAATGCTGTTATCCCGTCTTCATTTCCAGCTACCTAAGGCATGGAAATCATATACTGGTAAACTTAATCCTTTTATTTCAACATCATTTTACAGAAGAGAGGAACTTTCTAGAGAAAATTAATATATCACCAAGATATTACTTTGAAATCCATATCCCCAGATGCATCTTCCGATCCAGTGATATCAGAAAGAATTAGAGGAGAGCCATCTCCCCCAAATTCTTGTGTATCCAGTACCATTCCCATTGCTATACCAACAATTGGGCTTTTGATAGGAACACCAGCATCTTGTAAGGCCAAACATCCCCCACACACAGATGCCATGCTGTCATACCATAAACGGCTATCAGTATACAGGAACTGATAACTAGATGTATCATCCTAAAATCCTTCATCAGATATAACAAATCACTGAGCATAACAAAAATATGGTTATTTTCATCCAACTTTTCACATTATTATAATTAAAATATTGAATAAGAGAAGAGAACACAGGTCCATCATGATCGAACTAGCAGGAATCCACCTTGAGGAGCCATTGCTCTCAGTAATGGTACTCTCAACACGGATTGTATAAGGGAAATCATCTTCAGAAGGTAAAGTCGGTTCAAGAGCTCTCTCAGCGAGCATGCCATGTCCAATTTCTCTTCTGCTAGGTGCTCCTATTCGCCCAACTTCCCCAACAGATGAAGGAGGGAATGTGTACTAAAACATTGAAATAGATATCATAAAGTTTTTTAGCATACAAAGGTCAATTAAAATATACCAGGTCGCACAATTGACAGGCATAGCATGTTTTACTCTCTTCTGGAGAATCATCGTGCAGAAAATATTGCACATATCCAAACTCAATTTTAAATATCTAGAATACATCAAATGAAACATTTGATTACTTTTTGAAGATTGGCTTTATTGACAATTATAGTTAGACCTTATGCAAGCTCTCCTAAGCAAGAGAACATGCTTGCATCTTTTGGATATTAACTTAGTATTATCAGTTCAGTTCCTCTGTACAAACAACCAACAAAAATAAGAGAAGAAGCTATGTACACACCTGAAGATAAAATCTCTTCCACTCATCACCAACCTCAAGACTATCAATTCTTTGAGCCATTTGCTTATCGCCAAGGGTAACCACAGCCAATGACTAGGAACACAAAATTGAAGGTAAAGAACACCTCTTGATCTAAAAATTTCAGCTACGCAACACAAATTAATATACATTTTTTTCTACATAGGGCCTCAATAATAAATGGTAAAATTGAAGCTGCTGTCTAACAGATGGATTTCTTTTAATGTACAGAAAATAAGAGGGAAATGTACATAAAATAAGTTGTCAATAGAATGCATTTTCTATTACGTCTACATTCTATATTCAAAATTATTTTTTTAATATTTTCTATTGTTCAATTGAACAAATAACATTCAATATGGTTTGGATGATGTGCATGGAAGAAAAAAAAAAACAAAGTAGGCTGGAGAAACAGCTATAGCCAAAAAATGACAATTCAATGAGAAAGAAGATTGCCTGAACATATAATTTACATCATACCTCAAGTTGTTAGCATAGTAAATTAAAGGCATTCAAGTTATGATATTGTAGTAGCAGAACAGTAACTCGGAGATTACTACAACAGAGAAGAGTCTAAACCTGTGTCTCGCCACGTGTAAAAAGGGCACTGCCATGTGCTCGAGGAAGTAATCCACACCTTGAGTTAATTGGACGTATTTCATCTGGGGTTCGTCCATCACTTCTTTTCCCCCCCTGTATCAAGTCAATTAAATAAAGGACATAAAACCTACATTGTAAGCACAATCAATGACAATGCACTTTCCAAGATAATCATGCTATCTAATTTAAGGAAACTTGAGAAGTTGTCATTAAAAATGAGGAAACATTACGCCGCCCCCCCCCCCCCCCCCCCCCCCCACCACCACCACTTTTTGAGAGTTAAATAAGCACCAAGAAGATTATTGGGATCATATATAGAAGGGGCAGAACTGCACTAAAATTTCATGTGCATGATAATAATCATGAGGAATATTTATATCAATTATGATTCTAACTTTCATATAATCATCACCATCAACTTCTAATAAATTTCAGTCTCCAAGGACGCTTTCTACACAGAAAATAACAAAGATGCTCCATCAACAATCCAAAGAAAACTCCATTCTGAAAAATAGGTGTACCTCCACAATACGTCTTCGAAGGAACTTGGAGGAGACTTCCTTGAAAACAAGTTTCACATCCACCTCAGAAAAGAGCTAAACAGATAGAAGTTAGGGCAAAGGTAAACAAGTTCTGCAGTAACACTGAAAAGAGTCCGGCAAGAATGCATCCATTAAGAATATAACCATCATCTGCATGAGATAAGAGCTAGACCTCGAAAGTTTCTAGCACAAGAAAGACTATATTAAGTTGTTTAAGAAGATAAAATGCAGAAAGCAGCACTACTTAAAAGAGACAATAACTTCTGTTAGTTGTCTTAGGAAGAGCAGATAGTTCACATCAATCAGGTGAGTTTGGTAGTGCACAAACCCAAGTTCCTTAGATTATTAAACACTTTTTTTGTTATAAACATACCCTTGAGAGATCGAGGATGATTTGATTCCTATTTCCTACTCATTTTTCTATCATGCAAAAAGCATAGAAAAGAGGATGTCTTTGCGTCATTGGTTCATGACAAGGAAACTTCACAATGCAACCAATATGAGATGTGCTTTTCTCAGGATTACAAAGGCATATCCACATATCTAGTAAGGGCAGAAAGTCCCTATTATAAGAGAATCCATTCAATTCTCTTGATGGTTGCTATGAAAATAAATCCCTTGGAAGAGTGCAAGATGATTGCAATTAGAAAAGGCAAGGCAAGTCAAAGGGCAAATATTCTCTGAAGCACTATTGGAAACTAGATGACTAATTAGACAGCAATTTAAAATGAAAAGTAAACCAAGGAAAAACAGAGTATAGAGCATTACCAAGGGAACTGGCTTTCTAGGCATTGGCTTGATATGAACATCACCTTCATCAACTTCCCCATCCACGACCACTTCTTCATCCTCATCTTCATCCTCAACTGCATCAGGCACTGTTTCAGCCGTAATGAAATTCACATCTTTAGCAACATATCCTTTTTCTGTAAGTATCGTCAAAATCCTATCTTCCAAAGATGTCAAAGCCTTTCTTCTAGGTATTTTTTGTTTGATTTGCAGAACTTTCACCAATTCGTCACCAGCAATTTCCTTATAAAACAAATCAAATAGGACGTTTTCAGACATCAAATATAAAAGGGGAAGGATAATATATACAGATAAAAGATGCATGAAAAGGTGAAAATGATCATTAGCACTCAAGTAGAATGGTGAATGTGGCTAATCCAAGAGCAAGAAGCAAAAAATATGATGCATAGATTTGTCCTTGCACAAGCACATGATCTAAATAAAATAGAAAAGGCTTCCTATTTTCATTATGCATGAAAAAAAAATACTTCTTGTTCTCACAAATTTTCTCCCAGTATCACGCCAGTGAGACAAGGGAATAAGATAACATCAATTATATTCATTTATATAAAATTGTAGGGGGAAAGTAAGTTGTACTAGTAAATCAAGTGATCACACCTCCACATGTTTATATAACTCTGGCGGTGGTAATTTTACAGCATCAACAATCTTTGGTTTTCCACACTTCTTGACCAATGCATCCACCTCCTTGCAGATTGCTCGCACTGCTTCCTATTTTGAAAAAAAAATCGATAGGCAAAAACGAACTTCTCAGAGGTTTTCTTTTCCATGACAGGAATGATATATAAACATCATAAATTAAAGATCAACCTGTCCAACTTCTACTGCATGCAGCAATTTCTCCTCTGGCAAAAAGTTACAGTAACCCTGCAATTTAAAATGATTAAAGTTATTGGGGAGGAGCATAGTGAGAGTTTAAAGATTAGGAGAGCAATGGCAATCAGTAAAGAAGAAAACATTCATTGTTCACACCCAGAGCACTTTATTTGATGTAAATGCTCATAAAGTTTATCACAGAGAAGCTCTACAGAATGAAAAATGTTTGATATAATTAATGAAAAGCAAGTGATTGTGACAAAGTATCCAAATATTCATGTAGTATACAATTATTTACATACATTTATTCATCACATGCCAGATACTAGTAGTGATTAGATAACAATCATGGTGCAGTGTGCATAAATAGCAAATAAAATCTCCACGCTTTGAAGAACTAAACAGGAGGATTTAAAGTTGACCTCTATCATCAATATTGCTGAATCAGTTCCTGCAAGCACCAGATCCAAATCTGAGTTTTCCATCTCCTTCATCGTAGGATTCACAATAAATTTATCTCCAATGAGTCCAACTCGAACTCCAGCGATTGTTTTTGTGTTTGGCACTTCCGAAAGGGCTCTGTAGCATTCAATAACTTAATTAATTTAAAGAAGTTCTCACATGGAAGGGTATCTTCTCTTCCTTCTTAAATAGGAATCATGAAGTATGCAAACTTACATTGCTATTCCAGCTGCTGTGACTGCCAAACAATCAGGAGAGTGCAAACCATCATAACTTAAAACCTGGTTTTATCAAGCTTAGAAAAGGTAAATAGAAAACTCTAGTCTTGAATACTATAAACAAAGGTTGATCAATAACTCGTGATAAAATATAGTTGTAAGATAGGTTAATTAAACAGCCACAAGAAAACAAAGAGGGCAATTATTGACTATGCACATTAAGAACCATACCCATGATAAAACTTGAGTTTCGTGGTAGAATCCCTTCAACATCGTTGGGCGTAGAGGTCTATCTATCAATCTACAAATAAGAACCTACAAGTAAAGAGCACGCTTACAGAAGACACAGACAAATGTTCATAAAATAAGAAGGAAAACAATATTTATATGCACAAATTTAATATTATGATATGGTCAGTTTTCCAAGTAAAACATAGAGAACTTCCTACAATGAATTATCTTGTTTCTCTCCATTTCATGTTTAAATTTTGATGATGCATTTACAGAGACTTTGGGCTATGTGGCTTCATGCCCTGAAATAAAGTGCTTGCTTTAAGTTGAGAAAACAATCACAGAAAATTAAATTTAGATATTAAACTTCATATATTAACTTTCAGTGTAGAATCTTAATAATTGATATAATAGTATGATTTCCAAGTACTAATTCTCATGTACTTGCAAAATTTTAAATTCCCGTCTAAATTTTTAAATTTTGGTGTAATGCCTAGCTCCTCAAATTTTAATGAAATTTTGAAAAAATTAATCAATTAGTAAAGGAATAAAATTCCAATTGCACCAAACATGAAAGGCGCATGCTTGAGAGCATATGAAAAAATACATATAATTGAGTGACAGGAAAAACCATTACCTCATGATCTTTAGTCCTTCCTTCTCGCTTGAAAAATCCTCCACTGAAATTGCAAGGAGGGAAAGACAATAGATTATTCTGTAAAAGTGTTACTTATGCCAGTTTCTGCAATAAGAAATGAGGTTTCTACCACAAACCTAGTTCGTCCAGCCGCAGAAAACCGCTCTTGATAATTAACAGAAAGAGGGAAAAAATCAGAAGGCTCACTCGGAACATCTGATAAGCAAACTGAGGTAAACACAATCTGCCAATAGAAAAAACACATAGGCACAAATACATTAACTCTATGTCCATAACAATCTAGACATCTAAAATGAAGCAGGCATCCACAAAGAAAATGATGTTATAGTATAGAAAATTAGATATAAGACCCATGTAGGCCAAGCATAGAATTGGAACTGTTGATTGTTGAAAAAGAATACAGTAGAAAAAAATTCATTTGTTTTACTAATTAAGAGCAATAGAGAACTCCTCACAGTTTGACTCATACATCCATGTGTAGAGGCCAGTGCATATTAATTGATAAGGAGAATTGGGTTCTGGATATCAAGCTCCCCTAGATTACATTCTAGAACTTAAACCGTGCAATACACTTCATGACCATCCAAGACGCCCAACACTCAACTTTGTGTTATCATCATTACATGATACCACCATTCCTAAATCTGACAATGAATGGATGGCATCCGTTTGGAAACTGTTCATATCCTAAGTTTTATGTATCAGTCAGAGGTCATCAGAATAAAGCCATTAAGATGTTAAATTACTTCAGAAGAATCACAGGACATATCAAAGAATCAGATATTAGTCAATTTTCATGGCATATGCAGTAGAAAAGGGAATAAACAAGGAGCATAATTTGTAGAGGAATTTCAGGATTTGACTCTGATGTGGTCAAGGCTAAAAAAGTATGTTATGGAAAAATTATTGCAATAAGAGTCACTATTAAAACACATTGGTATTTCCATAATTAGACCTGTAGCTATGACAAGAATATACATCCAGCCCTATCAATAAAAAGAATTACAAGGTGTTCTAGTTCAAAATTGGGACTTACAGTTTCGCCATCAGTCACAGTAACAGCCCCACTGGCTTGCCTCCCCATATGTCCTGTCTCGACTAAAATCTGCAGACAATTGTAATGCAACATGATAAGCTCCGAGGTGCCAACTTTGGGGAAAGCCACTGCAATTTAGCTAATACCAACATTCAGATATGAAAACCGAAATGATTGTTGTGCAACAGCTCGATTACAGAAAGAATTAGAACAGGTTCTAGCTAATACTATCTTAGTCAATACATACATTAAACAAGCTCTGGTGCGAATACGCATAAAAATTCAAAGATAAAATAACAGCAGTCTCCAACCAATGTAAACCAGACAGACGGAGCGATGCACCCGTGCTTGAAATGAGACGGGACAAACAGGGGCCAGGGTAGCTCTCGGCATTCGTTAGTCAAGAGAGAAATGGAAGTAAGCTATCTTTCATACCATAAACCCGTAAAAAGTTAAACAGCGAAGCTCGATGAGAAAAAACTGAACGGAATGGCGAAATAAGAGGCTCACATGTCTGTCTCCGAAGGGAATTTTAACAGTGAATGGCTGCAGAAACCCCGAACTTGGACCCTCGGCGAGGTTGGAATCTGCGCCACCATCTTCAGCCAAAGCTCGAATACTGTACCGCTTCGAAAAATTGCTCCTCCAGGAGAGCAGGGATAATGGCTGAAACCTGAACCTCCGGGGCCAAAGAGAGCGGGAAGGGGGCGAAACTTTGCGGCCATTGTCGGAGCTGGGAAATGGATGATGAATCGAATGGTACTTGCTGCGGATGTTGCTAGGGTTTAATAGCATCTCTGTGAAGCTGCCGATGGCGGAGTTCGTCGTGAAGTGTAGGATGGAAGGGGAGGGAGCAGAGCAAGTAGAGTGAACAAAGGGAAAGAACTTTATCCGTTCCCTGTGTGGCGCGGCACAGTGGGGTACACACCAAACTCGCAAAAGTTGAGGGAGAAATTTTACTACGATCCCTAAAGTTTATAGTTTTCCAAGAATAACCCCAAATTATGTATACTCATCCCATCTTACCGCAAATTTGTTAGAAATTCATAATAATTCCCATGTTTTTTTATTGATTAATTTAGGGCATGACCGCCATTTTATTCCCATGTCTTCTTCCACTGTTATTGTACCAGTTTAGGAGAAGCTTCAAATTGAAATAACTGCACCACCACCCCTGCTTTGTTTTCCCTCCAAGAGAACTTTGCCACCTTGCCAGGAAGTTTCCTAGGGCTCCCTTGTCAGTTTGTTTTGGAGTTGGCCCTTTTGAATTCAAACCTCACCTGGCCTGATCATGATATATCATAGTGCAACTTTAGAGCAAGATTGTGGTTCAAGCCTTGAAATTCACTCACCCCCAAGAAATGGATTGCTTAACCTCCCCGACACTCTTACTAGCCTCGTTCAAGAACATTCGGACAAAACTGCAAGGTGGCTCTGCCATTTTCGCGCCTGATCTTCATTCATCTTTGTCATGTTGTATCTATCCCTTTGCTGCATTTATCCTATAATCACTGCATCAAAACTTGATATACCAGAGAAAGAGATATATACATTCATAATCCATTGCCCTCCATTAAAATCTTCACGACATGGGCAATCCAACCCCAACTAAAGTCTCCTTGTTCTTGAATCTGTACTTCGTCATCTTCCTTCTCCTCTACCTCAAAACCAGACTCATCTCACAACCCGGGTCGAGTATCCTTGTCACTGGACCATCGCGAGCCCACATCGAGCTGCTGCCCGTCCAGGACCCGCAAGGCTGCTCCACCATCCACGACCTCCCGGACCATAAGTCCAAGTGCTCGTACGTCAGATCCGACCCGGGCTGCAGGCACAAGGGCTATATCAACTATCTCGAGATCTTCTACTGTACCCTCGGGACTTGGCCGTTCCTCGGCCACGCCGGCCTCTTCCTATGGCTCATTGTACTGTTCTACCTGCTCGGAAACACTGCGGCCGACTACTTCTGCCCGTCCCTCGAGAGCCTATCGAAGATCATGAGGCTATCACCGACCATAGCTGGAGTCACCCTCCTGTCCCTCGGAAACGGCGCGCCGGACGTCTTCGCCAGCATCATCTCCTTTACCAGGACCGGAAACGGCAACGTGGGGCTCAACAGCGTCCTAGGAGGGGCGTTTTTCGTGTCCAGCGTGGTGGTCGGAGTGATCAGCATGTCGATCGGGCCGCGCCGGATCGCGGTGGAGAGGCGGAGCTTCATGAGGGACCTCCTCTTCTTCCTCTTCACTCTCCTGTCCCTCCTGTTGATCGTCTACATGAAGTGGATCGGCCTACTGGGCTCCATATGCTTCGTCTCCATTTACTTCATCTACGTATGCACCGTCTCGGCCATGCATCTACTCCAAGGAAGCCGCCGGAGGAAGCCGAATCCCATACCGGTGGATCAAAGCTATCACGACGATATGGGCATTCCTCTACTAGGCTACATCGAAGAAGACGAAAAGTCCGTGGACGTCCTGGTCGACGACGGCTTGCACCTCCAGGAAAGTTGGCAGGTACTGAAATTTATCACTCTCAGTGATATAATTAAATTTAAGTTCTTATTAATTTTTCGATATGGGTTCATATGTAGGGACTTGACTCATCGATTAAGACCAGCTTGGTCCAGTTGCTGCAACTGTTGGAGCTGCCCCTCCAGCTCCCGCGGCGACTGACAATCCCGGTGGGGAGTGAGGAGCGATGGTCCAAGCCCTATGCGGTGATCTCGATAACCCTAGCGCCGGTGCTGCTAGCCGCTCTCTGCAACACCCAGAGGGACCACGTCGGGTTCAAGGACGGCTCAGTCACGTACCTGACGTCCGGGCTGATCGGGATTGTGCTAGGAAACATCGCATACGCGACAACCAAGGGCTCGGACCCTCCCAAGACCGGCCGGTCACTATGGCTCTCCGCCGGCTTCTTGATGTCGGTCGCATGGACCTACATAATAGCCGAGGAGCTCCTCTCGCTGCTGATCTCCGTCGGGATCGTCCTCGGCATTAGCTCATCGGTCCTCGGCCTGACCGTCCTAGCCTGGGGCAACTCACTGGGGGACCTGATAGCAAACACGGCCATGGCGGTCCATGGCGGCCCCGACGGGGCCCAGATCGCGATCTCGGGCTGCTACGCCGGACCCATGTTCAATGCCCTGATCGGCCTCGGGCTACCGCTCACGTTCGAGTCCTGGTCAAAGTACCCATCGCAGTATGAGATCCCACGTGATGAGTCCGTATATGAGATGCTGGGGTTCTTCATCGGCAGCTTGCTGTGGGCGCTTGTGGTGGTGCCCCGGAATGGTATGAGACCGGACCGGTTTCTTGGGGTCGGTCTCCTGGCCATCTATTTCTGCTTCCTGTCACTTAGGTTGGCTAGGACCACGGGTCTCCTGGAGGTCCTGCGGTAGTAGGCATATTGCAATTTCTAGAGCTTGGATATCGTATGTTAATTAAATTAATATGTCGCATTCAAGCTTCTGTCCTCCCTATAAATTTTTTTAATTATCAGAAATAAAATATAATATATTATCAAGAAATAATAGTTTGAAAGTATTAAAGAATTAATAAGGATGATCCTATACCCATATCAAATGGTTACGGAGTAATGATGTGGTTGGTCCATTACGGGTAGCACGGATGTGCTAATTATCGGGTACAACCCGAATTCGTCATCGGGTCTGCCCGCAGGAAAAGGCCTCTCCTGCTTTTCTTTCACAGTCGATGATGATAACTCCTCGTGGGCCCTGGCAAGGCCAGTGCTCACTGGGGCGCCATGATTGGCGATTAAACCGAAGCTCTCCGTGAATTTATTCGATTGAGCTGCACTGCAATCTCTTCCTGTGTTTTTTTTTTGTTTTTCTGGTTCTCCGACGACCATGAATTATGTAGCTTCGACAATGGCTCTGTCGTCAGCTAGTCTGGCCGCAATTTCTCCACCGAGATTATGCAACGTGAATAGCACGACTAGCTTTAGATTTCGGTGCAAACAGAGAGAAGAGGCGGCAAAGAGATTGCACGCTACCTCCCGCAATGGCCACATTTCTTACTCCGCCTCCGATGGGGTAAGCCCCCCTTTCTCCTTATTCTTTTACGAGTGATTTTAGGGTTCTATTGTCTGCATACTGCTGGGTAAAGTTTTCATCAATTTTTCGTCTTTGGGCGACGAGAGACTTGAATTATTAGAAAACAATCTCCAACCATGCACATTGAGTTCATTTCTGTACTTTTTCTGGCCAAATTGTGTCTCACAGGGTGAAGCAATCTGGTAACATTTACTGGTACATATACGAGTTCTGCTTTAATTGAAATGCCTTCAATGGCCATATTCTTTCGGAGTATTTCAGATGTTAATTTGTAATTCGTTGGCAGTGTTTGTAACTGTATGTATTCAGATGGGGGTGTGGGAAGAAGGACCCTTTTAGTTGCTAATGTTATACCTACGCTTTCTGTGGCAATTTTCGTTCGGAACTTTCATTGGCAAAAATTCTTCTTTTCATGGTATCATTTTATGTCTGTTACAGGCAAAACTGGACACTTTGGATGAATTTATCTGTGCAGTGCTCAGCACTGATCCTGGCTTTAGTATGGTTTATTTGGCTGCTTTAGAGATCCTACTTAGCCTGTCAATAAACTGATATTAGCTGGATTTCTTCATTGAGTGAAAGGACTGGGACCTTTATTATTTTCCTTTTAGATTCTTTAACAAAGAGCATTCTTGGTCTGGATGTAGGCTGAATCGAGGGCTGTGGGTGACTCCCATAGGCAAAGAAGCAGCCTTGAGGCTCTCTTCTGCTATGACAAGCCTATACCAGAAGAGAGAATTGAGAAACCAGTTGGTCTTTCATTGGCAGCAAAAGCAATCGGTAATAACCCCAGGTGCAACGATTGCGAAGCTAAAGGGGCGGTACTTTGCGCCACATGTTCTGGCTCTGGCTTGTATGTTGACTCAATTATGGAGAGCCAAGGGATCATTGTCAAAGTCCGCTGTCTAGGTAGCGAGCTTTCAAATCTCCACACTATCTATATTTTTATCTGGGTCCATCTTAAAATAGGAATGGGGAAAATATTTTGACCAGATGACTTGTTATATTGAAGATGATATTGCTTTTTTCCTTTTAAATTTCCATGTTTCTGTACCTGATTCACCCATATGATGCTGCACCAATCTAAAGCATTCAGCTTAGAGAGCAAAGGCCATGCTGTCCACTGTATTTTTAATATACATGTTGATTTCTTTCCAATTCTTTTCTGGGGAAGCTAATGCAGTGTTAATACAACTACTTTCCCCCTTCTTTTTTCATAAGTTTGACGTATATTCCAGCCTAATCTCTGTGTGTCAGATTTACCCAAGTTATTCATCTCATCTGATTCATCCACTGACATGATGATTGCCTTTGCATTGCTTGTGTCCCTAACAATTACTTACCCCTGTAAACTTGTTTCATGCATTTTTGTGACATTTTATTCAATCTGTTGATAGTTAGATGTCTATTTGTCCTATAAAAATAATAATAAGACAACTTGACCATTTAGGATCCACCATAAAAGGGAACAAGAACTACTGAAGTAGGGTCTACCCGTGCAGTATTATGAAAATATCCTCTATTTCTTGGTAATTATATGCTGTGAGTTTCCATTGCTCAATTTTCTTTCAATGTTTGCTTATCAACTATGTAAGTTTAACTGGTAAATTAGTTCTTACAGTGATCATGTTCCAGCATTTCTGTTTTAGTTTCTATGGTCACATTGCTGATTGCCAGTATCCTTTTATGATTATTTATGTAGGCTGTGGGGGAACCGGCAATATTATGTGTTCAGAATGTGGCGGCCGAGGTCATCTGTGAGGCAAGTGATTTGCCTGGCCTGTTTTCCTCTGGTTCTCCTTTATAGCACGGTGTGATTTTTGTTGTTGAAATTGATGTCATTAAAGTAGCATCGCCGCATTAAGCTTACAGAAGCTTAATGCGATTCCACATTATTAGTATTCATCCAAAAGAAGTTATCCTTGTATTTTTATCTCACTCAAATGTCTCTTGATGAATCAAACATAGTAATCCTTGCTTATCGTCTTCTCTCTTCTCTGGGTTCAAATTTCAATTACTTGTTTTGAATCTCACCAGTGATATAGACATCGATATGGATAGTTTGCAGAAAAAAGAGCCACGAGGAAAGTTTGGTGTGCTTTTGTCCGCACATGCATCTCAATCACGTGCCCTCAGAGCTGACACCAGGGGTGAAATGGTAAGTTGACACCCTTTTGGCATACATTCGTCAACTAACACCTGCATAGCGTATTTAATGCGGGACCCTACACTATTGGATGTTTCCGACCCGACCCTTTTTCCCTTTTGCATCAAAAACCGACTTGACCCGATCTGTAAAAATCATTCGTGTAACCAAAATTTCCCTATGGATCCAATAAATAATGGAATGCTTGGAATTTAATCAAACTGCAGTCTTCGGGGACCCGCTTCGGATCTAAATGCTATATAGTTGTTTTTACAATTATGGGGACTAAATTGTAAATTATCTGAAATTTGCTACTTTTTTACTTCGGTTCACCTAATTATTTGGATCGTTTACAGTCTATTTTTGTAATTTTCAACGTGGGAAATTCTTCATAGGCAAAATAATTATAATAGCCACAAAAATTGGGGGCGAAAAAAAAAAGCTTAAAGCACTCCTCTCCTTAGTGCCTTCTCTCCCACTCCAAATCTCTGGAGAGGGAAGTTTCCTCCTCCATTGATAGCCACTTCAGCTCTACCTCTCCACTCTCTTCTCCCCTTCTTCTGCATCTCCCTCTTTTCAGTTATATTCCTTCAGAGAGCTCTCTAATGTCCAGCTCCAGACCACAGTAATGGGCATCAAGGTCTTCACAATCTCCTTCATCCTCGCATCCTCCCTCTTATTCCTCCTCTTCGTTCCCTCCAAGCTCATGGCCCCATCCCCCCGATTCCGGCCACCCACGTTCGCTCCCAACTCCTCCTATCCCGTAACCTTCGCCTACCTGATATCGGCGTCCCGGGGCGACTCCGTAAAGCTCACGCGCCTCCTCCGGGCGCTGTACCACCCGGCCAACTTCTACCTCATCCACCTCGAGCTGGGCGCCCCGGAGGCGGAGCGGGGTGAGCTGGCGAGAGTGGTAGCCCGAGACCCTGTGCTCGGGCCGGCCGGCAATGTCTGGGTAGTGGGGAAGCCGAACCTCGTCACCTACCGGGGCCCCACCATGGTGGCAACTACTCTTCACGCAATGGCTATCCTCCTCCGGACCTGCAGATGGGACTGGTTTATCAACCTCAGCGCCTCCGATTACCCTCTCGTTACTCAAGATGGTATGGTGAGTGAGAAGTGGAATCTATTTTATTCATCCATTTTGATGTTTTCCCCGGAAATTGGCTTCCCAAGTAAACATAACCCTCTGAGTTTCCTTAAGCAATCTTCGTCAGCAAAGTTGTTGTAGCTTGCCTTATCGTCTTGATTCAGATGGGCAGCTGCTCTCTTATTCCCCCAAATAGACTGAAAACCTTCCACAATTTTCTCATTTTTCGCGGAAAATTTTCGGAGGGAAAAAAGCGGAGCCAGTTTTTTTTATCTACTTTTGTGGATTTCCTCATTTGGGTATAATCTGATGCTGGTGTTGGTTTCAGATCTGATCCATGCATTCTCCAATGTACCAAAGAACGTGAACTTCATACAGCACTCCAGCCGTTTGGGCTGGAAACTGTAAGTACCACAAGATGAAATCATTATTATGCAGATTTTAAGAATATATATATATATATATCCATGGAGAAACTATATTTTTTTCCTTTTTTGGTGAGAATTTAGGAATAACAGAGGGAAGCCCATCGTCATAGATCCTGCACTTTACAGCCGAAACAAATCAGAACTATGGTGGGTGATTAAGCAGCGGGCATTGCCCACTGCTTTCAAGCTCTACACTGGTAGGTGAAAGTCTATTTTCCTCTCTCTCTCTCCCTCGGTAGATTTTTTGGCCAAAATTGTTTTTTTCTGCATTTGACTGGATGGGGCATCTAAATTTAAAATTTGGATAAAAATATATTTGGGTACGAAATTATTTATTACTTAACACTGTAGACCACTTTGCTTTATTGAAAAGATAATGTATGGGAGCCACGTGAGTTTCTGAAACCTCAACCTGCAATTGAATAATATATAAATAAGCTACGGTGGGTGGGACCTCCCTCTCATTTTTGTAGGTGGAAAAGTCCCGAGGTTCCACATTGTCGGTGCATTCAATCGCAAGGGACCTTCTTCTTCGTCGTCTTCTTCTTCTTCTTCTTCTTCGTTCCACCTTGCTCACTTGGACCAACCATCTTACATAGGTCTTTCAGTAGCCATACCATCTGTTCATGGATGAACCAGGGCTGTGGTTTTCCCTGTTTTTTCCTTGGAAGAAACCCTTGTACACTTCCTATCTATCGGGCAAGTGTAGTTTTTTTTCTGTGATGCACGTGCTCAGTCTGGAAATGGTTGGGATCAATATACGGACAAAGAAAAAGTGGGCACCACTATGCTAAGCTGTCGACTGTGGGGATCAGCTGAACAGTCAGTTTGATTACTGGTGGATATGATGCATAGTTGGGAGAGAAATCATAAAAATGTTAAAGCCTTTATATAAAAAAAAAATGTTTGTTTGCTTATATGATACATCGGTTTTTATTTCTTGGTGCTTATTATATTCTGTGGGATGAATTAGTATAAATATTTGTGATTCTGACATTGTTCTTCAGTTCCTATATTGTTGTGCTGACCTAGTTGTCCTTATGTCTGGTCTGGTTGGTGTGATGGCCATTATCAAAACTTGAGTTCAATTATGGTGCCATCTTTACTTTGTTTGTGTTATCACTGTGGATGCTCTGGATCCTTCATGCATGTGGCTTGTTCATTTTGTTAGTTGCATTGCTATGCACTTTTCATCCCAGTGAATGCTTCCTTGTTAGGTGGCAGTTGTGAAATGCCCATTGCCTGGTATTAAATCCCAAGTTCTTTTTTGAATCATGACGTTCCTTGTGAATATACATCTCAGCATGTGGGACCATGGAGGACAATCAATGGCTTTGATTGTTCTCATCCATGGCTTCCCTTCTTTCCAGGGAACTTAGTAAGTGGATGACAAAGCTGGGGTACCAAAAACGTACAAATAACTGATAAAGGAAACTCATAATATCTTCATGCTGCTTTTGTTTTACCATCCTTATGTCTAGTGGTCCAACGCTTGTTTATGCACTTATCAACTGTCTAGAGGATGCACATTTATCTGCAAATGTGTAATCTTATTCTGTCAAACTGACTTTTCATTGTTTAATGTTGGAATTGCCAGGTTCTGCCTGGACAGTACTTTCCCGATCCTTTGCAGAGTACTGCGTGATTGCGTGGGACAACCTCCCGAGGACCCTCCTTCTATACTACACTAACTTCCTCTCCTCACCGGAAGGCTACTTCCAGACAGTTATCTGCAACTCCGACGTTTTCAGCAACACAACAGCAAACCATGACCTCCACTACATCACTTGGGATAATCCACCCAGGCAGCATCCCCGCTACCTCGGCCAGAAAGACTACAAGAGGATGATCCAGAGTAACCGCCCGTTTGCTCGGAAGTTCAGGCAAAACGACCCCGTCCTTGACAGGATCGACCGTGACCTTCTGAAGAGAGGGCGCAGGGAGTTCAGTTTTGGGGGATGGTGCTTGGGCAGCGGCAATGCCAAGAGGGCATGCTCCGACTTGCAAAGCATAAACTATGGGAGTCTACACCCTGGACCGGGGGCTAAGCGAGTCGGGGGCTTGCTGTCAAGAGTTCTTTCAGCTAGGAATTTCACTAGGAAGCAGTGCAAATGAAAATGGTTTGATTCTTACTTTGACCTCATACGAAAGCTTCGTGCGTGATACAAAAAGGGTAACTTGACGTTCCACACGGCTGTAATCACTTGTGAATTCCAAAGAGGGATATTTGGGAATGATATGTCTCCTGCATGGCTTGGCTGGGGGAATTTCTGGTTTGTACGTTTCATCAATATCAAATTACTTGGTGGCTTGATATATCTAGTAATTATTGTTCTAGTTCTAGGCTCTAGGCTCCCTCTTCTTTGGCCACATTCTCTCACAAAATTAATGAGGTGGGAAAATAAATAAATACCTTAACAATGTGGGGGTCGAGTGAGTCATAGTTGCCCGCATGTACCTGATCGTGGTAGTTTGGATCTCGGGCTCGTGTACGTCTGCCCGCATGTACTTGCTGCCCGGTACATTTTCACCCAAACCATGATCCAATGTTACTTATTCGTCCGAGCTCATATCTCGTATACCTATATTCTAGTTTTTGCCAGCACAGGACGGATCCGTTTGGGTTCAAGTACGCGGATCTAATATTTGAATATAATAAAGATAATATCCAAGGTTTAACGATATTTAAGAAAAATAATAACAAATAAAAATATATCACTTACAATAAATAAATTAAAAAAATAAATTAATTGTGATTATAATATTATTAATTTATTATATTTAATTTTATAAATATATATTATACACAATATAACTTTAATAAATTAAATAAATGGTAATTATATATATATTTTTATCTATAAATTATTTTATTGTATTAAGCTATTTTAAGAAAACTCTAAATAACATAAATAAAAGATAACAACATATTATTTATTCGTTTTGTATTAGAACTAAACCAAATTAATTTGTATAATTTTGTAACGTTTTTATATAAAGATTTACATTATTAATTTTTATGTACTATATTCTCATTTATTATTATTCACTAAATTTATTTTGTTACCAATAATTAAAATTATCATTACAGTTGAGATTTTTCTGTTATTCATATTATTTTAATTATTGTAATCAAACTTCTCCACTTTAAAATTAAAATTTTTTGTTTGGCTCTTTTATTTTTTTTCATTTTTTTTATTTTCATATAATAATTTATGTTATATTATACTTATTCACTATCACCCTTATAATTTTCTTACTTTTCGTTAATCATAACTTTACTATTAATTTTATAATTATAATAATTAATTTAGTCAAACTATTTTTATTACTTATAAATTAATTTTTTTAATTCTACAACATTTAAAATCTAATATTATAAAAATTTATCATTTTATCGAATTAGTTAAATATTTATATCTCAGTTTTTAATAACTTATTTATAATAATATTTATGCTTTATGTATATCCATCCAAATAATATTATTTTTATAATTAAGTTACATTAATTTATATTTACTCCTAAATTAACTAGTATTAAGATAAAAATATTGTTATTATATAATATATAGATTATATATAATTAATATTTTTAAATTATATAATAGATACTACCATAAATAAAAAGTGAATGTGGTATATATAATATAATTTATTATATATATTATATAATATCTATATATCAAAATAATATATAATTACCATTATAATAATAATTTATTTATATTATGTATTTCGGGTAAAAATACTGTACATGAGATTATATATATTATTTATATAATTTATAATAATATAATTTAATTATATAAAATTTAATATGATATTAATTGCTAAATTATTTAATTTAATATCCAACCTCATCGTGGGTGGTTTCAAACATAGCATAAAATACATAATTTAATTATATTTCGATTTTGGTCTATAAAATAAATTAAATATAAAAATATCATCATTGTATAAAAAATAAGAAATTAAATTAAATTAAAAATTGGTCCCTTTTCAGTGAATATATATTTTTATGGAACAAAACAAACTGGATTTAAAAGCTCGCCCTACGGCGGTTACGTCGAGTCTCCATAGCTTCTCTTCATCTATCTCCTGCCATTGCAACTTCTTCCGATTCTGCTACCGCTGAGACAGTCGGTGACCGGATGATGCGAAAGAGGTGATTGTTTTTATTCGAGGTTCATTGATTTTTTTAGGCTTCTGTGCCCTGTTACTAATCCAGCGGACTCTTACACTGGAAAGTAGTTCTTCCCTCAACGGTGATGCAACGATGTTCGGAAAGTTTCAGATTTTTAATTTATTTTGTTCGTGGACAAAGTCAGTCACCAACTGAGTGGCTAATCAATAACAGACAGGTTTTCTCTGAATGCTTGTTTTGATTGTTTGCTTCCACGACAGCATGTTCGAGTTGGCTAATCAGTAATATTTTTCCTTTCACTTTACTGTTTGGAGTGACTAGGATACCGAGAATCATCGCTATATGATTGATTGACTCTCAAAATCCTGTTAAAACTATGTATTATTAATTTATTGCTGGAATTTTGACATTTAAGGTTATTCCTAACATGATGAGTATGTTATATTTCAGTATGTAGGATTTAATTTGGTCTTGAGAGAGGATCGGGTTATCCTGCATATTGGCGTGCAGGGAGGACAAGGCAAAGGGGAAGATAGAAACTCGAGTTTGTTTTAGTTTCCTTGCATGTGGCTAAAGATTAGGATTTTTTCTTGAGCAGTATAGAACACGTGCTAGCCTGCACCTCGCATCCTTGTATCTGCTGAATCATGGGCTTGGTTAATGGCCATGAATCCGACACTCTTTCTGACATAGATGATAATGAGGTACATTTAAAATCCCTGGCTTTTCTTGCATCAAAGATTAGCTTGTACTGAAAGTAAAGCATGCATTGCTTGTTTGATATTTAGAAGATTGCACCTAGGCTTTTACAGGTGCTTTTCTGATATATCAGGGTGTGTACTGGGTTCCTGTGCACAATGGTTAGCAAAAACTGTCCAAAGCTTTAGCTCTGAAATAAGGGGGAAAATGTAAATCGCAAGTAAAACCGGCACTAGTTTAATTCTTTTTAAGCATGGGTGACTTTTTGATCAATTGTTACTCTGTTCTCTCCACCTTGTGTCACAAATTCTGCTATGTGAAGTGCCTTTAAACTCTAAGCTTTGCAGGTTGATCGATACCTTCTCAATGAGGACGAGAAATGCTTTAAAAAGAAGATCTGGGAGAATATCAACCGTGAATATCTTGAGGTATTTGGTCTTATTTTATGAGTTACCATTTTCAAAGTTTAGAAAAAAACTACTTATTTACATGGAGAAATATATTTCTGAGTGAAAAATTATGTTCAGAAGTGCAGTGAGCTTTCTGGTATGATGAGATCCAATCTAGCATTTATCTTATATTAAGTACTTCCAATTTAATCATGGTTCTATCTGTCAATGATCATTTTATGGAGCCCTATGTTATCCTCTTAATGATCCAGTTGCTTCTTATATGATTTTTCTCTCTACTTTGACGGGTGATTTATGCTGAATGTATAACATATTTTTCCTTAAGGAGCAATCAGCTAGGGTAGCTGCCACTATAGCAGTGAAGGAAGGTTTTGCCGCCAATTTTAAAGGCAGCTCGGAGGAGTTATCTGTACATGAACTTGCTGCAACCACTAAAAAGGTTCCATGATAAACGTTTATATTCTTATGGAAATTACTCAGTTTTTCCATCATTGTAGGCTATAAAAACAAATGGAGGACTTGAAAATGGGAAGAAAAATTGGTGTGACATTTGCGGGAATTATATTTGTCAGCTTGTTATTCGGGCTTTGTCTGATAGAAATATTTAGTTTTGTAACTAGTATGAGCCCTTCTTCGTTCCTTTTTCGGGTATGTAAATGAGACTTCTGAGGTTTTTTTTGGTTCATCCCGTGGTTAAAGATTTCACTTCTACAGCACAATTATATAGTTCTTGAAGCAAATTGTTAAAAAAAGGCAATGGATATCAGTACCACGAATCAAAAAAGAATATGAGAGTTTTCATAAATATGTATTTTACATCTTGAATTGTCTGTCATGTCCCAGAAAGTGGCTGGGCTGAGCAATTTTTGCCCCTTTATCTTATTCTATTTGCTATATCATTGCAGAAAAGGAAGCCAAAGCGACTTACTGAAGCAAAATGCTTGACTTCTGATCAAACTGCTCCTGGAGTGACACACAGAATGCTGGAAAAGAAGGTTCTCTTATATTTCTATACTCCAAAAATAAAAACTCTTGTTGTACGGTCCAATCTAATATTGGTAAACAGAGCTGTAAGCAAGGACTTAATGCAATATGATACTGGCTTGTGACTCTGGTACAACATCTCAGCTATGCATATGAAAACTAGTTCACTTGGGGGATGAAGTTCTGACTCTTATGGCGTCATTCTTGCAGAGGCTCAGTTCCAAGGTCAACTATGAGGCACTGGAGAAGCTATTTGCTCAAACTGTATGGTTTGGATGTTGTGATTTCTAATGAAGTCCACGCTATTACTATAACTATAACTGAGCCTTTTCGCTGCAGGCAGAAATCCCCCAAAACGTGAAGAAGCAGAAAACTGAGTCGCTATTCAAGTATGATGATATGTCTCCTGGAGAAGGGAGAGAGCACATAACCAAGAAAAAGAATGGTAGAGGTGAAGAAAACGAACTGGAAAAGGAAGATGAAGAAGATCAGATGGGAGGAGAGACAGTAGCAGAAGAGGATGAGGATGATCATTGGTATTACAATGATGATGAAGAAACATGTGAAAACACTTGTAAGTTATTTTGACTTTCCCTCTTGTAAATGTGAATTATTATTGGAATTAACTACATAATAAATAAGTTATTATTGGAAATACCAATGCATAAATTTTAGTTATTATTGGAATTTATCACACTAAGAAATTAAGAAAATCTCTCCAAGATTGGCTAATGTGTGATTTGTAGTAATTAATAATCAAAATTGTTATGTTGTAATAGAGATAACCCATTGAATCATGACTGTATCCATTATTCTGATATTCAAATTTGATAGAGATAAATTGGAATTGTGGGCTTTCTCTTTTTATTTCATATTTATTGGGACTCCACAAGAATATGTAGTGTAATATTTCCGATTTCATTTTCTTGTTTCTAGGATATTGAAGAGGAGTAAATTGATATTCCCTCCCCTTTCCTAGAAAAGTCTAGTCAAAGTTACAACATAAATAAGAGCTAACATGTTCTAATTGTTTTGAAATCTAAACAGAAGCAACACCACTTAGCAGATGAAGCTATGGCTCCTCTTGCTCTCTTTATATAAGCCCCTTACCCTAAGCTTCTCTTATCTTCACCAGCCCTGGACAACCCCATATCACCAGGCTTAACATTTCCGGTCTAGCTATCATGTTGAAGCCTCCGCTCTTAGTGTTCTGCCTCCTCCTCTCCTTCATCCTCCTCACTTCTGCAGTTCCTTCGTCCAGTGAGCCTCTCTTCACTTTTTTTCTTAAAAGAATTCATCACCAACTATCAAGGGGAGACGGATGAATGCACATGATATACATATTTACATGTACCATTGGTTTCTTTGCAATATATTGCGTCTATTTCTTTTCAGAGATAATTCATGGACTGATCGAAAATTCTGATTGATCAAATACACAGGAAGTCTGGATTCGCACTACGATGGAGGCATCTCAGAACCAGACTCGGCTGCTGATGCTCAGGTAATCTTTCTCTTGATATTGCTACTGTACAACATCCCGCATTAGGTCAACTACAGTAGATTATCGTTTTCAATGAATCCCAGATGGCCTGAGATGGGTATTTGTCAATAGAGTTGGAGGAGGACAAAATGAAATCACAGGATAGGAGGGTTTTCTGAAAATCTCTCTAAGATTACCCCATTCCTTTTTGTGTGTGTGTGTGTGTGTGTGTGATTTATAGATGAATGGGATCCTAGAAGATGGACCAGTCGAGGGAAGGATGGAAGATGCACTCTATGACTACCCCAATCCAAGCCCGAACCCGGGGCACGATCCTCATTTACCCCCTCCAGCTTGATTCATCCCGCCACCTATTGATCACATACCGGAATCATAATAATACATATCATTGCTATTCACTAGAACTACTACACATGTTTTCCTGTTTCAAAACTACTTAAGAGGCGTGGGCTGAAGCAAGAATATGCTTTGCCAGTGGTGGTTCTTCAATAATATAATTCTATAGAGTGCCCTTTGTGCGTGTGTGTGTTTGTCTCTCTCTCTCCCTCTCTCAGCCTCACACGGCAGGAGCATGGGCATGATCCTATAACGTTGTGTAGCCCAAAACAATGTTGGTCCCAAGACTCAATACAAGCCACCCAATATGGCCCAATTATGATTCCTAATTCGAAGTCATTTATATGATTTGAATATGAAACGGAAATTAATATTACGAGTTAAAAATGAAAAAAAAATTAAGAATCATAGTTGTGCCATATAAGAAATAAAAGAGCAAGTTTGGTATGCATTTTGATCGGAAAAATGCATGGCCGTGACTATGGGAGTAATCTCACCGGCAGCCAACTTTCCTCCCATTTTTTTGGGGACTCGGTCAATGGCCAAGCACTTGGCCACTAGGGCTATTATGGAATGCGTTGCAGGCTTGCTTGCATGCACAGTTACCCACATGCACACATTGTATCGATGGAACATGCAATATTCGACCACGAGCCAGTGATGTGATAATTGCTCGATTGCTATGTCACACGAATGCTTAATAATTTTCTTCTTGGAAAAAAGGTTCAAAGAAACAAAAGACAGAGAGAAAGAGGAAACAGAAAAGAAATGTATACAAGTAAACAATTGCCAGCAGAGAAACATGTACTCATCCAAGAAAACGAAGACATAATGTCGATTCGATCGACCTATGATGGATGGTCTCGTGCGAGGTCTGCAGCAGGGACAAGTACAACGGTTTCTGTTGACCTCCCTTTTGGTGTCCCTCCATAATCAATCAATTATATGAGGTACCCTACCCAGACATAAATGAATAAATAAATGAAATGCCCGTGAGAAGCCAAGCCAGCTCAAGCTAATAACTTGAAAGGAAAGAAAGGTGGGAGAAGAAGAAGATTGAAAGCTTATAAAAGCAAAGAGACAAATTCGGGAAAGAACCCATATAGACATGACAACCGGAAAACATGCAAGGCTCCTATAATTGCACGAACAAATTAGACGGAGGATGATCCAGAAGAAGACTAGCTATAGCTATGATTTGATCGATGGATACAGCAATATTGAAAGCATGGTTGCTGGTTGCTGATGGGTGATGAAAGCCTTGTGGGACACCACCGTCACCACACGTCATGTCAATATGATCAATAATATATACACAAAAACACGGGCACACACACATATAAATATATATATAGAGAGAGAGAGATTCCTCCATCATATATAATACATATCTATATATATGGACTGACATTGCTACAGTAAGGGCTGCTGCCCCTATCTTCGCCAAAAAGAAAGAGGTGGAGTATTTAAAAAAAATGTGAATGAAACATAGCATTTCTAATCATTGAGCACTTTAATGGGGTTTGGGTATGCACGGTCCCATTTGTGAGGGATTCCATTGACATATAGTCTCAGGCCGTGGAAGCAAATGTGGTCGTTGTGTCGGGGTCTCCTGATGCATCTGAAATGAGGGATTTCGTTTGCTCTCTGTCTGGTTTTCTTTTTTGCTTTAATGGATTATTTCACTAGCAATGTATTAAAATTCATGGTCATTGAGATGAACAATGAAAAAAGGCTAAGTTATGGGAATAATACGATGCTGTACACCTAGAAAAAGGAAGGAAGCACAATGACAGTTGCATCAATATCATAAACATGAATGAAAGAACAGGATAAGATATCGGTTGAGATTGTAATAAGAAAAAGTTCGATTTCCCTGCCGGTAGAACGTGCATGCTTTTTCCTCATTGACTGTTGATGACGCGTCTATGTATATATAAGCTTTCCTAGCTAGAGGCTCTCAAAGTGCTATTATAATTCAACCTTGTTTATACAGGCTTGCTCTTGCATGCTTTCTGCACTAATTAAACATGCTAGCTAGCTAGCTAGTTAGATGCCATGAATTCCGCCTGGATCTATCTAGGGATGGGACGTGCATATGGAACATATGCAAGGAGCTATGGAGAATCTAACAATGTGAAAGAATTATTGAGAACAAACACCGAGTCCCCAAACGAATATAATGCGAACAAATAGATGTTATATGCATAACAAGCTTCTTAAACAATAGGTAGCAAGTAAGGGCTGTCTTATTAGCCTGGAAATTGAATAATTACACACCATGATGATGGGCAGTGGATCGATGCATGGTCCGGTTTTGTTGAAGGAAAAAGAAATGATTTGACGCACTTCTTTATTGCCCCAGCCCCTGGTTAGGTGGTGCTTGATGTTCCTAGACTTGAATTAAAGATCAAAACTTGTGCAGGCTGGCTGATGATAATATGATACATACTACATCTTGAACTGAATTTGTTACAGACCAATGTGATTTATTAAAGTTGTAAGTAAATGTCATATGAATTTTATCACTTCTGAATATCCATTTATGGAATTACCCTCAAGTCAAATAGCAGAAAGAGGGGGAGACATGAATAAGTCGTCTAGAAAAGCAGATTGCACCATGCTATCTACAAATGGAATAAACACCATGCAAGCAGGAGCATGAGCATGAGCATGAAAACACAAACAGTTGAAGCTTCTTCTTATTGGTTAAAATGGAAGAAACTCTCAGTTATTGGTAAACCAGGGCATCTGAACCAATTTTAAATTCGAATAATTTGATGAGAATTGATCATTTAATTTATGGCTAGAGGGGTTTCTATCCTCATTGGAATTAAATAAGGGAAATGAAATCAGTTCAAGGGGGTGCAGTGCAGTGAAGTGCAGTGGTGGAACCAGAGATAGTGACAGTGGTACTAGTGGTGGTCGTGGGCATCGGGTGAAAGAAAAATACTTCAGACCCACACTGAGGAAACATAAAAGCCTGACAAACTACAGTAAAGATTCCCCTTCCCCTTCCCATTCCCCTTCTTTCATCTCCTTCAAAATCAATAAATTCATTTCACAGATTTTTTTATAAATTAAAATAAACCATATGTAAAACTAAGAAGCAGCAGTAGAATCATCGAGGCCCCTAATCTGCTAACACTAGGAGAAATCGCGTAGTGCAGATTGAATGGAAGAAATAATTTGAAATCGTGTGACAGATATCTACAGAAATGTAAAAAAAAAAGTATAGTAGACAGATTTCCATTTATGGCTATGGTCCAAAACCCTGGAAAAACCTTGTAAAAGTTACATAAGTGGAAACCTACCAACTTCTTCTACCATCCCATGCATCTCTCCCTCTCTCTCTTTATTTTCAAATTACTTACGGCTTTCTTTTCTTTTCTTTTCTTTTTGGGGTTTTTCATTTGTGAGTTTGGATTTGTTTTTTTTATGGTCAATTTGTATGGAATGGAATGGGAGACAGAGCCGACATTTGGTTTTTCTTCTTACTTTTGGGGCGCATCTTTTCCTACAACTCTTAAGAAATTTGTGTTATCACAAGGCCCCGTGCCTTTGCCTTGTCAAATCCAAGCACCCCACAAGTTTATTGTATATATCATCAATTCACCCATACTCATACTGCAAGCCATTAAATTTAGAATGCTTCCTCTTTTATTCAAATTATATAATTTTTATTAACTATATACATATATATATATTTAAATATATCATTTACCACTCAGTCATTAATTGAAGTTTTCTGCTATGCCGAGCAAACTGCCAGTCAAGTTTGACATTTTCAGAGCTTTTATGGTAGCTTTCTAAATTTCGTCCCAACAAATATACAACTATATATATATATATTAATTGATAATTTTCATAAACAGAACTTGAATAGACAATGGCAGCACTATGATTGCGTTTTCTAGATGATACTGCTAAACTTTTTATACAGTCAAGCTCTTTCTTTGGCTGTGAACTTGGATGGACGATTCACGGGATGAAAAGTGCGTGCTCAAAAGACAAAAGGAGATGCTGTCTAGAAGAAGAGAGCAGTGATTGTTACTATATTTGAGAAGATTTTCTTGTTACAGGAAACATGAATAGGATATGTCCGTCTGCCATTTCTGCCCATTTTTAGGTTCTTTTCTTCAACACATGTTCTGTCGCTCATGCTGCATGTAGAGTGGCTGAACAACAAATTTTGATGGCTTGTGATAAACTTAAAGCGCCTTGTATTATGTCAAATTAACTGTATTTTTATACTTTTAAGCAGTTCTCACTTACTAGCAATAAACCCTTCAAGCTGAGAGCACAGCAGAACCCTAACTCATGTACGTGGAAGAGGAGAGGAGAGGAGAGCTATTTTGTTTCTCTGTCTTTTTAACAATTTGGGAGGAAGAACATCAAAGTGTTTTATGGGTAAAGTGAAGGATCATTTATCATGAAGAATCATTTCAATAATATATTAACTATTAGAGTAATATTTATATATTTATATATATACACATAAAGAAAAACAGCTGTGTGCGCGCTTTGCCTGACTGACCGACCTGGCAAAAATATATTCTCGAAAATTTGATGCACAGACAGTCGGGCTGGCGACAGCGACCCGCGTCCCAGAAGCAAAGTCGGTTCCTGTTGTCTTCTACCTATATATATATAGATTTAATTTAATTTTTGTATTATTTTTCTCTTAATTTATTCATATATTAGTCATGTTTTATATATATATATATATATGAAATGTTTTATCATCACTCACTAATTCACTACATCAAAAATCAATGATATCACCGCCTCACAAAAAAGTAAGAAAGAAAGACAAATCACATCCGCCATCACTAGCACCAGCAGGGCACTGTGACCCTCTGAGCTCCTAGGCTGCGACCTTTTGCCCTCCAAAACTAGGATCCATCCATTTGACGTGCCCCTTTTTTTCTCTCAGGCCAAAGTTTGATTAAGGAGTTCTCTGACCTTCCGACCGAATCGATTGAAAGCCAGCCATGGAAAACCATTAAACATGCGGAGCCCTTTACCATGCCTTTAGCATAGATAGATTTATTGTATTGTTGTGTCCACAGGGGGGGTGGATACACGGACCGTTCTCGTGGCAGTGTCTCCACCATGAGCACGCTGTCTCAATAGATTATTCCTCTTCCTTGGCCATATTATGCATCTGGGGCCTTCCTATTTTTCCCAATAAGTCGACCAATGCATTTCTTGTCACCCAAAAGGAACTGCGCCCATTTCTTAATCCTTCATTTTCTCATGGGATAACTTCAAAAGGGGGGAGCAACAATTAGTTTAATGGTCTGAAATGCCACTTTTCCCCCCTCTATTATAGATAAAAAAAACACATCCAGAGTTCATGCTGAGCCCTTCCTAGGAATGTAGTGAGAGAGTAAAATGATGGATTAATGGGTGATGATGATCATCCTCGTACTCACTCAACTCATTAGAGGAGAATTAAGCGAAGGAGAAACAAGAGATGGGTAAAACATTTGCTCTACTTAAAAAAGCACTAAATTTTGAAGTGTTATTAATGGAGGAGATTTATTGTCGGATAGTTCCCGGATAAATGTGGGGGGTGATTGACCCGGGTTTCGATGATTCCCAGCCTTCACATGCACCTGCCACTCGGATGCCCCACTCATCACCGCGCCTCCACCACTGTCATGAAATTTCTTCTGGGTTGTATTTTTAAGAATCCAGCCTTGCCTTTTGAATCAGAACATGTTATATTATATCTTATATGCTGTGTATTCCTCCCTCCATGGGCATTCTGGGGGCGAGCTGACAGAGGGGTTGGATTCATCGTTTTACAAGCACAACCCTTACCGTCTAAACCTCTCACGCCCTGGTAGAGATGATTAGTTTCTGCAGGAAGATATTATTGACCCTAATGTCATCTTCTATACCCATTTACATGCATCAAAAAGGAGAAGGTTGGGGGAGGTCAATCATGCACAGGAAAGAAGAACAAGGGGATGGTAAAATAAGAGAAGGGTTTTGTATAGATTAAACCGGTAGATGTTGGGTTTCACCTTGAGAGGAAACATGGTGACGCTGAAATTCAGCTTTTGCTTGAATTTTGGCACAGGGGTGGGTGTTTATGATGATGTCGAGTCTCCCCTACATCACCCGTTTGATTTGACATCGACCCATGAGTTGGTTTAGTGGAAGCCCTCTGACTTCCTTGACTGTCTCCTCCCCTCTCCTCTCCTGGGTCATTAGGGAGACACAGTGTCCAGAGTCTGTAAAATACTCATATAAAATCGACCCTCTACAAAAGAAACGGGCATCTGAACGGGATTCTAGAATCTAGCTAGCTAGCTAGAGGCTATAGCTAGCTAGATGGCTAGGGTTTGTATCATGAAGATCCAACAAAGATTGGTGGATGGTACCGAGAAGTGCTTAATCGGTATTATTGTGTTCCCCCCTAGTTAAATATGAAACACGTGAATTTATAAAATAATATACTAAGTGTGTAGTAGGGTATATGATTAAATTCATGAAATGGTGAATTAGATTTTTATGACTAAATTAAATATCTTAATGGTATACTAATATTGAAATATTTCAATTAAAGGCCCCTTGGTTCCACATTGGTGTTTGGAGTTGTGGGTTATTTAGAATTATGGAGGAAATTTGAATTTCTCTTGCCCTAGCTAGCATGAAAGAATCCCAAGAAACATGTTTTTTAAGTATAAATTATAGTTTTATTAAACTTTTTTCTTGATAAAAACTTATTGTATGTTGATCTTCATATGAAATAATAATTTTTATATTAAATAAAATAATTATATGAAATAATACAATACAATACAATACAATGTTTTAACCTCTTATATTTTGAACCCATTGATGTTGGTGAAAGTTGTATAGATTGAAGTATGCTAGTGTGATTCCATAGCAAGATTAGTGAATGTCTTGTGGACAGCAAGAGAGATGGAGATTTCTTCAACAGGGTGTTGCCACTGAAAGTAGAGGCAACCAGGGGCAGTCCCCATAAACACATAGGCTTTCTCACCTGCTCAACCCAACACTGCATTATTCAGTATTCCATCAATCTCAAGTGCCCTAATAAGCATTCTTAAGGGGGGAGGGGGTTATTGGATGAACTTGATTTTGGCTTCTTCCTTGTTCTTCATATCTTCATGTTTCTTTGTTTATTCATCTTCTTCCTTATTACAAGCCAAGCCATAAGCCATAAGCCATGGGGCAAAATGGTCAATTCAATTCAAGTAATAACATTCCCCTTCCCCCTTTTATATATAGCTTCAATATTAATGCCCTAAGTCATGACACCATCGTATGAAAGTTCCAATACACTCATTTCCTCTCTCCCACTCTCTATATACTATTCATTTCTGGCCTAGGTTTTCTCTTCAAAAGATTTAATAATCTTCCCCCTTCTCCTTCTCATAAGCTTAGAAGCTAGCCCTGTTATCGATGGAAGATCACGGCCACGATTCCAACAGCTCAACTGGCCATAGCCATGAGAGGAGCGCCGAGCCGGTGCGGTCCAGATGGACCCCCAAACCCGAACAAATCCTGATCCTCGAGTCCATCTTCAACAGCGGGATGGTGAACCCCCCCAAGGACGAGACCGTGAAGATCCGGAAGCTTCTCGAGAAGTTCGGGGCGGTAGGGGATGCCAACGTCTTCTACTGGTTCCAGAACAGGCGTTCGAGGTCGCGTAGGAGGCAGCGGCAAATGCAGGCTGCCACCGCCCTAGCTGGGGTCGGTGCAGACCCAAGAAGCAACAATACCCACCATCAGAACCATCAGCCTCATCAGCTTGTTTCAGAGGCACTCAATCTTAGTGAAGGAAGCTCTAGCATATCTTGTGCCATGAGCCATGCACTGCATTCCAACCACAATTACCCTCAGTGTCCACCTAGCTATCATGTCGGCGGAACTTCCTCGACTAATCTTTTCGGGTCCAGTCTCGGCCAAGAAGGCGGAGCCGAGAGCTTCTTCTCGGTTCCGGCTCATGTGGGTTTCCTCGAATCGGACCAGAGCTCCATGTTTTCTTCCAGTTTGCCCTACCAGTCTGGTAACTGATGCATGCAATCAAGAACTGCTTCTCCCTCCACATCATAGTAAATAGGGTCATTTTCCTTTGAACTACATGACCATACTTTTATAATTTCTTGGCGACCGCATAAACATCTAAGCAGGCTCAGTGATTTTCTTCCTAATTCTTTTGACCTTTCCTGCGCCTTGATTTTCAGACAGTATCGCTTGGTTCATCACCGACCCACTCAAATTTTCTTTTCATTTCACTTTGTCTAATACTTTGAAACTGAGTATACCAAAATCTCAGTCAAACTCTACCTAACAAAGTTGAGGTTGCGGATGAGGTTCTCGGGAGACAAGCGGTTGCCAAACCTTTTTCAAATTAGCCATCAGGAGGTCGGATCACCTGTTTATAATTGTACCTCTCAGATCAGACCTTGCTGCTACACAATTGACATCAGAGCTGTACTAGTTTGGATTTCCTTTGCTCCTACCCTTTTTTTGTCAGAAATTTATTGGTTTTTTTTCTTCTCTTGAAGAAACCCTAAAAAAAGCCTTTTTTGCTCAGCTGGGAACAAACCCGATCACCCATTTCTGCTTTTCCCCATTCCCCGTATGAGCAATTTCCTTTAACGAAATCCAGCACACCTCCGAGTGGGTCATTAGACTTATATTAGTCAAGACCAATTGAGACTTTGATACTTGGCGGTGTTCACCAAAAACCTTAGGGTATTTGGTTTCCAGAGAAGCCCGTGTGACCCATCGAATATGAATGCGAACATCCATATTGTCTTTTCTCCCTATCTTTCAGCACTTGTTATGTATTCCACTATCTTTTAGCCGTAGCTGTATATGAATTTAAAAAAGGCTTGTTTTGTGGGTCCTGCTTCATGGATCCATATTGGTTGATGCCTGAAACAAGGATGAAGCCGGTAACTCCTGTAATTATATCATCATCTAACCTACAATTATTTGTCTGATTAAGTTGGTTTTTCTGGTGCATTATTGTTGGTGCAGGATACATCACTGTGTTCATCAATGGGATCCCAACAGAAGTGCCAAGAGGCCCAATTGACATGAAAGCAGTGTTTGGTCAAAATGCAGTTCTGGTCCATTCCTCTGGCATCCCTTTGCCCATCAATGAGTTTGGTTTCTTAATGCAGAGCTTGGATCATGGCGAGAGCTATTTCCTGGTAATTTTACATTTTTTTGTAGTGCACTGCTATATAATAATTAGCCATCCCCACTGTGAAACCCTTTTATCCTTTCTACCCGAGAAAATTCCTTCTTTTTGTGCAATTATCAATGCTTTCTAGACGATAACATGAAGAGAGCAACTGAACATTATAAAACTTATTCTTTTTGTTTATGTGATCTTTATGATGCACTAAATAAAAACTGTTTTTGGTAACCCAAAAAATAAAATTTTAATTCCTGTTTCCCCTTCCTTTTCCTTTTCTGGGTGACACACATGACACTCCATAAAAGCTCTATGCTACTTCTCTGCCATTTTTTTAATTATGCATCTTTTGGCAAGTGACCAAACCAAACTTAATTTAGTTTTCCACCGACAATGGCCTCTTCCTTCCGGGTTAAAAGTAGTGAGCACTGGTACAGATAAATAGCTCATTTGGAGGAAGGGCCAATAGCTTGAAAGGACAGGGTGCGGTGTGATCACCGCATGAGCGCCATTTTCATTTGGATGCCTCTTACTTTGTCTTCTCCAGCCAAAAGCTGCCTGTTCAGAAACCCTATTTCCAAAGATCTTGAATGGAGAAGACAAGACCTGTAATTACTGAGAAAACGGTGCTAAATAGCATGTTTCAGTGCTATCCCTTTGGATTTTTAAAAGGGGTAACAAGTCCATATTTAAGCAATCTGCACTGTCTGTTTTTAGTAATATTCTATTATATACAGTTTACAAAATATAAATAAATGCTATGTTTTTTTGAAGTTTATCCCACATTTAATAAAATAAGAAAGTAAGGTGTGTTTATAAGTTTTATAAATTATAAATTTTAAGTATACATAGATCGTACCCTTATTATTACACATTATCTTATCAATAAATGTTATTAAAGTTAGAAACTTGTAATACTTTCTCAGTATTTGAAATATATGAATTTAGGTTGCATTTCTTGGTATTCATTTAGTAAAATACGAGTCTCCTAGAAACCGAATAAGTCCTGTTATGAATATATACATCTGTAAGTGTACAGGTTCTTTCTGTTCTGTGTATACAAATAATCTCCTGAGAAGGAATATGGCAAGATATACGGATTCTCGAATGCCTAAAAACCATGCCAACATAGAGCAAGAATCTCTCAGGTCTCTTCTGTGTTACTGCTAGTTCTTGGGAATCCAAGAAAGACTAATTTTTCATGATAAACTATGTTCTCAGGTTTCAAGATCAACATGACAGACGAGCTGTGTCATGATCGCTTGCATCACCCGGGGGGAGAAGCATGCATCATCCTTCCTACTAGCCACATGCTAGCTATATATATGTGCAAGGTTTCGAGGTTTATGTGGAATAAAGTCTCGGTCTAGGCAAGGTTTTGGACCGCACCGCAGGCGGACGGCCGGCCGATAAACTCCAACACTACTACTGCATCGTACAGTTTGTATCTGATTCCTGCAGGAATCATCCGAGGGAGGGTGCTGTCTGGTCTTCTTTGTCATTTAATTTATTGCGCTGGCCTGCTGTTATATATTCAATTATCCCTAAGATATGATCTGCAGAGTTTCTCTCTGCACTTGTGAAATCTGCCCGAGACCTACGATCGTTATATTATATGTTAAATAAAACCGGTTTGGTGTGCTTTTTCATGTGGCGTGAATAAGTTTATGACCGGAAATCATTTGATATATAGCAAAGGGTTATCACTATAAACACCAGTAGTAGGACACAGGAGGAGAATCCGTCTGTCTGATGGTTCTATGGTGTCGAAGAACAGCAAAGTTTAGTCCGTCCGTCCCTCTCCGGCCTTTCCTAGTTGGGTTAAAGGGTGTCTAATTATTTTGGCTATACTTTGGTTTCTGTTTCTGGCTGAGGTATTAAGCTCCAATGATTGTGAGGGAAGAGGGAGGTCATGATCCTTGTACATGACATATTTTTATCGCACTGACCACCCATGAATGGGTGGGGTACGCTATCACATGAAGGACCAATACCACATGCAGTTTTTTTCCCTAAGGCACATCAATGCATATAACTCAGATTAAAAAAAAAAGTACATGACTAATCCCTCACCGAAGGCATCAATATACAACTTATTCAGCCCGGTGCAGTTTGCACAAATATCAAGATGTACCGGCAGTCACATGATTGATTAGTTTATGCTTTTCAATGGGTAGATGGATCCAGCCTCTAAATGGAGTGTGATGAATTAAATTAAATCTGCATTAGCGTTAGCATGCGAGCCAATTAATTGTTGGGTGGGGGGGACAAAGTGACCTCGCTTGGCATCATCATTGTCTGTCTTGTGCTTAGAGAACTGTACTATTTCTAACCTTAATCTCTCACCCAATGTGGGCAAGTTTTCTTATTTGGGAAACCATTCAGCTTCTTGAACAGACCAAAAGAAACTACGAGGAAAAAGGAATCTCGACCGAATTCCATGTATGGCTCCAACCATATTAGAATAAGAAAATAGAAATTTATCAGCAGGGTTGTGCATATCGGGGAAGAAGATAATGGTCCCCAAGTTGTACCAATCCTAAAAGGGAGTTCCACGACATAATAATCAATGCATAAATATGCTTTATATAATGACATGTGTAATATTATGTGAATGAAGCGTTACTATATAGAGTGATAGGGCATGCATGGATTACTGTTTTTTTGGTCAATATAATGCTAAAGAAACAAAGACGGGTACATATATATATATATATATATCCGTAGAATATTGCCAAATATGAGGTGACTCAAACCCTATGGACAATGCCCTAGTCGGTGCAATTTAATATGTCTCTTAAATGCTTTCGAGGTCATCCAATCTGCCTGCACATGGGTTTTTTTGCTTGTGTTCTATAGGACGTATGATGTGGAAGGTTGTATGGCCAAACTATGATCATATGCTAAATGTAAAGATAATATAAGATGGGAGTTTTTTTGGAATTTCTTACTAATTTATATTCTCGTTTAATTCTATATATAATGGTCAAAATTTCTATAAGATTTAAATTAGATGCCTCAAGTCAGAATCATTGTGGTATGGTCATCTTTTGGGCCTTCTAGCAATTTTGTCGTTTGGGAGCAGAGTTGTTAGAAGAAATGTTATGGGCCTGAAATATTCAGACCCACTTTAAAAGATTGGGGGCCGAGTACATTAGTTGGGCCTCAGCCTAACTGACTGCTGCTTGCATTCTAACCTCACCATTTTTTGCTCAGTGCAATTGGAGCAAGACGAGTGTTCCTTCCTTATCTTCCTTTCCTTTCTTCTTCATCTTCTCGCTATTGAGTTGAGGAAAAGTTGGAATGGCCAACTTGCAGGTCTTCCAAAGTAAGAGCATAAAATTTCACCCATAAGTTGAAACCTTTGCTCTAGGAAAAGGGAGATGGGAGAGACCATTGTGATGAAATGAAAGATACCCAGGCGGCCAACTACAACTACTCAGAAGTCAGTCTGAAAAAGTGTCCCTGCCTGGATTGATCTCAAGTATAACCCTGAAACAGTGACGTGACATGAGAATATTAGCCAAAGGAGACAAACTGACACACCTACCTCTGCTTCTGCTACTGCTGGTTAACACCCAAACCTTAGCCCCTCCCATCATCTCCATCTCTGTGTGACATCCTATAGATATCAGCAACACCCAACCTAATAACCTAATAGACAAATCTCAGTGCACCTGTCTTTTACCCCCACCCTCACCCTACACTACAGTCTACACCCATGTAACTATGCCCTTCAATGTAACTCTAATATCCTCCTCGGCAAAAACCAAAAACATCCGGACTTCAGGGTCTGTCATCTTTCTTAAGACGGACCGAAATGACTTCTCATTTAGCGCCTACCCCGAGGAAGTCTATGAAGGGCGTCGGCACATCTGGCTGCTTCCCGGCTGGTGCTCCCTCATTTTCTGTTGCATAGCTGCTTCCGGTGAGTAATAGGAGGAGGTTGTTCGTCATGATTGACTCTGTCCCTGATACATCTGATTTCGAGGCTGAGCCGGAGTAACCATGGTCTCGGCGGCCTTCTCCGCCCTTCTTCGGCCCAGTGCCGTGGTGGATCATGTCATTGCTGTAGTCGCTGGACCGGTCTTCCGGTACAGGCTTCCTCTTGCTCAGCGAACCAGCAAACACTGTACATTTACACAAAAAAATATATCTTAATCATCGCTAATAAGAGACATACTCCGAGAAAAGACAGAGGAATCTCAGAGGTTGATATGGCTTGAACTGTGCACAGCACTATATTTGTCCAAATGATGCTGCTCGTGAAAACGACTCTGTCATGACTCAACATATTCCAAGCATCTTTTTTCAAAATAACAGATTAAAATCTCAACTTTAACACATTCCGTTATGTACCTACGGAAAAAAAATAATCAGACTTACAAATCGGAGAGAGGTCTGGCTCCAAGAACTTAGTGAACGCGCCACCAGATGATGAGATCGGGCTGAGGGAGAGCTTGGGGCAGGGGGAGGGTGACTCGTCTCTCCGGTTGCTCGAGATTGTCGAGTCGTTGCTGATCATCGAGTTTTTTCTACTGTCAATGTGAGGATGAGGAAGGAACACCAGCTTTCTCCTCTTACTGTTGTAGAACTGGTTGGACTGGTGTTGCAGGCGCTCCCTCTGCTTCCTGGCCATGATAACGTGCCAGTGGTTCTTCACGGCATTGTCAGTCCTTCCCGGGAAGAGTCTAGCGATCATCGCCCACTTATTCCCGTACACTCCATGAGCTGCCACCAGTCTCTCCTCCTCCTCGTCGCTGAAGGCCTTGCGGTTTATCCTTGGGTCCAACTGATTGTACCATCTCAGCCTGCAACTTTTCCCTGCTTAACCAGTACATATTCAGAACACGATTGAAAAAAAAAACAAGGGACGTTTCGAAATGCTGACTTCTGGCCTAGTAATCTTACCCGTTCTCCCCTGTAGGTGCCCCGCAATCAGGTTCCAGTTCTGTGGACCAAATTGAGCCACAAGCTCTTTGAGCTTGGCGTCTTCAGCGGGTCTCCAGTGCCCTCTACTGCACAGCTTTGTAGGCCTGCCAGCCTTCTCACCATCATTGAAGGAAGATGCCTTGAAGATGTCTGGGTCCTCGTCATCCTCCACGGCTGTCAGGCGCAGAGTCCTCTCATCGGTCTCACCATCCCTGCTCTTCACGGGATCAAAGTTCCAGTCTTCCTTGCTCTGCCCCATCCTTCTCGAGGCCAAGAACTGGAACTGCGTGGCCGGGAAAGCTCCTGAGAGAGATAGGAGAGGAGGACCATCGGAAGTACGAGGCATAAAATTCGAGTTACAGAAGCCAGAGAAGGGGTCGAGCCAGGTTTTCATGTGCTCCAGATTACTCATTTGCATTGGGATGCAATGCAATGCAAGACGAAGAAAGATCCCTCCTCCACTTTCCTTCACCTACCAAACTGATTCTCCTATGGCGACTCAACTTGAAAACCGCCCAAAAGAACTTGCTTGGTTATCAAATGGATTCCTCTCCATTATCTCCGAGAAATGAACTACTTGGATCGAGAGGTTATTCAAATGGCTAATGGATCTCCTCCTACTCTCTCTCTCTCTCTCTCTCAATTCTCTCTATCCAAGGGGAGATTCGTGGGCAGAGGGGGAAGGAATGCGAATCGAGAACCGCTCGTGTGGGGGATGGTGGAGATGGTGGGTCTGTCTAGTCTAGTCTGGTCAGGCCGTACCTATATACTTCACTCCTATCCCATTACATGTCGTGTCTTTTGGTTCTCAGTTCATGTCATTGGGTTACGAGAGCCAAAGAAAACCGAAAATGCTTATAATATCTAAGCGCGTCCCACAATAAATCCACTTTCCCTCCTCTTCCTCTAACAAGACAGAGTAACTTCATTCAAATCTAGATTTCCACTATCTAGTTACACCTTTAACTGAACTTACATCAAAAGTGGCAAACTTGAGCCACTTTTGATTGAGCCTTGAGGGAGATACGTGTTTGGTCAGAAAATGTGTTAAAATGGTCAATATAGTGGAAGGAAATGTGTTCATAACCCCCATTCATTTAATTAATATGGCATCAACCAGATTTTAGTTCTTATTTTTTTTTAATTTATTGAAATGAGACTACCAAAAAGGATTGTGCAATATTTATTGATGGTTAAATATGGGCTCTTATGAGGATGGTGATGGTGATGGTGACTCAGAGTTTCAGGAACCCCCACTTTGCAGCCGCAGATTCATCACATCAGCTGTTTACTTTTGACCCCTGAAATGATTGCCTTGCTTTTAATTGCCCACCTCACTACCTTTCTAGTTTTTCCTTCTCCTTTTTTTTTCCTGTTTCTGTGTACATATTGTGCTGTGTGTCGACAAGAAAGCAAAGAAAAAAAAAGATAATACATGAGGTCTGCAGCTATAATGCAGGTGTAATCATCATGCATACTAGCTGAGTATAGTGTTGTACTATGGTACACCATGATGAGCCTGATCCGATCACATCAGATAGATAGATCCAGATTTCGGCTGATGTGATGGAGCACCATTTAATTTAGGATCCCAACCATTTAATGGCTCTCTTTTTCTTGAAATGTAATCCCGGTCAGACGAGACAGACCACCTGGGAAAGGCTACCTTGATCGGCAAAGGTTCAGTGATTCATCATCACCTGCACAAACCCTCGACTATTAACAAAAACGATGCCTTTTCTCATACTGCCCCTAATATTCATTAGTTAGGTCCGTTCCCCCATTTGTACAAGAAAATCGCAAGCAGCCCACGTTGAAGAGATAAAAAGCAATGCAAAAGCGTAGGTCTTTTACCTTACTTTGACTCTGTGCATTGAAGAAGATTAAAGAGCAAGCATGAACAAAACACACATGCTCAATCAAAACATGACCCACATGTAGCTTATAAGTATACACATAATTAACGACCGGGGATGTCTGTTTCTCGATCCCATCGAAAGAAACCAAAGTGTTGTTTATTTATCGATCCATGAAACAAAGGGTTCGGTCTAAGTTAATTAGCCCATGAGGCGGAAGTAAGTAACAAACCCCACGTTTTTCAAGGTGGGCAAACGTGGGGACTCCTAGCACGAGATGCTGTCGGCGTGGAAACCTATACATGTAGTCGGAGCTTGCTTGCTTAACACAGTTTAAAAAACACAATTAGGAACCAACCGTTAACGAATAATGTCAGTAATTAACATATGCGCTCCCTCCTATTCACATTGAGGGCACTTAAGTTTAGAGTGGATTTGAATTCTAGGAGGATGAGGAGGGTGCATGCAGTTGATGTAAAAACTGGGTCATTACCAGTGGGATGGACGATGGTGGGTGGGTGGCATGCAGTTATAAAACCTAGAAGAATCTCAAGGTTGCTGTCAGTTGAAATGTGAGTTAATGAAGAGACGTTGCTGCTGTGGCTCGCAGCAGTTATGAGGATTCTCATTGCATCTGTCTATACAGCATAACGATCTTTGATGTCCTCGAGGAGTATCCTAAGTTCTGCACGAGGCGCATATGGCCGGCTGTATGTCAGATCGATTAATTTGAAGGAGAAATGGGAGTTCAATTCAATGTAGCTGGTGAGTTTGAAAGCTTGGGTTGATGGGTGGGCTGATCGGGCTGTCTCTTTGGGCGCAGAGTGACAACTGGGCGCAGCCTTTGTTGAATGGGACAAAGGCTGATTTCAGGTAAGACACTTTTTTTTCCTCTGGGTCTGTCCATACATTATGATCAATTCGTGTATGAAATTTGGCCGTGCTGTGCCGTGCTCTTTATCTATTTAATTTAAGATAGTGTTGTTCACCCCCATGTATACAACTAAAGTAAGTCCATGCCCTGCATGTACTTTGCCATTTCTAAGCATAAAATTGGACACGTTCTTTCCAAACCCGTGCTTATAGGACACAAGTTTGGACATCTAGACCAGTCACATGTCGGGACTTCCTCGTGCATGCAACTGGGCATCTTGACCTTTCACCATCGAGACATCCTCATTCATGCAAGGAGTCGGTTTGAGTTCATTGTCATTATTAGGGGTAATATATGTTGATAATGTAAATCAATTCCCTGCAAGGTAATGTTCTGATTTGATGGCTTGATAACCGTGACCAGACAAAGCCGACACTCTACCAGCGAATGAATCCCAGGATGGCTCTTGTTTGAAGATGCCACTGGAGCTAAGAGATCCTGTCATCATCCTACCAAGAAGGGTGACTGAGGTGTAATTTAGCTGAAGATCTGATTCCATGTCAATCTCTGTGATTCTCAACAGAAAAATCTTAATTAAATTTGGAATTCAATGGCGATCCATTGTGTTGTTCTCACTTTTGCTGAGCGTTTCCTTTTGGATTACGAGTATGTCAGAATTTGTAGCTTTCTGCAAGTTCCGTGTGGCTCCATTTAGCCTTGTCTATCAAGATATGCCTACGTCCTATCACTCCCAACAAACAACTTTCCGGAAGGGCCTTTTGTGTGTGTGATCTCCATGATTCCCACAGTTATCCTAGGAGCATGGGCGAGAAGATCTGCAGAGTCCATCTTCTCAGCCATCAACGTCATCGTCTTCCTCTGCCTAGATGGCCTGGAGTGCATCCTGTGCATGGTCTACCGGTTCCTCGATTCGTTTTTTGAAGGGGAAGCCTCTTCTTGCTACTGCGTTCATGACGGAGAGATTTGTGATGATGGTGTCCGTGGGGATGTACCAGAGAGCGAGGATGAATTGTCGGAGAGTTTGCACGGAAGGAAGAATGTAATCAGGGGAATGAAGATTCTTAAGTCCGCGAGAAGACGCGGAATTGCCGCTGGACCGAAGAAGAGAGTCGTCGGCGGCGGCAATGGAGTTTCCGAAGGGATTCCCGTCAGGTGGTCGGACTGCAGGTGTCAGGCTTGCATCTCGTGGATCAATGATAAAGAGCAGAAGCTTCATATCGCGGTGAAGGAATCTTCAATGGGTAATACATATGCTTCAACCATCAGTCATCTCCCCATCGAGGGATTGACAATGATCAGCTAATCCTTAATGTTTCCCCAGCAGTTTCCAGCGACGGAATGTCTCCGGAGAACGTGATATTCCTTCACGGTTTCCTATCCTCCTCATCTCTCTGGACAGAACTGGTCTTCCCCAATCTGTCCGAATCGGTTGCTGCCGGTCACAGGCTGTTCGCCGTCGATCTGTTAGGGTTCGGGAAGAGCCCCAAGCCGCGTGATTGCTTCTACACTCTGAGAGATCACATCGAGATGATCGAGAAGTCAGTGATCTCCCCTTTCCAATTGGAATCCTTCCACATAGTCGCCCACTCCATGGGATGCGTCATTGCCGTTGCATTAGCTTCAAAGTACCATAAATCCGTTAAATCAGTGACTTTGACTGCATCTGTGAGTCACCTGCACACATTGACATCGAATTCATCGTTTTTTTTTCTGGGGAAAGCTATTTTCTTATCTTAGTTTCTGCATTTAGCCCTACTTTCCATCAGCAAAAGGCGACCCTAGCCTGACAGCACTCAGGACGCTTGCTGGGAAGAGAATGTGGCCGCCACAACAGTTTGGCACATCGGTCATGTCATGGTACGAGCACTTGGGACGGTGCATCTGCTTCATTATCTGCCGAAACCACCGGACATGGGAAATGATCATCAGGCTTGTCACCCGGAGAAGGTAAAGAAGCCCAGCGAGGAATCCAATTCCCTAGTCGGGAGTCTTGAACCTTCAACTTCAGTGTTGAATTAAATACCTAATTTCCTTTTCCAGGGATCTCTACTTTCCCATCATCGACTTCACTAGGCACACCCACCACTCCGCCTGGCATACCATGCACAACGTACTATGCGGAGGGATGAAACTGATGGACGGCTACTTGGAGACCCTGAGGAGATCCCAAGTGAAGATCTTTGTCGTTCATGGAGACCGGGATCAAGTAGTACCCTTGGAGCACAGCATTGGCATCAAGCTAATGGTGCCTGATGCTGTGCTTAACATAATCCGAGGTGCCAATCATAATTCCGTCATTCATGGGCGGGAGAGGGAGTACGTTCGGTTTCTGGAACGTGCCTGGGATCCTTCTTCTTCTACTTCTACTAAGATCAGGGGATGCAAGGCCGGTTAGCTGCCAGCCACTGCCATTTTCACAGCGTCTGGTAACCATGCATTATCTATCTCGTTGTTAACTTTGTTTTATAGATCAAAGGACTATAAACCAGTTTCACGCCGTGTGGATTGGCCAAGTCCTTGTATTGAGATGGGTCTTGTGGGTCTGTCTGTCTGTCGACTCTCTCTCTACTGCTATCATGAATAAAATATTCAAATTGATCGTCAGCATAGATACCTGAACAGAACTTGTGGCAGCAGCAAGATCTTCTTTGGCTTTCGTCCCCAAATTACTCTGGCATATGAATTTTATAACATAATAAAGTCGTGATTATATACAATCTAAAAATTAATTTTACTGCATGAATCACAGACATTAAAAAGAAAGCTTTGAATTCTTGAGATTACACAATTTTTTTACAATGAAATGCAGCAATTGAGACTTTCTGAGAACCCCCATTGAACAAAGCTCCTCAATTTAACCATTAAAAAGGAAGGGGAGTCAATTACCCAAACTTTCAAGGAGGAATAGCAACATCAAATTATTCATCACAAGATCAAAGCATTTCCTTCATAAAAGAAAGAAAGAAAGAACCTATCCAGAGACCAATGACATTCACTTCCATAATTAGTACAAGTAGCATAGTACTAAGATGCAAGAATTGGTGTCTGGAAGGCATGAGAGATGCAATAAAAACAGTATGTCATTGCTGAGGTATTCTCAAAGCATCTCTCCATTAACGAGGGAGAGCAAGTAGGAACATTTATGGTGAACATGTGGCCTGTAGCTCACAGACTCCCAATGATTAACACCTAGAGAGAAATTTCTATGATAGATCACTACTGGACTCAATCAAACATTAGCAATGGGCCATCAATGTTTTCAACTTGGATTATTATTCGCACTAGAGAAGCTGCGAGAAGCTCATGAACATTTTCTGCAGCATTCATCCCACTTTAATATTTATGAGGGAGAGGGAACCAGACAAATTTACTCTGCTGAAAATGCAGCATCTAAATCCCCTTCCCATGTATATACAATCACTAATCACTATCCTCCAATTGGGTCTCACCCCTGTTTTTTTGAATGTTTGAATGGTAAGATCTCCAAAGCTCATCAATACACTCAAGTCAGAGTTTCAGCAGCAACCTAATCAGGCCAAAATATGAAGTGTTATGTTATCCGCAGCTGAGCTAATTGCTGCATGATTTACCAAGCCCTGTGGGGAGTCAGTCTCATTAGATCAAATCCCAACAAAGCCAATTCCATTTGATGAAGTGAAATTGGAATGACATTTTTTTAATATTATGTAATTAGTATTTCCTAATTATTGATAAATAATGTTCATTATAAAATATTAAGACTATAAATTATTAAATTTTAATTATATACCCCTTTTATAACATAATTAAGTATATTTACTATACAAACTTTATTTGGATTATGATTATTCTATGTCGTGCTACCAATGAAATCTTACATGTCTTCGGTTATGCTAAAATTTTAGTTATATTCAATTCCATCCCTGTATTTTGATTTATATCAAATGTGTCCCTCATATTATTTTGATTCTCAAGGGTGCGTCAAACTGATCAAGGTAGAGTTTCTCCAGGGACCTTGGTTTCGCTACCTTCACCGCTCCACATTCCCTGGACAGAGAAGCCAGTTAAATCCATCGATTATGGATGGACGCATCTAGTTTGCATTCACCACACTTTTTATTCAATTGCTCAGATTTGGGATGGACGCATGATTTGCTGGCGTCGGCCGAGGTGGAAGTAGATAGAGACGGTTTGAAGTTACCTATTGGGTGGCAGTAGTTTCTTCAGCTCAGAAATTGGCTGGGAATCACAAGTAATCCACGCCTCGTTCCATTTTGCGGCAGAAATGGACAGGTCGAGCACTTTAGGGTACATCAATCAGATGTTCCCAACAGGTGTGTGTTCTTAATTCGCATATGATTTACATTTTTGTTGGCGGAATTAAAATTATAAAGTGGCGTTTCAATTTCCAGAAGCGTCTCTCTCTGGGGTTGAGCCACTGATGCAGAAGATGCACGGTGAGATTCGTCGCATTGATGTCGAAATTCTATCTGAAGTTCGCCAGCAGGTAATTTCCCTTTACTGTTATTGTCTCTCTCGGAGAAGCAGAATGACCATCAGTAGCTCTGCGTTTCTGTTGGAATTACACGGCTGAGATAAGACTTGGGACGGGTATCTAAAAGTGATTGATAGGTTATAGCTTGGCGCATCACCTCAAAATCGGTGACGCTGTAAGTATGATATGCCCATGGAGGCAGATTCTTAATTTTTTTGGCCAGAAGTGGCAGATTCTTATTTGACATACTGTTTTTATCGCTATCTCTCATGCCTTCCAGACACCAATTCTTGCATCTTAGTACTTTGCTACTTGTACTAATTATGGGAGTGAATGTCATCGGTCTCTGGATAGGTTCTTTCTTTCTTTCTTTTATGAAGGAAATGCTTTGATCTTGTGATGAATAATTTGATGTTGCTATTCCTCCTTGAAAGTTTGGGTAATTGACTTCCTTTCGTTTTTAATGGTTAAATTGAGGAGCTTTATCCAATGGGGGTTCTCAGAAAGTCTGAATTGCTGATATCAGCATTTCATTGTAAAAAAATGTGTAATCTCAAGAATTCAAAGCTTTCTTTTTAATATCTGTGATTCATGCCTGGGTTGATTATTTGATGGTTGGAGTAGATATATTTAGATTGTATATAATCATGACTTTCTTATGTTATAAAATTCCACTCAATATGCCAGAGTAATTCGGGGACAAAAGCCAAAGAAGATCTTGCTGCTGCCACAAGTGCTGTTCAGGTATCTATGCTGACAATCAATTTGAATATTTTATTCATGAAGTTATAAACGCACCACGAAAAGGAAGTTTCTGATCAGCTTTCGTTCTTCTACCCTATGTATTCCCACGTGTAACACTACCATGATATCTATACACTCTAGGGTCCATTCACATCCTTATATCCATTTTTATTTTATTCTAGGAGCTCATGTACAAAATTCGGGAAATTAAAACCAAGGCCGAGCAAAGTGAGACAATGGTGCAAGAGATCTGCAGGGACATCAAGAAGTTGGACTTCGCTAAGAAGCATATTACTACTACCATCACTGCTCTTCACCGTCTTACCATGCTGGGTTAGTACTTTTTTATGCGTTATGAGTTTCTGTTTATGCTTCAGTGGATTTGCTGATCAAAGATTATGGAAGGCCTTGTTGTCTATCAACCAGCACTGTTTATATCACAAATGATGATCTATTCCTTTTGAGGTTAATTCCTTCATCCAAACAGACTTTGCTTGAACTGATTTGCTTCTGTACTTCAAATACTGCAGTTAGTAGACTGACTCTGAGTTCTTCTATGCGATGAAATTTATTTTCATGTAGTGTTCTTTGCGATATTGTTGAGCTAGAACTATTTTTCATTTTTCCACAGTTTTTTACTCTATTTAATATTTGATAAAATAATGTATACATAATCATTACCAAGTTATATGAATGACGAGATTGCAATTGATATACTGACTTGTTTTTATAATTCCAGTCTCTGCTATTGATCAACTTCAAGTGATGGCCTCAAAACGACAGTATAAGGAGACAGCTGCACAGTTAGAGGTACTATTGTCACATGCTTCTTGCCTGCTAGCCCGCCAATTTGGTTGCTTTAAGTAATACATTTATGTTTCACATTATGAAACCTTGTAGTTTGAGAGATCATACCATGTAGTCAAAGTGAAACAAGTATAGTGATTTTCATCTTATCCTTCTGATATCTTTAGTTGCGATGGTTTTGATTGTGAGAAGATGTCTTTGCTGGAATTTATTGGATGCATTGAAATGAATTTTGGCATGAATAAAACATTACTTATTCAGAACAAGGAAAAATTTGTGCACACCTTCCTGAGATGGAAGTCTCTTTTAAGGCTTGATATCTGCATTTTAATTTAATTTTTTAAATATTTGTTTCTCTCAATTTTTTAATATTTCAGTCAACATGGCATCAAGACTGAAAATGCTTTCTCTGTTTCATGTATCAGGCTGTAAACCAACTATGTACTCATTTTCAAGCTTATAGGGATATCCCGAAAATTACAGAGCTTCGAGAGAAGTTTAAGAATATCAAACAAATCCTCAAGTCGCATGTGTTCTCTGATTTCTCAAGGTTTGTTATCTTTTACAGAAGATTTGCAATTTTTGGTGGAGGTGTAAAAGTATATAATACCCATAAAGTAATTTATTGGATATTTTTATTAAGAGTTGTGATTATGGTTTGTTTCTTGCTGTTGAATTTGAAGCTGGAGAAACCATGGTTAGAAGTTGATTATTGGTATAGGTCATAACACTCTGATTTTGATAAACTAAGGCATGTTTATTTGTCCAGCTTAGGGACTGGGAAGGAGAGTGAAGAAACAAATTTGCTGCAGCAGTTATCTAATGCTTGTTTGGTTGTTGATGCATTGGAGCCATCAGTGAAGGAAGAGTTGGTAAATACTTTCTGCAGCAGAGAGCTTACTTCCTATGAACAGATATTTGAAGGAGCTGGTGCGCCTGACTCTTTCATTTTCTTAATTGTTATTTCATACTTTAATCGTCAACCATTTGACATATCCGGATATTTACTTAAATTGTTGCCTTTAACGGTAACAGAATTGGCTAAGTTGGACAAAACGGAGCGGAGATATGCCTGGATTAAGCGTCGTATGAGATCCAATGAAGATATCTGGAAAATATTTCCTATTTCCTGGCATGTGCCTTATCGTCTATGTATCTTGTTCTGCAAGAAGACTAGGTATGCCCTGAAAATTTTAACAGGAGTACATATTACAAGAGAAGTATCATATAAATACTTTCTGAGAGTTCGTGTAAATACTTTTCGTGTTCAGATTTTTGAATTTATGAATAATATTTTTGTTGAGTTGTATTCACTAACTGCATGAGCTAGAGACCTGACTTGTTTTTACCCTAAGACAATTTTTTTGAGCTTTTTAGTTCACAGAAATTCAAAATATACATTTTTTGTTATTCATGGCTTGATAGTTCGTCATCCAAACAACGAAAATGAAAATCCAGGCTACTACCAGAACTAAATTACTACCTAGAAAAAACAGTGCCAGCCAGAAATCATTTCCTGAACAATTGCCTTCAGATATTGTATCTCTGTTTTTTCAGGAAGCAGCTTGAGGAGATCCTGGATAGTTTGAAAGAAAAACCTGATGTTGGAATGCTGTTGTTGGTAAACAATCATAACTCTATGCACAATGTACTCTGTTTTGAAACATCTATGATCTATTTGAGAAATTGGATTCTGAGCTTGATCAATTTTTAGAAATGCCATATCTCTTGTCTTGTTTATTTCCTATTTTCCTTTTCCGTTCTATAGTTACAGTTTTTTGAATGTTGTTTAGTACCATACTATATCCATAAAAGAGCCACTTGGACCAGCCATTTGACAGGAGCATCATTGTTTACAACTTTGAGAGCCACAACCAGTTTGGAACCTTTCTTATTGCTGGTTAATGCAAAGTTCATTAATTATTATAGGCACTCCAACGAACTCTGGAATTTGAGGATGAACTGGCTGAGAAATTTGGGGGAGGCACACAAAGCAAAGATGATAATGACATAGAAGATAGTGACAAGGGTGAAAACAACAGTATGATTGTCCTGGACATTAAGAAAAAGTATGAAAGAAAGCTGGCTGCACATCAAGGAGTTCTGACTGAAGTAATTATTTCTAGATTCTTGCACGCCAATGATTTTATTATTTATGTAATGATCTATATTTGTTTCCTGATTTTTGAACTCCTCTTTATTGATAGGAAAAGGACATAAACAAGGACTTGTCAGTGCCTGGAGCTGGGGTATCCACTATTCTATACTTTTACTTGGAACCTTTTTCTGGGTTGCTGCTCAACAGAAATAAAATTTTTGTGTATATTCTTTACAAAGTTGGTAAATATTTTTATGAACAAGGTGCACATGCATAGATGCTCATGTACCATGTTTTTAGCATCTTATCTTGAATGAACATTTGGCTAAAGATCTACACCTGCCCTTTTGGCCTTTGTATATTTGGGCTAGATTCTAGTTCTAGACTTCTCATTTGTTCAGTTGCTGCAGATTCTGGTGTATATTGTGGCAGATCACTGAGAACTTTCTATTCTCTTCGTTGTGGCAGTTTAACTTTCGAGGAATTGTGTCATCTTGCTTTGAACCTCACTTGACAGTGTATATTGAGTTAGAAGAGAAGACCCTTATGGAGCATCTGGAGAAATTGATACAGGTAACTGTAGTACATGGTTCTTACTGCCTGGTTATTGTTTTTGGTCATGCCTCTCTCTCATCCCATGCATATCCTGTGACATTTATGCTTATTTTATTTGCCTGCGTACTGCTATTTTGTAGGAGGAAACATGGAATATTGAGGAAGGAAGTCAGAATAATGTTTTATCTAGTAGCATGCAGGTGAGCTAATTAACTATTCATGTAAGTTGGTTACATAGGAACACCTTCCTGGAAGCTATGGTTGAATATATTAATTAAATTGATATGATCCCTGAAATGCCGGGGATTGTAACCCCATTAGCTGATCACTAGATGTCAAACTTAAAGTTTGAATCCATTTTAGTTGTATATTTTATCCCATCTTTTAGAAGGCTCTAGCATTTTCATTCAGGCTAGAACATTCTTAAGAAAATTCCAAGTATCTTTCTCATTGAAAACTTGTGAGGGAAATGACAAGGCTACAAATGTTGGAAGGCTCAGTACCTCAACTGATGTTAGAATTTTATTATTATTATTTTGTTGGAAACTTTAGTGGTTTTCCAAAATAGATGGCAAAAAGTATCATCCATATAGGGCAGACTAGGAGGAATCCATGCCTTTTATGCAGAGGGAGGGCAGACCAGGGTGTAGTTTTGTCCCTGTAGAAGAATAAGCTGTTGATACATGATCTTGGATATTTGCTGAAATAATTCTGTTATGTTGTTTTCCCAAGCTGTTCCTTATAATCAAGAGGAGCTTAAAGCGGTGCAGTGCTCTTACAAAGAACCAGACATTATTCAATCTGTTTAAGGTGTGTCCTTGAAGCCAGTTGCTTGCTGTCTCCTAGAATTTATCATGTAGCATTTACAAACATTAATCGCAGAACCAGTCCCTGGAATTTATCAGAATATCTGGACTTGTGGGATTTTTGTTAAGGTTGGTCATGATTACCTTACCTAGAAATGGGTAGCATTTGACAAGAAACTAAATTATCTCCTTATGATTAGAATCATAAATTTGACAGTAATGCATTTCAATCAAAAGGGTGGCCTTTTATTTTTTTTATGTAGGTCTTTTTTTGGATATATAAATGTTCAACTGGGAAATTCAGGGAACTAAGGCATGAGGACAAAAAAGTAGAGCCAAAAGTTAAGGGCCTGTATACTGAAGGTGGACTGTTTATCACCTAAATTTGTGAAAAATAAATAAATTATTCGAATAATGTTTCCTTCTATTTGTTGAAAAATCAAGTTATATCTTACCTGGTGGTGTGTAATAATTGAAAATTTTCATTTATTACTCCCCATTAAAAAGAAAAGAAATAAATGCATGCCCTATATTAACCAAAATTAGTATTGAGCTGAATTCTCATATGATATCTTAAAACAATTCCTTTCCCTGTGGTCAAAACATTATAGATTTTGTTTTGCATTTACCATGATCTTAAAAATCATCTTGTTTATTGTCAAAGGGGTCAAGTAATGCTTATGGACTTTGGTTTGGTGAAATAGATTGGATGATAGCTTATTGCACCTTGGATGGCTCTGATACATAAATTTTTTCTTTGGCTGAGATGCTATTTCATGTATTCATGCTATGATCAGGTATTTCAAAGAGTTCTTAAAGCATACGCTGCTAAGCTTTTCGCGAAACTACCAAAAGGAGGTACTGGTATTGTTGCTGCAGCCACTGGTATAGATGGTCAAATAAAGGTAGAAGAACCCATCATTTCCCCTTCTTTGCTTTCATGCTTCTTTCTTTTTATGATCTTCTGTATATAATATATAAAGAATATTGTCCATCTGACATCTGTGGCTCAATCCTGATCAGACCTCAGATAGAGATGAGAGGATCATTTGCTATATAGTGAATTCAGCAGAGTACTGTCATAATACGGTTAGTTACATCTCCAGCTAAGATAAAGGCAACATTAATATTACATCAAGGATGCTGATTGCCCTGATCCTTAAGGTGCATGCTAAATACAGTTCTGTTTTTGCTTAGTCTGGTGAGCTTGCAGAAAGCATATCAAAGATCATCGATCCCCAGTTCACCGACGGTGTAGAAATGTCAGAAGTGCAGGTACTATTTGATCGAGTTCTTAACTGGTACCTGTTGCTGCGCTCATTGTCATTACCAACATTTTCCTTGATTATTTTTCTCTTCTAAGTTAATTAATACAATCACTATACTGCAGGATGAATTCTCAGCTGTAATAACTAAAGCTCTTGTCACTCTAGTTAATGGATTTGAAACAAAATTTGACATTGAAATGGCTGCAATGACACGCATCCCTTGGAATACCCTTGAAAGTGTGGGTGATCAATCAGGGTGAGATCATTTTCTCTGGAACTTTAACCTTGTAACTTATATAGCTTTAACTAGTTTATTGTTTACTACTGTAATGATACTGGCAGGTATGTGAACAACATAAATCTGATGCTCAGTAACAGTATTCCTGCACTTGGGAGCCTTCTATCACCCATCTATTTCCAATTCTTTCTGGACAAGGTTATTATTTTTTGTGATCAGCATTGCAGCTCTTGTTATGTGATCTTTTCAATTGATTAAGGCTAGCAATGTTACGGTGCCTTTTTATGTGATCAAGGCTATATATATAAAAATAATATTAATGTTATTTCCAACTTCTTTCTTTGGATATATGGATATAATATGTACATGCAGTTACTGTGATGTCTTTATGAACTTGGTCACTGTATTTATTATGTCTCTAGATGTACTATTGCTGTAGCACTTATGTGCTGTTGATGAGAAGATTCTATCATATTCAACTTATTCTCGAGACTATTATTCTTTTCAGCTTGCATCATCTCTTGGCCCACGCTTCTTTAGCAACATATTCAAATGCAGGCAGATTTCAGAAACAGGAGCACAACAAGTAGTGATCCTTTCTTTCTCTTTTTGTTATTTTATTGTTGAGTCAGCTATCAATAGAGGAGAGAATTGAAGACATTCAGTAGCTTGATAGACAATCTTTGCCCCATCATTTACTAATATGTTATCCTCCTATAATACTATTCAATTATAAAGGTAGAGATGTTTGGTCACTTTATGATTCTCCCTTGCAGATGCTATTGGATACACAAGCCATAAAAACGATTCTTCTCGATATTCCTTCTCTCGGACGGCAGGTAAGTCATTAGTTACATTACGTTCTTTTCATCTTATGCTTTTTCATGTACACTCATTTGTCATTTTCCTTAACATTTGTACTGTTTCAATGTTATTCATTTGGAGCAGGCATCAACTGCTACTAACTACTCAAAGTTTGTCAGCCGTGAGATGAGCAAAGCAGAGGCACTTCTCAAGGTTCCATTTTCTTCGTGCCGGGCATTAGTTTCGGGCAACCAAAGGCCTCCTTCACTGAATTTAATGTTAAATGCATATTCTCTCTACAGGTCATATTATCCCCCATTGATTCTGTTGCTGACACCTACCGTGCATTGTTACCAGAAGGAACACCAATGGAGTTTCAGCGTGTTTTGGAGCTTAAGGTTGCATTAGTTGGCTCTTTTACTTGTGATCTCTTTGTACAATTATCCGCTTCAACCATGCAAATGATTGCGGACTGGCATTTGCAGGGACTGAAGAAGGCTGATCAGCAGAGCATACTGGACGATTTCAACAAACTTGGTCCTGCCATTACTCAGGCTCCTTCCGGCCCTGCATCAGCAGCAGCCTCGGCTTCTATCCCGACTGTCCCTTTTGTCCCATCTCCAGCACTACTCAATGCTGCATCCTCAGACTTAATCGCTTCAGGCGAGGATGTCCTGACCCGAGCAGCTGCTCTTGGAAGAGGTGCTGCCTCCACAGGCTTCAAGAGGTTCCTTGCCCTTACTGAAGCAGCCAAGGACAGGAAGGATGGGCCCTTCAGGAAGCTCTTCAACGCGTGACAGGAATCCCAGTGGTGACTGCCTTGGACCTCCCACGCGGGTATGGCAGAAGTTGATTCCACTGGATCCAAGGGGTCCTGGAGGCTATTCTTCCTTTGTAGGGGATCTATGAGTTTTAACTGTTGCAAAGTGGAGATGAGTCAACTGCCTGATGGAGTTGGTGTCTATTCCAACTCAAGATGAGGTAGGTACTTGTAGATAGAATGACAGGGGCCGTCTTTAATTTTTTGGGGGTACAAATGAGGTATCAGCAGATCAGTTGAATAAGCTTTTTGTCATACTAACTGCATTGCCTATCCACATGACTTTCTAAAGGATAATATTCTGACTTCCAAAAGCCGCATTAGGTCTCTGCAACGTGAATAGCCTCTTATAGATCAGGAAGGTTGACAAAATGGATGGGTAATATCGAGAAAAAAAGGATTGGTCTGAGGTCTGGGCCCGGGTCACACTCCTGAACCCGTCGGCTGTTGGTGGATTGCTTGCTCTTGTGACGAGAGCGGATCTGCGGTGGCCGGACTGGGAAGGGCTCCTTCGAGGGTCTTGCCCGGGCACCCATTCGGCCATATCAAGGCAAAACTGAACCTTTCATTTTTTTCGCATGGGCCAAAACGAGATTATCCCAAAGTATTGAGGGGAAAAGAATCCCTCTCTTATGGGATGGTGCTGTTGTCCTGCGTCGGTCGTATCTTCGTAACATACACCGGCGACGACTGTGGGAGAGGAATCAATCGCCGCCTTCTGGTCTCTTCTTCTCTCTACGCTCCGGAGCTGTAGCTCAAAGCTCCGATTTGTTGGCATCCCGACCGTAATCTGCTGCTGAACTAGGGCTTTGGAGATGGAAAACGCATACCCCAACAATAACAGCCTCTCGCTGTCTCATGGCCGCGTCAAGCTCAACGTCGGAGGCAAGCTTTTCGAGACCACCGTCTCCACGCTCCAATCCGGCGGCCCCGACTCCCTCCTCTCCGCCCTTTCCAACCGTGCTGCCACAGACCCGAATCCCGTCTTCATCGACCGAGATCCCGATGTGTTCTCTGTTATCCTCTCTCTCCTCCGCACTTCCCGACTCCCTTCCACCGCCGCCCGCTTCTCCAAGCAGGAGCTCATCGACGAGGCACTTTACTACGGAGTCGACTCCTGCCTCCGCACCGCCATGTCCCCTCCCCCGCTTGCTGGAATCGACGCCTCCGTCGTCGCCACCATCCGCCCTGCAGCCGACGGGTTCCCTTCCTCCTTTACTGCCTCCGACGACGGATCCATTTGGATCGCCCACGGCGGCCAGATCTCCTGCTACGACTGGAGCCTCGCGCACACTGCTACCATCCGGACCCATTTCGAGGAGGTGACCTCCATACGCAGAGTCTGGCCGGAGATCGCCGCTGTGGGCTCCGAAGTCGCCCCCGGACTCCACTTCTACGACATCTCCGGCGGTCGCCATGTGGGGTCCACCCACTGGACCGACCCATCTGATCCCCGAATCTACAAGGCTCGGGTCATGGCCATTGCCGACTCAACAGACTCGATCTTCGCCTCCTTTGAGTGCCCTCACAAGGAAAATTCCATCTTTGAGATTGACAAGTCCACTCTCCAGATCGTTTCAGAGTTCGGGAGGCAGTTGGGAAGCTCCGCCAAGAACATGGTTGCTGGGAAGCTGACATGGCTGCCTGAGAGCAATGGCGTTGTAGGAAGCTCTGTCACATGCGGCGCATTCGGCTATGCGGGTTACATCAGGCTGTGGGATCCGAGGTCTGGCGAGGTGGTCTGGGAGGCTAACGAGCCAGGTTCTGGCCGAAGCAGTCGGTTTGGAGACTCTTTTGCGGACGTGGATGTTGATGTGGATGAATCGAAACTCTTCAAGATATGCTCCAAGTCGGGGGACCTTGGAATGGCGGATCTGCGTAGATTAGGGGAGGACCCGTGGGTGTATCTGAGAGACAAGAACTACAGCATGTGGAACACTGGCGGGAATGAGAGCAGTGTGATCCGATGCCACCGCGGGCAGGTGTTTGTGGGCAGAGAGGGTAACTTGGAGGTCTGGTCTAGAGTGGAGGAAGGGGAAGAAGGTGGAGCAGATAGAGAAAGCGATGAAATATACAGGAGGAACTATGTAGACAAGTTGGAGGATGCCCAGAGAGGGATCATAAAGAGGATCGAAGGAGGGGGGGACAGGTTGTTTGTCGGGAGGGAGGAAGTGGAGGGCATTGAGGTCTGGGAGAGCTCGAATTTCGCCGTGGCTATTCCTGTTACATGATGTTGTTGATCAAGGCTGAATTCCGGTGGCTAAGGCTCGCTCTCCTTCTCCTTCCAGAGCTCCTCTATTGTATTGTATTATACTATTATAGTACATATCTGATTTTTGCCTCTAGGTGTGTTTTTTTTTTGCTGGATCTCTGAATCTTCTTGCTGTTGCAATTGCTTGTGGATGAAACTGGTGTTGAAGGTGTAGAAGAAAAACTCACTTGAGTTCCTTGATCTTCTAGACGCTGAAGAAAGAACTGGGTGAATTCCTCCAGCAGCAAACCCTGAGGAATTAACACTGCAATCTGAAGTCTGACAAACAAAGGGCATATCATATGCCGACCATTTCAGCATTTTCTTTCTGTAGTCTGAATGACTGTAGGTATCCTGTATTTTACCCTTTGAAAAGCTTCCAACAGGTTCATACCATTTTCAAGGAAGAAGCCATCTGGAATTTGATTATATTTATACCATAAGCTTTGAATATTATGATGGAATTTGTTCATTATTAATTTTAATACTTACCAAGTATTTTTTTTAAAAATAATTCATATACGATTCCAAGTAATTGATTCTAACCGCGAAAGCATAGAAATCTGAGTGGCAGTGTAAAGCATGTAAAGCAGAAATTTTCACGACAAGATTCAAATTTAGAACATATTTCTCCATGGCCCGAGTCCACAGTTCAGACCCTATTCTCTCGCTTGTCATTCTTCCTTCTCTCTATCTTCCTCTCTTGCACGGAGTTTTTTTTTCCCTCGTCTCACCTATTATGTCTGAAAGGAACCTCATCCTGGCCACAGGGACTACGGTACCTTGGAAACCCATGCTGTATTTCTTCCCAACGATGCCCATCTTCTTTATCTTCTCTTGGTTCTTCGTATTGCAGTCTGCTGAACGGCCAAGCTTCCTGCACCACAGCTCATTGGTCATACCAGCACCCCAGAAATTGCGTCCCCTCGCCCTTGTCAAAAACGAAACCGGCAGCCATGTGGGTATTGATCCATCGGTCAAGAACCGATCAGTCCTGAGCGATGAGGAAGAGGAAACTGAAGATCCCCAAGAAATGAGCAATCTGGTGGCTGGTGCAGGATGCCCTACGGATAATAGGACCGCCATCCTCAAGGTCTATATGTATGATCTCCCCCCTGAGTTTCACTTCGGGCTTCTCGATTGGAAAGCGGGAGGAGGGGATACTGGTAGAAAAGTGTGGCCTGATATCCAAGGCAAAGTCCCATCCTATCCTGGGGGGCTCAACATGCAGCACAGCATCGAGTACTGGCTCACTCTGGACCTCCTCTATTCCGAGTTTGCCAGCTCCATGGAAGGCCGTAGCGCCGTCAGGGTGCTCAACTCCAGTGAGGCGGACGTGGTGTTTGTCCCTTTCTTCTCCTCCCTCAGCTACAACCGGTTCTCGAAGGTGAGTTCGAACCAGAAGAAGATCACAAATGCGGTTCTGCAGGACAAGCTAGTTGAGTTTCTGATGAAAAGCGACGAGTGGAAGCGGTCAGGAGGAAGGGATCATATTGTCCCTGCTCACCACCCCAACAGCATGCTCAGTGCAAGGATGAAGCTGTGGCCTGCAATGTTCATACTATCCGACTTTGGTCGGTATCCGCCCAACATTGCTAACATTGACAAGGACATAATCGCTCCCTACAAGCATGTGGTCAAGAGATTTGTGGGCGATGAGTCCGGATTCAGAAGCCGCTCAACCCTGCTCTACTTCCAGGGTGCCATTCATAGAAAAGCTGTGCGTCATCCATCTCTCACTCCGAAGAAGTATACACCTTTCTTCCATCTAAGTGGGCTTCTCTTTGATATGCAGGGTGGCTTCATTCGGCAAAAGCTTTTCAACCTCCTGAAAAATGAGAAGGATGTGCACTTCTCCTTTGGGAGCGTCCAACGTGACGGAATCAAGAGAGCCATGCAGGGGATGCACTCATCCAAGTTCTGCCTCAACATTGCAGGCGATACCCCCTCGTCTAACCGGCTCTTCGATGCGATTGCCAGCCACTGTGTCCCCGTCATTATCAGCGATGACATTGAGTTGCCATACGAGGATGTCCTGAACTACTCCAAGTTCTGCATCTTCGTTCGAACTTCGGATGCACTCAAGAAGAGCTTTCTCATAAATTACATCAGGGGTATAGGGGAGGAAGAATGGACTCGGATGTGGGGGAGGCTGAAGGAGGTGGCTGGGTTCTACGAGTTCCAGTACCCGTCAAAAGAGGGAGATGCCGTGCAGATGATTTGGCAAACCATCGCACATAAGGTTCCTGCAATGAGAAGGAAGATTCATAAATCAAGGCGTTTTTCTCACACCAAAAGAACAGCTGATTCAGAACCATTCCAATTCCGACATGAGTCCTTGTGAGAGGACACTAAAAGAATCAGTTCATATGCACTCATTATATCTTCTGCAGTTGGATAGGATTCTCAGGAAGCACAGAAACATGGAGACTCTAGTCTTGACTTTCTGTTTCCCAATGCTCCAAAGGAACCCATGCTATTGACCTACTAATAGCCAAACCAAAGATCACCAAAGTCTTGCAAAACTCCACACAACTGCAGAGAAAAAGATTTCAATAAAAGCTATCACAGTGACTAAGCATCTTCCAAGGATACATTGTTCAAAAACCCAATTAGGGATATCCTTGTTCACGTCCAAAACCAAAGGAGATGTGAAACTTAAATGGGAGATCGATCAGGCGTGATTTCACAAATCTAATTCCCTATCTCCTTACAATAACTTCACACCGGTTTCTCTAACAGAATCAATCACGGCCTTCACTTTCCCATGATACTTTTGCTCTCTCTTCAGATAAACAGAAACAGCTGGGATTCCCTTGAGGAGGAGACGCTCTCCCAATATCTTACCAATCTTGGCCGCAGCTGCCACATCCCGAGTGCATTCCATGGTTGATCTCAGGGTCTTCTCCTGCGAACTTGCAGAAGAGGCTACCGTGGCTGTTGGAGAGTGGACTACTTGTGCGCTCACAAACTTGTTTGTGAAATGCATCTTCAGAACATAAGGCTTGAGGTAGTCCACGATCCTCGGGGCCCTGGCAGGTGGAGGAATCACCATCGTGCCACTGCAAGCAATAATTTGAAAATGAACCTTAATATACAAATGGATTAAAACATTCTAAATGACATCAGTTGATTCCTAATAACTAGGATCAGCAGTACGCCTATTCACATAACTAAATTATCTAAAGCATCCATGACAGAAAAGCATGGTAGAGGGTTAAATAAAAACAATGAATTTGTCTTTTTTTTACTGTAAAGGTAATTACACTGTACTCAAGTTGCAATTCTTGCATACCCTCTTTACTGGGATAAACAAAAGCTACTTTTGCATATATATGATCAACCAAAAGCCACAGAATGCAGCTTCTCTTGGCAATAGCAAATGTCACCCATTCTAATGCACTGCAAATATGGCTGCAACTGATTCTGGCAGGACAAACCGGCCAAAGAAAATATGATTTAACATCTCAAGCTTTCGGTAAATTTGAACTATTGAGATGTCAACTGGTGCCAAGATTGGGTAAACATCATTTATCTATTTCAAATTTACACATGAAGCTCTATAAGTATAGCACAAATCCACCTAAACCTTGAACATGATACATCGCTCACATAGGGCTAACACCCCACCGGACAAAAAAAAAACAACGATCAGTACTTCGCGGTAAGTTCACATATGTTTGAATTTCTAAAACGATAAGTCTACATCGTACTGTGTTCAATACATTCCAAATCCTATCAGCTCATCCCCAGCTAACTTCAAGACGGTGGTTCGTTCGAATCGGTGAACCATTGACATCAATTTTAAGGCCAGAAATTCTCTTTAAAAACGGAAGGTTAAGGACGAAAAACTTCACCTCTTTCACTTCGGCAGGGCAACGAGAGAACCTGCAGCTCGCGGAAGCGGAAGAAGATGCAGCTAGCCGATGTTGATTAGAACAAGAGATAGGATAGACAAATGAAAAAACTCGCTGGGCAAGATGCAGATGAAGGCTGAGGAGGATGATAGGTATCAGAAGCTTTCACAATGGGCTCAATGACATTTCATAATGGATCACTAAAAGGCCCATAACGCGTAATGATGGGCCCATTACTAGCTAAGCCTGTTATTACTTTTCCTGGAAACTGATGGCCCGACCCAATATTAAATTCATTATACTAACATAAAAAAACTACCCGCCCATGCTCTGATTTTTGTGCAACCATAGGTCAACATCTCAGAAAAGACCATTGGGGACGGGCACCAAAATGTCAACCGATTCATGGTCAAGACCCGAGTTGCCTCGACTAACGGACAGAGTTGGTATACAATCGGTAGTTAATCGGACCAGACCTTGGTCGGATCTTGAAACCGCCATTTCCTAATTTTGTAATTTTCATATATTTCTAATTTGGGAAAAAGTCAAAATGTGAAATAAACGACAAATGACGGTTCTAGTTCTGGTTCTCGAACCATCGACCGTCAACAGTTTACAATGGTTGCGTTCATACCGGTTCTACATCCAACCCGGTCAGGCCAGCATATTGGCAGCTTTATAATTAGTAAGACATCCACCAACTTTTTATACAGGTTGCTTCATCATTCGTCGCTTTGGAGTCAGCTGAGTTAATAGTTTGATGACATAGAGAGCTATTCTGACCTCCGGTTACACCTCTACTAGATCAAGCGGACAATGACTGATTAGTCAAGTCGCAATGAACGTGTATACATATTCATTTTATACACAAATTCATTATAGGAGAACGTTTACTTTGCTTTGTGTTTCACCTCATTTTCTTTGCGATGTGAAGAGAGCGGGAGTATCTAAAGAAGTAGACATATTTGGGTATGTTAGGAGGGAGGAACAAGAGCTAGTAAGGGGAGAAGGTGAGGCGGGAGTTGTACTAATTATAAGAGAGAAAAATGAGAAGATTTGTTAAAATATACCGTGAGATATAAAAAAATACGTACAGTATGGTAGTAAAGAAATTAATATTAAAAATAGTAATTATGGTATTAAAAAGAGTTATAATACATAGAGTCAAATTAGAGTTTATTAGTTTGATAGGTATATAGATATGAAAAATAAATATACCAAAAAAATAAAAATAGTTTAATAGTAAGGGAAGAATTTAGTAAGAAATTTTAAAAGTCAAATAATGTGTTGAAAGATTATTGATAAGAAAAATAACAATAATGAGTTCAATATCAACAATAATATGACTATATTTGCCTTTGACCACCACTGATTTTATTGAGTGATATGAGTATTACAGATCTGATGAGTGATACTATGAGATTAAAATTTTGTTTGAAAATGTATTTAAGAGAAATTAACGGGTACCATCAGACTATATTGTTTTAATTTTACAGTTGAGGGTATTTTAAACACGAAAACAAAAAGATCTAAAGATAGTTATAACATCTTATCAATTTTTTAAGATAAAAAACTAACAAAAGTTGCTATAGTGATCGGTATGAATAAATTGGAGAGAATAAGTAATTCTGTGGTGAGCAGAGGGTGGAGGGAAATGAACATTGAGTAATTTTACCATAATAATAAAAATAGCAAAAAGATAAAAAAAAAAGGGTATTTTGATAAGATTTTGGTCATAATATTAGTGATAATAAGAAAAGAAAGATGATCAATACATTAGTGCACTTACAATCCCCTTATAGCATGACATAACCTAATGAGAATAAAGATTTTTAATGAGAAAGAGGTGGAGTGAAATTTAAAATAATACGAGTTGTTTGGTGTGAATTGAAAAAAAGATAATAAATTAAGTGAGATTTGAGAAAAATAGTAAATATTAGATAGAAGAAAAGCCTGAAGTGGATATAGTGAGATAAGCAAGGCCAGAATAAATTATAGGTAAACCTATTCCATCCGATCAGCAAATATTAGTGATGTGAGTACTGGTCCAACTGATGCAGAGGGAGCTAAAATGACGGATGTACTTGCCCATTGTATGAAAAATTAGGGTGTGAGGCATTGGACGGACGAGAGAAACCTGTATAGTGGCGTCGAGGAGGAGGCAGCGTTAGCGAGGAAAGGAGTATCCGTGATGTCCAACAATAGCAATAGATGTAGAAGGCAATGGAGTGCGAAGCAACATCATCCATGGAGTATTGAAATGCTAAACGAGCATTTTGAGTAAAAAACAAAGCTTTGAAAGCATCTATAATTATCATATTTAGAGTGGGTGAGAGATCCACTGAACATGTTATTTTTAATATCAGATTTTAACTTAGGTAATCCGATTTGATCAAGCAAAATTTTAAAGAACCTCTAGAGGTTCTCATGCTTTATATACAGATGATAAGATAGCCCTTATTAATGTCTCAATTTTTGTAATTTAGATTGATTTACTTAAATTCTGCAACAAAAAAAACCTAATAGGTAACTAATATTATTTTTCTATAAGTAATAATTAGAATTGTACATATTTATAGAGAGTGAAATGGGTAGAATAATACTCATAGATTCTATTGATTAATTAATTATTTCTAAATGGAGAAAAAATTGGAGGAGGGGAGAAAAGTGACAAATATGAGCAGGTAGCTAAATGTATCAAAATACCTGAAGTTTTAATTTTAGTAGTAGCAGTAAATTCTTGAACAAGAAAAATGCATTTAATATGTATGCTACATTTTTTAGCAAGAGAGGTAAATTGTAAGAATGGAAGGATATAATAAATAATCAAGTCATTAAGAGAAGTAAGAATAATAAAATAAAATATTTTAATATTGTGCTGCCTCAACTCTCAGGTTTGTCTATATATTTATATAATTGATATTATAATAAAACAAATATACTAAATATAAATTAACTTAAATTACATATAACTATTATTAATAATTCAGTATATCTAATTTTAACATTTTATTAAATTTAAATTATATATAGTATGATACAAATATATAATTGAAAATTGATATTTTATTATATTAAAATTATATATTTTTTTTACAAAAAAATTATTATTATAAAATTGAGAGATATAAAGTCATTCGGATGATTTTTACTGTACCGTTATATCTATCATATGGAATACTCAACTAACTGTGATAGAAATGAATGAAGCAAACTCTCCACCAAGTTCTGCAATGGGTTCCTCATTCGTCACTGCTGACAATTGGAAGTTGGTGAGTTGTCTGTTGATGACACGGTGGAATAACAGCAACAATACAGAGAGATCTATCACTGGATTCTGGCCTTCATTTACACTTCCACTAGATCAAGCAAACAGGCAATGATTGATCAATTCACAATGAACATATGTACTCGTAGACCACCGATACACTATATGAGCAACCTGCACATGCATACTTCGCTTTGGGTTTCACCTCCTGCAAGACTCCATTCTCCATATTCTTTTCATCTCTCAAGTATTGGCTAAAGCTGTCATCATCTCATCTCTAGTAAGTACTTACGAGCATTGAGTTTCAGTGGCGTCCTGAGTGACAGGGATGGCAAACAACGCAATTGAAGAGAGCTTACTCAGCCGACCAGATGCAGCAGAGCCAAAAGGAGAGGATAGCATTAGTACCCTTAGCAGCAGGGTTTGGGTGGAATCAAGGAAGATATGGCGAGTGACGTTTCCTGCAATGATATCCTATGTCTGCTCCTTTGGGGTCCTTGTGGTCACTCAAGCATTCATCGGCCACATCAACGAGACTCAGCTCGCAGCCTATGCCATCATTGAGACTGTCGGTGTCCGCTTTGTTAATGGCATCATTGTAAGCCTCGTCCATTTCCAAGCCCCCTTATACTCTCTATTATCGTAATTCATTAAATTGATTTGAGCTAAAAAAAAGGCCATTTTGTTATGTGCATCAGTTGGGGATGTCCAGTGCAACCGAAACATTATGTGGGCAAGCCTTTGGAGCCAAGCAATACCACATGCTGGGCATCTATCTGCAGAGATCGTGGATCATCAATCTTGTCACTGCAACAATATTAGTTCCTGTATTCGTATTCGCAACCAATATCCTCAAGCTCATTGGGGAAGATAGCACAATTGCAAACGCTGCAGGGTACATAGCCCTCTGGCTTATCGCAATTATGTACTACTACGTCTTCAGCCTAACTATGGAAAAATTCTTGCAAAGCCAGCTCAAGAATATCATAGTGGCTTGGCTCTCCTTGTCCTCATTTGTGATTCACGTGTTTCTATCGTGGCTCTTTGTTATTATGCTTGACTGGGGGATCCCGGGGGCAATGACTGCTATGATAATCTCTTCCTGGCTTGTGGTCGTCGGAGAGTTCGTCTTCATCCTGGGAGATTGGTGTCCAAACTCATGGAAAGGCTTCTCCATGGCTGCTTTCGCAGATCTGTGGCCTGTGGTAAAGCTTTCTGTCTCATCAGGGGTCATGTTATGGTAGGCTGGCAGACTCAGCTCATTGCTTTTTGTTGCTTTACAATGCATATTCTGCAGCCAGGTTTCGTTTGATGATCTCCCCCAATTTCTAATTTCCATCAATATGTTTTGATTGATGAAGAACAGCTTGGAGGAATGGTACTATGCAGTTCTAGTTCTGCTGGCTGGCTACATGAAGAATGCCTCTGTGGCAATATCAGTATTCTCCATCTGGTATGATCATGCTACTCACCTCAGTCTGGGTTTCCATCAAGCAAGTGTCACGGGCAGAGGCTCATTTCTTCCTTTTTCAGTCTAAACATATCGGCTTGGGAATTCAGGATCTTCCTTGGGTTCCTCTCTGGAGTAAGGTATATAAGTAATCCTTGAAATCCCACGAACTCCTCTTTTAATTCAATTATCCTCTAGAGGAACTTCCATGAAGTGTGTGCCTTGCATCTCTTAATTCTACATACAGTGTGCGAGTCTCGAATGAATTGGGGCGAGGTGATGCTAAGGCAGCAAAATTCTCCATCAAAGTCATACTGAGCACCTCCATCTGCATTGGGATCTTCTTCTGGGCACTCTGCCTAGCATTCGGCCGTCAAATTGCCTACATATTCACGAGCGAAGAGGAGGTCGCTGAAGAGCTCTCTAGCCTCTCAGTTTTTCTTGCCTTCTCCCTCTTGCTTAACTGCGTCCAGCCAATTCTCTCCGGTAACTGTTTCAATACTGCATACATTTGGCTTCGATGAAATCTTTTATTCATAAAACTTCTAAAAACGAAGACTTGGTGAACTTTGGTGCTACGGATTCTGGTCTTGAAATTTCAGGGGTGGCAGTTGGAGCTGGGAGGCAAGGCATTGTGGCTTATGTTAACTTAGGCTGCTACTATATACTTGGGGTGCCTCTAGGAGTAGTGCTGGACTATGTGGCCGGTATGCAAATCCGGGTAAGCAGCTGGCTGTCATGGGAGATTCAGTTTATCATGACAGCATTCTTGAAGTTGAGCATAGGTTCCGTAAGGCATCACTTGAGAATTAACTTCATGCCCTAACGGACAATGACAAACACCATAACATGGACTTGTATTTTTATTCCGACGAATCAGTTGATATTGAACAGATGAGGATGCCAGTTGAGTTTACTTTCCGGGTGGTCTTGCAGGGGATATGGGTGGGAATGTTAGTGGGGGAGGCTATGCAGACATTGGTGCTGGGCATCATCACCTACAGAACAAATTGGGATGAGCAGGCATAAATAATGCAGAGGCTCTCCAGCTTTCCTGTGTTGGTATCTCAACAAGTTCTGATGTCAACTTCTTCACTTGTAATTGCAGGTACTTAAAGCCTCGGAGCGGCTCAACAGGTTGTTTCGAGCAGATATTGAAGACAATGGCAACCGCTCCACGAATGGAAGATCCCCAAGTGACTATGAATGAGATCATCCATCCTTGTATCCATCATACCAGCTTCTTCAAAGCATTTCCTTTTTTTTGGGGTCAGAAACCTGTAAAACTACATTAACTCAAAATAAAAGTGTCTGCTACAGAAAAATCTTTAGAATGTGCCTCAAGGCTCAATGTCTCTCCAAACTAGATTACATAGAAAGGAAGATACAGTAGAAAAAAACCTAATTGAACATATAAAAAGTCTAACATTTGCTTGGGAGGGTAGTTATCATCTAATTTTCATACCTTTCTATCTAGAAGTGGATGGGCTGGCTTGGTTGGGGTTATGTGCATGTTCCCCCAGATAGGCATAAGACGATATTATCCTTACCTCTCCACCTTCATCCCATGTCCAGACCATCAAATCCTGACCGTTGGCTACCCGTAGGGGTATCTCCTATTGCTTGCTTCTCCTCTGGACTGGTCTGTCCTAACAACAAGCTTAGCTTCCATTTTCACACTCTGTGATCTATAGTGAACAGACCTAGAGGTAGGCAAGTGGTTCGTCTGGAGTGGGTGATCCCAGTTTGTGGCCATTCAAGGTGGGGATCCTACTCTCCTCCATCCCCTACTTTTCATGTGAGCCCCTCTCAGGAGCTCCTTTGTCCTGTGTACACTCTTCCACACCCAGGATGCCCCAGTTCCTAGTTTGGCGATTAGGCCGTCTCCATCTCCAAGCTACCTAGGGTGAAGCACATGCTCATTTTTGTAGGAAAAAGTTAAATAAGGAAATAGGGTGGTAATGCCTCATGGCGCATGCACCTTTCGTCCTTGCAAAATCATATTCTTTAAAAAGATCAAATTGAAAGAGCAAGCCCATCCATTATAGCCGAAACAAAAGAAACAGCAAGACCTGGTGGCCCTCTCCCTAGGCATATAGCCTGTATGTGTGCATATAACCTTAGCTTCTGGCGGAAAAGGTCAGGCTCATGCGATGTCTGTTCATCGCTGCAAGGGAGGGGAGGTTTAGTGGGCAGAAAAAAAAATAATGACATACTTTGTTTTTTACTTACTCTAAGCTGTCATGTTTCCTCTTTTATGATTTACGTCCCAAAATTAAATTTTGCGTATTTATCTTTGCTAGTCCTTTTTTCTTTCAAATTTAATAAATTCATTGTATTTTATTAGATATATTATTATTTTTAATTTCCTTACAATATATGTATTTAAATGGACATAATATTTACTTATTTTATTAAATATAAGTCATTCTAAATATATAAAAAGTATTTTATCATTTTATTCCTCATTTTTTTTATCAAAATGGCATATATTACATATATATATATATGTTATAGTTTTTTTATTAATGGTGAAATATCACACCCTCATCATATGAATGAATTCGAGTAGCTTGAAAGACCTGCCTGTCAGGTTCACAGGCCCTCCACTAGAAGAGTTAATAAGTGGGGGCACCTGCATAAAAATGAGTTATAAGCTTGTCAAGTTCCAGAAGTTATTGAATAAGATTTAATAAAATTTATCGTACAATATTTATATTTATTTAAATATTTCTCTTGTTTTTTTTTAATAATTTAAATAATTAAGGTTGTCTCTATGTGCTTTGACTGCCCGGATGGAAGCCATGAAAGGGACAATAGTCTTTTTCTCGTTTATCTTTTAATTTTTTTATTAAGTTATAAGTATTTAAATAAATTGTTCAGTCTTATTATTTCAAAAAATGATCATTTTAATCGTATATATTTAAAAATATATTTTATTATTTAGAGGTTTTATCAAATTGATTATTTTAATTCTAAAAAATCATAGGTAAGAGGGAAAATATACAATTTTAAATTATTTATATATATAAATAAATAATTATCATTTTCATATATATATATAACTTTACATATGATTATTTTTAAATATATAAAACAAAAAAATACATATAAAAATATAGTAACTCCCTTAAAAATATTCACCCACCAAATCTCTCTCTCTATATATATATATAAAGTCATTGGCGTGATTTTTAGGTTACCGTTATATGTATCATATGTAATACTCCCACTAACCTGTGATGGATATCAATGAAGCAAACTCTTCACTAACCTTCTGCAATGGCTTCCTCATTCGTCACTGCTGACAATTGGAGTTGGTCAATTGTCTGTTGATGACACCGTGGAATAACAGCTGCAATACAGAGAGATCTACCACCGGATTCTGACATCATTTACACTTCCACTAGATCAAGCAAACATGCAGTGATTAATCAATTCACAGTGAACATATGTACTCCTAGACCGATACATTATATGAGCAACCTGCACATGCATACATCGCTTTGGGTTTTACCTCCTGCAGAGACTCCATTCTCCATATTCTCTCCATCTTTGAAGTATTGGCTCAAGTTGCCATCGTCTCATCTCTAGTAAATACTTACAAGCATTGAGTTTCAGTGGCGTCCTGAGTGACAGGGATGACACACAAGGCAATTGAAGAGAGCTTACTCAGCGGACCAGATGCAACGGAGACGAAACAAGAGGAAATCATTAGTAGTCTTAGGAGCAGGGTTTGGGTGGAATCAAGGAAGATATGGCGAGTGACGTTTCCTGCAATGATATCCTATGTCTGCTCCTTTGGGGTCCTTGTGGTCACTCAGGCATTCATCGGCCGCATCAACGAGACTCAGCTCGCAGCCTATGCCATCATTCAGACTGTCGGTGTCCGCTTTGCTAATGGGATCATTGTAAGCCTCGTCCCTTTCCAAGCCCCTTACGCTCTCTATTATCGTAATGCATTTACTTGATTTGAGCTGAAGAAAGGCCATTTTATATATGTGCATCAGTTGGGGATGTCCAGTGCAACCGAAACTCTATGTGGGCAAGCCTTTGGAGCCAAGCAATACCACATGCTGGGAATCTATCTGCAAAGGTCGTGGATTATCACCCGTGTCACTGCAACAATATTAGTTCCCGTGTTCATCTTCGCAGCCAATATCCTCAAGCTCATTGGGGAAGACAGCACAATTGCAAACGCTGCAGGGTACATAGCCCTCTGGTTTATCGCAATTATGTACTACTACGTCTTCAACTTCACTATCCAGAATTTCTTGCAAAGCCAGCTCAAGAATATCATAGTCGCTTGTCTCTCCTTGTCCTCATTTGTGATTCACGTGTTTCTATCGTGGCTCTTTGTTATTATGCTTGACTGGGGGATCCCGGGGGCAATGACTGCTATGATAATCTCTTCCTGGCTTGTGATCGTCGGAGAGTTCGTCTTCATCATGGGAGGTTGGTGTCCAAACTCATGGAAAGGCTTCTCCATGGCCGCTTTCGCAGATCTGTGGCCTGTGGTAAAGCTTTCGGTCTCATCAGGGGTAATGTTATGGTAGGCGGGCATATTCAGCTCATTGGTTTTTGTTGCTTTTCAAAGCATATTCTGCAGCTAGGTTTCTTTTGATGATCTCCCCCAAGTTTTAATTTCCATCAAATGTTTTGATTGATAAAGAACAGCTTGGAGGTATGGTACTATGCAGTTCTAGTTCTGCTGGCTGGCTACATGAAGAATGCATCAGTGGCAATATCAGCATTCTCCATCTGGTATGATCATGCTACTCACCTCAGTCTGGGTTTCCATCAAGCAAGTGCCACTGGCTGAGGCTAATTTCTTCCTTTTTCAGTCTAAACATTGGCGCTTGGGAATTCAGGATCTCCCTTGGGTTCCTCTCTGGAGCAAGGTATATAAGTAATCCTCGAAATCCCACGAACTCCTCTTTTAAGTCAGTTCTCCTCTAGTGGAACTTCCATGAATTGTGTACCTTACATCCCTTAATTCTACATACAGTGTGCGGGTCTCGAATGAATTGGGACGAGGTGATGCTAAGGCAGCAAAATTCTCCATCAATGTCATGCTGAGCACCTCCATCTGCATCGGGGTCTTCTTCTGGGCACTCTGCCTAGCATTCGGCCGTCAAATCGCCTACTTGTTCACGAGTGAAGAGGAGGTCGCTGAAGAGGTCTCTAGCCTCTCAGTTTTTCTTGCCTTCTCCATCTTGCTTTACAGCGTCCAGCCACTTCTCTCAGGTAACTGTTCCAGTATTGCATACCTTTTGTAGCCGGATGAAATCTTTGATTCTTAACAATTCTAAAGATGGAGACTTGGTGAACTTTGGTGCTACGGAATCTGGTCATGAAATTTCAGGGGTGGCAGTTGGAGCTGGGAGGCAAGGCATTGTGGCGTATGTTAACATTGGTTGCTACTATATAATTGGGGTGCCTCTAGGAGTAGTGCTGGGCTATGTGGCCGATATGCAAGTCCGGGTAAGCAGTTGGCTGCCATGGTAGATTCAGTTTCTGATGACACCATTCTTGAAGCTTGAGCATTGATTCCATAAGGGATCAATTGGGAACGACTTAAGAATTAGCTTCATGCAGCAACGGGAAGTGACAAAATCCATAACATGGACTTCGAATTTTATTCTGATGAATCAGATGATATTGTACAGATGAGGATGTCCTTTGTGAACATCGGCCTTACTTTCCGGGTTATATTGCACAGGGGATATGGATCGGGATGCTAGTGGGGGTGGCTATGCAGACACTGGTGCTCGGCATCATCACCTACAGAACAAATTGGGAGGAGCAGGTATAAATAATGCAAAGGCTCTCCTGCTTTCCCGTGTTCGTATTTCAGCAAGATCTGACATCAACTTTATCACTAATAAATGCAGGTACTTAAAGCGTCAGATAGGCTGGACACGTTGTTGCGAGCAGATATTAATGGCAGTGGCAACGGCTCCACTAGTGGAAGAGCACCAAGGGACAATGAATGAGATCATCCATCCACTGTCACCATCATATCTTCTCTGAAGCATTTCTATAGAAGTAAGATAAAAGTATTCTTCAAGACATTGCTTTCCGGGAAATATATTCGTATATGTTCCCAATCGTGAGAATGATGAGCAGTTTACTTGCACAAGAAATGTCTGTATTTGATGCATATATATAGCCAATAACAAATATTTATGATCAATGTTCATGCTCGCACTTTCATATATGATCATATGTTCGCTGTTGAAGACAGAGCTGCTCCACCAACCTCCCCATGAGGCGGAGGGAGTGAGAGGTTGCTTAAGGCCCCTCATCCCGGGCACTCCATGAAGAGGTTGGCCATCAACAAGGCCCCTCGTACAGCTTCTAGCCCCTTCTTTATTTATTTTTTAAAATTTATTATTGTTGTATTATTGATGATTTTTATTTAATATATAATATTACATTTATATTATTATAAGTAGTATAAAATAATGTTATAAATTACCTTTTTAAATGGAGATATTTTAATAAATATTTCTCGTAGGGTTTTGGCACACACATGATTATGGCTATGGCTGTTGCATTTCAAGCTCGAGAGTCATGGTAATTCATGATACGATTAGGTATTTCAAAGAGTAGTTTTTTTTTAATTTCCAGTTTTATATCCTTTATTATATCATAACACTTAGGGAGTTAACGTGTAAAAATACTTTTATGAATTCAATTAGTCTCCCTGAAATAAAAATGAAACTTATTTAAATATTAATGAATTTTTTACCATTCAAATAACATAAAGATAATAAATAAGGTGGATTTGTCAATAATGAATTAAGTAAGCTCGATGATCTATTTTAAAGATTCCAAGTAACATTTTTATGGAAAGCATCAATTCGTCCGCTGGTTTCAGACCGAAATGGTGTGTTTGATTGGGCGAGAAGTGGAAGAATAGCCGGGATGGATAGAGGGAGGATTGGGTAGTGTTTTACCAACAAAGTATTGATTCACCTCCACCATAAACGCAGAGAAATAGGAACCAGCACACATCCATATCCATTTGGGTTATGGACCTATGATGTTCATCGTTCACTCGAGTTCACCCCTAGTCTATGTTTTTTTTATGATATTAAATTATGTGTACCGATCACATAAGTGATATGATATATATCTATTTAAAATTTATTATTTATAAATATTATAATATTTTTAATATTATACGGCTGGTGCAGAGAGAGCTAGGACATGATTCTGACCTTCATTTACACCTCTGCTAGATCAAGCATGATTAATCAATTCGCAATGAATGACCATATATACATATTAAATTCATACACAAATTTATTATATGAGCAGGCTTACCCTAGCATGAGTCAGTCATATAATTCAAATTAGTTTCTCATAAATTCTCAAACTATTTGAGTTTGAATGAAAAAAATGCCTGTCCTAATTCCTTCTACATGTCATATAGATGAGCTTGAGCAACTTGGAAGCAATGCCACCGATCAACTAAATATTAGGTGACACCCAACGTTATTGAATAAATTTTATTATACTAGATTTTATGTTTATTTAAATATTTTATTAATAATTAACAAACATGCTTATTATTTTACGTTTTAATATTGTATATCTAATATCCATCAAATATTTACTTATAAAGAGCTAAGAGTATGAAAATAATATGCTTGTCTCTCGTGTGCTATTTCTCGTATATAATTGAATTTTTTACTTGACTTATATATCTTTAAATATAATTGTTTAGTCTCATTTTTGTGAAAAATAATATATTTTATTACATGTTTAAAATAATTTTTTAATATGTACAAATTTTATAAAAATAACTATTTTAGTTCTAAAAATTATAATGAGTGATATCACAAACATAACTTTTTATTTTAGAATTATTTTTAAATTGCAATGTAAATTAATGACAAGTTAATAAAAAACGTAATATTATATTTTAGATGAAAAATTATTAAATTAATGTTAGAATAATTTAATAGAAACTAAAATTATTGTTAAAATTATTATTTTATAACAGATGATTATTTTATTAAATGTTTGGTGATAAGTGTAAGATTACCGAGTTTAATGTAAAAATGAGATTGGGTTTAAAATTTTTATATAAAATTATAATTTAGCTCTTTTTAAATATATTTTTAAAAACTTATTATTTATATATATAACTAAGAATACTATTATTTTTTAAAATATAAAACTAAAAAATAAAATTTAAAATATAACATATAACATATATACAAAATAATGGGCATGCAATATCTATCATATATAATACTCCCACTAACCTCCAACTGCTACACACAGCTAGCTGCGGTACTTTTCACTCTCTTTGGCATATTTCTACACCCACCGGTCAACGTATGAGAAAAGACCATTGGACCGGCAACCACATGTCAACGGATTCACGGTCATCCAAGACCACTCGTCAAGTCATCATAAACAACACGAGGCCTACCTTGCACGATCGGTCTAGGAAGAAACCCGAATTAGCCTACGACTATTTTTGAGGGAACTTTGGAACCGGTGGTCTCATACGGCCAGGTTGTTGAGGTGCAAGACTCGAGTTGTTTCGACTAAACTAGGCATAGGTGGGGTTGAGATTGAGATTGAGAATATCTGAACCGATCCTCCGATACAGGGCTGTACAACATCAGCTAGTGATGTCAATCGTACTGGATTTCCAAGCCAGTTCAGTAGCCAACATTTGACAATAAGTCAAACTAGGGTTGTGTCTGATGGAAGGAGAAGTGGTTGTGCATGTACATATGAAGGGATTGCTCTCTCCTCTCGTGAATGATGCATTTTTGGGATTGAGTCAGTGAGGAAGGTTGATTGCATGACGAGGAGGGATTGGAGATGGAATCACTTGGTTATAAGTAGGTAATTGCACTGAAGTTTGAGGAGTGCTTCACAAGTAGAGTTTCTAATAGTTAGAAATGTAAAATATTAATTATAATAATAATAAGTTTACTTGTGAATTTTGAAAAAAATATTATAACAAGCTATTATCCTAACTAGTATTTAACTATTTCATTTGATGCATTTTATGTGCAATGTCAATTGTGACGAATTGAATTTCTGATATTAGATCGAATATGAAGTAAATATATACTTAAAAATAATAACGTGTATATAATTTTATAAACTCACAACTGTTATTCTTAATAAATATAAATATAATTTTTTTTAATTTCAATAAGATGCAAAACATATATTTTATCACATTTATTATGTAAATAAGAAATTTTCATCCTATTAATTATTTGGTTGAAAACTTATCTGTACACCTAACAAAAAAAATATCACTTTTGAGGTAGCATCTTTAAAATAAATGTTACAAAAACTCTATAAAATGAGGTTATTTTGATGTTAATCTATCTAATCAATAACACACCTTCAGAAGTATTGAATTTAAAATCAGTATTTGAGATGTTCACGAGACAATGCCCTTCTTTCTTAAGTGTTGGATGCATTTTTTTTATCTCATATATATATATATATATATATAATATAGACGACCGCACTCCTATCTCCGTTATATGTATAGCTTTTATCCTTTCACACATATGAGTGTACACATATCGTAGGGTGCACTGATATATACCGGAGGTTCATATCCGGACGAGAACGGGTGGGTTGCGGTGAGTACAGGTTGGGTTCGAGCGGGCACATGTCCGAATCTTATAGATTCGATCTCGTATTGGTTTGGATCCGTGTGATCTCAGATCTCTCGTATATAAACTCGGTTCGAGTTAGAGTAAATACTGGTTCGAATATATTGTATCGAGTTCGAGTTCGTACAAAATCGATTAAAGTTTGAATTACAAAAATTCTCAACTCAACCAGAAATTAAATTATAACTCATACTCTAAATAGTGAATAAGCTTTTAATATCATTTTTTTATCTACTACTTCCCATCTATCCCGACACAATATATGAATAGATATTTTGCAGTCGTCTCACTAAACAATATAATTATATTAATCAAACATGTAATAATAAATAAATTCATAACATAATTAGTTTTTTTTGTTAGAGTTTGATTCTCTAATGATAGATCCCATTATTTATATTACTTAATGCTAAAAAATTATTTACCTTGCTACACATCTATTTTAATTGCAGTGAATTAAGCACTAATTCTTATAAACAATATAAAGTACACTTGCTCGTACGGTTATATTCAAATTCCCAAGATTAACCGGATTTGTGAGCCAATTAGCCCAGTAACATTTTATAATTATTTACGACTCAAATGTTTTTCCGATATTTTATCATTTTTATTCTAATACTCCAAATTTTTTATACTTTTATTGATAATTAATTTTTTTAATTTTAAATTTTAATACTTAAATTTATAACAATGGTGTAAATACTAATTTTCTTTTAAATTCATATTTAACTAACTAAACTTTTAAAATTTTCATTTAAGTTTTTAGATGATATCTTATTCAATTTCACACATAATTTATATTATTTATCATTTTACACCTAAATATTTTCTAAAATTTCATTTATATTTCTCAAGCACTAATCATGGTCAATAAATTAGTAAAATGCACTTTAGATGTTTAAATTTTAAAATTTCTAATATTTTCACGTAAAACTTTTCAAATGTATATCGGCCCTCTAACATCATTTGTGTACAAAAAAAATATATTTTAATGCTTCAATAATAATTAAAAATTCAAAGTTTAGGTAAATGAATAGTAAAATATATTAATAAAATTACTATTTTATACCAATTATTAAATATTGATTAATGATATTAAATTTAACTAATATAAAACTTAAATTAGTATTTAATATTATTATACATTAAAATAATAATTTAAACAGAAACTTAAAATAAAATTTATGGTTTTAGCAAAGCATAGGTGACCTCTATGGCAGCAACATATTTATTATTATAATATAATGTCAACATTAAATATTATTTTAAGTGTCATATTATTAAAGTTAAATTTTATAATATATTTCTAAATAAAATAATTTTCATAGATTTTGTATCACTTAGAGATGATTAGTGGGTGATAGGAGCTAAGTTTAATCCAGATTTCAGATTGAGCATATCCAAATAAATTTGTCAAATTTTTTTAATGGACAAAAATGTTCTTCATTACCGGGTGGTAATAGAATTCAAATTAGTTTCTCAGAATTCTCAAGTTGTTTTAGTATTTTTAGGTAACATGTACTATTGACTTGTCTTGTTCAAGTTAGCATATGTACTTGGTTTGTCTATCATTTCTCGTTAACTTATGGAGTTTAGCTATTCACTTAATTGATTTAAGGAGTAATTGTGAGATTTAAGGTGTAATTGATTAAACCCACTTCTACATATAGACTTGTCTTGTCATTGTTATTGTCCATGGCCTCTCATTGACATATAGAGCACACGTCATTAATTTAGGGAGCAGTCGAGAGATTTTCTGCATTTAAATATGTATAAGACATATTGGTTAATGAAACTTTAGTAATCATATTTCCTCTCATAATATAGAGAGAGCTACCATGGGGATTCTGACCTTCATTTACACTTCAGTAGATCAAGCAAACATGTAATGATTGATCAATTAATTCACAATGAACATACAGATTCTTTATATGAGCAACCTGCACATGCATACTTCGCTTAGGGTTTCACCTCCTGCAAGACTCCATTCTCCATATTGCTTTCATCTCTGAAGTATTGGCTAAAGCTGCCATCATCTCATCTATAGTAAGTACTTAGGAGCATTGAGCTTCAGTGGCGTCCTGAGTGACAGGGATGGCAAACAACGCAATTGAAGAGAGCTTACTCAGCCGACCAGATGCAGCAGATTCAAAAGGAGAGGATAGCATTAGTACCCTTAGCAGCAGAGTTTGGGTGGAATCAAGGAAGATATGGCGAGTGACATTTCCTGCAATAATATCCTATCTCTGCTCCTTTGGGGTCTTTGTGGTAACTCAGGCATTCATCGGCCGCATCAACGACACTCAGCTCGCAGCCTATGCCATCATTCAGACTGTCAATGTCCGCTTTGCTAATGGGATCATTGTAAGCCTCATCCCTTTCCAAGCCCCCTTATAATCTATATTATCGTAATTCATTAAATTGATTTGAGCTGAAAAAAGGCCATTTTGTTATGTGCATCAGTTGGGGATGTCCAGTGCAACCGAAACTTTATGTGGGCAAGCATTTGGAGCCAAGCAATACCACATGCTGGGCATCTATCTGCAGAGATCGTGGATCATCAATCTTGTCACTGCAACAATATTAATTCCTATATTCGTATTCGCATCTAATATCCTCAAGCTCATTGGGGAAGATAGCACAATTGCAAACGCTGCAGGGTACATAGCCCTCTGGTTTATCGCAATTATGTACTACTTCGTCTTCAGCCTCACTATCCAGAAATTCTTGCAAAGCCAGCTCAAGAATATTATAGTCGCTTGGCTCTCCTTGTCCTCATTTGTGATTCACGTGTTTCTATCGTGGCTCTTTGTTATTATGCTTGGCTGGGGGATCCCGGGGGCAATGACTGCTATGATTATCTCTTCCTAGCTTGTGGTCGTCGGAGAGTTCGTTTTCATCATGGGAGGTTGGTGTCCAAACTCATGGAAAGGCTTCTCCATGGCTGCTTTCGCAGATCTGTGGCCTTTGGTAAAGCTTTCGGTCTCATCAGAGGTAATGTTATGGTAGGCGGGCATATTCAGCTCATTGCTTTTTGTTGCTTTTCAAAGCATATTCTGCAACTAGGTTTCTCTTGATGATCTCCCCCAAGTTCTAATTTCCATCAATATGTTTTGATTGATAAAGAACAGCTTGGAGGTATGGTACTATGCAGTTCTAGTTCTGCTGGCTGGCTACATGAAGAATGCATCTGTGGCAATATCAGCATTCTCCATCTGGTATGATCATGCTACTCACCTCAGTCTGGGTTTCCATCAAGCAAGTGCCACTGGCTGAGGCTAATTTCTTCCTTTTTCAGTCTAAGCATCGCCGCTTGGGAATTCAGGATCTCCCTTGGGTTCCTCTCTGGAGCAAGGTATATAAGTAATCCTCGAAATCCCACGAACTTCCTCTTTTAAGTCAGTTCTCCTCTAGTGGAACTTCCATGAATTGTGTACCTTACATCCCTTAATTCTACATACAGTGTGCGGATCTCGAATGAATTAGGACGAGGTGATGCTAAGGCAGCAAAATTCTCCATCAAAGTCATGCTGAGCACCTCCATCTGCATCGGGGTCTTCTTCTGGGCACTCTGCCTAGCATTCGGCCGTCAAATCGCCTACTTGTTCACGAGTGAAGAGGAGGTCGCTGAAGAGGTCTCTAGCCTCTCAGTTTTTCTTGCCTTCTCCATCTTGCTTTACAGCGTCCAGCCACTTCTCTCAGGTAACTGTTCCTGCATTACATACCTTTGTCGCCGGATGAAATCTTTGATTCTTAACAATCTAAAGATGGAGACTTGGTGAACTTTGGTGCTACGGATTCTGGTCTTGAAATTTCAGGGGTGGCAGTTGGAGCTGGGAGGCAAGGCATTGTGGCGTATGTTAACATTGGTTGCTACTATATAATTGGGGTGCCTCTAGGAGTAGTGCTCGGTTATGTGGCCGGTCTGGAAGTCCGGGTAAGGAGTTGGGTGTCATGGTATATTCAGTTTCTGATGGCATCCTTCTTGAAGTTTGAGCACTGATTCCATAAGGGATCAATTGGGAACCACTTGAGAATTAGCTTCATGCAGCAATGGGAAATGACAAAATCCATAACATGGACTTCCAGTTTTATTCGGATGATATTTGTACAGATGAGGATGTCCTTTGTGAACATCGGCCTTACTTTTCGGGTTATATTGCACAGGGGATATGGATCGGGATGTTAGTCGGGGTGGCTATGCAGACACTGGTGCTCGGTATCATCACCTATAGAACAAATTGGGAGGAGCAGGTATAAACAATGCAGAGTCTCTCCAGCTTTCCCGTGTTCGTATTTCAGCAAGATCTTATATCAACTTCCTCACTTGTAATTGCTTTGCAGGTACTTAAAGCCTCAGACAGGCTCGAGACGTTGTTTCGAGCAGATATTAAAGGCAGTGGCAACGGCTCCACGGGTGGAAGAGTCCTAAGTGACAATGAATGAGATCATCCATCCGCGTCACCATCACACTAGCTTCTCTGAAGCTGTAGAAGCATGATAAAAGCATTCTCCAAGACATTACTTTCCGGGAAATATATTTTTCCCAGTCGTGAAAATGATGAGCAATTTAATTACGCAAGAAATGTCTGTATTTGATGCATATATAGCCAATAACAAATATTTATGATCAATGTTCATGCTCGCACTTTCATATATAATCATATGGTTGCTGTTGAAGGTAGAGCTGCTCCACGAACCTCGGCATGGGGCGGCGGGAGTGAGGGGTTGCTTAAGGTCCTTTCACTGCGATCCAATCTCTTTAGGCCCACCCATTAGACTGTTGACCAACTTCCAACAATCCTTCCATGAGGGCACCCAAGGGGGGGAGTGGTGGAGAGTTTTTGGTAATGGTAATGGTGGGAATGCTTGCGCACTTCTCAACCTCTAACTCGAAACTCGTCGAGGGTTTGGACAGCGAGGGGCTTAGGGCCCTCCCAACGGCCCTGCCACTCCGTGAAGAGGTTGGTCAACATCCGAGTAGTCCACTCCGGTTGGCCACCCACAAGGCCCCTCCGCAGCTTCTAGCCCCTTCTTGATTTTTTAAATTTATTATTGATGATTTATTAAAATTTTATATAATATATAATATTACATTTATAGGATTATAAGTAGTATAAAATAATATTATAAACTACCTTTTTAAATGGAGATATTTTAATAAATATTTCTGATAAGGTTTTGGCACACACATGACTATTATGCTACTACATTTCAAGCTGAGACACGTGGTAATTCATGATACGATTTTTGTTGTTCAATAACCAAATACATATATTAGATATTTAAATTATAATATGTTAATTAAAATATTTCAATTATTATATTTTATTATCTCATAATAATAAAAATAATAAAAAAATTAGGTACAGTATTAAAATACCTACCTAATCTCTAATTTGCTGGGTATTTTCGTGTAATAGTATTTACTCATTAATTAGCTTACATATTAATTAAATTTATTATAAGTAGGTTAATTATGATATATATAACTTCAATCTCATTTAACACATTAACAACTCTTCCGTTTTTAATACATGTATACTATTTAATACTTTGAAATAGTTCACCCACTCTCTATAATAATGTTATTTATATTATTTTTTATATATAATTATACACTAAATACTATAACAATACTCTCACTTTTAAATATTTTTAAATACACTACTATAGTTTAGTTAACTTTCCATCACTAAGTATAAACATTTTTTTATTTTGGCGAGCTACTACTATTATTCCTGCTATAATCAGCCCCATAACAAAAAGATTGTCATTCGTTTTCATATTTTGGGTAGGTTAACCTTAGATTTTACATGTGTTTGTGTCTACCAATAGAATCTATTCCTATTTTACACGATTGCATTCATTCCAAATATTATAGTAAACTATGTTCATTTTTCTTTCATGTTCTAATTGATACCCCTTTCTATTTTCAGCACTCCAACGAATAATAAACATGATATCTATTCTAATATCAGATACACCTCTACGGTAGAGTCACAATTTACCAATATATTCGACAAATTCATATTTTGACTAAAAATATAATAACTATAATATCTCATATACATATTATAAAAATTCTCATTAGTAGCCAATATATTATAAAAAACATTTCACATAAATTGTTTCATACTTGAGGACAAGTTTCACATGTCCAAATTCTACAATATTGCGTATTTACTTCATCCTATCAAGTATTATATCTAACTTCTATTTTCTCAATTGTAGCTCAATAAGAGAGCTAACTCTAATTTTTATCATCCCAGATAGGGAATCTAAGCGGTGCTATTGAAGTGAAGTGTAGGTATCCATCCTGAATCCCCTACCCTTATAATTTGTTAAGCAATTCTTTACCCATATTAATGCTTTGTCATGCTCATAATGCTGCTAACCAACCTCCATTATATCTTAATTTCTAAAATATTTTCTATTTAGAACTTTACTCTACAAGGAGTTGGGATCTTTTAAGAGTGCATTTATATCCGGTTGAAATTGTGTATATCATTGAACCCTATACCACTTGTTTATTAATGTCTGTGTTTGTTTGTCATCTTACCTAACTTATTTAGTCATGCTTCCTTGTATAACTCCTCCGAAATTATAGAATTAACCTCATAACTCATTGCATAATTAAGTATTGTACTTAAAACATATTTAATTAAAATCACCCTTTTTACTTATAATAAATATACTAATTTTTATACTTGGAGTTTAGAGCTTATCTTCTTTTTTAGTAAATTAAAACTTCTTCTCTTGCTTATCCCTTATAGTATCGAAGACCAATGTATCTGTGTGATACTTGGCCCATAGAAAGGTTCACTTGTTTTAATCTTCTACTGCAAAGTTACCCTAGAATTTACAATAAAATAACACACATTTTTTATAATTCATTTTCTTACCCGATGCCAAATAATACATATTTATCAATTTTTTAAATAACTCTATGTTATATTTAGATGTCTCTAAGAAGAACATAACATCATTGCTAAAGAAAATATGAAATATTATGAGACATATTTTATTTATTTTCAGCGGCACTAACTCTTTACTATAGTATGTATCAATAATTAATTTAGATAATATATCTGTTATTAATAAAAAGAGGTAAGAAAAAATGGAATTTACCTCACTTATTCCCCGACTAGGTTGTATCGGATCTAATTTACTTCCATTTATCAGTATCTTGTAGCTAAATTATATTACACAAGTAATAACTCAATTAGTAAAAATTGGATCGAAACCCATTACATTTAGGAGGATCAGGAGGAAACCCTAAAAAATCCGCTACATTATTTTATAGTGTTTTGCCATATTAATTTTGATAGCAAACCATACTCTTTCTTCTTTGTTTTTGTTTTTATTTTTATTTTGGAGGAAATAGAAGTATGCATGCACCATACATATATTATCATTAATGAGAGGTTTTGATACTATTAGTAATCATTTTTAAAATAATTTTATATGAAAAATTATATAAAAAGATTGGATAATATTAATTTATTATTTAAAATGGGTTTATCTTTGCAATGAGAGCAATGTTTATTTAATTTAAACAACTCAATATCATTCTCGTCTCAAATAAGTTAAAGAACAGCATTTGCTATATCAGTACTATCCCAATTTGCTGAAAAAATGTTATATTGTATCCATATTTACTTGCCGCCCATTTAACCACAATTTTGATATATCTCTAATAGTGATACTTAATAGTTGTGTATGATCTAATTAGATATTTCAAAGTGTAGTTTTTTTTAATTTCCAGTTTTTATATCCTTTATTATATCATAACACTTACGAGTTAATGCCTTTTATGAATTTAATTAGTCAACGTTGAAATTCTCCCTTGAAATAAAAATGAAACTTACTTATTTAAATATTAATTAATTTTTTACCATCCAAATAACATAGAGATAATAAGATGAATTTGTTAATAATTAATTAAGTAAGCTTGATGATCTATTTTAAAAGATTCCAAGTAACATTTTTATGGTCCTAAGAATATTAACTTTACAAGTATTATAAATATTGTATATAATATATTTAATACAATATGGAACACTGTATTATATATATTTATATTTATATTATTACATATATAAAGTATTATAAATGATATTTTAAAACATTTATCACAATATGGGAAGTGGTTTGGTACACACAACATGTTTAATGATGATATGATTAGGTATTTGAAAAGGCATACGTTGCAGAGCTTTTTGCTAAACTACCTAAATAATCGTTTTCAATATTCCTTCCCAGGGAAGGCAGACACCAAGTGCTGCTAGCTAAAAGGTTCGGCCACCTAGCCAGCCATGAGATGAGCAAAAACAGATACACTTCTTAAGGTTCCCTATGGCATTCTTATTCTTTTTCATGCTGGGTATTCGTTTTGAGCAACCAAAGGCATCCTATACTGAATTTAGTGTTGAATGCATGTTCTATTCACATGCCATGCTGAATAGGACAACTCACCTGAGTCTAGTTAAACCCGACCTAAAGTCCACTTCACCCGAAAGCACACTAGATATCAGTAACAACACCAGCTTCCCTTGACTTGTTCCACATGTGAACAAACTCTGTAAATGCATATAAGAAAAGCCAATTGGTTGTGAATGAATGAGAATATACTTTTATCTTTCATTCGTGTTTATGGTATAGAGCCATTACTCCACGACTCAAAGATACGTCGAATCCACTTTACTGCACAGCCTAAACAGAAAACAAAATGGCAATTTCTTGGGAGGCGACGGGAAGGGGAAAGGAGGTCGAGGAAGTAAGGTTGGTTTGGGCCCTTCCTCGCCATTTGTGGGTTGCGCTTTTTTCTCCTGTTTTTTGGAAAGCATCTATTCGCCGCCCAGTTTCGAAGCGAAAATGGTGTGTTTGATGGGGCTAGAGGCAGAAGAATCGCCCGGATGGGCAGAGGGAGAAGTGGTTAGTGTTTTACCAACAAAGTATTGATTCACCTCCACCATAAACGCAGAGAAATGGGAGCCGAGCACACATCCATATCCATTTGGGGACCGACGACGTTCACCCGTTCACTCGGGTTGACCCTGAGTCTATGTTTCTTTTTTTTCCGATATTACATGGATCTGGATTGATTTCCTCCCAACAACACCACGTGAATTCTTGAGTGAATATACATCTACGGAGCAGGCTGCCTACGCTATTGTAAGATATCCACAAACTTTTTTATACAGGTTGCTTCCTCAGTCGTCACTGCTGACGACTGGAATTAGCCCAGTTAATATGGCTGGCACTGGCAGAGAGAGCTAGGACATGATTCTGACCTTCATTTACACCTCTACTAGATCAAGATCAAGCAATGACTGATTAATCAATTAGCAATGAACATATGTACATATTAAATTCATACACAAATTTATTATATGAGCAGGCTTACCCTAGCATGAGCCGGTCATATAATTCAAATTAGTTTCTCATAAATTCTCATATAGTTTGAGTTTGAATACTTGATTATGTAATGGATACAGTGTGTGCGGGTAATGCAAAAAATGCTTGTCCTAACTTCTTCTACATGTCATATAGATGAGCTTGAGCCGCTGGGAAGCAATGCCACCCATAAACTATAATTGATTTTTTTTTACTTGACTTATATATCTTTAAATATAATTGTTTAGTCTCATTTTTGTGAAAAATGATACATTTTATTATATATGTTTAAAATATTTTTTAATATGTACAAATTTTATAAAATTGCCTATTTTAAAGTAATGGGCATGTTACTATAATATCTATCATATATAATACTCCCGCTAACCTCCAACTGGTACACATAGCTAACTGGGATTCCCTCTGGCATATTTCTACACCCACCCGTCTACTACTTCCCATCTATCCCGGTGTATCTCAATAGGTGGGGCACACGTCTCACAAAACAACATAATTATATTAATCAAACATGCAATAATAAATAAAATTATAACATAATTAAGTTTTTCATTAGTTTAATTATCTAGCGACTCGTCCCGCTATTTATATTATGTAATGCTAAAAAATCGTTTAGCCTTATTTCAAATTTATTTTAATTATAGTGCATTAAGTACTAAAATTGCAATAAAAGTACAATTAAATAAGATTTACTATTAATATATTCACTTACTATTTTATTCCACATTTAATCGTTGTAATTGTATTGCAATTCATAAAAAAACGGAATCTAAAAATAATAACGTGTTGAGTTATTTTAAATTAATCAAATTCATATATATGTTTATATTTAATTTATATTGATATATTTTGTCCTATTCTATAATTTTTCAAAGTTGCCATTTTAAAAATTCACTCGATTTATCAGTCAATTAATCCATTTATGCTAACATTTTACAATTATTCATAAACCTAATTTTTTCAATATTTTATCATATTTATTATAATATTCTAAATTTTTAATATTTTCATTTAGATAATTATATTTTAAATTTTAATACTTAAACTTAAACTTATTACAATTGTGAAAAATACCATTTTTCTTTCAAATTCACATTTAACTCTTTCATTCAAGTTTTTAGATGGTATATTTTTCTCATTTAGTTCATTCACAATGATTATAAATTATATTAGTTTATAATTTATATTATTTATTGTTTTACATCTAAATATTTTCTAAAATTTTATTTAGATTTGATATTTTCCAAATTACCAATTTGAATTCTTAAACTTTCTAAATTTTCTTATATTTACATTTAGTTTAATTGAGTTTTCATTTTTTTTACATTTTAATCCGACTTAGTATTATTTAAATATTTTTTAAAATATAAAATTACTTTCAATAATTTAAATCATATTTTTCTATCTCAAAAAGTATAAATCAACTTTTTAAAAATTTTAATTTTTTTGCTCCATTAATATATATTCCATCGTTTTTTAGATAACATTCTAATTCAGATTATCATTATCCATTGCATCTTGATTTTCGTTTTAATTCACTTAATTTTTTTCCTAAATTTCTTATATTACAATAGGCTTGGATTTACTTGTACTTCAGCTGTTTTTTCCCCCAACAAAATGCAGCTGGTTTACTTGAGAGATTTTGTCACCTCTAAGGGTTGTAATGAATTGTCTTAGAGCAACTATCACCAAACCTGACCAGACTCGTGCTACGGAGTTGGAGGGCGAGACCCGTCCTCACTCTTTCATCAGGTTGGGTCTGAAGGGTAGGGTCGAGTGCGCCAGTCTGGATCAAGTTTACTTGCATCCCGACATGACAAGGGGGTGAGGGGGGATATGGATGAATAATAATTAAAAATTAAAAGTTTAGGTAAATAAATACACTTGTGTAAAATATATTAATAAAATTACTATTTTATACCAATTATTAAATATTGGTTAATGATATTAAATTTAATTAATATAAAACTTAAATTAGTATTTAATATTATTATACATTAATATAATAATTTAAACAGAAAATTAAAATGAAATTTACGGTTTTAGCAAAGCATAGTTGACCTCTATGACAACCACATACTTATTATTATTATTATAATATAATGTCAACATTAAATATTATTTGAAGTGTCATATTATTAAAGTTAAATTTTGATAATATATTTCTAAATAAAATATTTTTCGTAGATTTTGTATCACTTAGAGATGATTAATGGGTGATAGGAGATAAGTTTAATGGTCCAGATTTTTTAATGGTCCAAAATGTTCATCATTACCGGGAGGTTAAGGAAGGGTGGTCATAGAATTCAAATTAGTTTGTTAGGAATTCTCAAGTTGTTTGATTATCTTTAGGTAACCTGTACTATTGACTTATTTTGTTCAAATTAGTTTGTCTATCATGTCTTATTAACTTATAAAGTTTAGCTATTCACTTTGATTTAAGGAGTAATTGATTAAACCAACTTCTTGTCCCATTCTACATATTGACTTGTCTTGTCATTGTCTATCATCTATCATCTATCATTGACTTGATTGTCATGTCTCATTCTACATATTGATTTGTCTGGTTCAAGTTAGCACATGTACTTGGTTTGCCTATTATGTCTTATTAACTTATGGAGTTTAGGTATTCACTTGATTAATTTAAGGAGTAAACCAACTTCATTGTCCCATTCTACATATTGACTTGTTTTGTCATTGTTATTGTCCATCATATCTCATTGACTTATAGAGCACATGTAATGAATTCATTCATTGTTATTGCACCATAGTGTTGCAACATCGGGTCAGAAAACTAATAAAAAAAATTTAAAAGAGCAATGGGAAATTGATAAAGTCGAAAGAGGAGATTAGGGAAGAGATCTGTGACTATTATGAGAAAGTTTATAGCTCAAAACAATGTTTTCATACAGAGAGAGCCTTGAAGGGGGTCCCACATATTATAATAACAAATATGAATAGAAAGCTAACTTGACAAGTATCACCATTAGAGATAAAACAAGTAATTTTCGAATTGGGGGCTAAACGGGTGGCAGGTCCAGACGGATACAACAAGACTTTCTTCCAAGCAAATTGGGATACGGTCGGTCCTGATCTAGCAGACAAGCATGATGCTGAGTTCTTTAAATGAAGCGGATATCGCTCTAATTCCAAAGGTAAACACGCCTGGAAGTATAAATCAGTATCGCCCCATCTCCTTATGCAATTTTTTATATAAAGTTATTTAAAAAATTATTACTAATCGTCTCAAACCTCTTATGAATGAGCTCATTTCTTGTCAACAAAGTGCCTTCATCCCGGGTCGAGTAATCCATGACAATATAGGTATTGTGCATGAATGCTTCAATTTCCTCGAACATAAAAATAAAGGAAAGAGAGTATGGTGTGCTATCAAAACTGATATGGCGAAAGCCTATGACAGAGTGGAGTGGGGCTTCATTCGGGCCCTTCTACACATAATGGGTTTTGATCCAATTTTTACTAACTGGGTTCTTACTTGTGTGACCTCAGTTAGCTACAGGATATTGATAAATGGAAGCAAATCAGACACGATACAACCGAGTCGGGGACTACGTCAAGGAGACCCCCTTTCTCCTTACCTCTTTTTATTTATAGCAGATGCATTATCTAAATTAATTGCTGATACATACTATAAGAAAGAATTAGTGCCGCTAAAAATAAATAGAAGATATCTTAGAATATCTCATATTTTCTTTACTGATTATGCTATGTTCTTCTTAGAGGCATCCAAAAGTAACATAGAGTCCTTTAAAAAATTGATAAATACATACTATTTGGCATTTGGTTAAAAAGTAAATTATGAGAAATTTTTATGTTATTTTAGTGCAAATGCTAGAGTCAATTTGCAGGAGTAGATCAGAACAGTCGTGAACCTTTCTATGAGACAAGTATCAGATAGATACCTTGGTCTATCGATACTATGGGGAAAAGTAAGAGGAGAAGTTTGAATTTTCTAAAAAAGAGGATAAGCTCTAAACTCCAAGGATGGAAATCAGTATATATATCTCAAGTAGGGATGACGATTCTAATTAAATATGTTTTAAGTATAATACCTAATTATGCAATAAATTACTTCTTGTTGACTTAGGGATGGTGCAAGTAGGTTAATCCTTTGATCTCCAGATTTTGGAGGAGTGGCACAGGAGAGCAGGGCAAGATAAGCTAGGTAAGGTGACAAATAACTACAGAAATTAAGAAAAAAGGTGGTCAAAGGTTCAAGGATATACATAGTTTTAACAAGGCTATGCTTATGAAGTCGGCATGGAGACTCTTTAAGGATCCCAACTCATTGTGGTGCAAAGTTCTAAAGGGAAGATACTTTGGAAATTCAGATCTAATGGAGGCCAACCTGAGGTCGAGGGCATTATGGGCATGGAAAAGCATCCATATGGGTAAATAACTGCTTAAGGAAGGACTAACTTGACAAGTTGGGGATGACCGACATATAAAGGTCTGGGATTCCCGATGAATACCTGCACTCAAAGACCATCGTTTACAATCCCCTATCCAGGATGACTCATTAGCAGAACTTAGAGTTAGCTCTCTTATTGAGCAACAATTGAGACAATAGAAGCCAGATATACTAATTGATAAGATTAACCTGGAAAAAGAAATAGCAATCAGAATAATACTAGTGCTTGAATCAAATATGCAAGATCGCAGAATTTGGACATGGGAGAAGAGTGGGGAGGTTACAGTTCACTTAGCTTACACTTTCCTCAGAGAAAAAGATCAAAATCATAGCAAAAGAGCCAGTTTCTCTAGTGGAACTCCACGTCAGGTATGAACTACAGTATGGAACCTCCCTTGCCAACCAAAGGTGAGACAATTTATGTGGAATGTCTGTCATAATGCACTAGCTACTAATGAGAATCTTTATAATATGCATATGAGGCCTGATAGTTTTGTATGTTTTGTCAAAAGTATGAATCTGTTGAACATTTATTGGTACATTGTGATTGGACCCGAGCAGTGTGGCTCGCGGTATGTGGTATTATAATAGATATTGTGTCTATTACTTGTTTTCACATATGGATGGAGAACTGGAAATTGGAAGGGATGTAGTCAAAAGAGGATCAATTGGAACAAGCAAGGAGAATGGCCATAGTTTGCTAGAATATTTGGAAGGGATGCAATCGTGCAAAGCGGGAAGGGATTCTACCGAATCCCATGCGAGTTACACAAGCAGCGCATATCTCGGAATGTGTAGAGATAAGGAGTAGGAAAACTCTAACACAAGAAAGATGTAAGGCTACCCCACCCAAGAGATGGCAACGACCCCCGAAGAAAGTGTAAAAATTAATTGTGACGATTCATTTGTCATGGGGCAGAATGCAACAAAAATAGGAGTAATAGCTCTAGAAAAGAAAGGAATGTTTCTTTTTGGTGGTGGACAACAAATAAACAGTAACAGTCTCTTTTAAAGCAAGATAACTATTATAGTTTTGGTATACAATTAGCAAGAGACAACAATATCAAAAATATTATTATATAGACTCACTCCATCAAAGTATTTCAAAATATTAAATAGGAGAAATTCAGCAAAAATTGGAGAGTTAATCTTTTTTTAATAAGTTTTAAGATATTTCTATTAGTTTTAACTGAATTAGATTTAGTATTGTTAATAGGGAAGCTAATAGATATACCGATACTATTGTACCGCAATATCAAGCAAATCGAGATTTAAGTAGGTATTTTATTATTATACTCGATTTTTTATTATATTTATTATTTTAAGATAATGAGATATAATTATTAAAATATTTTAATTAAGGGTACTATATTTTAAATTTCTAATATAAGGACGTGTAAAAAAAAAACTCCACATGAATACTTCGCTTTCGGTTTCACCACCTCCAAGACTCCATTCTCCATAAAGCCATTCTCCATATTCTTTTCATCTCTCAAGTATCGGCTAAAGCTGCCATCATTTCATCTATAGTAAGTACTTACCAGCATTGAGTTTCAGTGTCGTCCTGAGTGACAGGGATGGCAAACAACGCAATTGAAGAGAGCTTACTCAGCCGACCAGATGCAGCAGAGCCAAAAGGAGAGGATAGCATTAGTACCCTTAGCAGCAGGGTTTGGGTGGAATCAAGGAAGATATGGCGAGTGACGTTTCCTGCAATGATATCCTATGTCTGCTCCTTTGGGGTCCTCGTGGTCACTCAAGCATTCATCGGCCGCATCAACGAGACTCAGCTCGCAGCCTATGCCATCATTCAGACTATCGGTGTCCGCTTTGCTAATGGGATCATTGTAAGCCTCGTCCATTTCCAAGCCCCCCTTACGTTCTCTATTATCGTAATTTATTGACTTAATTTGAGCTGAAAAATGTTCATTTTATTATATGCATCAGTTGGGGATGTCCAGTGCAACCGAAACATTATGTGGGCAAGCCTTTGGAGCCAAGCAATACCACATGCTGGGCATCTATCTGCAGAGATCGTGGATCATCAATCTTGTCACTGCAACAATATTAGTTCCTGTATTCGTATTCGCAACCAATATCCTCAAGCTCATTGGGGAAGATAGCACAATTGCAAACGCTGCAGGGTACATAGCCCTCTGGTTTATCGCAATTATGTACTACTACGTCTTCAGCCTAACTATGGAAAAATTCTTGCAAAGCCAGCTCAAGAATATCATAGTGGCTTGGCTCTCCTTGTCCTCATTTGTGATTCACGTGTTTCTATCGTGGCTCTTTGTTATTATGCTTGACTGGGGGATCCCGGGGGCAATGACTGCTATGATAATCTCTTCCTGGCTTGTGGTCGTCGGAGAGTTCGTCTTCATCATGGGAGGTTGGTGTCCAAACTCATGGAAAGGCTTCTCCTTGGCTGCTTTCGCAGATCTGTGGTCTGTGGTAAAGCTTTCTGTCTCATCAGGGGTCATGTTATGGTAGGCGGACATATTCAGCTCGTTGCTTTTTGTTGCTTTTCAAAGCATATTCTGCAGCTAGGTTTCTCTTGATGATCTCCCCCAAGTTCTAATTTCCATCAATATGTTTTGATTGATAAAGAACAGCTTGGAGGTATGGTACTATGCTGTTCTAGTTCTGCTAGCTGGCTACATGAAGAATGCATCTGTGGCAATATCAGTATTCTCCATCTGGTATGATCATGCTACTCACCTCAGTCTGGGTTTCCATCAAGCAAGTGTCATGGGATGAGGCTAATTTCTTCCTTTTTCAGTCTAAACATATCGGCTTGGGAATTCAGGATCTTCCTTGGGTTCCTCTCTGGAGCAAGGTATATAAGTAATCCTCGAAATCCCACGAACTCCTCTTTTAAGTCAGTTCTTCTCTAGTGGAACTTCCATGAATTGTGTACCTTACATCCCTTAATTCTACATGTAGTGTGCGGATCTCGAATGAATTGGGGCGAGGTGATGCTAAGGCAGCAAAATTCTCCATCAAAGTCATGCTGAGCACCTCCATCTGCATCGGGGTCTTCTTCTGGGCACTCTGCCTAGCATTCGGCCGTCAAATCGCCTACATGTTCACGAGTGAAGAGGAGGTCGCTGAGGAGGTCTCTAGCCTCTCAGTTTTTCTTGCCTTCTCCATGTTGCTTAACAGCGTCCAGCCACTTCTCTCAGGTAACTGTTCCTGCATTGCATACCTTTTGTCGCCGGATGAAATCTTTGATTCGTAACAATTCCAAAGATGATGACTTGGTGAACTTTGGTGCTACGGATTCTGGTCTTGAAATTTCAGGGGTGGCAGTTGGAGCTGGGATGCAAGGCATTGTGGCCTATGTGAACATTGGTTGCTACTATATAATTGGGGTGCCTCTAGGAGTAGTGCTGGGTTATGTGGCCGGTCTGCAAGTCCGGGTAAGCAGTTGGGTGTCATGGTAGATTCAGTTTCTGATGACATCATTGTTGAAGTTTGAGCATTGATTCCATAAGGGATCAATTGGGAACCACTTGAGAATTAGCTTCATGCAGCAACAGACAATGAAAAAATCCATAACATGGACTTCCAGTTTTATTCTGATAAATCAGATGATATTGAACAAATGATGATGTCCTTTGTGAACATTGGACTTACTTTCCAGGGTTGTATTGTACAGGGTATATGGATAGGGATGTTAGTGGGGGTGGCTATGCAGACACTGGTGCTCGGCATCATCACCTACCGAACAAATTGGGAGGAGCAGGTATAAATAATGCAGAGGCTCTCCAGCTTTCCTGTGTTGGTATCTCAACAATATCTGATATCAACATCCTCACTTGTAATTGCAGGTATTTAAAGCGTCAGACAGGCTCGACACGTTGTTTCGAGCAGATAATTGAAGGCAATGGCAATGGCAAGTGGCAACCGCTCCACCAGTTGACAATGAATGGGATCACCCGTCCGTGTATCAATTAGACCAACTTCTCTGAAGCATATCTGTAGAAGCAAGTTAAAAGTATTCTTCAACACATTGCTTTCCGGGAAATATATTGTTATAAGTTCCCAATCGTGAAAATGGCGAGCAGTTTACTTACACAAGAAATGTCTGTATTTGATGCATATATATATTCAATAACAAATATTTATGATCAATGCCCATGCTCTCACTTTCATATATGGTCATATGGGGGCTGTTGAAGGTAGAGCTGCTCCACGAACCTCCCCATGGGCCGGCGGGAGTGAGGGGATACTAAAGGTCCTTTCAGTGCGATCCCATCTCTTCATCCCATCCATTAAGGTGTTGACCAGCTTCCAACAAACCTTCCATGAGCCGACAGAAGGGAGGGAGCCCCATGGAAGGGTGGGGTGCTTACCGTTCAATGCCGTAGTTCTAAATCATTCTAAATTAATGGTTTGAAAGATGAGAAGATGGAATGTGGGTAAATGTGTTAGTAATATTTGATTTAATATTTGTACAATTTTATATAATTATATCGTATTAATAAAATATTTAAATTAATATATATAATTAATTAAATTGATATAAAAAATATAAAAATATATGAACAAAAGTTTAGGGAAATCTATGGGCATCCGCGTATATCTCTGGGTAAAATAGGTCTGTGCTTCTATATCTACGGATTCGTCTCTCGCGTCAATTTATTATTTATTATTTATTAATGGCAGTAAAATTAAGTGTTAAAACATGAGTTTGAATATAAATAAAATAATAAAATATTTAATATATAATGTATTTTTAAATATGTACCCAAAAAAATAAAAAATTAATTGAATTTAAAATGAGACGATGTAAAAAAATATATTAATATATCTAAATAAATAATATATATAGGGATGATACATTTTTGTATAGGATATTAATAATAAATATTTTTAAAATAAAATAAAATTTAAATAATAAATATATTTGTGAAGAAAGATACGGCTATTAATATAAAAATAATAAATCGATTGAAAAATTAAAAAAAATTACGTAAATACCCTAAAAAATCTAAAAATTTTCTAAATATTTCACAATATTTAAGTTAAATTAAATAAATATATTAAAAATAATAAATATATTTACACTATTTAAAATAAATATTACTTAAAATTAAAAAAATGAACTAGATTAAAATTTTATCATAAATCAAATTTTTGTTTAAAAAAGATTTTAAGTTGAGAAATAATACAAATAAACTGGATTGTAATTTATATACAATTAAAAACTATTTAATTTATATATAACATACTTTATTTATAATAATATCAATATATATATATGTGAAATAATTTATTTAAAATAATAATTCAATATAATTATATATAATGTATCAACTTACAAAAAAGTATAATTTTATTTATTTATGTAAAATATTAATGTATGTTACAAATAATTTACTATAATTAAAATTTTTTAATTTTATTTAAATACTTATTTTAGTGCAATAATAAATTAAATGAATATATATATATATGAAATAATATATTATAATTAAAACTTTTTAATTTTATATACAATGATATTCTAAGTGAAATTAAATCAATTTATTTAAAATAAATAATTATTTACAATATATTAACTTACAAATATAAGTAAGAAACATATTTTTTTTATTTATTTACAACAATATTAATATATGTACCGCAAATAATTTACTGTAATTATTTTTTTTAATTTTAACTAAATAGTTATTTTAGTGCACTAAATTAATTTATATAAATTAAATAATTTAAAATAATTATATATAATACATATTTTCTATAATTAAAAAAATTCTAATTTTATGTACAAATTATTTTATATACATTAATATCTACGATAAATGATTTATTATAATTATTTTTTAAATTAGTATAACTATTTAGAGTTAAATACTCATTTTATGTACAATTTTATTAGATATTAACTTATATAACGTAAATATTTTATATAATTAAAAATTATGTACAAAATTATCAATTTATATAAATAAAATAATTTAATATAATTAGAACTTTTAATTTCACATACAATACTCATATATTATGTACAATAAAATTAATTTATGTAAATGATATAATTTAATATAATTATATAATAAATATTTTATTCAAATTAAAAATTATAATTTTATTTAAAATCATATAAATTAAATAATTTAGAATAATGATGTACATAATATAATATATCAAAGTATATAGAATGCATATTTTATATAATTATAAAATTATATATGTATGATCTATTTTATTTGCAACCATATCTATTAAAATAAAATAATTTATTATAATTAAAAATTTTGATGTGTTATGCAATAGTTAGCTTTAAAATTATAAATTTATATTATACAGTAATTAATTTTAAAATTATTATAATTTTATATTATTAGTATATGTAATGAGTAGAGCACCACTTTTAACATAAACTCACCCATGTGGTTTTCATTTCAAAGACGAGCTTATTGATCTGTACGAATCATTTATGGTTCTGTGTGGAGTGGAGCATCTTTTGCTTGCAGATAGATAGATAGATCTGCATCCGCAGTCAGTGGTTGGACCACATGTTTTACAACTACCGGTCAACAACGTCACATAAAAGACAACTGTGCTAACCACATGTCAAGGGATTCAGGGTCAACATATTGTATTCATTTCATAGGCAGATTCATTATGTGAGCAAGCTGAGCATGCTTGTTTGAGTTTCCTCCAGAAGAGTCTCCATCCTCCATATTCTTTCCATCTCTCAAGGATTTTGATTGGCTAAGCTGCAATCATCTCATCTCCAGTGAGTACTTATGAGCATTGAGTTTGAGCGGAGTCCTGAGTAAGAGGGATGGCAAACAGCGCGATCGAAGAGAGGTTACTCAGCCGACCAGACGCAGCAGAGCAAAAACGAGAGGAGAGCTGCCTTGGGAGCAGGGTTTGGGTGGAATCAAGGAAGATATGGCGAGTGACGTTTCCCGCAATGATTTCCCGTGTCTGTTCCTTTGGGGTCTTTGTGGTCACTCAGGCATTCATCGGCCACATCAACTCCACTCAACTCGCAGCCTATGCCCTAATTCAGACTGTCGGTGTTCGCTTTGCTAATGGCATTATTGTAAGCCTCTTAGTCCCTTATGCTCTCTCATATAGTAATTAATTTACTTGGTTTGAGCTGAAAATAGGCCATTCTGTATATGTGCATCAGTTGGGGATGTCCAGTGCAACCGAAACTCTATGTGGGCAAGCCTTTGGAGCCAAGCAATACCACATGCTCGGAATCTATCTCCAGAGGTCGTGGATCATCAACCTTGTCACTGCAACAATATTAGTTCCCGTGTTCGTCTTCGCAGCCAATATCTTCAAGCTCATTGGGGAAGACACATCCATTGCAGACGCTGCAGGATACATAGCCCTCTGGTTTATCGCGATTCTGTACTACTTCGTCTTCAGCCTCACCATCCAAAAGTTCTTGCAAAGCCAACTCAAAAATATCATCGTCGGTTGGCTCTCCTTGTCCTCATTCGTGATTCACGTGTTCCTATCATGGCTGTTTGTTATTGTGCTTGACTGGGGGATCCCAGGGGCAATGTCTGCAATGATAATCTCTTCTTGGCTTGTGGTTGTCGGAGAGTTTGTCTTCATCATGGGAGGTTGGTGTCCAAACTCATGGAAAGGGTTCTCCATGGCTGCTTTCGCAGATCTGTGGCCTGTGGTAAAGCTTTCAGTCTCATCAGGGGTCATGTTATGGTAAGCTGGAAGATTCAGCTCGTTGCTTTTTTTTGCTTTTCAAGCCATATTCTGCAGCTAGGTTTGGTTTGATGATCACATCCAAGCTCTGATTTCTATCAATATGTTTTGATTGATCAAGAACAGCTTGGAGCTATGGTACAATGCAGTTCTAGTCCTGCTGGCTGGCTACATGAAGAATGCCTCCGTGGCAATATCAGCATTCTCCATCTGGTATGTTGTGCAACTAACCTCAGTCTGAGCGTCTTCATTCCACCAAGCAAGCACCTTTCTAAAATTCATGTCTTCCTTTTTCAGCCTAAACATCTCGGCTTGGGAATTCATGATCTGTCTCGGGTTCCTCACTGGAGCAAGGTATATAAGTAAACCTCGAAATCCCACGATCTCCTTCTCCTTAAGTCAAGTCTCCTCTAGAGGAACTTCCATGAATTGCGTGCCTTGTATCTATTAATTCTCCATACAGTGTGCGGGTCTCGAATGAATTGGGGCGAGGTGATGCTAAGGCAGCAAAATTTTCCATCAAAGTCATATTGAGCACCTCAATCTGCATCGGGGTCTTCTTCTGGGCTCTCTGCCTGGCATTCGGCCGTCAAATCGCCTACATATTCACCAGCGAAGAGGAGGTCGTCGAAGAGGTCTCTAGCCTCTCAGTTTTTCTTGCCTTCTCCATCTTGCTTAACAGCGTCCAACCAGTTCTCTCAGGTAACTGTTCCAGCATTGCCTACCTTTTATCTCCCATGAAATCTTTCATTCATAACAATTCTAATGATGATGACCTGGTGAACTATGGTGTTACGGATTCTAGTTATGAAATTTCAGGGGTGGCAGTTGGAGCTGGGAGGCAAGGTATTGTGGCCTATGTTAACATTGGTTGCTACTATATACTCGGGGTGCCTCTAGGAGTAGTGCTCGGTTATGTGGCCGGTCTGCAAATCCGGGTAAGCAGTAGGCTGTCATGATAGATTCAGTCTCCGTTGACATCATTCTTGAAGTTGAGCATATGTTCCATAAGGCATCACATTGAACTTACTTTCCGGGTGGTCTTGTAGGGGATATGGATCGGGATGCTAGTGGGGGTGGCAATGCAGACACTGGTGCTCGGCATCATCACCTACAGAACAAATTGGGATGAGCAGGTATAAATAATGCAGAGGCTCTTCAGCTTTCCTGTGTTCGTATCTCAACAAGATCTGATATCAACTTCCTCACTTGTAATTGCTTTGCAGGTACTTAAAGCCTCAGAGCGGCTCAACAGGTTGTTTCGAGCAGATACTGAAGGCCGCAACAGTCCCACGACCTGAACAGCCCATGTGACAATGAATGACACATCCATCTGGGTCTCCATCAGTTTTGTTTCTAGATAGTTTGATTTGAAGCCATTGGGGAGGTAATTTTTAGAATCAGACCAGCTACTTCGAGGCATTTCTGTCATACAAGGATTGAGAGAAGGCTAAAATGTAGCAGGAATTCTTACGCAAGAAGACTTGACTTAAAAATCATGTGTTCCAGGAGTTGTCTCAGAAAGGACACGGTGGTGAACTGATGATGATATGCTATTTTTTTCTATATATTATGATTGCAAGAAAGTTCACTTGGGAATGGCAATTTTGAACATTGCTTTTACACTGCCCATATGTCAGTACACATTACATATATGGAAGCCTAGCCGGGATTACACTTGAGATGAGGCACGAAAAAGACCTGCATTAAGAATTTCCATCAGTTTACAATTTCAACAGGTTGTAAGCGGGCAAATCACTGAAGCTGGAAACATGTTAGAGTGAAAGCTCGTGTTGCAAGTGGTCTCCTGTGTACTTCAAAACATCCTCAAGGAAGGATAACACAAGAGCAAGCAGAACAGTTTCGGAAGAGAGAAGGACTAAAATATATGGTTCGCAGGTTAATCATGTGGCGAGAGTGATAAGTAAGGCATGGTAGCTCGTCTCAATTGTGACGGTCTACATTGTAATTCTGGCTTCTGGCACGGCTCAGTTTTGGGTGTTTGTCTACTTAGAAAGCTCCAAAATAGTTCCATAATAAGTTACAAGGTCTCCATGCCATGCCTTGTGGTATTGTGATTCTCTTTTCTCTCAAATACTCTTACAATAGTATATATACATGTGTAAAACATAAAAACTAATTAACTAAAATATTTTTTTAACATTAATAAACGGACCCCCATCTATTGTACATTTATTAATTCATATAGAAAATTAACACAATCACAACGTACCTACAACTTTTATCATATTAATTAGTATACCTATAATATACATTTATTTAATAGTTATTTAATTATATACTATTTAAACATGTTGTTACAATTATTGTAAAATATGAAGTTCAAAAATATTCTATACACTATTCTTCTCTATCTAATTATTTTATATTATGAAAACTTATAAATTACATATTTTTCTATTTTGGGTGTATTTAGATAAATATTTTTTAATATCCTTTTTTTATCTATTTATCACAACAAATTTTTACATACTTTCTAATTTTAATTATTATTCTCAACAAATTAACTTAATACCCTCGCACTATTCTCACCATAATAAATTTCAATATTTAATTATCCAATTATCTTACAAGCCATCTTACCAACTATTATATATTACTTAACAACATCACCCTACTCAGGTATTACTCTCTACTTAAATTTACTCCTCCATCAACTCACACTATTAAAAAGGAATATAATTATAATATCATCATTCCCAATATCGATTTTACCATTTGAGAAACTCGAGATTAATTTTTAAGTTGTTTGAGTACTTTTAGCAACAGAGACTTGAAACAAGTTGTATATCATATATAATACACAATTATTAGCTCGATGAGAATTATTAGATCACTAATGGAGGAACCTCCAAAAGGGAAATTAGTCGTTATCCACTTATCTTAACGAAATAGAAACCACTGATACTCTCATATTAGCTCACTAAAAACATATTCAGAATTTAAAAAATGTATTCTTTATGGACTTAGGGAAGATTGTAACTCATTGGTATTTGGAATTACCTTCCAAGTCTCCGATCTTTCAATCGAAACTCTCAAATCCTATCTCATGCAACAACAAGCCAAACGTGAGTACAAAGCTTGTACCCGTGAAATCCTACTTCTGTTAATACTCCTAGATGCCGCTCCGCCGAATGTTGCCCTCTTCTCCGTCGAACTCGTCACCGCTGCTGCCCTTGGCAGTCTTCCACATTGGCATCAACAAGGCTCGACGAGCTCTCATGTCCATCACTCTCGGGAGGAAGCGCTACCCACATGCATAGACGATCTCCAAGATCACACGTATCATCCAAGCTTACTCCTCGCTCATGGGTTTTACCTACAGCCCAATAGACTTTTCATCCAAGCCCAAATTACCACCTGCTTGTATCTATTAATGGACAACGTTTTGGGTTGACTAATTTTGGGCCCATTTGCCCATCCACTCAGTCGGTGCACCTACACCCGACATACACAAACATCTCAGTAACTCTCATGTGCCCACTTGCCAACTATATCTCCAATCGGGTCATTCTAACTTGTTTGGTATTCAATTGCGGCATTTTCAATCTCCACAAGCTCATATTGGCTCTAGTGCATACTCCAACGCTCATATTTTACATTGGCATATCAATTCCGGAGCCACTAATCATGTTACTACTAATTTCTTTAATCTGAGTTTGCAGGAGTATCCAAACATGTCCGAACATCTTTTGATTGGTGATTGCTCTAGTTTGCCTATCAAATCCTCTGATTTTGTCACCATTGTCACACACACTTGTCTACTTACCCTTAATCATGTTTATTATGTCTCATCAATTTCCTTTAATCTTATTTCTTACTCTAAATTCACTTAGAATAACTACTACTACTTTAAATTTCACCCTCATTATTTTTTTGTTAAGCATCTTTACACTCATCAGGAGCTGATGCAAGGGATACGCAAAGTCGCCCTCTACTATCGGTCGATCATGTGAAAAACTCATCTTCTAATGCTTCAGTTAGCTCCGCTTTTTTCCAATTCCTTGTGGCACCAACAACTTTTACATCCAGACTCTTCTATTGTTAAGCTTGTCATATCCTCGAGAGATGCAATAAAAAATGTGTCTTTATCCTATTTTTGTACCTCTTATTGTGTGGAAAAAATTACTTAATTATCATTTTATTCAACTCGCCATTACAACTTATTCACATTGATATTTGGAGATATGCTCCTATCACTTCTCATACCGAACACCATTATTATTTTTATTTTTTTATGACTAGTAAATTTTCTTGCTACTTTGTTATGGAAAAAACACCGATAATCTCTCTATTTTTTTTGCATTATGACTTTGTGTTGAAAATTTTTGTTGGACTCAAAATTAAGTCTCTCCAATGGGATGGGACTAAAGAATTTTTTTACTCTAATTTTGAACATTAACTCCAAATCCATGACATTTCTCATATTATTTAATGCCCACATACACATGTCACATTGTCTCGACATGTGTCTCACTCACTCATGCTAATTTTTCTATGAAATTTTAGGATTTTTATTTTGAAACATTGGTGTTTCTCATTAATCATCTCACCACTCATGCTCTTAAGTACCGTTTTCCTTATCAGGTACTCTATTAGTACTCCCTTCACTATCATCTTCTTGTTGTATTCGGGTATCAATATTTTTCTTATTTTCGACCCTACCAGACTCATAAACTTTAGTTTCACTCTCGACTATGTATCTTTATTGGGTATCCTTCGAATTATCTTGGGTACCATTGTCTTGATCCCTAGTCGGATCGCATTTTTATCTCTCGCAGGGTCACATTTAATGAGTATGTGTTTCACTTTGTCTCCCCACCTTTATACCCTTCTCCAACAACATCCCCATCAATCTCCCCCTCCCTCACACGGTTCCACCTTAACTGCTCCTCACCCTGATCTCTACGGGTTGGATCCCACTACAACTGAGACTTCTAAAATTATAGTACCTCGTTACCTGTATCGGCGCATGGTTACTCGTTCTCAAGATAACTCTCTTCCTCTGGTGCGTTTTACCATTACTGATAATTCAACTACATTTTTTATTGTTGATCATTTATAATAACCCCACACATTTGCTCAGCCTCGCTATCAATATTATTGGATTCATGTCATGCATTAAGAATATTTGTCTCTCCTCACCAATCACACTTGGGATCTAGTTCCAGCTTCCACAACTCGTCATGTTATCAGTTGCAAATAAGTTTAAAAAGTCAAACAACACTCTAATGACTTAGTTGTTCAATATAAAACTCGTCTGGTTGCTTAAGTTTTCTCTCAAGAAGTAGGTATTAACTATGATAAGACATTTTATCTGGTGATTAAACCAGTCACCATTCGCATTATTCTTGCCATTGTAGTTTCTAAATGGTGGTCAATTCGTCAGCTTGGCATCAATAATGTGTTCTTATATTGTTATCTCAATAAGTAAGTATATATGCATCAATAGTCTGGTTTTCGTGACACGACTCATACTCATCATGTATGTCGCATTCGTTATGCTCTATATGGTCTCAAACAATCTCCGCGCGATTGGATTCTTGGTGTTAGTACTTTTCTGCTCCACCTAAGATTTCATGCTTATAGGGTTGATACCTTGTTATTCATGTATCAACATCATAGTGCTGTCATTTTTCTCCTGGTTTATATCGATAACATCATCATCACTTGCTATCCCAATACACCTCTCAAGTATGTACTCACTGCTCTCCATCAAGAGTTCTCCATGAAGGACCTTGACCCCTGCATCATTTCATTGGCATAGAGGTTCATTCGGATTCTGAGACACTATTTCCCACTTAACTCCTTAGGTCACTCGAGATCCATAAATTTCTCAATTTGCCCTTTCTCTATCGATTTCAGTTCATGAACTAACTCAATTCATAAATCGGTTCAATCCAACTTGGATTCGGTTCTCCTCAACCAGTCTAGTTTTTCTCTCCCAAATTGTTCTAAGGTCTTTTTCCAAGGTTTTATGAACCCTTTGGTTCACTCAAGAGTTGTAGATTCCCCAAATTGCTCATTCTCTGATGATCGGGTTTGTGAACTGGTTCGATGTTTCTCACTCAATTTGACCGGTTCTTTTCCCGGTTTTCTTTAACTCAAAAGGGCGGGGTTTACAACTCTCCCCTCCTTTTAGGAGTTTTGTCCCCAAAATTTAATTAGCAACCTTTGCATGAGAAAGAATTTCCTTTGATGTCAACTTAGTGTTTGCTTAATATGCAAACTCTTATCTTGTTCTTTCACAAATATATTATTTATATTCTTGCTCGAGTCTCAATAAGTACTTGCAAACCTTTTAGCACTCACGTAGCTACTGTACCTTGACTTTCTATTCATGATAGGACTCTCCTATCTGATCTCACGACGTATCATCAAATTGTAGGTTCACTCGAGTACCTCACTTTAACCCGACCAGATATCACATATGTTGTAAATCAGGTTTATTAATTTATGCATCATCACACAACAACTCATTGGGTCGCTTTAAAATACATTTTATGTTATTTTCAATTTACTTTTACTTGTACATTTTTTTAGTGAATCTTCATACTACCTTTACTACTTCGATTCATGATGGAACTTTCCTATCTAATTTCACGACATACCAGATATCACACATGCTAGAACTCGACTTTATCTTTATTAATCTATTAAGTGACACACATAATCTTTTAAGCAAATTTTCTGAACAAATTAATCCACGCCAATTGTTTATCATTTTATAATTTTCTAACTTAATATTAGATTTAAAAAAGAATAGTTTCAAAATACTCCAAATAATAAAATTAACATCTAATAATATACAAAATCGATACTCTTTCATATTCTTAATTATAATATATCATTTATTTTATTATCAAATTTTTTAGTAAGCTAATATTAATCTATTTATCATAATTTATGGATAAGAAATATGAAGTTGAGTAATTATTTTTAGCTAGTTTGCAACAAATTAATTCACTAGAGTAATAGACAATCAAAATAAGAATAAGAAGATTTTTTTAGGGTATAAAATTATTTATGTGTATTTTGAGATGTAAATGCTGGTGGTTGGGTTATATATAATTGATGTAATGACCAATGTGTAAATAGTATGGAGAGCAAGTTTCCAAAAAAAGGAACATCACATATAATCTCACATTAAAAGAGAATAAATTATGTTGAAGCCATAAGACACCACAAATTAAGAGGTACAAGCCCCAACTTTAGAGAATGTATTATGGACTAATAAAGGGTCGAACTCATATCTACTTAAAAGTCATGACTTATAAATAGTGGAACTCTTTCAAGCTTATAAACCCACAACACTTCTCTATTTTATCCAATATGTGATTTTATTACACTTACATGTGCAATTCAACACCTCTCAACACTCACCCTCAACAACTATCTACGAGTCAGGTATTACCCTTGCGGTCTTGGACGAGTGGGGACAATGGCCTCGAGTTGGATATTTTTCCCCCTCTATCCATACTCGGGCAGACCACGAGCCGGGTTTTCAGTCTCGGGTTAGGTATGGGTGCAAGTCCACTGGCTCTGATACCATGTTATAGAAGGTATTGTGGACCAATAAGGGGTCGAACTCATATTTACTTAAAAGCCAGAATTACCAAGAGAAATGAGCCTATTAGATTTATATCAGATTGTATTTAGATATTATTAGATTTTATTTATATAAATACTTTAATTAAGTCTATATAAACCCATGATATTGTACACAAATAAAATTCAAGTATTACAACAATATTATACACATATTTCTTCCATTATTTATCTACTCTTTCTTTGTTATTTATGGTATGAGAGCCTTATTGAGGAAAACTCCTCAAATACACGATCCTAATGGGTCAAGTGCCCTTACCCAATTCCGAATCTATTCGTATTTATTATTTATAATACTTTTCAACCCGAGATCTCTATCATTTTATCGCTTTCGTTGTAATCTTTATTTTTTTTCCTTTATTCTTTATGATATTTAAAAAAAGTTATTATTTATGAGAAAATTTTAATTTAGCCTAAATTTAGTTTCAATGAGTTTATTCTATTTTATATTAATAGCGGGCTCTTATTATAGCAAATATCTTTTTTTATTTAAAATATTTCTAATATTTAGTATATAAATCAAAATTATAATCGGCATATCAACTCAATTCTTTTTCAGAATTCAATAAAAATGATTTATCCCCTTATATATATATTTTTTATCTCACTCTATTTAAATATTTTTTCCACTTTTTCTTAGTGGATATATTAATTAATGTATTATGCATTAATTATTTAATTACTTTATTTATATCCAACATCAAATTTGATTCCTACATGGGAGTAATAAATAATAATTTATTAATAGACTACAAAACATAATTTTACACTAGCCCAATCGTATAATTTATTAATAGACTACAAAACATAATTTTACAGGAGCACCAACCGTCATTATCAATAAAACACATAATATAAGTTCACATAAATTAAGAGAAATAAACCCAACAACTAAATTATACTAACTTATATAAGATTATGCTAAATTTATATAAGATTTTATTTAGATATTATTAGATTTTATTTATATAAATACTTTATTAATACTATATAAATCTATAATATTATAGACAAATAAAATTAAAGTATTAAAATAATATTATATAAATATTATTTATTTCCCCTTATTTCATTATTTATCTATATTTTTTTACTCGTATAATATATAAGAGAACAAATACAATTTTTAATTCGAGTATAAAGGAGAGTGCTAGCACTTTGCCCAACAATCCTCCGAATTTCTTGAATCAAATTGTGCACGTGGAACCGTACACAAACAGTTGTGGTCCTACTTTAAGTTCCACTTAAGTATTCGGTCGTACCTACACACGATGAAAAGTTATTATATAATATTTATATTTATTTAAATATACCCTAAATATTTTTGTACTTTAATTTTGTGAAGAAAAATAAGAGTAGAAAATTTTTTAAAAATAATAATATATTTGTCTGTGTGTGGTTGGAATGACAGATGGAAGCTATGAAAAGGAGAGTCGTTTATTTCTCGGCAGGCAACAACAAGTCAACGGAATCAGGGTCAACATATTATATTCATAGAAGGTTGCATTATATGAGCAGCCTCCATGTGTGTTAATTTTATTATTTGGAGTATCCATCCTCCGTCTTCTTTCCATCTCACAAGGATTGGCTAAGCTGCCTGCTGCCTGCTGCCAGCATCTCATCTCTAGCGAGTACTTCTGAGCATTGAGTTTCAGTGACAGGCATCGCCAACGGCGCAATTGAAGAGAGGTTACTCAACCGACCCGAACCAGAGGACAGCATTAGTAGCCTTAGGAGAAGGGTTTGGGTGGAATCAAGGAAGATATGGCGAGTGACTTTTCCTGCAATGCTATCGCGTGTGTGCTCCTATGGGGGCCTTGTGGTCACTCAGGCGTTCATCGGTCACATCAATGAGACTCAGCTCGCAGCCTATGCCATCATTCAGACTGTCGGTTTCCGCTTTGCTAATGGACTCATAGTAAGCATCAGTTAGTTGTTTATGTTGGAAAATTATACTAATAAGGAAAACACTTAGGGAGGTCATAGATATCGTTTCTATAAAAAAAATTTATGTGGATCCATAAATATTGGGAAACTACCAGTCACCTCATTAATATTTACTTTCTCATAAAAAATGGAAAAATATATAAGCTAATAAAGATTTGTTTAATCATAAGGAAAAGAAAATAAAAAAAAATAAACTAGTTAATTATATGAAAACATTAAGTAATATAATTTAATCATTCTTGTTTTTTTCGCCCAAATCCAATAATTGATTTTAATCATTTGATTTTTTTTATGGTGGAAGATATTTTATGAAAATGTCTCCTAATTATTTCTCAATTATATAATAAATTAATGAAATATTTTTATTTTTTTCAAACTTCTCTTACACAAACTAATTTAATGTGAATTGCTTTGTTTTGCCATGGAACCCTGCATTTTATGATATTGTAATAGTTAGTAGATCGTCCACACATATCTCTATAAAAACTAATACTCCATTTTTAGATCATTTAAATATTTTTTAGCCATAATTCTTAATTAATAGTCAGTGTTGTTTCATCTTAGGTGGTACAGAATCATATTACTCTCAAAACTCACACAAAACAATAATTAGAGATGATTTTTAAGCCATCAATAACCACACTCTAATTATTATTAACAAAATATACAATAAAACTATAAGAGCTTATATATTTATTATAAATATATTCATTATTAGCTCGTGTATTATAGTAAATATTTCACATAAATTATCTCACCGCTATTCTTCAACTATCAGTATGGAAAGAGAGTAGTAATACTGAAATACATACCTCACCTACAGTTTCATCGAAAAAGCTAATTTTTACAATATAATTTTAACATTTTATTCTAAAGGTAAATTGAGTGTACTATAACCTCACCGCTTATTCTCCGAATTTTAAATTATATGATATTTCGTATTTGCTACAAAGTTGTGGTACTTTAACTTGAATGTTATTTTTTATTTCTTTTAAAAAGGACGTCTTTTAATTTTATTTAATAAGGATAAAAAAAATAAAATGACGTGTTTCATTTAATGAAGAGAGAAAAAATAATTTGTAGTTGGGTTTTGCCTAATGCAATGATCTCTTGGGGGACCGCACTTGTGTATCTAATTCATATTGGTCAAAAAATAAAATAAAGTGACGTTTGGATTGGGTCATTCAAATTAGAATTTAGGGAACGTAGTCGGTAAATAATTTAATTTAGTTCAAATATGAAATAAATTGTCGTTGGATCATATTGGTGGCTCGAGTTAGATTATTTGGGTTGTATTAATTTATTTGAGTTAAAATTTGGATATAGTATAATTAATTTAAACGGTTGAAACAAAAAATAAAATATAATTGATCATATTGGCTCATTTGAGTTGGGTTATTTATTCGAATTAGAATTTGGTGATCGTTGATATATATAGGTAATTTGTATTAGTAAAAAAATAAAATAAATTGTGATCGGGCTAGGTTGACTAATTCGTACAAGACCCGTATGCAAATGAGAGATATAAGAAGTATTTTTTTGACTTAAATGACCCGATCGACCCAATGGAACACAATTGGATAAAACATAATCAGTATGGTTAGAATTTTGGGCTCGAGTCCAGCCTAATGGACTCAGCTCGGATTGGGTCCTGTTCGAAAATCAGACATGGCAATTTGGCAACCTATGCATATCTCGTGGCCTTGCTAAATAGGATCAAATAAGAAACTCATTCCTTCCATCCTCAGCATTAAAAAAAAATTCTACTAATAACATAAACATTTTATTGTTTGGATTCAAAATTACACGAAATCATTTTCTCATTATTTATCCAGAGCAAATTCATATATATATATATATATATATATAATTAAGATATATGTAACATTTACAACATAAATAAACTTTTATAGAATGTAAAAACTCATTTTCCTATTATCTTCTAGGAACTTTTTTATCATTAATTCGTACATTAGTGACTTGAGACACTACCTCTTTAAAAAAAAAAATTTATCATAAGTCATTTGATTTATGCAACCGATATTAATTAACCAACATTATGAGCTCTTGGTCGAGTTGCATTAGGCCGCAAATATTATATAATAATCATTATTGTGATTAATAACTTGAGTACTAGTGTTTGGAGTACGCTTTTGAGACTTATATATCCTGTCTTCATATTGGAGCTACTAACATTTACTACATTTGACATCAAGTTGCCTCCAATATCTGTAAGAACGATGTTATTTCCTGCCATAGAAGAAAAACTCTTTTTGGTTTCTCGTCATTCTCTAAAATATTTTTGCTTCTTCTAAATTTCCCATTTTTGTGGTTGCTGGTAAGTACTCTTCCCTTTCAACTTCTGTGGAGTATGTTTCTTTATAGATATATCATCTTCTATCTCAACTTCTTGCCTCATGAGTTTTAGGTGCTCTTAAACTCGCAAAGATTTAACATTTTTGTCAAAGTTATTTTTAGTATTTTCTAAGATGGCTAGAGAAGATTTATATCTTTCTAGTACACTAACATTATTTGTTTCACCATTGAATATCGGTAAAAATAAACTCAAGTAATTTTAATTACCATTAAACTCGTTAACATTGATTTCCTCCAAGTAAAAATGGACTAGTAGAGATATGTTTAACTTCAAAGAAAATAAAATGAAAAAATAATAAAATAAACTAATTAATTATTTATAAGAAATTGATTGAGACACTATTAGATCTGAAAAAGGCTATTCTATGTATGTGCATCAGTTGGGGATGTCTAGTGCAACTGAAACGCTATGTGGGCAAGCTTTTGGAGCCAAGCAATACCACATGTTGGGCATCTATCTGCAGAGGTCGTGGATCATCAACCTTGTCACTGCCACAATATTAGTTCCAGTGTTCGTCTTCGCAGCCAATATCCTCAAGCTCATTGGGGAAGACAGCACGATTGCTGACGCTGCAGGGTACATAGCCCTCTGGTTCATCCCGATGCTGTACGTGTACGTCTTCAGACTCACTGCCCAGAATTTCTTACAAAGCCAGCTCAAGAATGCCATAGTCGCTTGGCTCAACTTGTCATCATTCGTGATTCACGTGTTCATATCGTTGCTGTTTGTTATTGTGCTTGACTGGGGGATCCCTGGGGCAATGACTGCCATGATCATCTCTTTCTCGCTTGTGGTTGTCGGAGAGTTTGTCTTCATCATGGGAAGTTGGTGTCCAAACTCATGGAAAGGGTTCTCCATGGCTGCTTTCGACGATCTGTGGCCTGTGGTAAAGCTTTCGGTTTCATCGGGGGTCATGTTATGGTAGGCTGGCAGATTCAGCTCATTGCTGTGGTATTTCATCTGATGATCTTCTCCAAGTTCTGATTTCCATCAATATGTTTTAATTGATCAAGAACAGCTTGGAGCTATGGTACAATGCCGTTCTAGTCCTGCTGGCCGGCTACATGAAGAATGCATCCGTGGCAATATCAGCATTCTCCATCTGGTATGTTGGTGCAACTAACCTCAGTCCGAGTGTCTTCATTCCATCAAGTAAGCACCTTTCTAAATTTCATGTCTTCCTTTTTTCAGTCTAAACATGTCGGCTTGCGAACTCATGATCTGCCTGGGGTTCCTCACTGGAGGAAGGTATACAAGTATTCCTGGAAATCCGACGATCTACTTCTCTTTAAGTAAAGACTCGTATAGAGGAACTTCCATGAATTGTGTACCTTACATCTCTTAATTCTACATACAGTGTGCGGGTCTCGAATGAATTGGGTCGAGGTGATGCCAAGGCAGCAAAATTCTCCATCAAAGTAATGCTGAGCACCGCCATCTGCATGGGGGTTTTCTTCTGGGCTCTCTGCCTAGCATTCGGCCGTCAAATCGCCTACATATTCACGAGCGAAGAGGAGGTCGCTGAAGAGGTCTCTAGCCTCTCAGTTTTTCTTGCCTTCTCCATGTTGCTTAACAGCGTCCAGCCACTTCTCTCAGGTAACTGTTCCTGCATTGCATACCTTTGTCGACGGATGAAATCTTTGATTCTTAACAATTCTAAAAATGGAGACTTGGTGAACTTTGGCGCTACGGATTCTGGTCTTGAAATTTCAGGGGTGGCAGTTGGAGCTGGGAGGCAAGGCATTGTGGCCTATGTGAACATTGGTTGCTACTATATACTTGGGGTGCCTCTAGGAGTAGTGCTGGGTTATATGACCGGTCTGCAAGTACGGGTAAGCAGTTGGATGTAATGGTAGATTCAGTTTCTGATGACCTCGTTCTTGAAGTTTGAGCATTGATTCCATAAGGGGTCATTTGGGAACCACTTGAGAATTAGCAACGGGAAATGACAAAATCCATAACATGGACTTCAAGTTTTATTCTGATGAATCAGATGATATTGTACAGATGAGGATGTCCTTTGTGAACACCGGCCTTACTTTCGGGGTTATATTGCACAGGGGATATGGATCGGGATGCTAGTGGGGGTGGCTATGCAGACACTGGTGCTGGGCATCATCACCTACGGAACTAATTGGGAGGAGCAGGTATAAATAATGCAGAGGCTCTCCAGCTTTCGTATTTCAGCAGTATCTGATATCAACTTTCTCACTTGTAATTGCAGGTACTTAAAGCCTCAGAGCGGCTCAACAAGTTGCTACGAGCAGATAGTCTGATGGTGGCAATAGTATCCGAGGACGAGACCTGAAGAGCCCAAATGACAATGTTAGAATATTATTTTAAATAAATAAGATATTTGCTGTAATTGAGATTGCTTAGTGATATTAAATAAATATTATAAGTGTGTTGTGCTTTATGTGATTTTTAAGTTATTTATTGATATAATTTAGTGGGATGAATATTTCCAAAATTTCTCTAATTTATCTCTCTCAAAAGTAAGATGATCCCTCATATTTGTTTTTAGATGGTGTGATCAAAAGGGATTGGAGAGCTGTATAGGGCTCCTCAATAACACATATCATGGACCGACCGCAAGAACCAACTTGAGTCAAAATTTTCAACAGTTGAGCATAAGCCATCGATCAAAAGCACATTCAGCAGCACGGAACATGAAAAAAAGGTCCTTCCCAGAAATAGTTTCAGCCCCTGGTGGGTGGGTGGATCAATTTCGTGAAATGTGCACAATCAGCAACCACTCTTGATCTTCCCATTCATCATTCATTCATGGGCAAGGGATGCCACATGAGACTCCGACCGGCAGAACAAATTATGCATAAAGCCTGAGTTAAAATCAAGAGGGTAAAAAACCAGCTCCTATAATGAACAGTTAACTATATATCTTTCACATCTCCCTCTATGTGCTATTTCATGGTCGTTATTTACTCAGCATATCTTTAGCTAATATAGGCCAAGGATCTTTGCAAAAATTCACCAACTTACTCCAGCATCCTAAATACAAACCTATAAAGGAAACTTGAACAGTATAGCATGCTGCACCCAATAGTACAGGCTGTGGAGTGCCAATAAAACAAAAATTCAAGGGTAGGATCTTCTCCCAGTCCAGCATTGTTGGACTAGAAATTATTGCCAATGTTTTGGAGGGGCACTTGCACAGAAAATGAAGAAACGCTGAATTTACAAGGTACATCAAAAGACACAATAAACACCAAACTACAGCTAACCTTGAAAATTTCTGGACAATTTTCCCGCATAAGCCAGAGAGCCCCTGGTAGGCCAAGGAAACAGTTCCATCTCTTCTAACAGTTTGCCCCAGGATGGATGGACAAAGTATTAGTTGCATAATACATGAAGACTCCTGCTAACCCATAATATACAAAATTATATGATCAGCTATCACTGGTATCTTAAAGCCTATGAAGTACCTGACAGAAGCTTCCCATGATACTTGATGCACTTGCCACTAAAATTTTGTGAATTGTTAAACTACTGCCTTGGTACAGATGGGATTGTGGATTAATGGCTTTGTCCAAAGAATACAGCACCTGGTGGCCTGTAGTATCCACCATTACCAGACTGCTGCTGGGGCTGCGGTGGTTGCTCATGCTGGGGCGGCTGAAGGAGTGGACGCGCCAAAGGAAGGACAGATTGTGGCAGTAGAGGTGGTGGGGGTGGCAGAGAATTCGACCCATAACCATATGGCATAGTAATCAAACCAGATGATTGTTGGACATATTGATTTGTCCCAGGGTTTGCAGAAGGCAGAGCTGGGACAGTTGGCCCCAATGGTGGAGGGGGTGGTGGTGAAGCAAAAGGAGCCTGCATATGATTGGGTTGTGTTGCCATGGAAGGGGGAGGAAGCAGATTGTTCATCGTTTGAGGAGTGAAGTAAACTGAAGCACTCAAGTCTGAATTGGTACTCACTTCCAAAACTGGCATAGGCTTATCAAGTTTGAGTTTTTTCTGAGGAGGGAAGATGGGTAGTTCAGCAGTAAATCCACTGGGCTTCAACCCGCCATTCATGGAAGCAGCCGCTTCCTCTGCAACAAGAGAAGAGAGAACAGAAGATAGCATCTGAGCAGAGGAAGAGGAAGCAGCAAGCTTAGCTGCCATGGCTGCAACAGCAGCTTTTTTGCTCTCATCATCTGAACTTTTTACTGATTGTAAGGACATCATTGTTGACTGAGGGAGAGGCACTGGAGCAGTTGTGTTTGGTTGAACTGCATGCAAACTCTGATCTCCCAATCTTGGTATTTCTGGTAATGAAACGGGTATAGTAGTAGAATTTGACAGGAAACCAGGAATAGTTGCAGTTGTCTTTGATTGAATCGCAGAAAAGCCCTGGTCTCCCAACCTTGTAAATTCTGAGAATGAGACGGGAACAGTAGAAGAATTCGGTGGGGCCCCAGGGATGATAGAAGATGATGAAGTCAGCCTTTTCCGCAGATTATTTGACTGTACAACCAGACCTTGGGCAACCTGCAACAGATATGGTCTTATATATCAAATACTATATTAGAACTTAACAGACAGGCCCAATAAAAGACAATTCATTGGCATATATATGGAAATAATCATGCAGGAGTTGAAAATTCCATTCAAAGGCCTTGCAATATATCCAGACACATCATCACCAATAATGAAAATGCAATCCTAACTAAAAAGTGGAGAAAACTGCAACTTATATAATGTGTATTCATGCATTACAATAAATTAACCAAGTTATAGCCAGCATTCAACAGCATTTTTTAAATTGAAGACTTCTACTAAATATTTTCTCCCGTGGGATAAATTGAATAATTAACACCTACAATGAACTTATTGATAAATCTTAATGAAAGACCCATCATTAAAGTTGAGACCTGAAAGACTGCACAACTTGAGTATAACATAGGCAATATTATATTCCTCTATATAAAAAAAAAAGGATTTGAACCAGAGCTTTGATAATGCATACCAACATAAGCAGGCAACTTATTCAAGATGCCTGCTCTGGTTTTTGTGCAGACAAATACCATTTCTTGCAGTTAGCTTAGAAAATAATATTTCCATTAGTAACAGCAGATGAAAATAAGCATGTAAAATAGAGAAAGTTGCTGTTCCAAAAGAAGGGACATAAACATACATTTCAACAGACTAGAACTGGATTAAAAATGTTCTAGGAGTTAAACCCCAAAAATATTTCATTCCTTTCATGTCTCTCACTTATTTCTTTTTTAATGTCGGCAGTGTCTGACGCCATAGCAACTGATTAAGGTCCTTTCATGACTCCAAAGGTTGACATACTGATTTGGTTTTACACTGGAAAAGCATAAATAAAATAAGCAATTTCTTATATTCATCCGAGAGAAAAAAAATTAATATATTCGTGAAAATACAAAACAATCAGCGCCTTAAAGATAATTACAATGATTTATTGAAAATCAACATGGATCCAAGTTTAACACTGAGTAATATAATAACAACATTATATTAAACAACCAAAATTAAAGGCAACTATTCTTACTTGTAGCTGGGCATGTATCAGCTCCAATTTTGATTCCTGAAAAAAAAAATTACAGTCAGAACTGTATATTATACGTTGCATTTTATATTACCAAAAGATAGTGACAGAAATGGTAGTGAGGGATCCATCCTCCTTAGGTCCATCAGTGCTACAGAATGACAGGATCTATGTAGCTCATTGTGCAAGCAGATATTTGAATAGTCTCATCAAGGGGAAAAAGTGCAAGAGGGATTTGAAATGCAAAAAAAAAAAGTTTACTTGATCACGTAGCGCTTCTTTAAGTTGGCAAATCAATGAGGCTCTTGTTGCTTCAGCATTTTCAAGTTGGCGGATGCACTGGAGGATAACATTTTCATGATCTTGCAAACCATCCACCAAAGCAGAGCCTTCCTGATTTCCTAATTAACACAAGAAAAGACTGAAAACTTACACATTGTGATAACAGCTTCCAAATTTCATTGGATCAATAAAGCATTCCACAGTACGATTTCTTCTCTTTTGAAGAAGGAAAGGCAACAAAAAACCCTCTCAAATGTGTTGTTTTATAAGTCCAAATGATTCTAAACTAGCTTGACCTTCCTAGGCATCCAAAAATCCCTAAAAACAGTTCCCACAAATTACAAAATACTCTTCAAGATAACCATAACCAAAGTCAATCTCTGGCATAGCAACTTCTCGTTTTTTATCCTTCTTATGAAATAGAAAACGTTAATAACCATCAAATACAAACTTGAACCCCCTTCACTTTCATTCTTGGTAGTTCTACATCATGGCAACTCTCCAAAACTCCTAATGTTGCATTAGAATTCATTACCACCCTGCTTCAGCTAAAAGCCAGACAACGATTACTGTCTCTACTTTTAGCTGCCACTGAATAATTCATGTTTCAAATTCTCAAACCTACTAAAGAGAAGGACGTGTCAATCATCCCTTACCATCCATAGCCATTTACCTTGAACCAAGGAACTTTGAGCTTCTTCCTCAATCTTTCCCATGTTTTTTGCAGCATTGATGCATTTTCCTAAAGCTGCATCTTCAGTCAAAGATTCTTCATATACTGATTGGAATGCAGTTAATACCTTTTCTGGCAAGCCTCCTACAGCTAGTTTCTGAAATCATATGCAAAGAGAATGACCACCAAAGAATGTTTAATACTGAAAACTCAATAGAGCCAGTGAAATATTATGCTTACAATCCTCAGAAAACTGGAGTCCTTTTTTATTATTTTGATGGGATTTGAACTCTTCCCATTGTTTGAAGATGGAGGTGGAGGTGGAGGCGGAGGTGGAGGTGGATGTGGAGGATCTTTTCCCAGTGCCTCATCTTTCTTTTGAATATTACCCAGAATCTCATCTTTGAGGCCATGCCCCCTTGAACCAAATACTTTTCTCTCTTCCCATATTTTAACCTAAGGATGAATAAGGATGTTAATACACATGCAAAAATCAGAGGAATGTGAAGAAATAAAGAATATATGAGGTATTCTAAGAAAGCAATTATAATAACAGCAAACAGGCAGGCAGGCAGACAGACAGGGAACTGATAACAGGTATATATAGAGCAAATATAAGCATTTTCAAAACGTATAGCTCATCTATATTAATATACATATTAAAATCTCCGTCCGAAAGAAAGCCTTCTCTGCATGCTGAATATAGACTGAAATGTTGACCCACAAAATTTCTCACAAATAAATGTTATATACCAATAAACCATAAGTTTTCAATGCATAATACTCTTGTATCTTCAATCAATTCTTAATCCTTCAAAAACAATACACAAATCATGCATGATTCATATCCCATGAGTCAGTCTAAGCAACACCAGAATGTTTGAAAAAGTGTTGAATATATTGAAAAGATGAGAAAATAAAATACAGATGCACTCAAAGCAATAAAGCCAAGTTTTAGACCACGTCCATCTAACTTATTGGCAATAAAAGAAAAACTGGCTATTCAACATGTATAAAAATATTTTGGAGGATATCGGGATGAAATTCCAATATTCAATTTAAGAACATAAGAAGAATATTAAAAATCCAGAATTCACTCCCGAAAATGCAAATATATGTAGACAAAGCAACCATACATAAGAGAATTAGTTTGAACATTTATTTAGCAACTCAGAAACCATATTAAGTGGATAGCATAAGTGATGAATAAGCTAACCAGTCTCATGACTACATTTTTCCCATGCTCATCACCGTTACTGTAGACATGATTTAAGGCTGATGGAAGAACTTTCCAGAATTCATTAACGAATTCGCTGCCTTTACGCCTACTATTCTGCAATATATCATTTGCTAGGTATAGGAAGGAGACACGCTTTTCTTTCTGAGAAGAGCTGAACAAATTGTCCCATGTTTCAACTATCAGCTTAGCTTTCTTCCGGTGAGAAACACACCACTGGGACAAAGCTGAAAAAATTGAATATAATGCACTTCAGAATGGGAGAGCTTGTCACAAGGTAAGATAAGTAACATATGGAGGGTCGATGCAGCATCTGGGTGCAGTTATTCCCAATCTCTTTGTTCAAGAATTAGCTGAGTATGGCTAAATTCTTATAGGCAATTACTAGCAGTGCTGGATTGTGGATATTTAGATTGCTTTAATATGTGATGACAGAACTAACCCATTCTAGCGAGAGTGTACGTAAGAAAACTAGACAAAGCAACAGAAATAATAAAAATTGCAAGAAATTTGCCCCATGTATAATTTTCCAGCCACTTCACCAATCCATTCACGGTCTCCTAGGTGAATGAACTAAGATATTCAACCTTATGCTGCCTTGACACTAGAAATTCATTAATCCCGCAATACACTCCATGGTGTTCTTTGCACAAATAATGCATCTGAATAAGAGCATAAGATGGCAAAAAAAAAAGCTTCCTGTTTGTCACTTAATAAGAGAAGGTAACAAATACTGATAAAGAACAACAATATATCTAAAAATACTACTTGTCTCATAGTCGGGATGCAAATGTTGGTGAGAACTTTCATTGCAACATATAATGTTCTACTTGTCTTTGTATCTAAAGTTACACTCATGATTTACATTATGCAAAAAATTCATACGAGGACAACATGTAAATAGAGAAGCCATAATCTTAGACTATTGTTATCCAGATGCAAAATAAATACACGGGCGTATTAGATTTAAGGGAAGAAAAAGTACATTCAATGCTCTGCTGTGAATTGTTCAGTTTAGACAGCTTTTCAGCCAATATCTCGGCGTTAAAATCCTCGCCGCTCATCCTACAAAAATCAAAGTTAAAAAATAATGAGAAATAATTATTTTTGGATAAGTTCTTTACAAATTCTGAACAAGAAGATTTGTTAAGCCGTAGGGCGGAAACCCTAAGAGTGAGTAAAATACTCCGCTCAAGTCTAAATTTTTTGCACTTGTTGAAAACATAAAGCTCGAGGACAATCGAGGAGCCACCATAATGCCGTCCTAAAAATAATCAGAGAGTTTCCACCGATAATTTCTCCATAACAGCAACCTCGACTGTAAAATCAAGGCCAAAACAAACCCTAGAACGATAGCGAGTCTCACCAGAATCCACTGGCCACTGAGATCATTGACTCAATTAATCGAGCGATAGGCAAAAAAACAGCAGATGAGGAACCTGTTAGCTTACTCCAAAGGGCAGGCTTAGACTTCAGTCAAATTAGCTTTCAGAATCCGTCCTCCGCGCGTCTTAGGGCTTCTGTCACGGTCTCCTCCCCCGAGAACCCACTATCGATTTTTTTCTTTGATTTTTTTTCTATCGCTGGAAGCTCCTCTCTCTCTCTGTCTCCCCCTCCGAGGAAGAAATGGATTGGTCGGAGACAACAGAGGAGACTGCAAAGGACAGATTTGAGTGCTATAGTTATTGAGCCGATTCCAGGCCCAAAACTTAATAGGGGAAGTGATCTGCGAACTTCATCTCCATTACTTCCAAGGAAAAGAACACACAAAAGTACAATTTTTGTCATTAATTTCTTTTTTTTTTATAAATATTGTGTATTTCTTTTCGACTCGTTGATCTAAACTGCATTGAATTTTATTTTTATACTACTTTTGTGATTTTTTACAAAAAATTTGCACATAAATTGTATTTTATATATTGAAACAGATTTTAGTTACTTTTTAAAGCAATGACAAAGTGTAGGTTAAAATTAGGGCTTCTTGTGAAGTTTGGATATTTTTAGTCAATATCCAAAATAAAAATATAATAGTGGTATACTCATGACCGATCAGAACCTACCATATTATTGTAGGTTATGTATGGAGATAAATAATTATTATTAATTATTTAAAAATAATAAATAGTTTGTGTCTATTTCACTTATGGTATATAATTTTTAACCTTGGTTACTACGTAGTCACATCGAAGATGGTAAAAATGAGGAGTTGAGCATTTCTATTTAATAATTAAACAAATCTTAAATTATTTTATGTTATTGTATAATTTGAGTACACTAATTTTAATATAATATTATATGTTAATAATAGGTTATCCCATATATTTAAAAGTAATTTATGTAATATTATAAACTTTATATAACTATAGTAATAATTATTTATTTTGTTTAATTTCAAATGTAATTCTCAACAAAAATAAATAATCTAAATTTACCTTTCATTTAAAAAAGATTCATCTATTAATTCCTCAACTTCCACCCTAAAAATTTGCCTTTCCGCTACCTCTCCCATTCACAGCTCCACTTTCAATCTAGGGATACTCATCTATCTTTATTATGTTTCAGTGGATGGTAATCTATTTAATAGGTATTCAGCATATCCTTCTCTGTTTCGTTTCGGGGACCCCGAGACAGATTTGCTTTAAAATCCATACAAGCACTTTGAATGGCTTTAAAGGTGCTCTTCGTTTGCACTCGGTGCCGGAAGCACGCCGTTTCCGGTCCTCTCCGGCTAGAACACACAGCACTACCATTGATGAGATTTTCCTCTTGGGATGGATGTGGGAAGGAGGTTGGGGGAGGACCCATGAGGGATGGTGGACAATGAGAGCCTGCATGTCATGAGCTTCAAACAAGAGCCATTGATGCTTTGCTGCATGATTGATCATTGATTGAGGGAGGGAGAGGGTGGGAAGGGAAAGAATTATTTTCTCAAGTTGTGCAATTTGTTTTCAAGGTGTGTTTTTGGATGGACTTGGCGGTTTTATTTTGCGGTGGAGGATGAGCTCCAAGCACCAGATAAAGCTCCCTTTTCATAAGAGGTTGATGGTATGACTTGATATGTGGATGCATACTTTTACTTTTTAGAGAATCAGCTGATGGCCTCAGTGAGTCATATGGGCTCCAATTGCCCATATTCACATGAAATGACAGTCGAGGTATATTGGCTGCTCTATGCCCCCGTGTAACTTGCAGCACCATCCTTCTTTATTATGAAATGACGTCTCCCAAAATATTGTTTCTGCTTGGTGAACAGCCATCCCAAGGAGCAGGGCAGCCATATGTGCATTGTAATACCAGTCATTCTAATACGGCTTCCAACCACAATCATCCTCCAGGCAGATCACGTCGGATCACATCTGGATCTTTAGCTAGTGAAGTACTGACTCGGCTACGTCAACTGTTGTCGTTGAGGTCTAACAATGTGCATTCCCATTGTGACGAGCTCCATTGATTAGCTTTGGTTCGATCATCAATATGTCCTGTCAAGAAAAAAGAAGCTTACGATACTATTATTTTTGCTCATTTGTCCGACTACTGACGAAAGACAAGGCCACGTAATGACAACTCAAACCAAAAAAAACAATACAAGATGGAACAGCATCTCTGTGACAACCTGCACATGCTTTATGAGTATTTTTTTAATCTCCTATCTATCTATAGGAGTATCAATGCACCAAAATAATATGTCATACTATGCTCCACACCATCTCCTATCTATAGCAATATTTCTTATCTCAGAAGAAACCCATATCTGTGAGGGTAAACTTACACCTAGGTAGAGGGGCATCTCACCACCACCAAAAAAAATTTTGTGCTTGGTAAAACTTTTGCTCGCAGCTGTTAAGATCTTGCACGGAATATGACAAACACGAGTAAATGTTCTTGAATCTAGGTTCTAGAACAGGGCCAGATAATAAATAGTTCAGAGAATTGTTGGGAATCTACCAATATTTTCTTCAAAAGTACTATTCCCTCGCCAAGTGTGGTGTCCATGCCTCCCTGGTCATGTGTTTTGGAAGTTGCAACTGCATTGTCATCCTGATATAGGACTGATATGCATTGTCATCAAGGTGCCCTTGTTCCTGCAAGAAATCGGTTCATAGCAGGAATTGTAACAGCTGTTGTTTTTGTTTTTTCCCACTACTATATCTTATCTTCTTTCTCACAATCAGTTATTTAACCATTTTGCAACAAAGAGAATGTTTTCTACTCATACCGCAGTAATTCTGAACCCCACCGTCCACACAACTCTTTGCAACTCATAAATGGCTCTTCCATAATTGAACTTTTTGACCCTTCTGCATCACCCCCTCCAGCCCTACTTATTGCCATAGAGTTTCTGCAGAAGTAGGACTAACCACTGAAGTGAAGCAATGGCATCCTCCTCCGTTAGCAGCATTAGCAGCTTCCCTCTTTCCCAACCAGTGGGTCCCTCTTTCCCTCTCAACACCTCCTCATCACCTTCCCATCAGAATAAACAGCCATTGACGACGGAGGAACTCCCTCTCCCGAACTACGTCAAACCGGCGGACGATGGGGGCCGGCCAGGAGCAGCAGCTCGGGACGATCTGGAGCTAAACATCTTTGATGCCAGGAAGTACTTCAGTATCGAGACTAGCTTCGAACCGAACCTCAGCACAGCCTCGAGAATCACTCCGTCAGTTCCGAGGTTCTCTCCAGCATCCCCTGTCGATGAATTCAGCATGAACTACCGGACCAGATCATTTCATTCGTATGCAACTCCGACGGCCTCCTGCGAGGCGAGCTGGAACAACCACACGGGGCTGCTGACCAGACCACCTGGGATGATGTCAGTGACCCTGAGGGACCCCACGTCGGATCGAAAGAGCCGACACGGTCGATCCGATTCTCCAAGGTGGATGCTCTTCCGTCGAAGGTGCCCTTGCTCCTGCAAGAAATCAGTTCAAGTTAAGGAAGGCTCTCCCGAGACGAGATCCCCCGAGAGTCGTCAGAGTAAGTCTAGACCTAAACAGGGAGAAGCTGCAGAAGCTTACGGGATTAATAAGTTCGACGATTTATTGATGAAAACGCAGAGTATGACCGTTCCAAATGCTATCAGGAGATTCTCTAATGGAGGATTCACTTTTCCTGTTCTGGAACCTTCCATTCCATACTCTCCGTTGCCTCCCTCTGCAACAAAGCTACTCATCCATGGCTTCCCGCGACCTAAAACTGCTTCCGTTGTAGTTACTTCTCTCTCCCTTCCGCTCGCTGATGATCCGGCACGGAACTCGATCGAGGTCTTCCAGCACTCAGGAGGTCCGTCGGAGGTCCGCAACGCGTATCCGGCGAGCCCCCACCGGCGGGTGGATGCTCTTTCTGTTAATGATGACGCAGCGAGCGACGCGAGTTCGGATTTGTTCGAGATCGAAAGCTTCTCCACGCAATCGAACTCGATCTCTTTCCCGGCTGCCGCGTACGGCCGGCCGAGAGATCCGCTGGACGAGGCCAGGACGCGGCTCTCCAGCGCCGCGGCGGTAGGGATATACGGCTGCCTGAATGGGCAATCGGCAGCGTCGGCCTACGACGCCGCCACGGAGTGCGGGTACGAGCCGAGCGAGGCTAGCGTGAATTGGAGTGTAACGACAGCGGAGGGGACGGCGTTCGACGACGCGAGCTTCACCAACTACTCCATCAGCGCTTCCGACGTCGAGGAGTTCGCCAGGATCCAGCTCCGCCAGCACCGGGAACTCGGAAGGAGAAACGGCAGCAGCAGCAGTAACGAGTCGAGGCGGAGGGACAGCGGAGGGTTGCTGACAAGCTGCAGGTGGGAGAAGGCAGTGAGCGTGGGGCCGAACCCGATCAAGAGCTTGGCTGAGAAGGGCCGTGATAGGTACGCCAATTACTACAAGCCGGCACTGTGAGTCTCTATAACTCGGTTCGCGTGCCTCTGATCTCCCGACAGATGGCCACTCTCTCAAGCCGCCGCATTTAATTATCGAGAGGGATTAAAGTAAGCGGATTATTAATTAAGTAAATCAGCTTATAATTATATATAGAATAAGCATTAAACAACTCCGTGCTTGTGATATTTTTTAGTTTTTATTTGTACGTGTGATTATTTTTCTATAGTATTAAGATTGAAGAGTTATTTATCATATAATCCCTCCGCCTACTTTATTTATTATTATATTTTAAATTTATATTATGGACAGATAATCCATCATATGGCTGCTATTGCTACCTTTTTATTAGAATTAATTATATGCTAAATAGTAAAAAATAATGAACAATTTCCAAAGCCCATTTAAATATTTCATGGACAAGGCCCATGAGGTGGCCCATAAGCTCTCTCTTTCCTTCTGGCTGGGTGGGCTTTAAATTAGATTTAGGGTTTCCTTCCCCCAAATTTTTAATTTCTATCCCTCTTCTTCCTAGTCCTTCGTTACCCTCGTGTAGTTTCTTGCACCCGCCGTTCCGTTGCCGTTCTCCGGTCCCGCGCGCAGCACACCTCGCCCCCGCCAGCCCTCGCAATCCCATAAATCAGCCATACCTACTCTTGCAGCCTCGAGAGTCGCGACGTTCCCCTCGGCATCATCGCACCACCGCCCACGCCTCGCGGCTGAGTCTTCCATCCGGCTCTGCCTCGCCTCTCCTTCCGTCTGTCTTCAAGCTAATACAAAGATCAGTGTAGGAGGTTGTTGCTTTATTGTAATATGATGTCGATGTGTCTTCTTGATCTTTTTAGGTCAAATACAAGATTAATGTAGCAGGTTGCATTTTTTGTTTAAATCGGCCACTGGACGTTATTTTGTTTTTGTCAACTAATATAACAAAAAGGAAATAACTATCCGCTAGGTGTGGTTCATATTGAGCCAATTGCTCTACTGAAGCTAAAGCTTGGCAAAGGAAACCTCTCCGAGGTTATGCCAAGCAAAATATTGTTATTTTTCATGGAGAATTCTATAGCAGCTGTATCTTTGTTTCGCCTTTATAAAGTTTAATTTCTTATCGAGGGCGCTGAAATTCTATCAGATATCCTTTGTTTTGTGTACTATTGGGTGTATGATATGCAAACATAATTGTTAATTAAAGAAGTTCATTCTAATGTCAATTTCAGTAATTGTTTTTTTACAAACTTTCTCTAGTGGTTCTGATTCTTTCTTATTTGGATATTCACCAACTTTTTAGAGTATGAGCTCTCAATTGAGACGTTTATTTTGGTTAATTCATGGTGCCTTTTATTTTGGTAACATGTTCTTTAAAAATGTTTAAGGTTTCCTACATATCAGTACTGGTATATATGTTATATATCTTTTGTGAAAATTTGTTTTTTCTTAATAAAATGGGAATTCAAAGTGGAGATGTCTCCTCAGGACTGACCTGACCAACCATTTACAGGGCTGGTCTCAGACTAGATTGTTCGCAACAATGCAATGCATAGATAGTGTTAGATATTTTAAATTCCTAAATTGATTGACCATTCTGCCCTCCTCCTCTTCTCTTGATTCTTAGGGACCTTGCTGGTATTCTGCACAACTTCTCCCCCTCTGCAGCCTCTCGATTCAGCATTACCAGGCTGACAGTGAAGCAGGTGAGTGTTTTCCACTTTAGAATTATGTGAAATTTGTAGCTTTCTTGTGCCCTGATGATTCGAAAATGGGTTCATCAATCTGCTGCTAACCATCCCAGTGATATTTACGCAGTGAAGGAAGGAAGCTACTATTTTTAGCTTCATCAGTCCTTTTCTAGTGAAGATGTCTTCCCTGAGGAATGCTCTACCCAGAAGAGAACACAAGGAACGATCGCAGCCGTGAGTATCCCCAATCTAACCTTCTCAAGCTGTTGTTTCTCAGTTTCATCATTCTTATTTGGTGATTTTTTGTGGTTTTTAATTGGTCGCAGCAAAGCAAGGTCGAGGTTTGGGTTGCTCGAGAAGCACAAGGACTATGTTGTTCGGGCAAAGGCCTTCCACCAGAAGGAGCAGACACTGCAGAAGCTCCGGGAGAAGGCGTCATTCCGAAACCCTGATGAATTCTATTTTAAGATGATCAAGACCAGGACAGTTGATGGGGTACATAAACCTGAGTAAGAAATGATGCCTTCATTGATCAGGTCTTCAGTCCTTTATTATCTTTTGTTGAATTGAGTAATCTGAAAATGCAGGAGTGTGGCTAACAAGTACACTCCCGCGGAGCTCATGCTGATGAAGACTCAGGACATTGGATATGTTCTTCAGAAAGTGCAGAGTGAGAAGAAGGTTCCATTTTTCTGTTACATTTCATCATCTGAAATTATTTCAATATGTTGCCCCCGAGATAAAAAAGAGCTGATCATAATGAATGTTTGTTCTTGAATGCAGAAAATCGAGAAACTTTCGGCAACATTGCACTCTCTCAATAGTCAGTCAACTAGCAGACATGTGTACTATGCTGAGGACAGGTTTGAGAGTCACAAGTTTCCTATTCTGCTCTAATTGTTGGATTAACAATGTCAGAAGTCTCTTGGAAGAGCATATAGCCAATTACATTATGGTTGGTTGGCTGGTTGTAAAATGTCAAGTAGGATAGATACTTCATGCATTGTAACATAGGACATAGAACAGTAAGTTTGTAAATTACTTCTGCCATTATGATTTGTTTGTGGTTATGGAATCAAAAAATAAATGTTTCTTTAGCCGAGCTTCATGAAGTTGGAAGTTGTTCTAATGTTTCTTAGTCAAGTTGTCAGCACCATCACATAATGAGTTCTTCGGTCCAATTACATGAAGAATTTCTCGCCTTGTTGCAGGGAAGAGGCTAAGGAAATGCAGTCAAAAACTTCTAAGAATGTTACTTTGCCAACATCTGAGGAGATCCCAGAACAAATCAAAAGGTTAGGTCCTTGAATTCCTCTCCTTTCTTTTAACCCAGGAATTTCATTTTGCTGCTAGTTGCTCTGACATTTGAATTGTAAGCAGTTGATCGATCTCCTGAACCTTGGTCTTAGATACAGTAAAAGCTGCCTCATTAGACTGGCTTTATTGCTCAATTTTTAAGTTTTTTTCAATTAGGAAGGGTGCTTCTTGATCATTGTATTCTTTCTCAAGCGCCTGAAATCCTTAACTTGACAAATTGGACAGCTTAATAGTTTTCTTTTAAATGATGTATGCAGAAAGGTGGCTGCTTCTTACAGAGAACTGGAGTCTAGGAGAAGTAGGGTTAAGGACTTGGAGAAAATATACATGGAAATGGCGCTTCAGAAAGAACTGCAGGTAATGCCCTATATGTTCACTTCCGTTTCCTTTTACCCTTTGCCTGCCATCTAAAATACATGTAAAAATATAATGTTGTGAAATGAGCAGAAGAAGGGTAGGAAGCGGAAGCTCCGTGAAGATGAAATCATCTCTCCCACTTCAAAGCCTGTGTACAAGTGGCGGCCGGAGCGGAAGCGGTAAGATTGTCTCTGTGGCGATCGGTGGTTGAAGTTTTGATGTTCAATGGTAAAGATCAACAAATGCCTCTTCCTGTAGAGCACTACTTACTGTGACTAAGCGTTTCTCTAGTTTATTTCACATGCCACTCTCGCGCTGACATTCTCTTCATTAAGTATTCAATATAATGAAACATACAGTTTGTGAAGGCCATCAGAGCACTATCGCACTCGCCACTCTGGGAGTATGCAGAATGAAATCTAAAAAAAAGACTGGTTCAGTCGGTGTTTATCAATGCGTTTATGTCAAGTACCTAGAAACAACATATTCTGCAATTGCCATGCTCGAGGTTAGCCCCGGTGATTCGATCCCGAAAAGATTTACCAGACCAGGAATCCCGTGTAAGTCCTCCCCCTGCACAGTAGCAGATTATTCAGCCAAAGATTAATGGTGTAGCATGACATACATGTACAGCCTATCCATGGTAAATGGTGGTATTCCATTATTCAAAATGAAAATGTTCAGCATGGACACTCTGTTATACATAAATCTGGATGTGCACAGCATGGGTTTAGGGTGCATGGTAGCCTATACTTTCGAAGAATATATCATGTGAATATTGATGCTTAGTTATGCATAGATGCACCAATATGTTAAATAGAGTCAAGCATGATAATGGACGGCGGCTAGAACTGGAAGATATAACCAATTAGGTGAATGTTAGTGCCTAGAATAGAATCTTGGTCTTTATAAACAGATAGACACTAAATAAATAAACAGATAAGCCTAATATTTTTTGCCATTAGTCATATTCTGGAGAAGTTGAAATTTTGCTGTATGTACATTGCAACTTTTTTGGTTTATTAGCCTCCAATCTAATCCCAAACATGAGAAAACTTACAGAATGCACTTGAAGCACTTTCATTGAATTTTGTTTTCTTACAATATTGGTAAGGCCATCTATGGGTTTGGCGTGTAGATTATACCCAGAGGAAAAATCTTGTGTTCAAACTATTCAGAAGTATTTGCCTTATTATGATCTAGTATATAGATGAGATAAGCAACATCTCGTAAAAAAATACGATTTGACATATAAAGGAAATATCAAGTTGGTCGAACCTGCACAACAAAATCCATCGGAGATTGCTGCGGACCACAAAGCTTAGGCCGAATCCCTGCGTAGCCTGGCTCCAAGGATCCATCCTTCAGACTTGGATAGTACTTCCTTATGGCTGGATAGAATCTCTCGGCTCGACTGATGGATACAGAATAATCAAACCTGACAACAATGGTTTTACTAGAATGAAACCATTGTATTTAATTATTCATACCAATATGATTTTGGTTAATAGACAACTGAAAGGATCAGAGATGCTTGTGCCACCAATTAGGCTAAACGGATGATGAAGAAATGCCTGAAAAGAAATATCTAGCACCACGGAAATTGGTAGTGAAATAAAAATTCTCTTTTTATAATTATTATTTATTATTGCAAGCCAATAGCGGATCAAGTTAAAAAAAAGTGAATGATCTCTCCAAAACTTAATGCCAGGAAGTATTCTACTCAGCAAACTTGTAAAAGGAAAGAATTTACAAAACTTTATGGTATTGCTTTCATGGAAATTCCGTATTCCATAGCGCATCACAGGATGATACTTGCTATGATATTTAACAAACAATCTGAGTGATGATAAGGTGGCTGCTGAAGAAAGCCAAATTTGACTGTGAAATCAAAATTAAGAATATACCTATTTAAGAAGCTTGAAACATCATCCACACCATCGATCCACTCAACATCTGGCCCAAATTTTACCTGACCATTCAAATCCAAAGTGACATGGACTCCAATACCACCATCCTCAGGTAGCGGGTATATCAGCTGTTTAAATGGAGGTTTTTTGGTATTCGATAGGGTGAAGTAGCAGCCGCGAGCAAAAAATGAAGATGGGATTACTCCCTTATCCAAGTCATGAAATCTCCTTGCTAGAAGAGGAGCACTTAAGCCTGTTGAATTAATGACCAACTTAGGCACAAGTATAAGGTCGGGATCTGGCATAAATTTCTCATTCCAGCTCTCAAGGCTTTTGGTCTCGGAAGTATGTAGATGAATAGAGTTTCCCTCCATATGTGCACCAATAACAGCAGTATTGAATGAGAAAGTCGCATGGTGATTTTCAGCATCCCCCTGGATTCAGATTGAGATGATTAGACCAGTCATGTTGCAAAAGGGAACTTACCTGGGGATAATGGCGGAATACTTCTTAAGAAATATCAATTTAATGTGCACAAGATGTGGAATTAATCAAGACGCGATTATTTTTCTCAGCAAGCATGCTATTAATCCCACAAAGGAAAATACAAAAAAACAGCAATTTAATGTGCACAAGATGTGGAATTGCATACCATGAGCGACAGCATCAGAGCATGAGTATCAATAATCCCAGTAACAGGGGAAAAAACAGCCTTCTCACACCACAATTCGGGTTCCATCCTCATTGCTTCAGAACCGTCCACGAATCTCAGACCGCAAACCCCATTTTGAATTCCCTGATTCATGATATCAGCCAGCTTTGGAATCTCAGACGGACTAGTAGCCACTATGAGCTTTCCTATTTGCTTGTGGGGAATTCCATGCTGAGAGCAGTATTTGTATAGCAATTTCCTTCCCCTAACACAAAGAACTGCCTGCAAATAATCCATAATCTTAGTTTTTTTTTTTTATGTTCATCAACCTTACTTTCATTAATCTACACAGGGAAATGTTAACCAGGAGGATAATTCAGCCTAGATGTCAAATTAATTAGACCGCAACACTTGATTTAGAGCAATCAGGACACATAATCACGGCGAAATTAGAGAGGAAAAGCACTGGACCGACACCTTTAGAGAACCACGGGGATAGTAAATGCCGGCGTGAATGACTTCGCTGTTTCGGGAACTTGTGCCGGTGCCAAAGGTCGGGGCGGAGTCCAGAACCAGGACTTCTCGGCCGGTGAAAGCCAGCTGCCTCGCCACAGCAAGGCCGACCACCCCGGCGCCGATCACCACGCAGTCAGCGCTCTCTCTCGGCGCTGAGCCGCTCATCCACGTTCCAGTAATTCCTCCGAAGTTGCGCTGGTGCTGAGGTGATGCGAGACGGTTCCTGATCAAACAATAAGGGTGCGATGACGACTTCCATAATGAATTTCTGTATAGAATCCTGAGAAGAGATAGCTTGAGCATCTTCCTCCTTCAGAAGGAAGAGAAATTCCCTCCGCCTGAGTGCGGGTGACGAAGGATGAAGTTCCGCCTTTCTTCTCATTCTCATAGCAAAGAAAACACCTCACCATTTGTTTTTAGTAAATATTTATATCTTTGAATAAATGTTAATAGTTTTTGGATCATTTTATATTATTAAATTTAATTATTTAAGTACTTATGATATATATTTCATTAATTATTCATGCCTATCTTCATATTAATAAATATTAACTTTGTTAAATTTATTGTAAATATTTGAAGCATGATATATATTTTTATAAAAGTTATTTTCCTTTTAATAATAATTTTATTAGTTATGGATATATATATATATATATATTTATGTAGATGCCAATGTTATTAGTTTTAAATACTCTAACTTTCTAACCATACTCATTACATTTTTTAACATGGAAAAACTTACTGTATTTTGATAGATAAAAAAATAATAATATTTTTTTCTTCATATAATAGAAAAATTCACAAAATTTTAATTTTCATATAAAAAATTTAAGAATTTATATTTTATTTTATAATTACTCTTTTTTGTATCCTTAATATATAAAGTTTGAAATATTTAGTTACATAAATCACATCCAATTATATATAATACTTTTTTACTATTGAGTTCACACAAATCCCACTATATATAAAGTTTTTTTTAATTATTTATACTTTTTATTTACATTTAAAATAAAATAACGTTATTTCAGTTTTACCCTTTTTAATCTATGTGAGTCTATTGAACCCGTTCATGTGTCGGGTCGAGTTGAACCCGTTCATGTGTCGGGTCGAGTTGAACCCGACCGCGGAAAATTGTTTTCCTTACTAGCATATATCAAATATATATTTTTTGTACAAAAAAATGTCACTTTATTATTAAGTAGACAAATGATAGGCTTTCAACTAAAACAAATAAATCTGCACAAAAAAAACTAAAACAAATAAAAATATAATTTTTTTCTATTGGTCATTTCTAGCGTAGGATAGCATTAGCACTCATAGGTAGGACTAACGCGTGTATCGAGGCCCCATAAAATTCTCGCACTCAATATTCTATCCCAATCCCATCTCTTGGCCGCTGGAGAAGGAGGGGAGCCTCCATTACTAAAGCCTTATTACAGCCACTTGGGCAAGAGGGAGCCTCACTTGCATTTTTCATTTCTTTGAAGTTGGTTGTTCATGGGTGAATTTGAATGCGTGCCATATATACTATATAATATGTTGATTTTAGTGATAGAATTTAGACCTACCTTCCACGCGTTTATCTCGACTTTATCGTTAATGTTCCTTGAAGATAAAGATCATATAAACGAAAACCGAGCTTGCAAAAACGAAATGCCCCGGAAGCAAGATTTATAATAGATTTATAATAGATTTATAATAGATTTATAATTTATTTTTAATTAAAAAATTAAATTTAAATTATATAAATAATTATATAAAAGAATATTAAATAAATAAAAAATATTAATATAAAACCATCCGCATACATTAATATGTATATAATTTACACTATTATCCCTTTTAAAAATAAATATCAATATTTAATTTATTCTCAAATCTTAATTTTCTAATATAATTCATATTATTATCTATTTTATTTTTATTTATAAAAATAAATATTAATATTTAATTCATTCTAAAATCCTAATTTTCTAACATTCTTAAATCGTTTTTTCATTATACGTAAATTAAATTTAATATAAAATTATAATAGTAATTTATTAGGTAAATAAAATATTTAAAATATTAAAATTTTAAACAAATATTAAAAATTTTATATATTATCATAATTTAAAATTTTTTATTTTTAGTAAAAAAATATATATTAAGTACTCGAGCGTCGGGTCCAGTCGGATATTAGGCCTAGCAGACCCAAGGTCGAGTCGGGTCTAGGCACGATCAAGCAAACTCAAACTCGAATTTACTCGAGTGCTGATACGCTAAAACTGAACCCATCCCAAGTTATTAACATCCCTATATTAAGTAGACAAATGATAGGCTTTCATCTCTTATTACACGAAAGTCTTATTACAGCCACTTGGGCAAGAGGGAGCCTCACTTGCACATTTCATTTCTTTGAAGTTCGCTGTTCATGGGTGAATTAGAATGCGTACCATATGTGAATGAGTATATACTATATAATATGTTGATTTTAGTGATGGAATTTATACTACCTTCCACGGGTTTATCTCGATTTTTTCGTTAATGTTCCTTGAAGGATCAAGATCATGGAACCAATAAAGAGCTTCCTGAGCTTGAAAGCTAAAACGAGAATCCCAGGAAGCAATCGTCTTATAAACCCCTCTCTCGAAAAGGGAGACTTCACATCACCACATCCCCACCCATTACACACACATTCGACGAGAAACAAGAAGACCAATGGAGATCAGGAAGAGGTTGGCAGTCCTTGTTGGGTGCAACTACCACAACACCCAGTACGAGCTGCACGGGTGCATCAACGACGTGATCCAGATGAGGGAGGTGCTCCTGAGCCGGTTCGGGTTCGAACCGGAAGATGTGGAGCTCTTGACCGATGCCCCGGGATCCCCCATCGTGCCGACCGGGAAGAATATCATGGCGGCTCTGGGTAGAATGGTGGGTCGGGCCGGGCTGGGGGACGTCCTGTTCTTCCACTTCAGCGGCCATGGGACGAGGATTCCTTCGCCCAGGCACGGCCGCCCCTTCTGGCAGGACGAGGCCATCGTGCCGTCTGATTTCAATCTTATCAATGGTGGTGATCGGAAATCTCATTGCGTGCAGATATAAATTGTTTGCTATTATTTTTATTCCTTATAAGGAATATATATGATTTGGTTGCAGACATGGACTTCCGGCAACTGGTGAACCGCCTGCCGAAGGGATCGAGCTTCACAATCCTCTCCGACTCATGCCACAGCGGCTGCCTCATCGACAAGGAGAAGGAGCAGATTGGCCCTTCCACCGTCTCCTCCCTTGGCCTCCGTGATGGCGACGGCACGGCTCCTTTTATCCCCAAGGCCAAGAGCATTCCCTTCGACTCCCTCCTCCACTTCCTCTCCACGCTCACCAAGATCAACACCTCCGACATCGGGACCCACCTTCTCCAGTGCTTCGGCGCCGACGCCAGCCTCCGCTTCCGCTTGACGCGGGAGGAGCTGGACGCTCCGATCGACCCGCCGCTGAAGCCGGATGAAGGGATCCTGCTGAGCGGGTGCCAGGCGAACGAGACCTGCGTCGACGTGAACCCATGGTCCTCTGCTGCTTCCGCCAGCGGAGGAGGAGGGGCAGGGAAGGCTTACGGGGCATTCAGCAACGCGGTGCAGACGGTGCTGAGGGAGAACCCGCGGCGTCGACTGAGCAACAGGGAGGTGGTGGCGGCCGCGAGGGCCGTGCTGGAGGCCCAAGGCCTCGCCCAGCACCCTTGCCTCTACTGCAGCGACGAGAACGCCGACGCACCCTTCTTATGGCAGCCCCAGATTGCTGACGTGTAAATGATGAACAAAATGTACTCCAAAATAATTCTAAATATCAAATGTCATCTACACCCACTTTATAAGTTCAAATAAAATCATATTTGTTGCTTAATTAATTTACTTATTAAAAATAATATTTATGGCGCCGCCTCAAATATCGAACCATGGATCAGCCGCAAAATATAATAAAGATTAAATAGAAAATTAAAACCAGAAAAAAATAACAGATAATGATAAGAAAAAAAAAGAAAGAATAAGGCAGAATTGATCTATTATTATTCTTTCTGGAAAAATCTTCTTCCTCTTATGCATTTTTGAGTAAATCTATCGTCGGAGCGCGAGGAAGAGAGAAAGGCCACGAGAGAAAATGGCGGATCAGCTCACCGACGACCAGATCTCCGAGTTCAAGGAGGCCTTCAGCTTGTTTGACAAGGACGGCGATGGTTCGTATAAAAGCCTTAGAAGAGATAGCTTGAGCATCTTCCTCCTTCAGTAGACCACTCCTGCCCTGATTGGGTCAGCGAAGGAAGAGAAATTCCCTCCGCCTGGATGAAGTTCCGCCTTTCTTCTCATTCTCATACTCTGCAAAGAAAACACCTCACCATTTGTGTTTAGTAAATATTTATATCTTTGAATAAATGTTAATAGTTTTTGGATCATTTTATATTATTAAATTTAATTATTTAAGTACTTATGGTATATATTTCATTAATTATTCAGGCCTATCTTCATATTAATAAATATTAACTTTGTTAAATTTATTGTAAATATTTGAAGCATAATATATATTTTTATAAAAGTTATTTTCTTTTTAATAATAATTTTATTAGTTATGGATATATATATATTATGTAGATGTCAATTTTAATAGTTTTAAATACTATTGTGCAAAAAAAAAGTTTTAAATACTCTAACTTTCTAACCATACTAATTACATTTTTTAACATGGAAAAACTTAATGTATTTTTTGGTAGATAAAATAATAATAATATTTTTTTTCTTCATATAATAGAAAAATTCACAAAATTTTAATTTTTATATAAAAATTTTAAGAATTTATATTTTAATTTATAATTACTCTTTTTTGTATCCTTAAATTATAAAGTTTGAAATATTTAGTTACATAAATCACATCCAATTATATATAATACTTTTTTACTATTGAGTTCACACAAATCCTACTATATAAATATATAAACTTATTTTTTAATTATTTATGCTTTTTTTATTTATATTTAAAATAAAATAACTTTATTTTAATTTTATCAAATTTAATCTATAAGCATATTAATGGAACCGAAACCTAAGCTTCGATCCTACCCAACCTGAGCGGACCGAGTATCTCGGTTCTGTTCGGGTCCGTGCTCAAGTCAATAGATTAGAACCGGAACCTGATTCCCAGGTTATACGTGACTGCTTTTTGCAGTCTGGGGTTAAATGGAACCGAAGGTGTGCTCATAATATTTTAAATTTTTTTTTACTTTTTTAATTAAAATACGTTGTTTAATTAAATTAAAAAAAATATTAAAAATTTTTAATAAAAATTTTATTTAAAAATTATTCTATTTTTTCTATTATTAATATTATCGTATTTTATCCTTTATTAAACACTAATAAATTATTTTTTTATTATTATAAAATAATATATTTATAAATATTTTATTACCCTACTATATTAATTATTTTTTATTAAATCCTAATATATTATATTTCTTTTTTTAAACCTTAATAAATTTATAAATACTTCAAATAATTATAATAGAAAAATTTATGTTATATTAAGTTATATTTCTAATTAAATGTATTATTTAATAATATATAACTTATATTAAAAATTTTAAGATAATTAAAAATTTTATAATTTATTTTTAACTAAAAAATTGAATTTAAATTATATAAATAAAATTATACATATCAATAATTATAAAAAAATATCAAATAAATAAAAAATATTAATATGAAACCCGACACATATAACTAACACAATTATCACTTATATTTTTATGAATATAAATAAATATTAATATTTAATTCGTTTTCGTATCCTAATTTTCTAATATCGTTAGATTATTTTTATTATTATTTATAAATTAAATTTAATATAAAATTATAATAGTAATTTATTAAGGAAAGTAAAGCTAATAAATATTTAAAATATTGAATTTTTAAACAAATATTAAAAAAATTATACATTACAATAATTTAAAATTTTTTATTTTTAGTAAAAAAATATAAGATAAATCCGACCCGCAGGTTTGGATCCAACTTTTGTACACGAGGCTCGGGTCCAGTCGGATCTTGAGTCCAGCAGACCCGAGGTCGGGTCGGGTCTGGACCCAGTTTAGTAGACCCGAGCTTAGGTTCATTCAGGCACGGGTCTGCTGGGCCCATGCTCGGGTTTGCTAAAACCCGCCCCGACCCGAGCTATTGACATCCCGATATGCGAGTATTGAACCCGTTCATGTGTCGGCCCGATTCCCAAAAAACTCGACCGCAAAAAATTGTCTTCCTTACTAGCATATATCAAATATATATTTTTTGTACAAAAATATGTAACTTTATTATTAATAGGCATGTTAGACTCGATTTCAATAATCTCACTCACGATTATCCCAATAAGTGCTCGATCCACATCTCGATAACTCGATTGACTAAGTAATTTGTCCTAAAAGTATCACATTCTTAGTTATATTTCACTCGAGTATTTAAGTTGGATTTTATCTATAATATCCTAACCCGATACTTCAGGTTGGACCAACATCATAATCACCACGTACTCTTACAATAGTGAGGTTGAGAGTAATAATTTAAACAAGTTTAACAAAATCACAATATACAAAAAAAAAATACTCTTTACAAAATCTCAAATCCCAAAACTTAGGGTCCTTGTAATACTACTTGAGTTCTCATAGAAAAGATTTACCTCTAATAAAGAAGTCACTCTTAATGGTACCTGAAAGAGATTACGGAGAGAGGTGAGTTGTGAATGTCAAGTGAAGCATTAAGAACATAACATAATTTCACTAGCACAATTCCTACAAAAAATTCATTATTATGGAGTGGTACAGTTTTAAAGAATTTTATTTTCAAAATTTATCAATTTTTTTAATAGTTTTTGTTATACCTTCCCCTGATTTTTAGGGTCGATGTCCAATAACAACTTGTTACATACTCTCGACCCGAGTAGTCTCGGTTCTGTTCGAGTTCGAGTCCTGCATGGCTGGTTTCTGCGGGTGGTCTCGCTGACTAGACCCAAGCTTCCAGTCTAGAAAAGTGGACCCAAAGGTGGGCTCACAGTTCTTTTGAATTTTTTTCACTTTTTTTAATTAAAACTAGTTGTTTAATAAATTCAGGAAAAAATATTAGAGAATTTTAATAAAAAAATATTATTTAAAAATTATTCTATTTTTTTTCTATAATTAATATTCTTACCGTATTTTTTTCTTTATTAAACGTTAATAAAATTTTTTTCTTTTATTACAACATAATATATTTTTAAATATCTTATTACCATATTATATTATTTATTTTTCTTTTTTATAAATACTTCAAATAATTATAATATAACATTTATATTATATTAAATTATATTTCTAATTAACTTTATTATTTAATAATATATAACTTATATTCAAAATTTTAAGATAATTAAGAGATTTGTAATTTATTTTTAACTAAAAAAATTGAATTTAAATTATATAAATAAAATTGTATATACAAATAATTATACAAAAAATGTCAAATGAATAAAAAGTAGCCCCTCGCCCATCCTTGGAGGATATTTCGGGATTTTTTACCCACCTATCTCTGCTAGCGTTTTAAGTAACGAGAAAACACTATTCTATGCGTACAAATTTCTACCTGTCATGTTTTGATTGACTAGATTTATTGATACGGAGTTAACCGATCACGTGACAGTCTCCTATTGATCATTCGTTCCAACGTGATTGTTGCTTGTACTCAACTAGCCGTTTAATTGTTGCACGTGATATACTTTAATTGACTAATTTAAATAAATCAAATTTACTAATAACATGTTATACTACTACTACCTCTTATCCTATAATTGACTAATTTAAATAAATCAAATTTATTAATAACATGTTATAGTACTGCTGCATCTTATCCTATAATTGCTATATGAATTTGATATTATAAATAACTAGGGGAATAAAATTTTGATACTATAAGATATATAACTAGATATATTTTTACTATTCAAGTATTTAATATTAGTTGGATAGTAAATTTGTTTACAGCTAGATTTAGGTATACGATTCTGAGTAAAGGAAGAAATTTGATTATGAGTACGGTTTTTTGGTTTAAATAATGATTGAGCTATTAATTTTTATAATATTATGGATGATTTTTTTATCTAATGATTAAATGTATTATTAGAGAGTTAAGTATATTAATGTTTGAGGAGTAAGAAATGATAGGGGAGAAAAATATGTACACTTGGTCATGATTACCAAGTTGGACACCCACAACATTCTTTGAACATTCTACATGGCACAATCTAGTAAATTGTCTTTAAAGTAAATATGAGGCAAATATACCAACTACATATATACGATAAATGTGATAGTATGTCTGAGTTTCTATTATATGCGAATATCTCATTATATATATAAGTTGAATAAAGTTAAAAAGAAAATTAAGTCAACCCAAATATTTATACTGTTATCACTATTTTCCTTTAAATAATACATTATTAGTTAATAACTTATTTTTCGATTTTCTCATTTTACTATTTTTTAATGTTATTTCATGGATAGGCATAACAATCTCTAATTTTATTATCCTAATTTATTATATTTTTACAATTAGTACACCAAAACTAAGTATAATCATGCATTGATAATCTTACTCAAAATTGTTAGAAATCCGTAGGAAACCATACACTAAATTTTAAATATTCTGATACATGCAACTTTTTCCTCTTTGCCCCAAACTATGAGAGGAGGCAAGAAATTCGAAAAAATAGGTAAAAAAATTGAATAATACTTGTTGCTTAAAAATGTGGCACCAACAACCTAGTGCATCCTAAAATTAGAATTAACTTTACAATTTGGTGATACTACATTTCATTTGGGGTAACCCAAAAAAGAGTAAGTTAATTGTTTGTTCTTTAAAATTTTCATTTGGTGATACTAAATTTCTTAATTTTTAAAATTTAATAATTAATTAAAGATTGTTTAATTTTGTTTAACATTTTAATAATTCATTTCAATTTTTAATACAATATATTGAAAGATTATTTATATATAAAAAGAACTTTAGATTAATCTTATGACCTTTCTTTCTTTTCAGGAAAATGCATTAAAATAAATTAATTTACCATCCTATCATAATTAATAATTTTAATAGTTATTTCTATTAAATAAGATGTTTATTCAAATATTATAAATATTAAAAATTCATTTGCAAAGAATAAAGTGGGGAAACTTCAGGTGACGTACATCCGCTAGCCAGATCATTTTTACGGTATTGATTAACATTGTTAATACTTTTTTGATGATTTATATAACTTATAAGTATTTAATGAAACATTGTGTATTAAACTATTATATTTTAAAGACATTGTGCTAAATTATTATTTGAATCATTTTGTATGAAGATGACAATTTACCGTCACAATGATATCATTATTTTTTCGATGGGGAGTCGGAATAAAATAAAACTATATACTGAATTAAAAAAAATATCATACTCACTTAATATTAAATATAAAACTATTATACTATCCAAATTTTGGATAATAAGTTGATAGCCAGATCACTTTTTAGGGGAAGGGGTCAGATTGGAACACACGAGTCCGATCAATCTACTCTTTAATTACGAGAAACATGGCTAATTTAATTTATCTCTTGTTAAAATAATGATAATACTAAATATTAGTCCCGTCCATAAATATTTTTTATTTATAGATAAGCATTTGAATTTAAATTTTATAAATAAAAATAATATATATTAGGAGAGTTTCACTAAGTGAATATTTTCTACTCAAATATTAATCAATAAGTTTGTATTTACTCTTTTTATTTTCCTTTGCAATAAGAAAATATGAGTATACATAAAGTAAATAATAAAATCTCTAACAAGTGTCTAATCTACTATTTTTCTTGATTATTACGAGAAAATTTATGTCGCATCGGTGATTCCATTATTTCTATATTTAAATATTACATGCGACATATATTATCATAGTGAAAAAACCTTATATTATAGGGAGGCCTATACTTAATTGTTAACAGGAAAATATTAAGCTTTTATAATTTTTTTAGAAATAATATAAAACACGTATATTTATAATTAAAATATATAAAAATTTATTTATATATTAAATTTCTAAAATTTTAGTTGTACCACGACACTGTTCTAAATATTTTATAAATTAGGGTATAATAATTAGAAGGTCAAGGTAAAAGTGCAATGAAAATGAGCATAAAGTGGCGGTTCTGCATGGATCAACGTGGTCGTCTAGGAGCCAAAACCCTCATCTCCATCCATGCCTCCCTTCCTCTCCTCTCCTCTCTCTCTCCCTTCCTTTATAAAAACCATTTTTTCTCCGAAATCCACCATTCCAAATACAGTTCCCCTTATACAGTTAACATCTCATCTTGCCAGCCCATCATTCTCCTGTTCCCTAGATTATCGCACCGATAGAGTACCCAGCTTGGAGAGCTCCAAGGAAGGGTCCTGCAGCTGATCAGATCGGAACCGTTGGCTACATGTCGTCACTGCCGCAGATTCAGGTGCCGGAGACGGCCAAAACGACGCCCGGATCGTCGTCTTCTTCTTCTCATTCTCCTTGGAAGCGACAGGAAGGTGGTGGTGGCGCCGTTTCCTTCCCTAGGAAGAGCAAAATAGGTCAGTACACCATCTTCAACAAAAAAAAATAGTAGTTCATAGTCTTGGAACTGTATGGACATTGACACGCAGTTGATAGAAACACGGTGCTTTTCCAGGACTATAACTATAGTGGCCTGAGATGAATTTGAGCTTGATTTTAAAAAGTCCCATTTCAGTCTATTTTATCATGCCCTAGCAAGCTGTCGGTACTGTAAAAGATCGGCTGGGCATAGCTATCGAACCGGATTATCATATGTTTCTACAACAAAGACCATCATATTTATTAGAGATTTAATTTCTAGGTACTTATGGTGTGGGCGTTGACTGTTTAAAACTTTGCTATGGATCGCATCACGCTGAGAGGTTTTTTATCAGATATATTGTCGGTAGCGCAATTTTTACCCGTGATTTAGCGCAGACGCTGGACTGTCATATAGGGGCGCCATTCCATTCATTCCATGTGTAAAATATTATTTGAGATTTTGGAAGTGACATTCGTCCTTCTTATCTTCTAACAACTCGCTCCGGTTGCAGAAGAAGTTGACGAAGACTTGTTCACAGTGCCGGACGTGGAAGCACGACCGTCATCAGCAGAAGCAGCGGCGGCCTCCGCCTCTAATAGCTCTGCTGCTGGGGCAGACAGGCAGGGGAAGCGCCGCCGTGGACGGAATCCTGTTGACAAGGAGTACAAGCGCCTCAAGAGGTAATTGCTATTTATATTATATTTAATTTGTTTGGGCCAATAATTCCTTTTTCACCTTAATTGAATATACGTGTATATATATATATATATCCGCTTAACTGGGCTCGATGTTAGATTCACTGTGCATTTAATGCTTAGATTTTAGAGAATTCTCATGGGAAATACTCAAATTCAAACTCCCTCAAATAAACTATGCAATTTATCTAAAAAATGCAATCGAATTATTTCTTTTCCTAAATAAAATTTTATCACACATAAAAGTAATTTATATTATGCACACGTAAAGAAAGTAAGAGAGACTTATACCAGAATCGACACATATCTTTTTTTTTTTTTTAAATTTCTGAGGGTGAAAAAGACATTTACCGTAATGGTAATATCGAAAAATAACCTCTCTTAAATGGGAATTTGTCTCCTTTCAACTACAATTCCAATTTTCAGTTCTACTCAAATATTGTCATAAATTCAAATATTATCTCTTTGGAAATTACGTGAATCCATAGTAAAAATGGTGGGACCTCAAACGGCTTATGATCATGATAAGGCCTGCATTGGATGCGCACTCATGAATGGTTTTTTTTTGTCTTTTACTTATTATTTTTATAATATATTTAATTTATTTAGGTTTTATAAATTTTAAAAATAACATATACCTAAATTTCATTGAAATCATGTTGACATGTCCTGTGGTGTATTTGATCCATTAAATATACTCTCCATTATAATGCCTATCACCATACTGTAGACATTCTATACAGCAAAAGATGTCTTTCTCTGATTTGTATAGAGGCGGGTGTGGTGTCAATTATTACACTTAGTTTAGTCCACCCTATGGGTTAACTCGTGCCAGTGGATATACATAAATAATGGCGTATATATATAGGTTGCTGAGGAACAGAGTATCGGCCCAGCAAGCTCGGGAGAGGAAGAAGGTCTACGTGAACGATTTGGAGGAAAGAGCCACCGAGCTGCAGGATAGGAACTCAAAGTTGGAGGAGAAGATCTCTACTCTGATAAACGAGAACACGATGCTTCGAAAGGTCAGTGACATATCATCTGATATGATTTGCAGATTTTCTTATGGGTGTGTAATATATCATCATCCTTATTCATTTCGAACAGAATTAATCAATCAAACCGCCTGTGCTTCTTCATGCATGCAGATTCTGATGAACACGAGGCCCAAACCTGATGAGTGCGCTGAGCGGAAGCAATGAAACTAGATATAAATGCATATCGGTGGTTTGTTCATGGATTTTGTTTCCTTGGGCTTGATTGTGCGTAAGTTTGTGGCTACTCTAGCCTGACTTAACCATCCGAAGAAACGGATTGTGGACCCCTTTTGTGCTTTTCAACAATGGTAATATGGTGAGTAAGTTTCATGAGCAAGCTAAGGAGGCTAATTAATTCTTACACGCATAAATATACATTATCCATGAATGCAAGTATACAAATATATATAAATTTATGGCGGAGAAATGTACAATTAATATTATATATATTTTAAATTTGACACTTTTATATATATTTGAAAAAAATGACATTTTTAATTATATATTTTTGAAAATATTTTTCAAGCACTAATTACTTTAAAAAATGAAAATTTCAATTTCAAATATAAAATTTTTTAAGATCGGAAAAATGTTATTTTTATTAAATATATAAGACTTAAAAATTATTTTCAAATAAATATAATTAAAAATATCATCTTTTTTAAATATATAACTCTAAAAAATATTTTAAAAAGTATAATATCAAATACAAAAAAATAAATATAAGAATATAAGTTCCATTATCCTAAATTTGTAAAACTACTCCAAATTATATTTTGAAAATATGAAATAATTTGAATCTTGCGTTAGAATATGTGCACTTGATGTGTACTTCAGTCATAGATAATGGTATACTTATATTACACACTTCAATTATTATATAGCCCTTATTCGACCTAACCAATTATACTGACCAATGTACAATAACTAGATCTATGCAAATATAATGGTAGTTGAATTCCATCTATATTTAGGTGGTTACTCTTACCGATCTACATAATTATTATTAGTTATACTCCTTTAAAGAGAATTTGAAAATATGAAACCATAAAAATGAACCAATATTTTTTTAAATAAATATGTTATTTAACATTTAGACTACCACTAAACCGCTTATCTACACTTTATATTATTAAAATACTTGAGAATATAATCCAAAATTGAATAAAATAGAGAAATTTTTGTTGATTTATAAGTTTGTAAATATTATATTAATTATAATTTATAACTTTTAAGTAAATATAATTCTTATCCCTTATGGGTCCACAATACCTTCTAACATGGTATCAGAGCTAGTGAGCTCACATCCATATTCGATTCGAGACTGGAAACCCGACTCGTGGTTTGCCAAATATGGGAAAAAAATACTCAACTCGAGTCTATTATTCCCACTCGTCCGAGACCGGAATAATAATACTCAGCTCGTAGATAGTTGTTAAGGGTGTGTTTAAAATTGCACGTAACAAATGTATTCATGATGCACGTGCGTGCGGGTGTTGAGAATATGATCACATATTTGATAAAATAAAGAACTATTATAGATTTATAAGGTTAAAAATATTACACTACTTACGATTGATAAATTTTACAGAATTCATGACTTTTACTAAAGAAAACGTGGAGATCACAACTAGATTGGAGTATGTGGTTAATGTTGAAGATCGATGATGATAGAGAGCTAGAGAGAAAACTACGGAATGACGAGATAAAAATATTGAGCTTGAGGTGAAGTTGATTATCAAAATGGGTGAAATAAAATGACTTGAAACTCGATCATGGACTTAAGTAAGCAAACCCAAAGTGGAGTTGATCAATTTTTTAAGTGAAAAGTCTAGGGTTAGTTTACCGTGTGCAATTGCCATAGAGATAAGTGAGAAAAGACTTCGAATAACGCCTGAGATGCACGACTCTTTAGAGGTAGTAACCGGAGGAGAGAAGCAAATGTGCGAATAGAGGTGCACGAGATCGAGTGACAATAGTGTAATCGATGTTTGGTAGAAAGTTAGGATATTGCTATGTAGCTAGATCTAGTTACTAAGAGGAGTGGTAGTAGTTATAGGAAGGAAACTAAGTCGAAGACAATGGTGGGGCAATTAGTTGTGCATCAAAGATTGAGCTTCATCTCCTCCAACAAAATTTGGATCGAAGAAGACTTTCAATTCTTGACAAGAAGTAATAAACACGATTAAATGCTAGCTTTGTTTCACTAGAAGAAGAGGACAAGAGAAAACATACAACACTATTGTCACACCCTAACTTTATTTGGATTATCATACTAGTGTACAACTTGCCACCCCTCTCCATACTATGACAATATCACCAGCTATCATAGTTTAAACATGATAAAATCTAAACATCCAAGTGTATTCCTAAAATAATATTATCAAAACTAGCTTAACGTAAATTATTTATCGTACCTTGATTTTTATAATTTACTGATTCTTACTCTTAACAATAAACTGGATTTGGGGGAAAAATGAAAGTGGATGAGTTCGATAACTCAGTGAGTAGGTAGTCAGGTTTCTACAAAATCAAGAGTTTCAAGTGATTTTCACTCATCAAATGGTTTCATCAATCTCTTTCCTGAGATTTGATTTAAATAATAATCATATGTCTTTTTCATAAAAATGGGTCATTTTCTTGTAGACACAGTACTCGATTGTTACACTTTACTTATCAATAGATTTCACCATTTGCTTCCATGAGATTTATTTTAATCAAATAATCACACACCCTTTTTGCATTAAAGGGATCATTGTTTCACAAATACAATCCCTGATTATTTCAATTGTGGCCTAGAGCGACTTTACCGTCCACCTTGGTGAGAGGCTACAACCTCTACCGTATAGTGCGTGTGAGCAATATTTTCCAACCCCCATACCATCTCGATATTTCTTGTGTGCTATTATGGGACGAAACTTCTCCACCTTCTTCCTCGATATATATGCACATAAAGCTCCCAGAGCTCAACGACATACTGGAACAGCAAAGCTTACTTTATGCTACCTAAGACGTCTAACAACCCTCAGAACCAATATTACCCCCGTAACGGGCATCTTGATGGTTATGTACCTCATCAAACATAATCAATAGTCTTTTGTTAAGACCTTTGTCTTTGTCCTACCAGCCCAATGAGTTTGACGATCCGACTTCAGCTCTGCAGCTAAATCACACAAATTATCCATTTATGATAATTTCTTATAAGACTCAATAATCAAAATTATCTATGGGATTGGACCCGTTTCCATCAACCTTGGGCCCACGATATGAATTTTCAAAACACGACATTCGGTCCATTTCTCTTTCAAAACCACGACGTTAGGCCCACTTGAGCAATTATATCTCTATAAGGTACATGTTTCATGCTCTCAACATAAATAACTCATAAAATTTGTTTAAACAGTTTCACATAGTTGGGGAGACTATTTCTAGAAAACGGTTTTAACTTTTGATGATTCGAAAGTACATTGATCACCTCAAATGAGAATGATGCCGAAAATTCCATTCACTCGTAATCTATGACTTGTTCATCTCGGATGAATTCCCGCTTGTCATTGAATGGTCCTACGGTGGTAGATAAAGTCTCCTTTTCACACCTACATTTTCATGTATAATGAATTACATAAATATCTAAAATTTTTCACTTAGATCCATATGTTTTCTCCTAATTACATATAAGTCCCTAATTTTATTTTATTGGTAATTAATTACCATAATTTCCTAAATTCACTTTATTTGCAATTTTACCCTTTATATAATTTTATAAAATAAAATAATTTAAAATTGCAAATAACTCATTATAATTATTTTTAATTATAATTAAATTCCCAATATTTATTTTAATTGCAAATAAATCCCAAAACTAAACTCTTCTTATTTGCAAATTGTTCCTCAATTACTGTCAATTTCACAAAAATCCCAAAACTTTCGCAAATCCCAAATTTACCCAATTTTCCAAAAATTGCACTTTAGCACTTGAATAATTTATTCATCAAATTGAACGCTTAAACCTTGTTAAGTTCCTCCTAAAATGCTACTAATCATATACCCCATATTATTATGAACATTCTAAGCTTTAAGTCACTTCATTTGACCCAAAATCGAGCTTAAATGAAGTTTCACTAATAAATCTTTCTAGAGAGAGAAATATTCGATTTATTACCAGTGAAGGGATGTTTGTCAGTGGTTTGAGTATGGGTGGCTAGTGCTTTCAAGTGGATCCTCTTAGGATCAACTTTCATGTCAATTTACTACATGGGCAATGAGAATTTTATTAGAAAATTTTCTTGCAATTTTGCTATGTAATTTCACCGTTCTAGCGAAAGGAGGCAGAATTGGCTTTTCACAAATATTCTGGGAGGTTGAGGTTTGGTTGTGAAGAGCTGTGGGAAGGTTGACCTTGTTTCAAAGGGTCAGTGGTGGTTAGAATTTAGCTTGAAAGCTTTTGCCTGAATTCCATTGTCAAAGTGGATGTTTGCATCATCGCTGGGGCTTCTCTGCTAACCTTCGAGCTGAATAGAGTATGCAAGAAGGTGGAAAACTTTCTTAGTATTTCAAAGAACTTAATTGCATGGTCGGAGGTGGAGAAAAAGGTCGATGTTGGAGCTTTAGTTCGAGGATGGTCGGAATATGGAGCAGTTGAGGTTCTCCGATCAATGGAGGAGTGTACAGAACGAATGGGGAGGGGCCCTTTTATATAGGGAGCACATGGACTGATTGTTCTATCCATCCGTCCATCTATCGACCATTAACTCACTAATTAAAGGCCTTATCAGAGCCATTTAAAGACCCGTTGTAGTTATGGTGTCCATCTTCTCCCCTTTCTATTCATAAACATGAAGGAAGAAGATGACTGTCACGCCCCGACCCGGTTTGGTCAGATCCCCGTGATCAACCCACCACTCTCCCGGTTTATTAAAGGATTTACCCTTGTTATAAACCGTAAAGAGTAAGGCGTCCTTTAAACTTGCACCATTTCCTGGAATAGCATAATCAAAATTGCATGAAATTTTGAACTTTACATACCTGTTTTACAAGCATCTTAACTGATGGTCTTTAATCATAGGCTTTTTGGGATTTCTTGAAAGGGATATAAGGGAGGGGGTGAGTACGACTACTCAGTGAATGAGTTTTCAAAGGTCTACTTTTAAATTTTAAGAAAAATATTTATATGGAGTGTGCCAGACTCCTTTCTTTTCAAAAATCCATTCATTTAAAAATTTGGGTTTTTCCATCATTTCTTATTTACCATGGTGTGTCATCACCCAACACACATCCTTCATCATGAAGGGCACACATTCTTAGGTCAGTACAACTACTGAACCCACTAGTGGCTTCGGAGCGACTTTACTGGCCACCTGGATAGAAGTACGACCACTTCTACCCTGGGAATGAGTGGATGTATGCGATATCCGACCCACAATCCTAAAATCTCTTCTTTGTGTCCGTATGAGGACAGAGGCCTCATCACGTCCCCACCTCGGTCTCATGCGCTTGGTGCTACTCTAAATTTCGCACAGACACCTGGAACGATGATCTGCCCTTATACTCACCGGGTCGTCTAGGGCCCTTAGACATCACTACCCCTCATGGGCGTCTTGATGATCCCGTAATCATAGTGCATGCACAAAAAATATTTTCTCATATTGCCATGTAATCTTTGGTGCCACTGGTCCAACGACTCCGACTCTCGACTCAACCCGCAGTTGTTTATCTTGACTGGTCCGTCGACCTGTCATGTCGCACTGCTGCTAGTTAACTGAGTATGTCGGTCCTATCTTGGTACCATTGCCAAACAATTCCTTTATTTAAAGTTTTATGGCATATAATTCATGTTTGTTTATGGGTTCCTGCTTGTGCCAATTGGCCTTGGGCCCACTGTACGAGATTTTCAAAATATGGGCATTCTAGCCCTTAAGTTCCAAAATCGAGGCCCTCGATCTATAAGAGCTATTTGAGCTCCCGTCAAGAAAGTCTCCCAAATAGTTTAAGCATTAGCACACAGTCAGGAGATAACACTTCCGACAAAATAGGTTTTCATTGTCCATTATACCGATCGGTATAAGGACATCTCAGTTCATAACCGATGAACGGGTTTTCAACTTCCTTCGAGGAAGTTTAATCATACCAACCGGGTATGATCTACTTACAACCGATAAGTAGTTTTTTCACGAATTTTTCACATCACTTTCTCTAAGTGGTGATGATTAAAATACCACTAAACAGTGGGTTTTTATACTGATGTACTTATCATCCCCAACCGGGTATGATATATAATCCCACTCACAACCGGTAAGTGATTTTTATCTTTAAGTTGTGCTCATTATCCCAACTGGGTATGATGTTAGTAAACCCACTCATCCGTTAATGTCATGAATTACACTAGACCGGTTCTTTGTATTCACGTGAGATTGTCCTTGCTGGCGTTCCCGGTACTTTGTGTTTCTACACGATATGAACATCTCGGTTGATTATCTTTCAACCTAATAGACTTCATTCATTCCAAATGAATGAGAAAGTCAAACTTTCATTTATTTGCAATTAGGTCTCTAAAATTATTTCTCTTTAACTTTAAGTCCCTAAATGTCAGTTTTTCCTCAAATTGATTTCTGAAACTTTTAAAATTTATCATAGGACCTCAATTTATTCCATTTCACAAAAAGGGGATTAATTTCCCAAATTTCCAATTTGGTCCCCCAATTTTCCAAAATTACCATTTTGCCCTTCCTTTACAAAAATGGTAAGTTTCACCCCAAAAATTCTAAAATTCCTCAATTGACCCTCTAACATTTTTATCATGCCCAATTGACCCTCAATTTTAGGAAATTGCATTTCGGTCCTTTGAATTTTCAAAAATCCCCAATTTCCTCCAATTTTCCCCCAATTCCAACCCTTTAACATAGTTGAATTTGATTTTATCAAATTGATCGATCAAACACCTCTAATTGTTGAAATTGAAGTTGAAATTGAGTTTCTTCATGTTCATACGATTCCATAGAACTTTGAATCGCGAGTTTTAACGTTGAAACGAGCTCAAACGAAACTTCGCCGGAAAATAGACTGTAGAGAGAGAAAGCTTCGATTACTCACTGGTGAGGGCATGACGGTCCGAATTTTCGATTTGGGTAGATAGCTCTCATTCTGAGGTTCATCCTAGAATCATGAATCGCATCAATTGATGCCGAATTGAGTTAGAATTTCATCATTGAAATTCTGCTGGTTCTCTCTCTAGCACCGGCCTGAAATTGTAGATGGGAGCCGAATTGGCTTACCTTTCAGTCCTAATTCGGCCGTGGGAGGGCTAAAAAAGTGTTGGGAGGGCTTGGTTTGGCTCGAGAAGGACTCGAAATGGCCGATTTCAGCTTCGCCGAAATAGGGTAGATTTGGTCTGCTGGAGCGGCTTCATTGTTCCATCATGCTGGCGCTTCTCCAGTGATTCTCAGATTGACTGGAGTTTGCTATGTGATAGTTGAATTCTTCTTGGTTCTAAAGAGCCCAACCTCTCCTTCCGAGGTTAAGAAAAATGCTCAAGTCGAAGCAGTAGAGAGAGAGAGAGAAAAGTGTTCGGGTGTGAGGAGAATAAATGGGGATGACCTCTTTATATAGGTGTAAAATTGTGTATTAAATGGGAGAGATTTATTGCTAGTATTAATATTACCATAAATTATTTGTATTAATTACAATAATTTAATTTAGGTCACCCATCCTAACACTACTCTCAAGCAAGCACGCTTAACTTCAGAGTTCATATGGGATCTCGTTCACCTGAACCAATTTGGTTTTTCTCTTCTAATTTGTCTTAAGTTTATTTTCCAAGGTTTAATGAACCCTTTAGATCACTCGGAAGTTGTAAATTTTCAAATTGCTTGTTCCCAAATGATTTGGTTTGTAAACCGACTCGTTTTTTTACTCGGTTTGACCGGTTCTTTTCTCGATTTTCCTTAACTCAAAAGTGCAGGGTTTACAACGACACTATGCACGCGCGTGCGAGCTTCACATATGTGGGCTGTCATGTCCCAACCTGATTAGGTCGGATCCCCATGATCAACCCGCTGCTCCCTTGGTTTAAGAGGGGTTTCCTCTTCTTTTAATCAAGAGGAGCCACGCATAATTTCAAACCTTATTCCTTGGAATAGCATAAATTAATCAAATGAAAGCTTAAAAAAAATTTTAAGTATACCTCACGAGGGATACATCTTCACATTTTCTTTATTATATTTTCTTATTCCTGAAAAAGGGATAAAAGGGAGGGTGTGAGTTCTACAACTTAGTAAGTGGGTATTGGGAGTGAGTTTTCAAGACAATAAGTTTCATTTAAATGGTGCCATGGTTATCTTTCCTTCAAAAGAAGGTTTTCCTCAAAGTTAGGTTTTTCAAAAACTTTTTTTCCATTACCACATTAGGTGTGTTTAGCAAACAACGCATGCCCTTAATCAGGAATGGTACACACATTCACAGGTGCAGCCCGTCCACTGCACCCACTTGTGGATCGAAGCGTCTTTACTATCCACCAAGATAGAAGTTCATCCACTTCTATCCTGGGTCTGAGTGGATGTTCTCAACATCCGACCCTCAGACCCGAATACCACTCCGTGTCCGTATGAGGACAGAGACCTCATCCCGACCCCACCCCGGTCTCATGCATAAGAAGCTACTCTGAGCTTCCCAACTTACAGTCATGACGAACTACCCTTATCTCCATCATGTCGTTCAGTATCCCTTAGGACCCATCACTATCCCTCTTGGGCATCTTGATGGTTCTGTACCACAAGTGCATGCACAAAAAATAATTTTTTTAGATATTGTGAGTATCTTTGGTGCCAATGGTCCAACAGCCCCGATCCTCAACTCGACGTGCAGCTGTTTGTCTAGACTGGTTTGTCGACCTGGTCTTGATGCACTGCTGTCAGTCCATCGAGTATTGTCCGTCCTGACTTGGTACCATGGTGAAGTCACACAACCATTTCATTAGAATTTCATGGCTTTCTTAACTCAAGTTTGTTTATGAGCTCCTGATCGTGCCCACTGGCCTTAGGCGCACTACACGTGATTTTCCAAAACCGGGCATTTAGCCCCCATAAGTGCAAAAACTGAGGCCTTTGGCCTATCTAAGTTGTTCTAGCTCCCATCAATAAGGTCTCCAAAATGGTTTAAGTATTAGCACACAGTCAGGGGAGAATACTTCTAACAAAAAGTATGTTTTTAACTTCATCACACCAACCGGGTGTGATGAGATCCCTGCTTACAACTGGTAAGCGGATTTCTCCTTTTTCTTAAGGAATTTCCTCATACCAATCGGGTATGATTACATCTACTTACAACCGGTAAGTAGGTTTTAGCTTAAATCGCTCATCACACCAGCAATATATGATGTTAAAAGTCCCACTCACAAGTGATTTTTCGTTTCTAAAGTGCTTACCATCCCAACCGGGTATGATTTAATTCAGCCCACTCACCCGATGATTGTGACATATTCGTCCCTAGTCAGTTTGCCAAATCAATGCGAGCTTTCTCCTGCGTGTGTTCCGGTCACACGTGTCCCTACATGATTTAGGCAGCCTTATCAATTACGGTTTGACATAACAACCTAGGCTCACAAATTATCGATTAATTATACTTAGGTCCCTAAAGTTCATTTTCCTTAACTTTAGGTCCATAATGCTAACTTTTTCCCAAATTGAGTCCCAAGTTTCCAAAATTCCCTTGGAGTCCTCAATTTACTCAAAATTGTATAAGGGGCTCAAGTTTTCCAAATTTCTAATTTGGCCCCCAACTTTTCAAAAAATACAATTTTGCCCATACTTTCCAAAAAAGGCAATTTGGCCCTAAATGTTCAAAAAATTGACCAATTGGTCCTCCAACATGTTTTTCATGGCCAATTGGCCTTCAATTTTGGGAAATTCTAAATAAGTTCCTCAACTTTTCAAAATCCCCAAAATCTTCCCCAATTTCTCCCGTTCAAATTGACCAAATTTGATTTTTTCAAATTGACCATTCATTCGGGGTTAATTGTTGAAATTGTAGGTATGGATTAGTTCTTACACTTCCATATAATTCAATTGAGCTTTGTATCACATGATTTGAGTACGAAACGAGCTCAAACGGAGCTTCACCGAAAAATCATTCGTAGAGAGAGAAAGCTTTGAAAGATTACTATTAGAGGTGCTGCGGTCCAAAGTCTCTATCGGGGAAGGTAGCTCTAACCCTGAGGTTATTTCTAGGATCAAGAATTGCTATAATTGATATCGAATCGAATGAGAATTTTATCAATAAAGTTTTAGCACTTCTCTCTCCAACTCCGATCGACAATGACAGAGTAGGGCTGAATTGACTTACCTTTCAACTCTATTGCAGCCGTGCAAGGGCTTTGGGGGTGTTGGTGAGGCTTGGTTTGGCCTGAGGAGGTTTGAATTTGGCCAAATTCAGCTAGGCCAAAATAGGGCAGCTTCGGTCCTTCGGAGCTGCTTCACTATTTAATTCAGCCGACGCTTCTTTGGCGGTCCTCGGGTCAAAAGGAGGTTGCTGTCAGGTAGTTGACTTCCCTCGGAGTCTATAGGACCCGACCTTTCCTATGAGGCTGAGAAAAATGCCTAAATCGGATCTCTAGTGCAAGCTTCACTGGAAAATGGAGTAGTTGAGAGAGAATGGAGATTTGAGGTGTGTGGAGGATAAATGGAGAGTAGCTCTTTATATAGGAAGCTCATGGACCCTGTGCCCTACAACTTTCCATTTTGGTCAAGCTTATCCTCACCCTGAAACGACCTGATCGGAGTTGATATTCCCTCACTAACGTTATCCATTTTCTACATGAATGCACAGTGATGTCATCTAGAGGAAGAAGATGACATTGTTATGAACCGGATCGGACCGATCCGGCCGGGTTCAATGCATAAATTGGCCAGTTCAAACCCGATTCGACCAATTTTCTCAAAATTTAAAATTTCTAAATTCATTCTCTATCTAATGGTGGCTTCAATTCCCCAATTTGATCATTTTAAGCCACCAAGAAAAATGAATTTAGAAACCGGTTCAAGTATGGTTCAAACCAGTTCAATTAGGTTCATATCCGGTTCACCCTAAAGCAGTCTAGTTTTCTCTTCCCATTTGTCTCAAGGTTCTTTTCCATGATTTTTATGACCCTTTTAGTCACTTTGGATTTATCTATTTCCCATTTTACCCTTTCTCTATCGGTTAAGGTTCATGAACCGACTTGATTTTTTCTTTTAAATTGACCGGTTCTTTTCCCAGTTTTCTTGTCTTTAAAGGACGGGATTTATAACTCTCCCCTCCTTTTAGGGGTTTTGTCCCCAGAACTAAACCAACAATAATTTGCACTAGAAGTGACTTTCCTTGATGTTCTCCTAGGTTTTGTTCGCTTTGTCATCACTTTGGCTATTTCTTTCATTTAGTCCTTTAACTACGTATTTGAGAAGTTTTTCTCGCTTTCTATTTTCCACTTACTCCATGGAGTGTATTACAATCAGTCATATCCAAACTACCTATCCCAAGGTACCTCCTTAGGACTAATTCTTACTCTACTTAGAGTAAGACTTTTATTCTTATGGATTCTTATTCATGTCATTAGGCTAGACGTTCCATATACATCTGATCGTTCCTATTCCCCATCATTTCATAGATTGTTGATGCTCTTGTTTTAGCTTCCCTTAGGACCTTTGTATCCTTAACCCCTTGAGTTTTGATATAAATTTTTCCTTATCTTATTTTGGTCCTTCCTCCATTTTTGGCTTACCACGATTCATGTTCCATTTCTTAGGCTTGATTAATGGACTTGGTCTTACTTGGGTCACCTTTCTTGGAACTGTTGACACTACATGTTCCTTATATCATGATCTGTGCTAGAATCATCTTTGTCCATTATGGTTCCAAAATGTGTATCCTTGATAACAGTTTATGCATTTCCATCCATTCGGGAGTCGTATAACTTCGTTTCTTCCTACTACCCAGTAGTGTTTCCCATCTTCTTTTATGTTGTCTAATTGTCCTTTAAATTCTTAATATTAGAGTCGTGTCAGTTCCCTTTATCTACTTATTTTTTTACCAAATTTTCTATGGGTTTTCCCCCGGTTCCAACCGTTGGTTTTCCTGATAGCTCCCTACACATTGGGATCCTTTCTAACTTATGTTCTTCCTCATTTACATTGGCATCTTTTACCCAAGGCTTCCCTCTCCTCCATCCTTTCTTGCTTGCTTGTGACCATTCATCATTCCTCATTTTGAGTTAACCCTTTTTCGATCTACGTATTTGGGGGTTCTCCTTTTTATGGTTTTCATTCCCTACTATGTTATTTAAGGTAGAGACTTCCATTTTAGGGTTATACCTTCGTTCTTTTTACCATCCCTTGAAAGTTCCTTCCCTTTACCTCCCCACACTCTCTTTATTTTGGGACATTTGCTAGCTTTGAATTCTTTGTTTTCTTAAAGTTATTGTTTCATCCCTGATTTCCTAATGAACTTCTAATTTTTGGGTATGATTTTGTGTATTCCACATTATGCTCAACCACCATCCCTTAGGCTCCCTTAAGTGAGCGTGGGCCATAACAAGTCTTGATGTTAGTGGTCGTTTCCATTATCCATCTCTTAATTGGAGAGCTTATGTAACGCCCCGACCCAGTTTGGTTGGATCCCCATGGTCAACCCGCTGCTCCCTTGGTTTAAGAGGGGTTTCCCCCTTTCTTTAATCAAGAGGAGCAAGACGTAATTTAAAACCTTGTTCCCTGGAATAACATAAATCAATAAAAATGTAAGCTTAAAATAACTTTTAAGCATACCTGACAAAGGGTAGATTCGGTTGTTTTCCTTAGTCTTGTTTTCTCTACTCCGGAAAAATGATATAAATGATGAGTGAGTTTTACAACTCAGTGAATGGGGGTTGTAAGTAAATTTTTAAACATATAGTTTTTTACTAAGTGTGTCAAGGTTGTTATTTTTCTTTCAAAAGAGATTCTCCTCAGAATTCAGCTTTCAAAAACCCTTTTTCCTTGTTTTCATATTAGGTGTGTTTAACATTCAACACACGCCCTTCATCAAGAAGGGATCACACATTCATAGGGCAGCCCGTCCACTACACCCACTTGTGACTCGAAGCATCTTTACTAGCCACCAAGATAAAAGCCTGTCCTATTCTACCCTAGGTTTGAGTGAATGTTTGCGACATCCGACCCTCAGACCCGAAATCAACTCCGTGTCCATATGAGAACTAAGACCTCATCCCAACCCCAGCCTTGTATCATGCACAAGAAGCTATGTCGAGCTTCCCCACTACTAGCACGACAAACTACCCTTATCTCCACCATGTCATCTAGTAGACCTTAGAACGCATCACTACCCCTCTTGGGTGTCTTAATGGTCCTGTACCTCAAGTGCATGCAAAATAATAGTTTTTCCACATAGCCGTTTATCTTTGGTGCCACTGGTCTAACAACCCCGACACTCAACTCGACTTGCAGCTGTTTGTCTACGCAGGTCCATCGACCTGGCCCTTACGCACTGTTGCCGGTCCATCAAGTATGTCGATCTTGTCTTGGTACTATGGAAAAATCATATAACCATTTCATTAAGAGTTTTCATGTCTTTCATAATCTCATGTTTATTTATGAGTTCCTACTCGTGCCCACTGACCTTGGGCCCATTGTATGTGATTTTCCAAAACCGGGAATTTAGCCCTACAAGTTCGAAACCGAGGCCTCTAGCCTATCTGAGCTAATCCAACTCCTGTCAAAAAGGTCTACCAAAGATTTTAAGCATAGGTACACAATCAGGGGAGAATACTTCTGACAAAAATATAATTTTCACTTCATTACACCAACCAGATGTGATGATACCTCTGCTTACAACCGGCAAGCGGGATCACTCCAATCTGGTGTGATGTTAAAATCCCACATATAAGTGGCTTTTCGTTTCTAAAGTGCTCACCATCCCAACCGGGTATGATGTTAAAAGTCCCACTCACCTGATAACTGAAGTGTATCATTTTCTAGTCGGTTTCCGCTTCCACGCTAGCTTATCCTTGTTCATGTTCTGGTTTCTTGTGTTCCTACATGATTTGGGCACCCTTATCTATTAGAGTTTGACATAACAGTCTTCATTTCGCACATATGAGCGACTAGACTCAACTTTGTTAGTTAATTGCACTTAGGTCCCTAGTGCTAACTTTTCCCCAAATTGAGTTCTAAAACTTACAAAAATTCACTTTGGGTCTTCAATTTACTCAAAAATATTTAAGGGTCTCAAGATTTCCAAATTTCCAATTTGGTCCCCAACTTTTCAAAAATTACCATTTTGCCCCTACTTTCCAAAAATGGCAATTTGACCCCAATTATTTCAAAAATTGACCAATTGGTCCTCCAACATCTTTTCTATGGCCAATTGGCCCTCCATTTTGGGAAATTGCAAATAGGTCCCTCAATTTTATGAAATCCCCAAATTTCCCCAAAATTTCCCCCAATTTGCCCATTTCAAATTGGCCGAATTTGATTTCATCAATTTGACCATTCAATTGGGGTTAATTGCTTCAATTAGAGGTGTAAATCAGTTCCTACACTTCCATACTATTCAATCAAGCTTTGAATCGCATGAATTGAGGCCGAAATGAGCTCAAATAGAGATTCGCTAGAAAATTGTGCGTAGAGTGAGAGTTTTGAAAGCTTACCATCGGAGGTGCGGTGGCTCGAGCTTCCTTTATGGGTAGGTAGCTCTCGTCCTGAGGTTCCTCCTAGGATCAAGAATCGCTACAATTCATATCGAATTGAGTGAGAATTATGTTAGTGAAGTTTTAATAGTTTCTCTCTCTAACACTCACTGAAAATGACAAAGTGGGCCGGATTGGCTTACCTTTCAGCTCAATTGTGGTCGTATGAGGGTTGTAAGGATGTTGTGAGGGCTGAATTTGACCAATTTCAGCTTGGCTGAAACATGGCAGCTTTGGTTCGAGCTTCACCGAAAAATAGAACAGTTGAGAGAGAATGGAGATTTAAGGCGTGAGGAGGATGAATGGAGAGGAGCTCTTTATATAGGAAGCTCGTGGACTCTCTACCCATCCATTTGGCATCTTGGTCAAGCTCATTCATGTCCTGAAATGACTTGAATGGAGGCATTTTCTCTTCATCGGCGCTGTCCGTTCATGCATTGAATGAATAGTGTCGTCATTTGAAGGAAGAAGATGACACTATTCCAAACCGACAGACTGGGTTCAATGCTTAAACCGGCCGATTTAGGCCCGATTTGACCAATTTTCTCAAAATTAAAAAATTTGCAAGTTAATCTAAATTCATTTTCTATCCAATGATGGCTTCAATTCTCCAATTTGAATATTTGAAGCCACCAAGAAAAATAAATTTATCAACCGGTTCAATGATGGTTCAAACTGGTTCAGGTCCAGTTCACCTGAACTAGTCTAGTTTTCTCTTCCAATTTGCCCCAAAGTCCTTTTCCATCATTTTTTATGACTCTTTGGGCACTTAGGGTTTGTCGATTTCTCATTTTTCCTTTTCTCTACGGTTTACGGTTCATGAATCAGTTCGGTTCTCTCTCTTGGTTTGACTGGTGCTTTCCCCAATTTTCTTATCTTGAAGGGGTAGGGTTTACAGCTTACTTCTCCAAGGTTTATCAGGTATTCTTTCCTCAATGTCCTTATTATGGGCAATCCACCCCTTTCTTATTTATGCGGCATCTTTCGATGCTATCTTCCTATCTACCTGTTCTTTGGGTTCTAGGTAAACTTCCCTTATAAATGGTCCTTTATTCCCAACTTGCATTCCATTTGAAATTTTACCTTCTATTCCACTTTATTTGGGTTCATTACTTCTCTGTTGGAATATTTATGCCTCTTCAGGGCTCCTTTCCTTGGTAGGCTTCCTCCTCTTTTCTCGGATTTCCTCTTCCTTCATTTTTCTTGGGTATCTTTCTTTGCATCAACTTCTTGACATCCTTTGATGTCATCCTTTCTTGCTTTCCCTAACTTCGAGGAATCTTACTTGCACATCCCTTGTACCTTGTATTTCTTCCAACTTGTACTCACTAAAATTTTATTTATATTAGGGGAGGGTTTTCGATCTTTTTCCTTTCAGAGTTTCTTAATCTCCTTCTAAGAGCTTACTTCATCCCTTCTGTGGCTTTAGTTTGGTCGTTGATTCGTTCTTGGCCATTTATTTCTTCAAGGATTTCTTCATTCTTCCTTTCTAATATTTTTCCCTTCCTTGCTGGAGTTTAAATTTATGGTCTTTCTCGAGGTCAGTTCGTTGATTGCCTCGTTTCCACTACTCTCCCGGTCCACTTGTCTTGGAATAATTATCTTTCGAGTTTACTCATCCTTGATGTCTATCCCGTCGTCCTTTTTAGAGTATGGTCCTTACTATTTTTCCAGTCCTTCATAGGGCATCATTTATTTTCCTTGATCATTCTGTTGTTTCTAGTTGTTTCCTACTTGACTATTCTCCCTTTTCCAAAGCAAGTCACACTTGTCATTCAGAGACATCCTTAACTACTTATACCCCTTTTTAGGTTCCCTTATTTCGGGTTATGCCTTTTATGGTCAGCTTGTCGGTTCCTTAGCTTGGGAATTTTCCCTTCTGTTCCTTATCCTTCCTTTGAGGAGTTCCTGATTGGGGCGGGTTTCTAGCACTCTTCATTTCGTCTTGCCGCCCATCAATGATTCCTTCAAGGGTACTTAGTCCCATTCATTCCTCTAGAGTTCTCTTTCCTAGCACCTTTCTTTTCTCCTTCACTCCTACCATGCCCCATCCTAGAGTTACCTGAGGAGGTTTTCCGTGTTTGTCCTTTTTGATGGTGTTCTTGTACCTTACCTATCCTCTTGTTTATCTTTCATTCAACTGGTTCTTCTTAGAGGCAACCCAATTCCTCTTAGTTTCCTAACTCTCATATGAAGGCTCTCTCAATCCCTTATGGGTCCTTAGGCTTTCTTCCACTCCCTCGGTATCTTTTGGCGTTGACTTCCTTTTTCCCCGATTCATTCGATTTCTCTAACTCTGCTTCCCTTATATTGGAGCCCTTATGAACACACTTTTTCCCTTCTTCCTACCCTTGGTTAGGGTATGTCTTTTCTGATGACTCCCTTTTCTAGTTAGTCTCTTGGTTCCTCTATGGAAACTCCTTTCCTAGTCTTTTATCTTATTGCCTTGTTACTCGACGTTTCCTAGTTTTTGTGGGGGAACTATTTAGGTTGGCTATCTTAGGGTTAGTGTTAACTAGAGATGATTGGTAGTCTTCCTCCTTAGGTGACCTTTTCTCATTTATTACTCGGTCATGATTGGTATACTCTAATTTGTTAGTTGTACTTGTCATTATCAGGGAGACTAACTTTTAATTAAGGAAAAGATGAGCTTTATTCATTCAAAGTGTTAGTTTCTTACCATATTCGGCTTATTACATGAATTCACTACTTCCTAATCTCTTAGAGTCATGGGCCGGGAGTTAGTGTCATGCCCCGACCCGATTTGGTCAGATCCCTGTGATCAATTTGCCACTCTCCCTTTATTATAAACCGTAAAAAGTAAGGCGTCCTTTAACCTGCACCTTTTTCCTGGAATAGCATAATCAAAACTGCATGAAATTTAAAACTTTATATATCTGTCTTACAGGCATCTTAGTTGACAGTCTTTAAGGGGAGGCTTTCCAGGATTTCCTGAAAGGGATATAAGGGAGGGGGTGAGTACGACTACTCAGTAAATGTGTTTTTAAAAGTTTTGACTTTTAAGAAAAATATTTATATGGAGTGTGTCAGACTCCTTTGTTTTCAAAAATCCCTTCATTTAAAAATTCGGGTTTTCCATTATTTCTTAGTTACCACGGTGTGTCATCACCCAACACACATCCTTCATCATGAAGGTTACACACATTCACAAGTTAGTATCACTACTGAACCCGTTAGTGGCTTCGGAGCGACTTTTCCTGCCACCTGAATAGAAGTACGACCACTTCTACCCTGGGAATGAGTGGATGTATGTGACATCTGACCCACAATCCCGAAATCACTTCTTCGTGTCCGTATGAGGACAGAGACCTCATCCTGTCCCCACCCCGGTCTCATGTGCTTGGTGCTACTCCAGATTTCGCACAGACAGCTGGAACGACAAACTGCCCTTATAGCCACCAGGTCGTCAAGTGCCCTTAGGATGCATCACTACCCCTCATGGGCATCTTGATGATCCCGTACTCATAGTGCATACACAAACAATATTTTCTTATATTTCCATGTAATCTGTGGTGCCACTGGTCCAATGTCCCCGACTCTCAATCCAACCCGCAGTTGTTTGTCTTGATTGGTTCGTCGACTTGTCATGTTGCACTGCCGCTAGTTGATTGAGCATGTCGGTCCTATCTTGGTACCATGATCAAACAATTCACTCATTAAGTTTTATAGCACATATATCATGTTCGTTTACGAGCTCCTGCTCGTGCCAACTCGCCTTGGGCCCATTGTACGAGATTTTCAAAATCGGGAATTTAGCCCCCAAGTTCCAAAACCGAGGCCCCCGCCCTATCAGAGCTATTCGAGCTCCTGTCGAGAAGGTCTCCCAAATTGTTTAAGCATTGGCACACAGTCAGGGGAGAATACTTCCGACAAAATAGGTTTTCACTGTCCATTATACCAACCGGTATAAGGACATCTCCGTTCATAACCGATAAACGGGTTTTCAACTTCCTTTGAGGAAGTCTCATCATACCAACCGGGTATGATCTACTTACAACCAGTAAGTAATTTTTTCTTCGCATAATTTTCACATCACTTTCTCTAAGTGGTGATGATTAAAATACCACTAAACAGTGGGTTTTTATACCGAGGTACTTATCATTCCTTACCGGGTATGATATAAAATTTTCACTCACAACCGGTAAGTGGTTTTTATCTTTAAGTTGTGTTCATCATCCCAACCGGGTATGATGTTAGTAAACCCACTCATCCGTTAATGTCGTGAATCCCACTAGACCGGTTCTTTGTATTCACGCGAGATTGTCCTTGCTAGCGTTCCCGGTACTTCATGTTTCTACACGATATGAACATCTCGGTTGATTATCTTTCAGCCTAATCGCCTTCATTCAATCCAAATGAATGAGAAAGTCAAACTTTCATTTATTTGCAATTAGGTCCCTAAAGTTATTTCTCTTTAACTTTAAGTCCCAAATGCCAGTTTTTCCCTCAAATTGAGTCTCAAAACTTCTAAAATTTATCATAGTACCTCAATTTATTCCATTTCACAAAAAAGGGTTTAATTTCCCAAATTTCCAATTTGGTCCCCTAACTTTTCCAAAATTACCATTTTGCCCTTGCTTTACAAAAATGGTAAATTTTGCCCCAAAAATTTCAAAATTCCTCAATTGGTCCTCTAACATTATTTTCATGCCCAATTGACCCTCAATTTCATAAAATTTTATTTTGGTCCTTTGAATTTCGAAAATCCCCAATTTTCCCCCAATTCTAACTTCTTAACACAGCCGAATTTGATTTCATCAAATTGACCCATCAAACGTTTCCAATTGTTGAAATTGAGTTTCTACATGTTCATATGATTCTTCAGAAATGTGAATCGCAAGTTTTAATGCTGGGACGAGCTCAAGCGGAGCTTTGCCGAAAAATAAACTATAGAGAGAGAAAGCTTCGATTACTCACCGGTGAAGGCACGACAGTTCGAGCTTTCGATCTGGCCAGATAGCTCTCATCCTGAGGTTCATCCTAGAATCAAGAATCGCATCAATTGCTGCGAAATTGGATTAGAATTTCGTCATTGAAATTCGGTCGACTCTCTCTCTAGCACCGATAAAAAATTATAAAGGGGAGCCGAATTGGCTTACATTTCGGTCCTAATTCGGCCGTGGAAAGGCTAAGGAAGTGTTGGGAGGGCTTGGTTTGGCCTGAGGAGGGCTTTAAATGGCCGATTTCAGCTTGGCTGAAATAGGGCAGCTTCAGTCCGCCGGAGTTGCTTCACTATTTTATCATGCCAGCGCTTCTCCATCGATTCTCGGATTGACTAGAGTTTGCTATCAGATAACTGTCTTCTCCCCGGTTCTAAAGAGCCTGACCTTTGTTCAAGTCGAAGCTCTAGTTCGAGCTTCACCGAGAAATCGAGGGGTAGAGAGAGAGAGAAGTGTTCAAGTATGAGGAGAATGAATGGGGATGACCTCTTTATATAGGTGTAAAATCGTGTATTAAATAGGAGAGATTTATTACTAGTATTAATATTGTCATAAATTATTGGTATTAATTCCAATAATTTAATTTTAGTATTAAATTATTTGTATTAATTCCAATAATTTAATTTGGGTATTAAATTATTAGTATTAATTATAATAATTAAATATATATTAATTTATGGCTATTTATGATAAGCCGTACGTTCGCATAAAAATTTTTGACAGAAATTTCGGGTTACAAAAACCGATTGACTCTCAATTTCATAAAATTTTATTTTGGTTCTTTTAATTTCGAAAATCCTTAATTGTCCCCCAATTCCAACTTTTTAACACAACCGAATTTGATTTCATCAAATTGACCCATCAAACGTTTACAATTGTTGAAATTGAAGTTGAAATTAAGTTTCTACATGTTAATATGATTTTTCAGAAATGTGAATCGCAAGTTTTAATGCCAGGACGAGCTCAAGCGGAGCTTCGCTGGAAAATGAACTATGGAGAGAGAAAGCTTCGATTACTCACCGGTGAAGGCATGACGATTCGAGCTTTCGATCTGAACAGATAGCTCTCATCCTGAGATTTCATCCTAGAATCAAGAATCGCATCAATTGATGCGAAATTGTATTATAATTTCGTCATTGAAATTCGCTCGACTCTCTCTAGCACCGATCAAAAATTATAAAGGGGAGCCGAATTGGCTTACCTTTCGGTCCTAATTCGGCCATGGAAAGGCTGAGGAAGTGTTGGGAGGGCTTGGTTTGGCCTGAGGAGGGCTTTAAATGGCCGATTTCAGCTTGGTCGAAATAGGGCAGCTTTGTTCCGCCGGAGCTGCTTCACTATTCTATCATGCCGGCGCTTCTACAACGATTCTCGGATTGATTAGTGTTTGCTATTAGATAACTGTCTTCTCCCCGGTTCTAAATAGCCCGACCATTCTTCAAGTTGAAGCTCTAGTTCGAATTTCACCAGGAAATGGAGCGGTAGAGAGAGAGAAGTGTTCAGGTGTGAGGAGAATGAATGGGGATAACCTATTTATATAGGTGTAAAATCGTGTATTAAATAGGAGAGATTTATTACTAGTATTAATATTGTCATAAATTATTGGTATTAATTCCAATAATTTAATTTTAATATTAAATTATTTGTATTAATTCATCAAATTGACCCATCAAACATTTCCATTTGTTGAAATTGAAGTTGAAATTGAGTTTCTACATGTTCATACGATTCTTCAGAAATGTTAATCGCAAGTTTTAATGTCGGGACGAGCTCAAACGGAGTTTCATCGGAAAATGAACTATAGTAAGAGAAAGCTTCGATTACTAACCGGTGAAGGCATGACGGTTCGAGATTTCGGTCTGCACAGATATCTCTTATCCTGAGGTTCATCCTAGAATCAAGAATCGCATCAATTGATGCGGAATTGGATTAGAATTTCGTCATTGAAATTCGGTAGACTCTCTCTCTAGCACCGATCGAAAATTATAAAAGGGAGCCGAATTGGCTTATCTTTCGGTCCTAATTCGGCCGTGGAAAGGCTAAGGAAGTGTCGGGAGGACTTGGTTTGGCTTGAGAAGGACTTGAAATGACCGATTTTAGCTTGGTCGAAATAGGGCAGCTTCAGTCCGCCGGAGCTGCTTCACTATTCTATCATGTCGGCGCTTCTCCAACTATTCTCGGATTGACTAGAGTTTGCTATCAGATAATTGTCTTCTCCCCGGTTCTAAAGAGCCCGACCTTTGTTCAAGTGGAAGCTCTAGTTCGAGCTTCATCGGGAAATGGAGCGGTAGAGAGAGAGAGAAGTGTTCAGGTGTGAGGAGAATGAATGGGGATGACCTCTTTATATAGGTGTAAAACCGTGTATTAAATGAGAGAGATTTATTACTAATATTAATATTGCCATAAATTATTAGTATTAATTCTAATAAGTTAATTTTGGTATTAAATTATTTGTATTAATTCTAATAATTTAATATATATTAATTTATGACTATTTATGATAATCCGTACGTTCGCATAAAAATTTTTGATCGAAATTTCAGGTTACAAAAAATCATACTTTCCAAGAGGTCACCCATCCTCACACTACTCTCGGGCAAGCACGCTTAACTTTAGAGTCCTTATGTACTCTCGTTCACCTGAACCAATTTGGCTTTTCTATTTTAATTTGTGTTAAGTTTCTTTTCCAAGGTTTAACAAACCCTTTGGATCACTCGGAAGTTGTAAATTTCCAAATTGCTTGTTCCCAAATGATCGGGTTTGTAAACCGTCTCGGTTTTCTTACTCGGTTTGACTAGTTCTTTTCCTGATTTTCCTTAACTCAAAAGTGCGGGGTTTATAGTTAGCCTCCGAATGGTTTCGAGATTCGTGGTCCGAGGGCTCTGATGAACTGGTTGACATCCATACATACTCCTGTCGGGCTTCCCTAATAGGATGAACTTCATGGACTGCCTCGAGTCCGTACCTCCTTAGCACCACCGTCTCACACTCATAGGTCCACCTCATCCATTGGGAAGGGTTAAAGTTGGATTGAGCTGGTGGGGGTACTTGGTGGACTTTCATAAAGGTTGTGTGGGCATCCCAATAGTTATCCCATGCCTCCTTCTTAGTCAGAGTCCTTTTTAGCTGTCGTGGCGCTGGAGGGGGTGTTGGGCTCCTTGGAGGAGGGATATGTTATTCCTGCCTTGGAGGAGGATATGTGATGCCATGTGGCTTTAATAATGCTCCAACAAGTTTCCTATAGTCTCCGACCATATCTTGAGGTACTCTCTCTCGACCTTTACTAACCTTTGGACGGCTACCTCTGTGGAGGTAGGCGTCTTTTTCACGATCTCGTGTGTGGGTTTGGTTCATATGGTGAATTTTCTAGGGACTCTTCTTCCTACAGGGTAGTTAAGTTTTTGTGTTAGTGTCAAGGCATAGTATTGATAATGCTTTCAAGGGAATTTAGCTTTGATACAACTCAAGTTGTCACGCACCGACCCGGTTTGGTTGAATCCTCGTGATAAACCCGTCGCTCCCTTGGTTTAAGAGGGGTTTCCCCTTCTTTTAGTCAAGAGGACTAGACATAATTTCAAACATTATTCCCTATAATAGCATAAATCAATCAAATGCAAGCTTAAAAGAAATTTTAAGCATACTTGACGGGGGATATATCTTCATGTTTTCTTTATTATATTTCCTTATTCCTGAAAAATGATAAAAGGGAGGGGTTGAGTTCTACAACTCAGTGAGTGGGTGTTGGGAGTGAGTTTTCAAGACAATTAGTTTCATTTAAATGATGCCAAGGTTATCGTTTCCTTCAAAAGAAGGTTTTCCTCAAATTTCAATTTTTCAAAAGCCTTATTTCCATTACCACATTTGGTGTGTTTAGAAAACAATACACGCCATTCATCAGGAAGGGTACACACATTCACAGGTGCATCTTGTCCACTGCACCCACTTGTAGATCGGAGCGTATTTATCATCCACCAAGATAGAAGTCCGTCCACTTCTACCCTGGGTCTATGTGGATGTTATTGACATCCAACCCTCATACCCTCATACGACTCCGTGTCAGTATGAGGACAGAAACCTTAGCCCAACCCCACCCTAGTCTCATGCGCAAGAAGCTACTCCGAGCTTTTTGACTGACTGGCACGACGAACTGCCCTTATCTCCACCATGTCGTCTAGTAGCCCTTAGGACCCATTACTACCCCTCTTGGGCATTTTAATGGTCCTATACCACAAGTGCATGCACAAACAATATTTTTTTCACATATGGTCATTACCTTTGGTGCCAATGGTCCAACGACCCCAACCCTCAACCTGACCTAGAGTTGTTTGTCTAGACCAGTCTGTCGACCTAGCCCTGACGCACTGCCGCCAGTCCATTAAGTATTATCGGTCCTGGCTTGGTACCATGGTGAAATCACACAACCATTTCATTAGAATTTCATGGCTTTCTTAACTCAAATTTGTTTACGAGCTCCTACTCGTGCCCACTCGCCTTGGGCACACTACATGAGATTTTCCAAAACTGGGATTTAGCCCTCAAATATGCAGTATTTATAGACAAAAGTATTCAGTTATTGGTGAAAAATCAATATACTTCTAATGTCGAATCAGGATCAACTAGGACTGAAATAAAGCATTGGGTCGAACTCTTCTTTGGTGTCAAGGTAAAAGCTATGAATAGTCATCGACTCCCGGGAAGGAGTAGAAGAATAGGACCTATGATGGGACATACAATGCATTACAGACGTATGATCATTACGCTTCAACCGGATAAGTTCAAAAACCGAGACCTCTTGTCTATCTGAGCTGCTCTAACTCCCATCAAGAAGGTCTCCCAAATAGTTTAAGTATTGGTACACAGTCACAGGAGAACACTTGTGACAAAAAGTATGTTTTTAACTTTATCACACCAATCGGATGTGATGATATCCCTACTTACGACCGGTAAGCGGGTTTCTCATTTCATCAAGGAATTTCCTTATACCAACCGAGTATGAATACCTCTACTTACAACCGTTAAGTATGTTTTAGCTTAAATCGTTCATCACACCAGCCAGGTATGATGTTAAAAGTTCCACTCACAAGTGGTTTTTCATTTATAAAGTGCTCACCATCCCAACCAGGTATGATGTAATTAAGCCCACTCACCTAATGACTGTGACGTGTTCGTCCCTAGTCGATTTTCCAAATCTATGCGAGCTTTCTCCTGCTTGCATTTCGGTCACACGTGTCCCTACATGATTTAGGCAGCCTTATTAATTATAGTTTGACATAATAACATAGCCTCACAAATTATCGAGTAATTGCACTTAGGCCCCTAAAGTTCATTTTCCTTAACTTTAGGTCTTTAATGCCAACTTTTCCCCAAATTGACTACCAAGGTTTCCAAAATTCCCTTTGAATCCTCAATTTACTCAAAATTGTATAAGGGGCTCAAGTTTTCTAAATTTCCAATTTTGGCCTCCAACTTTTCAAAAATTATAATTTTGCTCCTACTTTCTAAAATGGCAATTTGGCCCCAAATGTTCCAAAAATTGACCAATTGGTCCTCCAACATCTTTCTCATGGCCAATTGGCCTTCAATTTTGGGAAATTTTAAAGAAGTCCCTCAACTTTTTGAAATCCCCAATTTCTCCCCTTCAAACTAACTAAATTTGATTTCTTCAAATTGGCCATTTATTCAGGCTTAATTGCTCAAATTGAAGGTATGGATCCGTTCCTACACTTCCATACAATTCAATTGAGCTTTGAATTACATGATTTAAGTATGGAGCGAGCTCAATCAGAGCTTCACCAGAAATCATTTGTAAAGAGAGAAAGCATCGAAAGCTTACCATCAGAGGTGCAGTGGTCCAAGCTCTCTATCGGGGAATGTAACTCTCATCCTAAGGTTCCTTCTAGGATTAAGAATTGCTACAATTGGCATCGAATCGAATGAGAATTTCATCAAGAACGTTTTAGCACTTCTCTCTTTATCTCTGATCGGCAATGATAGAGTAGGGTCAAATTGACTTACCTTTTAGCTTGTTGCGACTGTGTAAGGACTGTTAGGGTGTCAGGGAGGCTTGGTTTGGCCGAATTCAGCTCAACCAAAATAGGGCAGCTTCGGTCCTTCAATGCTACTTCACTGTTTGATTATGTCGGTGCTTCTCCGGTGGTCCTCGGTTGAAAGGAGGTTGGTGTCAGGTAGCTGACTTCCCCACATGTCGATCGCTGATGTGACACCTTCGCCACGTGTCAACAACTCATTTGTAAACCACGTTTCCAATATTAAGGAAGCCGGAAGTAGGAACCAAAAACTTTTGAGTGAAAATCAAGTTTTAAAGTGAACTAGAATTGGTATAGAAAATCTAAAACGAGGATTTGGAAAATTCCAATTTGTCAATAAAGACCCAAAGGTTATGGAAAAGAACCATTAATGGAATTAGATGAGGAAACATGATCGGTTCAAGGTGAACCGGACCTGAACTAGGTTGAACCAAATCGAATCAGAAGGAATCGGTTCAAATAGTCATTTTTCTAGGTGGTTTAAAAACATCAATTTGGGAAATTGAAATCACAATTGTGTAGAAAATGTATTTAGATAAATTTAAATTTACAAAATCGGTTGATTCGGGCCTGAACCGACCAATTTTCAATTTCGGGTCACTAAATACGGTCCGATCAATCTGATCAATGGACTGTCTGCCAAGTCAGCACCCAGTTAGTGCGCATGACCAATCAGTGTGTGACACGTGGTGAAGTGTGTCCAGTCAGCTACTCGGTCAATGTTTGGAAGTGTTGGTCAATTAGATTGTGACAGTCTCCTTGGTCAACAGTTAGATGAAGAAAAAACCACGTCACCAAAGACTGACCAATGAGGGAGCGACATGTGTCCTTAGTCAATGGTGAACTAAGGAGAAACCTCATTAATAAGGCTGACCAATGAGGTGTTGTCACGTGGCAAAGGTGTCACATTAGCGGTTTAGAGAATGGTTGACCAATCAAAGGTCGACATGTGGCAGAGCCACGTCAGATTTTCCTAACCAATCAGAGGCTGACATGTGGCATTGGCATAGTGGAAAATTGACAAATTTAAATAATCTAATCAGAGGACATCACATGTCATGGTCAATGAAGGCATAGATTCAGTTAACGGCCACGTCGATCTATGCGACTAATGAGAGGTCGTCACGTGTAAGGTCAATGAGTCAACAAGTGATTTGGACGCTAAGTGAGAAGACACGTCAGCGACGCCAGCCAATAACAGCTTGACACGTGGCAGCTCGCACATGCAAAGTTCACACGCGCTCACACAATGTCGTCTTTAACCTTCATATGATAGCACTGTTCATAGAACAGGAAATTGAAATATTTCCTTTCCTTTCCATTTCCTACGAGAGAATATTCACTCTGACAATGGCAATTCTGGAGGAGATAGGCTCGACCAATTTGAAAACTAGTAGAGGTAAGGGTCCCCGAGCTCCCTATATAAAGAGCTACTCTCCATTCATCCTGCCAATCCCTCAAAAGACTAAAAAAGAAGAATAACTCTATTTTCCAACCATTCCTAGAATCCTTAGAGAGTCCTCTACCTTCCTGAATACTCCATCCAGCTCGAAGGTCACCGAAGAAGCTCCGGCGAGACTATACAATACATCCACTTCGCTAATAGAATTAGGGAAAAGGCTTTCAAGTTGAATTCCAACCACCACCGACCCTCTAAGACTAGGCTGACCCTTACATGGCTCTTCTCGGTCGAACCTTGACCTCTCTAAACCTTAGTGGTAAGCCAATTTCGTCTCACTTCGCCAAAATAGTGAATTTATAGAGCAAAAATGTTAGAAATTTTGCTAATAAAATTCTCCTTGCTCATGCATTCAATTGACGTGAAACTTGATCTTAGAAGGATTCTCTTAATAAGCACTAGCCACCCATACATAGATCTCCGACAACTGCACCTTCGCCGATAAGAAAATGAAACTTTCTTTATTTAGAAAGAATTTTCCGACGAAGCTCTATTTGAGCTCAATTTTGGGTCAAATGAGATGATTAAAAGCTTAGAATGCTCGTTGAAAGATGGAAAAAGTGATTAGTGATATGTTAGGAGAGAATTAATAACTTTAAGCATCCAATTTGATGAACCAAATATTTGGGGACTAAAGTGAAATTTTTTACGAAAATTGGGCAAATTAGGAATTTTCATAAATTTGAAGATTTTTGTTAAATTAACCTTAATTGAGAACCAATTTGTAATTAAGAATAATTTAGGGATTTAATTACAATTAAAAATATTTATAAGGGTTTATTTGTAATTTAAATAATTTTATTTTGATAAAATTATATAAAGGGTAAAATTGTAAATAAAGTAAACTTTGATATTTTTGGAAATTAATTGCTAATAAAATAAATATAAATTTTATGCATAAAATATATAAAAGATATAGGAACCACTTTTTATTAGAGCACCTTCACATTTGACATTTTAGTATGGATTTAAATTGAGCACTTAAGGTCTCCATATGAGTAATTCACTCGATAGGCTTTACGCTTCACTAATTTCTCCAAACTCCCTTTCAAGAAGTAATAAGAAAAGGTAAACCGGATGATAGAAGATTTTTTTACACAAGAGGTTCCACATATCTAATTAATTGGGTTTACTTTATTGTATAGGATAAACAAGTGTTATATGAATAAAGATTTTAAAACTTTTGAATTAAATATTGAAATATTTTTACCTATATATATTTTAGGTCCTATTATTATTATTATAGTGGTGCTGGTCTTATTATTATAGTAGAATATTTATTCGACTCGAATAACGAATTGGATATTAGAAGTAAAATAATACGAAAAGAGATTAAATAATTAGTGCTCCAATTAGATGTAAAAAAAGTGGTGTTTTTATTTCAAAAATATTTACCCGAAAAAATATCCTAGTTTAAACTTATTTATTTGTACAATTTTCTATACTTATTAATCACCCTAATTCTTTTATAAATCACATAATATCATCTCAATAGAATGCATTTATTTGAAGTAGAATTATTATTTTATTTTATTAATTGTCATGTGAATAGAATACATTTGTTTAAAATAGAATTATACATAATAATATCTAAGGGAAAAAATAATAGTGAGAATTGAAAGTATATATATATATATAAAATAAATACTTATGATAATATCGAATTAAAATTTATCCAAAAAAAAGTTTAGATGTCATATTTATATTTTGACTAATATAATTTAATTGTTTGAAACTGATTATATAATAAGAAAATTTTATCATGGGGTAGGATGGGATACTTTCCCTTTATATTTTTATTTTATTTATTTTAGTGGCGACATTAGTATCGGTAGTTTTTAACGTATTAAAAATAAATAACTAAAAGATTTTATTAAAAAAACTTTGAATATTTGAATATTAGATTTATAAATGGAAACGATAATTAGTGTACGGATAATATCATGTCTAAGTGGTTACTTTACTTTTGTGTTGCTGCTTATTATGGAGTTTTTTTTGCTTGGCAGTTCTTGTTAGCCACTTGATTGAGAAAGATTTCTTGTAATTCTTACGGGCAAAGCTTAATAGGGACCAAACGCAAAGTAATCTCATTTTTTGAGGACCAAACGGAAATTTATCCTGGAAAGATTTTTTCTCTAGTCGGATATAGTTCGGAAGTAACATTACTCCATGGGGTGAGCTGCTGCCGCTGCTGCTGCTTCTTCTTGGTTGCTATGTTAGGACACTAAGCTTATTGAATTCTCTTCATTCCAGTCGCCCAGAAATGCTTGCGAAGTCCGCCTGTCCGTCCCTCAACCTGAACCCCCCACGTCCCGACTTTAGCTGGAAAGTCAACCCCCTCCACCCGCGCGCCGTGCAATTCGGCCGCTGCAATCGGTCCCATGCCAGAGCCGTTAGAAATGGCAGGTCGACGGCTGTGAGGGCGGGGTACACGCGGACTCCTTTGGACACTCCGGGAGCCTACCAGCTGATCGATGACGATACAGGTGAGAAGTTCATCGTCTGGGGCGGGGCCGACGACGACGAGTTCAGTATCCCTTCCAAGTCTGTTCTCTCCTGGAAACCTTCAGCTGCGTCCTCCAATGGCAAGAACAACGAAGGTGGATAGTTGGGTTTTACCATAGATGATTTTCTTTTGTGAACGGCCACAATTTATAACAGAATAGATGAAAATGATGCGTTCTTCTTTTTCTTGGAGCATGCATATGAAGGTCCATACTTTTGAGGTAGCTCTGCAGATTTCTTGTTATTTGTTTCAGTAAGTGGTTTATGTTTTCAGTTGACAAATCATAGAGGATAATTGAATGCTGTCGGTGAATGATATTATTAGAAAACAAAACCTTGAGGAATTAATTAATTTATTTTAGTAAACTATATGATGAAGAAGAAACACTTAATCTTGTGATGTAGTTATTGAAGATTTGGGAACATTTGATGTTTCATTATCTTAGACATGTATTTTTGTTTAAAGTTTGATGCATAATATGCTAGATATCCAGGTTATAGGGTGGTTTCAATTTGGAATTGTTTGATACATTTTTTAAGCATCCTTCTTGCTTTTCAGGCAGTGAAAAGAAAATGGCAACAGCCATGGAGAGTGATTCGACCTCAAGTGGATTGGGTGGGGCTCGGAGTTTCAATAGACTGAAAGCACAGAGAGTGAAAGCTCTCACTAAACAGCGCTTTCCTCTAAAGGGAAGAAGTAGGGAATACAATGGTGAAGGGACCCATGAGGCATTCGGTCACTCACATTCTGAGGTAGGTCTGAAAATGACGAAGAATCCAGCCATGCGCAGACATGAAGATAAGGTTCCAGGTGCCGAGAGATTGAGAGCTATTCGAGAGTCGATATTGAGGAGTAATTCGGAAGGAGTTGACATATATGTTAAACAAGATAAGCCTGATTTGGGTCTTGAAAATTGTGCAACCAAGCATTCAGTTGCTGGAGGTTCTAATTTAGATTTTCAAGGTTGGGGTAAAGGTGGATCCTCCCGGGGGTTTCAGTCAGAATCGGCCAACCTACGAAAGCAGCATAATAAGTCTTCGGAAAACAGTGATTTCTTTAGTAGGAAGTCCTTCACTGATATAGGATGCAATGAATTTTTGATAGAATCCTTGAGAAAGCAGCTATTTCAACGACCTTCACATATTCAGGTATGTCAGTGTAGTTTAACTTTAGAGAATTCTTGTTCCAGTCCAAGGGCATCAATTATCTGCATTTTTGTGTCATTTGTGGACCTGTTTGCTGTTCCTTGTTGTTGCATGCTGGATTCTATATGGTGGTATAGTTTTCTAATTAAATTTAGTCGCTAAAGACTAAGTCCTCACCTACAAGTAGAAGATCATGGAAGAAATAAAAGGGCTCAGAATAAGAGAAGTTTCTGTTTGCCTTTTAAGATTTATGGTTGATGTTTTATCCTGCCAAACTAGAGCTGTAGCTGAACAGGCTTTGCTGGAGAAAGCTTCACATACCAAGGTGGTATTAAAAACATCTTTACATATTTCTTCTTATTAAACATTTGTGAACTGCAGGCCAAGGCATTCAGGCCTGTTATAGAGGGCAAGAGCTGTATAATAGCCGATCAAAGTGGTTCTGGAAAAACACTGGCGTATCTAATGCCTGTTGTCCAACGTCTTAGAGAAGAAGAGATACAAAAAGTAAGCAAGTTCCTTCCTAGAAATCCTCGGGTCATTATACTTGTGCCAACTGCTGAGCTGGCTTCACAGGTTAGTTACTTGTCCTTATTTTGGCTTTTTGGTAGTTTTTGTTTAAATATCCATCCCACTGTACTCCAAGTTTAGCATTGTGCTGTCTTCTAATTGATTGAAGATACCATACCATTTCTTTTTTGCCTTGTGAACATGTGGATACCTGCATGTTTCATTTCATATACGCATCATGCATTGAAGCAACTTCTTGCAGGTTCTGAATAATTGCCGAGCAATATCGAGATTTGGAGTTCCATTCCGGTCTATGGTCGTGACTGGTGGCTTTAAACAGAGAACCCAATTAGACAATCTGGAAGAGGGGGTTGATGTACTCATTGCAACACCGGGTCGTTTCACTTATCTTATCAAAGAAGGCTTCTTGGAACTGACCAATCTGCGGAGGTAGTATACTACTTGTTCATGAAGGTTTTTCAAATATATCTCATGTTTTCCTGTTTAACAGTTGAACGATTTTTGTTGGGCAGTATTGTTCTGGATGAGGTTGATATTCTCTGTAAGGACGACGACTTTGAAAAAGCTCTTCAGAGTTTGATCAGCTCGTCACCAGTTTCAACACAGTATCTTTTTGTGACCGCCACATTGCCAGTAGATATATATAATAAACTGGTGCAAATCTTTCCTGATTGTGAAGTGATCATGGGACCTGGCATGCATCGCACAAGCCCTGGTCTTGAAGAGGTTTAATTGTGTCTCTATTTTCATTTGTATGCTAATTTATAATCTGAGTAATTTCCAAATGAGTTTCCTCACTTACAGATTTGTCAAGTGCATGCCTATACTCAACATCTTAAGTTCATAGATCAGTCAATTGTGATTTTATTCATTATATCAAGCCTAGGTTTTAATCTTCAGAGTCTCAATCGCCAATATGCCGTACTGCTCAAATAATGTAATCATTATATCCCAGGTTTTAGTAGATTGCAGTGGAGAAGATGGAGCTGAAAAGACTCCGGACTCAGCATTTGAGAACAAAAAGTCTGCTCTACTTCAGATTGTGGAAGAGAGCAGGGTACCAAAAACAATTGTTTTCTGCAATAAGGTATTGTTCGAAGTTGTTCCTAATCATGGAACTAATATCTCCTCTGGAAATGCCTTATTATAAAAGACCATTTTAATGGTCACCTTTGTTTTTTAAATGATTTTCAGATTGAGACTTGCAGAAAGGTTGAGAATTCCCTCAAACGTGTAGATCGGAAAGGGACTCGTTTGCAAGTTTTCCCCTTCCATGCTGCAGTGGCACAAGAGGCAAGGCTCGCAAATATGAAGGAATTCACCACTTCTCAATCAAGGAATGGCTCAATGTTCTTGGTCTGCACAGACAGGTATTAATGGCGTTTTAGATAAGAGTGGACTAACAAAATCAGATTTCAGATTTTTGCTTATTAAATACTTAAGACAGATTTATTTCCAGCAAAATAGCCTATCAAATTCCATTTTTTCCTAAAATTCAGGCCTGTTGGTAATTTTGTTGGAAGAAAAACTGATGACTCATTTATGTGGTACTTTCACATATTAGCTTCCACTTTGACAGTGGTGCTAATTGTTATAAAAAATGTGGGACTTTTTGGTGGCAAATTTAATTTTGGTATGTAAGAGGACCAACATATTGGTCCACTCCTTGGACAATGTTAAATGGGAACTTTTTTTAGGAAAAAGCTTCAAATCTGATCTGAAGAGATTGGTTTTACTACTGATACCTTAGCACAGGTGTCTAGAGACTGATGAAAGAGATGGGGGTTCTGGGTCAATCTGGAATATAATTCATCTGAAAAGCTTGTGCTGGTAGTTTTCCTAGGTGGATCACATGATCAAACAAACTGAATTGGCTGAACTATGAAATTCATGGCTTTGACTGGAGCAAATGGGTCTATTTGGTAGAGTAAAAAATAGAAAATTCGCCCATTAGAAAATCTAAACAAAAAAATGATGAAGGTGCTGGTTCAAGTTCAAACTTTTCAATTTATCTTAAAAAACAGATTCATTCTGTTTTGTTTTGACTGATGGTCTGATTAGTACTGCAGACTTGTTTTCTCTAAAATATGGGAGAGGTTGGAACTACTATCACCATTTCCTTAGTCTGGCTGGTCTTGTCACAAGTCCTCATCTTGTTTTCAGTTTATGCCATAACATTGATTTTTCCCTTGATAATGTATTTCAGAGCATCACGCGGGATTGATTTTGCTGGAGTAGATCACGTAATCCTCTTTGACTTTCCACGTGACCCAAGTGAGTATGTTCGTCGTGTTGGAAGGACTGCCAGAGGTGCTGGAGGGAGAGGCAAGGCATTTGTGTTTGCAGTTGGAAAGCAGGTCTCCTTGGCAAGGAAGACCATGGAGAGGAACCAAAAGGGGCATCCTCTGCATGAGGTGCCTGCTGCTTATGAGCTTTTAAGCTGAAGGCTACAGTGCCTTCTGATGATGGAGAGCATTCATCTATCCTTTCTCACCATGAGAGCCTTGTGACATCAAATTTCCATAAATTAGTCGGATTTTACAACTGTGGTCTTACACAAATTTTGTGAATCAGTCAAACAAATGTAAAATTTGGAGAAATATTGGACCTGATTTATCTTATGTTCTTATCGTCTAACGAGAATACTGTGCATATTTTATATTTTTCTATCTTCAGTTCAAAGCAGATCTGCAATAACTTTATTTACAGTTGTTTGATGTACAAAATGACAAACAACTAACAAGATAAAAATGTACAATTGATATTACAATGAGGATATTGAGCAAAAAAAAGATATTACAGTGAGGTTGTACTGATGGTGCTGTATGTGGATGGTGGTCTACCATGTTGGATAGATAAGTGATATAAGTGATATAAGTGATATAGCTGAAGTACTCCTCCGCAATCCCAATGAAAAATTCTGAATATTGAACTTGAACAGATAGTATCAAAACGGGGAGAGACGGACCTTTAGTAAAAGATCAATTAATGAGTTATATGGAAGTCCCTGTTTGCATTGTGACAGATTGCCAAGAATTTCACATCAAACAAAGAATAGGTAGTATGGATAATTGAGGAAGAGCAAATCCAATTCACCTATAAAATATTGAATTTAAATAATTTTTAGCTATAGTATTTACAAGATTTCTATATTCATGTTGTTTTTAGAGTTAAAATAAATTAAATTACAGTATAAAAAATACTAAAATCAATAATATAATGAATAATATAGATAATATTAGGTAAAAAAAATAATATATTATAATATTTTAATAATATTGGTGGAATCAATAAACAATAAATTACATTAAATTCAGATAAGATTCAATATCATCCGTCTCAAAATAGGGTAATAAGTATTTATAACTGCCTTGAAAAGAAGATCACACATATTTGTGATGTGCTAGTTAAATGTCATGAGTAATATCATTAACTTCAATTTTAAGAAAATAATAAAATGATTTAAAATATTTAAGAAAGAAATTTTAGCTAAGAGCTGAAACATCAAATACAGTAGAAATATGATTTAAAATAGTAATAATAATATAATCAAATAAATAAAAACAAATAATCCTTTGTACAAAAAAATAAAGAAAAAGAGAAATATAATATAAGGAGAAAAAACCTAAGGCAAAGAAATCAAGCATGCACATACCTACTTTACTTTAGTATGTGATCAAGAAAAAAAATATTATTAATATTAAGCTGTCGAATATTTTATTCAAATGAAATTATAAAAGATAAAATAATTCAAATAGTAATAGATTTGATTAATGGAGTGATGTGTTATTATAATATAAAATAGTTATTTAGAAAAGTTTTAAACAGTAAGAGATTGTATTAGAAAATATATTTATTTAGATGTTGTTTAATTTTATAAACTTATTTATAATTTATTAATTTTTTTAATATATAATAAATTATATTGAAGTTACACTGCACAAGAGATATAAGTTTTATCATTATTATCAAGTTATAATACTACTAGATCTATTAGAACTAATCACAAAATATAAGTACGTACAAATCAATAGAAATAAGCAGATATTACTAAAATACACCACAATTAAAAAAATATAAATACTAACCAGTTATAATACTATTACAGCTACAAAATATGAGTTTGTGCAACTTAAAAGATAAAAGCCCAACTAAATTATTAGGAGAAATGAGCTTATTTAGATAATATAATTTTAATATATTATATTTATTCATTTAAATACTTTATTAATCCTATATAAATTCATTATATTATATACATAAAAAAAATCGTATTATAATAATATTATACAGATATTGTCTATATACCATTATTCCATTATCTATTTCACTTTCCTTTTTTATTCATGTTATCATAGTGATATTCAGGAAAATTTCTAAAATACGATACTACAAGATCCGCTCGAATCCATCGAATCCGTTCATCTTTATTGTGTATATTATTTTTCAACACGAGATCTCTCTAATTTTATCATTTTCGTTGTAATCACAAATTTTTTTTAATTTAATTCAATATTTTTCTTTCAAAAATTTGAGAATATTTCTGTTCTTTTTCTTTAAAGAGTATAAATACTCTTATTTTTTAAAAAATAATTATTTAATTTAAACTAAATTCAATTAAATATTAACATAATTTCTTTATTTTTTAATTAGTTTATTATTTTTTTATATTAATAGCGGACTCTTTATTCTAACATATATTTTTTTCATTTTCTGATATTTAGTATTCATATCCTAATTATGGTCACTCTACCAAAATTTAGCTCAATTCTTTTTTTTCATACCTACACAAAAATTAACTATCACTATACATATTATTTATCCAGCTATTTAAGTCATTTTCTATATTTGACTCTCTCCACCTTCAATTGATTTGTTTATTTTTTTTCTTAACATATATATTTCATAATATATTATGCATTAATTATTTAATTATATAATTATTTTATTTATATACAAATTTAATTTTCATTTATACACTTGATTTTGTAAGGGAGTAATAGAGAATAAATTACATTTAAACTATAATATATCACAATTTAAAATACACAAGTCTTAATGGACATTAACAAGTTATAATCCTGTTAGAATCACAAGTAAGGAGTACAAATAAGTAAAAATATACAAGTCCGAGCATGTATTATCAATAGACACCACAAGTAAATAGACACATATTATCAAATTATAATCTTATTTGAGCCACAAAATATGAATATACATAATTGAAGAGACACAAGCTCTTTATTAAGAAATATAAGCCTATTTAAATAGTATAATAAATAGACGAGAAGAAAGAGAATTATCTAAATAACGAGTAATTAAGCTGGAGCGATATGCATCGAGAGGGTTTAGTTCGACCCCAAAGCCATAATGTCTCAAAACGAGTAGGCCATAGAGAAATTATTTGGTATTCCCATGTCTTTCACTTCGTGAAGAACTCCATTCTATCTCTCCCTCGTTACGAACAAAAAACTGGTGCTTTAAAGCTCAAAAAATTGATAAATTTACATGTTTGTTATTATTATGTTTAATTGAATTATTAAAAATATCGATCATTAATTTATTATCATATCCAAATTCTATTAGTACTCTTTTAAATAAGGGTACGGGTGTCTCAATCAAAAAAAATTTTATACAAAATATTTTCACATATCTTTTAAGTCATAATCATGGATAATATCACTCGTTGATTGGAAGATTAAATCTTAATTTTTTTACTACTTCAAGATATAAAATTAACTCCAATAAATATACAATACTCTAATCTAGATCTTCTATTAATTAGATATATTCAAATCACTTAGTCCTATGATATCAAGGAATAAACCAAAATTATTTACATGAACTATAATTTATCTATCTCACTAACCACATAATTTTCTACAATGTTATATATAGGGATTGGTTTATATTTGTTCACAAATACTAATTGCATAGGCTGATATATATAGATAAGTAATAACAAGATTTTTTATTATTGTTATTTATTGAACTAGAACATAATTTATAATTTAATTTATTTAGTGTTGAAGTTTTTGGACAACCTATTATTTTTATCTAATTAAGTAGATTGTGATGAAATATTAATATAATATTTTATCACCATTTTTCATATTAATAATAATATCATACAAATAAACTTAAAAAAATAGTAATTTAACTAGATGTAATACAAAAGAATCTAATCTCTATTACACATTTAATAATACATTAGGACTAAGCCGTAACCATTTTTTTAATAATTGCTAGAGTTAATACAAATATTTCTTTACCTACATATCTTCCTAATATATAACATATGCTGGACTATAATATTTTCTTAGCAATTTTTTTTTATATCTTTCAACTTTTCACTCAACATTTTATTTTACAATAAACACTCACACCCAACAAATTTTTTTATATGAAATGAAAGAAAGACGTTACTTCCACTTCCACCTCTTTTGTCTCCTTTCATTCTCTTTACACTCCCATCTATATAATTTAATTCCCCATACGTTTCTTCTGTGTCCTTCCATTCGTCCGGAGTTGTTAGATATGAGCATCAACCTCTCCTCCATCAACAAGAGTGAGCATCCAGACTAAAAAGGGTGGGGGTGAAGTGACTTGTAACAACATAATGAGCCAATGATGGAAGGAAAGATGTGGCAACTAGGTGTTTTTGGAGCTAGGATTTTTTGGGCAACTAGAAATAAGAGGGCAATGGCAATGTATAGTTTTAGGGGCTAGGATTTTTTGGGCAATTAAAACTACCATAATGCCCCCTATAAAAGAATGACATCATCAACTTACAGAGATGGAATCAGCTGTACAGTATACATGGAAACAAACCAAGAAAAATGATCTACTCCTATGATTATTTTTATTCTCAGAGTTTATCTGAGTTTCCTGATGGGCAATGCTTGCCCAAAGAGCTTTTCAACCTCACTTGCTTCCATCTTTAGTCCATCCAACAATTCCATCTCTTCCTTGCTAAGCCCTCTGAGGAAGTTCTCCTCGTCCTGTTGGAGCTCCTTGAAACCTTCCATCAACCTCTCTAGCAGGGTAATCTCAGTCTTGCCAACCTTAACCACCTCCTCCTGGATCTCTTCTACCTCCCTTACAATTGTTTTCTCCCCTTCCTCTACCGTCTTCTCCAGCCTCTCCACTAAAGGAGGCTCAGGTCCGCAAGTGTTGTCTGTTCTGATGAACTTCCCCAAGTCTCTGCCTACACTCTTTGCAGCCCTTTCAAGCTCTGGAACTATGCTCTCTGGCAAAACTGGACTTCTAGTGTATATGACGGCACCACCGTATCCATCCCATGCATCATTCCTTCCCCGATAGTAGACGAATATGTAATCATCCGGCTTGTTCTCCGTCTTCGATGACAAGATATACCTGTCAGAATATTTCCACCAAAAAACATTTTTTTCTAATGATCTGTAAAATTCTTCCAATTTTGGCATGGCATAAAATAAAAGCGCAGATTATGAACATTAAGTACCAGTTCCAATGCAACTATTTCAAAAGTAACAAAGCGGGGGAGGGATCTCTGAGAGATTACCAATCATCTTGATAATGAAGATACTCATTGCCATGATTTTCTAGTAATCCAGGCTGAAGTGGATTTTGAACAAATCTTTGCATGGTTGATCGTGTGAAAAACCCACTATCCGGTGTTCTTATCCTCCAGGACAAATTTGCCATGAGCTGGCCCGACTCCACATGAAATTCGTGCACTTGACAATCAAATGTGTCGAAGGTTGGATTCAACCCACTAGAAATGTACCATTTCCCACTGAAATCATTGATGTTAAAGTTCTGAACAAGAACTGAAGGATCAGGGACAGGAAACTCTCCCACATCGGCTTTCCGAGGAACACATTTCTTTCGTGAAACTGCGCATTCGTTAAACTGGTCCACAGCGCTGTTCTCAAAGAGATCACCACATTTAATCTAGAAAAGGCAAAAGAGAATAGAATCCTTTCAGGAGTGAAAATATGCATAGAAGAAGCTCTTCAATGGAATAATTTGCTAAAAAAATTAATATATACACTCCTGAAACTTGGAATGGAGTAAAAGAAAATGGAACAACCTGGCATTCTGTCTCATCAGGACGGTTATTACATGTCTGAAGACAAGCAATGTTAGCAGCACAAGCTGGGTTTGATATGCACTTGGCAAGTTCCAACCTGTGTGTTATATTAACCATGCCAGATGAAGCATAAACTCAAAAAAGAAACTGTTATGGAGCATGTATAATACTGTGATCCCAAGGGCCAGTGCAATATCATAACCAACAAAGAAAATGTCACATGTATTGATGAGGCATTGCTAAAAATAGCATCCTAATAGTGATTTATGAACACTATTTCATTGAGCTATCATGTACAAATTCTAGCAAGGGACTTGGAAAACAAATTATCTACCATCACTTAAATTATCTGTAAGATTATAGCAATGTAAGAACTAGATTGATTATTACAAAATGAATTGCAATACCTGCACTCCTTAAGCAAGCAAGTACATGTTTTGAGGGCATCAATAGCATCAGCAGATGGAATTATCAAGAATGAGCAGGCAACTAGAGCAGCTAGCTTAATTGTGTGAGATTGTCTCCATTCTTTCAACACATCGGGAATTTCTCCAACAAATGGAAGTACCTTCAAATGTGATAAAGGCAGAAATATCAAATGAAGTTGTGGCAAGTTTAGTAACCTATCCACAGAAGGTGAGATGCCGGAATCACCTTCAGCATACTTGAGTCTGTTCTGTCCATTGAAGAGATGGCTTTCGGTTTAGGCAGAAGATTAGAATTATGCCTCAGGCATGTAGTAGTAGTAGTACTCTTATTGTGAAATCTCATCGGTTTGGAGCGCTTCTGATACATTACACCACACTGCATTCCCTCTACATCTGCCCCACTTTTCCTCCATGTCCTCCCATGTATCAAAAGGCTATGTCCAATGGTTCGCATGCTGACTTTCTCATCAGAGAACACACAGAAAGATCGCGGGACTAATGCCATACTTCCAGTCTTTGAGCTCAAATTGCAAACTGACAACATTCAATGAGATTAGCTATATCATCAGTACTAGGAAAACTAAAAATTCAAAGAAATTGAAAATGCCATTAACCACTGAAAAATCCATATATACTAATGCAGCAGATTGCAACAGCGGGAGAGACTGAATAATGATACGTGTATCATTCAGACAACCAGGAATTTAGAAATTAGGTCCAATATCCAACCTTAGCCACCCCAATCTTCCCTATCTTATGATTATTCAATCCACATCCCTTGCAGGCCTCAATGAGTCCAAATGGACATCCGGGCCTCTTCCTTTGATGTTTTGATTCTTCAGAAGTAAAACTGGACAGAAACAATAACAAAGTTATCAGTTGATTTCTACTTCGAATTCTTCCTCGAAGCTGCAGTATTTGCTTCCAGCACAGCATTCGACAGCAGAACAATCTAACAAAGTAAAAGAAACGAGACGAAAATAACCCAGTTCAACAAGCAAGTAATACTTACGATTGGTCCAGAAAAAAATAAAACTTGAGAGTGGCGCAGCGACATCCAGACCTCGAGGTCAAGTGGGTGCATAGCCGAAATGAAAGGAGGTCTTGGATTCTTATGTCAGGGAAAGAACAAGAGAAATCGAGGAGAGATGAGCAGAGACAAGAGGTTTCGGGGAGGAATGAACGAACTATCGTAGAGGTAGGATAAGGGGGAATCGTGTGGAAATGAAGGGAGCAGCGCTGAAGGAAAACGCTGGCCTATCTCGCACCAGTAATCCAGAACGTCTTAGCGTTTCAGTTACTTCTTGCCCTTACTTTCTTTGACTGTTGTATTCATTGTTTTATCTCTTATTTTTGCTTCCTGTGGTCGCCTTCCAAGAATTTCTCTGTAATGCCTCGTCATTGGTTGGAAGGCATTCCAAATGGCACTAGGGTTCCCATTTTCTGATTAAACACCTGATTAGCATCCGCCTGTTTAATTTTCTATCCATATACTTCACAGGATAAAAGACCTTTCTTGCTTGTTCTTTCATACTACATAACAGGTGGCTTCAAACAGAGAACCCCATTTGATAAAATCTAGAACAGGCTGGGGCTCGATGTAAATTCCGAACACTTTATCCAGTCCAGGTTTCATTTATTAGAAGTCGAATACAATTATTATATGCCCAGCTTTCCTTAATATTGCGTAAACTATTGACCTCATAGTATACGTGGGTCTAACTACTGAAGGAAGGTATACCGGGAGAAGCAGGAGTTCTAAAGGTTTAACCTGTAATCTATTGAGCAAAAAAAAAACCTGTAATCTAAATCAGGTCTGCAATGCTCTCATGTTAGTGTTCTCTGGATCTGAATTGCTCAAATGGTTCAGAACTGCATACCAAGTCATTGACTCATGGGCTCTATACACTGCTTGTATGTTGAAATGGTAACTCATTTCTTTAAGGTAAAGAAATGTTCAGTTACAGAATTGCAAATGGATCAATTAAATTATTTGAATATAAATTAATTATGATTTAACATATTGTTAGATAAATAACTATACTTAATATTTGTTTGAATGGAGTGACTTGCATGAATTTGGAGGGGTGAAGTGAAGGGTTTGTTCCCCCAATAAATTTTTTGTTTTTGATTTGAAGAGAGAAAGATTTCTTAATAAAAAATTAAAAAGCTAAATGTATTATTTTTAATTATTTTTAATATTTTATTAAGTCATATTATATTATTTGTATTATATAATAAAATAAATATTATTATAAAATTATATATAATAAAATATAATCTTAAATAATATATAATTATATTATATATAATAACTTATACATATTAAATTTTATTATATAATTAAATTATATATTATTATAATATAAAATAAATTAATATTAATTATATAATTATAATAAGAAAAATAATATATATACAATATATTATTTTTTATGTATAATATTTTTATTATATAATTTTATCTTATAATTTTATATAAAATATTATTTAAAAATAAATAAAAATAACATACATATATAAAAATACATTATAGTTATTTAAACAAAAAAAACTTAGTCCACCCTGCAAGTTATATAGGTAAGTAAATATAATTTAAAACTTGATAAAATCTAAGAAAACTCTAAAAATTTATTTAAGTTTTGACTAATCGAAAATATAGTATATAATTACATGGTAGAATCATATCGTTGTCATCATCGTCTATTAATCACATTTGTGACATGTTGTTAAAAACTTTAATAAAGTGATATAATTAAAATGATTTCTTAACAATTGTACTTTTAAGTGATTTTATTAAAACTTATTAGTACACTCCTGCTTCCACTCACCTTTAATTTCGGGTGACTACATAAGTCTATCTACTATATTTGCATGTAGAATGACATTTCACCATTATTCAATAGCCACCTATATACTTACTCTCTAATCTTAAGCTACAAAAACTATACCTGCAAACTCATAATAGTTCTTCACATATAGTATAGTAGGATGATAACTTATTCATGGTCATGGTCTCTTTTTACTAAAAAAGAAGACATATGTAGTTTTAATTAATACCTTGCATGCTATTTCCCAAGGCCAAGTCAATCGGTCTTCCGTTGGGACTTTTGGTATAAGCATCTTTAGAATATCTTCATCTTCAATCTTGCATACTTGATCTTTCAATCAATGAAACTGTCACACCCCAACCTAGTTCCTGGGTTAGACCATGAACAACCAGCTATGCACTTTCAATGCTAGAATAGTAGGCACTTTCACCAATGTAAGATTAACATGATATAAGACTCAAAATATAAAACATATCCATTTTCTACAAAAAAAAAATTAAATTTTTCATAAATGTAATTTATAAGTTTACAAAATATTTGAAACAATAGGGAAAGCATGTAGTATTGAATGAAAAGTTTTTGTGAATTTTCTTCAAGGATGTCTAACTCTCTCATACCCTAACCTGATTTTCAAGGTCGGGTCCAAAAACAACCCACCATGTCAACTAGATACTATAATGGTGGATACTTTTATCAAAATAGTATTGACATGATAAAGCTCATAATAAATCACTTATAATTTTCATCAAAAATTAAAACTTTCATTTCATTAAAAATAGTGTGCCAAAAAATGCACATAAATTTCTCATGAATACAACAACTAATAATTATAAAAATAAACATTTGCGCACGCCCTTCCAGATCCATACTTCAATTCGGAGTAGTGTGAGGTCACAACTCAATGAATAAGTTTACCAATGTCGAACAATTACCTGACTTACAACCTTAACATTTACTCATAATATCTAATATGTAAATTTTCCAGGTTATCAGTTTATTATAAGTAACATTTTCTATGATGATAATTTCAGCTTTGAATCTTTAGACTTATTAGTCTCCATAAGGGAACTTAGTTCCCAAATCTTATGCCAACTAAGCAACTCATGGATAACATCATATGTACTCAAGCTAACACATGATATTTATATCACATAAAGCTAAGCAACATACATAGCTACACACAAACTAAATAACTTATGCATAGTTGTGTCACACACACTAGCTAAGCAACATATGCATAACTATGTCATCTCAAGCCTCACACACAAGAACTCAGTGTTATGAGTGGTATATACGTTGTTTTCTGTACTCCTAAGGCACATTCTATGATTACTATCACACTTATAGCAATGTTGATAATGTGTCATCGAGCATCCTACATACTTATGATCATTTCAACCATGCCTAATAATAAGTACGCCTAAATCCCACCATATACCTCTTGGTCCGTAGAAAGATTTGGAAGTTATTACTCTCCTCCCTAATACCTCCACTTCCCGTCTCCCTTATATACCGACACACTGACACATTCACCCAAATATATAAATCACGAGTACTTGATTAAGCATACACTCATTCAATCAAGCATATCAACCATTTATTTCTGGGGCTCAGTTTGTTAACTCACCAACCCCACTACTCGTGTTGTTAAACACCTTTATTCATTTAACATGTATATTATCCAACAAAAATTAAAACTTTCTTCAAATATATAAGTGTACCAAAAAATATTACAAAAACATCATTGGAATATAGCAACGGATAAGGGTGACATCTTGAGCTTGTACTTTTATGGGCTCCTTTTATCACTTGAAATTGTTTTAGTGAGGGATGAACTCACAACTTAGTTAATGATTTTGTCGAGCCACTACATGAATTATGACCCGAGACTTTACTCAAAATATCTTATTCAAGGTTATGTTTTGTGAACCTACTATATTTAGTTAATTCCATGATTTTCACTCCCTTAGGACTCGCCATGAGTATTTAACTCATACATAAGTTCATTTTGAGCTCTCTCTCACTATAAATAATCTCAACAAATCATAGTTTACATAAAAAACCCTAAAACATGACCCTGTCATGTTCCAAACAATACACATATTATTTAGTTAGATGTCCAGTATGTGCACTCGAACACTAGTATACTCTCGTTGTCTACTTCGACCACACACTCAAGTGTATGTATACCTTGTATATCCCATGTTGTGATGCACTGAGTATACATGGATTTCGGGGGACCTACAAGCATCACCTTACTCCCTCCTTGCATCACCTTACTCCCTCCTTGCACCACTTCTAATCAATCCCTAAAGTCGATCCACACCCCTCAAGAGCATGCAATCGAATGCCCCAAATCACAATAACGTGTATATATACAATGCAAATGCATATGATCAAGTAGTAAACACATCAACCATCATTTTTCTTAGGGCTCGATCCCCTATCAATTGGCTCCACTACTCATGTTACTTAGGATTTCATACCCTCATATCATACGCATATTATTCATTGATTCATAGGGTTTGATTTGCTAACTAACCGACCCCACTACTCATATTTATTAGACATAAAATGCAATGCAACATATACATCATTATTAATTATTAGGGCTTAGTATGCTATCTCATTGACCCCATTATTCTTATTCTTAAAAAACTTTTTCAAGTCAATATGTAGTGTAATGTCAAGAATTAACAGAGTTCAATTCAACACCCCATTACTCAATTCTTAAAGGTTCACTTAATAAAGCATACTGGAATCTTACTCCATTTTCAAATCAGTATTCATGGCTTCGACGCTACTCTTATTTCCGTTTTAGACCACAATCTTCTTTTGAAAATCACCAACAAGTCTAAACTTGATTTTCTCAAGCATCTTTAACGGTGGGTTCTTAGTTTATTTCCTTATTTACAAATGTTTTAACATTTTTCACTATTCTTGAAGGTAATACCTATCATGATCTATACTTGCTGTAAATTCAGTAAATCTTGTAAAGAACCATGGTCGGTCCAATCAGACTCACCTTCAATAAATTTGCTCACCATTTTATATGGGACTTGTTCGTCCCATATATTTTTTCTACATGTCTCGGATCAAGTAGATCCCGTGTATGACTTGTAGAAGTTTGAACTATAACAACCTAATAATAGGAAACATATAAGACTTGGTTCTAAACAGTAGTTCTAGTACCGTCATGTAACTTTCTAAAAATTATTTTTTTGCCTCTCGGGTCCGATTCACTCGATTTAAGCTATCATTTCGGGTCACCAAGTTTTCTCCAGCTTTATTTCAGCTTCCTAAACTTCTATTGAGTCACATTTGAGTCCTCATATTCCTAAAATCACAGTTTGACCCACAAACTTTTCAAAATTTACATTTTAGTCTCCTATCTTTCCTCTATTTTAAAACACCTTTATCAACCCTCCAAAAATCATATCTAAGTTCCTCGTCATATTTTTTAGGTCCTCATGGTCACTTTTTATCCAACCTCAGCCACAATAGTGTTGTAAACCCCACACATTTGAGTTATGAAAAACCGGGAAAAGAACCGGTCAAACCGAATGAGAAAATCAAACCGGTTTACATTTGGGAATAAGCAATATGAAAATTTACAACTTTCGGTTGATCCAAAAGATTTATTAAACATCGGATAAGAAACTTAAGACAAACTAAAAAATAAAAACCAAATTGGTTCAGGTGAACTAGATTTTATAAGAACTTCAAAGTTAAGCGTGCTTACTTGAGAGTAGTGTGAGGAAGTATGATTTTTTTGTAACCCGAAATTTCGGTCAAAAATTTTTATGCGAATAGTACGACTTATCATAAATAGCCATCAATTAATATATATTTAATTATTGAAATTAATACCAATAATTTAATACCAAAATTAAATTATTAGAATTAATACCAATAATTTATGGTAATATTAATACTAGTAATAAATCTCGCTCATTTAAAACACGGGTTTTACGACTATATAAAGAGGTCATCCCCATTTCATTCTCCTCACACCTGAACACTTCTCTCTCTCTCTACTGCTCCATTTCCCGGTAAATCTCGAACCAAAGCTTCGACTTGAACAAAGGTCAGGCTCTTTAGAACCGGGGAGAAGACAGCTATCTGATAGCAAACTCCAGTCAATCCGAGAATCGTTGGAGAAGCGCCGACATGATGGAATAGTGAAGCAACTCCGGCGGACCGAAGCTGCCCTATTTCGGCCAAGCTGAAATCGGCCATTTCAAGCCCTCCTCAGGCCAAACCAAGCCCTCCCAACACTTCCTCAGCCTTTCCACGGCCGAATTAGGATCGAAAGGTAAGCCAATTCGGCTCCCATTTATAATTTTTGATCGGTGCTAGAGAGAGAGTCGACCGAATTTCAATGACGAAATTCTAATCCAATTCCATATCAATTGTTACAATACTTGATTTTAGGATGAACCTCAGGACAAGACCTATCTGCCCAGATCGAAAGCTCAGATTGTTGTGCCTTCACCGATAAGTAATCGAAGCTTTCTCTCTCCACAGTCTATTTTTCGGCAAAGCTCCGTTTGAGCTTGTTCTGACATTAAAATCTGTGATTCAAAGTTTCTTAGAATCGTATGAACATACAGGAACTCAATTTCAACTCCAATTTCAATAATTAGAAGTGTTTGATAAGTCAATTTGATGAAATCAAATTCAGTAGTGTTGAAGAGTTGAAATTGGGGTAAAGTTTGGGGATTTTCGAAATTCAAAGGGGCCAAAATACAATTTTATGAAATTGAGGGTCAATTGGGCATGAAAATAATGTTGGAGGACCAATTGAGGAATTTTGGAAAATTTGGGGAAAAACTTACCATTTTTGTGAAAGAAGGGCAAAATGGTAATTTTGGAAAAATTGGGGAACCAAATTGGAAATTTGGAAAATTAAACCCCTTTTTGGTGAAATTGAATAAATTGAGGTCCCACGATAAATTTTAAAAGTTATGGGACTCAATTTGAGGAAAAACCGACATTCGGGACTTAAAGTTAAAGAGAAATAACTTTAGGGACCTAATTGCAAATAACTAAAAGTTTGGGTTTTCTCATTCATTAATAAATGAAGCCTGTTATGCCGAGTAATAATGAACAAGGTTGTTCATATCGTGTAGGAACGTTAAAATACTGGGAACGCCAGCAAGGACAAGCTCGCGTGAATACAAAGAACCAGTCTAGTGGAATTCACGGCATTAATGGGTGAGTGGGTTTACTAACATCATACCCGGTTGGGGATGATAAGTGCTTCGATATAAAAACCCACTGTTTAGTGGTATTTTAATCATCACTACTTAGAGAAAGTGATGTGAAAGTTATGTGAAAAAAACTACTTACGAGTTGTAAGTAGATCATACCCGGTTGGTATGATGAGACTTCCTTGAAGGAAGTTGAAAACCCATTCATCGGTTATGAACGGAGATGTCCTTATACCGGTCAGTATGATGGACAGTAAAAACCTATTTTTTGTCGGAAGTGCTCTCCCCTGACTGTGTGCCAATGCTTAAACAATTTGGGAGACCTTCTCGACGGGAGCTCGAATAGCTCTAATAGGCCGGGGGCCTCGATTTTGGAACTTGGGGGCTAAATGCCCGATTTTGAAAATCTCGTACAGTGGGCCCAAGGCCAGTTGGCACGAGCAGGAGCTCGTAAACGAATATGAGATATGTGTCATAAAACTTAATAAGTGAATTGTTTGGCCATGGTACCAAGATAGGACCGACATACTCAGTCAACTAGCGGCAGTGCGACATGACAGGTCGACGGACTAGTCAAGATAAACAGCTGCGGGTTGAGTTGAGAGTCGGGGCCGTTGGACTAATGGCACCACAAATTACATGGAAATATAAGAAAATATTGTTTGTGCATGCACTGTGAGTACGGGATCATCAAGATGCCCATGAGGGGTAGTGATGCGTCCTAAGGGCACTGGACGACCTGGTGGCTATAAGGGCAGTTTGTCGTTCTAGGTGTCTGTGCGAAATTTGGAGTAGCACCAAGCGCATGAGATCGGGGTGGGGACAGGATGAGGTCTTTGTCCTCATACAGACATGAAGAAGTGATTTCAGGATTGTGGATCGGATGTCATGTACATCCACTCATTCCCAGGGTAGAAGTGGTTGTACTTCTATCCGAGTGGCAAGAAAAGTCGCTCCGAAGCCACTAGCGGGTTCAGTAGTGATACTGACTTGCGAATGTGTGTAACCTTCATGATGAAGGATGTGTGTTGGGTGATGACACACCGGTAACTAAGAAATAATGGAAAAACCTAAATTTTTAAATAAAGGGATTTTTTTGAAAAGAAAGGAGTCTGGCACACTCCATATAAATATTTTTCTTAAAAGTTAAAAGTAGACCTTTGAAAACTCATTCACTGAGTAGTCGTACTCACCCCCTCCCTTATATCCCTTTCAGGAAATCCTGGAAAGCCTACCTTGAAAGACCATCAACTAAGATGTATGTAAAATAGGTATGTAAAGTTTTAAATTTCATACAGTTTTGATTATGCTATTCCAGGAAAAAGGTGCAAGTTAAAGTACGCCTTACTCTTTACGGTTTATGATAAGGGGAAACCCTTTAATAAATCGGGAGAGTGGCGGGTTGATCATGGGGATCCGACCAAACCGGGTCGGGGCGTGACAAGTGTTGTTTTGATCGAGATTGGGCTTTTGCCGGAAAATTGACACAAATAAAAAATAAGTCGAGAACTTACCAGAGAGGGCGAGTTGATCACCGACATGGGTGAGGTTCAAAAGCTAACTATCTTGTACATTCATGGCCTCTTGAACCACCCCAAATAGTGGTATGAGTTGCATGAAAATCATGATTTACAGTTGATGTTTAAAACATGGTAGTCATAAGAGTTTTCAAGAATTTTCACGGCTACTAATCTTACCTATAACTCGAACAACTAAGGGAGCAAGATTATTATTTGATAATACCGGTGTTGATTCGGTAGCAAATCTATTTTCAGTTAATAAATCGGTCGATTCGGCTGATTTTGGTCGGTTCACCCCTAATTCAGTCGGTTATTGGCCCAATTTATTTTTGTAAAAATTCATTATTCAATTTTCTATGAATTAGTCTCAAGAACTTCATTTTTTTAAATTTATCTAATCGTTTCTAAAAATCGGGAGGGGGAGGGGGGAGGGGGGTTACTGCCCTGAGCCAAATTGATCATTTTTTGTCATGTTTTGGTTGGTTTATCTTTGATTCAACTAGTTCTTGACCCAATTATTTTTTCTAAAAATTCTTCATCAAATTTTATATTAATTGGATCAATAATTCCTATTTTTAAAATTTTCTAATACCTCTTAAAAAATTAGGGGCTTTCACCTCATGCTAGTTCAATCCCGATTTGAACCAACTTTCACTTGAAATTTTTCCGATCAAGTGAGGTTATTTGAGTGTAATTACATTAACTTACTCATATTCTAAAGTCACAATATAAACTTATTCCTAATCCACTTTGATTTCTAATTGCGATTCTCGTGTTTTCATTCCTTATTCAACATGAGTTTCGAGTCCAATTAGACTTAAATCCTGATTTCGGAAATTCCAGTGTTTCTCAAGTGGTATATACCAATCATACATCCTATCATATAACATAATGAATTTATTAGTCCAGTCTAAACTTGCAACATAATGAAATTCACAATAAATCATTAAGGTCACACCACGTCATAATATGGAAGTTGTATTTTCTAAAAGAGGATATTGGGTTGATACCCATTTTTCTTAAAATATGGGTTGTAATTCTTTTTCCTTATAAGCACTTGTACCTTGACCCATATCTTAAAATAACTTGAATCTTTGCCACTTTGGTACACATGTGGCCTTAATCCATTTCATAAACGTAGTGCTCTATCTCATTTTATAAACATCATAGCTTAGCCCCTTTCATAAATGTCAGGGCATTAGGCTCTTTTACAAAAAATTGGGCATTAACTCATTTAATAAACATAGGGATATGACCCATTTCATAACCATTAGGTCTTAGCCATTTTCTAAACATCAGATATTAGCCCTTTTTATAAACGTTGGATCGACTTTCATAAACATTAGAGTTTTTACCCCTTTCATAAACATTGGGCTCTATCCCATTTTATAAACCTTGGGCTCTAGCCCTTCTTTCATAACTCATTTTAAAGGGTCGGGTTATCACCCATTTTCAAACCCTTGGTCTACACCCGTCTTTTTTATACTATTGGGTCTCGACCCACTTTTCAAGTTGCTCGAGTTATTTCCCAAAATCTTTTGTATATATTTTCTATGTATTTCTCAAAAGCACTTCCAAAGCATACATATCATCATTTTTAAAGCGGTAAGTATTGACTACATCGATCCAATTAGACACGAAGTAAAAAATCTCATTCATTATTATTCTTGACTTGTTTATCTCAAATGTATTTGAAATTTTCGTATTCCATTCGCATGTTTCTTCAATATGTATATGCATTACTACAAACATTATACATATAACAATATAATATCCAAAACTATTTAAGATTTATCCATATGTTTTATATTGTGCCTTTTATAATTATAGTTTTGTTCTTAAGGCACAGTTCTCTCGATTTGTGCATCGATTAACCTGTCTATACTACAATTTGTTTGATTTCATCCAAATTATGAAGTTTTCTCAAAATTTATTAAAATAACTTTTAGGTCCTTATTATAACAAATATAACATCAAAACCCTTATATTTACAAAATTATCATTTTGGTGCTTACTCCTAAAAAATTTCATTTTTACCTTTTTAATGTGCAAAATTACCATTTTGTTATTTAATTAAAAAAAATTCCATTTTTTCTATTTACTTTACAAAATTATCATTTTGCCCTAAAATGATTATTTGGTCCATCTATAAGTAAAAAATTACACATTCATTCTATAATGACAATTTTACCACCATTTAAGCAAAATTATCATTTTGCCACTCATTTACCAAAAATGATAATTTTCCCCCTAAAATTCTAAAAATTATTTTTTACATATCTATTTATCCCAAAAATAATGTACTAGCCCATTAGACGTCCCTTAAAGACTATTTCAACAAGTTTTCTCATTTATTCATAATTGCCCCAAACTTTTAAAAGTTTGCATTTATTCCCCAAATTTCGAGAATCACTCAACCAACTTTAATTTTCATAAATTATTTCCAAATACTTTCATTTATCTCTCGAGTGCATGTGAGAGGAGTTGGGGGTCTTACCGCAATCGAATTTGGTCGTTTTCAAAAGTGGCTTAAATAGAGATATCATAGGTACAATTGAAAATTTTCACTAGAGATGGTACCACTAGTGGCTAGATAGTAGGAAAAATAAAGCCATAAACCAGGCAACTTGTTCTGTGATGGTGGTCGACAAGTGGTTGTCGAAGTTGGGCAAATTTTGGCCTCGAGTGGTTGCAACCAGGAGAAACCGAAAGTAGCCTTGTCGAAGTTCGACCAGCAATAGTAAAGGTAGAGGAAAGGCAAGCATTTCTTTTGGCATTGGTGCTGACCGAAGTGGTGGTCAGAAGTGGTCAAATTTTACCTTGAAAGGGCGATGACAACCCACTATTTTTCTATCATGGAAATAACATTAGGAAAAATGGCACTCGTGTAGTGATTTTCGATCACTTTTGAGTTAGGACCCAATAAAAAAACTTGAGAGTAATCCCTTAATGATGTGTACATAAGAATCATACCATTTGGCGGTGAAGGAGAATTTAATACTCAACCACTCAGTGCTCGGGGATGTGTTCGGTAACAACTTTCCCCACTTTGGATGAGACATTTGACTTGTTAATGAATAAATAAGTCAATTAATCTTAAAGGAAGACCTATATTAGAATTGCATTTCAACTATTATTTTTGTAGCTTGTAATTTAAAAAAATTAAATTAATTAGGTCAATTTCTCTTATAATATAGTTGAAATAGGTGATGGGAGAGGAGGGGAAAAGGAGATGGGTGATTGTGGTTTCTAGTTGGCTCAATACCACACCATTTTTTTTAATTAAGTTACTATTTTTCCATTCTCGAAATCCATTAATTTAACTTGAAATTCTTATATTCTAACTTATTCGAATGAATTTTTTCAAAAATCTTATTTTTTTTACTTGATAAATCGATATTTAATCCAATTGGATCTCAATTTATATTTCATATTCCAATTTGAATTTAACCTCGGTTTCCAATTATATTTGATTTAAGGGAGAAATAAAATATTATAGGAGGAGACATATATGAGTTATAAAAGGAAAACATTTGGAAGGATAGAATAATATGGTAAAATTTTAAAATTAATTTGGGACATTTTCTCTTCTTTTTATATTTTACAGTTGTTTTTTAAATCGGTGAATAGAAAAATGAGGAATGAGGTAAAATTATAATTTGATCTATTAATTTAATAATAAAATAAATATTGAGATTTTAATAGTTTTCATATATAAATATCTAATTTTCATCCTATAATTTATAGAAAGCAGATAATTGATTTTCTTGTCTTTCATATCTCCTACTCATTTAAAACGGTCAATCCAAACATATATTTAATAGAGAGAAAATGATTAAAAAAGTGATGAATTAATTTTATCCGCTTTTCTTGAATATATTGAATATAATTAATGAGAATCATTTTTAAATCTCGTTTTGTTCGCCAACATAATCAATAAGAATTATAGTTTTTTCATCATATTTAATTTACAAAAGATAAAAAAATTTTCATATTTACTACCATCTCATTATAAGAGATGATAGGATAATTTCTAACTACGTGTGGAGGGGAGGGTTGACCATTCTCTGGCCCACAAATGAAAGACCCAACGAGATTTTTGCAATGGAATAGCCCATATAAGTCATAAAATGAGCTCTATTTATGGGTTAGGAGGGTTGCTATCGATCTAATATTCGGTTGTAAATAACAGAGAAAATATAGTAAAATTTATATTAATTTATGAGTATATTATATTAATAAAATTATTATAAATTTATAATATATTAAGACATACAAATTTAAGTAAATATATTTTAATATATAGATATATTTTTGTATGTATATATCTATATATATATATTAATAGATTTTATTGAGTTCAAGTATAATTAAATTATTTTACTATAATACGTGAATGAATACAAAATAGTGTAATATTTAAATATATTAATTTAATCCGTAAATCTCTTATCTCTTATTACTATGATACAAGTATAATAGAAAATTTCGAATAATAATATTGGAGTGGAGTGTGCCAAATTGATATAAATAGAGAATTTGGTAAATATATTTGTAATTTTAACTTATATATCAATAAAGTTAATATGAGTTCCCTACTATTGACTAATTTACGAATAAAATGATATTATATCTCAATATGTTTGGTACGGATAAAAAAATAATGGATTGTCAAATAGATAAATTGTTGACATATTATCAAACAATAGAGTTGGCATACATTAATAATAAAATTCGAGTTTTCAAATTTATAATTGAATTCAAATAAGTTCAGTAGTTCCATTTCTAATACTTTCATATTTCATTTTATTTAATAAGTATTTATATTAAATATGGGTTAACCAATTATCAATCTTTCAAGTAATATTCCGACTCTACCAATTAAATTGGACGGGAACAACTATTTCTTATATCGTAACAACATTATGTCGTTATTGGAGAGATATCAACAATTAGGGTATGATGATGGTACAATTCCAACATATATATCGAGTTTTCCTAGTAAGAAATATGACAATTCAATTACTATAATTAATCCTGATTATAATTATTGGAAGATATATGATCGTTTTTGTTTATCCATAATTCTAGGATCATTCACTACCCAAGTTAATCTCTAAGTTATCTACATTCAAAATTCGGCCGACATTTGGGCAAAATTGGAAACTCTCTGCTCTATCCAAGTTTGTGCCTAAACTAACCAGCTTAATAATAAATGGTTGGATTTGCACAAAGGCAATCTCACCATTACGGTTTTGCAAGTTTGGATATTAGTTTCACTCACATTGGGTGTCCTAAAACTGAATCTCCAATGAAGGATTACATTATTGCTGGACTAGATGATTAATGAGAGAAACTGTCTTATTCTCACATCGACACTTCCACACCTCAGACTTATCGAGCTCAAATCTATATTATTAAGTGCAGAAATAAAAAAAATTATAAAAAAAACTTGAATACTTATTTTAGGCTCACTATTTAGTCTCATAAGTGTTGGTACTTATTACTTAGTCAATGATGCCTTTTCGCGCACACACTCAGTATATCAAGTTTCTACATTCTTAACTAACCATCGACCACGCTATTTATCAGATATTCCCACACAACTTAGACACAACTTAATACATAATCGTTATAATGGGAAAAGAGATTGCACATTAATCCAAAGTTAAATGCCGTGAGGTTCTTCTGACTCTCGTGGACTTAAACAACGGAAAGAAATATACAACTTATCGGATACCACCACCCAGCACTTAATCCATTCATTTTCATTATCTATATCACTTTTCAATCTATATCTCCGCATTGCTTTCCTTGTAATATTAAAAAAATAAAGTTTTAATTTCTGAGAAAATTTTAATTTAATTTAATATTTTTCTTTCAAAACTTTAAGTATATCTATGTTCATTTTCTTATTTTTAACAAATTTATTAAATTTAGTCTAAATTCAGTAAAATACTGAAATAATTTTTTATTTCTTAATTAGTTTATTTTTTATATTAATAGTAGATTCTTTAATCTAGCATATATATTTCTCATTAAAATTTTTCTCTTATTTTAAAGATATTTATTATCTACATCTTAATTATTATCACTATATCACACCTCAATTTTTTAATACCTCCATAAAAATAGTCAATTCTCATATATATTATTTATTTAGGTATTTTAATATATTTTTTATATTTGACTCATTTTACTTTCAATAAATTTATTTATTTTTCTTAGAGGATATATTTAATAATTTTTTATTTATTAATTATTTAATTATTTTATTTATATCTAATATCAAATTTTATTTTTTTCCCTTAATTTACTTCGACTAATAGATAATAAATTAAATTTAAACCAGAAGACACTCGCACAAGTTATGATACACAACTGCTAGTATTATCAAGAGAAATAATGATAATGGATAAGTGATTACAAATCAAGAGAAACAAGAAACAACAAGAATTAACAACAGATATTAGCTTTTTCAGAAAAATTGAAATTTCACTAATTCTATTTAAATATTTTTATATTATTTTCGTATAATTTTAATGTATTTTATCTATTAATGTAAATTATTTATTAATCTTATATAAACCCATAAAATTATATAAATATTTAATCAAGTATTATAATAAAATTATAAATATTATATATTTACTATTTTTTTCTTATTTAGCAATAGCTTGTATGCATGTAGTATTCTTTTGCCTCTTAAAACTTATATTCTTATTATGCCTTCTATCTTATGGAGTCATTATTATAATGATTAATATATATACATACATTATATTTAATGTATGTTTAATAATTTTGAGAGCATTTACATTATATTGTGTGGTATATGCGTTCAAATCCACTTGTATTGATCCATACAAGTGCAAATGATAAAACTTGAATAAACATAATAATAGTGTAATTTAGTGTAAGGTGGAATATAAGAGCATAAGGGAGTGGTCTATTGTATGTTTGAGAATTTGGAGTGCATTTAAAAGATATTATTGATTATATACAATAACCCATTTGATTAAATGATATAGTATAAAGCCTAAAATCATGAATATACATAATAGCAGTGTAGTATAGGGTGGATTATATGGGAATATAAATGAGTTAGAGTACATCTAGCTTGTAACGTAGGGTTGTAGAGATGAAAATTTAGCAAATGTTTTTCTATGGTGGATATTTTTATAGGGCACCTGGACCCACTATTATATCATTTTAAATTTTAAATGTAATTTACAATATTTTTATGGAATTCTTTCCATACGAATTTTAAATATAATTCATCAATTTCTAAAGCATTAAGCATTTCTAACTGGACAGCCTAAAACAATCACGTAAACCAGGATTCTGTCTAGGAATTTCGATCATTTACGTGCAGAATAGAATACGATGAAACACTCTTTCCTATCCAAATTATAGTGTTTTTTTGAACTATGATTGTACCATAGTGTCTTGCATATTAATTCCACCGTACAAATTAATTTTAGAGTTAATTATTATTTTAATCCTAAATCTTTGATCTAGCTAATAACTATATCTAAATTATTTATAAGATACCATCTAGTATGGAACTTTTGTTCGATAGTCAATGTAGGAGTCTAATTTTAGTTATAAAATTTTTAAAAAAAATTAAATGAGATATTGTATTTACTATTTTTTAGTAATAAAATGTTAATTTTTATATTATTTTTTCCGCTCAATTCTTCAGAAAAAATTATGTATTATATAAATAAATCTAATAAATAAGATTTCGAATAAATATTTACATAAATGTTTTTTTCGAGTTGCCCTAAAGTTTCGTAAACTTAGTTTCACTACATATTAATTAAATTATTTCTTGTTAAATAATCTCTTTATAGTCTTTTATTAGATTAAAAATGTAATATTTTAATAGCAAAAGATAATATATATTAAAAAATTAAAATATTTTATTCACCTTTTATACCAAATGAAATATTATATCATATTTTTAATAAAAAAATTAGAATGTTAGTTTAATGACGTGGATACAAAATAAAAGTATGAGTAATGATAAACAAGACAAAGGAGGTAATGAAAGCGTAGAGGTAAGAAAGTTTCATTAATGAATGATCAAAATTCGTGCCAAAAGCATTATGAACTGTTTTGTTTCTGGGTAGCCGTAAGAAGTTAAGTGCACGACATCATCTTCGTATCACTATCTTATTGATGGACCAAGCGATTATTGCATATAATATATACATTATGCCCAAAAGGACGTGCATATATGTGGGGGTCAACCCCTGTATTTCTATTTTTTGAGGAAAATTATTTTGGGTTGAATTTCTGGTAACTTGATTGTGCGCCTGATCCAAAAGATTTTTTTTTACAACTTGGAGAAGATTATAACACGGGCATGACCTCTCGAAGTGCTTTATAACCAGAATAGTCTTAGCTAGTTGTTCTTGGTTGATCAAATAATGCAAATATATAATGCACACTCTCATTTAAGAATCCAAATTTATAGAAAGTAAAATGGTTGACCAGTAGATGGATTCTGTTGCATATTTTTTATTCCGATAAATTTATCTACGTTTATTTATTACAACAATCATATCCATCTTGTCAAGCTGGTCTATTAAAGGTATTTTTCTTGGAAGATTTTCATGAAAATCCCACGATTTCTTTTGCATGAGGAATCCAATTTGGGTAGAGAGGATCCACTTGGTTCCGGATAATGAGTACGTATTAGAAAAGTATTATTTTATTATTCATATTATAGTATATACAACTTTATAATGTATGCATTAATTTTCCCCTTCACAAAGTAACAATCTAATTTAATATGTTTAATAGGATTATTATACTTAAAATTGCTGGTAATAGGAATAATATATTAATTATCACAAAATAATAATAAAAGTGGTGTCACATCAATCTAAGTCAACTAACATTCTATATAACTATACTCTTTCTATAATAGTAAATGTTATGACATCATATTTAGTTTTCACTTGAACGACATACTTATTTGTTTTTCACGATAGCATAAATAATCCTTCATCACGAAAGAATATGCATCTACAAAAAAAAAAAAACTTCAGTTGAATCAGAAAAAAATATTATTCGATCAACAACCCTTTTAATATCTAAATAATACTTTGATTATCATGCCAAAATTAGCTTATTTAGGATATAACACTTATTTGGACAACCTATGAACAGCATAACAAATACCAAAACTAGTTATGTTAAAAATAAATTAATTTACCTACAATTTTTTTATATTGATCTAATCTTTTATTTTTATGTACAATATAATTGTCACAGACCCCAATTTATAATATTAGCGCAAATGATTAGCCCATTAATCATTATAAATGCGATGAAATTGAATACTCGTAATAAAAAATTAATTTCCTTTTTTTTATTTAAATTACTTTGAGATATCAAATGAAAAATATGATAAAACATAATATAATATTAAATGTAGATCGATTTCTAGATTATTGTCGGTCACTATTGGAGACTAAGACTTGTGAGCTATATGACAAAAGATATAGTTGGTGAGATATGGTTATCTAAATAATCAATCGAAAGGTATCCTTATTCAAATAAATGGGTAAATCTATGTGAAAAACTGTAAGGATATATTTATACACATCTACCCACTCACCATATTAAATAGTCGAATGAACGATTTACTATTGTGTGCTTAAAATAATTGTTCATGTGTGTATTGAAGCATTGATTTAAGACTCGTAATGAGCATTTATGATTCGAGTGGACTAGTATATATGAAGATTGTAAGAATATTTTTATATACATCTATCAACTCATCACCCTTAATAGTCGAATGTGTAATAATCGGTAATGAGGCACAATCACAAGCTTAATTATCTATGTGTGCTTTAAATGTTTGATTTAAGATTTGTAATGAGCATTAAGAAAAATTATAAATCATTTTAAAAATATATTTCCTTTTAAAAAAAAAGAGAATTATGTTAGGAGATGAAAAATATCTCTTGCATGAATACTCATATGTGTCATACCTATTAAGGGTATTTAGTTAAATTACATATGATATGGGATGATAATGAAATATTATGTAAATGAACCTGAGTTGGATATAACATCTAACAAAAATAGGGATGATAACACGTTTGTGTTGGTGGATGTCACTTAGTTAGTTGGTGCAAAATGAGAACCCTATTGTGTGCATAGTATATGCCAATGGTTGATATTGACATTCTAATGGTAGGTTTAATGGTTGATATTGACATTCTAATGGTAGGTTTAATGATAAACTAAAGTAGATAATGAGTTTGAAAATACCCTGTAGTGAGTTAGTTGACTTTTACCTATAGTCTTAAAAATGAAAAATAATGAGTTATCATGCTTCGTATTAACCATTTTGATTTACGACAACATCAAGATCATGAATGACACGATTAGTTTTCTTCGTGCTCACTAAGAATTGCTCACCCCTATCTTAACATATATTTTAGAAATATACAAAATAGAGTAGTACAAGAGAAGAGTACCCTTGAAAAGAAAATTTTTTGAAAAAGGTACTCGTGTTTAATTACAAGTGATTCAAGGCAACTATCATTATTTTATAGTACACTATATATTCTGAAAAGTTATTTTTATTAAAATTTAAAGTAAAAGTAAATTTTGGAACTATTTTATTAATTTTAGTCTTTCATCATCTCGATTCTATTGTAGAGAGATATCCACTAATATAGTATCGAGAGGACGTAATAATTATTATATTGTTCTTACTCGTGAATCGAGTCAGATTGTGACAACTTTAGTAGTATTAGAGCTCACAAACCATAAGATTTTTTAAAATTAGATGTTGGGAAAGTGGATTAAACCGAGAATAGTGTTTCATGATACATATCAATATATCTTATATCGCCCCGTAACTTTCTAAAATTATGGTTTTGCCCCTAAGACATGTTCGCCCGATTTGTGTATTGACAAATACTTTTTCACTAACTTTACTCAATCTTACCCAGTAAAATTTTCCAAAAACTTATTCAAATGACCCTTCTGTCTTTTTTCTCCAAAAATCACATTAAATCCATCACGTTTGCAAAATTAACATTTTTTCATTTTCTTACAAAATTTCAACTTTTGCCCCTTTATTTTTCCAAAATTATTATTTTCACTCATAGTTGGTCAAAATTCAATATTTTGTCATTTATAGTACAAATGATCATTTTGCCCCTTGTAGGTAAAAATTACCATTTTTGTCACGTCCCGAATCGGTTTGGTCGGAGTCATGTGATGAATTCGCCACCCTTTCTCGTACTAATCTAGTATTTTTACCAAATAGTCCAAGGAAGGTAAAGGCATTTGTGTACCTATTTTCCATAATAAAGTTTACAAAACATAAAAATTACCTGATGGTAGTGCCCTTGGTTTTCTCTTCTAATCTTAGCATATCATAGCAAGGTGTATTCCCTAAAAAAGTTTAATGGGAGGGGATGAGTTTCTACAACTCAGTGAGTGAGGGTTGGGAAGTGAGTTTTTCAAACAATTAGTTTTATCAAAACGTCTTAGACTTTTACTTTCTTGTAATATGAGTTCATCTCTTCTTAACATTTCTCCTTGCTCAAGAGGTGCCTCAGCAAACAATCTGATTGGTATGTCGACCTAGCTCTGACGCACTGTTGCTAGCCCATCAAGCCTTGTCGGTCTTGTCTTGGTATCGTGGTGAATCACACAGTAAATTCCACTTTTAATGAGAGTTTTCATGGCTATTCTATTCATGTTTGTTTACGAGCTTCTGCACGTGCCCACTAGCCTTGGGCTCACTATACGTGATTTTTTCAAAACCGGGCATTTTAGATCCCAAGTTCCAAAACTGAGGCCTCTAGCTTATTTGAGCTATTTCAGCTCTCGTCAAAAAGGTCTCCCAAAAGTTTTAAGCATTGGCACATAGTAAGGGGGGACGACTTTTGACAAAATAAATTTTGTCATCTATCACACCAACCGAGCGTGATGACATCTCCGCTTACCATTGGTAAACGAGTTTTCTAATTCCATCTAGTAAGTTCATCATACCAATCGGATGCGATCTACTTACAACCGGTAAGTAGTTTTTCCACGTAGTTCACACATCACTCCAACTAGGTGTGATATTAAAATTTTTACATAGTAGTGATTTTTCATTACGAGGTGCTCATCATCCCAACTGGATATGATGTGAATAATCCCACTCATGGTGGCTTCCAATTTAGAAAAGGTGCTCATCATCCCGACCGGGTATGAAGTGTAAATTAGCCCACTCACCCGTTAACCATGACATGTTCATCCTCAGTTGGGTTTCCAAGTTGACGCACACGTTCTCTTGCTGGCGTTTCGATCACACTTGTCCTGTCGTAGGTGTGACGGTCCGAGTTTTCTATTAGTAAAGGTAGCTCTATACCAAAAGTACCTTATAGGATCAAGAATTCCTACAATTGACCTTTCAACTTCGTTGAGATTGTATGAGGGTTGTGGGGATGTTGGGAGAGCTTGGTTTGGCCGAAGGAGGGCTGAATTCAACCAATTTCAGCTTGGCCAAAACAAGACAACTTCGGTCTACCGGAGCTACTTCACTATTTGATTACGCCAGCACTACTTCTGAGGTTGAGAAAAATGCCCAAGTCGGAGCTCTAGTTCGAGCTTCACCGGAAAATGGAGTAGTAGAGAGAGAGTGAGGAGTTTTTAGGTGTGAGGAAGATGAATGGGGAGGAGCTCTTTATATAGGTATAAAATTATTTGTTAAACGGGGAAGATTTATTACTACATTATGGATATTAATGTTACTAGTTATTCTCATTAAATTGGAAAATTAATAGGTATTTATAGGTATTAATTCCAATAATTGAATGTAGGTATTAATTTATTGGAATTTGTGGGTATTAATTCCAATAATTGAATATAGGTATTAATTTTTGGATATTTATGGTAGGGGCGTAGGATTAATACTACAAAGTGCTTAGTTTTATTAAACTAAATTCACATAATTATATTATTATTTTCACCTAAACAAATTTAATAGGTATTTATCATATCCATTTCATCGAGTTATTTATTTCGGTAAAAACAACACTTTTCATTTTATTTTAAATCAAATTTATTCCAATTATATCAATTAAATTTTAAACTTATAATACAATTCCAGAAAAATTTTCGATTGAAATTTCGGGTTACTAAAAACATAGTGTGACATCTACTCCCCATCTTTTTAGGAAATTTGTCCCAAAAACTTATGTAACATTAGTGTCTACTTGTTACCCTTTTTTTGGGAACTTATGTGGTTTCATTTTCAATAATTTTCTACTACACCCCAGGCATTGGAAAGCTTTTAAGATGGTCTTTCTATAGGAACAGATTATTGAGTAATGTTGGCATCATGAATCCTAGTTTTCTTAGTTCCTCTCTTAGGAGCCATCTAAAAATTTTATAACTTTCTTTCTCTTAGTTACTATGTTATATAGTCTTAATAATGTATTCGAGAAAATATGCTCTGATACCACTCAAGTTGTCATGCCCCGACCCGGTTTGGTTTTTTCATACAGAGAGGTCTTTAAGTTTGGTTTTTCCCTTAGTTACTTGAAATGGGTAAAAGGGAGGGGGTAAAAGGGAGGGGGTGATTTCTACAACTCAGTGAGCGAGTGTTGGGAGTGAGTTTTAAAAATAGCTACACCAAAGTTACCATTTCTTTAAAAAGAAGGTTTTTCCTCAAAGTTTGGTTTTCAAAACCTTTATCCTGCCAAGTGTGTCATTTTCTTTAAAAAGGATTTTAATTTCTTTTCCAAACGTTATTCTAAGGTTTTACCATTTCTTTTTCCAAGGATTCTCAAATCCTTTCCAAGGTTTTCATAACTTTTTTCCCATTTCCATATTAGGTGTGTTTCATAAACAACACATGCTCTTCATCAGGAATGGTACACACATATTTGCAAGATGCAGTTATACCCATTGCACCCACTTGTGGATCGGAGCATCTTTACCATCCACCCTGATAAAAGTCCCTGACTTTTACCCGGAGTCTAAGTGAACGTTTTCGATGTCCTACCCTCAAACCCATAATACTTTGTGTCCATATGAGGATGGAGACTTTATCTCGGTCTCGTGAGAATGAAGCTCAAACACAGTAGCTTTAGGAAGCCCCAAAAACAATAGCTTGGTGGAGTCCAAACTCAGTAACTCTGTGGAGTCCCAACATAGTAACTTCGTGGAGTCCAAACATAGTAACTTCATGACTAACTAATACAACGAGAAACCCAAACATAGTAGCTTCTCCTACCCTTATTGCCACCATGTCATCCAAGAGCCCTTAGGACCCATCACTACTCCTAGGGCATCTTGATGGTCCTATACCATAAATGCATGCACAAACAATAGTTTTTATTTTTCTTAGCCATTCTCTTTGGTGCATACGGTCCAACCACCCTAACACTCAACCTGGCGTGCAGTTGTTTATCTGATTGGTCCGTCGACCTAGCTTTGACGTACTGCCGCTAGCCCATCGAGCCTTGTTTGTTCTATCTTGGTACCATGGTGAATTACATAGTAAATTCCACTTTTAATGAGAGTTTTCATGGCTCTTCTATTTATGTTTCTTTACAAGCTTGCAAGTGCCCATTGGCCTTGGGCCCACTATACCTGATTTTTCCAAAATCGGACAATTTAAATTTAAGCATTGGCACACAGTCAGGGGAGAACACTTCTAAAAAAATAAAGTTTTCTATCCATCATACCAACTAGGCGTGATGACATCTCCTTTTACAACCGGTAAGTAGGTTTTCTACTTCCTTCAAGGAAGTTCATCATACCAACTGGATACGATCTAGTTACAATTGATAAGTAGTTTTTCCGTGTAGTTTGTACATCACTCCAACTAGGTGTGATATTAAAATGTTTACATAGTAGTGGTGTTTCATTTTCGAGGTGCTCATCATCCCAACCGGGTATGATGTGAATAATCCCACTCACGGTGGCTTCCAATTTAGAAAAGTTGCTCATCATCCCAACCGAGTATGAAGTGTAAATTAGCCCACTCACCCTTTAACCATGACGTGTTCATCCTCGGTTGGTTTTTCAAGTTGATGCAAGCTTTCTCTTACTGGCGTTTCGATCACACTTGTCCCGTTGGAGGTGTGACGGTCCAAGCTTTCTATTGGTAAATGTAGCTCTCTTTCTAAAGTATCTTCTAGGATATTCCTAAAATTGACCTTTCAGCTTCATTGAGGTCACATGAGGGTTGTGGGGATGTTGGGAGAGCTTGGTTTGGCCGAAGGAGGGTTGAATTCGGCCAATTTCAGCTCAGCCGAAATAGGGCAGCTTCGATATGCTGGAGCTGCTTCAATGTTTAATTATGTTAGTGCTACTTCAGCGATCATCGGATCGAATGGAGGTTGCTATCAGATAATTAACTTTCCCTAGAGTCTAAAGAGCCTGACCTTACCTTCTGAGGTTGAGAAAAATGCCCAAGTTGGAGCTCTGGTTAGAGGAGAGGAGGATGAATGGGGAGGAGCTCTTTATATAAGTGTAAAATTGTTTGTTAAATGGGGAAGATTTATTACTACATTATGGGTATTAATGTTGTTAGTTATTCAAATTAAATTGAAAAATTAATGGGTATTTATTGGTATTAATTCCAATAATTGAATGTAATTATTAATTTATGGGCATTTATGTGTATTAATTCCAATAATTGAATGTATGTATTAATTTATGGGAATTTATGGGTATTAATTCTAATAATTGAATATAGTTATTAATTTATGGGTATTTATGGTAGGGGCGTAGAACTAATACTACAAAGTGCTAATAGTTTCATACTAAGCCAAATTCACATAATTATCTCATTATTTTCATCTAAAGAAATTTACTAGGCATTTACCCTATCCATTCCATCGAGTTATTTATTTCGGTCAAAATAACACTTTTCATTTTATTTTAAATCAAATTTATTCTAATTATATCAATTGAATTTTAAACTTATACTACAATTCCAAAAAACTTTTCGACCAAAATTTCGGGTTACTAAATAAATGGTGTGACAGTTTTGATCCATTAACCATGCTCTTTGGTGCTAATGGTCCAACGACCTCGACACTTGACCTGACCTACAGTTATTTGCCTTGACCAGTCCATCGACTTGGTTTGGGCGCACTGCCACTAGCCCATTGAGCCTTGTTAGTCGTGTCTTGGCCCCGTGGAAAATCACACAACAATTCCAGTTTTTCTTAGAGTTTTCATGTTTCTTATAATTCATATTTGTCTACGGGTCCAACCTGTGCACACTAGCCTTGGGCCTACTTCACGAGTTTTTCCAAAATCAGGCCCTCGACCCTATCGTTTTCAAATTCGAGGCCTTAAGCCAGTTGGAGCAAATTCTGGCTCCCATCAGGTAAGTTTCCCAAAAGGTTTAAGCAGTTTCACGCAATCAAGGGAGACCGTTCCTGGAAAATAATTTTTAAATTTAAAAATGGTTCTCATCACCCCCAACCGAGTATAATGTTGAAAATCCCACTCATCCAACAATAGTGACGTGGCCTCCCCGGTGAATTCTCGAGTTTCCTCGTGCCGGTGCTAGAATAATCAGCTCCTGCATGGTTCGAGTACCTTTATTAGGGGAATCGACATAAGGGACTTCATAGTTTCGGGTATTTGCACATAGGTCCTCATACTATGCCTTAATTGCATTTAGGTCTCTCAACATTTATAACCTTACATTTGGGTCCCCAATTTTTATTAAATCTCCATTAAGTCCCTAGGACTTCCAATTACCCTTCATGGGCCTCTAACTTTTCCAAATTTACCAATTGGTTCTCAATTTTCTCCAAATTACCAATTGGTCCTTAACTTTTTAAAAATTTCCAATTGGTCCTTGAACTTTCAAAAAATGCCAATTGACCCCTATTTCATCCAATTGTTCAATTGGACCCCAATTGAAATTTAATTTCATTAATTTGCCCTACTTTCCTTAAATTGCAATTCGGACCACAATTTTCAAAAAATCCCTAAATTGCCCAATTTTCTCAAAATTACAATTTGGTCCTCGAATCTCAATTTTGTTCAATTGACCCCCCCTCCAAAAAAACGTGGTTAATTGTCTCAATTGGTGATCTAAATCATCTTCCATATGTCTCCCTCGTTATTTTGAGTTTTGAACCGCTCGATTTGGCTCAGAAATGAGCTCAAACGGAGCTTCACTGGAAATTTTATTCTAGAGAGAGAAAGTTTCGATATCTTACCAATAAGGGTCCGGTGACTGGAGCTCTAGCTTTCTATAAATTGCTTTCCTCTCGCGGATCTTCCTTAGATCAAACCGCGCCTCAATTGGTGGCCTGAGCAGTGTGAATTTCTTAGTTTCTATTTTCACAAAATGCACCGTGAATAGTGTTTTTCGATGGAGGGGCTTAACGTGCTGGTCGGGGGAAGGTTGGTGCACTTCTAGGTGGAGTGTAGGGGGTGTGGCTTGGCCGCAATGAGCTGGGGGAAAGCTTGAAGTGGGCTGTGGGAGGTCAGCTATTTTCTGGCTAAGGAGCAGCAGCACTGTTTGAGCTCCCTCGCTCCTCCTTGGTGGATCTCATGCTAAATGAAGGGTATGGCTGTGTAGAGGACCTTCTCCCGGTTTTAATGGTACCTGTAAACCCCATCCCTTAAAGACAAGGAAACTAGGGAAAGAACCGATCAACCCGGGTGAGAAAATCGAACCGGTTCACGAACTCCAACCGTTAGATAAATGGTAAATCGGGAAATTTATAAATCCTGAGTGACCTAAAAAGTCACAAAAGTCATGAAAAAGGACTTTAGGATGAATTGGAAGAGAAAACCAAACTGGTTTAGGTGAACCAGACCTAAACCAGTTTGAACCACTATTAAACCGATTTATAAATTTATTTTTCTAGGTGGCTTAAAAAATTCAAATTGGAGAATTAAAGTCACCATTGGATAGAGAATGAATTTAGAAAATTTTAATTTAAAAAACTCGGTCGAATCGGGCTTGAACCGGCCAATTTAATTATTGAACTCGGTTCGGACTTATACGGTCCAGTTCGGAACAATGTCGTCTTCTTCCTTCAAGTGATAGCACTTTTCACTCACCGGAACATCGAGCAGCGCCGACGAAGATGAAAAGTCTCCGGCCAGGGAGTTTCAAGTAATGAATGTCCGCCATAAAGGTGCCAATCGAACGACCAAGAAGTCCCCTAGCTTCCAATATAAAGAGCTCCTCCTCATTCATCCTCCTCACACCTGAAAACTCCTCTCTCTCCCAATTGCTCCATTTTTTGGTGAAGATCGAACTAGAGCTCCGACATTGGGGTTTTTCTGAGCCAAAGAAGGTGAGGTCAGGTTCTTTAGATTCGGGGGGAAGTCAGCTACACGTCGGTAGTCTCCATTTGCTTTGAGGATCGTTGGGGAAACGCCGATGTGATCGAACAGTGAAGCAGCTCCGACGGACCAAAGCTGCCCTATTTCGACTTAGCTAAAAATGGCCAATTCGAGCCCTTTTCAGGACAAACCAAGCTCTCCCAACACTTCCCCTCATACGACTGAATTAGAGTGGAAAGGTAAGCCAATTTGGCTACCTCTGTAAATTTCGATCAGTATTAGAGAGAGAACTAGTGAAACTTCATTGACCAAATTTTCCCTTAATTCAGCATGAATTGATGTGATTCTTGATTATAGGAAGAACCTCAAGGTAAAAGCTATCTACCCAGATCGAAAGCTCGGGCAACCGCACTCCCAACAGTAAGCTTTTGAAGCTTTCTCTCTCTAAATCCAATTTTTCGACGAAGCTATGTTTGAGCTCAATTCGGATCCAAATGAAGCGATTCAAAGTTCCATTGAATTGTGTGGAAGTCTAGGAACACAATTTTACCTTCAATTTCAACAATTAAACTCGATTGAATGGCCAATTTGATGAAATCAAATTCAGCCGGTTTGAAAGGGGGAAATTGAGAATTTCATAAAATTGAGGGCCAATTGGCCATGGAAAAGATGTTGGAGGACCAATTGGTCAATTTTTGTAATTATTGGGGTCAAATTTGCCATTTTTGTAAAGTAGGGGCAAAATGGTAGTTTTTGAAAAGTTGGGGACCAAATTGGAAATTTGGAAAACTTGAACCCCTTTTTGTAATTTTGAATAAATTGAGGTACCAAAGTGAATTTTAGAAGTTTCAGGACTCAATTTGAGGAAAAATTGGTATAAGAAACCTAAAGTTAAAGAAAAAGGAACTTTAGGGACCTAAATGCAAATAATTAAAAGTTTGGATATTTTATTCATTCTTGATGAATGAAGGCTATTAGGCCAAAGGTTAATGAACAAGAATGTCCATATCATGTAGTAACATGAAGTATCGAGAACGCTAGCAAAGACAAACTCGCGTGAAGGCAAAGAATCAAATAAGAGAAAAACACTACACTATCGGGTGAGTGGGATTTTTCACATCATACCCGGTTGGGATGATCAGTACCTCGGAATGAAAAACCACTACTAAGTGGAATTTTAACATCACACTTGAATGGGGTGATGTGGAAATTACGTAGAAAAAACTACTTATCGGTTGGTATGATAAACTTCCTAGAAGGAAGTGAAAAACCCGTTTACCGGTTGTAAGCGAAGATGTCATCACACCTGGTTGGTGTGATCGACGAATGAAAAGATATTTTTGTTAGAAGTGTTCTCCCCTAACTGTGTGCCACTACTTAAAGATTTTGGGAGACCTTCATGACGGGAACTCGAATAGCTCATATAGGTCGGAGGCCTCGGTTTTGGAACTTGGGGGCTAGAATGCCCGATTTTGAAAATCTCGTACAGTGGGCCCAAGGCCAGTTAGCACGAGCAGGAGCTTATAAACAAACATGATGTTAAGCCTTGAAAACTTTAATGAATAGTGTTATTTGGCCATGGTACCAAGACAGGTTCGACATACTCAATGGACTAGTAGTAGTGCGACAAGATAGGTCGACGGGCCAGTCGAGACAAACAATTGCAGGTTGAGTTGAGGGTCGGGGCCGTTGGACCAAGGGCACCAAAGATTATATGGCTTATATGGAAAATTATTGTTTTGTACATGCACTGAGGTTCGGGACCATCAAGACGCCCAAGAGGAGTAGTGATGCGTCCTAGGGGCTATTGGACGACATGGTGGAGATAAGGGTAGTTTGTCGTGCCAGCAGTCAAGGAAGCTTGACGTAGCTTCATGCGCATGAGACCAGGGTGGGGTCGGGATGAGGTCTCTGTCCTCATACAAACATGAAGTTTTCTTTTCATGTTTGAGGGTCGGATTTCATGTACATCCACTCATTCCCAAGGTAGAAGTGGAAGGACTTCTATCTAGGTGGCTGGTAAAGTTGCTCCGACGCCACAAGTGGGTGCAGTGGACGGGCTGTCCTACGAATGTGTGATCCTTTCATGATAAAAGGCGTGTGTTGATTGTTAAACACACCGACTTTGGCTAATAAGGAATAATGGTTTTGAAAACTAAGAAATTGAGGAAATGGTTTTAAAGAAAATAAGGAGTCTAGCACACTTCAATTCAAACTATTTTTCTAAAATCATGTTTCAAACACCCATTTATTGAGTTGTTGAACTCACCCCCTCCCTTTACCCCTTTTTAGGTAACCAAGGGAAAACCTACCTAAAATCTTTAGTTAGCTAAACCTGCAATACAGGTATGTAAGTTTAAATTTTATGCAGTTTTGATTAATGTTATTCCATGAAATGTGCAGGTTTAAAGGATGCCTTACTCCTTACGGTTTAAAGAAGGAGAAAACCCTTAATAAACCAGGAGAGTAGCGGGTTGGTCACGGGGATCCGACCAAACCGAGTCAGGGCAAAACAGTACCAAATGCAACTTCTGTGGTGGAGAAAAGCCATGATGTCAGAGCTCTGGTTTGCTTCTCGCCAGAAAACTAGGTAGTTCATCTTATTCGATCGATTGTGGGATGTTGAGAACGAATGGAGGGGTGGTCTTTATATAGGGAGCTCGGCAACTGTTCAGGCTACCAGCCCGCATGAGACTCGACCTCTAACATGGCCGCCGGTGACCTGACCAGAGAGATTTCTGAATCGTTGAAGACTCCAGCTTTTTTGGCCTCTCTCTCTTCTCTCCTCTCTCCTCTCTCTTCTCTCTATCTATAGTTAGAGGTTGAAGATGATGATGTGGCAGGCATGCCACATGGCGCACTGTGATTAGTTAGTTTTTCTAACATGGAAGCCCAGCTCAGTTGCCACATCAAACGTTGACCTGTTGACCAGACACGTGACAGCCTCCCATTGGCTGCCCCTGTCTGCGTGGCATACTAACTGGTCATCCATTGACCATTGACCAAACACGTGGCAGCCTCCCATTGGTTGCCCATGTTTGTGTGGCTACTGATTGGACCCATTGACCAGTTTGGTCTGTTGACCGGTCCGGTTCGTTGATAGGTCTCACCGTTGACCGGTCTAGTTGAACCGGGTTCGCTATCCCGAATTCAAAAATCAGACGGTTCAAACCTGATTCGACCAGTTTTATGAAATTTAAAAAATTTTAAATTTATCTAAATTCATTTGTCTATCCATTGGTGGCCTCAATTTCCCAAATTGACATTTTTAAGCCACATAAAAAAAATGAATCATTAATCGATTCACTATAGTTCATCCCGGTTCGGGTCCGGTTCACCCCGAACCGGTCTAGTTCTCTCATCAATTCCACTTCTCGGTTCTTCCTCATGATTTTTATGAATTTTTTGTCACTTGCGATTTTCAAATTTCCCATTTTAACCCTTATTTATCATTTTTGGTTTTTTTTTCAACTCGGTTTTCTCAAAACCGTCGGTTCTTTCCCCGGTTTACTTGGTCTAGGGGACGAGTTTCACAAAAATGACGAAGAAAAAAAATCGGGAAGTGGAATTGTGGATAAAACCCATCCGGTTTGAGGTGAATCGAACCCGAATCAGACCAAACTAGTATGAACCATAGTGAACCGATTCACAAATTCATTTTTCTAGATAGCTTAAAAATGTCAATTTGGAAAATTAAGTCCACCATTAGATAGAAAATAAATTTAGAATTTTTTTTAATTTGAGTAAAATGGTCGAACCAGGTCCGAAATGGGCAATGTTTGAATTTTGGGTAGCGAACCCGGTCCAACCGGACTGGTCAACATTTAACAGTCATCAGTCAACGATCAACAACCAATTGGCACCACATCAATTGCCAAGCAGACACAGGCAACCAATGGGAGACTTCCACATGTCCGGTCAACAGACAGCTGGCGCCTATCAACATGCCACATAAAAATGAGCAGCCAATTAGAGGTTGCCACATGTCCAGTCAACGGCTGACGCAACAGCTAAGCTGGCACTCCACGTCAAAAAAACTGACCAATCACAGTGTGCCATGTCATCATCTTCAACCTTCACGTGCTGATAGAGAAGAGAGAGAGAGAGAGAGGGAGTCGCCGAAAAAGCTGTAGTCTCTAGTGACTCGAAAAATACTTTGGTAAGGTCGCCGAAAACCGAGTCTTCTACCAATGGATAGATTGAACAGTTGTCGAGCTCCCTAGATAAAGAGCATCCCCTCATTCGTTCTTAGCATCCCACAGTCGAGCGAAGAAGAAGAGTGAGTTTTCTGGCGAGTTGCAAACTAGAGCTCTGACGATGGGTAAAACCTCCACCAAAGGAGCTCTGAAGGGTGGCATTGGAACTGAGGAAGAGTTCTCTAGCTCCAGAACTTATCATAATAGCCAGAGGATGCTCAAGGAAGTTCACAGAGAATAGCACAGTGAAGCTGCTCTGGACCTCAAAGCAGTGACCTCCTGCCCGATGCCACCTCGCCCTTTCCGGCTCTTCCACCACCCACCTTGACCACTTCTCATTGCCTAAGACCCTCCACAACACCCCTATAGGCCGGGTAAGCTCAATTTCGCCTCCATTCGTCGGAATTTCTAGATTTTAGAACTGCACCACCCGAAACTTCTCCCTTTAAATTCTTGTAGGACAACAGCGAATTGTAGTAGGATTTGGTCCTGCTAAATCCCATTCAACTATCTCTAGCTATCCCCACCTCAAGCTCCGGTGGCCGCCCTTCCGTTTGTAAAAAATGCAAGCTTTCTCTCTCTATTGTGAATTTTTCAGTGAAGCTCCAACAGGGATAAAACTTAATCAAATTTAGAAATTTGAAGTGTAGGACAATCGAGTGGAGTTGGAGGAGGCGAATAGAAGCAAGAATTAGAGAAATTAAGGACTTACATGCCGGCAGTTGGATAAGGTAAGATTTGAAGTTCCACCTTCTTGAATTGGAGAAGAAGATGAAGGGCGGTTTGGGGGGACTTTTGTGCAATTTTCAAAAATTAGAGGGTTGAACAACAATTTTATGAAATTGAGGGTGTTTTCATGAAATTCACCCCAATTGAGGGTCAATTGAGCAATTTCGATAAATTTGAAGTAAATTAGAAATTTTAAAAAATTGAAGGACCAAAATATAATTTTTACTAATTTTTAGTATTTATTTTATAAACCAATATACTCGAGTCGGATATTTTTTATCGTTTATAATCAGGCAAGTTTATTAAAAAGTTATAATTTTTAAATATAATATTTTCAACTTTATAAAGCTATACTACTTTTCTATTTTATCTAATTTAAAATTATATTCTCAACAAATTGAAACTCACTAACAATAATCGTTCCTAATTATTATGGACGATAGCAAAGAAATTTCTTCCTACATGAGGAACTATTGGTAATCGTGAGAGAGTGGGCACGGTTAAAGAAAAGCCAAGCAAAGCTTCGAGCATGAGTGATCGTCACCATCACCACCAGTGACCACAAGCCATGCAAACCTTCAACCATGGGCGTGCTCGCGAAAGTGAGGCGAAGGAACTACAAGGACAAACAAAGTGGTAGATAGAAGAATCTTCGATCGCTAATTAGACCACAAGTTAACTGTGAGCTTGGATCACGGGCCAGCTGGTGCATGGATGGATGAGAGGTGAACTGTTCAGTAGCTCAAGAGCATGCATAGAATAGGAGAGGTGGGATAGGAAGCGGTCAAGAGATGGATATATGGTGCGGCCAAAGAGTTAGCCTTGCTGGAAGATAGACACATTGTACTCTCATTGAACCGATGGTACATAGAAGAATTAGAGCACGTGTGGGAAGGAATGAATAAAACTAAACTACCTATACTTTTTCAACGTAATGAAGGATAAGCTGTGGACAATTGTGATAATTGAGTCTAAATGATAACAAGAGATGCCATATCACTCGAGGGTCACCACGCCTTGTATCACACGTATAACTTTAGCAAAACAAAAAACAAAATTATCATCATTTGATACATTAAGCATAACTCGTCTTTGTTTAAAATATGCCAGAACATCGGTTCTATATTTAATAAAATGCCAAAGTTTAAAGTTAGATGAGTTATTAACTTGACCATTAATTATGATTTCATTTTATAATTCTAATATGTATTATACTTAAATAATATTATATTTAAAAATATTTTAAAGATGCTAAATTTTCTAACTGTTTAAAATGTTATTAAATTGGATGAAAACATAAATAGGGTTATCTTTTTACTTTTATTTTTATATTATAGGTAAACACCATACAGTGCAACAATAACAAAAATCACCAAAATAATTATATTCATATTTATAGGTTAAGAATAATTTAAATATATAAATAAATAATATAAGAATATATTATATAATTTTAAATAATAATATTATATCATATATTATAAATATCTAAAATAATATAATAAAATCTATCGTAATATTTCAACACTTACCCTTAATACAAACATTTATTAACATAAAATTTTTATTTTATAAAATTATATATATCAAATATCAAATATCAATTGAAGTACAAGTACTTCAAGTAATACGCCGTTTTCTATTCTCTTAATATTTCGGACATCAGCTAAAATTAGTTTTCTATTTCATTGTTATAAAATATATTAATCAAAATATATTTTCTATTATTTTAGAATAGTAATATATTTACACCAACAAAAAAATCATTTTTTATTACATTGGTATAAATTTTTTCAAACCAAATAAAAATTATTTTCTATTATGATGGTACAGTAATTTTTCCATATTTTCAAAAACTTGAAATTCACTTAATTTTTAATATTTAGGTAATAAAGTTTTAGTAATTTTTGCGACAGTATTATGTAATCGAATCCACCCTAATAACACGTATAAATCTAAAATATAGATAAGAAAATATTAAAATATAGTTATAATAGGTTATATGGATAAATTATGAGAATAACTTCTAATTCACTTGATTTATAATATTTAGGTAGTAAATTTTTAGTATTTTTTGCGACAGAATTATGTAACCGTATTCACCTGTAAAAATTTTAAATACTGTATGAGAAAATATTAAAATATAGTTATTATGGGTTATAGGTACAAATTATAAGAATAACTTTTTCCTGATAAATTAACTTAATAAATTATACAATTGCTAAAAATAATTTAAATATAAAAATAAATAATATGATAATATATAATATAATTATAAATAATTAAATTATATCATATATTATAAATAACTAAAATAATATTCAAACAATTTATCATAATATTTAAACGATGTATATATATTATCTCATAAATATTAAGTGTAAAAAGCAACACACTTATAAATTAATTAAATTATCTTAAGATATTAAACCATAATACTAGTCGAAATTTTCATTTATTAAAATTTAACTTCTCAAATTTTAAAATACAATAAATTAGTTTTACTTATTATTTTTTCTTATATTTTAATTATTTACTTCGATATTTAAAGGAAATTTGATGTTACATAATAATACGTCAATAATATGTCATCATTACATCAACAATATATCGTTGTTATGTAGATTTTGAAATTTGAGTATTTAATGAATAATAAATCTGAATACTGATCCATTAAACTACTCTTTTAAGATAGGTATAAGCTGAATGATAAAATTATTAAATATAAAATTTATCCTTTAATATTATATAAAAATTATATAAATGTCACAAACTTTGCTTATTTTCTTACTTTGATGCAAACTTTTTTTGGTTGACCTAATAAACATAAAAATTTTAGTTTTATATTTTATTTGGAATGAAATTTACTTTACATAAAAAATAAAAGGTATTGCTATTTTTTACAATTTAAACGTTCTATGTAACATATAATTACTATATAAAATTAATATATTCCTTGTTTAGAATCTTGTACCCAACCAAAATTTCTAATTGGGTTAAATTTTTAACACGCGTCAATTATAAGAAATAATAATGATATATTACATCCGCTATCACTCGTTTCCCCAAAACATAGTTTATAGGAACTGAAAATGAGTGCTCAAATTCAAGTTAATTTTTTACAATTTGAAATTTAGAAAGTTATTTTTAATTATGATGGCCATATATTATTAATATTTAATTTATGTGTAAAATTATAATAAAACATAATAATTTAATTTATTTTCATCATTTCTTTAGAAATGTATTAATTTTATTTGTCAATGAAAATTGAATAATAAATTTATATTAATAAATTCAATTTAATTGTGAAACAAATTAAATTAATGTAATATACAAAAAAGAAAAAGAAAAAGAAATCATTAAATAAAAAATGAAAAGTAAGGAAAACTTGAGAAGATGATGGGAAAGAATAAAAAAAGTAAAAAATATCTTGGACAAACGGCAGTTTGAATAAAATATTAGATTTGATAAGTTATGATATCGAAGAGTAATTTATAAATTTGTTTTTAAAATAATTTTATGTAAACTTGAAATAAGTTTTGTTGAACCAATTTTATATCTTATAAGTAAATTAAATTGATATTAAAAATTTTAATATTGTGTCCTGTAAAATAAAAAAAATGAAAAATTGAGTGTCCATAAGGGGAAATATTTGTTGTGAAAATAAATAAAATATATGCATAATTAACCTATAATAAAATAACGCCATTTATAGTGTGTATAGGAGAGTCGCGTCCCCTTCACCCCAAAAATCTCGCTTTCCTATGATGAACCTGAATAATGAACAAATAGGACAAAGAGTTTCAACTACTCAGTTGGATTTTGAACTTGGAAAAAGTTGAGAGTTGTCTTTTAAAGTTTCCTTGGAGTACGTGGAGGTCATTTGTCGTCATAACTTGTGCTCTCACGTACCTTTCCTGGCCTAAATAAACAATGAACATAGTCGAAAATGTCTTTGATTGTCCAACTAATCCTCTATCCTTCGATCGTTATCCAGAACGAAAAATACCAAAATCCAATCTTCCCATCGCTATCATTAGATAAACCAAAACGATAAGGGTACAAACACAATGTTCTATCACAAGGCCCTCCACGTGTGCGTATAGGTCAGCCCTCCTTTTTATTTATTTAAAAGTTTTACGGGGTTGAAGTTTTTTCATTATTTTGAATTTGTACAAAATAATAATTTATTACACCCCTTATTAATATGTAGGACCCAAATTTATACAAAAGTCAGAGGTACTGTAACATTATGTTATATTGTATCATTATGAAGAAATTTCTCCACATTCATGTATGTATTATAAAAATAAGGTTAAGAGTACTTGTCATGATGGGGATAGTTTCTAGTGCATTTGATATAAAATGTGTAATTAATTGGCTTCACTATATTTTTTTTGTCTTGAGAAGCCAAATTCCTGACTCCATTAATATTATGATGAAGTTTTGATTGATAAAAAAAAACATGCCATGAATATCTAATGAAAAAATGATAAATATAATTCACAAATTAAAAATTAAAAAAATAAATTGTAACATATATAAAATCTTAATTACTAAAAATAGTAAGAAAATGAGATGAAACAAAAATGATGCTAAATTTTAAATTTTAGATTTTGATTATAAAAACTTGAATTAGAAGAATAACATAAAGTATAAATTATCATGAAACACATAGGTTGATTTATTTTCAAAAAATTTCTAAGAATGTATTTATTCTTTATTTAAACTTGAAATAGAAGCATTGTGCAAAAAAAACTTGATATAAAAGAATAAATATATATTTATAATTTAAAATTAATATAATTTAATTATGAAAAATTAAATGAACGAATGAATCATTGTTAAAAAATATAAAAAATGAATAAAAATTTGGAAAAAGATGAAGGAAATGACAAAAAGTTAAATAAATTTGAATAAATTTTATAAGTTTCATTGAGTTTAAGGTAAGAAAAAAATATTTCTTGATATTGATTTACTATTTCAAGCTACCTCACATTTCCTCCCTTACCTCATTTTACCATACAACTAGTTTACATATTTCAATTCTTCAAAAATTAGGAAGAAGGGATAATTCATATCTTGTCTTTTTTTTTTTGCGCAATAATTCATATCTTGTCTGGAAAAGGTTAGAAACATTTATGATTAAGTGGTAATTTGATCATGTGACTAGCTCCAATAAAACTAGATTTCTACAATTTTATAGCTCTACTATTAGCACAATAATAAATGATAGTAACTTCTTGTACTTTTTTAACCTTCTAAAGTATACTTAATATCAATGGTTGAGCACTCAACAAGTTATTTTTTGGATGCAAATTAAATAACTTTTTCTTAATGATAAAAATATATGAATTTGTACTCTTATTATCATCCAAATCTCTAACATAGTCACTATTGGGTAGTCTATCAATCTAATTTTATAATTTTTTTTATAAAAAATGTCTAATTCCAGGCTTCCTTTAATCTATTAGAAAAATTATTTTATTACAAGCAATATAAGGATTGATTACACCTACCAAAAATACTAGATCAAATCAAGTGACAAGTAGGTAAGTGTATAGAATTTAATCTACAATTTTTATATTATCTTAGTAAACTTACTTCACATTTTTACACTTATTCATTTCAATCATTTTTAGTACCTAACAAAGATACTTGTATTGCTCAATAAAAATTCATTACTCATTCTACCATATCTATACCAAGCCCGAATCACTTCATTGTGGAGACTTCTCGATTTGTTTGATATTAAAACTATAATAAATACTTGTAAGGTTATATCTACGCATATTATTTCTAGATCACGGCTATCCTTCAAGACTAATACACATTTTCCAGATCTCACTTCTTATAGTGAGATTGTTGGTTCACTTTATTATCTCACTATCATTAATTCCGATCTTTCATATATTATACATCAAGTATGTCAATTTATATATTAACTCATCAATATTTATTAGATTACTGTTAAAGTCATAATTTACTATCTTCAAAAAACTTTTCATCTTAGCATCCATTGATTTTTTTATGTTGATCCGGTCGAGAATCCTGATGATTGTCGTTTTTTTAATGGATATACTATATTTCTTGACCGCAATCTTATTTAATAGAGTTTTAAGAAGTATTATATTATCTTGCCACACGCTTCTAATACAAAAGTCGAATATAAGAGTGCTGAACTTATTTGGATTCAATATTTTCTTCAATAAATTTATCTACCACTTTTCACTTCTACTATACTTTCTCGTGGGACAATCTATCTATTTAAATCACTACTAATATGTTTTTTCATACTCATAATAAACAAATTAAGATCGGCTATCATTTTTTTAGTGAACAAATTAATCGTATTATTTTTTAATATTTGTGATTTACTTACCAAATATTTATCATTTACTTACTTCCCGTTTATTAAGTGTAAATTAATATTAGTGAACTATATTTAAGTTTGCATAAATTAATAATTATGTTAATTTTGAAAAAATGTTAAAATATTATAATATATTATTATAGTATTATATTAAGTATTTATAATATATAATATAATTTTAAGTAGTACAAATTATATTATATATTTTTTATATTTATATTATCATATAAATAGGCATATATATATATATATATAATTTATCAAATAATTTATAAATAAATAGCCTTCCTTACCTATTCCTACAATCAACCATATATTTAAACATATTTTACTCGCATATTTTAAAATTTTATTTGTGCCGAAAGTACCTTAATATGCAATCCCAAATAGTGTAATTTGATCATTTTCATCCTTGATTCCATTTAGAATGTACTATTATTTCAACCTTACCGTCTATTGCACCATTATTCTCTCTATAGCTTGGAAAAGCATGAGTGGGTGAGAAAGATTTTCATGGCTTCCTTCCTGTGGAACTTTTTCTAGGATGGGAGAGCTCATTCATGCTGCTTACTTCCCATAGACAAGATTATACCTCATAATACAAGCACGTCTTTCCAATAACATTGCAGCGCTCCTCTTAGAGTAAAAAAGGGAGATCCATGTATCATGTACCTATGTTTATTTTCTTACATGCTTTTATTGTACTTAATTGCTAAGTGCAAAAAAATTGTACTTAATTGCTTGAAAAAGGTACAAGTCTCCGTGGATTGGATAGTCTAGTTTTGTAGTTGTCATTTATACCTTTCTTTTTGCTCAAGATACCTTTTTCTGGAAATTCATGTTTTGTACATTAATTAAAACGGGTGAAACATAAGCTTAGAGGAGGAAGCTCCATGTGATTAACTGACATATGACATGCTAGCTTATTGCAGTAGTAAACATTTAAAATTCACACTTGTGTTTGTATGTACAAATTAAAGCCTCTGCATGTGCTTTATACACTCGAACAAGACAATTCACACGCAGCTACACCTCCTACTTCTTCCCCCCACAAGTAATAATATAACCCCCTTTTACCCTGAGCAAGCTCACGTTAGGACCTCTAAAGGGCAAGGGCACTAATCTTCCTCGCAGATTCACATACACAAAACAAAGAAGTAAACCTCAAAGCTTATGCTACGGAGCTGGGAGACAGGGAGCAAACAAGCACCCCACATGTTAGAACAGCCAACTCTAACTCTTCTGAATCTTGAATCTTTCATCTGTAACTACTCTATGTGAGCTTAACATTACATATAAAAAACACATCGAGTTATTAAACCATGCTACTGCCATGGATGGAAGCCGCAGGCGTGTCTGGGACATCGTAGACCTGACCGTCGTCGGTATGTTCCTCCACCAGCGGATGAAGGTCAGCAGTGGGGTTGTATTGCTGTACGACAAGGACCGAGGCGGTGGTCGAGAAGTCTGATGAGGCCAGGTAACCGCCGACCGGCCCGAGCTCCGGGCAGTCACTGCTTCCCTTCTCCACTAAATCAAGGGCGGTTGTGGGGCTCCTTCCGACAATGAAGAGGTTACACTTGTTCATTAACTTGAGAACACTGACTATCTCCTCTATGCTCCCCACGACCTTCTCCTCGAATGCAGTAGACTGATCCTTGCTAGCAACAATCTCCGAGAGGATGGCCTCATCGTCGGCATGGCTATAGCCTGTGATGGGGTCGGTGTTATTGCGTTGCCTCTGAGCTACTGCGGCAGCCTCGGAGGTGAGTGTGAATTTCATTATGCTGAGCATGATCCCTGGGTGCTCAGCCATGCGGAGACCCAAGGCCAGGGCTTCTCGGTCATCTCCGCCGCCGAAAAATGGGACAACGACCGTGTAGGAGACGTCACTGGCAGACACCTGCGTGGTCCCACCAAGGCCGCGGTCGACGATGATCCCGACAGAGCACGGAGAGGAGCGCAGCACTCTCTGATTTACTTGTTGGAAGGCATGACCTAGAGACTCCATGGTCCCATCAACCCGTTGGTGTTTGTGGAATGGAAGGATGATGATAGCAGCCCGCTTCTGATGGGCGCTCGTGCAGATATCCTCGTGGATGCTGCTAAGGTCTGAGATGGCGGTCATTGGTCGGACCGTGACTGCGCTGAGCTGTTGATAGGCCTCAAATGCGATGACCATCTGATCCTGGTCTCCTTGGACCTTGTTCCAGAACGGAAGCCCATTGCTTCGAACCTTGTGGACCATGGAGATGGCCGAGGGCCGCTCCGATAGCTCCATCAGGTGCATCGCGTAGACGCAGAGGCGGCCTCTTCTACGGGTGCCACGGGATGACTCTATCAGGTTGATCATGGTAGGGATGTTCCGGGTGCTGTGGAAACCCACGAGCATGCGAAGCTGAGTGTCGAGGTCCTTGCGCTGGACGGTCTTGTGCTTGTAGGGCACCCCCCTGCGAGCCGGTTTATAGACAGCCATGACGATCGGAGTTGTGATGAAGGTTGTAAAGAGAGCCATGAGAACTAGGACTGCAAACGATTGATCATTCAAAACCTGGAGGAAACCACGGACAGATTAGGCAATCATACTGAAGTAAAATGGGAAAAATGCACATTGGTCACCTTCTTGTCCTTGCCAATGTTGAGGACAATGAGCTCAACTAGCCCCTTGGTGTTCATAAGGAACCCTAGTGCAACTGCCTCTTTGACCTGAATCTTGCATAGCAATGAAACCGCGATCGTCCCAACGACCTTCCCGAAGCAGGCGTTGAAGATCACAAGAACCAGGAGGCCCCACGACTGCGCGCCTTTGATGGTGGCCACGTTGGTCTTGAGCCCGCTAGACACGAAGTAGAGCGGGAGGAAGAGGCCTGAGACTATGTCCTCAATCTTCTCGATGAGGACACCGGCAAAGGGCCCCTCCTTGGGGACGATGATCCCGACTACGAACGCCCCGAACAAGGCGTGGATTCCGATGGTGTCGGTGATGAACCCGCAAACGAGGACAAGGGAGAGGGTGATGCAGATGTATAGCTCTTTGACGGGCTCACCCTCGGGAGACCGGCTAGCCATGAGGCCAATGAGGGGCCGGAGGAGGAAGACCGCTGCGAGGACGAAGGCAACGCCACAGAGGAGGACCCAGAGGGAGACGAGGGGAGAGGTATTGGAGCCTGAGAGGGCAATCGCCAGGGCTAAGAGGATCCACGCGGCCACGTCGTTGACTGCCGCGGCCGACATGGCCATTCGGCCCACGTCTGTGGTGAGGAGCTTGAGCTCAGCCAGGATACGGGCCAGGACGGGGAAGGCGGTGATGGAGAGGGCCACGCCCATGAAGACGAGGAACGGGGCGTGACGAGCCCCCTTGTTGATCGTGTTCTGCAGGACCACCGATGTCCCGATCCCGAGGACAAAGGGCAAGGTTATCCCGGCTAAGGCTATCCCGAGGGCCTTCTTCCCGGTTCGACGGATTGCCCGTATGTCCAGCTCAAGACCGACCAGGAAGAGGAAGAAGAGAAGCCCTAGGTTGGCCAAGGTGTCCAGGACAGTCATGCTCTTCTTAGGGAACACTGTGGTCAGGAACTTCTCACTCCTCCCCAGTGCCGATGGTCCCAAAAGAATACCTCCCTTCCGAAATAAACAGGAAAGACACATGACAAATGATTCAGAATAGACATACCAAGAAGCAAATGAAACATAATCGACTCATGTCCCATCAAACAACAACTTCAACCATTCAAGAAGTCCTCCTTTGCCCAGACAATTATTTCAATGGTTTTTTAAACTGTTCATTTATATGGTTATATAAGGGATTGGATTTATGTTAAAAATTTTGCCCTATGATACAATGAATTTTTAGATTTAAATTGGTAATATTAAATAAAAGGGTGCAATTGTAATTTGAAATGGAACGAAGAACAATTTGAATTTAGAGTTACCCAACAAATTTATCGTAAATATTTCACTCAGTTAACAGTTTTGTCCTAATATTTTTCATCAAAGTGGTAAATTTGTCATCAATAAATTGGTCAAAAAGCCCATTTAAATTTTGAAAAAGAAAATGTCATGTGATTAGGTCAAACGGGCTTTAAATCAAATTTGTTGGTCAATAATAGAATATTAAGTCAGTTTTATGGATTAAAATATTATGCATAGAGTTGTCATGAAAGTGAGAAAAGAGATTGGTTCTAATGTAATTATTTTTCTAATAATTTTATTATTATTATATAAGATACTATCATGGTTAAAAAAAGTAGAAACCATAGATTAATATATAGATATAGTAATAAAAAAATTAAAAATTTATCATTAGAATAGTGTTGTGCACTCGTTTTTTATAAATTGGGAGTTGAATTATCATTTGCAACTATTAAGTAAATGATCTAAAATAGAGAAATTCATTTAATTTTATAAGAAAATAATCTACACCACTTAATTTATAAATTAATATGATATTTATTTATATATCTAGAATAATTTATTATAGTATTATTTATATAATAAGCACCCTCACATTAGCCCTCTACAAACTGACTCGTATATTTAATTATTAATGAAAAATACTTAATTTATCATTCCTAATTCACTTTTTCAATATTAAAATAATTATAATCGATTTATATAAAATTGAGGATACAAAATAATCCCAAATAAAAAAATTATAATTTTATAAAAATGTTCATACCACCCTTAATATTTTAAATGTATACGAGGTGACTAGTAACCATGTACTCATTTATGTATACAAAATTGTCGTGACACAGAGATTATGATGGCGAAGAAAAACTCACGATGATCTCTGCGATAACCCGGGGCTGCCTGAGCGGCCGGAGGAGGAACGCTAGGATCCTCGTGAACAGTACCACCAGGCATATCTGGAGGATAACCAGGGGGATGGCGTAATCGAGGGGACTGTCACCCTGAAACGACCCGTTCGAGGTCGCCTTCATGGGCGCCGGGCACGTTGTGCTATTCGTCACCATAGTGTATCACGACAAGCCTCTGCGCCGGCTGCAGCCACCTCCACTGTATCTGAAAGAGAGAGCGGAAGACAAGACAGGAGTTAACCAGTGTCGAATGTTACCTTCAGATTTGAAAACTGGGATCCTTCCGTTCGGATCTGACGGAAAAGGAACGATGAGATTTGTAGGACTTGTAGGGGCCGCGTTGTTACCTTCCGACGAAGCGCTAATCAGTTGGCGAAGAACATCAGCTTGAGGAAGGCGGCAAGTTCTGCTTCTGAGTTAATCAGTTGTCACCTGGTTCTGCAATGGAAGTCTGAAAGACTTTGAGTGAGGAAGGCGGTAGGCTTTGCCCTTTATATAGGCGGCTGATTTACTTATCTATATCCTTTTGATGTAAATCTCATCATCAATATATGATTTAAAACTATAATGAAAAAGGGTGTATTTATTCTTATACAAAAAAGAGTTTAAACTAATGAATTAACACTTTTTTTTAATTCATGCTTGTTGGTTCTATATTTTATAATTTAGTTCAAATATGTCCTCCCCAAAGCATTAAGTCATGGATGAAGGATTTAAAAAATCAAAATATTTAAATTAAATTATCAAAAACTAAAATTTAGGGTTCCATTTATTACGTTATATAGATGTAAAGATCAACACCATGTTAGTATTCTTGATATAAAAATGAAAATGCATCATCAGGTGATGGAGCGCTGACTTTTGGTAAATTAGCAAATAAATGTGGTACACATAGAGCCTATCCTTTGGCAAGCTTTAATTAGACGTTTTACAATTTATTATCATTAAATATTGATGGGCTGTCTCTTCCATTATTGTGGTAAAAGATGAACTAATGAGAAGACCAAATGACTTGAATGTTGATGGAAAAAGTAAACACATAAGCCAAAATTCAGCATTAAAATTTATTACTCCAATTGTGTATTGATAATTAGTAAAGATTGCACTATTTATTTTTAATATCGAATTCAACATAATTATTATGGTATCCTACCTAAAACTAAAAAATTAGCTCTATTATTTAGAAAAAAATATATAATTCGAGTAAATTATTTCAATTTGTTAAGAAGAATAATTCACTCTCATGGATTATTTTTGCACTATTTTATATACGGAACAAATAGATTAATTGGTGCAAGTGTACCAATAATTCCATATGGGTCAATTTTTCATCCATATTGCCTTAATGTCATAGTGAAATTATTGTGCCCTTATCAAACCGGGTCAATTTTTGTAGGCTTCGGCCTCGTCCATTCACTCCATAAACGGTACGAAATCCTAATGAATGCATTATAGCCCAGATCACTAGTAAACAGTACATGAGAGTGGGTTAATTCGCCATGAGATTTTATTACGAATTAATTGTAATATTTCAAATATTTTTTCCTATAAATCTTTTAGTTTTATTTTCACTAATCTATCCACTATGGTTTAACTCTCCTCGACCCATTAAATCAACTGGGTATGAACCCCGTGAACATCGACCAACATTGCAGTGTTGTACATTCTACACCTCAATTCCAATCTGGCGGCCTTTGACTTTGTTTCTTTCATATATTTTCAGATTTTTTTCTTGTCTGAAAATGTACTTAATATAATAAGAATTATATATGAATATGTGGACCGCACTCAACTATGGTTAAGACTCTATATTAAATATTATAATATTGCAATATGTATTACTCTCGTCTATATAATTGGGAATTATTGTCATTTTATATGAAAAATAGATATTGCACATGTATTTATCCAATAATATGAGGATAATACCTAGTAAAAATTAACGTCTTATTTGAATTAACTCTAAACTGTTAAAATTTTATTTGAATAAAATTAAAAATATTATCATTTTTTATTTGATCCAAAAAAATATGATAGTATTTGGGTCATTATTTAAATGTTATAATCTTATTTAAGTATAAACAATATTATATCTTCATTTGATAATTTACTAAAAAACTATAACCATATTTGAAATTGCAGCCTTATTTTTTCAATAAGTTATATAGTAACAAAAAGTTAATAGTACCATAAATCCATATGTTAAATGGTAAACTTATCGTAATATAAATATTTTAAAATATTATCCTAAAGATAAATATATTATATTTAGAATACTAAAAAAAGATTATTTAATAGTGTTAAAAATATAATATTATATTAGATGAAAAATATAAGTGTTATTTATATATAAAATTAGAATAAATATTATTTATTTAATAGTTTTTATGGCATAAAATAAAATTTTAATAATGATAAATCCGTAAACTTCAAAAAGATACGGGAGAAACTTTCCCATCACTCAAGCTAGCTAGCCGTACTGCTGGTCCAGCTATATATTATTCTGTAAAATAGCTTATTATTTAGCTATGAATCATGATCATTTTTATTTGCCCAGAACAACTCTGACTATTTTTATGATTTTATAAACGAAATTTAATATTTAACTAAAATAATCACGGACCATTCATTTTAAATTACCATATTTATTATAAATACGTATTATAATTCATAAATATATTTATTTTCATAAAATATGATTTGTATATATACATAAATTATTCAAATATATGATTATATATATTCATAATTTGTTTAAATAATTTTATAAAAATTAATATATAAATATGTATTATGAATAAGTTAATTAAAATAATTATTTTGTACATATGGTTCTTGTGTTTATAATAATTCAAGAATTATTTTACTAACATAAAATTATGGAAAATAGCTAATTTTAACATTAAATTTTGAAAATTTTCTAAATTTATCGTCAATTTTAATTTTTACATGAGCTCACAAAAATTTTACTTATATTTATATAGAATATGTTTTATAATTTTTGTTAAATTTATTAGCACCGTTAAATAAAATAAAATAAAATAAAATCAACCCAATCCAATTTAATTGAATTTAGATTAAAAGTTTTATTATTGGATAAGTACGCAGGATAAATCTATTAAAAAGTATAGTCATTATAATAGAATAGATAGTGTGTACGGCACTAAGGTTGGGTACGTGTTTTAGATTTAAAATAGATTCAGATCATAAGTTTGTGGATGGCAAAAGAATCTGCCACTAAAATATGATTTAATGAATTTGACGTGATTAATTTTTGGGTACGAGGTGAGGGAGGAACTTTTTGCCTCTAAGTTTGACTTTTTCATGGTAGAATCGGATGTCATTACCTGACATGATTACGAAAAGTCAGAACACAAGATAAATGCATCACCAAGTGAATCCTATGGGATTTATTAACTGAAAATAGCTATGCAATTTAAATATCATAAGTTAGATTAGTCGGTAATTATTATAATTTTTAAGTATTAGTAATTCAATAAGAAAAAAAAGTTGAACTTCACACTCTCCACCAATTGTTATCCACCACGTATTACAATACCGGACGGCGTCTATGTAAACAATTTTTAATTGTATAATTGAGTTATTCAATTTTCCATCACCTTACCACTACACGATTTTTATTTTCAGATGTGTATGCTAAATCAACCCTTTAAGATGAATTATATATATATATATATATATATAGTGTTTGAGCTGTGTTGGCCTTTCAGATGCGCAGGATACCCCTGTGGCATTTTTACATATCAAATTAATTCCCAATTGCCCATAAACCTAAAATGATACATTGAGAGGTATGGAGCAAGGGATACTCATAGGAGAAAGATATGTACATTGTCCATAAATCTTTAATTTTAATATATAATATAATATAATGATACATCGTTTCACTAACAACCACATTATTTCAAATTCAATTCATGCCACAAAATATTTCATATACTCATTAATCTCCCTCAAGTTATTCATAGTTGAATTTCATGCCCTAGAATGGATTTCCAGACTCGTTGCTGGATTGCCTGCCCGTTGATTGACTCACAAATGTTTACTTGATAAAATGGATATCAAGTAATGGCATTCATGAGCACGTCAATGATGCACATGTTGTAGGTGTTGACGTGTCCTCGAATATCTTCTCAGGACAGTTGCTGATATTTTACATATCATGGAATGGACAAGTGGTCAAATTAGGGTTAATAAATAACAAAATACAGATCATTCTTATGTGCGTGTGCCATTTTGGGATTGAGTAAAACAAAGAAACAAGTCAATAAAGCCTTATCCTAAGGGAACAAAATATGTCGATTAAAAAAAGAGGGAAATAATGTAATGTTTCGTGTGAGAGAGGATGAAAAGTTCAAATATGAGAAATGGGTGGAACTTGGTTATATATTGCCATTTATCAAGTAAGAAATTATAAATTATTATTTTTTATCATATTATTTTTCTATTGTTCTATGATTTTATATTTTATTTAAAGAGCAAATCAACTATTTATTCCTTAATTAAGATAATTTGCATATTTTACATCAATTTAATCACTCTTTAGGATTGTACACATTAATATAAATTTTCTCATTTTTTTAATCACTTTTATCTTATTTACATCAATTTCATCCTTTATTACATTAATTTAGTCGGTCTTTACTTCAATTGAATCGTCATCCTCTAACCTTTTACTTCAAAATTCTTTTGTTTACGTCAATTTAGTATTTTGTCAATTACATTAAAAATCTACGCTTTAAATTTTCAAGTTAGGATTTCGCTATATTATAAATAAATTAATAAAATTTTTCTAACATATTTCCAAATACTCTCATATTAACTATTACATTGTGAAAATTCTTTTAACAACGGCTCACTCATTTTAGTACTATAATAAATGTTACATTCATTATAAGCAGTAAAATAAGGGAAAATAGTTTATTATATTATATTTTTTAAAATATGTTATAATATATAATAATTTAAATAAACTTGTAAAGGTAAATTACTTACCATTTTAGTAATTAAAATAATATGTGAATAAGTGAGTATATAACTCAGTTAATAGTATTTACGAAACAAATGAAATTTTGGTATATTTTGGAGTATGAGACAAATTATGTGCACTAAACTACTATACGATTTTATTTCATACTCTAAAATAATTTCATTTACTTAGTAAATCAATAGTTATGATAAATTAGTTTAAAATAAGTTGCGGCTTGTTTAATAAATAAAATTTTTTCTCGTAGTTTTTGAATAGATTTCTTACTTATGTATCACAAGCAAAATACATTCCTTTCTACTTTAAAAAACTTTCAAAATTTATAAATATTCACGTAGTTTTGTATTTCACAAGACAAAATATGTTTCTTTTTATTCATAAGAACTTTTTATTTTTTAAGCAAAAAAGAGTTTATATAACCTGATAAACAAGATATAACTCGTTTGATCTTTTTAGAAAAGAATTCTTATGTAAGTTTACTACTTGTTCCCACGATCTCAAGGTAGGTATCTTCCATTTGAATGAATTTTCATAATTTATTTATTGTAGACCTACCACAGTTTATATCATACAAACACACAAACACCCTTTCTTAGTAAATGAATCAAACAGTCGCAAAAGAGATTATGAGAGTTTACAACCTCGATATGTTCCACTAGTGACTTGTAGCGTCTTTACTACCTCTCCCCCTTCTTCCCAGGTTTCAATACACACGAAGCTTCCTGACATACTATGTCACGCCTTGACCCGATTTGGTCGGAAACTCATGAACAACCCGCCACTCCATATGGCCCAAAAGAGTAGCCCTTTTTGAGACCGGGGGAGTTAGGCATACTTCTTACCATGGTTCCCTAGAATGACACTATCAAAATTGTTAGATCAAAATTATAGTTAATGGAGTACCTAGATTGGAGCGTCCGACTGTCTGGTTCTAGCTAGGCCTCCCTTCTTGAAAAATGGAAAAGGGGACGGGTGAGCCTTTCAACTCAGTGAGCGAGCATCTGTTTGGATTTTTTTTAGTTCATTATTTCCATATTATTGCTCTTACTTATCTCATCATTTTCATCATGAGATGTTCCATCCACAAAAATTGGTTTGACACATAACACACGCCCATTTATCAACAAAATGGATCATACGGTTGCAGAACAATCTCCGATTATTCCACTTGTGGACCGGGGTACCTTTACCGTCCACCTTACTAGCCCAACGAGTTTGACCACCCGATTGTGACTCAGTAGCTACTAACCCAATGAGTTCGATGATCTGACTTTGGCTTATTAGCTAAATTTCACAATAAAATGGTTATGATAATCTTTTAAGCATATCAGCTTAAATTTGTCTACGAGCTGAAACCCGTTCTCATTGGCCTTGGGTCCACTTGACCAATCTAGCTCTATCTTGGCATGATCCATGCCCATATCAGAAATGTCTCCCAAAACATTTAAGCTAGATCACACAGTTAGGGGAGATCGTTTCCAAAAAATGGTTTTCAATTTAAAACAGAGCATTCATCGGTCCAACCGTACGTGATGCCAAAAACCCACTCACTCGGGGTGTCTTAACTTGCTTCCGGCTGAATCTCAGTCGGCCACGCATTCCTTTCACGATTCCTTGGACTGTTCGTCCTACACGGCCCCGAGTACATACATTAGTATAATTTGGCACGAAGGACCTCACACTTGCATGTATTGGCAATTCGTCCCTTTATTATGTCCTAACTGCAAGTAGGTCCCTAAAGTTCAAGTTTTGCCTTTAGATTCCTAATGTCCACTGTATCTTCGATTAGGTCCCTAAGGTTTTTAATTTCCATTTTGGGTCCTTAATTCCATTTTATTTTCAATCAAGTCCTCTATTTTCCATTAATTGCAATCCAGCCCCAATTTTCCCAAAAATCCTCAATTTTACCCAATTTCCTACATTCTTTGCATTTTGATCCCCAAATCTTTGTTCCATCAAATTGATCGCCTAAACTTGGCTAATTGTCCCCTATCATGCTACTAATCGCTCCCCCTTCTCTACATGGGAATTTAGGCCTTTGAATCACTTCATTTGGCGATGATTTAATATCAAACGGAGCCTCGTTAGAAAAAGTTCTTAGAGAGAGAAAGCTCGGTTTCCTTGCCTGTGAGGGGGCGGCGGTTGGAGCTCTCAATGTGAGCGGCTAGTGCTCTCTAAGGGGGTCCTTCTAGGATCCAAGTGCGGGTCAATTGACTGTCTAAGCACATCGCATTTGATGAGAGAAGTTTGGGTGCTCTAGCTTATGCAACTTCAAAATTCCGGTGACATAGGGCAAAATGAGCTTACCTCGAAGGTGGTAGGGAGTCAGAAATCGGTTAAGGAGTGTCGAGGAGGGGTTAGTCTGGCCACAAGAGATCAGGGGCGACTGGAGGAAAGCTCGGAGTATTTCAGCCTCCTCACGACCAGTGGAGCAGTAGTACTATTTGAGTTCGTCAGAGCTCCAGTAGTGGTCCTCAGGTCGAGCTGAGTTGTTGTCGGGTGGAGAACTTCCTCCCGGTTCCAACTACATTGATGAGAGCTTCGGAGGTTGAGGAAAGACCCGATGTTGGAGCTCTAGTTTTCACCTCGTCGAAAAACTGATTACTTCTCCTTTTTTGCTCACTGGTGGAACGAGGATGGCGAGAGGAGGAGTACTCTTTATATAGGGAGCTCCCAGTGAATCATTTGCCCAAGACTTGGCCCCTAACTTGGCCGTCGACAGTCATATCAGAGCATTTTCTAGGTCACTAGACACTACCCCTCTCTCCCTTATTCCTTTCTATCAGCTATTCTAAGGAGTAAGATGACATTGTGCCACGCGTGCGAGCTTCGCACGTGTGGGCTTGCCACATGGTGTGTCGTGATTGGTTGGCTTTGCTGACGTAGCATCCTACTCAATACCTAGTCAGTCTTTGACTCGCTTACTGGATACGTGGTGGCCTCCCATTGGTCGCTCGTTCCAAAGTGGCTGCTGACCGTATCTTTATTGACCGTTGACCATGACACATGGCATCCTCTGATTGACCCATTTAAATACGTCAGATTTTCCCTGCACAATGCCACTGTCATGTGTCATCCTCTGATTGGTCGAGGCTATCTAGCGTGGCTCTGCCACGTATCGACCTGTCGACTATTTCTCAGATATCCCAGTCTAATGCTGACGTGGTACCTTTGCCACATGTCCGCTTCCCATTAGTTGGCTCGACTAATTGGGCTTCTCCAACATTGACCATTAACTGGGGATACGTGTCACTCCTCGATTGGTCAATGCTTCAAGGTGCCCATTGGATATTGACTGGGTACGATTCGCCATGCGTCGCACACTGATTGGTTGCACCTGCTGAATGGGCGCTTGTATGTCCCTTCCAACAAGTTATAGTCGTTCCTTTCGTTTAAATTCTGTTTGACACCTTCTTAGCCCATGAAGATATTTGGGATGTCCTCTTGTCAATTATGGCTCAAGTGGTTCTTGCTTGTTTGTTTCTTATCAACTTACTTCTTGATCCCTTTTTCCATATATGATTTTCCTGAATATATTTACACTTATCTCTAGGCATAATCATGTTATTCTTATAATGATTATCGTCAAACTTTCCCTTATGGCATGTCTAACCGGGTTGTCCTCCCTTAAGGTTTTCCATGTTTTGAATTACTTGCACTTTTGGTTTTTTGTATTTGTATGTGACCATTTCACAATTATCATTTTTTAGTTATTTCCATGCAAGTCATTTCTCACCATAGGAACTTTTACACCCCTAGGGCCTTATGGTAGTGTCCTATACTTGCTCCAATCTTCTTTTTGAGTTATTGAGAGATTCTTATCTTAGCCAAATGTTACTAGTTTTTCTTTTGATTTCTCAGTCTAGGTATCTTCCACTTTAGGAAATATCCCCTTGTCCTTGAGGGTTTACTTTTGGTTCATTTCAACACTTTATCAGAGTACTCTTTGGGTATCATATATTTTCTTGGGTTTTCGTCCCAATTTTCTTGAGTCTCTTCCTTTATACTCATGAACCAAATTTGTTATGGTTTGTCTAATGTGATGTCATTTATGCGACTAAGTTCCCAGGTTTTTCAATGCATATTCCTTACATCCTTTATTGAGTTTTGTCTCTTTATTTTTTGAGACATCATTTCTATGCATTAAGTCAGTTGCCCACCACATGACAAAATTTCCTTTGGGGTTCATTAGGTGTATATCCTTTTACTTTCTATAAGGATTTCGATTTTATTTGTATCTCATTCACGTAATTGTTATTAGGATAAGGGTTTTTATGTTTTCTTCCTCTTGAGTTTTAATCCCTTCTCGTATTTATTTCCTTATGCTCACAAGCCAATCCTTGTGTATGGTTTTGGGCTTGTCACTTTGTCATTCCCTTTACTCCTTCAATTTCAATTCTTAATGCTTCATTTACTAGGTTCGGATCTCATATGTTTTCCACAACATCATTGTGTATCATTGGTGGGCCATGCAAGTTGTTCATTACTTGCAATAAAATTCCTTGTGTGTGTTTCATTAAATGCATAGTTTCTTTGCTTCATGTAAAGGCATTGTTCATTTTAGGTGTTCCATGTGCAAGGGTTTGGGGTTTTCTTCTATCTCATTCGGCCTCCTTATCGAGAGTTATTCATAAGGTTATCAAATATTTCAAATTTTATAGTTTTGGGTTAATCCTTTCCTAAGGATGGTTTTTCAATTTCTCCATAAAATCTTTGTACTACTTTCTTAGTACCATTCGTGTTATGTATTTTATTATTGTGGAGACTTTCCACTTTTGGTTTCCTGACACTCCTGAGTCGGTATTCAATTACGACCTACTCCTCAATGTTAGATCTATCCTAGGGTCATAAACCTAGGTCTTAATTCAATAAGGGAGTTTCTTTTTAAAATTTGTATTTCTGGTTGAAGGTTTAGGGTATTGTGTTCTTTCGATTATATATAAGCCTTATATAGTTCTTTCCTTGTACTTTATTTTTCAAAAATATTTTCACTTTTCAAAATCTCATTTTTCGAAACCATGGACACTTATGCCACTTAAGTTGTCACACCTCGATTTGGTTCACTGGTCGAACCTATAGACAACTGCCACATTTTTCCGATTTTACAACAATGAGTATCTCATCATTGTAAACCCGACATGACTTAAGGCTATTAATAAGAAAACATATTGGTATATCTTTGCAGATAGTCCATTCAAAATAGGAAAACAAGTTTAATAAAAGACATCAGGACTAAATACTAATGAGAGGGATACCTTCGTTTATTTTGGCTTTTTAGTACAGTTGTATTTCCCTTCATGCTCAAGTTATCTAAAAGGGAGAATTGGATGGGGTGAGCTTTATAGCCCAATGCTTAAAACAGGGTATATTTTCAAACACAATTATAGGGTTTATTTTATGGCAATTGAGGTTGTCATATATGGGGTTTGTATTTAGGAACCATTTACACATATCTACTCCATCAACTACGCGGTGTTTGCTGATTGGTCGTGCCTACCAATGTAGTGCTAACCTAGCAAATCAGATCACTCACCAGTTTTATTATGTTGACTCGTTCGGACTGTTGTCCGATTCAATCGAACCATATTCTAGTGACTCGAAATCTTTTTTCAATTGGTTCATATCCAATTCGACCGTTCTCTAATTTTTAAAACTTTTCAAATTCATATAAATTCATTTTTTACATAGTGGTGACCTCAATTTACAATTTCCCCTTTTTACCCAAAATTTTTTTTTGAACAAGTTCTCCTTGGTTTGGTATGGTTCAATCTGGATTAATTTTGATTCACCATGGTTCAGTCCAGTTTTCACTTCCAACTTCCAATTGGATAAATTTCCTTTGAATCTTATTGAATTTTATCTCACTTGGATCACTTCCAATACATGTTGGTTACTTTTGTAATCTCAATTCAAACCGACCTTCGATTTTTATTTAATTTTTTGTTCCATTTTTCAGTTGATTTCCTTTTATCATAAGTGTCATGTCGATCACCTTATTGTTCAACAAATGGTATATACCAAGCACACAAATTAAATTCCATAGTAAATTCACTGGTCGAGGCTCGACTTACTAACTAGTCGAATCCACTACATATATTTCTTACAACAATTCACATATGACCGTAAGTTTCATATAATATTTACATGGATTAAATATTTTTTGCCTTTCAAAAGAGTACATTAGGTTAGTACCCTTCTTTTTAAAAATGTGGGTCATAGCATTTCCCTTATAAATAATCGAGCATTAACCCATTTCATAAATTTTAGATCATATCCCAATTCATAAACATTTAGTTGTAGGCATTTTCATAAGTCTTTTTTTTCATAAATATTGAGTTGTAATACATTTCATAAAAATTGAGTATTTACCCATTTCATAAATATTAGGCCTTAACCCCTTCATAAATATTGGGTTGTAAGTCTCATTCATAATTATTGGGTTGTAAATCTCCTTCATAATTGTTAAGTATTAATCCCTTTTTCAAATATTGTGTTATAGATCATTTTCATAAATATTGAACCTTAACCTATTTCATAAATATTAGGGCTTACTCCTTTCAAAAACCTTGAATTGTAGCCCATTTCATAAATATTAAATTTTACTTGTTTTATAAACCTTAGGTTTTAGCACTTTTATAGGTGTTTTAAAAGTTTTATTCACACTTTGTCTTTTCCAAGCTATCATATCTCATACCTACTTTTCAATATCACACTTTGTCTTTCTATATTTTTTTCAATTTATTTTTTAAAATATTTCCAAGGCATATATGGGCATTTTATAAAGCTGTAATTATTGACTTCTTCACCGGTGTAATTGGACTCGATGTTAAAAATCTTACTCATATGTTATTCACAACTTATTCATCCCAAAGATGTTCTAATTTTCGTTATATGCTTGTATGATCATTTAATATACATATATGTTCCTACAAATAATATATACATTATTATAATATCCACAATAATTTAGAATTGGTTTATATCGATAAATCTTATATCACCATATAATTTTCTTTAACTATAATTTCGTCTTTAAGGCACGTTTCACTCGATTTACGAATTGGTAAACCTGATTAAACTACCATTTGTTTAATCTTATCCAATTTATGAAAATTTTTTAAAACTTATCAAAATAACTCGTAGATTTTTATTATTCAAAAATAACATCAAGACCCTTATATTTAAAAAATTATCATTTTCCCTCCTACTTGAAAATTTATCATTTTTGTACATTACTTGTAAAAATGATCATTTTGCCTCCTTACTTACAAAATTATCATTGTGCCACTTATAGAATTATAAAATTATTCCTCTAGAAATAATCAATTTGTCCTTCTATGTAAAATACCCATTTTACCATTTATTTACAAAAAAATAATAATTTTACCCATTTATGCAAAAATAATCATTTTATCATCAATTTACCTAAAATAACAATTTTGTTTATATTTATATAAAAATGACAACTTTACCAATACACTTCTAAAAATCACATATGACATATCTATTTTTTTTAAAAATCTCCTCATAGCCCGTTAGAGTTCTCTTATGTATTAATTCTACAAGTTTTCTCATTTTTGTAAAAAACCCCAACATTTTTAAAATTTTCACTTTATTCCACAAACTTTAAAAATCACTCCAACCAACTTTAAATTTCACAAACTCTCCTAAACACTTTCATTAATCTCATTAGGGCTTGTGAGAGTAGTTAGGGGTCATATTCTGGCCAAATTTTCTCGAATGTGATCATTTTCCAAAAATGATAAAAACTATGCTACCGGAGGTGTGGCTGAAAATACTTACTAGAGACAAAGCGATCGACGATCAGAGTGGATGCCAAAAATGAAGTCAAGGTTTGGGTGAGTCAATTTATGAACGTCGGGTTTTACCAACTGTTTTATAAAATATCATAATTTTGTCAATTTATAAGCCTTGAATCTCAACTCATTATTTTCATAAATGTATAAAATGTATCCAATGTTTTGTAAACCATCGAGTCTAAACTCGTCATTCAAAATTTATCGAGTTTGAGTTTATCTTTCATAAAATATTATATCTTAACCCATTATTTTTTAAATATGAGTTGTAGTTATTTTTTTGTGAATATCAGATCATAGCTAATTCTTTCTTAAGCATGTCATATTGGGCTTGAACTCTTTCTTAATCAATCAATTATAGCCATTTTTTCTTAAGTGTGGGGGCATCATCCATCTTTCTTAAAAATTTAATGCTAACCTTATTTTTTAAACATTAGGTCCTAATTATTCTTTCTTAAATGATGGAAAATAGTTCTTATTTCTTAAATTTAGGTTGTATTCTTTTTTTTAACGGTAAACCTTATCCCTAATTCTTAAATGTTGTCTTGTAACTCTATTTCTTAGATGTTGGTCCTTACATCTCTTTCTTAGATGATATTCCTTACATTTATTTCTTAAATACTGAAACGTTGGACCTTATATCTATTTTTTAAATATTAGATTGTAGTTTTTTAAACGTTTGAGTTTAAACTTATCTTTTATAAATGTTTAAGTTATATCTCGCTTTTAAGTGGATTTCCTGTATATTATTTTTATAGTATATATATAATTTATAAAACTGATAAGTATCAACTTCACTAGTGTAATAATACGCGAACTTAAAAATCTTACTTAACTCGACTTGGTTTTATCTGTATTTGCTCGGTTCACGTCTCGATTTGTACAATTATAATCCTTCAATCGACAAATATTATATCTATCTACTTTTGTCTTACTCGAGTATTTTACGTCGGTTGTATTTACTTTTCTTGTATTATTTCTTAATTTTTCTCATACAATTTTTTCTTTACGGCACCATTTACTCGATTAAACCATTGTCGAATCCTAATTTATTACTCGGTTGATATATTACTTAAATTTATAAAGTTATCCAAAACTTTATATTATTTATAATTATGCCCTTCATATTTTAAATATTTCATTTAAATCCTTAAGTTTTTTCTTTTTTATATTTTCACCTCAAATATATTTAAACATTTCTTTTAATTTCCTTTATTTCATTTAGGTACTTCTAACTTTTAATTTCCTAAAACCTTGAGCTTATAACTTCAAAATTGTTCCTAACATTATTTTAATTGATTTACCATATTCATACGGTGAGATTGAGTGTTTACATAATTAATTTGCTTCATTTTTAGTTTATATTTAAACTTTACTAAAAAATAGAGTATTAAATAAAAAGTGATCGAAAACTAATAATAGCATAGTCGAAATAAGAAAATAGCTTGTTTCCATCGGATTCCTATAATGAAGTGGTGGCACAATTGGTCCTGGAAGATTAATAATCACCCATCAAAATTCAATTAAAACTAAATGAAATTCATACTTCAGACAATCAAGGATAGAATGGCCTTACAAAGGGTACCTAAAATTTATGAAAATGTTTAGTCACATTTAGGAGGTCCTAATAGAGCTTGTTCAAGAGTTTTTGGTGGTTAGAAAAGGTGTCGGACATGAGTATTCTGATTTCGACACTTTGGGTAATGGTATTTTTTTATCACATCAACACTCTTCCCGTGTGCCAGTAGCAAGATCATGGTCATGTATATGATATTCATAGGATTTTATAGAGCACGATAACAGCTACTCTCATTTCCAAAAATTACATAATTGGAGCTCCCGTAATCAAATTACCGGAAAATGGAGTTGATTGAATTAAGGGATGATTTTTAGTTTGGAGAAGAAGAGAGTAGGGTTGTATTTTTATATGAGCTTGGGGAGGTATATGGGCCGAAATTTTATAACCCTAAAATATCATCTAATCTAAGAGATGTATAGTCTTTGCTAAGGAAGATCGTGTGTGGCCGGTCACCACGCATCCACGTGGCCACATGGGTGTTCGCACATATTATTGGTTCGTTTGAATTATTTTTTGGTAATTCCATCGATTTTTTAGTTTATTTTCAAGTATCTCCAAAAATTCTTAATGTAAGTGGATAGATCCACGTGGCCTCCCTATACCCTGTCGTATGATTGGTTTGGTCGACAACAAGAATTGCTCTGACCAAGCTCAATCACCAAGTTCAATCAGGAAAGTCAACCCATCTTATAGTAAATCAGGTCAACACTAGAAACTCAACGAAAGTGGCACATCGGCTGACGAGATTAGTGGGGTTGAAAAGCTGACACTCCCAATAGTCTGCAACCACTTAAACCGACTCAATTGGTGGTTTATAGCTTCTATAATTTATGCTTTTATTCAAATGGGTCTCTTTGCTCACGATATAATAATTCCAAGATTTTTCTCAGCTCACGAGTGTCATTGAGGCCATCGGAAGTGGCCCCGAAATAGGTGCTCTATTTATGTTCGTCGGAGATTGATTACTTTACGATCTTGCTAGTGCTGATATATAAAGAGTTGGAGGTCGATATGGATGGTGATGGAAAGTTGGGGTCCTCAGGTTTCTAGGGATACCAAGAACATTGTCGGAGGTGGTCGGTTGGTGAAGTTAAGGTTTCTGGTAGTGAGGTAGCCAGAGTTAGGAGTAGAAAGTGGTTGGAAGAGAATTCTAAGTTTTTGTCGGTGAGGTAGTTGCCCTAATTTATATGGATGTGTTCGACACTATAACGAACTAGTTTTTGATAAATTTCTCGACTGATTTAGCGGTTTTTGGCTCGGTTCACCCTCTTCTCAGATGATTATTGAGAAAATAAAAATACCTAAAACTTCTATATTCAATTTTCTATTGAATGGTATAAAGAACCACCATATTTGGATTTGTTTCATTCCCTTAAAAATTTGAGGAGTTTTGTGACTCCACCCGACTTGAATCCGATTCGAATTGACTTTCTTCCGGTCTTTCTCTCATTCCTTGATTCTAGGTCCCACAATCCTCCTAATGGTTTCTCCTAACCATAGTTCATCTCTCATGACCTCTCATTGACTTCTTTTTTCATTCTGGTTCAATCTACTTCTTAATTACCAATCGGTTCCCAATTTAATTCCACTTCTTGGTTTGATCAAACCTGACTATGAAGTCAGAATTTTCCTTGGTTTTACAATCCATGTATCTCCCCACACATTCATATGTCCGCCATCTCTAATATGCCATACTAGACTTCTTTCAATCTCTCTTTGCCATCATGGAGACCCCTCCAAAGCCAACATGTCATGCCTCGACCTGATTCATCGGTCGGCAGTCCCGTGGAACTCGCGCAATCCCCTCGATGTTACAATGGTGATATCATAAATCAAAGTAAAACTTATGGGACTTAAGCTTTGAATAGAAAATACATCTTTGTTTTCCAGCGAAAATTTGAAACTTTCCTTTAAAGCATGGTGCCCAAAAATAGTTTAATAATAATCTGAGAATACAATAGTTGATAAGCAGTAAATTAAAACTTTCGTAATAGGGAAGATGGCTATCTTAGACGACAATGATCTAGGAAGATCCTTCCACTTCCGTCTCTACCTTACTAAGCTTTCTCCTGCAATAGTTTGGGGGAGGGGTGAGCTCACAACTCAGTGAGTGAGACATTGACGTTGGGCCATAACATGACATACGACGCAGATCTTTCCTATAAACCACCTATTATGATTTTCTATTCTATTACTCGTATTAATCCTTCTGAGTCTCGTGGTTTACTTCGTCTCTAGATACATCGGTCTCGGGCCATCTGACTCATAGTCTATGCTATGGTCAAGTTATCCTCGGTTTTCCCATTTGGTTTTACACGTATATATGTTTATATGCAAACATCGAGACTTAGTCCTGCACACACAAGCATGGCATATGCTTGGGTGACACTTCCGGGCTATTCATAGCCCGTGCCTCGATCTAGCTACTAGGCCCCAAATAGTAGGCTACTCAAGTCCCTAGCAAACATCTGGAACTCACGTCCCGCACACAATGCACGACTTATACTTGGGTGGCACTTTTGGGCTACTCACAGCCTGCACCTTGACCCGATTACTTAGGCCCTAAATAGAAAAATAATATACCTAGAGTGTACAAATATTTGTGAGATACCAAACTGGTAAACTAGAGTGAGTGAGTCGCACTCACACCACAACCTCAGAACTGAATGTCTCAGCATGAATGTCTCAGCATGTTCATGGACGCCTCACGACCCCTCAGCCACACACAATAACAAAGCAAACACATACAATCGTGGGCTACTCATACCCTAACATATCACCCATCTGGAATGTATCATCTTGTGGACGATACTAAACTAGGAACTGGAGTATGAGAGTCGTAAGGGGACTCTCACCACCACACTCACAATTGGTTGTCTCAGCACCCTAGGGCTACTTAGGACCCCAAACAATATAAGACATAATGCTACTATTGGCCCTCTTTTTTACTTTCATAAATCATATGTGGATATCGAGTATGTTTCATTGTCCATCCATATACCCTGACTGTCCCCTCCTACCACACACTCGAGTATGCGTATACCCCAGCTGTCCCCTCCTACCACGCACTCGAGTATGCGTATACCCCGGCTGTCCCCTCCTACCACGCACTCGAGTATGCGTATACCCCGGCTGTCCCCTCCTACCACGCACTCGAGTATGCGTATACCCCGGCTGTCCCCTCCTACCACGCACTCGAGTATGCGTATACCCCGGCTGTCCCCTCCTACCACGCACTCGAGTATGCGTATACCCCGGCTGTCCCCTCCTACCACGCACTCGAGTATGCGTATACCCCGGCTGTCCCCTCCTACCACGCACTCGAGTATGCGTATACCCCGGCTGTCCCCTCCTACCACGCACTCGAGTATGCGTATACCCCGGCTGTCCCCTCCTACCACGCACTCGAGTATACGTATACCCCGGATGTCCCCTGCTACCACGCACTCGAGTATACGTATACCCCGGTTGTCCCCTGCTACCATGCACGGGAGTATACGTATACCCCGGTTGTCCCATGCTACCATGCACGGGAGTATACGTATACCCCGGTTGTCCCATGCTACCATGCACGAGAGTATACATGGAACCCAGACGATCTACAAACATCACATATACACTCCTTACACCATTTCTAGTCTTACCCTAGAAGTCGCTACTACCCCTTCAGGCGTGCTCATGACGCCCGTATTCACAATCACTGGTATATATATCGATACAACAATAAAGCATGCAACATAATAGCATGGTGCATACACACACATGTGATTCTCAAGAGTTTGGTTTGTCACTAGACCATCTCACCTTGTCACATGGTCGACCATCCAACCCTAGACTTAGGTCTCACGACATGTTTCATGTTTGATCACTAATTCATCATATAACACATATTTGGGAGCCCCAAAATTCATTGGCCATCTCCTAAAATCACACAAAATCCTTAGGCCACACAATTACCCTAGTTTCTTAGAAATTGTTCCACATCACATGCCTCGATCTTCTAACTTACTCTTGTTTAGCTTCTCAAATCATGTTCGTTTTAGTGGGCATGGACTTATTCATTTTGCATGACTTATATGAGTTCTAAGGTCACCTTTCTACTTAGAATCACACAATCACACAAGCATCTTAATTAATTACCCCGGTCGGTCCAATAGAACTCGTCATCAAACCCACTCATTGGGACTTATTCATCCTGACCGTTATTTCCTCTATCTCAGATTGTACAATCCTCGTGTAATCCATTACAGGATTCATTCTGCATGAATCAAATTGCACAACTATGTCAGTTTAGATGTCTACTAAATACTTATAATTGTTATCTCTTAATTTTCCACAAACTACGTTTTTCCCCTCGAGCTGGATTCTCTCAACTAAGTGTCGATGACCCTTCATAATTACTAACCCCACCTATTATTTCCTCCAAAAATTAAGGTTAGACCACAAAAGATATTAAATACTCCATGTTTCAATTTTAAGTAGAGTCTAAGATTGGGGCCATTAAATTTCGGTGTTAGTACCCTCACTCACTCGGGTTTAAGCTCACCCCCTTTCTAACCCTTTTTTCAGGTGGTTCTTGAAGAGAAGAGGAGTATGTGTGTAGAAGACCCTACATACAGAAGTAAACTAAGGTGAGATTCTTAAAGATAATCTAAGGAGATCCAATGTAGTTACTGATTCATGAAAGATTTTTGAATGACTACAAATATTTTCAAGTCGTTTTGAAATATTTAAATTCAAAGTGAATTTTGGAATTTTTTTATGGTTAAGAGTTTTTTGCCCTATCGATTCTACTATAGTATAGCGCCCACTACTATAATGTTGATAGGAAATGACAGTTATTATGGGATCTAAGCCCGAGTAATCTGGTCAGGGCGTGACAATTACACAAATGACTTACCCATTAGAAAATCATGGATTTAATAAAAAAGAATGTTTTTTAAAATATTTTTTTATGAAGTAATGAAGTTTGATTTTGAAAATTAAAAGACCTTTGCATTCGTATTTTGAGTAAAGACCAAATTAGGAACATGAATACTCGATGTTAGTCCACTTACACACTGAGCATAAGATCATTCCCCTCAACTCCACTTTCAAAAAAACTTGAGGATAATGAAAAGAAAATGCTTGGTGAAATAGTTATCGATGAATTTGCGAGGTATAAACCCTTGATATATCTCGGGGTGATCCATTCAATTATTTAGTTATTTTCCTAGTATATGTTTGAATTGCTTACAAATGATTATAATTCCTCTATGAAAGTACAAATTTTGAAAAGAAACTTATATATATTTTTTTATATTTTAAATCTTATATTCTATCGATCATACAATGATGTGTTATCCATTATTGTAGCATCAAAAGAGTGTGGCGAGTGGTTTGCAAGTGGACTCATGACTCGAGTCGAGCTGTGATAGAGAGGGTTGAGTATTGCCTCTTCAAAATACCTGTGTAAATTCAACTATGCTCTAACTATTTCACTTCTCACAAATGTCTATCATGGATCCACAATCCACTAATGTTACTTTAGAAAATTCACCTAAAACAAAGTTATGCTTTGTTTCTCTGTGATAGGCTAGAGAGAATAATGACACCAGAATCAACGTCAGAATGGTATGGAGTCGAATGTTTCATTCTAAGGTGAGATCATTCTCCTTGTGCAAGTATACTTTGTTTCTTTATCGAAAGTTCAAAATTGTAAGCTATATGTCAGGGAAACAAAATGTTTGGATGAGAATTGATGAGTTGATGCTCAAGAAGAAGAAATTAGAGTTATCTAGGTGATTTTTGAATAATAGGGATTGATTTGAACATTTTTCAAAATTTAAGGGACCAATTTGTAAAATCTATAAAGTTAGGGACTCTTTTGAAAATCTAGAAATTTGAATAACTAAATTTGAAATATGGATAGTAGGTGGTTGAATTTGGGGAAATGAAATATTTTATGATTGGATTGGAAATAAGAAACATTTAGGAACAAAATTATAATTAGAAATTGATAAAATGGTGAGAAATGAGAATGTAAGGACTAATTTATGGTTCTAGGAAGTTAAAGGACTAAATCGTGATAAATAAAAAAGTTTGAAGAAGTGTATAAATATGTGTATCTACAAAGAGTATGAATACTCAAATAACTTAAAGTTGTAATGATTATGAAATATGTCAAAACTATTGTCAAGATCTCATAATCTCTAGAGTAGAGAAATAGGATATTGAAATATCTTATTGAGGCGAGTGAATTTCCTCATGTCCAGTCCGATTTGAATCTTTTGAGTCATTTCTTAAAAGTTCTAATGTAACATATGAAAACCCTGAATGATATGTGAATTAAAAATGTTGGCACAATCACTCGATAAAATTTTCAAAAATATTAATTAAGGTCCAACATTAATTAGGTCAACAATCTAGACTCGGTCAACCTAGATTAACTCAACTCAACGAATGAATAATATTGTCCCCTTCAACTATTGAACACGACGTGTTTCTTATTTTTATTTACTTTATTTTAGTGTTGTGTCATCATTTTTTGGACCTTATTTGGATATTTTTGAAAATTTTATCATCCCTTGTATACTTATCATCTAAAGGATAGAGAAATCTAGTGAAATTTTTTCTTTACACATTATCATCCCTCCACAACCACCTCTCTCCCTGCAGCCCTACCATTTTCATTGGAAACAATATCTAACAATGTAATGCTTTGTTTTTCTAAAACAAATCAGTAACGTGACATAATTGACCAAGACTTAGCCTAAGAGTGTTTGGCTTAGCTTAAATCAGTTCAAAATGACATTTCTAATCCCTTTGGTTGCTTGTTTTGTTTCACCCCCTTAAAAACTATGTTTTTTCTTCATCATTCGATTTGGTTTTATTATCTACAATTATGTCCCAACTAGTGTGGTTTGGATCTAGATGTAACTTAGAAGACCCCATTGACCTTCCTCGACCTCCATTTAACCTTTTGGATGTCGAAAGTAAGTTTCATTTTCTCTATTTTTTATTTGATTTGCTTTTTACAACAAACTCTAGTAATTGGGCCAATCAATTTCAAGCAAAAGGAGCAAAATTAGGTGATTTTTTCTAAAGGACAACCCAAATGATCGCTTGACCCTTTTTAGTGTCCCTTGTAACTGTCTTATGGCCCATAGTGACCCCTACCCTATTTTTTATGATGCTATGTTTTTTCATGAACTAAAAACATGATTTAATACTAAAGAAACCGATGAAACACAATGAGAAATCAATTGAACAATGCTTAGAAGATGATTATGGGTTAATGAAGATGAATTTCTAAGTTATACGGATTGATTTGGGTGATTTTTAGTGTAGAGACTAATTTGAACTTTTGAAAGTTTAGTAATATTTTGTGAAAATAAAGGAATTTGGAGATTGAATTATAAATAAGTAAAAGTTAAGGAACATCAATGTTAGTACGGGTACAACTCAAATAAATACATTTGAATACCTTATAATTTTATAAAATTATGCATATGTAAACCAGTGGTCTAGACACCACTCCAGAGTAAAAACAATGCATTCACCGAGATAAATCGATCCCTAACTAAAGTAAGTGAATTAATTAATATTTAGTTTGATTGGATTTCTTTTGATACCCTTTCAAAAAATTATAACCATTTTTATGGAATGTATGGTTTTTATGTGATATATATGTGAGTGTGTACTTGCTTCACTTGATTTGAGGTATTAACTTTATTTGTGAATTGATATATTTTTTTATAAGTGAAAGTGAGAAACCTATTTTTGAACTCACTATATTATTTGAATTACTTTATGGGTGACATGATTGAGATCCACTTTTGAACTCATGGTTTTATATGATCAATTATGTTGGTTATATGGCATGGATCCACTAAGGTTCATTTATGAGATATCGATCAACTAATTTATTAGGTATACTACTCAAATTCATTTACTAATGTAGATAGTGACTTTTGTGGTAGAAGTGGGATAGGGGAATATTCATTGGTCGCCTACTTGAGAGGTTAAATGAATATCTTTCCCTTACTTGAAAATGAGAGAGATGATGATGAAATGACTATCGAGTAAGTTGAAACTCCCGAAGTTAGTAGTATGGGTTGACATGCACAATGGCGACAAGAACTAGCCACTTTTGTGCATTAAGGCTAATTTCGAGGGGCTAATTTCGAAGGATATGTGTTATTGTTGTTCTTTTATGATGATTTGTAATGACAATAAAATACCATTGAGAAAGTACGAATGGATCCCTTCACAGTAATAAGAAAGGTTATGGAAGTAAATGAATTTTTTGGCAAGAGAAATAAAATTAATAGTTTATAATTTTAAAAGAAATAAAGTGCATTAAAATAATATTAAACTTTTAAAAAAATATATAATTTTTAGAAAATACTAGATTTGAAATATTTAGATTAGTTAACTTTAAGAAAGAATTTTGAATGATATTTATCACATAGTAAATGCATTTGTGTCATGTTTTACATTTTAAATATCATTTTATTTATCAATTTATAAAATATTATAGAATTTGAGTAGAACCGAGTTTGAGTCCATGAACCTTTAATGTTAATCACTCACTAACTTAGCCTATTAAACATGACTCACCCTGAACAACCAATATTTTAGGTGATATCAGAGTTAAGATAATATGGGAGAAGCAAATTTAATAAAAACAAACTTGTACGCATTAGAGTATCATTCTATTTAAATATAACTGAAAGGTTTAGTAAGTTAGATACATGAAGAGTTGTTATAATCTTGTAATGTATATTATATGAATTGATTTTGTAAATATTATTTATTTTAAATAATATAAAATTTATATTTGAGAAAATAATATTGATAGTTGAATGGATTGACTTTGTTTTATGGAATTATTGGGTTAAATGTTTTGTTTAAAGCTTAGGGCATTCGGTATACTATAGGACACCCACAGTAAGTGTATCAGAGTTCGACTTGTTATCATGCATGTACAACTTTTAGGGTGTGAGTGCGAGCATGACACATGGTCAATTTTACTAAACTTTTTTATTTTATGTGATTTTATATGTGAATGTGTGGTTGCTTAAAATTTAATTGATCTTGGAAAGATTGATTATGGATTGATACATATTTTTCAAAATTGAAAGTGAGAAATTACATTTTTTAACTATATTTATTGTGAATTGTGTTTGTACCCTGACATATATTCACTAAATTTATGAATCATATACGAGATGTGGGATTATCAATTTGAATATAAATGTCACCCTAAATTCATTTACAAATATGGATAGTGATGACGTTTTTAATGATGGGTGAATGAGATATACATTAATTTTCTAATTTTTAGTTTAAATGATATCATAGTATACATGTAAACATGAGATACAAATAAATAACTAATGTTCGAAATAAGTATAGACACCTATAATTTTTAGTGAGTCGATTTGTATGAGTACCCAGAGAGTGTTTTGAGACCAACTTCATATACCTTACAAATATATGTAAGCGAATGAATAAACAAATATAATATTTTTGTGGTTTTAAAAGTAAAGTTGAAAGATATTTAACCTACAATAATATAGTAGTTTAATAAGAGTTTGTTGAAATTATATGTATAGAATGGTTAGATTTGTCATAATTTATATTTTTATTAATATTTATATGTGAGGTTGAGTTTTTAAAATTATTAAAATTTGTATTTGCTGATTATATATATTTAGGAGATTAAAAATATTATTTATTTGATATAATAAAATTGTGAGGTTTCACAATTGTATAGCGTCTTAGTTGGTCAAGTTTGCGTGACATTTATAATAATAAATATAAGACTTACATGTTTCATTTTTAGATATAAAATTCAATTGTCAAAATATTTAAAAATATGAGATCAATTCACCCTATTTTTTCCTCTGTGTCCTTGTTATCGACTAGGAAGTAAATAAGTTTAAAATTTTTTTCATAGTAATCATTTAATATCTACAAAACTAAAATACCCAAAGCAATTTTTTTTTAATTCAAAGAATGATAAATAACATTCGTCTATTTGTTTAAATATGGCGTTTAAAAGTGCAAAAACATATGAATAAACAATGTAGATAACAAGCTAACACGAAAGTTGTGAGAGCAATCAATGCAGCCGAGGACAAAGAAAGGCTAGTTGGAGCTTTGTCTTGTGGCCCACTTTTAAATGACCTAAATTTTCTCCACAATCTTGATGTATGTATGTATATATATATATATATATGAGTGTAGACCAAGGTCCCACGACCATAATATCCATCTCATTAGGTTACTCTTCACCACTTCCTATCTCTACTCTCTCACACGCAGTTTCAATGGTTGGGGGGAATGCTGTCTGGTTCAAGACCATTTCACCTCCACATCCCCTCTAATCTCTTTTCTTTTAGGGTTCTTCTCGTGAATGATCTCGGACCAGGCTTCATTCCTCCCAACCTGAACAATATACGTAATAGACGTCCAACTCCAGGATGTAGGTATCTATACATTATTCTTGATATGCGTTGCTTCTTTGTCATTGTTCTCATTCATCAGCTTCGTCGAGAGTCATAAGAGATCAGGACTGATATATGGAGAGGAGTTGATGATTATCATGCCGAGGCTAATTCCACCTCATATAAATCCCATACACTTTGTGGTAAGTAATTCTCTGTGTAGACTGTGTTCAACTGAGGGATCCATACTCTCTTGATTTGTTTCTTCCACTCTTAATGAATATTAAATTGTTCACTGTGACTGTGATAATAACATAAAATGTGTTTATATATATATATATATATACCATTTATTATAAGCTTGTGAATAATTTATTCTAATAAAAACTAATTATTTTCATGTATTTTGATGTTTTTTTTTTCACGAAAGAAGTTGGTGTTTGATACAAATTCCTTATGCACACAAGAGTTGACGCGGATATCGTCCACTAAATTGAAAAAGAGTGTGAAAACGTGACCGGCGAGAAAAAATAAACAGAAAAGGAGAAAAATCCTCGAAAACAAGGTTTAAATTTGGCCTTTAATGGGGTTAGAATTTAGGGCAAAATTGGCTTTGCGTGAGGGTTGTTGCAAAGAATATTATGCACACTTTATCTTTATATGATATTTTAGATGACGATACTGACTTTTGATGGTAGAAAGATGGACTTCATTCCATTCATTACTCAACCTCTACTCTAGTTTGGCTTTGAATCAGTATTTTAATTAAATGAATATTTCTGTTTTCAATTACTTTGTTTTTCCAAAGCCTTATAATTAATCAATTTTTCGTGAAATTTCATACGTGCAAGTGACTCCTATTTGATGGAATAGGAGAGAGAGAAGTAATACTTTTGAGTCTTTGGTGATGTGTTTATCGTGATTGTCATGATGAGACATTGAGACTGCATGTGAATTCCAATTTTGACGCCACTTTTTCTAAAACTTGTGGGTGACATTCAAATCATATATGGTAAAAAAGATGATCAAATCACATTGCTACCCAAATATAATATAGGATTTGAAACAGGGCAAATATTGGTTGGATCATGGCAAGATTAAGTGTTGTGTATATTTATTTAATCATTAATGACGTACTATCATAATTTATATATAAATTTTAAAGTAACTGTCAAAAATAATTATAAATCTTATAATTACTATTTTATAGATGGATGAAGTGAGCCCTCCCAAGACCATTGGCAAAGATTTTGACAAATTAATTGGGGGAGCCAATGAAGCACATTAATAAATTCACGTGGATGGTCATGAATACGAATATGAATATGAAGAAAATGATAATGATATACATGATACTAGCATGATATACATAATTCCCCTTGACATAAATGGTCCATATATTGTCAAATAAGAAGATAAGATGTGAAAGTTATGAGATTTCTAATAAAGGAGATGCGACTGTGTTAAAGATCAAATCTAAAACCACTAAAAAAACATAAGATGGTCATATAGGAATGATTTAAAGAGGGGTTTACCAAATAATATGCAAGAGAAGAAATTGGGCTTTGAAATTTTCGAACAATCAATCATAAAAAGCCTTATCTCACCATGAGTAATAATAATGACTACTCTACCAAATAAGTCTTTTTAGTATATTTTGTTGGTTGTTACACAATTCCTAGGAAAGTTTCCCATCTAAAGATTAATGTAAGTAAAAAACATTTAGCTTTTGAGAGGCATTTTTTTTTAGTAAGAATAGTATTAATCAACTATGGTATCATAAATGGTACAGTTTTATACCTACATAAAAACAGTCATCCCTTATAAATTGAATTATAATACTTTGTAATTCACAAATTTCAATCACAGTGACATCTCTCTCATAGGCAGTCCCTTCCCGATGGAGTAATTTTTATTTGTTTAGCTTGCTATGAAGTTCGACCACCAAAATCATTATCCAAAAGACTGTAAATATACTTTTTATTGGGTGGAAAGATGGTTGTCTTGGCACTGAGGAACTTCTAGGAAGTAATATAGCCAATATTAATATTTGATAGAAAATTTTCATTGAAATCCAATTTATAGATGAAAATAATGAATAAGCGCACCCACTAAAAATCATGACTTAAATATATAAGTGCGGGTGGGGGAACTAGTAAAACAAATCTTCACAGAAAAATGTTCTCAAATGAAGAGCCATGTTTAAAGGAACAGATGGTACGTATAGAATTGTGGCCTACTAAATAATTTGAATTTTATCGATCATTTTTATTACCTTTAAGAAAAATTTGAATGGATTATCTAAAAGTTTTTTTTTACACATTATACAATATTAATTTTTCTTGGAGTTGGTTTTGAGAATCAACATCAACTAGTTCCTCTATTCACATCATATTTAACATGTCTTACCTTTACAGGTTCATCTTAACAAAATGGTCATGGGCACCCTCTCCTTATTTTTTTGGTCCGAAGGTAACATCATAAACATACCCTCAACATGTTAGGTAGACACTCAATAATATTTTTACACAAAAACTTCCTTCATAATAATAGACACGATGGATGGACACAAGTCATATAACTTATACTTTGTAGCAAAAAAATGTATAGTCATAACTTTTACTCAATAATGAGGCAACTCATAAACATACATCTTAAAATTCAAAATTTCACTTCCATTTTTCAAAAAGCATATTTAAATCTACGGGCATATTTTCCTATGATTAACAAGACGCAATCCTAATAATATAAAATCTACCAATTTTAGTTATAATTTAAACTTTTCATAAAATAAATTTAAAATATTAATAAATAATAAAAAACTGAGAAATAGTAAGTTAATGAAAAAATATTTTCGTAAAATCTTTTCAAATCTTATACTTTGATAACAGTTACATTCTCATTCTAATTATCTTCTTCTTATACCTTAAAGGGGATTGAAGAGAAGTATGAGTCTTCATTTAGTGAGGGTCATCTAACATTAGTGTTTACCCAAAATCAATACATAGAGTTTTCTACTATTAGTTAAAAATATCTATCTGTGCACAAAATTACTTTATTTCATGTAAAATAGTGTAATCATAACAGGTTATTCTCATATGTTAACACCCAATTGTAAGAGTAAGAGACACTTGTTAACCTCTCATTCCAGTGAAACAATCATTTCTTCATGATTTATTAATATGGTTACCGACCAGTCAAAAGTAGTGCTATTATAATATGTCACACTTGTTCAAAGATTTACTAATCATGAAGATTAGAGTATGTTGACCTATTAAATCCTAAAAAAATCCTAAAAAATCTATTAACACATATCTTGGTTGAATGACCATTGTCACGTGTTTCAGTACATGGGTACAATAGAGATGTAAAAAGCTTTGGTCGGGTCGGGTTTCTTGCGATGTGAACCCGACCCGAACTTAGGTCTAGGAGACTTGAGCTCGCACAGACTCCAACCCAACCAGAGATTGCATCATGTTTGGATTGGGCACGGGTCCTGTTCAGGTTTAGACTGACATTCCTAGTACCAACCACTTAGACTCGTATTATTATAACAAGTCATATTGCCCTTGTAACACTAAAATTTCCAAAACTAAGATTTAAGCCCAATTGGATTGTAAATCATTATTGAATTGGGAATGGAAACCCGAATTGAGATTTGATATCATACCCTGACCCGATTTGGACAAAACTATGTGAACAACCCAATTTAATCAATATTATAATATGATTAAATTTAATATCCATAGTATTGATAGAAGTAATGCTCAATACCGAAAGGAAACATAGTGTATTAGATAAGTTTTTCTAAAACTTTTTCGGAATGAATGTTGTAATGCATAAATATAAAGATAACAATTTATGTACCAGTTTGGTAATTTGTTTTTTAGCATTTTTTGTGTCATATTTTATGACGTAAAATGAGTAAGGGTGAGGAGTGAGTTCATAACTCAGTGAGTAGGATTTAAAATATAATATTCAATGAAATAATAGGATATATTTCCTAGTATTAGATTTCTAGTTTAATAAATTTATTTTGGACAACAATCAAACACCATTTCTTAATAAATGGATCAAAAGTGGCAGAACAAATACTCAGATACTACAATCTCGATATGTTTCACTAGTGGCACATAACGTCTTTATCGTCCACCTTGGTGAGAGGCAACAACCTCCACCACATCGTTTGTGTGGGCACCTTGGCCCAACCCCCAAACTTATTGATACTTCGATCCCCATATGTAGGGGTGAGATCTCACTCTTCTATCCCCTCGGTCTTGATGCACACGAAGTTCACAAAGCTTCAAGACATACCAGAATAGCATAGCTTCCCTTGTACCAATCTTGTTGCCCAATAGCCCTTAGTATCAACACTACCCTATACCGAACGTCTCTTTGATTTTATACGATTGCAATCACATACACAAGTCTTAAGATTTAAGATATTTATCTTTGCGCTACTAGCCCAACGGGCTCTAACCAAACTCTAGCTCAACAACATTAGCAAACACTATCAATTTAGAATAATTTTAAAAACTCTTAAATTAGAACTTATTTACGGGTTTGCCCCATTCTCATTGGTCTTGGGCCCACTCATACAAGTTTTCAAAATATGACATTGAGCCCACTTCACTTTTTAAAATTGAGGCCTTGGGCCCACTTGAACAGTACTAGATCTAGTCCATCATTATCGATCATGGGTATTGTCCATTTTCTACAACAACGGTCAGAGCTAGACCATTCCCCTTGAAGTGTATTCATACACCATCAAGTGTTTGTTATAATATCATGCTTCGTACTTTCTTCAAAAGTATAATCCCAAAAAGTTTAAGTGGTTTCACACAATTAGGGGATTATACTTATGAAAATTCATTTTCAAAATAAAGCATGTTCCTAGGTATGCACCATTAGTCCAATCAGACTCGATGTCCGTAATCTCACTCACTCGAAATCTGTAACTCGTTCATCCTAGATGATATTCCAAAAATTTGGGTTGGATTCTCGTTGTAGGTAAGTATTCCTTTCGCACCTACATGATAATGGATAACTAATCCATCAATTATCAAATATTTTACCTTAAGTCCCTATATATTATTGACAAATGAAATCCAAATATTTGCCATAATTCTCTCAATTTACTTTATTTGAAATTTTCTACTCAAATAATTTTATCTAATATAAAATTATTTAAAAATTATAATAAAGCATTTTAATTACTTTTAACTACAATTAAATTCCCCAAAAATTATTTTAATTGCAATTACCCACAATTTCATTTAAATCCTCAATTAACCTTCAATTTATATCAACTGCACGAAATCCCCAAATTTTCACAATTCCCCAAATTGCCCAATTTCTCCAAAAATTTATCTTTGGCCATCAAAATTTTATTTCATCAAATTGACCAAATAAACTTAGTTAATTTCCTCATATGTTGCTGCTAATCATCTCCACTACATCTCTACAGTCATTTTAAGCTTTTAATCAATAAATTTGGCCTGGAATTGAGTTCAAACTAAGCTTTTCCAGAAAATATTTCTAGAGAAAGAAAACTTCGAATTCTTACCAGTAGAGATACGGTTGTCAGAACTCTTGATTTGGGGGGATATCTCTCATCGAGATGACCCTTTTAAGATCAAGATTTGCCTCAATTGATGCTCTGAACAGGGAGAATTCAATCATTAAATTTTGAACAATTTCTCTCTAAAATCTCACTATTTTGACGAAGGTGGTGGTAATGGCTTACCTTGAATGCTCAAGAAGGACTAGGCTCGGTCATGGAGAGTCATGGGAGGGTCATCCTGGCCTTAGGAGGTCAAGGGTGGCTGGAATTCAGCTCGAAGATTTCTTCTTCTCAACGGCTGGATTGACTATACTGTGTGAGCTCGCTGACGCTTCTCTGATGATCCTTGAGCTGAAGGGGGTATGCAGCAAGGTAGAAGACTTCTTCCCAATTCTAGGGAACCCAAATTTGCGTTTGGAGGTGGAGAAAAGGGTCAATTTTGGAGATTTGGTTTGGGGATAATCGAAAACGGTAGCAGTTCATCTTGTTTAGGCTTTTGAGGGATGATGAGGATGGACGGAGGGGAGCTATTTATATAAGGATATCGAGGACTGACCATTCTATTTATCCATCCATCGATCGGTCATTGACTCTTCGATTTAAGGCCTTGTTAGAGGAATTTATTGGTTGTTAGAGTTATGACAGTCATTCTAGCCATTTTCTTTCTACCCGTTCATAGGTTGAAAACGACATTGTGCATGTGCCTGCAAGCTTCGCACGTGTGAAATACCACGTGGCACTCTGTGATTGGCTAGTTTTGCTGACGCGACATCTCACTTAGCATCCAAGTCGTCTATTGACTTGTTGATTGTACATGTGGTAACTTTCCATTGGTCGCTTTATCTATCGTGGCGTTTGACCGAATCTAACCGTTGGTTGACTATGACATATGGCGTACTCTGATTGACTAATTTAAATTCGTTGGTTATTTCACTGATGCATTATGTCATTGCCATGTGTCAGCTTCTGATTGGCTATGGCCATCCGACATGGCTTTGCCACGTGTCAACCTCTAATTATTCAACCATTATTTGACATCCTAGTCGACCGTTGATGTGGCACCTTTTCCATGTGTCAACTTCTCATTGGTCAGCCCTGCTCACAAGGTTTCTCCTCAATTGACCATTGATTGAGGAAACGTGTTGCTCTCTCATTGGTCAATCTTCGGTAACATGAATTCAATTTGTCTGACCGTTGATTAAGGACACACGTCATGCTCTAATTGGTTAGAGTTTCTATACGCTGAAAGAGCAGCTGACTAGGCACGCTCCACCACATTTCACACCCTGATTAGGCGTTGACCTAGTAAGTGATCCATTGACTGGCTATCGTTAATCAGTTCGGTGACCCAAAATCGAAAATCAGTTGGTTTAGTCTCGATTTATCGGTTTTCTAAAAATTAAAAAATTTTAAATTTATCTAAATTCATTTTCTACATATTAGTTACTTCAATTTTCCAAATTAATATTTTTAAATCACTCAGAAAAATGATTTTTTTGAACTGGTTTGGTTCTCACCTCTAATTTGGTGTATGATCCATTTCCATCATTTTTGGATCTTTATTGAACACTTGGGACTTTCAAATTTCTCATTTTATCTTCTCTTTACTAATTCTAGTTCACTTTGAATCTCGATTTTCTTTCAAACTTTTCTAATTCTCATTTCTGGCTTTCTAACTATGAAAGAACGTGGTTTACATCTGAAAATTGAACAAGATTGGAATTCAATTGGGACTATAAATTTAGACTACGGAGAAGTCCATGAAATTACCCTCAAAGAATTCCCTTGATCATAAATCAAGGATCTGAAAAAAGTTTGATTGAAAACCGGTTCGAATCGGCATCGAAGTAACTTGAGGCACAAAACTGCCAATTTTTAAGAGAGGTTATATAAATCAGAAAGTATAAATTCTTGTGACTAATTAATATTTATTAGACAAAGAATATTTAGAAAAATTAATTGGACCAAGAATAGGTCGAATCGGTCTGAACTAGTCAAAAGACAAGCAAAACTCATTGAACTAGCTCATATCAGTAAAAATCCCCCAATTTTTAAAAGGATTTAGATAAATCAGAAAATGTATGTTTTTAGTCCAATTTGTAAAAAAAATGATCAATGAATTTTTAGAAAAATTAATTGGACCAAGAATTTGTCAAATTGGATGTAAATCGCCCAAAAATTGCTAAAATCAGTTGAACCAACCAATTATTTTTCTAAAAATTCTCCATCCTATTTCATGTTGATTGTGCTTAAGAATTTCCATTTTTTATTTATCAAGTTCCTCTTAAAAATTGGGTGCCTATTGCCCTAAGTTGGTTAGATCCTGATTTGTACTGTTTTTCACTTGGACTTTTCTCGATTCTTGATATCTAATCAAATGAGGTTCTTTGAGGGTAATTTCATGAACTTGACCATTGTCCAAGTTTTAGATCTGAACCGGTTCCCAATCTGGTTTGATTCCAAATCTTGGTTCGCAGATTTTCATTCTCGATATAACATAGGTTTGCGGTCCAATTGAATTTAAATCCCAGTTTCAAAAATTCTGGTGTTACTGTTATTCTCTTATACCAATTTCATGGTTTTCCTTTATCTCATTAGTATTTTATCATATATTCACAAACTCATGAATTCATTTCCTCATTTCACAACTTCACACATTAAATGCATAAGGATAATCCCCAAAATTCTTTGGCACACGAACTTGGGATGTGAGAGGTTTGTGCGTCAAAGGGTGCTCCCATGGAACTTCTTGAGATGACCGTCCCCCTCACACAAATGTCGATGATGTGTCATCCGGAATATTGTATCATTTGATTCAAATTCATCATGACTCTCATATCACAAATGATGATTGAACCACATCTATAAGCCTCCTTCAAGTTCATGGAAAGATTCTAGAGCCACTCTTCCCTCGTATCCCCACTCCAGTCTTCCCCATTATACTCTACATCACCTTTAGTATTAAGTGTAATGTCGGTGTCATAAACATCCTCCCAATCATATCACAATGATACACACATAATACAATGGTTATTCTTAATTGGGCGTACAGTATTATATATGACCAACCGCGCTATTCATGTTCTTTTAACAAACATTAATAATATAACAACAAATAGTCTTTCTTTTAATTATAGGGGTTCAGTATGTTAGCCGATCGATCCCACCACTTGTTATTCACATTAAGGAACTCATATCATACATGTATCTATTTAGCATTTAATGGCTCGGCATTTGGCCAACTAATTCATTTCTAGCTATTTAGCCATACTCATGAGACCCAGTACGTGTTCATGTTTACAGGATAAATCTTGGTTTCTTCACATGTGTACAACATGGTTCTTAGTCTTATTCTTGCAACATCATGATCATAATACTTTGTGTACCATATGTAAATACTATCATGCTCTTCTACTCATATTCAATTTCAGAAAGATTGGATAAGAATCACAATCGATCCAATAGGATTTTACATCTATAAACCCACTCACCCGAGTATCCATATACGTGTTCGTTTCGGTCTAACTCTGAGTGTCTGTAATTGATGCTTTCCACTTGACTAACCACGGTAGTATAAGCTACAATATCCATATAAATAATATATGATAAGATTAGTTCTAAATGATTTATCATGGTACCCCCATATAATTCTCAAAATTATAGTTTTGCCCTTTGGGTCAGGTTTGTTCACATCTCCTATTTGAAACTCATTTATCTAACTCTCATTCGTAGGTTCTAAGTTCCCAATATTATCCTCTTTTTTCTATGTCATTCTATTAGTAATGCCTTAAGCATTTTCTACCTTTTCCCTTAAAGTTCTCATACTTTCTACTTATTGCACATTAGTCCCTAACTTTTCCAAAAATTGTATTTTGGTCATTCTACTTTCTCTTTACTCATTTTGTACTTAGATTTTCAGATATAACTTTTTCCCTATGTCCTATAACTTTTCTTAGCTTCAGTAATGGTCCCTAACTTCCCATATATCTCCTTTTAGTCCTCTAACTTTTCAAAATTACATTTGGGTCACTTAAATTTTTCAAAAATTACACTTGGGCCCTTACCCTATTTTAAGCTACCATTTCAGATCTCTAACTTTTCCAACTTTCTTTTAGGTCCATATACTTCTACTTAACCTCATTTGGGTCCCTATTTTCAAGAAAAGCATAGTGTGTCCCTCAACTTTCCAAATTTTGTGATTTGGTCCCTAAACTTTACCTCTTTCAAAACGACTCTAATGACCCTTTAAAAATCTTATTTAGGTCCCTCATCATCTTCCCTAGGTCTCCACGGTCACTTTCTAACCGGCCTTGGCAGGAACGGTGTCATTTTGGCCCCGATCATCCTCTCTCAGCAATATAATCACAAAATCAAGTTTTAGCTGAAAACTCATCGATGAGAAAGTGGCGACTGTCGAGGGTAGTATGGTGTGTGGCTGACTCACCCACAAGGTTGTGGGTACCTAGATCTCACTCTACGGTGGTTGAAGTTTCATGTAAGATCTAAATTGCAAAGGGATGTCAACAATGGACAACTAACAGAGCTTCTTAGATTTTTTGTGGTGAGTAGGCTTACCTATAGCCCGAAAGACCATTGTGGTTGGCAAGACGGGACTAAGAGGGCTCTCCAAAAAATGTTTGGGTCATAGTTGGTCATCTAGGAGGTCAGGATGAGCCCTAAAAAGATCTACTCTATTTTTGGTTGATGGAGTGGTGTTATTGTTCTGTTAATTTGTCGTCGGTAGGGGGATATCGTGGTTGAGAGGTGTGGGGTTTGAAAGTTGAGTCTCACCCGGTTGTATTGATACCTATTTGGCTAAGCTTGGCGGCCGGAAGAAAAATGGAAATATTTGGTTCAAATGTCACCAGAAAATTGAGAAGGCTAACTTCGAGAGAGAATTTTGGTAATCATTCGGCGAGAGGAGGGCCAACAGTTATATAGACGGTTCAAAGGACAAGTTCTCTATCAAGCAATATCCATAGCTCACTAGATGGGACACTCTAGCTATCGCTTTTCATTTAATTTTCTTGGGTGAGTAAATGTAGAAAATCATGTTGGCAGATGGGTTATTTCCAAGTTTAGGTCGGGTTTTCGAATTATGAGTTGGGTGAAGGAGATGACACGTGTGCGATGTGTACATGTGTCCGGCTTAGCACATCGCGCGGTTCGCACTGTAGAGAATCGGTTTTTAGTGAATTAATAGATCGGTACGACCAAGTTCTGTCTTTCCTTGGTTGGTTCACCCCCTCAATTCAGTCAGTTATTGGCCCAATTTATTTTTATAAAAATTCTTCATCCAATGCACTATCATTTGGGCAAAAAAACTCTCATTTTTTGATTTATAGTGACCCTTCTAAAAATTGGGGGGTTTTATTGCTATGAGTCGGTTCAATCGATTTTTGCCTTCCTTTAGTCAATTCACTTTCGATCCGATAGGTGCCCCAATTCTTTTTTCTAAAAATCTTTCATCATATTTCATGTTTATTGGGCTCAAGAATTTTCATTTTCCAATTTATTTAATCCCTCTTAATAATGGGGAGTTTCTTTGCCTTAAATTAGTTTGTACCAGATTTGAACCAGTTTTCAACTGAACTTCTCCCAATTCTTGATTTTTAATCAAGGGAGATTCTCGAGGAATAATTTCGTGATCTTTTACATTAATCGAGAGTAGGGTTTGAACCAGTCCCTAATTCGGTTCAATTTCAATTCTCGATTTTTCAAATCTTCATTCTCGATTCAACATCGGTTTTTTAGAATTGAAAATTTCAGTGTTACACTTACCACTGTCGAGACTATGATAATGAATATTATGCCCCGACCCAGTTTGGTCGGATCCCTGTGAGAAACCCGCCGCTCCCTTAGTTCAAGAGGGGTTTCTCCTTCTTTAATTAAAGAGGAGCTAGGCGAAATCTCAACCTTATTCCCTGGAATAACATATATTAATAATAATGCAAGCTTAAGAGAAAATTAAGCATACCCAATAGAGAGTAAATCCTGGTATTATCCCTAATCATTTCTCTACTCCTGAAAAGGGATAGAAAAGGTGAGTGGTTTTCTACAACTTAATGAATGGGTATTTGAAAAAGAGTTTCAATAAAATAATTTAGAGTGTGCTAGACTCCTTAATTCTTTTAAGATTATTTCTTCCTCAAATTCTTGGTTTTCAAAAACTTTTTCACATTATCCATAGTTGATGTGTTTAACAATCAACACACACCCTTCATCATGAAGGGATCACATATCCGTAGGACAGCCCGTCCACTGTACCCACTTGTAGCATTAGAGATACTTTACCGGCCACCTAGATAGAAGCGTGTCCACTTCTACCTTGGAATGAGTGGATGTTCGTGACATCCGACCCTCAAACCTGAAATCAACTATGTGTCCGTATAAGGACAGAGACCTTATCCCGACCCCACCCCATCCTCATGCGCATGAAGCTACGTCGAGCTTTCTTGACTGTTGGCACGATAAATTGCCCTTATCTCCAGTAGCTCCTAGGACGCATCACTACCCCTCTTGGGCGTCTTGATGGTCTCGAACCTCAAGTGTAGGCACAAACAAAGTTTTTCCATAAAGCCATTTATCTTTGGTGCCACTGGTCCAACAGTCCTGACCCACAACTCAACTTGTAGCTGTTTGTCTAGACCGGTCCTTCGACCTGATCCTGTCGCACTGTCGCGAGTCCATCGAGTATGCTGGTCCTATCTTGGTACCATGGCCAAATCACATAATTATTCATTTAGAAGTTTTTATGGCTTATCAACATATTTGTTTACGAGCATCGGCCCGTGCCAACTCACCTTGGGCCCATTGTACAAGATTTTCAAAACCAGGCATTCTAGCCCCCAAGTTCTAAAACTGAGGCCTCTGGCCTATCTGAGCTATTCGATCTCTCATTAAGAAGGTTTTCCAAAATTTTTAAGCATTGGCACATAGTTAAGGGAGAGCACCTCTGACAAAATAACTTTTTTACTTGTCCATCTCACCAATCGGTTGTGATAACATGTCACGCCCCGACCCGGTTTGGTCGGATCCCCGTGAACAACCCGCCACTCTCCCGGTTTATTAAAGGGTTTGCCCTTATTATAATCAATAAAGAGTAAGGTGTCCTTTAAGCCTACACCATTTCCTGGAATAGCGTAATCAAAACTGCATGAAATTTAAAACTTTGCATACCTGTCTTACAGGTATCTTAGTTGATTGTCTTTCAGGGTAGGCTTTCCGGGATTTCCTGAAAGGGATGTAAGGGAGGGGTGAGTACGACTACTCAGTGAATGGATTTTTAAAGATCTACTTTTAACTTTTAAGAAAAATATTTATATGGAGTGTGCCAGACTCCTTTCTTTTCAAAAATCCCTTCATTTATAAATTTGGGTTTTTCCATTATTTCTTAGTTACCGGTGTGTCATCACCCAACACACATCCTTCATCATGAAGGTTACACACATTTGTAAGTCAGTATCACTACTGAACCCACAAGTGGCTTCGAAGCGACTTTTCCTGCCACCCGGATAGAAGTACAACCACTTCTATCCTGGGAATGAGTGCATGTACACGACATCCGACCCACAATCATGAAATCACTTCTTCGTGTCCGTATAAGGACAGAGACCTGATCCCGTCCCCACCCCGGTCTCATGCGTTTGGTGCTACTCCAGATTTCGCACAGACACCTGGAACAACGAACTGCCCTTATAGCCACCAGGTCCTCCAGTGCCCTTAGGACGCATCACTAACCCTCATGGGTGTCTTGATGATCCTGTACTCACAGTGCATGCACAAACAATATTTTCTTATATTGCCATGTAATCTGTGGGGCCACTAGTCCAACGGCCCCGACTCTCAACTCAACCTGCAGCTGTTTGTCTTGACTAGTCCGTTGACCTATCATGTCGCACTGCCGCTAGTTGACTAAGCATGCCGGTCCTATCTTGGTACCATGGCCAAACAATTCACTTATTAAGTTTTATGGTACATATATCATGTTCGTTTACGAGCTCCTGCTCGTGCCAACTAGCCTTGGGCCCACTGTACGAGATTTTTAAAATCGGGCATTTAGCCCCCAAGTTCCAAAACCGAGGCCCTCGGCCTATCAGAGCTATTCTAGCTCCCGTCGAGAAGGTCTCCCAAATTGTTTAAGCATTGGCACACAGTCAGGGGAGAGCACTTTAGACAAAAATAGGTTTTTACTGTCCATCATACTGACCGGTATAAGGACATCTCCGTTCATAACCGATGAGCGGGTTTTCAACTTCCTTCGAGGAAGTCTCATCATACCAACCGGGTATAATCTACTTAAAACCCGTAAGTAGTTTTTCCGCATAACTTTCACATCACTTTCTCTAAGTAGTGATGATTAAAAATACCACTAAGTAGTGGGTTTTTATACCGAGGTACTTATCATCCCCAACCGGGTATGATATAAAATTCTCACTCACAACCGGTTCTTGGTATTCACGCGAGCTTGTCCTTGTTGGCGTTCCTGGTACTTCGTGTTCCTACAAGATATGAACATCTTGTTTCATTATCCTTCGGCCTAATCGCCTTTATTCATTCCCAATGAATGACAAAGTCAAACTTTCATTTATTTGCAATTAGGTCCCTAAAGTTATTTCTCTTTAACTTTAAGTCCCAAATGCCGGTTTTTCGTCAAATTGAGTCCCGAAACTTCTAAAATTTATTATAGGACCTCAATTTATTCCATTTCACAAAAAAGGGTTTAATTTTCCAAATTTCCAATTTGGTCCCCCAACTTTTCCAAAATTACCATTTTGCCCTTCCTTTACAAAATGGTAAATTTTGCCCCAAAAATTTCAAAATTCCTCAATTGGTCCTCCAACATTATTTTCATGCCCAATTGACCCTCAATTCCATAAAATTTCATTTTGGTCCTTTGAATTTCAAAAATCCCCAATTTTCCCCCAATTCAAACTTCTTAACACAGTCGAATTTGATTTCATCAAATTGACCCATCAAACATTTCCAATTGTTGAAATTGAAGTTGAAATTGAGTTTCTACATATTCATACGATTCTTCAGAAATGTGAATTGCAAGTTTTAATGTCGGGACGAGCTCAAATGGAGCTTCGTCGGAAAATGAACTATAGAGAGAGAAAGCTTCGATTACTCACCGGTGAAGGCACGACGGTTCGAGCTTTCAATCTGAGCAGATAGCTCTCGTCCTGAGGTTCATCCTAGAATCAAGAATCGTATCAATTGATGCGTTATTGGATTAGAATTTTGTCATTGAAATTCAATCAACTCTCTCTCTAGCACCGATCAAAAGTTGTAAAGGGGAGCCGAATTAGCTTACCTTTCGGTCCTAATTCGGCTGTGGAAAGGCCGAGGAAGTGTTGGGAGGGCTTGGTTTGGCCTTAGGAGGGCTTGAAATGGCCTATTTTAGCTTGGCCGAAATAGGGCAGCTTCGGTTCGCCACAGCTGCTTCACTATTCTATCATGCCGGCGCTTCTCCAACGATTCTCGGATTGACTGGAGTTTGCTATTAGATAACTACCTTCTCCCCGGTTCTAAAGAGCCCGACCTTTGTTCAAGTCGAAGCTCTAGTTCAAGCTTCATCGGGAAATGGAGCAGTAGAGAGAGAGAGAGAGAGAGAAGTGTTCGAGTGAAAGGAGAATGAATGGGGATGACCTCTTTATATAGGTATAAAACCGTGTATTAAATGGGAGAGATTTATTACTAGTATTAATATTGTGATAAATTATTGGTATTAATTCCAATAATACCTGAAAAATCATACCTCCACGCACACTCAACTTTAGAGTTCTCATGTACTCTTGTTCACCTTAACCAATTTGGTTTTTCTATTCTAATTTGTGTTAAGTTTCTTTTCCAAGGTTTAATAAACCTTTTGTATCACTCGAAAGTTCTAAATTTCCAAATTGCTTGTTCCCAAATGATCGGGTTTGTAAACCGTCTCAGTTTTCTTACTCGGTTTGACCGGTTCTTTTCCTGATTTTCCTTAACTCAAAAGTGAGGGGTTTACATAACATCTTCATTTATAACAGATAAGTGGGTTTTTTACTTCCTTCGAGTAAGTTTATCATACTAACCGGTTATGATCTACTTACAACTATTAAGTAGTTTTTTCGCGTATTTCTCACATCACCCCCAACCGGGCGTGATGTTAAAATCTCCACTTAGTAGTGGTTTTTCCTTTCCGATGTACTCATCATCCCAACCGGGTATGATGTGAAAAATCTCACTCACCCAATAAGTGTAATGTATTTTCCCTAAAGTAGCTTTTTGCCTCCACACGAACTTATCCTTACTGGCATTCCAGGTCCTTTGTGTTCCTACACATCCTTGTTCTATAACATTTGTCCTAATAGCCTTCATTCCTCATGAATGAATAAAATGCCCAAACTTTTAATTATTTGTATTTAGTTCCCCGAAGTTCTTTTTCTTTAACTTTAGGTCCCTAATGCTAATTTTTTCCCCAAATTGAATCTCGAAACATCTAAAATTTACTTTGGGACCTTAATTTATTCAAAATTACAAAAAGGGTTCAAGTTTCCCAAATTTCCAATTTGGTCCCCAACTTTTCAAAAATTACCATTTTGTCCCTATTTTACAAAATGGCAATTTGGGCCCAATAAATTCCAAAAATCGACCAATTTGTCCTCCAACATCTTTTTCATGGCCATTTGGCCCTCAATTTTGGGAAATTGCACTTTAGTCCCTTGTACCAATTTCTCTTGACACATTACTAATTCCCCTATAGATCTACTTGTTGTTAATAGATCGGTAAGAGTATTATTCCGATAGATAACTCTTCTAGAGAGTTCATTAATATCTGAGCTCATTAGCTTACCTCCATCTATCTAAATAATGGGTCGTAGCTCGGGAGGAAGAACTGGTAGAAGACATAGAACCATCCATTCAAGTACTATATTTGTTCAAATAAAATGCTTAGCTAATTCTATGCGTCTAACCAAAAAATCCTTTCTTCTTCCAATTTTGCGATCTTCCCATTCATTATCCGTGGGTCTTTCTTCCCCTAATTCCTTCCATTCTACTGATGAATAGTTTTTCGAAATCCCCAATTTCCCCTAAAATTTTCCCTTAATTTCCCCCTTTTAAACAGGATGAATTTGATTTAATCAAATTGACTAATCAATTGAGGTTAATTGTTGAAATTGAAGGTAGAATTGAGTTCCTACACATCCATACGATTCAATTGAGCTTTGAATCTCATGAATTGACATCGGAACGAGCTCAAATGGAGCTTCGCTAGAAAATTAGACTTAGAGAGAGAAAGCTTCGAAAGCTTACCGCTGCAAGTGCGGCGGTCCGAACTTTCGATCGGGGTAGGTAGCTCTTGTCTTGAGGTTACTACTAGGATCAAGAATCACCTCAATTCATGTCGAATTGAGGGAGAATTCAGTCACCTCAATTCAGTCCTTCGGAGCTACTTCACTATTTGATTACACCGGCACTTCTCCGACAATCCTCAGACCGAATGGTGACCACCGTCAGGTAGCTAACTTCTCCCTGAGTCTAAGGAACTCGACCACACCTTCTTTGGCTTAGAAAAACCTCTATGTCAGAGCTCTAGTTCGAGCTTAGTCAAAAAACAAAGTAGTTGAGAGAGAGTGAAGTTTTTAGGTGTGTGAAGGATAAATGGAGAGGTGCTCTTTATATAGGGAGCTCGATGTAAACCCCACATTTTTTAGTTAAGAAAAACTGGGAAAAGAAGCGGTCAAACCGAGTAAGAAAACTAAGCCGATTTACAAACCCGATTATATGGGAATAAGCAATTTGGAAATTTACAACTTTTGGGTGATGTAAAGGGTTCATTAAACCTTGGAAAAAAAACTTAAGACAAAATAGAAGAGAAAAACCAAATTAGTTCAAGTGAACGATATCTCATAAGAACTTTGAAGTTAAGCAGATGGGTGATCTCCTCAAAAATTTTTATGGGAACCGCCTTATCATAAATGGCCATAAATTAATATATATTTAATTATTGTAATTAATACTAATAATTTAATACCTAAATTAAATTATTAGAATTAATACCAATAATTTATGGTAATATTAATACTAGTAATAAATTTCTCCCATTTAATACACAATTTTACACCTATATAAAGAGGTCATCCCCATTCATTCTCCTCACACCTGAACACTTCCCTCTCTCTCTCTCTACTACTTCATTTCTCGGTAAAGCTCAAACCAGAGCTTCGACTTAAACATTTTTCTTAACCTTAGAAGGAGAGGTCGGGCTCTTTAGAACCGGGGAGAAGACAGCTATCTAATAGCAAACTCCAATCAATCCGAGAATCGCTGGAGAAGCGCATGCATGATAGAACAGTGAAGCAGCTCCGACGGACCGAAGCTACCCTATTTCGGCCAAGCTGAAATTGGCCATTTCGAGCCCTCCTCAAACCAAACCAAACCCTCCCAACACTTTCTCTGTCACGCCCCGACCCGGTTTGGTCGGATCCCCGTGATCAACCCACCACTCTCTCGATTTATTAAAGGGTTTCCCCTTATTGTAAATCGTAAAGAGTAAGGCGTCCTTTAACCTGCACCTTTTTCCTGGAATAGCATAATAAAACTGCATGAAATTTAAAACTTTACATACCTGTCTTGCAGGCATCTTAGTTGACGGTCTTTAAGGGGAGGCTTTCCGGGATTTCCTGAAAGGGATATAAGGGAGGGGGTGAGTACGACTACTCAGTGAATGGATTTTTAAAAGCTTTTAACTTTTAAGAAAAACGTTTATATGGAGTGTGCCAAACTCCCTTGTTTTCAAAAAAATCCCTTCATTTAAAAATTCGGGTTTTTCCATTATTTCTTAGTTACCACGGTGTGTCATCACCCAACACACATCATTCATCATGAAGGTTACACACATTCGCAAGTCAGTATCACTACTGAACCCGCTAGTGGCTTCGGAGCGACTTTTCCTGCCACCCGGATAGAAGTACGACCACTTCTACCCTGAGAATGAGTGGATGTACATGACATCCGACCCACAATCCCGAAATCACTTCTTCGTGAACGTATGAGGACAGAGACCTCATCCTGTCCCCACCCCGGTCTCATGCGCTTGGTGCTACTCCAGATTTCGCACAGACACCTGGAACGACGAACTGCCCTTATAGCCACCATGTCGTCCAGTGCCCTTAGGACGCATCACTACCCCTCATGGGTGTCTTGATGATCTCGTACTCACAGTGCATGCACAAACAATGTTTTCTTATATTGCCATGTAATCTGTGGTGCCATTAGTCCAACGGCCCCGACTCTCAACTCAACCCGCAGCTGTTTGTCTTGACTAGTCTGTCGACCTGTCATGTCGCACTACCGCTAGTTGACTGAGCATGTCGGTCCTATCTTGGTACCATGGCCAAACAATTCACTTATTAAGTTTTATGGCACATATATCATGTTCGTTTACGAGCTCCTGCTCGTGCCAACTGCCCTTGGGCCCACTATACAAGATTTTCAAAATCGGGCATTTAGCCCCCAAGTTCCAAAATCGAGGCCCCCGGCCTATTAGAGCTATTCGAGCTCTCGTCGAGAAGGTCTCCAAAATTGTTTAAGCATTGGCACACAGTCAGGGGAGAGCACTTTAGACAAAAATAGGTTTTTACTGTCCATCATACCGACCGGTATAAGGACATCTCCGTTCATAACCGATGAGCGGGTTTTCAACTTCCTTCGAGGAAGTCTCATCATACCAACCGGGTATGATCTACTTACAACCCGTAAGTAGTTTTTTTCGCATAACTTTCACATCACTTTCTTTAAGTAGTGATGATTAAAATACCACTAAACAGTGGATTTTTATATCGAGGCACTTATCATCCCCAACCAGGTATGATGTTAGTAAACCCACTCACAACCGGTAAGTGGTTTTTAACTTTAAACTGTGCTCATCATCCCAACTGGGTATGATGTGAATAACCCACTCACAATCGGTAAGTGGTTTTTATCTTTAAGTTGTGCTCACCATCCCGACCGGGTATGATGTTAGTAAACCCACTCACAACCGGTAAGTGGTTTTTATCTTTAAGTTGTGTTCATCATCCCAACCGGGTATGATGTTAGTAAACCCACTCACCCGTTAATGCCGTGAATTCCACTAGACTGGTTCTTTGTATTCACGCGAGCTTATCCTTGCTGGCGTTCCCGGTATTTAACGTTCCTATACGATATGAACAACCTTGTTCATTATTACTCGGCATAACAACCTTCATTCATTAATAAATGAGAAAACCCAAACTTTTAGTTATTTGCAATTAGGTCTCTAAAGTTATTTCTCTTTAAGTCCCTAATGTCAGTTTTTCCTCAAATTGAATCCCCTAACATTTAGAATTTATCGTGGGATCTCAATTTATTCCATTTCACAAAAAGGGGTTTAATTTCCCAAATTTCCAATTTGGTCCTCCAACTTTTCCAAAATTACCATTTTGCCCTTCCTTTACAAAAATGGTAATTTTTGCCCCAAAAATTTCAAAATTCCTCAATTGGTCCTCTAACATTATTTTCATGCCCAATTGACCCTCAATTTCATAAAATTTCATTTTGGTCCTTTAAATTTCGAAAATCCCCAATTTTCCCCCAATTCCAACTTCTTAACACAGTCGGATTTTATTTCATCAAATTGACCCATCAAACATTTCTAATTGTTGAAATTGAGTTTCTACATGTTCATACGATTATTCAGAAATATGAATCGCAAGTTTTAATGCCGGGACAAGCTCAAACGGAGCTTCGCCGGAAAATGAACTATAGAGAGAGAAAGCTTCGATTACTCACCGATGAAGGCACGACGGTTCGAGCTTTCGATCTGGACAGATAGCTCTCATCCTGAGGTTCATCCTAGAATCAATAATCGCATCAATTGATGCGGAATTGGATTAGAATTTCGTCATTGAAATTCGGTCGACTCTCTCTCTAGCACCAATCGAAAATTATAAAGGGGAGCTGAATTGGCTTACCTTTCGGTCCTAATTCGGCTGTGGAAAGGCTGAGGAAGTGTTGGGAGGGCTTGGATTGGCCTGAGCAGGGCTTGAAATGGCTGATTTCAGCTTGGCCGAAATAGGGCAGCTTTGGTCCGTCGGAGCTGCTTCACTATTCTATCACGCTGGTGCTTCTCCAACGATTCTCGTATTGACTGGAGTTTGCTATCAAATAGTTGTCTTCTCCCCGGTTCTAAAGAGCCCGACCTTTGTTGAAGTCGAAGCTCTGGTTCGAGCTTTACCGAGAAATGGAGCAGTAGTGAGAGAGAGAGAAGTGTTCAAGTGTGAGGAGAATAGAATGGGGATGACCTCTTTATATAGTTGTAAAACCCGTGTATTAAATGGGTGAGATTTATTATTAGTATTAATATTGCCATAAATTATTGGTATTAATTCCAATAATTTAATTTCGATATTAATTCCAATAATTTAATTTCGGTATTAATTCCAATAATTTAATTTCGGTATTTAATTATTTATATTAATTCCAATAATTTAATTTAGGTATTAAATTATTGGTATTAATTTTAATAATTAAATATATATTAATTTATGGCTATTTATGATAAGCCGCATAAAAATTTTTAACCGAAATTTCGGGTTACAAAAAATCATACTTCACACTACTCTCAGGTAAGCACGCTTAACATTAAAGTTCTTATAGAATCTAGTTCACCTAAACCAATTTGGTTTTTGTTTTCTATTTTGTTTTAAGTTTCTTTTCCAATGTTTAATGAACCCTTTAAATCACCCGAAAGTTGTAAATTTCGATATTGCTTATTCCCAAATGTAAACTGGTTTGGTTTTCTTATTCAGTTTGACCGGTTCTTTTCACGGTTTTCCTTAACTCAAATGTGCGGGGTTTACATTCTCAGCCCTCCCACAGTCGAATTAGGACTGAAAGGTAAGCCAATTCGGCTCCTCTCTGTAATTTTCGGTCGGTGCTAGAGAGAGAACCGACAGAATTTCAATTATGAAATTCTAACTTAATTCGGCATCAATTGATGTGATTCTTGATTCCAGAATGAACCTTAGGATCAGAGCTATCTGCACAAATTGAAAGCTCGGACCATCGTGCCCTCACCGGTGAGTAATCGAAGCTTTCTCTCTCTATAGTCTGTTTTCCGGCGAAGCTCCATTTGAGCTCGTTCCAACGACAAAACTTACGATTCAAAGTGCTATTGAATTATAAGAAGATAGAGGAACTCAATTTTAACTTCAATCTCAACAATTAGATGTGCTTGATTGGTCAATTTGATTAAATCAAATTCGGTTGTGCTGAGGAGTTGAAATTGGGGGAAAATTAGGGATTTTTTAAATTCAAAAGACCAAAATGCAATTTTATGAAATTGAGGGTCGATTGGGCATAAAAATAATATTGGAGGACCAATTGAGGAATTTTGGAATTTTTGGGGCAAAACTTACCATTTTTGTAAAGGAAGGGCAAAATGGTAATTTTAGAAAAGTTGGGGGACCAAATTGGAAATTTGGGAAATTAAACCCCTTTTTGGTGAAATGGAATAAATTGAGGTCCCAAGATAAATTTTAAAAATTTTAGGACTCGATTTGAGGAAAACCGATATTAGGGACTTAAAGTTAAAGAGAAATAACTTTAGGGACCTAATTGCAAATAACTAAAAAGTTTGGGTTTTCTCATTCATTTGAAATGAATGAAGGCTGTTATACCGAGTAATAATGAACAAGGATGTTCATATCGTATAGGAATGCGAAATACCGGGAACACCAGCATGGACGAGCTCGCGTGAATACAAAGTACCGGTCTAGTGGAATTCACAGCATTAACAGGTGAGTGAGTTTACTAACGTCATACCTGGTTGGGATGATGAGCATAACTTAAAGTTAAAAATCACTTACCAGTTGTAAGTGAGATTTTTATATCATACCCGGTTGGGAATGATAAGAATCTCGGAATGAAAACCCACTATTTTATGGTATTTTAAACATAACAACTTAGAAGAGTGATGTGAAAACCATACGGAAAAACTACTTACCGATTGTAAGTAGATCATACCCGGTTGGTATGATAAAACTTCCTCAAAGGAAGTTGAAAACCCGTTCATCGGTAATGAGCGGAGATGTCCTTATACCTGGTCGGTATAATGGACAGTTGAAAATATATTTTGTCGGAAGTGCTCTCCCCTGACTGTGTGCCAATGCTTAAATTATTTGGGAGACCTTCTTAACAGGAGCTCGAATAGCTCTTATAGGTCGGGGGCCTTAGTTTTGGAACTTGAGGGTTAATATGCCCGATTTTGAAAATCTCGTATAGTGGGCTCAAGGCCAGTTGGCACGAGTAGGAGCTCGTAAACAATCATGAGTTATATGCCATAAAACTTTAAACCAAGATAGGACCGACATACTTAGTCAACTAGCGGCAGTGCGACATGACAGGTCGACGGACCAGTCAAAACAAACAACTGCGAGCTGAGTTGAGAGTTGGGGTCATTGGACTAATGGCACCACAGATTACATGGCATAATAAGAAAATATTGTTTGTGCATGCACTATGAGTACGGGATCATCAAGACACCCATGAGGGGTAGTGATGCGTCCTAAGGGCTATGGACGACCTGATGAGTATAAAGGTAGTTCGTCGTTCCAGGTGTTTGTGCGAAATTTGGAGTAGCACCAAGCACATGAAATCGGGGTGGGGACGGGATGAGGTCTCTGTCCTCATACCGACACGAAGAACCAATTTCGGGATTGAGGGTTGGATGTCGCATACATCCACTCTTTCCTAGGGTAGAAATGGTCATGCTTCTATCCGGATGGCCAGTAAAGTCGCTCTGAAGCCACTAGCGGGTTCAGTAGTCGTACTGACCTACGAATGTATGTAACCTTCATGATGAAGGATGTGTGTTGGGTGATAACACACCATGGTAAATAAGAAATGATGGGAAAAGCCGATATTTTGAATGAAGGGATTTTTTAAAAAGAAATAAGTCTGGCACACTCCATATAAATTTTTTTCTTAAAAGTTAAAAGTAAACTTTTGAAAACTCATTCACTGAGTAGTCGTACTCACCCCTCCCTTATATCTCTTTCAGGAGATTTCGGAAAGCCTACCCTTAAAGACCATCAACTAAGACGTCTGTGAGACAGGTATGATAAATCCAAATTATTATACAGTTTTGATTTATGTTATTCCAAGAAAAGGTGCAGGTTAAAGGACACCTTACTTTTTACGGTTTATAATAAGGGGAAACCCTTTAATAAACCGAGAGAGTGGCGGGTTGATCCCGACCAAACCAGGTCGGGGCGTGACACTCGAGGACTTTACAGCTGTCCGTTTAGCACTTTAATAACATTCATTGATGGCCTGAAACATCCTGAATGTAAACGTTTTCTTTCCGTCGGTATTGTTCAATTTTTCAGTGAGTGAATAGGGATGTCATCTGAAGGAAGAAGACGACACTGCTCCGAACCAGACCGAACTGGTCCGAACCGGGTTCAACGCTTAAACCGGTCAGTTCTTGCCCGATTCGACCGGGTTTTATCAAAAGTAAAATTTTTTTAAATTTATCTAAATTCATTCTCTATCCAATGGTGGCCTCAATTCTCCAATTTAAATTTTTTTATAAAACCTAGAAAAATAAATTTAGCATCTAGTTCAATGATGGTTCAAACCGGTCCAAACCGATTCAATCCGGTTCGGATCCTGTTCACTTAAAACGGTATGGTTTTCTTTCCCAAATTATCCTAAAGTCCCTTTCCAAGGTTTTTATGACTCTTTGGGTCACTCGGAAGTTATAAATTTCCCAATTTGTTCGTTCTCTAGTGGTCAGGGTTCATGAACAGATTTGATTTTCTCACCTGAGTTGACCGATTCTTTCCCAGTTTTCCTTAACTCTAAAGGGTGGGGTTTACAATGAAGGTACTCACTATCGTAGTATCGGGCGATAAGGCAGGTCGTTCATAGGTTCCGACCGAATATACTAGTTTGGGGCATGATAGCAAAGTTGATAGATTCTTCCGGTGGATCGTACCGAACCGCTGCATGAAGTGTTATTGAATTGATTGAAAATAAATGGGCTACTCATGTTTGGAGTTATGCCATGAGAAAATTGTTGAGGTCACCCAAAGGAGTTCAACTCATATTGTAAGGTGGATGACATGTCCGATATGAGGCGAGGGTTGAGCTCATCTGACTCAATCATATATGAAGCCTCAATTTCCCTTCTAGAAGAAAGAACATCAATTAGGGCTTGAAAATCCTCCTGAGGATGCAAGCGATTGGAACAATCAAAAGATAATGACGATAACTATCACCCAACGAAGCCAAGAGAAGAGTGATCTTGTTGAAGTTGTATTGTATGTGGTTGGAGGATGCAATAACTATATACCCAAAGCTTGAATTAGTCGGTCTAGCTCCACGCAAGGTTAAGTGAGTTACAATCCATGATTGCATTCTCCAATGATTCCTCTTAGTCTCTTGATTCAGTAGGAATGCATTGAAATTATTTGTAGACATTATGTGAAGTGTATGACCAAGATGCATATCAAGATTCAGGGGCTCCCAATCCTAGCCAATACTAGCTAGAAGTCTATCATTTAGTCCTATTTCTGTCTTAAGAGATCCGATTTGAGCAAAATCAAACTCAACAAATGTCACATTTGTCAGGTAAGCTTCCATCGTTCTATTGCCTTTGTAGAGATCTCTTCACTTTTGTTAAAATCACTCACATTTAACTTGAATTTAACTAGAAAAGATTGTTTTCAGTTTTTTCCAAACTTTATAAGAGGACCATATACCTGTAAATTCAAAAGGGGGATAAAACGGGCAATGTGGTCGTTAGACAAAATTAATCAAAGATTTTTCAATACTCAAACTCAGAATTAGATTTAGTCCCAATGATGGTATAGTTCTTAACTTCAACATGAATGACCGTCGGAGGTACTAAAATTCTCCCATTACCGTAATAGAGGTATCATGTTATTTCTCCACATAAAATCATTTGAATTATTCAATTATACTTGTAGAGTAGGTAGATTACTTGGAAGTTGTATTTGTTTTCTAATCGTGATAACTTAATTAATTGATTTGTACCCTAACATTACCATAGAAAAGATAGAGAAGATTTTGTTAAATTATTTGAGAAACTTGTATATTTAAAGAGAAGAGCAAGTAAATTGTACTATATTAGTAAGTATTATTAAGTTAACATACGTTCTAATACCATGTTAAGAAAATAGATAATAAAATATTGAAAAATAAACTTAATGTCATATACCTAAACTATAAAAATAAAAATTTATTAATAAATAATTTAATAAATTAAATAATATACACACCAATTTATAAGATTAGAGTAGTAAAAAAAATATAAATAAATAATATTATAATATAATATTAACTAATAATATTAACTAATATATTATAATTAATTAAAATACTATATTAATAATACACTATAATATTTTATCAAGTCAAAATATTGTTAATACAAGTAAAAGAGTGACTCACTAGTGGTGTTTATTGTTGGCTTTTAATATGTTCATGGAAGATGAACTATAAGTTCTAAATGAGGTACAATGCCTAATATACTCGGTTACATTTGAGCTTCCCACCACAGTCAAGGACCTTGGAGAAAGTGGGTGTACATCTCTCGAGAATTGTGGTGATCAAAATATATATTAATTTATTTTTACCTAAATATTTTAATTAATTTATATAATATAATTATGTAAATGCTACCATTTAAATTATTATATTGAACTCGTATATGAATAACTGAGTAGAATTTATATAAGTCATCAACATTCCGTTCAATTCATATTTGAACTACAAAAAGTTGTTAAAAGAATAAAATTCTCCTAAAATAAATATTTTCATATTTATTGACTTATTCTTATTTAAATGAAAATATCTTATATATATATTGATTAGGTCACGGTTGGTGGTTGGTTTTCACCTCCAAATGAGATGGAGTCATGTGGGCTAGTGGCACTATTACCAATTTAAAAACGTGAGGTCGTTTTCGATCCAATAAAAAAACGTGAGGTCCCTTCCATTCATCTATAAAGGTCTCCCATCAGTCTTATCTCAAAGTCTAACTAATTCCCACTCACTCTCTCCTTGTGGTAAAAAGCTCACCTCCTCCAACAATGGAAGCTAGTAAGTCTCACTCTTGTTCAAGCCATGATCTTCCTTTCTGGGTCTCTACTTCTTCTATGAGCTGCAAACAATTCGATTTCTTCTGCCGTTGCTGCAGGCGAAAACGGAAGGATCGAGCAGACGCCGTCACCGAAGAGTCCCCACGTGGTTCCTCGTCTTGAGAGGATGGATTCTAGCCGTGTCGGCGCTATCGAGAGCTTCTCCAACTATGTTGGTAAAAACCCTCTTGGCCGTCCGCATGGATCTATTTCTTCTGCGTGCATCTCAAAAGTGTCTGTTGGGGTTCTACACCTCTGCAAGATCTATCAATATTTGATATATTCAAGGGCATTATCCCTTTTGAAATTCATTTTCCCCCTAAACTAATTTCTTTTTGAGCATTTGGTAATCTTATTCCCATCTCCCATGGAGCAATGGGAAAGGAAAGATCAAGTATTTGGGCTTGTATAATTGTCAAAATTAACATTTTAGTCATGGTTGCTATTCTGCCGACAGTAACACTTACCGTCTTAACAAACATTTAGGTCAATTCTTTCACCATCTTGTCTCAATAAACTCAGCTGGTTTCTTCATGGCAAGATTTAGTGGTGGCTGTCCTCAAAAACTTTCGTGTAATTTTATATATTTTTTAGTAGATTTTTTATAATAATTTAATTTATCCCCTTTTAATTTTGTGTATGACCTACCTCAAAATTAGCAATTTAATAATAGAGGGTGGGAAAAGAAAATAAAAAGAAAGGTCCATGTGATTCATGTGACAATTATTTTGTCCATACAGCAAGACAGTTGGGGTTTGATGATGAGAGTGAGTGCCCACAACTAAGCAAGTTAGTCATGGACTACCTCAAGAAGACCACAGGGTGCGAGGAGAGCATCAAGGACTACTTTGGAGGCGAGCCCGATCCCGATTCTTTGGCCGATAATCTGGAGGATGAGCTGGAGAGGTGCATCCTCAGTTACTTCTCCTTCCACTGGGACAAAGCCACGGTGATGATCAATCAGGTGACTTCGCTAATATGATAAGTCTAGATTAAACGCTCATGCCCTATTCATGTTGGCTTGGAATAAAACATGAGTCATGTATAATGGATTGTTCAACTTTTGCGATGATTTGGTGAGCAGGTAATCTCCCCAGATACCGAGCAGAAAAGCAATGTGCTCAAGAGCTTATTCTTTGCAGCTACAAGGTAAGTATCTCTTTCTTGATGATCTATTTATTTTCGCTCAGTAAACCGTACTCCATTCATTGGAGGTTAAGATTGATGATAGAAATGTTCTATTTACAGCTACAAGGTAAGTGTAAGTCTATCTTCCTTAATAATCTTACCCAGTATCTTCTTCCATGTATAACTTGAATGGCAAGTAGCTCTAGAAAAAAACAGGCCACCGGCCATTCCAACCCTACAAAAAAAACAAAAGGATAAAGAATGGAAAGACAAGGAGAGGACATGGGGGTGTGTATGGCCCCGAGTGTTTCTCTGTTGTTCTTTTTTTTTTTTTTATAATATTTGTGGGTCACATCAGCATGTAATGTATACGTGGAAGTCTCTCCATCATATGTTACAACAGATAAAATAACACCGTTAATAAAATATCCATGTATTATATTAAAATATAATTCGTAAAATATCTGGAATAAAAATTATATTTTAAAGATTTTAGGGTAAATTAATTAAAAAATATAAAGTATCGTTATCTTTTTATCACATATAAAATTTATTGTTGAACTACTTAATATTGATTTTTTTTTATTTTATAACATGTTTAATAGGAAATGTAGAAAATTAAAAATATTATTATTTTTTTATAATCTAAATAATTGTCAACGTGAATAGTATATATTATAGCAACTAAAATATTGCGCACACAATTCATATCATTGTGAACATTAATATTCTATTTCTACAATTCATTTCACAAAATGTAATTGAAAAAAATAGTTTGTGGACAAACCTTTAGCATCATCTTTAGCCTTGCAAATATCAAATATCGTATCTTGTATTTTTTAGAAAAATCAGAACACTTTTTTTATTTTCCAACATAACGTGTACAAAAGTAATTAGTAATAAAAAAATTGGATTAGTGGGGGAGTTCGCGCTCATTTTTCTTAATCGTAATTCATAGAAAAGATTTAATCACTTAATGGATTAATTTAGCTTGATCTTGATTAGTAAGAGTCATACAATTTGTAAATATCAGTCTGTCATTAAATAAAAAAAGTAACTAATAATCATCGGTCTAATGTAATAATACCACAATCCGTATAATAATTAAAATTTGATATTATTCACATTATAAAATTTCTAGCGTCGGATACCTTATCTTCTTTTCCCTTCTACACCCCATTATGGGCACGTGTCCTATATACTGACCAGAAAAAGAAAAGTAACTACCGACAGCTGTCCGGGTGGGGTGGATAATGTATTTTTCTTGGCAGATTGTAGAGATTATATGTCAATAAAGTCTAAAGATTATATGTATTTTTCTTTTGGCCCATGCTGTGAGGATCAATGATTAATGTCTATAAGAATAAGACTGCATATTCCTGCAAGTAATTTTACTGATGTATATATATATATATACACACATACACTTGGTAGGAAGCAGAGGTTCGAGAAAGTGACAGAGAACCTGAAGGTAACGAGGGTGTTCTCCACGTTGGTTGATGAGATGAAGACAATCCGGTCGCCCAAGGATTCCAATTGCACGGATGTGATGGCGCCGGTGGCCCACAGCAACCGGAGTCCAGTCCTCCTCCTCATGGGTGGTGGTGCCGGTGCCGGCAAGAGTACCATCCTTGAGAACGTCAAAAAACAGTTAAAATCTCGTTCCCTTCTATCTCGGATATCAAGGAAAATCTTGCTCTGGTGTCCAAACCAAACTATATGATATTTTTAGTCCAAAAAACCCTCGTAAATTGTGGCAAATCAGGCCCAGTTTGGTCATACCGGGCTGTCCTAAAGCTATAACTTAATACTGGACATGCTCGCCCAATAATTTAGTAGTCTGGACTAGTACTAGCCCGATACCTTTCTCACGGATATAATTTAACTTCAAGAGATGAACGGTTTGGACACTAGTTCGTATTGCTTTCCCATCTCAACTTCACATAAAACCTCAGTTTTTTTTGTTCTATTAGGAGCCGAATTACCAGATTATGTATGGAAATTCTGATACAGATCATGTGTAAATTTTTCCTTAGCGTAGAAGCTTATCTTTTGCAGGCCATTCTGGGCTGAAGCAGGCGAGAATGCGGTGTATGTGGATGGCGATGCCTTTAAGGTGTCCGATGTTGTATACCAAGCCCTCAATTCCAAGGGACGCCATGACGACATGCTGCAGACAGCCGAACTGGTACTTATTCCATGATCTAGATCACGAGTGTCTAGCCTCAAACAACACGTATTTGTGAATACAATCAATACACACCTGTACCAAAAGTTTGATCATCTGCAACCAAGAGTTAACGACCATTAGTCAGCCCTTTTGGCCTTTACGGTGCTGCTGAAATCAATTACTGCAGGTGCACCAGTCGTCCATGGATGCAGCATCCTCTGTGCTGGTGACAGCATTGAATGAAGGCCGGGATGTGATAATGGACAGCACTCTATCATGGGAGCCATTTGTAGTGCAAATGATAGAAATGGCCCGTGATGTCCACAAGCGATTGTACCGTATTGGAGTCGGCTACAAGGTGGCCGAGGACGGCTCCGTGACCGAGAAGTACTGGGAGCCGGTTCCTCCTAACGAGCTGGATGGCGATATAATGGTTGCTAACAAGAAGCCATACCGGATTGAGCTGGTCGGTGTAGTTTGTGATCCCTACTTGGCTGTCGTCAGAGGCATCAGGTATTCTAACAAGTATAAATGAACTTGATTGAAAGTTTTGATAGTCACACGGGATATGGCAGGAGGGCGGTAATCGTCAATAGGGCAGTCCGAGTGAACTCGCAGTTGAAGTCCCACCAGAGGTTCGCTAGCAATTTTCGGAAATACTGCGATCTTGTCGACAACGCCAGGCTATATTGCACCAACGCTACGGGTGGCCCGCCCACTGTAAGTCCTACACACATACATCTTCATATTAATTAAAACTATATACGTATTTATCGTTAGCGCCTGGTAAAATGTTGATTTGAGAACCAAACTCAATTCTAATGTATTTACAATCATTTTTTTATTATTTCTTATTTAACAGCTGATAGCATGGAAAGAGGGAAAGATGAAGCTGTTGGTGGAGCCAGAAGAGATCAAGTGTTTGAGCACTGTTAGCAAACTGAACCCTGATGCTACTTCCATCTATGAACTCTACCCTGATCCGAGTCCCATCTTCGAGGCGGGTTCCATCTGGAATCACATACATCTCTCCCCTTCGAGGTCCAGCATCCAACTCCAGCTCAAGTCTGCTATCAAGAAGCGTGAAGGGCACGACAAACCTATTGGTAATTAAAGATAAATAATGTGTAAAAATATTATTGTAATATTAAGTATGGTGTATTTTAACTCGTGGTGTATTAGCCGTTGGAATTTTTTTACTTTTGTGAATTTATGTATCGTTACTTGTATTTCTTTACTTTCCATGTTTTATTAATTTAATTTAATTTAATTTATTGTCTAGCAAAATAAATATATGAATAAAAATTAAGATTTAATATAAATAAGATAATTGAATAATTAATGTATAATAAATAATAAATTATTAAATATGTACCTTAAAAAAATAAAAAAATTAATTGAATATATAATGAACAAATGTGAAAAGTGTATTAGGTGGATAAATAATATATATAGATAAAATATTCTTGTGTACGTATAAAAAATAATTTAGCTAAATTTTGATATAATTATTATAATTAGGATATGGATACTAAATATTAAAAAAATTAAATAAAAAATTATACAAATATTAATTATTTTTAAAAAAAAGAGTATTTACACTTTTTTTAAAAAAAGAGAAATATACTTAAAATTAAAAAAATATTAAAATAAATTAAAATTTTCTGATAAATCAAAATTTTATTTCTTAGATTACAATAAAAATAAAAAATATATCAAATTAAGAAATTATATAAATAATAAAAATAAACAAATTTGGGATAGTTTATTACTCGACTTTTATTATTCAATAGGAGATTTGATCAATAAATATTTGATGCGATAAAAAATATAGGAATGAAAGATAAATAATATATAAAAATATCGTTATAATTCTTTTTAATAATTATATTTCTTTAATTGTAGTGTTTATTAGTAATATCATTAATTGTATCTTTTAAATTATAAAAACTTATATATTGTTATATATTGATAATATGTAGTGGGTACATACTCATATTTTATAGTATTTTGATAATAATTATTTAATCTTTTGTTAAATATAATTTATTGTATTTTAGTAACGTATGGTACTCCAAATGATCAAATAATTTATTGGAATATTAAATTATAACTTATAAAATATTTTAATCATATATGTTTGTATGCTTTTCATTTGTATCAAATTACCTCTAGCTAAACAATAAAATATTGGTCAAATGTTTTAAGATCATCAGTCAATCATTCCTTTATTATGATAGTTAGGATATCACAATCACCTTCATCCACTTTTATTATAATAGTTAGGATATCACAATCACCTTCATCCACTTTTATATTTGATTATAAGTAGACTTCACTCCTTTTTTTTTTAGATAATCTCAATTGAGATAACCCTCCAAGTTGCAAATCTATCAAGTCAATCATTCATATCATTTTATATTGGGCCTTCTCTACAGTCTTGCTCAAATCTATCCTTTGAAAGAAATCTTCTACCACTAGTTTCTTCAACTCATTCGAGTTCAATTTTATGGTACAATATCATTTGATTAAAATATCATTTGATCAAATTATCATATGAATTTGACAAAACACACAACAATAATAAACCTTGATCATCACCTCAATTTTTGAGAATGATAAGTTCTCCTATCAAAGTGCTAATATTCATCCTCGCCTAATAGAATCCATTTCTCAAGCTCATTGGTTAGAGATTTCGTTGTAGATATAGGAATATTAGCTTTGGCCACAACTCTCCAATAAATTTAGATTGCAATCTCAAAAAATAACCTTATATATGATGAAATCTCTAACCATCTTTGGGCCGCCCCACCTCCACCAGGCGGCTTGGGGCCCTCCTTCGCTGACCCCTACTCACAACCGCCTACGCCGAGGGGCCTCCAGAGGTTGGTTGATCCCCTTACGCGGCCACACTGGAGAGGAAAGTCTCGTAAGCCCTCTCCCGCTCCCCTTCCCATGGCCATCATTCTTTTTTTTTTCTGAATTTTTAATTATTATTTTATTGGTGCCTGCACTCTAATGTCAGGGAAAAAATTAGTGATTTATGCTTAAAAAATTTTCTTAACAAATGATAACAAAAATATTTTTATACTAATTTCTATTAATTTACCCAAAAAAAGAATTACAAGTTATTTGACCGGGCTGGACCGGTCTGGACGGAGAAGAAGCTGGGCCGTAAAGAGATATGCAATAATGCCGAAGATATTTTAACAGGACTCGTCCTTGGGCTTCACTCTAACACAATCCATATATAAGTTTCAGTACACGGACTCTCTCTATCACCTCATAGAAAACCCTAGGCGGCTGCAGCAACTGCATCTCCTTTCTCAGCTCACACTCAAGGTTTCTGAAAGCAATCTCTAAGTCATGGTATGGCCCATCTCTTACACGTTGTCTCCTCTCTGTGACGCTAGCATTCTGTTTGATACTTGAGCTACTAATCGTCAGGCGGATGCGGATGCGGAGGTACCGGTTGCAGGACAGCCGAAGAAAAGGACATTCAAGAAGTTCTCATTCAGAGGCGTTGACTTGGATGCTCTCCTTGATATGTCCACGGATGAGCTCGTCAAGCTCTTCAATGCTCGAGCACGCAGAAGGTGAAACCTATCATTCTCATTGTATTGCTATACAAGCTTGGACATGTTATATAAGGCGCTAGAATATTGCGTTTCGTCTATATGGTTCTCGTCGCGTCAAATTTCTTTTTGTAAATCGTAATGATGTAGAAATGATATTGATTTCCCCAAATCAACTGCGTAATATTTGCACTTTTAGGTAGTATTGCTAATAGTAATAGTTGATTCCCAATTATTTGAATCTGGTCAATAATATTATTAATATTAGACATGCTATAAATAATTGTATATTTGTTAACTACAATGTTCAAGTTTACAGCATTTTCATCAGCTGCTTGTTTTTATTGATATTTATTTTTTTGTTTGCTAAGAACTTTTAGTGGATTCTGACTTTGTTATGGTGGTAATCCTATGAAATAGGTTCCAGAGGGGTTTGAAGAGGAAGCCCATGGCTCTTATCAAGAAGCTGCGCAAGGCTGTATGTCCTCCCTCTTTGAAATTTCCTTGAGTAAAAACAATCCTATAATCTTTGTCTGCTAAATTGTAAAAACTGTAATTTATGAGCTCCGGGTTGTAGATTTTGTGAAATTAGCAACATATTGTTAATTTTTCATCGGCCACCTAAAATATTCCACAAGGGAAATTCTTTTGCACGACAGAAAAAGTGCACTGCATTGTTGGCTACCCTTTATCATTGATAATTTTTCCTCAGAGCGAGGGTGCATAAATTAATAGCTGTTAGATCAGCAGTGGCCAGATAACCATAGAGATGGATCCACATGCAGCTTGCCTACTGATTCCATCTTACATTCTTGAGCAAACAGTTGATATGTTTCTCTTGTATGGGTTAACATTAGTGCATTGATAGTGTGATATTTCATGATAAGAAGTTGTTTTCATTATGGTGTCCTTATTTCTGTCTTGATCAGAAAAGGGAGGCCCCACCTGGTGAGAAGCCAGAACCAGTTCGAACTCATCTGAGGAACATGATCATTGTGCCTGAGATGATTGGAAGCATTATTGGTGTCTATAATGGGAAGACCTTCAATCAAGTGGAAATCAAACCAGAAATGATCGGTCACTACCTTGCTGAATTCTCAATTTCTTACAAGCCTGTCAAGCACGGTAGGCCTGGTATTGGTGCCACCCACTCATCTAGGTTCATCCCTCTCAAGTAAAAGCTCTGTTTTTCATATACGTTTACCTGGGGGAGCTTAGGTTGGCTGTCTGCTACAGTGTTATTTTAATATGCCTTTTAGCATTACGAGAGGATGGGGTTTTATATGGTTGCTATTCATCCATATGATGCACTCTTGATTTCTGTTAAAACTCTGATGCGCAAACTTTTGACTCTACCAGTTCTCTTTTTTTTTTTTTATCTATGAAGAACTTGCCAAGCTGAGAATGTATTTGTTGCACCACTGTTGGACTATTATGATAGAGGGTGTGTTGGGGGCTCAAGTTCGAAACTGAATCAGGCAGCTGGGGCTGTAATCATTTGAGAATCCTACAAACATTACCTAAGAACTAGTTTCTGGCTTTTTCATAGTAATCTTTTTTTACAACTGTTTTTAACTTACAAGATACAATGTGATAGACAAATTAATCTTCTTGATTTCCAGACAACCCTTCTGGCAAAACATATAATTTTCTTCTAAGTCAGGTTGTTCACATAGAACCTTTGCATATTAAGTTAAGTTTGATTGATTTTTTAATCATGGACTGGTTTCTTCTATTTTCCCAATTCTCCTTTGACAACTATTGTTTTGTTTCGACTCAACAAGACACATTGCAGATCAACAGATTCTTCAGGTTGCAATCTGGGGATGTCCAAAAAGGCCTAACATGATCGAGTACTTTTTTTAGTGTTTGATATCTTGGAAGTTATTGATTCTTAACTAATTCCCTCTTGAACAAATCCAACTTGCTGCCCTTCTTCATGTGCTTGTTGGGCACGACTTAACGCCTGGACAGGATGCCCTTGTAAACATAATTGGCACTTCCCCTCCCGAGCCTTTTACTCTCATTCTTGAAGTTTATGGTCATGTTGATCTTAGCCTTGGAGGATAGGTAAAGGCCTGATCACTCACTTTTGATACTGTTGATGACTTCCACTTGTTTTGACAAGTGATTGGCATCCGTACATCTATTTGAACCTTAACTAATCTTATATTTAAGGCGTGAAAGCTCATTAGGAGGGAAAATCTCTTCCAATGAGTTTTCTCCCTTCACAACACTTGAACATAGGCTTTACTTGAGGAAAATATATTTTTATTAGTCTCAATCAACTACTATTTGTTGATGCCCGAACTCTGATATAAGTCGACCATGTGGGAATGACTATGTAGAATAAGCCTTCAGAATGAGAGCCCATATTCTATCGGGGCCAAATACGTATAGAAATTAAGCTATGTGCACCAAAAGTAAATTATTGATATCTTACGTGTAAAATTGTATTTTTTAAAAATTGAATAAATCGAAAAATGAAGTTGGAATAAAATCGAATATCAAATTTAATTAGAAATCTGTTAAAATTGTTACTTTAAAAATTTGCTAAACTAAATTGGATGAAATGAGAAATTATATCTTAACTAATAAATTTGAAACTATTTAATTATATATTAAATGAAAAATTAAATTAAACCTTATTAAAATAGATTAATATTTATTTTTTTGAAAGAAAAAAAATAAGAAAGAGTAATCTTGAGTATAAATTATAAATAAATAAATTTAAAAAATAGAAAAATATTTAAAAAAATGGTTCTGGGGAGCAATTTGAAAAGATTTGAAAGTGAGGTGATTCAATTATTAATAAGCTATTTACAGGGTCTTCCTAACAATCTAAATAAGGTGGTGGGGCTAATTGGGAATGTAAAACCCGTCCTTTGGGATCAAGAAAAATTGAAAAAAGAACTAGTAGAGATTTACATGTAAAGAACCGAGCCAATTAATAAACAAAAAAATGAAAAAGAAGGGTTAATAGGGGAAATTAGAAGATTTTAAGTGATAAAAAATTCCCAAAAATTGTGGGGAAGAATCGGAAAGTGAAATTGAGAAGGGAATCGAACCGGTTTGGGGTGAACCAAACTTAAATCGGACTGAACCAGGATTAACCATAGTGAACTGGTTCAAAATTTTATTTTTATAGGTGGCTTAAAAATATTAATTTGGGAAATTGAGGCTAGTATTAGATAGAAAATAAATTTAGATAAAATTAGAAAATTTTAAATTTTAGAAAACCAGCCGAATCGGGTTCGAACTGGCCGATTTTCAAATTTGGGATAGCAAACCCGATCGGAACGGACCGATCAACGATCAACGAACCGGACCGATCAATGGCCCAACCAGTCAGCAGACTAGACCAGTCAACGGTGCCCCATCAGCAGCCACACAGACACATGCAGCTAATGGGAGGCTGCCATGTATTTGATCAACAGTCAGCGGATGACCTATCAACATGCCATGCAGACATGAGCAGCGAATAAGAGGCTACCATGTGTTCGGTCAATGGGTCAATGGCTGACGTGGTAGCCGAGCTAGACCTCCTCGTTAGAAAAACTGGTCAATCACAGTGCATTAGGTGGCACGATTGACATGTCATCATCTTCAACCTTTATCCACTAACAGAGAGAGCAGAGGAGAGAGAGAGGCTGGAAGAGTTGGAGTCTCCGGTGACTCGAAAAACTCTTTGGTCAGGTCACTGGCGACCGAGTCAGAGGCCGAGTCTTACGCTGGCAGGTAGCCTGAACAGTTTCCAAACTCCCTATATAAAAAGCACCCCTCCATTCATTATGAGCATCCCACAATCGAACGAAGAAAAAGAAGAATACACTTTCCGACGAGCAGCAAACTAGAGCTCCCATGACAGGACTTTTCTCATTCTCCAAAGCCACATTGGGTGTCTTTGGAATCGGGAGGAAGTCCTCTACCTAGCCCTACCCTCTGTTCAGCTTGAGAGCCATCAAGGAAGAACGAGGAAGCTCGAATAGTACCGCCGTTCCTCGGCCAAGAAATTGCCCAACCCCCTGCATCCACTTCAAGCTTTCCCACGGCCAATTGCAGTTAAACCTGTAAACCCTGTCCTTTAAAGATAAGAAAACCGATAAAACAACTAGTCAATTCAAAAGAGAAAACCAAGCCGGTTAACGAACTCAAACCTGTAAATAAAGGGTAAAATGGGAAATTGGAAAATCACAAGTGACTCAAAGAGTCATAAAAATCATGGAAAAGTACCTTGGAACAAATGGGAAGAGAAAATCAGACCAGTTCAAGGTGAACTAGACCTAAACCAGATTGAATTGGATTCTAAATTCATTTTTTGTGGTGGCTTAAAATGATCACATTGGAAAATTGAAGCCACCATAGGATAGGAAATGAATTTAGATGAATTTAGAAATTTTTAGATTTGATAAAACTAGTCGAATTGGATCTGAACTGATCGATTTTCGCCATTGAACCTAGTCGGACCGGACCAATCCGATTCAGAATAGTGTTGTCTTCTCCCTCAAGATGACAGCACTGTTCATAAATGTAGAAAACTTCCTTCTCCGACAAAGGAATATTCGCTCTAATCAAGGCATTTCTGGGCGAGGATAAGCTCGACCAAAATGGAAAGTGGTCAGGTAGAGGGTCCCCGAGCTCCCAATATAAAGAGCTACTCTCCATTCATCCTCCACACACCTCAAATCGCCATTCTCTCTCAACTGCTTCTGGTGAAAATCAAACCAAAGATCTGACCCGAAGGCAAGGTCAAACCCAAAGGCAAGCTCAACAACCCATCTTCTAGGCATTTTTCTCAGCCTCAGAAGGCAAGGTTGGGTTTTATAGACTCCGGGTGAAGTTAGCTACCTGAAAACAATCTCCCTTCGACCTGAGGACTGTTAAAGAAGCACCGGCGTAATCAAATAGTGAAGCAGCTCTGACGGATCGAAGCTGCCCTGTTTTGGCCAAGCTAAATTTGGCCCTCCTCTAGCCAAACCAAGCCTCTCTGACACCCCCACGACCCTCACACGACTTTAACAGAGCAGAAAGATAAGCCAATTCGGTCCTCCTCTATCGTTGCAAATCGATGTTAGAGAGAGAAAGTGTCGAATTTCACTAACCAAATTCACCCTCATTTGTACTTCAATTGTAGCAATTTTTTTATCCTAGAAGGAATCTCAGGACGAGAGCTACCTCCCTAGATCGAGAGCTCAGACCGTCGCACCTCCGATGGTAAGCTTTCGAAGCTTTCTCTCTCTACGAACAATTTTCCGATGAAGCTTAATTTGAGCTCGTTTCGGACCCAAATCATGCAATTCAAAGCTTAATTGAATCATATGCAAGTGTAGGAACTGTTCAATACCATCAATTGGATCAATTAATCCTGGTTGAATGGCCAATTTGAAGAAATCAAATTCAGTCAGTTTGAAGGGGAGAAATTAGGGGAAATTTTTGGGGAAAATGGGGATTTCAAAAAATTAAGGGACCTCCATGCAATTTCTCAAAATTGAGGACCAATTGGAAATGAGAAAGATGTTGGGGGACCAATTGGATAATTTTTGAAACATTTGGTGCCAAATAGCTATTTTTGAAAGTATGGGCAAAACCATAATTTTTGAAAAGTTGGGGACCAAAGTGGAAATTAGGGAAAAACTTGAGCCCCTTACACAACTTTGAGTAAATTAAGGATCCTAAGAAGATTTTGGAAATCTTAGGACTCAATTTGGGGAAAAGTTAGCATTAGGGACCTAAAGTTTAGGAAAATGAACTTTAGAGACCTAAGTGCAATAAACCAACAATTTTGAGCCTAGTCGCTCATACGTGAGAAAATGATGGCTGTCATGCCAAATCTTAATTGATAAGGATGCCCAAATTGTGTAGGGACACGAGAGACCGAAACGTCGGCAAGGAAAAGCTAGTGTGGACTCAGAAACTGACTTAGGACGAACACATCATGACCATTGGGTAAATGGGCTTAATTATACATTATACCCAGTTGGGATAGTGAGTACTTTAGAAATGAAAAACCACTTGTGAGTGGGATTATTTCACATCATACACGGTTGGTATGATGAGTTCCATTGAGGAAAGGAGAAACCCGCCTACCGGTTGTATGTGGAGGTATCATCACACCTGGTTGGTGTGGTGAGTTGAAAATAAATTTTTGTTAGAAGTGTTCTCTCCTTACTGTGTGCCAATTCTTAAAATATTTGGGAGACCTTCTTGACGGGAGCTAGAATAGCTCAAATAGGCTAGAGGTCTCGGGTTTTGAACTCATGGGGCTATAAATAAACTTAAATAAGAAGAGCCATGAAATTTTCTAATGAAATTGGTTGTGTGATATCATCATGGTACCGAGTTAGGACCAATAGTACTCGATGAACTAGCGGCAATGCGACAGAGCCAGGTCGACGAATCGACCAAGACAAACAGCTGCAAGTCGGGTTGAGTGTCAGGGCCATTGGACCGTTGGCACCAAGGATAATGGCTATTATGTGAAAAACTCTTGTTTGTGCATCCACTTGTGGTACGGGACCATCAAGATGCCCTAGGGAGTAGTGATGGGTCCTAAGGGCTACTGGACGACATGGTGAAGATAAGGGCAGTTCATCGTACCAGTCAGTCTTGAAGCTTTGTAAGCTTCTTGCACATGAGACCGAGGTGGGGTCGGGATGAGGTCTCCATCCTCATACATACACAAAGTGGCATTCAGGTATGAGGATCGGATGTCTAGGACATTCACTCAGACCCATGGTAGAAGTGGGCGGGCTTCTATCTTAGTGGATTGTAAAGACGCTCCAATCCACAATTGAGTGCAATGGACAGGTTGCACATACGAATGTGTGTACCCTTCCTGATGAAGGGCATGTGTTTGTTTGCTAAACGCCTCCCGAGGTAAGGGGATGGGCTAAAAGAGCTAAACACACTTAATATGGTAATGAAAAAAGTTTTGAAAATCAAAATTTGAGAAAAATCCTTTTTAAAGGAAATGATAACCTTGGCATGGTTTGTATAAACTAAAGTTATTTTGAAAATTCACTCCCAACACCCGTTAACTGAGTTGTAGAAACTCACCCCCCTCTCTTTACCCCTTTTTCAGGAGTAAGGAGATAGAATAAAAGAGAGCGTGAAGATGTGCCATCCGTCATGTATGCTTAAAGTTCTTTTTAAGCTTGCATAAAATTGATTTATGCTATTTCAAGGAATAATGTTTGAATTTACGTCGGGCTCCTCTTGAATAAAAGAAGGGGAAACCCCTCTTAAACCAAGGGAGCAACGGGTTGATCACAAGGATCCGACCAAACTAGGTCGGGGTAGGACAAAACCAAACCCCTTTCACACCACCTAGAGTTGTCCTGACCTTCCCCCGAGCTAAGAAGGTAAACTCCCTCCACCGCCCTTCACCAAAAAACACTATTCACGGCCAAGTTTTGCAAAAACTTTAACATTAAAATTCACACTGCTCAGATCATCAATCGAGGCGTGGTTTAATCCAGGGAGGATCCTCGCAACGAGAGCAACACAATGGAAGCCAAAGCTTCGATCACTAGACCCCAACAGGTAAGATATCAAGCTTTCTCTCTCTAAACTATATTTTCCAACGAAGCTCCGTTTGGGCTCATTTCCGAGCCAAATGAAACGGTTCAGGGCTTAAAATGATAAGGAAAGCATAAAGGAAGTGATCCAAATCATGAATGGGGATGATTAACCAAATTTTGATGGTCAATTTGACGAAATTGAGATTCGGGGGCTAAAGTGCAAATTTTGAGAAATTTGGGCAAATTGGGGATTTTTTGAAAATTCGGGGCTGAATAGAAAATTGATAAAATTGAGGGCATTTTCATGAAATTCCCTCTCAATTAAGGGTCAATTGGGCAAATTGGATAAAATAGAGGACCAATTTGAAAAGTTTGAGAAGTTTGGGGTCAAATTACAATTTTGGGAAAATTGGGGACTAGATGAAAATTTTGGAAGATTTAGGGGCCTATGAGCAATTTTGATAAAACTAAGCACCTAGGAAAGAAAATTGAAAAACCTAGGGGCTGAATTGAAAACAAGGGGCAAATAAGGACTTAAAGGTAAATGCACAAACCTAGAGACCAAATTGCAATTAAGGCAACATATAAGGACCTATATGCAAATGATCAAAGAGATGTGGTCCCTTAGTCCAGTACCCTAATATGGATATTTGTGTCGTGTAGAAGCAGACTACTCGAGTGCTAACTTCCGGAAGAACACCGCGAAGCCAAACTTCGCTGCGACGGCCCCGTCGAGAATACCAGTGAGTGAGAATGCTATAACGTCTATTTCGGTTGGAATAACGGTTCTTTTGAAAACGATTTTCTCGGTATTAGCCTCCCCTGATTGGGTGACTCTACTTAAAATACTTGGATGCTAATTTTGGGCTTAGGCTTGGTATGTAAGTGGGCCCAAGGCCAAAGGACACGGGTATGAACCCATTCAGAATAAGCATGCAATAAGAAATGTTAAAAGATCCAAATAACAGGAACATTGTGTGATACCCGTCGAGCCAAGTCAAAGTTGTTGAGCTTGTTGGGCCAAACTACTACTTTGTCAAAGCAGGTCGTCGAACCTGTTGGGCCAGTACACATGGGCTGAAGCCAAGCCAACAGACCATTGTGTTGGAGGGCCAATGATAATGGCTATAACTTAAAAGATTCTTGATTGTGCATGCACTATGAGATTCGAGCCATTAGGACACCTGACATGAGCTAATGATGGAGTCCAAGTACTGTTGGACGACCTAGGGTGCATAAGGGCGATATGTCATCCATAGGTCGTGAAGCTCGAGGAGCTTTCTACGCACTGAGACCAAGGCAGTGGGGGAAAGGAGGTTTTGTCCCACAAAGCAGACATGGTGAAGTGATCAGAGTTTGAGGGTCGGACTACTGATGTCCACTCAAACTCCGAGTAGAGGCAATACACCTCTATTAAGGTGGATGGTAAAGGCACTTCGATCCACAAGTGGAATGATTGGGGACTGTTCTGCGAACGTGTGATCCCTCCTATGATAGGAGGGCAATTGTTGATCACGTGAATAGAAAAATCTGGAAAGAAACTGCTGATGAAATGTCAAACATTTGAAAATGCTGAATTTAACATTTTCTAAAAGATTTTCCCCTACTCACTAAGTTGTCGAACTCACCCCCTCCCTCTAAACATTTTCAGGAAAGAACAATGTGACTACATCAGCCTCTCCCTCTCCAGAACCTATCCCAAGTATAAGAATTTACCGTTTCATTTTTGTTTAATATTGTCCAGGGAAAACATCACAGGTACTATGCCAAACTCTCTTTGATCTTTTGGAGGGATCCCTTTTGGAGGTCCAAGAGAGTGGCGGGTTGATCACAAGGCCTCGACCAAACCGGTCTCGGGCGTGACAGGAAAGTTTGATGAAGTTTGGGGACTAGTTTTGCCTATTGAAAAATGTTTAAGGACCTTTTTACAATAAATGCAAAGTTTGGGGCAAAATTGCTAATAAGAATTTTTGCAAGGCCAAAGTGGACTTTTGGAAGTCCAAGTACCTAAACGTAATAAAAAGAAATTTAGGGACCTATGTGAAAATTTTTGGGGTCAAAGGGATCCTAAAACCTAAGTCCTCAAGTTGAGGGGTAAAATTATAATTTTGCCAAAACTTAGGGCCTTTTTGGAAATAAAAGAGAAGTAGGGCATAGGATCATTTCCAATGTCTATTGGAACCTAAATGGGACCCAAATGAACTCTAGGGACCAATTTGGGGAGACTTAAGAAAAGTCTTAGATCCGAAAAGAGTAACCTTAAAAAAGGTTAGGGACGGTAGAAAAAGTGCAATTGAAGTAAGTATAGAGGATCAGTAGAAAAAATGACCCTAAGTTTATTATACATTACAAAGAATGCAAAGAACATCAACTAGAATGAGAGCGGATTCCATGTGCATCACAAAAAGAATAAGTTTTGTGAACTAGGGGAGTGAGTTTTGGTTAAATACCATCATTGACGATGCGTCCTATTAGACCAACCAAGTATTTGCTTAATTTTGTGTAGCCTTATTCGCTTTAATATTTAAGTTACACTTTGATAACTGATATAAGAAGTGTAACCAGTAATAAGCATGTTCACTAAATCAAAGATCATTTTGAAAGTAAAGTAATGAACCGGTCATGAGAACCGTAGGCTAGATTAATATCAGTTTTTGAGAAACTGAGGAAAAAGAATAGTTTTGGCTTAGTGCCTTGTGTGAAATTGGGGAGAGGGTCGTGGAGGGTCGGACTCCCCAAATGTGTGTGCTATGCTTGATGTGATTGTGATCGGGTCAGGCTTATACGGTGAAACCCGAGTTCGGGGCCGTTGGGTTGATTGCTTGAGAAGGGATGCTGACTCACATAGAGTCGAGCTCCCAATGTTTGTGCATTATTCAAAAGAAAAGCGGGAGACGTCTGAAAAGGCTGGTCTCCCGTGTGTTAAACACATTTTTATCATGAAAATTGTGGAACGCATTTGATGTGCAAGATAATGGAGAGATAGCATATGTTGTACAAGCTCCCAGTAATGTTGTGTGTGTGGCACCATTACAAGAAACGGCCATAAGTGCCATCAAATGATTTTAAGTCATATTATTTAAATCGGTATAGATCGATGGGGGTGATGGAAGGGCACCTAAGTGGTAGTGTCGTCATCCTAGGGGGAAATGGAAAGGCGATGGGGGAGGCACGATGTGAGTACTTCCATGTTTTCCTAGGACACTCGAAACATGTAAGGGTACCGTCCTAGTACACATCTGCGACAGGTAGATATCGGGATGAGTCGTAAGTGTAGGGGTCATAGGCCAGCAAGAAGTGATAATGCGGCTATGACCCAGGTTCTTAGAACACTAGTTGTGAGTGTGGCAAAAGTTCACAACTCCTTCACTCTAGTCTCTGTCTGGGGTTGTCCTGCGAGGCAGTATATTATGGGGTATTTGCATGTTATGTGGAGCCCTAGTAGCCTAGTGGTGTGTGGGCTTGAGTGCCCAAGGTGTGCAGGAGAACGACATGAGTTCCGCTAGAACACGGGGGTGCTAAGGCACCAAGCTAGAAAGGCAACACATGTAATGTGTCGGGTGATAGGGATGAGAGCTGTAGTGCCTCGGACACTACAACTCTATTTACAAAGGTTTGAACTCCCTATAATGTCACGATTCCTTTTTATTTTTGTGATTTTTAACAATAAATTTAAGGAGTCCCACACAGAACTTACTATCAAAAGTTTCAAATTTTTTCGTGGCAGTTTTTATGATTTCAGAATTATAAGCATTAGTCGCGTTACCTTAATGAATGTATATGCTTTTGTAACGTCAGAGAGATTGACAAGTGTTTCACGAATTCTCGGTTGAGTGATTCGGATCAAAACCGTGACATTGATCATTTCCATTGAAGGAGATCAACTATCCACACTGCATCGGTCCAAAGTGTTCACTCATCTTAAAGTATGTTATTTAATTGATGAGGATACACATAAACAAAATCTAGATCGATTGGAAAGTGTAATTCCTCAACCAAAAGAGTATGCCATAAATGTTATCCAATTAAGTTCAATATCAATGAAATAGTCAATTATTTATCTTTTTTTTTGTAAAATAGGTGTTTTCACTTCAATATCAATGAAAGAACTAATTATTTAACTTTTTTTTGTAAAAATAAGTGTTTTAAAAATTGAAGTCAAGATATACTTACAACATTGGTAAAGTAAGATATTCTAACTCTACAAAAAAACTCCAAAAAAGATTTGTATAACAATATAGAAACTCCAATATATTTCAAATATATTCCAAAGTATATAATTTTACATGGAAGTACAGTTTCATATGATTTAGTTATGAGTTTTAATATGAATTTATGCATAGATACTAGTTTCCTTCATTGTCATAGTTGTTGTGATGTATAGAATTTGTTAAGATTAGATTTGTTTGGTATATAATGTCACACTTATAATATATATGTGGCTGAATTATTGATTAAAAATGTATTTTTATGAATAATAGGGAAGATAGCATATACTTATTGGTTCATAGGAAAGAACATAATATTTATTTATTTGAAAAGGTTCAACCATAGGTAAGAAAAAATATTGAGTTGAGGATAAATATTATATCTAAATGATAAGGGGCTAACAAATATAAAATGGGTGAAATAAACAATATAATAAAAATCAATTGTAATTATTATTTTTATTTATTTTTAGACATAAATATGTACGACTGGAGCAAATAAATTTGGGTGTATGCTTTTCATAGAGATAGAAGCAAAGGCACTACTAAGGGGAGTTGAAGTAGGAAATGAGGCTAAATGCCCAAATATCATAATTCATGGCTAGAGATCATTACAAATGCATTGACATCCAAATAAGTTGAGGGGCTTGGCACCACTTTACTATCATTCAAGTGCCTCTAATCAATAAACTGGTAAGCTCTTGTGAGAGAGTCAAACGGTATTTTTATTGTTATACCCAGTCCAATTTCAGGTTTTGTTGAAAATGAATATGTCCATTTGATTAATTGATAAAATTCATTTTAGAAAAGAAAACATTTTACTCTACCCATTCAATGCAATAATAACAATGCTGGAGACTCGCATCAGCCAATCATCCTTTGGTCGGTTACTGATGCTCACTCAACTGCTCACCACCGACGACAGGTGCGGCTACCACAGTGAGGGGACAATGTGGACGTTGGAGGCCATATTCCAGATCCAGCGGACATGTGATGTTCTGATCATGGTGACCTACTTCTCGATCCCGATGGAGCTCTTCTTGTTCGTGAGCTGCTCCATCGTTCCCTTCAAGTGGGTACTCTACCCGTTCATCGCCTTGAGCATCATCTGCGGTCCCACCCACCTCATCAATCAATGGGCTAGCCTACGCCTATGGTCTCCACCCCTCCCAGCTTCTGATGGCATCCTTCACTTTCTCGAAGATCCTCACCGCCCTGGTCTCCTGCACAACTGCTGTCTCCTTTATGACCCCTATCCTACTCCTCAAAGTGAAGGTGAGTGAGCTCATACTCCGCCACAAGGCCCAGGAGCTCCGACAAGAGGTGGGCATGATAATGAGACAGGAGGGAGGTGGGCCTCCATGTCTTCATTACCAATAATGAAGAGATGATTGATTTTCCAAAAAAAAAACTAATGAAGAGAATAAAAAACAAAATTCAACGGAAAACTCAGATGAGAGTCATAAAACGGTTAAAAGGACTGCCCCCGGTTCAAGCGTAAGAATACTCCGGTCAAGGAGCATAATGGAGACAAGGTCGAGGTTGCTTTACTGACTTCCATCACTAAACACTTAGCTGATTGAGAAGTCTTGAGTTTCCTAGGTTTAATGGTGAGGATCTATTTTCATCTAGAGGATGGGGAGCCCAAGTTTTCAGAGAATAAAAGTGCAGGCGCGATCGAGTGAACCTAATAATACTGTCAAAGGGGAACATTTTTCTGATCAAAGTCCAAAAGAGATAATGAGATTTGTGTAAATATGCGGCATTGGTGTAAGGACCACATACTTGACACAACCTCGGGATGTTTCTATGCAAGTTCCCACCGGACCCAATCTCATGTTCAATGATGGAAGCTGAAGTTTGGCCCATGACTAAGCACTTGAAGAGAGAAAGAAGCATGTTTTCAGGAGCATGAGATTAGCCGAGCGTTAGGTACTTTTATCTCCACAAGAAGTATCCAATGATCCTGTAAAGGAAAGAATTCGAATAAGATGTGTTCTTTTTATCAAGAGATGTTTCACAATGATTGTTATAGTTATGTACATGATTTAATTGGGAATAGTCATCCAGTCACTTACTTGATGAGGTAAAATAGCAAAATGAATGCAACCACAAAATATCCAGCAAGCTTACACACTTGCCGGTTTGATTTCTTATCAAAGACCTGAGATGAAAATTTATTAGAAAGATTCTCAGTAGCTTAGAAATTAATGGATATGCTTATTGCATGAATTTCCATACCTTCTTAAAGCGATCTACAGTGCCAGACATTATGCCCCTGGAGGCATCCATGCTATGTCCCTACTATCACAATGTCACAAAAAGCTTTCATTATGATCAAGGTAATCCTGAATGAATAAGAGAGAAATACAAAGAAGCAAGTATACCATTTTGTCCAGGAAACGATTGTGAGACTCCACCTCATCATGTATGTCACCGGTTAACTGATACAGATAAACAAATTGAACAAAATTAGATATGATCAAGTCATTAATCTACCTGCCAATCAAAAAGTAATTTATCTGCCAGGAATCTGAATCTACCCCATATTCTACTTTCCCATGGCATAAACACATGGTGCACACACTCAGAAATTACTCATTGGAAATGGCTCCTGTCATAGATGAAGGTAATAGAGGTGGGGCCATGGTACAATAGTGAAATAGCACACTAGTAAAGGATTATTTATATGGTTGGTACAAAACTCTTTGAAATGTTAAAAATTAGTAAAAATAAATTATTTTGTTCCCGTAGGTATAAAAACTTGTTAAACTGTCCCACTTTAGTACAAAAGATCTTTAAGTTATTTCTCATTGGTATAACTTCTCGATTTTGACATGATTAATTACACTGCTAATACATCAGCTATTTTGAATATTCCAAATTGGTATAAATGCTAATTTTTCTTCTACACTGTATTAAAAACTTTGACTCGTTAAAAATGACTGTACTAGAAATTTAAGGAGTTTTTGTACTAATAAGAATTAAAAATTAAGTATTTATACCAATTTGGAGTATTAGAAGCAATTTATGTACTAACTATATGATTAAATTTATTGAAATTGACAATTTGTTTAAGCATTAGAAGCACTTTATATATTAACTATGCAATTAAATTTATCAAAATTGACAATTTGGACCAATGAGATACAACTTCAAGAGTTTTTGCATCATGGAAAAATATTTATACAAATTTGAAACATTCAAAATAGTTTATGTACCAATCAAATAATTAACCCCACTTGTAAAACTATGCAAATCATAGAAGTGGTATATAACTATAGACTTCATCAACAATCTATGCTATATAACCAACCACTAGTAGAGTTTTCTTTTGAACCTCTTTAGAAACTTCTTTGCATGTATGTTGTAGCACATATATCTGTATTAGATTAAAATATACCATCACATCTCCAAGCCATGGTTTTGGCAGTTAATGTATGACATGTTACCAACAAAAATCCCAGATATTGCATATAACATCTCAATGGACAGCAAATTATCCTTACTGATGACCAAGAAAAGCCCACAAAAGTTCATAAATGTTCAAATCCATACAACATCAATGGAAGAAGTTGGAAAGTGAAGAGGCAGACATCACCAAGGGTCTAAAACGAAAACTTACTCTCTTCAGGAGCATGACTCTATCTTGCAGATTGTCAACAGCTTTGTCATTTTCATGCTCGTTAATTTCATGCGATTGAGCAGATGAAACTCCAAGGCCATCCTCGATACTACCATAGTTATCAAAAAGAGCTGACCGAGAACCACGAGAATCCCTGCATAGATATTCATAAAGGAAGCATCTCAAACAACAAAGAAAACTATTGAAAAATGAAAGAAATGGCAAAAAAGTACAAACAGTTAGACCTGGTTACACCATGCTCACCAGTTAACAACCAATAACATCTACTTCTACATCAAAAATAATGTTCATTCTTCAAAATTTTAGCTAATATCTATGCAGAAAATGACATCTCAAAAAAAATATTTGAAGGAAAAGTTAGAAAACCTTCTACATGCACTATTTAACCAATACTGGGTGAAAATGAACATGTTTGCATATAAGAAGAAATGTGTCTATACTGAATGACTCCCCCACCAAATGTAGATTGCAGACATATGAATGTGGCATACAAACCTATTGTACACTATTGTGCTAATTAGAGATATAAAAGAACGGATTGAAAGACTAGCAAAAAAATATTTATGATCAGAACATTCAAATTGCACTTTTTTAAACTAAAGCATTCAAATTGCATCAAAAGTGAGTATCAAGCGTTCATCCATGTTTTGAAATAAATTTCCACGAACAGGAAATGTTTTAGTGTTTCCTCTATCGGTTGCATGTAAATACTGCATTATGCTTTACTAAGATCTCTAAACAATTTTCCCCAGTAATTATACAATCCAATTTTAAGCAAAGTCTGCAGGCAGAACTCCAAATATATCTAATATTTTCTACCAATGAATCAATCCACAATCTCTTACATATGATATTGCATATTCATCAACTAACTTATTCAAAATTCGGTATGGCAACAAAATGAATATTCCAGCCATCGGCCAATTCAAATCATAATCGCCAGAATCCATGAAGGTTATCCTAATTCAGCACAGATTGAAAGAAATGACCCCCTTATAGGTCCAAGTACTGCAACCTATAGGGGGAAGGCTTATATCCAGTTCCATTCTCCTATAATAGACGTCAGGGTATAAATCCGCACAAGAAAGACCTAATCAACCTTCATCCATGCATATGCTGACCAGAAACAGTTGAATAAACACGAAATACTGATAGAAAATGAATGAACGTAAAAATTATTGGCTTAAGGAGCTACAAACCTTCTGTAATTCATCGGCCGGGGAAAGAGGAACGTGTTGATCTGATGATTTTTGAAACAGCCCGAGCTTCACTTGCGGAGAAACTGAACGGTGTCCGATTTGGAGTTCGTCCCGTTGATGAGATCCAAGGAACTGGAGAAAGTTTCAACTATAAAACAAATTTAGGAAGTCGAAGCCAAAAGAAAAATAATCTCAATGCGCCGGTTCGTATTTTATTGAACCGGATTTAGCTCTCTACTACCCTACAGGATTAGGTTGACAATTAGAGTTGAATAAACACGGGTTTAAGAATTTGACGGCCTCCTGATTTCGGTGCCTCCTCAAGGAGCGTTGGGGATTACGAAGGAGTAACATCGACTTTACTCGCATACTCTTGTATTTTTGTTTTCTCTTGATTCGTGCGCAATACTAATTCAACATAAGAGATGGCAAAAATATAAGAATTGTACTAATGGGGCTGAATTTTATATAGATATTAAGTAGTGTATAAATTTGTGTTAGTAATTAAACTCAATTAGATTTGATAAAATCTATAAGTTTACACTAATTTTATACTAATTATTTAATATATTAAATTTTATTGAACACTCTTTTATAATTAGATTTAATTTTAAAATTGTTATCAAGTATAAATTTTGTTATATTTCACGCGATTATCCAATATACCGAATTTTATTTTACCCAATTCAATTAATTAAATATAATAAAACCTGATTTAGTTTAGTTGTATTATTTACAACTTTATAACTAAAATATGTTTTTTAACTAGTGTATTTGAATATAAATTTAAATTATTAATTTTATTATTTATTTAAAATAAAAATATTTTAACATAAATAAATATTTAAACTATAAATTAAAAAAATATCCATATTAAATTTCTAAATTAAAATTTACACCTAAATTTTAAATTTTAAAAATTTTCGTATAATCAAGTTTTATAATTTAATACTTATATTTTAATTATATAATACAATTTATTTTAGTTTAGTTGATAAAACAATTTTATTTATAAATTTAACTTTTATGTTTGAATCTTATTTATAACAAAATAAAATTTGGTTAATTCTCAAGTAAGAAAAGTGTGTGTCAATTGGATCTGTACTCTTAAACTCATACCTAATTATCGGATACAGCCAAGACGACTAGGATCCAACTATCGGTTTCGTCGTGTTTATTCTCTTGGACCCGTACTCCTTAATCTCTAGGCCCAATAAGATCTAGTCAGGTCTAGTCGGATCCAACCCACCCCTATTTCCTACCAAAAATTCTCATTCATTCAACCACCAAATAAAGTTATTTTGATGTCAAAATATCATTAAAAGACTACTCTTGAGTTGTATGGTAATTTTGGCCGACTCTAACTTGGGATAGGAAATTGTCGCCGCATTGACACCCTTTCAAGGCCAAATTCGGCCACCTCTGGTGTAAGACTGGAAAATCCCAACCTGATAACCGATTGAGTTGAACTTGAAAGTGTCATTGAACGGAAAAAGTAACGTTAAATTAGGAAATAAAAATAAAACGGAAAGAATGAATTAATCAATGGAGAGACCAAGAGTGGTGAAAAATGATCATGAGAAACCCTTAGTTGTGCCTCGAGATACAAAGTTAGAGTTAAGGATTGGGAGAAAACTGGTTTGAACTGAGTTTGAGTTGGGTGGAGTCACAAAATCCCCTCAATTTTAAGGGATGAAAACAAATATAAATGAAGCAGTTATTAAGTGTATTCAATAGCAAATTAAATATAGGATTTTTAGATATTTTTATTTTTTTAAGAATCGATCATGAGATGGGTGAACCAAGCCAAAAACTATTGAATCGATCGAGAAATTTGTCGAAAACTAGTTCACTACAGTGCAAATCGGACGGTGTGTAATGTCGAACACAAGCACATACATCCACACGTGTGCGTGTCATCTTACTCACCCGACTCTAAGACTCGAATGCTCTATTTTAATCCGACAACGCATCGCTGACCATCGATTCCACTACTTGGAAAAATTAATTTATTGCGAGCACAACATGCTATGAATTAATGAGAGAATGACATGGATAGATAGTAACGCAATTATAGATAATAAGCATATAAATTGGCGTTGTTCCCTATTCGGATTTTGCTCGAAATTCTCTTTTAACCACTCTATGCTCCCAACTTCAGTGACCTTACTACGAGAGAGCCTAGCTCCTCCGTGACCATCCCGGTATCCCTATAAAGTTGAGAACTTCAACTTTCCATTTCCACCTCTCTCGACCCTCAATTTTTCCTCTATTGACACCGGCGAGACCGCACAGTTCACAATCTTCGACGACCTAAAATAGGGTAGTTGCTTCAGAGCTCAATTCTAATGGTCTCGATGGCCCTCATGAGCTTAGAAATATTCGGTGAGTCACTTGTACCATCAAATTTTCATAGCTTTTGACCTTGCTTGATTTGAGCAAAATTTGATGGAGAATTAAATCGTTTAAATCTCACATCATGGACTAAGTAGCCAAGCTGACTAAAATATGAATTGCAGGAGCTATAGATCACCAGTTGAGGTGATTCAAGTGGCGACAAACTACTTGAGTATTCAGCTTTTGGATCCCATCGAGCTCGACGGTAGACGAACTTTCTCCGGTGTGTTCCCAACTTTAACTCGACTTTTGCCCGTTTATATGCGAGTTTATGATTAAGCCTAATCGAAGCAACTCTGACCAAAATAAGTTTATGATAACATAGAGGGGGTACATGGGGACTTCTCCGATTAATTTGATAATTTTTAGAGAAACTTTATTACCGGTTCAAAGGTTAGGAACTAAATTATAAAAAATTGAGATTCATACTAAGTATAGGCAAATTGATGATTATTTACAATAGTGATTTATGATTTTTGATGTGGCTAGGAGGAAAATGCAATTAAAAATAAAATTTTGTGGGGAAGTTATTATATAGAGTAGTAAGAAGATGAAGCTAATGAGATAGTTAATGATATAATTACAAAAAATTATGCAACAAAAGGAGGAATGAGGCAAAAGGTCGGGTGAGGCAAGGAAAAGAGGGTTTATGATATGGATTATTGAAATTAATGGCATAGTCATATATGATTAAAATGCATGAGGGTGGCCAAATTAAACGAGTCATAAGTCTAGATTATTAAAATGCATGGGGCGATTTACTTAAATGAGTTACACAATTTCACAAGTATATTAAGTTAGAATGGTTAAGGATTACAGTGGAACTTCTTAATCCATGCTCTTAAAGACATATTTTAAAAAATAAAATTATTTTTTATGGAAAATAAGCACACTACTAACAAATTGGGTGATATTAGAAATAACATTAAGTTTTCACATGTTGACTATCTAAATCCAATATGAATAGCAAATTATGTTGAATGAGGTATAACTACCGGTTGAAGATATACAATTGATGGAAATTGGTGTAGTAGATTAGGATTATATAGGTCATATTAATTCTAGAAAAAATAATTATAATTATTTAAGGATAATTCACAAATACATGAACTAAGATAATTATTAGCTGATTTTAATGATATTGTGGAGTAGAAAAGAAAAAAGAAATGACATTTAAAGGATGCAAGGAATATTAAGATTTTAGGAAGATGATTAATTATTAAAAGATGATAGATTGTAGATTTCATAGGGTACATAAGTTATTAAAAGAGAAGAAGAGAGAGGAGTTCATAAAACATTTAATAAAATATTATGTTCTGTTCTAGTTGAATGGGTTTCCAAATATTAAGATATTTTTATGAAAATGTGGTAATATTAATCATTATCCTATAAATATACCTACCTTTACTTGGAAGAAAAGTAAGTGTTAAAATTTTACAAGTTCATGAGAAATTATATGTTTAACCCGGAATTGGTTTGATCAGTGATCTAATCACAGGATGAAAGAGTAGATTGACTAAGTTAAATATGCAATCAAAATGTGCTAAAGATTTTCCTTATAAGAATATCATTTAGAGTTATGCTACCAAATTGAATGAATTGTGATTTAAGTAGATTTATTAGCACCAAATGACTCACGTTCATTGAGGGTATAAATACTATATTTTTTACTAGTGATGCAAACAAGATGAAGTGATAAAATTTGAAAGGTAAGGAATGAGTGAGAGATTGAATGCCTAAATGAGAAGATGCCATTAATATTATATTTTCCACTAAACACGTGTTCAAACAAGATAAGTTTTAAGAGTACAAAGAGAGAGATTGGATTGGATGCATAAAGGAGATATAATGAGTATTTTCATATTATTATTCCAAGCCATAATATGGTGAAGACACTATATGTGTTGACGAGATTTTGGGTCGTGTGAAAATGTTGCAAGATATAATACAAATATCTTTTGTTCTTACGGGATGATAGTCTCCCAATGAGATTATTTCAGTTGCACTCATTTTCTTGTCCAATAGATGTTTATATAACTCACTTAAGTGTCCAATAAATATATATATATATATTATTTTGGTTACTAAGACTATGACAATCAAAATTTTCATTTTTGTATTTAACTCAATTTATGTAAATTTTTATTAATAAGTCAATTTATAAAAATTAAGTTAAATAAATAATCTATGTTTTGAATAATTAATGGAAGATTTATTTGTGAAATAATTTATGAATTAAAGAATTATGTGATATTTTAACCTATACTTTTTATATATTTATGTAAGAGGGCTTACCATTTTTTAGTCCTATATACAGACAGACTGCAGATAGAGCAGTAAACATACGGTAGTAAGTACACCGACCCTAAACTCTTGCCCCGGTTGATTTCTTTTATATTCAACAATGATGAGTTATTTTAAATTTGGTGGATTTTTCTGCTCGTTAGCTGCTTTTTTGGTATAGGTAGGATTGACTTTTACACGGTAAGCATCCTTTCAGTTCAGTTTTTGGTTAAATAGATGAGACTTTTGGTATAATTTCATTTCAAATATAAGGATGATTATGTTGATTAGAAAAAAAAAGGGGAAATTCCGAGATAATCTGTAAGAATAAAGGTACCCGAATTGGATAATAAAAAAAATAAAACATTACATATTTGTATAATATTTTAGGAGTTAGGGAGGTCACTCTATATATATATTTTTTTTGCCTCACTCCTCTAATAAGTTGCTAAAACTATATGTAAGTAAGTGTGTTGTATTGACACAATATTTAATATAATAATAAAAAATTCTGAATTGGATTCAGACCTATGCTCCTCTCAAGAAATTGAGAATTTAGGAAAGTAGTGTTCACATAATTTAATGATAATTTTCTCGCTACGACAAAAATATTCCAATGTAAGGTACATATTACAATTAATTTGTACAATTTTTTAAAGGTAGAGTAGGAAAGTCATTGGGCATTCATCTAAGGAATGGAACAGGAAGAACTACTTAGTGTTATTAGTCACCTAGCCTGTGATGGGTAAATGAATGTTGCATTGGATGTGGGTCTTTTAAATGTTGTATGAGGTGAGTCCTGTTGGTTGGGATGGCTGAGCAAAATGGAAGGTCGACCCATGAAAATGGACCACTTGAAAAATAAAAATGTGTCGTGTGGTGGGATCAAGATAACAATACCCAACATGGCCATAGAGATACTAAGATGGCACATGTAAGAGAACACAGTTAAAATTTATAATATTGATAGAAATGGTGATCGGGAGATTTGGTAGTGGGGAGATTTGGTATGGTTGATAAGAAAAACATTAATTTCAAATGCATAAAATCCTAGTATTTTTTGAGAAATTTGGATTGAGGATAAATGTTTATACTAATTTTAATAATGTGTGGCATTCGTTCTCATTTTGTTTAATCTCAATAATGTGTGGTTAATTCTGATTACATTTTATTGAAAAATATAAGGAAAAGAAATACGACCTATAATAATTATAAATTGTAATTAATTTTAAAAATAAGTGGTGAGAAATTTTGTAATATAGTTGATTTAAAATATATGATTTTAATTTTAAAGTTGGAAAACATATAATTATGTTTGAGAATAAAAAAATTAGAAAAATTTGTTAAAATCAACAGTAAAGTGTATGTAATATATATGCATATAAGAAATAATGAATATAATAGCCAAATTTTAACGTAGATTAATTGTAAGTCAAATGTGTTGATATGTTGAGTTACACTAATTTATGTAAATAATAATATTGGAGAGGTTAGTATATTACCCAATCTCATTAGGTACTTAAAATACATTAATTTATAATATATTATTGGATAATACATTTTTTATATATTAGTGAATGATAATATTCTTTTAAAAAATATTTTATTAAGACACATTACTACCAAACTTTTTTATTAGTCTAGTTAGTACAAAATTTTTAATTGTACATCTAGTCCACAACTCAATTTTATTAGATTTTGATAACAATATTAATTTTATTTATTTGACTGATTAATACATCATCACATAGACATTTTATTATTATCTTTTATAATTATGATAATTTATGATGCCATTTGTAAAATTTGAAGGATTTGATAAATTTTATCTAGGAAACACAACACTTTATTTAATGAAAATGACAATTTCATATCATCATACATATATCAACTATAATATTTAATTTATAAAAATGTAACAATACTTTGAATTATTTATAAAATTTGTGCTAAGTGGGATAATCCAAATGGTATTAACCCCAAACGTTTATACTAGACTAAAAATGAAAAAAAAAAACATATACTTTGGGCAAATTATGAGTATAAAAATGATTTAATATCAAAATATATCATTTAAAAAGAATTATATTATCCTAATATATGTAAAAGTATTGCATTATTAAGTAATATAACATTCATAAAATATTTTATGAAAAAATATACCACTAAAAATAAATATAAATTAAATCTATAATTTTACAATATTTTGAAAAAACAAATTGGAGCATTTATATATTTCCCCTATTTTGTAATTCACGCCAAGTTCATAAGGCACAACTACCATAACATCCGCACATATCTCTGTAAGTTCTCCCTTAGTATTCTTGCGTCTCGCGACTATGTGCACTCTTGAGAAACGCGGCGATCTCTTCTTCCTTACCCTGACCGGCGTCGGCCCCTCCGATGAGCACCGCCTCAGCCCTGCCGTCATTGAGTCCATCCTCTCCGCCCTCTCCGACGCCGCCGCCCAGTTCACCCCCGGTTGCGCCCTCATCACCACCTCCCAGGGGAAGTTCTTCTCCAATGGCTTCGATTTGGGTTGGGCTCAGTCGGCGGGTTCGGTCAGAGAGGCGGAGGACCGCCTCCACGGCATGGTGCACTCATTCCGCCCGGTCGTCGCCGCCTTCCTCTCCCTCCCCATGCCCACTATCGCCGCCGTCCAGGTGATCTGTTGCTCACCAATTCCCCCCTCGTACTTCTCCGATCCCTAGCTTTGACTTGTTAATGGTCGATTTTGCTTAAAACTAATACTTATCAGGCGTTTCTGTCGGATATGAGAAGGATCATATAGTCTGGGAGCCAAATTTTGGGTAATCCGAAACTTGAGTCGAAAAGTTGGGATTTGATGGTGCCGGAGAATTAGGGTGAATATTAAAATTGGTATGGTTTTGATGGGCTTTTTCATAAATAGTTGAAACTGCCACTGACCAATTATTTTTATGCTGGAAAGTAGCTTAACAATTTAGTTCTTTAATTTTTTTATTTATTAATAATTTTATTTCTCAATTTTATTTTTTAATATTTAGTCCGGTTCCACTTCTACTTATTAACTCCACTTAAATTGTAGGATTAAATTAAATGGAGATATCAATGTATTAGTAAAAGTAAAATTTGATTAATAAATTATTAAAAAATAAAAAAAAATTGAGGGAACAAAATATTATATAAAAGTGAAATTGCAATATTAAATTATTAAAATAAAGTGAATAAATACAAAGTCAGTGTTAACTTAATTTACACAGATGGTACAATATTACATAGATGGGACATAGAATCTTAAGGCTATCTGGGCCTAGAACAGAGTGGCTAACTATACCTTTTGGTGTAGCGCCACTCTATAACTTCCCTTTATCCAATTTTAAATTTCCCGTAGTTTTTCCCAAAGGGTAAAAACTTGATTGATGATTCTTGCCAAAAAACTTGATGGTCTCAAAATTCACATTGTTGGGAAGCACGCTCTGGTTATATCATCTTGTAAAATCATCTCCTGAATCTCTTATGTTGATCAGGGCCATGCTGCAGCAGCGGGGATGATGCTTGCTCTATGCCATGACTACATGCTCCTCAGGTCTGACCGGGGTGTGCTCTACATGCCCGAGGTGGACATCGGGTTGACACTGCCTGACTACTTCTCGGCATTGGGACGGGCCAAGATCGGGTCAGTCTCTGCCCTGCAGGAGCTCTTCCTTCATGGGGCAAAAGTTGGAGGAGAGGAGGCCGTAAAGTTGGGAGTTGCATGGTCGGCTCATAAGGGCGAGGAGGCCCTGATGGAGGCCAGCATCAACCTTGGGGAGAAGCTGGCAAAGAGAAAGCGGGACGGGGAGGTGTTCGCGGAGATCCGGAAGAGCCTCTACCCAGAGCTCTGCGCTGTTCTCGGTTTGACTCACAAGGCGATAGCAACACCCAAGTTATAGATAGCCTCTAGTCGGCCCAAGTGGTTCGGGTCGATTATCTGATATGCTTGTTTGTGATTGTGGGGACTTAGTTCTCTGCATATTCACGTAGTATGTTACATGGTGGCGATTAAACTTTATCTGGTTAAAAGCAATGATTATGAATAAGTGTGTTTTACTCTCTGTTTGGCAATGGTGCAATATCGTTCTCAAAATTCGGATGTTATTAGGAGAGTGGAATGATCAGGTTGGCTCTGGGATGGTGTTTTAGTCTTAAATTATTGGGTCCTAATTTTGCAGAATATTTACGAATGGCTGTAAAAAGAATTCTCAGAGCAGCTTGAGATAATAGGAAAACTCAATTAGACGCGCACCTTAGAGCCATTACCTGATCAGAAGCCATGTGGTGTGGTTATGCCTGGGTTCCCTACCATTCTTGACGATGATCGCTAGGCTAGCGACGAGACTCTGGTGTGAAATTGAGAGTGGGGAATCAGCCTTAGAGGTAGTGATATTGCAAATTGCCTAATGTCATTCTATAGGTTGAATAGTAGTGATCGGGGCAGAAATGGCTCTGAAATAGTGATAATTCTGTCAAGGATTAACACAAGGACACAACTCTGAAGAGATTTCCCAACCAGCAGTTGTGCAAGGGCTAATGGATGAAGCCAAGAGTCAGACGAGGAGGTACACCCACCTCAAGAGCAAGAGCATAGTGATACGATGGAGGTACAAGAAGTTGTAGTAGAGGAAGGGAGAGAGGATAAAAAGTGAGTGACTCTAGAATGAGGTTATCTCCCTATATTTCATTAATAGTGTAATGTACAATATAATGCTTACTTAGGAGAAGAGTAAACTACAAGTAAACTGATATTTTGAATGTTGCTTTTAATGCTTTCATTGATGACTTTATCAGTATTTCCACCCAAGCAAGAGTAGGGACATACATTGACATTAAAATAAAGATGAAGCCAGCCAAACCTTTGGTATTCAAATTAATAAGTTGATAATAGGTGTCAATAAAGTGAATAATAAGTTAATGGTACTGAGAGTAAATTGTTAATCAACCTTAATGTAATTGGTGCGCCCATTAAACACTTAATTAACAATGAAATAAGTAATTAATAAATTATCACATAGTAAAAAAATAGGGAAAAAGGAATCAAGTTTCTTCAGATAATTTTTAGTGACATTTTCAATACTATTATATTCTTGTATTAATAATAATATATTGTTTCTTGTAATTCTAGAATATAAGGTTAGAATAAAGTAAAATAACAAGGTTGTCCACAGCAACCACAATTAGGCTTATCGCCCAATTAGAATTAAAAAAAAATAGGAGTCGTAGGTTCGTCAAATACAAAACCTATAATGATGAGTATATTTAAGGCATTGGAGAATATATTTGATAGTTATCTAATAAAATGAAGTGGGTTGATAAATAAATTGAGAGTTACACAGTATAAAAAATGTCAGTTAACGTAAGATATTGTAATAAACTCACACACTATCTATAGTGAGGTCGTAAAGCGAAATTCTAGAACGATAGGAAAGATAAGAGTTACATCATACAAAGAGCGGTGGTGGGCTTGTAGGACTCTAGAGGACCGACCGAGAAGAAGATAATAAATAATATACTTTAAATTAAAAAGTGAAAATATCTCTAAAAATTTGAGCAATTGTATTTTAATTTAAACGAAGAAAATTAAATTATATTTTATTTTATGAAAGAAGTGATTAGTCAAACTATCCCAACTCCAAGATAGTGTAATTGGCCACGAGTTCGTTTCCGGACGACGCATAAACGTCAATCAATCCAATAGCAAGTTGGGCCATGAACCTATACATGTACTCCCTTCTGGACTAGCTGGACTTATCTTGACTAGCTGGACTTTATGTCCTCATCAGAGGTCCACAATTGAGCTGCATTTGAGGTTTCCTTTTATTCATCTTATCTTCTGACTGTACTATGTATAGAGAAGAATAATCCTGCAAGCAACAGATTACACCATACACTACCTACCAAAAAACTGTTTTAGCTTTTACTCTGAAAACATATTAATATTTGGCAAGTATGTTATCCGTACGGACAGAGGGAGAAAGCAATAACTTGAAAAGAGAATCCAGTGAAGGTACTTGAGCTTGTTCAGCATAATGCACAAAATCATATTAATAGTCATCAGTATATGTACATACTAATGGACCAGAAAATTGCCAAATTATTGCATAGCAAATTTAAGCACCGTTTCTCCATTTCCTTATGGAAAATTGTAGATAGAAAGGGAAAAAAAAGGGGGGAAATATCCCTCAAGAAGATTAAAAACAAATCACTTAAGCAGCAGGTGGCCTTAGCGTGTGATCAGAAGAAGTATCACGGGCGGATGGAGGCATGTACTGCCACATAGGAATTAAACCATAGCTTGGATATACAGCCATCTTGCTCATTACTGGAGGATGATAACCTCCAGGATGCGTAGGAATAAACCCAGTGGGTGGGATGCTCATAGTCTTCAGCTGATGTTCCATTCTTTCTTTGTCAGCCTTGAGAAGTTGCTTCTCTTCACGAAGCTCATTTTTCTCTGCCTGTTGAGAGCAAGAGTACCAAAGCATTATATCTGGACTGTATAACAATTTGATTCTTAAAATATGTTCTAGACAACACTTATATTAGACACCTGAAAGCTTTCTTTCAATAAAAGAGCTAAGTGGGTGAAGCTTGAGGGGTCTTTGTTGACAAAAATCTTTGGGGAAGTAAGTGTTCATCTTTTTTCATCTTTGAGGGGCTCTTTTATATGGAAAAAAATCTTTCAGAAACTCAAATATTGACTTGAACATCCTTCGGGGATCAAACTATTAGTGCACTGTTAAATCTAACTTGAGTAACGATAGTAAAAATGGTACCTTACCTTCAAGCATTTTATTTCTTCGAGCAGCTTTTCATTTGTTTCCTTGAGTTCTTGAGACTCGGCTCTGAGCTGGGTCAAAACCCTGATAGCATCATCAAGTATTGCAGGTTTTTCAGTTTTGACAGATCTTCCAGGCTCCAAAACAGCACTCAAATCTAGAAACCTGCATCATATAAAAGAGCATTCCAACATTTAACAAAATCATAAATTAACCAAATCAAAGAGTTATGTTCTAGTCAGGACATAAAATGCTTATCAATAAATAAAAAAGATTGTCTACTTGCATTGGAAAAAAATACTCTTATCTACTTACATATACAACTCATCCAATTAAAATAGCTATAATGTAACAATCAATTGACATAACTAGAGAATTCTATTGCAGGGGATAAAATGCTTCAGCAGCCTTTGACTTGAAACAAGATATGTAACCTGTCATTCAGTTTCTCTCTCCGCAATTTCTCACGGCAAGCTTTTGTACCAGGGCGGTTGCAGGTTTCCCCACGGGCTCTGCAAATCAGGAAAAAAAGTAAGCTTGCATCCTAAAACACTTGATACTGACATAAATCACGGTCAACTTTAAAAACACAGACATGAAATTTTCTTTTGTAATGATATGCATAATTGGAAGCTTAAGACATGCATCTGTTAGACAATGCCATTACATCCCTTCTTGGACATAATACAATATTATGGAGAACATAATTTCCTCACTTTGTACACATATGGGTTCACAGAACCCAATCACACCTGCTTCTAATGATGAAATCATTTTACTCAGTTATTTGTAAGGGAATATCATCCTCAGTACAAGAATACAACTGAAATCCAAGCAAAGAAACACTTATCATAGCTAAAGGAACAAAAAGTTCCAAAAGAATCCAGCTGGAAAGAAAAATGACATCTGCAAAAATGATAGCAAATTAAAGAGTTCCAATCGCCTAAGATCCCATTAAAATTCTTCACAAACTAATTTGCTCCCACAACAGCAGATAAAGGAAACACGTTCAAATTAAAAAAAAAGCAACTTCAGAGAAAGGATAACCTTTTTCGAGTACATTGTCTCCCGCTGCATTCGTTTTCTGTCGGTATCGCTCCACAGCTCGTCGACAAGTCAGTACTCGGATCAGAGCTGCAGCAGTCAAAAACAAGAACGGATAATCAGGCCGCATGTTATATAATCATCACAAATATATAGCGAGCCCTGATATTCACAAATTCCTTTATGAGACGCGCCAAGCCATCGACTCAAGGGAGAAGATCACATCATTTCTCTTCAATGGAAGAACTATAAGAACCACCTACAGATTGAGCGGAAGATTATTTTATCACCTCTGGGAATTATTAGACCAGAGGTAGGGAACTGACGAGGAAGCGTTGTCGAAGAAGGAGCAGTCAAGGAAATCCCAACAACTTTCGTCCTCCAGCTCCACCGGATCCATGTCCCGGAGATCGGATTTTTCTTCCTTCTGCGAATGAAATTGGGTCAGAAATGGTTCACCTTCTCTGTTTTCGATTTTACAGCCAGCCCAGGGATCAGAAAAGGAGGAAAGATTCCAGTCATTGGAACGACACTTTATCTTCTAAAATAATCTTATTTTAGAAGGATTATTGCTGACATGATGTTAGTGGAGAAAAAAAACATAAAATGAAAATTAATAATTAATAATTAATTAAAATAATTTAAGATCTTTTTCTTTTACATCAGAAGATTTTTTTTTCTTTAAACGAGATAACATAGATAGTCCCACTTTAACTATTTTAAATATAGTATATGAACTTTTTCGTTTAGTTCACTTCACACCAGTATTTTATTTATTTGGCACACGGTTTTTTCCACAAATAAATAAAGGGAATGGAAGAAATGAATTGGTATTACACTTGGCTGTAGGTAGCCATTGAATGTGCGATACTTGGAATCTATAAATCATTAAGAGGCCCCTCTCACCGCGCCGCGTCCACTATAAGATGGGAGCGGTTATTGGATCTGGATATGCTTTTCGTTTTATATAGGAAAATACATCATACTCTTGACAATGACTAGCCCATGAAGAGGGTGGTGCTACTTGTCGGACCAAATAAAGGCCCAGTCCACTTTACAAATCATGTTAAGGATTTGATTTACAAATCATGTTAAGGATTTGATTTACAAATCATGTTAAGGATTTGATTTACAAATCATGTTAAGGATTTGATTTAGTGATGTATCATTAGCATAATTTGATATCAGCGTGTTACTATTTTAATTCTCCAGAACTCAAAAACCTCTTTATTAAGTTGGAATTGGAGATTTTTTTACTAGAAAGGATGAAATCATTAGGCAAGTTTTAGTAAATAGTTAAATATAAGATACATATATAGACTTGGCCCATATTTGGTTGGTGTAAAATTATGTATCCCCTATTACAATTATGAGAATATTGTGCAACAAAATAAAAATTATCTTAATATTGGGTCATTGTTCTAGGTACCATACGGTGGAGAAGAAAACTTTCACATTCTCATATTAGGGTGAATTAATAAGTTATTATAAAGTAATTTAATAACTTTATGATTTAGTATAAAACTTGTAAAATTTTACTAAAATAATATTAAAAAATATTTTACTTAGATATCACGTGACCAATTTTGCTAATCACATTAAGTATTTAAATAATAATATGATAATATAAATTAAATTTTAATATTAACCTAACATGTAATATAAATAAAAAAAATCATGGGAAGAGGCATTTAAGGGAGGTCCAAAACAAGCATACCAAATCCTTAAAGGGTCTCGGAGTGCAAAGGGAGATGCTACCAGTGAGACATCCTCATGAAGCAAGCCATGGGTAAATTCATGGATTACCTCCTCCTAAGTGATTGCAAAGGGAGATGACTACCAGTCAGATTTGAGGCCTAATACGACCCAAGTGAGGTGATGTAGGAATTGTTGCATCTCATATGTTCCTCTATAAGGCTTACATAAAATCATGTTGCATGTGATTTTCTTGGTTGAATTTTGTTCTTTCAAGCAATTTTATTTGTTCTCCCAAAATAGAATCAATCTATGGAGAATGATAGTTGCATTAACCTTTTTGTCGGATTGGATCTTGAAGTTTTCCTTTAGGGGTTTGCATCCGGTGGAGGAGTTCCTAACTTTCGACCTCACAATCATCTTATGGATTCTGATTTTATTCACCACGACTTCTCATAAGTCGCGAACCTCAGTTTCTATCTTCTACCTTGAATCAAATCACTTGGTCTCTAGCAAACTTAGTCCATCCTTTCTGTCACGCCTCTACCTAATTTATCGTTTGACGGTACCATTCAACACTACAATCCACTCAATATTATAATGTTGGATATTTTCACCACAATAAAACTGAAGTGACTAATTTTTCTGATAAAATTCTACTGTATTTTTTAACAAAAATTTAAAATTTTATTTTGCAATACAAATAGCGAGCCTAAAACTAATTTCACAAATATTCATAGAAAATAGCAGTTAATAAAAAAATAAACTGTAACTTTTGTATGCACTTTAATAAGACTATCTCAATTAGTGCTTAACTAGGAGATTCTCTCCTAATAGGTCCGAGACTCCTGGCTATTACTTATAATCATTTTGGGGAGAGGTGAACTCACAACTTAGTAAATGAGGTACTGATATCGGACCACTACATGATTTATGACTTCAAAAATCCCGCTTAAATATTCTAACACAAATTTTATTATGAGTTTTTAACACTTTCATATCATTATGGTTTATCTCACCCCCTTTATACTATTGTCTTGGGCCACCCGTAATCATAATTTACTATACGGCCGGGTCACTCTCAATTTCCCTCAAATAATTTATCACAATAAAATGTATGGTATGCATAATGTAACATAACCTCGACACTAATGACTCGCTCACATGGACAAATTATGGATCCATTTTTCTATTATTCATTTTCATTCGTACCTAGAGGGTATGTCATAATACCTATTGGGTGATTTGTGCCCGAATGGTATGCCATAATACAGAACAAGTGCTATTGAGAGTGTGAGAATCACGTGTATTCTTACACAACCGATGCCCCTCGGGCTCGTCTCTCAGTGGGATAACTTTGCATCCGGAGTCATGGCCAACATACCTATCGGTAACCTTGCACATGTCCATTACACATACAACTCAATCCTGCCTCAGTCTCATTGCAATTATAAACTCTATTTTACTAAAACAAGAAATCCAAAATGGAGAACTGAAATTTTTTTAAAAGAAAACCATGTTTCAAAGTGAACCGGAATTGTGAAGAGAAATCAAAATATGATTTGAAGTATTCCAAGTAATAATTGAAGTTACAAAAATCAAGGAAAAGAATCCCATTGCAAATTGGAAGTGAGAACTTGACCGGTTTGGGGTGAACCGGGATCGAACTGGACTAAATTGGACTGAACAAAAAAGAATCAGTTCAAAAACTCATTTTTCTAGGTGACCCAAAAGGGTAAATGGTAAGTCGAGGTCAACACAAGATAGAAAATAAATTTTGACAAATTTAAAAATTTTTAATTTTTAGAAAATCGGTTGAATCGAACATGAACCGACTCATTTTCAATTTAGAGTCATTGAACCCGGTATAACTGAATTGGTCAACAATCTAGTTGGGTCAACAGATCACCTCCCAAGTTAACACCTAGTGATCGTGCAAGACCAATCAAGATGCAGCACATGGCAAAGAGCGCCCAGTCACTCGCTATGTTAGTGTTTGGAAGCGTTGACCAATCATAGCGTGACACGTGTGCTTACTCAAGAGTCAACTAAAGAAAATATGGAATTGACCGATGGGGGTGTGACATGTGTCCTTAGTTAGCTGTCAACTGAAGGAAATCCTCATCAGCTAGACTGACGAATGAATGGGTGACACGTGGAAAGTGCGCTAGGTCAGCAACCAACTAGGATGATCGAGAAGGACCGACCAATTAGTGATTAACACGTGGCAAAGCCATGTCAAATGGCCACAACTAATCTTGAGAGGACATGTGGCAATGGAACAATGCGTTAGGTGAGAAATCTGACTTATTTAAATCAACATATTAGAGAGCTCTACATGGAAAAGTTAACAACAGTCACCTAATGACTAGATTTGGTCAACTACCACAACAAATTGAGTGACCAATGGGAGGTCGCTATGTGTCTAGTCAACGGGTGACCTGGATCCTGAGTGGGATGTTGCGTTAGTAGTTCTAGCCAATTAAAGTGCGCCATGTGGCAGCTAGCATGTGCACACACAATGTTATCTTTAATCTCTGAACAAACAAATTGAAGAGGAGAGGGAGGGCTGTCATAACTCTAACGAGCAGTAAATTACTTCGACAAGACCTTAAATCGGAGAGCTATTGGGCGACAGATGGTGGAACGGGTATAACCATGAGTCCTCGAGCTCCCTATATAAATAGCTCCTATCTACACCTCGAAAGTTTAGATAACCTGAATAATTCTATTTCCCGATCACCTACAACCTAGAGCTCCGACTTGGGCAGTTTTCTCCAGCTCTGAATGTGAATTCAGGTTCCTTGGATTCCTAAAGAAGTCCTCTATCTGACTGCATACCCTGTTCAGTTCGAGTATTACCAGAGAAGCGTTGGTGAGCTCGTATAGTATCACGACTCCATTGGTCGACTACACCCAAAATACTTCGAGCTGCACATGGGCCACCCACGATTGAACCAAGCCTTTGAGACATTTTATAATAGAGCCCACATCTTCCCTGCACCGATGTTGTAAGTCCCCAGTGCCTCCATTTTCTTAACTTTACTATTTATAGTGCATTTTTATCATAAATTTACCCAATAGAATTCACACAGCCTAGGCTACCAATTGGGGTGCCATTGGATCTAGGGAGTATCTTGAGGAGGAGAGCTAGCTTCCTATACCAAAAGCTTCGGCCATAGAGCCTTCGCTGATAAGTAATCGAAGCCTTTTTGTTACACCCCGACCTAGTTTTCCCTGGTCGTACTTGCAGACAACCCGCCAAATCCTCCCGACCTTACTATAATGGGTGCCTTATTATTGTAATCTCGACAGGATGTAAGGTGCAAAATAAAACAACTCAAATTATTTTTCAGAATATTCAATTAAAAATTTAGAAAATAAACTTTATAAATTGCACTAGTACCAAGTATTGGATGTAAGACATACCTTTGGTTTTGTATGACTTTACTATTAAGCACATTTCCTTAATCACCACTATTGCCTGAAATGAGTATTTGGAGGGGAATGAGTTCGACAACTCAGTGAGTGGGGTGACTGACATCGTGACGCCAATTCCACGATTCAACACCCACTCTAATCAAAATAAAATAGATTTCTTCCAAATAAGGATTCGTAATTTATCCTATAAGGGATGAATTACACGTTGTGGGATTCTTGTCATATTTCATTGAATTTGTATCAACAAGCATTCACATGCCATTTCTCAATAAAGGGAACAAGCATTCGTAGAACAGACCCTTTGAGGCTACAACCTCAGTTTATCCTACTAGTGGCCTAGAGCAACTTTACCGTCTACCCTGGCATGAGGCTATAACCTATACCATATTTGTGCAAGTCTACAACCTGACCAATCGTTTGTGTGAGCACCATTACCCAACCCCTAGATATTTCCAATACTCCATGTCTGCTCTTGTGGGATGAGACTTCTCCCTCTTTTTCCTCGGTCTCAATGCGCATGAAGCTCCCAGAGCTCTACGATATATTGGACCAATGATACTTCCCTTATACTCCCTAAGCTGTCGAACAGCCCTTAAAACCAATACTATCCCTATACATGACGCCTCCATGGTTCCAACAAGCTACAACCCGACTTCGTCTCAGTGCTTTAACACATGTTTATCAAATTGTGATAACTTTTTATCAAACTCATAACTCAATAATTATCTATGGGATAGTGCTTGTTTCCATTGGCATTATGCACACTTACACGAGATTTCCAAAACATGGCATTGGACCCACTTCTCTTTAAAAATTATGGCCTTGTGCCCACTATAACATCATAATTCATATAGAGAATATATTGCACAAAAATAGTTTTTAACTAGGTTCAAATAGTCAAGTGAAAATATTTTAATTATTTAGAAAATAATAAAATACAGTAATATCGCATTATTGGTTCAATTGGTACCTATGTAAAAAATCTCACTCACATTTTATTTAGAGACATGTTCATCCCAGAGAGATTCTTAAGTTTTCGTACTCCACTTGCACGATCAGGTATGATACATTCCCTTTGATTTTGAATCTCATCCTCAAAGTATCTCAAAGTTGGTCATGTTGTGTTCAACTGATATATATATATATATATATATATATATATTTGGGACATTGACATTTTTTGTAATTTTCTTCTCTCCCTTTATGCCATTGATATGACTTTATTATCCCATAAATACTTGCCCCCAAACATATACTATGGCATGATTGTAAATTTGCCATCTATTTAGGATATTATCATCATTTTAACCTACTCTTTACCATCTGATAAGTGTTAGGAGCAAGGACGTAATTTCCAACTTTCCCTACCCTAATCCCCCTCATAAATCACTTAGCCTCATGATACATAGTTTCATTAGTCTCAGAGAATACTCTCAAGGTTTCTATTCCTCATGATGGTCTCCATCGTTTGCGGCCTTCGATAAACTCCGTCTTTCTTCCTTTTTCTTAATTTTTCTTTAGTTTTCCTTAGTTGCTGGTTGATTAGCTTCGCCTGAGTTCAGTTTCTGTCTTTGGGATCGGTTGTTTGTCGTTCATTGTGTTTGTCCTAGAAGACTCGCATTTTGTGTCTTGATTAATGGTAGTTGAAATTACGGACTTTCTTTTCCCCAATCCGATCGATCATCAATCTGATGGTCAAGTAGCTCCGATAAGATCACATCTTAGGAACTTAAGAATTTCAATATAAAATAGAAGTGGAATGAAACTTACTTGGTTTGAGCAAGTAAATGAAAAAAAATTAAATTAAAATTTGTGGAGTTCAATAATTATATCTATATATTATATTTATTTTAATGTGTCAACAAGTTGAAATAGAAGCGGAATGAAACTTGGTTTGAGCAAGTAAATGAAAAAAAAATTGAATTAAAATTTGTGGAGTTCAATAATTATATCTATACATTATGTTTATTTTAATGTGTCGAGAAGTTGAAATATGAATAATATATATATATATATATAAAGAATAATAGAATATACGGATAAAAAATGATCGTCTAATAAGAGCTTTATATTAAATCTTTCTTAAAATGAGTTATTAAAACCCAAACATGGGTTGAATAATTATATAGAGAGTTGGACTGGATTATTCCAAGAAGAACAAAGGAAACCGAAACATAAGAAGCCCATGTGAATGGGCCAAAGATAAAGTTCACAACTCATAAACCTAAATAGAATTTTTAAAACAACCTCTACATACATGGGTCATTTGAAATTAAAAGATAAAAACATACGTGACTCATATATATATATATATGCAAAGAAGAAATATAAAAAAAGGGTCCAATTAAAAGAAATTGTAAAGGGGCCCTTGATAGTGGCTCGTACCTGGAAATGGATCAATGAAATGTCAATACACGCATGAATAAAATGGACTAGAGAAAAAGTTATCAAAGAGTAGCTTACGAGCAAGGGAAAATGAGGTTGTATAGGAATTGAAGCTAACAAAGTACTTGCAAGGAGTCTAGCCATAAGAAGCTAAGGAAAATACATGCAAATCAATAATAAATGATAAGCTATGTATGAATTTAAATTTCTTAGAAGGTTAGAGGAAATTCATATATATAAATGTGCTTACTAACTAAAGAAAATTTAAATATTTGCAAGAAGAAGAATGAGAGCAATTACCTAGAAGAGTTTCACCTTAAATTCTACGCCACTTCCATAAATCCAATTCTTCGAGTAGTAGAAAAATTAGATTATGATCCTTGCATCAAATTCCTAACAAAGGGAAGGAATAAAATAGATGAATTAAAGAGAAACAATATGACAACATGAGTTAAGTCTCATGCATATGATACTTACACCAATGCTTAGAGATTTCTACTTACACATCCAAGAAGGAAATTGAAAACATCTACTTGCCAATAGAAAATACACAGAAACTAACTACTTAACTAGAGAACAAAGGGTTGGGGTAGGTGAAGGACTTACGCACATCTTGAAATGAGCAGAGGGAGCTATACCCTGCATGTGTATCATGTTATTACCAGCCATGGTAGCATGTTACATTCTCAATTATAATGTTATGTCAAGGGTATGAAATTATATAATAAAAAGGGGACAAGTGTTAATGTACATATACATCCAAATGAATAGGATTTACCTAATAGTAAAAGAAATTAAAAAATAATTGTTGGAATGATAAGGAGGTCTATCTACATTTTTCCAAAATGTCCAATAACTGGTATTGTTTAAACGAATGCACTAGGTTTTCCTTGGAATTCATGGTGACCACACCAAATTAATTAGACCCAATGATAGACGAAGATGGGTATTGGACATGACCAATTAATAGGAGTCTGATCATAGTGATGTTCTCTATAAAGTGAATAACTTAGGCCAACCCACATTGCTAATCCTCAACCCCATTTCCTACATTAATCCTAACCAAGTCAAATTGTCCAATATATTTATTATTCAAAATTCAGCAAAATAAAATAAGTTTCCTATGATATTAAGGATTTATCCATTTAATAAATGATCAATGAGCAATTTCTTTTCTGGAAATAGATGGGACCAAAGTTAAAGGGTCATATTATTAATGAAAGGCTATTAAATGAGATGCATTGAAATAAATCAAAATTTCCTAGGAATTAAGCACCCATGCTCTATAAAAGCCATTTGCATGTGTATGGTAGAAGGGGACTACCAAAGTATATGGATGATCGGGGTACAACCACAACATCCATATAAGTGTACGGACTGTTATAATACTGATTGAGTGCATGCATGCACTCACATACTCCCATAGATACGATTGCACATGTGTAAGGCAATCGGGGACATGGCTGAGCCGTGATAATATATTTGCATATGTTGCTTAGTTTGTATGTGCATGATTGAGTCATGATGTTTGCTTTGTATGCGTGGTATAATAATATATATAATAGTGATAATTTTGCGGCTTCAAGAGGAAACTTGATTATATCAAATTGTTAATGAAATATATTTACCATGTGAAAAGAAAGTATGAAGTACCTTTTGAAAATATTCCGTGGGAGGGAATTTTGGATATAAAATAATTTTGAAAAAGGATAGGAAAGTAATATATATAAACTCTGTATAGCCATTTTGAGTGGAGACTAAATCGAGGCTATGTGTAATTTGATGAGCGATCTTTGATCTTTGTACTTACTAAATGTTGCTCACCCCATTCCCCTAACAAATTTTAGGGAATTGAGAGGAAATGAACAAGTGAGGACAATCCCAAGAGTTGGATAACCTATCCGTTGTTGACCGAAATAGAGATGGATAACCTCAAAAAGAAGTATACAATGACTTTTCATTCATTGTTGTGTGTTATCCCTAAGTGATCCAATGAGATTTTTATTTTCGGAACTTTTGAAATGAAAGGTTCAATTTGTTTCATAATTTATATTGTTATTTATATTTTAAGTCTTGTGTACTATTACTTCTATGGTGGTAAATGTGTTCACTATTGTAGAATTGAGGGAGCATAATAAGTTGTTATTGTACAATAATACAAAAAATAAGTCAGAATGTGACACCTACAGGAAGGCCTTACATGGCAAGGAGGTGACCATCTCTGGATTTATTCCCTAATTGATCACAAGGCCAAGTGTAGGCTAAAGAAAATTAACCCATTGATTCCACCCGAGAAGTAAGAAGTCATTGAGAAGATTCTAATACTAATAGTACCTATGAAAGACAAACTAGTTTGTCCTTGGGAGAGGACAATCACAGTAATATTTAAAAGTACATATGCCTTCATCCTTAACAAGTAGAGCTATAAAGCTCAAGTATCTTTTTCTTCCCACTGTATTCATAAAAATATTTGAATTGATATATGTCGCATTTAATTAATACCAAGAATTAAGAACTTTATCTAGAGAGTTTCTTCCCACTGTATTCATAAAAATATTTGAATTAATATATGTCGCATTTAGTCCATACCAAGAATTAAAAACTTTATCTAGAGAGTTTGTTTAAATGTGTTGACTATTAGTTATAATTTATATAAATAGTTGTGCACATTTGTTTACACGTGGAGTATATTAAATTAAACTATAGATAATACTTTGTTTAAATGTGAATTAACTAGGTTAGTGTGATATGCAGTTTGTGGAATTTATATATATCTTATTAAATCATCTGTACACTTACTACCAAACTATATAGTGATAACATTGTTAGAGTTTGTGGAATTTATCTATATTTTATTACATCCTCTGCACACTTACTACAAAATTATATACTAATCACATTGATAGAGTGTTAGTTAAGCACAATATCGTATACTTAATGGATGATTTGAAAATATAGTGATAGTTATTTGTTTAAATGAGGTACTTTACAAGAGAATATAGTGAGAAGGTATGTGATAGTTATTTGTTTAAATGAGGTAAATATAGTGATAAGGGATAAATTATATCTTATAGATGAGTATTTTATTTTATTAGAAAATAGAGTGAAGGTAAAACGCAGATGTGATTAAACTAATGTACAAACTGCTCGAATTATAAAGATGAAAAAAAAAACAAGGCCTTTAAAATAACTTTACCTACATTTGTTACTCAAATATTACATATATATATATATATATAAATAAAAGGTTATCACTTTTCATGGATCTACTTAGCCGTAAGTAATTGTGCAAAAACAAAAAAGCCCTATAAAGACATGAAAAGGAAACTGTTTACACCATGTAGTCCCAAAGGAAATTCGAGCATTAAAGTGAAAATTTTGGCTTGGTGGAAATATCTAGCTTGATCCTAAGCGAGACCAGAATCAAGCACTTAGTGGAAATAGGTATAAACTACCCACTTTTGCTTAAGAATTTGGATTGATGTCAACCAGCATTTAGTCAAAGTTGATTATGATTGGAATTTGAAAGAGCGAAACAAGGAAAAGCCATGATAATGGCCTGTGAACCCACCTACTCAAAAGCAAATGAGGAATTTAATTCCTTAGTTTTTGAAGTCAACCATAAAAAAATATTAAAAGTAAAATGGATAAATACATGGTTGACCCTATTTTTTAAAATTTGTATACACAATATTTAGAAGTAGTTTTTTTCATTTATATATGTTTAAATGATACTACTGATTTTGTTTGCACTTGATATTTATATCTTTGAGAATAGTTTTTCAATTTTATATATTTAAAAAATAACACTTATAGTTATATATATTTAAAAATAATTTTTAATTCCTATAAATTTAAAAAAAAATGTCACTTTCATTTTCATCTATTAAATTTTTTAGGACTAAATATGTTACTTTAATATAATATATAAGATTTAAAATATTAATTTTAAACATATATGATTGAAAATGTGAATTTTTATAATATATAAGACTAAAAAAGTCATAAAATATGATACTAGTAGAAGTCTGTCATGCCCTGGTAAGGCCGCAAACGCGGGCAAAATAAAGTACGGCTTGTTACCCTACCCTACTATGGCTTCTAAAGTGAAAAGAAACGCAGCAAAGATGGAAAATGTTGTGATGAATAATTGGGACCCGTTTACTCGAGCATTACGTCCAACTTTATCTCCCGCGCAGAGTAAAGTCATTCTCAATAATTTTGGAGCACTCATGATGTCGGAATTATTGACTGAAATGCCGACATCTTTAGTGCATGACACTGATAGATAGAAGCTAGACAACTTCATAATTACAATAGCATGTGGCCATGCGATGCACGGACTCAGGTTTCCATTGAAATTTTTTTGCTCTCTATTTATCATCATCCGACACATTGACTACATTGAATAGTTCCTACCAGAATTTGGAAAATTATAGTATCATTTCAGCTTCAAATGTATTATTTTAGATAGAAAAAAACCAAATAAACTAAGACCCGTTTGTGTGCAACCATCTGAATAATTAATTATGGTCCTTCAATCCAACCATGTGAATCAATAACAATCACTTCCTTATAATTAGTTGACTTGATCAAAAAATTAAATCTCTCTAATTAAGTAAATAATTTAGATCAATTTTAGTATTAATTTACCAACAATAATGAACATTTTTTGTATATAGCTTTCGATGTCAACGGATAGCTCTATGAGATTACTAATAGAATCAATAATTGCATCAATTAATACCGAATTGAATAAAAATTTAGTTATTGAAGTTCTGTCGGTTCTCTCTTTATCACCGATCAAAATTTACAAATGGGAGCCAAATTGACTTACTTTTTCGCTCTAATTCAGTTGTAGTAGGGCTGTGGGGGTCTTAGGAAGCTTGGTTTGGCTTGAGAAGGGCTCGAATTGGCCGATTTTAGCTCGGCCAAAATAGGGCAGCTTCGGTCCGCTAGAGCTGCTTCACTATTCGATCACGCCGACGCTTTTCCGACGACCCTCAAAGCAAATGGAGACTATAGGCATGTAGCTGATTTCTCCCTGAATCCAATGAACCCGACCTTGCCTTGTTTAGCTCAGAAAAATGCCCAAGTCGAAGCTCTGGTTCGAGCTTCACTGAAAATTGGAGCAGTTGAGAGAGAATGAAGTTTTCAGGTGTGGAGAGAATGAATGAGGAGGAGCTCTTTATATAGGAAGTTCAGGTACTTCTTGGCTGTCCGATTGGCACCTTAATGGTGTTCATTGCCTGAAACTCCCTGGTCAGAGACTTTACAGCTTCACCAGCGCTGTTCGATTTTCTGGCAAGTGAACAGTACTGTAATCTAAAGGAAGAAGACGACATTGTTCCGAACCAGACCAGACCGGTTCAAACCGGGTTTAAAGCTTAAACTGACTGGTTTAGGCCCGATTCGACCGAATTTTTCAGAATTAAAAATTTCTTAATTCATCTAAATTTATTTTCTATCTAATGGTGGCCTCAAATCTCAAATTTGAAAAATTTTAAACCACCTAAAAAAATAAATTTAGCATCTGGTTCAATAGTGGTTCAAACCAGTTCGGATCCGGTTCCCTTGAACCAGTTTAGTTTTCATCTTCAATTCATCCTAAAGTCCTTTTTCAAGACTTTTGTGACTTTCTATGTCACTCTCTATCGGTTTTGGTTCATAAACCAGCTTGGTTCATAAATCGGTTCAATTTGGTTCAGGTCCGGTTCACCCGAACCGATCTATTTTTCTCTCCCAATTTGTCCGAAGGTTCTTTTCCAAGGTTTATGTACCCTTTTGGGTCAATCGGGAGTTGAAAATTCTCTAATTTGCCCGTTCCCTAATAATTGGGTTTGTGAACCGGTTTGGTTTTCTCACTTGGCTTAACCGGTTCTTTTCCCGGTTTTTCTTAACTCCAAAGAGTGAGGCTTACAGAGGAGGAGAGTTTCTACAACTCAGTGACCGGGTTTTGGGAAATGAGTTTTTCGAAAATACTCTTTCTTCACTAAAATCGTAGTGTTTCTCTTTATCTTAGAAAAACAAATCATACTCTTAAAATTTCTTCACCATTATGTGTGTTTAACTCTTTTAACACTTCCCCTTACCCGGGAAGTGTTTAATGTAGTACGATCATACGCGTTTTTAAAACCTTTCACCATTTCACTTATTTTGTGTGTTTAGCTCTTTTAGTACATCCCCTTGCTCGAGGAGGCATTTAGCAAACAAACACATACCCTTTATCATAAAGAGTACAAATGTTCGTAGGACAGTCCTAGACTGCACCCACTTGGGGATCGGCGCGACTTTGTTGTCCACCCTGATAGAAGTACCAGACTTCTACCCCGAGTCTTAGTGGACGTCCCAGACGTCCGACCCTCATACCCGAAATTCACTCATATCTGTATGAGGACGGATACCTCATCTTGTCCCCACCCCGGTCTCGTGCACATGAAGCCCAAACACAGTAGCTTCAAGAAACCCAAACACAGTAGCTTTATGACTAACTGGTATGACGAGAAGCTCAAACATAGTAGCTTCTCCATCCCTTATTGCCACCATGTCATCCAACAGCCCTTAGAACCCATCACTACCCCTTATGGTGTCTTGATGGTCCCAAATCCATAAGTGTATGCACAAACAAAAGTTTTCATAGTTTATCGATTCTCTTTGATGCCAACGGTACAACGACCCCAACACTCAACCCGACCTATAGTTGTTTGTCTAGATCGGTCCGTTGACCTGGCTCTGATCCATAGTCGCCAGCCCATTGAGCATTGTCGATCCTGACTTGGTCGTGGCAAATCACACAGTTAAATTCCCTTTTAAATAAGAGTTTTCATGGCTCTTCCTATTCATATTTATTTATGGGCTTTAGCCCATGCCTACTAGCCTTGGGCCCACTGCACGTGTTTTTCAAAACTGGGCCTTTAGCCATATGTGTTCAAAACCGAGGCCCCTGGCCTATTACAACTGTTCTAGCTCTCGTCAAGAAGGTCTCCTATATAGTTTAAGCAATGGCACATAGTTAGGGGAGAACACTTCTGACAAATTCTCTTTTTAACTCATCACACCAACCGAGTGTAATGATAGGTATGCTTACAATCGGTATGTGGGTTTTTCCTTTTCGTAAGAAACTCATCATACCAACCGGGTATGATGTTTAGTTGATCCTACTTACAATCGGTAAGTAGGTTTTCCTTTAATAAGAGTGAGCTCATCATCCCAATCGGTATGATGTATAAAAACCCCACTCACTCAATAATTGTGACACGTTTGTCCTTAGTCAGTTTTCCAAGTCCACACTAGCTCTCTTGTTTGCATTCCGGTCCTAAGTGTCCCTACACGGTTTGTGTATCATTATCAAGAAGGGTTCGGCATGACAACCTTCTTTTTCTCACATATGGGCAACTATGCCCAAATCTGGGTTTTATTGTACTTAGTTCCCTAAAGTTCATACTTCTTGACTTTAGGTCCCTGGTGTTCAATTTTTCCCAATCAAGTCCCAATGATTTCCAATATCCTCTTTGGGCCCTTAATTTTATTAAAATTATATATGAGGCTCAAATTTCCAAATTGGTCCCTAACTTATTCAAAATTACTATTTTGCCTTAAGTTCCAAAAATGATCAATTGGCCCCAATTCTTTCAAAAATTGACCAATTGGTCCTCCAACATCTTTCTCATTGCCAATTGACCTTCAATTTTGAGAAATTGCATGGAGGTCCCTCAATTTTCCAAAATCCCTACATTTTCCCAAATTTCTACCCCTCTCGACTGACCGAATTTGATTTCTTCAAATTGGCCAATCTAATAGGGTTAATTGCTTCAACTGATGGTATGAATCGGTTCCTATATTTCCATATGATTCAATTGAGTTTTGAATTGCAACATTTGGGTTCGAAACGAGAGAGAAATAGATAGAGAAAGGTTTGAAAGCTTACCGTCGGAGGTGCAGCGGTCGGAGCTCTCGATCTGGGAATGTAGCTCTCGTCATTAGGGTCGTTCTAAGATCAAGAATCGCTACAATTGATGTCAGGATCATGGTGAATTTGGTTAGTGAAGTTCAATAATTTCTCTCTAGAACTGATTTGACACGACGGAGGAGGGCCAAATTGGCTTACCTTTCGTCTTTGTAGAGGTCGTGTTATGGCCATGGAGACTATGGGAGGGCTTGGTTTGGCCGTATGATGTCTGAATTGGTCAAATTTCGATCGGCCAAAATAGGGTAACTTTGATCCGATGTAGCTGCTTCACTGTTCGATCTAACCTACGCTTCTCGAGCAATCCTTAGGTTAAAGGGAGGTTGCTGTTAAGTAGCAAACTTCCCCTGGAGTTTGTAAGACCCGAGCTAGTCTTCTAAGGCTGAGAAAAGTGCCCAAGTTGGAGCTCTAGTTTGATCTTCGCTGAAAAATGGAGCACTTTGGAGGAGGAGAGGATTTGAGGTATTTAGAATATTAATGGAGGGGAGCTCTTTATATAGGGAGTTGAGGGACCCTCTATCATACTAGTTTCCATATTAGTCAAACTTATCCTTTTCAGAAAATGCTCAAATCGGAGGGAATATTCCTTCGGCGGAGAAGAAAAGTTTTTCTTCCATATGAATAGTATTGTCATCCCAAGGAAGAAAACGACACTATTCTGGATTGGGCCGGTCCGACCGGGTTTGGTGACGAAAATTGGCCGATTCAACCCCGATTCGACCAGTTTTCTCAAAATTAAAAATTTTCAAATTAATCTAAATTCATTCTCTATCTAATGGTGGCCTCAATTTTCCAAATTGAGATTTTCAAGCCACCTAGAAAAATGAATTTTCCAATCTGGTTCATTATGTTCAACCGGGTTCAATCCGGTTTAGGTCCGGTTCACCCTGAACTTGTCCAGTTTTCCCATCCAATTTACTTCATAGTTCTTCCTCATGATTTTCATGAATTTTTTGTCACTTGGGATTTTCTAATTTCCCATTTTAACACATTTTTATTATTCTCGGTTCCTTAAGTGGTTCGATTTTCTCATTAAATTGACCGATTCTTTCCCGGTTCTCCTTTATCCGAGATGATGGATTTCACAGTCCGGACACCAGAATTCTATCTAAAAGCCAACTCCCTCAGTTTTTTGGTGACCTCACTTCCAAAAGAGATAACTTCCAATTCAAAAAACCAAACTTTGTGATTCTAGTGGTGTTAGAACTACGTGGAAGCCATATATCTAATCACACCTCTCTTTGACACGTGCCTTCTACTAGTATCAATGTGATAAAATAGTGGCATTTCTCCCTCGAATAGAAATAGATCAATGTCTTCCTAAGCCTACCTCAAACTCTCTAATGACCAACCATATCCCAAAATAAATCTAGAGACTCCCCTTGGTCCCCTCTAGCCAACAACCTGACCATACGAGTTGAAGGTGAGTTTGGTGGCCATGAAAATTCTTAAAAGGTCAAGTAATTGCCATGTTTTAAATGTTATCTATAAATTAAAATTTTTAGGTGACTCATACCACCATTTGGGGTGGTTCAAGAAGCCAATAATGCACAAGGGAGTAAGCTTTTCAACCCCACTCATGCAACAAATCAATTTTCCATATCTAGTGAGTTCTCATCGTTTTTCTTAACTGTTAGTTTTTTTGGCGAAAAATCAATCATGATAGAAACAACACTGTTCCAGCTGAGGCAGGCTGGAAAGTGACTGTGGTGGCATGAGGAATAAGATAAGAGGCTTATGGATTATTTTTGGAGAGTCTATGGTGGTGTTTTAAAGGAAGTAAAAGTTTGGGGACTATAACTTGGTGATTTTAGTGGCATTAGGTCCACACGAAAGCCAAATTTCTAATTGCACCTCTCTCTAACACCGATGTGCCTTCCACCGGTGCCGGTGTGATCAAATATTAACATTACTTCGCCGACCATAAACACAGTAGTGCCTTTCTAAGCCTACCCTAACCTCCCTTATGACCATCCATGGTCTAAAATAATTCTGGAGACACCTCTCGGTCCCTTCTAGACAACATCACTAGCCGAAGCTGAGCCTCATGGGGTCAAAATTCTTGAAAGCTTCGATTACTCCCCTGTTTGAATGTTCCATATAAATCTAGTTTTAATGCAACTTAGACCACCATTTGGGGTGGTTCAAGATGGCATGAATGCGCAAGGGAGTAAGCTTTCCAACCCCACCCACGTTGACGCTCAACTCGTCATCTCTAGTGAGTTCCCATCATTTATCCAAACTTTGTCAGTTTTATGAGAAATGGGGACCCAAATGAGACTTAGTTAGGGACTCAAAATAAAGCTTGACAAAATTTAGGGACTCGAAGTGGGAGCTTAAAAGAGGCTAGAGACCTAAGTGAAACTTTTTAAAAAGTTTAGGGGCCAAATGATAAATATTATAAAGTTTGTGCCAAAAAGGAAACTTCTAAGATTTTGAGAACCCAAATGAGACTAGGGTAAGCTAGGGGACCTGAAATAAAGATATGTAAGAGTTTAGGGTTTCAAAATGTACATGTGGAAAGAGTAGGGGAATATTAATTTTTGGAATGTTTAAGGACTAAAATGTAAAAGCTTAAAACGTTAAGATTCTAATGATAAACTTGAGATATATTAGGGCCTTAGAATAAATATGGCCAAATAGTTGGGGGAGATATAGAAATATTGAATAAGGTGGAAATGGGTCATACATACGGGTTTGTCGACACACAAATTGAGCGGACTTGGCCTAAGAGGCAAAACCATAATTTTGGAAAATTACATGATGATACTAGAATTATCACTGAGAACCAAGTATGATCTCTTCAATATTATTTGGTTATTTTAGTTCAAACTGATGGAAGATATACATGAGATTTACTTGATCTGAGACACATAGAAAACAACTAAAACGAACAAGTTCTGGATAAAACGGTGAGTGGTTTATAGACGACAAGTCATATTGGATTGATCATGGTTCTTTACAAGATTTACCATAATATACATATATAAAAAGCATGAGTAAAACTCTTTATGAAGAGGTCATATGGGAAAATCAAATGAAATTTTCTTATTGTAAAGAAATGGAATAAGAATCCATATGTGAGATTTCAAGAGAAAACTAGGCTAGGACCAGTGTCGTTTACCATAATAAGGATGAGGAGTAAGTCGCCCTTAATAGGAAGGTAATAGTAGGGCTAAGACCCACATCAATTATTAAACAAAATTGGGATAGGTCTCATATGTTTTTATAAGTAGTGTTTAATGAGTAGCAGAGGTAGTCAAATAGCAACCCCAACCCCTAAGAATCTATTAGTAATATGCAATGTATAATGAATGAATCTCTTCATGAACATGAGTAGTTTGGTTGATTAGTTAGCAAACAAAACCCTGGGAATTTTTTAATAATATCCATGTTGAATGAGAAACATGTTCAAGAGCACAAGTAGCAGGGTGAGTAAGTTAATAAATTGAACCCTCGTAAATAAATGCATAATATGCTTGTTAAACATGTATGTTTGATCATGTACTCTTGATTTGTTTGATTTGGTGGAGGTGTCATTGTTCTAGCATGACACCTAGTATTAGAGGTGGTGTCAGCATATATGGGAGACTAGAAGTGGAGGTATAATGTAAACCCCGTCCCTTAAAGACAAGGAAACTTGGGAAAGAACCGGTCAACCCAGGTGAGAAAACCAAACCGATTCACGAACCCCAACTGATAGAGAAAGGACAAACTAGGAAATTTATAAATCTCGAGTGACCTAAAGAGTTACAAAAGTAATAAGAAAGGACTTTAGGATGAATTGAAGGTGAAAACCAAACTGGTTCAGGTGAACCAGAAGTGAACCAGATTGAACCGGTTTGAACCACTATTAAACTAGTTTCTAAATTCATTTTTTTAGGTGGCTTGGAAAATTCAAATTGGAGAATTACGGCCACCATTGGATAAAGAATGAATTTGGATGAATTTATAAATTTTTAATTTTGAAAAACTCGGTTGAATCAGGTCTGAGCTGGTCGGTTTAAGCATTTAACCCGGTTCGGACGGATCCGGTCCAGTTCGGAACATTGTTTTCTTCCTTTAGATGACAGCACTGTTCACTCACTGAATAATCGAGCAGCATCAATGAAGATGAAAAGTCTTCGGCCAAGGAGTTTCAAGCAATGAATGACCACCATAAAGGCGCCAATTGGAGGACCAAGAAGTCCCCAAGCTTCCTATATAAAGAGCCCCTCTCCATTCATCCTCCACCACATGAAAACCTCACTCTCTCTCTCAGCTGCTCCATTTTTCGGTGAAACTCGAACGAGAGCTTCAACTTGGATATTTTTTTGAGTTAAATAAGGTGAGGTCGGGTTATTTAGATTCGGGGAGAAGTCAGCTTCCTGACATTAGTCTCCATTTGCTCCGAGGATCACCGAAGAAGCTCCGGCGTGATCGAACAGTGAAGTAGCTCTGGTGGACCAAAGTTGCCCTGTTTTGGCCAAGTTGAAAATGGCCAATTCAAGCCATTCTTATGCCAAACCAAGCTCTCCCAACCCTTCCACAGTCCTCATATGACCGAATTAGAGCTGAAAGGTAAACCAATTTGGCTCCACTCTGTAAATTTTTATCAGTGCTAGAGAGAGAACCGGCAAAACTTCACTAACCAAATTCTCCCTCAATTCGACATGAACTGATGCGATTCTTGATTCTATGAGTAATCTCAGGACGAGGTTTGAGTCCAATTTTTTGGCGAAGCTCCATTTGAGCTCGTTCTAGCATCAATTCATGCGATTCAATGTGCAATTGAATCGTATGGAAGTGTAGGAACTCAATTTTACCTTTAATTTTAACAATTAACCTTTGATTGATCGGTCACTTTGATGAAATCAAATTCGGCCAATATGAAAAAGGAAAATTGGGGGAACATTTTGGGGGAAATTGGGGATTTCAAAATTTTGAGGGACTAAGTACAATTTCCTAAAATTGAGGGCTAATTGGCCATGAAAAATATGTTGGAGGACCAATTGGTCAATTTTTGGAATTATTGGGGTCAAATTTACCATTTTGTAAAGTATGGGCAAAATGGTAATTTTTGAAAAGTTGGGGATCAAATTGGGAATTTGGGAAACTTGAACCCCTTTTTATGATTTTGAATAAATTGAGGTCCCAAAGTAAATTTTAGAAGTTTCGGGACTCAATTTGGGGGAAAATTGGCATTAGAGATGTAAAGTTAAAGAAGAACTTTAGGAACCTAAATGCAAATAACTAAAAGTTTGGGCATTTTATTCATTCATGTTGAATGAAGGCTACTAGGCTAAAAGATAATGAACAAGGATGTTCATATCGTGTAGGAACACAAAGTACCGGGAATGCCCACAAAAACAAGCTTGAGTGGAGGTAAAGAGCCACATAAGAGGAATTTACTGCATTATCGAGTTAGTGGAAATTTTCACATCATAACCGGTTGGGATGATGAGTACCTCAGAATGAAAAACCACTACTAAGTGGAATTTTAACATCACACCTGAATGGGGTGATGTGGAAACTACGAGGAAAAAACTACTTAACAGTTGTAAGTAGATCATACCCAGTTGGTATGATGAACTTCCTAGTAGGAAGTGGAAAACCCGTTTATCGGTTGTTAGTGGAGATGTCATCACACTCGGTTGGTGTGATCCATGAATGAACAAATATTTTTGTCAGAAGTGTTCTCCCCTAACTGTGTGCTACTGCTTAACGATTTTGGGAGACCTTCTTAACGGGAGCTCAAATAACATATAGGCTAGAGGCCTCGGTTTTTGAACTTGGGGGCTAAAATGCCCGATTTTGAAAATCTCGTACAGTGGGCCTAAGGCCAGTTGGCATGAGCAGGAGCTCGTAAACAAACATGATATTAAGCCATGAAAATGACCAATTGGTCCCAATTCTTTCAAAAATGACCAATTGGTCTTCCAATACCTTCCTCTTTTTCAATTGACCCTCAATTGTGGGAAAATTGCAATAAGGTCCTTCAATTTTTCAAAATCCAAAATTCCCCCCAATTTCACCCTTTTCTATTGACCGAATTTGATTTCCTCAAATTTGCCATGCAAACAAGGTTAATTGATCTAATTTGTAGTGTAAATCAATTTCTATATTTCTATACAATCCAATTGGGCTTTGAATTGAGGATTTTGGGTCTAAAATAACCTCAAACAGAGCTTCGTTGGAAAATTGGACGTAGACAAATAAAGCTTCGAAAGCTTACCATTGGAGGCACGGTAATCCAAGCTCTTGATCTGGGAAGATAGCTCTCGTCCTCAAGGTCCTTCTAGGATCAAGAATCATTACAATTGACATAAGGATCAATGGAAATTTGGTTAATGAAATCTTGCATTTTCTCTCTCTAGAACCGAACTGCTCCGACGAAGAAGGGTTGAATTGGCTTAGCTTTTCCCTCTGGGAAGGTCGTGTGACGGCTACGGGGGCTAAGGAAGAACTTGATTCAGCTGTAGGAGGTCTAAATTGGCCGAATTTAGATTGGCCAAAACAGGGTAGCTTTGGGACCGGTGGAGCTGCTTTAGTGTTTGGGCTCATCACCATTTCTCTGACGATCCTCGGGTCGAGTGGAGGTTGTTGTTAGGTAGCTGACTTCCTCTAGAGTTTTTAGGACCCAAATTCATCTTCTAAGACTGAGAGAAGTGCCCAAGTCGTAGCTCTAGTTTGAGCTTCGTTGGAAAACTGAGCACTTCGAAGGAGGGGGAGATTTAAGGTGAGTGAAGGATGAATGAAGGGGAGCTCTTTATATAGGGAACTCACGGACCCTCTGCTCTACCAATTTCCATATTGGTCGAGATCATCCTGATCAGAAATTGCCCAAATCGGAGGGAATATTCCCTCACCGGAAAGGAAAGAAATTATTACCTCGATGAACAATGTCATTAGACGGATGAGAAAGATGACACTGTTTCGCACGTGCGAACCATCCATGTGTCGGTACGTGATTGGCTGGTTCAGCTGAAATGGTGATCCAACTCAACTGTCTCTTCAGCCACTGATCGGTTGACCGGACATGTGGTAGCCTCTCATTGGCTACTCATGTCTACATGGCTGCTGACTGGGCGTCTGCTGACCGTTGACCGGACACGTGTCTCTCTCTTATTGGTCAGAGCTCTTAGGCACTGACCGAGTGGCTGACGGGGCACTCTTTGCCATGCGTCGCATGCTGACTGGGCGCTAACCTGTCAGGAGTCCATTGACCGGTCCGGTCCAACCGAGTTCGATGACTCGAAAATGAAAATCGGTCGATTCAGGCCAGATTCAACCAGTTTTCTAAAAATTAAAAATTTCTATATTAATCTAAATTTAATTTCTATCCAATAATGGAATCAATTTCCCAAATTGATCTTTTTAAGCCACATAGAAAATTGAATTATTGAACTGGTTCACCATGGTTACTCTAGGTTTAATCCGGTTCAGATCTGGTTTACCTTGAACCGATCCGATTTTCTCAACCAATTCAATTCATGATTTTTTCTAATGATTTTTATGACTTCTTAGTCACTTGGGATTTTCAAATTTCTCATTTTGACCCTCCTTTATCATTTTCGATTCGTTAAATGACTCAATTTTCTCATGAAATTACCGGTTCTTTTCCCGAGTTTCCTTAGTCTAAAAGGACGTGTTTCACACTTATGGTCAAGCATGGTCGAAATGGTCATAAGTATGGAGGATGTTCAATGATTCATTATCAATATCACTATGCGAGGGATGGTCATCATATGATGTGCCTTGAAAGTACAGAACATACTACAGATGCCCCTTGTAGCCTTGAGTAGTTCTCTTATGTGAGACCTAAGGGAACATAATGATGCACATGCCATCTAGTTTGAGTTTGTGATGATGTTGTGTGTGTTGCTTGATTGACATAAGAGATGGGAATTGAGTCCCCTTGGTATCCGATATGTTTAAATGATTAAAAGATGGATTTATCATAGTGGAGATTTTTATGGATAATGAACTGATAGCTTTAAAAAGTTTATGTTAAATATTTTGAGTAATGGTCAGGTTCGTAATACATTAGTAGCACGACATCGGTAAACTCATTAACTGGGCACTAAGCTAATATCCTCCCAAAAGCATTACAGGTGAACGTAGGAGCTCATGGAAGCACAAGTCCAAGATATCATCAATCACATGTGTGAATTGAGGTACTAATTTTGTAGTGTGCGCATGAAGGTTTTAATTTTATATTTATTAATTGTTGTATTCACAATGAAATTGTATTCATTTTAGGCACACTATTTTAATAAAAGAAAAGTTTAAACTTTTGCTAAATTTTTTAAGTGTTTTTATTTTGAGTCTTGATCTTGTAAGTACTACTTTAGTGAAATTATCCACTATTGTAGCATCAATAAGATGTGGTAGATTGTTATTGGATTCCAACCTTAGAAATCAGACTGAGGTGTGACAATGTACCTTCGATAAGTTTTATCTAACGAAAATTCTTGCTTCTCTTTCAATGTTTGTCAATTTGTAGGTTGTGGGTGTCATGCCCCCTACCTAGTTCTCGAATTAGACCATGAACAATCTATCATATCACTCCCGATTATATGGTAGTTAGATCCTTCACTATCATACTATTGATAGGATATAAAGCTCATAAAGATAAAACACATTCAATTTCCACTAAAAACTTGAAACTTTTCATAAATTTAATACACAACTTTGCAACACATTTAAAATTCTAGGGAAAGCATAGAGTACTAAATGGAAAAGATTTGTGCATTCTCTTCGAGGATGTATACCTCGATCTCAATCTTAGTTGGAGTCATTTTCCGACACTCGGAATGTTCTTCACTTCTTCTTTTCTCTTCTTTTCCTGAAATGTGTTGGGGGATGGTGGTGAGGAATGCTTAGTGAGTGTGAAGACCGCTCATCGGGTCATTCATGGCCTCAATGTTGTCTTCATTCAAAGTGGATAATACAAGGTTTTCAAGATTAGTTTAAAAGAAAAATCATACTTATTTATGGGGTATTTTTAAAATCATTTCTTAAAAGAATAATACTTCTTAAATGATTTAGCATAGTCAAGTTTCATCATGAAACTCCAAAACAAATCACACATACATGCTAAGTAATCATAATGGCTCAACCATGCCCTCGAATGTCTCACACATAATCAATTGAGGCAATGAGGGGTGTGTGCGTCATGTGTGCGCACTCGCAAAAGCACATCAAAAGATGTATGCCCCCTCATGGTGATGTCAATGATGTGTCATCAATCATCCTTGTACTTATAACTAAGTCTCACCCCCTTCATGCCATAAGTACGCATTGACCTCACATATATTTTTTGAGGGTCAGCATCCCATATGTTTTCCTATAGGTTTGGGTGATCTGAAAGTCGTCATAATCCCTCCTTATGATAACAACTCGTCAGATTTTATCGATACTACTATGATGGGTACCTTCACCAAAATAGTACCCATAATACCAAGCCTCATAATAAAACACTTTCATATTTTTATTAAAAATTTAAACTTTCACATGTAGTGTGCATCAAAACTAGTACAAAAATCATTGGGAATACAACATTTGATAAGAATATAAAGGAACCCTTTGTATGTGTACATTGAGATGTATTCCTCAAAAACTTGCAAATGATATAGGTGATGTTCGACTCTGCATTTACTATGACTTCTGCTTTCACCTAAATTATTTTTTGGGATGGCAGTGAATTCACAGCCAAGAGAATGAGTTTACTCACATTGGGCCACTACATGGCTTAGACCTAGACTTCACTCAAAATATTTATACATGAAGAATTTTTTCATAATTTTTATGTTATGTGGTTTTTCATATTTTCCATTACCCTTAGCTCTTATAATTAGGGCTTTCCATTCTGGTATATCTTGGTAGAGCTCTAACTCACCATGCACAACAATAATCATGTATATATATGCATCTAAGTAGATTTTCAACTCATCATACACAACACAATCAAGTATATATATACATAATTATGAATTTGCTCATATACCTTAATTTCATAATTAAATCTAAATAAAAGAAAATCTAAATAAGTTTCCAAATTTTATACCTTCTAGTCCAAATACGATACTTGGGAAAATCCAGGGTCTTCCATGTGGTGTCCAATTTATCCTCGGTTTTAGGGGCATTTTTGAAAATCTGCCCATTTATTCCATTTAGCCAAACATGTCCTTAAATCCTAATATTTATGTCGACCAAACACGCCCTTAGACATTTCTATAATTTCATTAAGTGTTGAGGGTATTTTCATCATTTTACAAGATCAATGGCACACCTATAATTTACCCTATAATTTGAGGGTAATTTCGTCTTTCTCCCCCTTTGGCCTCAACTGAACATCTTCAACACCCTAACAACTCTTATCATTTATTTATAAATTTCCTCTCAAACTCACATGTGACCAAAACTCCATCCTCTAGTGAGAACAACCTGAGTCCATGTCATCCTTCGAATTGAGCTTCTCCTCAACTGCATTTGCATCCCGACCATCCATGCTCGAGACCTTCCCACTGGAGTTTGATTATAATGTTACCTCTGTGACACAACTCCTCCATCTTCACGCATTCAACTAAGTCTGAGGGATCCATTTCTCTTGCTTCTACTCCTCGAAGAAGCCTTATCACCGATCGGGTGCCCTACTTCGTCACCTACAGTTGAAAGATATGGCGTATGTTACTCGACCTCATCTCAGTTCTTTGCCTAGGTTCAATCCCAAAATCTTCTCGATTTAGAAAAGGTTGAGACACATTCGTCTCCATCGATCATTCATCCTTTATTCCTGAAATTTTATCCTCTACAAATTTGGGAGTCCCTCAGTGACGACACCTAATTATTTTGTCAATTACATCATGCACGAACCCTCCTAACAAGCCCAATGGTGGCAATTGATTTTAATGTTCAATTTCCCAATTAGAGTAGTTTCCTCTTTTTCTTGTCTAACTAGGCATTATCGTTACTTGAGATTTCAATCAAACTCATTAGAGTCAACCCTACTTCTAGAGGAGATCACTCGTGCAATGCATGTTAGATCTAGGATTCGAGAGGACATTGGGGAAGATGTTGTTTAATAAGAGATAGAAATCCCCCCTTCAAAGACCCAACTTATAGGAGGATGGTATGTCCCCTTGATGCGTTAGAATCTATTCAAGGTAAGGTATCAATGACTAAATACAATGACTCTATTCTTTTGTTTGACAATCCTAAAATGATCTAACATGGCTCTAGGCATATTCCTTTATAGTGGAAATCATTCCTCTTGTGAGAAGAAGTGGGTACTCATCAAGGGAGGTTGGTTGACACACTCCCTTATCTACAATTTCTCTAGGTAACTTCTCTCTTTTATGTATCGTATCTTGCCTCCTAAATAGAGGAATTGTTGCCATTCCCTTACCGGTATTGTAGATCGATTTTATCTTTATCAGAAGGAAACAAATTATTTTCTTTGATTGAAAAAGAGTAAATGTTGGTGGATTACAGAGGTGGGTATTTCATAATACACCATATGATATTTGTTGATTTACACTCTCAAATGGATTCCATCATTCCAGGGAATGAATGCTTGTCATTCTTTGTGGCTGGAAATGTCTCTGATTAATGCTTAATTTCTATCATTGCTTCTCATTACTTCATGTGTGTTTCGTGAACAAGGAAATTGAATGTCGATAGGATTGTTCCACTTTTCAGTAATCCTTTAACTTAATTCCATGGAAAGTTGTTCATGATCCCTAGGTAATTCATTACTCCCTATAATTTATCTTAACTTTCTTAGTAACCAAAGGTATATTCCTTCATCTAATTACTCTAATAGTTGTGGATAATATCCTTCAGCATTTCTCCCTTGATATCATTGAAAAAAATTAATTTCCCCAATCTTAATTGTAGGATTGGCCCATCCTATGCATGATGGTGTACTAGGAGCAATCTCAATATGAATTTTTACATCTATTAGGGACTTCTCCTCCCTCAATCTGAATGATTGTATCGTAACCATAGATTGAGAAAGAACATTCATATTTTCCTAGAAGGAACTTAGCTATGCTCTTAGGTGAGAATTTCACTGCCCTTTTTCCTTGGTAAAATTTATGATTTGATAGAGGTTTTCACATGTATTTACCCTACATATATTCCATAATTGTATTACGCTATAGTCTGCCTTATTTGATTATTTTATATTGATCAAGGTTTTCTATGTAATCTTAATTGATGGATGAATTATTACTAGGTGTATGGCGGGATTATTAATCAAGGTTACCAATATACCCACATGTGGCATCGCCCACCCACACACAACTCGAGAGTACCACATACATACATATCTCGAGCGACAAAATGACCCAGCGTCATAAAAGAGGAGGAAGAATAAAGATAGGCTCAAATTTAGGGAGTGCAATCAGCTAATATATGTTACTGACCTACAAGTTTGGCGTTAAATCCCATGAAGGTCCAGCTTTGGTTCTCTCTTGGGACCTAATGTTAAGGGCTTTTATTGTTTAAGAATCCAACATGGATAGGCTTTCATCATCACCGGTTGGTTCCATAAGAGATATTAGATGACTTCCTTGTGAGGTTGGTGAAGCTAGATACTCAATTCCATTTTCTAAATAGGCCTACTTGAAAGGACTCCCCTTATGGCATGTGTTCATGGTCACTTTATTTTATTATAGTCCATTAAGACCCTTATTGGGTGGCTTCTTGTAACATGGCTTCATTTAAATTAGGCTTACTATTAGACTTACTATAAGGTGGTACTTGGGCCATTCTAAATATGTCATCTTCTCAATTCAAACCCACAATTGTCCATGTAATTTAGGCTTTATCATTTTCCTTATTAGATTTAAGGATTTAGTTTATGTGTTGGGTTTAATGTAAGGACTTCTCTGGTATGTACATGGGTTTTAATAGATTACATCTCCTCCCCTTCTCACACATAATATACATAATACTATAATTTATCCTATATTCAATTGGGTGTTCAGGTTTTTTTACAAGACTTATTTATTTGTATATTAGGTTTAATCCACTAAAATCTCTTATCTGATTCCTCGTCAAATTAATTTAGTTAATAATTATTGAATGTCTAAAAAATATGAAAGTATCACTCTTCTAGCTCTCATGAACCAAACTCTTATTTGATTTATTTAAATTCTCGATCAAAATTTTTGGGTTCTAAAAATGTGATGTTACATTATATCAAGATCAAAATCTCATCGGAAGTGGTGGACTAGTGGCACTAGTGATGTTGGAAAGATAACTCTTAGAGTAGTTCGTGGAAACTTGAATCACCTCAAACGGATGTATAATTAGCCTTCAAATATCGTCTTACTACACTCAATCATGACTAATAACTAGTCGGGACTTCCATAAATTTATTTCACACCAAACTTACTCAAATCTTATGAGGACAATGGGGTTTGAAAACTGGTACCAAGAGTTGTTTGTGGCAATTGTTTTGTCATTATTGGTCATCGATGGCATCAAAAATGGCCCGAGAAGGTAATACTATGTCTCTAGCTACCTTAGCATATGTATTGTTTGATCATATCAATGTCGATAGAGAGCACATCCGTTGGAGATGGGTGGCGTTGGGAAGTTGACTGTGCATGATCTTAATGGCATTTGAATTACTCAATTTGGTTTTTGAGAAAGAAAGTTATGGTATCTTCAATTCAAGTCATCCAAAAATAGAGGTATCTAACATAGAAAGAATTCATGTCAGCTTTCGGCAAGTGGGGGTCAAGCCTTGTTTAATTGTGTTTTAGTCTTAATTAGCTATATGACCATAGATTTCTTTCATCAAATCATATTACACTTATTCCTACAATAATTAATTTCATCTATGGTGGATTTTAGAAATGTGGTGGAATGAATCAGGTATGATTTCCAAGTTTCAGATCTTCATTCGAGCGGGGCGGGGGGGGGGGGGGGGGGGGGGGGGCAGTGTGCAAACACGCATGTGCGATGTGTGGCTCTATCACGTGCACAATCGTGTCCTAGTCCATCGGTCGGTTTGACATTATTCTAAATCGGTTTTCAACAAATTTCTTAGCTAGTTCGGCTAAATTTTACCATTTTTTGTCGATTCACCTCCAATTTGACAAGTTCTTGTCACGGATTGCCAGTGAGTCAAGGAAAATGAACTTTATGGACCTAAATGCAATTAATTGGAAAGTTTGAGTTTAGTCATTCATATGTGAGTAATGAAGGTTGTTATGTCAAGTATTAATAGATAAGGTTGTCCAAATCATGTAGGAGCACGAAGGACCGAAACACGAGCAAGAGAAGCTCGCGTCGACTTGGGAAAATCAAGTGAGGACAAACACGTCACGGTTAATGGGTGAGTAAGTTTATTCATATCATACCCGATTGGGATGATAAGCACTTCAGAAATGAAAAACTACTTATATGTGAAATTTTAACATCACAACTGTTTGGAGTGATATGAGAACTATACGGAAAAATTACTTACCATTTGTAAGTAGAGAGATCATACTCGGTTGGTATGGTGGACTTCCTAGAAGGAAGTAGAAAACCCGCTTACCGGTTGTAAGTAGAGATGTCATCACACCCGATTGGTGTGATAGATGAAAAGTTTATTTTGTCAAAAGTGTTCTCCCCTAACTGTGTGCCAATGCTTAAAAATTTTGGGAGACCTTCTTGATGAGAGCTAGAACATCTCAGATAGGCCAAACGCCTCGATTTTTTAACTTGAGGGCTAAAATGCCCAGTTTTGGAAAATCACGTAAAGTGGGCCCAAGGCCAGTTGGCACGAGCAGGAGCTTGTAAACAAGCATGCAATATTTATGCCATGAAAATTTTAAATAAATGGAATGTGTGATCTTGTCATGGTACCAAGATAGGACTAACACACTCGATGAACTGGTGGCAATGCGTCAAGGCTAGGTCGACAAACCGGCCTAGACAAACAGCTGCAGGTTGAGTTGAGGGTCAGGGCCGTTGGACCAGTAGCACCAAAGATAAATGACATTGTAGAAAAAATTATTATTTGTACATGCACTTGAGGTTCGGAACCATCAAGATGACTAAGAGGGGTAGTGATGCGTCCTAGGGGCTACTGGACGACATGGTGGAGATAAGGGCAGTTTGTCATGCCAACAGTCAGGGAAGCTCGATGTACCTTCATGCGCATTAGACCGGGGTGGGGGTTAGGATGAGGTATCTGTCCTCATACGGACACGGAGTTGATTTTCGGGTTTGCGGGTCGGATGTCGTGAATATCCACTTATTCCTAGGATAGAAGTGGATGGGCTTCTATGTAGGTGGCCAGTAAAGTAGCTCTGACGCCACAAGTTGGTGCAATAGACAGGCTGCCCTGCAAATATGTGATTTCATTCCTGATTAAGGGTGTGTATTGATTGTTAAATACACTTGATATGGAAATGAGAAAAATGGTTTTAAAAAATTGAGAATTAAATAAAAGAATATTTTTTTAAAGAAATAACGAGTCTGACACGCTCCAATTAAAGATGTTTTGAACACTTTCTTCCAACACTCATTTACTGAATTATCGAACTCACCCACTCCCTTTATTTCTTTTTAGGTAACCGGGGGAAAACCCACTTAAAAACCTTCTGATAGTTGAACTTAAAAGATAGTTATGTAAGGTTAATATATTCAATTTTGATTAATGTTATTACAATAAAGATATAGGTGAAAAGGACGTCTTACTAATCACAGTTTATGGAATGGGAAACCATTAATAAACCGATGTAGTAGCGAGTTGTTCACGGGAATCCGACCAAATCAAGTCAGATCCGAATTCATATAAACTTGACCTAACTCAAAAACTACTTCCTCAATATTTAGAATAAGTTGTCGACAAATCAATAATAATGAACAAATTTTTACCTATATATTATATACCAATTCTTATATGGAGTGATGACAAATACAATGAATCGAAGTATTTTTTTTCCATAATTCTTCCTCTTTCCACTTTTTATTTATTTTATTTATCCAAGTATTATATGCATATTTTCTTCTACCACTTATATGGACAAATTCCTCATTCTCATTTTTATAAATAAATGAATAGATCTATGATATTACATTTAGCCTACTCGATTATATACTCCTTGTAATATATTTTGTGTCCATAATTTCTTATTTATATTATTCATTCTATATGATGTATTTAAAAGAATGATTTTTCTTAAAATTGGAATTGGATGGAAATGGTCAATGCCACCTCATCTTACCCTTGATTGGAGCAATGCGGATGCCACTTGTGGGAGACGATATTCTATAAAGTTGGGCTCATCCTTCAATTCCCGTCATTTCCTATGTTATTTAGTTTTTGGTCAGAGTGAATACAGGTACAATGCACCTTCATAATAAATCCAATAATTGACGTGGGAGTTTGATTTTGATCATGACTAATCGTGGTCTGTTTTTATTAGGGATATGTTTTGTCCCTTCAAGCCCGCCCCACTCCCATATCTCCACGATGAAACCCGCATCCTTATAGCTGCCTCAACTGGTCCAGTTTTTTACGTGATGAACTAGAAAAAAAAAAAAGGGGAGAATGCTCGAATGGTTCAGTCCCCTCTCCATATCTTCGAATGTTTTCCTTTAAATTCTCTCTCTCTATATAATTTTGGGGCAAGCTGGCTAACATGGGCTGCCGATGAGGATGGGTTAGGAAGACCCGCACGTCTCATATGGGCAAATGTAGGGGCCACATAGAGTTGACCAGGCAAGTCAAGTTGGGTAGGAGCAGGACATGACCTTACAAGCCAAGGAAAATTGCCAACCCTTTTTTTTTGTTAATATTACAATAGTATATTTATAAATAAAGAGAAATTTTGAAATTTATAAAAATAGTTATTATTATCCACGTAAGATTTTAATGGAAATTAGCTTATTTTTTTGTACGTGTATCTCGTCATTATCTACCATCATCTAATAAATTCATTTATATATGAATTTTGAAGAATGAATAGAAATGAAAGTGTATTCGAATATTTATTAAAAATTTAAGGTTTTTATTGAACCTTTGTTAATATTGCACAATTTGAATTGGTTAAAATCTCAACGAGGTAAAACTGTTTATGTAATGTATAATTTCCTAATTATTTAAAATATAAATAAAATTTACTAATTACAGATAAAACTTTTCCTAAAACTTATTTTTATAAAATAATATATTTTAAATGAGTTGTTAATGAGATGTTTGCATCTAAATTGTCAAATCAATTTATCGTACAAAAATTTATATTTAATTTAAAATTTTAGTCTTTTATATTACTGAAAAATTGTTAGATTTTTAAAACACAGTTGAGTAAGATATATATGCCCATAAGTGTAACAGAGTATTAAAATATTTTTAAAATATTCAATGAAAATATTATAAGATAATTTAATTTTTTGAAGTAATTGTTAGATTTTAAAATTTAGGGAATGGATTGATTATTAATAAGTTGGGAAACATAAATCCAGTATAGCCATAAATAAAGTTTTTGGATAGAGAGAAACTAAGTAGGCTCCATTTTGCTACTCCAACGTTGTCGTGTAGGTTGACCGCGGAAATGTTCAAGAGAAGAAATGGGTGCAGGCTATGTTTACGGGTAAATGTGTTATTTTTATTGTACAAGTGGAATGTTTTTATTTGATACCCTTTTGAAAGGTACAAAAGCACGTGGATGCTTTATGATACATATTTATTTTTGGATGACTATGAAAGACTCAAATGACGTTGATAGGCTTGAAATAGAAAAATAATGGGTCTTATGATTGGACAAGAAAATATATTTAAGAAAAGAAAAAAGATTGGATGGTAAAACAAAACTCTCATTATGTATTATTATATTCATTTGGCAATTTGGTTTTTCGTTTAATTCCAAAATTACCCATATAACTTATTGATGGAATAAGGTAAAAACTCATCTATATTATCTTGGCACTCTCATGCTCTTATTTTCTATCAATCTTTTTTTAATGGCTTAAATAATTATTTTTATGAAATACATATCAATAAAAGGTATTTTTAAATATATAATTATATCAATCAATTTTTTAAAATATATAAAAATAAAACATAGTTTAAAAATATATAAATCAAATATAAAAATTTATAAAAAAAATATAGGATGGACGTATTATTACCACGTCACTATATTTATACTCATGGGAGCATTAGGGGATGAGCTTTTCCGCATACGACTTTTCAACGTTCAGCTATTAAATTTTGACTTTTTTATAAGCAAAAGTACAAAGCAAGATATGAAATTATCTTTAATCATGAAAAAGGTGTTATGGTTCAATTAGATTGAGGAATCCATTTAGTGGAATTAGGTTGATAATTCCATTCGATTTAAGAAATATATATATATATATATATATATACACGAGGGAAAAAGTATAATCGGTTTTTAAAGCATATTGATTAAAGAAAAGCATATTTCAGCTATGAAATTAAGTTCAATAATTGTTAACGTATTCTAAATAATTTTGCGTGTTTTTATTAATAATTCATTATATGAGTTGTTAGGTAGGGTGAATAAATAACATATAGAAATATAAATAGACCGGGCTACATAAATTTGTTAATTAATATAGGAGAGTTGAGTTTTTTTTGTATAAGTATATTTATCATTTTTCAATAAATTAAATGACATCTTACCGTTGAATCTTTCTATTCTTATTCGAATTTTACTTCATCCAATCCGATGAAGTATTCAATTGGAGCAACAAATTGCACTGAAGAATATATGGAAAAGCCAAAAATATTTATAAAATCTAGAAGGGGTACTTACCTCATAGTGAAATGGAAGAACATTCATGAAATTAGGAGAGGGAAAAGAACAAAAGAAAGTTTTATAGGCACTTTGAGTTAAGAGTCATAGGAGTAAGGTTTAAAACCCATATCCCACCTGTGATATTATGGGTTTAAAACCCATATCCTACCTATGATATTATGATAGACCGCCTAAAATAAGTAGCTTGAATAAAGGCAAGAAATTGACCTTTTTTTCTTATCTAATAGATATGAACAGTGAGTTATAATCAAATATAGCTCCAAAAGTTTGAGAGATCCTACACAATGATACCTCAAAAAATTTGTGGGATTGTATGATTGTTGGGATATAATAATTTAGGAAAGTAGAAAAAATTGAAATGGTACATATGGAACCAATACCAATAAATTAAAATATCGAGATGAGAAAATCACTACTCAATTATTTTAAAATATTGAAGTTATTTGTGACTTTTTTTCTCATTACTAAATTATTTTTATTCTAAACATTTGATATTAAATATACTATAATAGTGTTGCATCTACCTTTATAGTGTTATTTGTGGTGAGTTTTTATACCGGCATGAACCCATTTTATATGTATTGGAAATAATTGTGCGCTTTATTTAGAGGTTTATAGGGTTACGTGGGAATGGTAAAATTATAAGAGAAAAGAGGTTAGAATTTCCTCTAATTAGAGTAGGGGTTTCGTGGACACGTTCATGACTATGAATTCTGTAGTATGGGTCACGTATCATATGTATGTTTAAGAGTTTTTATTGTGAAAATTTTCCCAAATGAACATATTCAAAGAAATATTATTAAAGAAAAAAATATATATTTTTAAAAAAGTTGATATATATTCAATCATAACTTGCATTATAAAAATATTAATAAGTTTTTTAGTTAAACTAAAATTGAGTTAATGAGTACTCAATTTCAGATTAGCATGATGCAAAATACGATATAATATGGTTAAATGGATGTGATGTTGTTTCTAAATACAATATATAAAAATTAATAAAAAAATACTTTTTAGAAATAAAAATTAATAAAATTTTTATTAATAATTTTTATATGATATATATATATATATTAATAAATATAATATTAAATACAAAAATAGTGAATAAAAATATAACAATTATAATGGAGAAAATAAAATAATAATAATTATAATATTATTAATATATTATATTTAATTTTTCATATATATATATATATTATACATTATTTATATTGAATAATTTAAATAAATTATATTTTTATCTCTATTAGTTATTTTATGGTATAAAAATTTTTTTAAAAAAATTCGAATAATATAATAGTTGGGGTGGGACAAAATATACCTGAGAACAACATTTTTTTTTGTCAATTTGTAGCACATTGTTTCAATCCCAAATCAACATCTTCTGCAACATTTTACACTAATAAATCTATATTATTCTGCCATTCTTATTTATCAAAATTTTTAGTATTAATTTTTATTAATAAAATTTTCTATTGTTATTATTCACTATATTTATAAATTTTTGTGCAACAAATTAATTTTTTATTAATAACTTAAAATTTATTCTTTTTTAGTAACTCGAATCGAGAGTGAGTAAATACAATTAATTTTAAATTATTTTTAATTTTATATTAAGATCTAATATTAATATTGTTAACTCTCTTAATCGTGTAAAAAATAATAGATATAATATTAAAAATAAAAATAGTAAATGAATAGATAGCAATTATAAGATAAAAAATAAAATTATAATTATTACAATATTATTAATATGATATATTTAATTTTTTAAATATATATTATATATAATTTATATTGAATTAATAAGATAAATTACTATTATATATTTTTTTATTAGTTATTTAATATATAAAAAAATTAATTTAAATATTATGTTCTCTATACAATATATTTTTCTTTTTTACCCACAACTAATCATTTAATCAATCGTTATTGTGTTATAATATCTTAATAATTTATCACAAATTATATGAAAATAATTATCAAAATTCTAATTAACTAGCTCAAAATTCTAATTAATTAGCACTAATAGAGAAAAAATCGGTTCGAAGAAAGGGGATTTATAATCTTGTATTTAAAAACCCATTAAACCTTAATCAACCATCAAAATTCGAGTAGTTGATGGTTAATTAAAGAGATAATACTCTCCATTTATAATATGAGTACAAAGAAAGATACCTTGTTTTGTTTCAATATGATGTATATTTGTCTTTTCGTTCGTATTTACATTTCCAATACGCAGAATTGTCTACTAAGAAAATTTTGAATCATAAAATTAAAATATTAAGGGGGCATTGTTAAGAAATATGAACTAGTAGACCCTCAGGTGCATGGCGCCTTGCTACGCATTTCAATGGAAAATGGCTTTCAAATCAAAATTGTTGTGATGGATGGTTACCACTACAATAGACAAGTCATACTTGTATAGTTATTATTTTAGATAATCTTCAGGGCTTGACGGCTTTAATAATTCCGAGTTTTGTTTATTAATTAATCTTTGTCCTCATACATAATAAATGCTAACTAAAGCTTTATATTGTAAGATACCAAACCATAAATTCAATGGTGATTCCATGAGAAGACATGCTGCTACAACACATGCTAGATGAATGCTAAATAAAGGAGGTGATAATTCCACTACAAATTTGATACATTAGCAATAAGATATTATCCTCTCTCTACCCCATCCGAATTATGACCTAAATAAAATTATTCAGATTTTATCAAAAATTAAAATAAATAATTTTTTAATTGTTTTTTTTAGTCTTATAGGCATATGATGAGTAATTAATATATCATTTATTTAGTTTTGAATTAATTAAATTATATATATGCATGGACTGAAATATATTTTATTTTTATTTTAGTGTTTATCTTTAATGTTTATTAATTTCAGCATGCCTTAATATTTTAAAGATTTTACTGATTTACAATCTTTTTTTATTATTTATTAGTCATTTCCAAATTTAGATTGTTATAATTTTAAAAAAATTTAGGGTCCTCTTTGGGGATTTTTAAATAATTTCTTACATTTTAGTAATTTTACTTTTAACATTTTTATTCCTCAAAATTTTTTATTTGATGTTTTTAGAATATAAAAATATTTAAATTTTATAATTTTCCTATGTTTATTTTTATAATTACTAATATATAAAATATTAAATAGATCATAGTGAAATTGTTTAAACAACGCAAAAGGGGAAACGGACTGATTCTCCAACCAGCCAAAAATAGGTGACTATTGTTGACAATCTTCTTATATTTTAAAAGATTATTACGGAATTATTTTAATAAAGCTATTTTTCATCCTAGAAAGAGATAAACTTTATATATAGCAGGTGTCAATTTTTATGAATTTAAAAAAAAGTTATAGTTACTAGATGAAAATTCGCATTGCTTTTATGAATAAAAAGAAAAGCTATAATATTTTATTCTTCAGATTTTGAATATTTGTTCCATATCCAATATAATGTATTAAGTTGAAGCTATAATCGGAATTATAAAAAAAATAATATGGATTTACTTATAATATATTATATAAATTAAAATTTAAGAGAATAAAAAGGTAAAATAAGGGTGAATGTAAATATGCAAATTAAAAGTTAAAAGTGGTTAAAATTATTAGTTATTTAATTATTTTAATTTATAATATAAGATTTAAAACATAAAAAATATCAATATCTTTAAAATTTTGAATTGTCGATTTGAGAATATGATGACATAAAAAGAAGATACGGTGAATATAGATTAATGAAAAAGAAAACTTTATTATTTTTAATATTAAAGGGTGGAAAAGTATTATATCACTTGTTCTAACAAAAAGGGAAAGTTATGATTTGTGTGTTCCACCCATTTATTTTGTCGAGAGAATAATTATTATTTTAGCCATATGATCAAAATACAGACTTGCAAGCTCCTCCAAAAACCCAAAGAAATTATTTACTAATGACGAATATATTAGAAAACTTTTTAAGGGATGATATTGGTTGTTCTATATATTTTATATTTTATTATTATTGACTTATAAATATTTGAAAATAATTTTTTTTCAATTATATGTATTTAATAAAATAACTCCTTAAATAATAAAAGTATTAATGAATATCATAAAAATATCACATTTTTAGAACATATAGAACTTAAGTCATTTTTAAAAGTAAACTAACTACTTCAATGATAGAAAATAATTCTAAGAACTTGCACCATTATTTATCTTAGTCCATATTATTTACTTATATGCTTTTGTAGTGAAATTGTTCTATGGTAAACGAGTGAGAAGGCGGTTTTCTTTTTTCTATCACAACTCGCTTTATTTGTCAAATTAGTTAATCCATTTTCATAAATGTAAGAAGGGAAATATTTATACACGACATGCAAATATATGAAGATGAGGAAGAAGAAGAAGGTATCATGAACTACGTTAAAACATTAATAGGTGAGATAATTCAACAAAGAATATTTGATATAATAAATATTTGATATCCCATGTCTTTTATGGTTATTTATTCCATAATCATCTAATCCTATCCGCCTCCTATGTAATGGAAAAAATGAAAGTTCGTTGTTCAAAAGAAAAATAACATATTTAAGTGCAAATTTTAATTATTTAAAAAAATCTATTATATGCTTTTTCACGTACTTGTCCATGATAAACTTTATACTATTTAATAATTTTGCATTCTTCACTTGTTTCGTCATAATGCCCTAGTAGTGTAAGTATTGAAAAACAATGATATGCACTACATTTATCAAATAGTAAAAAGTTAATGCATATTTACAAATTTATACTATATTTAAAAAATAAAGGGGATATAATGACCCTATTGATTATATATATTTGAATATTTTACAATTAAATTTTATAATTTTAAAATATTTTTTTCAATCATATATATATCTTAAAATATGACACTTTTAGTCCTATATTTTTTAAAAATAATTTTGAAGTTCATATTTTTTTTATAAAAGTGAATTCCAATCTTAAAAAATTCTTATACATCAAATATGTGCCACTATTATTAAATATATAGTACTCAAAAAGTTATTTTTAAAATATATTAAATTAAAAATATAACTTTTTAAATATATAAAACTAAAAAATAAGTTTAGAACATGTAATATTCAAGTTTAAAGAAATCCAAAAATATAAAACCATGCCTCATTCGATAAAAAATGAAGTATGTGCTCAACAAATAATTTCATATCAATTAGAAGAAAGTTATAGGATATCTTGTAGTAAATATTTGGTGTACTATATACATAATTAGGTCTCATTATTTTGCGAGAGATGGTCAAAATATATTTCGATGGAGGGGGAACCTCCTCAAAACAACATGTGCAAAACTCGGGTTGCTACATTGCCAACCCGACTTTGCAAGATTATGAGCCATAAAAAACATGCAAACAAAGAGCGCTCCTATTTCTTATTATTTTTTTCTTTTAAAATAAATTGAATGTGAAAGGTGACATGTGAATGTGTTATACTTATCAAATGTTAAACACTAATTATTTTACTTTTAAAAATAGATCATAAAGCTTTTTTATTACCAAAATACATAACTACTGCTGTGTAAGTAGTCATTATTAAAGTTACACGCAAAGCAATATGCAAGAAGAGGTTCGCCTAAGTACTTTTCATATTTAAGAGGCTGCCTATGATCGCGAGTACATACTATAATTTCACCATATTTTTAATATATATATATATATATATTTCAGTAATATTGGAATATCATAACATTTAAGTAATTAATTAGATATTGATACATGCCATTAAATTCTAGATGCAAATCATTAGCAAGTTATTGTATTTGAAGTACAAGTCAAAGATCAGTTTAGGGATATGAAAATTTTACTAATGCCATAAGATTATTTCATGTAATTTCCCTTGGCTATAATTGGGTTGACACTATATTAAGTTATAATCTATTTTACTACCTAGAAATATTTTTTAATTAATTTATAGGTTGATAGACCAATATTATTTCTCTTTTTTTTTCTCTATCATAAATAAGAGGCACATGAGTAAAAATGATATAAAGAATAGAGAATTAAATAGCACAAAAGTCTCACTATATAAATCAAATGCACCATGGGATAGTTATTAGCCAAACTCTTGAGCTACTTTCTTTTCACTCATTCAACCATGTTTAGTTTGATAGCTTAAAATATTATATTAGGGTAATAGATTTTGTTGCATATTATAAATTTCGTTGGTCCAACCTCAAATGTAATCAAATATGTATATATATTATTTTAAATGCCTAATATATATTAAACTCATTGGGTTATACTAGTGAATATTTAGTCTAAAAAGGGAGGAAGAGGGGAATGGGTGCGTCACAGTGTGTGGTGTTTCGAGGAAGTACCGTCGAGGATTTGAATAATCGAATGCCTAAGAAAGCTATTCACTTACGGGGATGAGACTTGTCCAAACACATGTGGAACACCTGCATAAATAGCCACGCCTCCTTCTCCGTACCCCAATTGAGCTTTTGCCCTCCCACTCCTCTCATCTGGAAGCTGTCTCCGTCTTTCTGAAATTAAAGAGCGGAAAGAGATTGGAGAGAATCTCGTTCTGAGCCTTACGAGCTCAGTACCTTGTGATCATACGAGTGTAAAGGAAGAAGGAAGGTCAAGAAGCTGAAGATGGTGAGAGCTCCTTGCTGTGAGAAGATGGGCTTGAAAAAGGGTCCTTGGACCACCGAAGAAGATCAGATCCTTGTTAGTTACATCCAGCAGCATGGTCACGGGAACTGGCGAGCCCTCCCGAAGCTTGCCGGTAAGTTAAAAGCTTGCTAATTCGCCCTCGGAACTTTTTAGGATAAAGAGAGACCAGTGATGAGGATCAAGTTCACAACTTTTTTCCCTTTAACAAACGAAATTACTTGCCTTTTTTTTTTCTCAATGAGTAGCATTTTATTGCGTTGATTTTTTCTGAGTTTAGCCGTTAGTCCCCTGGATTTTATGGGGATGAATCTTCTTCTCTCGTGTGAACATAGCAAGGAAAGTAGTAATTCGGACAACATTTTAGTCCAAAAGTGGGTCATAATCTTGTCTCCACGAATGCATGTGCCACTACCTTGGCGACTGACTTATCTATTCACTTTCATGGATCTAAGCTTCCTTACCGCCGTGTTTCTCCATTCAAATTCACCAGGGCTGCTGAGATGCGGGAAGAGTTGCAGGCTCCGATGGATAAACTATCTCCAACCCGACATCAAGAGGGGTAACTTCACCCGCGAAGAAGAGGACACCATCATCCGGCTGCACCAAATTCTCGGTAACAGGTACGTACTTATCCCCCGGCTAGCCTGGCCTCCTTAGCTAGCTTTCATAGAGTTTGACCTAGAAGACAGATGAACACTAAGAGCACAGTCGACTAGTCCAATTTCGAGATGGGAACGTATAAAAACGGGACCACATTAATCAGTGATATTAATGACCGAAAACGTCATATTGGTTGATGATTAAGAATAGTACGAGTTGATGGAATATGCCCTTTTGCTCGGAGAGCGAGCAACTCACATGAATATAAGAAACTGAGGCTCCTCTCTCTGCAGATTCCTGCCCAATATGACAGAAATCTCCGGTAATCTTTATGCAGATTCTCTCAGTGAAATCTGTCTTTTATTTGCTCCGAAAATATGCTTTACTTCATCTATAATTTTTGGCCAAATAGAGACAATATCTGATGATGTGTTATTTCACATTGTAAATTCAGGTGGTCGGCCATAGCTTCCAAATTGCCAGGTCGTACAGACAATGAGATAAAAAATGTTTGGCACACCCACCTGAAGAAGAGGCTGCAGAATAAGCAGAACGTGTCCTCCTCACCCAAGCAGTTGCCCAGATCGGCGAGAAAACCTGAGCCCTCCTCGACCCATCTCACCGCCATGTCGCCTCAACTTTCATCAAGCGAGATGTCCTCGATCACTCAAACTTCCATGAAGTCCGCTGAAAACAACCGATCGGAGTTAAAGAGCCAACAGCCCGACATCATCTCCATGGAGTCGTTTCCACTGATAGACGAGAGCTTTTGGACTGATCCCATGTCGAGCGTCTCCTCCGGGGAGTCATCAGAATCAGATCCCTCAACACTCAATTTCTCAATCGATATCGACGGTAGTGAATTATTATTGGAGGGTAGCGATAATTCTCCAAATATAGACGGCAACATGGACTTGTGGTACAATCTTCTCGTCGGTTCGGGTGACCTAGAACTTCCGCCGGATTTCTATTAAACTGATGTTATCCCTCGTAGATTAGACGGTGGCAGAGACTCGGTCATGGTTACCATTGATTGATGGAGTCCATGTCGGATCTAAGTCTATATATTTCTGTCTAAAGAGTTCTAGTTATAACGAAATTTGATTAATGAGCAAAAAAAACAAAAATTGTCAAGCAAACATGAAGTGATATTTTTAGAGCAAAGAAAAGGGTTGTCTCATTTTTTTTTATTTTCTCTTCCATTCTTGTTGTTTATCTTTATTTTTTGTCTTAAGATTCATTTCTCAATGTGTTGTTGTCTTCCCCATATCTCGTTGCATAAAGGTCAGACTGTTCCATGGTATACAAACTCACTATTCCTGTTGGAAATAAAAATATTTAGATATACTTGACTAGAACTCTTTTCTTAGAAGGATACATGAATTAAATATTATTAATTTTTTTTGTATTTAAAACTTATTTAAAAAATATATTTAACTTTAAATGTGAAAAAAACTTTTTAAAATTAGAATAATTTTAACTTGGGAGCAAAATCGCAAATTTTAAAAATTTAGAAACTAAACTATGATTTTATAAAAACATGTATGCAAATGTAATTCACGTGGAGACAAAGGAAATTTAGAAAATGTTAGATAAAGGAAATGATAGTTTAAAATAGGTTAGGAATTTAATTGTAAAAGTTTAAGTAACTAAATGGTGATTTTGAAAAGTTAGAAAACTAAAATAAAATTTATAAAAAGTTAGGAATTCTTAGTGAAATAAGAAAAGTTAGAGAACTTGAGCAATAAGTTATATCCAAAATCTAAGTGCAAAAAGAGTAAATAGAAAGTATAGTTACCAAAATACAATTTTGGAAAATTTAGAAACTAATGTGCAATAAGTAGAAAATACAAACACTTTAATGAAAAAAAATTAGAAATTACTTAAGGTACTTGTGATAAAATGACTAAGGTATTGGGGACTTATAACCTACAAATGAGATTCATATAAATGGGTTGCAAATATGAGATTTGAACAAACTTGATCCGATGGGAAAAATCATAATTTTGAAAAATTACGGGACGGTAAAATAATATCCCATTTAGAACCAAATATGATCATATTTTATTTATATAGCTTGTACTATTGTAAATAATTGAGTGGAATCGTCGATAAGAAATACTCGAAAATCGATCGAAACGAACCCATATCTGGATATTTGGGTGATTGGATTTATAGACGACGAGTTTTATTAGACTGATAGTGATAATTTACTAAGTTTTATTGAATTACTGAAAAATGGAGAGCATGCTAGATTTTTACTTAAATTTAGAAATGTGATGTGATAAGTTATGAATAAGACTAAGAACCCATAACGATATAAAAGAAAAATAGAGACTACATTCCATGAGTGATTTTAGAAATAATACTAATATAAACCAAATATGGTAGTATGACTAATAAGCCAGAATTTTTTTAAGCAAAAGGGGGCTAGGCTCCATATGTGTGGGCTATACTAAGAATTAAACAATGATGAACAAAATGGTTAGATAATCGAAACTTATAAATTTCAGTTTTCATGCATATAAGAATATGAATAGTAATTTGAAAACATTAGTAGTGAGGTCAGTCAAGCCCCGAAAATAAAAAGAAATTATTATGTGTTGCAATCTGATGTATATTAAAGAATATGAGTAGTGGTGTCTATTAAATTGCATACCACACGTACAAATAAAATGGTCATTGTATTGTTATAATTATATATTTGAATATAATCGAAAGAGGAGGATGGACATTGGTATGATACTTGATATTAAAGGTGATGTCGAACGTATAGGGATGATTAGAAGTGGGGATACAAGGGAACAATCGATTTCCACAACTTTCCTCGAACTTGAATGGAGGTTTATAACACGGGTTTGGGAATCATTGTGATCCGAAGTTAGGCATGGTGGATCAAAAGATACGGGATATCAGATGACACATCATTGGTATTTGTATAAGGGGATGATTATCCCGAGATATTTAATGGGAGTGTGTTATGACTGTAAACCCCACCCTTTTGAGTTAAGGAAAACCGGGAAAAGAATCGGTCAAACCGAGTAAGAAAACCGAACTGGTTCACAAAATTGATCATTTGGGAATGAGCAATTTGGAAATTTACCACTCTCGAGTAATCCAAAGGGTTCATAAAACCTTGGAAAAGAACCTTAGGACAAATTGTGAGAGAAAAACCATACCGATTTAGATGAACCGGTTTATGAATCGAGTCGGTTCATGAACCGGAATCGATAGAGAAAGAACAAATCGAGAAATTTATGGATCCCAAGTGACCCAAAGAGTTCCAAAAGTCATGGAAATGGACTTGAAAATTAATTAGAGATGAAAACCAAACTGGTTCAGCTGAACCAGATCCGAACTAGATTGAACTGATTTGGACCGGTTTGAACCACTATTAAACCGAATTCTAAATTAATTTTTCTACGTGACTTAAAAAATTCAAATTTGAGATTTGAGGCCACCATTGGATAGTAAAATAAATTTAGATTAATTTAGAAATTTTTAGATTTGAAAAATTCGGTCGAATGGGGGTGTACCGGTTGGTTTAAGCTTTGAACCCAATTTATACCGGTTCAGTCCAATTTGGAACAGTGTCATCTTCTTCCTTCAGATGACAGCACTGTTCACTCGCTGGAAAATCACGCAGCATCGGCGAAACTGAAAAGTCTCTGACCAGGGAGTTTCAGATAATGAATGACCACAATTAAGGCACCAATCGGACAACCAAGAAGTCCACGGGCTTCCTATAAAAAGACCCTCTCTCCATTCATCTTTTCCACACCTAAAATGCTCACTCTCTCTCTCAGTTGCTTAGTTTTTCGATTAATCTCAAACCAGAGCTCCAATAAGGGTCATTTTTTAGCCAAACAAGGCGAGATCAGGTTCTTTAGAACCGGGGAGAAGTCAGCTACACGCTTGTAGTCTCCATTTGCTCTAAGGGTCGCTGGAGAAGTGTTAGCGTGATGGAATAGTGAAGCAGCTCCGATAGACAGAAGCTGCCCTGTTTCGGCTGAGTTGAAATCAGCCAATTAGAGCCCTCCTTAGGCCAAACCAAGCCCTCCCAACACTTACTCAGCCCTCCTGCGGCCAAATTAGGACTAAAAGGTAAGTTAATTCATCTCCACTATGCAATTTCCGATCGGTGCTAGAGAGAGAATCGACAAAATTTCGATAATAAAATTCTAACTCAATTCGACATCAATTGATGCAATTCTTAATTCTAGGATGAACTTCAGGACGAGAGCTATCTGCCTAGATCAAAAGCTCGAACCGACGTGCCTCCGACGGTGAGTAATTGAAGCTTTCTCTCTCTATAGTCTATTTTTCAGCGAAACTCCATTTGAGCTCGTTCTGACGTCAAAACTTATGATTAAAAGTGCTATTGAATTGTATGAAGATGTACTAACTCAATTTTAACTTCAATTTCAACAATTAGAAGTGTTTAATTGGTCAATTTGATGAAATCAAATTCGGCTATGTTAGGAAGTTGAAATTGGGAGAAAATTAGGGATTTTCGAAAATTTAAAGGAGCAAGATGTAATTTTGTAAAATTAAGAGTCAATTGGGCATGATAATAATGTTAAAAGGCCAATTGAGAAATTTTAGAATTTTTGGGGTGAAACTTACCATTTTTGCAAAGGAAGGGCAAAATGGTAATTTTGGAAAAGTTGGGGGACCAAATTGGAAATTTAGAAAATTAAACCCCTTTTTATGAAATTGAATAAATTAAGGTCCCAAGGTGAATTTTAAAAGTTTCGGGACTCAATTTGAGGAAAAATCGACATTAGAAATTTAAAGTTAAAGAAAAATAACTTTAGTAACCTAATTACAAATAAATAAAAAGTTTGATTTTCTCATTTATTTGGAATGAATGAAGGCTATTAGGTCGAGTGATAATGAATAAGAATGTTCATATCGTGTAGGAATATGAAGTACTGGGAATGCTAGCAAGAATAAGCTTGCGTGAATACAAAGAATAGTCTAATGGAATTCACTGTATTAACGAGTGAGTGGGCTTACTAACGTCATACCCGGTTGGGATGATGGACACAATTTAAAGATTAAAAATTTCTTACCAGTTGTGAGTGAGATTTTATATCATACCCGGTTGGGGATGATAAGTACCTCAAAATAAAAACCAACTACTTAGTGGTATTTTAAACATCACAACTTAGAGGAGTGATGTGAAAATCACGCGGAAAAACTATTTACCAATTGTAAGTAGATCAAACCCGGTTGGTATGATAAAACTTCTTCGAAGGAAGTGGAAAACCCATTGGTTATGAGCGGAGATGTCATTATACCCGGTCGGTATGATGGATAGCTGAAAACATATTTTTTTTCGGAAGTGCTCTCCCCTTACTATGTATCACTGCTTAAACAATTTGGGAGACCTTCTTGACGAGAGCTCAAATAGCTCTTATAGGCTGGGGGCTCAATTTTGAAACTTGGGGGCTAATATGCTCAATTTTAAAAATCTCGAACAGTGGGCCATAGGTCAATTGGCACGAGAAAGAGCTCGTAAACAAACATGAGATATATGGCATAAAACTTTAAGTAAATGAATTATTTGGCCATGGTACCAAGACAGAACCGACATATTCAGTCAACTAGTGGCAGTGCGACATGATAGGTCTCCGGACTAGTTAGGACAAACAGCTGCATGTTGAGTTGATGGTCAGGATTGTTAGACCAGTGGCACTACAGATTATAAGGCATGATGTAAAAATACTGATTGTGCATGCACTATGTGTACAAGACCTTCAAGACGCATAAGAGGGGCAATGATTGTCCTAGGGCCCTAAACGACCTGGTGGATATAATGGCAGTTCGTCGGACCATGTGACCTTGCGAAGCTCGACATAGCTTCAAGCGCACAAGACCGGGGGGGGGGGGGGGGGGGGGGGGGGGGGGAATGAGGTCTATGTCCTCATATGGATACGAAGAATTGATTTTAGGATTGAGGGTTGGATGTAGCGTACATCCAATTATTCTCAGAGTAGAAGTGGACGCGCTTCTATCTAGGTGGCCGATAAAGTCGCTCCGATGCCACAAGTGGGTTCAGTGGACGGGCTAACCTGCGATTGTGTGATTGACCTTCATGATGAAGGATGTGTGTTGGGTGATGACACACCGTGATTAATAAGAAATTGTGATAAAAATAGAGATTTGAAATGAAAGGATTTTTGAAGGAAAATAAGGAGTCTGGCACATTACAATACAATTTTTTTCCTAAAAGTTAAATTTCAAAAACTCATTCACTGAGTAGTCATACTCACCCCTCCCTTATATCCCTTTTATAAAATTATGGAAAGTATACCCTTAAAGACCATCAACTAAGATGCCTGCGAGACAAATATGATAAATTTATAATTTTATGCAGTTTTGATTTATGTTATTCTAGAAAATGTGTAGGTTTAAAAGACGCTTTGCTCTTTACGGTTTATAATAAGAGGAAACTCTTTAATAAACTGGGAGAGTGGTTGATTATGGGGATCTAATCAAACCGGGTTAGGGTGTGATAATGACGCACATACACTCACATTACAAGTTCACAAGTTTGCATGTATAAGAACTCGAGTGATTGTTTGTGTATTTAATATGTGAATGATGAAATGGAAAATGAATTCACAAAATAATGAATATAAGATAAAATACTACTATGAACATTTAGCATGTACTGTAAAATAATGTAAGTAATGTATCATTATACTCTAATAAAAAAAATTAAGTAAAGATTGGATCGTAAGTTATGTTGTGACTCGATATCGATAAACACATTAACTGAGTTGTAATCTCACCCTCTCCCATAATCCTTTTCCGAAACAAGTAAGAAGCATGTATGATCATTCACCAACCTATAAACACAGAATCAAAGTACGTAATTTGAAAAAACATGAACGAAAGTTATCTTTACTTATAAGTTACTTATTTTTTGAGAAAAATATTGTAAAGTGATTTGGGCTTAATATATAATTTTAAAATGAATTTTTATTATGAATCATTTATTATGTTGGTTCTAATTTGGTAAATGTACTCATTTAATAACATCAATAAGACTCATGGATTAGGGCATGAGAGGAATAGTACACATTACAACTCTAAAACTCATTATTAAAAAATAAAGAATGTTGAATTCAATTTCAATTTTTAGAGATAGTTCCTATCAAATGTCGGAAATGAGATAATTTACTTTTTATAGCGAGTTTTGAGGAATAATTGTGCAGGTTCTAAATCGACTTTGTATTAATTTTTTCTCACATGAGTTATGAAAAAAATAAGGTATGAGATGTAAAGAAAATATGGGTGTGGCCGAGGAAAAAGAAGAGGGGTGTTCGATAGAGTTTTGATATAATTTTTAAGTTATTTCTATTTGATTTATAATTTGATGTTAACGATTTTATTATCCAATTTGATCTAATATAATTTTTTTATTCAAATTCTATTTTTTTACATGAATTTTAATAATATAATTTCTAATTCTTAATTTTCAGAAAAATATCTCATTTTGATTTCATTAAATCTAAATTTAATTGATTTTTAAGTTTTTAATTTGAATTAATTTTCCATACAGTTTAATTTTTTATTCTAATTCAATCTAAATTACCTAATTAATTTGATAGGAAGGATTACAATGTTAAAATTTGGATGATCTTTTTTTTTGGTTTTTACGTAGAAATAGTATAGTTAGTCCACCCATGACATTGTATCAATATAACGGAAACTTTAAATAATTATTTGTTATGCTTTGTAATTTTCTTTGTATATTAATTTGTCAATATACACGGATGATTAATTTCAAGAAAAAAAAAAACTTGGTTTGTGATAAGTTGCTATACAAGGTGATATGTAGATGTAAATTTAGCAATGATCATAAAGTCCCTCATTTTTAATAGAATACTACTATTACACATAATCTTATCATAATCTAAAGAACTTTCTAACCAATTAGTAACAATAGTAAACATACTAATTAAATAATTCTCTAACCAATTAGTAACAATAAATTTAATGCAATATACTTTGGATCTTACACATTTAATAGTCTCTCCTATTTACTAGTCATTTGAATAACTTCCTTTTTAACTCACTTTATATTGTTTTACTTTTAACTACACTAATTTTGTGACCTCTTTTTAAACTATCTCGGTCACATTTAATCCAATTGGCACAATATCATTAAAATTATGGGATCATTTCTACTAATAGATCTTTTGTTCCCTCCATTTTTGTCCAATCTAACTACAACCCATTAATTTTGTTACACCATTATTTTGGAAGAAAGAACTAATAATTTAATAAGGAATAAAACTTATTAATAAATTTATTAGTGTATCATTACCATTCTAGGACAATAGCAAGAACTTCCTTCTCAAACTTCTTAACTATTCTCACCCTAAAATTGTTGGCAATCATCTCAACATCCATCCAAAGTAGAATTATCTCGTTTTTCCCCTCTACAAGGTTTGCACTATAGTATAAATAGAACTTGGCTAGACTAATTTTCTCAAATGATCTAGAACAATATACATCCAAAACCTTTAACCCATTACATTCTATCCATGTTCCTGCACCACTATGGATAGATCTCGTGCCTTTACCACTAGGACATCACAAACTCTAAGTATGTCCTATTTTTTTTTTGTGTTTTCTTTTTGTAAATGCATTCTTGAGGCTATAGGTAAATTTATCGAGATGAAAATTTTGTCACATTTATACTTTGTACTTTTATATTGGCATATCAGATAAATTAAGATATTAGCATTAAATATTAATACTATCAATATGGTAAGTAGTACAATAAACAATGCACTGAAAATATTTGAATCTAATGCCTACTCGAAAAATCATATATAAATGAACTTGGAACCATATGTCCATCATCCTTATCCTTTGTGGGCACTATAAGATTCTCATTATTTTTGACGGTTAGTTACCAAGTCAATTATAAGAATCCAACACGTGTGCGGCTTGATTCCAGCGAACAAATTCAATTTCTCAAGTTAATTTTACCACGTGATAAGCACAGAAAATTCTCTCCTACATTTGAGTCTTCACATGTGATGGTGACCTACCATGAAATGGATAGATTGGGCCAAAGAGGGCTATTGACTTTTCAAACCTTTGTCAAAGGCGAAACTAAATGGAAGTAAGGTGGAGTAATTAACCATGTAAACACGTGTGTATATATTGCCAACAAGTTGGAGTCGGAGAGAAATGGGAAGAGGTGTAACTAAGGAAACACACTTTTGTAGTCAGATGGCTGGTGAGGCAGAGATGAACAAGGTGATTCTCCTGGTGAGCCCGTTTGTACGACGAGTCGAGTGGCCCTTGAGGATGAAGGGTATCAGCTACGACTACGTAGAGGAGGATATCCTGAAGAGGAGCCCCATCCTCCTCGAGCTCAATCCGGTCCACAAGACAGTCAGTCCCCCGGATGGTCCAAGACGGCAAGTAATCTGGGAGTGGTTCTTGATACCGAGTACATGGATGACCCGCGCGGTCAGATAGTGTATTATATGTTGATATTATTATATATAATTATATTAAATTATCAAAACATTTTATTGGTTTAATTATTTTTATTTTTTTATCTAGATCTAAAATAAATATCAATAATACATGAAATTTCATAATAAGAACTGAATCTAGTCTACCAAGAACAGCCCAGCCCAGGCATAAGCTGAAATTATTGGGTTTAAGCAGCCTGGCCCAGTACTGCAATCAATATGGACATGAATATGAACTGTAATATTACGGGCAAATCCTACCATGGTATGCTTATGCCACAAACTAACGCCAGAGCCTACGCATGAAACAATGGGAATTGGTCCCGCTCCGTACAGTGATTTAATTTGAACAGTATTTTTGTATTATTATTTATATTATAAAATTAATATATTTTATTCTATACTAATAAATTTTATCCTAATAAAATTAAAATAAACATTTTTAAAAATATATTGATATTATTAATGTAAAATTATGAACAAATACATTTCAATTCCATTAACTTATAGCCGCTCAACTTTTTTGAGGGTTCATATTTTCTATAGTCTCATGTACTCACATATATATATAGTTGAGGATTAGGTAATGCCTTTAACCTAATAAATTTATCTGTGCTTATCCACAGGAGACCAAGTTGCCATGTGTATAATTTGGATCTCCTTTTTCTCTTTTTACACAAACTAATGCCATTTGAGCTTTTTGATTGTTTTGACGGATGCACTTTTTGTCGTCCTAACAACCCTACATCACATGTCACATGGATTTCCATTCTTCTGGGTGAAAAATTCTGTCACATGGAATTACAGTAACTCGTTTGGACGGAAACTACAGGAAAATAAAAAATATGTGTACGTGTCGTACGTGTAGAAAAAAAATTCAATGTATTGAAATCGTACACGTAGATGTACTACTATAAATGAAAATCAGAAGGTGGATATTCCGCCACGTCTCCTTTTACACTGCATTTCCTCCTGTATTTACAAATTGACCACGTGTTTTTCCACTTTTCAAAATTTGACACACCATTTCTCCTACCCATTCATTCACTTCCTCTTAATTAACTATATTAAAGAAATAGAAGTACTGAAATTGGACATTGCATATGTCTCGATGAGAGGAGGATAATGCTGCCAACAAAAAGTCAAACCTCCTCGTTAAATGTTTTTAGATAATTTAGTTCTAAATCTTTTATTTATGATACATATTTATTCCTTTCAATATATTGATATAAAATCTGATTTAATAAATAATAATAATAATAATATTATTATTATACACTATTTTCATGATACGTATTTGTCCTTATAATATATAAATTTAAGTTTAAGATAAATGGCTGTTGAAACATAATTTAAGTTATTAAATAAATGTTATATTTTATTTAAGTTGAAAATAGGGTTTATTAATAATATTATTCTATATTTAATAAAATAAAAAATTATTTATATATATTATTATTTTTAAGTATAAATGTGTATAAAAACTAATTAATATATAATATATTATCCTATATTATAATAGTGAATTTACTTTTATTAATATCGTAAATTATATTGTGTTCTGTTTAACTATTTAGAAGATATACTCAACCAAAAACTCTATTCGTAATCTGCTCAAAAATTAAGAAAAAAATATTAAATTCGATAATTTTATTTTACTCAATAATCAAAATAATAATATTTCACTTGTATATTTTCGTTAATTACAAGTTTAAAATTAAATGTTACAAATATATATACGAAAAAAAATAATTTATTAAATAGATAAAAATTATTTATATTTTTTTTTATAAAAGTTAATTTTTTATTTGAAATTTCTATCTTTTTAAGACAGCTTAATGAATTAAAGTAGTAAAAGGCAGCGTTCACCCATACTCTTGAGATAAGTATTAGGGTTGCTTACAAGTATTCCGAGTGACAATTCGTCCGATCCAACCTGTTTTCATTTGCCATAAGTATGACCTGCACAGCTCTATGACCCGTCTCCATGCAGGTTGTTCTACCCTATGAGACATCCCATTTTAACATGACCCACCTCGTTAGCCCATGCATATTAAAAGAAGAAACAATGAACATTGGGGACCATGCCACCCTCTCTTTCATTGGCACGAAAAACAACTATTAATGTTTATCATCAACCACTACTACAATGGGATGGGTAAATGGTAACTATTTATTCTATCCTTCTATAAATAAACTAATTGTCTATTATAAAATATATGAGAAAAAATGTGTGAATATAGTATATAATTTTATAAATTCAAATAATTATCTAATTTCTTTAATATAATATATTTTTAAAATTATTTTTGTTGAGTATGACAAGTTTCAAGTTAGTAGGTTGTAAGTATTTTATCTCAAAATAAAAAAAAACAAAATCATTAAGTAATCTTCCAGTAATTTAAAATTTACACTTTAGAATTTTTGAATATATACATATGTACATATAAATAATACAAGCAAAAATAAGTTAGATGAGAAAAGTAAAAAATTTATATTCTTATAATACACGATAAAATTTAAGTGTTATATATTATATGATTTAAATAAAAACACCATAATATTAAGTACAAATGTAATATTTATTGAAAATGAAATTTAGGATTAGGAACAAATTAACATATCAATATACTTGCATTTTGAAAATTTTGAGACATTAAATATAGAAAATACTTACCATCAGCACACAAAAAAAATAATTTTGAGCAAATGTTAATATATAAAGCACACAAAGTCAAGAAAGTACAGATAATACATATATTCAAATTAGACATTAAAACATAATAAAAAAAGAACAATAAGGTGGACATAACATCGTACATCTGGTAAAATAAAAAATTTTGTGTTGAGAATAAAATTCCAAATTTGATAATATATAGAATTATTATAGGTTTATAAGGTTGGAATGGTAACATTACTTTCAAGCCATGACTTTTGAATAGAAATGGACCCGACCCTTATTGGTTTACAATACCTTCTGTAACATGGTATGAGAGAATTTCGCTCATCAGCTTAATTCTTCTGGGAATTTGGCTACTCCAAAGAATCATCTTTTCTTTTTCAATCATTTTCTCAAACACATAGCCTGCGTAGTACACATCTTCCTTATTCAAGCATTTTCTTAAATACATAGCCTGCTTAGCACACTTCTTCCTCATTAAAGCATTTTCTCAAACGCATAGCCTACTTAGCACACTTCTTCCTCATTAAAGCATTTTCTCAAATGCATAGCTTGCATAGCACACTTCTTCCTCATTCAAGCATTTTCTCAAACACATAACTACCTCGAACACTCAAAATGAGCTCATCAACCACTATCATTCTTCCCAATGCACTTCCCTTCCTACCAATCAAACTTGACAACACCAACTACTACCTATGGCGGAATAACATCAGTAATATGCTACAAGCCTATCAACTGTATGGCTATGTCGATAATAGCATACCTAAGTCAAAACCTATCTTGCTGGTAAAAGAAGAAGATGAGTAACTCAAGATTGTCAACCCATAATATGATGCGTGGGTAGTCCGAGATAAGTTCACCTTGACTACACTAACCACATCTCTGTCTACAGAAGTTAATTTATAGATCATTGGTGTTCTCACATCAGCTGAAGCATGGAACAAGCTGGAGACTCTATACAACTCTCAAACTCGTGCTCAAAAGGACATTCTTGATCAACAATGGCAAGAGCTACAAAAGGGTGATCAACCCATTGCCACTTACCTCTCCATCAGCTGCAACCACCACACCACCTCAAGGATAACAACACCTACCAGCTAACTTAGTATATCTATAAGGATTTGTTATTAGCAATGATTGCATAATAAAAGCCAAATTAGCATATGTGTAAAAATTTATTATTAACAGTAATTACCTCTATTTATTGCATATTCTTTTCTTATTTTGTATGTAAAAGTTGTATATAAATTATCATACAAGTGAAGAATGAACACACGCAAAAATTATCCAGTTTCTCTTCCTTTCTTTTATGGTATTAGAGTTAGTGGGCTCGTACCTATACCTAACCCGAGACTAGAAACCCCGTGGACTGATTTTTCTCCCCTTATCTATCATCTTTCATCATATATTCTCTTTGATTATTCTACCCTTCCAAGTCTCTCCAATGAGAGCATAAGACCTTTCTCTACTTTCCCCCTCGTCCGATACCAAAAAAATAATACTCGGCTCGTAGACAGTTATTGAGGGCGGGTTTAAAAATTGTACGTGATAAGTGTATCTACGTTGCATGTGAGGGCGGGTGTTGAGAATAAGATCTCAAATTGGATAATATAGAGAAGTGTTGTGAGTTTATAAGGTTGGAATGGTACAACTACTTTCAAGTTATGGCTTTTAAGTAGAAATGGACCCGACTCCTTATCGGCTCACAATACCTTCTCTAACATTTTGAAATCGAGATTTAAACTGAATTGGATCGAAAACTGATATTGAATGACGAATGTAAACTCGAAAATCGAGATTTGGAATCAAATCAGATTGAAAATCTATTAATACCATGAATTTAGTTAATGAATAAATCCATGAATTACCCTACAAGAACACCCTTGATTGGAAATCAAGAATAAAGAAAATCCCAATTGAAAATCGGTTCAATTTAGCACCGAATTAGCTTGGAGTAAAAAATCCTCAATTTTAGAGAGGATCATATAAATTGGAAAATTTTTTAAGCCCAATTAATATGTAATTGTATTCATAATTAGTAGATAAATAAATTGGGATAAGAATGGGTCGAATTGGAGGAGAATTGACCAAAAGATAGCCAAAACTGATCGAACTTAACTCGGAGTGGTAAAATTTCATATTTTTAGAATGGGTTATAGAGTTTTGAAAATAGATTTTCTTGAGCCTAATTTATAAGAAATTAAATAAATAATTTTTAGTAAAATAAATTCGGTTAAAACTAGTAGAATTGGAGGTGAAGCAACTAACAAAAGTCAAAATCGACAAAATCGACTAATTTATTTGTTGAAAATTGATTTGCGATAATGCAAACTAGACAACATGTTATGTCGGGATCACGTATGCACCACACACTAATTGTCTCCTTTTGACTTAAACCTGAATACTAGACCCAAAACGTGGAAATAACTCGATTTTAGTGCAATTTTTGACATAATGCCCCTAAGGAGAATTAAATGAAAAGGGATGTTTATGGATTCCCATCTGACCAGCTATGTGCATGGGGTGATAGAGAGTTGGTACCCCGAACTGGCCATATAAGGCTCGAACTCGCTCTTGCCGGCCTGTGGCCTTCTCTCTATAAGTGAAAATTCTTAGTTTTTCGATGACCTCTATACCAAATCAAATAACTTTTATTTATGGCCCCCAAACTTGGTCATTCTAGTGGCATTGGAACTGTGATGAAGCCAACTTTCAAACGACAACTTTCTTCGATGTCGACGTGCCCACTACTGACGCTAGTGTGATCAAATAGTAACACTACTCACTCGGCGAAAAAATAGAGCAGTGTCTTCCTGACCTCCTTGAGGTCAATCTTGGAGCAAAATAATTTTGAAGACTACTCTCAGTCTCCTCGAGCTAACACCGTTGACCATTCAAGCTAAAGAAAAGCCTCATGGCCATAATAATTCTTTAAATATCTACTAATAACTCTATTTTAAGCAGCCTATGTAAATCGCATTTTTAGCCTACTCAAACCACCAGTTGAGTTGATTCAAGAGGCCATGAATGCACAAAAAAGTTAGCTTTCCAACCATGGTCACGCCAACAATTGACTCATCATCTCTAATAAGTTCCAACCACTTTTTCAAATTGTGTAAGTTTTCCCATAAAGGCCCAATTGTTGCCAAAATGACATTGTTCTAGCTGAGTCTAGTTGAAAAGTAACCATGTGGACCTATAGAATAAGACAAGAGACTATAAATAATTTTTGGAAAGTTTATGAAGGTGTTTTAAAGGAGAGGATAGTTGAGGGACTAAAATAAAAAATTTAAAAAGTTTAGGGGGCAAAGTGCCATTTTAGGAAAATGGGGAACCAAATGAGACTCAGTGGACATTTAGGGACCTGAAAAAAAGTTTTAAAAAGTTTAGGGACCGAAGAGTTAGCTTAAAAGAGGCTAGTGATTGGAATGAAAACTTTGAAAAAGTTTAGGGGTCAAATAGTAAATAATAAAAAGTTTATGTCCAAAGAGAAAATTATTGAGAAATTGACGACCCAAATGAGACTAAATGAAGTCTAGTGACTCAGGGGAAATAATTGAGAAGTCTTGGGTCCCAAATGTGAGAATTTAGATATGTAGGGGAAAAATGATAATTTTGTCATTTTTATGGACTAAAATACAAATTTTGAAAATGTTAAGTACTTAAGTGGAAAACATAAATACTTTTGGGAATTTTGGCAAATATGACCTAACATGGGTATAACCATAGATAGGTGAAAGGAATTAATGTACGAGGGTTAGTCGAAACGAGTTTGTCAATGCACAGGAATTGAGCGAACTGAGATTATGGTGAAAATTGTAATTTTAGGGAAAATTACTGGGTAGTTTATAAATACCAACTAAAGTTTGAAACTGACATTGACCTTATGATTTGATTTGTGTAGAGAAATCTTACAACAATCGCACTCAAAATAAAAGAGAAAACTGTCCGGATGAACACATCCAAACTATAACGGTGAGTGAGATTTTCAACTTTGTGTTTGATTAGACTATTATTACCAATACTTACAGTTTTATGAAAATTGCTGGTATGCATTGGAAAAAATTTCGAGAAACCCATAGAAAATAAATAAGGAAGCTTTTATTGAAATATGAGAGATTTCCCAAACCATTGAAAAAACGGGCCATGACTCGATGATTTTGGAAAAAAAAACGGGTGTAAACCCAAAGGTTTGAAAATGGGTGATATTCGACCCTTTAGAATAAGTTAGGAATGAAGGGACGAATACCGAACTTTCACGTATGAAAGGGACTAAGACTCATTGTTTATGAAAGCATGATAGGCCCAATGTTGTTTATGAAAGGGCTATGACCTATTATTTGTGAAAAAGGCAAAGACTCATTGTTATGAAATGGGCTAAAGACCCATTGTTTATGAAATGCGCTAAGATCCATTGTTTATGAAAGTGGCTAAAATCCATTGTTATAAAATGGGCTAAAGACCCATTGTTTATGAAATGCGCTAAGATCCATTGTTTATGAAAGTGGCTAAAATCCATTGTTATAAAATGGGCTAAGACACATTGTTTGTGAAAGGGGCTAAGGCCTATTCTTATGAAAATGGCTAAGACCCCTTGTTTATGAAATGACTAAGACCCGTTGCATATGAATGAGATAAGACTCGATATTTATAAAAGAGCTAATACCCAATGTTTATAAAAAGAGGCAAATACCTAATATTTATAAACTAGTTCAAATACAACTTTTAAAAAGAATCTAAATGTATATATTTTTGAAAGAAGGGCAATGACCTAATATTTTACAACAACGTAATACTTTTGTAATATTTTATAACTTTTAGGGTCAAATTGATAATGATATCAATATTGGGGATGGTAAGTTCGCAAGCCATCCTCCATACATGACTACTTGTACAAAGGTGAATTGGTTTAGATTATAGTTCCTCCCTAACGTCTCTAAATCAGTTCCCATTATATGTAAATCATGTTTACATGAATAGAATAACCAAACATGAGAATTGAAAAATTTCAAGGTAAAACCAAGTTTTGGATTGAACCAGGACTATGTAAAGTAATCAATATGGGATATGAAGTGATTGAAAGTGAGATATAAATTATCAACAATCAAGGAAGTTAAACTAATTCAACCAATTGAAATTAGAACTAGATTGAATCAAGGTAAACTAAACTTAAACCGGACTTAACCAAATCGAATCAAGAAAAACTGATTTAATGATTTATTTTTTGGGATTTCTAAAAAATAAATTGGTAAATTAAGGTCACCACCATATAGAAAATGAATTTAGATAAATTTAGAAATGTTTAATTTTTAAAAAACCGATCAAATTGAGTTTGAACTGACCAATTTACATTTTTGGATCAATAGAACTCAATTCAATTATACCATTCAAGGTTCGGAATGGGTCAACGCTCAGACCGGGCCATTGGTCGAACTGGGCCAATGCGGTCTACCTAGTTAGTGGACCAAAATGCCAGGTCAGCGCCACATCAGCGTGCGACCAACTAGCGAGCATTGTGTGGCAAGTGCGCCCAATCAGTTGCTAGGTAAGCATTTGGATTACACGTCAATCATACATACAAATCAATGGATTACACGTGGTAGTTATCAACGGTTAACTAAAAGGATTCCACATCAGTCGGGCATACCAATTAGTGGATGACACGTGGTGTTAGCACCAGAAGGTGTGGCAGGTTGTTCACATGTTCCGACCTGATAAAATAGGTTGGGCCATGACATTATCAGCAAACCTCGCCAATATGCTGAGAACACACTACACCAAATATGGCAAATACCCCAAGACTTTCACAATGCAAGTATGAAAAGATGGAATATATCTTATTTATACGAGAAACAAGGCATGAGATATGTAGACGCCACACCCAAATCCTCTAAGAAAAATTCTTAGAAAACCCTAGTGATAAGTCTTGATTGCTTGAATGCCACAGGTAAAAGCCTGATAAGTTCAAAAGTTCTTTTAAGATAGAAAGAAGACAAAACCTCACAAAATTGAATTTACAAAAGTGTGTCCTCCAATATTTTGGAGCATGCATTTTATAAGCATAGCTAACAATTGAATAGCCTAAAAACAAGGAAAAATATCTCTTTTGGTTACATGTCAACCATATCTAATCTAAATAACCAGGACATTTTAATAACTAATTTAAAAATCTGAACTTGACTAATTAAATATCTAATATTATCATTTAATATCCTAAAAGATTTATTATATTAATAAATCTCTCCTTATTAATTAAATATGTACCTTCTCTTGGGCTTTTCTTGGGCTCTTCTATTGGGCTTCTACTTGAATTTTCTACAATCTTTTTAATCAGCCCATATAAAATATCTTTGAATCTTTTAGCCCTTAGTATTGTAATTGGTCTCTCTTGTAGTCTCAACTAATCCTTCATCTCGTTTGGTGACAGATTGTTCAGCTACATTGCAGGTTCAGTTGATTGAACTTGTGAATTCATATTATTTTTAGTCGAATTCACAACACATTATAAATATGTAAGATTGTGCTAAGTTTATATCCTAGCACAATAATAAGTGTGCATCGATAGATATCACTCAAATAGTTGGTTCGGATGATAGTTCTCATCCAACGTACTCAATTAGATCCTATTATAAATATAAAAGATCAAGTTAAGGGAATATCCTAACATAATATTGAGTGTGCATCGATAGATATCACTTAGATAGTTAGTTCCGGTCCAACTTCCTCAATTTGTTCCCATTAGAAATATGGAAAATTGGGCCAAGGGAATACCCTAACACAATATTGAGTGTGCATTGATAGATCTCACTCGGATAGTTGGTTTGGATGATAGTTCCCATCGAACTTCTCAATTAGTTCCCATTATAAACATGGAAGATTGTGCTAAGGGAATAACCTATCACAATATTGAATGTATATCCATAGATGCCACTCAAGTAGTTGGTTCGTATGATAGTTCCCGTCAAACATTGGGTGCTTAGTATAGACCCATAATTTGTAATAATGCATGAAGGGTGGATTAAGTGTTGAACCCAATGTATGAATAATAATTGTCTTGATTTAAGACTCATAATCGGCATTAAGACAATTCTTAAAATATTTTTAATCGGTTCACATCATGAGAATGAAAGATTGTGCTAGGGGACGAGAGATACCCTAACACAATATCGAGTGTACATCGAGGGATGTCACTCGATTAGTTGGTTTGGATGATAGTTCCCTCCAATGTTTTGTACATTGTATAGGCCAAGAATTTATACTGATACATGAATGGTAGGTTCAATGATGAACTACCATAGAAAATGAAATGACAAACTCCGCATAAGCTATTTTGAGTTGTGGCAACATCGAAGGCATGAACTACCCGATTAGCAGTTTTCACACCCAGTGATTATTGCTCATCCCTCCCCTAACATATTTCAAGGACATATGATGGAGTGAAGCTCAAGAGAAGAAGACCCTTACAGAGTAAGAAACCGAAGATAAGGAATTTGGGTTACTAACTATTGGTCCAAGGCAGCTACTCATTTCTCGGAACTTGATTTTATTATCCGTTGTGTATTTGAAAGATATTTTTTTAAAAGTTTGAATTTTGAGTTAATTTTAGTATGATGTACTTAATCTAAATCTTTATGTATGTCAATTCTACTATAGTGAGATGCGCACTACCGTAGCATTGAGAGTATATGACAATTGTTATGTGAACCTGACCCGAGAAATTGTGATGTAGCGTGAAAAATTTAATGGTATTATAAGCTAACTTTCAAAAGAAATAGATTTTTTTTTTGAAAATGGGTCTTTGGGAAGTGGAATAACCCAAGAAGAGTGTTGCTTTGATTTTCTATATGACACCAAAAGTATTTTTATACATGGTACACAAAAAATACTTAATGAATAAAAATGTTTTAGATATGGCCCTAGGAGAGATCTAGGTGTGCCATATGGGCCGAGGGGCGAAGCGCTCTAGAGAGTCAAGAGTGGAGTCCATCAGATTTAAGACTTCTATTATGGAAAAGCATGCTGCAAAACCCTATAGAGAAATACCCCTATGTAAATATGTACATGAGCCATGATTGTTAAGGAAATTTAGTCACTTTATATGTGACAATTGAGGATAGTGAAATCCTCTATAAACAAACCTAACTTAGATTGGAGATGATCCGAGGAAAAAGAGAATTCCATGCTAAGTAATCTACCCGATTACAAATGAAATTGAAACATCTCAAGATATACTAGGATTTTGTAAGGGTGTTTAGGATACCATCCTTGAATGAGGGAAGTGTAACGTTTAAGGGAATAGTCGCGAATGAGTCTTAGGGACACTCTATAAAAGAGAACACCCTCGACAATAGTTGGGGATTGACATTGTTTTAATGCTTTGTGGTATATAAAAGCTTGGAGGTAGTTGGTTTGAGTAGACTTTAAGGACAAGATGAATGCCATGACAACCATGGATTGGCTCAAGGAAGTGATGTGACACATGATTGTCCTCAATGTGCCATAAACTCAAATAGTTTTAATAGACGAGTACTTACTCAAGGCAAAAGCATGTTGTTGGTGGGAATACATAAGAGTCACCTCTCTAATCACACCTTCTTTAATTGAATTGGAATGGAGATTCAACGAGGATTACATAGCTCCCCACCTTGTGAATGAGAAAAAACAAGAAATTCTCCTGATTACGAAAGGGTCTCAACACTGTCACAACATGTGAGAGTAAGCTTAATGAGCTCCAAACATTGCACTTGATTTGATATGTCCGAAAGACATATGCCATAGGTTGTTTAAGGGTTAACCATGAACATTCATGATCGAATGGAAAATTTAAAATGCCTTACCGACTTGGCAGTAATGATAGGCGTGATATATGACTATGAGCACCACATCTAGATTAGGAATGGATGTGCGAGCACCATGTCTAGATTAGGCATGGATGTGCTGGTTAAAGAAAAGAAAAAAAAAGTTATCGCTGAGTTTCAAGGGTATTGGAGGGGAGTGAGTTCACAACTTAATGAGTAGGGTTAGCTAAAATAGTGACGTTATGTCCATGATTTAGCACATACTCTAAAATGTTATAAAGGAAGGGTTTAGAATATAAGATTTAACCATAAAAGTTTTAAAGTTTTAATAAAATAGGCTTGTATTTGACAATATTGCATTATGTCCATTCCATCAAGAAAAGACCTATCACTGGGTTTATCCGTAATAAGGCTTAAAGATTAAATTTATAAAACTTGTATTTGGTAAGCATATTCTATATCACACACATATTTTTCATCATGGAAAAAGTCACACATTCGTAGAACATACTTCCTATATGTTTCACTTGTGGTTTAGAGTAACTTTACCAATCACCTTGTTACGGGGCTACAACATATACCAATAATTTGTGTGAGCACTGTATCCCAACCCCTAAACATATCAATCGTAGTGTCCGCTATAGAAGGACTAGAGCTTTCACCTTCATCAGGCCTGATGCACACATGACTCCTAGAGCCCTTGACGTACTTGCTTAGCTATAGCTTCCCTTGTATTGACCTTGCTGACCAATAGTCCTCAAAACCATCACTACCCCATACCGGATGTCTCATGGTCCCGTTACAAATCACACACATACAAGTGTTTTATTTAAAATCATTATCTTTGTACTATCAACCCTACGAGATGAGACTTGCCTTCAGTTCGATGGTATTTACTAGGTGTAACACCGAGAAATCCCAATTCAATAATCGGACCGAGTTGAACCGAGAAATGGAATCAAACCAAGAAGGGAAAACCTATACTAGGAAACTAAATCAAACCTAAATAAGTAAAGGGATAGATGGAGAGGCTGCTAATAAGGGTGAAAATGGGTCATGAGGGACCCTAAGGAGAATCTTGGGATACGAAGTCAAGGATTGGGAGAACCATGAGAATAAACCAACATGAATTAGGTGTGGGCTGATGAGAGTCACAAAACACTCTAAAGTTTTGAGATTGCTAAACAAATAAGAATGAAGTTGTTCTTGTGTCTATTGAATAGTAAATTGAATGTATAATTTTTAAATATTTTTATTTTCCCAAGAATTAGATGAAAATTGGATGAATCGGGCCAAAAACCACTAAAATTACTGAGAAATTTACTCAAAACTGGTTCTCTATAGTGCAAACTGGTCATCAACTCGATAAGCACCGCGGACATCCCAATCATTCACATAGCCATATGTTATAGAATGAGGAAAGAAGGCTATGGATAGATAGCCACACAAGTCTATAATACATTTATATAAAGCTCGAATGTCCACTTATTAGAATTAGATTAGAATTCTCTCTAAAAGCCAGATAGCTCCAAACTTTGGTGACTTGACTACCAAAGACCAGAGCTCCTCCGTCTGACCACCTCCGAGTACGATCTTGGTATCCCTAGAAAGCTCAGGAAATCAACTTTTCATTGCCACCTCTCTCGACCCTCAGCTCTCAATCTACAGTTTCCAACAAGATTACACAATACTCGATTTTTGGTGATCGAAAATAGAACAGTTGTTATAGAGGTTAATTATAATGTCCTCAATGACCCTTGAGTGCTCAAAAAAATTCAGTAAGTAACCACTGATCCTGCTTGATTTGATAAGTTTCGAAGGTAAATAAAATTATTTTTGCTTTGGTTTTTGGAAGAAATGATCCAACTGACTAAAATGGACATTGCAGGAGCTACAAACCACCAATCACCATTGTTCAAGTGGCCATAGACTCATTGAAGAGCCAAATTTCGAATTGCTCCAGCTTTGATGACTGAGGTGTCATTTCCTATGAGTTCCTAGCATTGACCCGACTGTAGCTTGCATTTGTTTCAATTAACAACCAAACCCGATCGACATTGTTTCAATCGGCCCTAGCCGAACAAAGTTTATGATATCGTAGAGAGAGGCCAAGGAGACCTCCCATCTAAGTTTGAAATTTTTTGGAGGAGGTTTAGATGTGGGTCAAAGTTCAACGACCAAAATGTAAATAAATGAATGTTAGAGAATCCAATTATAAATGGGCTTTGTGTGGGTCTTCTTAAGAGACTAAATGAAGTTCTAGGACTGATTGGATATCTAAGCTCAATTACATATAAACTCATTTACAATTGGTCTTTGTGTGGGGTCTTCTTAGTTGAATACAAGAGCAATATGCCATGGATTGAGGAAATGATAAAAGAGAACAGGAAAAAGCCCTATGCAATGTTGTGTAATGAACTATTCTCTTGCAACTAAGCTGTCTCGTCCCCTCTTCTCAGTTTTCCAATCCTAGGCCTTCTCTTCGCAGTGAATTCCAACAAACTATACTTCTCTCCTATCTTGAAATTGGGGGAGTAGCTAAGCCGTTCTTTGCCCCTGGGCTTAGAGGAGGCATTCTCGTACGAGATCATTCCGGCAACTACCCCAATTATTCCTAGTACAACCTGCAGGTTGAGACCTTCCTTGCTGAAGAAGATGAACCCGAGGATCAACACGAGGATTGTTTTCATGTGGCCAACCATCTGGAAGGAGACTGCTGTGAAACGTCCAATGCATATGAATTGGCTTAGATTAGTTCCCACGACAATTGTGCATGAGAGGAGTATGAATGCCCGCAGACGATCAACGATATGTTTTATTGCAAACAAGGATTTGTGAGCTTTCACTTGCCCAAGCAAGTCCATAAAAATTCATGTCCATTGAATTGTATGAAAACAAGAAGATGATTGCAGACTAATGATGAAAAAATGGAAGTGCTAATTCATAACATTTACCATAGAATTCAAAGCATAGTGATAGGCATCAACCCTCTGATCAGTCAACTAGTAGTCAACCAGTAATCAGTCGAGAAATAGACCAGCTATGAGAAGAGAGGTAGCCTGCATAGGAGGTGTATGCCCAGCAAGTTGAATGATCCCAGAGAGTACTTGCTCTATAGATAATGTACGTACTGCATAGAAAGGGGGCCACTTAGAAAACACATCATTACTTTAGGTTTCTCATAATCTATAGCAATTACGGGTACAATTTGGGGAGTAAAATATTCCGACCAATAAAACTATGTATCAAATATATTATCCAGGACCTAGGAAAAGTTTTCTAGCTTACATTTGTTTAGATTGCAGCAAGAAATCATTGCCTTAGTCATTGTCCACATGCAACAAAGCATGAAGAAACCTTTGAATCTACCTTCATACACCTACATGGCACACATATAGTTCAACAAAATGGATGGTATTTTGTGAGAATTATTTTCTTTTCCCTTTCCAGTACCCATCCCTACCTTAGCTCCCCAAATAAAGAGAGATTTTACGAGGACATCACCAAAATCATAAAGGATACTCACATATTACTGCAGAGCAATGCTTCAAACTACAACCAGGGCTATTGAAAAACCCTGACGTTGACATTCGTAATTGTCCATACTCCAACTGCAAGAAAAATATCAGAAAACTAAATTAGGTAAAGATAATATGTTGATGAAGAGGCAATAGGCATAGAAAATTGAAATAATTCATTTTTCCATACTCTAACTTAATGATAGACCTAATTCAATAATAGAAATACCTATTTATAGACTCATATTATATCGTAACCATTTAAAATAGAATTTATGAAATAATCTAAACTAATAAGATTATTTCATAACTATATTAAATATCTTAGACTATTTCAACACTATTCATTATTCTAATCTTATTACAAATATTAATTCACTATTTAGCTCCTAACCGTTTAATTAAATAATCAACTAATTGTTCGCTAGTCTTTATATAGTGTAGTTTCACGATCTCGCTCTCAATTTTCTATTTGATGAATAATCGATCAATTAATATGTTTGGTCTTATCATATTGAATTGTATTGTTAGCAATTCCGATCGCTAATTTATTATCACACCATAACTTAATGAGTTCTTTTTTAAATAAAAATAACTCCATCAGTAAGTTTTTTCTCCATATTATCTCACATATATATTGAGTCATAGCTTCATATTCTACCTTTGTCGTTGATCTGGCGACAACCTCCTATTTCTTACTTCTCTAATATACAAGATTACCTCCAACAAATACGTATTAGTCTGATGTCGATCTTTTATCATCTGCACAACTAACCCAATTAGAGTCACAAAATCCTTCCACTTTAGTATGACCTCGAGACTTGAACCAAAGGCCTTTTCTCGGGCTACTCTTTAGATATCTCAATATTCGCATAAATGTATCCCAATATTCTATTCTAGGATCATGTATATATCTACTTACAATACTAATTGCATATGTGATGTCTGGTCATGTGTGATACAAGTAGATAAGTCGTCCCACAATTCTTTGATATTGTTCTTTATCCACTAGCTCCCATAATTGAGCACATAACTTATGATTTGGTTCAACTGGAGTGGAAGTAGTTCGACAACTCAACATCATTATTTTAGTAAGTAGATCCAATACATATTTTCTCTAAGAAAGCACTATGCCTATCCTAGATATAACTATCTCAATACTGAGAAAATATTTAAGTGGACACAAATCTTTCACTTCAAATTCTTTGCTCAATCTTTGCTTTAGTCGCAATATGTCATGCCCCGACCCAGTTTGATCGGGGTCCGTTATCAACCCGTCACCCTTACCTGCATCATCCGAGTATTACTACTTGAATGAGACATGGAAGGTAAGGGCATGTTTATGTTCAAACCCTTACTTTAAGTTGGGGTAGGAGACGTACCTTGAAGGTCCAAGCGCGTCTGGGAACTTTTCGTATTAGTTCTAGCCTAAAATGGGGGAGAGAAGGGGAATGAGTACAAAATACTTAGTGAGGGAAACTATTATAACGTTTACTTGAATTTATTTCTTTGTCCTTTAAATTATTTATCTATTGTTATTCACACATTTTACATTATCAACAATCGACCTCCTATCATAGAAATGATCACATGTTTGTAGAACGGTCCCCGACCATTCCACTTGTGGGCCGGAGTGCCTTTAATGTCCACCCTGATAAAGATGCACTGCCTCTACCAGGAGTTTGAGTGGACATTAATAGTTCAACCCTCAAACTCTGATCACTTCACCATGTTCGCTTTGTGGGACGAGACCTCATTTCCTCTACTGCCTCGGTCTTAGTGCGTAGGAAGCTTCTTGAGCTTCACGGCCTACTGAACGACATACCGCCCTTATGCACCCTAGGTCGTCCAACAGTCCTCGGGCTCCATCACTACCTCATGCCAGATGTACTGATAGCTCGAACATCACAGTGCATGCACAATCAACAGCCTTTTAGTTATAGCCTTTATCTTTGGCCCTCCAGCGCAACGGTTTGTCAATTTGGCTTCGGCATGTACAAGTAACTATAGAAAATAATCTCAAGTACATTAGATTGACTCAAATAAGGTATTTTAAAGCATTAACCCTGTGAAATGCAACAATAGTAAAATTGTTTTTAAATTAAATTTAAATTATATTTATCGAATTTAATCGATTTAAATTTAATTTATTTATGTTATAAGTTAATGGATATTTTCATTCTATTACCCACCAAAAAGCTCAAATAAATATTTATTACCAAGTAAATTAGAGTTTAAACAGATATTTTTTTTACTTTATTTGATTTTTTATCATTTTTATTATTAATATATAATAAAAAAACTATAATTGAAATAATTTAATCAATTGTAATTTACTTTATATTAATTAGATTATAGAGTAAAAAATGTAGAATTAAAATCTGAATAAATATGAGTTTAAAAAATCTTTAAAATAAATTAGATATAAGCCCACCTTGTAAAAAAGGTCCAAGATTCATTTCATGTGAATCCACACTTATTTTATATAAAACATCTAAGCTCCGTTACATATAAACACATACTTATCTCATTTGAAATACCTAAGTTCAATCCATTTAAAAATATTCACATCATCTATTTTGAACATGTAACTCTATCTCTTAAAAATATCTAAATTCACCTCTTTTATATACATTTAATCCCCATTCAACTTTCAATCCAAATTAAACCCCTAATCCATTTTACCTTTTAGCCCACAATTCATAATCCAAATCCTAAGAATTCAACCCAACACAATTATAACTCAACCACTTAATTAATCAACCAAGCTCATACATGAAGGCAAAAGCTCTAACTTCGTCTCTTGTAATATCTAAATCATTCCTTAACAATACTCAAACATATTCAAATTCAGTCCATAAAATATGAAAAATTAACTCATATTTATCTAGGCAAGCATGCAGGTCTCAGGGCATTTTATCGAACACCTTGTGTGCATTTAGATTTTTAGCACTTCCTTTCATTCCACATGCCCTCCTTCATGGTCTTCATGAAAAATCCAACCATTGTCAAGGTTGGGATCATACTCTGGTCCCATACTCCTCTTTGATTCTCCTTTTCAACAAAGACATGAACTTAATTCCTTTGAAACAAGGTTTCCATTAGACCATGGAGAGGGAAATGATCTTGAAGGTAACTCTATTGCCTTCAAATGGATCCTCTCAAATGCAACTTCAACCTCTCTCATAAAGCTTGAAGAAAAGGCAAGCCACTCTTCATTTTTAGGGTGGAGAAACTAAGCTTTCCTATCTGAAATATTTTTTATTCGACCATGGGGAATAAAAGTGCTTGAAGGTAACTTTATTTCAATCCAATGAAACTTGAAAAATATTGCACTCACTTCCAATGGAGGCTCCTCTCTTTGTTTATGGGGTGGCCAAACTTAGCTCATGGGAAAAAAAGAAATAGTTATAGGATAAGGGGAAGTGGATAAGAAATTAAAACTTGAAAAAGCTAGTTGAACTTCTTCTAAGCCAGCTTGAAAAGAGCTCAATTTCTTTCCATGGAGCTTGACTAATGCAATCATCATTTACTCTCCAAAATTGTACTTAAATTGAGGGGTTTGGAGTGAGAGTGGTTTGTAGCGGTGGAATCATAACTTATTTGATAAAATAAAATGGAATAATTTGTAGTGGTAAAATAATTACTCATTTGATAAAATAAAATGGAATGGTTTAGAGTAATGGAGAATCACCTCCCTTTATTTACAATAGGACACAATACTCCACTTTTTGGAGATTTTGGATAGATTGTTTTATTTATGACTTAAATTAATTTAATACATTAATTATCTGTTTTTATAATATTATTTATTTATTTTCTTATTTATTTTAATTTATTTTTATTCATATATAGTTTAAATAAACTTATATATTAATAATATTTTATATAAAATTATATGATATAAATATATAATAAAATATCATACATAAAAAATAAAATGTACAAAATTTATAATATAATTTATTATATATATTTTTATTATTTTTATTATAATTATAAAATATATATATATGTATTAATTATTATATAATTAATATTAATTCTTTATTATAATACTAAGTTAATTATTTTATATAATATATTATTTTAGTATATAGTATATATAATATAATATAATTATATATAAAATCTAATAAATTATTTAATTTAATTAAAAATATAAATTTATATTTCTAATTTTTTCATTAATAATATTTTAACTCACTTTATATTCATAAAACCTGTTAATTATTAAAAAAATTTAATATTTCTAAATCAGTCACACTTTCACTCCAAAACGATCAACTACACTCCAAACACCTCGACCTAATTATAGTTCAAGGGTGTCTTTCATTTTTAAATAAGAAGAAAAGAATTAATAGTGTAATAGAAGTTTTTCCTGGGGTGGTAAATTCAACCAATGGCCTCTACCTTGATATATTTATACTTATTTTAAGTCAAATGAGTTAATACTCTCTTTTAGTGATTTCTAGCCCATATACCAACACAATCATTATCTTCTTAAGTACAAGACTATAAATAGTCCAAATTCCTACTATTGTCTTAAGTACAAGACCTTAAATGGTCCAAATTCCTCATAGTTGTCCAACTTTTTAGAAGATTTCATATATCTTTAAAACTAATCTCTTTTTCATACTCATTGCATAATTCTTTTTTTCATTTAGGCTCATTTTTATTTGTTCTTGCCATCCAATAACCAAATGAGTTTACAATCTTCCAATCCTTAAGTCCATGATCCTTATCAAAACATGACTAAATAAATTTTAAATATATTCTAGTCCATACCTATTCATATTGTTTCTCTTTAAATTCATACCATGTTGGTCATCCTTCCAAATGCCTAAAATCCAACACACTTCCTTCTTTAAGTCCTTAACTAAAATGGTCAAATTTCCTCTTTTATAATCCCACTGCCTCTCATTTTCTTTTAGGGGCCTAAGCATGGGAGACTAAATGGATTTGAATACTCTTGTATTTTCAATTCACTCTTTACCCAACATTACCCTTAATGTCCTTCTTAGGTCTCATTCAGAAAAAATACTTCTTTAATCCAATATGATTAGACTTAGTTTATTATGACTTTCAATCTGATTCCCAATCGTATGAATCCAAATTTATCTAATTTAGACCTTCCAAAATTTTGATGTTCCTAGGTTGATTCACCTCTAATTCAACATGTTCTTATCCCAGTTTATTTATTTTTAATTCTTTAAGTCATTCTCTACAATCTATGACCAATAATTACCTTTTGGAACTTCTAGAATTCTTTTGAAAAAATCATCATGTGTAAGGTAATTCGACCCTTAATTACCTTTAGTTCTCCACCAAATTGTCTCTTGATCCTCAATTCCCCATTAGGAGGTCATATAGGATTAGTTTAGGTAACTTTTACCAATTCTAAGATTTTGGATGGAATTGATTTTTAATTTGATTTTATTTCAACTCCTAATTTGAGTTTTCATTCTCAGTCCTATCGTGCTAAAATTTCATTTTAAAAAATCATGATTTTACATATTATGTCCAGCCTAAGTATGATTATTCTATCAAAGTTCAACTCAATTATTTCTTTTTATACCTCAACATAAATGTCCAGTCTCTATATGCATTATTTCTTCAACTATCTTAAAGCATTCTTCTTATTTGGACCATTTTACATTCAATGGACTTCTTCCTCCCCTTTTTTTCATAGCAAACATATTCAACTCATACAAATCTTTATTTCAATATAATCTACCTAGTATGAGTTTTTTCTTATAGTTTTCAATAGTGAGTCTATTATTTAAGCCTAAATAATTTTAACCACAATAAATTGATTATTCAATTATCTTATTCATATTCAAACTCTCAATTATTGTTCCTTCACTTGAGTTTGTGTGGGAGTAATAGATAATAAATCAAATTGAATCCACAAGATATAAGTTTACACAAGTTATGAAATACAAGCCCCGTCAAGTTATACTAATAAACATAACGTCTCTCAAATACTGATAGATTTCCCTCAAATTCTGCTAAGGTATTAATATATTCTCTTCGTTACATTTCAATGTATTATATATTAATATAAAAACTTTATTAAAATTATATAAATTACCTACATTGTACAAATTTATAATTTAATATTACAATAATTACACACATTATTTCTATCATTCATTTTTTTATTTTCATATTATTTCTCAAAGACCTTACTATTCCCTTCCAAAAACTTCTCTAATTGCATGTGGTCCCAATGTTATTTATAGTTTTTTTTTGTTGCACTCTCATAAAATAATAATTGACATAAAAATATACAAATTTAAAAAATCCTTAAAGGAACAAATTTAATTGATAAACTTTTGAATAGTGGAGAAAAAACTAGTTGTAGTTGTAATGGTATAAAATTATAAAAGTAAATCATAATGTCTTATTGATTGATTCTAGAGATTAAATTAATAGTTTTATTATTTATAAGTGGAGAACAATAATAAATATGAAAAAATTTCTAAAATCAAGAGAAAAATTACAATGTTATGTACAAATAGATTGGAAAACTCTAGCATTTCTCTTGAAACGCATTCATAGATGAAGTAAACAATAATTTGTGAATATTGGATCAAGAGAAGAGCCCTTTTTTTTTTTAATATGAGAGCTTGAAACACTTCATCATCTTGGCAGAAGCTTATGAACTAAATTTCTAGGCAGCCAGAGAAAATGTGGTCTCAATAGTCTTAGTATGTGTAAACAAATGGACACATACATGTAGTATAGTTCATCTCTACGAGCTCCCCGAATCAACTCTTGATGGGTGAGACAATACTATATAACAAAAAAGCGGGTAAAATTCAAAATAACAAGAATTGTCTTAGGTAAACTAAGAGATTGAGAGTAAGTTCACTATTATAGTGGTAAAATAAAATATTTTATTTAGAGAGAATTGTTTAGTGGGAGTGGAAAATGAAGTAGAACCGATAGAGAAAATTTTTAACCTAAATCATCACCTATGAGCAATTGATATGGATAAGTTACATAATGAAAAATGTGAGAAATAATCAGTTACATAATTGGAGACACTTGAATCGATTTACCAATCAAGGGTATGTGTGCCGAGATCCGTGTTCTAGGTAACATTGACTCGAGTGATCTAATGATTGGTTGGAAATCTAGGATATTTTGTAGCTATGTGTCTGAATTTATGATAAACTTGGCAGACATGTGTATAATTGCGGGTTTGGAAATTGTGTGCACATAGTGAAGGAGCGTTAGATCCAGTTGATGATGGGATAGGCCTATTAGGATGAGGTGTGATAAGTTATTTTTGTTGTTGAGGTCCACTAGAGCTCATGTTATGAAAAGTGTTTTTTGTGAGTGAAATGATGTGTTTCACTACCAGAAGCACCATATGGTATGTGATTTTGGTTGAATGTGCAATCTCTCTCCCCATTGTAGCGATTAGACATTACATTACGTCTGAGGTGTGTGGGAGTGTTCGATGAGGAGCGAGGTCGGCAGTTAAGTGAGAACATAAGGACTTGATCTCGTTGGTGTGTATACGAGAAGAGAGTATTGGCAAAGTGATAAGTATCAACACCTTGGAGACCAGATACTAAGTCTGAAATAAGTCCCCAAGTTTTCTTGTAATTTTTCTCTGATTTTGCACTCAATAATATAGATTTGAGCTCGTTGAGACTGAGGTGTGCAAGAGTCGGTGTGAGGAAAAGGCAAAGTGCATCTCACTCATCATCTAATCCAAAAAGGATGTGATCCTTGGTTTGAGCTTCGATTTTAGAATGCCCAATTTGAGCAAAACTAGTAGTCAAATTTGCACTTGCAGTGAAATAAATGGTCATAGTATGGTTGCATTTGTGTAAATCTCGTCATTGATTATCAAGCAGGTTGGTCTGGTCACGAAATTGGTTGGAGTAGAGAGTTTCCAATTTTGCCCAAATATCGGCCGAATTTTGAATTCCAAAATTTGGAGATTAATTTGGGTAATGAGGGATCCTAAAATCGTGGATAAGCAAAGGCGATCATAGATCTTCCAAGAAATATAATCAATATTGATGATGGTAGTTGAATCGCCTTCTTTCTAGCTAAGAATGTTTGGTGAGAGTGTTAGTATTGTGCCATTAGCATACCCTAATAGTTGATATGTCTCCAACAATATCGCCATATTGTTACGTCATAATAAATAGTTTGTACCATCTAATTTGATTGGTAAATTTGAAATATTACATAGAAAATTGATAACGAGTGAAGTTATATCTGGGGTATAGACTTGACAAATGATTGATTTAATAAATAGAAAAACTAAAATAGGATAATTATATTATATAGACTTCAAATTATAAATGTTGCAAGAATACAATATCACATAAACTATACTTGAGATAATTGGAGACGACTTCTTCTTAAATAGGGAGTTAACATCAGCCGAAATTTTAAGAGAATTTTATTAATTTGATATTAGACTTAAATTAACATTTTATTAGCCTAGTATTAGGATGTTGTAAAGCAATTTAACTCTTATATAATAAATAATAGAGAAATATACTAAATTGTATATTTTTTTCTCAATTTTGTTAAATTGATAAAATTATCATAAATTTATAATATATAAAAAGTTAAAAATATTAAATATATGTTTTTTAATATATACATATATATATATATATATTTATCTGATAGAGATTTACTTGAATTCGAATAAATCTATTATTAAAAATCAACTACAATAGATAGTGCCTAATAATGTGCAAAGTTTTGAAAATCAAGTACTCAACTCCATTTCACAATAAAGTGTCATCTTAAATAAACTAACCTTTATTAATATGTGGTCATTAACTATGCTTACGACCAGCTATAAGTTCCATTAGGAATAGCTTTCACGGACACACTTTACCTCTATTGGCTTAATATTATTTAATTTTTTAATATTTGAGTTTTAAAACTTTCAAATTATTTTTTTCAATATTATATATTTAAAAATAATATTTATATTATTATATATTTTCTAATAAGTCTTTTTATATTTTTAAAGTGACATTTTTAGTATTAAAAATCCTTATAGATAAGACTAAAAATATATATTTTATATATTTTTATTAAATATATATTATTTAAAAATAATTTTTAAAGATATATTCTTGAAACTATAGCATTTGAAATATATAGTATTGACAAAAATAAAATGAAAAAAATCTAAATATATATGTGAGTGCATTTTCTTATGTAAAACAAGGTATATTATAGATTGCAAAAAACCTTTACGGGGATTAAGAAGTTGAAAAGGCCGACTGTACAGAAGAAGAAAGCTAGTATAATTGGATGGTTTTCTCATCAAATCACCATATATTAAAGATAACGAAAGGAATCAGACAGCTTCCGAGTTTTCGAGGGCCCGAGGAGTGTATGGTCTTTGGCACACTTTTCAGTGTCCAATGGATTTAAGTGTGTCAATCAAGGGAATCATTTCAATTCCTTTTTTTTTTTGTTCATTTTAGAAGTAGCCAATGACTGTGAATGGAAGCCCTTTCCTCGTACGTTGTCACTCTTAGCTGCCTAGTTGAGGTGTAACGAGGAAAAAAAACTCAACTTGCGTTTGAAAAATAAAGTTAGAAGATGGGAAAACATTTTTCACATTTTTCATTTTATAAATAAATATATTGCTGAGTTTATACGTTTAGTTTTGTAAAAATCCGAACAGTTTTTTAAATCCATACGGGTTCCTTTTTGTATAAATATATCATATCCCAACTAAATTTGAAAAAAAAAGCTAATTATATCCAAACACAATATTAGATATCAAACATTCAATTTCACTAATGAATAGGATAAATATATGATTAATTTTATATGTTTAAAATTTGTCATTTGATAAATTATTATCAAACACAATATATTTATCTCTCATTCATGGATGGATTTCTCATTAACTTTGCAGTATCACATTTATCAATAATATATACACATTTGATTCTTCTCTTAGGATTATTTCTATAGGGAGGGGAGAAATTATTAGAATTTTTAATTAAAGAGAGTTTTTTAACAGTTTTTTCCCAATCTTGAATTTTTTTAATTTATTTTAGAAAATTTAGTTTTGATACCACAAGTTGTTACACCCTAATTCGATTTGTCCAATCGAAACCTATGAGTAATCCATCACTAATCTCTATTCTATAATGGTATTAGCTATCTTGTTAGTTCAAACATGAGAAAATCTTAGAATATATACTATATTAGTTTTTCCAAAACATAATTGATAAAAAGGGAATATGAGAAAAATAATTATAAGAATTTCTTAAGACTTATGTACTTTAGATGTGAATATTTGTTAAATATCTTACTTATGCATTCCCATGATCTTGAAAGGGTTTGTAGGGGTGTGAGTTTATAAATTAGTGAGTAGTAAAGATAGGTATTTTAATGCTATAGTTATGGTTTAACATATAATAAGGTCAGGTTTAATGATATTACAATGATGATTATTTTTATATCATAATATTTCAGACACCCTTTATCATCATGGAATGAATCACATATTCGCATAACAGAGATACTATATGTTTCACTTGTCTGGTTCGTAGCGACTTTACCAACCATTTTGGACGAGTCTACAATCTCGATCACATGTCTGATTGTATCATAATGTAAACCCCGTTTTTTCAAAATAAGGAACCAAAAATGGAGAATCGTAAATTTTTGAAAGAAAACCAAGTATCCAAGTGAATCGAAAATTTTAAAAAGAGATTAAAATGGAAATTTCAAAAATTTTCAAATAGTCAATAAATCAAAAAAATCATGGAGAATAACCATGAAGTGGATTGGATGTAAAAACCGGACCGGTTCAGACTGAACTGTACCTAAACCGGATTGAATCATGATAAACCAGTTCAAATATTCATTTTTCTAGGTGACTTAAAAATATCAAATTGAAAAATTAAAGCCACCATCAGATGAAAAATGAATTTTAAAAATTTTAAAAATTTTGGAAAACCGTTCGAATCGGGCCTAAATCGGTCGATTTTCAATTTCAGATCACCGAACCTGGTCGGACCGGACTGGTCAACAGTCCAGTCGGTCAATGGACCATTGCCAAGTCAGCGCCCAGTCAGCATACGCGACCAATCAGTAGACGCAGTGTGCCCCATTAGCGTATAGTTAGCGTCTCGAAGCGCTGACCAATTAGGATACAACACGTGTCCTTGGTCAAAGGAGCATATCTACCTCGACCGACCAATGAGAAGAGAACATGTAGCCAAAGTGCCACGTCAACGTTCGACTTGGACGTCTGTGAAACGATTAACCAATTAGAGGTGGACATGTGGCGAAGCTACGTTGGATAGCCCCGACCAATGAGAGGTTGACACATGACATTGTGCATTAGGAGGGAATCTGACGTATTTAAAAAGGACCAATCAAAAGACACCACGTGTCATGATCAACGACCGACTTAGATACGATCAATGGCCATGATGGAATGAGCGACTAATGGGAGACCGCCACGTGTCCTGAGTCAAAGGCTGACTAGGTTATTGAGGAGGATGTTGCATTAGCAAAGCCAGTCAATTACGATGCGTCACATGGCAAGCCGAAGTGTGCGAAGCCCACACACGCGACATAGTGTCATCTTCCTCACTTGGCTGATAGTGAGAAGGGGATAAGGAAGAAAGAGAAAGTCTTTAGTGACTCAGAAAAAGCTCTAGTCTAGCTGCTGGTGAGTGAGGTGGGGGCTAAGTCTTACGTATATCGGTAGCCAGGACAATTGCTGAGCTCCCTATATAAAGAGCACACCCCCCCCCCCCCCCCCCGCATTACTCATCCCCCTAGCGATCAAAAAGGAAGAAAAGGTCTATTTTCTAATGAAGCTTAAACCAGAGCTTCGACGTCGAGATTTTTCTCCACCTCTGAAGCTCCCCTCGGTGCCATTAGAACAGGGAAGAAGTCCTCTATCTAACTGCGACCTTAGTTCGGCCTAAGGGCCACCACCCGAGCTCCGACGAGCTCAAACAAGAATCTTCTCCTTTGGCCAAGAAGAAGTCGAACTCTTTGAGTTGCACCCCGGTCACCCCAACCTCAGGCAGCTAAACCGACCCCTCCCTAGCCTTCCTCTACCCATACCAAGCTCTTTACAACCTATGAGGTAAGTCAATTCTGCTCTATGTTGCCGGAATTTTGAAGTTGTAGCAGCTAAATTGCATGAATTTCTCTCATCAAATTCGCGATACTCCAATAGGAAATTGACTAGCAAGTTGATCCTAGAAGGACGCATTGGAAGAGCACTAGCTGCCCACATCAAGAGCTCCAACTGTCGCCCCCTCACTAGTAAGGAAACCGAGCTTTCTCTCTCTATAGACTTTTTCCAACGAGGCTCTATTGGAAAAGTACTAGCTGCCCACATCAAGAGCTCCAACTGTCGCCCCCTCACTAGTAAGGAAACCGAGCTTTCTCTCTCTATAGACTTTTTCCAACGAGGCTCTGTTTGAGCTCAAATCGGCACCGATTGAGGTGATTCAAAGGTCAAATTAATTGTGGGGATATGGGGGAAAATGATTAGCAGCATGATAGGGGGCAATTGCCCAAGTTTAGGTGGTCAATTTGATGAATCAAAGATTCGGGGGTCAAAATGCATTAAATTGAGGGAATTTGGGTGAAATTGGGGATTTTGGAAATTTGGGGGCCGAATTGTAAATAATGAAAAGTTGAGGACTTGAATGGAAATAAAAGGGAAGTAGGGACCTAAAGGGAAAAATGAAAACCTTGGGGACCTAATTGATGATGAATTTTGGGACTTAAGGGCAAAATTTTGGGCCTTAGGGACCTAACCGTAATTACGGTATAATTAAGGACCAAATCACCAATACGAGCAATTATGACGTCTTTCCTATCAATTGTACTAATATAAATGCTCATACCATATAGGACGGGCAATTCGAAGGATCATGCTGAGAGTGCGTGGCCGATCGAGATATCGACGGAGGCAAATTATACCACCCCGGGTGAGTGGGTTTATCATCATGTCCGGTTGGGATAATAAGTACAGTTTTCCCGATTTGAAAACGGTTTCCCAAGATTAATCTCTTCTAACTGATTGAACAAGCTTAAAACTTTTGGGAGGCTGTCCTGATGAAAATATGAAACATGCGCTAGTAGAGCTAGTACCATTCAAGTGGGCCCAAGACCAATGGGCATGAGCATAGGCCCGTCGACAAGATAAGTCTTTTGTGCTTGAAAACACCCATATAATCAGATAATTGTGTGAATTAGTTATTGTGCCAAAGCCGAACGGACGAACTCGTTGAGTTAGTAGCTGTTAAATCGAAGCCGGGTCATTGAACTTGTTAGGCTAGTAGTTACAGAGTCGAAGCCAGATTGTTGGATCCGTTAGGCTAGTAACACCAAAGAAGATGACTATAACTAATGAAACCATGCATGCCATGAGTTCGGAACCATCGAGGCATCCGGTATGGGGTAGTGGTGGTTCTAAGGGCTGCTGAACAACCCATGGAGCATAAGGGCGGTTTGTCATCCAATATGTAGAGGAAACTCCGGGAGCTTCATGCGCATTGAGTCCAAGGTCGGATGGTGAGAGGTCTGATTCCACATTCCAAACATTGAGTATGGCTCGGGTACAAGGGTCGAACAACTGATGTCCGCTCAAACTCAAGGTAGAAGTCACGGACTTCTATTAGGGTGGACGATAAATGCGCTCAAGTCCACAAGTAGAACAGACGGAGACTATTCTATGAATATGTGATCCCTTTTGATGATAAAAGGGTGTATGATTGAGTGTCAACCTGATTTCTTGAACAACACACAAGGATAATGGGAAAATGATGAAGCACCAAGAACTAACGTGAAGCCCAAACAAAACTACCTTTAAGATTTCCCACTCACTGAAATAAGAGACTCACCCCTCCCTTAACATTTTTTTTAGGAAAGAGACGATCTTTCAAGAGTATTTCCACCAAGCTTCTAAACCCAGGTACTATAACACCATTAGTTTTGCATAATGTTATGCCAGGGAACAATGGAAGACATTATGTCTAACTCTTCGCGATCTTGGGAGAAGTGACTCCTCTAGGTCTAAAAGAGTGGCGGGTTGCTCATAGGGTTCTGACCAAGTTAGGCTGTGTCATGACACATAATGTACATATCAGACTGTCCGTGTAAGCACAATCTTCTAAACCCTAAATACATCAATCAAATTGAACACTATGGAGTTACTAGACATTTTACCTTCATAAGGTCTAATGCGCACAAGACTCCTAGAGCCTTCCACATATTGGCTTAGCTATAGCTTAACATGTTCTAATCTTGCTAACTAATAGTTCTCAAGACTATTACTAACTCATACCGAACGTCTCATGATCTCATTTGTAAACAAACACACATGTATTTTAACTTAAGATCGTTGTCTTTATATTATCAGCTCTATAGGATGAGACCCGCTTTTAGCTCGATAGTATTTATTAGGGAAAACTCATTTCACACAATATCACATATTTTAGTATATTAACATACTTATATATGTTTGTCATATTATTTACGAGAATTGATCCATTTCCATTGGTATTGTGCCTACTTCTAGTTGAAAACGTTGGCCTTGGGCCCACTTTAGTAACATGGTTCATGCTCATATTCAAAGGTATTCAGGATTCATACTCCACATAAATATATCCCAAAAATAATTTTAATTAGGGTTCATACAGTCACGGGAATATATTTTTGGAAAAAGGGTTTTAGCATCTTATTGGATTAATTTATAGAAGTATTGATGTGTTATCAACCCAACCGAACTCGATGTTAGAAATCTTACTCGCCCGGGGTCTATAACTTGTTCGTCCCGAATAGATTTCCAAACTACAATGCCTTTTCTTGCACACGTATGTAGGTAATTATGTTCCTATATTATTTCAAACAATTAAGTTCTATCATATGTAAATTTACACTCAAGTCCCTATATTTTTCTTTATTTACTTATAGTTTCCTAAGTTTACTTTATTTATAATTAAGTCCCTAAAATTCTCAAATATCTTCTTTAGGTCCTTAATTATTCTTTATTTCCCATTGGGTCATTGTTTTATTATTAATTACACTTAAACCCTCAATATTTCAAATTTTGCACATAGGTCCCAAACTTTCCAAAATTATATTTTAGTCCCTAAAGTTTGAATTTCAAGAAATCATGTCAAACCTCCTCAATTAAATCCTATCATGATGCTAATCGTCTTTCCTATATCATTATGATCATTCTAATTTTTTATTCGTCTAATTTGGCCTAGAAATGACCATAAACAGAGCTTCACCGGAAATTCATATTAGAGAGAGAAATATTTATTTTTTTACTCGAGAGGATGAGATGGCCAGAGTTTTTGGCATGAGAATCTAGCTCTCTACAAGAAAATCCTTTTAGTATCAAATAGCATCTCAATTGATAGCCTGAGTGATTAGAATTCTATTTAGTAAAATTTTAGTGAATTCGCTTTGTAAATTGAATATTCCGACAAATGGCAGCGATAGATACTTACCAATATGATCGAGGAAAGATGAGACTCAGTTAAGGATGGTCGGGGAGAATTGGCTCGATAGGTGGTCTGGAGGTGGCTCGAACTGAGCTCAAATTGTTGAGTGGGTGTTCGGGCATCCGAGCAAGGGTACTATGCATGCTTGCTGACGTTTCTCTGGTGAACATCGAGTTAAATGAATTATACTATTGTGTAGAGGAGTTCTTCAGGATTCCAGGGAACTTAATCCGTAGTTTGAGTAGGAGAAAAGGATCGAATGTGGTCCTCATATTCAGCACGGATTCTCTCAACTTTTGAGGTGTGAAGAAGATGAGTGAGAAAGAGTTTTGTATATAGTGAGTTTGGGAACTCTCGGTCCTACCGGTTCCACCGTTTGTTGGACATTAATTCTCTTATTTAAGGCCTTGTTAAAGCAATTTAATACTCGTCGGAGTTATGGCGGCTTTCCCTCTCCTCTTCCATTCAAGCGAATGAAGGTAGAAGATGACATTTTGTGTGCGTGTGCGAGTTGTCATGTGACACACTGTGATTGGTTGGATTTTTTGATGTGTCATCTGACTCAGCACCCACATCACTCTTTGATCGCCTGATCTAACACATAGCAACCTCACATTTAGTGCTTAATCCAATGTGTTAGTTGATCAAATCTGATAGTTAGACGACTGTTAATATTCTGCCATATGGCATTCTTTGATTAGCTGATTTAAATAAGTTAGATTTCCTATTCGATGTCCTATGCGATGCCATATGTCCTCTCAAAATTGGTTAGGAGTTTTTGATGTGGTAATGCCACGTGTCATTTGTCGATTGCTCAGTAGTTCTTCAACGTCCGAGTTGGTTGTTGACCTAGCATACTTTCAACATGTCGTCATCTGATTGGTCAATCCCACTAATGTGGAATTCTAATAGTTGACTATTGACATGTATCGCTCTCTGGTTGGTTGGTCCAACTGACGTGGATTTTCATCAATTGATCGTTGACAACAAATATGTGTCATTTTTTTATTGGCTAGCGCTTCCATACGCTGATTTTTTAGCTAATTGGGCATGCTCACCACGCGTCACTCAATGATTGGTCGTGCGTGTTTGTTGGAAGCTGACCTGGCATGCGGTCCGTTGTCCAAGTTGGACTATTGACGAGTTTAATTGAACCAGATTCGATAACCCTAAATCGAAATTGGTTAGTTCATGCCTAAGTTGACCGATTTTCTAAAAATTAAAATTTTCTAAATTTATTTTCTATTCGATGATAACTTCAATTTACCAATCTACTATTTTTATGCCTTTCCGAAAAAATTAATTTTCAAACTAGCTACTCTAGGTTTGGTTCAGTTTGATTCGTTTAAATCCCGATTTACATTTATCCCATCTAATTCTCACTTTCAATTTTTAATTAAATTAATTTTATTTGATATTTTTGATAATTTAAGTTTCACTCATATTATTTTGAATCTCATTGAATCTCTTTTTATAGTACCACTTTAATTTGAAATTTAGTTTTATTCAAAATTTTATTATCTTATTTAGAGAAATTAGGATTTACATAATGTGTGTGCATGTACACACAAGTGTTACCACATCGCGTAAACTGATTGACTATTGTCTAATGATATGACTATTGTCTAATGTTGTGTTCGACTATTTAGGTTTGCACATTAGTAACTGTGTAACTATCGTCAAATAATACTTTGTGATTAGTTATCGCTATCCGATGTATTTAATCATTGTCTACAGTATACGTCGACATGTGGCACACTACAGTATATGTTTGACATGTAGTGTTTGATTGATCGCGTTTGATAAAGTGGCTAAGCATCCACTGACCGGACTCCTTCACAACGTGGCACACAACAATTGGTCATCGAGCCACATGGCGCGCTGTGAGTGGTCCCGACCTCGAACGTGGCGGTCTGGTCCATGAATACTCACCTGCACTATTTATACTAGTTTTCGACGAATTTTTCGACTTGTTCAACCAATTTTAATTATATTTTACCTTATGCCCCTAATTCAGTCGGTTCTTGATTCAAATTATTTTTTAAAATTATTCAACACTTCCCATTATTATAGAGTTAATAATTATGTTTTTACAGCTCATAGATTTTATAAAAAAAATTTTATTATTCTACTTTTATATATTATTCTTTCCAATTTCATCATAATATTTATTCTAATCATTTTACATCTTATATTATAGTTTTGCATCTTAAATTCACAACTCAAAACTCATATAATTTTTTTTATTTTCATTCTTTTTATTTCATATTTCAAATAATCTAGTTTCAACTTAAGTTATTATTAAATTTAATTCTATTATGGGTCTAATTTAATTTACTATTTTTTAGTTTTGTTAATAGTATCTAAATTTGGGTATTAAATAAAATTTTTTATTTCCGCTTAATAACAATTTTATATTTCATAAAATAATAGTAATTATAGAGATATCACTTTATATCCGAAATTAAGTTGTGACTCACCCGACCTGAACCCAACTCGAGATTCGAGTCTCTTTTACACTCATTTGGAATAGGTTTGGGTTCTATCACATAATCGAGTTCGGATCTATTTAGACTCGTTTCTATTATATGTGAATTCAAGTAAGGCTTGGATCCACGATAATCGATACCGGGTTCGAGTATAGTTGGACCTAAACTTAAACACGAGATTTTTCAGTAGTAAAATCTTAGTTTTGGGTTAAGATCTGACCGTTGATCTCGATCATACAAATCTGAGCTTTGGGTTCATGTCTCTTGTACCCTAGTTCGAGTCTAGTCCGTACCCAACCACATTGAGTCAAATTCAAATTTTTGCAGGATTGGATTTTATGGACTTGAGTTCGGGTCATAACATGTGAACCCGAATATCGGGTCCGTATTAATCCGAGTCTCCTAAACCCAAACTCGATTGGAGTTCAAGTTGTAAAAAATCGGATCCCTCCCAAACTTTTTACATCCATTCGGATAATCATTGCAATCATAGCAAATACCACCGTCTTTTCTCATTCACGGTATAAGGCATTGCCACGCTTTGTATCTTCACCTTTAAGTTGTCTAACTCGAAATTATTGTAGGTCCAAGGCGTTTTCAGGTGATGTGGACTCCATCTTCTCTCATAAGACTACTCTCACGAGAAGAAACCCACTGAATCAACTCCCTCGACTTTTCATACAAGAGTTGAACCTAAATAGTCGATGGACAAGGAAAATCGTCATAGGTTCCCTTAGCTATGAAACTATTTTAATTTAAGTTGACAGTGACTCATTATCAATATACATTGCTCGAAAATTGTTGTGACGCGCTCGTCTCCTCCTCTAAGCATTCAAATTTAAATATTATATATACAAATTTTTATATTAAATCCTTAATTGAATCAACTTAATTTGAATATGAATTAATTAAAATTAAAAAAAATGTGCGGGAGTTTCATAAAATTGTCTTATATGTTTCTTGATGAAGTATTTTATGAAATTAAATTCAATGCATTTGGATTAAAATACTATATTGCTCATTTACAAAATGAAAACCGTACCAAGTTGCATTATATATGTATATAATATGGCCTTAACGGAGATGGCTATTATTCTAACATTTACTTAATTAGACAATTTCTATTCCTGATAAATTATGCCTCTTAATTGTTAGAAAATACTGAATGACGAATAATTTAAGTACACCCATGTTGCATTATGTAAGAATTCACCCAAACACTCAAAACGTCACCTTTTTTCAGTATTTATCACAAGTTAAATGAAGTTCGAGTACTAGCTTAAATTATTGATCCAAAAAAATGTAATAGCATATAAGTTGGTATAGGCATATCTTCACCTTAAGTAAGCACTAATTGAGTTCAAGTGCCGTCAATACAAAAATCTAAAGGACTAATTGAGTTGGAGTATGTGAGTACAAGAATCTTAAAGTATATGTCCGTAAGATTGAACATTGGATATTCCATTAGAGATACCGAAGCTTCTCTAAAGACAATTCCAGAGATATTTAAGGGTAAAGGTCTAATTATTAAAACTGGATGGGTCATGTTCATAATTAGAAATTCTCCAAATTTAAGTATTCTGGAAATTTCTCCAATTATATATCAAATATCATTATTGAATTATTATAATTTTAAATACAACGGGCATATATATATATATATATAACACAAAAAGCAAATCAAACCCTACTATTGGTTCAATCACAAGCTTCACTTTTGATTTTGTATAATGAGCTGCTAATTAATTGCTACATTTCATTCAATCTAAGTAACAAGCTCCACTCTGGTGCAAAAAAAGAAGTAGCCAGGTGTAAAATGAACATTTCCATTGACTATATGAACTTGCTACGTAGCCTATCATGGCTATGATAGTATAGCCTTGAGGATGGATCACGGTCTAATCAGACTTGTATCTATCTAAAATTAGATTCCATGGAAATTTAAACGTTATACTCTTCATCATTCAAAAAAATCCTTCAAATTCACCGCTCACTTATCTTCAGGATCCATCCATCTGTGTTATGACCAACCGATGGTGATGACCGTTCTCTTCTCTTCCCCTAGGTTTTGACAATTTGAATGGAAAGGTGAAAATTATTGGGGGATAATATGGTCATTCTAGTGAAGGTGCTGTCAATCAATGGGAGGGCAAGAAAAAGAGCAGATAGGTAAACCAACCAAATCATGTTATTCTCTCCTCAATTTACCAAACTTTTTAACCTAAAACAGCTTTTCCCCTTCTTTCTTTCCACATATGCTCTCTCTCCCATATCACCATCGTCTTTCTCTCTCCACCCTTCTCTCTATCTCTATCTCTCTCTCACTCCCATTAGCGTCCCTTCTATCTCTCTCCCTTGTCTGCAGAAGAAGACTAAAAATGCTTTGAAGAGCTCACTGTTGCTTCCTCCTTTCGGGCAAAAAAACATATTGCAAAACTTCTATCCATATCGAGCTCTCCTCTCAGGCAACAAAAACGTATGCTAAAATCAGCTACCTCAACTTTCTTTATCTCTTGCATCATAGTTTGAGCCTGCCATGGATTCGACCTATATCTCACATATGATAGTATAGTAGAGATCTCCAAGAAAACCTAGCTCCATAGACGAACAACACTACCCATTTCTTTGCTTGTGTATCTTCTATGGCTTTCTTTATCAGCATCTCTAAATATACATCTCTCCTTGTTATATACATCTGATGCAGAGAACCAAAAGTTCTTTTCTTATTGGGTGTATTTGCTTCCTCACATCTTAGATTAGGTTTTTAGACCCTCTTCTGATTAAGATCGTCCGTTTGCTTGCTGCTACTTTTTCCTTCCAATATCTTAATCAGCGAAGAGATCCGTGGATCGTCTGCAAGAGGATATGGACTCTTTTCAAGACCTCGATTTCACGAACCCCGACGCTGCGGCAGCCCTGAACATTGCTGCATCCACAACCACCGTAAACAGCTCCGCCGGCGCTTCTTCCTCCGCAGGCGTATCCATGTCGTCGGCCACCTCTCCCACGAGCCTGAGCCGGTACGAGAACCAGAAGCGACGGGACTGGAACACCTTCGGGCAGTACCTCCGCAACCACCGGCCGCCGCTAGCGCTGTCTCGCTGCAGCGGAGCCCACGTGCTCGAGTTCCTCCGGTACCTCGATCAGTTCGGGAAGACCAAGGTCCACACGCAGCTGTGTCCCTTCTTCGGGCACCCTAACCCGCCTGCCCCCTGCCCCTGCCCTCTCCGGCAGGCCTGGGGCAGCCTCGACGCGTTGGTGGGGCGGCTCCGGGCAGCCTTCGAGGAGAATGGTGGCAACCCAGAGGCAAATCCCTTTGGAGCAAGAGCCGTGAGGCTCTACTTGCGGGAGGTCCGGGATTCTCAGGCAAAGGCCAGGGGAGTTAGCTACGAGAAGAAGAAGAGGAAGAGGCCACCTCCTCAGGCCCCTGGATCGATCCCTCAGCCCGATGGCAATCCGCCATGAGAGTTAGCTACCAATCCATCCCTCAGCTCCCACTTTCTTCGTTTGGGAAACCGAAGGTGAGGAAGATATAAAAAATGGTGTCGTGCCCTCGTACTTGGATTCTCTATTTATTTATCTTGGGTATGATAAATGGAAGATGATCCATCATTATATGAACAATTATTCAGCTTTATTTATGGAGAAAGATCATAGTGATTAGGGTAATCTCACTTGCTTTTCCTTGAATTACATCAAACTCCAGTACTATAAGGTAGCTTAGCTTGCATAATTTAATCGTTTTGATGTATGTTTATGGTGCTGCACTATTTAATAATCCCCCATGCTTCATCTGTTGTTATGATCACTTATATAATTAGTAGGGATTTTTAGTATCGTATGTAGTGGCCAGTTAGTATAAGAAATGAAATGCCTTAGATAGAAGGAAATTCCCATGATAAAAGATTTCTTATTTTTTACTCTCATATACCCAAATATGATCTCTTTTATTTCCCTTAATTCTCTTATTATATTACCTTTAATGTCCCAATTTATACACATAGAATGCAATTGCTTTCCATCTTCTTTTGTTGAATGTATGGCTTAGCTAGAATCTATGGTGAACATGACCCTGGGAGCCATTCAAGTTTCTACCTTCAACATTGAATAATGAATTTAAATCCTAAATTGTGTAGGTTATGGCCGACTCTTTCCCACCAAAATTTCCTTTAATAGTAATTAATTAAAAAATTTTAATTTTGACGTTGACCCAAATTATGGAGTGCTATCAAAGAGTGAAGTTGGTAAAAAGTTCTTACTAATGTCAAATAGTGCATAATTTTTTTTCTTTTTATTTTGTCATCACTTAAGTATATGTATACATACAGTGAGTTATACAGTAGATCTTTTTGGACTTTGTAGCCCATTTATGATGTAAATCTGAAAATCAAAATATATGCATTGTGTCATATCAACTTCTCCTTTGTGTTCCCTAAAGTGGAGATATCATTAAATAAGTGATGTCCTCTCACATCACAAACCCTAAAAATATATAAGTGCTCACTGTGATTTCAAATAAGTTAAGTTTTTTCAACAGTTTCTGAACTATCGCTACTAACATGACCTACATATATGTATATTTCTTCTCCAGTATGTATATTGCAACAAGGCTTAGGCTAAAACTTCTCCGGTATGTATATACCTCCTCCATATGATATTTACCTTCACAAAAATCTTTATGATTATTTTCCTGGTTAGAAATTGCGCAAAATATCTTAATATTGTTCAAAATTTATTATTCGGTAAGCTATATAAGGATGCGTTGCAAAACAAATATATGACCTATATGTTTCCATCTCAATAATAGAAATCAAATATATATATATATATATCGTATTATTTTTTATTGTAAAAATTAACTTGATAATAGAACAATATAAAAGATGTACAAATCTCGGTGGTGAGAATTTAAGCTACTTGATATCAAGGTTAAGTCCATGTCATTGTACCAAACATTCTTCAGCATAAATGGCAAGAAGCCTGGAGAAGAATATGAGGTGTACACATAAAAATGATGGAAATGCTTTTATTAGGTAGTAATGTGTGTCAATAAGTATTATACAATGCTTATTAAGTTATAATTTTTAAGATATAAAATTTTTTAAAACTTGCAAACCTAAAATATTATAAATCAACACTTATTTATTTTATTAGATATCAAATATTTTCAACGGTTATATTATTTAGTGTTGATGCTATGCTTGCTTCAGTGGATAGGATATCAAACATTTTTGCCTTTTGCAGTCACTATATAATTTTCGTGGAAAAAGGTCTTACTTTTATCATAATTAACGACTTGTTTTGATTACACCAATGATGACTGCCCCTCTATGATGTTTGAAATGACATAACCACTCTGTCTGCCATAAATGTGCAGATGCAACTCTCAGTTTTTTTTGCCGGTGTAATCCAGTTTCTTTACTTACAAGAAATGAAGGTCAGATATATATATATATATATATATATATTTATACTAGTAACATTAAACAATTTAATATTAAATATCAGTTGATGATTAATGAATGTAACTAATAACAAGTTATCAACATATTATCAATTGGGTAATCGTATTTAGATTACTAAGATAAATATAAAATATGTTAAGAGTTATTTATTTTGTTTATTAGGAAAAAAAGAATTCATTTGGTATATATCTCAGCTTTTCCCGTCATTTATTATGTTTAAATTTTAGATTAATATTGGTTTTAACTTTTTTTATTCAACATGAATTATATATAATGGATTATTGTTATTTGGTCACCTCAAATAGCTTGAATTGAGGACAATGTTTGACGAATTATTGGTGGATGTGAGTACCAAGAAAGTAGCTAGTAGGGGTCTATCTTAGGTTTCAAAATTTGTGCCTACTCCTAATTGAACCTTCTGTAATTAGTTAATCTGTACAAACAAACATCTATAACTTCACGCTAAATCCCTCCTATTTAAAGCATCCACGTTCAAAATTATGTTCTATTTGGAAGAAACTTGAATCAAAGCACATTATGCATCAACAAGGATGCATTCGTCTTGTCATTTTATTGTCATCGTGTGGGCAATCTTCAACAAGAACGAAATTTAAATGGAATAAAATATATTATTAAAATTTAATAATATTCTTTTGTATGGATGGATCATCAATCAATTGTTGCTGTGACTGCCATTAATTTACATTTATTTTTATATTTTCCATTTGATCCTTTAGCCAAATGGTATGGTTGTTGCGAGAGTGAATTAGAAGTTTGTGTTCAAACTCTGTGCCGGCCTTTTCCGTCGGTCAGGGACTCATGATGATTAATTTTGGGACTTTTAGTTCAAAGATGCATAAAAGCCAATTTGTCCGCCTCTTATATTCGTTATTAAATCCAGTCCCATATATTTCCTTTGCCCGCTTTTACAAAAGGAAACCTACTTTTATTTTATGATGATTGTAATTGCTAGTGTATTTTTAGATTTTTTTATACTTGAATTTTCTATTTTAAAAAATATTTTTTTTAATTATATATGTTTAAAAATAGTACTTTTAGTTATATATATTTGAAAATATCTTTTTAAATATTATATATTTGATAAAAAATATTTTATCTAATTTATAATTTTTTTTATGAATACAAGTGAAGAGTCTACACAATACCGCTATTATAACTGATTAAGCCTTACACTAAGGTAAAATATTATAGAAAATATGATTTCCATAAAAATCCTAAAAAGAATGAATGAGAGTGGGAATATATACTTATGGGAATGACATCACTTTATTCCTCTCCTTATCATAAGTAGATTTGGTGTCAATTCCTGGAAATGGTCTAAGATAGGAATTCTAGTTTATATAACAGTAGTTATTGTTATGCTCGACTCGGTTTGGTCAGATCCCTATAAATAATCCACCACTCGTTTTAATTTATGAAGGGTTTAACCCTCTTCTAAAACGCGATGAGTAATGCGTTATTTTTTCTATTTTTCTTGGAATAGCATTATACAAAATTGAATATATTAAATATTACATACTTGTATTAAAGTTCAACTATAAGGTTGGTTTCCCTTGGTTACCTGAAAAGGGGTAAAATGGAGGGAGTGAGTTCTACAACTCGGTAAGCGGGTGTTGGGAGTAAGTTTTCAAAATAGTTTTAGTTTATCTAAAACATGCCAAGGTTATCATCTCCTTTAAAAAGGATATTTCCTTAATTTTAGTTTTCAAAATCTTTACACTGCTAAGGATAACAGTTTCTTTTAAAAAGGGTTTCATCTAATTCAATTTTTTTTCAAAATCTTTTTCCAATGTTTACCATTCATTTTTCCAAAAATTCTCAAATCTTGAAACGTTTTTTCCCATTTTCATATTAGATATATTTAGTTTTCTTAGCCCATCCCCTTGCCTCAGAAGGCATTTACCAAACAATACACGTTATTCATCAGGAAGAGTACACACATTTGCGATATGCAGTTACGACGAGTGCACTCACTTGTGGATCGGAGCATCTTTATCATCCACCCTGATAGAAATCTATGATTTCTACCCGAAATCTGAGTGAACATCCCAGACGTTCGACCCTCAAACCTAAAATACTTCATGTCCGTATAAGGACGGAGGCCTCATCCTGACCCCACCCCAGTCTCATGCGCAAGAAGCTCCCATAGCTTCATGAGTGACTAGTACGACAATATGCCCTTATCGCCCCCCATATCGTCCAACAGCCCTTGGGACCCATCACTACTCTCTAGAGCGTCACTGGTCTAATGGACCCGACGCTCAACCTGACCTACAACTATTTGTCTAGGCCGGTCCGTCGACCTGTCTTTGACGTACTGTCACCAGTCCATTGAGCACTGTCGATCCTCACTCGGTACCGTGGCGAGATCACACAATCAATTTCATTAAAAATTTTCATGGCTCGTACTCACTGGCCTTGGGCCCACTACATGTGTTTTTCCAAAACTAGGTATTTAGCCACATGAGTTCAAAAACGAGGCCCCTGGCTTATCTAAGCTATTTTAGCTCCCGTCAAAAATGTCTCCCAAATGTTTTAAGCATTGACACACAATAAAGGGGAGAACATTTCTGATAAAAATTCATTTTCAACTAATCACATCAACCGGATGTGATGATATCTTCGCTTACAATCGGTAGGCGGGTCTGTCCTTTCCTTAAGGAACTCATCATATCAACCGGGTATAATTATCTTTACTTACAACCAGTAAGTAGGTTTTAAGCTTTAAACTTGCTCATCACCCCAATCCAGTATGGTGTATAATTAAGCTCACTCACAATTGATAAGTAGGTTTTCCTTTTATATAGGTGAACTCATCATCCCAATTGGTATGATGTATAAAATTCTCACTCACCTGATTACCGTAACGTGTTCATTCTTAGTCGATTTTCCAAGTCTACACTAGCTTTTCCTTACTGGCGTTCCAATCTCTCATGTTCCTACACGATTTAAGCATATTTATCAATTAATATTTGGCATGACAGCCATAGTTTTCTCACGTATGAGTGACCATACTCAAAATTGTTAGTTTATTACACTTAGGTTTTTAAAGTTCATTTTTCTTAACTTTAGGTCCCTAATGCTAACTTTTTCCAAATTGAGTCCCTGTGTTTCTAATATCCCTTTTGAATCCTCAATTTGCTCAAAATTGTGTAAGCGGCTCAAGTTTTCCAAATTTTCAGTTTGGTTCCTAATTTTCCAAAAATTACGGCTTTGCCCCCAAGTTTCCCAAAATAGCATTTTGGCCCCAAATATTTTAAAAATTGACCAATTGGTCCCCCAACATCTTTCTTATTGCCAATTAGCCTTCAATTTTGATAAATTACATGGAGGTCCTTCAATTTTTCGAAATCCCCAATTTTTCCCAAAAATCTCCCCCAATTCTCCCGTTCAAACTAATTGAATTTGATTTTTTTCAAATTAGCCATTCAATCGATGTTAATTACTTTAATTGATGGTATGAATCAAATCCTACACTTTTATACAATTTAATTGAGTTTTGAACCGCAACATTTACATCCAAAATAAGCTCAAATAGAGTTTTACTGAAAAATTATTAGTAGAGAGAGAAAACTTATCGAACGAGGTGCGGCGGTAAAGATTTCGATATGAGAAGGTAAATTTCGTTCCGAGGTTTTTTCTATAATAAAAAATTACTACAATTGAAGTACAAATAAGAGTAATTTTAATTAGTGAAATTAATCAATTTCTCTTTATAACACCGATCGATAGCAGCTTAGTAGGCTTAAATTTAGTTACATTTCAACTTATAATATATTATTATCCCATATTTATCACATCATACCTTATTTTAAGTATTTATTTTCAATTATATATAAATCTAGATAGCCATTTGTTCAATATTTCAAAAATATCTAGATTTTAAAAAATGTTAAATATAAACTATTATGATAAAGAAAAGTCTCCAAACTATTTTAGCATGTAGCACTTTGTTGAAAATATAAATGTTTTTAATTCCCATACAACCCTTAATTTCATTAACTTAGTCAATTTTAACACTCACAACATAGTTATTATATCACTTAAAAGTAGTCATAATTAGTACTTTACTTGAGACGAATTTCATCTTCCATCATGGTAGAAAAACTAAAAGGTTAGACTTTTACTTCTTCTAATAGATATGAAAGTCAAGATACTTATTATACACATATTTAAAGTAGATAAGACTCATCACTAATTATTCTCGCACACATTTTTAATAAAAAATACTAATAATTTAGTGATATTAAGTTTTTGGTCTAAAACCCCACACTAAATGTCTAATATTTCATTAAGGTTACTCAAGTTCTTTTCGAGGACAAATGGGTGAATCATAAAAAAAATATATGGTATATAATTATACAAACCTTATTCATTTTAAGTTCTACAAATTCTTATTACAATATTGAGTGATATTAAGTTTTTGGTCTAAAACCCCACACTAAATATCTAATATTTTATTAAGGTTACTTAAATTCTCTTCGAGCGCAAATAGGTAAATAATGAAAAAAATATATGGTATATAATTGTACAAACCTTATTCATTTTAAATTCTACAAATTACTTGTAATGCAAAAGGAAAATAGAAGAATTCTTCTTAATAAATTAGTTGCTAAAATTGGGAATCACAATGCTAAAAGTTCCAGTTATATTCATGAGAACATAAGTAAACCTAATGAAATATTAAACACATTTTTTGCGGTTTGAGGCCAAAAACTTAATATCACTAAATCATTAGTATTTTTGAATGATTATACAATATAACTTCATATATCTAACAATTTTCCTTCAAAAGTGGTAGGCAGTCATGAACATGAACTAAAACTAGAGGCTACTCCTTGATGAGCTCCCTCCCGCGGCGGCTCAACGCCCTCCTCCGCTCCCCTACCGCCGTCAGGAACGGCTCGGGGGCCAAGCAGCTTCACGGCCAGCTCGTCAAGCACAAGGGCGTGCTTTCAGTTCACACTGCCACCATCCTCTCTCTCTACGCCTCCCTCAACCTCCTCAATGATTCTGTGCTCTTGTTTGAAGTCCTCAGACGCAGCTACCCGTCCGCCACCGCCCTCGCCTGGAAGTCCGTCATCAGATGTTGCGCCTCGGCCGGCCTCTCCGAAGTGGCGATCGGGTACTTTTCCCAGATGCTGGCCTCGGGGAAGCGCCCGGATCAGAAAGTGTTTCCTTCAGTGCTCAAGTCATGTACTTTGCTGAGGGATGAGAAGCTTTGCGAGGCAATTCATGGGTGTGTCGTCAAGGTCGGCTCGGAAGAGGATTTATATACTGGAAATGCCCTTATGAATATGTATGCTAAGTTTCATGGCATGGCTGGATTTGAAAATGACGAAATTGAGGTGTTTGATGAAATGCATGAATCAAATAGAACTTATGTTGGCAGGGGATGCTCACGGAAGGATAGTGTGAGAAAGGTGTTTGATTTGATGCCAACAAGGGATGTTGTTTCCTGGAATACGGTAATAGCAGGTAATGCCCAGAATGGGCTGTATGAGGAGGCAATGATGATGGTGAGGAAGATGGCAGAAACTAATCTCCCACCGGACTCCTACACTTTGTCCAGTATCCTTCCTATATTTGCTGAATATGTAGATGTAAACAAGGGAAAGGAGATCCATGGTTACACTATTCGGCATGGTTTTGAGTCAGACGTGTTTATAGCCAGTAGTTTGATTGACATGTATGCAAAATGTAGTCGTGTTGAGGATTCTATCCATGTTTTTAGATTGATGCCTCATCGAGATAGCATTTCATGGAACTCTACCATTGCAGCATGCGTGCAAAATGCCATGTTTGATGAAGGGCTGAAATACTTCCGATTTATGATAAAGCACAGAATGAAGCTGATGCCTGTCACTTTCTCAAGTATAATACCTGCTTGTGCTCACCTGACTGCATTACAATTGGGAAAGCAGCTTCATGGGTACATCACTCGGGCTGGCTTCATCAATAACATCTTCATTGCAAGCTCTCTGGTTGACATGTATGCAAAGTGTGGGAAGGTCGAGATGGCGCGTCACTTATTGAATGGAATGGGTCAGCATGACATGGTCTCATGGACTGCCATGATCATGGGATATGCCCTAAATGGCCATGCACTGGAGGCAATTTCCTTGTTTAAGAAGATGGAAATGGATGGAGTGAGACCCAATTATGTTTCTTTTATTGCTGTTCTGACTGCTTGTAGCCATGCAGGGCTTGTCACTGAAGCCCAGGAATATTTTGACGGTATGTCCAAGGACTATGGAATTTCCCCGGGATTAGAACATTATGCTGCAATGGCTGATCTTCTTGGTCGAGCGGGAAAGTTACAAGAAGCTTATGAGCTTATCTCGCGTATGGAATTTGAGCCTCCGGGTAGTTTGTGGTCAACTCTTTTAGCTGCTTGTAGAGTTCACAGGAATGTTGAATTGGCTGAAAATGTGATCGACAGAATTACAAGAGTTGATCCTGACAATATTGGCGCTCTTGTCATCATGTCTAACATATATTCTGCAGCTAAAAGATATGAAGATGCAGCAAGGGTTAGAATCATGATCAAGCAGAAGGGGTTTCGGAAGACACCAGCTTGTAGTTGGATTGAGGTAAAAAACAAGGTGCATGCATTTATAGCAGGAGATGAATCCCATCCCTTTTATGGTAAAATAAAAGAAGTGTTGCAGGCTCTCTTAGATCAGATGGAGAGAGAAGGATATGCTCCTGATCTCAGTGAGGTGCTTCACGATATGGGTGATGATGAGAAGAGGCAATCATTGCAAAATCACAGTGAGAGACTAGCAATTGCATTTGGAATCATCAGCACACCACCCGGGACTGCAATTAGAATCATAAAGAACATCAGGATGTGTCTAGATTGTCACAAGGCAATCAAGATTATGTCAAAGATAGTGGGCAGGGAGATCACTGTCAGGGACAATAGCCGATTCCACCATTTTAAGGATGGGGAATGCTCATGTGGAGATTACTGGTGATGGAAACTAGCATTGAGGTGAAATATTTTTCAGGATTGGCTGGAGGACCTTTTTAAAAATTCAGCACATCAATCTATTTCTTGATAGAACGTAGTTTTGGTATGCACGAGTGTTGGATGGAGAGTGCATCACTAGATTGACTAAAGAAACATGCCGTTGCCAACAGAGTCAGAACCGGGGTATCACTTTGCCAAATCATACAATGACCTGTGCACCATCAAGATCAAACCAGCAATCAAATTTTATGTATAAGACGATCCAAGGTTCATGAATCCCTCATTCTAGTCGACGTTTTTTATTTTTTCTACATCAATATGCCACTAGAATTCTTTTACATTTGATATAGATTTGATCCTTGCAGTACGTTCAATCTCTGTGGTTCTCCTTTATTGGTTTCATTGAAGTTCTTCAAGGTCCAACTTGATTGCACCCATTGGAGGGATGTGAGTTTGTGCTACTGACAGTCCCTTGCATTGCAAAGATTACTGTTATAACTGTCTACATCCTTTGCCTATCTCCGTTGCTAGAAGTCTGGAAGCTTTGTCTCCATATCTAGAGGAGAAGAATTAATCGCAAAAAGCCATAACTCCAGTATTCTATTTGAATAGCTGAGATTCTTATGGATTATGGTTCATCAGAAATAGTCAGGGTCCCAATTGACTCTCAATCTGCTTATGATTTCTTCATTGCAGCACCTTCTTTAATAACAGATGAGGTCAATTTGGTTACTAGGAGAAAGGAACATATAAAAGCCTGTCTAGGATGTATTGTGTAGTTTAGTCACTGTGTGCATGATATTCTCTTTGAAGGACACCTCTATCGGGGAGAGGGATGATCTAAATCTTTCAAGGAACCCAATAGCCTAGAGCTCTTCCCAGCATGGGATTGGTATTGATGCTTATAAAAGGGCAAAGGATGGTATTTGTAAGACATGACATGAAGAGTCACGCCCATGAACTAGGTCATTCTTGAGTTCTCAGCAAGTTACTTGGCAATCTCCTCTGGACGCTAAGGTCATTGATTGCTCTAACGATTTGCCCTCTGGGCAGATGGTCATAGCTGGATTGATTTCGTTCAAGATGGACTCTATATCCTCAGTGTAGCTCCGAAGAAACCCTCTCTGCCTGGCTCCTTGGGCGATCTACCATCTCTTGCAAGAAATCAAGATGTAAACTTTCAAGTTTCCTGGTTTATAGTCTGGGAGAACAAATCCAGGAGCTAGTCAGGGAGTGGTTGATGTGGATTCTGATAATGACGATTGCCTAAATCAGACAGAAGGAGCATCTACTGAATTCTCCTTTGAAGTTCAGACCAAACCTCCCCTCGGCCTGAACAGCAATCAGAGCACCAGGGCATGACAAATGAGCAGTTTGCAGCAGGAGGTAGAGCTCTGCTCTCGGATGAAGATCTAAAGGAGGAGGATTAGATGCAATTGTTGTCCTTTGTACTCACGAAATCCCTTAGAAATCTATCCTTTAATAGGTCTAAACCTTATAACGAGGACAGTGAGGATCCTGTGCAATCCCAGAAACGCTGTAAACGGGGAAATATTGAACTGAAAAGTACAAGAGGAAAGCCAAGAAAACAGAATTCGAGCTCTAGAATCCTATGGAAAGAAAATCTATGAGCCCGGTGGAAAAGGGAAAAAGATTATGGAAGCTGAAAATCTGCATGATGTGGAAGTACAATATAAAGGAAATGCCCAACATGATGGCTTTGGTGGTTGACCAAAAACTGCCACCACCCGTATACTAAACATTGAACAACTGAAAGATAAATTTCAGTTGACAGGCAGAAACTTGTTACGGTTGAGCAGAAGGGCAGTCCAGAATGTTGAGTACAAGGGCAGTCCAGAATATTGAGTACGATATCTCCAAACCCACAAACGGGCTAAAGCAACTTGATTTGAGTTATCCTGGTGCACAAAATCGATGTCCATTGCTTATAGCCAACATTGACAAACTGGGGAGAGAAGAAAAGATTTTTCTTGTTACGAGCTAAAACTCAATTACTTAGAGAAGGAGATAAAAATGTTAAATTTCTTCCATCATAGTGTTATTCAACTGAAGGGCGCACAACAAGATGGTGAGAATCAAAGACGACTACCAAGGTAGGTCTTCATATTTGCAAGGTTTGAAGTCTAAATCAGTGCTTTAATGTGTCATGACTAGCCTTCCAAGTGCTTCTTGAGCACACTTGCCTAAACAACTTTCCTCCTATAAAACTCTCTCAGAAAGATGAAATTGTGGTACGAGTTTTTCAGAAAATCCAAATTGCTCCGAGATTTTCTCTGATCTTGTCTCTATTTTACCACCGAGAAGTGGTTCTCTTTCTCATAGAAAACCTTCCATTTTTTAGAGTATGATTAATCATCTTTGTATATTTTTTTAATGTTTGAGAGATCTCTTTTCTTGCTGATGATTAATCTCTCCTTTTGGAGTGATCTATGGAGCATTGTGTTTGTTGTGAAGATTGTAGCCGATGATGAATCACTCCAGTGATGGCTCTCCGTAGTCCCATGAATGTATTTCCTTAACTCTCCTTTGTTCTTTTGATTCCTTACTACTTTTTTTTACAAGAATGACTACAGAAAAAGCCACTATTCTTTTCAAGTAAACGGTAAAACTTCAAGTTTTCAGACATGTCATCACTTACCTAAAATAAGTTCTCATTTGACTTTGTTGTGTCTCAAGACATATATTTATACTACATTTTCTCAATAAATTTTTAATTGATACTTTGAAATTTTCAATCATTTTATAACCAACTCTTTAACTTACTCATGTGAACTAGTTGCTTTATGTTACCATTTAATTTATTTTATACAAACCTATTCTGGGAAACAATAATATTTTATATCTATCACATCATTAAAAAAAAAAGTTCTCTAAGAAAATAATATCTAAAATTTATAGGTTTACTTGCATCATTCTATCAAGTTTTATGTTTACTTCCACCATTCATCAAGTCTAATAGCAAAAATATTATCATAAGTAGTGTTATGTTTCCAAGCATTTTCACTATTATACAACTATGTGCCATGAAACATATGTATCCCGATTTATTTTTTACGTCATTTTTTTTCATTAGCATATTCACATATAAAATGCACAAAAAAAATGATAACAAGTCTTTTGTGACTTAAATATCTCAAAATCTCTTTTGCTGCTATTCAGATTTCATAGTACTTACAAAATTATTTTATAAATTATATATAATTTCCTATAACTACTAAATCATTAACATATAACTTATAATCAAAATATGTCGCGTTTCATTTCTTTTAACAAATAAGATTTGCTCATAACTATATTTTATAAACATGTTTTAATAAAGAATAAGTCCATACAAAACTTTTTAAAGTTTATACACTTTTATGTTTTTATCTATATTTTACATATCCATATCCATGAGGTTGTTCAATAAATATATCTTTAGTTAATTTCTTGTATAAAAATGTGCTTTTTTACATCTGTAAAGCACTCCACTTCTTAAATATAGTAAAATCTAAAATTAATGTGATTGTATTACATGTGAGGGGAGTAAAAACTTATTTATAGTCTATACTATACTTTTGAAAATATTGTTTTGCCACTAATATGCCCTTATATTTGTCTTTTGAAAATGTTGTTTTGCCAATAATATGCCCTTATATTTGTCTTTTGAAAATATTGTTTTGCCACTAATATGCCCTTATATTTGTCTATCTCACTTTTTTATTTAATTTTTTATAAACTCTGTCTCATATTTTTTTCAATAGAAGCCTATAGAATAAATAATATTTGAAAGTATAAGATAGTGCAAGATATTTCCTAATTCTTATTGAATTTATGAATATTTCCTAATTCTCATTTAATTTCTAATATGCTGATTGTAAACATTATCATTATGTTACCATTCTTAACTTTTTCATTTAAACTCTGTACCAATTCATTTTACCAATTACTTTGTTTCTTGATCATTATTTTCTCCTAGTTCAAAAACTACTCTTTCCACCCAATCTAAAATTTTTTATCCTTTTTTTGTATGTATTTGTCAATTCCATGTTCTCATAAAAAATTACATCTTAACTAATTATTATTTTTTATTCTAGATCATACAATTTAAAAGTTTTTAATTTTTCACCAATACACTAGGGTGTCAAATAGATAAAAGGATCCAGCCAAAAAGAGGTGTATAGGAAATTTAGCAAAAATGCCTCTAATTTTTATGAACAGTTGAACAAATTAAAATTTTGAAATTGTTCAGCCCACTCTACTTGGGCTCAGCAAAATAATTGGACTAAGCTTCAGTAGAATTAATAGAAAAATTGAATAAATTAATCAAATTTCCTGATTTTTAGAAGGAAAAATTTAAATTAAAAAATGGTCGTTTTTTAATATAAAATAATAGAGAATCCAATGAATAATTTTTAGAAATTTAGTTTGAGCTAATAACTGACCTAATTAAAGATGAACCGATCAAGTAAAAGTCGAAATTAGTTGAATCGAACGAAAAATTTGTCGAAAATTGGTATACCATAGTTCGAATCGGTTAATGTGTCACATTGGGCAAACACACTTGCAGGGCATGCAACACATAGACACGCACATGTGTGTCGTTTTTTTCACCAACCACAATCCGAATTTAGATAAAATCTAGAAATAACTTGAGTGTTAGGAAAAATCAACCTATTTTTTCTAATAAGAAAATTAAATGCAAAAGAGGATCTATGAAGTCCAGTCCCATCTGCACATCACCAACCTTTCTATATAAGGGTCACCTCCCCTTGTTATCGGATCATCGAATTATCCTTTGAAAGTCAAATACCTCCATTTTTCGGTAACCTTCCAACGGTAGATTCTCATTTTCACTTGCAACTATCAAACTTAGTGCTATAGGTGTCCTTAGAACCAAATAAGAGTCACCTTGCTTTTTGAATCCCACCCCTCTTAGCCACCAATGCTTCCTCTTCCGACCATAATCTAATAAAACAGTAACCATACTTTATCGGTCAGAAAATAGAGAAAAAGCTTTTGAAACCTCTCCCAACATCTCAGATGATTAACGACGACCCTAAAAAACGACCCAGTCTTTTTTTTGGGAATCCTATCAGTCTACTCTTGTCAACCACAGTGATTATTCGGGCTATAAGTAATCCTAATAACCATGAAAAATCTAAGAACCTACTTTAACCCTTCACTGTTAACACCTCTCTAAAAATCAGACATTTTAGCCAACTCCGACCACCACAAACTGAGATCTATATGTCTAAAACTCGTGGGAAAGTTAACTACACGACCTTATTGCACTCAATCCTCGTTGTTACCTCTTTGGTGAGTTTTCGGCCAAATCCCAATTTAGTGTTTAAATTACAGCAAGCTTCTCATCAAGTGTGGGGACTTGGGGAAGATTATGAGGGATTTATATGTGATTTTTGGAAAAGTAATTAACTCATTTTAAAGAGATAAAAGTAGAGGGATTGAAATACAATTTTTAGAAAGTTTAGGGATTTATTTGTAATTTTTTGTAAAAATGGAGGCTTAAATGAGGTTCATTATAAGTGTAAAAATCTAGAGAAAAGATAAAAATGTTTAGAGAGTTTAATGATAACTTAGATCGTATTAATGACCTAAGTGTAACTCTTTTAAAAGTTAAAGGACAAAATTGTAATTTTTAAGAGTTAGGGGACTAAAATGAAAAATATGAGAAGTTAAAGAGAAGTTAAGAAAAGTTTGAGAACCTAGGAAAAAATAGTTATACCAAAATCAAAGTCCAAAAGAAGTAAAACGAAAGTAAAAGTACTAAAATGTAATTTTGGAATAATTAGGGACTAATATTGAATAAATTAAAAATATGAGGATCTTAGTAAAAAAAGGTGGAAAATAACTTAGGAACATAGGTGGAAAAGACCTAGATTATAAGGAAAAATATTGAAAAATTTAGACTACCAAAAAAAAAAAAACAGGTTCCAAACACAAACTTTGAGTAAACTCGACACCAAAGTGGCAAAATTGTAAATTTGGGATATTACGTACCGTACCCAAAGGTATAATTGAGAATCCAACCTAATCCTATATTACTCATTTATGTGATTGCAACTTATTCTACTACACTTAGACACAGGGGAGATATTAATCAAATTCTCTAGGATCTAACCAAAATGAACACGTGTCTGACTACTCGGGTGAGTGGATTTAGAGAAACGGGTACCATTGGACTGATCATGATTCCTATTTAGCACTTCTTCCATTTAAATCTGAACATCGCTAGAGAATCATGTAGGAAACTTAGATATTACAAGAGATATAAAAATCATGATGTAAGAAGGTATTATGTGCCAATAAGGGGTCAGACCCATTTTTACTTAAAAGTCATAAAATCACCCTCAATAACTATTTACGAATCGGGTATTATTCTTCCGGTCTCGGACGAGGGGAAGTAGAGAAAGGTTTTATGCTCTCATTGGAGAGACTTGGAAGGAGAGAAGAATCAAAGAGACCATGAAAGATAAGGGGAGAAGAATCAGACCACGTCAGGTGCTCTGATACTATGTAAGAAGGTATTGTGGACCGATAAGAGATCAAACCTATGTCTACTTAAAAATCATGACTTGTAAGTAGTGGAACAATTCTAACCTTATAAACCTACAACATTTTTCTATTTTATCCAATATAATATCTTATTTTAAAAAATAACTTATATTTCTAAATTGTGAAATGAGAATGAACCACACAAATAAGAATAGTGAAAGCATACGGGAAATTGGTTAACACGACAAATTCTGGAAAATTTGACAAAGAAATATCTATTTGCCTTGATGTATAATTTTTATTTTGAAAGCGTGATAGTGGAGTTGGTTAGATAGCATATTACACACCCAATTTATTTTAATACTATTTTATTTGCTTTCATTCATTGTGCGAGCCGATGAGTAAAAAGGTGGTGTTGACGTATAGGGAAAAATGAAAGTGATGATACAAAGGTAGAGTCAGCTTCCTAAAATTCTTAAGACCAATGAAGATTTCTGGTTGTGGTCTAATAAGCATCGTTTGCGATAACAGTGTAGGTTGAGTGGATCGAATGTTGCAAGATATCGAATGGTACATTATCGACATTTGAGTGATGAGACAGCCATCTCAAAATGTTACATGGTAGTGTCCTTGATGCACATACCACTCATAGTCCAATATTCACATGTGGGAAGACTCCGAGATTTTTATTTATGCACTCAAGTGATAAAGTTGTAAAAGGGAGTGCCCATAACACACATACCCCTCGAGCTAGACTTCAGTATTTTTATACACTCAATTGATAAGGTTGAAAAAATAGAGATAAACTCCCAAGTTTTCATGAAAAAAGATGTGAAAAAGGTAAACAAAAAGGTAAACTAAACAAAGAAAATTCAACAATTAAGAAGAATAAATAGGGAATGGACAGTAAGTCATGTCGTATTTCGATGTTGGTAAATTTATTCAAGTTGTAATGTTAGCCAGTGGTGTATCAATGAAAAAATATGAGTATAAGGGCGGTCAGTTAGAAAATTAAAACTCATGAATCAATGTTTATTTTGAATGGTATATGAGGGTATGAAGTCTCTAAGCAATTAGTGTAGTAGGGTCTGCCAATAAAGCACCAAACCTCAAGAAAATAATACATATGTGGTTGAGTAGTGGAGATGGTTAAGAGAGTATTGTATTTCGAAAAAATCTATTTAGGTTGTGTTTTTATATGATATTGAGGGATGTTTGGTATATATTTATAATTGTTAGTTTAATGAAGTTTCAAGTGTATTGCGAACGTCGAGGACTGGGAATGCAATGTATGATAGTACTTGTATAGATGGTGGGTACATCATTGAATGTCGGAAAATGTCAAGGCATATACATACTAGTGCATGAATGACTAAGAATACAAGTCCGCAAATGTTCGATATAATAATCTCGATATCATTATTAGTGCATAGAATAGTATACTATCGAGTGAATGTAGTGAATGTAGGCAAGCGACTCATATACACTTTTTTAATCACATTATATATGCAGAGAGCATGATGATATGTAATTGTGATATATAAATTTATATGATTGATTTGATAAATGATAAGTTGTGTCTCTAATAAGATATGATAATATACACCTATGAAAAACTATAAGTTAGAGATGGTAAATTTTAAAAGTAATTTAATATAAATATTTATAAATAAAATATTAATGTATAGATATTTTAATAAATTATAGGGTAATAAATGATACAGTGGTCCACAGTTATTACATGTATTTAAGGAGTTGTGAATTTACCCTAAAAAATTATAAGTGAAAATATGAGGTTATAAAAGTACAAGTATGGGATCTGGCCTTCATTAATAACACGACTAAAGTACAGATCTCCATTTCCATATACGTGAATGAAAATTTAATATTATACTTATTAGTTGAATTACTCTGTATAAGTTTTGGATACACTATTCTTATTAAGAAAAGTTTTTAATTTTTATGAAATATTATAGATATTTTATTATGAGATTTAATAACGAATTATTATGAGAGTTTGACCCTAAAAATGGAGTTACGCATAATAAAATTAGTGATAATATAGCCCACGTTTTTAAAATATAATATTTTGAAAATAAAAAATTTTAAAATAAATAGAGAAAATAATAATATAACTTGTAACATTTTTGTTTATAAAAATAAAAATAAAAACATGGGTAAGAGAGTAACCATTCAAGAGGATTGATATGAGAAAAATTTTTATTTGTAAAGGGACCTTTAGGAGTAAACCAGTAATCACTCAACCTCTAATGGGGCAATAAAATTACGAGAAACTTGTGAGAAATTGGTGTGTTATTATGCGAAAGTGGTTGGGATATAATTTGGAAAGTTTAAAAAGAAAAAAAATTATTTTAGAGAACTCATCCTAGACAATATCAAATAGAGAAAATTATTACATATATTAGGACTATTGGTAAACTTGTTCAAGGAATTTTGATCACTCATCCTTTTGCAAGAATTATGGAGTGACTGTTATTCCCAATAATAATGGGGGACAAGAACCAAGAATTCTAATACTGTGTCAAATAGGATAATGGCAAGCCTTTCCTATGAAATCTACAAAATTTATGCTGCTTGTGACTAACTCACAATAATGGAGTTTAGAAAGTGTATATATATGATGTATAAATATTTTATATTAATAATAAATATTTTATTTAATTATTTATTTTCTTAGACATATTTTTAAAATATTTTTATTGTATTATGAGTATTACATTCTTACTGTACTATGATAGGACTCACTTGTAAGGAGGATGTAAAGTTATTTATAGGTCAAATTCATGACTTAAGTGAAGTGTGGTACTTTGTACCCCATATATTAATTTAGATTTATTTAATGAGCATAATCTCCATTAAAGACATGTTTATTACAGGAAATAAATTGTTATTTATTTGTAATTTTTTTTACTTTTACCTCTTTATATACTTTGGAATGACACTATTTTTTGCTCAATATCCAAGTAGCTTCTAAATTTTTTTAAATTAGAGATAATTCTCTATAGTTCTAGCCAAATGATTATAATAGCACTTGAAACAAGGAATACTTTGTTCTATCAAATTATTTTGAGTGTGGAAGATAAGAAATTTGTAGTACCTTGATATGCTTTTGATAGCAACTTTATTGAGATCCAACAAACCAAAGTCTTATTCTAATACCAACTGGAAAAATGCAATCTTATTTCTCACATTGTTGGCCCCTTTCACAGTAAAATATCCTTGTTACTTTCACACTCTCACCACTCTCACCATTTATTTCTCTCCTTTGCTCTGCAGGAAAACTCAAGCTATTGGGGACGTTTTGTCACTCTCCCAAGCCAAGAACACCAAAGAAACTCTCAAAGACATTCACTCACTAAGTCATATTTATTTGCATTTTCCATATCTTTGATAGCATGAGCATGCATTGCCGTATGTTTTATAGACTCAATCTCAAGTGAAATTCAAAAAACTGTGAAACCTATTTTTAACTTATATTACAATTTTGACTAACAACTACTTATTTCTACACATGCAACCACAGCTGAGCTGGAGGCCACATCCAGCCTCCACCGCCTGCAGCCAGCTTTAGCCCAACCTCTGAATTCTCCTCTCCTCCCTAACCTGTAATCCCCAAATCTCCACTGGTCGGCGGAGATCCAACAATCTGACCGACCTAATCCCCTACAATTCTGACGACCGACAAGAAGAAAGCCACTCGGCTACCAATCCCTCTCCCGACAGACAGACAGACAGACGTGGTGTGGTTCATTCTCACCGAGAAAAGACGGTCACCATTCCTCCACACGTGGATCAACGTCACTGGTGAAATGTTCATCTCACGTAGGATGGCCTGGACACCTGCCAGTGATGGCTCCACCGGTGCTGCGATGAGATGCGCGGTTGAGGGTAGTTTCACGAACGGTTTCTCCATCATTTTTCTCTAAAACCGGTTCAAAATAGCTTAGGGAACTGGAGCTTCATGCTCGGAGTCTTGGATTAGTTTAGAGACCATAGATTACTTGACATTTTTGGGGCAAAGTTATTCCACCTCTTCTAAAAAAAATGGTTCGTCCATTATCTCTCAATGGAAACTCGACAGTTATGCCAAATGGAGTTTATTATTTTCCAAAATTGAAGTTTGTGTCAAATTATTTAAAAGGCATATAGTTCTTTCTTTTGGTCATACGCACTAAATTATTTTTCTTTGGGCAAAAACAAATTATTACTTCACTCGTCAACCACAAAAATTCCTATATATAGGAAATAATACATTTGAAAGTTCTTTTGAATTAAAAAAAATGTAAACAAACGTTTTTGTAAACATCTCTCTCCTATTTTCCGCCTAGCCAAATATTACAAAATATGCAGCAAAGAATGACAATAGAAGATAGTAAATAATTAATAGAATTTTCTTTTGGAAATTCATACCTCAGCTTTTTGGTAATGCACCTCAACCTCTTTCCACAATTTGGTGAGTGAACGATTTTCAATTATGAAAAAAAATGGTATATGCCGACAAAGAACATTATTGTCATGAGCTTGGCTAAACTTGAATGAGATCATATTTGGCATCTTAGAGACAATTTTCTCATGATTTATATACTCACATTAATTTCTTACATTTCAAATCTCCCATGTTAACCACAGTAATTACTCTAAAATGCAAAATTTAATTTGAATATAGACCAAATCCTATGAAATATTTGTAAACTATAAACGGTTTGAATGCTTTTGCACGAGACCAAGTTTGGAAATGAGAGAGAAAACCCACCACCAATAATAATAATCCTGTGTCTGTCTGTCCGTCTGTTTCTGAATTCTGAGCTGATTCTCTTGTGTTACTTCTATCTGTTTTATTCTGCATGGCTAGATTTGGTCTTGGTCGGAATGATAATATGCACGAGATCAACCGAAGATCACATCCAAGCCTCGAGAAGCGGAGTACTTTTGCATATCGTCAATATCATATAGGGTTAGCCAACGACCTGCCCTTCATCTACCACAGTCACTCGCCCATACTCGATGATTTGATGTTATCAAGGACAGGAAGTGGATTGGGCGTTCCAACTCATATCCGGAGTGATTCGGATTTAAACCCTAACCTACCAATGTCATTTTCTCCACCTTCACTGACAATCAGAGCTTCTGATTATGGCGGCCCATTCCCGCATGTGGCAAGAAGCCTAGGGAGAAATTCCGCAGCCAATTGGCACCAAGTGCTTGCTCCCCCTACAAACCCACCACAGGGCATGCTTCAGTCAATCAGCAATCGACGTGGAGTGAGGCCGCAAGTCACTGCAGCGGTCAGCCATCAGTTGGATGCAGGGGTTGATACCTCCTGCGATTTTACCAGGCCGTTTATTCGGCTGCTGGAGCACCCTATCCCGGCAATAATAAGGCCTCACAACAGAATGAGTTATGGGATGGACTTAACCTTGAAATTATGAGGCTTAAAGAAGTATATCATTTATTTTTTGTTGGATAAGTACCGTCATAAGCTTAATATTAGCTGCTTTTGAGATGAGATATATAGGGTTTCTCATGTGTTTTATTTCCTAGTGAATGTTTATTTCAAGTCCCATTGTATATATAGTAAAATAATTTTGTTGAATGCAATGACCATAATATTGTTTATATAGATCACAGTATTCTTGCTCATCAACTTCAGTTCCCTAAAATTCCAAGAAACAACCTATTATTCGTCCAAGTATAAATATGTTTGTCAGTTCAGGCTCACCACTTCTTATCGGGTGATACTTAATTGACATAATAAGATATTTAAGGTTTATCCCAAATACACCTCTTAAAAAATCGAATTGGAAGTAGCACAAATAAAAAATTATCCTGTAGTACAATCCAACGGGTTAGTTGGAAAGCAAATTATATGAATAATATAATATTTAATTATATAAGAAGTTTTTAAGAATATTGTATATTATTAATTTCCATGTAATTGAGGGTAAAATCGTAATTTACATGACTATGGGCTCGCCTCATTTATTATACCGATGATAAGACTAGACTCATATTTAAAAAATATATATTTAAAACTTATCAAATATAATTTTTATATTTTGCAAGAACGTTTATAAGATATACTCAATTTTTTATAAATTGTGAGTAATAATATATTATCAGTCAAATTTTTCCTAATACCAAAAATTATATTGTAATTATCTTAGATATAGTATTCTTGAGTTTTCATTTTTCTTCGTAAGGAGTATGCCCTACAACATATCACATGCTCTGTGAATATTTTGGGTTGGCTCATATTTTGAATTGGCTCATATGACATTTATTCTGCTATAATGTAATTTTCCAACATACGGTTTTACCTCTAGGCCTATTTTTTCAAAAATAAAAGAAAATTCAAATTTATAATTAAGAAAAATCCAAAATTACCATAACTCCCTAAGGCAGTTAAGGTCCGCCTCAGTTACCTTGGTCCAATTTATTAGAGTTACTAGTCAAATACATTTTTAACCCAAATTTAATTATCGTATTTATTAACACCTACAAATTAATCACTTTATATTCACTCCAAACTTAAGCAAAAAAAACCTACACTCCAAACTATTGAACAAAATCTATTTTACAGCTAAATCATAAAATTAGAATACAAATATTTTAGTAACATAACTAATAATTAATGAATTTAATATGTTATAAGATAACTTGTCTAATAAATTGTGTTAGGTGAGCACAATAATTAATAATTTGTCTATTATTTATATTATTATTATTATATTCACACAAAAAAGGGAGAATCATGAAAAAAAAAACTAATAATCCAATAATTTGGATTCATCAATTATACATAAAAATAATATGACATATATTATATATTATTTTTCTTCTTATAATTATGAAATATGTATATATAATTATTGTTATATAATTAATATTAATTCATTTTTATTATATTAATAACTCAATTATATCATGTTATATGTATCCTTTACTTCACCTACCCTCCAAATCTCCCTCTTCAGTAGTGAAAAATGATGGTCGTTGCATATCATTGAAAAAACCCGACTTCAAATCCAAATACACATGCATCCATCATAAGAGAATGATGCAACCAGTTCATGAAAATTTAGGACACCTACAATTTATATTCATGTTGTAAAGTGCAAAGTGGATGAGTAGAGTTGTAAACCAGGCTAAGATACCTACAATTTAGTTTGAACAAGCAAGTCAACAATGAACTCAGAACTTTCATAAATGTCATTCAGACCAAAGGGCTAAGTAAATTATGAAGAGGCCGCCTCTTTCTTCAATTTGGCAAGCTCCTGCCTGATAATTCCACCTCGCTGCATATTAATATACATAAACCATTAAGTGGGTTAATTATCAACATTGAGCACCATATTCTTGGTGATATTGTGAATATATTAATACAACAAAGTTGCTATATAATTTTTATAGCATACTAGTATAAGGTGGGGAAAGATAGTTAAACCTTGATTTTGGCTAACATGAGTTTGAAACGATCAAAATCATTGAGAGATGCCCTTTTTTTCTGAACAATAAGTTTCCTACCCCATGAACTTTTCTCCCATTTAACCTGCACATCTGCCAATTAAACAAATAGAGTAATATGTAAAGGGAGTGAAATGCACATCCAATGACCAGGATTATCATAAACTTTAGTATGGATATTACCAGCTTCTTGCATAGCCTTAATGAGTGTCTTCTTTTTGGGGACCCTCTTAATGTCAATTTTGATGTCAGTGAGTGAGAGCCTCTTAAAGTTCATTTGAGTTCTCACCATATCTGGGGCGTCAACCAAAGCCTAAAAACAGAAAAAAAAAACATAATAGATTAATAGTATAAAGACAGATGATAGTGACAATATTCATTTGATTTTTCAGAATAGCTGGTTGTAGCCAAGCAAAAAATCACAACTTCTAAATTTTTTTTTAAAAAAATTTAACAAATAAATTTATCTATATATCAAAAATTATTTAACAATCTATATAAAATTATCACCTCTGAACATTTCTCATTTAATTATAACAGAATAGAAAGGAAACTTTCATTGAAAATGGAAGTTTGCTCCAGTTTTATTCTCTTGTTAATGAAACTATACAAAAACTTAAATTGTACATACAAGTGCATGTTAAGAGATTAACATATAAATTACAAGTAAAACCGGACAATCTTTCACCCATCAAGAAAGAAAAGATATTGCTTAACGGTTCCAAGAACCAATACATTCTCAACAAGTGTAAGAGGATACTCAACTCTTAACTTTAAGAATTATTCACAATCTTAATTGTCAAAAAATCGGAATGAAGACATGGCCTTTGTCAATCATCCAAAATATACTATTTTATAAGCATATGGAGCTTTCTTCAAGATAGATATACTAACACACAACCAAGGAACATATACTAGAGAAATTTCATCATAAGGTATGATATGAGTAGCATTGACCATAGAAATGACACTTCTTTAACAATGTTGTACAAATAATTACTACAGCTAATCAAAGTTCTGAAATACTCTAGCCAGTAGAGAAGCTACTAAGCCAATATGATTACTAGAGACTTCCTCTTTAAAAGAAGTAACTAAAACACATTGATTTTCAAGAGCGAATCTACCTTCTAACGTATAAAATTGCAATTTTACGAATCAATATTAACACTAGAGGAAAAAAAGAATATCAACAGAAATTTAAGTATGAAAGAAGATACACACTCTATTCTGGTCGATGACGTCCACGATTACGACAAGCCTTCCATAGTCCTTCCCGTAGTTGACAAGCGCTACCCTCCCGATCTCGACGTATCGTTTGAAAGGCTGCAGAAATAAAATAGTCAACAAAATCAAATCACAAAATTAAATGAGGAGAAAAAAATACACTGCAACACAGCCATCATGAGCCATTGGTGCCGATAGAAGAGAGAATCACCATTATCGCAGATGTGTAGAGTGCTAGAGAGACGACGGCGAGTACCAAGCTAATGGCAAGGAGTCTAGGGTTTAATGATTATTTATAGGTTGTTTTGAACCGTCCGATCTTCCAAGCCCTTTCAATCAATGATAATGGCAGTAAAGATAGACACCGAAATATTTCAATTGAACTCCAAAATATTTCAGCTATCTAAAATGAGCCCCAAATACTTTAATTTATCTCATCACCTTGTTAATTATTAATTGAGTAAAGATAACACAAGTGTATAACTAATACTAATTTAATCGAAATACTTTAATTTTTTGTAATAATTAATTCATTTTCTACAATTGTAGATGAAGAGATATCAAATGGTTTCCCCTACAATATATATTTATATATTAACATCATACTATTTTCCGATCAACACGCTATTATCATAATATATCAAATATTTGAAATAAATTATTAAAATTTAAAATCTGAATATTAGTGAAAGGCAAATTCGAAGGTTAAATGAATCAATCAAAATATTAGTAAAAACGAAATTGAAGAACAACATTTTAAAAAATGAATAATAAAAAGTCGGACTAAGTGGCACTGGCACCGACACCCACTCCCTCGCCCTCCGGTTGAGTGCACACAAATGTCCATAAGCCATTTGCAAAACTACTAACTTCAAAAACATGGCTCGGTTAAATTCAGTCATGCAAATGATTATAAAGATTTGCTCATAATGCATGATATAGTTCCTTCTCGAGATCCATCTCATGGTGTACAGGGTTTGTACAAAGAAGAAACGAGATATATACCCCAAAACGAGATTTACAAAACACAACTCCCATAAGTTGCATTTACCATGTTCAGTTTACGAGACCACGAAGACTCTAAGCTCTCCTCTGTCTCCTCGGGTTATACGCAAATCCCCGTCCAGATAGGTGATTTCAAATTCTCCGCTTCCGGTGTTTGAAGGAGGCCTTAGTGAATCCGGTAGGCGAGGGATCTCCAATGGTGGCAATTGTGCTAAGTTCCCAGTGGTCTTCACAGTGGTCTTCTCAAAGTTTATCTTGACCTTCGATGATCCTAGAAATAATGGAACTCATGCATGTTATGCAGACGAAACAAATCTTTGCCCAAATTAATTTCAGCTGGCAAAATCCTGCACAAGTTGCCTAATGGGAAAGAAAGTGAGGCCATTGATAAAGAAAATGAGGTACAGAAATTCACTAAGGAACTGACCTACAAGTTCAAATTTGTGAGCAAGCGTAGCGGTCACTTGAGCAGGAGGCAGGGGCCAAGGGGCACCCAATTCAAGCTCCACTATGTTGTCAAAGTCTTTACTGAAGACATCAATCCGCTGGAAGACCTAATCAAAGAGGGTAGGCAAAATCGAATATAATCCAAAATGCTTTTGGGAGGGAAAATGCATAGATGCAGCTCAATCAAGAGTATTGACAGCAGCATATATTTACCTGCCCAAGAGTTATAGGAAGTAATCTCCCAGTGGGAGGCCCTGGCCGGCTTCCACCCAAAGTTCGGGAGGAGAAAGCGCTGCTATATATTAATTTCCATCTTCCTTGTAGCTTATCAATATCGAGTGAGAGATCTACTTGTCCTCCTGCTGCCTCAACCTCCTTTGCTGCAGCATCTGCCTTCTGCAGATCTTCTTCGCTTGCTGCTAAGCCTTTATTCAGTCCCGAAACCACACTCTGAAATCAGTATATTCAAGTGAATTACTTGAGAATATCTTATCACCCACATGATTGAATTAAGAATGTGCTATTAAGTCCATGAGTTGCATTAAAATAAAAGTAAATGGGAAAGGCATGTAAGCCATCTTAATTGGAGAAATGTTGTAGATGGCTCTCCGCAGCTGCCCTTCTGCATCAAATAACAATGACTGACATTGATGTGAAATATAAAATAGGTGAGAAGTGTGCAAGTCTGAGTAGTTACATATTAAGGCCAAAATTATGTATAACAAATACATATGTAAATGGGGAGAGAGACAGCAAGGACTCCTACATGATATTGTTCTCTTCTATTTAAGTTACAGGTTCAAAATAAAGTTGTCCTACACATTTGGGGGATGAAATTATATTGACGTCAAAACAACATAAATATAGTTCAAGTCAACCAAACAATGCACATCAAAAGAGTACATCCTCAAATCTCCATGATTTTAACTAGAGAAATGGTGGCAAACTTTTCTCCTTCAGGAGCAATATTTGGAAAGGCAGCAACTCTAAGCATCTCTGTGAAGTTTTAGTCATCTTTGTGAGCTAAGCATTTTGTATCTTCCTTATTTCATCCCTCGTCAGACTTAATTCCATATTTCTAAATCCCCAATCAATCATAGACAAGGCAGAATTCCATACATCATAATGTATGGCTTGCAAAGACAAGCAATAAGTTAGTCAGAAACATAAGAAAGAAGCTGATCCCCCCCAAAACTCAGGAAGTTAGCTGCCCTTCCTCAAGAGAAAGAGAATGGCAGTTCATGTTTTGAGATGGACCATCCATCATGGCAGGCTCCAATCAAGCACAAAGTTACAATGGATTCCAAGATTAAGATATGATACAAGATTTTGAAGGAAGTAAGGTGGTGGCCAAATATATGAGATTGCACTATGAATTCAACAAAACCATATGATATTAGCTTTGTTTGCTTCATATATTTGGCATGAGCAACTTCTGCAGAGAATGGCATTTCCTCTTTGACTGGTTGCAAAATGATTGTTTCCACGTACAACATCCCTTCCCCCTTCTCGGTTGCTGCTCCTATCATTCAATTGCAGATACACTCATACATTTAACCTACATAAGTTTTATGATTTTCACCCAGTAATTTTATCCTGATTTTTCTCCAGTAAAACAGCCATGTTCACCTATCCAAACTGCATAATTGTATTTTGTTGTAGACTAAAAGGAAGAGTCCTACCCATGATTCTAGTCTATTAGGCGATAGAGCTCATCTAGCTAAAATATCCACATTAGTTGTTTAGCAACTAATACTAAGTTGGTTTCACATAACTTGTGGTTGAGCTGACACCCTTAGAGGCCCACGTCTTCTTCAGCAGGCGCCTATTTTTTTGGCTGAAGTCATCAGTCCAAATCACGGCCTTAAGAAAGTGGTTCCAACTTTTGCACTGCATGTTATAGACTAAATGCCAGAGCTCCAAATAAAAGAAAAATATTAGCTGAGAAAGTTCATCTAGTCCATATACCCACTCCAGGTGTTACATCAATATAGGATTAGTTAATAACAGCCACCTAGAACCATTTCAAGAGAACTAGATGCCGTGTTCCTATCTAGGAATGGAATATAAATGAAATGGCGTCTTTAGCTAAGTATCTTATCAGCACCAAGCAATAAAGAAACGGGGAAAAAACATAAATTAAATTGCCTGAAGAAATTAATTGAGCGCTGTAATCAGATGTCAGAAATCAGAAATTTCCAGGACATGTATTCTACTCACCAATAGTTTTAATTTCAGAATAGGAAGAAGCTCCAATTTCAAGCCATCGCCCGGACTAGAGTCATCAGAATCGAGAACAGGTACTTCATCGAGTGTTGACTTTGCAATCGGACTCCTCCTACAACTTCGCTGCCCAACCACAGAGATGCAACGCCTTTCGTGGCCATAAATGCTTAGAGTGGCTGGAAGAAGAGACCGAGTGGAGTTGGAGGAGGAAGGAGAAAGGACAACTGGGCTTCGGTATACAGAAGCTGTAAGAGAAGCCATTGCCATTGAGGTAGAAGCAGCAGGGGTATCTGAATACTTGAGAAATTTGTTTTGAGAGGGGAACGTGTGGAGGGCTAGATTTTGATGGCTGTTAAAGCATATGAAGCTTCCATGGTTTTTGTGGACATTAACCAGTTGGAGCAAGTTGGAATGCTACAAATTATTGAGTAAAAAAAAGGAATGCTACAAATTAGTTTTAAACTTTTGTTTTTATATTTTATTTAGTACGAAATTCAATTTTTTAACAAAAATTAAAAGTGTTACAAACTTTTTTTTTCTTATTATTTAAAATAATCATATTAATTAATTAGAGTAGAAAACTATGAGCATGACACCGAGAAGAATTTTAATATAATATTAATTTGATAGATTTATTTATTCTCCTTATTCTTAATACTTTTCAAATGTTTTTTATTTTTTTTGGATTGATTGTAAGATATAGGAAAATTTATTTATCCTCCTTATTCTTGTCTTATCATTTAAATTCCTTTTTTATTTCATTAAAAAATAAAAAATCTTGAACAACAAATTAAAATTCGATCCAATAATAGAGATTTTTAGCTAAAGTATACATTTATGGGAGAAAAGATACTCTTTAGCTATATTTTCTATATAATTCAAGTGTTGGATACTATTATTGTGCAAAAAAAAAAGGTAAGCCTATCATTGTGTAACTGTGGTAGTAAACTGACCGGGGATCCTTGTAGAGAAGTTCAAATTCGATAAGAACCGAAATCATTATCGCGAGAATGATAAGACCGTATACGAGTAAACTTATTAACAAGATTTGAACTTGCGATTTAACCCTCCTAACAAAATTATTTGTTTATATTATAATATTTGTATTTTGAATAAATAATAAAATTAATATTACCTAACTTGTTAGAGTAGATTTAATGACTAGTTCCAAAAGTATATTGTGGGTCCTAGTGTAATGTTTTTCCCGTAGATATTTTCCAAAGTAACATCTTGTAAACTCATCATTAAGCACAGAGTTCAAAAATATTGCTAACCGGAAATATTATATAAGATCCATTTTTCTATTTTGCCAATTTGGCAATATGTATGTGTATATATATATATATGATTTGGCCATAATTTGAGAATTATTTAAAAATTTATGAGCAAAAAATATTAGAGAATTTAGATATTATTTTGCCAAAATGAGAAATATGAGTATTTAGTTACAAAAATATACATTTGAAATGATGAGTGTGAAAATTATATCCTTCTTCCAGCTGAAATAAAGTTAGAAAAAAATTAAGGATAAAATTACAATTTTAAAAATAAAAATTTAGGAAAATGAGAAGATGAAGACATACCCTTATGATAATGGAAGACCACAATAAAACCATGATTTGGAAGCACTCGTTGGAGGAAACCAATACGCCTTATATAGAGTAGTACTAAGAGGGAGATAATTTCCAAGTTCCCCACTTAAAGGAAGCATACTATGTCTGGATCCAAGAAATAATCGATAGATGAAAATCTCCTGCATTATTCTTCCAACTAAATAAGCTACATTCAGTTCACAGACTGCAGCCCTTCTCGAGAAAGCTTAAGAAAATTGAGAACATTGACTGCTACATTGTCCCTTCTCGCATATCATATGGTCCTCACTTAAAATGGCCCCTTCGCTTGGAGACGGTAAAATCACGTATCACAACAAAAATGGAATGGGTCAAGATAGTCACAAAGCATAGATTAACAACTGAACATTCCAGCAAGCATACAACATTAATTCTTGCTACAAAGGGTAATTTTTTAGGATTATATATGAGCAGCTTGGGAACTCTATCCTTCGAACAGAGTTGTGTGATCCACTTCAAGGGCCCATATAAAACAGAAACGCAGGAAAACAGACACCACGATACAACACAAAGGGCAGCTGGTTAAAACTTTGTTGGAGCTAAACTCGGGACGTTCTTACTTCATGATGCATGAATGAATTCTCACTTTGACAAAAAAACAGCCGCTCTGTCAGTTAATATCCTTTCTCACCTGCATAAACAAAATACTGCAAATGTGGGGGTGAAGGGAGGGTGGGTTGTTGAGGCATTATGATTAAAAACCTCCGAATAGGTGGTAAATATAACCAACAAAGAAACAGTAGAAGACCGGGTGATGATGTAGCTCAATCACTGAGACTAAAAGGATAACAATCTGATAAGTAAAGCACAAATATGCTTAAACACTTAAATGTAGAAACTACAATCCACAAAAACACTATGTAGTAAACGAAATCTAGGAAGCATCAAGATGTACCACTTATTTTTCACTACCAAAAAGCAGATCACCACAGACAATTTAAAATTCCTTTGAAGAAAATTTGACCCGTCCAATGTGCCTTCACTTCCAACTTGAGCAGCCTCTTCCACTATCAGAGCAATGTAAAACTGTGAACGAAATGCTTGGCCCATTATCACCTAAATTGATTACCATATTAATGTTGCTGGGCTTGCTGGGGCTGAGCTCCGCCATATCCACTGCTGTATCCACTTTGAAGTCCGTTCCCTTGTGGCTGGTCAGACCTCCACCCTGAATTTCCATAGCCAGCATTTCCTTGGCCGTCACCATATCCACCATACACACCATTTCCCTGCATATCTCCCACGCTAGACCCACCCGTTCTAACAGTGCCACTTCCAGAACGAGTATCATACCCGCCTTGGTTCCCATATGAGCCATCTCCTGCACCATAACCCCCACCAAATCCATAACCTTGATTGCCATATCCAACCATCCCACTAGGAGAATGGCCCGTAGGAGCTGAGCCAGGACCTCCAATACTACCATTACTGCCTGTAGAACTACCCCAAGAAGTGACACCACCATAACCCATTGCACCATACCCAGCCGCTGCCTGAGATCCCCATGAACCTCGAGGCCCACCCTGGGGACCACCTGCATATCCAGAACTTGTCATATTTGGATTACCATAAGCTGCAGCTGCAGGCCCACCATATCCAGTACCACCGCCAGCATAGCCTCCATAACCACTATAACTCATACCACTATTAGCTGGGCCATAACCATAGCTTGGTGCACCGTAACCAAAGGAGCCATAAGATCCATAACTGCCTCCTGCACTTGGAGCCTGCATGTACCTACTAGAATCCATACGACCATCATAAGTGTTACCTGAGTTACCACCTGTACCCCCATACCCTTGATATCCTCCAGTGCCCATGGCACGACCACCTCCACCAGGATTTGCATCTTTTGGTAGAGCTCGCTTAACTTCAACCTGCTTCCCATTCAGATCATGGAAGGTCCTGTGTAAAACTCTATCTACAGCCTCTTCCGAATCAAAAGATATGAATCCAAATCCTCGAGGACGTTGAGTATTCTGATCATACATAATTACAACATCAGATACATTACCATACTTTTCAAAGTACTCACGAAATCCATCTTCAGACAAGGTGGCTGGCAAGCCTCCAACAAATATTTTCTTGGTTCTGATATTTCCACTACTAACAGCACCTCTATCAGAAATTGTGCTCCCTGATCTCACATTAGTTTGCTGCTCCTCCCTTGATAAAGCTCTCTTAGCCTCGACCTGTAACAGAGATTTAGATCATAATTATGCATAATGCAGATTAGGAGAACAAGAGATTCACTTGAAGCACATATAGTTACAAACTTATACTCTCAGTTACAAGTCAACAAAATAAAGTTCAAGTATTCCACAATCCACATCAAAAGAAACCTTGAAATAAGAATAAACAATGTGTGCTTACATTTAATGACCAATACAAAATAATGTAAAAGAGATCAGATAAGACAAAGAAACAACATATCAGTGCTACTGATGCATGCAATGCACCAAATACAACAGAACAATGATACACAAAAGAAAACACGGAATATGTTTCATCATCCTCTACAAAAATAAATTTAAGTTCAAATCTTAAAATGAAATTGCAAATGAAAGAAACCATTTTCCCTGAAAAGTAAGATAAATATAAAAATCTGCAAATAAAGCCTTCAAACTCTGAAAAAATAACTAAAGAAAAACTCCCGTATGTGGATCCCTAATTTAATTCTAGTCATCAGGACAATGACATAGCATTTTTTGTGCATCTGTGTACACAATCTGTCCTCACTTATGTATACACTTGCAAATAATAATTATAAACAAAAGTAGGCCACTAAATCAGGGCACTAACTCAATACTGCATTTTTTCTCTCAATATACATGATAATTAAAAATAAAAAACATATTTAAATTAATGGTCATAAATATGTCATCACTTTGAGAGAATATATCACTCATTACACTATTTAAACAACTCAAACATATGTTGCATTAAAGTCTGAACATAGAACTGTAAAAGTTCATGCCAGAAAGCATTATCAAGATTCTTAGTAACATTCAGACTAGGAAATCTGCTCATTTGGGCAAAATGTACAGTACAAGGGCAAGTAAAAAATGGGCCTCCTAGCGCACTTAACTTAATTCGGTAACCTCATTCATCAAGTTCAATTTCACCATATCTCCTCAATCTTCCTATGGTTAATAATTCACTTCTGATCTTCCTATGGTTAATAGTCCACTTCTTACTGAATGAAACCGCATAAACTTTACAAGGCAATCCAGTATCATCCAGTTTTTTAAAATCCTGCCAGACATGGTCCAGATGAACTCCTAAAAAATATAACCATTCCATCTGTCATTGACCCTGAGAAATGAGCATCCATCACATACCAAGTGAATGCTACTTTCTTTCAACCAACAACCACTACACGCCCACAGAATCTCAAATACCAAGTGCAAAAATCCTAAAACACCTCAGCGACAAAAATTGTATGGAAACGGAGAAGCAACAAGAAAGGTAAAGCTCCAAAACCTCAACATACCGTCCTTCCATCGATAGTATGCTTTTCTTGAAGAACCCTGTCGAGGACTGAGGGGTCTGAAAAGACTACAAAACCAAATCCCCGCGGCCTGCTAGTGACCTTGTCACGCATGACTACTGTCTGCAATACTTCGCCGTACTGGCCAAAATACTCGATCAGCTTGAGCTCCGTAGTCTCCCATGATATCCCACCAATGAATAGCTTCCCCTGATCCGAGTCCATCCCGAAGAAACCCCGACTCCCTCTCTCAGCCTCGCCCCCTATCTCTCTCTTCTTCTGCAATTCCTCTCTTCCTCTGCAGAAATATCGGGGTTAGGGTTTTTTGCAGAAGGGGTTTGTGCTGGGGAAGAGGGAGGGAGGAGGAAGAGGGTGAGAGGGAGAGCAGATACTCCGAAGTAGCACGATGAGGCTCTCATTTCGATTTAAACGGGTGTGATTTGCTGGAAAATAAGTGACTGGATGGTCAAGATCTTCCGTAGGGTTTCGGGACTCACCAGTTACGACCTGTTTACTTGACTTTCACCGGTTTACTTAACTTTCACCGCCCGCGTTCTCGTGACGCGATCCTCACACGATTATGTAACATAATATTTGATTTTTTTCAAATATATCCCAGTATTTTTTTTATGTCTAAATAAATATAATATTTTTTATATTATATATATATATTATCATAATATTTTTAATTATTATAAATAGAAATTATAATATAGAAAAAAGTACTTCCAATCATAATGAGATAAAGAATTCCTAAAGCACATGAAATTCAAAGTGGTTTTAGTGAGAGAGCCTTTTTATTCCTCACCTTCTTGTTGGTGAAGTTTACATGGTATATAATTTGACAATACCCTCCTATTAAAAGGATACTAGACACAACATTATACTTTTATTAAAAATAAATAAATTTAAAAATAAAAATATAATATTATATGTTCAAGCATATATATATATATATTATTGTGAAAATAAATTAATATAAGTAGTGGAAGTTATGAGATTGGTGGAAAAGGTAGTAAAAGAGAATAAAAGTAAATAACTTTGATTATATTAATTATAGAAGTAAAATAATATCAAAATTGTTAAAAGAGTTTTGTATATGGTAATACATATATGACTGTTGTTGACAATATAGAAAAATTAGACATTAGTATGACTATCCAACAAATATATAACTATAACTATGACAAGACAAATGTGTTATCTTTGTTTGGCAAAATTTGTCATTTTATATCAATTGTGTTCGTACAACTTATATTGAAAACATTACATACTATCATAATATTTCAATATATGTCATGGGTCCAAGTATATCTTCTTTATAGAAGATCTCTTATAAATTATTTATTTATTCACTTAATAATTTGATAAACTTTTCTTTTGATTTACTAAATTAAAGTATAATTGATTTGAGTTGCCACCACATCCAACATATAATTCCTTTGTGGGATGATTTTATACCTTAAAAGAATTAGTTGCACAATACCTCATTTATTTCTCTTTTAATATTGAAAATTTTAAAAATGATATAAATGCAAAATTTTGTTACGTTTTCAAAATAGTTTTTTTTTAGATATAATTTAAATTTAAGAATCAAATGTATAAATAAATAATTTTTTAAAAATAAATAATACTAATCAAACCTAAATTAACTCAAAATAATTATCTATTTACTATTAAATAAACATATTAAGTAATCTATTTATGTGGCATGTTTGGGTTGCCTTTTGCATATCACCAATTGAGCCATCTGGTATATAAACATGGTCGTTTATTTCCACATGTACTTATTTTCAACAACTATATTTACACTTACTATTTTCTTGTCTAAAATTGTTAAAAAATGATAATAAATTGATCAGAAATTGAAGATGGTCCAAAGTGCTCAACGGGCTGAGTTCGTAATTATTAAATGAGAAATTAACTCTTTTTTCTGCCCTATACTTTGTCTTATTTTCTCCTAAATGGACACTTAATCAAAATTAAAAAAAAACCCTGATTTTAACCAAAGTTCATGCTACAAAGAAGGTATGTGTGAGTTTGCCACATGTCTGTCCTTATAACCTTAAGTGCATTTGAGCTAGTTTATTCTTAGAAATTCAAAATTTTCTATGAAATTCGAATGGAAATTTTCATGTAAGTTTTCTGGAAATCGAGCTTCAAGCTATCAACTTTGCTTCCTCCGGCCATGAACGATTCTGAAACTTTGGTCATATAATTTCCTCGACCTTCCTACACCCTCTTGACTTCACATGAGCTCGGTAGTGATAAAAAATAGTACAACTGAGTGCCATTTTTTATACTTTACTTTTTCGATCAAAAATAGATCATTTCCTTTAACAACATTTTAGGACCCCTTCACACTCCCTAACCCATTCTAAGGCTTTCATTAACCTAAGTAAGCCTCTATCTTCTTCCCCGTCAAGTTTTTTGGACTCCTTCCATTTTATGCAACTCTTAACCAAAAGTGACCAGTAAGAATTCTCGGGAGAGGGGAACTCATTGGAGGGAAAGGTAGAGGGAGTTTTAGTTTTAACTCCTTCCATCTTCCATCTTATCTTATCTTGAGAGAGCGGAGTTTATAGAGGGAATTTTCTTGGAGAAAAAGGTAAGAAGAATCCTAAATTCAAGTAAGATTTGGAAAATTTAAAATGGTTAATAAATACAAAAAAATATAGAGAATTCCAAAATTAAATGAGTTCAAAAATGGAAATTCGGAAAATTCTAACGGGTCAATAAATACCAAAAAATCATATAAATAAGTTATAAATGAAATTGAGTATGAAAATCGGACAAGATTGAATAGGATTGAATCACGAAAAATTAATTCAAAAATTTATTTTTCTAGGTGATTTAAAAATATTAATTTGAAAAATTGAAGTTTAGGTAGAAAATAAATTTAGACAAATTTAGAAATTTTTAGATTTTAGAAAATCGGTCGAATCGGGCCTGAACCGATAGATTTCAATTTCGGGTCACCAAACCGGTCAATGGTCCAGCCGATCAACGAACCGCCTACATGGTCAGTGCCCAATCAGTATGCACAACCAATTAACGAGTAACGCGTAGCAAAGTGCACTTAGTCAATCGCTTGGTCAGCACCTAGAAGCGCTGCCTAATTAGAGAGTGACGCATATCCCTGTTCAACAGTTAGACAATGAAAATCCATGTCACTGACGATTGACTAATGGGAGAGCAATATGTGTACTCTATCAATGGTTAATTCAGAAAAGACTCATTAACAAGGCTGACCAATGAGGTGCTAACACCTAGCAAAGATGCAACAACATTAGCCGCCTAGGATGTCGGAGAAACAATTGACCAATTAGAGGTCAACACGTGGTAGAGCCACGTAGGATGGTCAGAGCCAATTAGAGGCTAACATGTGGAAGTGGCATAGTGCGTTATGAGGGAAATCTGACTTATTTAAATTAGTCAATTGGAGGGTGCCATGTGTCATAATCAAATAACTAGTCGAATCCGATGAGCAGCCACGTTGGAATGAACGACTAATGGGAGTTCACCACGTGGCAGGTCAACAAGTCAAAGAATGACCCAGATGCTAAGTGGGAAGTAAACCAACCAATCATGGTGCTCCACGTGGCTGTTCGCACGTGCGAAGCTCGCACGTACGCGCATAGTGTCATATTCTTCCTTGGAACACTAGCAAGATAAGGTCAATGGAGTGGTCGAGTTTCCTCCAAGGATCGAAAAGTGCTCCGATATGACCGTGAATGGGCAAGATTAGTGTCGGGTCATGGACGGACTGATAGCTCTATCAGTTGTCGAGCTCCCTATATAAAGAGCCACTTCCCATTTGTCCTACTCATCCCTCCAACGACCAAAAAAAAATGAAGTACTCCCTTTTCCAACAAAGCACGAACTAGAGCTCCAACGTGGGCCTTTTTCCCAACCTCCGGTGACGAATTTAGATTCCCTGAAATTGGGAAGAAGTTCTCTACCCCACTGCAACCTTCCTTTTACTTGAGGATCACTAGAGAAGTATCGGGGAGCTCACATAGTACCGTCACTCCGACGGTCGCAAAGTAGCAAAATCCTTCGAGCTAAGTTCTGGTCACCTCCGACTTTCTACAACCAGGCCGACCCTCCCACAACTCTGTTCGATCGACCCTCGACCTCCTGGAACCTTTAAGATAAGTCAATTCTGCCTCCTTTCGTTGTAATAGTACAATTTTAGAACTTGGAGCACGAAAACTTCTCTCATCGATTTCTCATTGATCATGCTACCAATTGATGCGCAATTTGATCTTAGGAAAATCTACTGTACGAGCACTAGCCGCCCCTATCCAGAGCTCCGACCACCATCCCCTCGCCGGTAAGAAAACAAAGCTTCATTTAAGATCAAATTTGGGTCAAATGAAGTCATTTAAAGGTTAAAATGCTGGTAGGAAGATAGAGGAAATAATTAGTAACATACTAGGAGGGAATTAACATGATTTCAATCCTGAATTTGATAAATCAAGAATTCAAGGCCAATATGCAAATTTTGATGAAATTTGGTAATTTGGGGATTTTTCAAAAATTAGGAATTTTTGTGAAATTAACCTCAATTGTTGGCCAATGGTGATTAAGGTGAAATTAAGTATCTAATTGTAATTAAAAAATAATTTTTAGAAATTTAATTGTGATTAGAAGTGTTTATATGAATTTATTTGTAATTTAATTGACTTTATAAGGGGGGAGATTACAAATAAGACTGTGTTGCTTCTTATAACTCTAATAAATAAGATTGTAGGCGAGAAAGATAGTATATGCATTTATAGAATGACGATCATCAGGATTACTGACCCAATTAACATCAGAGAAACAATGGAGAGTGGTAGGGGAATGACGCTAAATGGTAAGGCTAAGATGAAGAGTTACTTGAATGTAACGAATTATGCGTTTGACAACAATCCAATAAATATCGGTGGATTGATGCATAAATTGACACACCTGATACACGGTGTGAACAATATCATGATGAGTGATAGTGAGATATTGAAGGGAACCTACAATCTGATGATATAGAGTGGGATTCAGAAAAGGTGTCCCAACCTTTAGGGAGAGCCGTGATCCAAGAGCAATAGACGTAGATATAGACTTACAAGTATCAATAACAGTTTTAGATAATAAATCTTGAATGTACTTAGGTTGAGTTAGATAAATAACATGAGAATTATTATGGATTTCAGTGCAAAGGAAATGATGGAGAGACCTTAAAGCTTTGATGGAGAATTCATGTTGTAGAGTATGTAGAGTGGAGTTGAGAGTGGCATTGAGGATCCAGTAATAATTATATTATCGACATAAATGAGTAAAAATATGATAATTGTGGATGTACGATAGATGAAAGCCCAATTGAGTGAGAAAAAAAGATAAGATGCATGAACCAAGTGCGGGGACCATAAAGTTATTTACGAAGCCGACATACTGAAAAAAAAAAAAGTCGACGAAACCTGTTGCTTATTGCATGTAAACTTCTTCAACAAAATTTCCATAAAGTAAAATAATATTATTAATATCCAACTGACGAATAGGCCAATAAAGTGAAATAACAATAGAAATAACTACTCGAATGGTAACCGACTTAATAATAGGACTGAAGTTTGGCAATAAGACAATATTGTATCAAGCAATAGAACCATTAGAATTTTCTTTGATTTTGTAGACCCACTTGCAACCGACAATGGGTCGACCAGGCAGTGCAAACATCAAATCTCTTATGTGATTATGGAGAAGGGCGGATAATTCTTCTTGCATAGTATGCAAACAAAGGGCATAACGATAGACATATGCGTAGGTGCGAGGTTCTTGTGGAGTTGCAAGAAATACAAAATGGTAAATAGTAAAACAACGCGAAGGTAGGGAGTTATCAGGGTCTTGCCTGGTAGGAGAGACATGTGGAGAAAGAAGGTCAACATATGTAGTGGTAGAATAGAGAGATAATATACCTAAGTCTGAAACCGAAGTGGGGACAGGATGGGGGATCGGGAGGGGAACGACAAATTTCTCCATAGAAGCGGAGGGAAGCGTACTATCTACTAGGAAGAAGAATATTATTTAATTTTTTATAGTGTGACAGATGAAGATGTGATTACCCGACATAATGTGATGGATAGTCGAAAAAATACAATGAGCAAATTAAGGCTGAAATTTGTGAGACGGGTAGAGATGAAGGTAGGAAAAATAAATACATCCAAAACAAATTAATAGATTTATAATAAGGAGTGATATGATGAATTATTTTATAAGGAGAACGAAACTTATAAATTGAGTAGAAAGGCGATTAATTAGAGATAGATGTATTAAGGTAAGATTCTAAAATTTTATTGTATTATAAGAATAAATTAAGAGAGTAAATTTTATATACACGATATTATGATATTTATGCTCAGTTGGTCAATTTTGTTGATGCGTATGTGGGCACTAGGCTTGTCAAAGGGACCTGGGAACCGAGACGCAAGCCTTACTCGACTCGAGTGGACATGAGATTAGTCGGGTTAGCTCGGGTCCAAAAAATGGACCCGCCCCTTATAATTTTTTTTTTCATTTACAGTAGGAAAAAAAATTATGCAGAAAAGTCTGTTGACGGCGACTTCTCTACATGGATACGGTTGCCCATCCCTAGCAAAGCAACCATATGCACTTTTAGACGGTTAGTTCGAGCTTGGGTTGAGAAGAACACCCAAGCTGCCGCTGCGTGCTTCCCGCAGCTGTTTCCGAGCTGCCGTCCGCTGCCACCGTGCTTCCCGCAGCCGTCTCGAGCTGTCACCCACCGCCCCGAGCTTCCCGCCCGTTGCCGCCTAGCTGCCTTCCCCGCCCGTCACCCCGCTGCGGCACTTAGACCGAAATTGTCAAAATGAAACTATGGCAGTTACACCGAACTTGGCAACATTAAACCCATTACGCTCTTACTCAATAATTTAAGAGCACTATCTTCATGACCATGTTTGTAGAGTACATGGATAAGATGGTGGTAGGTGACCTATTTTATTAATACTTTCTCTTTAATCTCTCCATATTCTACATCATATCCTAAATCATTTTCTTCTTGCAAATGAAGTTCATCGCTGTATAGTAGCTAATCTTATCAGTGAGCAACACTTAGTAAGCATTTCATCAATCAACTCAATGGTATCTTGAACACGATTCATGTCAAATAGCCCATTATTCAAACAATTGTAACTCAGCAGATTCCGACTGTATTCTAAACATTGAAATAGGTTGATTGGTGGATTTAAGTCAATCTACTAATTTCCTACGTCTATCTCCTAATGATGTAACATGTAGCATAATGGCTTCTTTCACTAGAATAGACTAGACTGGAAGGAGAATAACAAGTTACCTGCATGAATCTTCCCTGTAGAGTAGAGTAGAGATGCCATACATCATATGGGTTCTCTCTTTAATTATCATAGTTCATAACTTAGCATATAAATTTTTAGTTTCTATTCATTTTCCTAGATAGCCGTAGTTACAGGTAATGCTTTAATAAAGTTCCATTAATAGAACACTTGAAAGACCCAGGTACATATAAATGAAGAGCACATGAAATGATATATGTGCACACTCAATTCATATTAATCTTTATCGCTGTGTTGGAATGGACAATGACTTCTCACCCTCTTCAACGCCCAGCCCAGCCTCATCAACCGTCCATCAAACGGGGGCGATTTCTCCCACCCCACATACTCAAAAGTCACCTTCCCTGCTTCGCCATCGCCGCTCCGCTCATCGGACTGAACTGCTCCTCCTGGAGGGGTCATCCAAAACTCCTGTCGACTCGTCCGGTCTTCCTCTACCATACTCCTCCCTCCACCAACGCTCCCACTCCGTCTATATCCCATCATCTCACTCCTCGCCCGTGGAAACGCAATCGTGCAGCTCTTCGTCTTTTCCATGCCGACCGTCTTGATAATCTGGTCCAGGACGTCCTCACGGACCAGATTACTTGATCAAGTGGCTACGTAACGTGGAAACACAGCAGTGCAGCTATGTAACTCAGCTAATTCCGACCATTTCAGCGCCTTATTTCACTTTTCAGATTTGCAAATCTCTTGTACTAATGGACCCAAGTTGGTTCCTTTTTTTTTTTGAAGGACCTCAAGCCACGAGTTTGGGTCTAGAAAGCTGGATTCGGGCCTCGGGTCTGGACCCAATCAAGTGAATTCGAGACTGGACTGACACCAATTTTTTTATTAGGGTGAGAGAATCACCTAAATGAGATGAGTAATAGCAATGAAAGTGTTGAGTACCCACTATGATAGGAGTGGTAAGAAGGAGGGGAGATGGAGGATATTATTGGAGCTATATTTTTTAATACACTGACTTATATTAACTTGTTTGATTTTTAGGCTACAATTAATATTATTTAACAAATAATTTAAAAACAGAGATTATGAGTTAATAGTTATAAATTTAGTGCAGTTATGATTAATAGAATATATATGATATAATTACTATAATATCATGTAAAAATTTAAAATAGGAATAATATGTTGAAAGATAGTTAAATAGACATAAATAACAGTAGTAAATAACTAAATCAATTAATTAAATAATAGATGTGTATATTTATAGGCTAAAAATAGTAATAAATAATAAGAAAATATATGATATAATTTTATCTAATAATATTACAACTAACTAAAATAATATTATAATAATATTTCAATCAATGTGAGGTTGATGTTGAATATGAAAAGATAAAATTTTAATATTTATTTTAAGGTTTTAAATATAATATAGATTATTAATATTAAATTTATATGTAAAATTATCATAAAAATAAAATAATTAAATTTATTTACATATTTTCTCTAAAAATGTATTGATTTTTTTGTTAATTGAAATTGAAAACTAAAATTATATTTATGGTTTTAAAATTAATATAATTTAAATTTGAAAAAAATAAATTCATGCAATTATAATAAAGAAAATAATGAATCTTTAAATATGAATAGAAAGAAAAAAAATTGAAACGGAAAGAAGTTGAAAAGAAACGACAAAAAAAATATAAAATTTGGTTAAGTTGGGTGAATTTTAATAACAAGCTTATTTTTTTGATAAAATTTTAATTTGAATAATAATTTAAAATCTTATTATAAAAACTCAAGTAATCTAAAATAAGTTAGAAATAAGGTAAAATAAGATCAACCAAGATCTTTGGAGTTAACTATGGTGGCCTCAATTCACGCATTTATGTCCTAACCCTAGATGCATGCGAAAAAAAGGAACGAACCAACAACAAACTTAAGAGATTTCTACTAGCTCGTGCTTTTTGAAACTCTCTCTTATTTGGGTAGCTGCGAGCACCTACTCTCAATTTCTTGACATCTTATTGTAGTTCTAGATAATCCTCATTTTCTAACATTGGAGTCATCACAGTCAATTGAGTAATAATTGGGTTGGTGATCATATTGAAGAGGGTAGATGACTGATACAAATGGGGTGTACAGCTCTTCTTGTGAATCAATGCATTACGGCTCCCCCACCAACAATGGAGTGCAAGAAACAAAAAGGTAAAAATATGACCACGGTTCCATTCTCATTTGAAGCTTCAAAATCTAAAGAATGTTGTCATTTGTATGAAGTAGCGTGAACTGTGAACGACAGACAGGTCATAGAGAGACACAACATGCCGGCTAAATCTTCGTGGTATTCCTCGATCTCGACAAGATAGTTGCCGCTAATGGACAATGTACACGCAATCAGTCAACATCAATTCCTGCAAAGACTGTACGGATTTTTACAGTGGCACTGACACTGGCACTGGTAGGCCTAAGCACGTTGAATGGCCAACAAGCACCCAAAAAACCATAATGCTGATCTTAGCTTAAGGTGCAAGTTCATCATCCTTTGTCATTCTGAGAAGCCTCTAGATCGATCATGGAGGTATCATTTCTCATACTTCCTTTTCAGGAATAACTAGCTAGGGACCACACAGCAGCTTTGGCTTTGGAGCAAACAACTAACATGCCACAAGGGACTGATATTTCTCTACATGACCGTGCAGATGCAATAATCCTCATCTTCATCTTCATTTTCACTGTCACTCATATCACTGCAAAACAAAATTTCCCAGTGAAGCTCGCCAGGAGAATAATCTGCACCGCCTTAATGCAGAGAAGGAAGCATGGAGTACAACTATTTACTGATAGGAACAAAACGGCCCTTTCTCATGGTGAAACTGTACAGTGACTTTGAGAGTCATACTAATACTAATAGAGGTTGCTATAGTGCGCCACAGGTTGGCTTGAAAAACACGATCAAAACTGTCAAAAGCCACACCTACAGACAGAGACCGCACCGATTAATGAACAAACTAAAACGACTAAACTGCACAGATAGACCATACCCTGATGACAGAATTGCAAATTGATCCAGAAATTTTAGGAAGAAGGATGAATTGGGCTACACCAAATTGACTCAAAACTTTCCCTAATGGAGAACGTGGATTAGCACTTCCCATATGAATCAGTATTTTTCTTCAGTGGATGATGCTGATGTTTGATCCATCAAGACATTGAATATCAATTCAAACTACATCGCCAGAACATGTGAGTGACAGAGAGAACTAGAAGAGTAATCTTTTGTTCATAATTTACTATGTTAATTACCTCGGCTGGAATTCCAGCACCTCGACAAGCTTGTTCCCAATGCTGTCCTTCCACCGGACCTTCCTCACTGTCTTCTCCGATTTCCTCGGCATCCCTCCTTTTATCAGTGGCAGAAGGGATTTCATCTCACTCTCATCATCTCCACCGACACGATCTTCATCCTTTACTCTCTGACGGCTCCCACTGTCCATCTCAGGCTTTCCATCACTGGCACCCTTGTCCATGAGGTTTCTTACTGCGCAGCTGAAAATAAAGTACGACTAAATGATCATAGATCAGACATTTCCATCACTGGCACCCTTGTCCATGGTCGTTACTTCTTGAGGCCAAACACCTAAAACCCGAGAGACCAAGAAAAATTATGGATCTGCTGCTATATATATTTCTGCAACTGAAGAAAACAGCGAAGAAGAAAGGGACAATTTCGGTAGTTATGAGAAGATTTATTGAATATCGAGGTGCGAGCAGTCGAGCCCAGAGGGGAAGAAAATGCAAGCTCGGACTCCAAAGCTCCCAAATTGGTTGAATCTGGTCATGCCAGAGCAACATAAAATAAACAAAGACAGATGCATGTCCCTTGTCCTTGTTCCATAAATAATTTCCCCCCTTATTTCCCCGTTGTTTTCTATCGATATAATAATACAAAAAATATCCGCACGAAATAAATAATAAGATAATGCTCAATTAATAATTTATTTAAAACACAATACATTTTGATATTTCTTAATTTTAAAACAATATTTCACACATTTTCTAAGTAGATAAAAATTTTGCTCAATATATCTAATTTATTATGATAGATCTTAGTATTTTTTTTGCTATATGATAGATCATAGTATCAAAATGTAAAGTGTGACATCATAAAAAGTATGATAAACTACGTGAATAGGTGTATTTATTTTTTTGCTTAACAAAATATTATTTAATTAATTTATCAAATCATATATAATATTAATACAATAATAAGATTGAAATAAAATAATTTTTAATAATATATCCAATATTATTGGGTACAATAGTATTTAAATCACATAAACCCTAATTTTTATTGTATAAACATGATAATATATCTATATGTAAGTTGATTAATTATTTAATTAGTATTATTTCATACTTTAAAAATCTTATATAATGCAATAATTTATCAATATAAAAGTGCACAATTTATGAAAATTTTAGTTACTGATTCACAAGTATAATATATAATATACGAGAGCTAGATTCAAGTATAATTTTAGGTTATATTTGTTTTTTTACAAGTTTTAATTCTTATAGTACGGCTGGTGCCTCAATTTCTAATAGATATGTGCAATAAAATCAAGGGCTATTAGCCAACCGTGGAAAGCCCTGTTAATTTCTTACTATAATTCATATCCATGTATTTATTATCAATGGATCAAATTAGTCATCCAAATTAATCTTAACAATGTCACTTGGTGTCTGTTTCCATATTACTTCAGTTTCCGTAGGTGAATTTGGCTAATTTATAGTGTAATTTTGATCCTTCTTGACATTCGCATATTCTCTAATGGAACCCATAATGTTACCGATCAGTTTATCAACTTATAGCGAGTGTACTAATAATAAAATTATATTTCATTCCTTCCATATCGCGTAACATATCGGGGTAAATGTGCACTTCATTGCTTCCCTATCATGTTTTCCCTTTTTTAAATTACATAACTAAGATTTAATCAATTCAATTAACAAACCAGCAAAATTTTTAATTCTTACTCCACACGTTGTAAAATACACTAATCTAGTCCATGAACATTTAACTAGTAAATAATATATGGTTTCGATTTTACCACATATGGGAAATGTATTAAAAGATATGAATTTTCTTAAAAATAAGTTATCATGAACGAATAGGTAAAGTATTTGTCATTACTCTCAAGAAAAAGTTCTTAATTTTTAGAACTAATATGGACTCACCATTTTTCCAATCTAATATAAAAGTATAGACAAAACTTATCATATAACTAAGGAGACTCATCATGTTTTCGATCTAACATTAAAATCAAATATTATCATAACCTTACATGTTCGTTCCAAAGGCTATATCAACCTATCTTCTCGAATATGAGAAATGAGAATGATAGCTACGATTGATTCTTTTTTCCATGTGAAAAGGTATATTTCGATATTGTTTAATAGTTATTTACATGTATTTCTATAAATGAGGGTAATTACTAGTATTTGGTTAACTTACCAGTAATTAAATTATCAATTTAATTTTCATTACATACTTGTCAATGCAATCCTTTACACATTTATTATTTACTTGAATATAAACTAACATAGACAGTTTACTGAACCAGCTAAGAAAATATTATTATATCTGTAATACTTACATTTGATTAACTGAGAAAATAGTATAAGCTAATACTACTACGTTCTTAATTAGAAATGTCACATTAGTTTAAAATATTTTTGAATTTTATTTATATAAAATTTTAAATTTTATAAATAATTATTTTTTCTCTTAATAATTGTTGTTAATGGGTCAACTAGCAAACCACATGCACATTTATTAAATTTGGTTTGTTTTTAATATTATTTATTTCTAAAAATAAAATTTACGTGCAATTTTTTTATTATTTTCCACATTGATAATAATGAATAGAAGAAGTATATTTAAATGTTATATTCAAATAATACAATCACACTTTAATCACCTAATGCTATTAATTTAGATCATAATTTATTAATAAAATTTATTTTTTTACAGAAAAAAATATTACAAATTTAAACAAGGTGGGCACAAATCAACATGGAAGATGAAGACGCGCCCCGTAAAAATTTGTCTATAAATTACACATTTGCATATGTTATATGCTGTGTTATAAGTAAAATATTACCATTATAAAATATTGTGTGGAAATGCAATTTACTCTTTTTAAACCACTGGACCATCCATAATAGAAAAACAACCACTACGCCATCGTTTTCAGGCCTTTTTAAAGGATCTGAAAGTAGCATATTGACGGGCCTAATAGGCCATAATTGAAAATTGGGCTCCTCCGTTGCATACTTTCCCGGATAGTTGAGGTACTGATTCCCTATTACTAAAAAACTTGGGGCTGCGTCATAAATAATCTCTCTCTCTAAAGGGGAAGGAAGGAAACCCTACCCTCTGTTTGCCTGTCTCCCTTTATAAGCCGCTTCAAAACCCTCTTACAGCTCTGAGTTTCTAAGCGGCCGTCGAATATGTCGAAGCGAGGTCAGTTCTCTACCCTGTTGAAGCTCCATGTTCTCTGTTTGTTTCATCAAAAGATCACGTGGAATTTTTGAGCTCGATGTTGGATCTTCTGTTTTTTTCCCTTTCCGGTAGAGTTGTTCTTTATATCGAATCTTCCATTTTCTCTCCGTATAAGTGAGCGAATTCTTTTAGAACTTGGGATCTATTCTTCTCCGCCTACCTATCGTGTATTTACTTGTCAATATACTAGGTCAAGGATCTTGAATCCACTGATTGTCATTGAAGGCGTGAGAGGCGTTTAATTGATTTACGAAAAAATGGATTTAGGATGTTAAATTAATTCTTGCTTATATCAGAGTATGATTTTCAAATTTCTTGGCAATGTGAATGTAAGTGTTCAAAGAGGAAGTTGAATGTCTGGTTTCTGTGATGTTGATTGTATTTTTTTGTGCTTATAGGACGCGGAGGATCGGCAGGTAACAAGTTCAGGATGTCGCTGGGTCTACCAGTGGCAGCGACTGTTAACTGTGCTGATAACACAGGAGCCAAGAACTTGTACATCATTTCGGTGAAGGGGATCAAGGGTCGCCTTAACAGGTTGCCTTCTGCATGCGTTGGAGACATGGTTATGGCCACTGTCAAGAAGGGGAAGCCTGACCTCAGGAAAAAGGTGATGCCTGCAGTTATTGTTAGACAGCGCAAGCCCTGGCGCAGAAAGGATGGTGTCTACATGTACTTCGAAGGTTGATACCTTTGCTCATTTATTTGATAGTTTTCTATTTAATTAGTAGAGATGCTGCTAGATATTCCTGCATATGGTGCGAATATACTTTTACTGCTGTTGATGTGGTGTAGAGAGTTGTGGATGTTTTCTTTACCCCCTCCCATAAACATATATTATAGCTTTTCAACGTTGGGAGTTCGTACATAGCTTATTTGATCACTATGGTTGTAACTATCTGCTGCTTTAGCTTTAACCAGACATTAGTCAGGTATCCACCTTTAGCTGTGGTTGATACAGTTACGAGTCTGGAAAATTGAGCGGTATCCTTCGTTACAGATGCTATTTCCTCCAATGATGACATCTGCTCCATCTGGGCACTACAATTTTTTATAATCAACAAAAGGCTTTTATTACACAGAGCAAGTAGTTTCTTTGTTGTGTCATTCTTGTAACTGAACTTTGGTAAAGTTGTCCTGCAGGACTTTATTGAGTCTGATATATGGTGGGTGTAATTGTTTTGTCCATTACATGTGCATAGGTTTATCTTTCACTTGCATGATTGCCCGTGCATTTTCTGATGATAAACCATTTACTTGCAGATAATGCTGGTGTTATTGTCAATCCCAAGGGAGAAATGAAAGGTTTGTCTGGATGTATTTACTCTTAAACTTGTAACATCTTGCTGCTCTTTCTCCTGACTCTCTTTTGTGCATAATTTTTTAGGTTCTGCCATCACTGGACCTATTGGAAAAGAGTGTGCTGATCTTTGGCCCAGAATTGCAAGTGCTGCAAATGCCATCGTTTAAATTTTTCTTCCGTTCCTTTGTTGGAGACTTATTTACCTATTGACAACATGCATTTTGTTTCAGACGTTGTTTGAGTCATAAAAGTAGCAATTTTGTTGGAATGCTTTCTTGTTTTAATATAGACGTCTCTGGATTTTGAACTTATCAAGTGCCATTTTCTTCTTGTAACTTGTGAGTTCTATGTGCATGTGCTTTAATCTTAACCTTATTTTTTTATATTAATCTCTTTATAATTCATGGTTACAAGTAGGTAAATATTAAAATAATTGTATTTCAAAATATAATATTTATAATATAAAATATATGGGTCTAGACTTGTATTGTAGGTATTTTTTCTTGATTTGTTAGGTTTAATTGTTTTCTTAAATATTATATAATTCACCCAAAAAAATTTATGCAATAAAACTTGTTATTAATTGGATTTTAATATAAAGTTAATTAAATATTATTTTTTATTGATTTAAAAATATAATTTTTTAGTTCAAGTGAATATATGATAAAGCTGATAAATCTTAGAATTTTTCTGCTAAAAAATATTATCTAAATCAAACCTTTATTTGGTGTTGAGCAAAAAATGGAAATAGAATTTCACCTATTTCCTTCCTGGCATTAAAATTTGTTAACTAAAGTGGTGGGACTTTTTTCTTCGTTTTTTTTTCTCATTAATTTTGTTCTTTCATTATCATGAAAAATACAACACTTTAGTTCTCTAATTTTTATTTATTAATAGATTTATTTTCCACTCTCCCTTTTATACTATTTTATATTTGTCTATAACTTTGTTTCGTTAAATTAATTATATAGTAATTTATCTTTGATTAGTTTTTTTACCTAACCTTTCGATGTACATCTAATTGACACGCTGTTTGTCCAATTGAATGAGCGATATATAAGTTAGAGCAAAAAAAAAAATGAGCGATATAAAAATATTAGTAAGATTGAAGGATTTGATTATTAAAAAATAAAAATGAGATGAAATTATTAATAAGTAAAGGATTAGAAGATTAATTTGTTGAAAAAAAGGAAGTGATATCATGTCCATCCCTTCACATAAATTAGTAAGGTACAAAGAAAAAGAATGAAATCTTTCTTAGGTGAATAATGAATGAATTATAGAAAAGGCTTTATGGACTTTGGGTCACCAAAAATCTCGACATGTGCAGGCACCATCAGAAAACCTGTGGTATCTGTTCACATCTCTTACTATGATCTCTCTACCTACAGCTATGCTCAAATACTTGAACACTTGATGGCAGTCCCGACAAATCCTCAAGTTCTTCACTATTCTCAGCACCTTACCAGGAGGCGTGACACCCTCAAGGAGCCCAAATGCAGCCGCAAGCTTCTCACTGTGGTGCAGCAGCTTCTCCTTCCTCTCCTCCTCATCTACCGACTCGTGATGATGCGCCTCATCGAAAACAGGATCGTACCCCAACTGCTTGATAGCGGCCATCAACTCATCTAACCTTGCGTAGATCTCTCCCCTCCTTGAATGCCGCCAGTCTCCGGCTAAAAATACATGGACCTTCCCCTGCGTCTCCACCCAGCTCTGGCCCACCTCCTTCCTCACTTGCCGGTCCTTCATCCTTCTCCTGAGCGCAGCCACCTCATCCCATTTCCCAGCAGAAGACAGTGCATTGGAAGCGATTATGTATGCTGAATCATCGCTTGGATTGAGCTCCAGCAGTCTCTTTACTATCATCTTGATCTTGTCCGCATCCCTCTGGTGCCTACAGGCTACTAGGAGTGACCGCCAGACTGCAGCATCGGGCTCAAATGGCATTGATGTGGTGAGATTATGGGCATCCTCCAACCTACCGGCCCTGGCCATTGCACTTATGAGGCAGTTGTAGTGCTCCACCCTCGGTTCCAGCCCATACATGGACTTCATTCGTGCAATCCATTGTTCAATATCCTCCACAGAATTGGCACTGTTGTTGCAGGCTGAGAGGATAGCCAGGAATGTGTACTCGTCGGGAACCAATCCTCTCCCTTCCATCATGTGAAAAAGCTCAGTCACTGACCTAATATCACCCTGCTGAGCGTAACCCGACATCATTGAGTTCCATCCCACTATGTTCATAATCTGCAAGTTCTCATCAAACACCCGCCTCGCTTCAGAAGATAATCCAGACTTCCCATATCCATCAATAAGTGCACTAGCCACGACCACATTCTGATAGAAACCCGTGATCACTGAATGGGCGTGAATTATCCCGCACTGCTCCAGTGTAGCCATCTCGGATGCTGCCTTCAATGCCCCTGAAATGCTATACATTGTCGACCCTATTCCACCCTTCCTCATCTCGGCAAATACTGATAACGCCTCAAGGGGCCGTGTGTTACTGGCAAGGCCGACAATTGAGGCAGAATAGTAAACCTCGTCTCTCTCCGGCATTTCATCGAACAACTTCAGCGCATCATTGACCGAGCGGCACTTGAAATAGAAGTCGAGGAGGGCGGATCCTGTGAACATCTCCGCGGACAGGCCGAGCTTGACGGAGAGGGCATGGAGGGAGAGACCGAAGGGGTAGCAGAGAAGGGCGGCGCATGTTCTGAGGATAGAGGCAAGGGTGCGGGAGTTGGGGAGGGTGGGGTGGCGGAGCATGGAGACGAAGTGGCGGATGGCGGCGGGTGAGGCGGAATGGGCGGCGATGAGGGAGGTCCATGAGACGACATTAGGGGAGGGGATCTGGGTGAAGAAGAGACGGGATGAATAAGGAAGGAGGTCAGGGGATTTGGAGTAGTTGGTGATGAGGTGGTGGCAGAGGTAGCGGTCCGCGGCGGCTGTCCGAAGCGCCCGACCGTGGACAACGCGGGGATCGTCTACGTTGTACTGTTCTAGTAACGTGCTTAGGTATGATGAGTTCATACTTGATAGGGTATAGGCAAATACTTGCCATGCAGAGGCCATAAACCAACTCCCTAAATGTCTCTTAATGGACTTGGAGTAAGGCTCACCCAGGAGTGAGGCCCCTTAGCCCTCTCCCTCTCCCTCTCCTGAGGGGGTTCGGGGCCTCACCACTTCCATTGCCCACCTCCCCTTATAGGCCCAATAAAATTTGTAGGTACTTATTTTTTTAGAATTAAAAAAATATTTAAGTATACTATTTGATTTTATTCAAAAAGAATATAACATTTTTCATATATATAGAAAAAAATTCCAAATTTATTACGCATTAAATTAATTTAAAATTACACATAAATTTCACCACCCTAATATTCTATCAACAAAAGTAGAGGACAAGATGGGGGGACATTATTCCGGAGAAAGGGGCAGAAGAGGCTCGCAAAACAAATATATGGGAATAAAATTAGGGGAAAATATATATTCTTTGTTTTTTTTAATCACCACCATTTTCCTGCCGACAAATTCATTTCACCTTTTCTTGAGAAAAGAATGGTAGTTCATTGTGTTCCATTTCAGTAGGGGCCCTAAATCCCCTTCTCTTCTAAAGTTCACCAGATAAAAACTATCTTTGACCTAGATATAATAGCTCACAAGGAGTCCCATGATTAGCCTTCCCAATCCGACAAAATTTCATCTTCTCAATGAGAATGAACAGCATCAACCAGAAATCCACCTCAAGAAAGAAAGTTTGCCACCAGGGTCCCTTCAAAAATCTGAAATAGTAGAGACTCGTTAGTCGGTTTTGAGGTGTAAAGGCATTGATAAAGAATATCAACAATAGTTTTTGACATGGATGACCATTACAAGAGGCAATCAAATGATTTACATTAGTCTATGTTTCATCATGGCGAAAGTGACCTGAAATGATAGATAGGACTATAGACGATGAAATGTAGAGTTCTCTGGAAATATACCGTCATGTTTCTTCATCAAGTTTCTTGCGAAAAGCAAGCAAATCACTAGAAAGCCCACACCTGCAGCACCCCCGAGTATGATAGCCACAGTCTTCCCAGTATTCTGCCCCGAGCCTGATACATAGTACGAACCCAATTCACAGACCCGTAGAGTATAATAATGTATGCCGATAAGAGGATCAAAAGTAAACAAACTAAAGGGACTTTGTCTTCCTTCCATAGACAGCTGTTATGGGGAATCTAAGCATTCATCATTTGTTGATGAATAATGCAATAAGAGACCCCACCAAATAGGCTTAGTTGGGCAGACTTATCTGTCAATTATATGGACCCAAGTGCAAGAGTTGGGCATTTATAGTTTCATGGTAGTCATTATCAGCATGGGGAACAAGAGACAGTAAACTGGCAAGTTTTTTCCTATCAATTCTAACCATTGTGAGATAGCTGTATTATTAATCAACTTATCTGATTGAATGAATGGGTGAAGATGAATCCATATATAAAATCAGAAACTTCAAGAGAAGCTACATGCGAGGATACTGACAGCTAGCTTATTTGGACAGTCATATATATACTCAATTATTTAGAAGAACAAAAGAGAAAATCAGACCATAAGAGTTTCCATAAAGCCCAATTTTGCTATCTACTGCATCCATAAAGCCCCCCACTATTGTTCTTGCCAGAACCCTCAAAACGGCGTGTTCAGACTTCTCCTCAGGATGTATCCACTAGCATAAGAGGGAGTAATTCAATTCAATCTGAGGATTACCTGATGGTGAAGACCAAGATCCTGAAGAAGAAGAAGAAGACCCTGTGGGAGAAGGTTTCTGCGGGGCCCCATTTGGGTAGTAGTTATAGCTTATAAAGCACTTGTTCAGATAAATCTGCCCGGATATAGAGCTACCACACTCAACCTGGGCTCTCTGAATGGCGCTCTTCACACACTCCCCACAATCAGAGTCCCCAACATCCCCTTCACATTGAGCCAAAACATACATCGACTGGTAACTCGTGGTGTAGAATCCATGGCCACTCACCACACCACTCTGCAACACCGAAAATGCAGTGTCCCTCCTCTCCTCAAACCCGCTCCCAGCAGCATTCGTCCCTCCACAGGTTTTATATAACATTTCCATTCCTAATATACCAAAAACGCATGCAATCATACTTAATAACCAACCAAAAGATCAAAGAATGTCAGAGAGACTCGAAAGCAACGTTTAAATAGACTGTCTTCCCATTTTCCCTCAAATTCTTTTCAATACTTTTAGCGTAAACTGAAAAAAGGAATCATATAAAATTGAGATTCCCAGTCCTACAAATCAATGGAGAACCCTATAAAATATAGCAATCAACCAGTGATATCTGAACATAAAAGTATCATAAAGGGATCCTATTTCACCACCCAAAACACTAAAGTGTTCATCGTCAGCCCATTTCTGAAGAAATTCGGATGACAAGGAAGTTACCCTAGTGGATTTAAATTACTAAATAATCATGCAATTAATTGGAAATATGCAGTTTCTATTTTCACTTAGAAATAAAAATACCAACGTTTTTATTAAGGAATACTAGGAAAAAAAAGAATGAAATCTTGGATACTCCAGTCCAGTCCCTTGGATAGTGATAGCAAATCAAGACACTGTGGTTGTCACCTGAGACCTCAACAAATCCGGCAACCTCGTAGAGTAGATAACAGCCATAGAGCTGGACCCTGGCGGCGATGGTCTTGCCACAGAGCTTGTCGGAGAGGATGGGGAGCCCACTGACGCAGTTATAGCAGTCAGAGTTGGAGAGGTCACCTCGGCACTGGAATAACCCGGTGATGGTGGTCTGGCCGCTACCGGAGGTGGTCTTGAAGAACTTGGCCTTGGTGGACTGGGAGACCAGAGAGCCGAACAGGGCAGAGAGAGCCTGCGAGTAGACCCCGGAAGGGTCCACGAGCACTTGCTTGGCGCAGCCCTTGTAGACGAGGGTTTTGAAGTCCGTTGCAGACTCTGAAACAGGGGCGAGGCCGAGGAGGAAGGAGGAGGATGCGAAAAGCAGAGCGCTGATGAAGAGAAGAGGACTGGGTCTGTCTGATGAGGAGAATAATGAGCCCATTTCTTGGATTTGTTTCCTGTTTTTCCTACCCAGGAGCAGGGGGGCTGGCAATGGTGACAGATCAAATCATGACTGGGGGTGGGCGGCTGAGGATTTTTCTATCATATTGTGCGAGAGGGGTTACTTTTGTTCTAGTCTCTGTGCCTATTGCTGTATCTCCTTTTACTCCACGGCTTCAAATCGAAAAGGAGGAGATGCGAATGAGTGAGAAATGCTGCAGTTTGCGGCTGGACATTCAGTTTGCTTTTGGGTGCCTCTGCAGAAGAAAGATAGGAAGAAGAAAACATTTTTGTTTTTTTTTGGAGAAAAAGAGTTTTTTAAAAATAAATAATCTGATATCAAAAGACGATTAAATTTTTATATAAGAGATTGATATGTAAATATTTACAATTTATTTAATTGTATTAGGTTTATAAAATTTTAATATATACAGAATTTTCGAATTTAATTATTATTTTTATATTACTTTATTTATTTTTCATTTTTAAAAAAGAAAAAGGAGAGAGAAAAGAGTTTGCCTTTTTTTTTTTTTCAGATTAATATATGAGTTTGGCTCCTGGTTGTTTCCTTTGATATCAGATAAATGTGTGCAAAAAAAAAAAAAAGAAATATGCATTGTCATGTACTTACTTTTGGACAAAGCATTGCCATGAGTTGAAAGGGTGGCATCTCACTAGCTTTTTTGTTTTGGGTACATAGAGGTAGGTTGAAATTTGAATAATTTAAATTTGAGATATAAATTTATATTAAAGAAAATATCCCAAAATATGATTATAGAGATAATAACTCATACTAGTAAATTCATATAGGCCAGCATGTTGATTAAAGTGAAAGATGCTTAGTATTTAATTTATGATTGTATATAAAAATTTGAATACTAGGAAGTTATACTAATATAGTCCTTTTATTTGAAAAAAACAAAAATGAACAACTACCAAATACTTAAATGCAATTTATAATAATATAATAATATTAGTATCGCATCATATTAATTTTAATCCAATGTTTGATAATTCTTTAGATAAGGGATAAATGCAGTTCAATTAATGAATTATATATATTTAATAAATATATTCCATGAAGAATTCAAGCTTCATATCTTCTATAGAAAATAAAAATTAATTATGAAAATTATAAATTTTTTATATCAATCATTATGTCGTCTAATTTAATAATTCACTATATTTTATAGTATGTTATGTGAGTTATATTGTTAATAATTAAATACTGGTACAAGAATTGAATTTATGACTTTTAAGATAAGTGTGAAGTTTCAACATTTATCAATTAGACCGTCGTACTACTTCGGTATTACAAAAATAATAATTATTATTAGTAAATTTAAATAAAAATGAATAATTTACATATTATAGAGATTTAAAACAAAATTTCTCAATAATTAAGAAAATCCTACCTGAAAATTATTCGAATATAATAAATGAAATAGGTTGAAAATTATTTGAATAATTGATCATACGGACACACTTTCAGATGTGGGAAGAAAGAACAAAGAATAGAAAAAAAAAAGTATATGATTTAGTACTTTGCAGTTAGCCAAGTTTATTGAAAATTGACATCTACCATCCACTACATCAGATCAAGATGAACTTGTTTTTTTGGAAATTCAGAAAGACCTTTTTTTGGAAAATTGACATATATATCAGCCACCACTACATCAGACTAAATATATTTTATGTTGACTTACCATTGGTAAAGTTTGATTTATAAAATTTAATTTATAAATTATTTATCTACTTCTATTGAGAGTAATGGAAGTCTGAAAATAGTAATATAAGTAAAAATTGAAAAAAACAATTATATTAAGATGGGTTAGAAAAAATGATATATTATTTAAAATCCAATCTATTTTTATATTATACAAATCATACAAAAAAGTTAGACATGAAAAAAAAATGCCTGGAGTGGAAGACCACCCAAATTATATTAATATAATTAAAATTATATATATAATATTTTAGATAATTATTTTACATGTACTTACTACTAGCATTGATGGATGTTATACTATGAAATTATAAGAATTTATTCTAAATTAATTGATAGCCATACTAAATAATAATATATTAAATGGAGTTCAAAAAAATATTTAAAAATCTTATACCTCAAGCATGCGTCATTTTACTATTAAAAATTATTCTTGAAATATTTTATTTATCTTAAACGGTATCAAATAATTTAGGAACCCATTGGGCATAAAAAAATTCACCCACACGCAACACTTTCACCCCCACTTAAGCACATGTGATGTGACTAGTTTCATATCCCACACTTACCTTTCCTTTGGTTTTCTGCTTTTTATCCTATCCTTTTATCCTCATTTGGTGCCTTTTTTTTTTTCCTTTCAAGAACGTGCTGACGTTGCAAAACTTTACACGGGACTTGTTGGAGTGTCAAAATTTTGCCTTGATGTTATACTATAATATATGGTACTACAAGTGCTAAACTGAAGTAGCAAATCTTTAAAAATTTTTAATATTTCAAACTTTCGCTATTTTTTAAATTATATTAGTGGAAAAATGTTTTTAGGAAAATTAATATCTAAGTGTTAAAACTTTTAAAACAAAATTTTTGGTATCTAAATTTGGTAAAATCGACCTGCTACTCAAGTGTAATTTTAATTAAAAATATAATTGAGTAAAAAAATTAAAAATATGATAATATAGATTAGATGATAGTGTAATAATTGGCAGATAATAAATGCACTATCAAGATAATAAATGCACTATCAAGATAAGTCACAGTAAAATGAGAAGTCTATAGAGAAAGTAGAATTGTTACAAGAGAATTATATTGTAGATTAGTTGTTATTGGAGTAATATATATAATTAAATGAGATATTTGAGTTTTTAATTTTTCATTTGGCTAATCCCTACAAACTCCCACGTACAAACGAAAGATATTAAACTTTTTAAATATTTTGACAATTATCATCAAAATTCAAGTATTGCAAAAGGATTCTTCAATATTTGACAATACCATACGAGAGCAAAACAATTGAAAAAACTAAAATGTTCTTTTAAAAATGATTGGATTACTCACTTTTCTTAAATTCAAATATATTAAAGTTGGGTAATGGTTGAAAGAAATTTCAATTAAGAAATTAACCTTATTATTTGAAAATTTTTTATAGGTTTTATCCTCTAAGTATGAAGTTATTTAAATAAAAAGTAATTAAATAATATTTTCACCTAAGTTTAGGTGATAATCCTAATATTAATCTTTTATAAAATTAAGGTTTTAATTATTAAGTTTGTTGTAAATTTATAACTATGGTATTTTTAAAAAAGTATATTTTTTTAGCCAGGACGATCATAAATCTTAGATTAGAGAAGAACAACCGCTAAGGATCAACATCTGCTTCAATAACTATTTTTCTTAACCTTTATAGTCGAGATTTGAGAATAAAAGATTTTTGATAGCCTTTTCCTAACCAAAATGACCCTAAATCTTACACGAGGGGACTCGGATAACCTTTCAACCATCCTTCTCGAAGCGAGAGTAACCCAAATATGAGGAGGAAAAACTTGGAGAAGCTCCATAAACTTTGCATCATTTAGATATGAGTAGAGCAAGGACCACACCTTCCTTACTTGCCCTAGATTCGAGAAGGAAAAGTCTAAACAACCTTCTTTCTATTGTCAACAACTGCGAAATAGAACAAAAAAGAGATAGGACAACCTCCTCAAACCCCGACAACATTATATATAGGGAGGTTAGCCTAATTAACTCCATTTTTGCCTCAGCTTTAGCTTTGCACGGTTATGCTCAACATGTCCCATATCTAGATGTTGTAGGGTCGTTTGATGGCACCCCTAGCCCTAAAGACCCTAGATATGGGATGATGCATACCCATAACAATTTTTTTGATCACAAAACCCGAGATTCAAAATCATCTCATTGACCACTCTCATGCACGATCACTTTCATCAATAACTGAATAGTTTTTACCCTTCTCCATCACCTTGGAACTAACTTCGCCAATCGTATAATCATCACTGCCTCGACCCGGGCTCGACCAACCAAGTGCCTACTACCGCCGTTGGACAGGGCTCCAATTGGCCACATACGATTGATCCGATACAAAGCGGTTTGAGCATGCACGAAACACATATTAGGCTAAGTTGTAAATTTGACCCAAATATTTTAGTTTTAGACTAACATTATAATTTATGTTATGATCTAAGTTTTGTAATAAACTTAATGACTGTAAATTTCAGTGTGAATACAATTGGGTTGAAATGTGGTAATGGGAGTTGAGCCTAAATTGGGTATGAAAATTTATTTGACAACGAATTTTAAAAATTTAAGTAACCTAGAGATAGTAAGTTGGGCTAGATGGAAATTGGGTTTGGATATAATTAGGCTTGGTCAAGTATAGACTAGTTGTATTATTTGGGTTTGTATTAATAGATTTAAGGAAATTGAAAAAATCCTAACCAAAACAAAGAGTGGATGTGAGTCTTACTAAATAATGGATCTTTTAATGACCAATGAAAGGGATGAGATTCTACGAGAACATGATCTTTTATGCACAACTCAATTAAATAACAAATTAGACCTGAAGAGATATGAAGATGGACCCAAGTAGGAATAGTTAAATTTCAAGGTCAGATTTGGGAAACCAAGGTGGACTTGGACTACAAGTATTGGATATTGGTTTTTAAAGTAGCCTTTGATTGTTTCGTTAACTTGATACCCTATGTTAAAAAATGATGGGTTTTAAATTATGTTTGAAATCCAATACATCTTTGTATAGTCTTGAAGTAAGAACTAAACGACCCCAAATATAATCAATGAAAAGGAAATGAAGAACCTACGCACAATAAGTTTCAGGACCATTATGCACCATGATGAACAAGTCATGAATATAATAGTTAATGGGTTTTATATGAGTATCAGGTTTGATTGAATCGTCCATCATTTTCTATAGCTTTCAAAATTATCTACGACTTGTGTTATGAAACATTATGTAAAAACTATAAAATGACGTGAAAATATTTGCTCTAATTTGAAAAATGACATAAACCATATTTTAAAATGGAAAATTTTCCAACTTTTACAAGAAGAGGGTAGACCTAAAGTACATGAAAACCGGCGAAGACCCATCCTTTCTGAAAGTTGGGAAGTTGGCTTAGGCCAAACGTTTATGAAAATGGACAAATGCCCATCATTTTTTAAAGTGAGATTATGCCTAAAGTTTATGAAAATATGTGAATGCTTATCATTTCTAAAAGTGGGTTTAGGCCCAAAGTTTAAGAAAACGGGCTAAGGCCTATAGTTTACAATGAGAGTATATACCCATGTTTATAAAAAGATGTGCAAAAAGTTTAAATAGAAATCGATAGGCTTGATTTAAAAAAATCTTAAAAATATTTCATAGAGAGAATTTGAGTATGGGCTGACTCGAGGATTTGATGTCTTAATGTTAGTTAATCCTACTCATGGAGCTTCAAAGTTCCCTACTCAAAATTCCCCTTTTAACAATGAAAGACCAATAATTTTTGTTGGGTGAGGGGATGACAAACATGTAAGGTAAGAACCCTCGACTATCAGAATAAGAAAATCTATTCAATATGATATTATGTTATGGCATATTTTTCTAAAGTTATTTTCTTTATAATTCATCATATGATTTTTGAGAAAATAATGATGATTGTTTTTGGAAATTATTTTGAGCCTTACATATTGTCGGTACTACATTAGTGTGACACTTACTATTATAGTATTAGAAGTATGTGGTGAGTTTTTTATAGGCTCGACCTAGAAATCGAATCGAGTTGTGATATGAAGCGATATGTCTATTGGAGAATGTTATTGTCGGACCTACCTTGGTATAGTGGATACGCGAGAAGAAAAAAAAACCAATTCAAGTCTTGAGAAATATGTTGACTTAATTGAATGGATGAAACAATGGACTTTGACCAAAGGGAAGACATGCTATTGGTATTTATGGGTTGAGTGGTAGTACTAAATGATGACCCATTGAAGAGAGAAGTATTGGAAGAAGTTCACGACTTAATATATACGATACATCCTAACATCAAAAAAATGTATCGGACCTTTAAGGAAGGGTATTAGTGTTCAAGAATGAAGCTTGAGATCGATTAACATGTGGTTAGATGCTTATCTTGCTAGCGGATAAAAGCTCAATATAAAAAATAGACATTAATGTTGCAGCCACTTCCGATACCTAAATGGAAATGGGAGAAAATCACTAGGATTTTTGTAATTGGTTTACCACCCTCAACTAAAGAGCATGATACTATTCGGATAATCATAGATCAACTAACAAAGGTGGCACATTAATTGCCCATTTGACTTACATACTTGATGGAGAAGCTGGAAAAAAAGTATATAATTGAAATCGTCTAGCTACAAGGGGTCTAAGTGTTTATAGTGTCATATTAGGCCCCCCGATTCACATCAAGGTTTTGGTTTAGTCTATAGAGCTCATTGGGGGTAAACTTGCACATGAGTACCTCTTTTCATACCTAAATAGATGAACAATCAGAACAAATAATCTAAACGCTAGAAAACATGCTTCATGCATGCATTTTAAATTTTAATAGGATTTGAGAGGATTATTTGTGGTTGATGAAATTTACATATAACAATAGTTACAAGACTCACCTCCAGATGGTCCCACTTGAGGCTCTCCACAAGAGAAGTTGTCAAATACCCCTCTTCTAGGATGATGGAGGAGAACGCAAACTGAAAAAAGTCGAGATCATTACAAATGTCATTGAAAAAATTATGATTATCAGAGTCGGACTAAAAGTCACCAGATACATGCAAAAGAGACATACTAATAATCATGTCAAAAATTAAGTTTTAATGTGGGTGGTAAAGTATTTTTGAAGGTATTTCTATAGAAAGGCATTGTGCAATTTCATTACAAAGAAAAATTGAACCCGAGGTATATTGGGTCATAGACAGTGGTACAAAAGGTTGGACTAGTAGCGTATAAGCTACATCTACCCCTATAACTAGAAATAATACATGATATATTTCACATGTCAGTGCTAAGAAAATACGAGCTAGGCTCAAGACACATATTAGACACATATAGGCACGCGCACGTGTCGTCTCCACCCAACTCATGCGACCCAGATCCGGCTCCTAGCCTGACTGTATTGAAAGCTTAAGCTGAAATGTTGCATACAAGTCCCGAGGAGAAATAAAGGAAAAGCCACTCTATAGGGCCTTATTTTGACCAGAACAAGTCATGGACAAGTGGTCCATCGAGTCACAGAGGTATATATATAAGCCATGATGGCTTCATTGTTGGCGATTCACCAAAATTTCCTTTTCAACCCAACCCCCTCATATTTCTAGCAATATCACTACTAGAGAGCATAACTCTTGATTATGACAACTAAACTTGGTGATTTCAATAGTATTAGAACAATGGCTGAGTCAACTTTCATTTCCCACTCTTGCTCGGCATCATCAACCTCTCTATTCGTGTTGACGGTATAGAATAATAGATGCGCACACACACTCAAACACAAGAAAATGGTATTGACCTTCCAAGGTCAATTTCGACCTCCATGGTGACCAAACAAGCCTGGAAATTTTTTCACAAGCTCCCTACGACTCCTTCAAGCAAACCCTACTAACCAATCAAGCCAAAGGTAAGCCTCATGATCGTGCTCCACCATTAAAGCACTAACATCCCCCATAAATTGGACTAAGCTTGATATAACTTGAATTGTAGGAGACTCAACTTACATTTGAGGTGAAACCAAAGCCAAAATATGTGAAAGGGATTTAGCTTTTAAACCCAATCCACATCGTCAATCAATACGCCGTCTCTGGTAAGTTCCTATCGTTTTACCGATTTGTGTCAGTTTTCCGTCGACCCCTAAAATTGGGCCGAAATGACATTTCTTGATCAAACTAGAACGGAAAATGATCATGGAGACATGGGAAATATGTTTAGGAGCATGATAGGATTTATTCAAGAATTTAGGAATGAGTTTTAGAAGGGTGTAAACCTCGTCCTTTAAAGGTAAGAAAACCGGGGAAAGAATCGGTCAACCCGAGTGAGAAAACCGAGTTGGTTCACAAACCACAACCGATAAGAAAAGAGTAAAAAGGGAAATTTACAAATCCTGAGTTACCTAAATAGTCATGGAAAAGGACCTTGGGATGAATTGGAAGAGAAAACCTGAACTGGTTTGAACCACTATTGAACTAGTTTCTAAATTCATTTTTCTAGTTGGCTTAAAATATTTAAATTGGAGAATTGAAGCCACCATTGGATAGAAAATGAATTTAGATGAATTTAGAAAATTTTAATTTTGAAAAAATCAGTCGAATCGGGCCTGAATCGACCAGTTTAAGCAATGAAACCGGTTCGGACCGGTCTGGTACAGTTCGGAACAGTGTTGTTTTGTTCCTTCAGATGTCAGCACTGTTCACTCGCTTGAAAAATGAACACTATTGGCGAAGGTGAAAAGTCTTCGATGAGGGCATTTTAGGCCATAATTGATCGCCATAAAGGCGACAATCGGATGACTAGAGAGTCCCCGAGCTCCCTATATAAAGAGTTCCTCCCCATTCATCCTTCTCACACGTGAAAACTCCTCTCTCTCTATTACTCCATTTTCCGGTGAAGCTCAAACCAGAGCTCCGACTTGGGCATTTTTCCCAACCTTAGAAGGTGAGGTCGGGCTTTTTAGACTCCAGGGGATGTTAACTATCTAATATCAATCTCCATTTGATCCGAGGATCGCCGGAGAAGCGCTGACGTAATCAAACAGTGAAGCAGCTTTGAAGGACCGAAGCTGCCATGTTTCGGTCAAGCTGAAATCGGTCGAATTCAGCCCTCCTCTGACCAAACTAAGTCCTCCGAATGTCCCTTCAACCCTTAGACAACCTCAATGGAGCTGAAAGGTAAGCCAATTTGGCCCTACTTAGTCATTGCAGGTCAGAGTTAGAGAGAGAAACTGTGAAACCCAACCCTCGCACCAAGTAAACCGGGAAAGAAACTAGTGGTTTTGAGAAAATCGAGCCAAAAAAGGGACAAAAAATGACAAAAAAGGGTTAAAATGGGAAATTGGAAAATCCCAAATGACTCAAAATTCATATAAATCATGAGGAAGAACTGGGAAGAGGAATTGATGAGAGAACTGGACCCAAATCGAACCGAAATGACATGAACCATAGTGAACGGGTTCACAAATTCATTTTTCTAGGTGGTTTAAAAATGTCAATTTGGGAAATTGAGACCACTATTAGATAGAAAATGAATTTATATTAATTTAAAAAATTTTAAATTTAAAAAAAATGGTCGAACCGGGTCCGAACCGGCCGATTTTTGAATTTTCGGCAGCGAACCCGGTCGGACCGAACCGGTCAACGGTCAATAGACCAATCAATGATCAACGGTCGATGGTCAATAGTCAACAGTCAATGGATAACTAGCGCCACATCAGCTACCACGTAGATAGGACAGCTAATGTAAACCCCACATTTTTTAGTTAAGGAAAACCGGGAAAGAACCGGTCAACCTGAGTAAGAAAATCGAGCCGGTTTACAAACCCGATCATATGGGAACAAGCAATTTGGAAATTTCAACTTCTAGGTGATCCAAAGGGTTCATTAAACCTTGGAAAAGAAACTTAAAACAAAATAAAAACAAAAACCAAATTGGTTTATGGGGATGGGTAACCTCTTGGGAAGTATGAATTTTTTTGTAACCCGAAATTTCGCTAAAAATTTTTTATGTACGCCTTATCATAAATAACCATAAATTAATATATATTTAATTATTGTAATTAATACCTAAATTAAATTATTACAATTAATATAAATAATTTAATACCAAAATTAAATTATTGGAATTAATACCGAAATTAAATTATTGGAATTAATACCGAAATTAAATTATTGGAATTAATACCAATAATTTATGGTAATATTAATACTAGTAATAAATCTCTACCATTTAATACACAGGTTTTACGCCTATATAAAGAGGTCATCCCCATTCATTCTCCTCACACTCGAACACCTCTCTCTCTCTCTACTACTCCATTTCCCGGTGAAGCTTAAACTAGAGCTTCGACTTCAACATTTTTCTTAACCTCGAAAGGAGAGGTCAAGCTCTTTAGAATCGGGGAGAAATCAGCTATCAGATAGCAAACTCTAGTTAATCCGAGAATCACTAGAGAAGCGCCGACATGATGGAACAGTGATACAGCTCTGGTGGACCGAAGCTGCCCTATTTTGGCCAAGTTGAAATTAGCCATTTCGAGCCCTCCTCAGGCCAAACCAATCCTTCCCAACACTTCCTCAGCCCTCCCACGGCCGAATTACAACTGAAAGGTAAGTCAATTCGACTCCCCTCTACAATTTACTGTCAGTGTTAGAGAGAGAACTGACAGAATTTTAATAATGAATTTCTACCTCAATTCTGCATCAATTGATGCGATTCTTGATTCTAGGATGAACCTCAAGATGAGAGTTATCTGCCTAGATCAAAATCTTGGACCGTCGTGCCCTCACTGGTGAGAAATCGAAACTTTCTCTCTCTATAGTCTGTTTTCCAGCGAAGCTCCGTTTGAGCTCGTTCCAGCGTTAAAATCTGCGATTCAAAGTTTATTAGAATTGTATGAACATGCAGGAACTCAATTTCAATAATTAGAAGTGCTTGATCGGTCAATTTGATAAAATCAAATTCGGTAGTGTTGAAGAGTTGAAATTGGGGATTTTCGAAATTCAAAGGGCCAAAATATAATTTTATAAAATTGAGGGTCAATTGGGCATGAAAATAATGTTGGAGGACCAATTGAGGAATTTTGGAATTTTTGGGGCAAAACTTACCATTTTTGTAAACGAAGGGCAAAATGGTAAATTTGGTAAAACTAGGGGACCAAATTGAAAATTTGGGAAATTAACCTCTTTTTGGTGAAATTGAATAAATTGAGGTCCCGGGATAAATTTTAAAATTTACGGGACTCAATTTGAGGAAAAACTGACATTAGGGACTTAAAGTTAAAGAGAAATAACTTTAGGGACCTAATTGCAAATAACTAAAAGTTTGGGTTTTCTCATTCATTGGAAATGAATGAAGGTATAAAAACCCACTATTTAGTGGTATTTTAATCATCACCACTTAGAGGAAGTGATGTGAAAATTTTGTGAAAAAACTACTTACCGGTTGTAAGTAGATCATACCCGGTTGCTATGATGAGACTTCCTCGAAGAAAGTTGAAAACCCGTTCATCGGTTATGAATGGAGATGTCCTTATACCGGTTGGTATAATGGACAGTGAAAACCTATTTTGTCGGAAGTGTTCTTCCCTGATTGTGTGCCAATGCTTAAACTATTTGGGAGACCTTCTCGACGGGAGCTAGAATAGCTCTGATAGGTCGGGGGCCTCGGTTTTGGAACTTGGGGGCTAAATGCCCAATTTTGAAAATCTCGTACAGTGGGCCCAAGGCCAGTTGGCATGAGCAGGAGCTCGTAAATGAACATGATATATGTGCCATAAAACTTAATAAACGAATTGTTTGGCCATGGTACCAAGATAGGACCGACATGCTCAGTCAACTAGCAGTAGTGCGATATGACAGGTCGACGGACCAGTCAAGACAAACAACTGCAGGTTGAGTTGAGAGTCGGGGCCGTTGGACCAGTGGCACCACAGATTACATGGCTTGATAAGAAAACATTGTTTGTGCATGCACTGTGAGTACGAGATCATCAAAACGCCCATGAGGGGTAGTGATGCGTCCTAAGGGCACTGGACAACCTGGTGGCTATAAAGGCAGTTCGTCGTTTCAGCTGTTTGTGCGAAATCTGGAGTAGCACCAAGCGCATGAGACAGGGGTGGGGACAGGATGAGGTCTCTGTCCTCATACGGACACGAAGAAGTGATTTCGGGATTGTGGGTCGGATATCACATACATCCACTCATTCCCAAGGTAGAAGTGGTTGTACTTCTATTCGGGTGGCAGGAAAAGTCTCTCTGAAGCCACTAGCAGGTTCAGTAGTGATATTGACTTGCGAATGTGCGTAACCTTCATGATGAAGGATGTGTGTTGGGTGATGACACACTGTGGTAAATAATAAATGGTGGAAAAACCCGAATTTTTAAATGAAGGGATTTTTGAAAACAAAGGAGTCTGGCACACTCCATATAAATATTTTTCTTAAAAGTCAAAATCTTTTAAAAACCCATTCACTAAGTAGTCGTACTCACCCCCTCCCTTATATCCCTTTCAGGAAATCCCGGAAAGCTTCCCCTTAAAGACCGTCAACTAAGATGCTTGTAATACAGGTATGTAAAGTTTTAAATTTTATGCAGTTTTGATTATTTTATTCCAGGAAAAGGTGCAGGTTAAAGGACGCCTTACTCTTTATGGTTTACAATAAGGGGAAATCCTTTAATAAACTGAGAGAGTGGCGGGTTGATCACGGGAATCCGACCAAACCGGGTCAGGGTGTGACAACTAGAGTAGTATCAGAGCCTATTTTCTCGAATACATAATCAACACTAGAAAATATAATAACTAATAGGATTTATCCTAAAATTTTCAGATGGCTCCCAGGAGAGGAACCAAGAAAACTTGGAATGGCTCTACTCAACACCCTACCTCCGTAGGGAGACAACCCTAGAAGCTGCCCAAATGCTTGAGACCGGGCTGAAATGTCAAAAGACTAAATGGGGAAGTATCCTGGGGAATGGTGTTAGGACCTATTGGTGGCACAAGTCTAAGTATAGAGTAAGACGTTTATCAAAAATTCCATAGCTCCTTAGTTATTTTGCAACCATTTCCTGTGATAGGGCTGAAAGCCTAATCTTCTATATCCCCCTGTTAATAAAATACTCAAATTCTCAAAACTCTCAAATTCTCAAAAATCCCTTTATTTAAAAATTCGGGTTTTTCTACCATTTCTTATCTACCACGGTGTGTCATCACTCAACACACATCCTTCATCATGAAGGTTACACACATTCGCAAGTCAGTATCACTACTGAACCCGCTAGTTGCTTCGGAGCGACTTTTCCTGCCACCCGGATAGAAGCACGACCACTTCTACCCTGGGAATGAGTGGATGTACGCAACATTCGACCCACAATCCCAAAATCATTTCTTCATGTCTGTATGAGGACAGAGACCTCATCCTGTCCCCACCCCGGTCTCATGCACTTGGTGCTACTCCAGATTTCGCACAGACACCTAGAACGACAAACTGCCCTTATAGCCACTAGGTCGTCCAGTGCCCTTAGGATGCATCACTACCCCTCATGGGCATCTTGATGATCCCGTACTCATAGTGCATGCACAAACAATGTTTTCTTATATTACCATGTAATCTGTGATGCCACTGGTCCAATGGCCCCGACTCTCAACTCTACCTGCAGTTGTTTGTCTTGACTAGTCCATCGACCTGTCATGTCGCACTGCCACTAGTTGACTGAGCATGTCGGTCCTATCTTGGTACCATGGCCAAACAATTCACTCATTAAGTTTTATGGCACATATATCATATTTGTTTATGAGCTCCTGCTCGTGCCAACTAGCCTTGGGCCCATTGTACGAGATTTTTAAAATCTGGCATTTAGCCCCCAAGTTCCAAAATCGAGGCCCCCGACCTATCAGAGCTATTCGAGCTCCCGTCGAAAAGGTCTCCCAAATTGTTTAAGCATTGGCACACAGTCAAGGGAGAGCACTTCCGACTGATGTGGTTTTTAATTTTATGTTGTGCTCATCATCCCAATCGGGTATGATGTTAGTAAACCCACTCACAACCGGTAAGTGATTTTTAATTTTAAGTTGTGCTCATCATCCCAATCGGGTATGATGTTAGTAAACCCACTCACCCGTTAATATCGTGAATTCCACTAGAGCGGTTCTTGGTATTCATGCGAGCTTGTCCTTGTTGGCGTTCTCGGTAATTCGTGTTCCTACACGATATGAACATCTTGGTTCATTATCCTTTGGCCTAATTGTCTTCATTCATTCCAAATGAATGAGAAAGTCAAACTTTCATTTATTTGCAATTAGGTTCCTAAAGCTATTTCTCTTTAACTTTAAGTCCCAAATGCCGGTTTTTCCTCAAATTGAGTCCCAAAACTTCTAAAATTTATCATAGAACATCAATTTATTCCATTTCACAAAAAGGGGTTTAATTTCCCAAATTTCCAATTTGGTCCCCCAACTTTTCCAAAATTACCATTTTGCCCTTCCTTTACAAAAATGGTAAATTTTGCCCCAAAAATTTCAAAATTCCTCAATTGGTCCTCCAACATTATTTTCATGCCCAATTGACCCTCAATTTCATAAAATTTTATTTTGATCCTTTGAATTTCAAAAATCCCCAATTTTCCCCCAATTCCAACTTCTTAACATAGCCAAATTTGATTTTATCAAATTGACCCATCAAACGTTTCCAATTGTTGAAATTGAAGTTGAATTTGAGTTTCTACATGTTTATATGATTGTTTAGAAATGTGAATCATAAGTTTTAACGTCGGGACGAGCTCAAACGGAGCTTCGCTGGAAAATGAACTATAGAGAGAGAAAGCTTCGATTACTCACCGGTGAAGGCACGACGGTCCGAGTTTTCGATCTGGATAGATAGCTCTCGTCCTGAGGTTCATCCTTTCGGTCCTAATTCGGCCGTGGAAAGGCTAAGGAAGTGTTGGGAGGGCTTGGTTTGGCTTGAGGAGGGCTTGAAATGGTCGATTTCAGCTTGGCCGAAATAGGGCAGCTTCGGTTCGCCGGAGCTGCTTCACTATTCCATCATGCCGACGCTTCTCTAACGATTCTTGGATTGACTGGAGTTTGCTATCAGATAGCTGTCTTCTCCCCGGTTCTAAAGAGCTCGACCTCTTCTTTCGAGGTTAAGAAAAATGTTTAAGTCGAAACTCTAGTTCGAGCTTCACCGGGAAATGGAGCAGTAGAGAGAGAGAACTGTTCAGGTGTGAGGAGAATGAATGGGGATGACCTCTTTATATAGGTGTAAAACCGTGTATTAAATGGGAGAGATTTATTACTAGTATTAATATTGCCATAAATTATTGGTATTAATTCTAATAATTTAATTTGGGTATTAAATTATTGGTATTAATTATAATAATTAAATATATATTAATTTATGGCTATTTATGATAAGCCGTTCGCATAAAAAGTTTTCATCAAAATTTTGGATTACAAAAAAATCATAATTCCCAAGAGGTCACCCATCGACACACTACCCTCAAGCAAGCACGCTTAACTTTAAAGTTCTTATGTAATCTAGTTCACTTGAACCAATTTGGTTTTTGTTTTCTAATTTATCTTAATTTTCTTTTCCAAGGTTTAATGAACCCTTTGAATCACCTGAAAGTTATAAATTTCCATATTGCTTGTTACCAAATGTAAACCGGCTCGATTTTCTTATTCGGTTTAACCGGTTCTTTTCCCAATTTTTCTAAACTCAAAAGTGCGGGGTTTACAACATCACTATTACCAGGTGAGTGGGAACCGCTATGAAGTCAATTCCAATTGGAATGGCGGTTCAACTTTGAAAACTATTTTCTCAGAATTAGCCTCCCCTGATTGGGTTACTTTGCTTAAAACATTTGGGAGCTTATTCCAAGCTTAGGCTCAAGATGCCACTGGGCCCAAGCCCGATAGATACGGGTGTGGACTCGTCCAAACAGATATGTGATATATGATGCTAAAAGACCTGAATAATGAAAACATTGTGTGATACCCATCGAGCCAAGCTAAATTGTCATGTTGGTTGGGCCAAACCGCTACTCTGCTGAAGCCCGGTCATCGAACCTGTTGAGCTAGTACGCGTGGGCCAAAGCTAAGCCGACAGACCGTTGTGCTAGATGGCCAAAGATAAAGGTTATAATTTAAGTGATACCTATCAAAGCAAGCTAAGTTGTCGAGCTTGTTGGGCCGAACCACTGCTCTACCGAAGCCAAGTCGTTGAACTTGTTGGGCAAGTACACGTGGGTCGAAGCCAAGCCGATAGACCATTGTGCTAAAGGGCCAAAGATAAAGGTAATAATTCAAAAAGACTATCAATTGTGCATGCATTGTGATGTTCATGCCAACATGACACCTAACATGAGGTAGTGATGGAGCCTAAGGATTGCTGGACGACCTAGGGTGCATAAGGGCGGTTATGTTGTTCAGTAGGTCGTGAAGCCAAGGTGCTTTTTACACATGGAGACCGAGGTAGTAGGGTAAATGATGTCTCATCCCACTTAGTGGACATGGTGAAGTAATTGGGGGTTTGTTGTGTCAGACTATTGATGTCCACTCAAACCTCGGGTAGAGGCAGTATCCCTCTATCAGGGTGGACGGTAAAGACGCTACCGTCCACAAGTGGCACAGTCGATGACCATTCTGCGAATGTGAGATCCCTCCTATGATAGGAGGGCAGTTGTTAATGTGAATAGAAAAATGCAAGAAGAAACTACCGAAATATCTAATAATTAAAATTGCCAAATTGGAACCTTCATAAAAGATCTTCCCTTACTCACTGATTTGTCGAACTCACCCCCTCTCATTAACCTTTTTCAGGAGAAATACCTTACCACGACGAGTCTAGCTAGAAAAGAGGCCAATGGTATCACCATCAGCTAACTTTTATGTTTTATAAACTATGTTATGGAAAATAGATACTCCAACGCCTTTACCTTCCTTGGACTATTAGTACAAGGAAGGGTGGTGGGTTGATCAAAGAACCTCGACCAAACTGAGTCGAGGTGTGACAGAAACTATAGAATTTCACTGACGAATATCCTTCTTAATTCGAGGTCAATTGTAGGACTTCTTGATCCTAGAAGATACCTCAAGAAGAGAGTTATCTTCCCCCATAGAGAGATCAGACCGTTGCACCCCCGACAGTAAGCTTTCGAAGCTTTCTCTCTCTAAGTTTAGTTTTTCAGCAAAGCTCCCCAAGTTCATTTGGGTTCAAATGACACGATTCAAAGCTCAATTGTATCGTATGGAAATGCATGAACTAATTCATATCTTCAATTGGAGCAAATAACCCTGATTGAATGGTCAATTTGATGAAATCAAATTCAGCCAGTTTGAAAGGGGGAAAATTTGGGGTAAAATTGGGGATTTTGTAAAATTGAGGGACTAAATTGAAATTTCCCAAAATTGAGAGCCAATTGGCCATTGAAAGGATTTTGGAGGACCAATTAGTTGATTTTTTTTTAGAATAATTGGGGTCAAATTGCCATTTTTGTTAAGTAGGGGCAACATGGTAATTTTTTGAAAAGTTGGGGACCAAATTGGAAATTTGGGAAACTTGAACCCCTTAAGTGATTTTGAGTAAATTGAGGACCCAAAGTGAATTTTGGAAGTTTCAGGACTCAATTTGTGGAAAAGTTTGCAGTAGGGACCTAAAGTCAAGAAATATGAACTTTAGGGACCTAAGTGCAATTAATTGTAAGTTTTGAGTTTAGTCATTCATACATAAGGAACGAAGGCTATTATACCAAGTATTAATAGATAAGGTTGTCCAAATCGTGTAGGAGCATAAAGGACCGAAATGCCAGCAAGAGAAGCTCACATTGACTTGGGAAAAAACAACCGAGGACGAACACATCACGGTTAACGGGTGAGTGGGCTTACTAACGTCATACCAGGTTGGGATGATGAGCACCTTAGAAATGAAAAATCACTACTATGTGGAATTTTAACATCACGCCTGGTTTAAGTGATGTGAGAACTACATAGAAAAACTACTTACCAATTGTAAATAGATCATACCCGATTGGTGTGATGGATTTCTGGAAAGGAAGTAGAAAACCCACTTACCGGTTGTAAGCGGAGATGTTATCACACCCAATTGGGGTGATGGATGGAAAATTTTATTTTGTCAAAAGTGTTCTCTCGTGACTATGTGCCAATGCTTAAAACTTTTAGTAGACCTTCTTGACGAGAGTTAGAATAGCTTGGATAGGCCAAAGGCCTCGGTTTTAGAACTTGGGGGCTAAAATGCCCGATTTTGGAAAATCACGTATAGTGGGCCCAAGGCCAGTTGGCACAAGCAGGAGCTAGTAAACAAAAATGATGATAAGCCATGAAAATTCTTAATGAATGATTGATGTGATTTGGCCATGGTACCAAGACAAGACCAACATACTCGATGGACTGGCGGCAGTGTGACAAGACCAGGTCAACGGATCAGTTTAGACAAACAACTACAGGTCGAGTTGAGGGTCGGGATTGTTGGACTAGTGACACCAAATATAAATGGCCTTGTGGAAAACTTTTGTTTGTGCATGCCCTTGAGGTTTGGGACCATCAAGACATTTATGAGGGGTAGTGATGCGTCCTAGGGGCTATTGTACAATATGGTGAAGATGAGGGCAGTTTGTCGTGCCAACAGTGAGGGAAGCTTGACGTAGCTTCATGCGCAAGAGGTCGGGGTGGGGTCGGGATGAGGTCTCTATCCTCATACAGAGACGGAGTTGATTTCGGGTTTGAGGGTCGGATGTCCTGAACATCCACTTATTCCTAAGGTAGAAGTGGAAGGGCTTCTGTATAGGTGGCCGGTAAAGATAGGTTGCTAGTAAAGTCGCTCCGACGCTACCTGTGGGTGCAATGGACGGGCTGTTCTGCTAATGTGTAATTCCTTTCCTAGTGAAGGGCATGTGTTGATTGTTAAGATACACCTGATATGGAAATGAGGGAAAAAATGGTTTTGAATAATCGGGAATTTAAGGAAAATAATATTTTTGAAAGAAATAAGGAGTTTGGCACACTTCGATTAAAGATATTTTGAATACTCTCTCCCAACACCCATTCAGTGAGTTGTCGAACTCACCCTGTAAACCCCGCACATTTGAGTTAAGGAAAACCGGGAAAAGAACCGGTCAAACCGAATAAGAAAACCAAACCGGTTTACATTTGGGAATAAGCAATATGAAAATTTACAACTTTCGATTGATCTAAAGGATTTATTAAACATTGGAAAAGGAATTTAAGACAAATTAGAAAACAAAAACCAAATTGGTTCAAGTGAGCTAGATTCCATAAGAACTTTAAAGTTAAGCGCCTCCTGGGAAGTATGATTTTTGAAATTAATACCAATAATTTAATATGTACGGCTTATCATAAATAGCCATCAATTAATATATATTTAATTATTGAAATTAATACCAATAATTTAATACCTAAATTAAATTATTGGAATTAATACAAATTATTGAAATTAATACCGAAATTTAATTATTGGAATTAATACCAATAATTTATGGCAATATTAATACTAGTAATAAATCTCGGCCATTTAATACACGGGTTTTACAACTATATAAAGAGGTCATCCCCATTTCATTCTCCTCACACCTAAATACTTCTCTCTCTCTCTATTGCTCCATTTCTCGGTAAAGCTTGAACCAGAGCTTCGACTTGAACAAAGGTCGAGCTCTTTAGAACCGGGGAGAAGACATTAAAATCTACGATTCAAAGTTTCTTAGAATCGTATGAACATACAGGAACTCAATTTCAACTCCAATTTCAATAATTTGAAGTGTTTGATCGGTTAATTTGATGAAATCAAATTCGGTAGTGTTGAAGAGTTGAAATTGGGGGAAATTTTGGGGATTTTCGAAATTCAAAGGGGCCAAAATACAATTTTATGAAATTGAGGGTCAATTGGGCATGAAAATAATGTTGGAGGACCAATTGAGGAATTTTGGAAATTTTGGGGAAAAACTTACCATTTTTGTGAAAGAAGGGCAAAATGGTAATTTTGAAAAAAATTAGGGAACCAAATTGAAAATTTGGAAAATTAAACCCCTTTTTGGTGAAATTGAATAAATTGAGGTCCCACGATAAATTTTAAAAGTTACGGGACTCAATTTGAAGAAAAACCGACATTAGGAACTTAAAGTTAAAGAGAAATAACTTTAGGGACCTAATTGCAAATAACTAAAAGTTTGGGTTTTCTCATTCATTAATGAATGAAAGCTGTTATGATGAGTAATAATGAACAAGGTTGTTCATATCGTGTAGGAACGTTAAATACCGGGAACTCCAGCAAGTACAAGCTCGCGTGAATACAAAGAACCAGTTTAGTGGAATTCACGGCATTAACGGGTGAGTGAGTTTACTAACATCATACCCGGTTGGGATGATGAGCACACCTTATAATTTAAAAACCACTTACCGGTTGTGAGTGGGTTTACTAACATCACACCCGGTTGGGGATGATAAGTGCCTCGATATAAAAACCCACTGTTTAGTGGTATTTTAATCATCACTACTTAGAGAAAGTGATGTGAAAGTTATGCGGAAAAACTACTTACGGGTTGTAAGTAGATCATACCCGGTTAGTATGATGAGACTTCCTCGAAGGAAGTTGAAAACCCGTTCATCGGTTATGAACGGAGATGTCCTTATACCGGTCGGTATGATGGACAGTAAAAACCTATTTTTGTTGGAAGTGCTCTCCCCTGACTGTGTGCCAATGCTTAAACAATTTGGGAGACCTTCTCGACGGGAGCTCGAATAGCTCTGATAGGCCAGGGGCCTCAATTTTGGAACTTGGGGGCTAAATGCCCGATTTTGAAAATCTCATACAGTGGGCCCAAGGCCAATTGGCACGAGCAAGAGCTCATAAATGAACATGATATATGTGCCATAAAACTTAATAAGTGAATTGTTTGGCCATGGTACCAAGATAGGACCGACATGCTCAGTCAATTAGCGGCAGTGCGACATGACAGGTCAACGGACTAGTCAAGACAAACAGCTGCGGGTTGAGTTAAGAGTCGGGACCGTTGGACTAGTGGCACCACAGATTACATGGCAATATAAGAAAATATTGTTTGTGCATGCACTGTGAGTACGGGATCATCAAGACGCCCATGAGGGGTAGTGATGCGTCCTAAGGGTACTGGACGACCTGGTGGCTATAAGGGCAGTTCGTCGTTCCAGGTGTCTATGCGAAATCTGGAGTAGAACGAAGCGCATGAGACCGGGGTGGGGACAGGATGAGGTCTCTATCCTCATACGAACATGAAGAAGTGATTTCAGGATTGTGGGTCGGATGTCACGTACATCCACTCTTTCCCAAGGTAGAAGTGGTCGTACTTCTATCCGGGTGGCAGGAAAAGTCGCTCCGAAGCCACTAGCGGGTTCAGTAGTGATACTGACTTGCGAATGTGTGTAACCTTCATGATGAAGGATGTGTGTTGGGTGATGACACACCGTGATAACTAAGAAATAATGGAAAATTCTGAATTTTTAAATGAAGGGATTTTTGAAAATAAAGGAGTCCGACACACTCCATATAAATATTTTTCTTAAAAGTCAAAAGCTTTTAAAAACCCATTCACTGAGTAGTCGTACTCACCCCCTCCCTTATATCCCTTTCAGGAAATCCTGGAAAGCCTCCCCTTAAAGACCGTCAACTAAGATGCCTGTAAGACAGGTATGTAAAGTTTTAAATTTCATGCAGTTTTGATTATGCTATTCCAGGAAAAAGGTGCAGGTTAAAGGACGCCTTACTCTTTACGGTTTACAATAAGGGGAAACCCTTTAATAAACCGGGAGAGTGGCAGGTTGATCATGGGGATCCGACCAAACCGGGTCGGGGCGTGACACACCCCCTTCCTTTACCCATTTTTAGGTAATCGAGGGAAAACCCACTTAAAGACTTTCCAATAGATGAATGTCACACCCTCACCCATTTTGGTCGGATCCCCATGATCAAGCCGCCACCCTCCCGGTTTATTGAGGGTTTCCCCTTATTTATAAACCGTGAAGAGTAAGGCATCCTTTAAACCCATACTTTCCTGGAATATATAAATAAAAACTACATAAAATTTTTAAACAATTCATACCTGTTTCATATGCATACTAGAGTAAGGTCCTTTGGGGTAGGCTTTTCGGGATTTCCTGAAAGGGAGATAAGAGAGGGGGTGAGTACAATGACTTAGTGAATGGGTTTTTCAAAAATTTAAGTTTTAGAAAAATGTTGGTTTTAGAGTGTGCTAGACTTCTTATTTTTCTTTAAAAACCTTTCATTTCAAACTTCGGTTTTTATCACCATTTCTTATTATTCACAGTGTGTCATCACCAAACACATATCCTTCATTATGAAGGTTAATCACACAATCGTAGGCCAGTACGTCCACTGAACCCACTTGTGGCATCGGAGCGACTTTACCGACCACCTAGATAGAAGCACGTCCACTTCTACCCTGAGAATGAGTGGATGTTCGCGACATCTAACCCTCAATCCTGTAACAATTCTCCGTGTCTGTATGAGGACAAATACCTCATCTCGACCCCACCCTGATCTCGTGCGCTTGAAGCTATGTCGAGCTTCACAAGGTCACCTAGTACGACTAACTACCCTTACATCCATTAGGTCGTCCAGGGCCCTAGGACACATCACTACCCCTCTTGGGCGTCTTGAAGGTTCCGTAAACACAGTGCATGCACAATTAGTATTTTCACATTATGCCATATAATCTATGGTGCCACTGGTCCAACGACCCTGGCCTTCAACTCAACTTGCAACTGTTTATCTTAACTAGCCCAGAGACTTGTCATATCACACTGCCACTAGTCCAAAGACCTGGTCTATGGCCCATTGTTCGAGATTTTCAAAATTGGGCATATTAGCCCACAAGTTCCAAAACCGAGGCCTCCAGCCTAAAAGAGCTATTCGAGCTCCCGTCAATAAGGTCTCCCAAATCGTTTAAGTAGTGGCACATAGTGAGGGGATAGCACTTCTGACAAAAATATATTTTTAACTATCCATCATACCAACCGAGTATGAGGATATATTCGCTCATAACCGATGAATGGGTTTTCCACTTCCTCCGAGGAAGTTTCATCATACCAACCGGGTATGATCTACTTACAACCAGTAATTAGTTTTTTCATGTTATTTTCACACCACTACTCTAAGTTGTGATGTTTAAAATACCACTAAATAGTGGATTTTCAATTTCGATGTGTTTATCATCCTAACCGGGTATGATATAAAAAATCTCACTCACCCGATCGTACTTAGTTAGTTTTCGTCCCTAGCAAGCTTAACTTCAGCTGGCTTTCCCGATGTCTTGTGTTCCTTTGGCTTGATCACCTTATTCAATATGAATGACTAAATGTACAACTTTTCCAATATTTACAAATTGGTCCCTAAAGTTATTTTTCCTTTTACTTTAGGCCCCAATTGCCGATTTTTCCCCAAATTGAGCCCCGAGACTTTTAAAATTCCTCTTAGGACCTCAATTTACTCAATTTCAAAAAATGGGGTTCAAGTTTCCCAATTTCCCAATTTGGCCCTCAAAATTACCATTTTGCCCCCAAAATGGTAAGTTTTACCCCAAAAATTCTAAAATTTGCTCAATTGGTCCTCTAACACTCTTATCATGCCCAATTGACCTTCAATTTTATAAAATTGCATTTTGGTCCCTCGAATTTTCAAAAATCTCCAATTTTCCCCAACTCCCCCTCCCCCCATTTCAATTTCTTAACACAATTGAATTTGATTTAATCAACTTGACGGATCAAACACTTCTAATTGTTGAAATTGAAGTTAAAATTGAGTTTCTATATCTTCATACAATTCAATAGCACTTTTTTTTACACAATAGCACTTTGAATCGTAAGTTTTGACGTTGGAACGAGCTCAAATGGAGCTTCACCGGAAAATAAAACGTAGAGAGAGAAAGCTTCAATTGTTCACCGCCGGGGGCACGTCGGTCCAAGCTTTCGATTTGGGCATATAGCTTATGTCCTGAAGTTCCTCCTAGGATCAAGAATTGGATCAATTGATGCCGAATTGGATTAAAATTTCTTCATTAAAATTTTGTCCATTCTCTCTCTAACACCGGTCGTAAATTATAGAGGGGAGCCGAATTGGCTTACCTTTCAGTCCTAATTCAGTCGTGGGAGGGCTGAGGAGGTGTTGGGAGAGCTTGGTTTGGCTTGAGGAGGGCTCAAATTGGTCGATTTCAGCTCGATCAAAACAAGGCAGCTTTAGTCCGCCAAAGCTGCTTCACTGTTCGATCATGTCAGCATTTCTCTGGTGACTCTCAGAAAAAATGGAGACTACAAGCGTGTAGCTGACTTCTCTTTGGTTCTAAAGAACCCGACCACGCCTTCTTTGGCTAAAAAATGACCCTATATCGGAGCTCTAGTTTGAGCTTCACCGGAAAACTAAGCAGCTAAGAGAGAATGGAATTTTCAAGTGTGGAGAGGATGAATGAGGAGGGGCTCTTTATATAGGAAGCTCGGGGACTTCTTGGCCGTCCGATCGAAGCCTTAATGACGGTCATTTATTGCATGAAACACCCTAGCCTGAGACTTTTCTACTTTGTTGGCGCTGCATAATTTTTCGGCGAGTGAACAGTGTTGTCATATGAAGGAAAAAGACGACACTGTTCGGAACCAAATCGGACCGGTTCGAACTGGGTTCAAAGCTTAAACCAGCCGGTTCACCCCCAATTCAACCAGATTTTTCAAATCTAAAAATTTCTAAATTCATCTAAATTTATTTTCTATCCAATGGTGGCCTCAAATCTCAAATTTGAATTTTTTAAGCAGAATAGAAAAATGAATTTAGAATCTGGTTCAATAGTAGTTCAAACCAGTACAAAACTGTTCAATTTTCTGGTAATTTTTGGAAACTTTAGCACCTAATTGAGACTAAAAAGGTTTATGGAGTTGAAAAAAGATTTAGAATACTTAGGGACCCAAAAAAAAGACTCGGAATGTAAACGCCGCCCTTTGGAGTTAAGGAAAAATCGGGGAAGAACTGGTCAACTCGAGCTAGAAAACCGAACCAATTTATGAACCCCGACCATTTGAGAACGGACAAATTGGGAATTTACAACTCCTGAGTGGTCCAAAGAGTAATAAACCTTGGAAAGGAACCATAGTATAATTTGGGAGAGAAAACTAGACCGGTTCACGTGAATCGGATCTGAACCGGATTGAACTGGTTTGGACCAGTTATAACCACTATTGAACCAGATGCTAAATTCATTTTTCTATGTGGCGTAGAAAATTCAAATTGAAGAATTGAGGCCATCATTGGATAGAGAATGAATTTAGATAAGTTTTAAAATTTTAATTTTGAAAAACTCAGTCGAATCGGGCCCGAACCGACCGGTTTATGTGTTGAACCCGATTTGGACCGGTCTGGTTCGAAACAGTATCGTCTTCTTCCTTCAGATGATAGCATTGTTCACTCACCGGAAAATTGAATAGTGCCAACGAAGAAGAAATGTTTCCATTCAGTACGTTTCAGACCATCAATGACTGTAATTAAGGTGCCAAACGGACGGACGGAGAGTCCCTGAGGTCCCTATATAAAGAGCCCCTCTCCATTTATCCTTGACACACCTGAAAACCTCACTCTCTCTCAGCTACTCAGTTTTTTGACGAAGCTCAAACTAGAACTCCCACATAGGGGTTTTTCAAAGCCAAAGAAGGCGTGGTAGGGTTCTTTAAACTCGGGGGAAAGTGAGCTACTCGACAGTGGTCTCCAATTGCCCCGAGGATCACTTGAACCCCTTTTGTGATTTTGAATAAATTGAGGTCCCTAAGTAAATTTTAGAAGTTTCGGGACTTAATTTGAGGAAAAATTGGCACTAGGGACCTAAAGTTAAGGAAAAAGAACTTTAGGGACCTAAATGCAAATAACTAAAAGTTTGGGCATTTTATTCATTTGTAATGAATGAAGGCTATTAAGCCAAAAAATAATAAAAAAGGATGTTCATATCGTGTAGGAACACGAAGTATTGGGAACGCCAACAAAGACAACCTCGCGTGGAGGCAAGAAGTCAAATAAGAGGAATTCACTACACTATCGGGTGAGTGAGAATTTTCACATCATACCCAGTTGGGATGATGAGTACCTCAGAATTTAAAACCCACTATTATGTGGAATTTTAACATTACACCTCGTTTGGGTGATGTGAGAAAACATGCAGAAAAACTAATTACCGATTGTAAGTAGATCATACCTGATTGGTATGATGGACTTCATGTAAGGAAGTAGAAAATCCACTTATCGGTTATGAGCTGAGATGTCCTCACACCCGGTTGGTGTGATGGATAGCTGAAAAGTTATTTTTGTCAGAAGTGCTCTCCTCTAACTGTGTGTCACTGCTTAAACATTTTGGGAGACCTTCTTGACGAGAGCTCGAATAGCTCATATAGGCTGGAGGCCTCGAGTTTGGAACTTGTGGGGCTAAAATGCCCGATTTTAGAAAATCGCATATAGTGGGCCCAAGGCCAGTTGGTACGAGCAGGAGCTCGTAAACAAACATGATGATAAGCCATAAAAATTTTAAATGAATGATGTAATTTGGCCATGACACAAAAATAAGACCGATATACTCGATGGACTGGCGGTAGTGCAACAAGATAAGTCGATGGACCAGTCTAGACAAACACATGCATGTCAAGTTGAGGAACAGGGCCATTAGACCAGTGGCACTAAAGATTAAATGGCTTATATGGAAAATTATTGTTTTGTGCATGCACTGAGGTTTGGGACCATCAAGACGCCCAAGAGGGGTAGTGATTCATCCTAGGGGCTACTGGAAGCTCGACGTAGCTTCTTGCGCATGAGACCGGGGTGGGGTCAGGATGAGGTCATTGTCCTCATATAGACACGGAGTTTTCTTTTCGGTATTGAGGGTCGAATATCGCGTACATCCACTCATTCCCAGGGTAGAAATGGACGTGCTTCTATATATGTGGCTGGTAAAGTCACTCTGACACCACAAGTGGGTGTAGTGGATCGGCTGCCCTGCGAATGTGTGATCCCTTCATGATTAAGGACATGTGTTGATTGCTAAACACACTAAATGTGGAAAAGTTTTTGAAAATCGAGAATATGATAAAGGAATAATTTTGAAAGAAAATTAAGGAGTCTTACACACTCCAAATTATTTTATTAAAACTCTTTTTTAATCTCCCATTCATTGAGTTGTAGAAACTCACCCACCTTTTTTTATCCCTTTTCAGGAATATAGAATGACTAGGGATAACACGAGAATTTACCCTATGTCAGGTATGCTTAATATTCTCTTAAACTTGCATTATTATTGATATATGTTATTTCAGGGAACACGGTGGAGATTACGCCTGGCTCCTCTTGAATCAAAGAAGGGGGAAACCTCTCTTGAACCAAGGGAGCGACAAGTTGTTCACAGTGATCTGACCAAACTAGGTCGAGGCGTGACAACTTGAGTAGTATTAGAGCTAAGTTCGCTTGAATCATTATCAATACTTTGCCATGGCATTAATAAAACTTTAACTACCTTGTAGGAAGGAGAATCCCTAGGAAGTTTGCTATGAAATCCAATCCTCCACCCATAACTCTAAAAAAGACACCTACCCCAAGGGAGGCAGCCACTCAATGTTTCTTAAAGGGTGAGAAAAGAGTACCCTAGGACATGGTAGAAGATTATCAGAAACTTGTGGGAGACTTATTGGAACCAGAAGGCATCACATACTCTCCTCCAAGACAAGAGGAACTTGTACTCCCTCCTAGGAGCCCAACCCCTCCTCCAGCCCCACAACAACTAGAGAGAAATCCAACTAAGAAAGAGGCTTGGGACAACTACTGGGATGCATATGCCACCTTCATGAAGGTCCACCAAGTACCCCCACCTACTCAGTCCAACTTTAATCCCTCCCAATGAATGAAATGGACATATGAGTGTAAGACAGAGGTATTAAGGGAGTACGGACTAGAGGCCATACATGAAGTTCATCCCATAAGGGAATACAAATGGCCTCCAACTAGTTCCTCATATCCATCTGATCGAGAGTCCCACAACCGTTCTATGGCTAACTCCCGACCTATGACCCCAAGGGATTAGGGGGTAGAAAATTTTTGTAATAAGCCAAGTATGATAAGAAAATATTTCGTGAATGAATGAAAGTCTAATTTTTTTAAAGAAATTTATGAGTCTCCTTGATGAATTCAAGCAATAAAAGATCAAAGTAAAGGGAAGAAGTCGCCTAAGAAGGGAAAAAAGGGTCATTACTAGTCAACCTCAACCCTTAAAGTAAGATTTCCCTCAAAGGGACAATAAGACTTAGCAAAGAAGAGAATTCAGGGAGAAAAGGAGTATAAAACTTACCAAGGAAGAAAACCTTGGAAAAACATAGGTGTTCCAATTAGAAGGAAACAGAACCAACAGAATTGGAAAGAGGATAAGCTCCTCAAAGATGACTTGTTGTAGATGAAAGGATCAAGTGCGAAAGAAAAGTAATCATAAGGGCCCAAGGGGTAAATTAAACCTAAGTATCAGGTAAGTAGGAAGACAACATCAAAAGATGTCGTACGAGTAACAAAGGAACTAACTCGGAATAAAGAATCATGAAATGATCATGAGTGAGTAAGAAGGGATTAAGAAAAAAAGTTCTTAAAGGAAAGGACACTATTGGAATGAGGAATGACGTAAGAAAGGAAGAGTTTCAGCATGTTAGTAGTTATCAGGAGACTCAAAGACTTGAAATTGGGAAGACCTAATAAAGAAGTTGGGAAACGACGAGTAAGTAAGGAAAACCAATATGGTTATATGGGATATGACGTCAAAGGCAAAAGGGATGATTTGATAATAGTAAAGATAGTTAAGGAATACTACCAGATGAAAAGAGGGACGAAGTTATACTATCCTTGAAAAATAGGAAGGTTGAGAACAATCATCATGGAAGTATTTTAAAGATGTTAAAAGGTCAAGACGGGTTCTAGAGAATATCGTGCTATGGAGGAACATGTAAGCCCAACAATCTTAGAGAAATATGACTCAAGTAAGGAAGAATCAGTTAGTTAAGCATTACAAGGTCATGCATTAAATTTGGAACGAAGTTGTAATAACTAACGAATGAGGTAAGTATCAATGTAGAATGAAAAGGTGATAGCACCGACACCTGTGAAAGCATGTACGTGGTACTTGAACGGATATTGACCTAAGGAAGTCAACAATAAAGAGAATAACTAGATACAGGAATGATTGGGTATTTTGGAACTCCCAATCCTGAAATCTTCATTAAAGAATCTCGGGATGGAGAAATTGTACTTTAAGGAATGAAGGAGGTAAATTTAAGGATATGACCTTAAACCTTCCAATGAGATATGTTCAGCTAAAGTAAATTTCATGGAATGAGAAAGTGATGGGAAGGAAAAGAAAATCTCAAGTGTATGTTATATAAGGGATGAATGAGAATAACCGAGGAAGTTGAATGTCTATGAACAACCAATTGACATCAATGAAAGTCCCTTCTAGTGCGAAAAACATTAAATCAATTTTAGGGATAAAACTCCTAAAAGGAGGGAAGAGTTGTAAACCCAGCCCTTTGGAGTTAAGGAAAAATCGAGGAAGAACCGATCAACCCAAGCAAGAAAACCAAACCGGTTCATGAACCCCGACCATTTGAGAATGGACAAATTGAAAATTTACAACTCCCGAGTGACCTAAACAGTCATAAAAACCTTGGAAAGGATCCTTAGGACAATTTGGGAGAGAAAACCAGACCAGTTCAGGTGAACTGGATTCGAATCGGATTGAACCGGTTTGGACTGGTTTGAACCACTATTTAACCAAATGCTAAATACTTTTTCTAGGTGGCTTAGAAAATTTAAATTAGAGAATTGAGGCCACCATTGGATAGAGAATGAATTTAAAAATTTTTAATTTTGAAAAACTCGATCGAATCGAGCTTGAACCGGCCATTTTAAGTGTTGAACCTAGTTCGGACCGGTACGATCCAGTTCATAATAGTATTGTCTTCTTCCTTCAGATGACAGCACTGTTCACTCGCCGGAAGATTGAACAGCGCTGGTGAAAAAGAAACATTTTCGTTCAATACGTTTCAGACCATCAATAACTGTCATTAAGGTGTCAAACGGACAGCCGGAGAGTCCCCAAGCTCCCTATACAAAGAGTCTCTCTTCATTCATTCTCCGCACACCTAAAAACCTCACTCTCTCTCAATTACTTAGTTTTTCGATGAAGCTTGAACTAGAGCTCTGACATAGAGGTTTTTCTGAGCCACAGAAGGTGTGGTTGTAATCTTTAGACTTAGGGAGAAGTCAACTACTCGATGGTGGTCTGCAATTGCTCCAGGATCGCCAGAGAAGCACCGGCGTGACCAATCAGTGAAGCAGCTTTGGCGAACCAAAGCTGCCCTATTTCTGTCGAGCTAAAATCAGCCGATTCGAGCCCTTCTTAGGCCAAACCAAGCTTTCCCAATACTCCCTCAGCCCTCATACGACTGAATTAGAGCGGAAAGGTAAGCCAATTTGGCTCCCCTCTGTAAATTTCGATCGGTGCTAGAGAGAGAATCGACGAATCTTTAATGACCAAATTCTCCTTCAATTCGACATGAATTGAAGTGATTCTTGATTTTAGGAGGAACCTCATGACGAGATCTATCTGCCTAAATCGAAAGCTCGAACTGTCGCACCCCCGACGGTAAGCTTTTGAAGCTTTCTCTCTCTACGTCTAGTGTTTCGGTGAAGCTTTGTTTGATCTCGTCCCGATGTCAATTCATGCGATTTAAAGTGCAATTGAATCATATGGATGTGTAGGAACTCAAATCTACCTTCAATTTCAATAATTAACATCGATTGATCGATCAATTTGATGAAATCAAAATCGGCCAAGTTGAAAGGGGGGAAATTGAGGGAAAATTTTGGGGAAAATTGGGGATTTCGAAAATTCGAGGAACTAAAGTGCAATTTCCCAAAATTTAGGGCCAACTGGCCATGGAAAAAATGTTGGAGGACCAATTGGTCAATTTTTGAAATTTTTGGGGTGAAATTTACCATTTTTGTAAAGTAGGGGCAAAATGGTAATTTTTGAAAAGTTGGGGATCAAATTGGTAATTTGGGAAACTTGAACCCTTTTTTATGATTTTAAATAAATTGAGGCCCCAAAGGAAATTTTAGAAGTTTTGGGACTCAATTTAGGGGAAAATTGGTATTAGTGGCCTAAAGTTGAGGGAAAAGAATTGAGGAACCTAAACGTAAATAACTAAAAGTTTGGACATTTTATTCATTCGTGATGAATGAAGGCTATTAGGTCGAATGATAATGAACAAAGATTTTTATATCGTGTAGGAACATGAAATATCGAGAACGCCAACAAAGACAAGCTCGCATGGAGTCAAGGAGCCACATAAGAGGAATTCACTACACTATTTGGTGAGTGAGAATTTTCACATCATACCCGGTTGGGATGATGAGTACCTCAAAATTTAAAACCCACTATTATGTGGAATTTTAACATCACACCTGGTTGGGGTGATGTGAGAAAACATGCGGAAAAACTTTTTACCAGTTGTAAGTAGATCATATATGGTTGGTATGATAAACTTCTTGTAAGAAAGTAGAGAACCCGCTTATCAGTTATGAGCGGAGATGTCCTCACATCCGGTTGGTGTAATGGACAGTTGAAAAGTTATTTTTGTCAGAAGTGCTCTCCCCTGATTGTGTGCCACTGGTTAAACATTTTGGGAAACTTTATTGATGGGAGCTCGAATAGCTCATATAGGCCAAAGGCCTCGGTTTTGAAACTTGAGGGCTAAAATGCCCGATTTTGAAAAATCACGTACAGTGGACCCAAGGCCAGTTGGCATGAGCAGGAGTTCGTAAATAAATATGATGATAATCCATGAAAATTCTTAATGAATGATTGATGTGATTTGGCCATGGTACCAAGACAAGACCGACATACTCGATGGACTAGCGATAGTGCGACAAGACAGGTCGACAGACCAGTCTAGACAAACAGTTACATGTCGAGTTGAGGAACAGGACCATTGGACTAGTGGTACCAAAGATTAAATGGCTTATATGGAAAATTATTGTTTTGTGCATGCATTGAGGTTCGGGACCATCAAAACACCCAAGAGGGTTAGTGATGTGTCCTAGGGGCTACTGGACGACATGGTGGAGATAATGGTAGTTTGTCATGCTAGCAGTCAAGGAAGCTCAACGTAACTCCATGCACATGAGACCGGGGTGGGGTCGGGATGAGGTCTTTGTCCTTATAAGGACACGAAGTTTTCTTTTCGGTATTGAGGGTCGGATATCGCGTACATCCACTCATTCTCAGGGTAGAAGTGGATAAGTTTCTATCTAGGTGGCCGGTAAAGTTGCTCTGACGCCATAGGTGGGTGCAGTGGACGAGCTGTTCTGCGAATGTGTGTTCCTTTCATGATGAAGGGTGTATATTGATTGCTAAACACACTAAATGTGAAAAAGTTTTTGAAAACCGAGAATATGATGAGAAAAGAATAATTTTGAAAGGAAATTAAGGAGTATGACACACTCCAAATTATTTTATTAAAACTTTTTTTCAATCTCCCATTTATTGAATTGTAGAAACTCACCCACTTTTTTTATCCCTTTTTAGGAATAGAGAATAACTAGTGATAACATCAAAATTTACCCTCTGTCAGGTATGCTTAATCTTCTCTTAAACTTGCATTATTATTGATATATGTTATTTAAGGGAATAAGGTTGATATTAGACTGGCTACTCTTGAATTAAAGAAGGGGGAAACCATTATTGAACCAAGAGAGCGGTATGTTGTTCACGGGAATTCGACCAAATCGGTTCGGGGTGTGACATGGAAAGTCTAATGGCATGAAGGTAATTATTGAAAATGTTTAAGTACTAAGCGGTAATTTTAGAAAATATAAGATCATAAATATAATTATTTAAAAATAGGAACCAAAAAATAAATATAATAAGATTCGAAAGATTTCACGAATGAAAATTGAGGATTGGGTAGATTATATATATATATATATATTGTATGCATGGTGATAAATGAAAGAGTAAGAGAGAATTTGGAAATTGTGGTGACGAAAAATTCCTAGATAAAATATTATATGAGTTTAATGACGTGTGCTTGCACTAAAATGTTTTAGAAACCTTGTAAAATTATATAAATTATTTTATAAATTATAATTTAAAATGTGAGTTAAGTTCTAATATTTAGAAAATAGGTTTTAAGATCTAAAATTTTGAAAAAAACTGGGTTTAAATTCATTTTTTAGAAAATGAGTTTAAGATAAAATAATTTAAAAATGGGATATGAAGCTTAAAAAAATTGGGCTAAAATTCAATAATTTGGATAATGGACTAAGTTCCAATAATTTGAATAATGGACTTAAAGGTTGATAATTTAAAAAGTGGAACAAGACCAATATTTAAAAACAAGCTTAGAGGAGTGGGTTAATGTTTAAGGCTTTATGAAATGAACTTAGAAATAAGACTTTAAGAAATAAGGGAAATAATTCATTGATATTAAGAAGCGACCGGTCACAACCAGACTATTTTCAATTTTAAGTAAATGTTGAAATCGAGTATATAAATTCTCAATTTTCAATAATATTCACTGGAAAATAGCCAACTGTTCTATCTAACCCATTTAAAAAACCTACCAAAAAAAGTAGAGTTATAAGGTAGAAACTCATTGAATGAAGGTAAATTAATGTTAAACTACATTTGTATTTGCAATGTTAAACTCATTTAATGTTAAGCAGATCCATTACAACTACATTTGTTCTCATTTTTGTTGATGTTTTTTTTGTAAAAAAAATCATTTGTTTATAAAATTTTAAATTTATAGTAAATTTTAGAAATAATTTATTTTTTAAATCATAAATCATAATTTAGTATTTGAAGAATAAAACGGATGAGTGCTTGAATCGAATTGCTTTATGACACTTATACTATAAAATGGAGAATGATAGATTCAAATTTAGAGAAGAATAAAGTTTCAAAAATATATGAGTTTTCTGTTTATTAGATTACTTTTTTTGAGTGATTTATTTTATTATGCATTTTTTGAAATACACCATTAAAGTCAATCGATGTCGAGTTCATATACATTTGTAAGCATCATGTGTTTTAACAGGTGAAAGGAGACTCCTACCTCAATCCATCAATTGTCATCCCTAATTAGCCCTCTAAACTTTAAGTATACCACTTATCTAAGCCACCATAAACATGGAAATATAATGTTAAAAAACAGCGGATCTGAAGTTCTATATGTTTTTTTTCTCATTGCATGTGATTTTGTCTTCCTTGCCCGATCATCACAACCGGGAGAACCTCTACTGGTAGAGACCAACAAAGACAGCAGTCTGAGCCGATCCCTAGACGCATATGATTGCTGCGCAGTTGTTTCAGTTCTAAGAATGCTAGCACATGCGAAAGATAATGTAAGAGAGAATTGTATTAGGTTAGATTTGAGAGCATTCACGTTGTCCTGTCCCTCCTGGCTGTTTTTATCAACTGTTATTCATATTTTCCCTTTGGACAAATGAACTTGGTACAGTTTTTGATCTCTCACTGATTTGTTGGGCACTAGTGTCCAATCGACATGTGATTGCTGTTCAATATATAGCCAACAAGCAGCATATGAGTATGTGAGAGAGGTACAATCAAAAGCTGGCATAATAATGGAACCCTCCAAGGCATAGTCATCTTCATTGATTTACTTGTATGTAAACTTCAAATAGATAGTTAACTGAGCATATTGATTTATAGGGTAACTCATTAAATCTTACTGAATGACATATGGGACACTGAATAGTTGGTTTCTACATATGGAACAAATATTTGGTGGGTACTAATTAGTAATATTATTGATAAAAAGTGAATTCGAGAGAGATAAATATTTTTTTAATTTAAAAAAAAACTAAAATATTTAAATAACCCTAAAGATAGGATTAAGAGGTTTGGAAGACAAGGAAGGTAGGATTTAAAAGAAACAATGAATCACTTCGAAGTATGGCAGTAAAGGGAACCACTTGGTGCTGATCCATGGACAACAGAAGAGACATTGATATATCTGCCAAATCCATGCCTCAATTCACAAATACCAAACCAGAGCCACACTCTGGATTTTAGAAAATGAAAGGCATGGCTGGCATTTTAAAGAATTGAAACAAAAGCGAACTACAGTATCTGTTTAACACTGAAAGTAAAGATCATCGAGGTTTAATCGACAAGCATTAAATTCCTCTTTATATAGTCCAAACATGGAAATGGCAAGTCCAATAGGTGTTCCACTTCGAAGGCCTTGGATACAAGATGCTCAAGAGAAGAATCCCATCTACCGGCCCTTAAGCCACCGGAAACAGTGAAACCTTTGCTTACAACAAGCGATGAATTGCAGACCCAAGGAACTGAAACTACAAATGCTGACCCCCTGGATTGCACCATGGCATTCTTGTAAGCCCTGCAAATGGTAGAGACATACTTTCCCATTGGAAGAAGATGCTCGAGAACTGATGGGGCAGAGCGATCAGCATCCAGAATGTCAGAATCTGCGTGGAGATTGACCACTACAGTCCCATGCCTTGGGTGGATGCGACTGCTAAGCTCTTGGAGGAATGGTGATTGTGCATCCCACAGCTTGTGGGGGAAAATATCATCGCCATCATAGGCATCAATGAAGACCATATCGTAGAGTTCTTTGGTGGAGTTTCTAAGGATAAAATCCTCAGCATCGGACTTGTAGAGGAAGATCCTCTCATGGAGTCCTTTCCATAGGACATTATCAAAGGTATCAGGTCCTGAATTGGCACGACCCCCTGAAGGTGCCATGAGAGAAAAAGCAGGAAAGCCCATTGCTTGAATTGAGGCTGAGATGACCAGAGGGTCAATTTCTACAATATGAACTTTGGCACCTGAATGAAAAAAAATATTATATATACATATAATGGAGATGAACATATACTTTGCTATGGGAAAGATAAAGTCATCCGGAGAAATAAATATAAGAGAAGAGGACAATGCAATGTGTATCATCACCTTGTATTTTACTGGCCAAAAATAATGGCAAGCTACCCCCACCGTGACCAATACACAATATATTCATGGATTTCTTCCCATGCATAGCGTTTGTGAGATCATAATCGGATGCTGCTATAGTGGCTAGACCTACAGATACCATGCTTTTGAGATCTGCATAAAACCAAATATTTGAAGAGAAGCTGAACTGGAATGATAATGCTTCCAATAGTCACTCAATTACAAAGGGATAATGGACAGAATGGAATTAAAAGAACTTGATGACACCAGTATCAAGTCATTGCACCAAACCAACATCTTGGATCCGCAAGAAAATGCAGTAGAATTATAAATAAAAAATACATAGAGAGCCTCTACTGGAGATAATAGAATAAACTGTACACATTTGAGTGAGTGTTATTGTCTTCAGCTATTTACTCAACATATTAATATGACTAACTGAGCAAGACTAGCTAGAAATAAAAAAAAAAAAAGAACATCTTCCTCAATTCCATAGTTCAAATTATACTAATTAGATCTTAATAATATACATCCAACTTTATAATACCCCTTTTGCCACACAATCTTCCAATTGGGAATGAAAAAACTCTAATTCTACTTACACAGTAACTGTTCATGCATACCATGTGCGAAAACAACAAACCTTTCAAGTTTCCTCTTAATATTCTAATTCAGCATCTTCTCTACATCACTTAGAACTAATGTAATAGTATCCTTACTCTATTGCAGCCACACCATCCCTCTTTGAAACAAACTTTTTGTTTTCCACCTCTTTTTTTCTTAGCAAAAGGGTTTATGTGCAAATAACTACAAGACAATAATATAGCCCTTTCAAACACAACAATTCACAGGTCACAAGACAGCATAACAAAAATTTACAGAAACTAAATTCCAAACAATTGCTTGCAAGGATAAAAATAAGACAAACTAGTGCGTGCTGATAGGTATATTTTGTTAGCTGAGAGAAAAAAAGGAACTCTACACGGTGTAGCTAGACAATGAGGTTGTTGCATGAAGAACATGGAGTGAGGATCTGACTCTTTGCAGGCAGCCATTATCTTGACAGCACTTTGACGAGTATCATTATTAAACTTAAGGACACGCCACTGGTATCCTATCACCCTGAATCGTTCCTTCTGAGTATACCCAGGTTGTAAATCTGCATATCTTTGTTGAAGCCAATTTTCCATTTCAGACCAGTAAACTTGACTCTGCAACAAAATACACATGAAAAACAATAAGGAAAATAATAGATTACTGTTATGTTAAACACCACCGGTATTTTCTTCATTTCTCACTTACCTAAAAAAAATCTACACATATCTGACATAATAGTTTCAGACCCAAGAATGAAACCAAAATGCTGAAAGAGTGGATTTTTCGAAATTTTTGTGATTTTACAATGACCCATCATATATGCTAAACTTCAACCAAAATTAAGCACACTAGGAATATAACTTTGATGAGTAACAGAGAATATCATGGAGTAAAATCATAAGAGATCCTCAACGCATTTCTAGAGGTTCATAGCACATCAATCTTGGAGCTCCGCATCATTTACTTGGTTTATGTAGGATATGCTTCAAACCATCGATTCAGCGCATAAATATCAACTAATTGCTAGAAGTACATGACTGGGAGAGAGGAGGTGAGACTGACAGGTCGAGAAGAAGGATATGCAATAACGGAGACCACTCCATTTCCTTTATCGGATATCGAACGCAGAACGGTCTGGCCGTTATAGTCCGTTCCCCACCACTCCGACGAGTAGCACCAGTCACCCTCATCCTCGCTACGGCGGCGCGCTGCAGTATACAGACGCCGGTAAATCGATTTCGAGCTCCATCTAGCACCGCGCCACATAGTGGTCGTGAGATCGGTTGACGCGACAGCCTAAACCCCTAAATACTGGCGGGGGAAGCGAATAAAGAGCGTTTGGTGACGGGAAAAGGTAGTTCTCAACCCGCTGTCTTAGGAGACATTCGAGCAAATAATCGATGATTTCATTTTCTTTAGTAAATTATAATTTATATCTATTCTAAAAAATTAAATATTTCTAGTATAAAAATAAAATTATATATTTTATATTATTATATACTAACTCTGTTAATTTTTTTTCCCAATTGTACATATGATTCGTGATTTAAGGATAAAAGAGAAAAAAATATGGACACTAATGCTCACAATTAAATACGCGAGTAATATTATTATGTTATATTTAATTTATAATATTTTTTAAATAATTAAGTGGCACATTTTATGACAATTACTTTATAACTTTGGAAAACCATTTAAAAAGCGTTTCTAATTATTTAGCCGTTTGATTTTTTTTAGCCATGGACTTGTATTCTTTTACTCTCCCTTTATATGTACATCTTTTTTTTTCTCGGCCAACAAATATTACTCCATAAAACTTCACTCACTGTCAAGGCTTGTTGATGAACACTTAATTCCATTAATATTTCTAAGCTAGCTCAAACTCATTTTCTAATGACAATCCTATTAAGACGGATTAGAATTAAAATACACATAACAATTTATTTTTAAGAATTTGATATCTTAGACAATTCATTTTATTTAGTCACAATTCCATAAATTACCTTAACCACTTTGGATCATGTAGGTTTTAAAGAGTTAAATACATCATTGTGCATTTCTTTTCGTATTATCTAAATTATCATGGCTATTAAACGTACTACATCTCCTCCCACTTACACATCCTGTTACCTAGTATCTTAGCTACGATCCAATTCTCCGTTACTTCTTATTAATATTACTTGGTATATTTATTAAAATAGTATCAATAAAAAATAAATTTTAAATTTTAAAATTTAAAATAAAATATATTATATTTTTTAATAAAAATTTAACATTTTCTTGTATAAAATAATGTGTTAAAATATTGTTATAAAACTTTACGGTAATATAACCCTCTTTAAATAATTGATAATTATAAAATTAAATATTTATATATACTTCAAAAAATTCTTTACAATAATATAGTAATTGATAATTATAAAATTAAATATTCATAAATATACTCTCATAACTAAACTTATACTGGCGTGGGTATTAAATGTTATGTAGGATACATTATTATCTTCTTATTTTATTTTTAATAGTTTTGGGAAGTAGTTACCTTACAATTTATTGAATAAGTTTATTAATTTTAGGTCATTTTATAACTTATAAATTATTCTATTGATTTAAAATTACTTAAAATATTTATATATAAATTATTTTTTTCATAATTATTTATATTAGATTTTTTTCCTAATTTTTTCCACTCATAAATTTATGCACACATTCAATTAAAGTAACTACTCCATAACAATCAAATGTTCACATTGGAACAAAAATAACTCTATCAAATTAATGTCGATTACATGTACTTGATTATTTCTTATATTCTAGTTGTTCCCTTTATTCATTCACACACTCAAGTATACCATATACTTTTACTTCACACATTATCACATACTCAAGTATATGTGGATTCCCTTACTTGGGACCCGAGCGACTTATATGCATAATTTCATCCCTTTATACACCGCTTCTAATCGATCTCTAAAGTCGACTCACACCCCAATGGTGGGCAGTTTATCGCTTCTATTTGTGTAGGAATCCGAGATATCGGGAACGCCAACAAATACAAACTCGCGTGAAGGCAAAGAGCTAAATAAGAGGAAATTCACTGCACGATCGGGTGAGTGGGATTTAATATTATACCCGATTGGGATGCTAAGCACTTCGGAAATGAAAATCCACTATTAAGTAGTATTTTATCTATCACACCTGAGAGGAGTGATGTAAAAATTACGCCGAAAAATACTTAACAATTGTAAGTAGATCATATCCGATTGGTATGATGAACTTCCTAGAATGAAGTAGAAAACCCGCTTATCGGTTATAAGCGAAGACGTCTTCATACCCGGTTAGTATGATGGACAGATGAAAATTTTATTTTGTCGGAAGTGCTCTTTCTTGACTGTTTGCCACTGCTTAAAAATTTTGGGAGACTTTATTGACAGTAGCTCTAATAGCTCAGATAGGCTGGAGGCCTCGATTTTGGAACTTGGGGGCTAATATGCCCGATTGTTTTTTGAAAATCTCATATAGTGGGCCCTAGGTCGGTTGGCACGAACAGGAGCTCGTAAACAAACATGAGATAAGCCATAAAAACTTTAAAAGAATAATTTGTTTGGCCATGGTACCAAGACAGAACCAACATACTCGATGGACTGGTGACAGTGTGATATGACAGGTCAACGGATCAGTTGAGACAAACAGCTGCAGATCGAGTTGAGGGTCGGGGTCGTTGGACCAGTGGCACCACAGATTCAATGGCTTATATGGAAAACTATTGATTTGTACATTCACTATGTTAGGGGACCTTCAAGACGCCCAAGAGAGATAGTGATGTGTCGCTCTAACACCACAAGTGGATACAGAGGACGTGTTAGTCTATGAATGTGTGTTTACTTCATGATAAAGATTCTGTGTTGGTTGATAAACACACCGTTGTGATGAGAAATGACTAGGAAAAATTGAGATTTCAAGAATGAGATATTCTAAAGAAATTAAGTATACTAACACACTCCAATTTAAAAACTATTTTATCGAAACTTCACTTTTTTTTTAAATACTCATTAACTGAGTTGTAAAAACTCACCCACCCTTTTTATCCATTTTCAGGAAATAGAAAGATAACTAGGCATAACATCAAGCCTTACCCTCTATCAGGTATGCTTAATTTTTCTTAAGGTTGCATTTTATTTGATATATGTTATTACAGGGAAAAAGGTTATCTAAAAAGGTTGAGATAACGCATGACTCCTCTTGAATAAAAGAATGGGGAAACCCCTCTTGAACCAAGAGAACGGCGGGTTGTTCATGGGGATCTGACCAAACTAAGTCGGGTCGTAACAATATGGTATTATGAATTACTTTTAATCATGAGTTATTTAACCCTTTTATTTAGTTAAATAATCTCGACTATTATTTTACCTATGTGAGCATGCAACCATTTAGTTTTTCCATTACTTTTTAAAAACACTTTATAAGTCACCTCATGAATAATATAACAGGTTCATAAAGTATGAAAAAATGCAGCGGTCGATCCAATCAGACTCGCTACTAATAACTCTCATTCACAGTAATATATGAGAGTCATTCGTCATAGAGGGTTTTTTTAATGTCTTAGGAGGTTTGATTTCCTAGGTATTTTAGCAGCATTTTTCACTAAATAAATCAAATCATATGAACGTGGTTAGATTTGTGTTCTATGGGGTAACTCTAGTACAATCCTGTAATTTTCCAAAAATGACATTTTTGTTCACTCGGGTTGGGTTTGCTCGATTCAAGTGTCAATAAATTTGTTTATACGACCCACTTTCCATAATATTTGATATTTTTATACTTTTCTCCATTATTTACCATATTTATTCTAAGAGCTTAAAGTATCTCAAGAATTTCACTAACCTCTATATTTTTCACTATTTGTATTTTAGTCCTTTAACTTTCTAAAATTACTAAAATGCCCTTACTATTTCTACTTATCTATTTTGAAAGCCTAAACTCTTCCATATCTTTATTTTGGGTCCCCCAACTTTCTTTGATTTCATTCGGGCCCTTAAACTCTTATAAATTGTCTTGTTGGCCCAAACTTTACAATATTTACTATTTTGCCCCTAAGATTTTCCAAAAGTTTCATTTGAGTCTCTAGCTTCTTTCAATCTATCTCTTCGATTCCCAAGTTTTCTCAAGTTTTATTTCAGATCCTTAGACTTCTACTAACTCTTAGTTGGGTCCCCTTTCTCAAAAATTCAATTTGATCCTTATATTTTTTAAAAATTCCATTTTAATCCCCTGACTTTATTTTCCCTTAAAACACTTCCATAAACTCTCCAAAATGATTACAATTGTTCGAAACCAAAGAACGCTCGATACAGGGTAGTATTGATTTTAAAGACTGCTAGATAGAAAGGTTGGTACAAGGTAAGCTATGTTGTTCTAGTATGTCGTGAAACTCTCAGAGCTTCGTACGCATTGAGACCGAGGGGAAGCAAAATAAGGTATTGTCCCTCAATAGAGAATAGAAATACAAATTTCAAACTTGTTTTATACAGGATTATTTCCTTAAAACTCTAAGTTTACTTATGGTAAACCTTTGTTGTTATCAAACGTTCGTATAAACATGTTGGAGTATGTACTGAATCGTGGACATGAGGTCATGATATCAGTTGAACACTCACTCCCCTCCAAACACCTATTTCAGGAATGAAAATACTTTGGTGATAAAAGGACACGTTATTAATGGAAAATTCATCCAAAACCAAAGGTATGTCTTACATTCAATACTTAGATCTATTATGATATATGAAATTTATTTTTTAAATATTTAAATGATTATTCTTAGAAAATAACTTGAGTTGTTTTATTTTACGCTTTACATCATGTCTGATTTACAATGATGAGGCGCCCATCGTTGTAAAGTCGGGACCGGGGAAACTGGGCCGAGTGTAATAATACGATAGGGCACTCTCCTTGAAGAAAATTATGTGTGAATATTGTGAATGCATTCACAATATTATTATGTGACAAACAATATGTGAGTACATTGTTGTTGTATATGTATATGTTTAATGGGGATTTATTCTCCCGATAGTCTAAATAATAATATGTTTTGAGAATAAAACTTTTGAAAATATTTTATTACCCCATGCTATTTTTTTAGTAGATGAACTTGAGTACTGCAGCGAAAGCATTAGAGTGAATAAAAATAATTCGAGGTAAATTACCTCGATAAGAAGTACACTAGCATTCCAAACATTAGAAGTTTTGGATTTAGGAATTTGTAATAATGAATTTTTGTATATTATACTTTAGAAAACTTGTGTTAATTCTTCTAAAGATGAAAGTTTTTTTGTGTTTTTTTATATATTACCACGTGTCGGTCCTACAATAGTGCGAGTATCACTATTATAGTATTAGGAGGGGTGGTGATTATGAGGATTGTCCAACTTGAAGAATTAGGTTGAGACATTAGGTTTGGAAACTTGTGTTAATTTTTCTAAAGATGCAAGTTTTTATATTTTTTTTGTATATTATCACTTGTCAGTGTAATTATTATAGTATTGAGAACCCGAAGAATTAGGTTGGGATGTTACATGCTAATATTAGAACTTTTATAATCATATCTCAAATATAACAACATTTTAAAATCTATAGCTTAATAAGACTTTATTACATCTTCATAGATTGTATTTTGAGTAACCATTTTTTTTTAGAGAATTTCAACTTAATAGTATTTAGCATGATACTTGTATTACTTCTACTTTTTTACTTTTTTTGAAATATTTGAGAGAATGAGTGAGTTACATAGTAAATGAGTAGACCAATATGTGTACATGAATTTAATTACAATTTCACTCAAAACATACTCACATTAAATGCATGTTTCTCAAAATATTTTAGAAAATACTTTCTAAAAAATTTTTTAAGATAAAAAATTTCTCATTTCAAAAAATAACTATAATTTATGTATTCACCACATATGTGTTTTGGGATGTCACTAATCATGTGCTCAATTGTTCCCTGATCCCATCTTTTTTATACACAATTAATTAGGTAAATGTACATGTAATAATATATCACCTTATTTCATAATCTCAACTTATTAAGAATATATCAATTCTCAATTATTTTATGTACTTCAACGTATAAAACATCATCTCATTACTTATTTTGATAACTCAATTTTTCTCTATTACTTTCAAAATGTATTATATTACTTTCGTTATACACTTATTTTTATAAATACTTATTTATTTCATAATTTATTTATCAACCTTTAAATAATACATTGATTGAATATAATCAAACTTTGATGTTAATAAATTCAATCACCTTATCAATCACCTTAACTTGCTAGTATATAATTTTTCATGTATCTTCGACATATAACATAATTTACTTTATTATAACAATTATAACATATTTGATTATAAGATAGTATTTTATCAATATTCACTTGCATTATATCTTAATTTCTCTATTTTTCTCCTTTAATTATTAACAACTAAATAACATGTAATTTACTTCATATAACTATTATTTTTTTATACATTCCTAAAAATTTATATTTAATAATATTATTATAAATTATCAAAATTTATATATTATTTCATAAGTTTCTAAAATTTTACAATTTACTTTACCTAATTTATTTATTTATATTTTAGTCATCAAAATTTATTTTTACAAATCAGCCAATTTTTTCCCAAAACTCATAAATTTTACTCATTTTTCCTAAACTTTTCAAAACTATTTCAAACTTTTCAAAATTATATTTAGTTTCCCAATTTTTCAAAATTAATTTGGTCGTCAAATTTTTTTCCTTAACCATATTTCAGACAAAAAAAAATTGTAAACTTCTTTGTTTAGATCCCCAAATATTTATATTACAAAATTTTTTAATTTAAAAATCAGTCCCTAAACTCTTCAAATCTTACATTTTAGACCCTAAACTCTTATTATTTTATTTAAATCATATATTCTTTTAAACGTTCACGTTAAATCACTCAATTACCTCTATTTCAAACTCAATACTCATATTTTTTTAATTAGCAAAATAGTATTCATAGTTCCCAAAATTGTATTTTAGTATATAAACTTTCAAATTATTTTCAACTCAGTCACTAACTTTCCAATTTCATCCTAAACACTTTCATCTTTCCCTATTTTCTACGATTCATTTTTTATCTTAAATGATTTGTTTAGGTCATTCAAAAACTAATTTTTATTTTAACCAAAAAGAGAATACTAGAAAAAATATAGTAAAACTCACAGGGGACGTCGATTTTAATGATGATGGGTGCTGGGAAGAATAGAGAGATTACTCTAGTGAGGGTTGGATTTGGTCGGGAAAGCTACGAACAGTCATTGGCCGAAAGTTGCAGAAAAAATAAGACATTCTAAGTTAAATGGATGAAGGCTTACTAATGTCGAGTGAACGTTGCAGGAGAGGGTGGGCGGGTTCGAGTGGGTCCGTTTGGAGCTTACCAGGTCGACTTTGCGTCGGTGGAAGCGTCAGTGTCGTTGGAGGGATATGTGTTATACTCAGAATTCGAATTTTCTCATTTTACATGATGTAGCACTAAGGCCATCATCATTTTGGAGGGAGGCCGAGGCATGGGTCGGTCAAGGTCTCCTGCTGAATCGGACTCGTCCTACCTCATGCAGGAATCTGGGAGGAGAGGCAAGGCAGATAGGTCTGGGCCTTTTGCCATATCGAGTCCCACATAGTACGGCTAAATGAGTCATCTAATGAACAAAAAAGGAGTTATCCTATGTTATAGTCTCCCTTGTAGGTCTATTGGTAGATAGACTATTAGATATGTTATTATTGCCGAAAGAGTGATTTTTCTTTTTTTTTTTTACATTTTTAACCAATCATGACTTTATTAAAAGATTTGTACCAAGTGTATAATTTTTCTTAAGTTTTTAATTAATTCATTTGTTAAAAATTAAATTAAAGATATAAATAAATAACAAAGTCATGACTGAAGTGATGACTTACATTTTAATTTTCAATTCAGTTTCACTCACTATGCCCATCTTTATCCTCTTGTCCAAGTACTTAAACTTTTCTTGATATGCTTGTAAAAGATCTAAGTACATAGAACTACTATTATGTGGAAGGAATAGTCTTTTTTGTTTAAGTAGATGGCAAGGATAAAATCCACCCTGGTCGAGTTACGGGATTGATCATAGACAACCATCCTAACGCGTCTTGGCCTACCCATTAATTTCCTAAATGCTGAGTCCCAATAATTATGATTAATCATTTGGTACGATAACCCATCCAATCCATATAAGAAAAGAACTTAGAACTTTTATGACTATTTGAATCAAATATAAAATTCAAGTGCCAAATGAGTAATTAATAATATTTTGAGGGCAATTTTACTTTTTAAAAATATCACCCATTAATTATGAGGAAATTCTAGATGGGATTCCATAAATGTTAATGTGACGTTAGATCTAACCATTTAAGTTGTAAAAGTTGTGGCAGCCATTTTTTTCTTCATATATATATATATATATATATGCACTACTCGGCCAGGCCAGGCTGCCCTAGTTGTTTTTTTTTTTAAAAGTAATGATACTTCAATATTCAATGATACTTCAATATTCATTCTTGTACCTTAGTAGGGTCCACAATTTGAATAGTGTTACTATGAGAGAACTGATCTGGCCGGGATGATGATTTATATATTTGAGGCGGCTAAGAAGGTCATATATTCACCACAAACGAATTTGGTCAGCATCAGCATCATCCCACTTGCACTAATCAATCGACGACCATTCTATATTTGGGTTTGATTCAAAAAGTTCTCCAAATTTGTCAATTCTATTTGCTCAGCCTCTCTTAATTCTGTTCACAAGTTAGGCATATGTTGAGATGGGATGGATGGTTGATGATGAGTCGAAAGAAGTACTTTAATAGCCTGGATTTGTATTATAAAGAGTTAAAATGGATTAACTGCGAAAAAAGAACATACATTTCAAATATTTCAAATAACTACTAATTGTAACCAATTAACTAGTAAAATTATAACAATTTACAATTATCTTATACACTGAGTTCAATTCCTTATATCATATTGGACTAAACGGGCCATTTGGCAGCCATACCTGGAACCATTTTGACCCACGCGCAGGTTCGGACAATAACTATCTAATCCTCTTGTCTCCTCTTGGCTGCGGGTCGGGGCAGGCCGAATGGGACGATTCAGACCAGCTGTCTTTGACTAGGGATGGCGGGGTGGGGGTACATGCAGGGACAGATAGGGTGGGGCACACGTTCCGTGGTCAGGAAATTCAAGATATTTTTTTTATATGTTTTATTATAATTTAACATAAAATTTATTATATATTTAGGTGAAAAATAAATATATTATGAAATACAATATAAAATAAATATTTAAATTTATTAATTAAATGGTCAAAAAATATTCTTCAATTAGGTTCTTATTTAGGACATATAGATTTTTAGTATATCAAATATGTTGTACTATAATTTAATTAGATTAGGGAGAGATATGTACATCAAATTAAGTCTGCTATCAATTCATTCATGTGGAGTATTAGCTTACGTAACAACAACGCCGATCTAGGGCAAATGGGAGTGGATGAGAGACACGTGCAACCGTACGATCCGAATCCACCCTCTACTAACATGAATTATATAGCACCACGGGTCAGTGGAGCGAGGGCCCATCAGAACTATTAACTATTTATTATAAATATGAGTATTTAAAAAATTTATTTAATCATGAATACTTCCAAGGCTTTTTAAACATTTTGAACTTAAATGTTTTCCATTTTTGGGGATTGGAACATAAAATATATGCATACTGGAAGTGGAAGTGGGTGTCAAACCACCCAATATCCTCCCCGTCCGGCCATCCCGACTAGCTATTAATCCAGAAAAGCTTTGTACCCTCACCTGACCTAAGAGTTGGTGCCAGTCAGGGGAGCCGATTCTCCTTTGGTAGCTGCTATTTGTGTATAATGTGTAGCTTTTTTACAATTAAATAATATATATTGACTTAACTATAAAAACCATAAAAACCTTATTTCTCGATATATTAGTGAATATTAAAATAATTTTAAATGATATCATGCAACCAAATATATACCATAGAAATAATCATTTTATTATGTAAGAAAACCAACATCATAGGTGGGAATAAACCGGTTATTTCAATATATGAATTACATATGATTGAGATTAAAATATAATAAACATATAAGATATTTAATATAATAATTGTATATATATATATATATAGTTCGGGAGGGGACACTAATTGCAAGGCGGTGGCAGTCGCCATACGAGCGTGGTCCACCATTGGACTCCCATTTTAGGGCATATTATAAACTAAAGAGCATTTTTTATGCTGCTTTTGCACTCCAACCAACTTTCTCTATGCCTTCTAGATCTCTTCATTCATCAATGATGGAAAGTTAGTTTGGGAACCGAGAGAAGTCCGCATTGGGAAAGTTAGATGAGAGCAGACCACTAACTGATCAAATCATCAATTATTATTCACCATTGATATACAGCAAGCAAGCAGAGCTCGCTCAGTGTCCCCACCATAAGGTTTAACTACTATTCCTATAAAATATTCTACTAATTTTTCAGCCCGTACTGATGCACTCAAATGAAACTCGCAGCTCATCCGCTGCTGCATCTAGCCGACCACCATGGTCGAAAGTCGCACACAATATGCCATGACAGGGGTTCGTATATACGCAACAAATTCAGCATGTGAATTGAAACCCTTGTCGTGGCATTTTTGTCTTCACTCAACAATACATGTAGATGTCCGGTCTATCAGCCGACTCCAATTAGGATATTTCGAATACGGATTTTATCACGTTGATAATATAGGCACATGGGAAGATACTGGGAAAGATACCGGAAGTCATCAATGGCAACATGGTGTACTTTTTTTATACATATATAGGCATATAAACATTAACTCATGTATTGCCATATAAATAATAAACTAGTGAACCATAATATAAATTATTCCGACTGAAAACCTTTATATAAAAATTCTTATTGTACATATTATATTATGGGTTACGTATTAGAATTTTGGGTATTATATGAAAGTCAGGTTGTTATAGTTCACACTCTCTAGTTATATTATATGAGTGCCTGGGAAATGAAGCACATGTTTTGTTAATCTAAATTTCATTTGGCAAACTATTCACGACAAAATATTGTATATATGTACCAAAAAGAAAAAAAAGGACTATATAAGTATGGTACGTGGACTGTAATGAGGCACGTGGACGGACGATACCAACTTCTTTTTGGGCAAATAGCACTGATTGATTTACAATCCATTGTTACAATCCTACCCCCAATAAATTAACGGGAGAGAGAACAAAAAAATAACTTGAGTAATTAACAAAATTTGAGATTTTTAAATAAATATTTATGATATTTATTAATCACCTAAAATAATATTTTTTTTATTATTCCATATATTATATATATTAGTACATATTTTAAAATATATATTATGAACTAAATAATTAATGTGATATTTTTAAATATCATTCTTAATTTTATGCTCCATTCTATTATCTGAAACTTTTGGCGCCCTTCTACCTAAAAAATGTACATGAGAGAGATTATAAGAAGCCAGTGGTTCTCCCAAGCTTTGAGGAAAATGAGCTGCTTTCCTCATTGAGGAAGTTGCTGCATATCCCTGTGAGTCTCCAAGCCCAACAAGCTCCCCTTACTCTCACAAACCAGAAAAGGAAGGAGAGAGAGAGAGATTGGGGGAATCAAGGATGGGGAGGAGTCCATGCCCCAGCGGGAAGAAAGATATTGGCATCAGGAAAGGAGCTTGGACCACTGCTGAAGACATGATCCTCACAGACTACATCGCTGCCCACGGAGAAGGCAAGTGGAGAAGCATCTCCAAGCAAACCGGTGAGTGATGAGCCCTAAGACCCACTTCCAATTTGATGGATTTGTCACTACAGTATAGTGGCCTTCATAAGGTAGGTGGTATATGCTAACGAAGTTTCGGGTTTTCTTTCATCAGGCCTGAAGAGGTCCGGGAAGAGCTGCAGGCTCAGGTGGTTGAACTACCTGAGGCCTGACATCAAGAGAGGGAACATCACCCGGGACGAAGAAGACCTCATTATCAGGCTTCACAAGCTCCTTGGCAACAGGTGAATATTACAAGACTTGGAATTTTTTTTTTTGATTGATGGATATTTACTGGGTCGAATCTGAGGTAGTCAAAGATAATTAAGATTATGAATACTAGCAGTGGCTTTGACCGAAAGATGATGTTCTTGTATTAATTCATACTGCAGATGGTCACTGATAGCTGGGAGGCTACCAGGGCGAACAGACAATGAAGTCAAGAATTACTGGAACTCTTACTTATCGAAACAAGTCATTCCGAGAGATCACAAGGATGAACAAAACGATACTGTGAACAACACGGTTAAAAATAACAATAAGGAAGCAAAAATGGAGGACACCCACCAACTGATGATGCCATCTCCGGCAGCTCCTCCTGTCCCGCCACCATTCCTTCCACTGGAAGATCCACTCAATCTCCCGGCAGCCCCTGCGTCCCCGTCGTCAATGTGTGGGGAAGGTCTATTGTCCCCAGACATTACCACTGGCATGTCAGATCTCCTCGAACCTGCAGCAGGCTTCTCTAGCTTTGATGAGTTTGGATTCGGTCAGTTCGATTTGGTGCTAGAAGGCGACTGGGGGAGCCTGCAGTGCATTGAAGAATCTTATGCAAGCCATTATGATGGATCATGGGATTGTACGGCTCTGAACTATATAACAGACGAGTGGATACTGTGATTACATTGACATAGCTAAACCAACAACGAGATACTATTTCTGATATGTGCATTTACAGGCAGGGTCATAAAGGTCGCTGGCCTATCTAAAGCATGGACTACGGGAGTGTTGACTGTGGATGAACAAATGTGTATTTCTTTTTTTTTTTTCTTTTGTCGTGATTAAGGAGGAAAAGCTGTGGTTTTCTTCTGCTGAGCTCCAGCCCAATCCTCTTCTCCTGCTTAGCCTGACGACCACAACGAGCGAGATCTCCATCAGAGCGAGAAGATCCCCTTGTCGACCCTATCGAAAATTGAAACCCCGTGTGGAGGAACCATACCATCAGCTTCCACCTTGAGCCATACATTGTCTACATGCTGTATTCGACCATTAGTATGGTTTGTAGAGATACATATGTCAAGTTCGAGGTTCGAAGAACCTGTTGTCTGTCTTCGGGAGCCGAGTGAGGGACCTCGTGAAGGTGCTTTCCTGTGCCCCGCGGCTCCTTAATTACCAATTCAAGAAGGCTGAGGAAAGTTTCAGAATTCTTAGTTTCTGGAGTAGAGTAAACGTTAAGCAGCTCCCGGATGGTAAAAGCCATTGTCGACGACTGTGGATGGAGGCCCCAGACACCAATGCACTCCAATCTATACCTGAAAAGAGAGACCCAATTGTGGAAAAAATTAAATACTGATCCGAACTCTCTCCGATCTATACCTGACTACAAGTGGGAGAATTCCATCTGATATGAAGGATAAAGAAGAGAAATTAGAGATGTTCACATGCCATGTCATTTGGGTACACTGGGAAAAAAAATGGTGCCATCTTATACATGGCAAGTCATTATCTCCCTCTCTCATGGAATTTTATCATTTCATGTTAAAATGTAATAATTTAAAAGTTCGCTAATAATGGGTTAAACTTTTAACCATGGGTAAAAAAATAAATATTATGAAGGATACCAAATTCAAGATTTATTTCTGGAGTTTATATATATTATAAAAATTATAGTACATTTGTGGGATTTAAGTCCAAACACATGGGTATGCCAATAGTGGATAAATGCCTCTAATCTCTCTAGAGGGATTCTTCCCTATTCACAATCCCATGATTGAGTAGAATGTTACATATTAAAAATAAATCCCTTTTTTAAATAATTAAGTTATAATTAAGATACGGAAATAAAATTAAAATTTTTTTAAAAATATTTTTTAAAATAAATTAAACAAGTTAATAGAAATTAAAACGAGAATAAAAATTATTAAAAGTGATAATTGAAGTTATAAAATTTCATAAAAATAATTCAAATATAAATTATAAGTGATAAAATACGGGTTGTCAGCTAATTGAACTAAACCGAATTTAATTAGAAAAAACTATTTTAAAATTTTATTTTTACAAATAACTTAAAATATTAAATTGAAAAAATAAACTTTCCATCATATATAAAATGAATCTAAATTTTTTTTAATTTTTAGAAGATCGGTCGAATTGGGAATAAATTAGTTAATTTTCTATTTCGAGTAATCGAAATCGATCCAACCGAACCGATTAATGGTCCAAACGGGTCAATAAATCGCCTGCCAAGTTAGTGGTGCGCGCACTACCAATTAGCGTGTAATACGTGGTGAAGTGTGCCCTGTCAACCGCTAGGCCAACGTCTGAAATCGCTAACCAAACAGAGCGTGTGTGACATGTGTCACTCGTCAACGGTAAAACTGAAAAAATTCCATGTTATCGGGAATTGAACAATGCGAGTGTGACACATGTACTTAGTCGAGCTTACCAATGAGAGGGTGACACATGGAAGGTGCGCCAAATCAGTAGCCAATTAGGATGATTAAGAAGTATCGACCAATCATAGACTAACATGTGGCAATGAAATAATACGTAAGTGGGAAGGCTAACAGATTTAAATCAACCAATTAGAAGATGCCATGTGACAAAGTCAACAACGATTATCTAACAATAATATTCGATCAACCACCACATTGGATAGAGCGACCAATGGAAGATCACCACGTGCCCGGTCAACGGGTAAAATGGTGACTTAGACACTAAGTGCAATTTTGCTTCAGCAACACCAACCAATCATAATGTGTTACATGGTAGTTCGCACGTGCAAATCTCACACGTGTGCATACAATGTCGTCTTTTTCCTTTAGACAGCTGAATACTCAGAGAATGGAGAAAGTCGCCTTAACTCCGACGAGTTTTAAATCTCTTTGACAAGACCTTAAATTAAAGATTTAATATGTCACACCCCGACCCGGTTTGGTTGGAACCCCATGAGCAACCTGTCACTCCATCCAGCCCAAAGGGGTCACCCCCTCCGAAATCGGGGGAGTCAGGGGTATTTATTGTCATGGTTCCTTGGAATGACACTATCAAAACTATTAGATAAAAAATCATAGTTAATAAAGTACATGGTTTGGAGGGTTCGACTCTCAGGTACTAATTAGGCCTCCCTTCCTGAAAAATGGAATCTGTTTGGACCTTTTCAGTTTATTATATTCATGTTATTACTCTATCTCATCATTTCACCATAAGGTATTTTATCTACAAAAACTAGGTTGACACGCAACACATGCACTTTTATCAACAAAAGGGATCACACGGTCGTAGAACAATATCCGACCGTTCCACTTGTGGACTGTAGCGTCTTTACTGTCCACCATATTAGAAGTCCACGACTTCTACCAAGAGTCTGAGTAGGTATCAATTACCTGACCCTCAGACCTGCATGAAAAGGGGATTTTATCTCTCAGACGCATAAGTGTATAGGTGATAGTTTCGAATCTCTGATATGTATTTGTCTCTTATTTCTGGTGACATATTGGTTATTTATTCGAATTTGTACCGCAATGATAACAATGGTATCAGAGTCTTTGAGATATATTTGATCTAATTTCAAGTATATGATCTAAAATGCAACTTGATTACACTGAAATTCCTGAAGACTTTGAAATAAAATTTCAATGGAAGGAAGTAACTGCTTGTAGTTGGCCATACCAAAATTCAATGGATTTTATGAGCATTAGTTCATGCTAATGAATTTTTTTGTGCATACTATGAAATTATGGAATTTAATTGACCCTAGTTTATCATTTATCTATAGCAGTGATGAAGTAGATGATAAAGAATATGAGTAGATGAAATTGTGTAATCTTAGAGTAAAAAAATAGTTTTTCCAAACTATTGAGCGTCCTATAATGGAGACTATTCTAAATTGGGATTACTGTATATATGAGAGGTGATAAAGTAGAGGTATCAAGACTTATAAAGAGTTAAATGAGCCAAATTACAGTCGTTGAGACGAGAATTTGAATTGCTTCAAATGAAGGAGAATGAAGGGATTAAAGAGTAATTTACTAAAACTTTGAACAAAATGAAGATGTGTAGGGAACATAATATATATATATGGTATATTTACATTATTTACAAATATACTCATAACTTATTAATATTGCACACTCTCCCTCAAGATCGACGATAGATATCTACTATTCCAATCTTATTACAAATATCATCCCATTATCTGGAACCTAAACCTTTAGTTAAAAAATCTGCTAGTTGTCCACTAGTCTTCATATATTGTAGTTCCATAATCTTCATATCAATTTTTTCTTTGATGAAAAATCGATCAATTTCTGTGTTTGGTTCTATTATGTTGAACTGCATTGTTGACAATATTTATAGCAAAATTGTTATCGCACCACAACCTCATAGGTTCTTCTCTAAAGAGGTGAATCTGCATTAGTAAGCTTCTTATCCAAATTATCTCACAAATAGTTTGAGCCATTGATCCGTACTCTGCTTCTATTGATGATCGTGTGACTACTTCTTGTTTCTTACTCCTCGTAGATACAAGATTACCTCTAACAAACACACAATAGTCAAACATATATCTCATATCATCCACACAACTAGCCCAATTTGAATTACAAAAGTATTCCACTTTGGTGTAACTCCAAGGCTTAAACCAAAGTCTCTTACTCGGACTTCTTTTTAAATATTTCAATATCCTCATGGTAGCATCCCAATGATTTGTCCTGGGATTGTGCATATATATGCTCACAATACTGACTGCATATGTAATATCAGGTCTTGTATGATATAGATAGATCAATCGTTTCACAATTATCTGATATCGTTCTTTATCCACTAGGTCACCCGACTGAGCACATAACTTATGATTCAGTTCTATTGGTATCGAAGCAGTTCGATAGCTTAACATCCCTATCTCAGTGAGTAAATCTAATGTATACTTTCTCTAAAAAAGTACTATATCTTTCCTATATCTTGCAATCTTAATACCGAGAAAATACTTTAGAAGACCCAAGTCTTTTACCTCAAATTCTTTACTTATTTATTTTTTCAATTGCAATATCTCAATATAACCATCCCTAGTGATGATGATATCATCCACATATACTGTGAGAATAGCAACTCGATCATTAGAGTGTCGATAGAAAATTGTATGGTCTCCGTTACACTGTCGATAACCCATTTTGATCACTACACATCAAAATCGATCAAAACATACTCTCGGTGATTGTTTGAGTCCATATAGAGATTTCTTCAATTACATACCTTCCCCACAGTCTTCATCGTACCAAATCCAGGTGGAATCTCTATATATACTTTCTCTTATAGGTCTCCATGCAAAAATACATTCTTTATATCCATTTGTTGTAATGTCCACCCGAAATTAGCAGACATAAGATAAGCATTCTGACAGTGCTCATTTTAGCTATTGGTACAAAAGTCTCATCATAGTATATTCCATATGTTTGACTATAATATTTTGCCACCAACCTTGCTTTGTATCTCACAATTTCTCCTTCAGCATTCTGTTTCATATTGAATACCCACTTATATCCTACAGCTTTTTTTCCATTCGGAAGTCAAGCAAGTTCCCACGTTTTATTATTCTCTAGTGTTTTCATTTTCTCATGCATTACTCCAAGCCACTTCGGATCCCATTTAGTTTCTTGCCAATTATTTGGTATGTGTACTAACTATAGTGGTGCAATAAACGACTTGTATGCTGGTGAAATAAATGCATATGAAACATAATTAAATATATCATTCTCAAAATCATATCTAATTAGAGGTTTGCCTGCATTAGCTCTACGTTCTCTACTAATGGCAATAGGTAAGGAATCATTACCATCCAATGACGTGGATGAACCATTAGAAGGTTGTATAGAGTCATTACCTTCTAGTGATGTTGATGAACTGTTAGATGGTTGATTAATACTTGATATTGTCTCACCATTACCTGACTCATCTTTCTCACTTTTAGCACCGTCCTTATTTCTTCTACTATATACCTTCAATTGAGGCTCATCCTTTTTCCATATTTGTTACTCCAAATTATAGGACACGAATCCATTCCTACAATAATATTTTCAACACTTTGATCATTGACCATTTTTTTCATTTGTCTGTCGTATATCAGGAATTGACAAGTCTTGTAATATAGTTACATACTGCATTGATTCCTTATAGAATGATTTATTCTCATGAAAAGTCACATCCATACTCACAAATAGTATTTTCTCACTTGAACTCCAACACTTCTATCCCTTTTGAGTACTGGAATAACCCAAATAAATATATTTCAATGCACAAGGATCAAGCTTGCTTACCGAATGACGATTATCTCTCACAAAACATATACATTCAAACACACGAGGATGGACTATGTATGTATTTTTTCCCATCAATACTTCACAAGGTGATCTAAAGTTAAACACTTGTGAGGGCATCCGATTAATCAAATAAGCTGCTGTCAGTACAATTTCACTTTTTAAATACTTTGGTACATTTATCTTGAAGAGAAGAGAACGAGCAACTTCCAACAAATGACAATTTTTCCTCTTTGCAACACCATTTTGTTGGGGGTATCTGGACATGTAGTCTAATAAATAATTTTCTTACTAGATAGATAAGACAAAAATTCTCGATTTACATACTCAGTGCCATTGTCTATTCTAAGAGTACGAACTTTAACATTAAATTGAGTTTGAACAAGAGCTAGAAAATCCTTTAAACGTAATAGTGCTTCTCCTTTGTACTTCATCAAATATAATCATGTCATTCGAGAGTGACAATCAATAAAGGTGATAAACCATCTGAATCCACTAGTAGAGGTAATCAAACATGGCCCCCAAACGTTCGAGTGAATCAATAAAAATGGCTCTATATTTCTTAATCCAGTAGAATTATAACTTATTTTTGTGTGTTTTTCAAACTCACAACTATTACAAACAAGTTCATTGTGTTATACTTTACTCATCAGCTCTGGTCTCAACATTTTAAGACTCTCAAAAAATGGATGTCACAATCGACAATTTTCTAACATTTCTTCATCTTCTTCTTTACTATTCACTGCAATACTAAATCTTTTATCAACTATTCTATTTAGATATCACAATCCTCTACACTTGCTGCAAGTTCCAAGTATCTTTTCAGTGTTTCTCTCTCGAAAGATACAAGTGTCCCCATAAAACATTACTTGACAATTCAATTGATCAATGATATTACTAATTGACAAAAATTTACTGGAAAAGAGGGAACATGCAAAACAGATGATAATGTGATCAAATTACTACATCTAACAGAACTCTTCCCTTTGATAGATTGTATTGTTTCATCTACCATATGAATAACTCTCTTATGAGTTTGAGGATATTTATCATATGCATTAAATTATTCTATTGATCCTATCATATGTCTTAAAGCACTAGAATCAATAACCCAATATGTGGAAAGTTCAAGTATTTGTACCTGATTACCATAATTGATCTCATTCTCGTTCAGTATGATGAGAAATCTGCTATTCATATTTTTCATCTCTCTCGAATCCCTTCTCGCTTCTCGGTCTCCTGGTCGCAGCTCCCAGCGACGACAAATCTTAAAGATATCTTTTCATCTCCTTTGACAATTCAACTACTTTGCATACAGAGTCGTCTCATGCTCCCCGATCCTTCAAATCCACCAAAACTTTAAAATATCAGAAAACCCTAACTCTAATACCATATTGAATATTAGAAAATAGAATACTCTACCAGTAAATTACATTAAGAATATATATAGGGTATATTTGTACTATTTATAAATATACCCCTAACTTATTAATATTGCACAATTTTGATCTTGATGGTTTTGTAAAAAGGGGAAGAATATGATGTGAATCCGACTAAAAATACTACAAATTCACAAGTACAATCAACCGAACCTGTAATGGAGCTGAACAGTTTGTCACCAAATGAGATGAATAATCATTTGAGACTGCTAGAGGGCCCAATCACAAGGTTAAGGGCTAAAAGATTCAAAGAAGCTTTATATGGGCTGATTAAAAAGATTGCTGAATATTCCAATGGAAGTCCAAATGAAGAGCCCAAGATGAGCCCAAGAGAAGGTCCAAATTTAATTAATAAGGAGAGATTATTAATAAATCTCTTAGGATAATATTAGGTAGTTCAGATTTTTAAATTAGTTATTAAAATATCCTAGATATTTATATTAGATATGGTTAGTTTATAACCATAATAGATTTTTTCCCTTATTTTGTGGGCCATTCGGTTGTTTTCTAAGCCTATAAAAGGCATACTCCACAACATTGGAGAACACACACTTTGAAATTTCAATTTTGTGAGTTTTGTCTTTTTTCTATCTTGAAATGACTTTTTGAACTTATCAGGTTTTTACCTGTGGCGTTCAAGTAATCAAGACTTATCACCCGGAGTTTTCTAAGAGTTCTTCTTAGAGGATTTGGGTGTGGCATCTACATATCTCATACCTTATTTCTCATATAAACAAGGTATATTACATCTTTTCGCACTTGCGTCGTGAAAGTCTTGGGGTCTTTGTCATATTTGGTGTAGGGTGTCGTCAGTATATTGGCGGGGTTCGCATCAGTTGGTATTAGAGCACACGGATGCACGACAAGTTCTATCCCATATTTTTATCTTGTTCTTTTTTTTATCTTCTCTATCTATTTCTATTCTCTATAAAAGAAAAAAATTATCATCTTCTTTTATCTATCTTCTCTTCGGTCAGTTTAAAAAAAAGAAAAAAAAGCCAAAAAAAATTCGTGCTAAAAAAAGAGCAAAAAAAATTCATGAAAAAAGGCAAAAAAAAAAAAGAGAGGCACACAATTATAGCTTGAATTTCATTCTTATTCTGCTATATCTAGTCTACTTCATTCCATCTTAATTTCTTTCTCTATCAAAATTTTATTCTTCTCTAAGTCTATTCGTATACCACACTTAAATTCTTCTGGAATTGGTTTTTGAAAACCTTATTGATTTGTCTTAATTGTTCCTCAAGTTGAACTGTTTCGTAAAAACGATTTATTTTTAAAGTTCAATTTAGATTGAAAGAAGACATATGAGTGGGAAAAGGCAAGAGTGCTTTAAATCTATAAGAAAAAGCCAATTGAGTGTAAAAACAAGAGTGTTTGAGAGAAACATGTGAGGGAGAGTTGTGAGGTTATTTTTTTTATAACAATTGCCAAGTTCAGAAGGCCCAATAACAAGGAAACACAATGAAAGAAGAGGGTTTCATATCGCTTATTCAAAACTTACAGTGGAAAGCAATGAAGAGTCAAATGAAACAGATAGTGAAGTCTGAATTTGAGCCACTTCATATGCGAATGGATCGCTTGGAGGAAGGTATGAGGCGACACTCACATCAACATACTTCCATTGAACGACCGTTGAGCAATCGATCTCAATGTTTCGAACCATAAGAATTGGAGGAGTTCGATGATCTCCAAGTTAATCACGACAACATCAAGCTCAATTTCTTCAATCAAGCTACTACTTGGGACAGACCATAGATTGATGATATCTTAGACAACCAACGTGAGAAGTTATTTCATACTCGTTGCTCTATTAAAAAAAATAAGGTTTGTTCTGTTATCATAGATGGGGAAAGCTGCACTAACTTTGCTAGCACCGAGCTTGTGGAGAAGTTGGCATTAAATACAATGAAGTATCCAAAGTCATATCAAATTAAAAGGCTGAATGATCAACCCAAACTCGAGGTAACCCAACAGGTGACAGTGTCCTTCTCTATTGGGAAATATCATGATAAACTATTATGTGATATAGTACAAATGCATGCATGTCATATTTTATTGGGAGAACCTTGGAAGTTATATTGTCACGTTACATATGATAGATTAACAGATAGGTACTCATTCGTGATGAATAATATATCAATACCTCTTGTACCTCTTACTTTACAACAAGTTTTTCAAGATCAGTTGAAAAAGAAAAAGGCAAATGAAAAGAAAATAGCAGAAAGACAAGAGAGAAAAGCCATGATTGAAGTGGAAGAGATAAAAGGCAATATTGAAAAAGAAGAGAGAAAAATTCGAGAGAGAAAAGCCGAAATTGAAAATGATGAGAGAAAAGGCAAAGTTGAAAAAGAAGAGAGAAAAGCCATAATACAAAGAAAAGAGAGTAAAAATAATTTTATGGAGAGAAAAAGTGAGATAAAGAGAGATATAATTTCAAATCAAATCCTTATAGTACTTATGTACAAAGATTTATGTTTTACTAACCATATTGTCGGATATTTGTCGAGCATTAGTATTTCTCTTATACAAGAATTCAAGAATGTCATTCGTAAGAAGAAAGCTCCTAGTTTGTAACTGATCGAGAAATCAAGTACCAAATTCAACAACAAATCCTAAATTTGATGAAGCTAGGATATGCACGGGATAACATGATTTCAGGTATTGTGCAAATGCCTAAGAAAGACAAAATTTGGCAAAGGTGTGTTGATTTTTGAATTATTAACCGTATGAAAGTAATGTATCTTCAATTTATTCCTCAATTAAGTATTATGGTAGATGAGTTGCATGGAAACTATTTGTTTTTAAAATTTAATCACAAGAATGAATATTTTGAAATTCGAATGAAAGCTAATTATGGATTGAAAACTACATTAAAAGTAAAACATGGTTTATATGAATGGTTGGCTATAATTTTTAGTTTGACTAATGCATATAACACTTTTATTAGGTTAATAAATTATATCCTGCATGCTTTTATTAAAAACTTTGTTGACATATATTTTGATAAAATCATAATATACAACAATTACTTAGATAAACATGAAGGATATTTAAAAATTTCCTTGCAAGTTTTTAGGAAAGATCAATTATTTTCCAATTTAAAGAATTGCATATTGTGTTCGGATAAACTTGTATTTAATGGATATTTTATAAGTTTTTAAGGGATTGGCATTGATAAGGAAATTAAGGCAATTCGAGATTGGCTAATGCATATTTCGCATAACCTATGGCTGAAAGAGTTTGTGATTCACATATATCATGAATTTTTTAAGCACATCAAGGGGCAACACATGCTGAATAAATGTCATGCAAGTTGGGCGAAATTCATTGACACATCTTCTTATATGATCAAGTGCAAGCAAGGTATAAAAAATGTAGTTGCTGATACATTATCTGGAAGGTACGTATTACTTACAATTATTGATACTACATTGCATAGTTTTGCTTGGAATATTTTGTTTGATGCAAAATTTCTATTTTTAACTGCATGTTTACCACATGTTGTGTTTGTCAATAATTTTTATATTTATTCAGTGACTAAGTTATCACTATTGGAGATTATCTATAGTTTTAATCCATTGGATAGAAAACGACAGACTTAAGAAAATATTAATCTAACTAACAAGAGTTTTAAGAAGGTTGTTTTTTATCCAGGAATTTGGATTAGCCTATATCTAAGGAATGAATGGTTTATGGATAGAAAACTATTAAAATTTATTAGATTAGAAGGATTATTTAAAGTGTTAAACTCAGTAGTAATAATTACAATATGAAGTTATCTAATAAATATACTATTAGTTATACCATAAATAATTCTAATTTAATGTCTTTTGATGTAGGTGATGAAGAAACAGAAGATTTGAGGACAAATCATTTTCAAGAGGGGGAGAATGATGTGAATCCAACTAAAAAGATTACGAATTCACAAGTACAATCAACCGAACCTACAATGGAGCTGAATAGTTTATCACCAAATGAGATGAATAATCATTTGAGACCGCCAGAGGGCCCAATCACAAGGTTAAGGGCTAAAAGATTCAAAGAAACTTTATATGGGCTGATTAAAGAGATTGATGAATATTCCAATGGAAGCCCAAATGAAGAGCCCAAGATGAGCCCAAGAGAAGGTCCAAATTTAATTAATAAGGAGAGATTTATTAATATAATAAATCTCTTAGGATAATATTAGGTAGTTCAGATTTTTAAATTAGTTATTAAAATATCCTAGATATTTAGATTAGATATGGTTAGTTTATAACCATAATAGATTTTTTTTCCTTATTTTGTGGGCTATTCGGTTGTTTTTTTATCCTATAAAAGGCATACTCCACAGCATTGGAGAACACACACTTTAAAATTTCAATTTTGTGAGTTTTGTCTTCTTTCTATTTTGAAAAGGCTTTTTGAACTTATCAGGTTTTTACCTGTGGCGTTCAAGCAATCAAGACTTATCACCCGGGGTTTTCTAAGAGTTTTTCTTAGAGGATTTGAGTGTGGCTTCTACATATCCCATACATTGTTTCTCATATAAACAAGGTATATTCCATCTTTTCGCACTTGTGTCGTGAAAGTCTTGGGGTCTTTGCCATATTTGGTGTAGGGTGTCGTCAGCATATTGACGGAGTTCGCATCAGAATATAAGGTATATAAGCTTCAAAAGGCCTTATATGGACTCAAGCAAGTTTCGCAGCCTTAGTATAGTTGCTTAGAATGACATTTACTCAAGGAAGACTTCTAAAAATATTCTTAAGAACACGCAATGTTTGCTAAGAAGCTGGGTAATGGAGTAATGATAAGTCTTTATGTGGATGGTCTATTATTCACAAATAACAATTATGCAAGTTTAAGAAATTTATGGAAAACTAGTTTGAGATATCTAATTTAAGCAAGATGAAATACTTCCTTCTGAAGGAATTTTTTGTGTCATATGAGTCACACTATGGAGATTCTAAGAGATTTGGGATGTATGATTGTAATGTTGGAGTTCCTATTGTGTAGGGTAGTAAAATGACTAAAAATGAAAATTGAATTTAAGTGAATCTTACATAGTACAAGTGAATGATCAAGAGCCTTATGTATCTAAATGCTACACGACCCGACTTGATATTTTTTATCTCATAAGTAGATATATGGAGCGACCGACTAAAAGTCACCTAATGGTTGTTGAAAGAATTTTAGGGTAGTTAAAGGAGACACTAAAGATGGGAATCATGTATAAGAGAGGAGTTCTACTAGACTTAATTGATTTTACAAATAGTGATTATGTAGGAGAGATCAATGATATAAAAAGTATATTCAAGTTTGTGTTTAATCTTAAATTTAGAGTTATTTCTTGGGTATCTAAAAAATAATTGGTTGTTGTTCCATCAACGATCAAAGTTGAATTTGTGAAAACCATATATTTAGCATGTTAGTATATTTGGTTAAAAATGAATATAATTTTTATGGGAAATGATTATAAAGGTATAAGGATTATATTTTGTGACAACAATTATGCAATTAAACTCTCAGATAGTCATGTACTTTATAACATCTCAAGAACAAGTACATTGACTTGTGTTCAATTTTTTTCAATATTTGACAAATGAATGAAATCTATTGTTAAAGAATGGTTGATCAAGTGGTTGATATAATGACTAAATGATGGAAGAATGGTATCTATTGACTTGAGTATAATATAGTATCTATTGATAAATTAAACTTAAGTATAATAACTTGAGTTGAAAGGAAGGTTTGTTAGATATAAAATACTACTTTATTTTAGTATAATAAAAAAAAATAAGAGCAACCATTTATCTACATTAACAATTAAGTGAATTCAACATGTAATATTTCTCTATTATAAGCTAGTTCATGATAGCAATATACTTTTAATAAATTTATTAGTTGATGCTCGGAAAAAAATAAATCTAACTTTTCTAACCTTGTATAAAAAAGCTGTATATATTTTACTAAAAGATTTAAATAAAATATTTTTAAAACTACCTATTAAAAATAAGTTAGAGTAAAAACTACCTATTCCATAGACTAAATCAAATTCTCAAGTTCAATTGCAATTCAATTTTGGTTGCTACAAAATAAAGTGCACCATAATGAGTTAATCAAAGTGATCTATAAAAAAAAAGTTTTCATAAGCACTAAATAAAAAAATTCATAATCAGTAGAGTGGGAAATTATTTTTCACAATCAATAATCAATTGTGACTATCTCCAATACCTAATGTGTTACAAGTGTAAAGTTCCAATATATATCACAATTTTAATATGGTCCACCAATATTGTTATAGAAGGTCGGTTATCCTATATTTTCATTAGTTAACTATGTAAAAAAAAGATCATTTTAGGTGGAGGGTGCTTAAAATTTGTCTCCATCTCAAGTCTTTCTCTCCTTATAATTAAGATAATACAAATTGGGGCAAGTCAGCGAACTTAATTGGCTCGCCCATCATACCACTCGTGCTAGTCATGGAGTGTTTGAGGGATCTCTAGTGATCCAAGTCGTATACATTTTTGGTCTATGAGAGAGAGAGAGAGGTGGTGGATGAACTTTTTCAGCATCCTCCCAATTCAGCTTATAGATCATCCAGACCACTGGAAAAAAGGTGAAATACCCGTTTCTAATATATTATTAAAAAAAAACTCTAAACTCCATTGGAATATGAGTTTTCTTTTAGCTCCGTCACTTCCATAATTGTTTTTTGATGGGCAAGATCGGCTCCCCGAGGTGCTCTACCTTCTCATGGACGGTCAACTTCGGCTGCCATGATGAAGCATAGACTTTTGGTAAGCTATAGGCCAACTGGCCGACGTGCGTACTGATATATGGCTAGGGAGATACAAACTCCGTTCTTGTTGGGACTCCATTTTGTCTTTCTTTGCATCAGTTTGTTTTGTTTTGCAGAAGCAGGAGCCGACAGCAGATCGTTCGAATCCATGAACTGGTAAGCTTGACAACTCGAGCTAGCGTTCGAATATGTGCACATACAGAATTATGACACACATTCTGGTCCAACGGGGGACCAATAGCGACACCATATGTAATCATATTACATAGAGGGACGGTCTATATTCCACGCTCGCTGGACGTGCATACAAGACACAGGATATGTCCATATCAGCTCCACAACTTGGACAAATTCCTTCGCCATGAATTGTGCCGTCATTCTCCTTGCTGCGCGGCATTCTGTCCTATCCTAAATGTGTGGGTCGTGAAGCGGTGTGATCGATGTGGTTCAGGGATTTTATAGCATGAACTAATTCATCATGTGGAGATTATGTGACTACACAATTTGCTGTGTCTGTGTTCTCTAAACTTGTGGATTTTCTCTTGGTTGCAGAATCGGACGTGCCTAGCATGCACATTGATATCCCCAACATAAAGCATTCCTCCTGCTTATCTATAGCCCAGCCTGGCCAAACTTTGAGGGCAAATTCGAGTTAAATTTAAGATGAATATCTATAAAGAAGTAAAAGTGATGGTAACCAACAATACTGTATCTGTATCCATAGATTTGTACTAATATTACAAAAATAATCTACTAATATATTTCCGTATATCTCTTTTGAAAGAGTGCCACTTTTCTCTCACTTATCCTCAATCAAATTTTGTAACTCAAATTCAATTTATTTAATATAAATAAAATAATTAAATAATAAATATATTATTAATTATTGAATTTGTACGCTAAAAAATATGTTTATTAAAAGTAAAATAAGTATAATGAGGAAATTCTCTTAATAAATAATGCATATAGAGATTAATTATTTTTGTGTACCAAAAATAAATAATTGAGCGAAAAATGATATAATTATTAGGTTGAATATAATAAATATTTAAAAATAGGAGATTTTAAATAATAAATATTTCTAGAAAAAGTAGGCTAAAAAACTCATTAGAAATAAAGAAAAATGGGTTGATATTTCACTCAATTTGTGTTAAATTTAATAAATACATTAAAAATTATTATTATTTTTAGATTATTTAAAACAATAGTTAGAGATGAGTAAAAATTTTGAGAGCAAATTAAACTATATTAAGTTATTCTCAGAAATTATGTATTCGTTTGTTGATATTATAATAAAAATGATAAAATAAAATAGTTAATAAATTAAAAAGTAATATACATTATGAAAACAAACCAATTCCATATAGGTCGGTGGCAATCGTATAAAATTATTTTTAGAGTTTTACTCATTAATGATTAAATAGAGTGATGATAGAAATAAGGTGTAATAGTGAATTAATATATTTGTACCATATTTAGATTTATAAATATTTAATAAAACATTTACCTAAACAATAGTTTAAAATATTAAAAAGAGAGTGTATAAATATTTAAATAGATTTTAAAAAAAATCTAAAAGCATTTAGGAGTTCATGTGATTTAATTTATTTCTCTTAATTTGTGTGAATTTTTATAATAATTCTGTTATAATTTATTATTCTTAATCGATTATATGTCTTTAAGGCGACTATATGGACCGTGAAAAAAGAAATGATATTTTAAAAGATTTATATATTTTTTAATTAAATTAAATAATTTTATATAATTAATAAAATTATATTACTAATAAATATATTATATATGATAAATTATATGTATAATATTTTTATTACAACCATATAAAATAATTGAATTATCGTTACAATTAAAAAAATAAATGAATATTAATCGTACAATGTAATAATAATATATTATATTATTATTTAGCATATAACTAAAATAAATTATTGTTATTATATAAATAGTAACGGTATAAAAATATTTATATATAAATATTATATAATAGTAAAAAATATATGTACACAATAAAGTATAATATACATACCATATATATTTTTATTTATCATATTTGTACCATATAAATATATCATATAATAAAAATAAGTAATTATTACCGACAGAAAATAAATTAATATTAATTTTATAATAATAATTATATAATAATATAAAAATAATCTATGTATACGTGATAAATTATATATTATATGTATATATATATTAATATATTAATATTTTTATCAAATAATTATATTATATAAATTTATATTAAATATTATTAATACATAAAATTTATTTAAAATATATAAGAATAAAAATAAAAATAAAATAAATAAAGAACATAATAAATGTTTAAAAGGTATTAAAATTATTTTAAGGAAAAAATTATTGTATCAACGGGTTTAGAGATAATTGGAAGGGAATGGTGTGTATGTTTTAGGAAATTACTAATTTAGTAAAATAAATTTATGTTTATAAACTTTTAATTAATAATCATTTACCCTCAACAGCTCTCCCCTCTAAATCACTTAATAATAACATAAATCTCAAAAGGTAAAGTGAAAGGGTTGTATTTTTTGTGCAAAAAAAGATTATATTTTAATTTAATATAGGTTTTCATCAACCAATCCAAATTATTCAAAAAAAATTACCAAACTAGATTTATTAACCTCCCATAGGGTTGACAATTCTATAGTTGCAGTCAACCACACAGGTACTGGAATTATTTTCAAATTTGGGTTTATTTAGTTGGATTCGAGCAAACCTCAACGGTAAATTCTTTTACTACTCCCTTGGTTAATCTTAATAGGAATTTATTCATTTGATTTATGTTTATTAGGGTTTATTTGTTCAAATTTAAAATTTTGGTACATAATTTATATATTTAATTCATATTCAAATCAAACAAATATTAAATCAATTTAGAATATTTCGAAAAAATTAACCTATTAATCTCATTTTATTCGGGTTAGATTGTTGAAATTTAATATTTAGTGTACAATTTATTTAATTAATTTGACTACTAATTAAATTAATATATAAAATTCGAGTCGAATTACCCATTGGAATAAAATCCTATGGGACATATTTTGTGATCCCCTTATTTATCAATTCAAATATATTGGAATGTGCCAATTCGGGAGAAAATATTGTATGTATATTTCATATACATTTTAAAGTTTGAATATTTTCTGACCATCTTAAACTAAACACAAGTCGATTTTATAAACACAACTTAAGAATATGTGCTATAAGAAATCATATTCAATATACTTAAAATAATAAGTGGTACAGACAATCACATAATTTCATAATATTTTTTATTTATAAAATAAGAGATCTTATTTTAAATGGAAATGATCCATATACGATCAAATCCCAATTTGGTTATGTACCATCCCTTCATAAATCTCTTGCACATTATGGATTAGATCTGCGCAGCTTTACCCAATCGGACTGTTAATAGATGTCAACATAGGTCCAACATCGGAGGATCTCAGCTTTCATAGGAAATCAAGCCATCCCTCATCCATCTCAAGGAACTTGCTCATCCACTCCAGGTTGATCGGCTCCTGGAATGAGGAATCCAACATCGCGTCATCCTGAATGAAGCTGCCGCAGCTCGTCATTTCATTGGGTTCGCCTTTTGCACCAGAGCCGCTTCCCATTGTAACACAGTCCGCACACCGAGCGCCACACTGCTGCAGAAGGTTAGCACCGCCGCCCCTGTCCTCCTTCTGCTTAATCTTTTTGCTCAAATGAGAGTTCCAGTAGTTTTTTATCTCATTATCAGTTCGACCCGGAAGCCTTCCGGCTATCAGTGACCATCTAAACTTCCAAGTACACACAAAAGGGGAAAAATGACAGATAAAAATCAGAATAGAAAAGGACACTGGAGAAGAAAGAAGATGGCACGGCACAGTTGAAGTTGAAAGAAATACTTGCAAAGAAATGAGCTTTGTGCAATATGGGAAAGTGAGGAAAATCAAGTACACAGAAGAGACTAAACAGGAGTAGGAGAGATCTACCGAAAAACATCCTTTTCTACTTCCCTTTTATTTCTTGATAGAAGGAGAGAAGAGTTGGATATTTTTGAAGAAGAACATTTTTAAAGGTTCGATTCCCATGTGCCACCAATGTAACCGTAATGGCAAAAAAAAAACCATCAAATATTTGGTCAATTGTCTGATGAGTAAAACTACCTGTTTCCTAGGAGCTTGTGAAGCCTGAGGATCAGATCCTCTTCCTGGTCAGAAATGTTGCCCCTCTTGATATTGGGTCTCAGATAATTAAGCCACCTGAGCCTGCAACTCTTCCCGCACCGGTTAAGCCCTGCATTGACCCCCCTTCTAGTTGAGTCCCCGAACATCCTGCCATGTACATTGTATAATAATAACTAATGCTCACCTGCTTTTGCAGCGACCATTTTCCACCTCCTCGGTCCATGGACTTCGATGACCTGAGCCAGCTTCCGATCCTCTTCCGTGGTCCAAGCCCCTCTGTTGGCCTCCCTCTTGGGTAACCGGCGCGACAAATTAGGCGCTATGGGTATCATTTTGCTCATCTCCTTCTTCGGTTCTTCCTGCGGATTTTTGGTGGGCGTGAAGCTTTATAGGAGGGTAAGAAAAAAGGGTAAGAGAATAGTGAAAGGCCTGGCTCTAGAGAAGGGAATGTAATGCATATAAGAAGGGGAGGGGTCCAAAGTCCAGCTTGTTATCTACCTTTCTAGGGTAGAAAGGAACTATCCCTCAATTAACCATTATAATTATCCAACCCCAAGCCTGAGAATCTAGGTGGGTTCATTTGGCATGATTTTGCAATATTGAATGAGATTTTGATTTCTTTATTATAATAAAAAGGTGAAGTACTTATAACATATAATAGAAATAAGAGATTAAATGACATAGTGCCACCATACATTAAATACTTTTGGTGAATGTAAGTTGGAGAACAACAAAGGGAATCCTCACTATTGTCTGATGGTCTAGAGATTGTAAGGAGTGATTCCTTTCTCGACCGAGAAAGAATGGAGAGATTGAATCTTGGGCTGTCAAATATTGCAAATGTTGGAAGCATTTCCCATCACATTATTGAAAGCATGCCCTACCTACCCATCCCTAGCAATCATGGCCATAAATGGTCGGCTGATTTTATGTCCAACTGCCCATATGATCATCTCCTCAACCCAATGTCCCTTTTAATTCAAACTGCATTATGGTAGTTAGCAAAAAGGTCACATCCTACATTACATGGATGATCCAACTCAGTGCAAAAAAGAGACACTTTTCACTGTCAATAGAAAAGGTAAAGTTATAAGGAATGGTAGTGTCATTCTCCTCCATGGACAGTACAATAATTGTTCGTGTATATATATAGATATATAATAGATTACGGATTAATTTGCTGAAGGCTATGGGCCAGCAGCAAGCACTGAGTGTGAGTTGTGGCAGTGATTCAAGTGGGTTTCTCAAGGTGGGGGCCAATGGCAATGGCAATGGCCATGCAGAGGCAAAGGCATGTATTACTTTATACATAGCAGTAAAGGGAGGCTATGGTGCTTGACCCCATCGGCTAAACCTAATCTCATTGCTCGAAAACAACAACACGGGATGAAAAAAGAAGAGGTCCGTCCCCTAAAGCCTTTTTCTTCTAGGACATCCCTTCCCACCATTTTATCCACACACGGGAGGAGGTGAAAAACAAAATCAGTCTTACAGTACAGTATCTGGTAAAAAAAAAAAGAACAAAGAAAGGTCACTTGGTTATCTACGATTTCAAAGTACTATTCAATAACATGTTCAACATATATAATGTATTCTCCCATATATTAGTTGAATTGTACCGTACTAAGACACCATTCACATAAGATATATATTGGACAAAATTGAATAGATCGGGTGCATCTAGGAAAAAGCCACTTTAATGGCAACTATTTCGCTAGATACAAAAGAGGGCTGCGAATGTGACATTGATTAAAGCCATTAATTCAACACTGTACAACACTGTCCAGCCACGCAATTCATGAGGCACAAGTGTTTGCCTTGATTTGATTTACGAGGACAACAAGCCCTTGATTTGATTTACGAGGATGGATTACTCACATTATAGCACGGCAACCCTCCCTCCTATAGGGGAAAAGAGTTCCATAAGAGTTCATTTACAGCATGTAAGTGGGATGGGAATACTTGAGTTGAGAGACATGACAGACAGACAAACAGACAGAAGCCTGGCATCACGTGGTGATAAGTGTGTAGGGGGACTTGACTGGCAAATCATCAACCATGGGTGAGGATACATTATAAAGGTGGAGGGTAAAGAATTATTTATAGTACATATAAAAATTAATATGCCAATGCACTAATTAAAGTTCTTTTATTAGTCATTAGTTGAAATGTGATGCAATTGTAGTTTATTTAGACATCTTATCTTCGCCATCATTCAAAGAGAACACAATCCTTAGGTTGAATACTTTATTCCCTAAAACAAAGATTCGGCCCTGACAGCATATTTCATGACAACTCTAACCCACAAATCTTTATTCTTAATTTGAACCACTTGTTGTCCTCCCATCATAACATCCCATTGGAGCTTATGTTATTCATCATATAAATAAGGCACTATAAAAATTAAGATTCTATCGTCCAATCGATTGGCTGCTTATGAGTGGTAGTGGCATTATGTCCTGGAGAATATTCATTAAAAATCATAATTTCATAAATAATATTAGACATACTAAAAATCTCTCTTAAGCTCTGAAGGGATATTTGATGGTGTTGGTCCCTTGACGGTCCTCGATGTTCTTGCCAATGCCATCGGCAGGTCACATGCAGCTTAAACAGTGCATGTCCCCTCTCTCTCTCTCTCGTCTTCTTATTATGATTGGGTGGATTACCGAAATTTATTTTTAGGATAAATCTCGAAATATTATGACCATTCTTGTTTTATTTCCTAATTAGAGGTCTAACCTATATGATACCTTGACTTAAATTCTTATATGATTAAGAAATAATTTAGGCAACCTTCATTTTTTTAATCTTACTCTTATATGTTGTGCCATTGGCTGGATTCGTAAACCAGATTATTTTTATTTGATATAAAAGTATATATATTAAGTTTAAAGTCTTTATGCGTATAAGAACGTTATTTTATAAATGCGTATAATTATATATATTATTTTTTGGATAAATGGTTGTATTAAGAGTATCTTAACACTTTAGTACTTAATTTTTTATTTAATAATAATATCACTTAATTTTATATTTTAATAATTTAGTCCTCTAAATTAACATTTATCAAATGTTCTAGTCACAAATATTATTTGTTAACAATTTAGTCATTATATTTAATTGTCAAATTTGATTGAATTGACTAAGTGCTAGGTGAAAATGAAATTGGTGGACTAAATTGTTAAATAATAAAATTGAGAGGTAAATTTGTTAATGGATATAAAATTAGATTACTAAACTATTGATAAAGTTATAAAATAAATTTAAATATAATTATTTTTAATATTTAAATAAATATTTAGCATATTCCATTGGGTAAATAAATTAGGATTAGGAGGGCCCCACTCAACCAAAGCATGTCCTAATCTCATGCAAAATAAAATTAATCAATATTTCTCAGTTTTTTTTCCGACAAGAAAATTAATCCGTACCACATGGACACAGAGTCAAAAGGAACCGTAAGTACTTAGCATAGGATGGATGGCCGCCTGTCAAGGCGTACAGAACGGCTGAAATAACAAGTTCCCCAAAAGCTCCCTTTCCGGAATCTCTCGAATCATTGGCCAAAAAAACAAAGAATATGCAATTTCTAAAATGTAGATATGCTTGTCCATTAACAAGTGTCATGATATTCAAAACAGCCTAAATTGTATAGAGTATAGTCCGAATATGCTCGCACAATCCTACACTGTGCGCATTATATTGTGTGCTAGTTAGTGGACACGGAACATTAAATGATCGATCCAATGAATCCTTGCCTTGGACATTACCAAGGAACATTATAAGGTATGATTGTTTCCTCTCGGTTAATAAGAGAGAATCTAACATAGTACCGCAAGTGTCAATGTACATTATTAGGTATTGATTGTTAAGGAGTGTAGATCCGTGTGGAAAACTAGTTTCCTTATACAATATAAGAATCCATCATTAAAAAAAGTGAACTACGCTATTTCACCCATTACTATGAACTATCACTTTCACGACATTGTATTCTGTCTAATACTATTGTCCAACATGCTCCAATACATATATATTCACATGTCATTAAAGGGTAGTATAAGATTGATGACAAAGGCATTTGAAATAAAAATTTTTGTACAAATTTTCATATTATTCAATTAATATATCATAAAAACATCATATTTTTTTGTATACTTTTTCTATATAAGTAGACATCTTTTTTTTTGTCTATTTTCTATATAATTTTTGTCTACTATATGGACAGAAAAATCTGTACCTTTTTTTTAAAAAAATTCATTTCTATTTATTTTTCAAAACACGTCTTAGACATTAAAATAAAATATAATTTTTTATCTACCACATAAATTAATAATGTGAACATTATTGAAAAAGTATAAACTTTTTGTACACTGACAAAAAAATAGCAATCATAAATAAATCCGGTTATTTTGTCTATTTTCTATCTATAGGAAATAGACAAAATCATCATACCATTTAAATTTTGGAAACCTACTTGTCTACCAAGATAGACAAAATAAAAATTATCTTATTAGGCATAAAGAAGATAAATAGAAAAAAAAACTTTTGTGTGTATAGTTTGTGTCCATTAAAATATAGATATAAAATAGAGGAAGAAAATGCAAAATTTTATTTCTATTTTTTTGATTTATTCTACTTTCGTGGAAATATTCAACATAATGCTATAAATATTAAGAACCAATAATTTTTATTTATTTTGGCCAGATGAACCATGAGTTCAATCTCAGAAGTGTTTGACTTGCAAACAGTTAGCGATAATGGGTGGTTAAATCTCAGAAGTGTTTGACTTGCAAACAGTTTCGATAATGGGTGTTTAGAAAACATGTGATAGCATAGTATCAGAATCGTATATTAGAGTACAAATGAAAAGAATAGTGCAACGTATAATCTTACCAAATCAGAAAAATATACCAAAAGAAGAAAGGATCGAGCAAGGGATACTGTGCAATCTGAAAATTTCAGACTTAATCCTGATCGTGGGCCTCCTCAAGTTGATCATGATCTTATCCTTTCTCTCTCTTCATGATGAACTTTTACATGGACAGACTAACATTCTTTCTAGTTTATAATGCTATCTGTAGATAACTTCTTATAATTACACTCATATTACTTTATTTATTTTCTTCTAAATTAATAATATTTTTATTTAAAAATATCATGTGCGCAGATCCTCTAATACGTAGAATAACTTGAGTAAAAATGAATTAATCATGACATATATATTTTCTTGTAGTTACGATATCTAATATTAATTTTTAATTAAAATATAAAATCTATAGTATATGTATAATTAATTAATTATTATGAAAAAATATTTTAAAAATAAATTAAAATCATAAATATAAAGTAGATGGTTACTTTTATTAAAATTTTCAAATTTTAATTTATAGGAAATTTTCTTTATCTCACCTTATCATTCCTACATTATTTTAAAGAAAAATATTGTTATTATATAAAATTATAAGTCATAATTTTTGAGTTGGTATGAGGTTAATTTCTTATTATCCTACAATACGTTTATTACATAATTAATAATTAGAAAGTATTTGAGATTCACTTCTTACATAATTAATAATAAAGAAGTATGGTATATATAAGTTGAGCAAAATTATATTAATTATAATTTTTTATTTTTAATGGTATATTAACTTAATTTCTTATCCATCAAAAATTATTTTTCACTAGTAGGTTATCATCCATTTCTGACCAACTTAACTTGTTATCTACAAGACTATAAATAAAAAAAATACTCTACTTGTTCTCCCCTTTCTAAATCATAATAATAATACCTCAGTTATAAATACTTATTTAGTGCATATTTAAAAATTATAAATAACAAATGTGTTGAATTTATCAATAAATTTTGTGTTGGAAATTTTATAAAAGGAAAACGTAAAAAAATAATTTTTTTATTAATTTAAATGAAAAGGAGTACTGTTACAATTTTAATACAACAAAATTTATAATTTAAATTTTCTTTTAATTGAAATCGAGATATTTCTCCAAACTTATATGTTATCTAGTTCTTCAATTTTACTCGCTTATCTTACATCCGCCTTCATTTTTTTCTAGACAAACACAAAAGCCACTTTACTTGTATGAGTATCTTCTATTTATTAAATAGAGACAAATTTTTACTCATCATTACTCTTACTCATACTTAAATTTAATTAATCAAAAAATATTAATTTTGATAAAGTATTTATTTAAAAATAGTAAATAATTATGTATATATTTATGTACGATTTATTGAGATAATAATTTTAAATTTTATTATTTATTACCTAAAAATAAGATTTAATTTTGATAGTAGTTAATGATATATATTTTATTATATACTATTATAGTATTTATTTATCCAAAATAAATATTAATATTATATTTAACTAATATAATTGAATAGATGATATATACGGAAATTTATAATTAACAGTAGAATTTTCGCATATTACATCGTCCTTTGTAAAAGAATTGATAATAAAAAAATATTGTTTATATATAATTTTGAAAGTGTTTTAGGTATCAGTTAAATGATTATATGAAGATTTTTTTATCAATTTATAATACTATCTATGAATATAAGTTTTTTTGTAATAGTTTTTCCCACTTCCATTTGTTTATTAATAAATAAAATTACTTATATTTTATGATAAGGTTGAATAAATACATTATCTTTCTTTCTCCATAAAAAAATATATCCATTGTAATGATTGATGCATAAGCAGATCAATTCCCACCAAAGGTAATGATGGTATGCAATGATGACCTTTTTTTGTGGGAATCAGTGAGAACAGGCAAAATAGGTATCTATTAAAAAGAAAAAAATATATTTAGAAAACAGAATGCAAAGAGTCAGCTTTATCCTTAATATCAAAATGTTTAAATCTGTCAACAAATCAATCTACAAGTGATTGTGAACCATGTCAAAAGCCACACACACTAGCTTATGAATCAGAGTATTGATTCCAACTGCTTGATTTCTGGGTCTGACATCTCAGGTTGGGGTTCCTCGTCATCTGGAGATCTGTAAGCATCTGCTATAGCTCTTCCTTTGTTCAACACCTCTTGAGGTACAGTTTGGAGGAGACTGTAAATGGAAGAAGTTGAAGAGCATAGTGCAGCTTTAGTTTTGATGGTGATGAATTTCATAATTTCAACACTTCATAGTTTTTAGTACAAAAGTTTAAAGATTAAGAGATATTAACGGGATGGACACAGTATTACTCGCAGGTGTAACAGTAGATAGAAATGAAAAAAATGGGTACCCATCGAGTGCATTAAGGGCGACTCCAATCTTTGCTTTCATGGATTTTACCGAGGCATCTGGCTCATTTCTTGATGCATGCAGGAGTAATGAATCCAGTTCTTCAAGTGCTCTGCAAAAGAGGGGAAATATTTGTTCTTACTAAATTTTGACCTCGGTTCTATAGATTATATGTACATTACTATCTAATTACTCACAAAAGGGCATAATAAGTTGCCAATAAAGCGATCACAATTCAGTCTTGCATAATCTATTTAGCTTTTTTACTTTAAATCTCTAATATATATTATTCCATAATATAGAGAATTGAACTTTCCGCCAATACTAACCTATCAATTCACAAATACTGCTGGCAAGGAGGAACTTTCCTTTTTTAATTCATTCTTACCACTTTTGAATTCCAAGTGACACAATCATGCAGTCAAACGGAAAGCTGCAAGTTGTTACGACACCTAATGGAACACAGATTTCTAACAACAGCCAAGGCCCTAAAGCCACCAATGAATCAAATCTTTCTCAATGGAAGAAAGCATGCTCGCAGATCAAACTTAAGACATAAAAACTGAAGGCTGGCCCGTTTCACAACCCAGTCCAAGATCCTTATAATTAAATATTTGTTCCAGCATTTGTTCTATTATAGGGAAGAAGATTTTGCAACAAAAGCCTATTTAAATACGTTTCAGCAGGACTATCCCAATTTAATTAATAAGAAACATTTGCAGGGTTTTACCATTCCCGTTAGACAAGATATATATATATATATATATTACACGTATGTACATATATAACCATCCATCAGAAAGAAAAAAAAATGCAATTGATGTACCTGAGACATTGATCAACATCGTCAAAAGCAGTTTTACCATTCCCATCCTCTGAAGCATATTGTGCCACCTAAAGTTCCGAAAGAAATTCCGAAGATCTTATGAACTAATCATAGCATAATAAAATTGCAAAAACAAAGGGTTAATATTCCAGATAGACATGAACTTTGATTTTTATCAATTTTAAAACGAGCATTTTTATTTGACATAATCAAGCATGGACTTGAATATTTTTATCAATTTTGGCATAGTTGTTTCTTTAACCTAATTAGACACAAACTTTGGATATTTTATCAATTTTGGTACAAAAATTGGTGGATGAGGAGGGAGGGAGGCAGAGAGCAATTATTAGGGACTCCTATATTTAGCCTTTGGCAATTTTGGGGGCATATCAATACTAGATTGGCTCAAGAAAATATTTTGCCTGCCAAAATTCATACAATGTTCAAAATTCATGACTGATTAGGATAAAGAAAAAGATTAATATCAAAATTGATAAAAGCATGGATGGCCAAACTCTACTAGGAGTCAAAAGGACAAAAAAAGATTGTGCCAAAATTGATAAAATTATCAAAATTCATGCTCAATTAGGTCAAAGAAAAGAGTTTGTGCGGAAATTGATACAAACATCAAAGTTCATGTCTATTTTGGCTATTAACCCAAAAATAAATCCAGGAACATGGCAATGAAAACAGGATTGATTGATAACACCAAATGATACCAAAATGAGAATTAAAAGCAGACAAGTGAAAGATCAGTTGACTTACTGCACGGATATTAACACGAAGAGATGCTGCAGGCCCAGAACGTAGTAAAGATCTGCAGCTGGAGAACTCGGGTTTGTCACCTTCAAGAGTTCTCTCTGCAGAATTTGGAATTAAATGAATAAATGCTAACAGATCCTAGTACAACGTTGATATGCGAGAATTTTTGTTACCTAAGTCCTTAATCTGCAGCTGAGTCAATATAACAGCAGGCACGTAGGCATCTAGAGGATCAAGCTTCTTTCTGTTTATTGCAATTTAAGAATGAATAACCATAGTGCAGTTACAACCTCATACTTCAGGATGGAACTATCAGGAAAACAAACCAAAAACTCAAATATGAAAATGGCAACAAGACCTGGAAGACAAATTAATTTATTAGCGCAATCCAACATAAAATGCCCACTGGAGAAACATAAGTACTGCTTCCTTATTGCTGACCTCTTCACATACTTATCGAAGAAGTTGCCTGCATTAGCCTCTGCATCTCAAAAAACAAAAGAGAATAGGAGTTAAATATTTATATTGTATAACCATTTGACTCTCTGCACTTGGGTTAATTCAATATATAAAGCTGGAATGGCAGGTTAAAAAATATGGTTTACTGGCCAAAGATGACCGAGAGCCTGAAAAGAGCATCTGAATTCGAGTTAGTATTCAACACTGTGTTGCATTTCCTAAACAATCATCCAACGGCAATTCATTCTGACTTTTCAATGATCTAGAATGACTTCAAATGCATTGTCCACAAAACAAGAAAAATTTGCCCTGAGCTCACCACTTTTACATATGTTTCAGTCGCCATGAATTGATAGATTGTAGTCAATAAATCTTAATATTATTCCCCACAACAAACTGATACTAGCAGCTCCTCTAATTCATGACAGATAACAGTAGATAGATGCTCGCAATTACTTATTTTTCTTATATGACCAGGGCTGTACTGATTTGAATGGAAACGTGTAGAGAAAAGTTCCCAAACATTTATCCGAGAATTGAAAAACCAATTGACAGTGAGTACAGCTTCTTCGTTTTGAAATCCCACAATCAAACACATAATCCCGATTAGGAATTCCCTTTTGTATTATGTAATAGGCCATATACATGTGAAAGTCACAATCAAGCTGCTTGATGGACGGAATGATCTTATAAGAGTCATTGAAATCTTTAATCGAATCCATCTCAGAAATAAGAACATTTTTAGCAACCGGTAGTCTGGATTCTCAAACACGTAAGCTACAGAGGTAAAGTTGTTCGGTATGGCTACAAACTAGAATTCGAAGAATTGTTGTATTTCTGCATCCATGCCAGGAACTTTCAACGTGATTTCGTCTTCGACAACAATGACTAGAAAAAAAAGAACATGAAACAAGAAATAAATCAAATCAGTTGGAAACTGTGCCCTTACGGTCCGCGAAGAGAATGCAGTGAGAAACAAGGATAGAGACGGAGACCCATCGCCTGTTCTGTTTAAGCGGCCATTCATGGATCCGAGCTACGCACCTTACAGCAGGAGACTTTCTCAATCTCCTGGAGGGAGTCACGGAGAGGGAAGGAGAAGGAATCAAGGAAGTGAAGCGACTTATGAAAAGGTGAGAGGGGAAGGTAACAGCGGCCATTGCCAGGAGAAGAAAGGTCGCATCAGTCTGGAAGGAGAACCGCGTCACCAAGAAAACAGGAAAGGGAGTGAAAGGCGAGGGAAGGTTCCCCTCCGTTAATTCCTTATCCATATCGGCAATATCAATTTAGCCCTGAACTTAGTTAGCTGTATCAGTTTCACCCATAGAATTTGAGACATAATGTTCACCATGCACATTCCAAAACTCAATTGCTCTTGGCAGGATTTCAGCCCCGATTCGTGCAAGAAGGCACACACCCATTGTAATGAGCCTTCAAGAGATTGTTCGACTTGTATGTGCAATATTGGAGAGGGTAGACTAGAGAGGCTAGAGAGATACGAGCTGGAGGCTGCAGCTGCCAAGTGGATCGCCATTTGACAACCACGCACCAGGAGGGTGCATCACAACTTCCATCAATAATACTAGTGTGTGTCTGATGGGTTCCTTCAAAAACTCTAATTCTTAACCCTTCCCTATCTCTTAAACTTTACATATGTGGTCACTCTTCTACATTTGCTTCTACTCCCATCAACCTTTTTCCAAGACCCTAAAAAACCTTATTTATTAGTTTGGTCATTTCACATCTTACCTATCTTCTTAGTGTGGTCATTTAAGATAGCTTCTTACACTATATAAATGAGTGTACTGTATCAATTATTGATTTTTTTATATTGACTCGGCTGGATTAAGGAGACTTGATATATATATATTTAATATATTAAGTTTTGTATTGAGTACTGATTGTGATATTAATTGAGTATAATTGTTGTTTATATATATATTTATTATATATATGTGGTAAAATTGAGGATAGTAAAGTTATATTAAAATTAATAGATAAGTGTAGATCGAAATTATAATTTTAGATTACTAGAGATTTATAAATAATTTATTAGCATTATTCCTATTAGTACACTACTATTATCATAAGTTTGGTAAAATTAAGTTGTACGTATATATATCGGTTAAAAATTATGAAATCATAATATATTATATTTGTATAAAATAATAAAATGAGTAGTATTAATTGTTTAAATTATATATTATTAACTTTTTTATATTTATACGATTACGAAATTTAACATGAATTTTATGTATAAAAATGACTATTAATTACCACTATTAACTATTATATACGTATAAAATTTATTGTTAATATAATTTGGGGGAGGGAGAGCTCTCTGTTATATTTATAAATTCCCGTAGAAAAATCACATTTAATGAATTTTAAAAGTAAGATGAGTAGAATTTGAAATTATAAATAAATTTTAATGGGTAGATTTTTATGTAAAATTTAAATTAGTAAATTTTATGTATAAAAATGATTATTAGTTGCTAATATTAACTATTATATATGTATAATATTTATTGTTAATATAATTTGGGGAGCCAAAACTCTTCGTTATATTTATAGATTTGAGCACAAAAATCACGTTGAATGAATTTTAAAAGTTAGATAAGTAGAATTTGAAATTATAAATAAATTTTAATAGGTAGATTTTTATGTAAAATTTAAATTAGTAAATTATATATTAGTAAAATATATATTAGTAAAAGATCAATATCTTATTAAGTTAGTTAGCTGTGGATTCATCACTCCTAATTAATTATAAATAAAATCCAAATCCTATTATATATAAATAAGGAGGTTGCTTCTAGAATATATACAACTTGAGATATTCATTTCAAAGTTTGTATACAAATGGTTTAATTAATTTTTTTCATTTATTATATTTCTAAAGTTATATGTATAAACTTTTGGATTCATTATATATAAAAGAAAATTTTTAATTTTTATTAAAATTTATGTTATATTTTTTATTTTGAGTGTTAACACTCAAATTTTATCTTAATAATATATCAATTATTTTAAAATCGAAGAAGTATTACGTATTATACCAATTATAAGTTATGTTAAAACTTGATATTATTTCTCTACAATTTCATTATTATTTTTTGAACAAGTAAACTAGTTTGAATTTTATTAATTATCATTAATTCTATATTATTTGACTCCTCTAAAATAATTAAATTGAATAATTGGAGCTAGTATTTTATCTAGCACTATACCTTGAGTAATATTATCACCATATACTTTTATCGTATTATCAATCTACAACTCTAAAAAAATATCGGTAAACTTATGTTTGAAATTTTCTGTTAAGAATTTCATACTCCCAAATTGAAGTTGTGATTTTTTAATATTAAGGTTATTTTTGTAGGGAGGGATTTAGAAAAATTTAGAGGTTAAGTGTTGTAAGTGTTTTAAGTGAAAATAAAGTGATAGATTTAGAGATGTTAAATTTTTTTAATAATTTATAGTTTGGATTAGAGTGAAGTGAGTGAAATAATTATTAATAAAAAAATAGAAAAATAAATTTATTATTTTAATTAAATTAAATAATTTATTAACTATTATATATAATTAAATTATATTAAAAATATTTTGTACAATAATTTTTTATTTATAATATTTGTACTATATAATTTTATATAAAATATTATTAATATATAAATATATTTAAAGTATATAAGAATACAAATAAATAAGAAAAAAGTATTCAAGTAATTTAAATAATAAATAATATAAATAAAGGAATTTGAGTAATTTATATAAAATATTATTAATATAAAAATATATTTAAAGTATATAAGAATAAAAATAAATAAATAAATAATAAAAATATATTTAATTTAAACAATAAATAATATAAATGAAGGAATTTAAGTGATTTGTAGATTGTTCTCTCTACTATCCACCCTTTAATTTTTTTTACCAAATAAATGATTTCTCCACCTACAAACCCCCTCCCATCCAAAAATAGCTTAAATTATCACTATTATTTTTGTATTCACATTTTGTTGTTTCCTTGTTTAAATATGGTTTTCACAACACTTATATGTTTGAATTTTATATCCTTGATTTTTTTTCTCTCTCTCCACCAAATTTAAGAATAGTAGTTTGAGCAAATGGGTGCGTGCTCTTATACCAATTGTGAAGAGTACAAATAACAAATATTTGTTTCAACTAAGAGTTGAACTATGATGAAAAACTCTTTTACTTTGTTGAGTTTGAGGTTTAAAAATGTGCTCCCATGAATTAGAACTCGGATTGAAGCAGTTATTTTGAAGCTTTGGTACAGTCTGATTATTGTTTTTCATCTGCCAAGCATGTGTCTGTCTAACTTCTCTCCAAAGCCAAATTTTGAACCTGTACAGTGATTCGTAATCTCTGCAAGATGGCTGATAATCTTTAGCTCATTTAAGAAAAATCACCTCTTCCTCTAAAAAAGAAAGCTTTGAGATTACTGTGAGCTGCTCTATCCCTTCGTCTTTATTCCTTGGGATTGGTAAGCTATGGTAGTGTGTGAATTTCTTGTACCTGTCATTATTTGTGTTGCACTAAGTTATTAATCTCACTGATAAGAAGATGAACTACCTCAACATCAACACTCACAAAGTTTTCTCACAAAAATGCATGTAATAATAAATGAGACATAAAACTTTTCTCCATATTATTCAAAGAGATATGATGATTTTTATACGCGTTTGGAATAACTGCTTTCTTTTATTCTAAACTATACTGAAACTATTTTCTTACATGAAATGAAATTGGGTATTTACTAAACTCATACACCCTTATTTTAATTAAAAATAGGCATGCATAACCATTTGGTCGGTCGAACCAATTTAATGTAAACGTCCAAAATCTCTCCTTGACCCAGAAAATCAAATCCCATCTGCCTCAAATCAGTTTGTCAGCAATTTTATAATCAAGTTGACCATTGTTGTACATTATGGACCCATACCACTTAAATTGACTAGTGAGGATCACACGGAGTTGTCAATTTTCAGTAAAAGTCCATCAAAAAAGGCAAACTCTCTTTCGTCATCATCTTAGTATTTTATTATCAGTGGGTTTATAGAAAAATAAATCCTCTCCCCATCCAACATTAAAAAATGTCCAAATATTATAGTATTTAAATACTATATATATAATGTTCAAATATTATAGTACTTGTAGACATATTTGCTCAATAGATTATAACGTTCATAATTTGGAAAATAATTAAATAGCTATAAATTATTAACTTTTGGTTGGATGTGAAGTTAAGTTATTTATGGCAAGTGAAATTATAAAAATATATATTAACCATGATTATAAAACCTTCTTGTATAACCTTTAAAAATAAATAGAAGTTGCCAAAGGAGGAATTAAAAAAAGAACAGTTGAGAAGCCCATTAGTAACAAAAATCTAAGCGAAGTCTCTAGTGACTTTTCAGATCCTCCGCACGGCCATGGTGTACTTCATGGGATCCCCGGTAACAGAGTCACTTTCCCAATAGCCAGGCCGTAGCGGCTGTTGTAGAGGCAAAATTGACATGGGTTTGAAAAGACTGAAATGCCCTATGAATTCAAACGAAGGACTTGATATAGATTTGAATAATTATAAAATTGCCCAAGTTAGAAAATACTGAAATGCTCTATAAATTTGAAGATATTCACGGTTCGTGCCCTAGCCCGCAAGATGGCTAAATAACCCTCCACACTTGTAAATAATTACTTGTAATGTCATTCTAGCTAAATTATCTAAATTATTCTTTCAAAGTTGATAAAAATATGAGTATAATATTGGGTAAATTAAATAACCAAAATACTTTTTTTGAATTGATAAAATTATAAGAATATTATCAAGTGTATATTTGGAAGAGTAATAATGTAAGTATGCCAAAAATTATATTCGGGTAAAATTGGAGTTCGGATTTCATCTTAATTTTTATAATATTACAGTATAGTATAATAAATGTCAAATTTTGACCCAAAAAATAATTATAAAAATAATATATAATATGTATAAAGCAAAATATAAATGGTAATGTAAGAGAAGCACGAAAACTTAGGAATCCATCCAATACGAACATGTTCCCATACAAAATTGAGTGAGATTTTTGGTATTAAATTCGATTAGACTAGTGATACCATATTACTCATAAAATTTAATATATTATTTGATTTCATAAATATGATTATATAACTGTATAAAATTGCTTAAACTATTTTGGAATGTATATTTTTATTAAGTACATGAATTCTAAATATAAGATTTACTATGGAATGTGCGTGAACATACTTCAAATGAATAATCTAATTTAATAGTTGATGCATGATATTAGTGTGATCCATGATCGATAAGTAATTGATTAGATTTAGCTCTATAAAAATGAGCCAAAGATCACGGTTTTTAAAAGAGAAGTGGGTAAAATGATATGTTTTGAAAACTTGTACAAGTGGATCAAAGGCCGGTGAAATGGGTTGAACCTCGTAAATAAGATATAATTTAAGAGCTTGATAAAATTATTATAAACTGATAATGTTTGTTGAAGTTATTAAGCTAGATTTGGGTCGGAGCTCGTTGGGCCAGCAATGCAAAAATAAAGGTATTAAATCAAAAGATTTATGTATGTAATTGCAATTGTTCGGAACCAAAGACACTCATAGTACGGTTGGTATAAGGAAAGTGGTATTGGTCCGGTATATCTTAAAGTTCTGGGAGCTTCGTGCACACTAAGACTAAGTGGATAGAAGAGTGAGGTCTCACCCCTCTATATGGGGATCGAAATATCGATAAGTTTGGGGTTGGGCCAAAGTGCTCAAACAGACGATGTGGTGGAGATTGTGACCTCTCACCAGAGTGGACGGTAAAGTCGGAACTACGAGTGGAATATATTGAGGTTGTAGCATATGAGGGTCTGTTATAAGACTATTTGATCATTTTATTGAGAAAGGGTGTGTGAACATTTGTCTGATATAAACATATATAAATTTTACTTTGAATAAAATTATGAAATATATTTTAGGTAGTAAGAACATAATTTTTAGCTTGTGAGAGGTAAGAGGTGAATTTTAACTGATAATCATGTGAAATATTTTTAATAATAAATAAGTGATAATTTGTTAAGTAGAATTCCAATCCATAGAGACTAAAGGAAAATTTACTGTATGATCATTCCTGTATGTGAGTTTTACTAATTATAAATACAAGTAAAAAATCCAAAACTTGTTATGATAAATTAGAGAATGATTTCTTCCCTATGAAATGTATGGATTTCAAACCTTTTAAGTATAAGTTTAACTGTTTAAATGCTTTATAAGTTTATATTTGATAAACCCATTTCTTACCAAACCTTATTGAAATCCTATTTCGAGTATATGATGAATTGTGGACATGACGTCAGTTCAACTAAACACTGTCATTAAGTTATCGAATTTATTCTTATCCAATTACCCCATTTCAGGCAGCAATGGTGATGATGAACATGTGTTTAATTTTCCGAAGTTTATTTTTTAAAAGTTCAATTTATTAATTTTGGAAAATAATATGAGTTAATATATTTTAAGTCTTGCAACTTGTCTAAGTTTATAATGATTAAGCGCTTATTAGTGTAAAATTGGGAGAATACGATGGTTGTGTGCAGGTCCCACCGAAGAAATCGGGTCGGGGTTTGACAATAGGACTCCCTATACCCTGCTTTTCTTTTTATCTTCTTGGGGAAACAAGTAAGAAAATCTGCACTCACACTATACTTATTTCTAGGCTTTATCTAGATCTATGTTGGGTAGTCGAGCGGAGAATACGACACACACGTGTGTCTGTGCGTCGCGCATCCCGTGCGTGTGTGTTGACCAGTTCGCATTGTAACAAGCCAATTTCCGGTGAATTTATCAGGTGGTTCGGCTAATTTTGACCTTTTCTTAGTCGGTTACCTCCAGTTCGACCGATTCTTGGCCAAAACTAAAATTCAAAATTTTCTTATTAAATTTCCTATCAATAGAGTAAAGAACGACCATCATTGAATTTAATTAGTCCCTTCTAAAAATTAGAGGATTTACTATTTTAAGTCGGTTTAATCGGTTTAGCTTTTATTTGGCCAGTTCACTTTTGATCCGACATGTTCTTGACCCAATTCTTTTTCTAAAAATTTTTTATCACATACTAATTTGAGTGGACTCAATAATTTCTATTTTCTGTTTTATTTAATTACTCTTAAAAATCGAGTTCTTTTCACTTAATTCGGTTCGACCCTGATTTGGGCCGATTTTTAATAAGGCTCTTCTCAATCCTTGACATCCAATCATATGGGGTTATTTGAATACGATTTCGTGGATGAACCCTTGTCCACATTCAGGGTATGAACTAATTTTCAATTTAGTTTGTTTCCAAGTCTCAATTATTGGGTTTCCATTCTCGGTTCAACATTAGTTCATGTCTAACTAGCCCGTGTCCTAATTTCGAAAATTCTAATGTTACAATACATGTGGTTACCACACTCTCACATGTCTTGATGGGTATTACGGTATACCATTTGGGCGTGAATTGGACCATAAATTGCCTATGTGTGTGCGACATGAGTGTACAATTTGTGCTAAGTTGTGCATACCATTATATATATCTTACTAGATTTTTTTTGGGAAATGAGGTTGGACCCGATCGTAAGGTGTGATTTCAATTATAGGTGGTTTGAGACAGTAGTTTCGATTGGTCGAATAAACCAATGTGAAATGAAGGGTTTTATAAACCGATAATAAATCTCCATGATAATAAGTTAAATGAGATGTCTAAAGTTGTAAGCCATGTATTGGCTCGATGTAAATATCTTATTAACTGAGTTGTGAGCTCACTCACTCACTCAAATCATTATAGGTAAAATACGAGTAGTAAACGTGAGGCGTGAAAGCACGTCCCCAAACAATCGTATCTTGAGATAGTTTTTTTGACTTGTGTTGAAGTTTACTATTTATCAATTGATATATCCCTAAGTTGTTTGTGTAACTATTTTGTGTGCTCTATACTTTAAAAATGTTTAAATTTTTGTGTAAAAAAAGAGAAATTTTTTTATTCGGAGCATTATTTCCTCTAATTTTATTGTGGTAAATGTATCAAATATGATAATATCGAGTGTATTGACAAGTTATATGAGATCGCCCCTGATAAATCGAGATGGAACGTGACAAATTTTAGTGATATTAGATCCATGTTTTCGAAAGAAAATTTTTTGAAATGAAATATTTTAAAAATGATGAAAATGTGAGAATAGTATTGATAATGTATTTGTTTGTAAGATTATAATAAAAAAAATTATTTCATATACTAATTACACAAAAAATTATGATAAATATGTCACCAATAATGAAAATCACGAATAAGGAACACAGGGCATGTCGAGCTAGAATGTCCGACGAGCCAGTGAAATCCACAAACTCAGTTAACTTTCTAAACTCAATTAGTTTCGAAGATAAAATTATAACAGATTAAACAATCAAGTAACTGAGTAACTAGGCCCATGAGGATTGAAAACGCCTAACCTCATATGAAGGATTGTCCTCTATTTTGGTCTTTGTTTTCTGTTGACCAACTAAGTCATATTTTCTAATTAAGTAAACACAATACTCCGTCCACCCTTCACCACCTTTATTTACTGTTAACCAACTAAGTCATATTTTCTAATTAAGTAAACACACAATACTCCGTCCACCCTTCACCACCTTTATTTATGTCTTGACTTCTAGACGTTATAATAAAATTTCTTTATAGTGTATTTATACATTATTTTTTATAACAAAAAAATACCTACTTCCATCAAATAATTGTTCTAATCATATGTTTTCTTATTAATAAAGCACATAGCTCACTCATACTTCTTAACACTCATGGTATGTCTCACATTCTTCTATAATAATGATTTTTTCCCAAAACTAAATAAATTCTTGAATATCAATAGCCAAATAGAATGAGGAAATTGAATAATTTGTATGATTTTTAGAGTGTAATAACTTATTTATACTTAATGGACTATTTTGTAAAGTTTTAAATTTAAAAATATTTATCTTATAAATTGAAATTTGTGAAAATTAAATGTTTTAAAATTAGATTACAAATACAAAAAGTTTAGGGATAAAATTGTGAATACTTAAAAGTATCTATCCAAAGTGTAATATCAAAATATTATGGGCAAAATTATGAAATTAAGTGTTTAATTGATTAAATTGTGAGAAATTATAATATAATGACTAATTTATGGTATTATGGAATTAAATGATAAATTTGTTATATGAAAATTTAAAAAATGTATAAATATGCATATATATAATTATTATGAATATAAATATCACTTATAATTATAATAATTATAAAATATGTCAAAATGATTATTACTAAATGAATTAAAATTATAGTTTGTATACTCTAGTCTAGTTGGAGAAATGGAGTATTTATAGTAATATTGCAATCCTTATAGAATCGATTAGATTTGGATTACATTTATTAATTTCGAGTATACACTCGTTTGAGGCTATTCATTAGATTTCAAATCTATTTTACTAAAATTATTATTTTATGTGATTTATGTTTGCATAATTTATTAAATTAAAATTATTGTTTAAACGTTAATTATTAATTAATAAGAATTTTTTAAAAGTGAAAATATGAAAGTAAATTTTAAATTAGGTGTGTTGTTAATTATGGACAGATTACACTGCGTACTATTTATAATTTATCTGATTATTCAAAATGTGAGTTTAATTTTTCGTATTATCAATGTACATAATGATTATGGTCATTATTGGAGGGGTAATTTAAATATTAAATGAGATAATAAGTTTATTTAGGAAATTGAGAGAGTGAGAGTTGCACCCCATTCTAAGTGAGGTTACATATGCAATGTTGGCTATAGCTAACCTTTGGAGGGAATTGCATTGCCGTTTAATGGGCAACCAAGCTAGCCTATGTTTTGGAGAGGCTCCCTCCGATTGCTAGTGATGGAAGATGACAGTTGACAAAGATATGGAATTTGTACTACATGGGTCAACACAATGCTGAGCAACAAATAAAAAAATGTCCTCGGGAGATCCCGGGTCACTGTGATCGGTCCCTCCTTGAGGTTATTAGAGTGATGTTGTCCCTTTCCAGGACAAACACGAGTACGAATAGTTTGTGAATAATTCAAAAAGATCTGAAAGGTTGCAATATTATAAGAACGGATTGTGAATCCTGGTATAAAAAAAGATCTATACCGGGGAAAAGTATGCTCATCCGAGGGGCTCCGCCAACAGGATTGTGCATCGCCAGCCAGGGATACCGGTATTCTCCCAACCAATTGAGCTCGAAAATGATTAGGGCTTCGATTTGCCCTAATGTTGAGGTCCGTGAGTCTTTATGCCTTTCTTCAGTCCTTCCAGGCCACAGAATCCTTCATCTGGATCTCGTGGGAGTACAGATGGGAAAAGGTAGGTTTCCCAGAGCCCATCTATGCCCGGAGCTAGGGGCGCTGGATCAGCTGGGGAAACACTCACTTGAAACCCTACTGTTGAGAGAGAGTACTATTCAGATTTTTTCCCAATCTGGCATATAGAAGAGCGTCGTTCGATAGCCTCCCTGAAGGGGTTGTAGATGTTCCAGAGCCTTCCTGGGTTGTAGATGAGGTCCCCACGACACCCTACACATAATTTATTATTATTATTAAATATATTTTTAAATATTATATATTATATTAATAAAAGTTCTAAATGAAATATTTTCATATATTTTATACTTAGAGTAACTTTTAAATATTTTATTATAAATCGTAGTATAAAAAAATATAGTAACAAAATATTTTTACAAGGAAATCTGATATGCGGTAATGCCTGGTGGTGGGGGCTGCGACAAAGAAGGGTCTTCGTCAATTCAGAAGCGGTGTGGAATTGCTGATGGAAAAAGAGAAACAGTAGCGATATTGAAGAGAAAGTATCCTCCACCTGGGAGGGCTAGAGGACAGGACGGGAGAAGGCTGAGGGCCCGCCGAATAATCCCACCGAACATTAATTAGCCGCAGAACCCTTCCACTGCATAGGACTACGTTTGAAAGCCACGGGTCGCTGCCAGCTCTTGTTCTATGACCCTCCAATGAACCCTTCTAGATTCCTCTACTCCTTTCCTTCTATGTTCCTTTCTTCTCCTCCAGATCTTTCTCTGCAATTATACCCATGATCATTCTTTACCCCAACAGAACCGTTCTATCTCGGATCGCTAGTCCTTCTGTCGTTTTCCGAAGGTGATGAGATGATACATCCTTATGTTTCGCCGGAAACCCGGTCCTTGAATCCCTTTTCCGGCATTCCCAAGTCCGTAGACCGCGTTGCCCTCTGCAGGGTTCTGGGGAATGATCCGAAACGTCGTCCTTCCTTTCGCTGCAGCTCCAAGGAACTTACTTTTCTGTCTGAGAATGGCAGGAGTAGAGACCGGTTCGAAGAGAGGAAGGGCAAGGGCCTTGGCCTTTCCCAATTCGGTGCCGGAAAGATGATGGGTTTGTGTGGCTTCGGTTACTGGGTTCAGGGCTTCCGGTGCTTCCCGTGGTTGGCTCTGAACTTCCACATGGCACATAACCTCGGTCTCCATCCTTCTGCTCTGCAGCTTGTTCAGAACTCCGGGAACCTCCCGACGGTGGCGAAACCACTCTACGGTATCCTGTCCGATGCATTCTGCATCAATGGTGATCATCGCTTGCCTTATATCTCTATCGGCGGTGAGTTGTTTCGTTTGCATTTCTCCAGTTGATGTTTTGCTTGAAGATGTTGAGTTCTCGCTTTCATTAACTTGTTGAAAAGAATTCTGCCTCTGCCATGATTTGGATGATCCTCCTACCTGCAATTATACCTTTTCTTTTTTTTTTCTGCCAAACCCACAATTATAATAACACATTCGATTATGTTCTCTTTACAAAAGTTGGATAAGTCTTATTCAATTGCAGTGAAAGTACGCTCTACTTTATTGCATCCTGCGGCAACTGCATCTTGGAACAATCTGATCAAATTTGTGAGTGAGATGGTTCAATATGTTCTCTACTGGGTTGTCTAGTTGGTTTATCTGGACGAAGTTAAGTAGGTACTAGGTAGTAGCTAAATGGATTGAGATAATTCATTTAGTATGTCAAACTGTCTGGCTGCTCATAGGAAAAAAATTATTGATTTTGAAGTGCATGTTGCCTCTGTGTTCTAGTTTAGGTAGTCTAGCTAGAGTTGATCCATTTGGTGAACTTGTTTCCTACATTTTCAGTTCTTTTTCTATCTTTTTTTGGTCAATGTTCTTTTCCCTATTCACTCTTCATTCTTTCCACCATCATGAAGCAAGTAATTTAGTTTTGATTGCACCTTTTATTTAGTGGAAAAAGTTGTTTGACAAAAGTACTTGCTTCAGTTAATATTTACTCTTAAATCTTCTTTTGCTTATAATAGAATCCACATGTAGCTTATTGAGACACGGATTTTGCAGTCCTCTTGCAGGTTCTGTCATGGGGCCCTTTGGCATTCATCCCATCAGCACGAGAAGCTCTCCCAAATCTCATGGCTTTTGTCCTTTTGAGTAACCTTGGGGCATCCATCACAGAGGTGGCTATGGATGCCCTTGTAGCAGAATACGGTCGGAGTAATGGAGCAAGCAGCCTCCAGTCTTATGCTTTCATGGCCTCAGCTGTTGGTGGCATACTCGGGAACTTCCTTGGTGGGTATTTCTTGCCCACTGCAGCTTCCACGACCATGTTCCTGGTATTCTCCATCTTACTATCTTTCCAGCTTGCTGTGCCATTGGCCATAAAAGAGGATGCTCTCGGAATACAACAGAAGTCCTTCAGTCATGACTATGGACGGGGTGTTTCCTCCGTCCTTGGTGTTATCAGGAACCAAACATCTAATCTCCAGAGGGCAATTAAAGAAGAAACCATATTGGGCTCTCTCATTTGGGTTGTTTCCTCCATTGCCATTGTCCCAATTCTATCAGGCTCAATTTTCTGCTACCAAACCCAGTGCCTCCACCTCAACCCTTCAGTCATTGGGATGTCCCGTGTGGTCGGACAATTGGTGGCACTTTCAGCATCTATCTTCTTCAACAGGTTCTGGAATAATGTCGACATGAGGAAGCTGGTCGGCTTCACTCAGGCACTCTATGCCGGCACTCTTCTCCTTGACCTTGTCCTCGTGAAACATATCAACCTCAAAATGGGAATCCCCAACGAGATCTTTGTCCTCTGCTTCTCAGGCCTGGCAGAGACGGTCGCACAGTTCAAACTACTGCCCTTCATGGTATTCTTTGCAAACTCCTGCCCAAGGGGCTGCGAGGGGTCACTGATGTCTTTCTTGGCATCTGCAACTTGCTTGTCGTCAATAGTCAGCGGGTTCCTTGGTGTGGGGCTGTCTTCCCTGATTGGAATAACATCAGGTGATTTCTCGAATCTAGGTGTAGGAATCCTTGTACAGTTCTTTGCTGCTATGCTCCCTCTTGCATGGATCCATAGAGTCACTGCTTCACCAGTTGTTGTAGAAAAGGAGAAGAGCAGAGGAAGACATTGGAGTCTAAAGAGAGGGAGGAAGCTAGGAAGAGTAGTATTCCCACCCATTCACCTTTACGGAGAGGAGAGTCTGAAGTTGATAGATGATCGTGTATATCGTGCCAAATAATGCAGATGTCAATCACTGTAGATCTTGAGATTTAACCTTTTGATGAGAGATTGACAGAAATCTTTGTTCAAAATCCAAACAAGGGTAGGGCAGGGCAGGGAGCTATCTGCATTTCGATCAATTAGAAATATCAAATTTTTGCTTAATATTAGAAATAAAAGTTGATAGAACTAAATTATTTATTATTTATATTGAATCCCAAGAATTTTCAACCCTAATCAATGGAAAAGTGAATCTACTTTATTTAAGAGGATGGGCCCTTAGTAAGGAAAAAAAAGGTTCCTGACGTGCAAAGAGGTAGAAGAGTTTAATACCAGAAACAACAAAAATGACAACTTACTATGTTTGATTCATTACCTATCCCTATCACTGACCCTCTTCTCCGGGCCCTTTTGCCCTCGTAACAGACTTATCCATTCTGTTTTTGCAGTTTCCTGCGGGTTTCCTTTTGGATGGCCGCCAATAGGCCGAACGCAGAGGGACGTTAGCAAAGAAGAAAGAAGAAAAAGGGGGGAGGCCACAGACAGGTGAGTAGCAGTTGCTAGCTAGGGTATGGAAAGTGGTCATCAGAAAAACCCCGGCAGCGCTGGTGCCGCCTCATCGGGGTCGTTGTCTTCGTCTTCTTTGTCCAAGAGGGTAATGGTGGTGATGGAGCCGACGCGAGAGTCCGGAACCGCCCTCCAGTACGCGCTGTCCCACGCCGTGATCGAGCGGGACGAGCTCATCCTCCTCCAGTTGGAAAACCCTAGCTCGTGGAGGAACGCCATCTCGACGTTCTTCAGGCGGCCTGGCGCCGTCGGGCTCCCGGCCACCTCTTCGTCGTCGTTCGTGAGCGGGAACGTCTGCGGCTTGCCCAGCGGAGAGGGCGGCGGGGAAGTGGACTTCCTGGAGGAGGCGAGGCGAGCGTGCGAGGCCGCGCAGCCTAGCCTAAGGGTGAGGACGGAGAAGGTGGAGATGGAAGGAGGGAGGGAGAAGGCTACGGTCATACTCTCGCAGTGCAAGTTGCATGGGATTGATGTTCTCATCATAGGGCAGAGGAGAAGCCTATCTACGGCAATATTAGGGTGAGGTTCATTTCATTTCTTTTTTTTAAATCTTTTTACGAGGTTCATGATTCTCGTAATCAAACTTGCCATGTTATTTTGTAACTTTTGTTCTTCTCCTTCGCATGGCAGATCGAGACGGCAGGGGAGCTCAGTGAGAACGGCAAGAGTGACGGACACGGCGGAGTATCTGATAGAGAACTGCAGCTGCACCTGCGTCGGCGTCCAAAGGAAAGGTCAGAATGCAGGTTACCTCCTCAACACCAAGACCTTCAGGAACTTCTGGCTTCTCGCCTAGATAGCTAGCTAGTCACCAGCCACACAAGAGATCTCATCTCTCGTTACCATATCTGTATACATATATATGTAAATTCCCTTTCATTTCCCACTCCACCATCCCTGCAAAAAGCTTCTTCAAGTCATGTCCGCTCTGTCTGAATCTGGATTGGGTAATTAGATACTACACCGTGCATGTATATAGAAAATGAGGAAAATAAGAAAGATAACAAGCTGGCATATTTAGAAGAAATTGTAAGCTTCAAAATATTAGTTAATATGCTGTTTTTAATTTTTTAAAAAAGAATATAAACAGTTATATGGGTGGAAAGTAGTAGACAACCTTGTCACTCAGCCTGTAGTAGAAAATCATTTTCCAATTTGAATAAAACGAGACAAATAGCTGACAACCACAATGACTACTATGATGGCAACTCTAAGACCATTTGGAAGGAAGAATGACCCTTCATATGCCACTAATTATGGGTTGGATTTATGGCTGGATTTCAACTAATTTTTCATGAAAGCTGCTTATTTCAAGTGAGTATGAGGTAGTTTTAATTTGTTAGGCCCAATTGTTCTACTTCTTGAGCTTCTTGGTCACTCTATTACTTTTAAATTTACAACAATTTCTTGAGCATGAACTTCTTGGTCAAGAAGATCTCCCAGCAACAACGAATAATATGAAGAATGCTTTCTTCTCTCATGCAATCAATAGCACAATGAAAATTCAAATCTGCATATCTTTCATTGCAATTGATATGAAGCTAAGCTTTTATAGATTTAGAATTTGTTCCCTAACTTAGAAATATGTTAGTTTTTAGTAATTGCCTATATATTACTTTGATTATTCATTTATTCTAGTTTGAATTTTTCATTTTCCTCCCTTGTTGCTATTAGTTTACTTCTTATGTATTTGAATCAAATCTGAACTCTTGAAGTCTCATTTCATTTTTGTCAGATTGATAAATGCGTCTGATGGTAGCGTCTTTGTTAGGATATCTGCAACCTGCTCTTCTGTTTAACAAAATTCTAACTTTACAACTCCTTCCTTTGCTAGATCCCATAAGAAATGAAATCGAACATTTTACTTCTAGCATGTATGATAGGATTGTTTGACAGTTTGACAGTTTGACAGTTACGACGTGCCACACAATAGTTGTAAGCTTCTCTTTCTTATGATCCAACACTTTTAAAATTCTTATAAATCAAACCGCTTGACATGAATAATATGCACTCGCTATTTCTTTACATCCATTAGTTTGTAAGGGACTTAATGCACCATTAGTATAATCCCATATCGATGATACTTTTGATATATAGAAAAATCCTCTTAATGGCCACCATATGTCCTTGAGCTGGTTTTTGCACAAGTGTGCTTATAAGACATATGACAAATGTTAAATGGTCGGGTAATGGTTAACTACATTAAACATCCTACCATTTGCTTAAATAAAGTATAATCTACCTCATTTTCCATGTTTTCTTATTCTAATACACGTGGATTTGCAATTTACCATACCTAACATATTTAAAATTTCAATTGCATACTTCACTTGTTTTATCATAATACTTTCTAGTTTTGGTATAAATTCTACACCTAAAAAAACACTTCATTTTTTTTCTAAATCACTCATTTCAAAGGCATTTTTTATTGAAATTTTGAATTATTCCAGCATTACTAAGTCATTTCTAGTATATATCATATCATCTAGATATAAGCTAACTATCAATATTTTTTCTTATTAGTTTTCACAAATAATGTGCAATCCAATGGACAATTTTCAAATCCTGCCGTTAGAAAATAATTCTCTATTATACTATACCAAGCATGTGGAGTATATTTTAAACCATATAATATTTTTTTATGTTTAGGTAAATTTCCTTCTTACCCTTTTATTTCAAAGTTTTCAAACTATTTTATATAAACATCATCATTTAAAACACCATACAAAAAGGTACTTTTTACTTCAATATACACACTTTTAAATGCAACCAAAGCCAAAATCAATATAATAAGGGTAATTGGTATTGGAGCAAAAATCTCATCATAATTTTGATTATAACATTTAACAACTAACCTAGCTTTATGTTTATTTATTTGTCCATTTTGTCTATTTTAGTCTTATCTACTTAACCCCTATTTGGTTTATTTTAGGAGGTAAAAAGGCTCCTTGCATATCACCCTCCATAGCTTCTCTCTACTTTTTATGTATAACTGTTTCACTAAATGTTAAATGATTCCCGCCTAGAGTTACAATAGCATAATCTTTCATCCAAATTAAATGTTTTCTAATCCTCCCTTGACCCATATTCCATTCATCTAATATAGTTCTCTTCCTACTCTATAGTAGTCTATGGTTCTTCATTTTCAGAACTTGTACTAACTTGTTCACTATTTTCAGTATTTAAATTTGTACCTTCTTCCTTACTTACATGAATTGTTTCCATATTTTCATAAACGTTCAACATTTTTTAATTATTAATTTTATCTCGACTTTCTTCATTTAAATTCTAATTCTATCACTTTTCTCATTAAAAATTATATGACAACTAATAATCACTATTTTATTTTCTAGATTATATAACTTATAGACTTTTAATTCTTTACTTATTCCAAAAAATATATTTAACACTTCTATTATCTAATTTAAATCTCGCACTTTATGGAACTTGTGCATATGCAATATTATCGCCAAATATTTTAAAGTGATTTACTAATGACTTACCTCCCCTCTTTCAGGTGAAGTAATATTTTTAACCACAATAGTTGTATATGAATCGTTCCATTCACAAGTTCGAACCAAAATTTTTTTGGAACATTTTTTTTTCAAATAACATACGATGTACCATATTGAATATCATTCCATTTTTTTTTCTTTCAACAATTCCATTTATAGAATATGAATGCTTTGATACTAATTATTAGGCCCAATTCTTTTAATTCTTGGGCTTCTTGGGATCTTGAATGATAACGTTTTAAAACAATTTACATGGCCACTCTGTTACTCCTGAGTTTACAACAATTTATCATTTATTCTCTCAATACTATCTTGTTGCGAAAGATCACGTAGGAAAGAACAACATGAAGAACACTTTCTTCTCTCACAATTAATAACACACTCACACACAAGGTAAGTATGAAGCAAAACTCAAATATGTATTATCATTCATTTACATTGATATCATGATGAGCTTTTATAGATCTAGGATTTTATCGGTAACAAAAATCTGTTAATTTTTTGTAATTACTTATATCTATACTTAGACTATTAATTTATTCTAGATTTGAATTTGTTATGATCAACCATTTTGAGTTAAATACTTGAATCATATTAGATAACAGACTCTAATCTTGTTAAAATGCTTTCAAGTGATGTTCACAAAGATGTCATATTGGTATTATTATTTTTCAGGCTAAATTGATGACATTTCTAGATTATGTCAATACTCTCTACTAATCATTTTTATTAGATTATTGATATGAGATTAGATGTATCCTAAAGTTAATTTGAAGAATACTTGTGTCTTTTTTTGCTAATAACTTTCCAGGTCTTAGTGTTTGTTAAAAATAAGTACTGTAAATCAAAGCCCAAAAATATATTTCACTTTAATAACCTTCTCTTTGGGAGCAAATGGAATTAGCATGGCTAGAAATCATCATTGTTTATTTTTAGTGATTGTATATCATATCTAATCGCTAATGACTTGAATTTGGGTGGTTACTAATATGAAATCCTTGATCTTTAAGGTACATGGAGAGTACTGAGAAATAAGGATTGATTTAGAATAATTCTGATTTTGATGACAAATTAATGATACTCAATATTATCCTAAAAGTGTTCTTGATATAATGAATGTAGCTATTTCCTACAGAAGAGTTGAGAGTGGATAAAATATGGAAGTTTTTACCCAAAAGTATGTCACATTTATAGAAAATGCATGGCTTGTGGGCCTTTTAAAACCAATAGGACAACTTTCCATTAAGATGGGCTCAACAAGAGCTATGAGCAATATCTTCATCCCTAATGCATAAGTAGTTTATGATCAAATTTAGAACTTATTTCTTAAACACTTATTAGTGACTCCATTTTCTAATATTAAACAAAATATTGAAGTCACGAATTCTTAGAAAAAGAGATATTGTCAATTAAATAACTTGAGAGTTTTGTTATATTCTAAGTTTTAAGAGTTGGTTTACTCAACTAAAATAAAAAATTTAGAAGTGGTGATGATATTTTATTTATATAATTGTAGAAATTTAAAATAGTATAGGAGAATATGTTGAAAAATAGGCTTAGTAGGTCATATGCATAAGGTATAGAAACAACTGTTTATTGATGAGTGACTCAATTAATTACATATAGACACACCTAATGCACAACAATCCAATGAATATTAGTAGGTTGATGCATAAATTGTCATACCTAATGCAGAACATAGAAAAGATCAGGACGGGTGATAGTGAGATATTGAAGTGAACCTCCAATTTGACAATACAGAGTGGGATCTAAAAGCTGTGTTCCGGCATTGAGAGAGAGTCGTGATCAAGGAGCAATAAGCGTAGTGTCACGCCCCGACCCGGTTTGGTCAGAGTCCATAATCAACCCGCCACCCTTACTTGCGTCATTCAGGTATATCTACCCGAATGAGGCAAGGAAGGTGAAGGCGTGTTTAAGTTGGGGGTGGGGGGGGGGGGGGAAGGGTGTAGGAAGCCTACCTTGAGGGCCTAAGCGTGTCCGAGGAACTCCCTGTCTAAGTGTTATCCTAAAGGGGGGGGGGAGGTGAGTAGAACACTTAATAAGGGAAACTACTATAATGTTTTACTTGAATTCATATTTTCTATCTTTTAAATTAATCCTTTTTGTTATTTCACACAATCACATGATCAACACCCGTCCTCCTATCATAGGAGGGATCACACATTCGTAGGACGGTACACGACCGTGCTACTTGTGGACCAAAGCGCCTTTACCGTCCACCCTAATAGAGGGATAATGCCTCTATCTAGAGTTTGAGTGGACATCAATAGTCCGACACATCAAACCCCTCATTACTTCTCCATGTCTGCTCAATGGGACGAAACCTCATTTCCCCTACTACCTCGATCTCTATGCACAGGAATCTCCTCGGCTTCATGACCTACTGAACGACTTAACCGCCCTTATGCTCTTTGGGTCGTCCAACAGTCCTTGGGCTCCATCACTACCTCATGCCAAGTGTCCTGATGGCCCGAACATCACAGTGCATGCATAATCAACAATATTTTAAATTATAGCATTTATCTTTGGCCCTCTTGCACAACGGTATGTCGGCTTGGCTTTGACCCACCACGTGTACTAGCCCAACAGGTTCGACGACTTAGCTTTGGCAGAGCAGCGGTTTGGTCCAACAAGCTTGACAACTCAGCTTGGCTCGATGGGTATCACACAAGGTTCCCATTATTCAAGTCTTTTAACAATCATATATCACATGTCTGTTATGGACATGTCAACGCCCGTATCCATCGGCCTTGGGCCCACTAGCACCTCGAGTCTAAGCCCAAAATTAGCTCCCAAATATTTTAAGCAGAGTTACCTAGTCACGGGATACTAATTCCGAGAAAATAGTTTTCAAAGATGAACTGTCATTACAACTAAAATGGATGTTATAGCGGTTCCCACTCATCCAGTGATCTCGGCGGGGTCGTGCTGGTGGAATCTCTCTCCTCGGTGCGCTTCTAGGGTCGGCGCTCAAGTAATCCGTTCTCATAGGGTGTAAGTGTTCATATTAGGACGTGGTGACGAATGGGTCACATACTTTCTCATATATGCACCCAAGGCCCCGTACTTTACTTAAATTGCACCTGGGTACCTGATTTCCCTTTAGTCTCTATTGGGTCCCATGGGTTCCTAATTATTCTTTTTGGGTTCTTAACTCTTTCAATTTCACTAATTGGCCCTTAATTTACCAAATTTGTCATTAAGTCCTTAAATTTCCAAAAATTACAATTTGGTCCTCCAACTTTTCAAAATTTCCAATTTACCCCAAATTTGTTCAAATTGCCTAATTGACCCTCAATTAGGGTGAATTTCATGAAAACAACCTCAATTTTGTGAAATTGTCATTCGGCCCTCCAATTTTTGAAAATTGCACAAAAGTCCCCCAAATTCCCCAAATTGCCCTTCATCTCCTCCACCAATTCAAGCATGTGGAACTTCGAATCTTACCTCGTCTAATTGGTGACTTGTAAGTCCTTATTTTCTTCGATTCTTGCTTCTATTCACCTCTCCCAACTCCCCTTGATCGTCATGCACTTCGGAGGCACAACCTCATTCATTCCAATTGTCAGTTCTTCCTTATAATTTTTGTGAATTTTTGGTTACTTGTGATTTTCCAATTTCCCATGTTAGCTATTTTTCGTTTATTAAACGACTCGTTTCTTCATGTGTAAACCTATATCGGCCCCCTTTTTCCCAATTTTCTTTGATTTCAAGGGACGAGTTTTACAACTCTCCCCTCCTTTTAGGAGTTTTGTCCTCAAAACTTTGTCACCTAACTTTTCTCTCTATAGAGGTACTGACACAGCTCCCTTAGGGTGTAAGTTGATATCCTATTGGCTTAAGTTACTCTCTTTGCCTCACTTCTTCCACTCTCTAGGATTCGGTCAGTTTGACTTGTCCCCTTTTTCTTGGCATTCACAGAGCTTCACTGGTCCGATACTTCCGGTAGCTTGGGGTCGAGCATTCATTCCGGGGTGTTGTCTAGGTTTTAGGGTTCCGATACCTCCCATTGTACCTGGGTTCGTTTATTCCTTCATCTATCTGACACCCTGTCCGTCTGGCTATTGTGTTTGCCTTTCTTGGCGTACTCCCTTTTTCTAGCCCTCTAGCCCCTCCTTGGTTACTCGATTTCTTTCCTTGTTGACGATTACTTAGTTATCCCTAGCAGTGCGACTCCTAAGCCTGTGGTTCCACCCCAGGCCTTAGGTTCGGCTTGCCTTACGGTTGGAATCACATCCCTTTGCTCTAGTCCTTAGGGTGTACTCTCTCTTATTTTTGTCCTTTGTATTGCCTAGGCTACTTCGTTGCTTGACTCTCTTACTCCTGGGGTCTTGATTCCCTATGTTCTGGCCATTCTCCAAGGTCCCCAAGAACATGGGTGTCCGGCTCCTTATGTGAGTTTGGGGGTCATTACGTTTGTCGGTTGTAGTAATCCTTTGAATTTCTCTCCTCCCCATCGTAGTTGTCCTTCGCGGGTCTTCTTCCTCATGTGAGGTCTGTTCCTACATGGAACTGGTTTCTAGAGGTTTCCCTTACTGCTTTTAGGGTGTGGTCCCCGGTTCCATCCTCGAGGACCCGAGTCCTCCCTTGTTGGTCCTTGGTTGCTTTACCTAGATAGTCGCTTTATCTCAACTCGTCCTATTACCCACTCCTCCCTTGGGGTCGATGGTTCTAAGTGTTGATCCTTCCTTCTTGGGTTTGGGTTCCTCCCCGTGTGTTGGGTTTCGTGCTTCTCCTTTGCTTTTCATCCTGTGATTGATTTGTCCTTTCCATTCGGTGTCCTTCTCTAATTCTGAGTCTCTCGATGTGACTTCTTTACGTAGCTGTCTCGTTTGACTTTAGAATTTCTATGCTTGTTGGCTCCTTCCTTCTACCTTTCCCTTATCTCTGGGATCGAGATGTTTCATTCCTTCGTCACAACCTTGCTGTTCTATCCTTCGCCCTTAGGGTACTATGCTACAACCCTTTGGTTACCTTGGCTATCTCGTGGGGTGGTTAGGTCTATCCTTGGCCTGTTCACGACATTTTTTTTTTCAGGTTTGCACCTCTGGGTAATTCGGCATTTGTCCTGTTGCCAGTCCTGGTCTGTGTTCTTCTTCTCTATTTCCTTGGGGTTACCTTTCTTGATGTGGCTCTCCTTTGGTTCACTTCTTAGGGTTCTTACTAATTTGTTAGGGGCATCTAGTCCGTACGGTTTCCTACTCTGCTCTCTAGGCTAGTCATGGGTTGCCATAGCTTTCCTTTGTCCTATAAGGCATTTCTTGGCCTCTTGTCATCCTAGCCCCATCTTATGGGGTGTTAGGAGGGGATGGCCAACCTAAGGTGGGCTTTTGTTTTACTCCTTTAGGGTTCTTGGGATTTCAGAGGCTTCTAAAACTCCCTTGTTCTGGGAAATGGGTTAATAAATTTGGGGTTTTCTTTATGAAAAGGAAATCTTCTTTGTTTGTTGGATCGAAAAACCCCAGCCAAGGTTTATTACAATGGACATTTCTAGAATCTACTACCCCTTTTCTATCCTCACTAGTTAACTGACCTAAAATTATGCCTATACGGATTGCGAAACTTTGCATTTGGTGTCTAGAGGCACTTTCTCCTTCTGGGCGGGCATTCACCCCCATGGTACCTGTCGCAGCGGGGGCACAGGTTCATACTGGGCTCCTTGAATTCCGCTGATGCCGATAGACTAGGGGCTCTCCTAGCCTACATGGGACATGCTATATCTATTCCGTATCGGCGTAAAACAGGTGCATCGTGGGTGTGTTGGGTGGGGCCTACAGTACACACACTGTTGTGGATCGGGGGGAGTCGATAAAAAACCCTCACATAGTTGGCGTACGCTTCCTAGAAATTTCTTTAAGCTTCAGCCTAAACTCGAGCCAGGTCTGGTTCCCTAAGTGGAGATACTTCATCCTTCACCGAGTAGGGAGGGGTCCTATCTCAGGGTGCATCCCAGGGGATGGGCTCCTCTAGCGCCTCTACCTGTTGTTCCATAGCGTGGATCCAAAGAATATATTCTTTGGGGGTGTTTCTGTTCATGTTTTCTACAAGGTTGTCGGGAATCATGGATTAAGATGGGTTGGGGAAAAACTAATCAGGAAAGTTATGCTCTGATACCACTCAAGTTGTCACGCTCCGACTCGGTTTGGTTGGAGTCCATGATCAACTCGCTATCCTTCCCTGCATCATTCAGGTATATCTACCCGAATGAGGCAAGGAAGGTGAAGGCGTGTTTACGTTGGGGGTAGGAAGCGTACCTTAAGGGTCTAAGCGTGTCCGGGAACTTCTTGCCTGGGTGTTATCTTGAAAAGGGGTGAGAGAGGGGAAGAGGGGGGCGAGTAGAATATTAAGTGAGGGAAACTACTATAACGTTTTACTTGAATTCATCTTTTCTATCTTTTAAATTAATCCTTTTTGTTATTTCACACAATCACATGATCAACACCCGACCTCCTATCATAGGAGGGATCACACATTCGTAGGATGGTCCTCGACTATGCCACTTGTGGACCAGAGCACCTTTACCGTCCATCCTCATAGAGGGATACTGTGTCACGCCCCGACCCGGTTTGGTCGGATCCCCGTGATCAACCCGCCACTCTCCCGGTTTATTAAAGGATTTCCCCTTATTGTAAACCATAAAGAGTAAGGCGTCCTTTAACCTGCACCTTTTCCTGGAATAGAATAATCAAAACTGTATAAAAGTTAAAACTTTACATACTTATCTTACAGGCATCTTAGTTGACGGTGTTTAAGGGGAGGCTTTTCAGGATTTTCTGAAAGGGATATAAGAGAGGGGGTGAGTACGACTACTCAGTGAATGGGTTTTTAAAAGCTTTTGACTTTTAAGAAAAATATTTATACGGAGTGTGCCAGACTCCTTTGTTTTCAAAAATCCCTTCATTTAAAAATTCGGGTTTTTCCACCATTTATTATTTACCACGGTGTGTCATCACCCAACACACATCCTTCATCATGAAGGTTACACACATTCGCAAGTCAGTATCACTAATGAACCCGCTAGTGGCTTCAGAGCGACTTTTCCTGCCACCCAGATAGAAGTATTACCACTTCTACCCTGGGAATGAGTGGATGTATGTGACATCCGACCCACAATCCCGAAATCACTTCTTCGTGTCCGTATGAGGACAGAGACCTCATCCTGTCCCCGCCCCGGTCTCATGCGCTTGGTGCTACTCCAGATTTCGCACAGACAGTTAGAACGATGAACTACCGTTATAGCCACCAGGTCGTCCAATGCCCTTAGGACGCATCACTACCCCTCATGGGCGTCTTGATGATCCCGTACTCACAGTGCATGCACAAACAATGTTTTCTTATATTACCATGTAATCTGTGGTGCCACTGGTCCAACGACCCCGACTCTTTAACTCAACCCGCAGTTGTTTGTCCTGACTGGTCCGTCGACCTGTAATGTCGCACTGCTACTAGTTGACTGAGCATGTCGGTCATATCTTGGTACCATGGCCAAACAATTCATTTATTAAGTTCATGTTCATTTACGAGCTCCTGCTCGTGCCAACTGGCCTTGGGCCCACTGTACGAGATTTTCAAAATTGGGCATTTAGCCCCCAAGTTCCAAAACCGAGGCCCCCGGCCTATCAGAGCTATTCGAGCTTCCGTTGAGAAGGTCTCCCAAATAGTTTAAGCATTGGCACACAGTCAGGGGAGAACACTTCTGACAAAATAAGTTTTCACTATCCATTATACCAATCGGTATAAGGACATCTCTGTTCATAACCGATGAACGGGTTTTCAACTTTCTTCGAGGAAGTCTCATCATACCAACCGGGTATGATCTACTTACAACCGGTAAGTAGTTTTTCCGCAAAATTTTCACATCACTTCCTCTAAGTGGTGATGATTAAAATACCATTAAACAGTGGATTTTTATACCGAGTCACTTATCATCCCCAATCGAGTATGATATATAATCCCACTCACAACTGGTAAGTGGTTTTTAAAATTTAAGTTGTGCTCATCATCCCAACCAGGTATGATGTTAGTAAACCCACTCACCCGGTAATGCCGTGAATTCCACTAGATTGGTTCTTTGTATTCACGCGAGCTTGTCCTTGCTGGCGTTCCCAGTATTTCGCGTTCCTACACGATATGAACAACCTTGTTCATTATTACTTGACATAACAACCTTCATTTATTTCCAATGAATGAGAAAATCCAAACTTTTAGTTATTTGTAATTAGGTCCCTAAAGTTATTTCTCTTTAACTTTAAGTCCCTAATGTCAGTTTTTCCTCAAATTGAGTCTCGTAACTTTTAAAATTTATCATAGGACCTCAATTTATTCAATTTCACCAAAAAGGGGTTTAATTTCCCAAATTTCTAATTTGGTCCCCTAGTTTTACCAAAATTACCATTTTACCCTTCTTTTACAAAAATGGTAAGTTTTGCCCCAAAAATTCCAAAATTCCTCAATTGGTCCTCCAACATTATTTTCATACCCAATTGACCCTCAATTTCATAAAATTGCATTTTGGCCCTTTGAATTTCGAAAATCCCCAATTTTCCCTCCAATTTCAACCCTTCAACACTACCGAATTTGATTTTATCAGATTGACCGATCAAGCACTTCTAATTATTGAAATTGGAGTTGAAATTAAGTTCATGCATGTTCATACGATTCTAAGAAACTTTGAATTGTAGATTTTAACGCTGGAACGAGCTCAAACGGAGCTTAGCCGGAAAACAGACTGTAGAGAGAGAAAGTTTCGATTTCTCATCGGTGAGGGCATGACGGTCCGAGATTTCGATCTAGGCAGATAACTCTCATCTTGAGGTTCATCCTAGAATCAAGAATTGCATCAATTGATGCAGAATTGAGTTAGAATTTCATTATTAAAATTCTGTCGGTTCTCTCTCTAACACCGACGGGAAATTGTAGAGGGGAGCCGAATTGACTTACCTTTCAGTCGTAATTCGGCCGTGGGAGGGCTGAGGAAGTGTTGGGAAGGCTTGGTTTGGCTTGAGGAGGGCTCGAAATGGCCAATTTCAACTTGGCCGAAATAGGGCAGCTTTGGTCCACCGGAGCTGCTTCACTATTCCATCATGTCAGCGCTTCTCTAGTGATTCTCGGATTGACTGGAGTTTGCTATCTAATATCTGACTTCTCCTCGGTTCTAAAGAGCCCGACCTCTCCTTTCGAGGTTAAGAAAAATGTTGAAGTCGAAGCTCTGGTTTAAGATTCACTTGGAAATAGAGTAGTAGAGAGAGAGAGAGAGAAGTGTTCGGGTGTAAGGAGAATGAATGGGGATGACCTATTTATATAGGCGTAAAACCCGTGTATTAAATGGGCGAGATTTATTACTAGTATTAATATTGCCATAAATTATTAGTATTAATTCCAATAATTTAATTTCTATATTAATTCCAATAATTTAATTTCGGTATTAAATTATTTGTATTAATTATAATAATTAAATATATATTAATTTATGATAAGGCCTACATAAAAATTTTTGACAGAAATTTCTGGTTACATCACTTGAACTAATTTGGTTTTTATCTTTATTTTGTTTTAAGTTTCTTTTCCAAGGTTTAATGAACCCTTTGGATCAACCGGAAGTTAAAATTTCCAAATTGCTTGTTTCCATATGATCGGGTTTGTAAACGGGCTCAGTTTTCTTACTTGGGTTGACCGGTTCTTTCCCTGTTTTCCTTAACTCAAAAGTGCGGGGTTTACATACTGCCTCTACCCGGAGTTTGAGTGGACATCAATAGTCTGACACATCAAATCCCTCATTACTTCTCCATGCCCGCTCAGTGGGACAAGACCTCATTTCCCCCTACTGCCTGGGTCTACGTGTGCAGGAAGCTCCTCGGCTTCACGACCTACTGAACGATGAAACTGTCCTTATGCTCCATAGGTTGTCCAACTATCCTTGGGCTCCATCACTACCTCATGGCAGTGTCTTGATGGTCCGAACATCACAGTGTATGCACAATAAACAATCTTTTGAATTATATCCTTTATCTTTGGCCCTCTTGCACAACGATCTATCGGCTTGGCTTCGGTCCACCACGCGTACTAGCTCAACAAGTTCGACGACTTGGCTTCGACAGAGCAACGGTTTGGCCCAACAAGCTTGACAACTCAACTTGGCTCGATGGGTATCACACAAGGTTCCAATTATTCAAGTATTTTAGCAATCATATATCACATATCTGTTCTAGACGAGTCAACGCTCGTATCCATCGGCCTTGGGCCCAGTGGCACCTTGAGTCTAAGCTTGGAATTAGTTCCCAAATGTTTTAAGCAAAGTCACCCAATTAGGGGATGCTAATTCCGAGAAAATAGTTTTCAAAACTGAACTGTTATTCCAACTAGAATGGATGTTATAGTAGTTCCCACTCACCTGGTGATCTCGGCGGGGTCGTGCCGGTGAAATCTCTCTTCTCGGTGCGCTTCTAGGGTCGGCGCTCGAGTAATCCGTTCTTGTAGGGTGCGAGTGTTCGTATTAGGACGTGGTGACGAATGGGTCACATACTTTCTCATATCTGCACCCAAGGCCCCGTAATTTGCATAAATTACACTTGGATCCCTGATTTCCCTTTTATTGGGTCCATTGGGTTCCCAATTATTCTTTTTGGGTCCAACTCTTTCAATTTCACTAATTGGCCCTTAATTTACCAAATTTGCCTTTTAGTTCTTAATTTTCCAAAAATTGCAGTTTGGTCCCTCAACTTTTCAAAATTTCCAATTTGCCCCAAATTTGTCCAAATTGCCCAATTGACCCTCAATTGAGGTGAATTTCATGAAAACAACTTCAATTTTGTGAAATTGTTGTTCAACCCTCTAGTTTTTGAAAATTACACAAAAGTTCCCCAAATCTCCAAATCGCCCTTTATCTCTTTCCCCAATTCAAGCATGTGGAACTTTGAATCTTACCTCGTCCAATTGGCAGCATGTAAGTCCTTACTTTCTTCAATTCTTACTTCTATTCACCTCCTCCAACTCCCCTCGATCGTCCTACACTTCAAATTTTTGAATTTGGTTGAGTTTTACACCTTGTTGAAGCTTCGATAGAAAATTCACTGTAGAGAGGGAAAGCTTGAGTTTCTTACTGACGGAGGGGCGGCAGTCGGAGCTTAAGGTAGGGGCAGCTAGAGCTAGTCAAGGGGGATCTAACATGACCGAATTCTGCTGTAATTTACTACTGTCCTGTGGGAATTTGAAGAGATTAGTTTCAGTTGGTGCAGCTTTAAAATTTGAAAATTTCAATGAGGAGAGGTAGAATTGAGCTTATTGGGGCATGTAAGGGTGTGGAGGTTTTAGGAGGTAAGTGATGGCCAATGTGGGTTGTGGAAGGGCCGAAAAGGGCAAGGTGGCATTAGGTAGGAGCTCGCTGCTTCAAGCTCCGAAGTAGCTTCACTGTGCGATTTTCTACGCACTTTCCCGAGCGGCCTTTGGCTGTCCTGAGAAGGTCTGGAACTATGAACTCTTCCTTGGTTCCAATGCCATCCTTTAGAGCTCCTTTGGTAGAGGTTTTGCCCATCGTGGGAGCTCTGGTTTGAAACTCGCCGAAAAACTCACTATTCTTCTTATTCGCTCGATTGTGGGATTCTAAAAATGAATGAGGGGGTGCTCTTTATATAGGAAGCTCCGCAACTATTCAGGCTACCTGCCGGTGTAAGACTCAGCCTCCGACTTGGCCGTCGACGACCTTGTAGTCATCAGAGACTCCAGCTTTTTCAGTGACTCCCTCTCTCTCTCTCTTTCTCTTCTCTATCAGCGTCTTAAGGTTGAAGACGATGATGTGGCGGTTGTGCCAAGTGGTGCACTATGATTGGTCAATTTTTTCGACGTGGAGTGCTAGCACGACCACCACGTCCACTGTTGACCCGTTAACCAGACGCGTGGCAGCCTCTCATTGGCTGCTCATGTTTGCGTGGCTCTAGATGTGCGTTGACCGGACATGTGGCAACCTCCCATTGGTTGTCCGTGTCTGCGTGGCAGCAGACGTGGCGCCAGTTGGCCGTTGACCGGCACGGATCAGGTTCGCTGTCCAAAATTCAATAATTGACCGGTTCGGACCGTTTTTCTGAAATTTAAAATTTTTTAAATTCATTTTCTATCTAATGGTGGTCTCAATTTCCCAAATTGACATTTTTAAGCCACCTAGAAAAATGAATTAGTGAATCGGTTCACTATGGTTCATGCCGGTTCGGGTTCGGTTCACCCTGAACCGGTTCGAGTCTGGTTTACCCTGAACCAGTTCGGTTCTCTTCTCAATTCCACTTCCTGAATCTTCCTTGTAATTTTTGTGAATTTTTGGTTACTTGTGATTTTTCAATTTCCCATATTAGCTATTTTTCGTTTATTAAACGACTTGTTTCTTCATGTGTAAACCTATATCGGTCCCCTTTTTCCCGATTTTTTTTATTCCAAGGGACGGGTTTTACACATAGATACAAACTTACAAGTATGCATAGTAGTTTTAGATAATAAATCCCAAATGTACTTGGATTGAGTGAGATAAATATCATGGGGATGATTGTGCACTTCAATACCAAGGAAATGATGAATAGGCCCCAAATCTTTGATGAAGAATTTCCGTTGTAGAGCATGTAGAGTGGAGTTAAGAGTGGTATTGATAGATCCAGTAATAATAATATTATCGACATAGATGAGTAAAAATATGATAAATGTAGATGTACGATAGATGAAAAGAGTTATCTACAATAGAACCATGAAAGCCCAATTGAGTGAGAAAATAGCTAAGGTGCATAAACTAAATGTGGGGCACCTGCTTGAGACCATAAAGTGATTTACAAAGTCGACAAACATAATGAGAAAAAAGAGAGTCAACGAAACTTGGTAGTTGTTACATGTAGACTTCTTTAACAAGATGGCCATGAAAAAATACATTATTGACATCCAACTGACGAATAGGCCAATTAAGTGAAACTGTAATAGAAAGAACCACTCAAATGGTAACAAACTTAATAACAGGATTGAATGTCTCATCATAATCAAGCCCATGTTGCTGGGAGAATACTTTGGTAATGAGACGAGCCTTGTATCGAGCAATAGAACCATCAAGATTTTCTTTTATTTTGTAAACCCACTTGCAACTGACAATGTGTCAACCAGGCGGTGCATGCATCAAATCCTGTGTGATTGTGGAGAAGGGTAGAGAATTCTTCTTGCATAGCATGCATCCAAGGGGCATGACGAGAGACTTGTGCATAAGTGCGAGGTTTTTGTGGAGTGGCAATAAATATAGGAGGGTCAATAGTAAAATGTTGCGGGGACAGAGAGCCATTTTGCGAGCGAATAACCATACGAGGAGGAGGCACACCGGGATTTTGGCTGGTAGGAGAGATAACTGTAGAAGGATGGTTAACAATGTAGTGAGAGAAGAGTGAGGTGACATAACCGAGTCTGAAACCGGAGTCAGGACAAGATGGGGGACCGGGAGGGAAACATTAGAGAGCTCCATAGAAGTGGAGGGATGCGTACTATCTGCTAAGAAGGGAAATACTCTTTTGTTAAAAAAATAGTGCGACACATGAAGATGCGATTAGTATGAGTATCCAAAATGTGATACCCAAAATAATTAGAGTGATAGCCAATAAACATACACGGAGTAGATCGGGGTTGAAGTTTGTGAGACAGATAGGGACGAAGGTAGTGAAAATAGACACACTAAAACACACACAAAAATTTATAATCAGGAGTGGTACGACGAAATGTCTCATAAGGAGAACGAAACCCTAAGTACCGAGTAGGAAGGCGGTTAATTAGATAGACAGATGTATCAAGGCAAAATCCCAAAATTTTGATATAGCATGAGAATAAATTAAAAGAGTAAGTCACATATCCACAATATGACGATTTTTACGCTAGGTTGATCTATTTTGTTGGGGCGTGTGTGGGCATGAGAGGTAGTGACTGATGTCGACAATTTGATGTTCAAACTGAAAGGAGGCAGAAATAAATTACTTGGCACCACCTGATTGAAGAAATTTAATTTTGTAATCGAGCAAATTTTCAACTTGCAAACAAAATCTCGAAAAATAGATAAAATATCTGAACGTTTTTTTATGACAAAAAACCATAATAACTTACTATAGTTATCAAGAAAATGAAAATAGTAAAGATGACTTGTGTGGAATGTAATAGGAGCGGGTCTCCATATATTGATATGAATCAATTTAAGAGGACGAGTACTGATATGGTGAGTTAAAGGGAAATAATGCTGAGAGATTTTACCACAAGAACATAAATCACATAATAATAAAGTTGAGATAGTTTTTATTGATAAATGTATAAAAAATACACATTGACAATAGGAAAAAACGAGATGTGCTAAACATTGAAGTCATAATGAAGTCAGTTAAGTATGATTTACATAAGCAACTGTAGATTTTGCTTATAATCGGTACGAAAACAGTACAATACTTTATTGCAACTTTTGCTTAGTAGCTTTTAATGAGAAACAACATTTTTTATAAATAAATGAGTAGGGTGAAATTCAAATTAACAAGTATTATCTTTAGTAAATTGGGAGAAATAGAGTAAATTAATGAAAATTTTAGAAAAATAATAGATATTAAGATAAAATCAAGAGTACAAGATATAATACAGATACATGCGAATTATAAAATAAATAAATATGTCTCATATCCAATTAATAAATTCTTATGTTTTATTCTATATATTTGTATTTAATTTACTTAAATAATAGTATATTACAAATCAAGCTTAAATTAGGTAATTGTCCCAATTATGACCAACTCCTAGTTTTTGCTCGTTCACATGTCTAAACGATTTTTTGATAAATTTTTATTATTTTTTAATAGGTTCAATGTTACTTCAAAACATTTTTCCCAATTTATTTTTAAAATTGTTTGCTAATTGCATATTAATTCCACTAAAAAATTATTATTTTCTAATTTATATAATTTTTTTAAATAGAGAATTTTGTGCTTAAAACCGATTAAATCCCATTCCCAATTCACTTTTTTTCCATTCTTAATTTCTCAACATGTGAGATTATTTAATAATGATTTTATGAATTTATCCAAATTAAACCTGTTATGAAAAGATGAAATAACCAAAGAACTCGGATAAGTTCGTTTACCTTTTTTAGGTTCTTGCAACTAAGAAATGTAATTAAGATCTTGGCTTTTAGGTATGCTCTGTCGAGATAAGAAGTACTCAAGATCTGAGGTACAATTCTCTGCTTTGAGCTTTTGATTAACATGTATTTAGTTTCAAGACCAACCGTTTCACCCTTATACAAAATCGCACCGCTTGAATGTGCAATTCACTCTTCTACCAAGAGAGTAGTCTCGAAGTGCACGTGCATATTACAAGCCACTGCTATTCCCTTGGATGGATGACAGATTTTAAAGTAATTATACTGAACCAGAAAACTGATGGAATAGGTGGGAAAATCAAAGTAGAAGGGCCATTAAACTCTAGAAACACTTGAGGCAAAACTATATTGAACCAACAGATGAGAAAAGGGAGTTACTCAAGCCACTGGGATCTCGATACTGGTGGTCCGAATTGGTGCAATGTATACCTCTTCCTCCTTCGGGGGATGGATGGTGACCAAATCGGGCAGTGGTGTCTTTGGTCCCTGTTTGCCCTTGGGGTCCCAGTCGAGCATGATTTTAATATTGATACCAACCACTCCCTGCCATAATATGCCATTCATTCAAATAGAATGGGATCAGTCACAAAATTTAAAAAAATGGCAAGGATTCACCTGATGAAGGCATGGAACAAAGATAGAGATCACAAAGGAGAGATGGCTCACCTGTCTCAGAAGGACATGCCTCACATGAGAGTCGATGTACTCGTTGACAGGTTGACCCTTATCGAATATTTGAATAAAAGAGTTTCAATTAATTTTAAGAGTTTTAAATAGATATCAATATATATATATATATATAATATCAAATATATAACATAATTTATTATATTATTATAATTAATATTCATTTATTTTTTTATTATAATAATAACTTATAGGCCAAGAGCTGGGCCTGTTGGCCTATAAGTTTATTAAAATTAGTAGCGATCCATTCTAGAAGTGTCTGGAACATTTCGCTTATCAGTTGCTGACCTGTCTCCGAAAGGACTAGAACTCCCTAGAAGCATTCTCCTCTGCTGCCACCTCCACAGCTCTCCTCAAACCTATAAATCAGGATGCCTCTGCCATTAATCGTCATCACCGAAGAGGGAAACCAAAGAAAGCACAACCGCAGCGGCATCACACCCAAAGTCTGAAAAAGCAAAGCAATGGACATCAGGATGATGGGCTTCGACTCTCCGATCTTCTCGGCTCTTCAGCACATGATGGACCTCCACCCGGAGGACCAATCCGAAAAGTCCACCGCTGGCGCGGCCAATGCCCCCACCCGGGCCTACGTCCGGGACGCGCGGGCCATGGCCTCAACGCCGGCGGACGTGAAGGAGTATCCAGGCTCCTACGAGTTCGTGATCGACATGCCGGGGCTCGCGTCGGGGGACATCAAGGTCCTGGTGGAGGACGACAACGTGCTGCTGATCAGCGGGGAGAGGAAGAGGGAGGGGGAGAAGGAAGGGGAGAAATACCTGAGGATGGAGCGGAGGGTCGGCAAGTTCATGAGGAAATTCGTGCTGCCGGAGAATGCTGACACCGATGCAATCTCTGCGGTCTGCAAGGACGGTGTGCTGACGGTGACCGTGAAGAAGCTGCCCCCGCCGGAGCCCAAGAAGCCCAAGACCATCGAGGTGAAGATTGCATGATCTGCTCGGGTTCCTTCCTATTATGGCTTTCTGTGGACTAAGGAATGGAGTTCCAATGTTTTGAATTTACGTAGCCATGGGTTTCTGCTTTATAATGCGCTGCTTCTGCGAGTCTCTTTTGGATGAGAGTGACGGTTTATTAATGAATAATACTCTTTGAAGTAGTATGAGAATTACTTTAAGTGCTCAATTTATCTTTTAATTTTAATTTATTAATGAATTTATTTTAAAAATATATTTAATAATTAATAATTTGATCTTCAATTTTATTTAGATCCTTTACGCAAATTACTTAAATGGAGGACCTTTAAAAAAAAGGAAAATTGAAACATTAAATTATTAAAAAAATTAATTTGTTAACAAATTAAAAAGTAGCACACCGGAGACACCTTGTTAACTTTCTTGTTGGCTCCTTCACATAGAGTGTAAGCAAATTAATAACCTTATAAAGGTGTCAAAACAGGTGAATGAGTATCCGAATTTTCTATATACAAAACCCATCTTAATTTATCCTTTATACCCTTTATACACCTGAAAATATCACTCTTTTTTATTTATTCAATTTTCCGGTGAATCTCAAATCAAATTTTCGATATAGGGTCACCAGAGAAATGTCGGTGTGATCGAATAATGAAACAGCTCTGGCAAACCGAATCTACCCTGTTTCTATCAAGCTAAAATCGCCCAATTCGAGCCATTCTCTTGCCAAACCAACACTCCTTAGCCCTTTTACGGCCGAATTAGAACTGAAATGTAAGTCAATTTGGGTGCACTCTGTAATTTCCAACCGGTGCTAGAGAGAGAACCGATAGAATTTCGATGAAAAAATTCTCATTTAATTCGGCAACAATTGATCCAATTCTTGATCATAGGAGTAATCTCAGGAAAAGAGCTATCTGCCCAGATTGAAAGCTCAGACTACCATGCCCCCGGCGATAAGCATTCAAAGCATTCTCTTTCTGTGTTTTATTTTTCGACGAAACTCCGTTTGAGCTCGTTCAAACGTCAAATCGTACGATTCAAAGTATAATTGAATCGTATAAAGATGTAGAAACTCCAATTTAGCTTCAATTTCAACAATTAAACTTGTTTGATTGGTCAATTTGATAAAATTAAATTCGACTGGGTTGGAAAGTTGAATTTGAGGGAAATTTTGGAGATTTCAAAATTTTGAGGGACTAAAATGTAATTATATAAAATTGAGGGCTAATTGAGCATGATAAGAGTGTTGGGGGACCAATTGAACAAATTTTAGAATTTTTGGGATAAAAGTTACCATTTTTGTAAAGTATGGGCAAAATGGTAATTTTTAAAAAAAATGAGGACCAAATTGGGAATTTAGGAAACATGAACCCCTTTTTGTGAAATTGAATAAATTGAGGTACCAAGAAGAATTTTAAAAGTTTTGGGTCTCAATTTGGGGAAAAACCGACATTTGGGGCCTAAAGTAAGTGAAAAAGAACTTTAGGGACCAAATTATAAATAGTTGAAAAGTTAGATATTTTTAGTCGTTCATAATAGATGAAGGCTATCAATACAAATGATAATGAACAAATATATTCATACTGTGTAGGAACACGAGATATCGGGAACGCTAGCTGAGACAAAGGTTGCAAAGCACGAAAGCCGATTTAGAGGAAATGCACTACACGATCGGGTAAGTGGGATTTAATATCATACCCGGTTGGGATAATAAGCATATCAGAAATGAAAACCCACTGCTAAGTAGTATTTTAACCATCACACCTGAGAGTAGTGATGTGGAAATCACGCGGAAAAACTACTTACTGGTTGTAAGTAGATCATACCTAGTTGGTATGATGAAACTTCTTAGAAGGAAGTGGAAAACCCGCTTTTCGGTTATAAGCGGAGATGTCCTCATACTCGGTTGGTGTGTTGGACGACTGAAAATTTTATTTTATCGGAAGTTCTCTCACTTGACTGTGTGCCACTGCTTAAAATTTTTGGGATACCTTCTTGAAAGGAGCTCGAATAGCTTAGTTAGGTCGGATGCCTCGGTTTTAGAACTTAGGGGCTATTATGCCCGATTTTAAAAATCACGAACAGTAGGTCCTAGGCCAATTGGCATGAGCAGGAGCTCGTAAACAAACATGATTTTAAGCCATGAAAACTTAGGTGAATGAATTGTTTGGCCATGGTACTGAGATAGGACCGACATACTCGATGAACTGGTGGCAGTGCAACATGATAGGTCTATGGACTAGTCAAGACAAACAGTTGCAGGTCGAGTTGAGGGTTAGGGCCGTTAGACCAGTGGCACCATAAATTATATGGATTATGTTAAAAAATTATTAATTTATGCATGCATTGTGTTACAAGACCTTCAAGACGCCCAATAGGGGTAGTGATGTGTCCTAGGGCTCTGGACAACCTGGTGGAGATAAGGGCAATTAGTCGTACCAGAAGTCTTGAGAAGCTCGATGTAGCTTCATTGCGCATGAGACCGGGTGGGGACGGGATGAGGTCTCTGTTCTCATACGAACACAGAGTTTTGTTACGGGATTGAGGGGCGGATGTCATGTACATCCACTCATTCTCAGGGTAGAAATGGACGTACTTCTATCTAGGTGGCCGATAAAGTCGCTCTAACGCCACAAGTGGGTACAGTGGACGGGCTGGCCTGCGAATGTGTGTTCCTTCATGATGAAGGGCGTGTAGAAATGGTTATAAAAACCGAGATTTAAAAATGAGAAAATTTAAATGAATTAAGGAGTCAGGCACACTCCAATTTGAAAACTATGTTTACCCAAACTTCATTTTTAAAAATACCCATTCGTTGAGTTATAGAAACTCACCCTTCTTTTTATCCCTTTTCAGGAAATAGGGAAAATATTCAGGGATAAAACTAAGCCTTACCCTCTGTGAGGTATGCTTAATTTCTCTTAATCTTGCATTTTATTTGATATATGTCATTACAGGGAATAAGGTTGAAAGTATGCCTAGCTACTCTTGAGTTAGAGGAGGAGGAAACTCCTCTTGAACTAGGAGAGAGACGTGTTATTCATGAGGATCCGACCAAACCGGGTCGGGGTGTGACAACTTAAATGGTACCAGAGTTTAGTTCCCTTGAAACATTATCAATATTATGCCCTAACGTTTATCCAACTTTAAACTATCATGTAGGAAAGAGAATTCCTAGGAAGTTCGCGGTGAAATCCAGTCCTCCACCCATAACCCTAAAAAAGACACCCATCCCAAGGGAGGAAGCTGTACAAAGATTTCTAAAGGGCGAGAAACGAGTACCCAAGGATATGGTGGAAGACTACCTAAAACTGGTAGGAGCCTTATTGGAACCGGAAGGCATCATATACCCTCCTCCTAGACAAGAGGAATCGGTATCACCTCCTAGAAGCCCAACCCCTCATCCTCCAGTCCCACAACAACCGGAGAGGAATCCAACCAAGAAGGAGGTCTGGGATAATTACTGGGATGCATATGCCACCTTCACGAAGGTCCACCAAGTACCTCCACCTACTTAACCTGGCTTCAATCCCTCCCAATAGTTGAAGTGGACCTATGAGTATGAGGTTGAGGTACTAAGGCGGTACGGATTGGAGGCCATGCATGAGATTCGTCCAATAAGGAAATATGAGTGGACCCCAACTAGTTCATCAGAACCTTCTGATCAAGAATCCCACAATCGCTCTAGGGTTAACTCTCGACCTATGACCCTAAGGGATTAGGGGGTAGAAAATTTCTGTAATAAGCCAAGTATAGCAAGAGAACATTTCTTAAGTTAATAAAAGTGAAAATTTTGATCAAATTTCTAAGTTCCTTGATAAATTCAAAGATCTAATAATAAAGATTTAAAAGTAAGAGGTAGGAAATCACCTAAGGAAGATGGGTTAGCTACACCCTTAAAGATTTTCCTCAAAAGTATAAAAGAATTCACCAAGGGAAATCTTTAAAAAAAAGGAAAAAAAAGTTGGAACAAAGAGAAATAAACATCAAAGAGTAGAGATTTATGGGGAGTTCAAAGAGTTAAGGATAGACTCAAAGAATAAGAGTAACAAAAAACAAGGAGTAGAATATTCCAAAGGGAACCAAAAGAATGGAAACTAATCAAGAAGAAAAGGAAGTAAGTATGGGGGAACACCAAGGATGTCAAGACCACTAAGGAAAGATGGGAAGAAACTAGAATAACAAGAAAGCCCATGTATAACAGCTACTTGTAAAGAACTAAGATACAGTTTCTTAGGAACTCCATAAGATAGGGAGACTTGTGGAAAGCAGAGGTATGAGACCAAAAGAGGAAGAAAAGCCAGAGTGGATGAACCATAAAAGATCCTTAAGTTTAAGTAAAGATTAAAAAGAGAGAACTTCTAAAACATGGTAGGGTGATCAAACGAAAGAATCCCAAAACGAGAGACATTAGAAGGAGGATGAGAATAGGAAGTTGGATTGAGGAAGGAGAAAGCTCTAGGTTAAGAAAAACAATTGAGGAAGTGTCCCAAAAGATCGAGCCGAATAAGGACTTCAGTAAGATGTACAAATAACTAAGTGGGTGTTTGGGAAGGTTAAGTATGACCTACTTGCAGGAAGGCATGGAAACCCAAATGGAAATTTTAGACAGATCCAATTGAAAGAAATAAACTCCTATTGACCAAATCGTCCAGAAAAGTAAACAAAGCTTTAATAAGAACTAGGGAGTAGAAAGGAATACACCCTAATCGAGACAAGGGAGGAATACCAAGGACACGAAGACACGAAAGATTGGATATAAGAGGGATGAGAGGTTCACCTCAAATGAATAAATAAGTTCTAAGAGCAAATGAGGATAAGGTAAGATAAATGAAAAGTACTCGTAGGATTTCAAGAGTAAAGGTTTGCAGGTGAAGATAGTGGCTAGGAAGGGCATTTAAGAGTGAATATTCACAATGGTAAAAGTTAGAAGGAAATTTCGGGAGAAAAGAAGTGTAAAACTTACCAAGAAATGAAATCGTGGAAGGACACATGAGTACCAGTTAAGAGGAAATGGAACCAACAAAATTGAGAAGAAGATAAGCTCCTCAAAGACAAGCTGCTAAAAATTAAAGGATTATGTACAAAGGGAAAGAGATCGTGAAGATCCAAGGGATAAGTCAAACCCAAGTAACCTATAAGTAGGAAGACGACATCAAAAGACATCATACAAGTAAGAAAAAGACTGACCGGAATAAAGGATCGTGAAATGATCACGATGTGATTAAAATGGATTTAAAAGGAGAAGAGACCTTAAAAAGGAAGGGCAATAGTGGAAATGAGGAATGAAATAAGAAAGGAAGAGCTTTAGTATGTCTATAAGTTATTGAAAGCTCAAGGACTTGAAGATTGAATGACCAAATATAGAAGTCAGAAAAGGTGAGTAAGTAAGGAAATCTATATGGCTATAGTGATGTGAAGTCAAAGACAAATTCCGAAAATGTCATGCGGTAAGGGGCATGTAAACCCAACTATCCCATGGAAAATATGACTTAGGCAAAGAAGGATCTATGATTAAGGCATGACAAAGTCAAGCGTAAAGGTGATAACCAAAGAATGAGAAAAGGATCCATGTAGGATGAAAAGGTGATAAATGCCAAAACCTATGGAAGAAACTGACCGGAACTCATAGTCCTAAAATCTTAGGTAAAGGAGTTTGGAATGGAGAAATGGTGCCTTGGGAAAGGAAGAATGTAATTAAAGGAATTGATTCTAAGTCTTCTAGGGAGATATGCCTAACTAAAGTAAGTTCCATGGAACGAGGAAAGGGTGAGAATGACACGAGAATCTTAAGTATGTGATGTAAGGGATGAACGCAAACAATCGAGAAGGTTGTAAGAACTAGAAAATTTATATATCAAGGAAAAGATTATTCAAGTACGCAAAAAAGTGTGAAATAAGTTTTGGGGACAAATCGGGAGGGGAGAGTTGTAAACCCCACTCTTTGGAGTTAAGGAAAACCGGGAAAAGAACCGGTCAAATTGAGTGAGAAAACCAAACCGGTTCGGGTGAACCAGATCCGAACCGGTTTATGAACCAGAACTGATAGAGAGAAGGCAAACTGGAAAATTTATGGATCCAAAGTGTAAAACCCATCCTTTCGAACTAAGGAAAACAAGGAAAAAAACTGGTCAAACCAAGTGAGGATACATAACCGGTTCACAAACCCGATAAATTGTGAACGGGTAGTTTGGGAATTTACAACTCCCGGGTGATCCAAAGAGTTCATAATACCATGAAAAAGAACCTTAGGATGAATTGAAAGAGAAATACCAGACCGGTTTAGATAAACTAAATCCAACTGGATTGAACAAGTTTATGAACAAGTTGGTTCATGACCGCAATCGATAAAGAACGGGCAAAACAAAGAAATTCAACTCCCTTATGCCCCAAAGAAATTTGTAAACCTTGGGAAGGAACCTAAGAACAAAGTGGGAGAGAAAAACCAAATTCACCCGAACCGGATCGAACCGATTTAAGGACTAAGCCGGTTTATGAACTGGAATCGATAAAGAGATGGTAAATCGGAAATCTTATGGACCCTAAGTGATCCAAGGAGTCAAAAAGACATGGAAATAAACTTGTGAAGAAATTGGGGATGAAAACCAAACCGGTTAAGGTGAACTGGATCCAAACCGGTTCGGATCGATTTGAACCACTAATAAACTGAATCCTAAATTTATTTTTATAGGTGGCTTAAATAATTTAAATTGGAGATTTGAGGCCACCATTGGATAGAGAATGAATTTAGATGAATTTAAAAATTTTTAGATTTGAAAAACTCGGTCGAATGAGGGTGAACCGGCCAGTTTAAGCTTGGAACCCGGTTCGGACCGGTCTGGTCCGGTTCGGAATAGTGTCATCTTCTTCCTCAAGATCACAGCACTGTTCACTCACTGGGAAACTTAAGAAATGCCGGCAAAGAAGAAATGCCTCTGTTGGGTGCGTTTCAGGTCATCAATTTCTGTCATAACAGTCCCAAACGGACGGCCAACAGGTCCACAAGCTCCCTATGTAAAGAGCCCCTCTCCATTCGTCCTCTCCACACCTGAAAAGCTCTCTCTCTCTCTCTCTTAGTTGCTTAGTTTTTTTGGAGAAGCTCAAACCAAAGCTCCGATATAGGGTCAATTTTGAGCCAAAGAAGGCCAGGTCAGGTTCATTAGAACCGGGGAGAAGTCAACTACACGGTGGTAGCATCCGTTCGTCCTGAGAGTCGTCGGAGAAGCGTCGACGTGATTAAACAGTGAAGCAGCTCCGGCGGACCGAAACTACCCTATTTCAGCCGAGTTGAAATCGGCCAATTCGAGCCCTCCTTAGGCCAAACCAAGCTCTCCCAACACCACCTCAGCCCTTCCACGGCCGAATTAGGACAGAAAGGTAAGCCAATTCGGCTCCCCTTACAATTTTAGATCGTTGTTAGAGAGAGAGTCGACCGAATTTTGATGAAGAAATTCTAATCCAATTCGACATCAATTAATGTCATTCTTAATCCTAGGAAGAACCTCTGGAGGAGAACTACCTGTCCAGATAGAGACCTCCGACCGTCGTGCCCTCGCCGTTAAGAAATCGAAGCTTTCTCTCTCTACAGTTTATTTTCTGGCGAAGCTCCCTTTGAGCACGTTCCGGCGTTAAAATCTGCGATTAAAAGTTTCTTAGAATCGTATGAACATGTAGGAACTCAATTCCAACTCCAATTTTAACAATTAGAGTTTTTTGATTGGTCAATTTGATGAAATCAAATTCGATAGTGTTGAAGAGTTGAAATTGGGGGAAATTTGGGGATTTTCGAAAATTCGAAGGACCAAAATGTAATTTTCTAAAATTGAGGGTCAATTGGTCATGATAAGAATATTAGAGGGCCAATTGAGAAATTTTGGAATCTTTGGGGCAAAATTTACCATTTTTCTAAAGAATGGGAAAAATGGTAATTTTGGGAAAATTTAAGGACCAAATTGGAAATTTGGGAAATTAAACCCCTTTGTGTGAAATCAAATGAGGTCCTAAGATAAATTTTAAATGTTTCGGTACTCGAATTTAGGAAAAACCCGACAATAGGGACTTAAAGTTAAAGAAAATAACTTTAGGGATCTAATTACAAATATATGTAAAGTTGGGTTTTCTCATTCATTTTGAACGAATGAGGGCTATTAGGCCAAAGAATAATGAACAATTATGTTCATTTCGTGTAGGAGAACGAGACATCGGGAATGCCAGTCGAGGTCTAGCTTGCTAAGGATGGAACCCGACTAAGTGGAATTTCACTACACCATCGGGTGAGTGGGATTATGTATCATACCTCGTTGGGGATGATAAGTACCTCGGTATAAAAACCCACTGCTTAGTGGTATTTTTAATCATCACTACTTAGAGAAAGTGATGTGAAAGTTATGTGGAAAAACTACTTACGGGTTGTAAGTAGATCATACCTGGTTGGTATGATAAGACTTCCTCGAAGGAAGTTGAAAACCCGTTCATCGGTTATGAACGGAGATATCCGTATACCGGTTGGTATAATGGATAGTAGAAACCTATTTTTGTCGGAAGTGTTCTCCCCTGACTATGTGCCAATGCTTAAACTATTTGGAAGACCTTCTTGATGAGAGCTCGAATAGCTCTTATAGGCCGGGGGCCTCGGTTTTGGAACTTGAGGGCTAAAATACCAGTTTTTGAAAAACTCGAACAGTGGGCCATATGCCAATGGACACAAGCAGGAGCTCATAAAAGAACTTGATATATATATATATATATATATATATGCCATTAAAACTTAATAAGTGAATTGTTTGGTCATGGTACCAAGGCAGGTCTGACATTCTCAGTCAACTAGTAGCAGTGCGACATGACAGGTCTCCGGACTAGTCGAGACAAACAACTACATGTTGACTTGAAGGTCGGGACCATAGGGACAAATGGCACCACTTTGCTTGTGCATGCACCATGAGTACGGGATCATCAAGACGCCCATAAGGGGTAGTGATGTGTCCTAAGGGCCCTGGACGACCCGGTGAGTACAAACCGGGTTGGGGCATGACAACTAGAGTGGTATCAGAGCCTAGTTCCCTTGAAACATTATCAATAATATCTGCTGATATTAATCATACTCTAAACTATCTTGTAGGAATGATAATCCCTAGGAAGTTCACAAGAAAATCTAGTCCTTCCTCTATAAGCGTGAAAAAGAAATCCAACCTAAGGGAGGAAGCCGTTCAGAGAGAATTTTTCAAAGAATAAGGCGATCAAACATCAGAGAGTACGAGTTGTTAGAGTGTTAGGGAGTTTAGCATGATTCACTACAAGGAAGCCGGGAAAACTCGAATTTGGAACGTAAAAGGAATATTATAGAAGGAAATACGAAGGCAAGGAGAGTGGAAAGCTCATCAGAGAAAGAAATTTACTTGACTCATGACTTAGAAATTAGCCGCGATAATGTTGGCCCTAAAAGTATGGTACCCCTACCGACACGGGATTGTGTACAGGATATACACAAATCACAAGAACAATAAGTATTTCCTAACTAAAAAGGAATTTCACCCCCGCCGGGGGAGACGATTGAAAATGGTGAAGGATTATGATCTTACAATAAAATACCACCCGAAAAGGCTAATATGGTAGCAGATGCTTAAAATTGCGAGTATAGAACTGAGACGACATAAGTAAAGACAAATTTCATATCCTGTTACAACAATTAAGAAGAGAGAGGCAGAAAGGCCAAATACTTGGGAAAAAGAGGGATGAAAAAAAACCCTTAAAAGGACCAAAGGCCAATTAACGACTAAACTCAAGCTAAGAAAGGGATAGACAAGACTCTCACAATATGGTCAAGAAGTCTCGAAACAAGGAAGATTTTTAAGCTACCTAAAGAAAAAGACAGGTATTGGGTACGAATGAGGATGCAGATAGAGTATAAAGGATGTGTCTGCAAGAATTGAGGAGTAAAGGTAAATAGGAGGAGACGACATCAAGGGATGTCATTTAAGGGTAGAAATCCCCTAGAGCAAATGTAAGAAAAGAATGTTTGAGAAATGTTGTGAAAGAAAGTCCCCCAAATAAATGTGGCTAAGAAGAAATAACCACAATTGGTAAGACGGGTCAGAGTCCACACGCGCATATGAAGTCTAAAGAGTGGACGATTGAGCATAGGGTGGAGTACACGAAATAAGACCGATAATCAGAATCTACTCAAATAAAGAATAAGGGATGGAATGAAAAATTTAAGACAATGGAAGACTGAAAGCGGGCAAATGCCCCAATATAGAAAGGGTGTAAGGAGATGAAAAAAGGAAACTTTCAAGAAATGGTGAGAAAGTGGAACATGTAACTCCTAAGGTGAAAGGCTCTACTTTGAAGGAAATAGTAGAGAATGAAACCATAAAAAGGGAAACTTCCCAAACCAAGCAAATCGACATGTAGACCAAAAGGAATCAACCCGGTATAAATAATTGTGAAATGACTATGAACAAGTAAGAGTGGATTAAGGCCAAAGTAAAATCCTTGAGTAAAGGATGACATTGGGAATGAGTATGGACCTAAGAAAGGATGAATCCCAGCTTGTCGGTATAGTATTAGAAAACCCAATCAATGGGAACCGAAAGGACCCAATAAAAAAAGTTAGGGAAAGATTAGTAGGTAAGAGGAATCCACTCGGTTATGTGAGACATAACTTCAAAGGCATGATGGAGGAGATGATAATGGTAAAAAATGATAGTTGAGAAATGTTATTAAAAGAAAAGAGGAATGAAATTATACGATCCCTGAAAGGTTTAAAAGCAAAAAGAGACACCCCAGGAGATATTCTAGAAATCAAATGGACAGAGATGGGTCCTAGAAAATACCATGCTGCAAAGGCATGTAAGCCCAACCACCCAAGGAGAATATGACTCAAAGTAAGGAAGAGTCGGCTAATAAGCATGATGAGATCAAATATAACAATTTGGACCAAAGTTATAATAGACAACGAATGGAAGAAGGGTTAAAATAGGACGAAAATTGATAATTTAGAAAACCGTGAAAATAAGTTCTTAATGCTCGAAAGAACATCGAGCTAAAGGTTTCAATGACCAAGGGGTTAACTAGACACAAGAATGATTAGGCATCTTGGAATTTCCAATTTTAAGTACAGAACCTCAAGGGGAAGTGTGTTGCTCTAAAGTAAAGAAAGAGATAAAATCTAAAAACATACCTTGAAGTAAGGTATATCTAGTTATGACAAACTCCATGGAAGTAGTAAATAATACAAAGGAAAAAGGAATTCCTTATGTGAAGTTTGTAAAAAAGGGCTAATTGAAAGAACGAGAGAAGAGTTTGTTGGTTAAGCAAACATCAAAGGGACATCAAAGGAAATGACTCCTCATATAAAGCTGCTAATTAAGTTTTGGGGACAAAACTCCTAAAAGGAGGGGAGAGTTGTAAAACTTGTCCTTTCGAACTAAGGAAAACTGGGAAAAAAAACTGGTCAAGCCAAGTGAGGATACAGAACCGGTTCACAAACCCGATCAATTGTGAACGGGTAGTTTGGGAATTTACAACTCACGTGTGATCCAAAGAGTTCATAATACCATGGAAAAGAACCTTAGAATGAATTGGAAGAGAAATACCAGACCAGTTTAGATAAACGAAATCCAACTAGATTGAACCGATTTATGAACCAAGTCGGTTCATGAACTGGAACCGATAGAGAACAGGCAAAACAGAGAAATTCAACTCACTTGTGCCCCAAAGAAATTTATAAACCTTGGGAAGAACCTAAGAACAAAGTGTAAGAGAAAAACCAGATCGGTTCAAGTGAACCGGACCCAAACTGGTTAAAGGACCAAGCCGGTTTATGACCTAGAATCGATAAAGAGATGGTAAACTGGGAATCTTATGGACCCTAAGTGATCCAAGGAGTCACAAAAGACAGGAAATAGACTTGTGAAGAAATTGGGGATGAAAACCAAACCGGTTCGGATGAATCGGATCCAAACCGGTTCGGACCAGTTTGAACTACTAATGAACCGAATCCTAAATTCATTTTTCTAAGTGGCTTAAATAATTCAACTTAGAGATTTGAGGCCACCATTGGATAGAGAATGAATTAAGATAAATTTAGAAATTTTTAGATTTGAAAAACTCGGTTGAATGAGGGGTGAACCGGCCGGTTTAAGCTTGGAACCCGGTTCAGACCGGTCCAGTCCGGTTCGTAACAGTGTCATCTTTTTCCTTAGGATGATAGCACTATTCACTCGCCGGGAAACTGAAAAAAATGCCAGCGAAGAAGAAACGCCTCCGTTGGGTACATTTTAGGTCATCAATTCCTGTCATAACAATGCCAAATGGACGGGTCCCCAAGCTCCCTATATAAAGAGCCCCTCTCCATTCGTCCTCTCCACACCTGAAAAACTCTTTCTCTCTCAGTTGCTTAGTTTTTCAGTGAAGCTCGAGCTAGAGCTCCGATATAGGGTCAATTTTGAGCCAAAGAAGGTGAGGTCGGGTTCATTAGAACTAGGGAGAAGTCAGCTACACGATGGTAGCATCCGTTCATCCCGAGAGTCGTCGGAGAAGCACCGGCATGATCAAATAGTGAAGCAGCTCCGATGGACCAAAACTGCCCTGTTTCAGCTGAGTTAAAATCATCCAATTCGAGCCCTCCTCAAGCCAAACCAAGCTCTCCCGACACCACCTCAGCCCTTCCACAACCAAATTAGGACCAAAAGGTAAGCCAATTCAGCTCCCCTTAAAATTTCAGATCGTTGTTAGAGGGAGAGTCGACCGAATTTCGATGAGGAAATTCTAATCCAATTTGACATCAATTGATGTCATTCTTGATCCTAGGAAGAACCTCTGGAGGAGAGCTACATGTCCAGATAGAGAGCTCTGACCGCCGCATCCTCATCGGTGAGAAATCGAAGCTTTCTCTCTCTATAGTCTATTTTCTGACGAAGCTCCCTTTGACCTCGTTCCAGCGTTAAAATCTGCGATTCAAAGTTTCTTAGAATCGTATGAACATGTAGAAACTTAATTCCAACTCCAATTTTAATAATTAGAGGTGTTTGATCAGTCAATTTGATGAAATCAAATTCGGTAGTGTTGAAGAGTTGAAATTGGGGGAAATTTGGGGATTTTCAAAAATTCGAAGGACCAAAATGTAATTTTCTAAAATTGAGGGTCAATTGGTCATGATAAGAATATTAGAGGGCCAATTGAGAAATTTTGGAATCTTTGGGGCAAATTTTACCATTTTTCTAAAGAATGGGCAAAATGGTAATTTTGGGAAATTTTAAGGACCAAATTGGAAATTTGGGAAATTAAACCCCTTTGTGTGAAATCAAATGATTTGAGGTCCTAAGATAAATTTTAAATGTTTCGGTACTCGAATTTAGGAAAAACCTGACAATAGGGACTTAAAGTTAAAGAAAAATAACTTTAGGGACCTAATTACAAATATATGTAAAGTTGGGTTTTCTCATTCATTTGGAACGAATGAGAGCTATTAGGCCAAAGAATAATGAATAATTATGTTCATTTCATGTAGGAGAATGAGACATCAGGAACGCTAGTCGAGGTCCAGGTTGCTAAGGACGGAACCCGACTAAGTGGAATTTCACTGCACTATCGGGTGAGTGGGATTATGTGTCATACCCGGTTGGGGAAGATAAGTACCTCGGTATAAAAATCCACTGCTTAGTGGTATTTTTAATCATCACTACTTAGAGAAAATGATGTGAAAGTTATGCGGAAAAACTACTTACGGGTTGTAAGTAGATCATACCCGGTTGGTATGATGAGACTTCCTCAAAGGAAGTTGAAAACCTGTTCATCGGTTATGAACGGAGATATCCTTATACCGGTTGGTATAATGGACAGTAGAAACCTATTTTTGTCGGAAGTGTTCTCTCCTGACTATGTGCCAATACTTAAACTATTTGGGAGACCTTCTTAACGAGAGCTCGAATAGCTCTTATAGGTCGGGGGCCTCGGTTTTGGAACTTAAGGGCTAAAATACTAGTTTTTCAAAAACTCGAACAGTGGGCCATAGGCCAATGGACACGAGCAGGAGCTCGTAAAAGAACTTGATATATATATGTGCCATTAAAACTTAATAAGTGAATTGTTTGGTCATGGTACCAAGGCAGGTCTGACATACTCAGTCAACTAGTAGCAGTGCGCCATGACAGGTCTCCGGACCAGTCGAGACAAACAGCTACATGTTGACTTGAAGGTCGGGACCGTTGGGACAAATGGTGCCACATATTATATGGAAAATGTAAGAACACTTTGCCTGTGCATGCACCATGAGTACAGGATCATCAAGATGCCCATGAGGGGTAGTGATGTGTCCTAAGGGCCCTGGACGACCTGGTGAGTATAAGGGCAGATTGTTGTTCCAGGTGTCTGTGTGAAATCTAGAGTAGCACCAAGCGTGTGAGACCGAGGTGGGGATAGGATGAGGTATCTGTCCTCATACGAACACGAAGAAGTGATTTCAGGATTGTGGGTCGGATGTCACATATATCGACTTATTCCCAGGGTAGAAGTGGGCGTACTTCTATCCGGGTGGCAGGAAAAGTCGCTCTAAAGCCACTAGCGGGTTCAGTAGTGATACTAAGTTGCGAACGTGTGTAACCTTTATGATAAATGATGTGTGTTGGCTGATGACACACCGATAACTAAGAAATTAAGAAAAACCCAAATTTTTAAATGAAGGGATTTTTGAAAAGAAAGGAATCTGTCACACTCCATATAAATGTTTTTTCTTAAAAGTCAAAAGATTTGAATCCCGTTCATTGAGTAGTTGTACTCACCCCCCTCTTTTCTACCCCTTTTCAAGAAAAGAGAAAATGACTAGAAGTAACACCGAGCCTTACCCTTTGTCAGGTATGCTTAAAATTGTCTTTAAGCTTGCATTTTTTTTTTATATATGTCTTCTAGGGAACAATGTTGGAATTTTGCCTGACTCCTCTTGACTAAAAGAAGGGGGAAACTACTCTTGAACCGAGAAAGAGCGGCGGGTTATTCACAGGGATCCAACCAAACCGGGTTAGGGCATGACACCAAGTGACGTAAAGAGTCAAATAAGTCATAAAAAAGGGACTTTAGGATGAATGGGGGATGAAAACCAAACCGGTTCAGGTGAATCGGATCCAAACCAAATTGAACTGGTTTGGATCAGTTTGAACCACTATTGAACCGGATGCTAAATTCATTTTTCTAGGTGAATTAGATAATTCCAATTAGAGAATTGAGGCTATCATTTGATAGAGAATGAATTTAAAAATTTTTAATTTTGAAAAAGTAGATTGAATCGGGCCTAAACCGACCGGTTTAAGATTTGAACTTAGTTTGGACCGGTCCGGTTCGGAACAGTCTCGTCTTATTCCTTTAGATGATAGCACTGTTCACTCGTCGAAAAATTGAACCAGTGCCAGCGAAGAGGAAACGTTTTCGTTCAGTATGTTTGAGGCCATCAATGACTGTCATAAAGGTGTCAAACGATCGACGAGTCCCCGAGCTCCTATATAAAGAGCCCCTCTCCATTCATCCTCTCCACACCTAAAAACCTCACTCTCTCTTAGCTACTTAGTTTTCTCGTGAAACTTGAACCGGAGCTCTAATATAAGGTCTTTTCTAAGCCAAAGAAGGTGTGGTTGGGTTCCTTAGAACCAGGGAGAAGTCAGCTATATGGTGGTAGTCTCCAATCGCTCCGAGGGTCGCCGGAGAAGCGCCGACGTGATCAAATAGTGAAGCAGCTCTGGCGGACTGAAGCTGCCCTATTTCTATCGAGCTAAAATCGGCCAATTCGAACCCTCCTCATGCCAAACCAAGCTCTCCCAACACCTCCTCAGCCCTCCTACGCTCGAATTAGAACTGAAAGGTAAGCAAATTTCGCTACTCTCTGTAATTTTCGACCGGTGCTAGAGAGAGAAACAGTAGAATTTCGATGATATAATTCTCACTCAATTTTAGCATCAATTGATGCAATTCTTGATCCTAGGAGTAACCTTAGGAAGAGAGTTATCTATCCAAATTGAAAGCTTGGATCGTCGAGCCCCTGACGGTAAGCATTAGAAGCTTTCTCTCTCTACGTTCTATTTTTCAGCAAAGCTCCGTTTGAGCTCATTTTGGCGTCAAATTGTGCGATTCAAAGTGCAATTAAATCGTATGAAGATGTAGGAACTCCAATTTAACTTCAATTTCAAATTAAACTTGTTTGATCAATCAATTTGATGAAATCAAATTCAGTTGTGTTGGAAAGTTGAAATTGGGGGAAAATTGGAAAAATTTTGGGATCCCCAAAATTTTGAGGGACTAAAATGCAATTTTATAAAATTGAGGGAAAATTGAGCATGATAAGAGTGTTGGAGGACCAATTAAGCAAATTTTGGAATTTTTGGGGTAAAACTTACCATTTTTGTAAAGGAGTGGCAAAATTATAATTTTGGAAAAATTGAGAACCAAATTGGGAATTTGGGAAACTTGAACCCCTTTTTGTGAAATTGAATAAATTGACATCCCAAGGAGAATTTTAAAAGTTTTGGGACTCAATTTGAGGAAAAACTAGCATTTGGGGTCTAAGGTAAAAGAAAAAAAACTTTAGGTACCAAATTGTAAATAGTTGAAACGTTAAATATTTTTAGTTATTCATAATTAATGAAGGCTATCAAGCCAAATGATAATTAACAAAGATGTTCATACCGTGTAGAAACATGAGATATCGGGAACGCTAGCTCATACAAAGCTCTAAAAGGATGAAAGCCAATTTAGAGAAAATACAATGCACAATTGGGTGAGTGGGATTTAATATAATACCCAGTTGGGATGATAGACACCTCGAAAATGAAAACTCACTGCTAAGTGGTATTTTAACCATCACACCTGAGAGGAGTGGTATGGAAATCACGTGGAAATACTAGTTATCGGTTGTAAGTAGATCATACCCGGTTGGTATGATGAAACTTTCTAAAAGGAAGTGGAAAATCCACTTATCAGTTATAAGCGGAGATGTCCTCATATTTGGTTGGTGTGATTGACGACTGAAAAGTTTATTTTGTCGTAAGTGCTCTACCCTGATTGTGTGCCACTACTTAAAATTTTTGGGATACCTTTTTTATGGGAGCTCGAATAGCTCAGTTAGGTCGTAGGCCTCGATTTTGGAACTTGGGGGCTAATATGCCCGATTTTGAAAATATCGAACAATTGGCCCTAGGCCAGTTGGAACGAGTAGGAGCTCGTAAACAAACATGATTTTAAGCCATGAAAACTTAAGTTAATGAATTGTTTGGCCATGGTACCGAGACGGGACCGACATACTCGATGAATTGGTAGTAGTGCAACATGACAGGTCTACGGACCAGTCAAGACAAACAACTGTAGGTCGAGTTGAGGGTCGGGGCCGTTGGACCAGTGGCACCACATATTATATGGCTTATGTGGAAAAACTATTGATTTGTGCATGCACTATGTTACGGGACCTTCAAGACGCCTAAAAGGGGTAGTGATGCGTCCTAGGGCTCTGGATGACCTAGTGGAGATAAGGGTAGTTAGTCGTACCAAAAGTCTTGAGAAGCTCAACGTAGCTTCATTGCGCATGAGACCAGGGTGGGGACAAGATGAGGTCTTTGTTCTCATACGGACACGGAGTTTTGTTACGGGATTGAGGGGCAGATGTCATGTACATCCACTCATTCTCAGGGTAGAAGTGGACGTACTTCTATTTAGGTGACCGATAAAGTCGCTCTGATGTCACAAGTGGGTACAGTAGATAGGCTGGCCTGCGAATGTGTGTTCCTTCATGATGAAGGGCGTGTTTGGTTGATAAACACACTATTGTGATTAGAAATGGTTATGAAAACCGAGATTTGAAAATGAGAAAATTTAAAGGAATTGAGGAGTCTGGGACACTCTAATTTAAAAACTATTTTTACCGAAACTTCATTTTTTAAAATACCCATTCACTGAGTTGTAGAAACTCACCCCTCTTTTTATCCTTTTTTATGAAATAGAGAAAATGGCTAGGGATAACACCAAGCCTTACCCTATGTCAGGTATGCTTAATTTCTCTTAAGCTTGCATTTTATTAATATATGTCATTCCAAGGAACAAGATTGAAAGTACGTCTAGCTCCTCTTGAGTTAAAGAAGGAGGAAACTCCTCTTGAACTAGGAGAGCAGCGGGTTGTTTACGGGGATTCGACCAAACTAGGTCAGGGCGTGACACAGATAGTAAGCCTCCTTTCGCTTCCGTGGAGCGCTCTGATGTTCCTCTCCTGGCCCCCCATCCTATCCCAACTCCAGTTTCAAACTTGGGTATGTCACCTTACTCTTCTCCCACTAAACATGTTGATCCTCCATCTCCAACTATCTCTCCTATCGACCAAGACCCTGTTGTGGCTACTCCTTATATGGTCACTTGTTCGCAAGACGGCTCTCTACCCCCACGGTGTTTTACTATTGACCCTTATATATTTATTGATACTCCACAAGAACCTCGCACTTACGCACATGCTTATCATCATACCCCTTGAATACATGCTATGCAAGAAGAGTTCTCTGCCCTTCTCCACAATCACACATGGGATTTAATCCTGCACTGCCTAGTCGAACCATTGTCATTTGTAAGTGAGTCTACAAAATAAAAGAAAATCCCGATGGCTCTATTGCTCGATACATGGCTCATCTCGTTGCCAAAGGATTCTCTCAATAATATGGGTTTGATTATAATGAGACATTCGACCCTATTATTAAGCTAGTTACCATTCGAGTGATTATTTCTATTGCGATTTCACTTAATTGGCATATTTATCAGTTGGATGTCAATAATGCGTTTCTTTATGACAATCTTGCTGAAGAAGTCTACATGTAACAACCAGGTTTCGTTAACTTTATTTTTACTCATTATGTCTGTCAACTTCGTAAATCACTTTATGGTCTCAAGTGGGCACCTTGCACTTGTTTTATGTGCCTTATCTATTTTCTCACTCAATTGGGCTTTCATAGTTCTATTGTGTATAACTCTACATTATTATCACTATATCTCTCAACTTCACTCTATATTCTCTATACCGAGAATTCTCCATAAAAAATTCAGGGTCACTCTATTATTTCCTTAGTATTGAAGTCCACAACCTTAGTATTGAAGTCCACAATCATGCTAACGATATTTATGTCATTCAATCCAAGTCCACAATCATACTCACTCAGAAAAAGCTCAATATTTGTAAACTCACTTTCAACTTGCGAGAAGTAATAACGATTATAATATTGATAATAAATGTTAGAATATCATAATATATTATTATGATATTATTTTAGATAGTTACAATTTATATATATTAAATAATATTAACTAGTCAATATTATATTATATATATTTTCTCATATTATTTATTTTTATATTTATATTATCATAATTCTATAAATATGCGGGTCTATATTTAATTTATTAAGTTACTCATCAATAATCGGTGGTGTACATGACTTTTGCATATAGCCTACCAAGCTTATTTTTTAACATATTCTCCTCCCCTATTTTAAAATTCTCACATGTTATTAAACTAGTGTAGTAATACTCGTACTCAACCTAAAACTGAAATCCGACTTATAATCTGCCCTATTATGTAGGGAAAATATCTGTCTCGATGCCATTGTTTCCCCTAATCTGAGACCGTAAGAATTATACTCGGCTCGTATATAGTTGTTGAGTACATATTTAAAATTACACGTGATAAGCGTATCAACGTTGCATGTGAGAGTGGGTATTGAAAATATAATTATAAATTAAATAAAATAGAAAAATGTTATAAATTTATAAGATTGGAATAATTTTACTATTTACAAATAATTACTTTTAAATAGATATAAATTGCACGGTACTATATCATAGTGGCTATTTTTTCTAATATATATTTTTTTATTTAAAATATCTCTTATTTTTAAAATACTTATTATCTATTTTTGATCACTTATCAAGCTCAATTTTTTCTTTTTATACTTACACAAAAATTGTCAATCCATATATAAATTATTTATTTAACTATATTAAGATATTTTTCACATTAAGCTAATTTTACCTTCCATAAATTTTTTAATTTTTTTCTTAACGGAAATATTCAATAATATATAATTAATTAATTAATTATATTATTTATATTCAATTTTAAATTTCATTATTACACTTTAATTTTCACCAAATAATAGATAATAAATTAAAACACACAATAAACACAAGTAAAATTACACATATCCCAAAAAATTCTAATAGATACATAAACTTATCCGGATAATTCTAGACTTCTATTAAAATTCTATTTAGATATTTTTATATTTTTTCATATTATTTTAATATATTAGATTTATTAATATAAATAATTTATTAAACTTATATAAACTCTTGCATTCAACACAAATTAACTCAATTATTATAAAAATATTATAAATTTTTTTATTTACTACTATTATTTTTGTTGTTTAAATATTATATCAATATTTAATATAAATTTTTATTATTAAATAGAAATACATTTTAAGAAAAAAATTTTAGGATTTACACTAAAATATAATATATATTCTTTAAATATTATATATCCCAAATTAATTTTTAAAAACTTTTATATCAAATAATAGTTTAATTAAAAAAATGTGTATATTGCATCCCGCTTAAACAAGTTATAATGGTGTTTGAGCAAAAAAAAACAAGTTAAAATGGTCAGAATTAAACTGTAATTTCTTCCACACGTAAATCATGTTAACCTGAAGATTTTAATAAATTGTGGTTGGAAGAAGCTTCTAGTTGCTTTCCATTTTTTTCCCTAAGGTCTTCGATAGCAACCCCACCTTCTCTCACCGGCCACCTATATACCATCCATTGTCCTATTGTAGCTTTTTCTTGGGCAATCCATTCGCTAGTTTCCCAACATTTCGTCCCATACGGTTCAAACTTGATGAGTGAACACCCAACGTGATTTATGTGTATTAATTGTCAAATCAATAAAATAACCTTGGACTAAAAGAAATTATGCAAATCACAGTCACGTATTGACTTTGTAATTCCTTCACCGTGGGGAAGGCTTCTATCTAAGCTGATAGTCTTCTCCCACCTTTCCTTTTTGTGGGTATTGGTCCCCAGTAAAGCAAACGTTTTGTTCCCTTGACTTTTCCAATGTCTGTGCATTCCACCACATTCGAATGTGTGAACAAGAGACTCACAGACACAACCTCGTTCACATGTAAGTGATCCTTCAATGGAGATAACCATGGATTCTCGCTGACCATTCTATGTGAAACAAAATAAATGTCTTTACATTTAGTTTATGTTGTCTTCTAACAGGAAAATGAAGTTTTCCAGCGGTTACCTATACTATGTCAGCATGTACATCATTTACATTTTTTTAATATTTTATTATTGTTAGCATTATTATAGTTAGTTAATTGATTATATGTTATATTTAATATATATATATTTAAAATTAATATTAGATAAAATACAAAAATCTATCCTTAAAATGAAAAATATAGGTAATATTTACTTGCTCTTTCAATTTTTATAAATAATTATATTGAAATTTAAACCTTATAAGGCAAATAAAATAAAATATTATATTACAAATGAGTTATTGAGTAAAATTGTATACTTTATTTGAAATTTAAACGTTATATAGTAAATAATGAGATTATTATAATTGTTTATATTTAATATATTATTAGAATATTTTGATGGCATTGTGGGCCTATCAATTAATATTCAATGCTATTTTTATGGGATATTGACATCAGAATTATCTCTGAAGCTTCCTCCTGAGGGAGGGACGGCCTGTATATATATATAATATATGTATCGGTCAAAGTAATTAAGTTTCTGAAGACCCACTTAGTCTTTACAGTCACCGGAGATTTGGTCCACCTATAGATACATAATATATATATATATATAGGTACTTCCTACCATGAAACATACTTTCTAAGCTTTTCACGAATCTATGACCTAGGAGTGAGTCGGCCGAGAAAGCTATACAGCAGTCTTCCCTAATCATCGATCGGAATTGCCCGGGATGGAATTCAATTATCAATGGAACTTGGACATCTCAGATCAGTTCCTTTCTCTTATGGAGTGGCTAGAGGATGGGGAACCTGTTCTCACGCCATCTGAAGCTTCACAGGAGCCTCTACAGATGGGCACCCTGATACAGGCCGATGCCGTCCACGAAGGGCCGAGATTCGGTAAGCATTATTGGCCGGTTTTCATTCGCAAAATTAACTGCCTGGCATCGATTTCGTGATTACATATATTGGCATCTTAGCTTGTGTGTCTGTTAAGCAGAAGACGAGAGTGAGAGTGGATGGGAGAATAAGGAAAACAAAGGAAGGGTTGCATTCAGGACAAAGTCGGAGGTAGACGTACTGGAGGATGGATACAAGTGGAGGAAATATGGGAAGAAGATGGTGAAGACCAGCCCGTATCCGAGGTACCAATAATAAGGTTACCTTTTCAATTTGTATCATCCTATTCAGAGTATGGCAATTCTTCTTAATGCACTTTTCTTCATCTAGCCAAAGTTAAAATTTTAAGCTGGGAACTTTTAGGTTGGCTTTCTTCCATCAGCTATATCCCATTAAATTTGGGTGCACTATTCTTCAATCTCATTTGATATGTCATAATATAACAAGTTTAGAATATGGATAAATATTGAAATATATATTACATTTCAATTTTACGTCGAATTTATACTTATAAAATTATAATTAAATATTTTATTAAAATATAATATAATATAATACATATAAAATTTTACCATCATATTCCACACCTTTCCTCCATCTTATTAGGAGAATGGAATGGTTGTGAAGATCCATTCTTCCCTTTCTTTGCTCCTTGGAAAGCTGAATGTTCATAGTTCAGTATCCGCAATTGAAACATCTGGACTAAATGAAACATTATGATAACGGAAATATCTCAATAAGATAACCCATCATGGGTATAGGATTTGATCCTCGGCGCTTCTTGCTATACAAAGATGATAAAACCATGTTCTGAGTTGCAGGAACTATTACAAGTGTGTACTTGGAGGCTGCTCTGTGAAGAAGAGAGTTGAGAGAGACAGCGAAGACTCCAGCTACGTAATAACGACATACGAAGGTATCCATAACCACCAAGGCCTGTAGAGAATTTGGGACGAATGTGCAAGAGCACAGATTTCCGCCTGCAACTAAGTTATTTGGTTCTTATTGGATTCTTTGATTTTCCTTTGATAGGAATTGATTGATTGCAAACAATCCAACAATATATGGAATGTAAGATATGGGTTTGGTTTCAGGAAAAACATCTCAAATAAAATATATATATATATATATATATATATACTTTCTACAACACTTCATAAAATACTATTGCCACTAATATAGATGGTAGAGATACAAGGAAGACACCTAACTCCTATAAAATGAATAAAATCATGATATGATATGTTAAGTGTTGTCCTCTTCTATTTACTCTCCCATAATATTATCATCCACCACGAAAAGTCCCACGAATTTCTATATCTCACCCGTATTTATATAGCCTCTTATACTTCAAATTGCACCATTTTGCCATCCGTCTCATGACTCTATCTTCAAGTTCGGATGGTGATGGTAACATATAAAAATGCTATTACATTATTTTGTTGATATTTTTGTTTAAATAATGTTATTTGGGTTATTAACTATTAATCAATGTAAATGTTTATTATCTACACCAGCATAATAATCTAATTAAAATTAAAACTATATATTATTTAATAAATTGTTAAGCTGTTAATTTAATTCAAAGTGAAAATATGGTTCAATTAAGTTCTAAATAGTTATTAAGTAGCTCATCATTTCTCTTTTAAAATGGTTTAGTGGATAGTTATGTATGTATAACTAAATCAAGGGGAAATATGGTTCATTCCAAAATTAAATGATTTGGACTTTAAATCAAACCACAAACACTCCTAATCAATAATAGATTTAATAATCAAACTAAAAATAACATTATAGTTAATTTTATTGTGCTAATAATATGAGTGAGCCCGATGTACCAGATTGGATCAACGATGATCCCCACCTACTTAGGGTAGCCCGCATTCGTCCATCCTTTGCTTCGACTCACCTGTAGTATAGAGTAAAAACCAGTTTACTTTTTTAAGAAACCAGGGCAAGTATAAATCTACCACCATTGAAATTAAATTTTTTGAACAATGTATACTCTTCAACCTATCGAGGAACTCGCCAAGAACTAATACTAACATGATTGCTAAATCTATTATAACTAAATGAGATATTACTCTCTATTATAACTAAATGAGATTTACTTATATATTCACTAAAATTTTAAGTACTATTGTTTTTAAATACCCATTATTGTAAAGTTTAATCTTTTAGAAAAATATATATGTTTTATATGAGTTTTATATCATTTCTGTTATATAGTAATGTGAAGTATACTACTGAACTATCGACAATTTTGTAACGGTTATTATACCAGTGCGACTTAAAAATTGAGTTGGAGTGTAAAATTCATTTTTTACAAGAATTTTATTTATTGTATAAATATTTTTTGTACTAAATATTTTATTATTGACACTTTCAAGTTTTATAGAAGAACAAAATATTATTTTCCTAGTATTTCTTATTTCTCAGAAATATTTTTATTTTCAAAATAACTTGTTTAAAAAATCTGTAGGCTGATGTCACTTAATATCACACCCCAATTTGAGTTACAAACCTACAAAAAAAACTCTTCACACTCATCATACTTGGTGATATAATAATTAATGTCACATCACTTTAGAATAAAAAAAAGTAAGTTTCATAATATAAAATACATATAAGTTTTTTTTAATTTATACTTATAATAAATAATTTTAAACTTTTCTAAACAACCCAAAAATGTTCTAGAAAAAAATAATTAAATAACAAAATGAAGTGTGAGCTTACACTCAATTTAGTTTTTTACTTAAAGTTCTATGTATATTCCTTTTATAAACAAAGCTTATTTACTTTAAAAGAAATTATAAGATTTCAATTTTTTAAGTATCATAATTAGATATACACACAAATACATTTATAAATCAAGTATTTGTAAAATACAACAAAACAATTCACACAATACATGCATACAATATGATTCAAAAGTAATTTACCTTACCACACATATGATGGTCATTTAAAGGTAATTTATCTGACCACATATATGATGGTCATGAGAATTATAATAATCGCTCATATTCATTTTCCAAATTAGGAATAGTTATGATTAGATCTCATAATGCTCCTAGTCACAAAAAATTAGACTACTTACTATAATTTCTTGCTTGGGTTCTCGTGTACTAAAAATAAGATAGCTATACTTTTTTACTCCAACTATTTCTGTGGTTATGAATAACCATACTAACTCTCACTTTCATTTATACTCTTTTTATCACTCGCCTTAAACACAATAAGTATAAAAAATTACAAATTAAAATGTTGACTTAGTCAACAATACATATATGGCTAGATATAGTTGAATTGTTATATGAAGAATCACACAAATAACATCCAAATTGTGGTTAAATTAGGACCCTTATGTCAAATATTTTATTATTTCTCAAATCATAGGATTGTTGCTTATATTTGAAAATCAAAAAAATATAAAGATTTAGACTTTGATCACCTTTTATAAAAATTGAGTTGCAACACTATTTATTAAATATTGAGGTATAACTCTATTTCTTGAAATTCATGTAGTAGCTCTCTTTGATAAATGTAAGTGGGTAACTCTCTTTATTAAATGTTGGGTTGTAGATTTATTTATTAAATATTGAATAATATTAGTGTTTATTAAATTTTTGGGCATAAGACTCTTTCCTAAATGTTGTTGGATCACTATCAATAAAGTTTAGAATTCATTTGATTTTATATTATTTATTTATTTTTAATCAAAATTACTATTTTATCATTATTGTATAAATGAAAAAATATTTTTTTATCTTTTAATATCCGATTTAATCTTATTTTTAATCGAATTATTTTAAATATTTAATTAATAATTTAAAATATTATTTCAAATTTAATATTACTTAATTTAGCTGTTTTCTAATATATTTTTTGAAAACATTTCCATCATTTTCTTTCAAAATATTTTTTATTGTTGCACACTTTTTTTACTATCCAAAAAATGGTAAAAACAATTGAATTTTAGACATAAACCTGGTACTAATCCAAAAAATTGTAAAATCTTTATTTTATTATTAAAAGAAATATTGTATTGATAACTTAATTTATAAACAGATATTTTACTATAATAGATAAAAAAATTCTTTAAATTGAGTTATTAATAAACAAATATTTATACTTAAATTGAGTTAAATAAAAATTTGAATAGGAAAGAATGGATTTGTCCCTTATTTGAAGACTTTCTTTCCTAAAAAAATGTGCATTGGCACAACACCACACTCCGTAACCCAAGATATCAGGTCTTCCTCCATTGCCTCAGACTTTACAAGTTAATTAGTCATTGGCTCATCTTTTAATATATGACTTACTACTATGATAAAAAAAAAGGAAAAAAAAACAAAATAGAATCTCACATCTTTTCAATATAATTTTTTGGAATAGTCACATTTATATTCAAACTATATATATATATAGGATAGAAAATTTAGTTATGATGTAGTATACAATATATATTTATATGTTACATCTCACAGTATATATTAAAATTATAAACTGGCAAAACTTGTAAGGTTAAAATTATGCCCTAACTTGTGTTACTTGTTTCCTCACCCCTCTTGCTATATATATAATATGAGTTTAAACTCAATATGAAGCTGAAGAAATTAAACTCCTATCTACTAAAGGACAACATATTTATAACTTTTTACTCCAATGGTGTACAGAAAAATTCTTTTTGTACCAAGTTATTTCTTTTCCAATATTTTATGTATATAGTCCCAAAATTCTGAGTGGCAGTTACTCAGTAGAGAACTCTCACATGGCAGTCCACATAATTGGTTTATGAGAGAAGAAAAGGGTGATACATTAAAAGGGAGAAGTTAGAATTAACCATAGAAAATATCTGGTAGTGAAGAAACAAAAGGTAAGTACTGCCTGTACAATACAGCCCAAGTAAAAAACCAGGATGCTATAGCTTATCTACATTAGTGTCATCCTGACCATCCAAAATACCCTCTTAATCTTCATATTTCACTATCCTCCTCCTTTAATGGTAAACTGCAGCTACAGCAACCTAACCGAGTTCTACCCCATAGAAACCAGTCACCCTGTTTGAGATTACACTAACATCCAGAGATTGCAAAAAGATTTCCCACGAGGAAGAAAACTACTAGGCCCCTAAGTTTCGAGACCTCAAGATTCTAGTATCACCTGAATTTCAAGGCTATCAACATCAATGGTGATTTTTCTTGCTCTTCTTCAGCAACATTGACATTTGGTTAATGTATTCAGGGCCGAGCTGGTTGCAACCCACAAGCCATTGAAGGGCCTCAGCAGCTGCATCCTTCTCAGCGCTCTTCTTGTTGTTGCATGGCTGTCCCATTATCTGCATCCCGTTAAACTCCACTGTGGCCCTGAACAGCCCATTCCTCAACTGCTTCGACTGGTAGGTTGGTGCTGCATACCCTGCCCGAGTCACTAGTGTCTGCAGCTGGCTCTTTGAGTTGTCACCTCCTGGCCCACTTTCAGTCCGGGAAGGAGCTGTGTTGAGTAATTGTTTTGTTGATGGGGCTGATGCCATCAGATGGGCTAGGGCTTGACGGCCAAAAATGAATCTACCATAGGATTTATCCTCTGCTAGCAGTAATCGTACAGCAGATAGAAGTTCATGATGGCCATTTATATCCATGGAAGGATTCACCAACTGCTCAAATTCAAAAGGAATACTTAATTCAAACTTATTAAAGTTGGATTCAATAGTCATGTGCAGACTGCCACTTACTTTGTTTTGAATGAGCTCATCAAATTCTTTCTTTATGGCCTCGTACATTTCCACCACAGACGGATTCATGAAGAATTCCAAGTAGCCTCCAAGCATTTTTACGTGCCCATCCTATCAAATTGCGAACAAAATCACTCACCCATTAGGAGAGCCAATGAAAATATGCAAATGCATCTATGCATTCAAACTCTGCTTTGGATGACAAAGACAGTAAGAAATGCAGGCCTACCAAAGTAAAACATAACAACCCAAATTTACCATATCTCCTCGTTCAATGCTGCTTCCAAACAGTAGAACCATTGAATCAGATACAGCTGTAGAATCCCGGAGGAAAATAGATTTCACCTTTATCTTCTCATTAAAGGCTAGCCATGGATATGGAATTCTGGATTCACGAGCATTTACAGAGTTCTGAGCAGAACAAAGTCATCATGTGGCCAAATAGAAATGAAACACAGCACTTAAAAACCATATTCCAATACCAAATAATAACAAAATTCTGCAAATGCATGGATGATGGACCTACCGAATGCAGAAGCACCTGGCCATCTTCCATAGTCTTCAGTGAAAATGACTTTTCATTATGCTGCAAATACACTAAGTTTATTTAGTAGAAAGTGGCCATGTGAGAAAAAAATAAACTAACATTTATTTGACTGTAGTAATCTTCAGATTCTGCTAGATTGCTTGTTAATAACTGAGATGAGGAAGAAAGGACAAGACTTATTTCCTTTATATGAAATTTTTTGTTCGTTTAAAGATGGTGTGGCACCTATTATACCAATAATGAAAGCAGAAACTCACCATGACAGAGCATATGCTGGGGTACAAGCCATAGCAGATGACTGCTCGGACTAGATGCTCATCATGGCTCAGAGAATTGCTTTTTAATGTATTTCCATCAAGAAGGCCAGCATCTCTGAGCAACGAAAAAAAATCTTTGCGAAGGGCATCAATAGCTTTCATTGATTGGAAAGAGAGAAAATTTTTCCAGCAGTAATCATATCCACTAAACTTGGTTTCAGCATCCTTCCAGCCATCATAGGCCCGAACAAGTGCTAGATGATCACTATAATCAAGCGAGAACTGAGATTTTGCTGCTTCTGCTAACTTCAGAGTTAAGAAATTGAGATCAATTCAAATCCATAAATCAGAAATTTGTGAGTATCTATAATGGTTTGCTTCCATTTGCAGTGAATGTCTTAAAAATAGAGTTTGACTTACATCCTTTTTATCAAATGGTGATAAGAAAGGATCTCTAACACTGAGGCCAGCAACAATGGTCAGTATGGGATCAAGACAATTTAGTATGGCACCTAATATCAGCATCTTCCCGAGTTTAGGCTCAACTGGGAGCATACTCAAAAATCGTCCTGCCAAGTGACTTCAGTCAGATTAATCTAGGGCAACAATGAAAGCAAGAAAAAAAAGTGCAATTTTAGATGAGTGTTACTTACCTAAGACAGTCAAGTTCTCATTCCCGTCCAGCGCCCCAATGATTTTCAAGTAATCAATGGCATTCTGAACCTGCATACACAAAAAATAAAAATAAAAAAGTGAAAACAAGGTCAAATATATACTGAGCTGAGCTGTAAAAAGGAGAGCAGTAAAAACACAAGGAAATAGAAATATACTGCAAGTGATTCAGGTGACTGGAGAGCCCTGGACAAAAACTCAGATATACTACCAAGTTTTAAACTTTTTATCTGTAAGCAAAGGGACTGCAAAGGTGTCCGCAGAATTTCCGGTAACTGGTATTCTGCAAAAGTTTCATATACGCATCTGGGATAAAGATGGAAGCATTTCCCAGGTTGGACACGGCCAGATCTTCCTCTTCGCTAAAAATAATTAATAAAGAAAATCAAATTCAGAAAGCAAGAATATATAGACGTTAGTTGGTGCAACGACAATATCATTTGAAGTTATTGTTATATATTTGAACAGTCAAAGCATTCAAACCAGTATGGAGGTAAAGCTCCAAGTATATCAAACCAACAACCAGCCAAATCATTTATAAACCCGTCTTTATGGATGTGCCACTTTTTTCCTTTCTTTCTTTGTTATTGATATGGCGTAATAAAGAGGGTAAAGAAGAAATTTCAGCAAGTCATAAAACTAAAGAAGTAACTATGTTCAAGTTACATTCAATTCAATCAACCCCAAAACAGTTTATTTTTCAAGTATTTCTTCAAAAGAACCTGAAGAATATTTACTGACCTGCTGAGCAGAAACCTTAGAAATCCAGGATGGAAGCAAGCAAGGAGTATTATTGAGGGCGTCATAGGACGTTTCCTTTGCTTTTCCACAGTCAATAACAAAAACCACATCATTGATGGTTATACTCGTTTCAGCAATATTAGTTGCCAGTACTATTTTCCTCACTCCATCAGCCGGCTCATCGAATATTAACCTCTGCAACAGATTATATTAAAGCTTCAATAGAAAGGAAACTGGGATAAGAGGTCTAATCTGGAAAAAAATGTTCATGAATGGTTGGAAAACTAGTGCAGAAAAGCACCAGAATACTGATAAATGAAAGAGGAGAATTTACATATTTTATTTTTTTTAAGAACAACTCTCAAAAGAAAAACAAAACAGAGGGCTTGGGAAAATGGTAAGCTTATGATACTTCAAGCAACTTAGTAGCTAATTGAATTTATGTTAAAATGGAGAGCACTAAGATAACGTGCCTATCTATTTTTTTCTCGCATCAATAGAACTTGTCAACGCATTGTTCTTTTACTTGGGGATCAATATCCGCAGGGTGGGTGGATTGCACCATAATGTTGGCACAGATGTTGACAATTTCTCCAGAAAAAAAAAACTTTCTGATAACTTTAAGGCACGTCTTTCCACTCAGGCATATATCAAACCACAGAATCATTGTTTTCCATCAGTGTGAGTAAAGAATTCTAAGTATTATATAGACATCCCAGCAAAACATGTATAGAACCAACCAGAAAATAATCCACTGTATATTTAGCCAATTATGAACTAACCTGCTCTGAAGTGGCCATAGAACCATGGCATGCAAGCAACAAAACTCTACTAGAATCTCCTAATATAGGATTAGCTTTAAGTTTGTCCATCAATGAACTAATATCATCCCATCCAGTCATGAAAACTAGAACAGCACCAGGCTGTTCCTTCTCACAAATATGGCATAGGACATATTCTATTAGGTTGAAACCAATACAGTCAGGATTCCAATGTGACAGAGACTCTCTAGTCTCGAGGCTATAATCCGACAAATCTGCTTCTCCAAGTGCATCCTAACCAAAAACCAATACTTCAAATAAGGCAAGCACCAAAGAAACTTCACAGGTTGATAGGCAATAAATGCATAAAATACCTCAACTGCATAAGCAATTTGGGATTTTCTTTTTCTTGGAGCTTGCTTGCCCATTTTCCAAAGTTTCTCTTGGCCATAATCATCAATTTGGTTGTATGGGGTCAATTTATAACCTGATATTTCTAATATATCATCCAGAAAAAAAGCTTCAACAGGGTAAGTGAATCCCTACGAAATAAAGTTGACAAGTAGTTATCAGAAGAGATCAAAACTAATTTCTGGAATAGAATCTTGGCAATGGTACAAAGGGGAATTAGTAGTTAAATGTAATGGTGCAAACAAGACAAATTACAAGAAACAAAACCCTGTTCACTAAAAGATGAAGGAACAAGAGGTATACTCCTATAAGCGAAAAAACTATTGAAGAGTGTAAAAATAAACTCATTAGATATCATATTTTCCAGTTACTTGATTGGTTTTTCTCACTAAGCACCAAAGTGTTTGAATGGCAATCAAGAACGCGATTGAAATAGATTAAAGTTTCACCACAAAAGCCACTTATTTAACTTTTTCCAAGCACTATTTCAAAAGTTTTCAATAATACAAGGAGGCCTAACAATTGAAAATCATCTTACAGTCAAAAGTCGCGCAACACCCTTGGATTCCCTATTTTTGTACAAGGTACAATGGCAAGAATGAATGCATAAATTATCATGCTCCAACATTTTATTTAGACACAGGATTGAAAAATATCTTTTTTAGAAGTAAAATAAAGAAGCTTTTGTTGGATCTTTTTGTATAAAACTTAAAGGTTGTCTGTTGAATTCTCTATGAGCTCGAGATTCAAAAATGAGGAAAATTGTCCTTGGTCAACTAAAGGATTGGAAAGAATATAACCATACAGAAATTATAGGCAGACCTATGGATTATATTCTAAGCATATCATAATGTGGAAATAGAGAACACACTTGGTGGAAATCAGAAATTTGAATGAATGAAATAGACAGAAGAAAACAAAAAAAAAACAAGGTCTTATTTATATTCACACCGGGATTTGAACAACTGGGGCCCCACCAAAATAAGATGAGAAAAGTTCAGCATCCAGTGTTGCACTCATCAAAATCAACTTCAATTCTGGGCGATGAGGAAGTAGATCTTTAAGAACTATAAGTAGAAAATCTGCACCAAACACCAATGCAGAATGCCATTAGAAAATGACACCTAGGATCAAAATTCACTCCTTTATAAAGCAAGCACATCTACCTTCATTCATTCCACGCTCATGAATCTCATCCACAATTACATGAGTCACACCTTTCAAATTTCTATCAATCAATAGTCTCCTCAATAAAATGCCTGTAGTGCAAAAGAGTAAGTGTGTATCCTTCCCTTTTACTCCTTCCAGGCGAACTTTATACCCAACCTTTAAAAAAAAAAAAAGAAGTAATTCATTTGCCAGAAGAATTTAAAACTGTCATTCGTCAGGTATCATACTCAAGTGTATGGAAAAAGATCTTACAGATTCGCCTAGCTTCTCTCCTCTCTCAGAAGCAACCCTTTCAGCAACAGAGATGGCAGAAATCCTCCGTGGCTGAGTACATATGATATTACAAAGGGATCCATTGCCACAATTTACCTCGGACTCCAAAATGAACTGAGGAATCTGGGTGGTCTTTCCACAACCAGTTTGACCAGAGATGATAATAACCTATCAAAAGCAAAATAATAGATTTTGACTCAAATATATTCTTATCTATAATTTCCCCTCTTCCATCTGGCATCCTTTCCCAAACTAGCAAGCATCTTTTGAACAACCAACCAGACTGAATTATTAAGCACATTCTTAAATGTACAGATAAATGCATGTTTCATCTAAAATTTACAGGAGAAGTCATGACAGAAATAAATTGAATCCAACCAACAATCTAAAAAGTTTCACAGAAGGCACCGGCCAAGCCCTCCAGTAATGATAATCAAGTGTTATCGATTATCATTAAATGCTTTTGATGTTCTCTCCACAAGTGTTTTAATCTTAGCAGTTAAAAAGGGTTTCTAAGCAATTTTTGGACAAAAATATTATTTAGAACATTTGATATATAAGACTTTCTTTTAGATAGAAGCCTCAAATGATTTCCTTCTTGTCATTTATTTTCATTTGCACATGCTGGTAAATATCTTTCATCCTTCACATTTTCCTGAACGTCAAAACCTTTTAAACTTCTTTGGCATCTATGTAATGAAGACAAAGAGGAGAATCAAAGTTGATCAAAAGCCAAGTTACACAGGATATGTTGATTCTGTCATTGTATACTTGCATAAAAATGTGAATTACAACAAAAGCAAAGCACCAAATGATTTGGTGAAATTTTTAATGCATTATGTATTCAAGCACCTTCAAACATTAATCCAAAGATCCAAGCAACATAACTAAAAAAAGCACATGGGATAAGGGATGCAACCTCAGAATCAATATTACTTTTAGGTAACAATTTAAAATTTTTAGTTGTTACAAACCTCTTTATAAAACGAGTCATGGGAATAAATGGCTTGAAAAAGCATCTCTCTACTGCATTTTAAAATACTAAGTACGAACCTATCAGTGATCAATAGCGGCAAAAAATGTCAAAGTATACCTGATTTTGTGAAATAGCTGTCAACAATAAGTCTTTCTCTTTATAAGCCGGAAGACTTCTACGAAATTCCAACATCTCCATACCTTGCAGAGATTCCTACACATGAAGCCAAATAGTTCATTATTCCTTTGATGAATTTGGTTTGGACAGCAAGGAACCTATGTCAAGAGGAGGATAGAAAGGATCCTTGCATCCTGCTTACAGAAAAAACGATCTTAGAAAATATTATGATAATACACAAAAATATCACAGTTCAATAATGTGTGGAAAACTAACTGGTCAGAATAGATTGAAATATATTTCAAGGGTAAAAAATTAATGAAAATATTTGGAAGTTGCTGCATGCACAATGAGAAAGAACATGAAGCTATAAATGAACCTGCCAGGCTCGTTGTTGCTCAAGAAGTTGCATATTTCTCCTTGTGAGGATTTTCTCCATCACAGATCTACTTGATGCAAGAGATTCAAACTGCTCAAAAAGCCCTTCATCAGTGGCCATACTACCACTGCTGTTTGATCTTGAAAATGAATTCCCAGGGGTTTCATTGACTCTAGACTTGCGAGATAGGTATTCTCCTAAATGGGCTTCAACTTTACTAAGAAGACCAAGGGGTAAGCTCACCTGTAATTCCAGAATCTTGAATTACTAAGCAGTTTGATAATGAGAATGAGTATCTTCAAGCAGAAAAATACATAAATCTATTGGAATTCGAGAGATGACTCAGAAAAAATTACAAGTAGGATAAAAAACAGAATTAGTAATCTATTAAAACAAAACAGGCAGAAAGAACATAAATAGAAACCCACAGCATCAATATTATTGGCAAAAATGAAGTTGAAATATAAGGATTAATAACACGGGAAGGAAAAACTTTTGGTCATTTTCTAAACTTTTTGCCGCCACCTTTTAATGATTGCAAAGAAAGACCCAACTTTGGCATTAGTGTCAATTTTGGTCCCGTTATTTAGCACTAGCATGGCTCCTCGAATTACATGTCACATGTCTCTTTTATTTACCACTTTTATATTCATCCAAGCTGCCAAAATTGATACAAATGTCAAATGTTGGATCTTCCCATGCGAAGGTTGAGAGGTTGGGATAAATTTAAGAAAAGGGCCAAAGGTTTTTCCTTACTATATTATTAAACCTAGAAATAAAGAACAACCAATATTGTAGGGGGGAAAAGTTTCAAAAAACATTGTAGGGGGGAGAGAAAAAAAGCTACAACTTATAAATACCTCCCTCTGTGGACGCTTATCATCCAAATCAAATCGATAGTTAGGCAGAGGAACCTTGCTAAAGACTACCACCTTTGAGTAAACTTGGCTGCAGGCAGCATTGATAATTCAAAATGCAGAGAAGTAAAGGAAAGTAGCAGACATTCAAATGCATTAAAGAACAAAGCATACCTATACAATCCCATCTTGTTTGCCAGAGATGCTATTTGCTCAAAATCACGCTTGTCCTTTTTATCCCGTGACATCAATTCTTGCTTATCTTTACTGCATAGTAATGTGACAAACTTCCGTTTCCACTCATCAACGTTATCCATTGGCAATGCGTCCTTCAAAATCATAATTCAAAAGAGAGGCAACCATAATAAAGTTTAAGAAAAACGGAGAGGCCATAGGAAGGGCTCAAAAGAGAGGCAACTATAATAAAGTTTAAGAAAAATGGAGAGGCCATAGGAAGGGCTCAGCGTGCACATAAAAATAAATCTACAAGTTTTCTTCTTTCCCATGACATGTTTTGGCACAACCCACACTTTTCTGTTTGAATAACAATGATAAATTCTTCAGCAACACTAATAAGAAGCAGCTATCAGAATGCAACAAGAATGACAAATTCAGTCTTAGTCACTCGGGTAAATTTCATATTCATTGGCGAATAAATTAATATGGTTAGTTGTTAAACATCATCGTGAACATGGTCCCACTTAAAAAACCCAGATGAATTTATCGACCACATTAGAAAATAAAAAACGACACTGATTTATACTTTCTAAAGTTCAATTCGTGTAGCACGACGGAAACATAGAAGGAGAACTAAAATTCATACAGGATGTCGTGGAATAGCTCGCCATTATTCCTTAACAAAATATAAGAGAAAGAAAACTAAATCACCATGGTTTTTAACGTATTTAGGATTACAAGTCATAAACATTGCTCTTTGGACATCGAAGATGTTGATGACATATTTTTAATTAAAAATAAAAAAGATTTGACAGCAACTGGGCTCATAAAGCTCCCACAATTGAGAGAAAAAGTCAAATGTGCGATTAACTTACAGCAGGCAACGACCAGTCGGAATCAAGATCGCACACCTCTTCAGAGGAGTAGTCACAATCCTTCTTCCTGAGCTGTGTGTGCTTCGGCGGGTGGTCCTGCTGATGGGAAGAAGGTATAGGGTTCAGAGCAGCCTCGTATCCACTGGAGTGGGATTTAGTGTCGGAAGGGGGAATGGCGGAAGAGGTGATGGAAGAGCGCAGACGCAGGTGGGGAGGGATGTAGACGCCGCCTCTGGGCGGCGGAGGCCGGTCCTTCATCTCAAGGAAAGTAGCTGGAGGGAATGGAGACGGATTTCCGGCTGGTCCCTTCTCCGAGAGGAAATGTATCCGTGGATATGGACGATGAGGAGCGAACGGGAGGATGGAGGTGGCGGGCATGCAAGATGATGAGCAGGCGGAGAGAAGGTCGTTGGTCATGTAACGGGGCAGTGCAGAGTTCGAAAATAGAAGAAATGAGATAGGCGTTCGCTTTGCTATCTATTTAAACGAATGAGTGACAGATAGAAAAAGGGAGAGCAAAAAGAGACTCCACCGGTTCGGTTCAGGTAAATTCGACCCGGGTTTTTTTTGCTCAATAATCCCATCCGAGTTCGCCATCACTTAGGAGTGCACTAATAATTTATTTTTGAATTCAATTACTACGCTTAGAACCCGATTGTTAATATATAATTAGTAGTGTCGGAGTTCGCCATCACTAGGTAGATATAAGTTTAGGGGTTAGAATTAATACTGAACGTGATATAAATTATGTAAATATTATAATTTTTAAATAATTTTAATATAAAAATTATCCTTAAATTAAATATTAATAACAAATTGATATATAATAAAATAATCAATAAATTACTACTAAAGAGACTAATCACTATTAATACAAAAAGTAAACTATTTTAAATTTGTAGCCATTAGTTACACTTTTTTTCTAATCCTATGAGTTGTGATATCTACATTTTTAAATTTTTTTATTAATTTTTTGTTTATAAAATATTAATAATTTATTCCAGTAAAACATTACTTTTATACCACTCAAATTATTGAAACTTCTCACTTTTTGGTATATAAATATATTTTCTCTCTAGTTATCGATAATAGTTAGACATAAATTAATATTTTTAGCTTCCCCTACACAAAATTATCAAAATTAACTTAAAATATATACTTTTTATAAATATTATAAATTATGCTAGGGGACGAAATAAAAATGGTTGAATTTATTATATTGTCTCTCTCTATTTCTGTAGCACTTTTACCGACCACCATAGTAGAAGGTGACACCTTATATCACGAATTTTAATAAGTTTTACCAACCATCTCTAATATCTCAATATACTCTGTGTCCGTTCTAGTGGAGATACCTCTCCCATTACTTTCTCGGTCTCAATACGCACTCACTGTACAACAAACCAATCTCTAATATCTCAATATACTCTATGTCCGTTCTAGTGTAGATACCTCTCCCATTGCTTTCTCGGTCTCAATACGCACTCACTGTACGATAAACTTCCCTTATAGTTAATACTTTTATCTTTGGTGCTACCGGCCCCCGTGAGCTTGTTGACTCAGCTTTGACTCGATAATTACCATTCTAACGAGTTCGACAACCCAATTCGGCTCGGTAACCACTAACCTAACGAGTTTTGCAACCCTAACCTTGAGTAACTATCACACAGAAGTTATCATTTATATGAGTTTTCATAGGCTCATTACTTGTCTATTTGTCTATGGGCCTAAGCTCGTACCTATTGGATTTGGGCCCACTAGAGCATCTCTAGCTATTCTCTGAAATAACTCTCAAAAGGTTTAAGCATTTTCACGCATGGGAGACTATTTATGTAAAAATGGTTTTTAAATTGAAAATGTGTTCATCACCCCAACTCGATGTAATGTCGAAAATTTTCACTCACATGTATTCTAAGACGTGATCGTCATTGGGAATTCCAAGCGTATGTGTGTTTGCTCCACGTGAACTTGTAGGTGATCCATTCCTAGAGAGAAGGGTAATTAAGTCCCAAACCATAAGGTATTTACACTTATAACCCATAATTTTTCATAATTATATTTTAGTCACTAAGTGTACCTTATTTTCAATTAGGTCCCTAATATTACCAAATCTCTCATTTGGGCCCGTAATTTCTTCAAATTTCCACACGGGTCATCAAAATTTATTTAATTATAGATAATCCCAAATTTTTCGAACTTTTCATTTTGGCCCTACACTTTCCAAAATTTACATTTTGGTCCTTAAACGTGAACTTCATCAATTCAACATGAATTCCTCCCAATTGAGTCCTAACATGATCCTAATCATCTTCCCCACGTCCCCTAGTTTATTTCAAGCTTTAAAACGCCTATTTTGGCTTAGAAATGAGCTCGAACGAAACTTAGTCGGAAAATGGTTCTAGAGAGAGAAAGCTTCAATTACTCACCGATGAATAGTTGGCGAACAAAGCTTTCATTTCAATTGGATTCCTCTCTTCCTAGGGATTCGTCCTAGGTCAAACTTTGACTCAAGGAGACTATCTTATTGGTCAATTGTTGATGATGTGGGTTTGACTGAGGACATGTGTTACGCCACCGCTGATCGAGCGGCTGATAGGGCTTGCTTCACCACGCATCGCTCGTTGATTGGTCGCGCTTGCTGATTGGGCAATGACCTGGTAGACAGTCCGTTGATCGGCTGGACCATTGACCAGTTCAGTCGAACTGGGTTCGGTGACCCGAAATCAAAAATCGGACAGTTCAAGCCTAGTTCGACCAGTTTTCTAAAATCTAAAAATTTCTAAATTAAATTTATACATATTGGTGACTTCAATTTCCCAATTTGATATTTTAAAGTCGCCTAGAAAAATTAATTTTTGAACTAGTTCTTCATTGTTCAATTCGGTTTAGGTCTGTTTCACCCTGAACTAGTCCAGTTTTCACACTCAATTCCCCTCACGGTTCTTTCCCCTAAAGTTTGGATCTTTGTTGGCCACTTGAGGCTTCCTGATTTCCCGTTTTGACTTTTATTCATTTATTATGTACCACTCCGATCCTCTATTTTCTTTTGAAATTTTTCGATTTCATGTTCCGGTTTTCTTATTATAAAGAAACGGGGTTTACTAGGTACAAGTTGGATCACATCTATAAAACAATCGCGACTTGACGTAGATATCGAAGCTTGTATACAAAGGTTTTAATTACTGATTATTAATTGTTATATTCTCGGGTTTCTTGGGTAAACTATTTTGGGCACGCCATTTAATTAAGAAAATTTCAAAATTTTGCTAAAAAACCGATGTAGCATTTTTATTCTAAGCCTTAGTCCCTCCGGTTTTATTTTGGTGAAGGTACCCATCATTGGGCATTGGTGAGTTGCACGAGACCGTCGGCCAGGAAGCAGGCTAGGGCATGACATGTAGTGAGAATACATATGGGAACATGATAAGACAAGCCCTCCGTAGATGTCGAAGAATGCCTCGAGTATCGACCTAACTAGTGACATGACTAGGCAATCCCTATGTGTAATGAATGGTGCCAACAATAGGGCATAACCAAATACATGAGGTCAAAGCAAATCATGATATGTTTGTGAGTAAATCAACAAAACTCTTGTCAATATTTTGGATTGATCACGAGAAAATGAAACTATTGGACTTACTACGTAGGTAAGGTCCACTAAATATTAGTGTAATTTATTTGGATAACATACTACACAAGAGGATGGATGTAGTAAATTATTCGGAGTGAGGAAGGTGAGGCTTTTTAGGATTTTTTAGGGGTTCAACTTACCCTAAAAGGAAGGAAGATTCCTATGTGTATAATAATGTGTATAAAAATGTACAAAAAATGTTGAAAGGCCTATAACCGTAAAAATGAAATTTGTCACCAATCGAGTTGAAACCTTACTAAGGTAAACAAAAGGTCTGAAACCCAATGTAATAGTAATGAAGAATGGATGATACTAACAGATAAAAGCAAGACCTATGGAAAGAAAGACCAAGAGTCCTAATGAAAGTGTAACAATTTGAGCAAATTGATAAGGTTATTATAAAAGACAACAAGTGACATTGTGGAATAATTTTAAAGTTTGATTGGTGTACCAAAAAATCGTAAAGACATAGTAATAAATGTCTTTAAGCTAAATTATAGTGAACAATTTTCCAAAAGGCAGATTGACAATAATGGATCAACTACTAAAGATTGTTTGATATGGATGAAGTAAGAAATATTAAATATGAACACCACATTATTACGATCACATGATATAGACACCGCTCATGAAATTTAATTGTCATGATGTGAGGATAATTCCTGTAAATCCCAAGAGAGATGTGGATGGATGACATTCTAGGGAGAACGAGATAATGAACAAGATAATACAATTTTTCAAAAGGCTCAAAAAAGTAATAAGTAATGAATGATGAACATCTCTAGTCATAAGATATGTGTAACTATATAAATGAGTATTACTAAATCAAGTGTATGTATTGGGCGAAGACTCAAAGGTCATTACGAAACCTTACTATGGATTAGACCTCGAACAATGTATGGATATAATAGACCATGACAAAAGGTACAATTAATTAGGTACAAAAGTAAGATATTAAGGATAACATGTTATGATGGCTACAAAGTTCGTCTCTTAGGCAAAACAACGAAGAATTATTGAAGTATTTCATGCCAATGAGGAATAAAATGTTGAATGGGGACCTATAATCTCAAGGGTCCAAAAATAGCTCCAAGTAATCATTAGAAAAAAAATACTCATTTACCATAAACCACCAAGTAATGGTAATAAGGTATAAACGAACGGGCATACGAGTAAAAAGTGTAAAGTGTCCCATAAATCTAAATAAATAATTTTGGTCTATTGTAATCATGATGTATTGTAATCCAGATTTTAAAAAACATGTATAAAGTATAAGCCTAGAAATCGATTTACTACTAAGGAAATAACAGTTTTGTAAACAAGTAATGATAATGATTTCTTAATCATCGAAAAGGGTAAGCTCAAAATATGAGCTCTATTATTTATTTATTTATTTATTTTTCTTTAAAAGTAAATTAAGTTTAAGTTAAAGTTAGTGTAAATAGGTTAGTTGGTTTATGAATTAATGGTAGCAATTTTTTCCTTACTTGTATATTTTGGTGTAAGCTTTCATTTTGTAAATAAATGTTGTAATTCTTTGTTTATTAATACATAAAATAAATTATGTAGCAGATGAGACTCTTTTTACTTTTATTGCTAGCTTGTTTCATTCCTATTAATTCCAACAATAAGAAATGATCACTTTGAAGAGTTTACATGAGGCTGAAAACGAGCCAGGGAAAGCTACATTTTTTGTCTTCACAAGGGTCACATTCTTTAGGATTAATCTAGTTGTTTGTTAGCTGGGTTATATAGTTAATCAATGGTTACATTTTATGAGCTCGTTATATAATTAGTAACATTGTCTTTCCCATTTTGCATTGGATGTATGGCATATACAACTCTCCAGATCTTCTTCATGTCTTACTTTCTTCTCTCTTTCCTAAAATGTGTTAGGGGAGTGAGTGAGCTACAAAGTATTACTAGGCTACAATGTCACCACCGCTCATCGGTTGGTTTATAGCTATAAAGTTGTCACCACTCAAAATGGGCAAATATGAAGTTTATAGATGTTTCCTTCCAATTATTTTCAAGAATAATTTAAAAAACTAATAAACACTATTTACGAGATATTTTCAAAAATCATTTCTCAAAATAACAATCATTATTAAATGATTTAGCATAGGTAGTTTTCATATGAAACCCTGATCAAATCACACATACATGCCAATTCATCATAGCTCAAACATATTATAATATCATAATTTTTAAAACTGAAATTTAAGCTCAATTTAATCGGAAATCAATGTTAAACTAGGAATAAAAATCTGAGAACTGAGATCTGGAATGTCACATTTGACCCGAATTTTTTGGTCGGGGTGCCCACGACAATCGCCACACCCACTCAACACTAAAATGGTGGGTACCTTCAACAAAGTAGAGCCAACATGATATAAGGCTCCGAACAAAAATATTCAAGTTTTTTAGTGGAAATTTAAAATTTTTATAAATCATACAGTGAGCTCCCAAAGTTAATTACAAATTACCCTATAAAATAATACAACTAATAAGCACATATTAATCTATGTGCATGTCATTCAAATCCCATGTCTCATTAGCATGTTTTGGAAAATGAGATTGGCGTAAACTTTTTGGTGCACCTTTACATTTACCTGAAATGCTTTAGGAGGGGGTGAGCTCATAGCCTATTGAGTACGTTTATCGATGCTGAGTCATTACACAACTTACTACCTGATCTTTACTCATTTTCCTTTTAAGGTTTATCTCAAGTATATAGATTTTTTCACATTTTACTTATCCCAAATATAAGGTATTTTATTATCTCAAGTTTGTTTATCCTTTATTCTACTTTCAATTCATCACATCAATAAAAATAACATCCATGGAGGTCAGTCGTGTGCGACCCTGGGTTGGAGAGGTAATTGTGTGTATGTATTTCGCACTTGTTGTAAATCATATTTTTCCTAACTAAGAAAGTTAGAATGGAGAACCGAAATTTTTTTTTTAAAAATTGTTATTCAAAGTGAATCGAAATTTTGAAAAGAAATCAAAATGAGATTTGAAAAGATATAAGTGATAATTAAAGTTCCAAAATTTAAGGAAAATAGTCCAAATGTAAATTGAAAGTGAGAATCAGACTGGTTCAGTGTGAACTGACACTAAACCGGATCAAATCGAATCGAATCGAGAAGAATTGGTTCAAAAATTTATTTTTTTGGTTAACTCAATAATGTCAAATTAGAAAACTAAGTTCACTATCATATAGAAAATGAATTTAGAAATTTTTAATTTTTAGAAAATTGATCGAATCGGTCTTGAACTGTTTGATTTTCGATTTCAGGTCGTTGAACGCGGTTCAATTGAACCGGTCAACGAACCACTTACTAGGTCAGCGTATAGTCAGTGTACGCGATCAATCAGCTAGCGACATGTGGTGAGCACGCCTCGTCAGTCGCTAGGTCAACATCTATAAATGTAAACTAATTAAAGTAGGACATGTGCCCCTCGTCAATAGTCAACTAAAGAAAATCCACATCATCAAGAATTGACTAATGGGAGCATGGCATGTGTCCATAGTCAATGGTCAACTGAAGGAAATGCTCGTCAACTAGACTCGTCAATGAGAGGGTGGCATGTAGAAAGTGTGCCATGTCAGCACCTAGCTAGGATGGTTAGGAAGGACCAACCAATCAGTGATCGATACATGGCAAGGCCACGTCCGATAACCACAACCAATCATGAGAGGACACGTGGCAATGGAATAGTGTGTTAGGTGGGAAATTTGACTTATTTAAATCAACTAATTAGAGGATGCATATGATAGAGTCAACAAAGGTCGTCTGATGACTAGATTCGATCAGTCGCCATGTGGATTAAACGACCAATGAGATGTTGCCACATATTGAGTCAACGAGTGACCTGGATGCTAGGTGGGATATTGTATCAGCAACTCCAACCAATCACTATATACCACATGGCAGCTCGCACATACGCGTAGAGTGTCATCTTCAACTTTTGAACAGACGAATAAAAGAAAGATCAAAAGGTTGCATTATCTCCAACAAGCAGTAAATTGCTCTGACAAGACCTTAAATTGTGGAGTTAATAGTCGATCGATGGTGGAACGGATAGAACCATCAATTCCCGAGCTCCCTATATAAAGAGATCCTCTTCATTTATACTCTCCACACCTCAAAAGCTCATAGAAGCCGAATAACTTCAAATTTCGATCACCTGCAAACCAAAACTTTAACTTGGACAGTTTTCTTCACCTTCGAACATGAACTCGGGTTCCTTGGATTCCTAAAAAACTCATCTACTCAACTACATACATCATTCAGCTCGAGGATCACCAGAGAAGCGCCTACAAGCTCACAAAATACTACGACTCCACTAGTTGACTACACCCAGAATATTTCAATCTCAATTCGAGCTACATTCGAGCCATTCATGACCGAACCAAGCCTCCCAAACATTTCTCAATAGAGCACAAGTCTTCCCTGCACTGCTGTAGTAAGTCCCCACCACCATTGCTCGCTAGAATTTGTTATTTATAGTGTGTTTTTACTAAAAACTTACCCAATGAAATTCACACAGCCTAGGCCACCAATTGAGTTGTCCTTTGATCCGGGGAGGATACTTGAGAGGAGAGCTAGCCTCCTGTATCAAAAGCTCCGACCACCAAACCCTCGTCGGTAATTAATCGAAACTTTCTCTCTGTAAAAATATTTTATGGCGAAGCTCAATTTAGGGTCATTTCTAAACAAAATTGGATGAATAAAAGCTTATGATGATAGTGGGGACATATGAAAAATGATTAGAATCATGTTAGTGCTAAATTAGAAAGGTTTAAACTTAATTTCATGAAAATTAAAGTTGGAGGATTAAATTACAATTTTTAGAAGTTTGGAGACTAAATTGAAATTTTTTAAAAGTTGGGATTGAACTACAAATAGTGATAAATTGAGTGCCCAATTAGAAATAAAGAGAAATTAGGGACCTAAAGGAAAGATTTAAGAATCTTAGAGACATAATTAAAAATAAAGTATAACTTAAGGACACATTTGTAAATAATAAAATATTAAAGGTTTTAAGTGTAATTACCTTATGTCTTGGGACTTAATTGCCCAATTTATTGTAATGATTGAACACCTACTCATTTGTGCAAAGGAAACACACACAAGACTCAGAAATTCTTGAAATGAACAAGTCTCGGATTATAGTAAGTGGGATTTCCAATATCAAGTACAATTGGACTCATGAATGCAAAGTATTTATTCAATGGTAGTGCAAAGATGATGATCGTAAGATAAAATATTTGTTTGTGTTTGTTTATCTATATAGGACTGTAAGATTTCAGGTATAGGATAGTGATGGTACTAAGGATTGTTGGATAGCAACATTGGTACAAAGGAAGCTATCGCTAGTCCAGTACGTCAAGGGGCTCTCGGAGTCCTATGTGCATTTAGACCTAGTGAAGGTATCTATAGGGGACAGTTAAATTGATATGTTTGGGGGTTAGGCAATAATGCTTACACAGACAAATGTTCGGGTCATAGCCTCACACCAGTGTGGTAGAAGTTGTAGTCTTGTACCAAGGTGGTCGGTAAAGGCGCTCTCGACCACAAATAGGACAGATAAATTTATGTTCTACGATTGAATGATCAATTCCATAAAGGAATAAGTGTTTAACTTACACGTTATGTTTTCGTTAATATTTACAAATATTATAGAGTGAAATATTTTTTAAATCCTTAAGAAAATATATGAAAATAAACTAATAATATCTATTTTTAGAAAATTTTCACTGAGTTGTTAAATTCTTTCACTCCCTTAAAACCTTTCCAGAATCATGAATAGATGTCTAACTAATGATATAATTACTTGGTTTTATATACAACATATTATTCTAGTATGTTATCAAATTTAATCTTTTAAAAAAATATTAAAATTTTATTATTTTTGCTCTGCTGACACTATAATCCTAGGAAAGGCATTCCATATGAACGTGATATGCGTACAAATCAAATATGAAAATTTAAGAAGAAAGGTAAGAAGAACATTAACTATCAACTGAAGTGTTGAGAATATTTAAAAATATATATATAATTAAGAAAAAATGACTATAAGTGAAAGTGAGATAATTATATGTGCTAAATTTTGGATAATCATCGAAAAAAATCTTAAAACTACACATAAACCTTAAATTTAAAGTTGGTTTGTGGATACTCAACCCATGTCGAGAAAGTAGAGATAAGACTCCAATAAGTTAAAATTATAATATCTATTAAAATAAAAAGATTGGTTCATGAAGGTAAGTAGTAAATACAACTACACTAATTGTATATAAATAATATGAGAGTCATATTCGACATAATGGGAAACTCAAAACGCTAACCACCAAAGGATTAGTTAAGCGTTATAAGGGATGGTAAGCTTGTGATTGAAATTGATCATAAAAATGAAATCCCAACAAAAAAAAAGAGGTATAATCATATGAGGATATATGGTTGGAATAATTAAAATTTATTAAGTGAATAGGTAAAATAGACTTCTCGAGACAAGTTCAATTAAGGGAATATATATTATGAATAGAAGATGGACCTCTACTGAATAAATAACTATGGGGTAAAGAAATGAGTAACTCAGTAGTAAAATAACGATGAAGGCGACAAGATGAGTGAAGAAACACTCAAATGAAATGGGAAACCAAATCATTAGACAACTTGGATGCCGACCACGACATTAAAGAATTGAATTTATTTACTCTTTTGAGAAGGTAGCCCAATGGGAGAACAAGGGATTGTGAAACCAAAAAATGAGGTGACCTAAGATTATAGTACTAAGAGATGTCTAATGTAAGAAGTACTATAGCAAGGTGCTAATCAAAACTTATGAGAGATAATTACCTCACAAACCAAAATGCTATAATTAAAACCTCTAATAACCACGTCAGATACATAGTTATGTCATAAAAATAAGGAAGTAACAGGAAAAAATCATGAAAGAACTTTTTCGAACAATATAAATGGTTATCTTGGGGATGGTGGATCCTAGTAAAAGAATTACAAGGAAAATCAATACCTCTATAAATAATGTATTGAAGAAAAAAGGAAATGAGAGCGAGCACAACCAAACGGGATATAAAAGAATTGAAAAGATATGTACGAAGAATCAAACAAAATGCATGAGAACGTTATTTGATAGATAAAATGGTGAGAAGTCGATATTAAAGAATACCGAAGGGTAATAAGAAAAATTAAATTTTATGTGAGAAGTTAACAGTACATGTAAGAAGTACTCATCAAATATAATAGGAAGTTAATAGGAACTAAAGAATTTTGACTTACAATAAATATAAATGTAATTCTTGAATTCTTATTAGGAAACAAATACTTCCCGAAGAATATCATGCAAAAAAAAGTTCTCCACACATACTAAGTACACCCAAATTCAAAGAATAACCATAACCGATAACAAATACTCGGGGAAGAGGACACTAACACACAAGGGACTACGAATATGAAAGAAAGAAATAAACATTGGCATTGAGCTATTATTCCACTTGGTAAGTAGGTGCCACTATTGAATCAACAAATCAGTTATACTATGCCATATTGAGCAATGAACTCAAAGACTTGGGATACCTATGATCAATTATTAAGTGTTCACTAGAAGAAAATTTTAGTGGTCTTAAGACATTTTTGGTAAAGGCCCCACTTTTCCCCATTTTGCAGGAGATGGACAACCGTCTTCTAGTTTTAACCAAGTCAATGGAACCACAGGTTGGGAGTTGGCTCTTGTCACTGCTCCAAGCTCAAATGAGAGTGCTGCAGCTACTAGCAAATTGGTGATATCATATCAACACATTGATATGATATTCGCTGTGCTTGTGCTTTGTGTTCTTGTTCATCTGAGATTCCCTCTGTTGCTGTTATTTCTAAGTTTTTGCTCATCTCGAAGGCATGGTTTCATGTTGCATCTGCGCCTCTATCTGCATTATGATTGTACTGATTCTCTTGATGCTGCATGAAATTTGATCACTAAAGGCCGATGATGCCATCAGAAGAAACAGTCAAAGTCAGACCAGCTACAACCCTTGGGAGGCATCATCAGCCGCACCAATGGGTGGAGGGATGATGCAGCAGCGTGGCCATGATCCTTTCTTCGCATCAGGTTGGGTTGCTGCTCCTCTTCAGGTACAGATGGTAGCAATGGCCAATCAGCAGCAGGCATTCATGATGCAGCAGCAGCAGATGATGATGATGATGGGCTCACAACTCCAGCAACCTGTAAATCTTTTTGGAAATCCCTACGGAGGGTCAGAAAATGTCCACCCCCTATGTCACTGGAATGCCAGTTCAGGCTTACAATCCTTACACCGGTCTTATCTGAAGGATCTCTGCAATCTCGAACCAATTCTTTTTGGCTGTCCCCTGGTGGGTAGGTGCAAACAAAATACAAGAAGTGGCTTTGCACTATATATGTTATGATATGTTTGTGCATGTGTAGCAATTAGCCTGGTCAAATGACATTTTTTCCTCTGCCATTGATGAAGAGCTTTGTTCATAGCTGGTGTCTTTTCCTTTTCATACACAATGGATAGACAATAAATGTCTCTTGACATGCTATCACCCCCCAGTCCTCACCACATGTTGGATGTTTGACGGTGAAATCCCCAGTATAATCTTTTTGCCGATTCAGTATTTTCTGGCATCGTATAGGAGGAGGAATATACCTAGCACTTGAGGTCAAAGAAGAGCTGTCCCTTTTGATCAGTTAAATGAAGTATCTATTTCTTTGTGCAAAAAAAAAAATTTGAGGCCAAGCTAAAAGATTTTTAGGTCCTTCCAGCACACTCCCAAACATTTTTCGTGCAATGTGATTTCAAGCTGTGATGTAAATTGATGAATCTGGATTATCGTGCTTTCAGAGATCACAAGAGGAATAATGCAACTGTCCCGAGCACAAATCTTCCGTAATGTGCCGCAGAAGACAACCTAATGAGCGTCACCTTACAACACTGAAAGGTGTTGTAAAGGATGAATAACTGAATTTTGACCTAGAGACTACTCATTCATGCAAAAGCCTAAAATTATGTCCCTACAGAATGTGCCTAAGATACGGGTCGTTTTGGACCCGAGGTTTCGAGTTCGGATCCCTGTTCTAGACCCAAGCTTGATCTATCCATAGAAGTTTAGATCCGTTCGAGTACTGTTCGAATCGAGTACGGATCCGCTAAAACCTCTTCAACCCGAGCTTTTCACAAAATAGTGTTTTAAACAGACAACTCTGATTATTATTTTAGTTTTATAGCATCAAGAATATAATTTTATATTAAATAAAATAATTTTTTTATAATTTTATAAAATTAAAAAAAATTATACTAATTATAAATTATAACTTTTAATTATATATAAATTTAACCAAAATTTTTTTACATATTATTAAATAAATTATACTACCATCCGTACATTAACCGATTCCGAAAATTAGAGTTTTATTCTATCTTAAGAAAAAAATATTCAATTAAAATCAATTATTTTTTCTCTATAAAATCTTAAAAATAATACTTATCTTCGAATTTAAAAATTGTAGATAGCAATTATATACGTGTGATGAATAAGTAATAGTTAAATATATTATATTAAATTAGATAAAATAGAAAAATATTATTTATTTATAAATTTAAAAATTTTAAATTAATTATAAATTATAATTTTTAAGTATATATTAGATTAAAAACGGATTTATTAACAATATTTTTCTATGAAAAACTAATTCACTTCCCCCAAAATCTAGTAATTTATATGGCATTATTATATTTTTTTAAAAGTTGTATATTATAATATTATATTTTAATAGATAATAAGTCATAATTTAGTAATAATATTCATATATTCACAAGTTATAAAATATAAGTTCCGATGAGTTTTATTAAAATACATAAAATCAGATATTACTAAATTCCCTTAATATCCTCCTGAATTTTTTTTATAATATTTTACCTATTATGTATATTTATATAAATATTTCATTAAAATTATATAAATCTTTTATTCTGAAATACGGGTGCTTTTATTATTTCATTATTATTTACACGGTACGAGAGTTTTATTCTGAAATACGGGTGCTGCGAACGGCCCCAAATTAGTTTGTCTTTATTACTATCATATTATTTATCAATTCTGTTTTTGTTGATTTAGTTGCAATTTCAAAAAAGCTATTACAATAAACTTATTTAAATAATAATAATTCACAGCGTCCACAAGAAAATTGATGGCCTTTGTTCAGCTTTCTATATATAAAGTAGGAAGGGAGAATGTTCAATAGATGAGCTAACTCCACGTGGAGCCATTCCTCGTAATTAAGTTCTTACTTCCCCGTGAAATTCGATTCTCGTGCATGATTGTTAGAGATGATCGTACGGCGGTCCTCATAGAGGAGGAGAAAGAAGAATGAGCCATCAATACGTTGATCTTATTCTTTGGTTTAGGCAATTTGGGGATCTCCTGCATAGCCTGAGATTTTCCAAGGCATTTGTTTCTCTTTTAGAGGGTCATTCAGAGTTTTTTGCTTGTTAGCAAAAAAAAAAAAAGAAAGCATCAGTGACGATGGGGTTGGATTATTACGAAATACTGAAGGTGAACAGGAACGCCACGGACGATGATCTTAAGAAGGCCTACCGGAAGCTGGCCATGAAATGGCACCCCGACAAGAACCCCAACAACAAGAAGGAAGCCGAGGCTCAGTTCAAGCAGATCTCAGAGGCATACGAGGCAAAAACAAACAAAACTCTATCTCATCTCTTCTGTCCGTCTCTCTTTTTCTCTCTTGGCACTTTGCGTATATTGCAGAGTTTCGAAGAAGAAGAAGAAGAAGAGATCTCTCAGTTTTAGGTTATCCTGGGGATGACAATATTGGGGTTTTTAAAACAAAAATATAATGCATATTACTTTCTGCAGTTGCTATAGGCAATTACACGTTCATCAAGAACTGCATTTTCTGATATTCTGCTTGTTTATTGGACTTGTTGTTCAAGAGATTTTCATTAGGTTTATCCGTTTCATCTTCTTTTTTAACTAAATTACATTATTATCCTTTTGAATTAAATGATGCTTTTGTTTAAATGTTTAAAATTTTATACTTTAGTGCCCACATTTAATAAAAATATATTTTTTTATTTTAATTTTAAATTGCACATGAATTTAATCATTTGTCATAAATTTACTCAATTATCATTTTTCCTAGTTTATAGAATTCAACCTAAATCTTTTAAATAATTTTTTTATCTTAACTATTGCATTTAATTGAGAAATATGATTTAATCTACGTCATAATTTAATATATTTATTATCAACGTATATTTTAGTTTATATATAAATATTTTATTTAATTTAAATTACATATATCTTTTTTTTGTTAAAAATACATGTTATATATAAGTTTTCCTAAATAAAATTATAAATAAAAATGGCACATAACTAAAATTTTAATTTAATTCATTTTAAATAATAAATTAAATATTTTATACATATATAATATAAAAGTATATATATTAAATTATTAACAAAATATATAATTTAAAGTAAATAAAATAATTATATATAAATTATAATATTGTAAAAATTATATATATAATATGTATTTTAAAAATATATATTAATTTAATTTAAATAAAATATTTATATATAAATTAATCGTGACTATATTAAATTATCACTTACATTTTTTAACTAAATTTATTATTGTAAAGTGTATTTTAGACTATTTTTAAAAAATCGGTTAAATACAAAGTTAAAATTAATAAAAATATATTATTTTTATTAATTTTAGCAAAGATTTAATACTAAAAAACGTTTTAAAATTTTGGTAGAAAAAATGCTATTTATCTCAAAAGTTTTACTATTATAATAAATTTTAAGAACAATTATTAGTGTATGCATGTCATATTAAATGATTAATATTTCCACGTGAATCCAGGTTTTAAACGACCCCCAGAAGAGATCGGTTTATGACCAGTGCGGCGAGGAAGGGCTCAAGGACATGCGGCCTCCAGGTAGCGGTGGAGGCGGTGGCGGGGGCGGGGGAGGGGCAGGAGCAGGGGCAGGGTCGAAAGGTTTCAATCCTCGGAATGCGGAGGACATCTTCGCGGAATTCTTCGGGAGCAGCCCCTTCGGGTTCGGGTCGTCGGGACCCGGCCGGTCGATGAGGTTTCAATCTGAGGGTGGGATGTTCGGAGGGGGATTCAGCGGGGCTGCCGGCACAGAGAACATATTCAAGACATACAGCGAGGGGACCAGCACCATGCCAAGAAAGCCGCCACCGATCGAGAGCAATCTGCCCTGCAGCCTCGAGGAGCTGTACGCTGGATCAACCAGGAAGATGAAGATTTCCCGAACCGTCATGGATGGTAACGGGTCAGTGAGTTAACTTAATTCCTTTCTCTAAGCCTCAAATGTCCCATTCTATTAGTTTATTGGTGGTGGTTACCACGACTTCTTTTTTTTTTTAACACAGGAGGGCAATTCACGAGACAGAGATACTAAGCATAGACGTGAAGCCCGGTTGGAAGAAAGGGACCAAGATCACCTTCCCCGACAAAGGCAACGAGCGGCCCAACCAGCTCCCTGCAGACCTCGTCTTCGTGATCGACGAAAAGCCCCACAACCTGTACAAGCGAGACGGTAATGACCTCCTCTTGGGACAAAGGGTCTCTCTGGCCGAAGCGCTTGGTGGCACGACCGTGAACCTGACCACCTTGGACGGCAGGAGCCTATCGATCCCAGTGACCGATATCGTGAGCCCCGGCTATGAACTCGTGGTTGCAAAGGAAGGGATGCCCATCGTGAAGGAGCCGGGTAATAGGGGCGACTTGAAGATCAAGTTTGAGGTTAAGTTCCCGACCAAGTTGAGCCCCGAGCAGCGTACTAGGCTCCGGCTGGCCCTCTGTGGTTAAGTAATTCCAAAGTACATATCTATGGTTGCTGCTATTACATTTTTTTCTTTTCAAGGTGAGCAATATCTGAATATCGTAATAACATGCTCCATATCTTAGATTTCACATTTTATACTGAGACCCGACACACATAGTAAGTTGTTTGCACATTTTCCAGCTGGGTTGTCCCTTGAGATGTCCATGTTGTATATGTAAAGTGACTGGGCATCTAGTTAGTAGGACGGTAGCTAGCAGACTTTCTTCTCCTTTGTTGGAAAACTTATTCATGGTTTTCCAAGTTTTCTAGAGTTTGCTCAAGGGGAAGAACTTCATATACCAATTCATCCAATGTATGTTGACTAATCTGACGGTGGTGTAATCTTACTCTCTGAAAAAAAAAAGCAGCAATTATGCTGGGGTTGGCTTTCCCCCTCAGTTTCACTCAACTTGATGGGTTATGTGATCGTGTATTTCATTTGTTCATTCCTATCTACTTTTATATAATCAACTGAAGGATCGGTACTCAAAGGTCAAGATTCCATAAAGAAACGTGTGTAGACAGAATTCTCTCAAGGGCATGCATCTCAACCTGCACATCAAGAGAATGATAAATATATCCAGCACATGTGAGCAGCATATTCATTTCACTAAACCGAGTAAAAAGAGTCATGGAATAGATTCCCGTCAAGTTGTTTTCTGCTTTTAATCAATACCGAAGTTCTAGCAACTTTGAATTGTTGGTACCAAAGGTTTCTAGGCAATGGCACTGAAGAAGATCAGACCATGGACTAGAAAAATGGAATAGCATCTAAGAACCATCGTGATCACAAGCAGCTAAGAGACTTTATTACACAGCCCAAAATTAGCCACTCAAAATTTACATGATTCAATAGCCACTACCTCTATGCCCATCTTGCCGCCATGCTCTTGCTCTCCCTTGTGGTGAACCATAAAACTGACCACCCCCATCACTGGGAGAAGATGACCAAGAACCATGCTGTTGCTGCTGATGCTGAACCGCCATCGTCCTCCCTACCTGTCCAGTTGATGATGGGTACTCGAAGTCGAGCCCCAGATTATGTGGAAACCGGTGCCCAGCAAGATTACGATGCCAAGAAGATGTTTTGAACCTCTGCCCCCCAAGGCCATCAGGCTGCCACTCTGGGATATCATCATCGTCATCATCGTCATCATTCCATGGCTGGAATTTAGGCCCTGCATTGACAGAGCTGGGTTCGAAGCCTGGTTGGCCATACTTGTGTATAAGCTCTCTGATCTGATCAACAGGATGTGAGACATGAGATGGACGAGACACAACCCGTTGGTGACCCTGTGCTGCCCTAGAGTTCAACCCCGTGCTGGAGAAGGTAAACTCTGGCAGGTCATCCATGTCCTGGCTGACTCCAGGGGCTGGGCCAAAACCAGGAGGGATATCATCATCATAATCATTGTCATTAACAACACCAGTGCTGTTCGCATTATAAGATGAGGGCAAGCGTGTGCTGGATGAAAAAGACGAAGACTGATAGGGAATTGTCACACTAGAGTCAAGCCTACTGTCCTGTTTGTGCCTACTTTTAGATGTGGAAGTGGCCAGAAGCTGTTTTTTGGAGGCCGATTGTTCAGTTGCAGTGGTAGTAGTAAATTGAGGTCTTCTCCAAATAACAACACCAATCAGGCCACTATCTACAGAATCGAGCACTTGAATTTGTTCCTTGGGGAGGATCTTGCTAAGCATCTCTCGAGTCCTTGGGTGAGGCGGGCAGAAGTACAATTCGATCCCATCATACGGATAAGCAACTCCCACTCTTTCATCTAGAATGTACGAGTCCACTAACTGCAAGCCCAGGCATGAAACAAAATTAGCCAACCTAAGAAACAGGAGGAAAAAGGGTAAAACTTATTTGGGGAAAAACAAAAGGCAGAGAACAAAAAACACTCCCAAAAGGAATTGCTAATTAAGGTTTAATGTTCCTCCATGGAGTTAGCAATGACTCCATAAACATTCAAACCAATAGATACCTCACAAATGCTTGCACGCTCATTCTCAGAAGATCCCTCCTTGCAAAGGAAATGAACCACCTGCAAGAAGAAAAGTATTTAATACAAGGGTAGTTTTTTCATTGATAAATATCTAACAGAATCCCATGTTTTTTTCATTATGCGGTAATGATATGGCCATGTCTCTTCATTTGAAACCAAATTCTAGTACAGTCTAGCAATGGTTGGCATATCTTCTTCATGCAATCAGGAAAACTATCAAATTCCTATAACATGTTCCCCAAATACCCACTTTAGATCAATTTTATATTAAAAAATTTCCAAGTGGTTAAGATGAATGTCTCCACAAGCCATCCACCCGAGTTACTGAAAAGTAGATAGAAATTAGATGTAATAGCAGATTGTAAATCCTGAATGTCTTTTTCATTATTTCAGTGGTACAAATAACTCTTGAAGCATGCAGTTAAACTACAACACAGTATGAGGGCAGTAGTCAAGTAAGTTCAAGGCCCTCAAGAAGGAAGCCAACACAAATTCCACAAAAGGGTTCTCAGTAAACTGAAAGCACCGGACATATTTTGCATTGTAAAAAGGGAGGTCACTTAAATACCATGATTGCACGCTTCTTAGACATCCGAAGATCTTGAAGGAACCTCTCGAAAGCATCAAGCTTTACTCTTCCTTTAATTTCCATAACACTGTTCCACTGCTTTGCACTTGTTCTCTCACCACTGTCAAAAAAATGTGAAGAATTTATCAATAGTTTCAACATATATGATACAAACAGCTTCCCAAGGTTCCTGACCACCAGAAACAGTGAAAATTCAGTTCATCAAATGAAACAAATTTCAATATATCACAGCTTTAAAAGTCACAAAATCAGAATCCGTATAGACAAATAGAAATGTGCATAAATAACTTGGACAGGTAAGGTCATGAAACCACGCTGTTGCCCAACAGAAAACTCCTCAAAAAGATACTACTTAGCTTTCATACAAACATCTTTACAATATAAATATTCACTGGAAAATATATAGAATCTTAAACTCTATGTAGATAAAAATGTAACACAGACATGTCATCAAAACTACAAAGCAACATATACCTCTTAAAGCCACCAAGAACTGAAACTGTAGAGGATATATTGAGCTGCAGATATCCCTCCCAAACCTCTTCATCTTTGGATATGACTGGAGATGGCCTACTCTCGGATTTCCCCAGCCTTCCACTAGATCTCTCATCAACTCTGGTTGAGAGACTTTCATCAACTTTACTAGACTTGTCTGAGACATCACCATCTGCAACTTCCGGATTTCTTCCATTGGATTTTGAAGCTGTACCAACCTCCAAGTCCTTTTCAGGAGACTGTGACTTTATCTTCCCAGGATCAACTTGTAGATCCTGAAATGGTGGTTCTGAATCAAGAGACTCCATAAATTCATCTAAGGAGGCAATTGGAGGAAGATTACCAACAGTATCATCCACCACAATATCCATCCCTGACTCCTGATTATCAGATGGAATAGTGAGAGTATAATCAGTGCCTTTGTCAGTTATTTTGGCCCTTCTACCTTCAGCATCCCCTTTGATTTCATTTGGTTTACGCTGTGCTGACTCATCCTTACGTCCAGACTTACTCCGACTAATTGAACTACCACCAAGAGAAACTTCCACTGAGATGCTATCGTCCTGTTCTACTTCTACCTGGAACTCACCTTTATGTGTTTTCTTCACCAGCCGCCTCATATCAACCTCAGAATCAGGTAATACAACCATCTGTGCAAGCTCCTCAGCTTTTGCCATTCGCCATTCGGAGAGCTCTTTAGATGCAAGTTCTTCTGCAGTCATGGAACAGAGCCTTTCTGGTGAAATTTCTCCGGACACAACTCTTTCTCGGAGTTCTGGATTACTAGGATCCTTCAAATTAAATAAGAGTGACCTTCCCTTTTCCTTGTACTTCTTATTCACCCCTCCAAACAATTTATAGAGTTCACCCTCAATTTTAAAGGCCAATTCTTCTGGTGAGGGAACAGCTGTTTTTATCTCCTCAACTTTCTGATGCATACAGTCTTTCCCATCTACAGATTGAATAATATCAGTTTCCACAACACCTATGTTGGACTCCAGTACCCAAGAGAGTCCATTTCCCTGTAGAAGCTCATCTTTGACAAAGAAGAGCTCGCCAAAAGGAACATCATCTGTGGACAGAGTATTATCAGACTGAAACTCCTGAATATTAGATGCTAAGGCCACTGTAGGACCACCATCTTCATTGATACCAGGAGCTTCTTGAGAAATTAAATTATCCCCAATCAACTTTTGATCATTAGATTTTTCGCCACAGATCAATGCATTCTTTGATTCTTCAAATGGAAGCCCAACAGCATCACCAGGGACATTTGTTGAATCTTGAATAAATAAATCCTCAACCTGAGAGGTTTTTCCCGAGGTTGGGGGCTTGCCACCCTCATTAGAAACCAAAGCCAGTGCAGAAGCTAGTGAATCCCTCATCTTGGACCTAACTGAATCAAATGGCATGCCCTTGGATGAAGACTGCAGAGAGGTTTGACTCTTGTAGATTGGTGCATGCTGAAATGTAGGTTTCGGGGAAATGGAATCCATATGTGCAAGCTTCTTAGCTTGTCCAGGCAACTGCCTGAATCCTGGAACCTGCTGCATATACTGACTAGGCATGACACCTACACTTGATGCAGTTTGTTTCACAAGCCATGGTCTATGCTCCAGAAGTTGTGCTGATCGTTTGAAGGGGATTGATGAAGAACGGGGAGAAAAATTCTCAGTAAGTTCCATTGGAGCCTTTCTCTTACTTGTTTCTGATAAGTGTGATGACTGCTTACTATCCAACATGTTAATCACACCCAATGTTTCAGAAGAGATCATGAAATGTTGTGAACCCACAACTTTGTCTCTGTTCTGATACTGTCCGTCATAATTACCTAAACTTGACAACTTCTGCACTCCAAAACCTTTAGAAGCAGATCCAGAGAATCCTGTTTGCTGTTTGGGGACATGATGGTGCTCAGAGATGGGATTATCTGGAACATACCCCATCAGACCCACCTGCATCACCGATGTTGGAGGTTCCAACTTGTTTGGTAACTCTAACTGACCTTTTTGTGTACCTGATATTGACAAAGGCTGGGACACTAGATCATTGGACATCATTTGACTCCACCAGTATCATATGCAAAGGTCCAAACAATGTCCTACTTCTCCAATTACTTGTGGCAGCTTGGGTCAGATCAATGGAGCTTTATATCAGATGCCCCTCTGTGGACCCTGAGTTTTTATTTTAAAAAAGTTGGAGTTAATTAATTAAAAGAATTTTGAGCAAAAACAAATTCATTAAAAGAAGAAAAAATGCGCTTGTCTCTAAAAGAACTGGGGCTTTAACATGATAGAATGCACTACATACAATCTTTCAATACATTGCATGATCTGCAATACAATAAACAGCATGATGTACTAGTTTTCATATTCAGACAGGCATGAAAACTTCAGTTCGTTGCATGAACTAAATAACAATAAACAGGATAACGAGTCTTTCAATCCAGAACAGAATACCACCATTCACATATGGCCCTCAGTCAAAAAACGGAGAAAATGTCACAAGAAATTAACAAAAGCATCAAGAGACCAAGAGAAATGTTTTGTTAATTGAAGGTTAGCTCAAGGCTGTCAAAAGTGCTAAGCACACTCAAGACGCAAATAGTCATATGTGCCTGAGGAACAAGGCGTAAAAAAAGTGCACATCTCACAGAACTAAGGTGCACATTTATAAAAACAAATTTATTATATTATCAAGCCATAAATAATTTGATGTGTAGAATAGAAATAAAATGAAATCCTGTAAAGGCTATAGAGAGTGCTGAAGTTGGAGGCAGCAAGGTACTGATGTCTAACTATTATGTCTTTTGTATGTGTCAATCTACCCGAATTGTCACTTTTTATTTTCAAAGATCTAATCACACCATGATGTTAATTAAAATCCCGAAATATTAACTAAATCTTTGGTTTAATAAAAAAAATTTGATAAAGCATAAAAAACATGGGACTTGGACTTTAATAAAAACTGCAAAAGTGTCCAGATGTGCGCCTGGAGCTTTGGAAATGCTGGGTTAGTTGCTGCATTGGATATCAAAACATAACCAAATACAAAGAGGGAGTTAGATTAAAAGCAAAATTCGACCCAGACAACACCACAGAACGAACTTACACCATCTTTACTGTTCATACTGTATGAAATAACCTCATAGTATTAAATAACTAACAAAACAAAAAAGTCTCTAATCCAGCAGACATATGGGAGGACCCAGTGTCTATCTACTCTTTTTACCAGAAGCTATATAAATAAAAGATAAGAAGCCATAATCCATTATTTTATTTTCTAGACAATGAATATACTCTATATTATAGAATATGAACAGAGAAGAAAAGCAGCTATTGTAACGAGGAAAATTCATGAAGCCAATCACCATATAGGATAATTTAGTATGCTGTATTATCTATTTATTGAAGGGAAAACAAGAACCCGGCATTCTAAACGAAGTTCAACAAAGTCTGTAGAGAGCCTTGATTCACAATCGGGGCACTGTCAGCACATGAAAGGACACCCCGCAACAGAACTATCAGGCAATAATTAGAAAAAAAAATGAAGCAGATGAAGACAGGTTCTTCCGAAGATATCTGGATTTGCAAGCAAAGATTATTCCTTCATGACAAATAAATTCTACCTAAAGGGACCCCCACAGCATAATAAGAGGAAGAAACCAGTAGAAAACAAATCCGCCAAAACAAAGATATGCAAAAACTCAGAATAAGAAATACAGAAGCAAATTCATAGGCAGCGTCATTAACATGGACTAAAAGGAAACAAGAATTTTCCATCAATTTCCGAAGAGATCTATGAGACTCTGCTGATATACAGAATACATCCGCATACCTGATTAAAGAATCCGACAAGGCCAACGAGCAACTGTGAGCAGCAGAGGACCGCTAGACAGAGAGGAGAAGGCAGAAGGGAGAAGGATGAAGGCACTCGGTGTCAGAGCAACAAGAGAGAATAAAACCCTAGACAGAAGGATATGATAGGTTTCGATGAGACCACGACCAAGCTCGTCTCGAGCAGCGGTTCCAGACGCGTGGGATGGCTGAACACGTGGAAATTACTAGGCCGTAAGATCTACTCTAAATTAAGATGTTTTGGGGATGCTTGATTTCTACCTTTTTTGTTTTTTCGATTTAGACAGGTGGATTTGTTACTTTTTTTGTTAGGGTACTCTGTTTATTTAGTCATTCATTATGGAATAATTTAATTTTTTTGAATCAAAATTCTACAATTTAATTTGACTAAATCATATATGTAAAAGGTATAGTAAGATATTTGCTAATTTTATCCTGATTGAGTTAAAGGATGGAAAGAGAATTTTTGAAAAATATTTTCATCATTTTATTGTAAGAGAAATATCATGATGATAAATATTATAGAAGATTATGACGTAATTATTCAGACTTAAAAATATTTTTAATTTAAGTTAAATTAGTGTAAATAAATAAAATTTTAAAAAAATCATTATAGAGACTCAAACTCAGTCAGGTCTTATTTTATAGTTAGCAAGTAGAGTTGATTGATACTGATCGGGTTATTATATCTCATAGAATTAAACCATAATTAGTGATGGAATACCCCTCGACTCAAGTAAATAAAAACTTAGTTGGTGATGCAAAGTAGTGGACACGTAGATTAGAGTGATGCTAAGAAGACATTAACATTTAATGCTAAAAAAGAAGTCATTAACATAATTATTAGCATTTTTCTAAATCAATAGTTTAAGACCATAGATATGGGTAACAAACAAAAATGTTGATGCATAGTTCTATCTGTTCCCAATTTTTGTCTAAGAAGTTGAGCTCGGCCCTTAACCTGACCAACATCCTAACTCATATGTATTTACAATATTAAACGAGCAACATGCAATTTTAAATTATAATTATAAGAAGTTTTATTCTTAACTTGATTAACTCTCTAAATTATATACATTCACAATATTTAATAAGTAATATACTTGTGATATAGCTTGGTCCACCATCGACCATCTCCACAATTTTGATGCATACATCTAAAAAAATAAGCAATATATTTATGGCATTTATATTAAAGGAGTTTAGTCCTCCAATCAACTCCATAATTTAGATGGATCACATCAAACAACAAGCAATATACTTGTGCCATTTATATCACAAGTATCCATAATTCAGATGTATGCACTAAAATTAATATGTAATATTACGTTAACAATTCTTAAATATGAGTAGATTGGTTCTTAACTTAACCAATTCCTATCACCAAATCAATTTTGGGCATAAAGTCATAACTCACATAATCCTAACATGATACTATGGTTTATCATGGTCTACCGATTCTATTCCATTTAGTCATTTAAAAAAATAGTATATTTTAGTGAACATGCACATATGTCATTTTTCATTTATTTTCTAAGGCATTTTCTAAAACATGCATAATTGCATGCTACAATATTAAAAGTAATAAAGCGCATTGGTCAATCAAATCAGACTTGCTATCAATACTTCCACTCATTGTTTTCATGGGTATTCATTCATCCTGATTGCATTTTTCTTTAACTAGATTGTGTGATCCACGTGTGATTAGTTGCAGAATTCATTCTACATGAATTAGATTGCATAATCAATGTCAGTTTAATTATAAACTTAGCATTTATAAATGTTATTGTGTAATTTTTCACAAATTAAGGTTTTGTCCCTCGGGATTGATTCTCTCGACCCACGTGTCGATGAACCATCAAAATGACTAACCCTAATATATGATTTCATTTCACATATCATAGGTTAAACCCGCATTTGGTCATATTTTACCAAAATACCCGAAAGTTTATAAGTTACTCACTTAGATAACTCAAAAATTTTAAAATTTACATTTTTGTCCTTAATTTGGGCAAAATTACTTTTTTTCCTCAACATATAAAAAATCCCTCATGTTGGACTATACTTCCGAATTCTCACATTTGGGTCCCCAAAACTCCTTTAAACACATTTGGGTCACAAATATTTATTAATTACAATTTGGTCCTTGAAATGGGTAAAATTACCATTTTGCCCTCCATAGTTGAAAATAAACCATTTCATTTCTTGTTAGTCACAAATGACCATTTTACCCATATATGAGCAAAATTACCATTTTACCCATAGTTTATCAAAATTTATAATTTTGCCCCCAAACTTGCGAAATTAAATTTAGATATCTCAATTTATCTTAAAATCACATCTAAGGCCCTTAGGCATCCCTTAGACTTTTTCCACAAAATTATCCATATTTTAAATTGGTCACCAAACTTCCATATTTACACTTTAGTCCCTAAACTTTGAAACATAATACAACCAATTCCTAATTTCACAAATGACTCTCAAATACTATCATTATAGTCCTAATGACTCGTGGGGTGAGTGAGGGGTCATACCCCAATCAAACACGACCGAATTTATCCATTATCCAAAATTGTGTGAAATAGATCAATTTTAGGAGTTGTCGGAAATTCTCACCGAAGGTAGCCGAGGAGGTGGTCGAAGCTTAGACATTTTGTAGCTATGGTCCTAAAGAAACTTTTTATAGTGGTGGCCAACCAAGTGGTCACTAGCGTTGGGAGAATTTGGCCATTAAATAGTCACGATCAAGTGAACCTAGACAGACCCACCAATGGAAATCGACTCATTGCGATCGATTTTCACCTTGCAGAAGGTCGATCCTTACCATTAGGAGGTAGAGGGGAGGTAGTTTGTCACTTTGACACTGGTGTCCACTGAAGTGGTGGTTGTACGTGGTTGAATTTGGCCCTGCAACACCGTTAGTGGTAGAAAGATTTTCTATCTCAAATCTAGGTTGACCAAAACGACTCTTGTGCGGCATTTTACGGCCACTAACAAGTCGGGACCCGACCACATAACTCAAGAGGAGTCCATAAGTGGCATCTTGACACCAATATAACTCCATTTGGTGATCTGGCGAAAGAGAATTGCTCATTTGATGATTTGGGGGGGGGTGTCCGTTAGGGTTCTAATATCAAGGTTTCTGACTTTCAATTGAAAAATTCAATATGTTAATGAAGAGATAATGCAATTAACTTTGTATGGGGACCAATAGATCAATTGTCATGTGATCTCTTCCATTTGTGTCATGCAATTTGGTCAAAAGTTGCATCAATTAGAGTGATAATTTTCATGGTGTGTGACCACCTTTCTATCGGGTGGGTTGGGGCAAAGGAAAGGCACGTACAACTTGGAAAACCATGGGATGACCAAGTCTCGAAATACGGGTGAGTGTAATTTCTAACATCGAGACCGATTGGACCGATCATGCACATATGTAGGATCATGCTTTACTTTGAAAATGAATTTCCAAAAATATAATCCCATCACTACGTGAAACTATTTAAACATTTTGGGATTATATTTGTCACGCCCCGACCCGGTTTGGTCGGATCCCCGTGAACAACCCGCCACTCTCCCGATTTATTAAAGGGTTTCCCCTTATTATAATCTGTAAAGAGTAAGGTGTCCTTTAAACCTGCACCATTTCCTGGAACAGCATAATCAAAACTGCATGAAATTTTAAACTTTACATACCTGTCTTACAGGCATCTTAGTTGATGGTCTTTCAGGGTATACTTTTTGGGATTTTTTGAAAGGGATATAAGGGAGGGGGTGAGTACGACTACTCAGTGAATGAGTTTTCAAAAGGTTACTTTTAACTTTTAAGAAAAACATTTATATGGAGTGTGCCAAACTCCTTTCTTTTAAAAAAAAATCCCTTCATTTAAAAATTTGGGTTTTTCCATTATTTCTTAGTTACCGGTGTGTCATCACCCAACACATATCCTTCATCATGAAGGTTACACACATTCGCAAGTCAGTATCACTACTGAACCCGCTAGTGGCTTCGGAGCGACTTTTCCTGCCACCCGGATAGAAGCACGACCACTTCTACCCTGGGAATGAGTGGATGTATGCGACATCCGACCCACAATCCCGAAATCACTTCTTTGTGTCCGTATGAGAATAGAGACCTCATCCCGTCCCCACCCCGTCTCATGCGCTTGGTGCTACTCTAGATTTCGCACAGATACCTAGAACGACGAACTGCCCTTATAGCCACCAGGTCGTCCAGTGCCCTTAGGACGCATCACTACCCCTCATGGGCGTCTTGATGATCCCGTACTCACAGTGCATGCACAAACAATATTTTCTTATATTGCCATGTAATCTGTGGTGCCACTAGTCTAACGGCTCCGACTCTTAACTCAACCCGCAGCTGTTTGTCTTGACTAGTTCGTCGACCTGTCATGTCGCACTACCGCTAGTTGATTGAGCATGTCGGTCCTATCTTGGTACCATGGCCAAACAATTCACTTATCAAGTTTTATGACACATATATCATGTTCGTTTACGAGATCTTGCTCGTGCCAACTAGCCTTGGGCCCACTGTACGAGATTTTCAAAATCGGGCATTTAGCCCCCAATTTCCAAAACCGAGGCCCCTGGCCTATCAGAGCTATTCGAGCTCCCGTCGAGAAGGTCTCCCAAATAGTTTAAGCATTGGCACACAGTCAGGGGAGAACACTTCCGACAAAATAGGTTTTCACTGTCTATTATACCAATCCGTATAAGGACATCTCCGTTCATAACCGATGAACGGGTTTTCAACTTCCTTCGAGGAAGTCTCATCATACCAACCGGGTATGATCTACTTACAACCGGTAAGTAGTTTTTTCGCATAATTTTCACATCAGTTTCTCTAAGTGGTGATGATTAAAATACCAATAAATAGTGGGTTTTTATACCGAGGTACTTATCATCCCCTACCGGGTATGATATAAAATTTCCACTCACAACCGGTAAGTGGTTTTTATCTTTAAGTTGTGCTCATCATCCCAACCGGGTATGATGTTAGTAAACCCACTCACAACCGGTAAGTGATTTTTAAATTATAAGGTGTGCTCATCCCAATCGCCTACTCACAACCGGTAAGTGGTTTTTAAATTATAAGGTGTGCTCATCATCCCAATCGGGTATGATGTTTATAAATCCACTCACAACCGATAAGTGGTTTTTAATTTTAAGTTGTGCTCATCATCCTAACCGGGTATGATGTTAGTAAACCCACTCACCCGTTAATGGCGTGAATTCCACTAGACTGGTTCTTTGTATTCATGCGAGCTTGTCCTTGCTGGCGTTCTCGGTATTTCGCGTTCCTACACGATATGAACAACCTTGTTCATTATTACTCGGCATAACCACCTTTATTCATTTCCAATGAATGAGAAAACCCAAATTTTTAGTTATTTGCAATTAGGTCCCTAAAGTTATTTCTCTTTAACTTTAAGTTCCTAATGTCGGTTTTTCCTCAAATTGAGTCCCATAACTTTTAAATTTTATCCCAGGACCTCAATTTATTCAATTTCACCAAAAAGGGGTTTAATTTCCCAAATTTCCAATTTGGTTCCCCAATTTTTCCAAAATTACCATTTTGCCCTTCTTTTATAAGAATGGTAAGTTTTGCCCCAAAAATTCCAAAATTCCTCAATTGGTCCTCCAACATTATTTTCATGCCCAATTGACCCTCAATTTCATAAAATTGTATTTTGGCCCTTTGAATTTCGAAAATCCCCAAATTTTCCCCCAATTTCAACTCTTCAACACTACCGAATTTAATTTCATCAAATTGACCGATCAAACACTTCTAATTATTGAAATTGGAGTTGAAATTGAGTTCCTGCATGTTCATACAATTCTAAGAAACTTTGAATCGCAGATTTTAACACCGGAACGAGCTCAAACGGAGCTTCGCCGGAAAATAGATTGTAGAGTCAATTACTCACCGGTGAAGGCACGGCGGTCTGAGCTTTCGATCTGGGTAGATAGCTCTCGTCCTGAGATTCATCCTAGAATCAAGAATTGTATCAATTGATGCAGAATTGGATTAGAATTTCGTCATTGAAATTCGGTTGACTCTCTCTCTCGCACCGATAGAAAATTGTAAAGGGGAGCCGAATTGGCTTACCTTTCGGTCCTAATTTGGCCGTGGAAAGGCTGAGGAAGTGTTGGGAGGGCTTGGTTTGGCCTGAGGAGGGCTTGAAATGGCTGATTTTAGCTTGGTTGAAATAGGGCAGCTTCGGTCCGCCGGAGTTGCTTCACTATTCCATCATGTCGGCGCTTCTCCAACAATTCTTGGATTGACTGGAGTTTGCTATCAGATAGCTATCTTCTCCCCGGTTCTAAAGAGCCTGACCTTTGTTCAAGTTGAAGCTCTGGTTCGAGTTTTATCGGGAAATGGAGCAGTAGAGAGAGAGAGAGAAGTGTTCAGGTGTGAGGAGAATGAAATAGGGATGACCTCTTTATATAGGCGTAAAACCCGTGTATTAAATGGGCGAGATTTATTACTAGTATTAATATTACCTCACACTACTCTCAGGCAAGCACGTTTAACTTTGAAGTTCTTATGGAATCTAGTTCACTTGAACCAATTTAATTTTTGTTTTCTAAAGTTTCTTAAATTTCTTTTGCAAGGTTTAATGAACCCTTTAGATCACCCAGAAGTTGTAAATTTTCATATTGCGTGTTCTCAAATGTAAACCGGCTCGATTTTCTTACTTGGTTTGACCGGTTCTTTTCCCGGTTTTTCTTAACTCAAAAGTGTGGGGTTTACAATATTTTTGATGAAAACATGAAGTATGTTATTAGGAAAACCCATGAACGGTGTATGGATACACCTCGGGGGTATGACCTAGTCCGACCGATGCAGAATATGGTGAGGCCCATAATCGACAATAGTGGGTTGGATCTAATCCTGTGCAAAGTGGGCCCAAGACCACGACTTTGAAAATGAAGTGGGCCCAATGCCACATTTTGAAAACTTGTACGAGTGAGTCCAATGCCAATGGAAACGAGCTTAAACTCGTGGACAAATTAAGATTTATGAGCCTATGGAAAAAATTTCATAAATGGTTAATTTGTGTGATTTAGCTGTCGAGCCCAGGCCGGGTCGTCGAACTCGTTGGACCCGTAGTACCAAAAATAAATATATTAATTAAAAAGACTTTTTATTGTGTATGCTTAGATACGGAACTAATAAATGCCCATATGGGGCATTGTTGGTTCTAAGGGCTACTAGACAACAAAGGTAAACACTGTTCTAGTATGTCTTGAAGCTCCATGCGCATTGAGACTGAGTGGATAGAAGAGTGAGGACTCACCCCTACAGTTGGGATTTTTTTAGGGTTTTTAGGGTATCGATAAGTTTAGGAGGTTGGGCATTGGTGCTCACTCAGTCAATTGGTCGATGTTGTAACCTTGCACCAACGTGGTAGAGGTTATAGTCTCCTATCAAGGTGGACGGTAAATTCACTACGTTTAACAAGTGGAACAAATTGAGATTGTAAACTTTAAGTGTCTATATGACTATTTGATCCCTTTATGCATAAAGGGTGTTTGTATGAAATAAACATCGGTATGTTTAATCAATTAAATCCCTACAACTAGTAAGTAACCTACCCTAAATGAGATAAGTTACGAATCTTATAATAAATCTTTTATTAAAAGATAAGTAGTGAATTATTTATCACATATATTTTTTTTAAAAAGAAAACTATGCTTAAGTGGGTACTTAACCATGAATAGAAAGTCATTATATTTTGTAAATTTTATTCACCCAATACCTTAAACACCTTCCGAAAAGATTTTGCATAGAAAATGGTGAAAATTTGAAGAATTATTGTAATAAGATAATTTTTAATAATAAATAAGTAATTTTTTTAATTTTATTATGAAAAATATATAAATTTATAAGTATTTATATTTATTATTCTATATCGGTAGAAATACCATTTTGGTAAAATATATATACTATAGGTATATTTCTCCAAATATTTTTTTATGATATATCATTTTTAAATCTCATTTTATAAATATAAAATATATGTACAAAAGCTTTTTCCCAATGCTTTACCAACTAATATTAGGATTAATATCATTATAATGCAATAGTTTATCCCACAAAATAATAGAGTATTCACTTTTATATCTAAATATTCCATCGGTTATTGAAATAATATGAAAATTGCAATTTTCTTATCCGCCTTAGTAACATATCTCTTGCTTTAGCTTTTATCCCGCCTTCCTAGGAACATCAGGAAAATCAGCAATGTTTCTTTCATATTTTTGATAATATGTTACAGACTAGATTTTCCCTTATTGTTAAAGTTTGTTTGCTGTGTATTGGTAATTGAAATATCCTTGCGTAGGTGTTCTTATTTAGAAATTGGATAACCTATCCTAACTTGACTCATTAGGTAAATTATTTGAATGTTATTAAGTATAATTTGAACACTACTATACAAATTAGTACTGAATATTAACAGTAAAAACTGTAAAAGAAGAAAACATGGAAAGGGCCCATCTGCAAAGTCGCTGCATCTCGATCAAAAAAACATTTTCCCCCAATATAATTCTTCTAAATCCAAGGAGTTCACTGAACTCTTGGAGACACCATCCCAATGAGAGCCAAAATCTTGTTGGGGGCACCATTTGCAGACTTATATCAATCCTGGCGAGAATCAGAGAGTCTAAATGAGCTTCATTTTGATACCAAGATATTTGCTCCATTTCTCAATAGATTTCAGAGGCTTCTCCACCTAGCACCGGAATTCACCAACTTTGTATATGCACCCTTGAAATCTTCGAAAAATAAATTCTGATCGATGGCATATGCTTTGATCCATCTGAACAAAGACAAAGAAACAATATAACATCCAATCCAATTCTCCTGAGCTAAAATCTCAAATAAGGTAATAAATCTTTGAATGATAACTCAATTTAGATGTTAACTCTTTATGTATCTTAATTTAAGTACAAACATTTCATTATTAACTCAATTCAAAGATAATTTCTATACAAAAATTGAGCCCTTAGTGAGAGATTTTTCTGCGATTTGAACCAACCACCAGTGAAAAAATTGTTTGTGAATTGAGCAAAATTGTACTTCAATTAAGTCATCTAGATGTTAACCTTTTATGCAACTCCATTTAGGTACAAACCTTTCATTAAGGGCTCAATCCAAAAGCATTTCTTTGCAAAAATTGTACTTTAAGTGAGAGGTTTGTCTGTGGTATGAACCACCAGTCAAAGAAAATGTTGTATGTGAGTTGAGCAAAATAAAAATTTTGTACCTAAATTAAGCCATTATGCAAAGGTTTTATACTTTATTTTAGATTTTAGCCAATTCTCCTAGAAAAAATGTAGCTAAAATCCAGGTCCATTTTCGCTCAGAAAAAAAATATAATTGTCTCTTGCATTAAGAAACATTGAGAGAAAAGAGAGATGCTACAATCATTCAACATTTATAGCATGACAAGTATCAATTAATACATGGATAATGGGTGATAAATCAATAACCTCAAGCATTCGTCATCCTCAACAAGTGCACGGTCTGAAGGGAGTCCAATCATACTCGACATTCCTGCCTCAAGTGAAGATAATTTCATGAAACATTTTGGTAAGTTAGTTGAATATATATATATATAACAACATATGTAGTTCTCCTTTCAGATTTACAGAAATTGGTCAACTCACTGCAAAGTCATAAAAGCATTCTCACATTTCTGCATTGCACATAAATCATTAAAAAACCTCTAAAAGAGCATTTAAAGGAGAAGCCCTAAGGTACATGAAGAGAAACACAATTCTTATATTGGGAAGGATCCTCAGCCAATAGCTACTCTTACAACAAACTATTGTGCAAACTATGTTTGGTTTTCTCAAAAGCTTAACTGTTTAGGAAGATAATTTCAAAAAGCCAATTGTAGATGCCTAATTCTTCAAGGAACATAAAATGGTAACTACAGAAGGCAATTTAGCATAAAACTTGGCCAGTAGTATGGTTATTTGAGAAATCCCCAAAAAAACACTGAACAGGAATGATTATTCCACCTCTTTTCATGTCCTGGATTTGTACTTGATAACTTCATTTGTAGCATAATTGAAACATCATATTTTTTGGACAAGATTTGTTGTCTGGTACACACCAAATTCAAGCCCTCACAAATCCAAGGTTCAACTGCATCTCTATGACCTTCAACAAGTTCACATTCCTGAGAGAATTTCTTAAAGCTTACCTGCTGATGACCATGGCTTCTCAAGAAGAATTTTGTAGTAAGAGTTATCAAAAACATTTGGATTTCCGAAGCCTTTACCACCGAGAGTGTGGGCTCCAGACAACGCGACAAGTTCCTGAGTTCTGGGAGCAGACAGAAAAATGTAGTGCAATGAATAGCCAATACACTTCTTGATCATATATTATTTAGTTTTATCAGTGAGCATGAACACAATCCAAGCACCAAAGACAATAGACTTATGAATATTGAATATAGAATATAGAAAAATACATACATCATTAATAACTCAAAAAGAATGTATGCAGCATCATTTTGTCAAATCAAGCAATATAATGTAAATCTTATACATTAACTTACGACAAGCCCTTTTTCTGAAAAGATTGCTTTAGAGCAGAAGCATCTAGGGACTCTTCAGGAAGTCTTCCAGGAGGATCAGGGTCCCTGTTTCAAGAGAAAAAAATAGCTAGGTAAGAAAAAAGAGAAATAATTATACTTCCTATGCATTGTCATACCTCTATACATCTGGTAAAAGTTCATTGTACTAAAAAATAAGTTTCTCACATAGAATCAAGCCTGCCCAACATAACATCAATAGTTGGACCACCGCAAATTGAAACAGCTTCAGCTCCAGCCATAGCAATCATGTCTGCCCAGGAAACTGGTAGCAATGAAACAGTGAGAATATTAGACTATTGGTATAAAATCTTGAATTAATATAACATTTTGATATAAAATCTTTAAAGTATAACTTCGCGGTATAAAACATTTCAAAAGTAAAATACTTCAGTACATTCCGTCAACTTTTTATTGACATTATCAGTTTACATATTCAGATTTTTCTGATGTGGCACAGCACCTGGGCACTGATTCAATGGCATTACTGACCGTTAACTTAAATGAAATTAAAAATTTGAAAGAAAATGAAAAAATATTGTTTTTATTGAGTGCTTGCCACTGGTCCTCCCTTCAACAAACTTGCGGGAGGCCCTCAGCCCCATTCCGACAGGGTCAGCGATTAGCCACCCCACTCCCACTCTCTGTCTCATAGCAAAAAAAAAAAAGAGGAAGGGACAGGGGAGGAGGAGAAGAACAGAAGAGGGAAGGACATGAAAGAAGAAGGACAGAGGGGTGGCAGAGAAAGGAATGGGCAACAGCAAAGGGAGAGTGGTACAGTCAGGAAGAAGAAAGTTGAGGGAATTAAAATATATACATTTGCATCAATTGACCGTGTTAACAGAAAATTGATAAAGCATACCAGAATGCTACACTTTTGAATAGTTTTGTACCACCAAATTACATTTTAATGATTTTGTACCAAAACATTACAGTAATTAAAGTTATTGTACTACTGTATAATTTTCACTAAATTATCATCAATATAGTAGGAAAACATAGTAAGTGCAATGTTGAAAATATATCTATTATTTCTTTTTACCTTGTTGTTGTGTATCTAATTCAGTCTTAGCTTTCTCCAGAACCTTTATATGGCATTGAAGCTGTCAGCATGGAGTAAAGGTATAGAAAGGAGTATCATGAGAGAATATACCTTCAGAGATTTCTTTAAGCCTGCATTTTCAGGTCTATCAAGTTCATAAATTATAGACCCATTCATGCCACCTGACATTTCAATAAATCAAGGTGGATGTATGAACAATATATTATATTTATTTCAATGAAGCAGAGTACGCATGATAAGAATACCGCTATTTGGGTTTTAAGAGAAACAATCAAAGCAACTCTAAATTTTAAGGAAAAGAATGAAACTACGGTTAAAAGATTAAATGCAATGCAAATTAAGATAAGACCCCTTCTAATGGCAGATATGAAACACTGTTAAGAAGCAGATAAAACTTCCTTCTATTGTAATTCAGATAAATAATCTCCCGGTTTGTCAATTAATAATACTGCCTACTTTACAAAATGATTTCACTTATTCCATTGATAAGGAAAACCTCAAAACAATTAGAAACAATGCAAATGTTTGAATATAGTGCAGCTTTCATCTCTATTTAGTAAAAATAGAAAGATCAGCTCAAAAGCAGAGTAGCAAAAGTACTTGATGGTAACTAGTTATCAGGGAATTTTCCATCTGTTAGCTCAAAAACCCTTGCAAACAAATACCTGAATTTCCTTCAATTTCAAAAGTCCCGGCATCATGAAATACCAAACGAAGCACACCTGCAGCCTTGGCCTTGGAAACTACTTTTCTTATCTCTTGCTTTATATTTGTATAGATATTTGGATTTAACCTACAATGAACATAAGCAAAGTTAAAAGCTTTCAGTTGTTTACAAATTATGTACAAGCTGACAGTTAAACTACAGCCAATCAGATAACATGAAAACAAGGAAGACCAGAAAGTCAAACTGCTCAACAGGAAATTAGGTCTATGCCTTGGCATTATTACAACCTGAACAGAGTTGCATGTTTTTCTTGGTTGTAGCTTTTAAAACATATGTCTTTCCATAAATTTCACAAGATAGTAAGCATAAATATGCAGTGGCAGCCAATGGGCATTCAAGTGTTATGAAGGAGAAATCCTCACTATGAGAGTGGCTTCCCCTTTATGGATATATAGAGATCAAATTGCCAATTTACATAAAAACATTCCACCATTCTTTACTCTGTGTAAATATTTTTTATCTAATAATTCCAGGGAATGACCAAAAAGACAAGAATTCCAGGGAAGATGATATTTTTCTATAAGACTGCACGTTTAGGTAGACACTATTAAGAAATATAACACTTACAAAGGCTAATTAAAAACTGATGCAATTGCAAATTTTTCATGCACTGCTGTTCGCCCAATGAAACGATTGATCTTCTTTATTTTTATCAGCAAACGATTGATCTTCTCATCATGTCACTTCTAATTACTAGATACATCTGGTGAATATAATATCCATTCAATTAACGCCCTAAAATAACATCTTACTAGAGTTCACTCAATTGTTCCACCATGCGAAAAATCAGGGAAAGGTATATGGAACGATGCGGTTGTGAAGAATTTTAAATTCAACTAACTCTGAAGCATTGGCTGGGAATGAACCCTCAACAAATTTAGATAGCTGCAGCAGAAACGGTAGTGTAGTTGTAGTGGACAATAGCCCGCGTCGACTGGAAAACCAAAAGCTAACGCAAGCCTGAGAGCGGGTGGAAGTAGGTCGGACTGTCCTCTGTGGTTCGGTTGCACAGGGAGACGGACACACGGATTCTGCAGGGAGTTTCAGCTTGGGCGGGTGCGAAAAGAAGGAACAGGACCGCACCGTCATGCTGGATGAAGGCGAAGAAGCTAAAGATAAGGAAGATGCCATTTTGACAGGGAAGGCAGGCGAGGCGGAGGCAATTTAAAAAGATAGTATGCACCGCAAATAATCCACGTAGATCATAATTACGAAATTTTAATTTATATCACTATCAATCTTCATTGTTTGTTATTTATATTAAATTCAAGCTACCACTCTTAGTTTTATATTATTTATATTAAGTTTATGCTTAATTGAGAAAAATATCATGCATTAAATGCATGTTTTATATAAGCACAAACAACTAATTTACCTCAAAACTTAAGATAATTAAAAGCAATTATCTACCATTAAACATCGTACACATCACATTTTTACCATTTATATAATTTTACGTAATTGTGATATTATTACAAGTTTTTTTTATCACATTATAACTTGTTATTAAGCCCATTTTACAAATTTTTTAGTGTGATAATTAACTTAATCCTATCATGTTTATCACATCCATTACTTTTATAATAGTTTCTAAAATAAAGAGGGATTTCAATAGCTCAAACCTCACTCCATCTTTCATTATTCAACTATATTATTTTAATACCTAAATTATATAAATTAAAAATTAAAATAAAGAGTAAGTGATTAATTTATATAATATTTTTCATTACTCATTTGTATGGTAATTTATATAATTTGTATATATAAAATAACAAATCATATCAAATAAAATATATAATAAAATAAAATTGATCACTCCTAATAACATATTCCTGCGGCTAATAATAAAAGTGATGTTGTCCTTATAGTTGTTGTGGTGGTTGCATACCGAATATCTTGGAAATTGAGCTTGTACTGTATAAAGCAAAAGTGAGAACTAGACAAACCTTTAATTAGAATATTAGTCAGTTGAGAATTGGTACCAATAAAACAAACATGAATATGCTCATTTCTAACTTGTTTATAAACAAAGTGATAATTAATTTAAATATTTTTAGTGCGTGTGTGAAAAATAGGGTTGTATATGATATAAATGGCTGAGAGATTATCACACCACAATATAGAAGGGTCAGAGGTATATGGAGTTCATGAAGTAGAGATTGAAGCCAAATACTCTCTATAGCAGCATTGTCAATGCTTTTATATTCATACTAAGTGCTAGAGCGAGCAACAGTGCATTGCTTACAAGAGCTCCATTAGATTATATTACAATCCAGAAAAATGACAAATTCACTTGTAGAGTGACGATCATCAGGTTGTCGGTCCAATCGGGATTAGAAAAATAATATAGATTATGAGGTGATTGACACCAAAAGGTTAAACCAATGTGGGCAGTACCTTGGAGATAGCAGAGGATATGGTTGACAACAGTCCAATGAGCATCCGTGGGTGGGTGTATAAACTGACATGCTTGGTGAATAGCATAAGTGATATCAGGTCGAGTAAGAGTGAGATATTGAAGAAAACCCACAATCTGACGATATTAGGTTGGATTAGAGAGTAAATTGCCCGTAAGAGCAGGTAAACAAGGGCCAGAGCTAATGAGAATTGAGATTGGCTCACAGGTAGTCATGGCAACTTTATAGAGAAGATCATGAATATATTTGGTTTGGGTAAGGTAGATAACTCGAGAGTAGTGTTTGACTTCAATGCTAAGTAAGTAGTGCAGCATACCCAAATCCTTGATAGAAAATTCAACATGAAGAGCACAAATAATGGACTTGAGAGGAGTAATAGGCGAGCCTGTGATGAGAAGATCATCAACATAGACAATCAGAAATACAATAGAATGAGTAGTGTGGTAAGTGAAGAAAGAGCTATCAGCAATGCAGCCACAGAAACCCAGAGTTTGAAAGAAGGAGTTGAGGCAGAGGAACCAGGCACAGGGAGACTGTTTTACTTTATAGAGTGACCGCTAAAGTCGATACACATGACGAGGATAAATAGGGCCAAAGAACCTGAGTGGTTGAGACATGTAGACTTACTCGTTAAGGTGACCATGGAGTAAAGCATTGTTTACATCTAATTGACGAATAGGCCAATTGGAAGAGACCGCAATGGAGAGGATGACCTGAATGGTGACGGGCTTGATGATTGGGCTAAAGGTGGCATCATAATCCAGACCGGTTGTTGGGAGAAATATTTGGCAACGAGTTGAGCCTTATGTCGAGTAATGGTACCATTAGGATTTTCCTTAATCTTATAAACCCACTTGTAGCCAATAACGAGATGATTAGGAGGGGCAATAACCAAATCCCACGTATTATTGTGAAGAAATGTGGAAAGTGCAACTTTCATGGCATCCATCCAAAGAGGGTGATGATGAGCTTGAGCAAAGGTACAAGGTTCCTACGCCACAAACAAGGACGGGTTGATAGCAAAGCGTCGAGGAGGAAGAGAGTCATCCTTAGAGCGGGTGACCATGCGGGGAACCGACGAAGGAGGAGGAGACGACCCATAGGAGAGGCCTGTGAAGAAGTCATATGTATACTTAAAGAAGAAGGAGGAACCATACCTTGAGTCCAATAGCGGCATTAAGAGAGGGGAGGGAATAACGAGAGTAGAAATGGAGTGTTGGGCAGGGGCAATTGGGGGCGGAGGATCATGAAAGAAGGGGAAGACAAACTCATTAAAGTGGATGGTACGAGAAATAAAAATGCGACCAGTTCGATGATCAAGAACTCGATAACCTACATAATTAGAGGGATATCCGAGAAAAATGCAAGGCGAAGAGCGGGGTTGTAATTTGTGGGAAAGATAAGGACAAAGGTATAGAAAATAAATACAACTAAAAACACGAAGAGATTTAAAATGAGGAAGAGTATGAGTGAGGACCTGAATAGGCGAACGAAACCCAAGAGACCGAGTAAGAAGAAAGTTGAGGTATACAACCATTTCAAAGGAAAAATCCAAGTATTTTGTTGAGGCGTATGAGAATGATTAGGAGAGTAAAGCCCATATCGACTATGTGGTGATGCTTACGTTCAGCGGAATCATTTTGTTGAGGTGCATGAGGACATGAAATACGGTGAGAGATTCCTGCAACCTACAATTTTGACTGGAAAGATTTGGACAAAAATTCTTTGTCCCCATCAGATTATAAGTATTTGATTTTGAAATTGAGTTGATTTTCAACTTGTAAACGAAATGCTAAAAAACAGAGATAATATCATAACAGAATTTATAACGTAAAACCAAGAAAACTTACTATAATCATAAAAAAAGTGCACAAAGTAGGTATGACCCTTGTCAGAGAGAATGGCGGCGGGTCCCCATATATTAGTATGAATGAGCTCGAGTGGAGCAAGACTCTTATGATGGGTGAGAAGAAATAGTTATTGAATAATTTTACCACAAGAACAAAATTCACAAAATGGCAATGAAGATATATTTTTCATAGAAAAATGATTAGAAAGCACATAACTAACAATGAGAAAAGCTGTATGTCCCAAACATTGATGTCAAATAGAAATAGATGCAACATGACTGACATAAATAACAGGAAAAATAGGAGAATATGTATACGACTTGTGCAAAGATAGTAGAGTCCGCCCTTTACACTCCCGCGCAACAACTCTTGATGAGAGAAGATATCTTTGATAAGGAAATATTTAGAATAAAATTCAAAATAACATGGGTTATCTCGAGTAAATTGAGAGATAGAGAGAAGATTTAAAGAAATACGAAGAACATAATAGATATGATTGAGAAGAAATTTATGAGGTGGAGAGTGAAGATAAGCATAACCAAATGATAAAATTGGTAAATATGTCATGTCGTCGATTATTAGATGCTCAGGAACGGTATGATCGTCCTGAATAGACATGTGAGACAAGGTGTTAGTAATATGTGTGGTAGAACCAGAATCAACATACCAATAAAGTTGATGAGGGATGGACTCCGAATTATAAGAGGAATGAGCCTGAGGTGTGACAGGCTTGAGCTCGTATGATGGACAATAGGTGGCCATGTATATCCCACTCTTTGAAATTAAACAAAACCAGGAAAAAGAATTGGTCAAACAGAGTGAGAAAACTGAACTGGTTTACAAACTGATCATTAGAGAACGGGCAATTTGAGAAATTTCAACTCCTGAGTGACCCAAAGGATTCATAAAACCTTGGAAAAGAACCTTAGAACAAATTGGAAGAGAAAAACCAGACTGGTTCAGATGAACCGGATCTAACAGGATTGAACCGGTTTATGAACTAGAACCGATAGAGAAAGGGCAAACTGGGAAATTTATGGATCTCGAGTGACCTAAAGTGTCACAAAAGTCATGAAAAGGGACTTTAGGATGAATTGGAGATGAAAACCAAACCGGTTCAGGTAAAACGGATCCAAATCGGATTGAACCGATTTGAACCACTATTGAATCGGCTGCTAAATTCATTTTTCTAGGTGGCTTTAAAAATTCAAATTTTAGATTTGAGGCTACCATTGGATAGAAAATGAATTTATATGAATTTAAAAATTTTTAGATTTTAAAAATTCGGTTAAATTGGGGGTGAACCGTCTGGTTTAAGCTTTTAACCCAGTTCGGAACAGTGTCGTCTTCTTCCTTCAGATGATAGCACTGTTCACTCGCGGGAAAATCGTGCAGCGTCAGTGAAGTTGAAAAGACTCCGGTCAGGGAGTTTTAGGCAATGAATGACTTCCATTAACGCACCAATTGGATGACCAAAAAGTCCCCGAACTTCCTATATAAAGAGCCCTTCCTCATTTATCCTCTCCACACCTGAAAACTCCATTCTCTCTCAATTGCTTAGTTTTCTAGCGAAGCTCGAACCAGAGCTTCGATATAGGGTCTTTTTTAGCCAAAGAAGGTATGGTCGGGTTCTTTAGAATCGAGTAGAAGTCAACTACACGCCTATAGTCTCCATTTGCTCCGAGAGTCACCGAAGAAATGCGGTGTGATCGAATAGTGAAGTAGCTCTGGCGGACCGAATCTGCCCTGTTTCGATCGAGCTAAAATCGGCCAATTCGAGCCCTCCTCAGGTCAAACCAAGCTCTCCCAACACCTCTTCAACCTTCCCACAGCCGAATTGGAATGGAAAGGTAAGCCAATTCAGCTCCCCTTTGTAATTTTCGACCGGTGCTAGAGAGAGAACCGAAATAATTTCAATGATGAAATTTCCGGCGTCAAAACTTGTGATTCGAAGTGCTATTGAATCATATGAAGATGTAGAAACTCAATTTTAACTTCAATTTCAACAATTACAAGTGTTTGATTGGTCAATTTGATGAAATCAAATTCGGTTGTGTTAGGAAGTTGAAACTGGGGAAAAAATTGGGGATTTTCGAAAATTCGAAGGACCATAATGAAATTTTATAAAATTAAGGGTTAATTGAGCATGATAAGAATGTTAGAGGGCCAATTAAGCAAATTTTAGAATTTTGGGGGTAAAACTTACCATTTTTGTAAAGGAGGGACAAAATGGTAATTTTGAAAATTTTAGGGGCCAAAATGGGAATTTGGGAAAATTGGACTCTTGTTTATGAAAATGATTAAATGGACGTCCGATGATGTATTTTAAAAGTTTCGGGACTCAATTTGGGAAAAAACTAGCAATTCGGGCCTAAAGTAAAAGGAAAAGTAACTTTAGGGACCAATTTGAAAATATTGAAAAAGATGTGAATTTATTAATTCATTCTTAGTGAGGTGATCAAGCCAGATGATAATGAACAACAGTGTTTATTTCGTGTAGGAGCACAAGACATTGGGAACGCCAGCTGAGGTTAAGCTCACAAGGGACGAAAACCGACTAAGTGGAATTTTACTGTACGATCAGGTGAGTGGGAATTTTAACATCATAACCGGTTGGGGTGATGAGCGAATTAAGCTAAAAACCACTTAATAGTTGTGAGTGAGATTTTTATATCATACCCAGTTGGGATGATAAGTACCTCGAAAATTAAAACCCACTACTAAGTGATGTTTTAAACATCACAACTTAGAGTAGTAATGTGAAAATGACATGGAAAAACTACTTACCAGTTATAAATAGATCATACCCGGTTGGTATGATAAAAACTTTCTCGGAGGAAGTAGAAAACCTGTTCATCTGTTATGAGCGAAGATGTCCTCATACTTGGTTGGTATGTTGGACAGTTGAAAATATATTTTTGTTGGAAGTGATCTCCCCTGACTGTGTGTCACTACTTAAATGATTTGAGAGACCTTTTTGACGGGAGCTCGAATAGCTCTGTTAGGCCGGAGGCCTTGGTTTTGGAACTTGAGGGCTATTATGCCTGATTTTGAAAATTTCAAACAGTGGGCCTTAGGCCAGTTGGCACGAGCAGGAGCTCGTAAACAAAAATGAGTTATATGCCATGAAAATTTAAATAAATGAATTGTTTAGCCATGGTACTAAGACAAGACCGACATATTCAGTCAACTGGCCGTAGTGCGACATAATAGGTCTCCGGACTAGTCAAGACAAATAGGTGCAGGTTGAGGGTCAAGGCTGTTGGACTAGTGGCACCACATATTATATGGCATGATGTGAAAATACTGATTGTGCATGCACTGTGTTTACAGGACCTTCAAGATGCCAAGAGGGGTAGTGATGTGTCCTAGGGCCCTGGACGACCTGGTGGATATAATGGCAGTTAGTCGTACTAGGAGGCCTTGCGAAGCTCGACGTAGCTTCAAGCGTACGAGACTGGGGTGGGGTCGAGATGAGGTCTCTATTTTCATATGGACACAGAGAATTGTTACGGGATTGAGGGTCGGATGTTGTGAACATCCACTCATTCTCAGGGTAGAAGTAGATTTGCTTCTATCTAGGTGGCCGGTAAAGTCGCTCCAACGCCACAAGTGGGTTCAGTGGATATACTGGCTTGAGATTGTGTGTTTGACCTTCATGATGAAGGATGTGTGTTGGGTGATGACACACCGTGATTAATAAGAAATAGTGATAAAAACAGAGATTTGAAATGAAAGGTTTATGAAAAGAAATAAAGAGTTTGACACACTCAAAAATAAATATTTTTTTCTAAAAATTAAATTTCGAAAACCCATGCACTAAGTCGTCGTACTCACCCCCTCCCTTACATCCCTTTTAGGAAATTCCGGAAAACCTACCCCAAGGACCATCAACTAATATGCCTATGAGACAGGTATGATAAGTTTAAAATTTTATATAGTTTTAATTTATTTTATTCCAGGAAAGGTGCAAGTTTAAAGGACACCTTAGTTTCCGCGGTTTATAAACAAGGGGCAACCCTTAGTAAGCCGGGAGAGTGGCAGGTTGATCATGGGGATTCGAACAAACTGGGTCGGAGCGTGACAGGCCATGTGGCCCATTAATCCACATAGTTGACATATAGGCCCGAAAGACAGTAAGTCAGGCCTTTTAATGGGGACATCAGATGGGTTACCTTTTTCTTTCCTACGGAGGCCTTATGCGCCCCAAGTTCTAGAAAAGCGAATGGAGTCCACTAGACAACACCCAAATATTGGATTGGATGGAAGTTGTTGAACTGAAATTCTATCATTAGGGGTTCTATCATTCCACCGAGTAGAACCTCCATATGATATTATTAGAAGTTTTTTTTATCACCTTATACCTTGTCATTAAGCACCTTTTACAGATTTTTTTAGTGTCATAATTAACTTAATCCTATCATGTTTATCACATCCATTACTTTTATAATAAGTTCTAAAATGAGAAGGGGTTCCAATAGCTCAAACCTCACTTCATCTTTCATTATTCAACTATTTGATTTTAGTACCCAAATTATATAAATTAAAGATTAAAATCAATAGTAAGTGGGTAATTTCTATGGTGTTTTTCATTATTCAGTTGTATGGTAATTTAAATAGTTTGTATAAACAAAATAACAAATCATATCAAATAAAATAAAGTTGATCACTCCTAATAACATATTTCTGCAGCTTATAATGGAAGTGATGTTGTCCTTGTAGTTGTTGTGGTGGTTGTAGCAGCTACAGGTGTGCTGGTTGCAAGTATGCTTACTTGGCTTTTACTCCCCTGCAAGCTCAATGGGAGATCTCAGAGATTGAGCTTGGACTGTATAAAACAAAAGTGAGAACTAGACAAGCCTTTGGTCAGAATGTCAGCCAATTGAGAATCGGTACCAATAAAACGAACATGTATACACTCATTTCTAACTTGTTCATAAACAAATTGATAATCAATTTCAATATTTTTGGTGCATGCGTGAAAAACAGGGTTGTATGTAAGATAAATGGCTGAGAGATTGTCACACCACAATATATGAGGGTCAGAGGTAGATGGAGTTCGCGAAGTAGAGATTGAAGCCAAATACTCTCTATAGCAACATTGTTAATGCTTTTATATTCAGACTGAGTGCTCGAGCGAGCACTAGTGTATTGCTTACGGGAACTCCATGAGATCATATTACGACCCAGAAAAATGGCAAATTCACTAGCAGAGTGACGATTATCAGGGTTGTTGGCACAATCGGCATCAGAAAAACAATGCTTGATCATGAGGTGAGTGACACCAAAAGGTTAAGTCAATGTAGGCAGTACCGTGGAGATAGCCGAGGATACGCTTGATGGTAGTCCAATGAGCATCCATGGTTTGGTGCATAAACTGACATGCTAGGTGAATAGCATGAGTGATATCATGTCGAGTAATAGTAAGATATTGAAGAAAACCTACAATCTGACGATATTGGGTTGGATTAGAGAGTAAATTGCCCGTAAGAGCTGGCAAACGAGGGCTAGAGCTAATGGGAGTTGAGACTGGCCGACAGGTAGTCATGACAACTTTATAGAGAAGATCATGAATATATTTGGTTTGGGTAAGGTAGATACCTTGAGAGTAGTTGTAAACCCCGCCCTTTTGAGCTAAGGAAAATTGGGAAAAGAATAGGTCAAACCGAGTGAGAAAACTAAACTGGTTCACAAAACCGATCATTTGTGAATGGGCAATTTTGGAATTTACAACTTCTGGGTGATCCAAAGGGTTCATAATACCATAGAAAAGAACCTTAGGATGAATTGGAAGAGAAAAACCAGACCGGTTTGGATGAACCAAATCCAACTAGATTGAACCGATTTATAAACCGAAACCGATAGAGAACGGGCAAATCAATGAAATTAAACTCCTTTGTGGTCCAAAGAAATTTATAAACCTTGGGAAGGAACCTTAGAATAAAGTAGGAGAAAAAAACCAGACCGGTTTGGGTGAACCGGACCCGAACCGGATTAAACCAGTTTAAGAACCAAGCCAGTTTATGAATCGGAATTGATAAAGAGATGGTAAACCGGGAATTTTATGGACCCTAAGTGACCCAAGTAGTCACAAAAGACATGGAAATGGACTTGTGAAGGAATTGGGGATGAAAACCAATTTAGTTCAGGTGAACCGGATTCGAACTGGATCCTAAATTTATTTTTCTAGGTGGCTTAAATAATTCAAATTTGAGATTTGAGGCCACCATTAGATAGAAAATTAATTTAGAAATTTTTAGATTTGAAAAACTTGGTCGAATGAGGGGCAAACCAGCCGGTTTAAGCTTCAAGCCCGGTTCGGAACAGTATCATCTTCTTCCTTAGGATGACAGTACTGTTCACTTCGCCGGAAAATTGAAGCAACGCCGATGAAGAAGAAATGTTTCTGTGTGGTACGTTTCAGACCATCAATGTCTTTCATAAAAGTGCCAAGCGGACGGCCAACGGGTCCCCGAGCTCCCTATATAAAGAGCCCCTCCCCATTCATCCTCTCCACACCTAAAAAGCTCACTCTCTCTGAGTTGCTTAGTTTTTCGGCAAAGCTCAAACCATAGCTCCGATATAGGGTCTTTTCTAAGCCAAACAAGGTAAGGTCGGGTTCTTTAGAACCAGGGACAAGTACTACACGCCTGTGGTCTCCGTTTGCTCCGAGGGTCACCGGAGAAACGCCAGTGTGATGAAATAGTGAAGCAGCTTTGGCGGACCGAAGCTCCCTTGTTTCGGCCAAGTTGAAATTGGCCATTTCAAGCTCTCCTTAGGCCAAACCAAGCCCTCCCAATACTTCCTCAGCCCTTTCACGGCCGAATTAGGACCAAAAGGTAAGCCAATTCGGCTCCCCTTTACAATTTCCGATTGGTGTTAGAGAGAGAGTCGGCCGAATATCAATGACAAAATTCTAATCCAATTCGGCACCAATTGATGCGATTCTTGATTCTAGGATGAACCTCGGGATGAGAGCTATTTGCCCAGATCTAAAGCTCGGACTACCGTGCCCTCACCAGTGAGTAATCGAAGCTTTCTCTCTCTATAGTTTATTTTCTGGTTAAGCTCTGTTTGAGCTCGTTCTGGCGTTAAAACTCGTGATTCAAAGTTCTATGGAATCGTATGAACATGGAAAAACTCAATTTCAACTTCAATTTCAACAATTAGAGGTGTTTGATTGGTTAATTTGATGAAATCAAATTCAGCTGTGTTAAAGAGTTGGAATTTAGGGAAATTTTGGTGGAAATTGGGGATTTTCAAAAATTCGAGGGACTGAAATGCAATTTCCTAAAATTGATGGTCAATTGGGCATGATAAAATGTTAGAGGACCAATTGAGGAATTTTAGAATTTTTAGGGTGAAACTTACCATTTTTGTAAAGGAAGGGCAAAATGGTAATTTTGGAAAAGTTGGGGGACCAAATTGAAAATTTGAAAATTTAAACCCCTTTTTGTGAAATGAAATAAATTGAGGTCCTATGATAAATTTTAAAGTTTTGGGTCTTAATTTGAGGAAAAATTGACATTAGGGAAAGTTAAAAAGAAATAACTTTAGGGACCTAATTGCAAATAAATGAAAATTTGACTTTCACATTCATTTGGAATAAATGAAAGTCTAGCTTTCATGGCATCCATCCAAAGAGGTTGATGACGAGCTTGAGCAAAGGTGCGAGGTTCTTGCGCCACAAACATGGAGGGGTTCATAGCAAAGCGTCGGGGAGGAAGATAGTCATCCTAAGAGCGAGTGACCATGCGGGGAACCGGTGGCGGAGGAGGAGGCAAACCCGTAGGAGAGGCCTGTGAAGAAGTTTTATGTATACTTAAAGAAGGAGGAACCATGCCTTGAGTCCAATAGCGGCGTTGGGAGGGGGTGGAATCAGAAGAGTAGCAATGGAGTGTTGGGCAGGGGCTGTTGGGGGCGGAGGATCATGAGAGAAGGGGAAGATAGACTCATTAAAGTGGACGGTACGAGAAATAAAAATGCGACCAGTTCGATTATCAAGAACTCAGTAACCTACATAATTAGAGGGATATCCGAGAAAAATGCAAGGTGAAGAGCGGGGGTTGTAATTTGTGGGAAATATAAGAACAAAAGTATGGAAAACAAATACAACCAAAAAAATATGAAAAGATTTATAACAAGAAAGAGTATGAGTGAGAATCTAAATAGGCAAACGAAATCTAAGAGACCGAGTAGGAAGAAAGTTGATGAGGTATACAACCGTCTCAAAGGCAAAATCCAAGTATTTAACATGAGCATGAGAATGTCTTAGGAGAGTAAAACATCATATGGGTTGCCTTTTTCTTTCCTACGGAGGCCTTGTGCGCCCCAAGTTCTAGTTCGGACCCTCACAGGTCATCTCTCCTTAAATGATGTACACACAAACATCATGAGCTCACCTCTACAGGAGTTGACCCTCGGGCTCGGGTCGGCTCTACGTGAGCAAACAACTGGCCCAACGACCTCGGGCTCGGGCCTCACTCCATGATCCTCAACATGGTCACAATCATAGCAATGCACATATACCGGGTGTCTGGCCCTCATCGGCCCTCTCCCCAATTCACACAACATCTCTAAGCCACAATGGTTTTTTACTTCGGTTTCTCAAAACCGGTATTTATTCACTTGCACAAAATTAGATCTAGTCCACCATTGTTGACCATGGAACTAGGTATATGTATTGGAGAGTCATAGGAGTGTTAACCTAACCTTAGGAGGTCTAAGGTGGCCAAAATTCAGCTCGAAAGTTTTTGTTACTTCTCGACACCTGTAGTGCTTGTACGGTGTGGGCTCCCTAGCACTTCTTCAGTGATCCTCAAGCTGAAGGGAATATGCAACTAGGTAGGTGACTTCTATCAAGTTCCATGGAACCCAAATTTGCATTCGAAAGTGGAGAAAAGGGTTGATGTCAATGCTCTAGTTCAGTGATGGTCGAAAACTGGAGCAGTTCATCATCTTTAGGCTTTTGATGGATGGAAAGGATGAATGGAGCGGGGATCTTTATATAGAGAGCTCGAGGATCGACCATTTTATCCGTTCATCCATCAGTCGACCATTAACTCTCCAATTTAAGGTATTTGGGGAGAGCTTTATTGGCCACCGGAGTAATGACAACCGTTTTGGCCTTTCTCTTCCCTGTCTATTCAAAAATTGAAAATGACATTGTGCTCGCATGTATGAGCTTCGCATGTGTGAGTTTGCCACGTGGCGCTCTATGGTTGGCTGGCTCTGGTGGCCCAACATCCAAGTTATTTGTTGACTCGTTGACCAAACACGTGGCGACCTCCTGTTGGTCACTTTTTCCAATGTGGCCTTTGACCAAATCTAACTGTTGGATGACCAAGGTGGCATCCTCTTATTAGCTGATTTAAATTTGTTAGTTTTCCCACTTGATGCATTATGCTAATGTCACATGTCAGCCTATTATTAGTTGTGGCCATTCAAATTGGCTTTGCCACATGTCGACCTCTAATTGGTCAATCAATTTTCAACCTCCAAGTCAACGATGACCTGGCACCGTTGCCACGTTTCAGCTTCTCATTGGTTAATTTTGTTGACCAGACTTCTACTTAGTTGATCGTTGATTGAGAACATGTGTCACACTCCTATTGGTTGGTCTTTGGTTTAGTGGATTTTCATCGTCTGATTGTTGACCAGGGACACCTGTCATGCTGTGATTGATCAGCGCTTTCAAACGCTGACTAGGTGAGTAACTAGGTGCACTTCACCACATGTCGTGTGCTGATTGGTTGTATGCGCTGACTAGGCGCTAACGTCGCAGGTGGTCCGTTGACCGGTTTGGTTGGACTGAGTTCAATGATAGGAAATAAAAAATTAGGTTGTTTAAGCGTGATTCGATTAGTTTTCTCAAAATTAAAATTTTCTAAATTCATCTAATACTCATATTCTACACATTGATGATTTCTATTTCCTAAATTGATATTTTTAAGTCAACTAGAAAAATGAATCTTTGAACCGTTTCTTCTTGGTTCAAGCTGGTTCTATTCAGTTCAAGTTCGGTTCACCCTAAACCAGTCTAGTTCTTACATCCAATTTGGTTTAAGATTCATTACATTATTTTTAGATCTTCATTGAACACATGGGGTTGTCTAAATTCTCATTTTGGTTTCCTCTTTACCAATTCCTATTCACTTTGAACCATGATTGCTCTCAAAATTATTCGGTTCTCATTTCCAGCTTCTTATTTTGAGATAACGAGGTTTACATGAATGGTAGCGAATGGAATCCACTGGACGACTCACCCAAATGTTGGATTAGACGGAAGTTGCTGAACTGAAAATCTCTTATTAGAGGTTCTATCATTCCACCGAGTAAAACCTCCATGTGGTGCACTATGTCGATGAGAGCTTGGAAAGAACCTCTTTTATGATTTTCGACCTACAAAACGAAAAGGAGGCATTGGAGGTGTGAGAGTAGACTGCGGAAGCTTCGGGCAGCTATAACAGCTACGGGAGACCAATGTATGTTGGTAGCTCCAGTTATTCCAAATAGGGGTGCAAACCCTGAATCAAGTCCATACTTCTGAACACGAGGGCGTCCTGGGCAAGCAACAATGCCTTAAAGGAATTCAGAGTCATGGCATCCAGAACATGCAACATAGCAAGGGTGAGTGCCTCTCATTCACAATCAAAACCATCAAACAATTTGTTTTTGATTTCGTGGTCAGGTTTGGGGTGACCAATTTAGACGAAGCTGGTGGTGAGGGTTAAGATGATGGAGAGGTAAGTGGCCATGGGTTGATCACCTTTTTGTAGCTCTTGCCATTGTTGATCGAGAATGTTATTTTGAACATGAGGTTGAGAGCTGTATAGAGTCTACAGCTTGTTTCATGTTTCAACTGATGTGGGAACACCAATGATCAGTAAATTAACTTTTGTAGACAAAGATGTGATTAGTGTGATCAAGGTAAACTTATCTCGGACGACCCACACATTATACTTTGGGTTGACAATCTCCAATTCTTCATCTTCTTCTTTTACCAGCAAGATAGGTTTTAGTTAAGGTATGTTACCATCGACATAGTCATATAATTGATAAACTTGTAGTATATTACTAATATTATTTTGCCACAAATAGTAGTTGGTATTATCAGGCTTAATTAGTAGGGAATGTAGTGAGTTGGGAAGAATAATGTTGTTGATTAGCTCATTTTGAGTATTTGAGAAAATACTTTAATGAGGAAAAAAGGTGCTAGAAACAAAAAATGCTTGAATAAATAAGAAGTATATTATGCACAAGCCAAATTTAGAAAAAAAGTAAGCTATTAAGTAATAGATTCTAATATTATAAGAGTAATTGAGTAATTTCTATAGTGTGTTTCATTATTCGTAATTTATACCGTTTGTATATACAAAATAATAAATAATAACTAATAAAATATACAATAAAATGAATTTGATCACTATTAATAATATATTTTTACTGATAACATATTTATATCGATAATAAAAATAATTTTCAATGGTAGTTATTGCAGTGGTTGTAACTTGTATTTTAAAGATATTTATACCCATTATATGTTACAAAATAGCTGGTCCATCCATTTTTAATTTTTTTAGATTTTCTTTTGATATATAACAAAAAGTTTAAAATTACCCAATAGTTGATGTGTTTTTGTTATTAACCTATTTTTTTATCGAATTATCGTATACCAGATATTATATTATATAATTTTAAAACTAAGAGCTTACTAAAACTAAAAATATATTAAAATAGTTATCTTAGCAAATTTAGCGTTTCCTTCCATCCCCTTTTCCTTTTCCTTTCAAATTGCCATAGCTCTCTCCATTCTCTTCTACGGTTCAAGATCGGCAATGGGTCATCAAATCCCAAGAATCAAAGTGGGATTTTTCGACATTACATCATTAAGTCCCAAGTTGCAACTCCACTTACACCGTGACACCTGTCATCCTGATCCACAACCGTCTTCATTGCCCCTCTCTTCGCACTTGAAAACGTCCATACTAAGTCAGTGGATACACGTGGCAAATTGTACTATGTTGTACAATCATTGTACCAATTTCAAATAAATGACTCGTGATACACGACTGTGACACATTTTATAAAATATAATATGATGTTGATCGGGCTCTAAGCAAGCTAGGAGAGAAAACCACTACAAAATTTGAGAGATACAAGACAATGCATGACAAGGGTGCATATCTCTACATGTATAGTATGGGCGCAAGTGAATGTACATTAAAAAAAAAAAAAAGGCAAAAGGATACGAAAGAACCAAACCAAAAATGCAAATCCTTCTTCTCCAGCACTTCTACCTGGGGCCAGATAGTCGCACGGCTGAGAGATAGGCATCACTATTGGAATCCGAGGGCGCTGATGAAGTCCCCTCTTCGCTGATTGATTTGAAGAAGCTTGAATAGAGCCGAGCGCCTAGCGGAGATGAAGTTGGGGGATGAGGAACTGGACAGAGCCCCTCCAGCATTTGCACGACCCGAGTCATGGGGGGTCTGAGGGACATGTCCTCCTGAATGCACCACAGGGCAACCTTAATCGCTCTAGAGACCCGCTCGTCGTTTTCAGGGAACTTGAGGTTCGAGTCAAGGATGTCTATCAACTTCCCCTCCTCCATCATCTTGAAAGCATAGGAAGGAAAATGGGACTTCTCGGAGGACTCCGAGGGGTCATAGTTCTTTCTTCCACCGATAATCTCCAGCAGCAGCATGCCGTAGCTGTACACATCACTCTTCTCTGAAATGGCGTAGTTTGTGATCCACTCGGGCGCGAGGTATCCCCTTGTGCCCCGCAGGGTTGTGAAGACATGGCTCTGCTCCTTTGTCATCAGTTTTGCAAGCCCGAAATCGGAGACCTTTGCTATGAAACTGTCGTCTAAGAGTACATTCTCGGGCTTTATGTCGCAGTGCACAATCTTCACATCACAGTCTTCGTGAAGGTAAGCCAGACCCTTTGCAGTGCCAAGCGCAATGTTGAATCGGGTTTCCCAGTCGAGCATTTCCTCCTGGTTTTTCCTAAAAATCCATCTATCTAAGGAACCATTAGCCATGAACTCATAAGCGAGGAGGCGGTGGGAACCCTCTGCGCAGAAGCCCCTGAGGCGTACTAAGTGGTGGTGGTGAATACTCCCAATGATGCAAACCTCTGCTCGGAACTCTTTCTTCCCCTGCCCGATTCCCTCCAGCTTCTTCACTGCCAGTTTTGTTTGATCAGGCAGCGTTCCTTTGTATACCGAACCGAAACCACCATGACCAAGCTTCACGGAGAAGTTATCAGTTGCTGTTTGGAGGTCTTTGTAAGTAAAACGAATAGGCATCCCTGACAAGTTCTCGAGGAAGGTGTCCTCCTCTGAGGCCACTTCCGGAGTTCCAGACAACTTATCCTTGGACTTGTGATACCGATATCCCCCCCATATCAAGATGAAAATAATAACAACCGTTGCAGTGACGATCACCACAATAACCGCAACATGCTTGCTGCTGCTGTTGCTGTTGCTCCCATTTCCAGCACCTCCATCGCCCAAAACCTTCAGGTAAGCTGAAAAGTCTGAGCCCTTGACTGAGCCCTGGAATGCTCCAACCCAATCGAACATGTAACAGTTCCCAGTGCTGTTCTGGAAGAATATTGTGAGGCATGAGCAGTTATTCAGACAAGAAAACTTGCAGCTCTCAATACTGGTCTTCTTAAGGCTTGGCGAGGTGAAACTGAGAGCAAAGTAGCTGATACCATCTCCTGCACTTATAAGGCTAGTTGTGGGGCTCTTAGAGCCACTACTACACGGAGAAGACGCAAACCCAGCTGAGCAATTCGGATAAGACTGAAGAGCCGGGAGACAGCTGCATGGACTATCAGTGTTACTACAGACCAAGTAAGACTCGCAGGGCTCGGGTGTGCTGCATAAATCCATCGGGATCTTCTGATCAGAAGTTGAGATGCTCCCTCCTGAACCTTGTCTAGGCAAGCTGCGAAAAGACAATATTCCATCCTGGCCCAGGACTGCAATCCAAGTCGAATTTGAAGCCGATTTGGAGAAAACAAACTGCCACAGCAAGCTGCTACTGTTATCGTAGAACCACCACGAATTCTCCTTGATCCTAGCATAACTGACTTGGCCCCCATCCTTGATTATGATCCTTCGGGTGTCCCTGGCCATAGACCAATAGTCTTGTTGGGTCGGGTAAAGGGCAGAAAGGACAATGTCCTCGGACTGTATATGGAGAATGTAGCTCCGATTCTTCAACCCTATTCCAACGAGTTTCATCCCTTGGGAGAACTTTTGCCCCGGTAGTAAAGTATCACTAGGGTTGTCAAAGCTCTGCCATATAACTCCTCCATCAGACCCCAACAGTACAAGGTTTCCGTTGTTCTGCAACTCCATCAAAGAGACACCCTTGTTGGTGGTCCCTGTGGACCAGACCACCGTGCCACCCTTGTACAGGAGCAGGTCCCCCGAATCGTCGAAGTAGAACTTGTCTGCGTTCGAAACCGGCGAGTCCTGATTTGCCGACCAGACCACGGTCTGGGTCTCGGCATGGATTATACCGAACAAGAACAGGGCGACATTATTGCTCATAGTGATGAAGCCTACAGCAAAATTCGAGTCGTTGGACAGGAGGAATATACCGTCCTTGTCAATAAAATTCATCTGGGTCCCTCCAAACCCAGGCTTAACGCTCCCAACGTTCTGATAAGCAGCCATAGTAGTAGCAGATATAATCAATAATTGAAGGCAAATACAGAAGCCTGGAGAGTAAATCGAACTGGATGTACCCATGGCTCCTCCAAGCACGGCTAAAATCGAGCGAAATAACTCTAAGCCAAGGACCCAACTTGAACAGACAAGCCAGCCAACAGTAAAGCTGAAGAGAAGAGAGGCCGCAGGGGTGCGGTTGAGGAGATTAGAATCCGGAAAGGAACAACGGATCGACCAGAGGAACCCAACTCAACAGGAACTGAAATGAAGATCTAGTCGCAGGCATCAGAAAAGGAGACGGATCTTGTGCTTGCCGGGTTTCTTGCATGTTTTGGGGAAGGTGACCGTGAGATCAATTAATGGCTGTAGATTAACAGAGACAGATTTGTGGGGAAAGCTATGAGAGTGACTCGATCGTATACAAAGAGAGACATGTAAAAGACACAAGGAGCCGGGGAAACGAGGGCACAGCCTCCCTCTCCCTCTCCCTCTCCCTCTCCCTCTCGCTTCTCTTCCCCAAGTCCAACCTAGTTAGCTATAGCTGCCTGCCATTCAAATTGTGTAGACAAGATAACAAAGACAAGTTGGATTAGTCGTTAATTTATTATCATTGCACCTGTAAACAAGACATGCCTGTCTGCCCTCTACCCACTTCCATCTCCCATTTAATTTTGCTGCGTGCCGCTTTACTTTACCCATTTTCGCAAGCAAAAAAAGGTGGCTTTCAAAACAAGAAAAAAACACTAGCAGAAAAAAGAGGGAAGATTTGCCTCCGGATTGGAATTTGGAAGCTATGCTTTTGAATTTATTTTAAATGTACACAACCTTGCAAGAATTTTGGGTTAAATTTTTAGTGAATAATAGTTTTCTAAATATATTATCGTGTTATATTATTATAATTTGAAAAATGAATTAAAACAATAAAATGGAAGTAGGAAAAAGGCCGACCATGAATTTTTAACGCCTTAAGTATCAAAGACGAAGAAAGTTGAAAAGTATGTCTGGTATTAAAACGATATCTAGACACCCATTTCTCTACTTTTAATGGGTGAAAATTGGAGGTGACCACATGGCATTACAAAGTCTTTTCAGGTATAAATTTATGTTAATATAACATATTTTCATATTACTTTTAATTTATATATAATTTATTATTATTATTTTAAATTGGTACTTTTAGGTGTTAATAGTTGAAAATGTTATACTAATAAGTATGATTTTAAAAGATTTTATAATGATAAATGACAAAAAGTTTTTACTTATGTGTAATTAAATTGTGGAACTTATATATTTATTTATCCTCACAATTAAATGAAATTCGGAGGTAGGTGAACTGTTCTTCACTACCATAATTGAATTGTTATAGAAACATCTCTCTATAATTGTTGGGGAAGAAGAAGAAATAATTTAAATAATTGAGCTAAAATAGAAAATGGAAAAAGATAGACCCATCAATTTATTAGCATCTCTTCGTTTTCATATCTCTTCGTATGCACATGGCATTGAAGACACTTTGTTGACTGTCCTTTTCTTTTATCTTTGAAAAAAACACCATACTTTTCTTGTTGCTATTGCACTTAATAAATGCAATACTTACTAAAATAGATTTAACACTAATACACGAACAAAAAAGGGCTAAAATATATATTATGGAAGACTAGTCTTGATCGCTCACAAAATTGTATTGGCTTGGCTTAGCAAGTATATGACAATTGATTTAGCTCATTCTACTTCGTGAGGCACCTTCGTATGAGTGAATCCTTTCCTTCCTAGATACAATAAAATTGTCAATGATTTGATTTTCATCTTTTATAATCACAACTACCAATTAATTCGTTAAAAAATGATTCATTATATTATAAATTGGTCGACATACAACATTGAGCATATTCACGTGTACGTGTTCACGCGTGTGTCATTTTCTCCACCATACCTATAATTCGAATACCTGACGCAAACTCGAAAATAACTCGACTCTTTAGCATAATTTTCTATATCACTCCACCAAAAAAATTAAATAAAAATTATATTATAGAAAGTCTCATATAGTCAACTATGGATATGACCTCATAGAGAATAGGTACTTGAGTTGCCTATATAATTTTCGACCCTTCTTTCATTTGAGGGTAACTAAAATTTTCTCTGGAAGTCATTCTACTCTACTTTATGACCTCCTTACTAGAACTTTTCATTTTCTCATCTTACCACCAAACTTGTTGATATTAGTGGTTTGAAATTGCACCGAGGTCAACTTTCCAATTACAACTCTTCTCGACTCCGATGTGTCCTCTACCGACGACAGTTCGATGGAACAATACCACTGCTCTCTTGACCGAAAACATGGTAGGAGCTTTCTGATCTTGCCCCAACCTCCTGGACGACCAACCACAATCCAAATTAATTCTCTTTCCCCTGTCTGGAGGTAGACGATGACCCTATGCCGCACGTGACACTCTGTGATTGGCTGGCTTTGCTGATGTGTCTTCCTACTTAGTAGCCTAGTCAGTCTTTGACTCACTGATCAAACACGTGGTGGAATCCCATTGGCCGCTTGTTCCATGTATCGCTCTCCTATTGGCCGGTCTTCGCTGACATGAATTCTCCTGACCGTTGACCAAGGACATGTGTCGCCTTCTGGTTGCCCTACGCTTCCAGACAATGACTGTAAGTTGACGGGGCACGCTTCGCCATTGACCGTGTTGACCTGGCAGTGGTCCATTGACGGGGCACGCTTCGCCTTCGGCATGCTAATTGGTCGCACCTACTAGCGTGCTGACCTAGCAGTGGTCCATTGACCGGCTAGACCGTTGATTAGTTTGGTCTGACCGGGTTTGGTGATCTGAAATCGAAAATCAGCCAGTTCATGCCCGATTTGACCGGTTTTCCAAAATTTATAAATTTATCTAAATTTATTTTATATATGATGGTGACTTCAATTTTCCAATTTGTTATTTTTAAACCACCTAGAAAAATGAATCTTTGAATTAATTTTTCACAGTTCAACCCAGTTCAATCTGGTTCAGGTCTAGTTTATTCTGAATCGGTCTGATTTTTACATCCAATCTACTTCATGGTTCTTCTCCATGATTTTTTTTGGGATTTATTGGCCACTTGTAATTTTCCAAATTCCCATTTTGACTCTTGTTTACCAATTTTGGTTTACTTAGATTCTTAGTTTTCTTTTAAAAATTTACGGTTCTCTCTCCTGGTTCCTTATTCCGAGAGGATGACATTTACAAAGGTATTGACATTTCGATTTCCGAAATCGAAAATCGGCCGGTTCATGCCCGATTCGACCGGTTTTCCAAAATTTATAAATTTATCTAAATTTATTTTATATATGATGGTAACTTCAATTTTCCAATTTGTTATTTTTAAACCACCTAGAAAAATGAATTTTTGAATTAATTTTTCACAGTTCAACCCAGTTCAATCTGATTCAGGTCCGGTTCATCCTGAACCGATTTGATTTTTATATCCAATCTACTTCATGGTTCTTCTCCATGGTTTTTTTTGGGATTTATTGGCCATTTGGAATTTTCCAAATTCCCATTTTGACTCTTGTTTACCAATTTTGGTTTACTTAGATTCTTAGTTTTCTTTTAAAAATTTACGGTTCTCTCTCCCGGTTCCTTATTCCGAGAGGATGACATTTACAAAGGTATTGACAAGGGACTTGCAGGCCACAATGGACATCGATGAAGAAGAAGAATATATCACTAGCACCCATTGAAACTACTAGTAGAGAAAGGAAATGAAGGTCTCAAGATTAGCAGCATTTGGAAGGATGATTTGCAACTTTTGGGGAATTTAGTAGGAATGCGAGTTGTCATGACCTAGTCCAATTACGGGATGGTGATCTTGTGTAACTCACTAATCCACTCAATTTTACAATGGTGGGTACTTTCACCAAAGTAAAACAAAATGGACAAAGGCATAGAATAAAATGGCTACCATGATTATTTAGAGGAAATTTGAGCTTTTCTTAAACACATGGTGTGCCCAAATAGTTTACACAAACAACTAAAAAATATAACAATTGATAAGTATTAATTAAAACCATTCGTACGTAAGCTTCAAGATCTACCTCAAGTCACACTGGTTCTGAGTATATGATCTAACTTGTATCTTACGAAACCTCGATTTTCATATATAATTATTTGGTTGGTGGGGGGTGGGAGATCTACCTCAAGTCACGCTGGTTATGAGTATATGATCTAACTTGTATCCTACGAAACCTCGATTTTCATATATAATTATTTGGTTGGTGGGGTGGGGTGGGGGGGGGGGGGTGAGCTAATACTGGGCCACTACATAACTTCACATAAAAATTCTAGCATGGATATCCTATCACGCCCCAACCTGGTTTGGTCGGATCTCCGTGATCAACTCGCCACTCTCATGGTCTATCAAGGGTTTTCCCCATTTTTTAAACCGCGAGGAGTTAGGCATCCTTTTTACCCGTCTTTACTGGAATAGTATTATACAAAACTGAGTAATTTAAAATAAACATAACTCTCTTATTTCCAAATTAGTAGGGTCTTTAGAAAGGGTCTTCACTCGGTTACCTCAAAGGGGTAAAAAGAAAGTGGTGAGTTCTATAACTCAGTGAGTGGGTGTTGAGAGTGAGTTTTCAAAGAAAACAACTTTACTCAAAATGTGCCAAAATTCATATTTCTTTTAAGAAGGGATCTTTGCTCAAATTTTAGTTTGTCAAAACCTCTTTCCATTTTCCATTAGGTGTGTTTAGCAAAACAATGCATGCCCTTCATCATGAAGGGTACACACATTTGTAGGTGTATCCCGTCCATTGCACCGAATTGTGGCTCGGAGTGTCTTTACTGGCCACCAAAATAGAAGTTCGTCCACTTCTACCCTAGGTCTGAGTGAATGTTCTCGGCATCCAACCCCCAAACCCGAATACCACTCCATGTCAGTATGAGGACAAAGACCTCATCCTGACCCCACCCCAGTCTCATGCGCAAGAAGCTACTCTGAGCTTCTCGACTGTTGGCACGACAAACTGCCCTTATCTCCACCATGTCATCCAATAGCCCTTAGGACCTATCATTACCCCTCTTAGGCATCTTGATGGTCTTGTACCTCAAGTGCATGCACAAAATAATAATTTTTACATAGCCATTTATCTTTGGTTGCACTAGTCCAACGGCCCCGACCCTCAATCCGACCTGCAGTTGTTTGTCTAGGCCGGTCCATTGACCTGGCCCTGACGCACTGTCACGAGTCCATCGAGTACTGTCAGTCCTGACTTGGTACCATGGAGAAATCACACATCAGTTTCATTAGATATTTCATGGCTTTCTCAATTCAAGTTTATTTACGAGCTCCTGCTCGTACCCACTAGCCTTGGGCCCACTGCACATGATTTTCCAAAATGGGCGGTTAGCCCCATAAGTTCAAAAACCGAGGCTTCTGGCCTATCTAAGCTATTTTAGCTCCTGTCAAGAAGGTCTTCCAAATAGTTTAAGCTTTGACACACAGTAAAGGGAGAACACTTATGATAAAAATGTATTTTTCACTTCATCTCATCAACTGGGTGTGATGATACCTCCACTTACAACTGACAAGCGGACTTCTCCTTCCTTGAAGGAAGTCCATCATACCAATCGAGTATGATTTCCTCTACTTACAACCAGTAAGTAGGTTTTAGCTTAGTTCGCCCATCACCCCAACCGGGTGTGATGTTAAAGTTCCGCTCATAAGTGATTTTTCGTTTCTAAAGTACTCACCATTCCAATCGAGTATGATGTAAATAAGCCCACTCACTCGATAACCAAGACGTGTATGTCTTTCATTGGTTTTCCAAGTCGATGCGAGCTTTCTCTTGCTTGTGTCCCGATCACACTTGTCCCTACATGATTTGGGCAGCCTTATCACTTATGGTTTGGCATAAAAACCTAGGCTCATAAATTATCGATAAATTGTATTTAGGTCCCTAACGTTTATTCTTCTTAACTTCAGGTCTCGAATGACAACTTTGCCCAATTTGAGTCCCAAAGTTTCCAAAATTCCCTTTGAGTCCTCATTTTACTCAAAATTGTATAAGGGGCTCAAGTTTTCCAAATTTCCAATTTGGTCCCCAACTTTTCAAAAATTACCATTTTGCCCTTACTTTCCAAAAATGGCAATTTGACCCTAATTGTTTAAAAAATTGACCAATTGGTCCTCTAACATCTTTTTCATGGCCAATTGGCCTTCAATTTTGGGAAATTTCAAAGAGGTCCCTCAATTTTCCAAAATTCCCAATTTCCCCAAAAAGTTTCCCCAATTTCTCCACTTCAAACTGACCAAATTTGATTTTTTTCAAATTGGCCATTCAATTAGGTTATTTTCTCAAATCAAAGGTATGAATCAATTTCTACACTTTCATACAATTCAATTGTGCTTTAAACCGCAACATTTGGGTCCGAATTGAGCTCAAACGGAGCTTCGCTTGAAAACTGCTTGTAGAGAGAGAAAGCTTCGAAAGCTTACTGTTGGGGGCACGACAGTTCATGTTCTCTATTGGGGAAGGTAGCTCTCATCCTGATGTTTTTCCTAGGATCAAGAATTGCTACAATTGATATCGAATTGATAGAGAATTTTGTCAGTGGAGTTTCACATTTTCTTTCTCTAACTCCAACCTACAATGACTGAAAAGGGTCGAATTGGCTTACCTTTGAGCTTTGTTGAGGTCGTATGAGGGATTTAGGGGTGTTGAAGAGGCTTGGTTTGGCTAGTGGAGGACTGAACTTGGCCAATTTCAGCTCGGCCGAAACAAGGCAGCTTCGGTCCGTCGGAGCTGCTTCATAGTTTGATTCCGTTGGCGCTTCTCCGGTGGTCCTCGGGTCGAAAGGAGGATTCTATCAGGTAGTTGACTTCCCTAGAGTCTCTAGGACCTATTCTCGCCTTCTAGGGTTGAGAAAAATGCATATATCGAAGCTTTGGTTTGAAATTGATCAGAAAATGGAGCAGTTAAGAGAGAATGGAGATTTCAGGTGTGAGGAATATGAATGAAGAATAGCTCTTTATATAGGGAGCTGAAAGATCCTCTGCCCGACAACTTTCCTTTTTGGTCGAGCTTATCCTTGCCCTGAAACGGCTTGATCAGAGTCGTTTTTCCTTCATTGGTGTTATCCATTTTTACATTGAATGAATAGTGCCTTCATTTGAAGTAAGAAGATGACACTGTTCTGAACCATACCGGAGCGAACTAGTCCAACTGGTTCAATGCATAAATCGGTCGGTTCAGGCTCGATTCGACCGATTTTCTCAAAATTAAAATTTCTAAATTTATCTAAATTTATTTTCTATCAAATGGTGACTTCAATTCTCCAATTTGAATATTTTTAGCCACCTAGAAAAATGAATTTAGAAACCAGTTCAAATCGGTTCAATCAGGTTCAGTCCAGTTCATCTTGAACTGGTCTCGTTTTCCCTTCCCAATTGTCCTAAGTTTCTTTTCCATTCTTTTTATAACTCTTTAAGTCATTTGGTATTTGTTAATTTCCCAATTTACCTTTTTTTTTATCGGTTATGGTTTGTGAACCGGCTTTTTTTTTTCTCTTTTGGAACGACTGGTTCTTTTCTTGATTTTCTTATCTATAAAGGGATAGGTTTTACAACTCTCCCCTCCTTTAAGGGGTTTTGTCCCCAAATCAATTTACACGTCAAACAACTGAGGGTACCCCTTCTCTGCTGGTACGCATAGTTCTTTTGCTTGTTCTGAGCGGCCTTGAGTCGACACCTTATTATCTTAATCTTTTTTATGGTATACTCAATTAATTTGTTTCTTTCCAGGTTCCTTTCTCCCACCTCTTCCCAAAACGAGGGGGTACGACACGATCGCCCATAAAGAGCCTCATAAGGAGCCATTTGAATACTGGTCTGATAACTGTTATTATAAGCAAACTCCATCAGGCACAAGTATTCTTCCCAACCCTTATTCATGGTGTATACACATTCCCGTAGCATGTCCTCCAGGGTCTGGATTGTCCGCTCAAACTGTCAATCGGTATGAGGATGAAATGCCGTACTCTTGTAGAGCTTGGTTCCCAAGGCATTTTGCAAATTAGACCTGAACCTCGAGGTAAATCTAGGGTCTATATCCAACACTATGCTTACCGGGATGCCATGGAGTCTTACAATCTTCTTTATGTATGAGACGACCAATTGTTCCACTAAATTTGTCACTCTTATAGGTAGGAAATGGGTGGACTTGGTCAATTTATCCATAATGACCCATATTGCGTCTCATCCCTTTTTAGTCACAAGTAGCCCCATGACAAAGTCCATAGTGATTTTTTCCTATTTCCATTCTAGGATTGGCAAGGGTTGTAACAGTCCTCAAGGTTTCTGATTGCATAAACAGAGTCATGTGCCTCTTCTAAGATCAATCTCTTTAGTTCCTTATTTTGAGGCACACACACTCTACCCTTATAGGTTAGTACTCCATCACCTCGAAGGTTGTAGTTTGGTTTCGTACCTTTGTTGACCGGGTCAAAATAGGGTTGGAGTTCCTTATCCCATTTTTACTAGACCTTAGTTTGCTTCGTTAGGCTGGGTCTTACCACTATGTCAACCAATAAACATTTCTCTCTCTTGTCCACCTTAAGGTCCATTTCCATTCTTCCCAGTTGCTACAACAAGGGTAAGTAACTTTTTTTTTTATCTGTGTCACCTTAGTTGGATACTTGAGACTTAGAGCATCTACAATCACATTGGCCTTACCGGGGTGATATTATATCACAAGATCATAATACTTTACTAACTTCACCCATCTCCTCTAGCAAAGATTCAACTCCTTCTGAATCAGGAAGTACTCAAGACTTTTGTGATCAGTATATATCCTACACTTAACACTGTATAGGTAGTGTCGCCAAATCTTCTGGGCGAACATTATTGCAGCTAACTCCAAGTTGTGAGTAGGGTAGTTTCGTTCATGTACCTTCAGTTGTCACGAGGCATAGGTGATAAACTTTCCTTGTTGCATTAATACACATCCGAGTCCCTGTCCGAATGCATCACTATAGACTGTATACTCTCATGCACTTGGTTTAGGCAGAAAAAGTACATGTGCCGTTGTTAAACGTGTCTTCAACTCCTGGAAGGATTTCTTAGATATTTCATCCCACTTAGACTCCACTCCTTTCCTTGTGAGACAAGTCAAAGGGGCAACTATCTTAGAGAAATCCTGTACAAACTGTTTGTAGTATCCTGCCAAGCCCAACAAACTACGAATCTTCGAGGGATTCTTGGGTTTCTTCCAATCGGGTATGGCTTCCACCTTTGCCGGGTCTACCTTGACTCCATCTTTGGACACTATGTGCCCTAAGAACCCTACCTCCTGCAACCAAAACTCACATTTGGAGAACTTCACATATAAGTGATTATCTTGTAATATTTCCAAGGTGATTGCTAGATGTTCTTCGTGCTCCAGCCTAGTTTGTGAGTATATAAGAATGTCGTCTATAAATACTTTCACAAACTTGTCCAAGTGCGGCTGAAACACTTGGTTCATTAAATCCATGAAGGCTGCAGGGGCATTTGTCAAGCCAAAAGACATCACCCTGAACTCATAATGTCCATATCGGGACTGAAAGGTGGTCTTAGGGATATCTTCCTCCTGGATCCTAAGTTGGTGGTATCATGACCGAAGGTCTATCTTGGAGAAGTAGGTTGCTCCTTTTAATTGGTCGAACAAGTCATTGATCCGTGGAAGTGGATACTTATTCTTTATGGTGACCTGATTCAATTTCCGATAATCAATACACAACCTCATGCTCTCGTCCTTTTTCTTCACGAATTGGACTGGTGCACTCCATAGAGACTGACTAGAGTGTATGGAACCCTTTTCCAATAGCTTGTCTAGTTGCTCCTTTAGTTCTTTTAACTCTGCTGGGGCCATGTGATAAGGGGCTTGGAATATGGGATGAGTTTCTAAGATTACTTCTATGGTAAATTTGAGTTGTCGGCTTGGGGGTAATCCGGATAATTCCTCCAATTGTGATCTCACACTCCTTTAACTGTTTGTCCCTATTTAATCCTTCTCCTAGGGGTGTGTGGATGTTGAGATTTTGTTATAGAGTGGTAAGTTCTAGGGGAAGACTTGGGATTAGATCTTTTTTTTTATTAAGGATCTTTCTGCTCCCGAGTCGAAGAGGGCGTAGACCTTTCTCCTCTACAAGTGTACATACCCTGATTGAAAAGAACACATGTTTTAGAAGAAAGATTCCTTTATTGAATAGAATTTAAATTAAAGGCTTTATCTCAATCTTAGTTGGGGAGGCTTTGGGAAGTACTCGCTATAATACCAGGGTCTTTTCTAGCCTCTTCCTAGGTGAGGTTGTATACCCTAGATGGTACCCGGGTTGTGGCATCCTGCTTGGGAGTCCTTGGGTTCCCTTGGGGTTGTCCAAGCTAGTTTCATTGCTTATTCTCCCTAAGAGTGGGGCATTTCTTTGCAAAGTGCCCCACCTGCCCACATGTGAAACAAGACAAACAAACTTCCTCGTGGTACCTTTGGCACCTAGGACAACGAGGGTTTCCTTGTGGTAAGGTGGGGATCATTCTTTGGGGAGGTGGTGGTAGTTCCTTTCTCTTTTGGAAACCCACCTTGTTTCCCCATCTTGGACCATTTTGCTCTTTCCGTTCTCCATGGCGGCTTTGGCCCTTGTCCTCTTTTTGATTTGCTTGCTCTATTTGGTGACGCCAGGTTTGCACTAGTCACCCACATTCATGAGCTATACTGATCACCACTGTCAGATCCGTGGGGTGTCCTAGTACTCCCATTCGGTCTCATATGCCCATGTTGAAACCGTCCATGAATCGTTGGCATATATCTACCACTCCGGCCAGGTTAGGGGCAAAGGGTCTTAACTCATTGAATTTAGTTTAATACTCCAAAATTGAGTTAAGCCCTTATCGAAGTTGGAGGAAATCCTCTTTCTTCTCATTAATCAGATGCGAAGCCAGGTACTCCTCCGTGTACCTCTCCTCAAATTGTACCTAGGTGGTGGTGGTGGTATGTAGGCTCCTCACATTATCCCACCATCTTTTTGCACTAGCCTCCAGGAAAAATTCTATGAGTATCACCATGTCCTTTGGTGAATCCTGACTATCCCCATAAGCTTCTTGGTGTTGGCCAACCAGTCCATAGTGGCTCCAGCATCTTTCTCTCCTACTTACACCCTAGTTGACGGAGAGTTTTGAGGTATTTGGGGATTTCAACTAGTGGGGGATTGTTAACATGAGGGGGATGAGATTGCATTTCCTCATGCTCAGCTTGAGAGTTGGTGTCCACCTTAGGAGTGAGGTTAGGTCGTCCAAACACTCGGGTGAACTCCTCATACAATCTTTGATGTTTTGAGCTTAGCCCCGGTGGGACTGTCTGGGCTTCTTAGGGAGTTTCCACAAGAAGGGGTTGTTGGGCAGTGTTAGAAACTGCAGCTCTTGTTCTCTTGGTTCCTCTCCTCAGAGCCATCTAAAATTTTAAGATTTATTCCTCTTAGTTACTATGTTATATAGTCTTGATAATGCATTCAAGGAAACATGCTTTGATACCACTCAAGTTGTCACGCCCGACCCGGTTTGGTCGGATCCCCGTGATCAAGCCGCCACTCTCGTGGTTTATCAAGGGTTTTCCCCTTTTTTAAACCACTAGGAGTAAGGTGTCACGCCCCAACCCGGTTTGGTTGGATCCCTGTGAACAACCTGCCGCTCTTTCTCGATTCAAGAGGAGTTTCCACCTTCTTTTACTCGAGAGGAGCCAGACGAAATTTTAACCTTGTTCCTTAGAAGACATATATCAAATAAAATGCAAGCTTAAAAAAATTAAGCATACCTGATAAATGGTAAGGCTTGGTGTTGCTTCTAGCCATTTTCTCTTTTCCTAAAAAAGGGATAGAAAAGAGGGGTGAGTTTCTACAACTCAATGAATAGGTTTTTCAAAGGTCTACTTTTAACTTTTAAGAAAAACATTTATATGGAGTGTGACAGACTCTTTTGTTTTCAAAAATCCCTCCATTTAAAAATTTGGGGGGTTTTTCCATTATTCTTAGTTACTGGTGTGTAATCACCCAACACACATCCTTCGTCATGAAGGTTACACACATTCGCAGGTCAGTACGACTACTGAACCCACTAGTGGTTTCGGAGCGACTTTACCAGCCATCTGAATAGAAGAACGACCACTTCTACCATGGGAATGGGTGGATGTACGCGACATCTGACCCACAATCCCGAAATCACTTCTTTGTGTCCGTATGAGAATAGAGACCTCATCCCGTCCCCACCCCGTCTCATGCGCTTGGTGCTACTCTAGATTTCGCACAGACACCTAGAACGACGAACTGCCCTTATAGCCACCAGGTCGTCCAGTGCCCTTAGGACACATCACTACCCCTCATGGGTGTCTTGATGATCCCGTACTCATAGTGCATGCACAAGTAAAGTTTTCTTAAATTTCCATGTAATATGTGGTGCCATTTGTCCCAACGGTCCTGACCTTCAACTTAACATGTAGCTGTTTGTCTCGACTGGTCCAGAGACCCATCATGTCGCATTGCTACTAGTTGACTGAGTATGTCAACCTACCTTGGTATCATGACCAAACACTTTACTTATTAAGTTTTAATGGCACATATATATACATATATATTATGTTCTTTTACGAGCTCCTACTCGTGTCCATTGGCCTATGGCCCACTGTTCGAGTTTTTCAAAAACAGGGCATATTAGCCATCAGGTTTCAAAAACCAAGGCACTGACCTATAAGAGCTATTCGACTCCCGTCAAGAAGGTCTCCCAAATAGTTTAAGCATTGGCACACAGTCAGGGGAGAAAACTTCTGACAAAATAGATTTTCACTGTCCATTATACCGACCGGTATAAGGACATCTTCGTTCATAACCGATGAACGAGTTTTCAACTTCCTTCGAGAAAGTCTCATCATACCAACCGGGTATAATCTACTTACAACTGGTAAGTAGTTTTTTCGCATAATTTTCACATCACACTCTCTATGTTGTGATGATTAAAATACCACTAAATAGTGAATTTTTATACCGAGGTACTTATCATCCCCAACCGGGTATGATATATAATCCCACTCACTCGATAGTGCAGTGAAATTCCACTTAGTCGAGTTCTGTCCTTAGTAAGCTAGACCTCGACTGGTGTTCCCGATGTCTCATTCTCCTACACGAAATGAACATAATTGTTCATTATTCTTTGGCCTAATAGCCCTCATTCGTTCCAAATGAATGACAAAACCCAACTTTACATATATTTGCTATTAGGTCCCTAAAGTTATTTTCTTTCAACTTTAAGTCCCTATTGCCGAGTTTTTCCTAAATTTGAGTCCTGAAACTTTTTAAAATTTATCTTAGAACTTCAAATTATTTAATTTCACACAAAGGTGTTTAATTTCCCAAATTTCCAATTTGGTCCCTCAATTTTTCCAAAATTACCATTTTGCCCCTTCTTTAGGAAAATGGTAAATTTTGCCCCAAAATTCTAAAATTTCCCAATTGGCCCTCTAATATTCTTATCATGACCAATTGACCCTCAATTTTAGAAAATTACATTTTGGTCCTTAGAATTTTTGAAAATCTCCCAGTTTCCCCAATTTCAACTCTTCAACACTGTCGAATTTGATTTCATCAAATTGACCGATCAAACACCTCTAATTGTTGAAATTGGAGTTAAAATTGAGTTCCTACATGTTCATACAATTCTAAGGAACTTTGAATTGTAGATTTTAACGCCGGAACGAGCTCAAACGGAGCTTCGCTGAAAAATAGACTATAGAGAGAGAAAGCTTTGATTTCTCACCGGTCGGAGCTTTCTATTTGGGTAGGTAGCTCTCTTCTAAAGATTTTTTCTAGTATCAAGAATGACATCAATTGATGTCGAATTGGATTAGAATTTCTTCATTGAAATTCGGCCGACTCTCTCTCTAACATTGATCGGAAATTGTAAAGGAGAGCCGAATTGGCTTACCTTTCGGTCCTAGTTCGGCCGTGAAAGGGCTAAGGAGGTGTCGGGAGAGCTTGGTTTGGCCTGAGGAGGGCTCAAATTGGCCGATTTTAACTCAACCGAAATAGGGCAGCTTCGGTCCGCCAGAGCTGCTTCACTATTTGATCACGTCGACGCTTCTCCGGCGACTCTTTGGATGAACGGATGCTACCACCATGTAGCTAACTTCTTCCCGGTTCTAATGAACCCAACCTCGCCTTCTTTAGCTTAATATTGACCCTATATCGGAGCTCTGGTTCAACCTTCACCGAAAAACTAAGCAACTGAGAGAGAGTGGGCTTTTCAGGTGTGGAGAGGGGCTCTTTATATAGGGAGCTCGGGGACCCGTTAGATGTCCGTTTGGCATCTTTATGACAGGCATTGAAGACTTGAAATGTACAGAACGGAAACGTTTCGTTTTTGCCGGCGCTGCTTTGATTTTCCAATGAGTGAACAGTGTTGTCATCCTGAGGAAGAAGATGACCCTATTCTGAACCGGACCAGTCCGAACTGAGTTCAAAGCGTAAACCGGCTGGTTCACCCCTCATTCGACCAAGTTTTTCAAATATAAAAATTTCTAAATTCATCTAAATTAATTTTCTATTTAATGGTGGCCTCAATTATCCAATTTGAATTATTTAAGCTACCTAGAAAAATGAATTTAGGATTCGGTTCAATAGTGATTTAAATTAGTCCAAATTGGTTCGGATTTGGTTCACCTGAACTGGTTTGGTTTTCATCCCCAATTCCTTCACAAGTCCATTTCCATGTCTTTTGTGACTCCTTGGGTCACTTAGGGTCCATAAAATTTCCGGTTTACCACCTCTTAATTGATTTCGGTTCATAAACCAACTCAATTCTTAAACCGATTTAATCCGGTTTGAGTCCGGTTCACCCGAACCGATCTGGTTTTTCTCTCCCACATTATTCTAAGGTTCCTTCCCAAGGATTATAAATCACAAGGAATCCATAAACTTCTTGGTTAACTCATTCTCTATCAATTTCGGTTCATGAATCAACTTGGTTCATAAACCGGTTTTATCCAGTTCGGACTCGGTTCTCTTGAACTGCGTTGGTCTTTCTTCCTCATATCATCCTAGGGTTCTTTTCCCAAGTTTATGAATATTTTGTAGTCCCATGGGAGTTAGAAATTTTAGAATTTGCTTGTGCCCTAATAGTTGGGCTTGTAGACCAATTCGGTTTAAAGATCACATTGACCGGTTATTTCCCGATTTTTTTTCTCATTACTAAAGGACGGGGTTTACATAAGGCGTCCTTTTTACCTGTCTTTCCTGTAATAGCATTATACAAAACTAAGTAATTTAAAATAAACATACCTCTTATGCTTCCAAATTAGTAGGGTCTTTAGAAAGGGTATTCACTTGGTTACCTGAAAGAGGTAAAAAGGGAGGGGTGAGTTTTACAACTCAGTGAGCGGGTGTTGGAAGTGAGTTTTCAAGAAAACAACTTCACTTAAAGTGTGCCACAATTCATATTTCTTTTAAGAAGGAATCTTTTCTTAGATTTTGGTTTTTCAAAACCTCTTTCCATTTGCCATTAGGTGTGTTTAGCAAAACAACAAATACCCTTCATCAGGAAGGGTACACACATTCGTAGGTCTAACATATCGACTGTACCCAATTATGGCTCGGAGCATCTTTACCGGTCACCAAGATAGAAGTTCGTCCACTTCTACTCTGGGTATGAGTGGATGTTCTCAACATCCGACCCCTAGACCCGAATACCACTCTATGACTATATGAGGATAGAGATCTCATCCTGACCTTACCCCGGTCTCATGCACAAGAAGCTACTCCGAGCTTCAAGCTTCACTACTTCGAGCTCTGAAGCAGCTTCACTGTGCGATTCTCTGCACACTTCCTCGATCACCATTTGGTTGTTCCGAGAAGGTTTGGAGCTAGAAAACTCTTCCCCGGTTCTAATGCCACCCTTCGCAGCTCTTTTGGTGGAGGTTTTGCCCGTCGCCGGAGCTTTGGTTTGCAGCTCATCAAAAAACTCACTCTTCTTCTTGTTCACTCGATTGTGGGATGTTGGAAACGAATGAGGAGGTTCTCTTTATATAGGGAGCTTGAAGACGATGTTGTGGCGGTCGTGCCACATGGCGCGCTATGATTGGTCAATTTTTTATGACGTGGAGTGCCAGCTCGGCGGTCGCGTTAGCCATTGGCCAGACACGTGGCAGCCTCTCATTGGCTGCTCGTGCCTACGTGGCATGCTGACAAGGCGCAACTGTCCATTGACCAAACATGTGGCAGCCTCCTATTGGCTGACCGTGTCTGCGTGATAGCTGATGTGGCGCCAACTGGCTGTTGACCATTGATCGGTTCGGTCCGATCGGGTTCGCTGCCCAAAATTCAAAAATTGGTCGGTTAAGATCCGATTCGTTCTACCATTTTTCTTAAATTTAAAAATTCATTTTCTATCTAATGGTGATCTCAATTTTCCAAATTGACATTTTTAAGCCACCTAGAAAAATGAATTTGTGAACCGGTTCACTATGGTTCATGTCGATTTGGTCTGGTTCGGGTTCGGTTCACCCCGAACTGGTTCGGTTCTCCCCTTAATTCCACTTACCAGTTCTTACTTGTAATTTTTGTGAATTTTTGTCCACTTGGGATTTTTCAATTTCCCACCTTAGCTATTTTTTGTTCATTAAATGGCTTGTTTCTTCATGTATAAACATATACCGGTTATTTTCCCGGTTTTCTTTGGTCCCAAAGGACGGGTTTTACACCATAGGTCCAACTCTTTGAGTAATCGAGTAGGCTTCATTGTACCTAGGGTTCAATTTCTATTTGTACTAGAATCATAGTTCTTCCTTCCACAGGGATACTTTCAAGAATACTCGATCACCCACCTCAAAATTTAACTCTGGACATCAATTATCAGCTTAACTCTTCTATCGGTCTTGTGCAACCTTGAGTCTATCTCTGATTATTCTTATTTTCTTGGAAGCCTCCTCTATGAGTTCCAAATGCTCCAACTTGTGCTGTTATACTCCATCCCAGTGTAAAAGAAGTTCTACATTTCCTTTGATACAAGGACTCAAATTGGACCATTTGTATGATGGCTTGATAGTTGTTGTTGTAAGTGAACTCCATTAGGCATAAGTAATCTTTCCACTTACTGCCAAAATTTAGGAGACAAGCATGAAGCATGTCTTCCAAGGTTTAGATAGTTTGCTCGGATTGTCCATCTATCTGGGCATGAAATGTGGTGCTCATATTTATCTTTGTCCTAAGTGAGGTTTACACACTAGACTAGAATCTAGAAGTAAATCTCGTATCTCTACCTGATACTATAGATTTCGTTACTCCATGCAAGCATACACTTTCAGCTATGTATAGCTTGGCCAACCTTTCAACTGACTTAGTGAGCATGATTGGTAGAAAATGAGCTACTTTTGTAAAACCCGCCCTTTTGAGCTAAGGAAAACCAGAAAAAGAACCGGTCAAACTAAGTGAGGATTCAGAACTGGTTCACAAACCCGATTATTTCTGAATGGGCAAGTTGGGAATTTACAACTCTCGGGTCATCTAAAGGGTTCATTAAACTTTGGAAAAGAAACTTAAGACAAATTAGAAAACAAAAACCAAGGTGGTTCAGGTGAATTAGATTCCATAATAACTTTAAAGTTAAGTGTACTTGCCTGAGAGTAATGTGGGGATGGGTGACCTCCTGTGAAGTGTAAATTTTTTTGTAACCCGAAATTTCGGTCAAAAATTTGTATGTACACCTTAAATTAATATATATTTAATTATTATAATTAATACCAATAATTTAATACCTAAATTAAATTATTGAAATTAATACAAATAATTTATACCGAAATTAAATTATTGGAATTAATATCGAAATTAAATTATTGGAATTAATACCAATAATTTATGGCAATATTAATACTAGTAATAAATCTCACCCATTTAATACACGGGTGAGATTTATTACTAATACCTGAACACTTCTCTCTCTCTCTACTGCTCCATTTCACGGTAAAGCTCGAACCAGAGCTTCGACTTGAACAAAGGTCGGGCTCTTTAGAACTGATGAGAAGACAACTATCTGATAGCAAACTCCAATCAATCCGAGAATTGTTGGAGAAGCACCAACATGATGGAATAGTGAAGCAACTCCGACGGACCGAAGCTGCCCTATTTCGGCCAAGTTGAAATTGGCCATTTCAAGCCCTCCTCGGGCTAAACCAAGCCCTCCCAACACTTCCTCAGCCTTTCCACGGCTGAATTAGGACCGAAAGGTAAGCCAATTTGGCTCCCCTTTACAATTTTTGATCGGTGCTAGAGAGAGAATCGAACGAATTTCAATGACAAAATTCTAATCTAATTCCGCATCAATTGATGCGATTCTTGATTCTAGGATGAACCTCAGGATGAGAGCTATCTACCCAGACCGAAAGCTCGGACTGTCGTGCCTTCACCTGTGAGTAATCGAAGATTTCTCTCTCTACAGTTTGTTTTTCGGCGAAACTCCGTTTGAGCTCGTTCCGATGTTAAAATCTGCGATTCAAAGTTTATTAGAATCGTATGAACATGCAGGAACTCAATTTCAACTCCAATTTCAATAATTAGAAGTGTTTGATTGGTCAATTTGATGAAATCAAATTCGCTAGTGTTAAAGAGTTGAAATTGGGGGAAATTTTGGGGATTTTTGAAATTTAAAGGGCCAAAATATAATTTTATTAAATTGAGGGTCAATTGGGCATGAAAATAATGTTGGAGGGCCAATTGAGGAATTTTGGAATTTTTGGGGCAAAACTTACCATTTTTGTAAAAGAAGGGCAAAATGGTAATTTTGGAAAAATTGGGGGACCAAATTGGAAATTTGGGAAATTAAACCCCTTTTTGGTGAAATTGAATAAATTGAGGTCCCAGGATAAATTATAAAAGTTACGGGACTCAATTTGAGGAAAAATCGACATTAGGGACTTAAAGTTAAAGAGAAATAACTTTAGGGACCTAATTGCAAATAACTAAAAGTTTGGGTTTTCTCATTAAATGGAAATGAATGAAGGCTATTATGCCGAGTAATAATGAATAAGGTTGTTCATATCGTGTTGGAACGTGAAATACCGGGAACGCCAACAAGGACAAGCTCGCGTGAATACAAAGAACCAGTCTAATGGAATTCACGGCATTAACGAGTGAGTGGGTTTATTAACATCATACCCGGTTGGGATGATGAGATTTACTTAATATTTAAAAACCACTTACCGATTGTGAGTGGGATTACATATCATACCCGGTTGGGGATGATAAGTGCCTCGGTATAAAAACTCACTATTTAGTGGTATTTTAATCATCACTACTTAGAGAAAGTGATGTGAAAGTTATGCGGAAAAACTACTTACGGGTTGTAAGTAGATCATACCCGGTTGGTATGATGAGACTTCCTCGAAGGAAGTTGAAAACCCGTTCATCGGTTATGAACGGAGATGTTCTTATACCGGTTGGTATGATGGACAGTAAAAACCTATTTTTGTTGGAAGTGCTCTCCCCTGACTGTGTGCCAATGCTTAAACAATTTGGGAGAACTTCTCGACGGGAGCTCGAATAGCTCTAATAGGTTGGGGGCCTTGGTTTTGGAACTTAGGGGCTAAATGCCTGATTTTGAAAATCTCATACAGTAGGCCCAAGGCCAGTTGGCACGAGTAGGAGCTCGTAAATGAACATGATATATGTGCCATAAAACTTAACAAGTGAATTGTTTGGCCATGGTACCAAGATAGGACCGACATGCTCAGTCAACTAGCGACAGTGCGACATGACAGGTCGACGGACTAGTCAAGACAAATAGCTGCGGGTTGAGTTGAGAGTCGGGACCGTTGGACTAGTGGCACCACAGATTACATGGCAATATAATATAACATTGTTTGTGCATGCACTATGAGTACGGGATCATCAAGATGCCCATGAGGGGTAGTGATGCGTCCTAAGGGCACTGGACGATATGGTGGCTATAAGGGCAGTTCGTCGTTCCAGGTGTCTGTGTGAAATCTGGAGTAGCACGAAGTGCATGAGACCGGGGTGGGGATAGGATGAGGTCTCTGTCCTCATACGGACATTAAGAAGTGATTTCGGGATTGTGGGTCAGATGTCACGTACATCCACTCATTCCCAGGGTAGAAGTGGTTGTACTTCTATCCGGGTGGCAGGAAAAGTCACTCCGAAGCCACTAGCGGGTTCAGTAGTGATACTGACTTGCGAATGTGTGTAACCTTCATGATGAAGGATGTGTGTTGGGTGATGACACACCGTGGTAACTAAGAAATAATGGAAAAACCTGAATTTTTAAATGAAAGGATTTTTGAAAACAAAGGAGTCTGGCACACTCCATATAAATGTTTTTCTTATAAGTCAAAAGTTTTTAAAAACCCATTCACTGAGTAGTCGTACTCACCCCTCCCTTATATCCCTTTTAGGAAATCCCGGAAAGCCTCCCCTTAAAGACCGTCAACTAAGATGCCTGTAAGACAGGTATGTAATATTTTAAATTTCATGCAGTTTTGATTATGCTATTCCATGAAAAAGGTGCAAGTTAAAGGACGCCTTACTCTTTACGGTTTACAATAAGGGGAAACCCTTTAATAAACCGGGAGAGTGATGGGTTGATCACGGGGATCCAACCAAACTAGGTTGGGGCATGACAACTTTTGTATGTCGATCCACAATGACCCATACTGCATCATGCCCTTTAGTTGAAGGGGGAAACTCTGCCTTGAAAGATGTGAAGAAGGTCCTGAGAGTAGCACTATTTCTTCGAGTGAGGCTAATATTGAGGTATATATCATCGAAGAGAATTCATGAATAATTTTCACTCAATATTATATTATTTGAGAGTGATTTTTAATGTGTTGTAAATATATATATTACATTTATGAAAAATATAAATTTTTTAGTGGAAATTGAATTAGTTTTATATTCTTAACCTTGTATACTATCAATACTATAGTGGTGAAGGGCCCCACTACTATATAATTGGGAGTGGTATGGTGGGTTACTCACGGTCTCACCCGGAAATCATGTCAGGGTGTGACAACTTAAATCATATTGAATGCCAAATTTTAAAAGCTCCAGTTTTGAGAAAAGAGTTGAAAAACTTGGGAAAATGTGGGAAATCTCTGTTTGGAAAATTTTCATTTATAACATTAAAACTTCACGGAAAGAACAAGATACTTAAGTTTAATAATAAAAAATAAATATTTTGTAGAGCATGGCTCACAAGGGAGGACCAAGTGAGCAAACACCTATAGCTGAACCTTGGGAGTTAGCCCCTAACGAATGCGATCCATTGAGATAGACAAAGATATGGTTGTGGCAATAGAATGACTAAAAAAATTTAAGGATATCATGGAAGAACATGGAACAACCTCTGCTCAGAAGGTGATTGTCGAACACCTCTTAGAAGGAGTTTCTAAGAGATATTTAGAGGATGTAAATATGACATATTTTGCCCCACCATTATGGAATGTATTTGAGTGGCATTTTAGGATGGTGTACATACATCTACACATAACAATATAAAAGGCAGATGAGCTTTTCCAACTAAACCAAGGCACGAGTATCGTGGGCGAGTACATGAAGAAGTTCACCAAGCTCAAATGTTTTGTGGTAGATGGATATATCCCCGAGAATACAACAACTGATAATAATATAATTAAATCTTTGTACGTGTACTTTGATATCTATATCTCGAGTTTCACGATTGATGTAGGTGATGTCTAACTCAATAGACTTCCACGAAACTCTACTTTCACCAAAAATTTGTTTAGGGAGGGGGTGAGCTTATAACTCAATTAATAAGATTACTGACATTGAGCTATTCCATATCTATGACCCGAGACTTCACTCAAAATGTATATACATGAATAATTATTTTATAATAATTATATCATACTAATTCCCTAAGTTTTTCAACCCTTAAATCTTTCATCTTAGGGTTTTATGTTTTGGTTTATTAAGGTGAATCTTCGTCTCACCATACATAAAACAATCAAATACTTGTGCAAATAAACCAATCACGGCCTTACCATTTTCCAAATAACACAAACATGGCTAATATGAACGTCAAGTATGTGTACTCGATCATCTGTATATTGGGTTGCCCACTCCATCCACGCACTCAAGTATACGTATATTCTAGTTGCCTATTATTGCCCCACACATAGGTATACTTTGACTACCATTTTGGTCAGGGATATTCTAAAAGCTATTACTACCCACTTATTCATCGCTTCCAGTCAATCCCAAACATTAACACCAACCTCTTCATAGGTGTCATGTTGACGCCTCGTCACACAACATATCAATATATAACAAGCAACACAACCTTACACATAATCATATATATCAAGCACATAACTTTACACTTAATCATATCATAACATAATTAAATTTCCTTTAATGTTTTATCCTTTATCGACCGATACTGTAAACCTCGCCCTTTTGAGCTAAGGAAAAATGGAAAAAGAACCGGTCAAACAGAGTAAGAAAACCGAACCGGTTCACAAACTTGATTATCAAAAAATGGCCAATTTGGAAATTTACAACTCTCGAGTGATATAAAGGATTCAAAAAACGTTGGAAAAGAACTTTAGGCAAAATTGGAAGAGAAAAACTAGATCGGTTTAGATGAACTAGATCCAATTAGATTGAACCAGTTTATGAACCGAGTTGATTCGTGAACCGGAACCGATAGAGAATGGGTAAACCAAGAAATTTATGGATCCCTTGTGATCCAAAGAGATTTATAAACCTTGGGAAGGAACATTAGAACAAAGTGGGAGAGAAAAACCAGATCGGTTCGGGAGAATCGGACCGGAATCGGATTGAATCGGTTTAAGGACCGAGTCGGTATATGAACCGGAATCGATAAAGAGATTGTAAACCAGGAATTTTACAAACCCTAAGTGACCTAAGGAGTCACAAAAGTCATGGAAATGGACTTGTGAAGGAATTTGGGGATGAAAACCAAACCGGTTCAGGTGAACTAGATTCGAACTGGTTTGAACCACTATTGAACCATATCCTAAATTCATTTTTCTAGGTGGCTTAAATAATTTAAATTTGAGATTTGAGATCACCATTGGATAGAAAATGAACTTAGAAATTTTTAGATTTGAAAAACTCGGTCGAATGAGGGGTGAATTGGTCGGTTTAAGCTTTGAACCCGATTCGGACCGGTCTGATTCGGTTCAGAACAGTGTCATCTTCTTCCTTCAGATGACAGCACTGTTCATGTAAATCCCGCATTTTTGTGCTAAGGAAAAATCGGGAAAAGAATCGGTCAAATCGAGTGAGAAAAACCAAACCGGTTCACAAACCTGATCATTTGTGAATGGGCAATTTGGGAATTTACAACTCCTGGGTGATCCAAAGGGTTTATAATACTATGGAAAAGAACCTTGTGATGAATTGGAAGAGAAAAATCAGATCGGTTTGGATGAACCAGATCCAACTAGATTGAATCGGTTTATGAGCCGAGTCAGTTCATGAACCAGAACTGATAGAGAAAGGGCAAACAAGGATATTTATGGAATGCCTTGTGACCCGAAGAGATTTATAAACCTTGGGAAGGAACCTTAGAACAAAGTGGGAGAGAAACAACCAGATCGGTTCGGGTGAACCGGACCGGTTTAAGGGCAGAGTCGGTTTATGAACCGAAATCGATAAAGAGATGGTAAACCGGGAATTTTATGGACCCTAAGTGACCCAAGGAGTCACGAAAGACATGGAAATGGACTTGTGAAGGAATTGGGGATGAAAACGAAACCGGTTTGGATCGGTTTGAACCACTATTGAACCAGATCCTAAATTCATTTTTCTAGCTGGCTTAAATAATTCAAATTTGAGATTTGAGGCCACCATTAGATGGAAAATCAATTTAGAAATGTTTAGATTTGAAAAACTCGGTCGAATGAAGGGTGAACCGGCCGGTTTATGCTTCAAATCCGGTTCGGTCCGGTTCGAAATAGTGTTGTCACGCCCCGACCCGGTTTGGTCGGATCCTCGTGATCAACCCGCCACTCTCCCGATTTATTAAAGGGTTTCCCCTTATTGTAAATTGTAAAGAGTAAGGCGTCCTTTAACCTGCACCTTTTTCCTGGAATATCATAAATCAAAACTGCATAGTAATTTAAATTAATCATACCTATCATGCATGCGTTTAATTGCACAAGTCTTTTAAGGTTTGGCTTTCCGGGACTTCCTGAAAGGGGTATAAGGGAGGGGGTGAGTACAACTACTCAGTGAATGGGATTCAAATCTTTTGAATTTCAAGAAAAATATTTATATGGAGTGTGCCAAACTCTTTTCTTTTCAAAAATGACTTCATAAAAAAAATTCAGGTTTTTCCATTATTTCTTAATCACCCAACACACATCCTTCATCATGAAGGTTATACACATTCGCAAGTCAGTATCACTACTAAACCTGCTAGTGGCTTCAGAGCGACTTTTCCTGCCACCCGAATAGAAGTACGACCACTTCTACCCTAGGAATGAGTGGATGTACGCGACATCCGACCCACAATCCCGAAATCACTTCTCTGTGCCCGTATGAGGATAGAGACCTCATCCTGTCCCCACCCTAGTCTCATGCGCTTGGTGCTACTCCAAATTTCGCACAGATACCTGGAACGACGAACTGCCCTTATAGCCACCAGGTCGTCTAGTACCCTTAGGACGCATCACTACCCCCAATGGGTGTCTTGATGATCTCGTACTCACAGTGCATGCACAAACAATATTTTTTCATATTGCCAGGTAATATGTGGTGTCACGCCCCGACCCGGTTTGGTCGGATCCCCGTGATCAACCCGCCACTCTCCCGGTTTATTAAAGGGTTTCCCCTTATTGTAAATTGTAAAGAGTAAGGCGTCCTTTAACCTGCACCTTTTTCCTGGAATATCATAAATCAAAACTGCATAGTAATTTAAATTAGTTGTACCTATCTTGCAGGCGTTTAATTGTGCAAGTCCTTTAAGGTTCGGCTTTCCAGGACTTCCTGAAAGGGGTATAAGGGAGGGGGTGAGTACAACTACTCAGTGAATGGGATTCAAATCTTTTAACTTTCAAGAAAAACATTTATATGGAGTGTGCCAGACTCTTTGTTTTTCAAAAATTATTTCATTTAAAAATTCGTGTTTTTCCATTATTTCTTAGTTATCGGTGTGTCATCACCCAACATACATCCTTCATCATGAAGGTTACACACATTCATAAGTTAGTATCACTACTAAACCCGCTAGTGGCTTCGGAGCGACTTTTCCTGCCACCCGGATAAAAGTACGACCACTTCTACCCTGGGAATGAGTGGATGTACGCGACATCCGACCCACAATCCCGAAATCGCTTCTTCGTGTCCATATGAGGATAGAGACCTCATCCTGTCCCCATCCTGGTCTCATGCGCTTTGTGCTACTCCAAATTTCGCATAGACACCTAGAACGATAATCTGCCCTTATACTCACCGGGTCGTCCAGGGCCTTTAGGACACATCACTACCCCTCATGGGCGTCTTGATGATCCCGTACTCATGTGCATGCACAAACAAAGTTTTCTTAAATTACCATGTAATATGTGGTGCCATTTGTCCCAACGGTCCCGACCTCCAACTCAACTTGTAGCTGTTTGTCTTAACTGGTCCGAAGACCGATCATGCCGCACTGCTACTAGTTGACTGAGTATGTCGGACCTGCCTTGGTACCATGGCCAAATAATTCACTTATTAAGTTTTAATGGCACACACACACACACACATATATATATATATATCATGTTCTTTTACGAGCTCTTACCCGTGTCCATTGGCCTATGGCCCACTATTCGAATTTTTCAAAAACTGGGCATTTTAGCCCTAGGGTTCCAAAACCGAGGCCCCTGGCCTATAAGAGCTATTCGAGCTCCCGTCAAGAAGGTCTCCCAAATAGTTTAAGCAATTGCACACAATCAGGGGAGAACACTTCCGACAAAATAGGTTTCCACTGTCCATTATACCAACCGGTATAAGGACATCTCCGCTCATAACCGATGAACGGGTTTTCAACTTCCTTCGAGGAAGTCTCATCATACCAACCGGGTATGATCTACTTACAACCGGTAAGTAGTTTTTTTCGCATAATTTTCACATCACATTCTCTAAGTGGTGATGATTAAAATACCACTAAACAGTGGATTTTTATACCGAGGTACTTATCATCCCCAATTGGGTATGATATATAATCCCACTCACCCGATAGTGCAGTGAAATTCCACTTAGTCGGGTTCTGTCCTTAGCAAGCTGGACCTCGACTGGCGTTCCCGATGTCTCGTTCTCCTACATGAGATGAACATAATTGTTCATTATTCTTTTGCCCAATAGCCCTCATTCGTTACAAATGAATGAGAAAACCCAACCTTACATATATTTGTAATTAGGTCCCTAAAGTTAATTTTCTTTAACTTTAAGTTCCTATTGCCGAGTTTTTCCTAAATTCGAGTCCCAAAACCTTTAAAATTTATCTTAGGACCTCAAATTATTTGATTTCACACAAAGGGGTTTAATTTCCCAAATTTCCAATTTGGTCCTTCAATTTTTCCAAAATTACCATTTTGCCCCTTCTTTAGAAAAATGGTAAAATTTTTCCCCAAAAATTCTAAAATTTATCAATTAACCCTCTAATATTCTTATCATGACCAATTAACCCTCAATTTTAAAAATTACATTTTTGGTCCTTCAAATTTCCAAAAATCCCAATTTCCCCAACTTCAACTCTTCAACACTGCCAAATTTGATTTCATCAAATTGATCAATCAAACATCTCGAATTGTTGAAATTGGAGTTGAAATCGAGTTCCTACATGTTCATACGATTCTTAGGAACTTTGAATCACAGATTTTAACGCTGGAACGAGCTCAAACGAAGATTAATTGGAAAACAGACTATAGAGAGAAAAATCTTTGATTTCTCACTAGTGAGGGCGTGGCGGTGGAGCTTTCAAATATGGGCAAATAGCTCTCCTCCAGAGGTTCTTCCTAGGATCAAGGATGACATCAATTGATGTCGAATTGGATTAGAATTTCTTCATTGAAATTCAGTCGACTCTCTCTCTAACAACGATCTGAAATTGTAAAGGGAAACTGAATTGGCTTACATTTCGGTCCTAATTCGGCAGAGGAAGGACTGAGGAAGTGTTGGGAAGGCTTAGTTTGGCCTGAGGAGGGCTTGAAATGGCCGATTTCAGCTTGACCAAAATAGGGTAGATTCGGTCCGCTGGAGCTACTTCACTATTCCATCATAGCTGTCTTCTCCCCGTTTCTAAAGAGCCCGACCTTTGTTCAAGTTGAAACTCGGGTGTGAGCTTTACTGGGAAATGGAGCAATAGAGAAAGAGAGAGAAGTGTTCAGGTGTGAGGAGAATGAAATGGGGATGACCACTTCCCAGAAGGTCACCCATCCTCACACTACTCTTAAGTAAGCACACTTAACTTTGAAGTTCTTATAGAATCTAGTTCACCTGAACCAATTTGGTTTTTTTTTCTAGTTTGTCTTAAATTTCTTTTCCAATGTTTAATAAATCCTTTGGATCAACCGAAAGTTGTAAATTTTCATATTGCTTATTCCCAAATGTAAACCGGTTTGGTTTTTCTTATTCGGTTTGACCGGTTCTTTTCCCGGTTTTCCTTAACTCAAATGTGCGGGGTTTACATGTGGTGCCACTGGTCCAACGGCCCCGACTCTCAACTCAACCCGCAATTGTTTGTCTTGACTAGTCCGTCGACCTGTCATGTCGCACTACCACTAGTTGAATGAGCATGTCGGTCCTATCTTGGTACCATGGCCAAACAATTCACTTATTAATTTTTATGGCATGTATATCATGTTCATTTACGAGCTCCTACTCGTGCCAACTGGCCTTGGGCCCACTGTACGAGATTTTCAAAATTAGGCATTTAGCCCCCAAGTTCCAAAACCGAGGCCCCTGGCCTATCAGAGCTATTTGAGCTCCCGTCGAGAAGGTCTCCCAAATTGTTTAAGCATTAGCACACAGTCAAGGGAGAGCACTTCCGACAAAATAGGTTTTCACTGTCCATTATACCGACTGGTATAAGGACTTCTCCGTTCATAACCGATGAATGGGTTTTCAACTTCTTTCGAGGAAGTCTCATCATACCAACCGAGTATGATCTACTTACAACCGATAAGTAGTTTTTCTGTAATATTTTCACATCACTTTCTCTAAGTGGTGATGATTAAAATACCACTAAATAGTCGGTTTTTATACTTAGGTACTTATCATCCCCAACTGGGTATGATATATATAATCCCACTCACAACCGGTAAGTGGTTTTTAATTTTAAGTTGTGCTTATCATCCCAACCGGGTATGATGTTAGTAAACCCACTCATCTGTTAATGCCGTGAATTCCACTAGACTGGTTCTTAGTCTTCACACGAGCTTGTCCTTACTGGCATTCCCGGCACTTCGTGTTCCTACACGATATGAACATCTTGGTTCATTATCCTTTGGCCTAATCACCTTCATTCATTCCAAATGAATGAGAAAGTCAAACTTTCATTTATTTGCAATTAGGTCCCTAAAGTTATTTCTCTTTAACTTTTGTTCCAAATGCCGATTCTTTTCCTCAAATTGAGTCCCGAAACTTCTAAAATTTATCATAGGATCACAATTTATTCCATTTCACAAAAAGGGGATTAATTTCTCAAATTTCCAATTTGGTCCTCTAACTTTTCCAAAATTACCATTTTGCCTTTCCTTTACAAAAATGGTAAGTTCTGCCCCAAAAATTCTAAAATTTCTCAATTCGTCCTCCAACATTATTTTCATGCCCAATTGGCCCTCAATTTCGTAAAATTTCATTTTAGTCCTTTGAATTTCGAAAATCCCAATTTTCCCCCAATTATAACTTTTTAACACAGCCAAATTTGATTTTATCAAATTGACCCATCAAACGTTTCCAATTGTTGAAATTGAGTTTCTACATGTTCATACGATTCTTTAGAAATGTGAATCGCAGGTTTTAACGCCGGGACGAGCTCAAACAGAGCTTCGCCAAAAAATGAACTATAGAGAGAGAAAGCTTCGATTACTCACAGGCGAAGGCACAACGGTCCGAGCTTTTGATCTGGGCAGATAGCTCTCGTCCTAAGGTTCATCCTAGAATCAAGAATTGCATCAATTGATGTGGAACTGGATTTGAATTTCGTCATTGAAATTCGGTCGACTTTTTCTCTAGCACCGATCCAAAATTGTAAAGGGGAGCCGAATTGGCTTACCTTTCGGTCCTAATTTGGCCATGGAAAGGCTGAGGAAGTATTGGGAGGGCTTGGTTTGGCCTGAGGAGGCTTGAAATGGTCGATTTCAGCAAGGCCGAAAGAGGGCAGCTTCGGTCCGCCGGAGCTGCTTCACTATTCCATCATGCTGGCGCTTCTCCAACGATTCTTGGATTAACTAGAGTTTACTATCAGATAGTTATCTTCTCCCCAGTTCTAAAGAGCCCGACCTTTGTTCAAGTCGAAGCTCTGGTTCGAGCTTCACCGGGAAATGGAGCAGTAGAGAGAGAGAAGTGTTTAGGTGTGAGGAGAATGAATGGGGATGACCTCTTTATATAGGTGTAAAAATCATGTATTAAATGGGAGAGATTTATTACTAGTATTAATATTGACATAAATTATTGGTATTAATTCCAATAATTTAATTTCGGTATTAAATTATTGGTATTAATTACAATAATTAAATATATATTAATTTATGGCTATTTATGATAAGGGTACATTCGCATAAAAAGTTTTGATCGAAATTTTGGGTTAAAAAAAATCATACTTTCCAAGAGGTCACCCATCCTCACACTACTGTCAAGCAAACACGCTTAACTTTAGAATTCCCATGGATTCTCGTTCACCTGAACCAATTTGGTTTTTCTATTCTAATTTATGTTAAGTTTCTTTTCCAAGGTTTAATAAACCCTTTGGATCACTTAGAAATTGTAAATTTCCAAATTCCTTGTTCCCAAATGATCGGGTTTGTAAACCGTCTCGGTTTTCTTACTCGGTTTGACCAGTTCTTTTCCCGATTTTTCTTAACTCAAAAGTGCGGGGTTTACAAGTGTCATCTTCTTCCTTATGATGACAACACTGTTCACTCGCCGAAAAATTGAAGCAACGCTGGCAAAGAAGAAACGCTTTCGTTTGGTACGTTTCAAGTCTTCAATGTCTATCATAACGATGCCAAACGGACGGCTAACGGGTCCCCAAGCTCCCTGTATAAAGAGACCCTCCCCATTCATCCTCTCCACACCTGAAAACTCCATTCTCTCTCAACTGCTCCATTTTTCATCGAAGCTCAATCCAGAGCTCCGATATGGGGTCTTTTCTGAGCCAAACAAGGTGAGGTTGGGTTCTTTAGAACCGAGGAGAAGTCAACTACACGCCTGTAGTCTCTGTTTGCTCCGAGGGTCACCGAAGAAATGTTGGCGTGATGAAACAATGAAGCAACTCCGGCGAACAAAAGCTACCCTGTTTCAGCCAAGTTGAAATCGGCCATTATATCGGGTCGATATAATGGATAGTAAAAACATCTTTTTGGTGGAAGTGTTCTCCCCTGACTGTGTGCCAATGCTTAAACAATTTGGAAGACCTTTTTTACGGGAGCTCGAATAGCTCTTATAGGTCGGGGCCTCAGTTTTGGAACTTGGGGGCTAATATGCCCGGTTTTTTAAAATCTCGAACAATGGGCCATAGGCCAATGGGCACGAGCAAGAGCTCGTAAATGAACATAATATATGTGCCATAAAACTTTAATAAGTAAATTGTATGGTCATGCTACCAAGGCTGGTCCGACATTCTCAGTCAACTAGTAGCAGTGCGACATGACCGGTCTGCGGACCAGTCAAGACATAGCTATAGGTTGAGTTGAAAGTTAGGACTATTGGACAAATGACACCACAGATTACATGGCATATTAAGAAAATATTATTTGTGCATGCACTATGAGTACGAGATCATCAAGACACCCATGAGGGGTAGTGATGCATCCTAAGAGCCCTGGACGACCTTGTGTGTGTAAGGGCAGTTCGTCGTTCCAGGTAACCGTGCGAAATTTGGAGTAGCACCATGTGCATGAGACTGGGGTAGAGACTGGATGAGGTCTCTGTCCTCATATAGACACGAAGAATTTATTACGGGAATGAGAGTCAGATGTTGTGAACATCCACTCATTATCAGGGTAGAAGTGGACATACTTCTATCCGAGTAGCCAGTAAAGTCATTCCGAAGCCACAAGTGGGTTTAGTGGACGTACTAACATGTGAATGTGTGTTTAACCTTCATGATGAAGGATGTGTGTTGGGTGATGACACTGTGATTAAATAAGGAAATGATGATAAAACTCGAGATTTTGAATGAAATGATTTTTTATTAGTATTAAAAACCCATTTATTGATTAGTCGTACTCATCCACTCGCTTATATTCCTTTCAGAAAATCCCAGAAAGCCTACACTTAAAGACCATCAACAAAGACGCCTGTAAGACAGGTATGTAAATTTTAAAATTTCATGCAGTTTTGATTATGCTATTCCAAGAAATGGTGTAGGTTTGAAGGATGCCTTACTCTTTACGGTTTATATTAAGGAGAAACCCTTTAATAAACAGGAGAGTGGCGGGTTGATCACGGGGATCCGACCAAACCATGTTCGGGCGTGGCAGTTCACTCGCCAGAAAATCGAAGCAGCTCCGACGAAGAAGAAATGTCTCTGTTCAATATGTTTCTGGCCATCAATCCCTATCATAAAGGCACCAATCGGACGGCCAAGGAGTCCCCGAGCATCCTATATAAAGATCCCCTCCCCATTCATCCTCTCCACACCTAAAATGCTCACTCTCTCTCAATTGCTTAGTTTTCCAGCAAAGCTCAAACCAGAGCTCCGATATAGGGTCTTTTTTTAGACAAATAAGGCGAGATCATGTTCATTAGAACCGGGGAGAAATCAGCTACACGCTTATAGTCTCCCTTTGCTCTGAGGGTCTCCGGAGGAACGCCGACGTAATGGAATAGTGAAGTAGCTCCGGCAGACCAAAGCTGCCCTGTTTCGGTCGAGTTAAAATCAACCATTTCGAGCCCTCCTCATGCCAAACCAAGCCCTCCCAACATTTCCTCAGCCCTCCCACGACCGAATAAGGACTGAAAGGTAAGCCAATTCGGCTCCCCTTTGCAATTTCTGACCGGTGCTAGAGAGTGAACCGGTAGAATTTCAATGATCAAATTCTAACTCAATTTAGCAACAATTGATGCAATTCTTAATTCTAGGATAAACATCAAGATGAGAGCTATCTGCCCAGATCGAAAGCTTGGACCGTCGTGCCTTCACTGGTGAGTAATAGAAGATTTCTCTCACAGTTCATTTTCCGGCGAAGCTCCGTTTGCGCTCGTTCCAGCGTTAAAACTTGCGATTAAAATTTCTAAAGAATCGCATGAACATGTAGAAACTCAATTTCAACAATTGAAAATGTTTGATCGGTCAATTTGATGAAATCAAATTCGACAGTGTTAAAAAGTTGGAATTGGGGGAAAATTTGGGGAAATTTATGGATTTTCGAAAATTCGAAGGATCGAAATACAATTTCCCAAAATTGAGGGTAAATTAGGCATGATAAAAATGTTAGAGAGCCAATTGAGGAATTTTATAATTTTTTGGGTAAAATTTACCATTTTTGTAAAGGAAGGGCAAAATGGTAATTTTGGAAAAGTTGGGGGACCAAATTGAAAACTTGGGAAATTAAACCCCTTTTTGTGAAATGGAATAAATTGAGGTCCTATGATAAATTTTAAAAGTTTCGGGACTCAATTTGAGGAAAAATCAGCATTTAGGGACCTAAAGTTAAAGAGAAATAAGTTTATGGATCTAATTGTAAATAAATAAAAGTTTGGTTTTCTCATTCATTTGGAATGAATGAAGGCTATTAGGTCGAGTGATAATGAATTGAGATGTTCATATCATATAGGAACACAAGGTACCAGGAACACCAGCAAGAATAAGCTCGCGTCAAATACAAAGAACCAGTGTAGTAGAATTGACTGCATTAACGGGTGAGTGGGTTTACTAACGTCATACCCTGTTGGGATGATGATGACAACTTAAAGTTAAAAACCACTTACTGGTTGTGAGTGGGATTTTACATCATACCCGGTTGGGGATGATAAGTACCTCAAAATGAAAATCCACTACTAAATGGTATTTTAAATATCACAACTTGAAGGAGTGATGTGAAAAACATGCAAAAAAACTATTTACCGGTTGTAAGTAGATCATACTCGATTGGTATGATGAAACTTCCTTGAAGGAAGTTGAAAACCCGTTCATCGGTTATGAGCAGAGATGTCCTTATACCCGGTCAGTATGATGGATAACTGAAACATACTTTTGTTGGAAGTGTTCTTCCGTGACTGTGTGCCAATGCTTAAACAATTTGTGAGACTTTATTGATGGGAGCTCGAATAGCTCTTATAGGTCGGGGGCCTCGGTTTTGGAACTTGGGGGCTAATATGCCCGATTTTGAAAATCTCGTACAGTGGGCCCAAGGCTAGTTGCCACGAGCAGGAGCTCGTAAACAAACATGAGTTATATGCCATAAAACTTTAAATAAAGGAATTATTTGGCTATGGTACCAAGATAGGACCGACATACTCAGTCAACTAGTAGTAGTGCGACATGATAGGTCGATGGACCAGTCAAGAAAAATAACTATGTGTTGAGTTGAGGGTCGGGGCCATTGGACTAGTGGCACCATAGATTATATGGCATGATAAGAAAACACTAACTGTGCATGCACTGTGATTACGGGACTATTAAGACACCTAAGAGGGGTAATGATACCTTCTAAGGGCACTGGACGACCTGGAGGGTATAAGGGCAGTTCATCGTACTAGGTGACCATGCGAAATTTGGAGTAGCACCAAGCACATGAGACTAGGGTGAGAACGGGATGAGGTCTTTGTCCTCATACGGATATGGAGAATTGATTTCAGGATTGAGGGTCGGATGTCGTGAACATCCACTAATTCTCAGGGTAGAAGTTAACGTACTTCTATCTAGGTGGCCAGTAAAGTCGCTCCGACGCCACAAGTGGGTTCAGTGGACGTACTAACTTGCGAATGTGTGTTTAAACCTTCATAATGAAGGATGTGTGTTGGGTGATGACACACCATGATTAAATAAAGAAATGGTGGTAAAAACCGAGATTTGAAATCAAAGGACTTTTGAAAAAAAGGAGTCTAGCACACTCTAAAACAAATCTTTTTTCTAATGTTAAAAGTTTTGAAAATCCATTCACTAAGTGTCGTACTCACCCCCTCCCTTGTATCCCTTTTAGGAAATTCCGGAAAGCCTACCCTTAAATACCATCAATTAAGACGCATGTGAAATAGGTATGATGAATTTAAAATATTATATAGTTTTTATTTATGTTATTCCAAGAAAAGGTGCAGGGTTAAAGGACGCCTTACTCTTTATGGTTTATAATAAGGGGAAACCCTTTAATAAACCGGGAGAGTAGCGGGTTGATCACGGGGATCCGACCAAACTGGGTCGGAGTGTGACAACTTGAGTTGTATCAGAGCCAGTTTCCTCGAATACATAATCAAGACTAGAAAATATAGTAACTAATAGGATTTATCTTAAAATTTACAGATGGCTCCTAGGAGAGAAACCAAGAAAACTAGGAATGACTCTACTTAACACCCTGTCCTCGTTGGAAGACAACTCTAGAAGCTTCCTAATGCCCAAGATATAGTAGAAGCCTCAAAGAACCAAATGGGGAAACATCTAGTACCACCAAGGAGTACGGTGCCAGGGCATGTTAAGGTCATAGTCCTGTGTACAAAGGGAGACAAGCCTAAAGCCAGGAGTGCTAGTACAAACGTATAATCTTACCAATGGGGATACTTGCCAAGAAAACCGTAGCTTCCTATCTATTCTGTGACTACTTTATGTGATAGGGCTAAAATCCCAACCTTTTGTATCCCCTTGTTAATGAAATACTCAATTTCTTAAATCTCTACCTCCCAATGATGTGATCTTGCTAGTAAGATGGTCTAAGGCAAATAAACCTAACAAACCCACACTATCCAAGAAACTAAGGAAAAGTTACATTTTAGTTATGGAAGATAAATCAAGGAATTAAGAAACCTAGGAGGACTTTTACCATGACCCTTTAACAAATGAGATTCAGCAAGAAAACTCAAAGACGACAAAGCATCAAACCACCAGTAACCCTGGAAGGAAAGAAGGAACCACCACAATCCATGCAAGTGAATAACCTATTACAAGTATGAACGATAGAGACGTTACATGAAGAAGTGTCCAACCCTACTAAGGACAGGTACCAAGATAAACTATTATAGGTGTAAGAAAAGAAGGAGTGTCCCACACCTCATAGATTTAGGACAATACCTCCTCAAAGGTCACTAAAGACATGAAGGACTGGAGACCGAAACTATGGAGCAGGTTAAGTAAGCGGTTTACAAAGAGGTCAAGAAATGACCAAGTGAATGCCAAATTTAAATTTTTTCTTAAGAAGGTCAAACCGAGAAGGATACCACAAGAATAGAGATAAGGTACATGGGAAGTATACCAAGAACCCTCTTATAAGGGAGCAAACACAGAAAAACATCCTCCGAAAACTCTAGGGAATGACACAATGAGAGTGAAGAAGAGAAGGAATACGCTAGGAAAGGGAACTCTGGAGAGATGCATACAACTAAGTACCTTGAAGGAATTATTGGATTAGCAGATGGACATAACGTGGAGTCCAAGGCACCGACCCACCGTTAGAAACTTCTCGAAGGAAGGATGTAACAGAGGCCAATCATGACTTGCCTTGGAAGAGTAATAGAGCCAAATAACAGGTTGTATTGGGATTTCAGGAATGAATCACCTTAGAAAAAGCAATGAAGCCAAATAGGAATTTCGGACCAACATGACAAAAGAAAGCAAGTCGTTACAACAAGATAGTCAAAGAGAATAAATGACATCCTAAGGAAGACCGGGACGTAGAAAGGACTACATCCTAAAAAGGTCAGTGAGATGGATGTTAAGAACAAGAGGACTCGAGAAACAACTGCCCTAAGAAACTTAGACCAAATGAATGGTAGAGGCAAAACAGTTAATGAACTAATACTCGAGAAAGCCATAATTTGAGTTCCAACAAAGAAGAGAGAGGCGGAAAGGCCAAATACTCGGGAAAAGAAGGATGAAAGAAATCCTTAAAAGGACCAAAGGCCAATTAACGACTAAACTCAAGTCAAGAAAGGAATAGGCAAGCCTCTCAAATAATGGTCAACAAATCTTGAAACAAGGAAGATTTGTACGTTCCCTAAAGAGATAGACATGTATTGGGTACGAATGAGGATGTAGATAGAGTATAAAAGATGTGCCTACAATATTTGAGGAGTAAAGGTAAACAGGAGAAGATGACATCAAGGGATGTCATTTAAGGGTAGAAATCCCCCAGAGCAAATGTAAAAAGGAATGTCAGGAGAAAGGGAAAGAATCCTACCAAGGAAGGAAGCCCCGAAAAGACATGCGTATCCCAATTCAGAGGAAATGGAACCAACTGAAATAGAAAGAACGATAAGCTCACAAATGAAATGTTGGTTGAGATGGAAAGATCGAGTACCAATGAAAAGTACTCATGAGGTCCTAAGAAGTAAATTAAACCAAAGGAATGGATAAATAGTATGGTTGCATCAAAAATGTCGTGACGAATAGGAGTGTGTGGACTACAATAATAAGAGAGTAAAAGAAAGAATATATGAGGAATCTTGGAGGAGTAAGCCCTCAATTAAGAAATCAATTAGGGAAAATGATCACTGACATCGGTACGGGTTGTGGTCCATGCTCACTTAATGGAGACTAAAGAATGGACGGATGAGCATAGTGTAGAGTATATGAAATAAGACTAATGATCAGAAATTCCTTAGATAAGGAATGAAAGGGAATTTTAAAACGAATAAGGATTCAAAGTGGGAAATTGCCTTAACATAGAATAAGGTGTAAGGAAAAAAAGGAAGGAATCTCCAAAGGATGGTAAGAAGGTTGAACATGTAACTCTTAAGGTTAAAACCTCTAATTTGAGGAATATAGTTGAGAATGAAATCGTAAGAAGGGAATTCCTCAAACAAAACAATCAATATATCAACCAAAAAGAGATCAACTCGAAATAATGAATCATGAAATGGTAACTAGCAAGTAAGAGTGGATTAAGAAAAAAAAGTCCTTAAATAAAGGATGCCACTAAAGAAGAGAAAGGACATAAGAAGGAAAAAATCCTCGTATGTCAATAATCATCAGGAAACCCAATGATTGAAATCGAAAGGACCCAATAAAGAAGTTGGGAAAGGAGGAGTAGGTAAGAGAAATCCATGCGGTTATGTGAGACATAACTTCAAAGGCATGATGGATGAGAGGAGAGCGGTAAAAATGATAGTTGGGGGATGTTATCAAAAGAAAAGACAGATGAAGTTATACGATCCCTGAAAGGTCGAAAAGCTAAAAGAGACCCTCAAGTAGATGTTCTAGAAATCTAATAGACAGAAACATGTCCTAGAAAATTCCATGCTGTAAGGGGCATGTAAGCTCAACAATCCCGAAGAGAATATGACTCAAAGTAAAGAAGAGTCGGCTAATAAGAATGACGAGGTTGAATATAAAAATTTGGACCGAAGTTATAATAGACAACGAATGGAGGAAGGGTCAAAATAGAACGAAAAAGTGATAATAAAGAAAATCGTAGAAACAAGTACGTAACGCTCGAAAGAACATCGAGCTAAAGGTTTCAACGACCAAGGGGTTAACTATCCACGGGAATGGTTAGGTATCTTAGAGTTCCTAATCTTGAGTATAGAACCTCAAAGGAAAGAATGTGCTCTAAGCAAAAAAAAGATATGAATCTAAGAATATACCCTAAAATTAAGGTATATCTAGTTATGATAAACCCCATGTAGGGAGTAAATAATATAAAGGAAAATAAATTCCTTAAGTGAAGGATGTAAAAAGGGCTAATTGAAAGAACAAGAGAAGAGTTTGCATGTTAAGCAAACACCAAATGGACATTAAAGGAAATGAATCCTCAGGCAAGGTTGATAATTAAGTTTTGGGGAGGAGGGGAGAGTTGTAAACCCCGCCCTTTTGAGCTAAGGAAAACCAGGAAAAGAACCAGTCAAACCGAGTGAGAAAATCGAACCGGTTCACAAACCCGATTATCAAGAAATGGGCAATTTGGAAATTTACAACTTTTAGGTGATCCAAAGGATTCATAAAACCTTGGAAAAGAACCTTAGGACAAATTGGAAGAGAAAAACCAGATCGATTTTGATTAACCAGATCCAATTGGATTGAACTGGTTTATGAACTGAGTTGATTCGTGAACTATAACCGATAGAGAATGTGTAAACCAAGAAATTTATGGATCCCTTGTGATCCAAAAAGATTTATAAACCTTGGGAAGGAACATTAGAACAAAGTGGGAGAGAAAAACAAGATCGGTTCGGGAGAACCGAACCCGAATCGGATTGAACCGATTTAAGGACTGAGTCAGTTTATAAATCGGAATCAATAAAGAGATGGTAAACCGGGAATTTTATGAGCCCTAAGTGACCTAAGGAGTCACAAAAGTCATGGAAATGGACTTGTGAAGGAATTTCGGGATGAAAACCAAATCGGTTCAGGTGAACCGGATTCGAACCGGTTTGGACCGGTTTGAACCACTATTAAACCAGATCCTAAATTCATTTTTCTAGGTGGCTTAAATAATTCAAATTTGAAATTTGAGGCCACTATTTGATAGAAAATTAATTTAGAAATTTTTAGATTTGAAAAACTCGATCGAATGAGGGGTGAAGCGGCCGGTTTAAGCTTCAAACCCAGTTCGGACGGGTCCGGTCCAGTTCAGAACAATGTCGTCTTCTTCCTTCAGATGACAGCAGTGTTCACTCGCCGGAAAATTGAAGCAGTGCCGGCGAAGAAGAAATGCCTCCATTCAATATGTTTACAGCCATCAATGCCTAACATAAAGGCACCAATCGGACAGCCAAGGAGTCCCCGAGCTTCCTATAAAATGACCCCTTCCCCATTCATCCTCTCTGCACCTGAAAAGCTCACTCTCTCTTAGTTGCTTAGTTTTCTGGTAAAGCTCGAACCAGAGCTTTGATATAGGGTCTTTTCTGAGCCAAAGAAGGTGAGGTCAGATTCATTAGAACCAAGGAGAAATCAGCTACACGCCTATAGTCTCCGTTTGCTCTAAGGGTCGCCCGAGGAACACCGGTGTGATGGAACAGTGAAGCAACTCCACTAGACTGAAGCTGCCCTGTTTCGGCCGAGTTGAAATTGGCCATTTCAAGCTCTCCTCAGGCCAAACCAAGCCCTCCCAACACTTTCTCAGCCCTCCCACGGCTGAATAAGGACTGAAAGGTAAGCTAATTCGGCTCTCCTCTGCAATTTTCAGTCGGTGCTAGAGAGAGAACCGATAGAATTTTGATGATGAAATTCTAACTCAATTCAGCATCAATTGATGCGATTATTGATTCTAGAATGAACCTCAGGATGAGAGCTATCTGCCCAGATCGAAAGCTCGAATCGTCGTGCCCTCACCGGTGAGTAATCGAAGCTTTCTCTCTATATAGTTCATTTTCTAATGAAGCTCTGTTTGAGCTCGTTCCGGCATTAAAACTTGCGATTCAAATTGCTAAAGAATCGTATGAACATGTAGAAACTCAATTTCAACTTCAATTTCAACAATTGAAATATTAGATTGGTCAATTTGATGAAATCAAATTCGGTAGTGTTAAAAAGTTGGAATTGGGGGGAAAATTGGGGATTTTCAACAATTCGAAGGACCAAAATGTAATTTCCCGAAATTGAGGGTCAATTGGGAATGATAAAAATTTTAGAGGGCCAATTGAGGAATTTTAGAATTTTTGGGGTAAATTTTACCATTTTTGTAAAGGAAGGTCAAAATGGTAATTTTGGAAAAGTTTGGGGACCAAATTGGAAATTTGGGAAATTAAACCCCTTTCTGTGAAATGGAATAAATTGAGGACCTATGATAAATTTTAAAAGTTTCGGCACTTAATTTGAGGAAAAACCAGCATTTGGAGACATAAAGTTATAGAGAAATAACTTTATGGACATAATTGCAAATAAATAAAAGTTTGGTTTTCTCATTCATTTGGAATGAATGAAGCTATTAGGCCAAGTGATAATGAAACGAGATGTTCATATCGTGTAGGAACACGAGGTACCGGGAACGCCAACAAGGAAAAGCTCGCGTGAATATAAAAAATCAATCTAGTGGAATTCACTGCATTAATGGGTGAGTAGGTTTACTAACGTCATACCCGATTGGGATAATGAGCACAACTTAAAGTTAAAAACTACTTACCAGTTGTGAGTGAGATTTTATATCATATCCGGTTGGGGATGATAAGTACCTCGAAACAAAACCCACTACTAAGTGGTATTTTAAACATCAAAACTTGGAGGAGTGATGTGAAAAACATTCAGAAAAACTACTTACCGATTGTAAGTAGATCATACTCGATTGGTATAGTGAAACTTCCTCGAAGGAAGTTGAAAACTCGTTCATCAGTTATGAGCGGAGATGTCCTTGTACCCGGTCGGTATGATGGACAACTAAAACATATTTTTGTCAGAAGTTGTCTCCCCTGATTGTATGGCAATGCTTAAACGATTTGGGAGACCTTCTTGATGGGAGCTCGAATAGCTCTTATAGGTTGGGGGCTAATATGCCCAATTTTGAAAATCTCGTACAGTGGGCCCAAGGCCAGTTGGCACGAGTAGGAGCTCGTAAACAAACATGAGTTATATGCTATAAAGCTTTAAATAAAGGAATTGTTTGGCCATGGTACCAAGACAGTTCTGACATACTCAGTCAACTAGCGACCGTGTGACATGACAGGTCGACGGACCAATCAAGACAAGCAACTACGGGTTGAGTTGAGGGTTGGGGTCGTTGGACCAGTGGCACCACAGATTATATGGCATGATAAGAAAATACTGATTGTGCATGCACTGTGATTACAGGACCATCAAGATGCCCAAGAGGGGTAGTGATGCGTTCTAAGGGCACTGGACGACCTGGAGGGTATAAGGGTAGTTCGTCGTTCCAGGTGACCGTGCAAAATTTGGAGTAGCACCAAGCGCATGAGACCGGGATGGGGACGGGATGAGGTCTCTATATTCTTATGGACATGGAGAATTGATTTCTGGGATTGAGGGTCGGATGTCGCGAACATCCACTCATTCTGAGGGTAGAAGTGGACGTACTTCTATCTAGGTGGCCGATAAAGTCACTCTGACACCACAAGTGGGTTTAGTGGATGTACTGACCTGCGAATGTGTGTTTAAACCTTTATGATGAAGGATGTGTGTTGGGTGATGACACACCGTGATTAAATGAAGAAATGGTGGTAAAAACCGAGATTTGAAATCAAAGAACTTTTGAAAGAAAGGAGTCTGGCACATTCCAAAATAAATCTTTTTCCTAAAGTTAAAAGTTTTGAAAACTCATTCACTAAGTAGTCGTACTCACCCCCTCCCTTATATCCCTTTCAGGAAATTCCGGAAAGCCTACCCTTAAAGACCATCAATTAAGACGTATGTTAGACAGGTATGATGAATTTAAAATGTGATGCAGTTTTGATTTATATTATTCTAGGAAAAGGTGCAGGTTTAAAGGACGCCTTACTCTTTATGGTCTATAATAAGAGGAAACCCTTTAATAAACTAGGCGTGACAGACACCATACTCATGTTACTTAGTTACTTCATACCCAAAAATCAATTTCACATTGGTTCAAGTCTATTTCAATTACCATTGGCTTAAGCCCTTCTTTTTCATGATCGAGACATTAATCTATTTTACAACACTTTTTTAAAAGCATGCACATATTCATGGAGTTAATGGAAAGCTGCAAACTGCAGTGGACGATCCAATTTGGTTGGAAAAGGGGTGAATCAGGCCAAAAACTGCTGAACTAGTGGAGCGTCATGTCGGGTGCACACACTCGCTGCACGCATGGAGCACAGGTCGTATGCACACGCAACCATGAACACACGTATCGTCTCTTTCGGCCAACCCCCAACCCGATTTTATCCATTTAACCCAATAAACAACAACAGACCGCCCAAAACCCACCACCATAGAAATTAAATCATCCCTAGAGCTACATGCCATGGAATGACTCAAGGAAGCTATGGATAGGTAGCCACGCAAGTCTAGAATCTAGCTATATCAAGATTGGATGTCCCCTTGTCAGTTTTATCTTAGAATGCTCTCTGAAAGCCAAATCGCTCCCAATTCAGGTGATCTGATTGCAGAGAGCTTTGCTCCGCTGTCCGACGACCTCAAAAGGTGATCTTGGTATATTTGGAAAGCTGAAGAAGTTAGCTTTCTATCGTCACATCTCTCAATCCTCAATTCTCCCTCTATAGTTTATGAAGACATCACAGACTACACAATCTCCAGTGGCAGGAAATAGAGCATCTGTTTTAGAAGTCAATTATGACGGCCTCAACGACCCATAAAAGTTGAGATAAATTTTGCAGATTCCTCATACCATCAGCTTTCTATAGCCATCGACCTGACTCGATTTGAGTAAGTATAGATGTAGAATTATATCTTTTATATCTTATTTTTTGGGTGAAGTGGCTAAGTTGACTAAAATGGACATTAGAGGAGCTACAAACAACCAATTAGTGTGATTCAAGTGGTCACGAACTCCTTGAGGAGTCAGCTTTTGAATTGCACTAGCCTTGATGATTGAGGAGCCGTCTCCGGTGAGTTCCCAGTTTTGATCTGACTATTACTTGCTTTCCTTTAAGTTTTCGATCAAGCTCAATCGACACTGTTCCGCTGACCCTAGTTGAACAAAGCTTATGATGGCCTAGAGGGAGAAATGGAGATTAAAATGAAAATAAGTGAAAGTTAGAGGACCCAAATGTAAATGAGCTTTCTCTAGGGTATTCTTAAGAAATTAAATAAAGTATTAGGGCTGATTGGGAAGTTTAGTGAAGTTGGAGGATTAGGTTGGCATGTTTTGGAATGCCTAAGGACCTATTTGTAATAAAAGGAAAGTTAAGGACTAGAGTGTAAATAAGAGTATTTGTCGGCCAAAATGTGGCTTCTGGGTAGTCGAAGGACCAAAACATAATTAAAAAAAGTTGACCTGAATGAGAAAAATGAGGGGAAAATGAGCTTGAAAACCTAAGTTGTAAATAAGAAGGGCAAAATGATAATTTTGGATAAAATTAGGGAACATTAAAAAATTAGTAAGAAGTAGAGCTGAAATTGTTCCAAAGCCTATTAGGGAAAAAAATGAGACCCAATGAAACTTGTGGGACCCAATTGAAAAACTTGAGAAAGTCTAAGGTTCAAAAAGGGAAGTTTTAAAGTATAAGGGGAAAATGATAATTTTACCAAAGTTAAGGAACAAATGGTAAATTTGGGAAAGTAGAACCACTATGTGGTAAATAAAGAAAAGATGAGCACTTCAAAAAGTGCAAAGTGGATAGGAAGTGACTTTAAGCCTGAGGAACTAACCGGATAAGTACTAGTCCATTGATTATTAGGTTGACTGAGGGCAAAACCATAAATTAATTAATGAATTATGATGTATTAATTTAAGAAATACTAGGAGGGAGCTGACACATCTTTTTGCTAAACATTGTAGAAAGAGAAAAAGACCACTCGAGCGGGATCGAGAGCGGAATATTTGGAACCCTCAGAACGAACAAGTTTCGAGACTCGATGTGAGTGGGTTTATTTACGGTGAGTTCGATTGGATCAACCAAAGTAAAATGTTATGTGCTTGATTGTGTACTTGAGTTAGTGATTGACTGAGTGCTTGAAATGAAAAGAAATTTATTTTTTATAAATCATATAATAAGTGTGAAATGGCTAATTGTATGTCCACTTAAACAAATACTTATTTAAAGGCAAAAGGAAGGGAATGACAATGTGTGCCATTTGATTAAGGTCAAATGGAATCGAGAATTTAGAGTCATGTGTCCACTTTACTGAATTAGGGAGAGGGGTCAAATGATAGACCAGACTCCCAAGAATAGCATGTTGTGTGTTATGTTTTAGAGATGGTCAGAATAAGATCATGCTGGATATGATATGAATTGGGGGCCAAGAATGGCAGTATATATGATATTGACTAGGGGCCAAGAGTGACCCATATATGATATTGATTGGGGGTCGAGAGTGACTCATATATATGATATTGATTGGGGGCCGAGAGTGGCCCATTTGTGTGATTTAAATTTCATGTTGAAATACTGGTATATGAGGGGTGACAAATGGACGTCTTATGGTGTTGTACCGTCACCTGAGGGAAATTGGGAAGCAATCGGAGAGATGTTGTAAAATAAATCTCAATTTTCTAGGACACCCAGGTGATGTACATGTACCATCTTATCACACCGCTGCGACGAGAAATGGAAGAATTGAGTCGCATGTGGAAGGGGCATGTGCTGGCGAGTGAGGGTTGTTGCAGCCATGACTCCAGGTGCTAAGACACTCAGATGAGAGAGACAACGCTCGAGAAGCATCGGTTGTGGTAGAGTTGCACATGGCTCCCACACTCTTTTGTCCAGACTCGGTACCGTAAAGTTGTAGTACAATTCGACACATGTAAAGGGCTGTAAGTAAGCCCATATATGCGGGCCTAAGTAGCACATGTGTTGCACGGGTCATGAGTAGGCTCGAGGTATATGCCCTAAGTTGGCCAAACATGTGTGTGAGACCTAAGTACACATGATTTACCGCACTTGATATTATTGTATTCCATGTGGAAATAACTAGTGAGACTAAGATTAACCAGACCGTAGGATAGGCTATAGTTAGAGTTGGTTCGATACAGGAGTATCAAGAAGCCAAATAAATCATATGATTCATGAATTAAACGAAGAACCCAACTAAAGAAATAAAGAATTGTGATAGGTGGTTTACAAGGAATATTTGAGTCATAAGCTATGTAGCGGCCCGATGTCAATGTCAGTGCTCACTACTCTCCCCTAAAACTATTATAGGTGAAAGTCGAGTAAGTTAAAGATAGAAGTGAGAAGATCTTTCGAGAACTTTTTCGTTGCTTAAGCAAGTTTTGTTATGTATCTTATTACTATTTTATTTATATAAACTCTTTTGGGGTTTCAAATGCGAGTTTTTAAATAAAAGTTTCAAAATTTTTTATTACAAATTATTGATGTGTTTATTGGAAAGCTTAACACCTCTATTTTAAAGATGATGAAACTACCACCATGGTGAACTCAGGTAAAGATGGAGTGTACATAGGTATCAGGTCACATTAAGATTGTCTTTATTAATAAGGCAATATTAACTTACTAAGTCCTTAAAACTCATTTTCTCTTTACAAATAATTAACTTTCCAATTTTTTAATTTTAATTGCATCTTATACGTTAGGAATTGCAAGGTCATGCTTTTGTTATGCCCTATAGGTAGACTATGTAACTATATGCAAAGTCAAATAAAGCTTTATAAGTATTGGAACTAAAATAAATAATATATTTACTTTTATTAATTTTTTTTACTTTTGATACCAGTTACACTGTCGAATTATCCTAAACAAAATTTTAAGATTGAGCGTTCTTAGCCTCTATAAGAAGTAATGTATCATCAAAAGGTAAGAGATCATTGGAGATACTTTGTTTATTATAAATCTATTTAGTTGGCTAATTTTACGTGCTTTAACCAAATTAACATATAATATACCATCAATTAAAATAAAGAGATTATGGGAAAGGGATTTCAACTCAACATACATTTTAAAATCTAATTAATAAATATATTATTAAACTTCATTTTGCTCATTATACTGTAAAAAAATTTTCATTTCACTCCATTGTACTATTTTATTATATCTATATTAATCTCATTCTATTATATTTTATATATTATGTTGTATCTTTATTATCACGTCATAATTTAACTCATAAATAATAAAATAACTATAAAATAGAATAATTTCGGTACCCACTTTTGGATTATGGCCCATTATCTTAATGGTAATTGAAATATGCACATAACAAATATTAAGATACACGAGAGTTGCATCCATCAAATTGATGTCTTATTAGTTTAGTTATATCACAATTGGTAAAACCTATTTAATATGAAAATATTATAAATTTATTTAGAATTTTATTAAAATAATAGAGTACTAATTAAATAAAATAAAATTTATAATCTTATTTAATATTTTACCAAAAAATATGGGCACAAATTGATATTTCTAACCTTCTATGTGCAAAAAAAACCTTGTATTGTAATTGCCATATATGGTTAAGAGGAATACGGCATCATAATGTACCAAAAGAGGCTCCTCATTTCGCCATCTTAATAGTCTGCCCCATCTCCCTCCATCTCTCTCTCCCTGACGTACGTTCACCCGATCCAATTGATTAGGGCTCTGATTATTCTCTTGGTCGTGTTCTGATCCTTTTTACAGGTAAGTTGATGTGCATATTTGTTGTTGTTCGTTTGGGTAATCGTATGTTTGAAGCGATCGGTTTACCGGGGCATGTATGCAGCGGTCTTACAGCTTTTGCCCGATAAAATGAAATCATATCTTCTTGCTTTGGTTAAGGAATCGGTCTAAGGATGCCATTAAAATTTTGGATTGTTGATTTTGCCTTTCTTTTTGCTTTATTTGATTAGAGTTTGTAACGTTCTACTTCTGTAGACATTTATGATAATAATTTTCTACTTCTGGTTTTAAGTTCTTGCCTATTAATAATATCTAATCAGGAATGAAATAGCTTCTGTGTGTGTATTGGATGATGGCTGCATTGAGGGATTAATTGAATTTTGACCTAGTTTCCCTTGGTTGATGAGAAAGTGTTTGTGAGGAGAAATGATTTATCTTCTTCTTGATTGTGTGGCGATCTGAATCGTGTTCTAAGGAGGGCAATCAACCACGGTCTTCTTGATCCTATCATCGTTGTACTAATCCTTACTCCATTGGAAAAATACCTTATTTTGGTATCATCACACTCTAAAGTTTAATGTTCGCATCATTGAAGTTTGTTGTTTCCTGCTCCTAGTGGTTATTTTACTATAATTCCTTTTTTTCATCATTTGACCTATTTTGTATTTATTGTATGTAACATATCCAATATTGTTGCTTTTGCAACAGATGTAGATGGGCTTAAATCCAAAACATTGTCACAACTGTTCAAATTGCGTAATAAACTTTTATTTTACTCAATTCATAAATAAAATTTGACATCTCAATTTAAGTGCAATTTTTATTTCAATTAATTGTCTGATTTTTAGATATATTTTATTTTAAAATATTTTTGAACCAGGGATTCAATGACAGATTAATCAGTTTGATATGTTACATATGCTAATTGTTGTCCTTAAAACTTGATCTTCCAATGAAAACTTTGTCAGAGAATTAGTTTAAATAAAAGTTATACACCTAAATTAAGCTAGTGTGCAAAATTGATGTCCTATTTTTTTTTTATTTTGGTCGATGCAGAAATGTTACAATGGCAACTCCTTATCCTTTCCTCTTTAGTTTTTTTATACCCGGTCAAATTGCATGCAATAAAAATCCATGACAAGTATATTATTGCATTTGATATTTGAGACTTGGCTCCAGAAAGGGCTTCTACATAGAAGATATCTGTCAATTGATAATTAACTATGCCTGAAATGCAATATACTTGTCAATCCATGACATGTATATTGCATTTGAGATTTGATATTTGGCTCCAGGCTTCTACCTAGAAGATATCTAGTAATTGATAATTAACTCTGCCTGAATTAGCCATTCATATTTTATTATTATTATCATTTCTTTTCATTTGAATGTTTATTTTAAGGCTGTCAAAATTGGAATTCTTGCATATGCTTATTTAGTGAAGATTTGTGAAGACCAACACATAATATTTGGAGTGCTTTATGTGATAATTATTCTGATAGTATTTTTTCTCCCGTCAAACAGTATAAGGAGGAAATGAAGTCTGCTTCATCTTTAAATGCTAATGCTGCATCATATGTACCACTGGCCAAAAGGGTAGTGGACAGTAAGACTGAAACTCTTGGTGGAGCTGCTAAAATTACAGAGAACTCCATACAAGCTCACCAAGGTTATGATGAGAGGAAGATTTACACTGTGCCCAACAACCATGAAAATGAAAGCTTTCCAATCACAGGAAATTTTGCTCTACAAGGCTACTATGCTCAGGGTTCGTCTCAGGATCCAGCTCCTCCGACAGAAAAGATGATTTTGGATGAAGCATATGACATGGATTTAGAATATCTTGAGATGAGATTTCCTGAGCTTTCACAGGAGTCACTCTCTGATGTTTATCTAGCAAATAGAGGTGACATCGAAGCATCTATTGACATGCTGAATGACCTTGAGGTAAAATTATATGTATATCTATCTCATTAGTATTATTTATAAATTGGGAAATATCTTATTTCCAGTAGCAACATTCTATGGAGAAGAGTGAAGTTTGCTGGTTAACCATTGCAGTTGAATTTGAGGTTTCTTAGGTCTCTAAGCTACCACATATTTTGAGTTGTCGTAGAAAAATGTTCCGAACCATGAATTGATGTTAGTTGATTTCCTATTTGGTGCAGAATTCGTTAATTTTCTACTGGTGGTTAATGTTTGTACTGTGGAAGTATATCTTTTGTTAGTTCTAATTGTTTATTCATTTTGACTGTTTTGTGATTTTAATTGCCAATTCCAATTGTTTCTGTAGTTTTCACCATATGAATTCCCAGAAAGTTTACCTGAGACGCTGGACATTGGTGATGTAGCAGAGACGGTTCCCTCCATTGAACATGCTGCATTGAAACTGAAGAATGTTGTGGGTAAAGAGGCAGATGCTTCATCCTCAATTCACCATCTGCCATCTAACAATTGAAGGCATGGAAGTTCTCTTCATTTGTGTCTCCAATTCCATGCCCAAGCTGAGTGTATACATAGGCATCATCTCTTTTGGCCCTGTACAGCATCAGTGGCTTGTTTCTTCATTGGGGGTGATTTTTTTTATTGCCTATCAAGGGTATGGGCCATAATTGCAGTAGCAATTCAAACTGTTGTGGCTTTAATTGGAAATCTATGTGTTCTGATTGTTTTTGAATGGTACGGGTGTTTCTTGATTCTATCCACTACGCCTTCAGAACCCTGTAAGATCCCCGATGTATCGCATCATTTTTCTTAATCGAGTCGGGGAATGAACAATATCCTTCCAACATATTTTTTCTCCATTTACTATAGTCAAACCCAATCACATTGATAAATTTGAGGTTTCGCATTGCAACGCACATGAGAACTTGCATTACTCATTCATAAAATGTTATCAGGGTCTTACATCTGCTGATCCCATACGCTTAATAAGCTAAAAACTGAATAGGTATAGTAGATAAAAATTGAATATGTATAGTAAATAAATTACTAATTAGTTCCTAACCTCAGGCTACCTTCACACAATTACATTAGCATATGCACGGACAAGTTGCAGTGAACCTATTTTCACGGGTGAGATTATAATACCCCTCTTTAGAAAAGCTATCTACCCCATTTAGTTTGGAATGCGAATCGAACCAAAAAAAATATAAAATCAAATCCAATTTGAAAGATTGAACTGGATTTGATGTTAAAATACGGTAAATTATCCCCAAATCACTTATTTGATCGTAAATAAAATACTGAGAAATTCAGTTTGAATGGGAATGTAACTTATTTAAGTTAAAAGACACCAATTTTATAAATAGTTTTATAAATAGGAAAATAGAAAATTTTGACTATAAATAGTATGAAATTAGATAATTAATTTTTAAAAAAATAAATTAGATTAATAAATTGTTGAATGGAAGGTAAATTAACTGAAAAAATAACTAAAATTGATAGAAATGTCTAACCAATAAACGGGTTGAGACACATGCCACACTAGTGTTATTCTCTCTGCTTGATTGAAAATTTGAAATTCGGAAATCCAATCTGAATTTTGTCAATTTCAAAGCCCAGGATTAAGATGAAATGAATAGATAGTTATATAGCTAATTAAGTATATAATATAAATAGAGATTATTCTATAGTTATATATGCTGCTCTCGCCACCTACTCATTAAAATTTTATTTTTATATAAATAGAGATCATTCTATTCTATTTTCCACTAATCAAAGTTATACAAAATATAATTTTTTCTCCACTACCAAATTAGGTTATTTAATTGTAATTAGAATTTCACTTAAATTAGTCTTCTAACGTCACCTATTTTTTATTCAATTTATCATTATCGGTGTGATCAAATAATACACATTCTCTAGCGGAAAAAAATAAATCATTACTTTCTTGGGTCATTTCCAATACCAGGACAAAAAATGACCAAATAAATTTATAAAAGTCTTGACTAGCAATTAATCATGACATAATGTAGTAAAATGTCATTTGCAAGCTACTCCAACCTCTGTTTAAGATGATTTAAGTGTCCACAAACTACTCTATAGGTTAGTTTTTCAATCGCACTAGTGTCAATAATCGACTCGCCATCTACGAAAAGATCTCGGCATTTATCCGACTTATGTTTTATAAATGTGAGATTTAGAAGGTGGCCCTAAGCAATATTGTTCTAGCCATATTCAACCAAATAGGGACCATTGCAATCTAGGAGAGCCCATAGGGACCTAATATATGCATTTCATAATTTTTGAGAAATATTTTGTTGAAAAATAAATATTATAAATTAAAATATAATTTTGATAAGGCTAGAGAACCCATTCGAGGATAAGAAATCTTAGGGTCTCTATGAGGTCTAAAAAGGGTCTAGGAACTAATGGGAAAGAATGAAAAAAATTTTAAACTTAGATGATGAGTTTTGGAAACTTAAGAACCAAAATAGAACCTTAAGAAAAGTTTAGGAACAAAAGTGTTAATAATAAACATTGGTAACACAAAGGTGATTCTTGGGACTTAGGGATCCAAATGAGACTAAAAAAGTCTAAGGGCATAAATGAAAAACTTGTGAAAACTAGGGACCTAAGAGGAAGAGTTAGAATAATGACAAAATGGTAATTTTTCCCATATTAAGGACTAAAATATAACTTTGGGAAAAATTAAGTATATAAGTGGAAAACTTAAAATTTTCTAGTTATTTTGTAAATGCAGCCAAATATGGGAATAACCTTAGATTTGTGAAAAATGATAGAAGGAGTTAGTCTAAATGGGTTTAGGAAAAAAATGTAATTTTTGAAAAATTATGAGACAATACTGGAGTACCTAGGGAAAACCAAATCTAACAATGGGTTATATGATTTGATTAAGTTAGAGTAACCCGATACATTATCATAAGTGGATCATAAATATCGAATAATGTGAAAATGTGTCGAGACAAATAAGTTTCATTTAAAATTGTGAGTGGATTTATTAACAATCTCTTGGAAAAATAAAAATACTAAAAAATTCTAAATTTAATTTTTTATTGAATGGACTCAAGATCTGCCTCATTCCATTTTATTTAGTACCTTCTAAATTTTAGGGAGTTTTGTGACCTGAGTCAGCCCGAACCTGGTTCATACAGATTCTCTCTAGGGTTTCTCCTAATCCTTGATCTCGTATCCCGGGACGTGCCCTAAGATCCCTTACGACCTTTTCATCCCTCTTGCCCTCTCAATCGATCTCTTATCTTATTTCGGTTCAATTTATTTCTCCGGTTCAGGTTTTCGTTTCTAGTTTGATCCTATTTCATGGTTCAATTCATCCATGTTATTGAATTGACATTTCCTTGTGTTACAACCATCATCTCCATTTTGGGAGTTTTATCCTCAAAACAAAATGTACTTTTATCACTTAATTTAATTTACACAAGGCTTTTTTTTTTTTACATTCCCGGGTCAAGGGGATGTCCGAACAACCTCATATACTTCTCCTTTATCCTTTCCTTGGGTTCTCAAGTTTGCTCATCTACTTGATCATTACGCCATAAGAACTTAACCATGGGGATTGTCTTTTGCCGAATACTCTTCTCCTAGCTGTCAAGTAGGCGCACTCGTTCCAAAGGGTATGTCAGAGTTTCTTCTAACTCTAGAGGAATACCTGATCCCTTACCTCAAAGTTTAGCTCACGACATCAGTTATCGACATTGTTCATTTGCTGATCCTAGGCCACCTTGAGCCGATCTCAGATTATCCAAATTTTCTCCATTTCATCCTCAATCATTTCCACTCGCTCTAACATGCATTCTCCTACCTCATCCCAGTATAGTGGAGTTATGCATTTCCTTCCATATAGAGCTTCATACAGAGTCATTTGGATGTTGGCTTGATACTAGTTGTTGTATGCGAACTTCATGAGGCACAATTAGTCTTCCCACTTTTTCTAAAACTCAAGAGGAACTCTCTAAGCATATCCTCTAGTGTTTGGATTATTTTCTCTAATTGCCCATCAGTTTGGGGATGGAACATCGTGCACTTATGTAACTTCATCCCGAGCGAGCTTTGTAGACTAGGCTAGAATCTAAAGCTGAATCTCAGATCTCGATATGACACTATAGATTCTAGGACCCCATGAAGGCATACTATTTCTAATATGTATTGCTTGACCAACTTTTCTACTGAGTATGTCAGCTTGATGGGTAGAAAGTGAGTGACATTGGTGAGTCGATCCATGATGACCCATATCACATCATATCCTCGGGCAGACGGGAGTAATCTCGCAACAAAGTACATGGTGATTTTCTCCCATTTCAATTCCATAATGGAGAGTGGTTTGAGGAGTCCTACCAACTTTTGGTGCTTGACATTAATCTGTTGATAAGATAGACACCGAGCCACATACTCCACAATTTCTTTTTTCATACATGACCACCAGTAACCTTTCTTTAAGGTCTTGTACATCTTAGTGATGCTTGGGTGCATTGCGTAAACGGGAGTCGTGTGCCTTTTCGAGGATGACATTCCTTAGCTGAGTTTCATTGGGAACTACCTCCTGACCCTTAAATACCAATAATTCATATGCCCGGAAGCAAAAATCGGTGAGTGTGTCCTGCATGAACTTGTCCACATATTTCTTTAATTTGGGGTCAACATTCTGTTTAACCTGGATCTCATCTAACAAGGTGGATCAAACGATTAAGTTCACCATTAAACACGAGGTTTCTTCTTTTCTGTCCAGGGATAAGCGGAGTTGCTTTATTTGTTCTAGCACAGGCATGTACATTGACCTAACAAGAGCTAGACGCACATTGTGCTTACGACTTAAGGCGTCCCCTACCACATTTGCTTTCCCTAGGTGATACTCGATAATTAGATCATAATCTTTTATTAACTCCAACCATATCCTCTTCCTCAGGTTTAGCTCCTTTTGTGTCAAAAGGTATTTGAGGTTCTTATGATCCATGAAGATCTACCAAGTTACCCCATACAGGTAATGCCTCCATATTTTAAGGACGAATATAATGGCTACCAACTCTAGGTCATGAGTTGGGTAGTTCCCCTTGTGCTTCTTTAATTGTTAATATGCATACGAAATTACATTTCCTCATTGCATTAGCATGCATCTCAGTCCAAGTCCTGACACATCACTATAAACGGTATATTCTCCACCGTTCATATTCAGGTGGGCAAGTATGGGGGCTAATGTGAGTCTCTTTTTGAGTTCCTTAAATGCTATCTCACATTTTGTGCTCCACTCACACTTGACACCTTCACGTGTGAGCTATGTCATCGAGACTGTTATGATGGAAAAGCTCTCCATGAACTTCCAATATTATCCAACTAATCTCAGAAAACTCCTCACCTTTGTGGGCTTCTTGGATGCCTTGCAATTATATACTATCTCGATTTTGGAGAAGTCTACCTAAATCTCATTCCCCGATATCACGTATCCCAAGAAGCCAACTTCTCTTAACCAAAATTCACAGTTTATGAATTTGGCCTACAACCATTCCTTCCGTAGTGCTTCCAACACTATCAGAGGTGTACCTCATGATCCACCTCTATCTAAGAGTATACTAGTATGTCGTCAATGAAGACTATGGCGAATTGGTCAAGGTATAGTTGGAAGATACTGTTCATCATGCCCATAAATGTTGTTGGTGCATTTGTCAATTCAAAGGGCTTTTATCATGCCCCAACCCAGTTTGTTCGGAACCCCGTAAGCAACCCGCCACTCCCGTTGGTCTAGGAAGAGTAAACACTCCCAAGACTATGAGAAGTCAGGCATACCTTCTGTCATTGTTTCCTAGAATAAAATTATGCAAAACTAATAGCTTAAAAAATTACCTGGGTTTAGAGGCTTGGCGGCAAGTTCTTTAAAGTTCATATTCTTTCTTGAAAAACAGTTTTAAAGGTAAGGGTGAGTTCTACAACTCAGTGAGTGGGCGTTAGGGTGAGTTTTCAAAACAAGGTTTATAACATCTTTCTTGCTTGTTCACAGGTTTGTGGGTTTTTCTTCTTTTTAGAAATATGTCTCAATACTTCCCCTTGCTCGGGATTGGTTTAGCATACAAGCTACACATGCCCTTTATCCAAAAGGGATCACACATTCACAGAGCAGTCCCTGACTACTCCACTCTTAGTCTAGAGCGTCTTTACCGTCCACCTGATAGAAGTTTGTGACTTCTACCTTGAGTTTGAGTGGACATTAGTTGTCCGACCCTCAGACCCATATGATACTTTGTGTCCGCTGGGGGACAAGACCTCTCCCCCTCCGATCTCAGTCTCAGTGCGCATGAAGCCCCCTAAGCTTCTCGACATGCTGGATGACGGGCTTTCCTTATACTCCCTAGGTCATCCAACTTCCCTTGGAACCAATACTACCCCATACCAGGTGCCTCGATGGTTCCGAACTCATATCATACACAAACAATAGTTTTAGGAGTTATGTTCATCATCATGTGTGTTCTCATATTTAAAATCCCGGTTTTTATAGCCATTTCTCAATCTACAATCATAACTGGAGTGTTTATCAGCCAACACACACCCTTTATCATGAGGGAACACACATTCACAGGCCAGCACGTCCACTGTACCCACTTGTGGCGTCGGAGTGACTTTAACGGCCACCTAGATAGAACCACATCCACTTCTACCCTGAGAATGAATGGATGTACGCGATATCCGACCCTCAATCCCGTAACAAAAACTCTGTATCCGTATGAGGACAGAGACCTCATCCCGTCCCCACCCTGGTCTCATGCGCAATGAAGCTACGTTGAGCTTCTAAAGACTTCGAGTACAACTAACTGTCCTTATCTCCACCAGGTCGTCCAGAGCCCTAAGACTCATCACTACCCCTCTTAGGCATCTTGAAGGTCTCGTAACACAATGCATGCACAAATCAATAATTTTTCCACATAAGCCATATAATCTATGGTGTCCTTGGTCCAATGGCCCCGACCATCAACTCGACCTGCAACTGTTTGTCTTGACTAGTCCGAAGATCTGTCATACCGCACTACCACTAGTCCATCGAGTATGTCGGTCCTGTCTCGGTACCATGGCCAAACAATTCATTCACTTAAGTTTTCATGGCTTAAAATCATGTTTGTTTACGAGCTCCTGCTTGTGCCAACTGGCCTTGGACCCACTGTTCGAGATTTTCAAAATCGAGCATATTAGCTCCCAAGTTCCAAAACTGAGGCCTCTGGCCTAACTAAGCTATTCAAGCTCCCGTCAAGAAGGTCTCCCAAAACCTTTAAGCAGTGGCACACAGTTAGGGGAGCACTTCTGACAAAATAAACTTTTTCATCGTCCATCACACTAACCGAGTATGAGGACATCTCCGCTTATAATCGATAAACGGGTTTTCCATTTCCTTCTAGTAAGTTTCATCATACCAATCGGGTATGACCTACTTACAATCGGTAAGTAGTTTTTTTGCATGATTTCCACATCACTCCTCTCAAGTGTGATGGTTAAAATACCACTTAGCGGTGGGTTTTCATTTTCGAGGTACTTATCATCCCAACCATGTATAATATTAAATATCCCACTCACCCGATCGTTCAGTGTATTTCTTCTAAATCGGCTTTCGTCCCTTGCGAGCCTTGTCTTAGCTGGCGTTCCCACTATCTCGTGTTCCAACACGGTATGAACATCCTTATTCATTATTATCTGGCTTGATAGCCTTCATTCATTACAAATGATTAAAAATATCTCACTTTTCAAATGTTTGCATTTGGTCCCTAAAGTTCTTTTTATTTTACTTTAGGCCCAAAATGTCGATTTTTCCCCAAATTGAGTCCAAAAACTTTTAAAATTAGCCTTGGGACCTCAATTTATTCAAATTCACAAAAGGGGTTCAAGTTTCCCAAATTTCCAATTTGGTCCTAAAATTTTCCAAAATTACCATTTTGCCCCTCATTTACAAAAATGGTAAGTTTTACCCCAAAATTGCCCAATTAGTCCTCCAACATCTTTATCATGCCCAATTGGTCCTCAATTTTATGAAATTGCATTTTAGTCCCTTGAATTTTTTGAAATCCCCAATTCCAACTTTTCAACACAGTCGAATTTGATTTCATCAAATTGACCGATCAAATAAGTTTAATTGTTGAAATTGAAGTTAAATTTGAGTTTCTACATCTTTATACAATTCAATTTCACTTTGAATCGCATGATTTGACACCGGAACTAGCTCAAATGGAGATTCACCGAAAAATAGATTGTAGAGAGAGAAAGCTTCGAATGCTTACCGTCGGGGGCGTGGCGACCTAGGCTTTCAATCTAGGAAAATAGCTCTCTTCCTAAGATTCCTTCTAGGATCAAGAATTGCATCAATTGATGCTAAATTTAGTGAGATATTTATCATCGAAATTCTGTCTGTTCTCTCTCTAGAACCGGTCGGAAATTAGAGAGGGGAGCCAAATTGGCTTACCTTTCAGTTCTAATTTTTCTGTAGGAGGGTTGAGGAGGTGTTGGGAGAGCTTGGTTTAGCTTGTGAGGAGGGCTCGAATTGCCTGATTTCAGCTCAGTCAAAACAGGGCAGCTTCGGTCCGTCGAAGCTATTTCATTGTTCGATCATGTCGGCGCTTCTCCGACGACCCTCGGAGTGATTGGAGACTACCTTCGTGTAGGTGACTTCTCCTAGGTTCTAAGGAACATGACCAAGCCTTCTTTGGCTTAGAAAAGACCCTATATCGGAGATCTGGTTCGACCTTCGTCGAAAAACTAAGTAGCTTAGAGAGAGTGAGGTTTTTAGGTGTGGAAAGAATGAATGGAGAGGGGTACTTTATATAGGGAGCTTGGGGACTCGTCAGCCGTCCATTTGGCACCTTTCTGACAGTCGTTGATGGTTTGAAACATACTGAACGGAAATGTTTCCTTTTTCACCGGCGTTGGTTCAATTTTCCAGCGAGTGAACAGTGATGTCATCTGAAGGAAGAAGACGACACTATTCCGAACTGGACCAGACCAGTCCAAACCTGGTTCAAGCCCGATTCGACCAAGTTTTTCAAAAATCTAAATTTCTATTGGATTCGACCAAGCCCGATTTTCTATCCCTTTATCGATTCTAGTTCATAAATTGGCTCGGTTCATAAACTGGTTCAATCCGGCTTTGATCCGGTTCATTTGAACTGATCTAGTTTTTCTCTTCTAATTTGTCCTAAAGTTCCTTTACAAGGTTTCATGAACCCTTTGGGTCACCTGGGAATCATAAATTTCCCAAATTGCCCATTCTCTGATGATCGGGTTTGTGAACCGGTTCGGTTTTCTCACTCGGTTTAACTGGTTCTTTTCCCGGTTTTCCTTAACTCCAAAGAGCGGGGTTTATATACATTGTTCGAGTAATTACATAAAGAAGGTTTGACATAAAATGTCACGTCCCGACCCTATTTGGTTGGATACCCGTGATCAACCCGCCACTCTCTCGGTTTATTAAAGGGTTTCCCCTTATTGTAAACCGTAAAGAGTAAGGCGTCCTTTAACCTACACCTTTTCCTGGAATAGCATAATCAAAACTGCATGAAATTTAAAACTTTACATACCTATCTTACAGGCATCTTAGTTGACGGTCTTTAAGGTAGGCTTTCCGGAATTTCCTAAAAGGGATATAAGGGAGGGGGTGAGTACGACTACTCAGTGAATGGGTTTCAAATCTTTTTTACTTTCAAGAAAATATTTATATGGAGTGTGCCAGACTCCTTTCTTATCAAAAATCTCTTCATTTAAAAATTCTCTCTGATTTTTCCATTATTTGATAGTTACCAATGTGTCATCATCCAACACACATCCCTCTTCATGAAGGTTACACACATTCGCAAGTTAGTATCACTACTGAACTCGCTAGTGGCTTCGGAGCGACTTTTCCTACCACCTGAATAGAAGCACGACCACTTCTACCCTGAGAATGAGTGGATGTTCACGACATCCAACCCTCAATCCCGAAATCGCTTCTTCATGTCCATATGAGGACAGAGACCTCATCCTGTCCCCACCCCGGTCTCATGCGCTTGGTGCTACTCCAAATATCGCACAAACACCTAGAACGACGAACTGCCCTTATAGCCACCAAGTAGTCCAATGCCCTTAGGACGCATCACTACCCCTCATGGGTGTCTTGATGATCCCGTACTCACAGTGCATGCACAAACAATGTTTTCTCATATTGCAATGTAATTTGTGGTGCCACTGGTCTAACGGTCCCAACTATAAACTCAACCAGCAGTTGTTTGTATTAACTGGTCCGTCGACCTGTCATGTCGCACTGTCGCTAGTTGACTGAGCATGTCGGTCCTATCTTGGAACCATGGCCAAAAAATTCACTTATTAAGTTTTATGACACATATATCATGTTCGTTTACAAGTTCCTGCTCGTGCCAACTGGCATTGGGCCCACTGTACAAGATTTTCAAAATCAGGCATTTAGCCCCCAAGTTCCAAAACCGAGGCCCCCGGCCTATCAGAGCTATTTGAGCTCCCGTCGAAAAGGTCTCCCAAATTGTTTAAGCATTGACACACAGTCAGCGAAGAGCACTACTGACAAAACATATGTTTTCTCTATCCATTATACCGCTCGGGTATAAGGACACCTCCGTTCATAACCGATGAACGGGTTTTCAACTTCCTTCGAGGAAGTCTTATCATACCAATCAGGTATGATCTACTTACAACCGGTAAGTAGTTTTTTCGCATGATTTTCACATCACTTCCTCTAAGTAGTGATGTTTTAAATACCACTTAATAGTGGGTTTTCATACCGAGGTACTTATCATTCCCAACCGGGTATGATATAAAATTTCCACTCACAACCGGTAAGTGGATTTAAATTTTAAGTTGTGCTTATCATCCCAACCGGGCATGATGTTAGTAAACCCACTTACCTGTTAATGCCGTGAATTCCACAAGACTGGTTCTTTGTATTCACACGAGCTTGTCCTTGCTGGCGTTCCTGGTACTTCGTGTTCCTACACGATATGAACATCTCGGTTCATTATTCTTCAGCCTAATCGCCTTCATTCATTCCAAATGAATGTGAAAGTCAAACTTTTATTTATTTACAATTAGGTCCCTAAAGTTATTTCTCTTTAACTTTAAGTCCCTAATGCCGGTTTTTCCTCAAATTGAGTTCCGAAACTTATAAAATTTATCATAGAACCTCAATTTATTCCATTTCATGAAAAGGGGATTAATTTTCCCAAATTTCCAATTTGGTCCTCCAACTTTTTCAAAATTACCATTTTGCCCTTCCTTTACAAAAATGGTAAGTTTTGCCCCAAAATTCTAAAATTTCTCAATTGGTCCTCCAACATTATTTTCATACCCAATTGGCCCTCAATTTCATAAAATTTCATTTTGGTCCTTTGAATTTCAAAAATCCCCAAATTTCCCCCAATTTCAACTTTTCAACACTACCGAATTTGATTTCATCAAATTGACTTATCAAACACTTCTAATTGTTGAAATTAGAGTTGAAATTGAGTTCCTACATGTTCATACGATTCTAATGAACTTTGAATCACAGATTTTAACGTCATAACAAGCTCAAACGGAGTTTCGTCGGAAAACAGACTGTAGAGAGAGAAAGCTTTGATTTCTCACCGATGAGGGCACGACAATTCGGGCTTTTGATCTGGGCAGATAGCTCTCATCTTGAGGATCATCCTAGAATCAAGAATCACATCAATTGATGTCGAGTTAGAATTTCATCATTGAAATTCTGCAGGTTCTCTCTCTAGCATCAACCGGAAATTGTAGGGGGGAGCCGAATAGGCTTACTTTTCAGTCCTAATTCAGCCGTGGGAGAGCTGAGGAAGTGTTGGGAAGGCTTAGTTTGGCATGAGGAGGGCTCGAAATGGCCAATTTCAACTCGGCCGAAACAGGGCAGCTTCGGTCTACCGGAGCTGCTTCACTATTTCATCACGTCGGCGTCTCGCCGGCGACCCTCGAAGTGAACGGAGACTACAAACATGTAGTTGACTTCTCCCCAGTTCCAAAGAATCCGACCACACCTTGTTTGGCTCAGAAAAGACCCTATGTCAGAGCTCTAGTTCGAGCTTCACCGAAAAATGGAGCAGTTGAGAAAGAATGGAGTTTTCAGGTGTGGAGAGGATTAATGGGGAGGGGCTATTTATATAGGGAGCTTGGAGACCCGTTGGCCGTCCGTTTGGCACCGTTATTGCTGACATTGAAGACCTAAAATGCCCCAAACATAAGTGTTTCTTCTTTGCCGGCGTTTTTTCAATTTCCCGGCAAGTGAATAGTGCTGTCATCCTAATGAAGAAGATGACACTGTTCCGAACTGGACCGGACCGGTCCGAACCGGGTTCAAAGCTTAAACTGGCCGGTTCACCCCCCATTCAATCGAGTTTTTCAAACCTAAAAATTTCTAAATTCATTCTCTATCCAATGGTGGCCTCAAATCTCCAATTTTAATTATTTAAGCCCCCCTAGAAAAATGAATTTAGGATTCGGTTCAATAGTGGTTCAAACCGGTCTGAACCGATTCGGATTCGGTTCACCTGAACCAGTTTGGTTTTCATCCTCAATTCCTTCACAAGTCCATTTCCATGTCTTTTGTAACTCCTTGGTCACTTAGAGTCCATAAAATTCCTGGTTTACCCCTTCTTTATCGATTCTGGTTCATAAACCGACTCGGTCCTTAAACCGGTTCAATCCGGTTCGGGTCCGATTCACCCGAACCGGTTTGGTTTTTCTCTCCCACTTTGTTCTAAAGTTCCTTTCCAAGGTTTATGAATTTCTTTGGAGTACAATGGAGTTGAATTCCTTTGTTTTGCTCAATCTCTATCGGTTCCGATTCATAAACCAACTCGGTTCATAAACTGGTTCAATCCTGTTAGAGCCGGTTCATCCAAACCGGTCTAATTTTCCTCTTCCAATTCATCCTAAGGTTCTTCTCCATAGTATTTTAAACCCTTTAAATCACCTATGAGTTGTAAATTCCTAAATTGCCCATTCCCAATTATCTGGTTTGTGAACCGATTCGGTTTTCTCACTTGGTTTGACCGGTTCTCTTCCCGATTTTTCCTTAGCTAAAAAGGGCGGGGTTTACATAAAAAGACCTATTACTTCCATATATTTGCATATATGTCCTTGATTTATGGCTTATTGTAATTTGGTCCCTAAAGTTCATAAGTTTTACTTTTTGTCCCTAATACTCAACTTATTTTTAATTAAGTCCCTAAGTTTTCCAATTTTCCTCTTAGGTCCTTAATTTTCCAAAATTACCAAGTGGTCTTTAATTTCATCAAAATTACCAATTGGCCTCCAATTTTCTTCAAAATTACCAATTGGCCCTCAATTAGGAGTTAATTTCATAAAAGTCTCTCAATTTCTCTTCAATTGCAATTCGGCCCCCAGTTTTGCCCAAAAATCCCCAAATTGCCCAATTTTCCAAAAATTCCATTTCGGCTCCCAAATACATGTTTCATCAAATTGACCACCCAAACTTAGTCAATTGTCCCCTATCATGCTCTTAATCATCCTCCATATGTCTCATGATTCATTTCAAGCTTTAAAACACTAAATTTGGCTTTGAAATGTGCTCAAACGAAGCTTTATTATAAAATCATCCTAAATAGAGAAATCTTCGATTACTTACCGGTGAAAGTCAGGCGATCGGAACTCTTGCTTCCTCTGAGTCGCTCTCTCCATGGGGATCCTTTATGAATCAAACAATACCTCAATTTGTGGATTGAGCAGTGTGAATTTTGAAATTTATTTTTCAGGCAAACCATCAATGGGGATATTATAAAAGGCATGGTCGGAGCTAATTCAGAGCCCTTGAAGGGAATTTTGGTGAAGATTGAAATTGGGGGAAATAGTGCAAATTTGAATAAATGGGGATCTAAATTAAATAATTTTAAATTTAGGGATTTAATGGAGATATTTCAAGGATTAGAAGCTTGATTTAGAAATTAACAATTTGGAGGGATCTAAGTGCAAATAGAGGAAACTTAGGGATCTAATGTTAATTAAGGGAAATTGAGAAGGTATGGGGGATACCAATATAGTTGTGATATTCAAATTTAATATTAATTGAGTGTATGAAATGTGTGGCAGTGGAACATAAACCCCGAACGTAGGAAGTCAAGTTCGTACTCAATGCAAAACTTGACAATAGTCCATATGTGTAGTTTTATACATGTGTCGAGTTCGATTGAATCGACCTTCACTTTCTTCAGCTTTCAAAAACTATATTATTGATGATGGTTTGAAAGATTATTTTCAAACTAGAAAATGACATGGAGGTAATACAAAATCTTTAGAAAACAGGCTAGGGTCTAATGTTTATAAAGAGGAAATGGTCCCGATGTTTATAAAGAGGGTATAGATTCGATGTTTATAAAACGTGGTAAGACCCACTATTTTATGAAATGGGCTATGAACCACTATTTTAGAAAATGAGCTATGACCCACTATTTTAGAAAATGAGTTAAGGCTAGATGTTTATAAAGATGGCAAAGGTTAGATGTTTATTAAATGGACTAAGACCTATTATTTTAGAAAATGAGTTAAGACACATAAATTAAGAAAGTGTGCTTAACCAAATATTTATGGAAACGGGCAAAGGCCCATAATTTATGAAGGCAGGAAAAGGCCCAACACATCTTTTATATTGGAGGAGTATAACTTAAACACATCATTTTTGGTTAAATCTATAAGAAAATGATAATGAATGTCTATATGTATTACTTTTAAAGTGTAGAGTAGAATTATTAATCAACTTTATCTTAAAATTATTATCAACATTGATGGGTGTAGCAAATTTCTATCGTTCTCCTAAGAATTTTAAATTACTCCTTAGCCATATATCTTATATTTCACAATAACTAACCATTATATATTCTACCTCTATCATAGATAAAATATATATATATATATATAATTTGTTTTATCCGTGCTCATCACACAACGTTGCTTCCTATATTTTTTGTAATCATTATGTGTACCCTTTTAACCATCATTCTGGATTCTTTTTATAGTAAAAGCTCAAATTGTTAATTTTTTTAATATTCCTCAAAATCCTTTTTACTAATTAAAGGTGTCTAAAACTTGTTAATTTCTTTAATATTCCTCAAAATCTTTTTTATTAATTAAAGGTGTCATTGGTAGGTGTTTTCATATACTTACTCATAATATACCATGTTATGGTTATGCAATTGTAATATACATTAAACAACCAATAATTTTGTTGATAGTAAGTAGCACTAATATAATCACTACTTATTTATCAATTTTAGTTCATGTTGTCATGGTTTGCTTCCATGCATACCAAATCCTTCTAAAATTTCATTAGCATATTTGAACTATCCAAAAATAAGGCCTTCTCATTTTGAAATATTTTTACCTATAGGAAAATTTTCATCTTACTTAACTTAGTTATTTTAAATTCAATCTTTATACTTTTTTTAACATTGAGTTATTATCACTAATATAAATTAGATCATCCATATAAAAACTTTTTTATCAACATTCTTTTATTTTCAACCATTTAACAAATACGATAGGCTAAAACTACACTACTCATATTTGTTTCATAAAATCGCTCTTTATATAGCTATATTAAGATTTAAAAGCTTCTTTTAAACTATATAATATATTATTTAATTTATATATTTTATTTTTTTCTACTCACCTTTTTATACTTTTTTAAACTCTATAATATATTATTTAATCTATATATCTTATTTTCTTCTTCTCACCTTTTTCATATTAATTGGTTGTTGTACATAAACCTACTCACTTAATTTCTAATAAATAAACACACTTTTTACATCAAGTTGATACACAATATATCCCTTATAAACAGCTACATTTAGGAGCGTTTGGATTGATACTAAACTAACACCTCTCAATAATTAATTCCATACCTTTTACTATATTCCCTAACTACATGTGTAGCCTTGTGTTTATTTTATTTTTGTTTGATCATCAAACTTAATTTTAAAAATCTACTTAATACTAATAGCTTTACATTTTGGGGTAACTCTACTAATTCTTATGTCTTTTTTTTTTTATAGCTTTAATCTCCATGTCTATGGCCTTCAACATTTTCACACTTTTTAGATATTTGAGATAATTAGTGGGTCATCAACTGAAGTGTATAAAATATAATTATCCATCTATTTAGGTATTTTTCAATTCATCCATGGATCTTGCAGTTGTATTTTCAATTCAGTCACTTGCACTTTCTACTCTTTGTGAGCAATATGGTTCATCATTATTAGTTCTTACTCGTTCAACAATAAAATATTCGTTCAAGCTCCCTATGTCTATGTCGGTTGCTTAAATTTGTATTTATTCACATTTTTATTAATCGTCTTAATTTCATCACATATTACCTCACGAATTATGATGATACTCTTTTCAAAATGATCATATAGGTTATATTACACGTTCACCCCTAACCATATATATTTAATATTTTTATAATCTTGTTAGGTATATGAGCAAAATCAAACAACCAAAGATCAGTAGCTCTTCTAGAGTAACATATTTACTTGAAATAATAGGGGTTTTGTAGTTCAGAAAGCTTTTGGAACCTTTCTATCCGCCATTGTACTCATTACCTACATTTATTAATGATCTATTATTTCTCTTTACAACCTTAGGGATGTCACTTTATACTACAGTATGAGATATTATTCGCCCCATACGAGATCGGGTGGGATTCAGGTCTAGCCGCACAGATCTGAGTTTGGTTATGGTCGTACGGATGGGTCTCTATGGGATCAGGTCGGATTCAGGTCCATGAGACCCGATCTTGGGTTCATATCCGATTGAACTCGAACTTATACCCGATATTCTTATTTATAAAATTTCGATTTTGGCTTGTACTCTAGCATGATTGTTCTTATTTATAAAATTTCGATTTTGGGTTGTACTCTAGCATCATTATACAATCTTATGCAGAATATACTTCTATAATTTAATCCCATTTTATTTACAAAAATTTCTAAATTCACTATAATTAAATTTACACAATGTTTGTAGTTAATTTACCCATTTCTAAAGGACATGGGTCTCTTTATTTTTTGAGAGTTCATTTCAGGACCTTTGATGTAAGAGACCAGAAAAAAAGGACAAACCAGGAACTAAGGCATTCTCCATGGCCAAAAGTCAGCTGGGTAGATGTATGAATCAGATTGGTCAATGAAGAACTGTTGTAGGACTTCAAGCTTGTGCCCTGAATTACAAAGGCACTCCCTCCAACTAAAAGAAAACCATGGCATACTTTTATTACTTCATGCATCATGGGATGAAACAATGGCCAATCAGGATCATATGTGCCAGAAATAACTAAGCTATACAGGGTTCGGTGCTAAGATAGCAACAGCTCCCTGAAAGCCTACTATAATTTAGAAGGATGAGAGATGCTTCTGCTCAGGGCAGTTGCAGTCTTTGAGCCCGAGCACCGACCTAAGTGCTGGCATATGAAATCCCCTGCAGCCATGAGCTTCTTGAGGTCCACATTGGTATTTATTCCAAGTCCATTCAACATGTAAACAACATCCTCAGTTGCCACATTGCCTGTGGCACCCTTCGCATAAGGACAGCCCCCCAGACCCGAGACAGATGAGTCCACAGTAGAAATGCCCATCTGTAAATCATTAGCCCACAACGTACATCAATGGCTCGAAGAACAATTCACAGATGCATCTTAGACAGTTCTCGTCAGACAATAATGAAAACAAAAATTGGGCCATTGGAGAACTGGAAACTGTAGACCAGAGAAGTTTGAAGGAGATTTGCATAGTTTACCTGAAGTGAAACTAAAATATTTGAAAGAGCTTGTCCATAAGTATCATGAAAATGGACGGCAAGCTTATCAACAGGCACAATGTCCATTACTGTTTTGAGCATTGGCACTACTGTACCTGTACCACATGAGAGATGAATTATGGAAACAAAAGTTTGCTGACTTTCAGATAGTTTCATTTTGATTGAGCATCAATGGAGCAACAGAATTTTGAAAACTTCTGCTTGTTTAAGAGCATAATTTATGATTCTAGGGGCGGCTCCAATTTAGATGCGGTATTTCTGAGAAGCAAGATGTAAAATTGATCCATGTCGGGTTTAAATAGATGAATATACACAGTTCACCATTCCATTTCAAATTCCAAAAGCATTCTGTGTGAAAGCAGGACTTGAATGAATTTAAAATGAAGCTGAATCATGGACCAAATATTCTTGACAAATATCTAAATCTCACTGCAAGAGGTTTCCATTCATCTACATCACATGATCTTATTTATTTCCAACAAAAATTTAAGCATATAAAATCAGATAAATGTCAAAGGTATTGCAAAAGAGATTAAGATTACCAGGGGTACCAACACCGATGGTATCACCAAGTGAAATCTCAAAGCAGCCCATCTCACAAAGCTCTTTAGCCACGTATGCTACCTGAGATGGTGGCACCATTCCTTCTAGAGGGCACCCAACAACACAGGATATATATCTACAAAGTTGCAGTATCTTATGAGAATAATACAAGGAAAACGAAAAATATGCACTTTGAAAGGGATTCAATAGAGAACATATACCCACGAACTGGTATTGATAGTTTTTCAGCTGCAAGTGTGACTTCACGGTAACGTTTGAGACTGTCTTCAATGCTGCAATTGATGTTTGCCTTTGAAAAAGACTCAGAAGCAGCAGCAAAAATAGCTACTTCTTTGGCACCTGCCGCAACTGCTACTTCGAAACCCTTCGCTAGAGGAAAAAGGAAAACTGAGCAAAAATGATTCTATAGCAAAAAAATAAGCACTTTTACAACTGTAATTGAGGTGAAGCAACTTACCTTGAGGTTAGGAGTTAAGACAGGAAATCTCATTCCTTCAATATTTTGAATTGCTTTCATTACATCCTTGGCATCTGCCAACTTTTTTTATTCAACAATTCAGAATAACACCAACATAAGGTGCACAGTTAAACTATACCCATAAAACAAATATATCTATTGATTTTAAAACAAATCATATGGAAATAGGCTCTAAAAAGGGATAAGCAACCCTGAAGTTGATATGTGGATTGATTGGAAGAAAGACCAAATTAAAATTGGAATGAAATGAACTGGACGTGAAACAAAATGAATTTTACAAGTGGCTCCGATAAGGGTAAAAATGTAACTATTGGCTCTAAAGTTAAGGAAAAGAATCAAATAACTTTTAGAAAAATAAATTGGATCAAGAACCGGTCAAATTTTAGGTATACCAGGCCAAGGAAGGCCGGGATCGACTGAACCAGCTAGAAAATTTACTGGAAACCGGTCTAAACAATGTTGGCCAACAGGAAGGGCCAGACCGTCGGCGGGTGCAGCCAATAGCTGGACACCGCATGGCAAGGCAGCTTGGTTAGCAGTGAGTAAGCTAACCCAAAATGACATTACTGGTAATATGAAAGAACATAGCAGCTGATTCAAAATCAATGTATGCTACCTAAGGCTACTAAAATAAATCATAAATGCATCATAGATGAGTTTAGTGAAGCATTCTTGGCATAAAAAAGTGAGAAAATAAAATAAAAAATATAACATCTCAGTATGAAAAATAGTTGTTGAATATTCCTCCTAGAAGTTAAGAACATAATGGAAAAGAAGAGAGATTTCTTACCTGTGGAACCCATTTTGGGGAAACGAAACTTGTGGCTTCAACTACAGGCAAACCAGAAGAGACTAGCATCCTTATTAACTCAATCTTAACTGGAGTAGGCACAATATGTTTCTCATTCTGCAGTCCATCCCTTGGACCAACTTCCACAATTTTCACATAGTTGGGAACATTTCCCAAAAGCTGAAAAGAACAGATATATGTCAAAGAAAGAAAAGTCTAGGGACAGTGTTAAAGATATGATTAACAAGAGTGGAAGAAAAATCTATTATTGAGGGAAAAACCCAGAAACAAACGATTCATGGTCATTCCCAATCTGCAATGAGCTTTATGAGAAAGAGCAACCTGATCTAGCTTATCACAATCCCCTCGGCTCTTAGTACCACTAGCAGTGCTGAAATGATAATTAGAGAAACATCGAGCATCCTGATTAATGCAGGAAATGTTATTCTTCCAACTCAGCCTTTCTAGCCCACTACACAACACATTTCTTCCTCCCAGGTTCATATTCCTCTCCCCTTTTCTCCACAACATTGCCTCTTCATGCAATTCTTGTCTGCAGATGAATGAGTATTTATCAGACCACATCCAATATGCAATGACCATATGAAACCATAATTTATGTGGAACAATACAAATATCCATGGACAATCTAAAAATGAACTCAGTTGTTTCATATCAAACATTATAGTATAATGCATCCATGATATATGACCATATGAAGCCATAATTTATGTGGAACAAAGCCCTAACTCAATTGACCTATTCTTAGACGCAAAATCAATTTTTTTAGTCAAAATGAATGTATAACTGGTTCAGCCTTCTTAAGAGATTGATTTCTTACTGCAAAATTTCTGGAGAACACTGAACTATGTCACAGCAATTCCCATTTCCCATGTTATCTACTGTGGCCATGCTAGCCTTGTCATAGAATCTTCTGATCATACTGGATGGACTTCTAGATGAATTACTGAGATGGGAAGGGACAGTGAATGTGGAGGCCCGCAAAACTCTCTGCATAGACTTCAGTTTCAGCATCTGGTCCCAGAGGGTTAAATTGTTTCCTCTAGATACAATAATTAACTGCATAACGGGGAGGGAAAACCAAAGTTTTGTCATTCAGCCAAAAGTATTAGATTTTGGGCATTAGAACAGCAATGATCATCCTGGTTATAGCCCATAACATAAGGTGAAATTTCCCAGTGAACAAGCAATTTAGAATGGTCGAACATGTCCTGACACAACCTATAGAGACCATTCCACGCAGAAATTGAGTTTTTTACCTGAGAAACTATTAAAATGGAGGCAGCGACAGGATTAAAGATCAATTCGTTGGGGCATGCGGAGCAGAAGCTGCAAACCTGACAGCCTACTCCATGTGTACATTTCCAATCTTGACAACATTACCAGCAAACGTATCAGAACGGAACCTGCTTCCCAGATCCACAAAAATAAACCTAAAAACTTGATACACAAACAAATAACAAACATCAACCTTACAAAGTTGGTCCTGTAGCGCACCGCTTGCCCTGAGTCATGATGGTGATGTGGTCTTGTAGCGCATGCCTTGCCCGCCGTCTCCCTCCCACCGCTGTCACTCGTTGGCCGCTGCACTGTGCTGTCCGCCAATATGGTTTTCATTTTTTTTTCCTCCACCCAAGGGAAACATGTAAATCAAAATGTTTTCCCCATAGAATGCTAGATTTTTTGAATTCATACTTAAGGGGCATAAAATATACTAACATAAACTTCGGGATGCAAATTGAAAATCTTTCCGGAGACCATCATCTAAAGAAGAAAAACTGGAAAAGGGTATTTTGGGGGGGAAGAGTTCTGTTTCGGATATCAGGAAATCCCGAGCGGATGAGCTTACGAGCAGCACGGGAACTGAAAAAGGGTGATACTGAGAGCGAGAGAGAAAGAGAAGAAGAATATTCTCTCTTTGTTCGCCATTAATCTCAATGCTTCCTCTCTCCCCTTCTCCTCTCACTTCCTCATCCTGCACTTCCAACAGCTTCCTCTTCTTCAGGTCTGCTCTCTCCCGCTCTCTATGGGTAATCTGTTCATATACTTGGGTCTGTTGCTTTAATGGTTACATCACCTGGGTAAGTCAGAAACAGTTGCGGAGCAGGAGCCATCCACACGCCCAAGAGATGCGGACTTACCAGGAAAGGGATAGTGTGTTCGAGTGGCCAGACAGGAGTCTCCTTCCAAGGCAGGGTGTTAAAGAGGGAGGTGATGCTCTTGGGTCTCTCTTCAGTGGCTCTTCTCTTTCCATCTTCAGGTGAGACCCAAATTTAGACCTTGGATGTTTCTCAAAGTTTCTTTAAATTTATAGGATAATGTTTGGGAGCTCATAGGCACGATGAAACATATAGTCATAAGCTGCTTGGTTGCCTCGCATTCATAATCATCTGGAAAAATGAGAAACATCAATAACAGATTCCCTGCATAGGGATTAATAATATGCTTAAAATTTTGTTAGGATGTGACATACATGTTAGTCAGTGAAATAAGGAAAAAAAAACTTGAGAAAAGGAGGGTAGGAATTGGAAATGATCCGTTTGATAGCATCAATCCCATTTAGTTACGAACAAGTTTTAGGCTTAGCCTTGCTTCTTGGATCATAGCAATGGAGGATTGATGAGGGTGGAGAGCTCCAATACATTTTTACACAAATCAGAAATGTCAATCACAGCACATCTGATCAAATTGAGTATACTTGAAAGCTATTCGTCAAAAAGAAAATAAAATGTTCTACTGAAGGAAAATGCATTGAACTTTGATGTCACATTCCCTTACTTTGTGGGACTCTATTGGTCCGATACTGCTGGATTTTCCCTACAACACTGCATCACCGTAATCTGTACATGTAATCTTTCCCTCATTTCACTGCTCTTCCCACATGGTCAAGACTAGTCTGAATTCTGAAATGAGTTGATTTCTTCCAATACTGATTGTCCCCAGTTACTATTTCTACTGCCTGGCCCAAATTTCAGTTTAGTTATCAAAATAAATTATGGTGAATGAAGATAAGTCAATTCCATTTTCCTGTTGTATGAACTAGTTTTCTTCTGTTATGACACTGCTTTGCAGAATTGCTTGCACAGGAAGAGCTGCAGATGGCTTCTGTCATTGATGAAATAAATGCGTACACCTACTCGTACCCTGTACAACTGCCTTCTAAGAAGTTTAACTTCAAATGGTATGCTAATCTTTGATTTGTAAACTTTATTCATCTTAACTTATGATATTTATAAGGGTTTATCAATTTTGCTGAAGTTCCTACTGAAAAGGCTAAAATTTCAAACCCTTAACTGTGGATCTTACCAATATTTTATCAGTGCGTCTTCCACTCCTTTTAATCACTACTACACATCAAGATGGAAATGTAGAGAGAGATTTGGAGATAACTCTGCTTATATTTACTCCCTTTATGAAGTTTGCTCTTCTCATATCAAAATCTCATCTCTTATTAAACAGCAGTAGTTTGATGTACTACTCGATGCATTGGAGTTTATATTACATAACATATCATATATATCTTAAAATTCTTCTCTTTTGTCAGCAAGATTGCTTATCTGAAAATATGAACATTTTTCCACTTAAATTTTGTTGATATATTCCTCATAACTACAACACATGCTCATCTTTCATGGAAAATCCAATTATTTACCTTGACTGATTTTAACATCGACCAAAAGAAGGAAAATATTATTAAGCTAAAGATGTGGATCCCACAGAGTAGATGTGACTTGTGCAACGTTTAGTAGTTGTTATCTTATCTGGCCTAAAAGGGCCTTCTTCACAAAGAGTTTATATCAGAATTTTGCTTGTATCTGAAAATAGTATCCTGTTTCTGGAAGAAGAATACCAATAATTAGTTAGTATATAAAAAAGCATGTATTGCTAACTTGATCTATTTGAAGGGTGGAATCCAGAAAGCCAGAACGATATTCCTCTGCAGCTCCTTTATCTCGTAAGTTGTCATTATATTTATAGATTCTCTTGAATTACTAAGTTATGTTCCAAGTAATAAATATGCTAAAAATGATGTATGCGCATTGATGATTCAGCTGATGCCCGTTTGAGGATCGTATCTGAGCGAGTTGACATAATTGACAACCTTATCATCTCTGTCTCGGTAATTACTAGTAAAGAGCCTGTGTTCTTAATGAAGTATAATATGCCTTAGAATCTCCTTGCTAATATCTCTTTGTTGCAGGTAGGTCCTCCAAATTTCCAGATTATAAAGTCCAAGGACAAAAGCACCTGGACTGCAAAAGATGTTGCTGACTCTGTATTAGCTGATAAATCTGCTCTGGTAATTGACCTAGTGTTTACTCGCCAATAAATTAGTGAATTTATCATAAAAGCTTACTTCCATAGTTTTGGATTAAAATGTATTCATTTTTTATGGTTTTTCTCTTTATGAACAATAATGTCATCCTTACGGTTGCATGTTAGCTCTGAAGTCCTCTCTACACATAATTTATGAAAGATAGTGTTAAAAAATGCATCAACTATTAACAGGACATGAAAAAGCTTTTTACTTTGTACGGTATCCCAGAAATAGCATTCACATTCTGATCATTTGCCTCAGCTAATGAATAATGGCTTGGTCAGTTTCTTTCCTTGCCACATAGATATAGCAGCTCCATGTAATAATAGCAAAGCTAAGGGCCTTGTTCCAGTCTCCCATTCTCCTATTATTGCAGGGGATATATTTGAATATTCTGATGAAACTTCTCTGTGAGGGAAAGTGAAAAAAGCACATGATCACAATTTCTTGTTGACTGTTGAAAAGCACGGTACCCACGCACAAAAGTTCTTATTTACTTGTAATTAATTACTCTAGTAGCTACCCAAGCTATGAAGGAGACTATTGAACATTGCAATCAGTCATATTAATCTATGCAATCTAACTTGTGTCATGCAATCTTAGGAGTTATTTCACCCTTTTGGTTTTGTCTTAACTGAATGACATTAAATTCCTGTTTCTGAAAAAGATGCAGTGACCAATTTCTCTGTTATCATAAATTCAGCTTCTGGTTCCTCCACTTGTTTGCAGCGTGTGACTTCGAGTCAGCGAATGGCAGAGAGTTCAGTGCTTGATGCACATTCTAATGATGTAAGACTTTTAAATGACTTTGCCTTGCCAGTTGCTTATATACCACTTTTGGAAGACTTCTTCTGAGGATTAACTAAGAGACAATAATGTGTTGCATCTCCAATATCTTACCTTGTCAGATAAATGGAGAGCCATATTGGTATTATGAGTATCTTGTTCGGAAATCTCCCACAAAGATGGTTGGCTTGCCTTTCTTTCTTACAATTCCAATTAATAACCACGATGAAAGTGGATAACAAGGATAATGGAAACTTTTGCAGGCCCAGGAATCAAACCTCTTCAGGCACAATGTCGCTACAACGGCTGAGCGAGATGGTATGAATCACAATCTCTATATATGCAGATTCCCACTCATGAAGGCTCTATCACTTTTGTGTACTTTGAATGACCAATTTTTGTGATGATGCAATGAGTTAATTGCATGGCATCTTCATCATTCTATATTCCACATTTAGCTTCAGCATCAAACTTGATTTGGCAGAAGGACTGCGGTCCGCATCTTCCATTGATGAAGGCTCTAAACTACAGATTCAATTTTCAGGTTACCTGTACACACTTAATGCTTCCACACTCAGCAAGCAATGGGACAAGGTTACCCCTCTATCAGACACAAAATCAGACATTCTTTCTTAATCTTGCCCCTCAACAGGAACAAAGAATGATGAAGTTTTTCTTGATATTTTATGGAGAGACTGAATGATATTTTGCTAAAACTGTGCTATAAATGTGTCCTGTTATGCAGATGGGTCCATTTCTGGAAAAGACAGTAGCATCTTTCCGCCTTTTACCACCAACGGAGAACTATGTCCCTCCTTACAAGGACCCCTGGAGGTTCTGGTGATTGAATTAGAGAAGCAGTTTTGTTTTCCTATTCAACTGAGCTTAGGCTTCAGTGGCATTCTTCTGAAGCATCCTTTTAAACCTTTTTTCTCTCCAATTTTAATTTGTTATGTAAGAATGGTCCCCCTATGTTATCACATGTAAGTTCTATTAGTACAACCTTGAATATCTTAATTGCTCTGCCTAGCTTTTGGAAGTATCCGTTCCAGTGATTCCCCAAGTTTTTACATGCCCTTTCAGGCTAAAAGTCATGCAACAGGGAACTAGTGGGAAGATCTGACTCGGACTTGCCCATTATTGGGTCCTGTCTATTTATTTCGAGTCCGAATTTCATTCCCAGTTGGTCGGATCTCAAATCGATTCGGTTTGGGTCGACAGTCGAGTGGGAAACTGGATCCAAGTTGATTGATTCGGAAGCCCAATCCATTTTGGGTCGGAAATCTGATTTGGCCTCAATTTGGTATTTTGTGTTGGGACTATTTAATGGATTTGAATCAAGTGTCATTGTTTAACCTGATTTGAATAGCGTGGGATGAATTCGTCAGGTTAAAAACTCATTTTGGGGTCGAAAATTTCGAATAGGGGTCGTGCAAGAAACTCGAGTCAATCATTGTTCGAAATTTCATTTCAGAATTCGAATTTTAATTTTGATGGGATATCGGATTAAACGTTGTTGTACTCATTAGAATTCCCATTTGGATCGGATCCTGCCCCGATCCACACACCTTACAAATAACAAACATCAACCTTGCGCAAAGTTGATCCGCTGCACTGTGTTGTCCGCCAATAGGGTTTTATTTTTTTCCTCAATGGTAGGACGAAATGAGGTTGTTTTATCTGGGGAGAAAAAAATTGTACAGGAAATGAGGTCGTTCTAATAAACCCTAAAAATGACATCATTTTTTGCTTGGAGAAAAGAATAATAGATCAAATCCAGCTTTTCCGAATGTAGTCTCTCAAATCAGAATCTCGTAGGAGTCCAAAAGTGTGGATTCGGACTCATATAATGTACATGTCCCCATTAAACCCAATCGGATTGGATAAGGATTCGATGGGATCAAACTGTGCTGGAAGGCGGTTCTTCGCCTTCCAACACATTTAACTGTTTCCAGAGAATTAAAGAATTAATTGTATGGCTTATTAGTGCAATGTTTTATTTTGCTCATTAACTTATTAGTAAGTGTGCAAAAGATGCTGCCGGACCAGGCCGAGTATTTTTTTTTGCTCTATGGCGAGGTAAAAACTGCCGATCTCAAAACTGTTTAGGGAATAATTGTCTAATAGGATTTTTTTTCTTATATTTACTAATACAGGAGTCGAGTTTACAAGATTCAATACTTAGATATTATTTGAGAAAATATTATTTACTAATAAATAATATTTCAAATTTTATAAAAAAAAATATTTCTCTATTTTATTAAATATATTATTTAATATTCTTAACACTTTATTTAAAATTTATCTCGATCATAATTTTTCCACAAAATCTAAATGGCATACCATAAACTAAATTTCTTGCCAATGCATTACCCTATGTGAGAAAGGGGGAAATGGTACCCAAGCAAGAGATTTTCTAGACATCCAAATTGGATGGGAAATGTGATTGGAAGTAAAGTTAAAAACCATTATTCCAATATGCCGAGTGAGTAGGCCTGTTTATCAGCAGAAATGGAATGGCTGATCAATCAGTTCAAGCCAAACTAGACAGCAGCTGGATGGTCTAAAGCTATCGGTAGGTGATTTCAGCAAGTGACCGATCCCGGATTTGAAGAACCTCTTCAGCAGCTACATCCTTTTATCATTTATCAATTCATTACCTCACTTCTTATTAATGCTGAAGCTTTAATTATATCGCCCTACTTAGTACAAAAGGAAGGCATACGCTAGGCAATGTTCAACTTACAAAGCCTAGTCAACTATCATAAAAACAAAAGAATCTATATTGGGAAGTGGAGTTCGTGAAGCTGAGCAGTTAAAGAGGAAAGGTGACCAACTACTGGATTTAGCCATCAACACGGGGAATCTACATGATCAAAGTGACCCAAGATTGCAATGAAACCAGAAAGCATACCATAAAACTTTAAGGATGGAGAGTATATATATATATAGTATGGTAACATGTCACCAATTCCCATCCTAGAAAGCAATTGTCAGTGAACAAATCAGAAACAATAATAATCCTATTGAATTTTATAAGCCAGTCTGGTTCCATCAAAATGGAACTACTCATAGAGAAAAAAAAGGTTCTCCCTGCTTTCAACAAAAACCATCTATTTCTCTTGCAGATGTATGAACATAGCTAAGTACATAATAAATGGTGTTTACCGAAGAGGCTGTTGGTTGTAATGGTTCTTCTCTTTCCTCTTTGCTGCTGCAAGCTTTGCACTCCTAGCAGCAGCCTCATGTGATGCGGCTCTGGCAGCAACATCCATTTCCTTGCTTGATTTCTTCTTTTTCACTGAGGCCATCTTCTTCAGCCGATCTTTCACATCAATAGAAGAAGTGACATCTTCTTCCTCAACTGGTTCAGCCGATGTCTCAGCGTTTGGTCCACTTGGGACATGTTCTTTGGCTTCCTTGGAAGTTGATTTCTTCTTCTTCTTCTTGGCATTTTTGGACTCTCCAGGCACAATATCCTTCTTCTCTACCTCACCATTGAGCTCTTCTTTTTTCCCTCCTGAGAAATTTATGGATATAAAATCAATATCAGAAATGATGTGAGACTTGAATAGTCCATTAGTTGCCATTACTATGAAAATGAATGAATACCATATATTAGGTGAGATTTCAATGAAAAACTGTACTGCATCAATACTAAATAGGGTAAGACTTAGACTGAAATGCTGTTAAGTGTTATCAATACAAAGGAACGCCAAATTATTTTACAACTCTCTATGGCTAAGCAGAGTGGGATCAGATTTGTAATACCTATTTACTAAGAAGACAAGTGACAAAACAATATTTACATTTAAGGAGAGTATTGACTACCCAACCAAAGACACAAAGGTTGTCTGAAAAAGAAACCGAATAATGGGCTGTGCTTAATGGGATATATAAGCTCATAGGTAGAAATATTGAGGGATAAGAAAATGAAGTATCGAATGCCCTGAATTAAATATAGAATCAGCATCTACATCTCAAGAAATGCTATTCTTTTACTTTACATGAACTGGTAGATGTGACTACTTTAAAAGAAACCAGTTGATGACCACCTGACTCATCTTGGTCATTGTCTTTCACTGCAAAATCAGCCAAAAGAGCCTCAAGTTCAGCGAGCTCTTTTTTCTTCCTTTCCTTCTTGGAAAGCCGCCTTTCTGTTTCTTTTGTTGCCATAGATGTCCCAGCAGGCTTCTGAGCCACAGGCTCTGGCAGAACTGGAACTTCCATTTCATGATCATGCTTTTCCTCTATATCTTCATCATCTTCATCAAGTAAATCTTCCTCGCTTACAGTATCCTGTGATAAAACAAGAGAACGCCATATCTTACGGTTTTTAACCTTTCAGGTACACAAGTTTTTATGAATAACTCATCTATCTTATCATTTCACGAGGAAATTAAAATTGTAAAGGTTACAATGCACACACAAGCAGCAAGGGGAGTGCAATTCCTGATGCATTCAAAATAAAATGCTGCTTTAGAAACCTCCTTGGTAGCATCCTTGAATCTTATTACTGTTCATGATAGATTGGCCGTTGCCTTATTCCATGTGTGCACACTGATGATCACATTTTCATTTGCATATTACTGCTTTTGTGAGGGCTTACGCAGAGACATATGGCCCCAAACATCAACATAAATACAGTGATATCACAATTACTAACATTTTCAGCACCTACACTACACTGTAAAGCAACCAAGCTATATCATTGACGTTTAAGTCAGTCACCAATCTATATACTTCTCAGATTTTGGGAGACTGGAAATGACGCTAACCTCATCAACAATGCTGTATTGCTCCTTGCTTTGTGGGGCCTCAGCCCACGCGGACTGCAGCGGTTCAGCAGTAACATAGTAGTCATCGTCATCATCGTCGTCTACGTCCGCCCACGACTTGTTGTTCAGAGGGGTGGGGGCCCAGAAAACCGGCGCTGGCTCGGGATCCTTAAGGACCGTCTTCGATGTCACCTTGCTGGAGCTCCTGGAAGCCTTGTCCTTGTCGGACTTCTTCTTTCTCAGAGTCTCAAGCGCCGCAAAGACATTGCTGTTGTTGATGGCAAACGATGCTTCATCCCTCCTGCTACCTCCTCCACCTACCATCCTGCCCAAGTAGAGGCCGTCAATGAGGATTCTCTCTCCAGTTCGGGACCGAGTGAATCGGAAGATTATGTTGGTTGCGATCTAGGGTTCCCGGAGAAACGAGATTCGTACTGATGAAGAGAAAGAGAGAAGCAAATGAGAGGGAAATTGGAAATCGAATAAATGAGAGAGGAGAGTTTATCGGAGAGGCCCTGTTAAGGTTCTTTATATGATAGGATGATGATAAAGATGGGATAAATATCTGAAGGTAGGCTTTTCTACCGAGGTGGGGACCCGCCGATAGAGCATGGATGGCACCTGTGCCTCCCTGCATGGATGCTCTTAATAAGCTCACTATTTTTCACATCCCATACAATTCATATTGTCATCTAGGTGGCTTAAACGCCCTTACTTTTAAATCTCTTTTTAATCCAATCGATTTACATCCTATTGATTTCACCTTTTAAAATATATATAAATATTATATCTCCATGTCATTTTTCTTTTTATTCATCATTCAATTATTGATCATAAATTATAAGCATAGTGTTAGATTTTATATGTAAATGATTGCAATCGGTTCAATTGTACGGTAAACTCATTCAACTTATAGTTAAAACCCGTTAATTTCGATTTTTACTCTAATTTGAGTGTAAATGTTCAATGTCGTGAGTGTGTAATTCAGGTAGGCTACGTAAACATATTCATATACCATGATTACTTGAAGTCATTACTAACTATTCGTAGTTTAAAGAATGACAAAACCCTTAATAAATTAGAGTGACAAATTGTTCAAGGTGATCGGACTAAACTGGATCGGGGCATGATAAAACAGTTATATATCGAGTTGAGGATCGGAGCGATTGGATTAGTTACACAAAATACTAATGGTTTTATGGAAATTTTTGTTTATGCATGCACTTGAAGTTTGAGACCATCAAGATGCCCCAAATGGATAATTATGCCTCATTAGGGCTACTAGACGACATGGTGGAGATAAGGGGTAGTTTGTCGTGCCAGCCAGGGAAGCTCGACGTAGCTTCATGTGAATGAGATCGAGGTGGGATCGGGATGAGGTCTCTGTACTCCTATGGACACGAAGTATTTTGGGTATTAGGGTTGAACATCAGAGATATTCACTCAGACTTCTGGTAGAAGTTAGGGACTTGTATTAGAGTAAATGGTAAAGACGCTCTGATCCACAAGTAGGTGCAGTCGGCGTAACTACATCTCGTGAATATGTGTGTACCCTTCTTAATGAAGAGCGTGTGTCATTTGTAAAACATACCTAATATGGAAATGGGAAATAGGTTATGAAAACCGTGTAAAGGATTTGAGAATTCTTGGAAATGAATTGGTAAAACTTAGAAAAAGGTTTTGATAAACCGAAATTTGAAGAAAGTATTTTTAATAAAATGAGTAGTCTGACACACCCCGATTAAAATTGATGTTTGTGAAAACTCTCACCCAACACCCATTCACTAAGTTGTCGAACTCACCCCCTTCGTTTACCCCTTTTCAGGTAACCAAGGGAAAATTCACTTAAAGTTAAACCTACAAGACATGTATGTAACGTTAATATATTCAGTTTTGATTAATATTATTCTAGGAAAGGTAAATGTGAAAAAGGACGCCTTACTCCTCTCGACTTAGAGAAGGGGAAAATAATTAATAAATCGAGAGAGTGGTGGGTTGTTCACGGGGATTTGACTAAATCGGGTCGGGGCGTGACATGGTGTCCTGGTTAGGCCGTCCAAACACTAGAGTGAATTTCTCGTACAATATCTAGTGTTCTGAGCTTAGTCTAGGTGGAACTGTTTGGGTTTCTCGGGGAGTTTCTAGAGGAAGGGTTGGTTGGGCAGCATCAGAGACTACTATTCTAGTTCTCTTGATTCCTCTCTTGGGAGTCATATGAAAATTTAAAATTATCCCTATTAGTTATTATGTTATATAATTTTGATAATGTGTTCGAGGAAACCGGCTTTGATACTACTCAAGTTGTCATGCCCCAACACGGTTTGGTCGGATCCCTGTGAGCAACCCGCCTGTCACGCCCCGACCCGGTTTGGTCGGATCCCCATGATCAACCCGCCACTCTCCCGGTTTATTAAAGGGTTTCCCCTTATCGTAAATCGTAAAGAGTAAGGCGTCCTTTAACTTGCACCTTTTTTCCTGGAATAGCATAATCAAAACTGTATGAAATTTAAAACTTTACATACCTGTCTTACAGGCATCTTAGTTGACGGTCTTTAAGGGGAGGCTTTCCGGGATTTCCTGAAAGGGATATAAGGGAGGGGGTGAGTACGACTACTTAGTGAATGAGTTTTTAAAAGCTTTTGACTTTTAAGAAAAACATTTATATGGAGTGTGCTAGACTCCTTTGTTTTAAAAAATCCCATCATTTAAAATTTTGGATTTTTCCATTATTTCTTAGTTACCACGGTGTGTCATCACCCAACACACATCCTTCATCATGAAGGTTACACACATTCGCAAGTCAGTATCACTACTGAACCCGCTAGTGGCTTCGGAGCGACTTTTCCTACCACCCGGATAGAAGTACGACCACTTCTACCCTGGGAATGAGTAGATGTACGTGACATTCTACCCACAATCCCGAAATCACTTCTTCATGTCTGTATGAGGACAGAGACCTCATCCTGTCCCCACCCCGGTCTCATGCGCTTCATGCTACCCCAGATTTCGCACATACACCTAGAACGACGAACTGCCCTTATAGCCACCAGGTTGTCCAGTGCCTTGAGGACGCATCATTATCCCTCATGGGCGTCTTGATGATCCCGTACTCACAGTGCATGCACAAATAATGTTTTCTTATATTGCCATGTAATATGTGGTGCCACTAGTCCAACGGCCCTGACTCTCAACTCAACCCGCAGCTGTTTGTCTTGACTAGTCCGTCGACCTGTCATGTCGCACTGCCGCTAGTTGACTGAGCATGTCGGTCCTATCTTGGTACCATGGCCAAACAATTCACTTATTAAGTTTTATGGCACATATATCATGTTCGTTTACGAGCTCTTGCTCGTGCCAACTGGCCTTGGGCCCACTGTACGAGATTTTCAAAATCGGGCATTTCGCCCCCAAGTTCCAAAACCGAGGCCCTTGGCCTATCAGAGCTATTCGAGCTCCCGTCGAGAAGGTCTCCCAAATAGTTTAAGCATTGGCACATAGTCAGGGGAGAACACTTCCGACAAAAATAGGTTTTTACTATCCATCATACCGACCGGTATAAGGACATCTCCGTTCATAACCGATGAACGGGTTTTCAACTTCCTTCGAGGAAGTCTCATCATACCAACCAGGTATGATCTACTTACAACCCGTAAGTAATTTTTTTCGCATAACTTTCACATCACTTTCTCTAAGTAGTGATGATTAAAATACCACTAAACAGTGGGTTTTTATATCAAGGCACTTATCATCCCCAACCGGGTATGATATTAGTAAACCCACTCACAACCAGTAAGTGGTTTTTAACTTTAAACTGTGCTCATCATCCCAACTGGGTATGATGTGAATAACCCACTCACCCGTTAATGCCGTGAATTCTACTAGACTGGTTCTTTGTATTCACGCGAGGTTGTCCTTGCTGGCGTTCTCGGTACTTCGTGTTCCTACATGATATGAACAACCTTGTTCATTTTTACTCGACATAATAGCCTTCATTCATTTCCAATGAATGAGAAAACCCAAACTTTTAATTATTTGCAATTAGGTCCCTAAAGTTATTTCTCTTTAACTTTAAGTCCATAATGTTGGTTTTTCCTCAAATTGAGTCCCGAAACTTTTAAAATTTATCCTAGGACCTCAATTTATTCAATTTGACCAAAAAGGGGTTTAATTTCCCAAATTTCTAATTTGGTCCCCCAATTTTTCCAAAATTACCATTTTGCCCTTCTTTTACAAAAATGGTAAGTTTTGCCCCAAAAATTCCAAAATTCTTCAATTGGTCCTCCAACATTATTTTCATGCGACCCTCAATTTCATAAAATTTTATTTTAGTCCTTTGAATTTCGAAAATCCCCAAAATTTTCCCCCAATTTCAACTCTTCAACACTACCGAATTTGATTTCATCAAATTGATCGATCAAACACTTCTAATTATTGAAATTGGAGTTGAAATTGAGTTCCTGCATGTTCATATGATTCTAAGAAACTTTGAATCACAGATTTTATCGCCGGAATGAGCTCAAACGGAGCTTTGTCGGAAAATAGACTGTAGAGAGAGAAAGCTTCGATTACTCACCGGTGAAGGCACGACAGTCCGAGCTTTTGATCTGGGCAGATAGGTCTCGTCCTGAGGTTCATCCTAGAATCAAGAATTGCATCAATTGATGCAGAATTGGATTAGAATTTCGTCATTGAAATTCTATCGACTCTCTCTCTAGCACCGATCGAAAATTGTAAAGGGGTGCCGAATTGGCTTACCTTTCGGTCCTAATTCGGTCGTGGAAAGGATGAGGAAGTGTTGGGAGGGCTTAGTTTGGCCTGAGGAGGGCTTGAAATGGTCGATTTCAGCTTGGTCAAAATAGGGCAGCTTCGGTCCGCCGGAGTTGCTTCACTATTCCATCATATCGGCGCTTCTCCAACGATTCTCGAATTGACTGGAGTTTTGCTATCAGATAGCTGTCTTCTCCCCGGTTCTAAAGAGCCTGACCTTTGTTCAAGTCGAAGCTCTAGTTCGAGCTTTACCGGAAAATGTAGCAGTAGAGAGAGAGAGAAGTGTTCAGGTGTGAGGAGAATGAAATGGGCATGACCTCTTTATATAATTGTAAAACACGTGTATTAAATGGGCGGGATTTATTACTAGTATTAATATTGCCATAAATTATTGCTATTAATTCTAATAATTTAATTTAGGTATTAAATTATTGGTATTAATTTTAATAATTAAATATATATTAATTGATGGCTATTTATGATAAGTCGTACGTTCGTATAAAATTTTTTTACCGAAATTTCGGGTTACAAAAAAATCATACTTTCCAGGAGGTCACCCATCCTCACACTACTCTCAAGTAAGCACGCTTAACTTTGAAGTTCTTATGGAATCTAGTTCACCTAAACCAATTTGGTTTTTATTTTTTAATTTGTCTTAAGTTTTTTTTCCAATGTTTAATAAATCCTTTGGATCAATTGAAAGTTGTAAATTTTCATATTGCTTATTCCCACATGTAACCGGTTTGGTTTTCTTATTTGGTTTGACCGGTTCTTTTACCGGTTTTCCTTAACTCAAATGTGCGGGGTTTACACCGCCACTCTTACGGTTTATTAAGGGTTTTCCCATTTTTTTAAAGTGCGAGGAGTAAGATGTCATTTTTACCTATACCTTTCCTAGAATAACATTAATCAAAATTGAATACGTTAAACCTTACTTACCTGTCTTGCACGTTCAGCTATAGTAAAGTCTTTAAGTGGGTTTTTCCCTTGATTACCTAAAAGGGGTAAATGGAGGGGGTGAGTTAGACAACTCAGTGAATGGATGTTGGGTGAGAGTTTTCACAAAAATCAATTTTAATCGGAGTATGCTACACTACTCATTTCATTAAAAATGCTTTTCTTCAATTTTCGGTTTATCAAAACCTTTTTACAAGGTTTACCAATTCATTTCCAAGGATTCTCAAATCCTTTCCACGGTTTTCATAACCTCTTTCCCATTTTCATATTAGGTGTGTTTCACAAACCACACACACACCCTTCATCAGGAAGGGTACACATATATTCGTGAGATGCAATTACGCCGACTATACCCACTTGCGGATGGGAGTGTCTTTACCATCTACCCTAATAGAAGTCCTTGACTTCTACCTAGAGTCTAAGTGAACATCTCTGATGTTCAACCCTTAGACCCAAAATACTTTATGTCCATATGAGAACGGAGATCTCATCCCGACCCTAACTCGGTCTCATGCGCATGAAGCTATGTTGAGCTTCCCTGATTGCTGGCATTACAAACTACACTTATCTCTACCATGTTGTCCAGTAGCCCCTAGGATGCATCACTACCCCTCTTGGTGTCTTGATGGTCTTGAACCTGAAGTGCATACACAAACAAAGTTTTCTATAAAGCCATTTATCTTTGGTGCCACTAGTCCAACGGCCCCGACCCTCAACTCGACTTACAGCTATTTGTCTAGACCGATCTGTCGACCTGGTCCTGTCGCACTGCCGCCAGTCCATCAAATATGTCAGTCCTATCTTGGTGCCATGGCTAAATCACATAATTTATTCATTAAGAATTTTCATAGCTTATCATCATGTTTGTTTACGAGCTCCTGCTTGTGCCAATTGGCCTTGGGCCCACTGCACGTGATTTTCCAAAACCAGGCATTTTAGCCCCCAAGTTCCAAAACCGAGGCCTTTGGCCTATCTAAGCTATTCCAGCTCTCATCAAGAAGGTTTCTCAAAAGTGTTAACCATTGGCACATAGTCAGGGGAGAACACTTCTGACAAAAAAACTTTTCAACTCGTCCATCACCACCAAGCGGGTGTGATGACATCTCCACTTACAACCGGTAAGCGGGTTTTCTACTTCCTTCCAAAAAGTTCATCATACCAACCGGGCATGATCTACTTACAACCAGTAAGTAGTTTTTATACGTAGTTCTCACATCACTCCTACCAGGTGTGATGTTAAAATTCCATATAATGGTGGTTTTTCATTTCTGAGGTGCTCATCATCCCAACTGGGTATGATGTAAATAATCTCACTCACTCGATATTTGCAGTGTATTTACTCTAAATCGGCTCTTTGCCTCCACGTGAGCTTATCCTAGCTGGCGTTCCGGTCTTTCGTGTTCCTACACGATCTGGACATTCTTTTTTATTAACCTTTGGCATGATAGCCTTCATTTCTTACGTATGAACAAAATGTTCAAACTTTTCAATTATTTACATTTAGGTCCCTAAAGTTATTTTCCCTCAACTTTAGGTCAATAATGCAAAATTTTCCCCAAATTAAGTCCCGAAACTTTTAAAATTCACTTTGGGTCCTCAATTTATTCATAATCACTTAAGGGGTTCAAGTTTTCCAAATTTTCAATTTCGTCCCCAACTTTTCAAAAATTACCATTTTGCCCCTACTTTACAAAAATGACAATTTGACCCCAATAAATTCCAAAGTCGACCAATTGGTCCAACATCTTTTTCATGGCCAATTGGCCCTTAATTTTGGGAAATTGCACTTTGGTCCCTCAATTTTACGAAATTCCCAAATTCCCCCCCCCCCTTTCAAATTGGCCGAATTTGATTTCATCAAATTGACCATTCTTGTCACGCCCCGACCTGGTTTAGTCAGATCCCTGTGAACAACCCGCCACTCTCTCGGTTCAAGAGGAGTTTCCCCCTTCTTTTACTTGAGAGGAGCCAAGCGTATTTTCAACCTTGTTCCTTGGAAAGACTCAGTGTTATTTCTAATCATTTTCTCTTTTCCTTAAAAGGGATAGAAAAGAGGGTTGAGTTTCTACAACTCAGTGAATGGGTATTTTAAAAATGGAGTTTTCAAAACAAAAAAAAATATTTTTAAGTTGGAGTGTGTCAGACTCCTTAATTCCTTTAAATTTTCTCTACTTTAAAATCTCTGTTTTCAAAACACATCCTTCATCATGAAGGTCAATCACACAACCACAGGCTAGTACATCCACTGAACCCATTTGTGACGTTGGAGTGACTTTACCGGCCACCTAGATAGAAGTACGTCTACTTCTACCTTGAGAATGAGTGGATGTTCGCGACATCCGACCCTCAATCCCATAACAATTCTCCATGTTCTATGAGGACAGAAACCTCATCCCGACCTCACCCCGGTCTCGTGCGCTTGAAGCTATGTCGAACTTTGCAAGGCCTCCTGATACGACTAATTGCCCTTATATTCACTAGGTCGTCCAAGGCACTAGGACACATCACTACCCCTCTTGGGCATCTTAAAGGTCCCATAACATAGTGCCTGCACAATCAAAATTTTCACATCGTGCCATATAATCTGAGGTGCCACTGGTCCAACGGCCCCAACCCTCAACTCAACCTGCAGCTTTTTGTCTTAACTAGTCCAAATACCTGTCATGTCGCACTGCCGCTAGTTGACTGAGTATGTCAGTCCTATCTTGGTACCATGTCCAAACAATTCAATTACTTAAGTTTTCATGTCATATAATTCATATTTGTTTATGAGCCCCTACTCGTGCCAATTGGCCTAGGGCCCACTGTTCGAGATTTTCAAAATTTGGGCATAATAGCCCCCAAGTTCCAAAATCCAGGCCTCCAACCTAATAAAGCTATTCGAGCTCCCGTCAAGAAGGTCTCCCAAATTGTTTAAGCAGTGACACACAGTTAGGGGAGAACACTTCTGACAAAATATCTTTTCAATTGTCCATCATACCAACCGAGTATGAGAACATCTCCGCTAATAACCGATAAACGGGTTTTCTACTTCCTCCGAGTATGTTTCATCATACCAACCAGGTATGATCTACTTACAACTGATAAGTAGTTTTTTCGTGTCATTTTCACATCACTCCTATAAGATGTGATGGCTAAAATACCACTCAGTAATGGCTTTTCATTTTCGAGGTGATTATCATCCCAATCGGGTATGATATAAAAATCTCACTCACCCGATCGTGTAGTGAAATTTCACTTAGTAGGTTTTCGTCCCTTGCGTGCTTAAACTCAACTGGCGTTCCCGATGTCACAAAATGAACATCGTTGTTCATTATCATCTGACTTGATCACCTCATTCAGTATAAATGACTAAATTTACAACTTTTTTAATATTTACAAATTGGTCCCTAAAGTTATTTTTCCTTTTACTTTAGGCCCCAATTACCGGTTTTTCCCAAAATTGAGTCTCGAAACTTTTAAAATTCCTCTTGGGACCTCAATTTACTCAATTTCTTAAAAAGGGGTTCAAGTTTTCCAAATTCCCAATTTGGCCCCCAAATTTTCCAAAATTACCATTTTGCCCTTCATTTACAAAAATGGATTTTCATCTCCAATTCATCCTAAAGTCCTTTTTCATGAATTTTATGACTCTTTAGGTCACTTAGGGTCCATAAAATTCTCGGTTTGCCCCCTCTCTATTGGTTCCGGTTCATAAATCAGCTCGGTTCTTAAACTAGTTCAATTCGGTTCGGGTCCGGTTCACTCGAACCGGTCTAGTTTTTCTCTCTCAATTTGTCCTAAAGTTCTTTGCCAAGGTTTATGAACCTTCTTGGGTCACTTGGGAGTTGAAATTTCTCCAATTTGCCCATTCCCCAATAAACAGATTTGTGAACCGGTTCGATTTTCTCACTCGGGTTAAGTAGTTTTTTTCCCAATTTTCCTTAACTCTAAAGAGCGGGGTTTACAACTCTCCCCTCCTTTTAGGAGTTTTGTCAAAACTTATTTCACATTGTTCGCATGTTGGTTTAAACTTTTTATTATTATGAAATTTTCTATTTTATTGTCCTACAACCTTTTCGTTCATCCCTTTCCTCACATATCTAAGATTCTCATCTCATTCGCATACTTTCCTCATTCCATGGAACTTACCTTAGTCTAGAATATTTTCCTTGAAGATCTATGATCATTTCCTTTAGTTACGTCCTTGTTTCCCAATGCACCATTTCCCATCCCAAGCTTCTTTTACCCAAAATTTCATAACTATTAGTTCCGGTCATTTTTCTTCAACGGATTTTGGGCATTTTATTGCCTTTTCAGCCTGCATGGATTCCATTCTCATTCTTTGGTTATCACTTTTATGTTTGACTTCATTATGCCTTCTCATAGAGCATTCCTTACCTAAGTTGTATTTCTCTGATTCAATTAGATTTACATGCCCCTTTACTACATGACATTCTTTGTGATGTCTTTAACTTTATGTCCCTATAACATTATTGGTTTCCGTACTTCTCGTCTTTTTCCAAATTTCATTATTCAGTCATTCAACCTTCAAATCCTTGAATTACTCAATACTTACTGACATATTTAAATTTTTGATCTTTTAATTTATTTCTCATTCCCACTAGTGTCCTTCCTCCATAAGATCTCTTCTCTTTCTAAATCCATCCTTGCTCTTATCAATGTTCCTCCCACTATTATTCATTCTGAGTTTAGTTCCTTTCTTACTCGTGTGGCATCTTTTAATGTCATCTTCCTACCTATACATTACCTAGGTTTTACTTATCTCTTGATTCTTTACGATTTCCTTCTACTTGTACAAGATCCTTTTTTTCCAGCATCTTGTTCTTGAGGAGTTTACTCTCTTTCTTACTCTGTTGGTTCCATTTCCCCTTCATCGGTACACATATGTCTTCCCAAGTTTCCTTTCTCTGGCGAGCTTCACATTCCCTTTCTCTCGAGATTTCCTTCTAAATCTACCATTGGAATCATTGAACTTTATAGTATCTTTTGCTGATATCTTCACCAGCTTACTTTTACTCTTTGGATCCATGAGTATCTTCCATCTATCTTGCTCCAGCATTTGTTTATTCTGTTGAGGTGGACCTCTCATCCTTTTTGTGTCCAAACCTTCCATATCTTCATGTTCTTGGTTTTCCCCTTTTGTTTTTGTTAGGGTGTATTCTTTTTCTACTCCCCATCTCTTATTAGACTTCGTTTACTCCTCTGAATACCTTAGTCCATATAAGCTATATCCTTAAATCGAATTCGTCTAGAGTTTTCTATTTGGGTTTACAGGTCTTCTCACAGTAGATCACGCTCAACCTCCTAACACACACATTTAGCCACTCGTACTTCTTACTAAGGACCTTATTTCAACTTCGATTTTGCAACGTTCCCTCGATTGATTGTCTTGACCTAGAGCTTTCTCCTTCCTCTCCCCAACTTCCTATTTTTATCTTCCTTCTTGTATCTTCCATTCTGAGATTTTCTTTTTGTTTAATCATCTTATCGTTCTTTAGAAATCAATTCCTCTAAATCTTCTCTTGACTTAAGGGTCTTGTATAACTTATCTACTCCTGTTTCTCTTCCTCTTTTGATTCGTACCTTTGCCTTCCCCAAGTCTTTCTCTCTTATGAAGTTAATAAGGAATTGTACCTTAATTTATTATGTAGTTTTTATACATGGCCTTCATGTTCTCTTCCTTGGTGGTCTCTTATTTCTTTTTCTTTATGATATTCTTGTGGTTCCTTTTGTAATGTTCTACTCCCCTTTGTTTTTCCTTACTCCTTATTCTCTAAGCTTATTTTAACTCCTTGGACTTTTCATGATTTCATACTTCTTGATGATTGTTTTCCTTCACCTTTCTTTTTCTTAAGATCTTTCTCAGATGGATTCTTCTATATCGTCTTCTTAGGGTAAGTACTAAGGGTTGAGATTTACTCATATTTTCTTCATTAGGTGATTATCATATTCTTTTTGTTTTAAATAACTCAGAAATTTTAATAAAACTTTTACTTTCCTTCATTCAAGAAATAAGTTTTTTCTTGCCATAATTTGTTAAGCTCGACTGAAACATGGCAGCTTCGGTCCGCCGGAGTTGGTTCATTGTTTGATTACGCCGGCGTTTCTCCGATCATCCTCGGATCGAATGGTGACCACCGTCGGGTAGCTAACTTCTCCCCGAGTCTAAAGAACCTGACCTCACCTTCTTTGGATAAGAAAAACCCCAATGTCAGAGCTCTAGTTCGAGCTTCACCAAAAAATGGATCCGTAGAGAGAGAGAGAGAGAGAGAGGCATATTCAAGTGTGAGGAGGAGGAATGGAGAGTAGCTCTTTATATAGGAAGCTCGTGGACTCCTTGGCTGTCACGCCCCGACCCGGTTTGGTCGGATCCCCGTGATCAACCCGCCACTCTCCCGATTTACTAAAGGGTTTTCCCTTATATTATAAATCGTAAAGAGTAAGGCGTTAACTTGCACCTTTTTCCAGGAATATCATAAATCAAAACTGCATAGTAATTTAAATTAGTTGTACCAATCTTGCAGGCGTTTAATTGCGCAAGTCCTTTAAGGTTCGGCTTTCCGGGACTTCCTGAAAGAGGTATAAGGGAGGGGGTGAGTACAACTACTCAGTGAGTGGGATTCAAATCTCTTAACTTTCAAGAAAAACATTTATATGGAGTGTGCCAGACTCCTTTGTTTTCAAAAAAATCATTTCATTTAAAAATTCATATTTTTCCATTATTTCTTAGTTATCGATGTGTCATCACCCAAAACACATCCTTCATAATGAAGGTTACACACATTCGCAAGTCAGTATCACTACTGAACCCGCTAGTGGCTTCGGAGCGACTTTTCCTGCCACCCGGATAGAAGTACGACCACTTCTACCCTGGGAATGAGTGGATGTACGAAACATCCGACCCACAATCCCGTAATCACTTCTTCGTGTTCGTATGAGGACAGAGACCTCATCCTGTCCCCACCCCGGTCTCATGCGCTTAGTGCTACTCCAGATTTCGCACAGACACCTGGAACGACGAACTGCCCTTATAGCCACCAGGTCGTCCAGTGCCCTTAGGATGCATCACTACCCCTCATGGGCGTCTTGATGATCCCGTACTCATAGTGCATGCACAAACAATGTTTTCTTATATTGCCATGTAATATGTGGTGCCATTAGTCCAACGGCCTCGACTCTCAACTCAACCCGCAGCTGTTTGTCTTGACTAGTCCGTCGACCTGTCATGTCGCACTGCCGCTAGTTGACTGAGCATGTCGGTCCTATCTTGGTACCATGGCCAAACAATTCACTTATTAAGTTTTATAGCACATATATCATGTTCGTTTACGAGCTCCTGCTCGTGCCAACTGGCCTTGGGCCCACTGTACGAGATTTTCAAAATCGGGCATTTCGCCCCCAAGTTCCAAAACCGAGGCCCTTGGCCTATCAGAGCTATTCGAGCTCCTGTCGAAAAGGTCTCCCAAATAGTTTAAGCATTGGCACACAGTCAGGGGAGAACACTTCCGACAAAAATAGGTTTTTACTATCCATCATATCGATCGGTATAAGGACATCTCCGTTCATAACCGATGAACGGGTTTTCAACTTCCTTCGAGGAAGTCTTATCATACCAACCGGGTATGATCTACTTACAACCCGTAAGTAGTTTTTCCGCATAACTTTCACATCACTTTCTTTAAGTAGTGATGATTAAAATACCACTAAACAGTGGGTTTTTATATCGAGGTACTTATCATCCCCAACCGGGTATGATGTTAGTAAACCCACTCACAACCGGTAAGTGGTTTTTAACTTTATAAGGTGTGCTCATCATCCCAATCAGGTATGATGTTTGAAAACCCACTCACCCGTTAATGCCGTGAATTCCACTAGACCGGTTCTTGGTATTCACGCGAGCTTGTCCTTGCTGGCGTTCCCGGTACTTCGTGTTCCGGTGAAGGCACGGCGGTCCGAGCTTTCGATCTGGGCAGATAGGTCTCATCCTGAGGTTCATCCTTTCGGTCCTAATTCGGTCGTGGAAAGGCTGAGAAAGTGTTGGGAGGGCTTGAAATGGCCGATTTCAGCTTGGCCGAAATAGGGCAGCTTCGGTCCGCCGGAGTTGCTTCACTATTCCATCATGTCGGCGTTTCTCCAACGATACTCGGATTGATTGGAGTTTGCTATCAGATAGCTGTCTTCCCCCCGGTTCTAAAGAGCCCGACCTTTGTTCAAGTCGAAGCTCTCGTTCGTGCTTTACCAGGAAATGGAGTAGTAGAGAGAGAGAGAGAAGTGTTCAGGTGTGAGGAGAATGAAATGGGGATGAACTCTTTATATAGTTGTAAAACCCGTGTATTAAATGGGCGAGATTTATTACTGGTATTAATATTGCCATAAATTATTGGTATTAATTCCAATAATTTAATTTCGGTATTAATTCTAATAAATTAAATTTCAGTATTAATTCTAATAATTTAATTTCGGTATTAAATTATTTGTATTAATTCCAATAATTTAATTTAGGTATTAAATTATTGTTATTAATTATATATTAATTTATGATAAGGCGTACATACAAATTTTTTGACCGAAATTTCGGGTTACAAAAAGAAATTCATACTTAACTTTAAAGTTCTTATGGAATCTAGTTCACTTGAACCACTTTGGTTTTTGTTTTCTAATTTGTCTTAAGTTTCTTTTCCAAGGTTTAATGAACCCTTTGGATCACCCGAGAGTTGTAAATTCCCAACTTGCCCGTTCAGAAATAATTGGGTTTGTGAACCGGTTCTAAATCCTCACTTGGTTTGACCGGTTCTTTTCCTGGTTTTCCTTAGCTCAAAAGGGCGGGTTTTATAACTCTCCCCTCCTTTTAGGAGTTTTGTCCCCAAAACTTAGTTAACATCCTTGCATGAGCAATCATTTCCTTTTATGCCCCTTTAGTGTTTGCTTAAGATGCAAAGTCTTCTCTTGTTCTTTTAATTAGTCCTTTTCACATCCTTCACTTAAGGAATTTCTTTTTCTTTATATTATTTACTCCCTCCATGGAGATTATCATAACGAGACATACCTTACTTCATGGTATATTTTTAGATTTATATCTTTCTTTGCTTAGAGCACATTCTTCCCTTTGAGGTTCTGTACTCAAGATTAGAAATTCCAAGATACCTAACCATTCCCATGTCTAGTTAACCCCTTGGTCGTTGAAACCTTTAGCTCAATGTTCTTTCGGATGTTACATACTAGTTGTCACAGTTTTCTTTATTCTCACTTTTTCATCTCATTTTGACCCTTTCTCCATTCGTTGTCTATTATAACTTCAGTCCAAATTTTTATATTAGACCTCGTCATGCTTATTAGCCGACTCTTCCTTACTTTGAGTCATATTCTCCTCGGGATTGTTGGGCTTACATAACCCTTACAACATGGCATTTTCTAGCACTTGTCTTTGTCCATTAGATTTCTAGAACATCTCCTTGAGGGTCTCTCTTAGCTTTTTTTTTTTTTTTACCTTTCAGGGATCATATAACTTCATCCCTCTTTTCTTTTGATGGCATTACTCAACTATCCTTTTTACCGTTATCCTCTCATCCATCATGCTTTTGAAGTTATGTCTCACATAACTGCATGGATTTCTCTTACCTACTCATCCTTTCAAAACGTTTTTATTGGGTCCTTTCAATTCCAATCATTGGGTTTCCTGATGATTATTGACATACGAGGATTTTTTTTTCTTATGTCCTTTCTCTTCTTTAGTGACATCCCTTATTCAATGACTTCCTTTTTCCTTAATCCTCTTTTACTTGCTCATAAATCACTTCATGATTCTTCATTCTACAATAATTGCTTTCGATCTATGTGTCGATTACTTTGCTTAGGAAGGTTCACCCATCCAGTTTTGTTCATTATCTTTGGCTGTCCGCCGTTACTAGTATTCCTCTTTCTACATGGTTCTCCTATTCTTTCCAAACAGGTCACAATGGACCATTACAATACTTCCTTTCTTGGAAAACATTTCCTAAATAAGGGTTGGTTCCATTTCCTCTTAATTGGGATACACATGTCTTTCCGAGGCTTCCTTCCTTGGTAGGATTCTTTGCCTTTCCCCTGACATTCTTTTCTTACATTTACTCTAGGGGATTTGTACCCTTAAATGACATCCCTTGATGTCATCTTCTCCTATTTACCTTTACTCCTCAAATCTTTTAGGCATATCTTTTATGCTCTATTTGCATCCTTATTCGTACCCAGTACTTGTCTATTTCTTTAGGGAGCATACAAATCTTCCTTGTTTCAGGATCATTGTGGGAGAGGCTTGCCTATTCCTTTCTTGGCTTGAGTTTAGTCGTTAATTGGCCCTTGGTCCTTTTTAGGATTTCTTGTATCCTTCTTTGCCCGAGTATTTGACCTTCCTGCCTCTCTCTTCTTTGTCGGAACTTACATTATGGCTTTCCCGAGTATTTGTTCGTTAACTACTTTGCCTCCACCATTTGTTTGGTCTAAGTTTCTTAGCAGTAGTTTCTCAAGTCCTCCTATCCTTAACATCCATCTCACCGACCTTTTTAAGGTGTAGTCCCTTCTACTTCCCGGTCTTCCTTAGGGTGTCATTTGTTCCCTCTGACTATCTTGTTGTAACGACTTGCTTTCTCTTGTCCTGTTGGTCCGAACTTCGTATTTGACATAGTTGCTTTTTCCAAGGTGATTTATTCCTGTAATCCCAATACATCCCGTTTGTCAACAAATGTTCGTCTTGTCTTCTCTTGTGGATGCACTCCTTTCTTTGCTCCTAAATGGTTTGGATTTTCTTCTTAACGGGGGAATTCTCTTCAACTATCCTTTGTTCTATTTGTGGTTTTATTGAGGTCCTACCTTTACCCCTTTTTCCTTCTTACCACTTTGCTAAGATTTTGAAGAGTTTCCTCTCATTTGTGGTTGCAAATGGAGTCACGTTTCTTGGGATGGTATCCTCTCGAATTTCCTATAGTTGTGGGGTATTTATTCTTGGAAAATATTGTCCTGACTCCTAGCGATGTGGGACAATTTTTCACTTCGTGTCCTATTCCCCTCTAGGTTAACTTGATTCCTGTCCTTTGTAGGGTTGGGCACTTCTCCATGTAGTGTCCCTATCATTCATGCTTGTAATTACATGAACATAAGTGGTTCCTCTTGGCGTTTTCTTAGAAATTGTTAATTTTAGTGCTCCTTCATCCTTAAGTCTGGATACCGCGAGAGTTTTTTTTTTTTTTTGAGTCTTGAAGATCACATCATTTGAGGGACAGGATTTTTAGGAATTTGGAGTACTTCATTAATAGAGTAGTACAGTATGTTGGGGATTTTGTCCCTATTACTGAAAATGGTCACCAAATAACTAGGGAGCTACGAGATTCTTGATTAGCATCCTCCTATGTAAGGTTATATGCCTCATTTTATGGCTTCACACTTGGCTTCCTTTATACTTAGAGTTGTGACCTCAATATGTCCTCTCACCATTCTCTAGGATACTTTCTCATTTGCTCTTTTGAGATTCCTGCCATGCTTTAGGCATTTGGGAAGCTTCTAGGGTTGTATTCCAACGAAGATAAGGTGTTGAGTAGAGTCATTCCTAGTTTTCTTGGTTCCTCTCCTGGGAGCCATCTGAAAATTTTAGGATAAATCCTATCAGTTACAATATTTTATAGTCTTGATTATGTATTCGAGGAAACAGGCTCTGATACCATTCTAGTTGTCACGCCCCGACCCGGTTTGGTCGGATCCCCGTGATCAACCCGCCACTCTCCCGATTTACTAAAGGGTTTTCCCTTATATTATAAATCGTAAAGAGTAAGGCGTTAACCTGCACCTTTTTCCAGGAATACCATAAATCAAAACTGCATAGTAATTTAAATTAGTTGTACCAATCTTGCAGGCGTTTAATTGCGCAAGTCCTTTAAGGTTCGGCTTTCCGGGACTTCCTGAAAGAGGTATAAGGGAGGGGGTGAGTACAACAACTCAGTGAGTGGGATTCAAATCTTTTAACTTTCAAGAAAAACATTTATATGGAGTGTGCCAGACTCCTTTGTTTTCAAAAAAATCATTTCAATTAAAAATTCATCTTTTTCCATTATTTCTTAGTTATCGACGTGTCATCACCCAACACACATCCTTCATAATGAAGGTTACACACATTCGCAAGTCAGTATCACTACTGAACCCGCTAGTGGCTTCGGAGAGACTTTTCCTGCCACCCGGATAGAAGTACGACCACTTCTACCCTGGGAATGAGTGGATGTACGAAACATCCGACCCACAATCCCGAAATCACTTCTTCGTGTCTGTATGAGGACAGAGATCTCATCCTGTCCCCACCCCGGTCTCATGCGCTTAGTGCTACTCCAGATTTCGCACAGACACCTGGAACGACGAACTGCCCTTATAGCCACCAGGTCGTCCAATGCCCTTAGGATGCATCACTACCCCTCATGGGCGTCTTGATGATCCCGTACTCATAGTGCATGCACAAACAATGTTTTCTTATATTGCCATGTAATATGTGGTGCCATTAGTCCAACGGCCCCGACTCTCAACTCAACCCGCAGCTGTTTGTCTTGACTAGTCCGTCGACTTGTCATGTCGCACTGCCGCTAGTTGACTGAGCATGTCGGTCCTATCTTGGTACCATGGCCAAACAATTCACTTATTAAGTTTTATGGCACATATATCATGTTCGTTTACGAGCTTCTGCTCGTGCCAACTGGCCTTGGGCCCACTGTACGAGATTTTCAAAATCGGGCATTTCGCCCCCAAGTTCCAAAACCGAGGCCCTTGGCCTATCAGAGCTATTCGAGCTCCCGTCGAGAAGGTCTCCCAAATAGTTTAAGCATTGGCACACAGTCAGGGGAGAACACTTCCGACAAAAATAGGTTTTTACTATCCATCATACCGACCGGTATAAGGACATCTCCGTTCATAACCGGTGAACGGGTTTTCAACTTCCTTCGAGGAAGTCTCATCATACCAACCGGGTATGATCTACTTACAACCCATAAGTAGTTTTTCCGCATAACTTTCACATCACTTTCTTTAAGTAGTGATGATTAAAATACCACTAAACAGTGGGTTTTTATATCGAGGTACTTATCATCCCCAACCGGGTATGATGTTAGTAAACCCACTCACAACCGGTAAGTGGTTTTTAACTTTATAAGGTGTGCTCATCATCCCAATCAGGTATGATGTTTGTAAACCCACTCACCCGTTAATGCCGTGAATTCCACTAGACCGATTCTTGGTATTCACGCGAGCTTGTCCTTGCTGGCGTTCCCGGTACTTCGTGTTCCGGTGAAGGCACGGCGGTCCGAGCTTTCGATCTGGGCAGATAGGTCTCATCCTGAGGTTCATCCTTTCGGTCCTAATTCGGTCGTGGAAAGGCTGAGAAAGTGTTGGGAGGGCTTGAAATGGCCGATTTCAGCTTGGCCGAAATAGGGCAGCTTCGGTCCGCCGGAGTTGCTTCACTATTCCATCATGTCGGCGTTTCTCCAACGATACTCGGATTGATTGGAGTTTGCTATCAGATAGCTGTCTTCCCCCCGGTTCTAAAGAGCCCGACCTTTGTTCAAGTCGAAGCTCTCGTTCAAGCTTTACCGGGAAATGGAGCAGTAGAGAGAGAGAGAGAAGTGTTCAGGTGTGAGGAGAATGAAATGGGGATGAACTCTTTATATAGTTGTAAAACCCGTGTATTAAATGGGCGAGATTTATTACTGGTATTAATATTGCCATAAATTATTGGTATTAATTCCAATAATTTAATTTCGGTATTAATTCTAATAAATTAAATTTCAGTATTAATTCTAATAATTTAATTTCGGTATTAAATTATTTGTATTAATTCCAATAATTTAATTTAGGTATTAAATTATTGCTATTAATTATATATTAATTTATGATAAGGCATACATACAAATTTTTTGACCGAAATTTCGGGTTACAAAAAAAATTATCTCAAGTAAGCACGCTTAACTTTAAAGTTCTTATGGAATCTAGTTCACTTGAACCACTTTGGTTTTTGTTTTCTAATTTGTCTTAAGTTTCTTTTCCATGGTTTAATGAACCCTTTGGATCACCCGAGAGTTGTAAATTCCCAACTTGCCCGTTCAGAAATAATTGGGTTTGTGAACCGGTTCTAAATCCTCACTTGGTTTGACCGGTTCTTTTCCTGGTTTTCCTTAGCACAAAAGGGCGGGTTTTACATTGGCCGTCTGATTGGCTCCTTTATGGTGATCATTCATGGCCTGAAATGCCTTGAATGGAGACTTTTCATCTTTGCCGATGCTGCTCACTTTTCCAACAAGTAAACAGTGATGTCATCTGAAGGAAGAAAATGCGACTGTTTCGAACCAGACCATACCGATCTGAACGGGGTTCAATGCTTAAACTGGTCGGTTCATGCCCGATTTGACTGAGTTTTTCAAAATTAAAAATTTCTATATTCATTCTCTATCCAATGGTATTTCAATTCTCCAAATTGAATATTTTAAGCCACCTAGAAAAATGAATTTAAAAACTGGTTCAATAGTGGTTCAAACTAGTTCACTTGAATTGGTCTGGTTTTCTCTTCCAATTCATACCAAAGCCCTTTTCCATGACTTTTATGACTCTTTAGGTCACTCGGGAGTTGTAAATTTCCCTTTTACCCTTTCCTTATCGATTGTGGTTTGTGAACCAACTCGATTTTCTCAACTAGGTTGACCGGTTCTTTCCTCGATTTTCTTACCTTTAAAGGATGGGGTTTACACCCCATCCTGGTCTCATGCGTAAGAAGCTCCCATAGCTTCATTATTGACTAGCATGACAAGCTGCCCTTATCGGCCCCCTCCCTCCATGTCATCCAACAGCCCTTGGGACCCATCACTATGCCCTGAGGGCGTCTTGGTGGTCCCGATCCTTAAGTGCATGTACAAACAAAAGTTTTCATATACTTAGCCATCCTCTTTGGTGCGAATGGTCCAACGACCCCAACACTCAACCCGACCTGCATCTGTTTGTCTAAGCCGGTCCATCGACCTGACCCTAATGCATTGCCGTCAGCCCATCGAGCATTGTCGATCCTAACTCGGTATTGTGGCGAATCACACAATTATTTTCCATTTTAAATAGGAGTTTTTCATGGCTCCTCCTAATCATATTTGTTTACGGGCTTCAGCTCGTGCCAAGTGGCCTTGGGCCCACTACATTGTTTTTAAAATTGGGCATTAAGCCCTATGAGTTCAAAACCAAGGCCCCTGGCCTATTAAAGCTATTCTAGCTCACATAAAAAAGGTCTCTCAATGGCACAAAGTCAGAAGAGAACACTTCTGACAAAATCCTCTTTTAAGTCATCACACCAACCGGTTGTGATCATAGGTTCACTTACAACTAGTATGCAGGTTTTTTTTTCCTTTTTAAAACTCATCATACCAATGAGGTATGATGTTTAAAAGTCCCACTCACAACCGGTAAGTAGGTTTTTAACTTTAAAAATGTGCTCATCACCCCAATCGAGTACGACGTGTAATTAAGCCCACTCACTCGTTGACTGTGACTTGTTCATCCTTAGTCAGTTCCCAAGTCCACGCTATTTCTCTCTTTCTTGAGTTCTAGTCCCAAGTGTCCATATATGGTTTGGGTATCATTATCTATCACGCCCCGACCCTATTTGGTCGGATCCCCATGATCAACCCGTCACTCTCCAGGTTTATTAAAGGGTTTCCCCTTATTATAGATCGTAAAGAGTAAGGCGTCCTTTAAACTTGCACCTTTTCCAGGAATAACATAAATAAAACTTCATAATAATTTAGATTTATCATACATGTATCACAGGCATCTTAGTTGAAGGTATTTAAGGGTAGGCTTTCCGAAATCTCCTGAAAGGGATATAAGGGAGGGGATGAGTACGACTACTCAGTGAATGGGTTTTCAATACTTTTGCTTTTATGAAAATGATTTGTATTGGAGTGTGTTAAACTCCTTTCTTTCAAAAATAATTTCATTCAAAATCTCAGGTTTTATCACCATTTCCTTATTTAATCACGGTGTGTTATCACCCAATACACATCCTTCATCATGAAGGTTAAACACATATTCGCAGGTCAATATGTCCACTGAACCCACTTGTGGCTTCGGAGCGACTTTACCAGCCACCCGGATAGAAGTACATCCACTTCTACCCTGAGAATGAGTGAATGTTTGCGACACCTAACCCTTATTCCCGAAATAAATTCTTCATGTCCGTTATGAGGACAAAGACCTCATCTCGTCCCCACCCCGGTCTCATGCGCTTAGTTCTACTCCAAATTTTGCATGGTCACCTGATACGACGAACTACCCTTATACTCACCAGGTTGTCCAGTGCCCTTAGGGCGCATCACTACCCCTTTTGGGCGTCTTGATGGTCTCATACTCATAGTGCATGCACAATCAATATTTTCTCATTATACCATATAATTTGTGGTGCCACTGGTCCAATGGCCTCGACTCTCAACTCAACCCGCAGTTGTTTGTCTTGACTAGTCCGTCGACGTATCATGTCGCACTGCCGCTAGTTGACTGAGTATGTCGGTCCTATCTTGGTACCATAGCCAAACAATTCCTTTATTTAAAGTTTTATGGCATATAATTCATTTTTGTTTACGAGCTCCTGCTCGTGCCAACTGGCCTTGGGCCCACTGTACAAGATTTTCAAAATCGGGTATTTTAGCCCCCAAGTTCCAAAACCGATGCCCCCGGCCTATAAGAGCTATTCGAGCTCCCATCAAGAAGGTCTTCCAAATAGTTTAAGCATTGGCACACAGTCAGGGGATAGCACTTTCGACAAAATTATATTTTTAACTATCCATTATACCAACCGGGTATAAGGACATCTCTGCTTATAACCGATGAATGAGTTTTCAACTTCCCTCGAGAAAGTTTCATCATACCAATAGGGTATAATCTACTTACAACAGGTAAGTAGTTTTTCCGTATGATTTTCACATCACTCATATAAGTTATGACGTTTAAAATACCACTTGATAGTGAGTTTTCATTTCGATGTACTTATCATCCCCAACCAGGTATGATATAAAATCACACTCACAACCGGTAAATGCTTTTTAACTTTAAGTTGTGCTCATCATCCCAACCGGGTGTGATGTTAGTAAACCCACTCACAACCAGTAAGTGATTTTTCACTTTAACTTGGGCTTATCATCTCAACCAGGTATGACGTTAGTAAACCCACTCACAACTAGTAAGTAATTTTTAACTTTAAGTTGTGCTCATCATCCCAACCAGGTATGACGTTAGTAAACCCACTCACTGGTTAATGTCGTGAATTCCACTAGATCGATTCTTTATATTCACGGGAGCTTGTCCTTACTGGCGTTCCCGGTACTTCGTGTTCCGACACGATATGAACATCTCGGTTCATTATCCTTTGGCCTAATAGCCTTCATTCATTTCAAATGAATGAGAAAGTAAAACTTTCATTCATTTGCAATTAGGTCCCTAAAGTTCTCTCTCTTTAGCTTTAAGTCTCTAATGCCGATTTTTCCTCAAATTGAGTCCCGAAACTTTTAAAATTTATCATAGGACCTCAATTTATTCCATTTCAACAAAGGGGATTAATTTTCCAAATTTCCAATTTGGTCCCCCAACTTTTCCAAAATTACCATTATGCCCTTCCTTTACAAAAATGGTAAGTTTCACCCCAAAAATTCTAAAATTCCTCAATTGGCCCTCTAACATTTTTATCATGCCCAATTGACCCTCAATTTTAGGAAATTTCATTTTGGTCCCTCGAATTTTTGAAAATCCCCAATTTTCCCCCAATTCCAAGTTATAAACACAACCAAATTTGATTTCATCAAATTGATTGATCAAACACCTCTAATTATTGAAATTGAAGTTGAAATTGAGTTTCTCCATGTTCATATGATTCCATAGAACTTTGAATCGCGAGTTTTAACGCCGGAACGAGCTCAAACGGAGCTTCGCCGGAAAATAGACTGTAGAGAGAGAAAACTTCAATCACTCACTGGTGAGGGCGCGGTGGTCTGAGCTTTCGATTTGGGTAGATAGCTCTCGTCTTGAGGTTCTTCTTAGAATCAAGAATCGCATCAATTGATGCTGAATTGAGTTAGAATTTTATCATTGAAATTCTACCGGTTCTCTCTCTAGCACCGGCCGAAAATTACAAAGGGGAGCCAAATTGGCTTACCTTCGAGTCCTAATTCGACCGTGGGAGGGCTGATGAAGTGTTGGGAAGGCTTGGTTTGGCCTGAGGGAGGCTCGAAATGGTTGATTTCAACTCGGCCGAAATAGGGCAACTTCGATCCGTCGGAGCTGCTTCACTATTTCATCACACCAACATTTCTCCGGTGACCCTCGACAAACGGAGACTACAGGTGTGTAGCTGGCTTCTCCCCATTTCTAAATAACCTGACCTCACCTTGTTTGGCTTAGAAAAGACCCTATATCGAAGCTCTAGTTCGAGATTCACCGAAAAACTAAGCAACTGAGAGAGAGTGAGCTTTTGAGGTGTGGAGAGGATGAATGGGTAGGGCCTCTTTATATAGGGAGCTCGGGGACCCGTTGGCCATCCGTTTGGCACCTTTATAATAGACATTGATGGCCTGACACGTACTGAATGGAAACATTTCTTCTTCGCCGACGCTGTTTCAATTTTTCGGTGAGTGAACAGTGCTGTCATCCTGAGGAAGAAGATGACACTGTTTCGAACAGGACCGGACCGGTCCGAACCGGGTTCGAAGGTTAAACTGACCAGTTCACCCCTCATTTGATTAAGTTTTTCAAATATAAAAATTTCTAAAGTCATCTAAATTCATTTTCTATCCAATGATGGCCTCAAATCTCAAATTTGAATTATTTAAGCCACCTAGAAAAATGAATTTAGGATCCGATTCAATAGGGGTTCAAACCAGTCCAAACTGGTTTGGATCCGTTCCACCTGAACCGGTTTGGTTTTCATCCCCAATTCCTTTACAAGTCCATTTCCATGTCTTTTGTGACTTCTTGGGTCACTTAGGATCCATAAAATTCTCGGTTTACCATTTCTTTATCGATTCTAGTCCATCAACTGACTCGGTCCTTAAACTGGTTCAATCCGATTCGAGTCCGGTTCACCTGAACCGATTTGGTTTTTCTCTTCCACTTTGTTCTAAGGTTCCTTCCCAAGGTTTATAAATCTCTTCGGGTCACAAGGAAATCCATAAATTTCCCTGTTTGCCCTTTCTCTATCGGACTCGGTTCATAAACTAGTTCAATCCAATTAGATCCGGTTCATTTAAACAGGTCTGATTTTTCTCTTCCAATTTGTCCTAGGGTTCTTTTCCAAGGTTTTTTTTTTTTATGAATCCTTTGGATCACACAGAAGTTATAAATTTCCAATTTGCCCATTCCTAATTGATCGGGTACGTAAACCGGTTCGATTTTCTTACTCGGTTTGACCGGTTCTTTTCCCGGTTTTCCTTGACTAAAAAGGGTGGGGTTTACATTATCAGTAAGGGTTCGACATGACAACCTCCGTTTTCTCACGTATGAGCAACTATGCCCAATTCTTGGTTTATTGCACTTAGGTCCCTAAGGTTCATGTTTCTTATCTTTATGTCCATAATGCTAACTTTTCCCCAGATCGAGTCCCAAGGCTTCCAATATTCTCTTTGGGACTCATTTTACTTAAAAATTGTGTAAGGGACTCAAGTTTTCCAAATTCCTAATTTGATCCCCTTTTTTGAAAATTACCATTTTGCCCCTACTTTCCAAAAATAGCCAATTGACCTCAATTCTTTCAGAAATTAACCAATTGATCCCCCAACGTCTTTATCATTTCCAATTGACCATCAATTTTGAGAAATTGCATGAAGGTCCCTCAATTTTTCGAAATCCTCAAAATTTCCCCCAATTTCTATCCCCTTTACTGACCGAATTTGATTTTTTCAAATTGGCCATTCAATTAGGGTTAATTGCTCCAATTTATGGCACAGATCAGTTTCTACTCTTCTATACGATCAAATGGTGCTTTGAATTGCAAAATTTGGGTCTGAAACGAGTTCAAACGGAGCTTCGTTGGAAAATTATTCGTAGAGAGAGAAAGTTTTGAAAGCTTACAGCCAGAGGTGCTGCGATCCGAGCTCTTAATTTGGGGAGGTAGCTATTCTCCTTAGGGTCTTCCTAGGATCAAGAATTGCTACAATTGATTTCCATATGAATGGGAATTTCATTAGTGAAGTTCGACACTTTCTCTTTCTAGAATCAATCTGCAACGACGGAGTAGGGCCAAATTGACTTATCTTTTACCTCTGTGGAGGTTGTATGATGGTCGTGTGGACTTTGGAGAGGCTCGGTTTTGCTGGAGGAGGTCTGAATTGGTAGAATTCAGCTCAACCAAAATAGGGCAGCTTCGAACCAATGGAACTGCTTCACTGTTTGATTCCGCCGGCGCTTCTCTAGTGATGCTTGGGTCGAAGGGAGGTTGCTGTTAGGTAGCTGACTTCCTCCGGAGTCTGTAGGACCCGACTTTGCCTTTTGAAACTGAGAAAAGTGTACAAGTCGGAGCTCTGGTTTGAACTTCGCCGTAAAATGGAGTACTTAGGAGAGGAGGACAACTTGAGGTGTGTGGAGGATAAATGAAGAGTAGCTCTTTATATAGAGAGCTCGATTACCCTTTGACCGATCAGTTTTCATTCTGGTCAAGCTTATCCTCACCCAAAAATGCCCTGATCGGAGTAATATTCCTTTCATCGGGAAATGAAAGTTTTTGAACTGATGAATAGTACTATCATCATAAGGAAGAAGACGACACTGTTTCGGATCGGACCAGTTTAGTTCGATCAGGTTCAATGGTGAAAATCAACCAGTTTAGGTCTAATTTGACCGATTTTCTCAAATCTAAATATTTCTAAATTCGACTAAATTCAGTTACTATCCAATTGTAGTCTCAATTTCCCAATTTTATCATTTTAAATCACAAAAAAAATGAATTTAGAAACTGGTTTATTTATAGTTCAAATCAGTTCAATTTGATTCAATTCGGTTAATATTTAGTTCATCCTGAACTGGTTGGGTTTCCCTTTCAATTGGTTTCATAGTTTTTTCCATTATTTTAATAATTATTTTAGTTATTTGGTATTTTACAATTTCTCATTTTACCACTATTTAACGGTTTCGGTTAGTAAAATAATTCAATTTTTTTTAATCGATCGATTATTTTCCTAATTTTTTTACTCTTGAAATAACAGAGTTTACACTTGTCAATTACAATTTTAAACTTACAATAAACAACTATTTACAATTCAAGTATTATTTTTCTAGTTTCAGATAATGAATAACAATTAACTCAAATTGATTATTTTTATTTTATAATCGAAAAGATTACGAGTAAATTTTCTAATTTTAAATTGGATACACGTGCGAGATAATTAAATATTATAATATGTGAAAATTTATTAAATAATAAGCGAATTTATTAATTTTAAATAGTATAATATTTTTAAGTTTATATACGGATAACAATTTTATATTTTATTAAATTTGGTATAACATTCTCAATAAATTTAAATAACTTATTATATGCTACAGATGATTGTAGTTGAATCCATCGGCTATAATATTGATGGTGAATGGATCATCCCTCACTAGCTCTTAGAACTGTCTATATCTAACTTTAAGATTGATATGAAACTTATTCACTTTTAAAAGTAGTTACTAATTAGTTTTCTCGCATAATTATTGATAATCATGTCCATTTTATATTAATCTTAAATATTATAAGAATTTATTAGTATACCAATTTGTTTATAAACGTATGAATCGGCCGTCATTAGTGGATATGTACCAACATTCCCTCACTTACTTTACTATTATTATCGTGGCAAAGAAAAGAAAACTGACTGTACTTGTACTTTTGTAGGCAGCGATAAAGCACACATATAAACTTGTATGGACATAATTTCTTGTTCCTGAATTGATATGACTCTAAAAAGACAAACTCGTCAAGATTCACCAACAATCGGATATGGACAGGAAAGGCTATAACACAAAGCAAGAAAGCAGTTTCACCGTAGATGCCGTTCAAGATATGATTGCGTGTGTCAGAAAGTTATAATTAATAAAAGCTTTTTAAATGTTATTATCCATCCATGTCACTCTTTACCTTAAGAAAAGGTCAGTGGCGACCCTTTACTACCGAGCTTACACGCATTTCTTAGTAAGATTCGTGTCACGTGCCTTTTCTCTCTGAAACACCGCTTTAACCAAATCATAATACGCGGCTTTCGCTCTCTCTCCTATCACCAATTTCTATACTAATGCAAATAATATACCCCATCAAATTCACCTTATAGATTTAGGGTTATATGATTTGGTTGATCTGAGAGGCTGAATATCAATGTTATTATCTCTTAATTTTTCTTGGGGATATTGATTATCTAAAATTGTATTTATTTATATTTTTTTTGCACGAAATTGGTTATTTAATTTTGTATCTTATTTAGTATGATAATACAAATTTTATTAGATTATAATAGTAATTAAACTTATTTAATTAGTTATTATAACATTATACAATAATTTTATATTATTATTTTTTCTAATTAAGATAATTTGAAGATTTTATTTAAAAAACTTGATCAAATTAAAAATTTTATCTTGAAGTACGGAAAATCTAATGAGTAAAAGTGATATTTTTCATATCATAATTCATATCTTACTTGATAATATTTAAATTGAAAAAAAATTAATAATACATTTTTATAAAAAAAATAAATTTTATAATAAATGGTAACAAAAAAAAATATTAGATATAACTAATTGAATAGCACTTTTAAAAGGAAATCTCCACATATTATATTACTAGTTTACCATTTTCTTCCCGGCCTAAATTAATTTTCTGCTTTGCATTGATCTTAAATAATAAAATCGCAGCCTAAATTAATTTAGACTAATAATGATATTTGTATCTTAACTAAAATTTAAGTTTGAATTTTCTAAAAAAAAATATATTGAGGAATATTTAAGTTTATAGACATTGATAAAAAAAATGAAGTTGTTTTCGGTGAAAAAAGTTATTTCCTTATTAATTTACGGGAATAAAACTGTATATTTATTTTTCCCCTTTTTTATCTTTTTGAACTTTCAGTGCGTTTTATTTAAGGAAAAAAAACTTTCAGTGCGTTTTGGTTTTGACCGAAAAAAAACTTTCAACGTGTTCTTTTGCTGCATGAGATATTTTCTGTCTGCCACCGAGAAAACACGTCATCACGTCATCCGTCTGACAGACAATCCTGTGATTTCATTTTTACTACCTGAGATCCCAAGCCTTAAGCCAAATCCGATCTCTCTCGAATCTCTCCTTCACACTCAAACCCCTTACTATAAATAATCATCCCGTTCAAATTCCCTCCTCATTCGCTCTTGTTCGAGACGCATACTTGCTGCTTCATCTAATCCCTTGCGTCTTCCTCCCGCCCCGGAGCTCCGGCGATACCTCTACCATCGACATTCCGACGATCTAAACTGAGCGAAAGTTCGTCCATATGTAGATTTTGCAGATTTATGTTCTGATCCATCTCTCTCGCCATTTAAATTGTCATGTCGTTGCTGTGAGTCTCTCTCTTGTCTCTAGCCTTTTAGGTAGGTACGAACCGGAGATTCTCCTCTGGCTTTTCTTTCTGTTGGGAAATGCGGAGACCTGCATCCTCTCAGAAGGAGAAATATGCAGGAATCTCAGCAAAGATGGATATTGGATGGTTGTTGGGAAATGCGGAGACCTGCATCCTCCCTAAGCTTATTTCAGTTTGGGCTAATGGATATTGGTGAATTCAGAAAGTTAGGCTTTTCAACTTGTCTGTCAGCATGTGCAAAAAAAAACTTGTCTGTCAGACTCATTAGGCAATTGCATCCGTATAGATCCTACAAATTTCCCCTTGTTCCACTAAATTAGGATTTAGACGTATCTGTATTTTTCATCAAAGTAGAAATTGTTGTCTTCAAACTGTAATTTTTTATTTGTATCCTACGTGATCATTGGGCGTCATCAGGATGGGGCGGATTAGAAGAATGAAACTTCTCCTTGGGGAAATTCATTAGAAATAAATTTGTCCATTATGGAATGGGGGCTAGCTTCAGAAATTGTTCTCTCGTATGTTTTCTAAGAAAATAGGTATCAACAGGATTGCACTTTGGGCATATGATGATAAATCCTTTTAGGGTGATTGGATTTATGATTTCTGATTTCTGATGACAAAATGGTGAAACACTGACCATTGATGTCAATATTTATCGTTATGTAGCAAGTCTACTGGGAGGGATCTGGATATGGTCGTAGGTGTCCACCTAACACAAAAGGAGGATGTATGTTGGAAGATCTAGCAATTGTTACCTCTCAAATTTTAGATTCATGTTGGTGTTAGTTCTGAGATGCTTGGGATTGCATCTGTTACCTACGTTTTAATGCCTTCAAAAATTAAGGATGGGAAGCAGATTATATGTTGTTACAATATGTGAGGTAGATCATCATAAAGAGTTTATAAACATGCAATTATCCAAGCAATATATTGAGTCCTGTTGTGTGAGATGTTTCATGTTATTGGTTGGGGAATGATAATTTTGGTAAATGGGAGGTTTATATATATCAAAGAGCTTAGCAGAATTGTTCAAATTGAATGTGAAAATGGATTTGGCCTTCTTAGTCTACCTGTTCAGGCTGAATGTAGGGAATGGAATCCGTTTCTTTTGGGACATGTAATTCTTCTGCATAATTCTTGTCACAGCGTTTGGTCAAATATGTCACCAACTATAAAAGCTAAAGAGCATTAAAGTAGGTTGCCTATGCATAATCTATAGTAATACAGGTTCTTCAAGATTTTTCTAATTGTATTTTAAATGAGTACCACCTGGAATTGAGCCCTTGGTGTGTCTTTTGTGCATTCAGTCTAACACTAGATTGAAGACTTATCAATCTCAGATGATATAGTGGTGCAATAGAAATATTAACTTATCCGAAGGGAAACATTACGTGGGTGTGGGTCTGTATCATGAAGTAGATATATTATTTGTGATTGCTACATCTTCTCTACCAACTCCACTTAGTGTTTGGTAGAGGCATTTGGTTGTTTCTGATGCTTCTACCAGAGGATGGGGCATCTGTGACCGTGTGAGCTCTGAGCAAATCATGCCAGATAATTCGAGGAAGTGATTAATCATGCCCAATGCCAATCTATTGCTTGCTGTACAACTGTGGAGGCTTCAAGCCATTCGTGCAATTGTTCTGCGGATATTGTTAGATTATCTTGTTTTGATGAAACCTCCTTTTGGAGAGTAGCTGATGGAGCCATTCAACCTATAGATCCTCTTGCTTATTATGATTGGTCTGCAGGAGTTTGCCAGAAAGCCTTGCTTCCTGAGGTGTCTCCAGCTTAAGTGGCAAGCTTGAGGTCCTGTACATCTTTTCTAAGTTAACCTATGTATGCAGGTGCTCTCTTGTTCTACTCCCAAAATGGGTGAAGGTGCTGTTGAAAGAACAGAGACACGACATTTTCCACTTAGTAGGCTTCATGACAATGTACTTGAAGATCGTGAAATGGACAATCAGTGCTTCCACCCTGAGCAGGTGGAGGGGCAGAATATTCATTCTGAAGAGAGTATTGATGATGAAGCTACTAATCTGCTTGAGAAGGGATGTATGCAATATGGGTATGCCATTTCTCCTACTGTGCCATAAGTGACTTGCAATTCTCATTATATTTAGAGTAACAAATGTTTAATTTCTAGATGTTCTCATTATCACCGAAGATGTCGCATCAGAGCTCCTTGCTGCAATGAAATTTTTGACTGCCGGCATTGTCATAACGAGGCAAAGGTAAGAATTGTAGCTGCAACAACTTAATAAAGTTTCGTTTATTAAGTATATATGCTCACAAATCCTAGAACACAAGATTTGGTTTCATCAAGTGACACTTATGGAAGTTTTGAGGGGCTGAGTGTCAACTGTGATTGAGACAAATCTTAATGTCAGATGTGCTCCCAAATACATACAATACGACATTGTGCTATCAAACTGCACTATTGTACCCCTCCTGGCGTTGACAAATTACTTTTTTTCCCAGAATAATATTATCGTGGATAAGAAGTTCAGACATGACATGCCCCGTCATCAAGTCAGTCAGGTGGGTGCAAAGCATGAACATCCTGGTTTATTGGGTAGACATTTTTCTTTGTTGACCTCTTATATGAGAATACACTTTTGTGGAGTAACATCTTTTTCTGCATTAAATTTCAGGTGATTTGTTCACTTTGTGGCACTGAACAAGTGGTAAGTCTCATTTTTTCCTATTCAAAATTTCTTTTCCATTTGCGCTCATTCAGTAGAGTACTTGTTCATTAGGAATTTCCAGTAAATCGGAGGAACAGTGTGCCTCCCTAACCTTAAGCTATTCTCATCAAATAAATTCAGTTTAGGGTGAATAGTTTTGGATGGTCTGAAATTTTGAATGATACCTGGAGCATCATAATACTATATGGAACCATTTCAAACTTTCAAAATGGACACAACTTGAACCCTTTACTGGTTTATGCTATACCGACATACTTCTGCAGAAAACTGGTAAATAATTCCCTCAGGAAAAGATTGTGATAAGAGGCACAGGTTTTTGGTATTTTCCTACAGTTAAGCAAGCCATTTCAAATAATTCGTCCAACCCAAGGATTGCAAGTTTCTTTTCTTGTGGACCTTACAACATATATTACACCTCAAGTTCTTGATGATACCTGTTTCAGACCGTGGCTCATTTACCCTTATTGGAAGATATTCCAAACCTTTAGAAAACAAATTCACATAATCAGTGTGTCATTAGTGAATAGTGTTGCAAAATCATGTGTTGACACTTTAGCACGAATGTAGAATGAGGGTGAGGGGTCAAGTAATGTGCTCACTACTGTACTATGTGAATTTGTTTAGAATCTCTTTTCATGTTTGATAATATATGATCTTTCTGTTTCTCACAGGAACATGATGTTTTATTTGAACCTCCTTGAGGTGATTTGGTGAATGGATGAATTTCATTGAGCTAAAAAAATATCTGTTTCAAAATTTCTTAGTAGTTAATTATTGATATTAAAAAATCGTACATATTTTCATAATTTACATTGTTTTAGGGTAGTTATCTTATAAGAATATGAATGCATGGTAGGTTCCTATTGGATCTGATTCTACCCTTTACTGGTGCACACCCCTATTTCAGTTTCTCGATTTTACTGATTGTTTAACTGTTCTATTCATAGGTTCGGCAGATCTGCATTAACTGTGGAGTGTGCATGGGGAAGTACTTCTGTGAGACCTGCAAACTGTTTGATGATGATGTAAGCTTTAAGCATTGAACCTTGTTCTAGTTTGATTCCTCCCTTCACGGTTTTCATGTAAATGTTCTAGAGCATGCATGCTTTATTATTTCCTTTGACATTATTGATGTTTGTTTTCTACAGACTTCTAAGCAGCAGTATCATTGTAGTGAATGTGGCATATGCAGGTAAATGGTATACATAACTTACAAAGTTTGTCTTTGGCCAGTCTAGGAACTCTACTATTTCGAAATTGTAGATTCTTATACATGCACTCTTCCTCTGGCTTGAGTAAAGCGAAGTTTCATCTACATAATCAAGCAGTTTTCATGAGGACCTGTGTTAATCCCTGTTGTTGGGCTTCTTATGACATGCAGAATTGGTGGGCAGGAAAACTTTTTTCACTGTTACAAGTGTGGTAAGCTTTCTGTCTTTGTCATTGCAACAGATGGAGAACATGAAAACAAGGACAACTGGAAATTTTAGCATATTTTCCACTTGTATTGCTTGTCCACATGCAGGATGCTGCTATTCGATTTTGCTAAAAAATAGCCACCCATGTGTAGAAGGAGCAATGCACCATGATTGCCCTGTCTGCTTTGAGGTAAGGCTGACAGATTTAAATAGTGCATATTCCTTTTTCTTCTCTTGGTTAAATATAAATATGTGCATATGATAAAATGTTACAAGAAAATGAAACAATGAAGAAAAAGCCAAAGATAGGTTTACATAGTGTGGTTTAGTTTCATTGCCCAATTGATTCATTTTCTTTACAAATATTTTCTTGTAATTTACAAAAGGTAGACCATTTTTTTTAATTTAGGTTAGTTGGCTGAACGTTCTTTTGTGCAGTACTCCTTTCTTATCAACCTGTTTGATTACTTTGGACTGATCTTCTATTTTGAGTTGATGATTATATTGAACTTGATGGGAAGTATCTGTGCAGTTCCTATTTGAGTCAAGAAACAATGTGACTGTTATGCCTTGTGGTCACACCATCCACTTGACCTGCCTGAAAGAGATGCAGGAGCACTACCAGTGAGTTCCATGAACCAACCTACTCGTTTAGATATATCCCCACTTTTACCTGCATATCCTTGAACAAACTAAATTGCTTATAGGTACGCATGCCCTCTATGCTCAAAGTCCGTCTGCGATATGTCCAAAGTCTGGGAGAAATTTGACGAGGAGATTGCTGCCACCCCTATGCCAGATTCCTATCAGAATAAGATGGTTATTGTTGAAAATCCCACATTGATAATATTAGAGAAATATTGTTTGATTATAAAGTTTGTAGGATTAGTGTAAATGTATTTTATTCTTTATTTACCAATAATATTTATCTATTTTTCTCTGCTTGTATGTCTCTTTGCGTTACAAATTGAAGATGCACATCATACTTATTACCGAATATTCATTTCAACAGGTGCGGATACTATGCAATGACTGTGGGAGAATATCTCAAGTGCAGTTCCATGTAGTGGCTCAGAAGTGCATGCACTGCAAGTCATATAATACTCGTCTAGCTTAGACAGTTGGCAGAATTTGGTATGAGCATTGAACCATACAAAAGATGCTCCGTGGAGTTGCAGACAATGATCAAACCAAGTGCAGCCAGTACGTTGCCAACAGACTGGAGGGTGGTGAAATTTGGATACTTTATCCTTGTTAGCTGCTTTACTAGGGGTTTGTCGGTAGGAGATGGAGCAGTATCTAATGAGCGTTGATTCCATGGAACTACTACTCTATTAATAATGAAAACATGTCTCTGGATTTATTTCCATATGCCTTGGTTTACAACTGCTCACTGTGTACGATCATGTATGACTACTGTGCTGTCATCTCTTATTTGGAATGAAACCCAACTCTATTATTCTGCTACTACAGACATTTCATGCGTATGGCAGAGACCATCTTCTATTGTTTCAAATCCCTTTTAATTGATGATTTCCCTCAGCCAACTGAGCCTAGCAACCAGCAGATGGGGTAGTAACTTTGTCGCCTCCCATATTTCTACCTATGTAGAGAGCCAACTTTAGAGCCAGTTTCCAGATAGTAAAACCATATATTAGTAGATGACCAATCTTCTACAACAGTACATGAATGCAAGAGTTCTAGGGATAGCGCCATAAAAAAAGCGGCTGCCTTCCTTTCTGCAGGACTTCCCTCGAAGTCAAGATCTCTAAGTCATTTAGGAACTGGAAAAATTCTAAACCAACAGACCAACCTAAAACAAAACTCGTCCATGAAACATTAGAGCAATGGCAATGGAAGAACAAATTGCCATCTCAGATCATACCAAAAAATGTACAGATACCATTACCCGTGGCTGCAGCTCAAATTAGATGAATCTGAAACAGCTCTTTTGTCGACGGGCTATTGAAAATTTTGACTACCTCGGATTTTTCCTGCAGTTGGTGGTGCTGTTATGTTAAGAATCCATGATATCAGCCTCTGGGATCAGGTTTCCATTCTCTGGCTCAAGCAAGTCATTTCCCAAGTTGTCATTCAGAATCTCTTTTGATCGACACTCTGTGCTGCAGAAGGCTTTCTCACCCCTGGGTTGAGTTGACCATATCCACCAATTAGCTCTTATTCAGGCAAAAAGTTTAACTGCATTCACCAAAAGATGCAAGGACATACAGGCAGCTAAAAGTTCTAATTCCATTTCTCTATAAGCTTTTCTTTAGGCATCCTTTGTTAGTAAGTAGTATTTTTCATTTCCACATATAGGGAAAACATCAATCACAGTGGCTACTTTACCCCCAACAGTGTATCCATCAATCATGGAATTCCACAGAAACTACACCAGAATTAGGACTAGATGCAGACATTTTGTGGAAATGATAGTAAGTTTTCCAGACACACGAGTATTTCATACCTGTAGATATATATATCTTTGTCAGCTGCCAACATCTTCTTGCACATGGCACAACTGGTCAAGAAGTCAGAAGGATGCCAAACCGAAGTTGCTATGTTCATATCCAGAAGAGTTGGTATCACATCAGGCTGTTCCACCTTATTATTGAGAGAATCATAGCTTGGGATGTTGGAGTTGCATCCTATAATGCAGTCACCATAGATGTGAGTTGTCTTTGGGTTAGGACCGTGAACTGTCACACAGGTATAGTCCTCCGAGAGTTCTATCTCACTTGCTGAACTAGGAATAGTGCAAGAGAAGTCAATTCTTGAGCTTCCTTGATCCAACTTAGGAGAGTTCAGGGGGCATGCTGAGGATTTGGAATCAGTTGGGAAATCACTGATTTCAAAAACAACATTGGAGTCTCCCTTTTGAAGAGGAGACTTCAAATGGGCATGAGAGAAGGCAAAATTTTTGGGAAGGGAACTTGGGGACTGATGTGAAGGAAAACGGTCACCTAATCTTGGGCTATTAACCAGTCTTTTGACATTCGATGATCCCAGCAATTTCTTAGGAAAATATCTTCCAGCTTCATCTAGAGAGCCAAATGATTGAATGCATTTTGGATCTCTCATTCTCAACTGTGGCCTGAAAACAATGTTCCTGAGATCAGATGACTCCCTAGGTCTATCATCAAGACAGTCGATAATGCCCAGCCCGATCTTATCACCATTCCAGATCTTTTCACAGGGTGATCTAGGAGATCTACCAGGGTTAGGAAACACCCAAAAATCCAGAGGAGATGTGGGGCTGTTAGCTGAATAATTGGAGTAATCTGATAAATTGTTGGCCTTTAGCCCTACAAAAATACCAGAAAGACTGGAAAAGGAACTCTTCTTGTGGACCTCCGGTAATGCAGAAGAACCATAAACTGTTATTTGACATGCCTGTTGATCTTGATGCATCCTACCAGTCATCTTCTTTGACATCTAATCTTCAAGAGATCCTTCAAGATAAAGTAGAAAACAAGCAGCTGACCACTGCAAAGATAGATTAAAGGAAATATTGGTTAAAAACCTCACCCTGGCAAACCGACCCAGAGTATTTTTCAGGTAGCGCACTAACGCCCACACACAGGCAGCAAAGTTACTAAAACATAGTCATTCCCAGTCATTTAACATAAAAACAGCTGAACCCCAGCAAAAACTGCCTAGTAAATCGCTAAAGTGGGTAAAAAACCGGAGATTTAAAGGAACAACTTCCAAGATGCAATTTTTCTCCCAGTAAAGCATAGGATGAAACCCAGATGCTGAGGAAAATATATAATGCAGCAAAACAGCAAAACTAACAACCCACTTTTAAGTATTAGAGAGAGAAAAAAATAGGATCAACAGGAAGAAAGAAATGGAGGATCTATGAAGAAAATGGATGAAAGTAATTGCTGAAACAAGCAAAAGTGAATCTAGAAGAAAGCAAAAGTGAAAGAGCACGGATGAGAATACAGAAGTAAAAGGAAACCACCTACCTTGTGCTTTGCTCTGCCACTTCCTCTGTGGTCTCTCTTATCGATTGTTAAGGAAAGGCTGTACAGTGCACAGTGGTGAGATGATTTCTGGTAGCTCCTGCAGAGAAATGTGACCCACCAAAATGAAAACAATAGCAGCAACAGCAACGTACTACTGATCAATCACAGGGCTTTTATGAGATGGAGGAAACTTGCTGTGGATTCTTCTCTCTCTCTCCTCCCCTCTCTCTCTTTCCTCTTTTTAATCGGGCTCTCACATTTGCCTCAAAATCAACGAAGCAGTAAGCTTCTGAGGCACACCACCAACTCTTACATCCGAGACTCCAGTCATACATATGCAAGGAAGATAGAAAAAATAAAATTACTGCCAAATCTAAGATAATATCTTAATTTTTTATTTAAATAAAATTCTATAATAATTAAAATAAGATTTTAACTAATTGTTTTTTGTTCAAATAGATTATTAACTTTTTCAACTAAAATTTTAATATTTTTTACTCAAATATATTTAACATTTATTACATGTTATCTCTTTATTAATCATAAATATATGAATAATATTAAATGCTGAATTTATAATTGATTGACAGTGTTAATTAAATTATCATATAAAAGTTAAATTCATTTTAAAAATAAAATGACCTTATTATAGAATTCTCAATCTATTCAATATTAAAACATTAAATTGGGAAATAATCGGTTCAATGAATGCACTGAGTGAATATCATGCCATCAATATATGATGCATTCCTTTGCTTCTTCCTCTAGGATACAAAATAATAAGTGAACATACATAGAGCAGTTTTATTTGGCCGGCAAGAATGGAGTTGAGTAGTGCAATTTGTATTTGGCAAAAAATATTAATAAATTAGAATAAAACTGCATTTATTGACCCGAAAAAAAAATCAATTAAATTCATTGTGATGATTTATTTATTTCCTTGACATTTCATTAATGAATTGCTCATACCTAAATCATCGAGATTCTTGCTGGTAGCTTACATTTTCAAGATCAACCCCATTCATTATATTACCCTCAACACTTCCTTTAAGATTGCATCTTCCTTGGCTTAAAGAGTTGTATTGATGTCCACACGACATATTACATATATATATATGTGTATATATATATTTGCCTTACCAGTTCATTTCATGGGACAATATGTCCCTCAAGATATGTGCCTAATGAACCCATTTAAAAACTATAGAAGGTGCTTACCGAGTCTGATGTACATAAGTTATGATATGTCTTGAAATTAAGATTGATAGTTTTTTTTTATAGTCATCTTCCTCTTCCCAACTCAGACTCACTATCTCCCATTATAATAAAGAAGCTAATTATGTCTTCACAAAAGGCCACTCGTTGAAGTTGTGACAAGATGGGATGAAAATTATTTGTTTTAATTATTTAATATTTATTATTTATCAATTTCTTCGCCCCTTGAAAACTTATTGACATTTATCCATTTTTTCTTGCTTTCACCGAGCAAACGTGTGGAAGATTGCATAAAATTAATAAAGTATTTTAATATCGTGATAAATAAATATATTACAAAATAATTTTTTTTTGTTTTATTACGTCCCGCGAGATGTTATATCATTTTTTTAATATCCAACAAAAGTGACAATTATAAAACAAAGGTACAAGGTTAAGTGAGCTTTAAAAACAATCTCTACGTCTTCAATCTTTATATGTCTTTGTTTTATTGTTTTCAACATGTCTCACGACTATGAAATTATTACCCGTTTGATAATAAAAGTAATATATATAAGTTAGTATTTTAAAATTCGTTGGTTGGATTAATACTCGTATTTTAAAATAGTTATATCAAGCTTCTACCCATTTTATTTTTAAAAATTAGTTAATTATTATCTTTATTTTAATAAAAAAAACTTATAGTGCGATTTTATATGAGTTTTTTTACCTCCATTATACAAGTATTCACTCTAAATTTTTTTTAAACAACTTATTTTTTTCTTAATATTTATTCACTTTTCTAAAAAATACTTATTCATAGAAAAATAAAGGATTTTTCACTTACATTCACCAGTAATACTATAACTATATATGAGTTTGATAAAATACAAACACTTATTTTTTTACTAATTAATACATATACATCATTTTATGCCTCTACTGTATTAAATATTTTAAAACATAAATTAATTTACTTTTATTATCGCGACATCCCAATAATATATTATTATTATATAGTATCTTTTCACTTATTCATACAGTTTCATATTCACATCAATTATAAATAATACAATTAATATTTTAACTATATTGTTACATCCAAATTCAGTTTTCATTATTGGATAGATTGACAAATTATAATATTCTCTTACTTTTATAATAATGTGCACCTTATTATTTTAAATCCGATATTGTATAAAACTTAAAATATAATAGTTCAAGTTATTTCTTAAAAAATAAAAATAAAAATTTTTTAAAATAAAATTTACAAACCACGCCGTAACTAATTATTTAATGTAAGCCACATCATACATTATAGTCATTTGAAAATTTATCATTCTTCAAATATTCAAAAATTATTTTGATTTTTAAAATAGTTATTTGAGTTTAATGAGTTCATGAGAAAGTTTCCATGAAATTGTAATGCTATTTCCATGATATAGCACATAGGGTAAAAAGTTTTTATAAGAAATTTTGGTAAAACAAGGGTTTACTGTAAATAAGTTTAAAGCTTAAATAAAATAAATTTATATTCGACAAGTTTATAATTTATAAAATATATCAGAAATAACCTATAATTTGATTTATTCATAACTAATTTTAAAAGTTTTCTGGCAAACATATTACATATACTCAAAAATGTATATTGATACTTTTCTTTAAATACATAAGTTTTGGGTAATCTAATGAATAAGCAACAACTTATTCGATCATTGAAAATATTTTCCACAAGTTTTCTATTGAATTCACTACTTGTTTCTCACAAGCTAAAAGTGTTCATTTATGTGAGATGGTATTGTGGAACAATAAGGGATAAAACATATATACACTTAAAATTCATGACTTGTAATTAGGGTAATCTTTCCTCACGTACAATTTTGATATACTTGTCACGTGCAATTTTAAGCTCACCCTGAACAATTGTATACAAGTCAGGTATTATTCTTTCAAACTCGAATGAGGGAGAATAATATCCTCAAGTTTGGTATTTTTCCTCCATACTTGAGCAGACCATGAGCCGAGTTTCCAATCTCAGGTCGGGTATAAGTGCGTGCCCACTAGTTCTAATACCATGTGAGATGATATTGTGTACTAATAAGGGGTCGAGCTCATATCTACTTAAAAGTTCTTATTTGTAAATCTACAATATTTATCTATTTTATCCAATGTAGAATTATAGTGGGAAGAACTTTCATAATTTATTTATGGTATAATTTTCATAGATTTATATTAGATAAACAATCATTGTAATATCACGTTCTTCAAACTCGAAAATGTTGGTATGATTTAATTCAATCATGTGGAATAAAGTGATTGTGATTTAATTAGAATGAATTAAATTAAGATTTTAAAAGATTTAATTCATGTCAAAAAAAATATTTTAAATATATACATATCATAGTATATGCATAAATATATTTTATTTAGGTATAAAATTAAATGTGAGGTAAGCAATTATATAGGAAGAATTATATTAATGGTATTGTAAATAGTGTACACATTACAAATGAGAATACAAAGGACAAATAAGGAAGATAATGACTTAAACCCAATATATTAAAGTTATGGCTTAAAATAAACTAAGTCCAAATTAAAAATAGAAACCCAACAAAATAAAAAATTATCTCAAGGCCTTTAAGTGATAAGCATAATTCAATAACCTATAAACAAAAGGACCTCTAAATCTTATGGTAGTAATTGTAAATAAAATTAAGTAAGCTCATTCAGGGGCTAATCCTTCCTATAAATAAAAATGAATAAGAGGACGTCCACTTGATGGGAAGGGCCTATGGAACATCCCTTATTGAATTAAAACTTGACAGTATAAACCATGCTAATTGGGAGCTCTCAAACGAATTGTGACAAGCTTTTTCTTATCTCCATTTTCTTCAAAGCCTGTAGGAAAAAAATATAATCAATAAATATACTCAATGAGAGTTAAATAATACAATCCACAAGTTATTGCATTTAAAATGAATGTAAAAAATCATTTTCCAACTGAGCAATCTAACCTAAGTACCTCCTATATTCAACTGTTGCCAACTTCTTTATCTAAGGATGAGAATATGACTCCTAAACCAATTTAGCATGAGCATACTTTTCGTTCTAATATAACATATTGATTAAGAGCAGTGAAGCTATGCGATAAAAAATAGAGGGTGAGCTAACCAAGTGAATTAGATTTGAACAAACAACTAATCCAATGTTGGTATGAAGAACCCTAAAGAACCCTAAAGAACCAGATGAACAACCATATCTATGTCATACTACAGATTAATCTATTAAAATAACTCTTTTATAAGCTACTATAGGAAAACAAAATATGATTTGGACGTGGGCTACTAACCTATAATTTGAATAAAAGTCGTTTAATTGTGGTGGAACATGGCCTAACCCTAATCATCTATTGGTAAATTTGATTGGGGAAAGCCCAATGTTTGTGTCCATAGGAAGCGGAATAGTTGGGCTACAGATATAGTAGTAAGCTCATCATCTATTGGTAAATCTGATTAGGGAAAGCCCAATGTTTTGTGTCCATAGGAAGAGGAATAGTTGGGCTACAGATATAGTAGTAAGCCCGCCTGATGGTACAAAATAGCCCATAAAGCATTAACCTATTTATTATACAAATGGAAATACTACACCAGCAGGATGTGAAAGAAGTTAGTGATATCTTAAAGAATGGGATAAAAATAAGAAATAATCGCTAGGTGAATTAAAGACTGATTCCAAAGCAGACAAGAAAATAGAAGAGACACAAATAATTCAATGATATCCTAAATGAAGAGCTTTAACTAAGGGTTACATACTTCCTATATAAAGAGAGTCACATCTCGCCACTAAGAGACACCAAAAATAACATTTATCAAATGTATTATGAAGGAGTGACAGGAAGGGAGGGTACCCACCTAAGAGTTTGACCGAGTATCTTGAAAAGGGGCCAAGCCTAGATCCCCTTCCTAAGAAATTGAGTCACCTTTATTCCTGCACAAAATGAATAGAGAAGTGTCAACAGTTGAAAGAAGGACTTAGAGAGTAGACATATCAATGGCTAGTGGCAATTGTAGAAACTCCCTAAAAACTGGGGGGGGGGGGGGGGGGGGGGGAACAAGAGATGGATTCCAATGGTTACCGGAATGAAAAGACCAACAACCTCTGGTGATTTATCCAAATGTCGAGAATGCATAACTAGAGCATAGATAACTTGGGAGAGCCCTAAAAGAATTACCTACAAATAACAGGGCAATACTGTCAAGTGCATTAGCATTAAATTGTGACCACTAATAGGTGGAATCCATGATTTCTGGTGGATTAAAGAAAGATTAAGATGAAATAATTAGAGAGAATATAGGATGTATTTGACATACCTTAGGAACACCCCTCCACTCCATAGAACCTTGTAGACATTTCTAAATTTTCAATTTTTAGATACTCTTTAATCAAAACGAGTAGATATGCCCCTAGACAACCTTCAATGAAGAAGAAACTGATAAGTAAATACATCAAGGACATAGTGTAAACCCCGTCCCTTGAAGATAAAGAAATTGAGGAAAGAACCAGTCAACCCAAGTGAGAAAATCAAACCGGTTCACGAACCTCAACTATTAGAGAAAGGGCAAAATGGGAAAGTTACACATCCTAAGTGACCCAAAGAGTTATAAAAACTTTGGAAAGGAACTTTAGGATAATTTGGGAGAGAAAACCAGACCAGTTCAGGTGAACCGGACCTGAACTAGTTTGGACCGGTTTGAACCATCATTGAACCATATGCTAAATTTATTTTTCTAGTTGGCTTAAAATATTCAAATTGGGGAATTGAATCCACCATTGTACAAAGAATGAATTTATAAATTTTTAATTTTGAAAAGCTCGGTCGAATCAGGCCTGAATCAACCGGTTTAAGCATTGAACCCGGTTTGAACCAGTCTGGTCCGGTTCAGAATAGTGTCATCTTCTTCCTTCAGATGACAACATTGTTCACTCACTGAAAAAGCGAGCAGTGCCGGCGAAGGTGAAAAGTCTCTGTTCAAGGTGTTTCAGGCCATGAATGATCGCCATAAATGCACCATTCGAACGGCTAGAGAGTCCCCGAGCTCCTTATATAAAAGCTCCTACTCATTCATCCTTCTCACACCTGAAAACTTCTCTCTCTACTGCTCCATTTTCTGGTGAAGCTCAAACCATAGCTCAGACTTGGGCATTTTTCTCAGCCTCTAAAGGTGAGGTCAGGCTCTTTAGACTCCGAGGGAGGTGAGCTATCTAATAGAAACCTCCATTTGATCCGAGGATCACCGGAGAAGCGCTAGTGTAATCAAACAATGAAGAAGCTCTGGCGGACCAAAGCTATCATATTTCAGCCGAGCTAAAAACGGCCAAATTGAGCCCTCCTCATGCCAAACGAAGTTTTCCTCACATTTCCATAGCCTTCACATGACCAAATTAGAGCTGAAAGATAAGCCAATTTGGCTCCCCTCTGTTCATACGTGAGGAATGAAGGCTATCATGCCAAATGTTAATAAAAAAGGATATCCAAATCGTGTGGGAACATGAAGGACCGGAACACCAACAAGGATAAGCTCGTGTGGAGGCAAAAAGCTAACTAAGAAGGAATACACTACAAATATCATGTGAGTGGGTTTATTCACATCATACCCAATTGGTATGATGGACTTACTCGAAGGAAGTAGAAAACTCGCTTACGAGTTATAAGCAGATATGTCATCACACCCGGTTGGTGTGATGGATGAAAAGTTATTTTTGTAAGAAGTGTTCTCCCTTGACTGTGTGCCAATGCTTAAAACTTTGGGAGACCTTCTTGATGAAAGCCGGAATAGCTCAGATAGGCTAGAAGCCTCAATTTTTGGAACTTGAGAGCTAAAATGCCCGGCTTTGGAAAATCACGTACGGTGAGCCTAAGGCCAATTGGCACGAGCAGGAGCTCGTAAACAAACATGATGATTAAGCCATGAAAATTCTTAATGAATGAATTTTGTGATTTCGCCATGATACCAAGACAGGATTGACATACTCGATGGACTGGCAGTAGTGCGACAGGACTAGGTCGATGGACCGATCTAGACAAACAACTGCAGGTCGAGTTGAGGGTTGGGGCCGTTGGACCAGTGGCACCAAAGATAAATGGTTTTGTGGAAAAATTTTGTTTGTGCATTCACTTGAGGTTCATAACCATTAAGACGCCCAAGAGGGGTAGTGATGCATCCTAAGGGCTATTGGATGACATAGTGGAGATAAGGGCAATTTGTCATGCCAATAGTCAGGGAAGCTTAACATAGCTTCATGCACACGAGACCGGGGTGGGGTCGGGATGAGGTCTCAGTCCTCATATGGACACGGAGTTGATTTCGGGTTTGAGGGTCGAATGTCACGAACATCCACTCATTCCTAGGGTAGAAGTGGACAGACTTCTATCTAGGTGGTCGATAAAGTCATTTCGATGCCACAAGTGGGTGCAGTAGATGGGCTGCCCTACGAATGTGTGATTCCCTTCCTAATGAAGGGCGTGTGTTGATTGTAAACACACATGATGTGGAAATAATGAAAATGGTTTGAAAAATCAAGAAATTAAGAAAAGAATATTTTTGAAAGAAATAAGGAGTCTGACACACTCCAAATTAAAACTATTCTTTTATGAAGATCCATTCCCAACACCCATTCACTAAGTTGTAGAAACTCACCCCTCTTTTCTATCCCATTTTAAGATTAAGGAAAATGACTAAGGAAAACACCCAGACCTACCTTTTGTCAGGTATGCTTAAAAGTTATTTTAAGCTTGTATTATTATTGATTTATGTTATTCCAGGGAATAAGGTTAAATTATGTCTGGCTCCTCTTGATTAAAGGAAGGGGAAACCCCTCTTAAACCAAGGGAGCGACGGGTTGATCACGAGGATTCAACCAAACTGGATCGGGGCGTGATAACTTGAGTGGTATCAGAGCCAAGTTCCCTGGAAGTATTATCAATACTATGTCCTGACATTAATAAAACCATAACTACCATGTAGGAATGAGAGTTCCTAGAAAGTTCACCGTGAAATCCAATCCTCCACACTTGACTTTGAAAAAGATGCCTACCCCAAGGGAGGCAGTTGTTCAACGATTCCTAAAAGGTGAGAAGAGAGTGCCCAAGGATATGGTTGAGGATTATTGGAAACTCGTTGGAGCCCTACTAGAACCAGAGAGCATTACATATCCTTTTCCAAGACAAGAGGAACCTGTTCCTTCCTCAAGGAGCCCAACACCTCCTCCAGCCCCACAACAACCAGAGAAAAATTCCACTAAGAAGGAGGCTTGGGACAACTATTGGGATTCTTATGCCACCTTTATGAAAGTCCACCAAGTACCTCCACCTACTCAGTCCAGCTTCAATCCTTCTCAATGGATGAAGTGAACATATGAGTGTGAGGTTGAAGTGTTAAGGTAGTACGGATTGGAGGCCATACATGAATTTCGTCACATAAGGGAATATTGATGGACTCCTACCAGCTCCTTAGAACCATCAAATGACGAATCCCATAATCATTCCAAGGCTAACTCCTGGCCTATGACCCCAAAGGACTAGGGGGTAGAAAATATCTGTAATAAGCCAAGGCCAAAGGCTAGAGGCTTCGGTTTTTTGAACTTGTAGGGATAAATGCTCGGTTTTGGAAAAATACGTGTAGTGGGCCCAAGGCCAGTGGGGACGAGCAGGAGCTCATAAACAAACTTGAATTAAGAAAGCCATGAAAACTCTAATGAAACTGATGCGTGATTTCACCATGGTACCAAGTCAGGACCAATAGTACTCTATGGATTGGCGGTAGTGCGTCAGGGCTAGGTCGATGGATCGACCTAGACAAATAGCTGCAGTTCGAGTTGAGGGTTGTGGCCATTGGACTAGTGGCACCAAAGATAAATGGCTATGTGAAAACTATTGTTTTGTGCATGCACTTGGGGTACAAGACATCATGACGCCCAAGAGGGGTAATAATGGGTTCTAAAGGCCACTAGACGACATGGTAGAGATAAAGGTAGTTCGTCGTGCCAACAGTCGGGAAGCTTAGAGTAGCTTCTTACACATGAGACCGGGGTGGGGTCAGGATGAGAACTCTGTCCTCATATGAACACAAAGTGATATTTGGGTCTGAGGGTCGATGTCACGAACATCCATTCAGACCCAGGGTAGAAGTGGATGGGATTCTATCTTGTTGGCCGGTAAATATATTTCAAGCCACAAGTGGGTGCAGTGGACGGGCTACACCTGTGAATGTGTGTCCCTTTCCTGATGAAGGGCATGTGTTGTCTGTTAAACACACCTAATATGGAAATGAAGAAAAAGGGTTTTGAAAACCTAAACATGAGAAAAAAAACTTTCTTTGAAAGGAAACAACACCCCTGGCACAATTTAGTTAAAACTATTTGTTTTGAAAATTCACTTCCAACCCCCACTCACTGAGTTGTAGAACTCACCCTGTCACACCCCGACCTGGTTTGGTCAGATCCCCATGAATAACCCGCCACTCTACCAGTTTATTAAGGGTTTTTCACTTTTCTAAATCAGGAGAAGTAAGACATCATTTTTACCTATATCTTTCCTGAAATAACATTAATTAAAACTGAATACATTAACCTTACATACCTATCTTGCAAGTTCAACTATCTGAGAGTCTCTAAGTGGGTTTTCCCTTGATTATATGAAAAGTTTAAAGGGAGGGGGTGAGTTTGACAACTCAATGAATGAGTGTTGGGAGAGAGTTTTCATAATTAAAATATCTTTAATCGGAGTGTGCCAAACTCCTTATTTCCTTTAAAAATATTATTTCCTCAAATTCCTGGTTTTTCAAGCCATTTTTCTCATTTTCACATCAGGTGTGTTTAACAATCAGCACACGCGCTTCATCAAGAAGGGAATGACTCATTCACAGGCCACCCCGTCTAGTGCACCCACTTGTGGCATTGGAGCAACCTTACTGGCTACCTAAATAGAAGCCCGTCCACTTCTACCCTGGGTATGAGTGGATGTTCGTGACATCCGAGCCTCAAACCCGAAATCAACTCCGTGTTCATATGAGGACAGAGACCTCATCCTGACCCCACCCCAGTCTCATGCGTAAGAAGCTACTCCAAGCTTCCCTGACTGTTGGCGTGACAAACTGCCCGTATCTCCACTATGTCGTCTAATAGCCCTTAGGACGCATCACTATCCCTCTTGGGCATCTTAATGGTCCCGAACCTCAAGTACATGCACAAACAATAATTTTTCCACAATGCCAGTTATCTTTAGTGCCATTGGTCCAACGACCCCGACCCTCAACTTGACCTACAGCTGTTTGTCTAGGTCGGTCTGTCAACCTGACCTTGATGCATTGCCGCCGGTCCATTGAGTATGTCGGACTTGTCTTGGTATCATGGCAAAATCACACATTCCATTCATTTATAATTTTCATGGCATAAATATCACATGTTTGTTTACGAGCTCTTATTCATGCCAACTAGCATTGGGCCCATTATATGTGATTTTCCAAAACCGAGCATTTTAGCCCACAAGTTCCAAAATGAGGCCTTTGGCCTATCTGAGCTATTCAAGCTCTCGTCAAGAAGGTATTCCAAAAATTTTAAGCATTAGAACACGGTCAGGGGAGAACACTTATGACAAAAATAACCTTTCAACTCATTACACCAACTGGATGTGATGACATATCCGCTTACAATAGCCAGTCTCCTGTCGCCCACTTCGAGCCATCCCCCAGCCATTTGGGGCCAAGCCAGACCCCCTACATCACACTTGGAGGTGTCTCGACCTTCCCCTGAGCTAAGAAAGTAAGCTCCCTCCGCCGCCCTTCACCAGAAAACACTTTGCACGGCCGAATTCTGCAAAAAATTTAACACTAAAATATGCATTGCTTAGGCCATCAATTGAAGTGTGATTTGATCTAGGGAGAATCCCCGTGATGAGAGCAACACGGTGGTAGCCCAAGCTCTAACTAGTGGACCCTCACCGATAATATATCGAAGCTTTCTCTTTCTAGACTATATTTTTTGGTGAACCTCCGTTTAAGGTTATTTTCAAGCCAAATCGAGCGATTCAAAGCTTGAAATGACAAGAAAAATGTAGAGAATATGATTTAAATCAAGAATGAGGGTAATTAACCAATTTTCGGGGGTCAATTGAATGAAAATGTGATTCGGGAGTCGAAATACAAATTTTGAAAAGTTTGGGCAAATTGGGGATTTTGCAAAAATTGGGGTCCGATTGGAAAATTGATAAATTTCAAGGTCTTTTAGTGCAATTCCCTCGAAATTGAGGGTCAATTGGGCAAATTAGATCAAATGGAGGACCAATTTGCAAATTTTGAGAATTTGGGGTCAAATTGTAATTTTGGGAAAGTTTGGGGCTAAATTACAAATTTTAAAAATTGAGGGACCCAAGGGCAATGGTGATAAAATTCAGGACCAGAGAGGATACTTAGAAAACCTAGGGAACGAATTAAAGAGAAAGGGGCAATTGAGGCCTTAAAGATAAATGCACAAACATGAGGGACCAAAGTGCAATTAAGGCAAAGTATGAAGGCCTTTAGGAAAATACACAAAGAAAGGCGGTTCCTTAGTTCAATTCCCTAATGAGGACATTTGTGCCATGTAGGAGTAGACTACTCGAGCGTCGGCTTCCGTGAAAGGAATCGCGAGGCCAGACTTCACCGGCACGACCACACCAAAATCACCGGGTATGTGGGAATCGCTATAACGTCCATTCCGATTGGAATGACAGTTCAACTTTGAAAACTATTTTCTCGGAATTAGCATCCCCTGACTAGGTGACTCTGCTTAAAGCATTTGGGAGCTAATTTTGGGTTTAGGCTCAAGATGCTAGTGGGCCCAAGGCCGATGGATACGGGCGTTAACCCATCTAAAACAGACATGTGATATATGAGGCTAAAACACCTGAATAATGGGAACCTTGCATGTTACCCATCGAGCCAAGCTAAGTTGTCAAGCTTGTTGGGCCGAACCACTGCTTTGTCGAAGCTAGGTTGTCGAACCTATTGGGCCAGTACTTGTGGGGGGTTAAAGCTATGTCGATAGACCGTTGTGCAAGAGGGCCAAAGATAAAGGCTATAATTTAAAAATATTGTTGATTGTGCATGCATTATGATGTTCGAGCCATCAGGACACCTGAAATGAGGTAGTGATGGGGCCCTACGACTACTGGGCGACCGAGGAAGCATAAGGGCGGTTTTATCGTTAAGTAGGTCATGAAGCTGAGGAGCTTCCTGCGCATGGAGACTGAGGCAGTAGGGGAAATGAGGTCTCGTCCCACTGAGTAGACATGGAGAAGAAATGAGGGGTTTGATGTGTCATACTATTGATGTTCACTCAAACTCCGGGTAAAGGCAGTATCCTACTATGAGGGTGGACGGTAAAGACACTCCGATCCAAAAGTGGCACGGTCGAGGACCATTCTGCGAATGTGTGATCACTCCTATGATAGTAGGGCGATTGGTGAATTAAGAAACACAAGAAGAAACTATTGAAATATCACATAATCGACTAAGCCTTCAAAAAAGAGTTTTCTCCCACTCACCGAGTTGTCGAACTCATCCCCTCCCTCTAAACACTTTAAGGAAGGAATGCAACTACACTAGTTTTCCCCCCCTAGACCCCAAATTAGGTACACAAATCTAAAAGTTTCAGTTTTGCTTAATGTTGTCCAGGGTAAACATGACAGGTATTACGCCTAAATATCTTGACCTCCTTAAGGAGCCCCTCTTCAAGACTTAAGAGAGTGGTGGGTTGTTCACCGAACCCCGGTCAAACCGGGTTGGGGTGTGAAAACTTTGGTGGTATCAGAGCTTGTGTTTTCCTAGATACATTATCAAGACTTTATAACCTAAATACTAATTGAAGAAAATTTTAAACCAACTATGGCACCCAAGAGAGGAGTCAAAGGGACAAAGGCGGCAACTGGTGATTCTGCTAGAAATCCTTTCTTAGAGACAAAATTCCTAGGAGCTACCTCAGCCCCATATGGCATCAATTCTAAACACCAGTATGAAGAGTTTAGCAGGTTGTTCGGTGAACCCCACCTTAGTGATAAACCCCATCTAGACTCCAAGTCACAGACCCACCAGGAGGAGGTCCAGTCTCAACCCCCTTTCGCACCCATTCCACCCTCATCGACATCCCTAGATTCTTGAAGACGCTCCGAAAATTGAGGTGCAAGCCCTTCTATGGGGAGAAGGAGGTCAGGGCCGCCATGGACTGGTTGGCGAGCCTCAAAAAGTTTATGGGTATCATCAGGATACCATTGGAGGAGATGGTTACACTCTCCAAATTCTTTCTAGAGTCCAGCACAAAGAGATGGTGGGACAACGCCATGAGCCTCTTCCCGACCCCACCTACCTAGGAAGAGTTTGAAAGAAGGTACACGGAAGAGTACTGGGGTCCCCACCTTATCAACGAAAAGAAGGTGGAATTTTTTCCAACTCTGGAAGGGAGCCCACACAGTCTCGGAATATGAGATCAAGTTCAATGAGTTGCGACCCTGTCAAAAGTTTATAGACGGTCTCAATATGGATATAAGAGACCGAATGGGGGTTTTGGGATGCCCTACTGACCTAGCCACCATAGTGGGCATGGGGCATGAATGCAAGCGATTTGTCCAGGCGAGGCGCCGTTGGATGGAGATGGGTGGTCATAGGGAGGACGTGGGGCAGAGCAGCAGAGGAAGCCTGAGGGAACAGGGCCAGCCCAGATGGAGGAACCCACCAAGATTCCCCCAAAGGGAGGAGGGCCACCGTGGCCACAGGAAGATGGACGCACTCCCTCCGAAGAGAGGCCCCTATTGCCCCCGGTGCTAGAGAAGCCATGAGGGAGCATGTATAACATGTTACAGGTGAGGGCAGTTTGGGCATTACATTAGGAGTTGCTCGAGGGCACGAGAAAACACCCCCACGAAATGCTCCGCCACCACCGCCCAAAAATCAGAGGGCACCCAACGGGGGACGGGAAGCAACCACGAGAGTTCCAGCTAGGGTCTACAATCTGACCCAGGAAGAAGCCCGAAAGGACCCCAACATGGTGGCTAGTACATCCTAACCCTCCTCATGATAAGTTGAGTTCGTAGTGAGAGTCTTGTAATCCCCTTTTCGGAATTAATAAAATGCATTCCCTGAAAATTTTTGTTAATTTCTACTCATGCTTCATCCAAGTATTCGGAAAGGAAAGATACACCATCTTTGACTCAGGGGTTGAATGATCTTTCATCAAGGAAGCCCTAGTCCCGGAACTCCCAAAAGAAACCTCCCCTCTCCGGCCACCCCTCCATATCCTCACCCCACTAGGCAAAACACTAGAAAGGCATGCATACTTTAAGGCTTGTGCAGTACGAATAAGAAGGACAACCCTAGAAGTCAACCTGATTCCTCTTACACTACGAGAAGTAGAAGTCATTTTGGGGATGGATTGGCTAAGCACGCATCAAGCCCAAGTAGACTATGGGAATAAGAGGATAACCTCCAATGCCCCTGAAAAGGAAGAAGTTGTATTTGAAGGGGATAGAGGATGAATCGGAATACACCTGGTGTCCTGTATGGAAGTCCAAGACTTACTACGAAAAGGATGTAAGGTATTCCTCGCACCGATCACTTGTAAGGACTCGCCAGAGAAGGGTCTAGAAGAGATTCTAGTGGTCAATCGTTACCCGCAAGTTTTCCCAAAAGAATTACCTGGCCTACCTCCGAATTGTTGACTAGAATTCATAATTGAAGTAGTACCATGCACTCATCCAATATCCCAAGCGCCCTACCATATGGCACCCGCAGAATTCAAGGAGCTAAAAGACTAGTTGGACGAACTTTTAGAGAAAGGATTCATACACCCAAGCTAGTCCCCGTGGGGTGCACCAGTGTCATTCGTCAAGAAGAAGGACGGAAGTATGCAACTCTGCATTGATTATTGAAAATTGAACCAGGTAACGATAAAAAAATAAGTACCCCCTTCCTCAGATAGATGACTTATTCGATCAACTTAGAGGGGCCACTTACTTCTCCAAGATCGACCTACAATCGAGATATCACCAACTAAAGATTTGGGAAGAGAATAAACAAAAAACTGCTTCCCAATCACGATACGGGCATTACGAGTTTAGGGTAATGCCCTTTGGACTGACAAATGCACCCGTGGCCTTCATGGACCTGATGAATCAGGTGTTCCAGCCATATTTAGACAAGTTCGTGATCATATTTATAGACAATATTCTCATATACTCCAGTCCGAGGATGAGCATCAGGCACACCTGAAAATAACCTTGAGTATACTACGAGAAAATTGGTTGTACGCCAAATTCTCTAAGTGTGAATTCTAGCTTCAAGAAGTGGGCTTCCTAATACATATAGTGTCCAAAGATGGTGTAAAGGTCAATCCGGCCAAAATATTGACCATATCAAATTGGAAATCCCCCACCAACCCAACATAGATTCGTAGCTTCCTCGGCCTCGTCGGATACTACCGGACAAGGACTAGGATGTGTCCTGATGCAACAAGAGAAGGTTATTGCATATGCATCATGACAGTTGAAGCCCCATAAGAAGAATTACCCCACCCATGACCTCGAGCCGATCGCAATAGTGTTCACCCTCAAGATATGGCGCTACAATTTGTACGGAGTGAAATGTCGCATCTACATCGATCATAAGAGCCTAAAATACTTTCTTACCCAAAAGGAGCTCAACATGTGGCAGAGAAGGTGACTAGAACTAGTAAAGGACTACGACTTGATGATCGAGTACCACCCTGGTAAGGCCAACGTGGTGGCATATGCACTCAGCCATAAGTATCACACGAGAGTGGCCTTAGTCAATATCAGCTACCTGCCCTTACTAAACCAACTACGTAACTTAAGGGTACACCTTCGCGTGGACAGGGGCTAAGGTAACCTAGTATCCAGCCTAGTAGTATGACTCGGCCTAGTGGACCAAATGCGGGCTCTACAAAAGGAAGACGAGGAACTCCGTCCTCATTGGGAGCGAAATGAGGACAATTCAACGCTAGACATTGCGGTCAGGAGTGACGATGTAATGACCTTCAAAGGTAGGGTTTAGGTATCAAATAACCTAGAATTAAAAAGAAGGATGCTGGAAGAAGCCCACGACTCGATGTATGCTATGCATTTAGGTAGTACGAAAATGTATCGCACCCTTAAACAGGGATATTGGTGGAAGGGAATGAAAAGGGACATCGCGGAGTACGTGGCCAGATGCCTGTCATGCCAACAAATTAAGGTCGAACACTAGAAACCCTCTAGACTACTGCAGCCTCTCCCGATTCCTAAGTGAAAATGGGAGCACATCACCATTGATTTTGTGATGGGGCTACCTGCAACAAGAAGGAGTCGGCATGCCATGGGTCATCATGGATCGACTAACCAAGTCCTCATATTTCCTACCCATTTGGGTGACAGACCCGATAGAAAAGCTCGCCACCCTATACGTGGGGGAAATTGTACGACTCCATGGAGTGCCGATAAGCATAGTATAGGACCGAGACTCGAGGTTCACCTCTTAATTCTGGCCCAGCCTATAGGCGGCACTAGGGATCAGACTCCATATGAGCACAGCTTTTCCTCCTCAGACGGATGGGCTGTTTGAACGGCCTATCCAGACTCTTGAAGACATGTTACGGGCATGTGTTCTGACTATGAAACGAAATGGGTAGGACCATCTGTGCCTCATGGAATTCGTGTATAACAATAGCTACCAGGCCAGTATTCAGATGGCACCCTATGAGGTGCTCTATGGATGACCTTATCACACACCCTTGTTTTGGAAGGAAGTAGGAGAAAGAAAACTCGAGAAGGTCAAGTTGATAGAGGACGCATCGGAAAAGATCTAGATCATAAGGAGTCGATTTAAGGTAGCCCAAGATAGGCAAAAAAATTATGCTAACAATCGGAGAAAGGACCTGGAGTTTAAGGTTATGGACAGAGTATTCTTAAGGGTGTCACCTTGGAAAGGGATACTCAGGTTTTAATAAAGAGTGAAGTTGAAACTCATGTACATTAGCCCACACACCGATATCCATAAAGTTGAACCTCTAGCCTACCAATTGGGGTTGCCTCCAGACCTACAGAGGATCCGTGACATCTTTCACGTGTCCCTACTACAAAAGTACGAGCCCAACCCCAGCCACGTGCTAGATGAGCCACCATCGGAAATCGAGGAAGACTTGAATTATGAAGTAGAACCCGTCTGGATCTTTGACAAGCATGAGAAGAACCTATGGAACAAGAATATTCCCATGGTGAGGGTACTTTAGCAAAATGGCCAAGTAGAGGAAGAATCATGGGAGGACGAGTCACTGATAAGGAGTAGATATCCATAATTATTTGATATGTAACAGTTTTGAGCACAAAACTCCTAAAAGGAGGGGGTTGTAAAACTTGTCCTTTGAGACCAAAGAAAATCGGGAAAAGAACCGGTATAGGTTTATACATGAAAAAACGAGTCGTTTAATGAACGAAAAATAGCTAACATGGGAAATTGGAAAATCCCAAGTGACAAAAAATTCACAAAAATTACAAGGAAGAATCGGGAAGTGCAATTAAGAAGAGAACTTGTAAACCCCACTCTTTTGAGTTAAGGAAAACTGGGAAAAGAACCGGTCAAACCAAGTAAGAAATACCGGACCGATTCACAAATCCGACCATTTGAGGGTTCATAAAACCTTGGAAAAGAACTTTAAGATAAATTAGAAAAGAAAAACTAGACTGGTTCAGATAAACTTGATCCCATCAAAACTCCAAAGTTAGTCGTGCTTGGAGGGTGACCTCCTGGGAAGTATATATTTTTTTTATAACCCGAAATTTCGGTCAAAAAATTTTTATGTGAATTTGGGTATAATCATACACCCTATCATAAATAGCCATAAATTAATATATACATTTAATTATTTAAAATTAATACCTAAATTAAATTATTAGAATTAATACTAATAAATATCCTTGAATTTATGGCAAAATTAATAATAGTCATAAATCCCCCCCATTTAATACATAATTTTACACCTATATAAAGAGCTCATCCCCCATTTATCCTCCTCACACCTGAATACTTCTCTCTCTCTCTCTACGACTCCATTTCCACTTGGACATTTTTCTTAACCTCAGAAGTAGAGGTCGGGCTCCTTAGACTCTGAGGGAAGTAAGCTATCTGATAGCAAACTACAGTCAATCTGAGAATCGTCGAAGAAGCGCCGACATGATCAAACAATAAAGCAACTTCGGTATGCTAAAGCTGCCGTATTTCGGTCGAGCTGAAATCAGCCATTTCAAACCCTCCTCAAGCCAAACCAAGCCTTCCAACACCTCCACAGCCCTTCTACATTTGAATTAGGGCTGAAAGGTAAGTCAATTCGGCTCCCCTCTGTAATTTTTTACCGATGCTAGAGAGAGAACCGGCAGAATTTTGATGATGAAATTCTAACTCAATTTGACATCAATTGATACAATTCTTGATTCTAGGATGAACCTCAGGATTAGAGTTATCTGGCTAGATCAAAAGCTCGAACCACCATGCCCCCAGCGATGAGTAACTGAAGCTTTCTTTCTCCACAGTCTGTTTTCCGACAAAGCTCCGTTTAAGCTCGTTTCAGCATCAAAACTTGTGATTCAAAGTGCTATTGAATCATATGAAGATGTAGAAACTCAATTTTAACATCAATTTCATCAATTAGAAGTGTTTAATTGGTCAATTTGATGTAATCAAATTCGGATGTGTTAGTAAGTTGAAATTAGGGGAAACAATTGGAGAAAATTGGGAATTTTCAAAAACCCGAAGGACCAAGATGCAATTTTATAAAATTGAGGGTCAATTGTGCATGATAAGGATGTTAGAGGGCCAATTGAGGAATTTTAGAATTTTGGGGGTGAAACTTACCATTTTTGTAAAGGAAGGGCAAAATGGTAATTTTGGAAAAGTTGGGGGACCAAATTGGAAATTTGGGAAATTAAACCCCTTTTTGTGAATTTGAATAAATTGATGTCCCAAAGTGAATTTTAAAATTTTCGGGACTCAATTTGAGGAAAAACTGGCATTAGGGACTTGAAGTTAAAGAAAAATAACTTTAGGGACCTAATTGCAAATAAATAAAAAGTTGTATTTTCTCATTCATTTGGAATGAATGAAGGCTATTAGGTCGAGGGATAATGAACAAGGATGTTCATATCGTGTAGGAACACGAAGTACCGGGAACGCCAGCAAAGGACAAGCTCGTGTGAATATAAAGAACCAGTTTAGTGGAATTCACTACATTAACGGGTGAGTAGGCTTACTGACGTCATACCCGATTGGGATGATGAACACAACTTAAAGTTAAAAACCACTTACCAGTTGTGAGTGAGATTTTATATCATACCCTGTTGGTGGTGATAGGTACCTCGGAATGAAAACCCACTACTTAGTGGTATTTTAAACATCACCACATAGAGGAGTGATGTGAAAATGACATGGAAAAACTAATTACAAATCGTGAGTAGATCATACCCAGTTGGTATGATGAAGCATCCTCGAAGGAAGTGGAAAACTCATTCATTGGTTATGAGCTGAGATATCCTAATACCCCGTTGGTATGATGGATAGTTAAAAACTTATTTTTCTCGGAAGTGCTCTCCTCTGACTGTGTGCCAATGCTTAAACAATTTGGTAGACCTTCTTGATGGGAGCTCGAATAGCTCTTATAGGTCGGGGGCCTCGGTTTTGGAACTTAAGGGCTGATATGCCCAGTTTTGAAAATCTCGAACAGTGGACACGAGCAGGAGCTCGTAAACAAACATGAGATATGTGCCATAAAACTTTAATAAATGAATTATTTGGCTATGTTACCAAGACAGGACTAACATACTCAGTCAACTAGCGACAGTGCGACATGACAGGTCGACGGACTAGTCAAGACAAACAGCTACATGTTAAGTTGAGGGTCGAGATCGTTAGACTAGTGGCACCACAGATTATATGGCATGATAAGAAAATACTGATTGTGCATGCACTATGATTACGAGACCATCAAGACGCCCAAGAGGGGTAGTGATGTATCCTAAGGGCCCTGGACGACCTGGTGAATATAAGGGCAGTTCGTCGTACTAGGTGACTATGTGAAATTTGGAGTATCACCAAGCGCATGAGACCGGGGTGGGGATGGGATGAGGTCTCTGTCCTCATATGGACACAGAGAATCGTTATGAGATTGAGGGTCGGATGTCACGAACATCTACTCATTCTCAAGGAAGAAGTGGACGTGCTTCTATCTAGGTGGCCAGTAAAGTCGCTCCGATGCCACAAGTGGGTTCAGTGGACATACTAGCCTACGAATGTGTGTTTGACATTCATGATGAAGGATGTGTGTTGGGTGATTATACATCGTGATTAATAAGAAATGGTGGTAAAAACTAAGATTTGAAATGAAAGGATCTTTGAAAGAAAGGAGTCTGGCACACTCCAATACAATTCTTTTTCCTAAAAGTTAAAATTTTTTAAAACTCGTTCACTGAATCGTTGTACTCACCCCCCCCCCCCCCCCATATCCCTTTCAGAAATTTCAAAAAGCCTACCCTTAAAGACCATCAACTAAGACGCTTGTAAGATGGGTATGATAAATTTAAAATATTATGCAGTTTTATAAGGTGCAGGTTTAAAGGACGCCTTACTCTTTATGATTTATAATAAGGGGAAACCCTTTAATAAACCGGGAGATTAGTGGGTTAATTAAGGGGATCTAAATTTAGATAAATTTAGAAAATTTTAAATTTGTGAAAAACGGTCAAACCAAGTTCAAACCAACCGATTTTCAAATTTTGGGCAGCGAACCCGATCAGACCGGACCGGTCAACGGTCAACAGTCAAACAGTCAATGGCCGGTTGGTGCCACGTCAATTGCCACGTAGACATGGTCAGCCAATGGGATGTTGCCACATGTCTGGTCAACGGATAGTTGGCACCGTCAACACGCCACACAAACACGAGTAGCCAATGAGACGATGCCAAGTGTCCGATCAACGGCTGACGTGATGGCCGAGCTTGCACTCCACGTTAGAAAAACTGACAAATCATAGCGCACCACGTGCAATGATCACCACATCATCGTCTTCAACCTTTAGACGCTGATAGAGAAGAGGGAGAGAGGAAGTCGTCAGAAAACCTGGAGTCTCCGGCAACTCAAAAAATGCTCATGTCAGATCGCTGGCGGCCGAGTCTTATGTCGGTGGGTAGCCTGAACAATTGTCGAGCTCCCTATATAAAGAGCACCCCCTCATTTGTTCCTAGCATCCCACAATCGAGCGAAAAAGAAGAAGAGTGAGTTTTCTGACGAGTTGCGAACCAGAGTTCTAGCAACGGAACTTTTCTCAACCTTCGAAGCTACATTGGGTGTCTTTGGAATCAGGAAGAAGTCCTCTACCCAACCACACCTTCCATTTAGCTTGAGAGCCACCGAGGAGAATGAGGAAGCTCAAACAGTGCTCCCACTACTCAGCTGGAAAACAGCCAGTCTCCTGCTACCCACTTCAAGCTGTCTCCCATCCAATTGCGGCCAAGCTAGACCTCCTACGCCCCACCTGGAGGTGTCCCGACCTTCCCTTGAGCCCAGAAAGTAAGCTCCCTCCATCGCCCTTCGCCAAAAAACATTGTGCATAGCCGAATTTTAAAAAAACTTTAACACTAAAATCCGCACTGCTCAAGTCATCAATTGAAGCATGGTTTGATCTAGAGAGAATCCCCATGACGAGTGCAACACGATGGTAGCTCAAGCTCTAACCACCGGACCCTCACCGGTAAAATATCAAAACTTTCTCTCTCTAGACTCTAATTTTCAGCGAAGCTCCGTTTGAGCTCATTTCCAAGCCAAATCGAGCGATTCAAAGATTGAAATGACAAGAAAAACGTAGAGAAGATTATTTAAATCAAGAATGAGGGCAATTAACCAAGTTTTGAGGGTCAATTGAACGAAAATGTGATTTAGGGTCAAAATACAAATTTTGAAAAGTTCGGGCAAATTGGAGATTTTGCAAAAATCGGGGGCCGATTGGAAAATTGACACAATTGAGGGTCTTTTATGCAATTCCCTCCCAATTGAGGGTCAAATGGGCAAATTGGATCAAATGGATGACCAATTTACAAAAAATTGAGAATTTGGGTTCAAATTGTAATTTTGGGAAAGTTTGAGACTAAATGGCAAATTTTGAAAATTGAGGGACTCAAGGGCAATGGTGATCAAATTTAGGACCAGGATACTTAAAAAACCTGGGGATCGAATTAAAGAAAAAGGGGTAATTGAGGACTTAAAGATAAATGCACAAACCTTAGGGATCAAAGTGCAATTAAGGTAAAGTATGAAGGTATCTATGCAAATATGCAAAGAAATGTGGTTCCTTAGTTCAATTCCCTAACGAGGACATCCATGCCATGTAGGAGCAAACTACTCGAGCGCGAGGCCAGACTCCATCGGCATGACCACACCGAAATCACCAGGTGAATGGGAACCGCTATAGCATCCATTCCGGTTAGAATGATGGTTCAGCTTTAAAAATTATTTTCTCGGAATTAGCATCCCCTAACTGGGTGACTCTGCTTAAAGTATTTGGGAGCTAATTTTGGGCTTAGGCTCGAGATGCCAGTGGGCCCAAGGCCGATGGATACGGGTGTTGACCCGTCCAGAACAGTCATGTGATATATGAGGCTAAAAGGCCTGAATAATGGGAACCTTGTGTGATACCCATCAAGCCAAGTTGAATTGTCAAGCTTGTTGGGCCAAACCGATGCTCTCCTGAAGCTAAGTCGTCGAACTTGTTGGGCCAGTATGCGTGGTGGGTCGCAGCCAAGCCAACATACTATTGTTCAAGAGGGCCAAGGATAAAGGCTATAAATCAAAAAGATTGTTGATTATGCATACATTGTAATGTTTGGGTCATCAGAACACCTGGTATGAGGTAGTGATGGAGCCGGGACTGTTGGATGACCCAAGGAGCATAAGGGCGGTTTCATCGTTCAGTAGGTCGTGAAGCCGAGGAACTTTCTACACATGGAGACCGAGGCAGTAGGGAAAATGAGGTATCGTCTCACTAAGCGGATATGGAGAAGAAATGGGGGGGTTTGATGTGTCGAACTATTGATGTGCACTCAAATTTTGGGTAGAGGTAGTATCCCTTTATGAGGGTGGACGGTAAAGGCGTTCCGATCCACAAGTGACATGATCAATGACCGTTCTATGAATGTGTGTAATCCCTCCTATGATAGGAGGGCGGTTGTTGAATTGAGAAACCCAAGAAGAAACTGTTGAATTATCAAATAATCGAAATTGCTAAACTCAGCCTTCATAAAAGAGTTTTCTCCCACTCACTAAGTTGTCGAACTCACCCCCTCCCTCTGAACATTTTCAGGAAGAAACGCAACTGCACGAGCTTTTCCTCCCGAGACCCCAAACCAGGTACATAAATCTAAAAATTTTAGTTTTGCTTAATGTTGACTAGGGAAAACATGACAGGTATTACGCTTGACTCCCTTGACCTCCATGAGTAGCCCCTCTTCGAGACTCGAGAGAGTGATGGATTGTTCACCGAAACCTGGTCAAACCGGGTTGTGGCCTGATATTTAATCTCTTAGGGTACCTAATGATATTCCATATAAGAAATTTCTACCCATATCACAATTATGATCATTAATAGTGAATAGATCTAGATTATGGCATGTCAATCATTAAACCGACAAATAAATAAGGTGGATTCAAGTCATAATCGGCATGCTAATAATTCAACCAATGACATTCAGACACATTCAAATTAATATTTTCACTTTAATTTTTTAAAAATATATATAAGTCCATAATCATAACTTTAAGGTAAAAAGTTCATTTCAAACATTCACATATCCACATATAAATTACACAAGATAATATGTTCAATAAAAATATATCTCCACTCATAAGAATAGCGTGAAAAAATCAAATCCAACTAAATTTTAGTAAATCTACTCAAATAAATAAGGAATCAATATTAGTAAATCTACTCATCTCAATAAGTAATAGTCCATTTAATGAGTGCTTGCATATCACCTAACAAGAAGCTCTAGAAGGGATACCATAATTTATATAATTTAAGTTATTTATATATATATATCAATACTAAGTGTATATATACATTTTTTTAATTTTTTTCATTTGTCAAAATTTGATCTTCAAAATTCTAAATATTATAAATAAATTATCGTATTCATATTTTCTTCATTTCATCGCCTATAAAAATTGTCCACATTCCAAGATTCAAGTGTCAATTTACTATTTTCCAAACATTCCAAGAATATTGTGGACCACAAGAATTATGACAATATAGTTTATGGATAGGGAGTGTTGATGTATTAACCTTAGTGGTCTATGTATCAAAAAACTTATAATTAGACTAGATGAATAAATGTGTTATAGAGGATGTTTCAATATAATTTGAGCTCATTCGAGCACTTTCAATGGCGGAAAATATCAACAGAGGAAGTGATGATCCTAAACCGACCCAGCTCTATCGTGATCGAGTTTATCCACTCTAAAATAGTGCACTATTATGTCAAGATGTTTATAGGAAAAAATGACAGAAGTTAGGAAGGTTGGAGGATTCATGTAGACATAGAAAAGGACATGGACCACAATTTCTAGCATTTGTGCAGTTGAAAATTTGTTGGATTATCTCATTTTGTTAACTCAAAAAATGACACATCATTATTGTAAAAATAGAGTGCATAAAACAAGGTCACCTCTAGTTAACCTAGTTTGAGTGAGGTCAACACTTTGATCTTTGTTTTATTTTTTTTTTAAATTTTATACAATTAACCCTAAAAATCAAAATATGTATTATTGAGTAAATTCAAAAAATTACAAATATGTCCATATCAAACTTTCAAGTTTGTATAAATTTTTGTTGTTATACTTTGTTGAAATTTTCAGTTTTATTTTCACAGATAAAAAAAATTATCTGGCAAACGGATTCATATAGGTTTGAGCTCACATACAAAAAAAAATTGTTTTGAAATCATGGTATTGCCTTTTGGGTATGCATTAATAACTTATTTTATTGATTATTTTTATCATATTAATGGATTATACATGTCTTGTACATTTTTCAAAAAAAATGTACATAAAATATTTTTTAAATTCTTGTATTAAATCATAATTGTATTAATAAATATATTAACACAATTATCTACACCAATAATCTGTCTGGGGATTGGGCCTCTACCAAGAGGGAGGAGTGTGCACGGGCAACTATTGGTAGTATACCTATCCTTTCATTTTTAGAATTTCAATTTATAATATTATATACGTTGCGTATAAAATTATACTACCCAATGAATAATCGGGTTTGGCCGACAAAAATTAATGTGGGTGTCATATGTTAGGTTAGATAAAACTAATATTTCACTCTAAAATTAATGAATGTACCGACATGTTTAAAACATATTTGAATATATTTTTGTGTTGTTGAATCACATTTTAAATAGGGTAAATGGTTAAAAAAGATTTGAAAGTTGACCGTCCATTCATCTGTGGTTTAAATTTTTAATGTTATCCAAAAAAGGTGGAAATTACATTTTATTTATTAATAAGTGTATGTATAATATATAAAATTAAATTTATAATAAAGTATATTATTATGTAAAGATTACTATTTTATTTAAATTAAAATAATAAAAAAATATTTATTTTAAGTTTAATGCAAAAGTTATAATTTTATTGAAAGCGTGGCTAATGTTCAAGCTAGTATGGTAATTTATCTATTTAAATTTTTGCCAAAGTATTATATTAATTAAAAAGTTTATAGCACCCCTCTAAGTTCTATTGAGATATATTAGGCATAATTTACTTTTAAAACGTTGAAATATATATTAATGCTGTGATTGAAAATATGAAAATTAAAACAAGTGCATTATTAGTAATTAATAATTAATTTCTTCAATCACAATTTGTAATATGAAATTGAACTACAACATCACAAATAATATGATATATATGAATCTTGGAATTCTGAAAGTTAGTTACTATTTCTAAATAAATTTTATGACACTGCATTATCTGACAATCTGACAATAATTTGTCAGCCCTTTTCCATTTAATATATTATATTCCACTAAACGACAAAAAGAAAATGAGTGTACTTCTATTCCTTCAACATAATGATAAATGCCTTCCCAAAACCCACTATCCTTCCACCGTACTTAAATATGTATAAAATTATAATTCGCTTAAATTATGAATAAAAGGGGAAATATTTTGCTTTAAAAGAATAAGTCATTAATCAATCAAACATCATTATATTTTGACCCATTACGCTTTCATTTGTGTTTTCAAAATATAATATTAGGGATACTTATTTTAAAAAATAATAATATTTAATATATTTTTAATAAATAATCGTATAACTCACTTTTGTTGGCATAGTTGTAATCGTACTCCGATTACAGAAATATCACTTATTAGTATTTCGTATACACAATAATAATAGAAAAATTGCCTAATATTTATGTTCTTTCTTACTAGAGTGAATAGTGAATGGGTGGATAAACCCTATAATAATTTGGACAAATATATGTAAATAAATTTAGGTTAGTTTTTGTAAATATTATTAATATACCATAATTCTCCAAAAGTAATGATTTTGTCCGTACCATTTTGTTAGCTAGGGTTAAATTACCCTTTTCTTAATATATTACCTAATTTTTTCTATTTATAAATTTTTCCTATAACTAAATTATACTTGATAATTGATGTAGTTTTAATAAATAATTACACTTAAATTCATATATATTATTTTATTTACATATAATTTTCTAAATTATATTATATTTTCAATTAGGTTCTTAATATTCTTAAATCTTCTCATTAAATCCTTAAACTTTCTTTTTATTACCATTTGAGCCCTTAAACTTATCTTTATTTATAGTTTAATCTCTAAGTTTCCTGAATTTATAAAATAATCTCTAAAATTATATTCTTTATAAAACTAAGTTTAAACTTCCTTACTACGGTTATATTATGGTACTAATTATCTTACATATGTTCACATGGTTAATTTAAAGCTTTAATTATCTAATTTTGTCTAAAATTGAAGAATAATAGAATTTTATCGAAAAAAATTATTTATATATAAAAAAATTCCAATTTTTATTCAAATTTTTATTTATAACTGCACAATAGTTAGAGTTAACTATGGGGAAATTAGCTTTTATTTTATGGTTTCTCTAGGCTCATATGATATCTCTTTAATCTTATAAATATTTTACCAATTTGGTTCAATGATCATAGTGATCATTAAATTTTGAAATCCCTAATTGAATGAAGTCCATTCCTTCCATTGACATCTCCATTTTTTTCATAACGAAGAATGCTCTACCTCTCCTAACTCTGGGCTCTTTTTTTTATGGTGCATGCGCTTTATTTTTGTAATCCACTTCTTCTCTAGTTGTGTGCTCCTTAAAAAACCATGGCCTTTTAATTTGTTGACTTTGTGACTCTAATATTATTAGTTAAATAATATTAGAGACAAATAAGAATGATTGTAAATTGCCACATTGAGGATTTTCTACATGGCGAAAGGTGGGACAATATCAAACAATGCTTCTATACGGTAGAGTACATAACGGAACGGATTAGTACAGTTTCTCATAAACTTCCCAATCCATTCTGCATAAAAAAAATACTTCCCTTTTTCTCTCCAAAGCAAATGGAAGGACAACACCTTATGAATATGTGGTCAACCAGAACCTAAAAATTACATTGGGTTAACCATTGCTCACACATGTCAAGCACGGGGTGTGGTGCATTAGCATACAATGCCTCCAAGTTACAAAGGAAGAAGTAAGAGCAAACGTCCACTCTAAATACAAATCTAGTGATTAAAGAAAATGAGAGTTGATGAACAAGTTCTCTCAACTCGTTAATAGATAAGTGTTAAATTTAAAATATAAAATATACGATTAATAGGTCTAAATCACTAAGAATCAAATAAATTTGTGACATTTCATTAGTGAGGAGGAATGCATATGCTAGGGTAAACCCAGCTAGCTTTCTCTGACAATAATATATGAAAATAATTATCAGAAATTTTCTAAATTCAGGATCCAATGATCCCATTGGAGGCTGAAATAGTTTTTATGATAGGTAGTGGAATAAGCTGCATTAAAAATAGTTAAAATGTTTTAATTTAATAGTTAAATTTACCAACAAATCAGAACTAAATTAGACATTCTCATATTGTTAAACTGAACCCATTAATACAATGCTAAGGCTACATAATGTCCACAAATATTTACATTTTTTCAAGTTTATACATTAAAAAATGCAAAGAGTCAAGTTGATTTTGTTCTTGTATCAAACTAATAATGCTGAAGCAGTTGATTGTTTTTGAAATTACTAAACTGAACTTGGATACAGCCATATCCTTAAGTTGAGCAGAAAGACTAACAAGGCTAAAATATTAAGCATGTCTAGAAACATCTATAAACTATATAAATTAGATCCAGCAGGCAGGCACTGGACCATGGCAATCAGATTAGACCAGTTGTTGCTTCAACAGTGCAACAGGAAAAATGGCCATAAATCAGGTCCAGCTCTTTGAAGTAAACATGCAGGCCATTTTCGATTCATTATGATAAATGGAAATTTCGTTGAATAAATTAAGAATAGAGAAACTTGACATATCTTAAACTAATACCAGTACCAGTTTCCTTTCATATATTAACTTTTTTCTAAAACACAGTTCCCATAGGCATTTAAAGGAACCACCAGCCCCTTTCAATATATGAACCTATGGCGCAGCTACTCTACTCTAGTGTTGGTTTAGTTTTTGCCAATTGATCATTTATCAAGCAATTATGTACTTTGATGTGCGTGTGTCAAACTGAACTCTTATGTTAAATTTGTTATGAATAAATGGAATGACTATATAGAATAAAATGCAAAATATAAAATAAAATACATCTTTTGAGTTTTTATTATATGAAACAATAGATTTGTATGAAATGATGCAAACGGCCATCAACTTTTTCTAGTGTAATACCAATTAGGCAAATGCTAGTAATTGATGCATTTCACTCATTTTGATTCTGCCCTATCAAAGGTGATTAATAGTCCAGTCTACCTGATCCCAGTCCTCATGGTCAATAGTCCCTTTGATGTTTCTAAGAAATCTGTCAGTTGACCTCATTTTTACCACTAGGCAAAAAATGCAGCCACACCAGCATATATATCTACTGCTGCATGATATAAGCCCCAAAAAAAGGTGTAAGTATGATCAAACAATCTAAAACCTGAATCAGAGTTCAAAGAAAAGGTGATGAACTATTGATCACCAAGAAAATGGAATTCATATATCACTTGAAAGGCAATCTCGCAACCTCTCCTTTGAACACAAGAGGAGAGAGGACAATACACCTGAAAATATCTTGGTACAAGATCACTCCAAAAAGTTAGGGTTGTCATTTGGACCAGGGAAATATTATTCTGAACAAGGCAATGACTTGCTTAAAATCCCCAAACTTGCATTCAATTGGGTACCTTTAATATTTGATAAGGAATTGTCAAAAAATTAATAGCCCACCTCAAGTCACCATTCTAAATAGCAACTATTGCTTTCTTAAAGCTGAATACAAACTTAGGTTTTACAATAACTGCATGTGCTGGCAAGGGCTGCCATTGAATACTGACATAGTAGATGGTATTCTGGTTGAGATCACCTCCTCAAGAAATGGACATGGCACCATAACCAATACAAAAGTCACACAAGTCATCAATTGTCCCATAATTAGACGCTAGATAATCCGGCCTTTGTGGAGATGAAGATGAAGATGAAGAAGAAGATGCAACTCCATAAAGGGACAGTTGAGGAGGAGGGGAACAGCATCTGGAGGGAAGAACAAAGTGCATGCATTGTGATATGTATTGCATATAGTAAAATGTTAAGTGCAAATGATAGTATGATTATACCAATACTCTTCATCCATGACATTATAATCAAAACTGCTCCTCACTTTTATCATGGATATAATTATATAACTATAAATTTATTATAAAAATGTCAGGATGGCCGAGTGGTCTAAGGCGCCAGACTCAAGTTCTGGTCCTCGTGAGAGGACGTGGGTTCAAATCCCACTTCTGACATTAATATATTTTTTTCATATATCAGCTATGCTCACCTTTTAGCAATGACTCTAATGAAGATGCTCCGGCAGTTCATCCCTGATTCTTGTTGTTCTCTAAGGATCGAGAGGATGCTCCGGCGTCCCGTTGTATTACCTTTTGGCAATGACTCTTAGTACAAAGAGTGTATGAACAAATGCCACTTCTCGTAAATGATCGAGCGGCAGAGGTTTGCGAATTTCCTTCGACACTGCTCCAAGAATGCCCTCTTGAGCCATGGGCTCCGACTGCACGGAGCCCTTCTGGCGACCGGTTTCGGCCAAGACATAATGCTCAACAACGACCTGATTGATATGCACTCCAAGTGCGGGCGTATGGACCTCGCCCAAAAAGTATTTGATAGAATGCTCGAGAGAAATGTCGTCTCCTGGACAGCCCTTATGTGTGGGTTCCTTCAGAATGGGGATCCTGCGGTCTGTCTCTCGTGTTTTACCCAAATGATGACCTTCTCACATGTAAGGCCGAACGATTTCACTCTCTCCACTGCTTTGAAGGCCTCCGGAATGTCAGGGGTGCTTGAGTGCGGGTTGCAGGTCCAAGGGCTTAGTGTCAAGCTGGGATTTGATTCAGCTTGTGTTGTTGGAAATTGTGCAATCGATATGTACTCGAAGTGCTGGAAAATTAATGAAGCAGAAAGGGTCTTTTGGGGTATGCCCTTTAGGAACCTGATCAGTTGGAATGTTATGATAGCGGGATATGTGCTGGTAGAAAACGGATACATGGCTTTAGCTCTGTTCCGGAAGATGAGGGAAGGAAGGGAAATTCCAGATGATTACACATTTGCAAGCATGTTCAAAGCTTGCAACAGTCTGGGCGCATTCCTTGAGGGATCACAAATGCATGGGTTCTTGATCACCATTGGATTTCCAATTTTGAGTCGAGCTGCTGTTGCTGGTGCTATAGTTGATTTCTATATAAAGTGTGGATATATATCAGAAGCAAGGAAGATGTTTGATAAGATTGAGGAAAAGAACATTATCACATGGAGTGCATTAATCCTAGGTTATGCTCAGGGTGATAACTTATCTAATGCAATGGATTTGTTCACGTTACTCAGGCTAGAAAGCCCTGAGGAAGTAGACGGGTTTGTCATTTCAAGCTTGATTGGAGTATTTGCGGACTTTGCCCTTGCGGAACAGGGAAAGCAAATGCATGCATACACTGTTAAAGTTCCATGCGGTTGGGACATATCTGTAGTGAATTCTATTCTTGACATGTACCTCAAGTGTGGATTATTGGATGATGCAGAGAAATATTTTGGAGAAATTCCATTGAGGAATGTGGTTTCTTGGACTGCCATGATAACTGGATATGGGAAGCATGGACTTGGAAAGGAGGCTGTCAACTCATTCAATAAGATGCAGTCTGAGAACATCAAACCCGATGCAGTGAGCTACCTTGCTGTTCTCACAGCTTGCAGCCATTCAGGACTTTTGGAAGAAAGTCAAGAAATCTTCTTAAGATTATGTTGTGACAGTATGGTTAAACCACAAGTGGAACACTTTTCTTGCATGGTGGATGTTCTGGGACGATCAGGACGGGTTCAAGAAGCCAAAAATGTAATTGAGTGCATGCCTATAAGACCAAATGTAGGAATATGGCAAACTCTATTAAGCGCTTGTAAGGTCCATGGGTACCTTGAACTAGGTCAGGAAGTTGGGGAGGTTCTACTGAAAATGGACAGCAGTAACCCAGTTAATTATGTGATGATGTCGAACATTTATCTTGATGCGGGTTATTATAAAAAAAGTGAAAATGTGAGAGAATTAGTGAAGAGAAAGAGATTGGAGAAAGTTGGAGGATGCAGTTGGGTTGAGATTGACAAGAAGATGAACTTCTTTTACAGTGGAGATGACTCCCACCCTCTGATAGATAGAATCCATGAGGTTTTGAATGAAATGAATAGGAGGGTGAAGCAAGAGACAGGTTATATGTATAAAGTTAGGTTTGCTCTACACGACGTGGAAGAGGAGTCGAAAGAGGAGAGCTTGAGAGTTCACAGCGAAAAGTTGGCAATTGGACTAGCTTTGGTATGTGGAGGGCTGGAACAGGAAGGGAGGGTCATTCGGGTCTTCAAGAACCTGAGGGTCTGTGGGGACTGTCATGAGTTCATAAAGGGTTTATCAAGAATTTTGAAGGTGGTGTTCATCGTGCGAGATGCTAATAGGTTTCATAAATTCCAGGATGGTTTTTGTTCATGTCGAGACTACTGGTAGGCCTGACCCTCCTGGTTTACAGAAGGGACATAATTGAGATTATGAAAGTATTGCTGAGCTTTTTTCTGAAAGTGTGTTTAAGTGAATTTTTCGGTGCAAGGTGCAAAACAGGAGCAAAAATGACTGACATTTAAGACATATCTGTGATTACATGCCATCTCAATATGGTGAAAGGTAAAAGATAGGGGGAAATGTATACTCATGCATTACCTCTGGTCATTTCTTACTTATTTTGGTTCTGGAAGAGCTGTCCTTTTAATATTCAATATCTGGAAATTACTTCTGCATTTTCATGCCAGGGCCAATCTCGTATGGTGCAGAGATATGATACAGAATGGATGTATTATCAAAGCCCTATCTATCTCACCATGGATTGGAACGGAATCATGGGAAAATCTTTATATAGACTGATACAGAATGGATGTATTATCAAAGGCATTAGGCATCTATTCTCTATTGGTTCACTCTCTCACAATCAGAGTATCCAATCTATAGAGAACTCACGAGAGAACATTGTGTGAAGGGATGAAAGCCAATAGTAGGACAGCTTCAAGGCTAATTATAACAACTGAGATTATATTTCATAAGACCAAGGTTGTCTACAGGTAGCAGGTCCAGTACAAAGTGAACCATGGAAGGACTGACTGACTCAGAGTTGCATATATGGCATCCAGGTACCAAAACTAAGAACCATGGGTCTTACAGTTGTAACTGATGTAATTTTATTGCATTTGTTTATTCAAATATTGCTAATTATGATGATTTTAATATAATATATTCTATTAGACCATATAGCATATTGGAATTACTTGTAGCATTTCTGACTCTATATTAATATAGAATATTAAAATTTTCTCACATCATATGTACTAATTTAGATCTCAACTATGCCCAACAATTATACAGTTACTTGATATTGTTTAAAGCGAATATGAACAAATTAGAATTATATAATATTAGCTTTTAATTCTATTTGATAAGTAGTAAGCAATTGTGTCATGGTAAGCAATATCTAATTTTGTTATATTCATGTATGAGGCCTATAAGCATATCAATGGTATAAAGACTTGGCACTCAATTCGATCCGCCTAGGTCCCGAACCCAAAAATTTGTGGTGGGGCGGGTCTAGTGTTGGGTTTATATTCCGTACAATTTATTTCACTTTTATCAGACAGACAGACAGACAGACAGACAAGCTTTTTTTGCCATTGGACCAAAATGACGACGACCATCCAATGGGTATATCTGATCAATCCGAAATCTGACCGAGTTATACCTAGCAAATAGGTCCAAAATTTGAGCAAGACCTGAACACCGAGTACCTGGTTCACTTATTCGGACCCAGAGGAGGAACTCCGAACCCATCAGGTGCCAGTCTAGTTTTTTTGCCCGCTCTACTAGTACATGCATTCTGAGCATTGTTCTTTTATAATGTTTCTTAATATCTAATTAACCTCCCGTACATACACATACGATTGATTGAGTATATCCTTGGACACGCTACATTTTCTTAATTCTACTATATCAAATGAATTTGTTTAGCAATCATTTTATAATGTGTGTATTTGACTTAACAGTTATGAATAAATGGTTTTTTTTAAGATCAATAAAAAATCCCCATAAGGGGTGTTTGTGTGAGAAATCCCCTACTTTTCTCTTTAGGGTCATGCAATTCTAGGTTATGAAGATTGAATCCTAAAAAAAATAAAAATATTAATGTATTTTTTAAATTGAATTCAATAATTTATCAACTAATATCATATTTATTTATATATAATTAAATAAAATTGTATTATTAAAAATAATTTATGGTAGGATAAAATAAAAAATATATATATCATATTTATTATATAATTAAATTATATTACAAGTAATTATTACAATAATAAATTAAATTAATATTAATTAATAATACTAAGAGATAAAATAATATATATTTAATTATAATATATATAAGATATATGTTTTTTTTATGTATTACATTTTTATTATAATTAGATATTTAATAAACATTAATTATATAATATCTATATATCATATCATATGAACACAAATATGTGTGTATATGATAGATTATAATATATATACATAATATTGATTTTTATTTCTCATTTTTATCATATAATATAAAAAAATATTATTATATTTGGAAATTGAATTAATTTTAGTTATATGATAATATTATAGACAACATATATTTTTATATATGATATTTTATTATATAATTATATTATAATTGTATATTAAATTTTATTAATATAAAATATATAAATATATAAAAATATATTAGTAAAAAACTCTATAAATCCACATAAGTGAAGACATTATATTTTGATTTATTCTAATTATATATTGAGCAACAAAAATATTTTAATTAAAGAGTATTCATCAAGCACTTCCTCGACATGAAAACCGTTTTTTTTTTTGCACAAATGAAAACCGTTGACATTGACTAGTATTTTGCACAAATGTCATGATAGTTTCTCTTTCCAAAATTTCATAGGAGAGTTACAAGGATGCAAAGAGGAGAGAGTAAGTGTTTAGCAGCCAAAGTGACAACGGGCAATATGGAAGGAGCAAAGGCACGGAGAAGCACCAAACCCACATAAGGTAGCTGATAGCCCCAACAAACAATGCAAAACTTTATAAAATTATTCAATAATTCTGATATTGTATTAAAATTGTAATTAGTAAGGACGCAAAAATTATTTACCTGCATTTATAATAACATAATATTGAGGGACAAAAAATGAGTATCTCTCTGTGGGGGAGTATCCCATCTCCGGCCGGTGATTTCATCAGTGAATCGGGGCCGATCATAGTCTGTCCCTCTGATCCGTTCACTTACGTTACGTGCCTGTTTCGAGCACTTCTATCTCAGATCTGTTCCTTCCTCTGATCAGTGCAGCTGATCTCTCTTCAGCACTTCTCCGCGAATCCGCAATGGCTCCCCCAGCTCGTTCTTCCCAGTCCTCGTCGCCTTCTCAACCTTCAGGGTAAATTACTTAATTAGGCCTTATCTTACTGATTCTGGCTCTGAATGCTCACTTTAGGGTAGTTAACTGAATGAGTAGCCGCATCAATAGATAAACTGAATGCTAATCTGTACTAATAATATTTGAGGCGGTTCTGTTGCTTGCATTTGGATTTCCAAATCGCTTAATTTGCATGTTCCAACTAGATTTTCGCTGTGAAACAGCAACATCTTTGATGGATAGTTAGTGTATTTTATGAACTAGTTCCAAGTAGGTATCTTCCATGGTAGTTATAGAAAAAAAAATGATGCTGAATTTAATACACATTCCGATATTTCATAGCTCCTAGGCTGTTGCGATGCCTCTGATGATTATTTAGAAGAAGAAGGAGAATAGAGAACTTATGGGTAGCGACTGGAATTGAATACCTACACTACCCTCTTGTCCTGCTCTTGCTATTGGAGGCTGAATTACAGCCACTAACTACTTTAATAAAATTGAGCCTAGAGCAATTTGTTTCCAATATAAGTTCATACTTTTTAATAATCCTGTTCTGCACAATGTCACTGCAAGACCAATATTGACCTATACAGAATCCAGCTTATGATGCATTTAGGTGGGGGAGTGGGATGTCTAAATACACCTTGGGGTTCATGTTGTTTCACCTTGTAACTCAAAGAACATGTTTTATTATATATGTTTTAAATATAATCGATGCAATGCCAATTTGAATCATTACTTTGCAGAAAAGGGGAGGTATCAGATCTGAAGTCACAGCTGCGACAGTTGGCAGGCAGTCGAGCTCCTGGAGTTGATGACTCCAAGCGTGACCTATTTAAGAAGGTCATTTCCTACATGACAATTGGCATCGACGTCTCATCTCTTTTTGGTGAAATGGTGATGTGCTCTGCAACATCTGATGTTGTTTTAAAGAAAATGTGTTACCTGTATGTTGGGAATTATGCCAAGGTAAACCCAGACCTTGCTTTGTTGACAATAAATTTCCTCCAAAGGGACTGCAAAGATGAAGATCCAATGATCAGAGGGCTAGCTTTGCGAAGTTTGTCTTCTTTGAGAGTTCCAAACTTGGTGGAGTATTTGGTTGGACCTTTAGGATCAGGGTTGAAGGATAGCAATAGTTATGTAAGGATGGTGGCCGTTATTGGGGTTCTGAAGTTATATCACATATCATCTGCGACTTGTATGGATGCAGACTTCCCATCTATTCTGAAAAATTTGATGATTAATGATTGTGATACCCAGGTGAGGTTTTTCTTTTTCTAGCTTAAATTCTGATTTATTGTCTCATAACATTCAATGTTGGCTCTTCCTGGTTCATATTTTATCCTGAAAAGTAAAGGTACATGTATTTCTCTTATTTGCAACTTTTAAGTTTACCAAATGACACTGATTCTGTGAGTATTGTGGTTATGCCTTTCTAAGTTAGAAAGATAGAGGCTATGAAGTTCCAAAAGTGATCTCATATGCATTTTTATGTTTGCAGTTTATTTTTTTTATTGTGCCTATTATACATAAAAAAAACTTAAGTTCATTGTTGGATGGTTAATGACTTTCATCTATCCTTGTTGCCAAATTAGGTGGTAGCAAATTGCTTATCAACCTTACAAGAGATTTGGACTGCAGAAGGAAGCAACTCTGAGGAAGCATCCCGAGAGAGAGACGCTTTACTTTGCAAGCCTTTGATATATTATCTATTGAATCGGTATTCTTGCATCATTAGTTTACGTCTCTGAGATTTTACCCTAAAGTTGTCTTATGGTGTGAATCACTTGATTTCTTATTGATATTAAAATGGTGATTTTTATAAAATATTGGAAAATTGAACTGTTTATGTTCTTTTTATGAACAGAAAATATGTATAGTCTACCATTGCAACCTGCTTTTTACTTGATAAAGGTATCACCGAGTAATTAGTTTTTTTAATATCATGCATTCTGCTAGAATAAAAGCATAGTGACTACATGCTGATAGATGGGTGGGGTGAGTAAAATTAAAAAAAAAAAACATATAGTAGGAGCCTTGATCAGAGCTTGTGGACAAAATCATCTGTTAAATTTATCTTCAATTTTCTTTTCAATCAGATGCTGCGAATAGGGTGAATAATTTTATCGGATAACTAATAAAAGTAATGTGTGGGGAATTCTTAAATGCCTTACCAACGACGATTGAATTTTACATTGCCATAGCTATCCTATTGCAACCATTCTGTTTATGCTCGATCAGAGTCCTGATATACAATTCTTAACATATGGATGGGACTTGATAATTACATTACCACGATAATGGCACTAGAAAAACTTCATCTCATGCATCTGCAGCTATTCACTTGTATTGTCAAGTATTTCCAGTTGTACCAAACTACTAAAAAATTTGACAACATTTTTGCCTTCAGGATTAAGGAATTCAGTGAATGGGCGCAATGTCTTATCCTGGAGTTGGTGGCTAAATATGTGCCTTCAGGCAATAATGAAATATTTGACATCATGAATCTCCTAGAAGACAGACTTCAGCATGCAAATGGTGCTTTGGTATTAGCTACTATCAAGGTTTTTCTGCAGTTGACCTTGTTGATGACTGATGTGCATCAGCAGGTACTTACTCTTTCTTACATTCTTTTTTTTGTTACATAAGTAGCTCTTTTAATCTTGAAATCTGCTATAGCTAACCATGTGAGAAATGACCTCTCTCAGTGATATATTTTTCATAAAATCTTAAACAAGTTATTTGAAGATTGTGATTGTTCCTTTGTTTGTCCTTATTGATATCCATGGACGACTGATGTCCATGGATTCTGAAATTGCATTTTCTGTGATTTCTGAACTGAAAGACGAGAGTATGAGTTCGTGGGGTATTATTCAGATACTTTATGTCAATACCTTGCCTTAATTTATGCTTTAGGTCATTTCAGTTTAGGTATTTCATTGACTTTACCCAAAAACATTGATTGTTCATATGGATGGATGGATACTACTTGTTACTCAAACATTTGATTTATTTTATTCTTATTTTTCTGGTTTAGGTCTATGAACGTATTAAAGCTCCTTTGCTAACCTTAGTGAGCTCCGGCAGTCCTGAGCAATCTTATGCAGTTTTAGGCCATCTCCATCTCTTGGTGATGCGTGCACCGATGCTCTTTTCATCAGACTACAAACATTTCTACTGCCAATACAATGAACCATTTTATGTCAAGAAGCTGAAGCTTGAAATGCTTACAGCTATTGCAAATGAGAGTAATACTTATGAAATTGGTGAGTGAAATCTCAATCACTTCGAACATGCAATTTAGAATTTCCTTGACCTGCCAACTAGCTAATGGAGGATTCTGGACCTTAAGTTCAAAGGCAATATGTTGAAAGGTTTTTCTTCTGTGTAAGAATATGAAAAAAGCTTATTAAATCCTTTGTTTGACCTTATTGATATTATTTCAGTGACGGAATTATGTGAATATGCTGCAAATGTTGATGTTCCTATCGCAAGAGAATCCATCCGGGCTGTTGGAAAAATTGCACTGCAGCAATATGATGTCAATGCAATTGTTGATAGGCTCCTTCAATTTCTTGAAATGGAGAAGGATTATGTGACTGCTGAAACACTGGTATGTTTTTTTATTAGGTGTTATTGATTGTGATATCTAGCTGTGTCATCAATGTGTTCAAATATATTTTAATTATCGCAATTGCCAGATGTAAAGAGACAAGGATCCAGAACTGTTATTTATTTATTTTAGTGGCCTGACTATTTCAAGTTTTGGTTTGCTCAGGTTTTAGTAAAAGATTTGCTAAGGAAATACCCACAATGGAGCCATGACTGTATTGCTGTTGTTGGAAATATCAGCAGTAAGAATATTCAGGAGCCAAAGGCAAAGGCTGCCCTGATATGGATGTTGGGTGAGTATTCCCAAGACATGCAGGATGCCCCTTATATATTGGAAAGCTTAGCTGAAAATTGGGATGATGAGCATTCTCCTGAGGTAGTTAAAAATATTCTTTCATTCTCGCTTCTGAAATCCATTTTCCTTTCTTTATCAATTAATGTTACATTTGTATTATTGAAAACACCAAGAGTGTCCAAAACCTACAGAACGTATTACTCAAAAGATAAACAAAAAATTAAAGAAAATACTTGAAGGATGATTAAGTCAAATCTAGTGAAAGGGAACTGCAACATCTAATGATTGTGACCACTCACTGCAAAACTAAATATTCTAAACCATTCATTAAGCAATATTTTGATGGATTCTTTTGTGTAAAGCTTGATTGTTCTATTCTTATTAAATTTGCCAAAAATAGAACCCGTCAAAATTTCCAAAAGATAGAATGAGGGATGCTCCTAACTTTTTTTCTCCTTTGTTGTCACATGAAGTTTATGTGGTAGCTCGTATGTGGAGTGGCTTTATCAACATATTTCTGTACTTATGAACAAGATATTATAAGTTTAGCACCTGAAGTTGTCAATCATATTAACTGTAGTAACATTAGTAGTTGAAATGTTTGAGCTAACCTACATTTTCCTCGTAACTATACATGTGTATCCATTCAGTATCAAAGTACAATTATTCATTTATCATTAAATAACAAGATAATGGTCTTTGTTACTGTTCAATTTTCGTATTATCATGACTTTGTTTGGCCAGGTTCGCTTACATCTTCTTACAGCACTAATGAAGTGCTTTTTTAAAAGGCCGCCAGAGTCTCAGAAGGCCCTTGGGATAGCCTTAGCTGCCGGGGTTGCTGATTTTCACCAGGTTAGATTACTGTACTTTGTCAAATTACACTTGTTTGATAGGTCAGTGGATTTTTTTACCAGATATTTGATTATGGTATTTGACTGCAGGATGTTCACGACAGAGCCTTGTTCTATTACAGGCTTCTTCGCTACAACATCTCTATAGCTGAACGTGTTGTAAATCCACCAAAGCAAGCTGTTTCTGTTTTTGCTGATCCTCAAAGCAGTGAAATCAAAGATCGTATATTTGATGAGTTCAATAGTCTCTCCGTCTTGTATCAAAAGGTGATTAGACTCTCTTTTCCCTTTTTTAATTGAATGCTTTTGCTTCAGATCTAGCTAGCTTTCTTTATTGCCCCTCTCCTATGTGCGAAAACTATATTTCTATTTTTCTCTGCATAAAATTTTGGAATTTTTTAATCTAATATCTAGATGTCAATCATCAAATGCCTCCATTCCCGGACTTTTTGGTTAGAGAAGATGTTGTACCCTCTAGTTAAGATCTATCATGGTGAGAATACAGAGATGGTCTAATTGTATCCAACTTATTGGTGATAAATCTTGTCCATCAGCTGTGGATCAACTGCTTATTATAAACTTAATGTTATTACAATATTACATCATTGATCAGCAGATGCATACTGTCAAAATTGATTTTTGTAAATCCCTCAATTTAGGTCACAAAGCATCTTGGGCAAGTTATTAGAAAATTTGATGACCTTATTTTCATACATCTGATGGTGGCTCACTCTGGTGAAAGTGTGTTAATCTGTGTCTACAAAATTATGAGATTCTAATTTAGCTTTCATGTTCAATTACCAGCCATCATACATGTTTACGGACAAGGAACATCGGGGGCCATCTGAATTTTCCGATGAACTCGGAAACCTATCAATTGAGCCAGATGTTTCAGCACAGCATGTTGAGGCTGATGATGAGGACCTCCTTTTAAGCACATCAGAGAAAGGAGATGTTGGGTTTCCCCTTAATGGCTCTTCCTATAGCGCCCCTTCATATGATTCATCTAAACCTCTTTCTGCTTCAAACACATCATCTGATCTAGCGATCTTAGAAACTAGTGTGCATCATCAAGCCTCTGCAAGTTTGGCTATAGATGATCTTCTTGGTCTGGGTTTATCGACAACACCTGCACCTGCTCCTCCCACTTTGAGTCTTAATCCCAAGGCCATCTTGGACCCAGGAACTTTCCAGCAGAAGTGGCGCCAGTTACCTGTATCTTTATCTCTGGTTAGGGATTTCTTCTTTACTTGTCTGGGCCATGACTCCATTTGTTTATTTTTAGGATTTCCTTTATCTTGAGAAAATATTTGTTTGAAAAAAAATATTCATAAAGTAGTAGAAGATTTAAGAGTTTAATACATGGAACCTGAATTCTCAAAATGTACTTGCTTATAAATATAGTTTTTTTAGTATCACAGGAGGAAAACATGTATCTGAAATACTGTGCATGGCAAATGAGATACATCAATAATAATAGAAAAAGAGAGGAGTGCTGCTCTCTACAAGTGTCCTTATGGACAGAATGTAGCGTTTCCATGTCTACAGTCTTATACGGATGACCATCTTCTTCTTCTTATCATATCATATCATTGATTGACATCTCAGTATCTTGGAAGTGAAGAAAACAACTTTTATGCTTTCATTGCTAGACGGATCATCCTTGTTCCTATATCAATAGATATTGTGTTGTATTTTCTGTGGCGCACAATAAATCAACAGGAAGGAATTCTTTCATATTTCTGTTTTCTTAGAGTGATGCATCAAAATAGCTGTTTTCACTTGCCCTTTGAGTGTCCTTGTTATTGAAACATGTGGACATTTTAAATAGATTTTTTTGATGGATAAATCCAGCTGACTAATTATTAAATGTTTTTCTAGGATTCAACTATCCCTTTATTTTTCAAGATGAAACATTCCTATCTTATTGTATATGCATCCCTTACAGGGGCTGTATCAGTAACTCTGTTCAACTTTGCCATCACTTATATTGAATATTCTCTTTTTCATTGACTGTAGATTCATCTTTGCAGTTTTCAGATTATCTCTTCTAAAGACCAATAAGATATTTCCGTATGGTGCAGGAACTAAATGTGAGTCCTCGAGGGGTGGCAGCACTAACTACACCTCAAGCCCTCATAATGCACATGCAGGGCAACTCCATCCACTGCATTGCCACCGGAGGCCAGTCGCCTAATTTCAAGTTCTTCTTCTTTGCCCAGAAATCAGAAGAACTGTCAAATTTCCTTGTAGAGTGTATAATCAGCACATCATCCTCAAAAGCACAGATGAAGATCAAAGCAGATGATCAGAACTCATCACAGGCTTTTTCTGCCCTGTTTGTGACAGCCTTGTCCAAATTCGGCATGCTATGATTTTCCATTTAGGTTATTTTGCTTCATCCGCAGAGGAAGGTCATCTCATATTTGTTATATTGTGCCCCAACTTGGGTTTCTTGTTTGGGGTGGAACCATCGAACGTCTGAGAACAGAAAGTGCACATATTTGGCTCCAATTTATGCCGATTCTACAGCCAGCTGAGCTCTATCAGAGTTGGCTACTTTACTTGTCCAGTTAGGTTATATATTAAACTATGTAATATTGTCTACAGCTGGCCTGTAACTGAGTATAAGGAATTGATTACATGTCATAAAGTATGCAAGAACAAAATTCCTTTCTATCAAGTTGGCTACCTAGTGCGGTACTAGATGCCTATCTAGAACATGACAAGAGGCATGGGCTCAAATTCTATAAGAAAATTTGAACTATTTCAGGAAAAATTAGTGGCATAAACAATAAAGGCTTGACTGGATCCATGAATAGAAGACTTGTACAGGAAGTGCAAATGAAGGAACAAGCATGTTGAACTAGGCGCTAAACGATGGATAGTGTATGAAAATTAAATTTGGGAAATATAATATGTTGAATAGTGTATGAAAATTAAATTAGGGAAATATAATATGTTAATAAAGAGAAAATAGGTATAATAAATTGAAATAGTTTATATTTTTTTACTTATTAACTCAATAATTTTTATTGCTCCGTACTAAATGATAGAAATATCTATTTATAGATTAAGATTATATTGTAACTAGTTTAAATATAATTTAAGAATGTCTAAAAATCTAGGTGGAAAAAATCTTAAGAAGAGTAATATAATCGGAATACTAAATAAAGGAAATGAAGAAATTTAGAAAAGAAAAAGTAGAGAGAAAGAGCTTACACAATAGATAATATTGTATTGTGTTATTGACTATACTATAATATCCTATTTATATACAACTCAATAATAAATAATAAACCGTTACAAATACGTTACTACATTAAGTGTTGTAATAAATCACTATATTAAATGGTGTGATAAATACATATTAATATATACAATAATTAAGTAATATTTTGGTTATTACTACCCGCAAACTCAACAGAAGTTCATTGATGTTGAGCTTGTCTCGTAAAATAGAGAGATGGGTAGAAGGGAGACCTTTGGTGAGCAAATCCGCCAATTGAGCAGTAGTTCCTATAAAACGAACATTGAGTAAACTTTGACGCACTTGTTCACGAACAAAATAAAAATCAATCTCAATATGTTTTGTGCGAGCATGGAAGACGGGGTTGACAGTGAGATTATCGCACCACAAAACTGGAGAATGAGTGGAAGAGATGTCGAGTTCTTTAAGAAGAGATTGAAGCCAGATTAGTTCAGCGGTTGCATTGGTAAGACTTTTGTACTCGCTCTCAGTGCTAGATCGAGCGATTGTTCGTTATTTCTTAGAGCTCCATGAGATAAGATTGTGGCCAAGAAAAATTGTAAAACCACTAACAGAACGTCGATTATTCGAATTTCCGGCCCAGTCAGCGTCAGAAAAACAGTGAAGACCAGAAGGAGGATGTCGCCAGAGAGTAAGACCATGATGAAGTGTCCCTTGAAGATAGCGGAGAATGCGCTTAACAGCAGTTCAATGAGTAGTGGTGGGACGATGCATAAATTGACAAACCTCAAGAACCGCATATGTGATGTCAGGTCGAGTGAGAGTGAGATACTGTAGAGAGCCGACAAGTTGACGATATTTAGTAGGATTAGGAAGAGCAAGGCCATCATATTGTGAAAGTCGGGGACCAGAGGCAACTGGCGTGGAAATGGGCTTACAAGTACTCATGGCAGCCCGGGAGAGAAGATCACAAATATACTTCTACTGTGTGAGATATAAACCATGAGAGTGAGCAGTAACTTCAATGCCTAAGAAATGATGAAGTGGACCAAGATCCTTAATAGAGAATTCTCTATGAAGGGCATGAAGGATGTTCCCAATGGGTGCAGTAGAAAAACCAGTGAGAATGATATCATCAACATAAATAAGTAGAAAAATAACAAACTCACTCGTGCGGTAGATAAATAAAGAGCTATCAGCAATAGAGCTACAAAAACCAAGTTGATGAAGATAGGAACTCAGGTGGAAGAACCAAGCACGAGGAGCTTGTTTGAGGCCATAGAGAGATTTGCGTAGGTGACAAACATGGCTAGGAAAGCAAGGATCAACAAATCCAGGGGGTTGATCTATATAAACTTCCTCATTGAGATAACTATGAAGAAAAACATTATCCACATCAAGCTGACGAATGGTCAAATTGAAAGATATAGTAAGGGAAAGAATTACTCGTATAGTAACAGGTTTAATAACGGGGCTGAAGGTATCATCATAATCAAGACCAGGACGCTGTGAGTAGCCCTTAGCGACAAGACAAGCCTTATATCGAGCCACTGAGCCATCAGAATGATGCTTGATTTTGTAAACCCATTTGCACCCTACAATAGGCTGACCAGGTGGAGCGGGCACGAGATCCCAAGTCTGGTTGTAAAGAAGAGCGGCAAGCTCAGTATGCATAGCCTTAACCCAAAAGGAGTGACGAGAAGCTTGGGAATAAGTACGGGGTTCCATAGAGGCAATGAACACTGTAGGATCAATAGTGAAGCACCGTTGAGGTAGACTGCCATCTTGAGAGCGAGTCACCATACGCGAAACTGGAGGTGGAGCAGGAGCATGATCCAATGTAGGAGAAGAAGATGGTGCAGCATGATCATCTTCAACAGAAATAATAGGTGAGTCAACTTGTGTTTGTATTGGAGATTGGGGCAACATACCTAAGTCCGGAGGTGGAGACGGGACGGGTGTGGGGAGATTCACCATAGGAGGGTGCACGGTAGGAGGAGGGGAAGGCATACATGTGGAACTCGAGGAGGCAAATGGAAAAACAGATTCATCAAAATGGACTGTGCGACATAGAAATATGCGTCATGTTTGAGTATCAAGACAACGATATCCGAGATAATTGGAGGGATATCCAAGAAACACACAAGGAGTTGAACGAGGTTGAAGTTTGTGAGCAAGATAAGGGCGGAGATAAGGAAAGCAACAACAACCAAAAACTCGAAGTAACTTATAATCAGGAGTAGAATGGTGAAGTACCTCATAGGGGGATCAAAAGTGGAGAGATCTTGTGGGAAGGCGATTGATAAGGAAGACAGCGATCTCAAAGGCAAACGGCCAATATTTGGTGGGAACATAAGAGTGAATAAGAAGAGTAAGACCCATATCGATAATGTGACGATGCTTACGTTCGGTAGATCTATTTTGTTGAGGTGTGTGTGGACAGGAGATCCATTGGAGAATACCTGCGGATTGTAACTCAGATTGGAAAGCACTAGAAAGAAATTATTTAGCACCGTCAGATTGGAGAGATTTAATCCGTTGACCAAGTAAATTTTCAACTTGTAAACGGAAGGCACGAAAAACAGAGAGAACATCAGATCGTTGAATTTGCTATAATCATCCAAAAAAATGAACATAATAGCGATGACCTATAGAAGAAATAATGGGGGATGGTCCCCAAATATCTATGTGAATTAATTCAAGAGGATGGGTACTCTTATGGTGAGTGACTGGAAATGGTTGTTGAGTAATTTTACCACAAGAGCATGAGTCACAAAAGGGTAATGGAGAAATATTATTCATTGATAAATGATCTGAAAGCACACGACTCATAATTTGAAAAGAAGTGTGACCCAAACGTTGATGCCACCTAGGAACAGACTCTATGCGACTAATACAAGCAATAGAATAAATATTATAACGAGTGTGTAAATAGTAGAGACCGTTCCTACGACTCCCGCGGAGCAGCTCCTGATGAGAAAAAAGATCTTTGATAAGAAAATGAGTGGAATAGAATTCAAAATAGCAGGAATTGTCTTGAGTGAAATGAGATACAGATAATAAGTTGAGAGAAATTTTGGGAACATAATAAATATTAGTAAGTGAGAAACATCGGGAATGTGAAGTTAAATAGGCAAATCCAGAAGAGATAATAGGTAAACCTGTCCCGTCTCCGATCGTGAGGTGCTCAGGGAGTGTCGAATCGTCCTGAATAGACAAGTGTGACAGATCATTAGTAATATGACTTGTAGCACCTGAATCAACATACCAGTCTAAATGATGTGGACTGGGTTTATGTCCATAAGAAGAATGAGCCTGAGCAGTAGAGGATGTGGGCTTTAATTCGAATGATGGACAGTGATGGGCTGAGTGGCCAATAAGCCCACATAGCCGACATATCACACTATAGGAAGAAGTGGGCTTAGGAGAAGTGGGCCGAATTATAGTGGTGGGTTGGGCATCCGTCTGACGTGAGCTAAAATGTGGTCCAGATCCGCGTGGTTTGAATCCCTATAAAGAAAAATTCCCACGATTTTCAAGAGTTTGTCCTCGGCCTCTATCAGTTCTTCCATTGCGTCCTCCTCTATAATTATGGTGTCTGAGATCACTGAAGCGAGGACGAGGTGGAGTTGGAAGGAGTCCTCATGGTCCGCGACTAGAGAAGGCAGCAGCATGAAATGCAGACTTAGAAAAATCTCCGAGTAGGCTAGAGAGCGGTGCACTACTGGAGCCGGAGTCAGTACCATATTTTTGAACTTGTTGTGCATCTTGAGCAAGGAGAAGGGCCTTCAGTGAATCAAGAGTCATTGCTTCGAGAACTAGTGACATTGCAAGGGTTAGAGCTTCCCATTCCCTATCTAAACCATCAAATAATTTGTCCTTGATTTCATGATCTGGTTTCGGACGACCGATTTGAGCAAAAGAGGTAGCTAAGTTGGAAATGGTTGTCAAATAAGATGCCATAGGTTGTTCTCCCTTCTTCAACTCCCTCTACTGTTGATCAAGGATATCCTTTTGAGCGCGGGTTTGGGAGCTATACAAAATTTCAAGCCGGCTCCAGGCGTCTGCAGAGGTAACAGCTCCGATTATCTGTAAATTCACCTTAGTAGATAAAGAGGCAATTATAGTTGTTAAAGTGAACTTATCCCGAATAGTCCATGCTTCATATTCTGGGTTGATTGTTTCAAGCTCAGTAGCTCCTTCTTTCAACATCACAGTGGATTTGGGTTGAGGGATACTACCATCTGCATATCCAAATAACTGATATGTTTGTAGCAAATTTGTGATATTGTTTCTCCAAAGATAGTAATTAGTATTGTCTAACTTGATAGGTAATATAGGGAGTGAATTAGGAAGGATTACTGTGGTAGAGGAACTCATATTTGTAGAGAAGGATGAAAATATTGATACCACGTACAGAGAATATTGGTTTTGAATAGAAGGTGATTGCTCAAGAGTCGTCAATAGTAGGCAGCAGATGTGTTCTGGATCTTCAAAGCTGGAACAATGCTGCGAAGCTTTAGGCAAGCTCTGATACTATAAAGGAAATGAAGAAATTTAGAAAAGAAAGAGTAGAGAGAAAGAGCACACACAATAGATAAGATTGTGTTGTGTTATTGAATGTACTATAACATCCTATTTATATATAACTCAATAATAAATAATAAACCGTTACTACATTAAGTGCTGTAATAAATCACTATATTAAATGGTGTGATAAATGCATATTAATGTATACAATAATTAAGTAATATTTTGGTTATTACTAAGAAAGTGATATAAAGATTTTAGGTGGAAATAAGAAAATATCCTCAGAAATAATTTATCAAAAATTTGTGAAACTGAAAGGATATACACGAAACCTTATGAACGATACTTGGCAAGGAAGTCGAATAGAATGGAAATAAACATCCAACCTCTTTACCTTAAACCATTACATATGGAACACCATAAATGAAAGTGCCTTCACGTGAAGTACACTAACTATGTACTAAATGAAGCTATGTAGGGAAATTTTACTATAAGTAATAAGAAATTTGCTTGAATACCAATGAATGATACTGGAAGGAATATTGTGGAACATTTATGACACCCTAACCTACCTGATGAAATGGAACAAAATTAAAACATGTGCCTAAGGAAGGGACTAAGAGAAATTGAGACGAAGGTTTAATAAGCCAAATACTCATACAGTACTCAAAGAGTATTTTGATTTGGATAAGTGAAAACATCTTATTACAAATTTTATGGTAAAGGAGTTACTAGAGGAGTTAAGTGAACGTGAAGAAAATTCTTAAATACTAATTAAATTAGTTTCTAAAGTGGAAAATGGCTGAGGAGGGTATCAAATCCAATGTGGTCAACAGAAATAAAGGTTTTTAAAATAATAGAGTCAAATGTACAAAAAGAAGTCCAATGATATTAAAGCCTTTAAATAAAGAATGACTTATAATGTAGTAAGTCATAATGGATAACCATAAAATGGTTATAAACAAATACCTCAATACAAAATTATGCTGAGAATGAGATAATTTTGAGAATGATATACCAATATGTCATGCTCTTAGGAATGGGAGCATATAATTCAATGATGGATGCATAAACCAGTGGGGGAAAATTATTAAAGATTTTTAAAACGTTCCTTGGATTAGAATGTGTCATACATATTTCCTAAAGGAAAGGAACAACGGTTAAATATAAACATCATGGGATCATAGAATCATGGAACATCAAATCTCTAACCAAAGATAGATATTTGAAAATAACTAGAAAGTTATAAATGATTTTTCTTTTTAATGGTATAAACTAGTATTTGCCATTTGAAGGAAAATGTTTTATGTAAACACTATTGATATTGGATAAAATATGAAAAGACCATTAACCTTCATACAATTCAACCTTATAAGGAAGTCCCAATCGAAAATTTCAATAGATATAAATGTATGCCTGACCAACATTCTGTTGACCATGGACCACACCCATTTCCTACATCGACGATCGGAATTAGATCACCTCCTTGAAGTGTATCCATACACCGTTCAAGGGTAGTCCAATTAACATGATTAATATTTTCTTAAGAAATATATCCTAAAAAGTTTGAGCAGTTTCACATAGTTGGAGAATCATATTCTAGGAAAATAAAATTTCTAAGCGAGAATGCTTTTGGATTTGCGAGTAGTAATGTGTCATCGGTCTAATCGGACTCGATACCAGAAATCTCACTCACCCGAGATCTGTGACTTGTTCGTCCTAGATAGATTTTCGTTGTCATTAGATGGTCTCGCGGTTGTAGGTAAAAGCCTTTTTTTCACACCTATATTGTCACAGATAACAAATACATCAATTATTCAAAATTTCTACTTAAATCCGTATTTTTCCTTTCATTTAAATAAAAACTCCTAAATTTATTTTATTAACAAATAAATCCCCAATTATTTGCCAAAATTTTCTTAAATTTACTTTATTTTCAATTTCATGCCCACATAATTTTATTTAAAATAAAATGATCCAAAATTAAAAATAAAGCATTAAATTATTTAGTTGTAATTAAATTCCCAAAAATAATTTTTAATTACAATTAAGTCTCAAAAATCATCTTATTCACAAATTGACCTTCAATTTATGATAATTGCACAAAAATCCACAAATTTCTAAAAATCCACAATCAGCCCGATTTCTTCAAAATTACAATTTTACCCCGAATTCTCAATTCTTCAAATTGACCAATTAAACTCGATTAATTGCTTCCTATCATGTTTCTAATCATCTCCCTTAACTCTCCATGATCATTCCAAGTTTTGAATTGTCCAATTTGGCCTAGATTTGAGCTCAAACGAAGCTTCGTTGAAAAACATTTCTAGAGAGAAAGTTTTGATTGTTTACGGGCAAGAACACAGTTGCTGAAGTTCTTAATTTGGAGAGCTAGCTCTCATCTAAAAAATTCTCTCAGGATCAAATTTCACCTCAATTGATAGCCTGAACATGGAGGATTCGATTAACAAAATTTTCACGATTTTCCCTCCATAAATTCACTATTTCGGTGAAGGGCGACTACAATTGCTCACCTCAAAGGATCAGGGAGGATGAGGCTCGGTCTTGGAAATTGTGGGAGGGTTGGCCTGGTCTTAGGAGGTCCAAGGGTGGCCCGATTTCATGCAAAACTTTTAGTTCTCTTACGACCGTCCGAGTGGTGGTATTATGTGGCCTTAGTGGTGCTTTTGCGATAATTCTCGAGCTGAAAGTAATATCCAACAAGGTAAAGTACTTCCTCAAGATTCCAAAGAACTCAACTTTGCATTCTGAGGTTAAGAAATTGGTCGATTTTAGAGCTTTTGTTCAGAGATGGTTGAAAATTAGAGTAGTTCATTTTTTTCGTGATTTCGAGTGATGGAAATGATAAATGGAGTGGTGCTCATTATATAGGGAGCTCGCAGACTTCTGTCTCTATCCATCCATCCATCGAACATTAACTCTCCGATTTACTCCATTTTCGAAAAGTTTACCGTTGACTAAGAACACACATCTGCTCTTATTAGTCAGTGTTTGGTGATATATATTTTTCTTCGTTTGGCAGTTGATTGAGGACACGTGTTACGCTCTGATTGATCAACACTTTCAGACACGGTTGACTAGGCACGCTTCGTCATGCGTCACGTGATGACCAAGCATTGACTTGACAAGCGTTCTATTGACCAATTCGATTGTACTGAGTTTGATTACCTTAAATTGAAAATCGATCGATTCATACCTATTTGATCGATTTTTCATAATTCAATCAAGTTTAACCCAATTCAGATCTGGTTCACCCTAAACCAATATGATTCTCACATCCTATTTTATTGATAATCCATTTCCATTATTTTTTTTATCTTAATTGAACACTTGGAATCACATACATTTTCATTTTAATTTTTCTATATTAATTTTAGTTTAATTGAACCTTTGTTTCTTTCAAAATATTTCAGCCTTTCAATCTAATTTTTTTATTATGAGAAAATAGAGTTTATACAAACATGTACTTTTTACTATAAATGTCATTTTACTATACTTTTTTATGGCTAATAGCTAGTTGGGACTTTAATGAATTTATTTGACCTTAATACTTATCTAATACTAAAGAGACCAGTGAATTGACTAGTTCAGACCAAAATGTGTATGAAATTTTTCTTATCTGTATTTGACCGTTGGTAGCATTGGAAATAGCCCTAAAAGAGAATAATCTATTTTTTTATTGTAGGATATGTTTGTATAAACCTCATTTTCTCATAATAAGAAAATAAGATTGAAATGCTGAAATATTTTGAAAGAAATTGAAATTGATATTAAAGAGGACTCTTGAATAACTTCAAGTAACATTCATTTATATGTCAAGTAAATTGAGCACCACAAGCAATCTAGAACATTTCATCAATTGTATCTCATGCAATCAACAAACATTAAGAATAGCAATTTCATAAATTTCTATCTATTGTTTCTTAGAACCATCCAAGGAGCGAAAAAGTTGTGTAAGGTCAAATATCATGAATTGTTCAGACCTAGAATGGGGGCATTAATAAGTATATCGTCCATAATGTATGGTCATGTTCCATTTCTCACAGCCTACTAATCAACAAATCAACAAATCAACCAACCCCAACCCCAACCCCAACCCCGTATATATCCCTAACTGAATGAAGTCCTACATTTAAAAATTTTAAAAATGGAATGAAGAAAATGGAGGCCACTTGCGTTCAGAACGAGGGCAGCCAATCTACGGCCCGTTGCGTTGGGGACCTTTGGTGAAGTCCAGGCGAAAGGGGCAAACAAAAAAAAAAAATACAAGATGCATGACAGTTCGGGGCAGATTGGACAATCCGCCAGGTGAGGTATCCCGAACATCGGCAGAGAGAACACGATGTGGGACATGAAACTATCATGTGGGGGTGACAGGCATGGGAATTGCCAATAATCCCTAAACCCACAAATCTAGTACGAGCCCAAAGATACCTAATCAGACCAACCTTGTTAACAAAACAATATATGTAATGATTGTGATGCAATCCCCCATGTCCAATCAATAATTTGTTGATTCAATTTATTGCAAAATAAATTATGTTATCTGTAATATTTTTCTATGAATTTTTCCCTATTATCTCAGCTTGTAATTTTCTTGAGCAGTTTCCCCATTTCTGTGATATATGTAATATTTTACCATGAATTTTCAACTACAATCTCATCTTGTAATTTTCTTGAGCAGTTTTCTCCGTTTCTATTATGAGTCCTGGTGACCACAAAATCGCTGTCCACCATAGGCTGACTTGACCAATATAGAAATGAGCCATTGGAATTGTCTTCTCGTAACTAATTAAAAAAACAGTTAATCTATGAAAACTTACGAACACTGAGACATCTTCTGTTGCAGGAGAAAGGCGATAATGGGCCGATTATGAGACGCGGATGCTTGACGTAAAGACTTTAATACCATTAGTCACTCAGAACCTGTCAGTATAGGGTATAAAATGGATTCAAGTGACGTACAATATGGCAAAAAAGAGGGAACTGAATTCATTAACAGATGCAGGCTAACCAGTATGAAGTTAAAACTGCCCATCTGTTTTCTGCTGCAAACTGGACTTATTCTGTTGTAGAGGTTCGGAAGGAACTTTACTGAGAAGCCAAACTAGGAGGACACCAATCAGAGCACCAGATAGATGTGCAATGTGGTTGATACTTTGCAAAGAATAGGTTCCACCAAAATTAGCAGGCATCGCAGTTGAAGCTTGAGCTGCTTCCATCACCTATCAATAGCAAGGTAACTGAGCAACATAATTGCAGACTGTAATGCTAGGTGTTTCAAAATGAAGGCTCCAAAAAGGAGCAGAGAAGGTGCCTCGAAAGACATTTAGCAGGAAGAGCAACAGAGGAATTATCGGATTTGACAAGTTCCCATATGAGATAATTTTTTTATATCGAAATTATGAAGATATTTTCTCATTGATTGTCCAAGACAAAGAATAGCTGCTCCTTTGGAGAAACTTATTCTCACCCTTTTGATAACAAATTGTCCCAAAATAAGCACTTCAAGGATCTTCCTCCAGTCCCATGACATCTGCATTTAGCATAAGGCAGGACTTAAGATTTCAAGGGGAAAAAATACTCCTTTTATCAATATTCCACCAGATTTTTCATGAGAGCATTAGAGTCAATACTTTTACAAGGACGCTTATCGCAAACAATCCAAAAACAGCACCAGAAGCTCCAACTGATACTGAATTTCGAGGCAGAAGAAGCCATGAAACCAGATTTGCTCCAGCACCAGTAATGATATAAGAAAACCACAGAGCAAAGTTCCCTTCCTCCTCTTCAACAAGTTTACCTGTTTTGGATAACATTCTATAGTAAGTCAACTTCTTGAAGTTGTGCCTTGTGTTACTCCTGATGTAAATAATACGATTTGATTTTCCCCCTTAAAGAAGATAATAGGAAATAGTCGTTGATAACAAATCTTACCAAAGATATACAAGAAGAAGAGGTTACTCGAAAGATGGTTCCTGAGAAACATAACAGATACTTGTTAGCCAAATGAAGTCAAAACAGGACTTTTTCTTGGGCATAAAGAAAAGGAAATCAAATTTCTAGGTAAACATATACTTTTGGCTGGAAAAGAAAACATACACTTTGCAAAGGGAGCTGCTCAATAGAAATGTCTTTAATTTTCTGGAATTTTACTATCCTATGCTGCTCTTGGACCCGTGTTAATGAGCAAGTATAGTTGTTGGGTATTTCTGATTCTAATCTTACATTTATATTAAAGACAAAAGAATAATGTGAAAGCAAAACAGATATGGAATATGAACAGTAAGTTTTGTGGCCAAAAACCTGTTTGGACATGGTATTCAACACTGATATGTCTTTCCAGGACTAGGAAACCCTTTACATGATCATAAATACCATTATATATTACATATGTATAAAAGTATTAATCAGAGGACGCATATATAAATGTAATAAATAATCACCTTTGACCATATAAGAGCCTTACCAGTCAGCATGACAGAATGTTGCAGTTATGAACTGGTACCAAGCAGGCCAATTGTGATATAAATACATGCTTTTGATGCTCTGTACCTATGAAAAAACACAAACAACATTTTTTCCTTTGGTAAACAGAGCTTCATTAACAATATACTTGTAAAGAAAATAGTCAACTAATCAGAAAACACAACCACATGTTATTTGGACAGTGGAGCAGCCCCGAAAAAAAAAGTGCAGACCGAGTCTAAAAGTCTCGGATTTGATAAGACTGTGATTGTATAGGTGGCATCGTTGGAGAAGTTGATAAAAGTAATATGTTAAGTCAAAATAGATTATCAAGAAATTAAAAAATGCCCAAGTACAACTAAAGCTTAATTGAAAAATGGTAGAAGTTTTGAAAAGGTTTAAAATTGGAAAATGAAATTTTACTGCTTCAATCATCAGATGTGTCACACTCTTGTTCCTCACTAATGTAAAACCATCAAAATTATAATATATGAACCATATAAACTGAATTGTGTCAAATTGTATAGAACTTTTGGGTTTGTTTCAAGTTACTATTAAATGATTTCCTTTCCCAATCAATTGGAATATTTTAAATTTTCTTCCCTATGGCTTCCACTAGGGCCTCGTACCCCCAAACCTGCTTCATTTGCTTCTAATTATAGAGAAAAGATGAAATCTTCAGGCATTCATAAATCAATCAACTTATATCCTTTACTTGCTGCCTCCAAATCTACCTCCACCAATTCATGGGACAACTCAAATTTTGAATCATGAGCTCAAGCTAGGGTGGATGCACCTTTGCTTTGATAGCAGATGGCTGGGCTAGGAAGGACATAAGAAGAAATTTAGCTCATCATTGCCTTCAAACATGCAAGAGAGGGCCAAGATCAACCATATTGGCACAATTGAAGGTGATGAATGAATAATAAAAAGTGAAATAGGATTCATCTGGAAAAACATTTTCAACATGAGATTCCACATCAGTGTTTGTCCCTTTTGTTTCAACTTGAAACTATTCCAAAACTTATTATTATTATTATTATAGCGATTAACCCTCCTTGGTCAAGTTGGCATGATCATTATCACAGTTTGTATTGACAGGAACAATATATGTAACATTTTGTGGTACAAAAAATTGGAGCCTTTTGAAAACTTTTTGTAACTTAATGCAATTAACCCCTAGTGGTTGAGACTTCACATAAGATGGAAAGCAAGAGATGTAACCATAATATTTTTCTAGCATAATGATTTGACTTCTAATGCAAAAGGCTGTTGTTGCCTTCCGTAGAAATAAATGCAAGTCTTGAGAGCTATTAGCATAAGAAGTTGAAGTTGGCCAAGGTGCAGATATCTATGATAGAAATAAGATATAAACACCATCTCCTCAGTAAAACTGTCTAGATCAAACAGTATTTACATGAAATAGAATGATCAAAGAAAACATCATCTCTTCTAATGAGGCACAACAGAAACAGAACAATTCATTAGAAACTTCAGCAACATAAAGGAGCAAGAGAATGGGAGTATCTATCAATGGAAGTTATATGAAATTACAAAGCTAGTTGAGAGGATATTAATGCTAGCAACTGGAAAAGAGGAATTATTTCAAACGTAGAATAATTTATGTAAAGGCTCCATAAATAGCTCATTAAATTTTAGATAAGTAATGTAATCTTAACATGTAAATTATCTATGACTGAATGAGGCAACTTATTTAGTTAAAGGCCATAGAGATGCCTTGTAGAGCCGAACATAAACAATAGTTTGCAATAAATGGTCTAGGTTATAAATATTCCCATGCTTAGTTCAACAAAGAAGAGAAAGACCACCAAGGAAAAATATATTATTGCGTGTTCTGGTTCTTCTTCTCTGTGCAACAAACAAAATGGAGAAGCATATATATCCTTACAATGTAGCATTAACCTAAAAGTGCGAGATCTGATCTAATCCAAAAAATAGCTACTCAAAGTAGATGAATACCTGAAACAAATGATCAGCAGCATAGATCCCAATATTGAGGAGGATTATCCAGAATATCCCATTCACACGCTTCACTGGTTTTTCTTCCGACCTCCCCAACTCCAGCTGATATATGATATCTAATCTAACAAGCAAATGGAAGAGGAGTTCATCAAAGATATTTTCGCAAACCTTATATTTTTCAATTTGAAAGTTTTATGCTAGAATTTGAAAGGTACAGCAAGTACCAAGATTAAATGGCAGTTACAAATATATAACTGGTGAAAATTGAAATCTGATAGATTTGGAACAATGGAAAACGGAAATTCTGGTTCTGCTACACACTTTTGCAGCTAGTTCACACTTAAGATTTTGCAAAGGTAATTGTGTCTCAGCTGATAACATCTACAGCTATGCTACTGCAGAGTGAATTTCACCTGAGAAATGAAGGGAACTAAGGAAGACACAGAGCCCAGTTTCCTCAAATTTTGCAATAATATCTCATTTGTCCTTTGATTTGACAAAAAATATTCAGTAAATCATGTTTTACTGTTTGAATATGAATTATTATGTCCCCATGGCATAGGCCTACCGTAGGTTTGAAATTACTATGTTTAGAATAATGTAGCAAGTAATCATGAACTAAAAAAACCTGAAACTGTGAATCAATAACTGTTTTCCACTAATCTAAAAGCTTCATAACATGAATATCTCGGAGATGGTACATCCATTTTCAAACAAAAAAAAAAAGAGAAAATATCCAAAACTGGTCTCCATGTTTCATCACACAGCACTTTAGCCTTACTGAATTTCTTTTTATCAAAATGACACAAACATTGAAGCATTTGTCATCCCATTATCCCACCAGTCTAACTGGCATTGATGAAAGTAACTAATGACAATGGAAAAAGATGTGGCAAAAGCTTATAGACAGATGTGATAACATTCCACCCAAAAACTTTACTGGCTAACTCAGCAAAATTAACGGCACATGGATTGATAAATGGTACTGACTAATGGAAAAGGCTTCAACGCTTCAAATGGAAAAAATTCAGTAATTGCTGGCCGGTGGGCTATTTTGTATGTTTCTACATGTCAGGTGCTTTGAAATTCTCTAAAAGAATCTGCTTTTCTCAAATTGAAAATTCTTATCATCATTTGAAAGAAACTTTTATTATGCTCTTGATTGGAATGGTGGCATTTTGATCTGATAACTTCACTAATTTATCACTTAATCCAAATCCAGGTCAATCCTTTAAACTAACTTTTTTTCTTTTTTTTTCTGTGGCACGCGTTGCTGCAAAATCTATAAGCCCGCATACTATTTTTCCATGACAAAGTTAGCCGATTGCACTAATTCCAAAGGTATTGCTTAAGTTGAACAAAAGATGTCTTAAAGATTAACCGAACAAACAATCTGCAGTGATACAAGTTACTGATTGCGTGGGCATACCTGAACGTGAACTGCTCAATCGATAAGTCGACCGGAGAAGGGGGCGCATGGTGGTCAGAAGGCGAGGCAGTTCATGGGTTCCAGCCACGTTGAAGGGGTGAGAGAGAGATGAAGATAACGGCAAGGCTTTGAATTGAAAAGTGGGAATATATAAGGTAGATGTGGACATGGATATGGCGGAATTAGAGAAAAAATTGACGGAAATGGGCTGACGAAGCTGAAGGAGCTGAGCCATTGGAGCACTGGAAGGGACAAGCAATCACCAAGCAGAATGAAGAAGAAGATTTTTGTTTTTTTGGAAAGATTGGTTTTCTTGTTAAGTAAAATTATATGTGGAATTTTTTAGATAAAAGAAAATTCGTACCCGTTAGATATTCTCTAACTGTACATTATAATATGGACTACTCATAATCCAGCCATAATAATTTTATTTTTTTATTACAATATAAAATTAATAAATCTATAAACTATAATAGAAATAAGGGTTAACACTTACTTATTTTTAGTAAAGTGTTATATTATTATATATACACATAATAATAATTTTATTAATTATATGACAATAATTAAAATAATAAAATTTAACATTTTAATAATAATAAATTATATATTTTGTTATTAAAATTATATTATTATAAATAATAATAGAAATATTTTTAAAATATATTTAATTTATTATTTTAAATTAATTAAATAAAATATTGAGTATATATTATTTTACTTATAATTTTAACAAGTAAAAATATATATTTAATTTGTATTTATTTTAAATATATATAATTTAATTTAAATATAATAATATTATTTTTATTATAATTTGTGTGAAAATGTAAACTGTTATAATATTATAAGTAAATATTAATTAAAATTTTTAAATATATTTTTTGTGGTACATTGCTCATAGTTCTCGTATTTTAAATAAAAATATTAAATTTAATTTTATATAAAATTATTTTTATTTTAGAGAAATATAACAAAATTTTAAATTATTGTTAAAATAATTATTTTATACTAAAATATAATGTTTTAAATATTTAATACTAAAGTGTAATTTGATTTAAAATTTTAATTCAAAACTATAATTTAATATTTTATATTACTATCATATACACGTAATTTCTTTATCTCTTAGGCTACAAATAATTAGAAAATATTAGTAATTTTAAAAAGAAAAAAATATTAAAATACAATTATATTAAATAATTATTCTAATTTAATTAATAGAAAATATTTTTTAAATTATTTTATTAATTTCTTATATATTATGTTTGTATGAAGTGGTTTGAAACTACTTAGGTGAATAAAAGGGTTCGTATGTAGTTTAATTAATGGGTTTGTAGTTATTATTAAATAAATATAAATTAGTTGTTTGTATGTATTGTAAGTAAATTTTATTAAAAGTGTAAATATATTATTATATATTTAAATTAAATATTTTTAAATAATTATATATAATAAAATATATAAATAAATTTATATATACATTTTAATATTTACAATTAATCAAAATTTGTGCTAATAATTACATTTAGCAGCTATTTTATTGTCTAAATAAGTATGATTTGGGTCCAATTTTTTTATTTTATTAATTTACAACAATAATATTTGTAAATAATATAAAATGAATATACTAATATCTAAATATATAACAAAATAATGTATATTTAAATAAATATATTATTATAAAATTATTAAACTTAAAATTAAATAAATAAATAATTATTCTACGTAATAATAACTAACTTATCTCTAATAATTTCTTATTTAATCTCATCTTCAACTTCACATATACAACTATTACATTCAACATCAATACTATTTATATTATCAACTTCAAAATAAACTTCAACAATTAACTATTTATCCAGTTACACATCTATTAAATAATTATATAAAATACAATAATATGTGATTATGTATTTGTGAGTTTGAACTTCATACTTACGCTTTCTTTAACTTGCAATAATTGAAAATTATTTTTTAAATTATCAAACTCATTCAATCTAATTGCTTAGTAAAATATGAATAATGTTAAATAGTTCTCATAGTATTTTGTAAGGCATTTTTTTTACATTTCTTCAAATTATATGATAATACTCTATACGGTCAAATAAATATAATAGTAAATTTAAATAATGTATCCACAAATTTACCTATTTATATAAAAAATATATATTATTATTTACTATTAATTGACAATAATATTTTATTAGTATATAGAATTTAACTTGATGTATTTTAAGATTATCTTATCTTGTAATTATATTATTTATAATTATTGAATCTCATTTAGTTTCTTTTTATTCTAATAAAATATATATAAATTTTATTTCAAAATCACATATGTTTAAAATATTTAATGCATTTGTTTTCGATACTTTAACACGAACATAATTATCATCTACCATAATACTGAGATGTATCGTTACGTATGATTTGCCTTGATAAGTTACTCTTCATAAATGGTTACAAAATATATATAAATATGGTTATTTAATATTTAAATACAATTTAAAGTAAGAAAATTTATATATCATGCTCAAATGTCTTTGCTATTATTTCAAATTTTCTAAAACTTCTATGTAATGATTTTAATGGTGTATTTTTGTGGAAAAGAGGAAATTATTGAACATCTATTATTTTATTGTCAATAAAATAATGCTTAGTTTGCTAAATGTGATATTTATATTAACAACTGTTGTATAGACATTTTTTAAATGGTGAAAAACTTATTTAAACAAAAAGGGATAACAAATAGATTAAGAATAACCACCTAGTTAAAATTACTATTATAATATAAACTGGAAAAAAAATAATAGAACAATTTTTCAAGTTGGAATAATTTCAAGCCAACAAACTATAGAAGGTATATTTTGACTCTTACACAAGAAATGTTAGAGTTAGAGTTATTGCATGTCATAAAAATATTTTGACTCTTTAGAAAATGTTGGAGTTAGAGTTATTGTAAGCAATAAGAATGATTAATTTCTAGGAAATAGAGTTTATATACAATTATTCTAAGTTGGACATACACAATTGGTAAAATAATACACTAATAGTAGATTTTTTTTAATCTCTATTCATAAGTTAAAAAAAGTAAAAAGTAAATATTAAGGTAAGTTTAGTACCCATAACACAGTAAAATCTTAAATTTGTACAAAACAATATATATGTTTAATTAGGGTTATAGATTACTAAAATTACTAATATTATCATCTCATTTATGATAATAAAAAAAATGGCTCTTAATCCAAGCTCTTCCACTAGCAAGTTGCATATTCATTATTCATTAATACTCAACTTTTATATGAGCTACAAACTATGGATTCTTTCAAATTATAATATCGAGATTTGATGCATACACTACTTGATCGATCCATTGTCAATTGCAAGTGGATCTACAAAATCAAAGAAAATCTCGATAGTTTCATTGCTCGATATAAGACTCGTTTTATTGGCAAATGATTCTCTTATCAACATGAACTTGTTTCACTTTATTGATCTATTCCTTAGTTGGATGTCAATAATGTATTTTTTTCATAATTATCTTGTTAAAAAAAGTTTACATAAAAAAATTTCCAATTTTAGTTTACTATATTTTTTCTTATTATGCTTATAAATCACTTTATAGATCTTAGCTATTTTCTCATTCAATTGAGCTTTCTACCTCATATTTAATTCTATTTTTTATATTGACACTAAACAAATCGATATTAATAATCACTTTTTTCAAGAATAACTCCATCTTCATATTCTTAATATTAGTTTTATTGGCACTAATACTTAAATATCTAATTTATTCACAAAAAATTTATCATACACTCATTTTGGTTTTATTCGAGACAAAATCAATATTCTCAATTTAAAATACTAATTATGATAATAAATGTTAAAATAATATAATATATTATTATAATATTATTTTATGTAATTATAATATATATAATATAATCTTAACTATTTAATTATATTTTTTATATTTTTTATTTTATTATATATTTTTATATTTATATTGTTATGTATCTATAAATAAGCACATCTATAAGTTAGTTATAAATAAAAAGTTATTTATTTAGTTTATGTGAATACTATCTTTTAATATATTATTTTATATTTTTATAAAGATAGAGAATAATAAGCTTTAGAAACATGCATGTTCTAGTCGGAAAATATATGAATTCTCCGACTATAATATAATCAATTGCAACTAATGGAGTCAAATAATGAATTGAATCATTTAAGAGTTTATTTCATAATAAATACGTAAACAACCATACCATATAATGAATTGAGACATTTAAAAGGTTGTTCCATAATAAAAATGTGTGAAGGTATTTAAGAGTTATTTAAAATATAAGAAAGGATGTAAATAATTGAATTAAGAGTTATTAAAGTTATTCATTTATTGAGTTCAAACTATGAGGATGGCATTGGATGGCTACCGTTAGGAATGATGAGTTTTGTGTGAAATTAATATATGTTTTTATATTTGATAAACATAACTGAGTTAAATAAATAATTACTCTTCATTCATTATATTGAGAATAGAATTGGATAAAATAGAAAATATTTATAATATTAAAAATATTACACTAATTACAAATAATAATTATTAAATAAAAATTAATCCAACCCTCTATTATTCCATCCTACATTCTCACACATTTTATTAAAATAGGTATAAATATATTATAAGTAATAATTCATTAGAATTTCTATTATAATATAAATTATTTAGAAAAGAAAAGAAAAAATAATTTTTAAAGTTATAATCGCTTCAAGCCAACAAATTATAGAATATATAGGAAATCTCTTGAATAACTTATTTATATTAATGCACAAACATTTACAAGAAAAAAAAAGTAAATATTAAATATTAATGTAAGTTGAGTACCCATAACACAATAATATCTTAAATTTGTATAAAGAATATGAATATTTATTTAATGTGATAGATAACTAAAATTGTTAATATTATTATCATTTATAATAATAAAAAAGTTAGCTATTCGTCAAGTCCATCAATCTAGCAAGCCATCTAATCATTTTTCCTTCAAATGCTCTGTTATAACAAGAGATTTTTCCTACAATTAATATTACATCCCAAAATGGAGGTTAATTATACCAATGCTCAGTGAATCTCTACATAACAAAATTATCTTCAAAATATTAAGTCAAATCGGAAATGTATGTTAGACACCATCCAAAAAAAATAAAAGTGCCCTCTTCTTGAAGCCGATGGCCACTATCATGGGCCATAGTCCAACCATTTGGGGCTTCCAAAGCCCAGTCAATAGAACTAAATACGAAATAGGAAATTCCATGCACATTATGGTTGTTTAAAAGGATTTTGTTCATGCAAGATTGGAGTTATGTAACATGACTAGCGAAGAAAAAAAAGGCTATAACATGACCGAACGCTTGCCTGAAGTTTCTTGCTGCCCCTTCAATCTGTTTACCAAAAAAAAAGTCTCATTCTATAGCCTAACGGGCCCACGCAATCAATCTTAGAACTGATCAATTTCTTGGTTTAGTACATACACAATGACCCGAATGACAGCCTCATGAATTCTGACCATACGGTGTTCAATGGAGAAATATGAATCTACTCATAACCTATATTATACCACAAGTTCCCATTACTTATTATAGCATGCTTATTATTTATTTTAATACTTAATCAATAATAATAATAGTAATTAAATCCAACAAAAATTCTTATCATTTTATATAAATATATAGTTTAGTTTACTTGGGCAGTCATGTCAGATCCCTCGGAGATGGAAGATGAATAGAATTGGTATGATATATATGTAGTGGGCTGGGCCTGGAAACCCAAGAACATCCACGGTCCATGTAATGATCCTCCAACTAAAATATAATCTATATTCTAATTTAGCCATGCTATTTATTTATTTATTTATTTATTATAGGAGAGCTTTATTATTTTTACTCCAAAGAGATAAAGATGGTGGGATAAGTTAAGCTTACCAAAAGCATGCCGAATGGGAGAGGTTGTTTTGGACAAAAGCTGGCTTCATAATTCAGCCAACTTGTGCAATTATTTATGAGAGGAAAGACGGTCCACCAATGGCAGTCATGCCTTTTGTTCCACTAGGGCATTAATTCACTATAGACAAAATGGATTTATGGGCAACCTTCAGAAGGGAGAAGTCAAAGTCAACTAAAGTACATGGTTGAGCTGGTCTATTTTTAACTAGATATTTTAAATTCAAATAATATAAATAAAAAATTATATTTAAAAAATATTTTTTTAACTAACCAATCCTATTTAATATGATTTATAAATGTTACTAATTATATCTTCTTTTTTTTTTGTTTATGGAGAAGTGAAAGGGAATCCCATGCTCCCATCTTGTAGCCAATTAGCACACACCTTGAAAGGTGACCACAGTTAGCTTTGTATTTTTCAGTATAATAAAATCCCATATGGCATACATACTACATAAGAAAAAGTGCAGGAGAACCTTGACTATCCACGTTAATAGGAAAGTATGATTTTTGGGGGGTTCACAAGTCAGATTGTGCTTCCAATTGAGAAACGTGTTTTTTTTATAAATGGTCGTGCTAAGCCTTCTGCTCGGCACCTGCATTCTCTTAACTCTTTCCCTACCATTTCTTTTCCATTTGTTTGTTGGGGTTGAAATCTTTGTGCCCAATCTTCTAGTGAATTTACATTAAGGGAAAACCCATCAATTTCGATGTTGTTTTGACTGAAACTCGCAAGAGTTTTCCCTATTGTGAACCCGAAAAGATGCTAGTTGCTAGCCATCAATTAATTAGAGAGCAAGGCAAAAGCAAAAGCAAAAACAAAATCAAAATCAAAATCAAATATAATGCATCAATCACCCAACATTTGTAAATAAACTATAAGTCCTTGAAAAGTTATAGGAAAAGGGCTTTTGAACATTGAAAATATAGAAATATGCATGAAAGATAAGACCGAGATGTCTTTTTCTTAGTTGTCAAATTCCTGTTTTGTCGTGTGCTCATCAATAAGGGCACGTGGTGGGAATCCATCATCAGCGCGTGATGAAGGGCCAAAGTAGATATACGGCTCACAGAGCCACATATGATCATATCACACCTATGACAAAAACAAAAGTATTAAAAAAGGGTTTGCCCTTAACTTTCACCTTGGACCACATACAGCTGTATCCAATACCTCATCATATGCTAATGGACCCCAATAAGCCATCATTTTACTCTTCCTCATTGCCTCGTGCCTGTACATGAAGCATACAAGGCGATCATCCTATGATAACATGGTAATTGAGTTCAATTGCACCGTGGATATAACATTGTGTAGGAATTATTGTGAATTTGACACTTATCATAAAGTTTTGTATGACCCTCATTATTTCCATGCCTCCTATGTCAGCCTTATATTATAATAAAAAAGGAAAAAAAGTATACAAAATTCTATACATTTTGTTATTGTTAGTTTATATGACAAAATATCGTTATTTTGAACTAGTTTGACTGAGGGGTGAGTTGGGCAGCCATATATGAATATGAAAAGTCTCTTAATGCGAATGGCGTCAAATAAGCAGCAATCATAAAATAAGAAGACTGACAGGCTTAGTTGGATCTGACTGGACTTATGTCCTTTTGCCTGTTGGCAGCTTGGCCGCCATATCAAGATCCCTTGAAGTGGGATGAACAGCACGAGCAAAAGCGGCCCACGGATCATGACAGGGTAGGTTGGGTTGGATTTCCACAAATTAGTCTTTTTTTTAGGGAGAAAGACATCACTGCTCTTACATATTTAAATTATGATTTTTAAAGTTGTATGTCAGTTTTTTTTAACATGTAGAGTGGTGTTAAAAATTATGTCCCTTAATTGAGCAAAAAGAAGGAATTGAATATTATTGTAGAGGAATACACACTCCAAAAAACTTCAGTTTATCCAGTTACAAAAATTATTTAAATACAGAATTTTACAAATTAGAAGAAAACAAATATTAGAAAATAACTAGTAATATAAGAGATTAGTAGGAAAATTAATATACTTGACTATAAATATACTCGATATTTTTTTACATGATACATAAACTAATATTATGTCTCCTATTCTCAACAAGAGCATTTAGATGTGATTATTAGAGTACTTCTATATTTAAAAGAGACAATTAAGGAATTTTTTATTCATCATCTTCACATATACAAAGTTTCATAGACTGACATTTGTAGAAGGTCTATTGGATATTGTTTATTTTAAAGATATTTTTAATTTTTTAAATATTAAAAATAATTTGTAGATGTAAGATCATGCAAAACAACGTCCAATAATGATTATTATAATACCAAAATTAATATGGAATTTATATTATGTGACTAGATAATTTAACAAATATCATAATATTATATTGTGATAATTAAATCTTATACATATTTTAAATAATTTAATGTAAAATAAAAGAATTAGATTTATATGCTTAGATTATAATTACAAACATAATTAAATTAGTGCATATAAAAATTAAATAATACGTGCGAATTTGATGACGAATGGAATGTAGAAAGAATTGCTTACGAGCGTGCTTGAGAGGATTAATGAAAGAAGTTTGGTTGCTGGACTTGGATGAGATCAAGTAAGCTTAAAAGATTATCTTATGATAAATTATCGAAAAGGATGTGAACTTTAGCTACATTGCACTTATGGTCCAATTTTTTAATTGTATCTAAAAAATGCCCCAAATTTCCCGTTGTTCTATGTTCAGCCGTCATCTTTTCTGTATGTTTTTAACCTAAAAGGACCAAAATTATGGGATCGTTTCATTTGTGACTTGTCGTTATGAGTATGCTTTAAGACAATTGTCTGAATGTGAATATGAACTAGGTAAAGCCAATGTATACTGTACCCTCTCCGACTTCCTTCTCTCTCCTATATAAATAAACTCTCCTCATTTCATGAGGTGCATAAAAGTTTCCTGCTCTCTCTTTCTGGCCGGTTGTGCCTCTCTGTAATACATGATTCCGAGGGCGTGAAGATTCTGAGCTTCCTTTTTGCTCCTATTTCTCACTGATCTCAACTCTCTCAGTTAACAAAACTGAGGTGCGCAAGCTTCTCAGCTAGTAGTCGAATCGTCGGGAGGCAGCACGCTTTGTTGTTATAGCTGATTTTGGGGGAGAGAAGGGGAGTCCCTATTGTCCACGAAATAGCTCAACTCGCTTGCTGCTTCTTGTGAGGATATTGAAAAGTGATTAAGCGGCTGATTTAGTTGCAAGAGGGGGAATCTTTATTTTCTCTTCCGGATAAACAATTTTCATTTCCCTCCCTGAACTCAAAAGAAGTAAGTTTACAGAGAAGTTACCTTCCACTAGTTTCACCGCTGAAGCAGGGTGGCCTTTGTAAAATTTCGGATTCAAGGGAGTGAAATAAGGTTAACTGAGATGGATATGGGCGCAGCAAGACAGAGGATCTTGAGATCAGCTCCAATGATCTTCCTTCACCTTGTATTTGCTATGTTTGCTGTCTCAGCGGAAAGAAACTTAAAGTCGGCTGCCTCAAGAGGGAATGAAACAGCGGAAACTGAATCAGTTCCAGATTTCCTTCTCAAAGCTGTAAATTTCCTGTGGCAGTCAGATGAAACAGGATATCGTCATGTCTGGCCGGTAATTTCCGCTGATATCTTTGTTTTGTTATACTGTGCGTCCTTGTGGTGTTTGAATCGTTTAGGCTTTTGATTGTTCTCTTGCATCCATGAAGATTGAATACGTCTGTCAAGTTTGCATGATGATGGAGACATTTCCACTTAGATCAGGTCTTAAAAATTTATGCGATTATTTTGTAGCTAGCTTAGGCCCATCGTGGTTATTTGTGACTTATAATGTTTTATTTGATGATAGAAACTTTAACCACGCAATTGAAAGCATTACTGAATTGCATATTGTTTAGAAAACTGTGTCTGTATGCGGAAAATCAGATGGGGTAGCTGCGAGCGCTTATGAGCAAGCTATGAAACAGGAACTCCCTCAAGCTCGGGTTGCATCTCTGTCTACGAGATGCCCCAGATAATTGTTATTCTTCGAGGCTGACAAATTTTGATCCATTGGTTGAATGGGAGCACTTTCATAAGAGGTTGATTTTCTTCTATATGAATGGAAGGGTAAAACTATGTCAAATTAATCCCACGTGATAATTGTGCTTGCTAGTGTTTCATCAACCCCACTTCAGGAAATCATAGGACTAATATATTAAGCTGTATCGTTTTCTGTTTTGTCTATTTAAGCGGTAATGCAAACCGTTGAGTACATATTAACTGGCCATATTCTCTTTGCAGGATATGCAATTTGGTTGGAAAATCATTGTTGGTACAATAATAGGATTCCTCGGAGCAGCTTTTGGTAGTGTAGGCGGTGTTGGTGGTGGCGGTATTTTTGTTCCAATGCTTAGTCTAATAATAGGGTTTGACGCGAAGTCATCTACTGCTATATCAAAATGTAAGGAAGGAGTCTCTATTTCTTCTTAAATATACATTTTCCATAATTTGCTTGAAATGTCAACAGTTGACAGCACCTGAATTGTTATGGTTCTCAATGGGCATTAGTTTTCAGTCCTGGGATTGTTTACCCTAATTATGATATTCATTTTCCCTGCATTTGACCACTATAACAATAGGATACTTTTTCCCCAACCAAAACCAATGTTTGGAAGACATGCTTTTTGTTTCTAAGAACTATTTTGATAGACATCAATGAAAGAATTCATTTGAGTGGTCATTATCTTCATCTTTGTAAAGGGATGTAGAACTTTATCATGTTATCATGAACCCCATATCAATTTCCCAGTAATAGCTTTTTATCCCTTTAAACAAGAGTTCCTAGATTATAAAAAAAATGTCTATATACATATATTTTTCCTTCAGTTGAAACAAGTAGATGCTATATCTTTTGTCCTACTTTCATGGAGATGACTCTAGAATTGATACTATAATTGCAGTTAAGGCTATTTCATAAAACAGGTTTGTGCTTCAATTGAGTATAAAATAACACTAAATTTTATTTTGTCTGATCAGGACTTCTAAGAATTTTTTAAAAAGCATGGCACTATCGTGCATTTCATGGTTGAACATCAGATCTGTTATTCTGTTGAATCTAATTCAACATTAAGGAATTCTTGTGGATATTTTTCTTTTACTGCTTTCCTAGGACAAGAAATTGAGTAAGTCTTAAAATGCCATTTCGTTATTTATCAGGTATGATCATGGGTGCTGCAGGATCAACAGTTTACTACAACTTGAAGCTGAGGCATCCTACCCTCGATATGCCCATTATTGACTATGATTTGGCCCTGCTCATTCAACCAATGCTCATGCTTGGTATTAGTATCGGAGTAGCTTTCAACGTTATATTTGCTGACTGGATGGTCACTGTACTACTTATCATTCTCTTCATAGGTAATTTGTTTTTACCACTGGAGATATCCTGGTAAGTTTCTAGATTTCTGGTGGTGGATTTATGGAGCAATTAAATGTTGCAGGTACATCCACAAAGGCATTCTTCAAAGGTGTCGACACGTGGAAAAAAGAAACCTTGTTGAAAAAGGTGCTTTACTCGGCTGTACCCTCATCTTACTGTTTTCATGTTCATCTTCCCTGGTTGTCTTTTCTATTTGAACTTAATTATAGCTACTCTAAAACCAACAAGGTTAGGAAGATTATTTTGCGCATCACATGCGATATGTATTTGTGGCTAATTTTAAGATCTCTTGATTTTTCTTTGATCTTTTTATTTTCATTTTTGCCTAATAACTGCAGGAAGCTGCCAAGCAACTCAAGTCCGATGGTAAAGTTTAAACTCCAAGTATCTTATTCAATGGTTGCAGTCCTTGTTTGAATCAGTTTTAAAAGTTATCTGTACTTCCTTTTCTGTTTACAGGTAATGGCAATGCAGAAGTGGAATATAAAGCCCTTCCAAGTGGGCCAGAGGAGAAGGAACCAGAGGTGCTTACCTTGCTGCATTTCAGCTGCTTCATAATTTTTCTCTAATTATATTAATATAATTTTCTTTTGCATTGTTCTCTATACATTTGCAGGTTGGTGTCCTTGAGAATGTGTACTGGAAAGAGTTGGGGCTGCTTGTCTTTGTTTGGGTTGCTTTTCTTGGTTTGCAAATTGCCAAGGTGCGGTTTCCTTTCATTTCTTAAAATCACATGTCAAACTCCTTTTGCCTTTTGACTGCGAGACTGATGGGGCTGATTCTTTTATTGGCAACAGAACTATACATCTAATTGTTCCGTATCATACTGGGTGTTGAACTTTCTGCAGGTTTGTCTTGTTGCTCTTAGTATTCTCAGAGTTATTGTTTTCCCATCTCTCTTGGCATGATAAGAATGTAAATGCAAGACCTTGCCATGAAGATGCTAACTGAACAGATCAGATCTATAATGTAGCTATGGGAGTACATATCATTTCTATTATGTATGCAGGTTCCTGTTTCTTTTGGGGTTTCTCTATATGAAGCAGTTGGCCTATACAAGGGAAGAAGAAAAATATCTTCCAAGGGAGATCAGGGGGGTAGCCTTAAAGTGCACCAGCTTGCCCTTTACTGTGCTTGTGGTGTGCTTGCTGGAGTTGTGGGAGGCCTGCTTGGCTTGGGAGGAGGTTTCATAATGGGTCCACTTTTCCTGGAGCTGGGAGTCCCCCCTCAAGTATGTTTTGTTTTTTTCCCTTAACAATGAAATATAAGATAAAGACATAAAAGATATAATTTATCAAAAAATTTAAAAAGGTGAATCATGATGCACATTCATTGGATTCTTGATCATTGTTAGGGTGATAAGAGTTGCTATATTTTCTACTCAAAAGTTGGTGGAAATATCATTTTCCCTTGTTGAAATAAGCTTACAAGCTGAAATTGTCTTCTCTCTTCATATCTATATACGTCATATTATGAATCACAGTTCCTCTATCAGGTGCCACCTTAGAATTGCCTAAATAACTTTTGGAAGTGCCTGGCTATTTTCTAATGATATAAACACGTTTTTTGAGAAAGATGATATTATTTTTTCCTAAAGATAATTTCAATTTTATGTTCAAAGAAACATGTTTTCTATATTTTCAAAGTAATTTCCTTCAAATAATCATCATTTTGGCCTCGTGCACTCTTAAGCTGTATTTGACACTTTCATACACCTGAATCAGGTTTGACAGACTTTTGGGAAAAATGCTTTTTAGAATGCACTATTGATAACAAATTATTTTTTTATATGATTCCCGTATAAAATATTGCAAAGAATTCTATTTGGCCTCGGAAAGTCCTTAAGTGTGTATGATATTAATGCCTACTGCATATTAAAAATCATCATAATGAATTTGGTCATGACTCATGAGCAAAACAATTTAATGAATTTAGAACATACATGGGATTATATGCTTTCTGAATAAAGCCAATGAATGCATAAATTAAGATGCTGCCACTCAGTGAGCTAAGATCCAAAAGTTTCCATCCAAATTTCAAGAATCCTGACCTTTCTATCCAATGTTCTGCAGGTCTCAAGTGCCACAGCAACATTTGCTATGACCTTCTCTTCATCAATGTCTGTTGTGGAGTACTACCTTCTCAAACGGTTTCCTGTTCCTTATGGTAAGTTTAAAGTCCAATAAATGAGCCCTTTGCAGCTCTTTATTGAACTTAGCTTTAATAATTCCTTTTTTTTTTATCTTTTTCTAATGTACTTTGTGAATTTCTGCAGCCGTCTACTTTGTTATTGTGGCTACAATTGCTGCAGTAATAGGGCAGCATATTGTCAGGAAGCTGGTCATTCTACTAGGAAGGGCTTCCCTCATCATTTTCATTCTTGCATTTACAATCTTTGTCAGTGCTATCTCTCTCGGTAAGCCTTCATTCTCAAGAACTCGGAATCATTTTCGTGACAAACTGTTGATGCAACAACTAACCTCCTAATGTATTGGAAATAGTTAGAAGTTCTCCATAAAGTAGTCCTATGTTCCTAGCCATTATTGCTTAATAACAATACCATTTCATTTTGCCTCTCTATTTCAGGTGGCGTTGGGATATCAAACATGATAGGGAAGATTGAGAGGCACGAGTACATGGGATTTGAGAATCTGTGCAAGTACGGGTAGTTCATCCGTTCAATCTGGGCATTGGATTTTGTTCTCTTCTTCGTACTCTCCCCTGGTGCCTTGAAGCTTTTTCTTGGCATAATTCAATGCCCCGCGGGCTTGCCTTTTGTCTGGTTAGGCTTGTTTAGTTTGATGTATTCCAATAACCAAATGTCTCTTATTGTTTTAAATTGTAAAATTGCTTTATGTACCGAAATAATTGATTGTAATACATGTTTTTGAGTATGATTTTCAAGCAACGCCATGGTTAGTGAAAGAATGGTAGCCCAAATGTTAGACGATAAAGAAGCCTTCTTATCCTCTTAGAATCTGCATCAAATCTCCAAGAGCTTAGTAATATAGTTGATGACTGAATGGAGATTTAAAGAATAACTGATGCTTGATTGTTGAATTGAACTACCTTGGAAGAATGCTCTCATATTGATTTGTTTCCTATGACGGAAAGGTTTGGAATCTCACCCATATCATTAACTATTATTTAAAAATAGAGAAAATGCCCTAAATGGTTTTATTATAGATGCATTGTGCATTAAATTATATATCAATTTTATTCATATGTTGGGCCATCTATATATTAATTATGTTCATTTACATCCCACCCGATATAAACCCACTGTTGCAAGGGTCCGGAGGGACCCGATAACCGTACATGTCCGAGCCTCAGGTCGTGTCTCAGTACTATTTGAGGTCCATATCTAAGGTACAGGAAAAAAAACTTTATCTATATCATCTTATTTTCCACAAAATACTAAATAAATTGAGTTTTTATTTAATTTGAATGGGATGCACATTTGAACAAATAAATAGAATAGTCTTTAATTAGGTTTTGGAGAAAATCAATGCTTATTTAGCAAATTGAGCCCCACATTAGGTGATTATGGAGAGTGGGGCTCACTTTAGTCTAGGACATCTTACTCTTATAATTTTTTTTACTCTTTTAAAAAAATGTTGGGAAATGAATGGCTGAGTTAATGAAAGTACACACCAAATGTTAATGTTCTTTATTTTTGTATTTACTCAAAATATTAATACAAATTATTTAATTATTAAAATAAATCATTTTTTAAGACCATTTCTGATATATTTTGAAATATATCTACTATTCAAATTTTGTTACCAAACTAACTATCTAAAAGTATATTACAACATATTAAAAATATTTTTAAATGCATACAACATTTCAAAACTAAGTTTTCCTTCAAAATTATACAGTTAGTTTGTATTCGAATCAACTAATTGGATAAAGTATATTATATACCAGATATTTTCTAAATTTGAAAAATACAAATAGTTTAATCACCAATTCTTAGTCAATTAATAAATTAAGAATATATTTATAAATAGTACAAATATATCATATATATATATATTATTAATGTAATTTATAATATAAATTATTATATTTTCAATATTCAATATAAATGAGAGCTATAATTTTCTCGTATTTTCAAGTTTTGACAGATTTGAACGATAAAGAGAGCCCAGATAGCTTATGATGCAAATTAGCTTAATTATCAAGGGAGACTATGAGATATCTCTAAGATTTGTTATGGTCAAAGTGGTGCGATCATTAGACACACAAGTCAAGAAGAGATTAAAGAGAGATGTAAAATATGAATAGTAAATTTCTCATTATATTTAACGATAATGAGATCAATTATGATAATTATAATTAGGTACAAACACTTGAATTTTCGAGATATAATGTAAAGATTGGATTATTTATTCGGGTGCTTCAAGACATATGATAAGATCATTAGGATAGTTTTAATAAATATGATAAGTATACTCAAATTTATAAGTGAATTATTTATACCGCATATGAAACAGTTAAATCTATCAAACGGAAAGATTATATTAGATATATTGATTTGATCAATTATCGTATTATTGTATGTTAACTCTTTTCTACTTATCAGTTATTTTTTAGAGAAAATAATTGTAAATAACAATAAAAGTGGATACTAGTGATCAGTTAGTAGTATAATTAAGTAATTGATCTGTCAAATAATTTTTTATGGGAATACTTGTTTATTTCGATAAAAAATATTAAAAAAATACTTGTAAATAATAATAAGTGTGGAGGATTATAGTATCTTAATAGTAAACTTTCTAATTATTTTTTATTATCATAAAAGGAAAGGAATTTGATAATTAGTATGAAAGGAATCTCAGCTTTATGCTATATTTTCTGTTTCGGTGAACAAGGTCGTTATTTAGTTTCGTTAGAGCTTCGTTGGTCACCGTCGATCTCGATAAAGAATACATGAGTTTAGAGGTCATAATGGTTCTATAGAGTACCAGAGATAGGCACTCGTGGTCGAAAAGGGGTTGGTCGGAGGTGGGGAAGCAAGTTCGTCCAAAAGTGGAGTTGTGTAATTTTAGAGAGAGAATTTTATTTCACCGGGAAAGAGAGAAGCTCTTCCCTAGTAGTCCCGAGTCCCGAGGACAAGAGACGGCCAACACAGCCCTGTCTAGTGTCCCATCGATCCAATTGGCAAGCTTTGCATTGAATTTGTTCCCAATGGTTTCACACCACCAAAACAGGACAATTCCCCTATTTCGGCCAAACTGCATGGTTGGTTGGGAATCACGTTTTGTGACACGTGATAATTCCACACGTGTGTCCCGCACACGTGCGTCCCACGTGACACGTGTGCCCCACAGTTGATCAATTCGGTTCCTAGACGGGTACGAACGGTTTCCTAACTGGTTTGAGTAGTTTCCTATCGATTTGATCAATTTTTTAGTTTATTTAACTTCTATTTGCCAGATTCTTGATTGATATATTATTGGTTCAATTAATAATGTTATTTTATTTGATTTTCTAATTGGTTTGACCTATTTTACCCTTTTTTGACTTTAAGCATTTCTTTAACTTATTCATGGTCGGTTTTACCGTTTATGATTTTTTTTCTTTTTATTATTTTCTAAATATTTTTATTTACTCTTGAGAACAAAAATTATAATTTTTTTTATTTTTGGATACACTTATAAAATAAATATCTGATTCAATTCAATTATCGATTCAACAAAAAAAATCAATTTTAAATTTATGATTTAATCTAATTTTATGAGAATGCACCATTACAACAATGAATAACTAAATATTAGTCTTTAGGACAATTAAATAAGTTATAAATCATTTTCACCTTTTTGACTAAAATGAGTGTAATAATTAAACTAATTTAAATATAAAATTATTTTTAAAAAATATTTAATCATTCCAATTTATAATTCGATATAATTTAATTCGAAACGGAATTGTATTTAATGAAATTCGAAGCTAGGCGTACGCAGTCTTTTATTTTGGTGGTGCCTTGTACTCACCCCAAATCCAAATTGTCGTAACTTATAGGCTACAGGTACAGGTCCACTCCACCATGTCAGTTGTCAGGTAACCTATGGCGTTAGTTTTCCTTTAATTGTACGAGGGGTCTCACAATGGGAGATTGACATATAAGGACGCTGCCTAGCTCTTTACCTCCAAACCCATTAAGTTTTTTTGTTTTTGGCAATAAGGAATATTATATGGAATTGAAAGAGATTACTTTGCCCATCTTATCACTATTTGATTGAATAAATATTATTAGCCTAATTTTATGGTTGAAAAAGAGTAATATAACAATTATTTCCAAGACGTACTTGATTGAATACTTGGATACTGAACGATTTTTTTCAAACAAAATAGTTTATTAAAGAGACAAAATCTAATACCTTAGTACCCACAGATTTTTGCTAAGAAACCACTTGCTCAAAATTTAAGAAAACTAACATAACTCTTTTAAACTTCAATAAATTTTAATTCCATTTTTCATGTGAGAGAAAAATGTTATTCTTTTTATTTTTATTTTTTGAGGGATCTTTTTGTTAGAAAAAATATTTGAACGAATTAAGATGAGTTTAAATATTTTAGTATACTCCTGAAAAAAAATGATATTATTTTATTTTGGGCAAACTTGTTGCAGTAATTTAGAAGAAATGAATATAAACAGGTAATTAATAACTAATTTACTAAAATAAAATGGTGTATTTTAGAGGGTTAATGATTATGGTAATTTTATTAGAGCAAAAAAAAGATTATTGTAATTTTAGTTACAATAATTTTAATAATATTATATATATTTTAAATAAATTTATATATTAATAATAATTTATATGTATTTATATGATATAATTATATAACGAAAATGTTATATATATAATATATATAATGTATAAATAATATAATTTATTATGTATATATATTATTTTTATTGTTGTAATTATATAATATTTATATATAATTATATCACATATAATTAATATGTAATATTTTTTATTATAAAAATATTTTTTATATTATATGATAAAATTAAATAAAATCTAAATATATTGTATATATTATAATTTTATTATATAGACATATTTTATTTCTATTATATGATATTTTTATATATTATTATTTATTTATTTTCTAAATATAATAATAATAATTTATTTATGTTATATTATACAATTATATGATAAAAATAAAATATATAAAAAAAATATATATTTTATATATAACTTAATGTATTATATATTATTTTTTTGTTATTATTATACAATTAGTATACTTCTTTATTTTGCTATTGTAATAATAACTTAATTATATTATATGATTTGATTATATAATAAATTTAATATAAAATAGAATTATATATTTTTATTTAACATTATATTTTATATTAATATTTTATTTTATAATATATTTAATATATTTTAGTAATATAACATAATTCAATTATGTATACAAATGTAATATTACTTAATAAATTATTAAATTTAATTAAAATTAATATTTTTATTTAAATTTTTTATTATCTTTCCCTCCCTCTATCCGTCTAAACCCTCGCACCAAACAAGCCTAAAGTTTTAATAGTAATTCTATTTAAAATCCGTTAAACCCTAAAAACTCCTCTACATTGTCCAAAACCGCTCTTTATCTTAAATGTGTCAGTTTTTTTTGCTCGATCCTAAATATCTCAGTTCACTTCGTTAACCTTGCCAAGAGCAACTCTCTTGAGCCCTATCGTGTAGTAATGGCCGCGGTGTCTCTCGACGAAGAAACATCGAAGAAAGTGCTCCGTCAGGTCCTAAAATCGGCCTTATCGTGCTCCCATTTCACAAGCGTTCTCTTTTCAGGTTACAACTATCTGCATTTTTCTAAGTTTCTCGGGTTATTATCAATTCGCAGGTGGAATTTTACTTCAGCGATAGCAATCTCCCGAGGGACAAGTTCCTGAAGAAATCTATCGGGGAGAGCGAAGATGGAAGTATCCTTTTTTCTTAACGGAATGATGTTTCTTCAGGATTCTGACTTATAGTCGCCATGTCCATGTTTGACCCAATATTCTGTATTTTATGAATTAGCGTGTTCATTGTGGGATTGCTAGCTTGAAGACGCTCTTTCTGAATGAATTTGGGCAATTGAGAATTCCAGTAATATAAGGCTTATGTTAATTTTGACATTCATGAGTTTCTTTCTTTGCTGCGTTGAGCTTAACTGCGACATAGTGGTTAGCTTGGCATTGATTTGTTCATTTACCCGTATGCGGAACCACCTTAGTTTGGGGAACCTGAAGCCAGAAGATATTTCTGATGATACACTTGAAGCAGTTACTGATGTGCTTAGGAAGTCCACATGCCTCCAAATTTCTGAAGATGGTGAGTTGAAGATTATTTTTTTCTCAGTGCATGTTATTCTGTATGATTCTTTGTTAATTTTTATGTGAGAAATTACAACTTTTAAATACCATATGTTCCCTTTATTTGTGGACTGGTTGGAGCTGCTATTGAGAGGAAAAAAAATACATGGTAAAGTTTATGAAGCAAAATGGAACAACGAACTGAGAAGTGATTTGGCCAATAAAAACAATGAATAGTACCTTATCATTGTTGGTAAAGAAAAGTGTGACTTACTTTTACCATCTGTCCATATCTGAATCGCCTCTGACATTAATCTCATGCTCTTGTTTCTAAGAGTACCTAACGTGATTATGTTGTTTAAGCTAGTGAGATTTTCGCTCAATGTTCAGGTAAGAAAGTAGGCAGGACAATTGAGCTATCTAAGGCTGAAGAGTTGATCGAGCAGGTGGATGTCAGAACCATTGCTGCATCACCTCTGGAATATAATGTTAAGCTGGAGGATGTGGAGTCATTTTTCACACAATTTGGAAAGGTATCTACTGTTTTCTGAAGTTCCTTTTTCTTATTGGAAGATTGAGTTTTTTTTCCCCTTCAGCTGATTTCACTGGAAACAGATATTTGAAGTTTAAAAACCCCAGTTGATTGATCTCAAAGCAGAGGTGTTTGAAGGTCCAAAAGTCTGTGGTTGGCTATTCTCTTTCAAACTTGAGTTCAAAATCTCATACATCTTTCCATCACTTGCAGGTTAACAGTGTGAGGCTGCCCCACCATGTTGCTGACAAAAGATTATTTTCTGGCACTGCTTTGGTGGAATTCTCAACTCAGGAAGAAGTTGATAAGATTTTGAGTCAGAATATAGTTTATGGAGGTGTTCAATTGGAATTCAAGTCAAAGTTAGTTTTTCTTTCTGCACTTTTTCATGGAGTTTATTTTCTGCTGTTCATCTATTTCTAAGTTTGTTGAAATTGCTCAATTGTTCAATGCATTCTCATGTAGTGCATCAGAACTGGGTCTGTTTCAATTGCATTAGTAGACATGTAAATATATTCTCCATTCACGATTCATATTTCTTCTGCTTTCAAAGCTATTTTATGAAAGTCTATCTAGTAAAAGTTCATATGACAGAAGCCTTTGATTCAGAAAACATAATTACTAAATGTTATAAGCTCACTTAAAACACAATATTTTTTATTTTTATGCTATTTGATTATAATAAAATATTTTTTATGCATGTTATTTTTCTTTGGGTTGAATTCAGATGAACGTTTCCACTGAGATTTTTTGTACCATAAAAAGTTGGGTTTTAAATCATACTTGCCTTATGGTAATAAATTGTTTTGCTTATATAGGAAGGAGTTTGATGCTGAAAGATCTGAAAAGATAGAAGAGTTGAAGAATAGCCGGAGGGGTTCAAATCATAAGAATTCTGATGATGAGCCATCGTACGACTTAATTGTTGGATTTTAACTTTAAATGTGCTCTTATGCTTCATTCATTAGGAATGTGTAAATCTGCATGATAATTTCCTTTTTTCTTTTGAAATTCACAGTTACCCCAAGGGTTTAATTGTTGCATTTACCCTAAAGAGTAAGGAAGAAAAGAGAGATGAAGAAGGCAATAGTAGTGAACAGCAAGCAAATGATGAGCCTGTTGTTTTGAAGGCTGATGAAGAAAAACACTCAAAGAACATAGATGAAGAAACAAGCAACAAAGAATCAGATGTTTCTGATATAACTGCACAAAAAAATGAAGATGTTGGCAGGAGTAATGGTAATGAAGAAGGTGACCATGAAAATAAATTTTCTGGAGTCTCCCTTGATGAGAGCAAAAAACGTAAATTGAATGCATCTGACTGTAAGAATGACAATAATGTTGTAATGCGGGAGGATTTGAAGACTCTCTTTAACAAATTTGGCACTGTTAAGGTACTTTCTCTTTCTGATATTTTCTTTCCCCTTTGCCCTGTTTTATCTGAAAGGGAGAGCACTACCTTTTTCCAGGCTTGAATTGTATTTAAGTGAGATGCTCTGTGTTTTGTTCATGAACTTTAATGCCTTTTTTGTATCAGAAATTGACAATGTTCTATTTATTTTGTGGTATTCCCTAATCCATGAATTGCTTCAATGGATTTCTAAAGTACGTTGACTTCAACATGGGAGAAAAGTCTGGTTACATTAGGTTTGGGGAACCTGAAGCTGCTCAAAAAGTTCGTGCTGCTGCTGTACTTACTGAGGAAGGTCTCTCCGTGAAGAATTTCATTCTTATCTTGGAACCAGTGACAGGTAGGCCAAGGAATGTGCTTTTTTTTCTACCTTAACCTTGACCCTCTCATCTCTCAGATTCTTTTCTATGGTGTCATAGTGGAAAGGTGCAACAGAGTGGATTCTGTCATCCTAACAGTCTGTGTTTCATTCAATTTTAATTGATGCTTGGTTTTGACACATAATCTATGAAGGAACAAAGAGGTTCATTTTATGCTCTTTTATTCTTGGTGATGTAAATTCATTTTTTAAGTTTTCACCAAAGGAAAATTCATGTCATATGACAAAAAGAGCTCTCTACTTGGATGACATTTGCTGAGGCAGATAATATAATAAAATAGCTCTAATTGACCTGCTAATAATGTTCACATGATCAATTTTGTACTTTATTGGGTTCTTTTTTGTGGTCATTTTGCATAAGCATGGAACAGAGGGATCCTACTTAACTTCAAACTGATAGTGGGTTCTTTTTGGTTGACTCTTTTGTGGCAGGTGAGGCGGAAAGGGAGTATTGGGCCCTACTCAGTTGTAACAAAGATAAAATCCGAGGCAATAAGGGCAGCCAAGGAAGGTGATCATGGGTTCTCCCTTTGTGGCTCAACTCTTTTTATTCAATATAGCTTTCAGTCATCCATTTGTTGCTCCACACTTTATCTCACAATGGACGACGATATTCTTCTTATCCATAGGAGGGGTGGAAAGAATTTCAGAGGTGGAAGAGACTCTCGCCCCAATAAATTCAGAAAGGTTTCTCGATGAAAGGAAGTTTCCTGGAGATGGCTTGTTGCTTGTATCACAGGGGACATGCCTCACGGAGATAACTTCATCAGGCTATTTTCAATGTTTACCGTAATGAAATATACGTAACTGCATGCATGCTTCTCTCTGGATGGCCCCTTATCGCTGGCTTGAATTTTTGTAGACCTCGATCTTATTTATTTCAAGGGCTCCCTTATTCGATGTTCTTTTTAAGAAGCCTGCGTCAGACATTAAAACTAGTGCATACACTGTGATACACCACATTAGCTTGATTAGACATGTTGAATGTGATTTGTGGAGAAAGCCAACCTAACCTTCATTGCAGGACCACAATCTTAGCTGTGCGCTCCATCCATGGCAGGGACCACTTCCACAGCTGGGATCATTCGTATTTGTCTTATTCAATTTGTTTTTAACAAGACAAGTGTATATATGTTAGTATTCATTGGAATCGTCTGCAGAAACTTTCATACACATGTGCAAAGATTATGTGCATCCAAATTCTTATTTTTCAAGAACCATTGTTCTCAGTACCTCCTTTTCATGGTATTCGAGCATTTCTGCTGTTCCTGCTTCACATCGTTTAAACAACAAGATTGATTAGTCTGCTTCAAACCTTCTGCCCTTCTACAACCTGCAACCTAGAAGAAAAAATTTGAAATCTTTACCCTTTCTCCCACATACTTTTGTTGGATAATTCAAAATTTTAACTTTGAAAAAATACTATTAATTTGTTAAGTTTTAAATAGTATAATTTTCACAACCTTATAAAATAATAACTACTTTTATTGGATCATATTCTCAAAAACAATCTAAACTGGTAAGATATAATTTTAAACAATTTATATTTTCAACATACTTACCTGCATATAACTTGTATATAATTGCCAGATTCAATTTTTTTTAACTTACCAACCATCGTTTTTTTCATAACGATATACTATAACCGGTATACAATTACTATATTCAATTTTTTTAAATTCACCGACTATCATTTTTTTTACAACGATATACTATAATAGTATCCATCAATAATTCAGGTGTACCAAAAAAAAAAAAAGAAAGATCACACCAAATTTTTCCTACTTTTCATTTTTTTCATTTTTTATTTGGGCGATTAAATAACCTTATCCCATAATCACAACGATTCAATGGAAACAGTGGACATATAGGTATCTATTCGTCACTCCCTTTCTTCTATACTGGTATTAACAATAAGTAATATCATTATTCGTTGTTATACTTCTAACACTTATGGTTAGATTAAATAATTATGCTTACGACATCTTATTGCCTATTCGTCACTCCCTTTCTTCTATACTGGTATTAACAATAAATAATATCATTACTCGTGATTATACTCCTAACACTTATGGTTAGATCAAATAATTATACTTATTGCATCTTATTACTTTAAGCTCGGTGCGTCACTAGTCCGACTTCCCAATTCCCAATTCCCAATGTACATAACATAATTATGCACAATCAATATTCTTATAATATTAATATACTTGGAATTCCTTCCTTTATTGGACCAACTCTCTACACAATTTAATCAATATCGGAAGTACAACCGTTTTCTCGAACGTCTCCTCTTATATACTCTATGCCCCGTTCGCTAGGTCAACACCCGACGTAGCGATAACGCTTGGTTGGAAGCTCGACCGGTCACTCGACCATCTCCCCCAAATCACAACATAACTCAAGGCCTAAAACATTTCACCAATTATTTGAAATTGTATTAATTTCATTCATCCCGCTATCATAACCCATTCTTCCTTTACCATTAAAATTAAATTTATTTTAATGAATATAATTTTAGTTATTTTACACTTTTTATATAAGTTCTAATTCTAGCTTTCTATTTATATGCACTTAATCAAGCAAGTATGTATTTAATGTGATCCAATTGTACTCACCGTCAAATTCCATTCATCTTACAACACGAAACTCATTAGTTAGGTGAGATTTCTTAATCCGCTCTTAGTTCCTTTACCGTGCTTCTTGCATCCTCAGCAAATATATGTAATAATAGGGTTAATTAAATTTCTGACCATTTCACTATTCCATCGATCGTACTTTTTTTTACATATTTACGATTTAACTATTTCAATCTCGGTTACCCGATTCACTAGCCGGTAATTCAATCTCAGTTTAACCTTATCTAATATTAACCTTTTATAACTAAGTTCATTTTCTTTTTATTTATAACTTATAAAAGTGACCATTTATAAAAATAGGATAATAGCTAATTGTTTATGAATCACATATATGTACTTCAACATTAACTAATTTATTCACATTTTCGGGATTACTATTTCGTAAAGTAGAAAAATAAAATAAATCACATATATGTACTTCAACATATGCCTAAACTGAATTTCTTTAATATTTGCCTTTTGACATATAGGACTCATTCATATTTTTTTGAGAAAGTTCATGTTAATTTTTATGTGTATAAAAATTACTTCCATCATTATATATTATGTATTTATACATAATCATTTCTATAGAAGGAAGCATCAAGAATTATGATTTGTTGTCTCACCATGTTTATTATCAAATTCAATATGCACAATTCTACCAATAAAATTATCTAATTTTATTTTATTATGATTATTATAATCGTGCAAACTAATATCATTATTTTCATACCATTCAGAACCAGAATTCACGTGAAAAATTATTTTTAAAAAAATGACCAGATTGGAACTCATGTATACAACATTTATTTTGTAAAAAAATATTAAACACTTTGAAAATTCTATTAATTTACTTATATTGGTCATATTAAATTTGAATGAAAAAATTTACAAAACATCATAAAATATTATATGCAATGGTAGTGTAACATTACCAACTTGTTTAATAATTGCTTTGAATGAATTAGAGAGTTGTACAATCTAATATCTTTCATATTGTGGAAAAAATAATACAAATCACATGGTTAGAGAACACTTGGTTCTTGGAGCCATTTGAGTGAAGAAAGAGGTGGATGAATAGTATCTCCCGATTAAAACTTTTCATTTAATGTATTTCATTTATATAAATCCACTCTGTTACATTCGCTGACCTAGTCAAATGAGAGTGACTTTTTAATTCCTATATGGTAAGACAAATATTTGAGTGTTATCTCAAAATGACACGGTTTTGTCCGAGTTGAAGGGGATAGGTAGCATGTGCCAGCAGCCAACAGAATAGAAAACCTCAGCCGGTGTCTCTTGTTCAATAAAATATTTTCACAAAATTCATGTTAACTCAGTTTAAACTGGTAAATTCCTGTATTGATCTCGTATAATATAAAGGATGTAGTGGTCAATCAGTTTATTTTTGTTAGGGTTGTACCGAGCTAATTTAATTTTGTCGGACATTAATAATTTTGATTAAAGAAAGCCACCACCGAGTGCAAAAGAGTCAAGCTTGGAGTTCCCTACTCGCAAGACACAATTTAATGCCTTTTGTGTGTCACCACTCATCCATTAATAAAAAAGTCAATAAATTATAAGCCACTTGACCTTCTCTCTCTCTGTCTTGTGAAGATCTTCTTGGCTCGCAGCACAGCTCTTTGGACATGGAAGAAGTATCTCAGGAACTGCAGCTCCACATCATAGGTAAGTTGTTAGCCAGATCCAATCATCCATAAGTAGTTTTTGACATCTGGCGATAATTGGTATGTTCGGTGCAGTGTTTTTTCAGTTCTAGTCTCTGTTCTACCCAAGCAACTGTCTAACTAAGGATCCCACGATTCCCCTACCTTTTGGGAGGCGAAGGGAGATGTTGCCTAGGCATAGCCTTCTGTTTTGAACTGCAGAAATTGAGTAATCCATGCCGTAGTCTCCTTTTCTTATAGGCCAAAATAATACACAATTCACAAAATAATTCAGAGATTACAGCTTGCTCTATGGATGAATCAAAACAAGCAAGTTATTTGCCAGGTGCAATAATTTTATTCTTTCATAAATAATGAATCCAAGTTGATCATGTGGTATCGTTTACAGATGCAATACAAGCAAATGACCTCTTCCTATGTATCTCTGGTGTTTCTCGTTCTTCACCTCTCTCCTCCAGTATGTTAGTTTCAACAGCCTCTTCTCTTCGCTATTTTCCCTTTTTTTGGCAAAGATTGATCCATCTCTTTACATTAAGAAAGCCAATAAATATGTTACTTCTGAAAAAGTGCAACTTATATAATTATGATTGTGTTGGGGTTGCCTATGTCTATCATCCATGGCGATGATACTTCTTGGTCAAGACACCTTTCAATTAGATCTGTTGCACATAGGCACAGGCGACAGAAAATCAAACGGAACCCTTTCCAGCTGAAAAGCGCCTATTTGTACAAAAATCATAGAGAACCTCACGTTTCTTCATGCTATTTGACAAGTTTTTCGGTCTGTACTTTTTTTCTATTGCAATTAGGAGGTAAATAAGGGTAGAGGGAATAATAGAAACAAGGGATTAAAGGTGATACGAAGTTTTACTACTTATATAAAGTACAATAGGTTGTAAATTCCTTGTAATTCAACAGCACGGAATCATGAAGATCATGCCGCAGGCAACTCCACCACCCCTTCCGACCTCAATAACCAAGACGCCAACACATCCACCAAACCCGAATCCAGACGCCCTTATAAGTGGTACCTGAAGGTGGCGGCCTACTCCTTCCTCGTCCTCTCCGGCCAGGCGGTGGCCACTCTCCTCGGTCGTCAGTACTACGACAATGGCGGCAGCAGCAAGTGGCTGGCCACCCTCGTCCAGCTGTGCGGCTTTCCCATCCTCATACCCTACTACTTCCTCTTCTCCTCCTCCTCCTCCAACCAGTCCCCCAATAACCCCATTAATTGCCCTGCTGAAGCAGTAGAATTGTCACGCGCAGATGTACCACCCTTCAGGGTGCTCGTGTCTGTGTACGTATTCCTCGGGATCGTTGTGGCCGTGGACTGCTACCTCTATTCGGTTGGTCTGCAGTACGTTCCGGTTTCGACATACTCTCTGATCTGCACGTCCCAGCTGGCCTTCAACGCTCTCTTCTCCTTCTTCCTCAACTCCCAGAAGTTCACCCCCTTCATCGTAAACTCGCTGGTGCTGCTCACGATCTCGTCGGTGATCTTGGTCTTCCAGACAGACTCGGAGAATCCGACAGGCGTGACCAAGGCCAAGTACGTGATCGGGTTTATCTGCACCGTTGCGGCATCTGCTGGCTACGCTTTGATGCTCTCCCTCACCCAGCTCGTCTTCAAGAAGGTGCACACCATCCTTCAATGCAAATGGTTTTATAATATTAAATAGTGTAATTGTTTTATATGATATTTAATTTTTAATTAATTATTTCTAATTATATTATTGGGTAATATTTGCTCTACAAATACATCCATTGATCCGCTACTCTTTGCCTCTGTCCTTTTTATTGAATTAGGTGATCAAGAAGCAGACCTTTGAGGCCGTGATGGACATGGTAATCTACCAGTGCCTGGTGGCTACGCTCATAACCGTGGCAGCCCTATTCGGGAGCGGCGAATGGAAGCACCTGGCGGTGGAGATGGAGCAGTACGAGCTGGGGAAGACCTCCTACGTCATGAACCTTTTATGGACCGCGGTCTCTTGGCAGGTCTTCTCCATCGGATCGACCGGCCTGATATTCGACGCGTCATCCCTCTTCTCCAACGCCATCAGTGTGGTAGGGCTGCCTCTGATTCCGTTCCTTGCAGTCATCTTCTTCCACGACAGGATGGATGGGATGAAGGTGGTTGCGATGGTTCTTGCCATCTGGGGATTTGTCTCCTATCTTTATCAGCATTACGTTGATGATTCGGAGTCCAAGGATAGAGCAAGCCATGATAGATGAATAGGCATGGTAGCTTAGTTAATATATACATATATAGCATGTATCCAAGTATGCTTGTTATACCTATTCCTTCCTCCCTTTCTGACATAAAGAGTTCTTTTGAGAAAAAAAAATGTTCATCATGATGCAGATATTTAGATTATTTAATTCGATTAATTTAACATACTAATTTTGCTGTCTCATCATTACCTTTTGGTGCCTTACGCGCTCATAGGCCAACCCAAAACCACGAGAAATTTCCAAGAAAAGCCTTTGAAGCAAAAGAAAAAAAGCCCGATCTCCCGGATCTGATTTCTGACCAAAACCTATGAAGCCACGTGCGCACTTATACTGCAAGAAATCGAATTAGTGGCGTGAAAAACGAAAGGAAGGCCGACGCGGAACAAATAAATACATTCAATGAATGAAACTCAACTAGATTGGCCGGTCTCTCGGAAAAGAAGAAAAAAATACAATTAATTAATTAATTATATAGGAAAGGAGGAGGAGAAAGACGGAGGGTGGAGGAGAAAGGGAAAATGAAGAGAAAGAAGAATAATTAATAATTAATAATTAATTATTATCGCCGAATATAGATGCTGATTGATAGTTCCACCAGACCAGAGTCTACAGCATTTTCTCTCTCTTCCTCTGCAATCTCTCTTCCCTTTCTATCTCAATTCTATACTCCTTGGAGATATCCCTCTCTTCCAGTACAAACATCAATCTCAAATCCACTTTCCATTTTGAATGGTGATCCTCACTTCTTTTCTCCAAGTAAAGATCTGACCCGTCAGGATAACAGATCCTGAGCTTTGTCCCTCTAGTGAGGGTTACCCTTGGTAGTTTTGAAGCGAACTCGCGACTCTGGATCCGTATTTGTGCTGCAAAGTTGGATCTTTTTCTTTTCATCAATTTGCAGCGTTGGTTACGCTCGATTCTGTTGGAGCTGCTTGCTGCTTCAGTGTCTTGGAGGATTGTTTTATTATTCTCTGTTTAGGAACTTGAGATTCTAGATCGAGAAATCGACCCATTAAGATTAGTTTCCACGTCTCCAGATTGCATGGAGATAGAGATGTGGTAGTATTATTTTCTGCAGTGAATGCAGCATTGCCGGAAGTTGGAATTCAAGGATTTTGTGTTCGGTAGGGGAAGCATTGAATTTTTAAAGTTACTATAGCGGGGGAAGTTGGAGTGCTTTAATTTATATCAGTTACTTTTCACTTATAGATTATTCTTTGATGCGTGTCTTCAGAATTTAGGCAATTGAAAGAGGACTGCATGTGGCTTGCTGCATTTGGCATGGTTTAATTCACATGCAAGTTAAGACAATGCATACGGGGAAGATCCTTCAGTAAGCTTCAGCTTTTGATTGCTTAGTTCTGTGAGGGAGCATGGAAATTTTTTGTCATTTTTAGGAGAATTGTCAGATGGCATCTATTAGAAGAACACTATCCCCCATTCCTAGAGCTGGGATTGCTCTCAATGGAGAGGCTTATAATGTCTCCTCACCTCTTTCAAGATCATCGTGTAGTGCATCAAGCTACTCTTCCTCGGGTGCATTACCATCATCGCCATTCGGTCCGGTTGATAAGAGGTTGAAACAGAAAGTACAGAACTCTTGGAGAAGGGCGGTTTTCCAGTTTTCCATTTTCTTTATGTTCGGGATGTTCATTGGTTGCACGCCCTTTGCCTCCTTTAGCCTCTCGACAAATATTACATCTAATAAGCCTCAGTCATTTACCTTTGATACAAATAGGACATTGCTTTTAGAGAGTCAACATGCCCAGAGTCATTTGATACTGGATCAACTGTCAAAGGAGCAGACAGGGTTAAAAGATCTGCACGGCGATGCAGATACTGATCCCATCATGGATAATAACAGATTAGTAATGGAGAATATGTTCGTGGAGGTTAAGAGTCCCTTGATAATTGTGACTGCAACTCAGACCGGGCCCTTCCAGGCCTTTTATTTGAATCGGTTGGCAAGCACTCTAAAGCTTGTGCCACCTCCTCTGCTATGGGTTGTGGTGGAGATGAATGCCCAATCTCATGATGCTGCTGATATTTTAAGAAAAACTGGTGTTATGTACAGACATGTTGTGTGCAATAAGAATTTGACTGGCTTGAATGGTAGGAGAGTCCACCAACGAAATGCAGCACTGTCTCATATTGAGGTCCACCGCCTCGATGGAATTGTTTATTTTGCAGACGAGGAGAATGTTTACTCAATAGATCTTTTTGAGGATATGAGGAAGATCAGGTACATAGAGGATATATGCTTCTGCATGTAAAAGTTACTATGCTACATCTTTTTGTTTTTTTAATTGTTATTATTATTATTATTATTTCTTTTTTGCAATCTAACTGCTAGTGGGACTAAGATATCTATATAAGTGATAGCTTCAAAATAGAAATACACTAGAGTTGAAAACTCCAAAATTGATAGCAATGTCAACAACTAACATGAGATTGAGATGGGGCTGTAAGTGCATGCAGGGAACATTTGGATCCATTCATTTTGGCCACAGGCTAATCTTAGTATCTCATATCGTCGTCCAATATTATCAAGGATTAAAAGATTGGTCTTTGATGTAAGTGTGGTGTGTGTATATATTTGTAGGAAGCAGCTATATCTAGCTAAGGAGTGATTTATAAAATACACAGCTCAATAAGCCATTTGAGCAATTTCCATCCTTTCTTTTTTCTCTAGGTGTTTATTTTATTTAAATGCATCTCTGGTCTGGCTTTGCTTCTATCTGCATATTTAAAAGGTGAGTAGCTTAAGTAGCTTACTAAAACTGTATATTTGAAAGAAGAGAGAAAGATGCCTTTTAGGAGCAATTAACTCAACATCCATGCTAAATAAAGTAGGTTATTGATGTATCCAGATTTTCATTTAATTTGATGGCCAAAACTTCTCCATCCCATTATTGTTTGTGTCTAATTTCATCTACTAAGATAATAAGATGGAGTTTTAGTTGTTAATGTATTTTCTATCATTACTATTTATCTCATTTTGGTGATGATATGATAATATCTTCCCATTTTTATATCCATTAGATGAACAACCCATTTTCTTAATTTAGGCGGTTTGGAACATGGGTGGTGGGAAAAGTCAGCGAGAGAAGAAATGGAGCTGTTTTGGAGGGCCCTGTCTGTAATGGGACTGAGGTCATTGGTTGGCACTTGGACAGATCGAAGAGATGGGCTCATGCTCGGCGATTCCAAATGGAGATGTCGGGTTTTGCATTCAATAGCACCATTCTTTGGGATCCTAAGCGGTGGCACCGGCCAACCCTTGAACCTATAAGGCAACTCGATACTGTGAAAGAAAGATTTCAGGTTATCCTGTCCAGCATAGGCTCTCTCCATATATATATATATATATATATATATGCTTTATTCTGATGCAATGCGTATGGTTCTGTTTTGAATTTATAGAACTTGATTTTTTGGAACTCGAGATAAAATGTATTATCTCCTTATTGCAATCCTAATCCAATATTGAAGTATCTCGATTTCCCTGCTCTCCTATGCAAAGATAAAATATGAGTGTTGAAGATATATTTCTAACCTGAAATGAAAGATGTTAAAGTATATCGATCCGTTTCATATTTTGAAGATAAAATGTGGTAAATTTGGTTTTTGGAAGTAGGACAGAGTGTAAAGGGACAATTGATCTTAATATGTTTTCACTGAAATGAAAGTGAGCTGTCATATTTATAATTGCACTGTCAGTTATTTATGTTCTTCCACTATAAGATCATTTTTGTTGTTCATCTCCAAATTGCTCCTTTCAGTCATTCTACCATTACTCTATCCTAAAGTATGATATTAATACAATTTTATCTGTGTTACTTCTGGATCAGCAGGTGACTGCATTTGTTGAACAACTCGTTGAGGATGAGAGTCAGATGGAAGGCTTACCCCCCAGTTGTTTGAGAGTTATGGTATGGGAGGTTCATAGGGAAACCACATTCGGTGCTCTTTATGCTCAAAATTTGTCAGCAACAAACAATCTCCTCAATATCAACTCACTCAGATTGCATTTGTGATGCTTATGGAGTTTATTTGGATTATCAAAGGTAAGTTAAATATGGTTTCTCTTGTGCTATTTAATCATCCAAATTGAAGCATTTGTAAGGTGTGAGAGGTCACTGCTTGTTTCAGTTTGATGAATGCCTTGGCAGGAGTTTTCCCAGGGATCCAGTCGATCCTCTATCTAGTTGTGGAGATCTGCTGCTTAGTTTATGAGGCCTTAAACTTGAAAATAACATATACAACTCTTTGGGTGTCCTAGAGATTATATTATATATATTTATTTATTTACCGGAATCCTAGAAAGTACGATGAGCCAGAAGGAAAATCACTACTTGTAGTCACAGTTCTTAGATGGGCACTTCTCTTGGGGCCATTTATAGCAAATAGTTCTTGTCAGTTCCTCATTGATTGTCATGTAAGTAAATGTTGTAATTGACTCTTAATGAATCTTATTGACCTGAGCTGGGGGCCAACACTCTCCCCTTATGTTGATGAGATGCACTCACTCGGATGTGCTTTGTGGATAGCCTAGTTTTCTTTCATTTCTGATGGAAAATTACCGAGGTCTAACATGCTTAGAGTCTAGACCTAGGGGTTGTCTTTGAAAGTTTCATGGTCACAAGGGTTTTCCATGCCCAAGCTTGCTAGTGCCATTTGTCTTTCACTGTAGAGACTGCAAGATAGCCCTTTGAACTGCCAACAATTACATTAAATGTCTTGAGGATGTTTCTAGCCTGTTTTGTATCACTCCCAGTTTGACCCCTGTATACATTAAATGATGAAGCAAATGAGGAAATCATGCAATACCTCTATACACCAAATGTCTTGTTTTTTTTTTTTGACAAATTATAACTGAACTGTCTTCTAATGAGCAAACACACATATTCTCTTTGTTTCTCATGAACATAGAGGAAAAATGATGGATAGTCAATCATTCTTCATCGGATTCATTGTCTTGCAGGTAATCCTGTTCAAGAATCTCGTTTGTGCATCTGCTTGGGACACCATTTCAATCTTTCCATCCATCTTTCAGCAAAAGCTATTGAAGATTCAATCTTCCCATCCATCTTTCAGCAAAAGCTATTGAAGATTCAATCTTCCCATCCATCTTTCAGCAAAAGCTATTGAAGATTCAATCTTCTCATCCATCTTTCGGCAAAAACTATTGAAGATTCCTCTGACGACCTCCCATTTTGTGTTCCATTGCTAGTGCTTACGTTTTCCCTTTTGGAAGGAAATATGCTGCAACAATTGTACAGTCAAACGGAGTTGGCACATTGGTTTTATTGGCTTGGTGACTATAGGATGGAATCTCGTTTCCTTTATTTAATCTCCATACCTCTCTCAACTCTACATCTCTTGCCTTTATATTCTGTACAATCAAAAGGCCAAACTTGCCTTCTTCTCTTCCCAAAGTTCAGTCAGCCTCTTTTGATCCATCATTAGGAAAATCCATCTTTTGTGCGTTCAGTAAGGGTTGTTTGGTTTGCTGTAATGTTTGATTATGGTGTAAAGTTAGATTATAGGTGGAGTTATTTTTACTATCAGATTAGTCTGTAATTTGAAATCATTTTATTTGATTAAGTATATATTTTTCTCATTTCAGGTCTACTTACAGGTGATCTAACTTGTTTTATGAGTTTGATCTACATAAATTCACGTGAGGAAAGATTATTTTGGTGGGAGTATGGAATCTTGATGCTCAAGTTGACATAGCTTATAAGCTTGCCCGAGTTCCACTTGGCTTTTGTTGGTTACTTAAAAGTTAATTTTGTGTGTAGAGATTGCTAGGCATTATATTTTTTTTTGTAACAATTCAATTTGACTACACACATGGGTTTTGACAGTATACATGCAAGTGTATTGGGAAAGTAGCAAATGATGAAAGGCATGGTTCTGTTCTGATTCCACCCTTTGGAGGGCTCATGAGTGGCTCTGTGATCATGACCACGTTATTCCTTCCCCTTCATGCTGCTCTCTGAATCTGAATCTTCTGTGTTCACTCGGATATGAACATGAACGCTGACATAAAGAGACTGAGACTGTGGGGTTGTCAATGAGAATCTCTAACTTCTAAAAGAGACATGAAGCTCTGCACAAAGAAAAGAAAAAGGATAAAGAAAGGGGCATGAAAGACAAGTGAGAGTATTCCTCATGAATTGAATTCAGAATATCGACTTTAGATACCCTAATAATTCTTTATTTAAATTATAATATAATGCTATATATAAAATTAATATATATATATATATATATTTTAAATTTAGGAGCCTATTGTCAATGGCCACAGGCCATATTTCAGTATTCCTTGTTTTGTTCTTGTCTATTTAAGATGATACCATGTCCTAATATGCTTGAAAGAAGCACCCGTTGTAGTTGTCTCCAAGATTGCTTGGTTGGCTTCGAGGAGGAAGGCAGCCAGCCTCCTTGATTTCAGTAGGATCTACATATTGTTCAAGTTTAATGCATAAATCTTCATATTCTTCATTGGACAAAATAAATTTTATATAAACTGAATTGAAGTTAATGTTAATTTTACCAACTTAAATTTAAAATTTTATTTTGAAGTATATTTAGGATAATATCAATTATTAATATTTTATTTATATAAAAATTTATATTTTGTTTCATCTTTTTTTCTCTCAAAATTTATTAATTTTTTTATCAAACATTAAATAAAGAATAAATTTATATTTATAATTTTAAGTTAAATATAATATAATTATAAATAAATAAACTTGGAGAAGTCGTTTCATTTTAACTCCGATGATATATGAAGAGTATTTTCGAAAATATGTTTTTGTAACTACTCAGTTTCTGTAAGTTTTATTATTATGCCGTGTCTAGACATATATAAACCCGTTGTTCTGCTGCCCTTATCGAAATATCACAATATTTTAAAATATACAAAATAGTATAACTTTAGCTTAAAATTTAAAATTTTTATAATTAAAATGTATATAAAAACACAAATATTAGGAAATAACGATAGTTGAAAGGGAAATTTTTCATAATAATTTATTTTTGAGGATATATCTCAATACTCTAATTATTCTATTTCCTAGTAAGTGAAGATGTCCAAGTTGTTATTTTCTGTAAATAAGTCTCTATTCAAATCTAATATATGAGATTTTTCATTTATAAATATAAATAATTTACTATTACATAAAATTTTCTTTTAGTAAAATCTGTATTATAACACATATTAACACGTATTAGTCTTTGTTAATAATATTTGTTACCAACCACTCAACTAAATATTATTTAATAACGTTGATCATTTAAAAAAATATACTTTCTATTTCTTCAAATGTATTTGACCACATATTAGTACATGCCAATACAATTGAACCACAAATCTTACTACATGTATATTCTAGAAAATGTAATACAATTTATATATATATATCAACTAAATAAAAAGGCTAAACCGTTCTCCAATATTCTAGTCAACCACTAACGTAGTATATCACGTCTCGACCCGGTTTGGTCGGATTCCCGTGATCAACCCGTCACTCTCCCGGTTTATTAAATGGTTTCCCCTTATCGTAAATCGTAAAAAGTAAGGCATTCTTTAACTTGTATCTTTTTCCTGGAATAGTATAATCAAAACTGTATGAAATTTAAAACTTTATATACCTGTCTTACATGCATCTTAGTTGACGGTATTTAAGGAGAGACTTTCCGGGATTTCCTGAAAGGGATATAAGGGAGGGGGTGAGTACGACTACTCAGTGAATGAGTTTTTAAAAACTTTTGACTTTTAAGAAAAATATTTATATGGAGTGTGCCAGCCTATTTTGTTTTCAAAAATCCCATCATTTAAAAGTTTGGATTTTTTCACGGTGTGTTATCACCCAACACATATCCTTCATCATGAAGGTTACACACATTCGCAAGTCAATATCACTACTGAACCCACTAGTGGCTTCGGAGCGACTTTTTCTGCCACCCGGATAGAAGTACAACCACTTCTACCCTGGGAATGAGTGGATGTACGTGACATCCTACCCACAATCCCGAAATCACTTCTTCATGTCCGTATGAGGACAGAGACCTCATCTTGTCCCCACCCCGGTCTCATGCACTTCATGCTACTCCAGATTTCGCACAGACACCTGGAACGACGAACTGCCCTTATAGCCACCAGGTCGTCCAGTGCCCTTAGGACGCATCACTACCCCTCGTGGGCGTCTTGATGATCCCGTACTCACAGTGCATGCACAAACAATGTTTTCTTATATTGCCATGTAATATGTGGTGCCACTAGTCCAACGACCTCGACTCTCAACTCAACCCGCAGCTGTTTGTCTTGACTAGTCCGTCGACCTGTCATGTCGCACTGCCGCTAGTTGACTGAGCATGTCGGTCCTATCTTGGTACCATGGCCAAACAATTCACTTATTAAGTTTTATGGCACATATATCATGTTCGTTTACGAGCTCTTGCTCGTGCCAACTGACCTTGGGCCCACTGTACGAGATTTTTAAAATCGGGCATTTAGCCCCCAATTTCCAAAACCGAGGCCCTTGGCCTATCAGAGCTATTCGAGCTCCCGTCGAGAAGGTCTCCCAAATAGTTTAAGTATTGGCACACAGTCAGGAGAGAACACTTCCGACAAAATAGGTTTTCACTGTCCATTATACCAACCGGTATAAGGACATCTCCGTTCATAACCGATGAACGGGTTTTCAACTTCCTTCGAGGAAGTCTCATCATACCAACCGGGTATGATCTACTTACAACCGGTAAGTAGTTTTTTATCGCATAATTTTCACATCACTATCTCTAAGTGGTGATGATTAAAATTCCACTAAATAGTGGGTTGTTATACCGAGATACTTATCATCCCCTACCGGGTATGATATAAAATTTCCACTCACAACCGGTAAGTGGTTTTTATCTTTAAGTTGTGCTCATCATCCCAACCGGGTATGATGTTAGTAAACCCACTCACCCGTTAATGCCGTGAATTCCACTAGACTGGTTCTTTGTATTCATGCGAACTTGTCCTTGCTGGCGTTCCCGATATTTAATGTTTCTACACGATATGAACAACCTTGTTCATTATTACTCGGCATAACAGCCTTCATTCATTAATGAATGAGAAAACCCAAACTTTTAGTTATTTATAATTAGTTCCCTAAAGTTATTTATCTTTAACTTTAAGTTCCTAATGTCGGTTTTTCCTCAAATTGAGTCCCGTAACTTTTAAAATTTATCGTGGGACCTCAATTTATTCAATTTTACTAAAAAGGGGTTTAATTTTCCAAATTTCCAATTTGGTTCCCCAATTTTTCCAAAATTACCATTTTGCTCTTCTTTCACAAAAATGGTAAGTTTTTCCCAAAATTTTCAAAATTCCTCAATTGGTCCTCTAACATTATTTTCATGCCCAATTGGCACTCAATTTCATAAAATTGTATTTTGGCCCCTTTGAATTTCGAAAATCCCCAAATTTTCCCCCAATTTCAACTCTTCAACACTACCGTATTTGATTTCATCAAATTAACCGATCAAACACTTCTAATTATTGAAATTGGAGTTGAAATTGAGTTACTGTATGTTCATACGATTCTAAGAAACTTTGAATCACAGATTTTAATGTCGGAACGAGCTCAAACGGAGCTTTGCCGGAAAACAGATTGTAGAGAGAGAAATCTTCGATTACTCACCAGTGAAGGCACGACAGTCTGAGCTTTCGATCTTGGCAGATAGGTCTCGTCCTGAGGTTCATCCTAAAATCAAATATTGTATCAATTGATGCGGAATTGGATTAGAATTTCGTCATTGAAATTTGGTCGACTCTCTCTCTAGCACCGATCAAAAATTATAAAGGGGAGCCGAATTGGCTTACCTTTCGGTCCTAATTCGGCCGTGGAAAGGCTGAGGAAGTGTTGGGAGGGCTTGGTTTGGCATGAGAAGGGCTTGAAATGGCCGATTTCAACTTGGTCGAAATAGGGTAGCTTCGGTCCGCCGAAGTTGCTTCACTATTCCATCATGTCGGCACTTCTCCAACGATTATCGGATTGACTGTAGTTTGCTATCAGATAGCTGTCTTCTCCCCTGTTTTAAAGAGCCCGACCTTTGTTCAAGTCGAAGCTCTGGTTCGAGTTTTACCGGGAAATGGAGCAGTAGAGAGAGAAGTGTTCAGGTGTGAGGAGAATGAAATGGGGATGAACTCTTTATATAGTTGTAAAACCCGTGTATTAAATGGGCGAGATTTATTACTATTATTAATATTATTGGTATTAATATCAATAATTTAATTTCGGTATTAATTCCAATAATTTAATTTAGGTATTAAATTATTGGTATTAATTTTAATAATTAAATATATATATATATATTAATTGATGGCTATTTATGATGGCATAAAAATTTTTTACCGAAATTTCGGGTTACAAAAAATAATACTTACGAGGAGATCACCCATACTCACACTACTCTCAAGTAAACACGCTTAACTTTGAAGTTTTTATGGAATCTAGTTCACTTGAACCAATTTGGTTTTTGGTTTTCTAGTTTGTTTTAAGTTTCTTTTGTAATGTTTAATAAATGTTTTGGATCAAACGAAAGTTGTAAATTTTCATATTGCTTATTTCCAAATGTAAACCAGTTTAGTTTTTTTTATTCGGTTTGACTGATTCTTTTCCCGATTTTTCTTAACTCAAATGTGTGGGGTTTACATGGCACCTTTAACACTTCATGTGTCAACACCTTTTTGGTCGGCCCGAAATCTTTTAATCAGTTGACCATTGACTAAATACACTATCACGCAATTGTTAATAAATACTAGGTAACACAATTTTTTTCTTAGTATTTACTGAATACATTTGTCACCATCTCATTGATAAAGCAAGTAAGTTTCAAGTAATCATTCCATTGAAGTTTACATTACCATTTTTTTTAATTTTTGTAAACAAGTTTTTATAAGTATAAAGTATTTTAAATTTGTGATTTTCTATTGAGATTATTTTTTTCTTATTGATGTTTTACGATGGTGTTCATTTCCACTATTTTAGTATAAAAAAGGTGTGGTTTGGTGACATTTGTCTAACTTAGTTATCAAATTGAGACATTAAAATAGGTCAAATTTTATGTGTTTGAAGGTAAATTATTTAAAAGGGTAATTTAAAAAAATTTTAAATATAAATGATTGAGAATGATAGTTCGAAATAAAGTTTTAAAAAATAAATATTTTGAAAATAAAGAACAAAGTTGGTATATGTACTAAGTTGCAAACAATACTAGTATTTTTAAATATTTTTATGTTTTAATTAACATTAAAATCAAGTTAATAAACACTTAATTAAGGTCAACTTACTCATTGAGCATATTTCATTACTCTCCCTAAATATTTAAAAAAATTAAAAAAAGACCAAAAGAGTTAAATGTTTAAATTTAGTATTGACAAGTTAAAAATTTGAGATAAAATAATTAATCTAATAAAATATGTTAAGATTGAATGATGGACTATATGTGATTTATATCAATTGTATTATAATTTATAATATTTAAAAATTGTATTTATGAACAAAAATGTGAATATAAGTATCTCGTCATCCATATACCACCATCGGCTGGATTGAGCAATTGTAGTTTGAGAGGGATTTGTGGTATGTTGTAAATGTATGAATTGCGAGATGGAGCAAATACCACACAAAAAATAAAGTATTAAGTGTAGGTTGATCCCACTCAATTGAATTAATCCGATTCAAATTGAAAATTTATTTATTTTTAAATGATTTATTTATATAATTAATTAGATAAATTTTAAAAAAATTCCAATCCCTATTGCACTAATTTTTTGTTATGGTACATTTTAGGCTTTTCTATAATAGAAAATTACCCGTGTAGAAAAAGGGAAAAGAACAGGGATGACGAGACTATATGGAAGGAAAAATTGCCATAAAGACAGAGGGAGTGTTTGTAATATATGATACCATAAAATGATGAAATGTTATAAACTAATATTTTATTGAATTGTAATGTTTATATATATATATATATATTGAGATGATAATGATAAGTACTATCAGTAGATATGGCATAATGATGGATACTATAACACTATGGTCGACCTAGGGATGAATTGTGGTTGGCCTATGGTAAGATTGCTGCCCTGATTTAAATTGAATTAGGGTTAGCTAAGTGTTAGTGTTATTAGTGTAAAAAGGTAAAATTAATGCACATAAATTAAAAAGAATAAAAGCAATGTACGTGTGTATCTCTAATATTTTATCCATGTGAGAATTTCAAATCTATTACAAGATATATATGGAACGGAATCCTGCGGTCGACTTTGTTCTCTAGCTAATGAACAAAAGATACTTCTCTGGCTGTTGCATTCCACTCCCTCGTGCTTTATGTTAAATTAAAGAAAAGGAAAAGCTGACAGAGGAGAGAGAGGAGGCCCCTCCCATCCCCACCCCTCCCCTCCCTGAGCTTAGTGATGTTTCTGCTGCATCGGCGGGACTCATCATGGTTTCGGGCACTAAAGCTCTTCTTAATTCCTCGTTGTCATCATATATTGCCACCATCTACCCTATTGAGCATTATAATTTTTATTTATATTCATTATATATTTAATTATTTAAATTTATTGAATAATATATTATTAAACACGAAATAATATAAATATAAAATCTATGGTGCGCTAGCCAGTGCGACAGTGATCCCAATATCCCACTATTCATACTACAATACTTGCGATATATAATCATTACACCAATTTGCTTTTAATCATAATAAAAATAAACTTTAGAAAAAGGCAACAAGGTAGGTTAACTCATTATTCTGTTTAAATTCAAGCATCTCAATGTTGATATTCGTAGCCACATACATCTATGTGGACTCGAAAGGCTAGCTAGCTAGCTAGCTAGGTCAAGGTCAGGTCAGGTCAGGTTGGTATTTTAGTGTTCAACCATCGGTAACGTTTGGGTAAGAGGTTCCCAGAATTTGTAGCGGATAATTGCTTTAGTTCATTGAAGATTTTGGAATGTTACTAATTATTTAATTCTTAATAAATATAGGTAAATAATAATAATAATAATATATTCGGCTAAATATTTAAATTAAGTTATATTAATCAAAATAAACATTTGTAAAAATGATATTTTTTATATTAAGTATTTAATTTATATATATATAATATTTAATCAAATATACATTTTATAAATATTTAATATGTTAAAAAATATATATATATATAAATATAAAAGGTGATGCCTACCTAACGAAAATGGAGACAACTTGCCATTCCTGCCATGTCCAGCTTTGGTAGGCGTTTAATTGACCAGACCACCTCGATGTTAATCCTTCTGCTTCTGGCTGGCCCAAAGTCATGGCTCGCTGATTGCACAGATGGTAACAGAAATGTCCCTGGCACAAGCTCCCACTACAGGCTTTTTCTTATTTTATTTTATTAATCAAGCTCCCACTACTGGCTTCAAATTGCTCTTTTCTCCTGTCTCTTTTCCGCCTTTTGCTCGTCAAGGCTGGTCCTTCTTCACAGTAAAAGAAAGAAGCCACTCGCCCGCTGCTCTCAATCTTCACAGGTTTAAGTACCAATTATCCTTCAGTTTAGCTCCTCCCTCTCAGGCCACCTCTCCTTCTTCCTAGCTAGCAAGAACTCCCATTTTTCTGACCTCCATGTTCTGATACATGCGTTCATGATGACGACGAGTGAGTTCCTCGCTATTCCACACCCTATCCCGACACCGATTTGGTTGGATTTCATTTAACATAGAGATGAGAGACACACTACGTATATTATGCCATATCATCATCTTCCACCTCGACGACGTAACTAATGCATGTTTTCTTTGCTGCCGAGGAAACAGTAAGCCCATGCATGGTTAATAATAGCCCCTGCAGGCTGGAGAACATAGACGAGAACAGCCCTGCCGGAGGCTGGGCTCCAGCTATCTGTCCGGCGCCGGAAACTCCGACGGAGTCCATGGAATTCCTAGCGAGATCGTGGAGCCTCTCGGCCATGGAACTCTCCAAGGCTCTCACAGGCGGCACCCATATCACCTCTGCCGACGCTGCTCCTGAGAGACCATCCTTCTCTTCCCTTAACAGCGTCGAGTCAGCGGAGTCCGTGAGTTGGACCACTCTCCTCTCATTTGCCCCTTTGTTTTTTTTCTCTTTTCAGATAGAATGCAGATGATAACTTTATTCATCATTCTCGCAAGTTGTCGCACGCAATTTCTCAATAAAGCACGAATCTCGGGGAGTTTTAGAAGATAGAACCTCCAGCATTCCAAAAAAGTATATTTTCCAGGCAGTGTCACTATCTAAATAGCCTCAATTTAGTACTTTAATAGTTCTGCATTTATTGGCTAAAATCCTTCGTCCAAATATTACACTTTTCTTGAAGATTTTTTTTTGCACAAACACTTTTTTTTGAAGATGAGGAAGTTGTTTACTGGGCAAGATTATTTTGGGTGGCTAAGTATTAGATCAAGTAATTTTGGGCGAGCCAATACGTAGTGAAAAGGAACATCATGTAGCTTCCTACTTCACTTCTAATAAATTCTACCTTTACGCGATGTTCTGTCTTTTACATCTTACAGGTGCTTCAGACCTTACAGAGCGGTGGTACCACTGATAATGTCTCTCCAAGAGACAGTGGAGAAGTCAGGGTAACCGTGCTCTCTCCCTCCTCTATCCATCCATCTATTGAATTTTACCAGAAAATGGAAAGAAGATTGATACTGGGTTAGGTTTATCGATATTGCTACTTTGGTTGCAGGAACTGTACTTGCTTCATCAGTCGCTCAACCCCGAATTCTTCTCCAACCAGCAGCTTCTGAGAAACGGGGTAATGGCTAGATTCCCTGCGTCTTCTTTTCCATCGATCTATCTCCTAGAAAAATAAACCCTATGTTAAGATGAAATAGTAAGCGGTTACCAATGATAATACCAAGGACAGTATGTTTTGCAGTTGTACAAGAGCATCATGAGGGGGAAAACAATGGGTAGATGGCTCAAGGACCAAAAGGAGAAGAAGAAGCAGGAGACTCGGGCCCACAATGCGCAACTCCATGCGGCCGTCTCTGTGGCCGGGGTGGCGGCTGCAGTGGCATCAATCGCAGCCTCCTCAACTACATTTCCTGAAAAGTCCAGTGCATCATCGAAGAACATGGCAAACTTCAAAACCTCCACTGCTATTGCCTCTGCAGCAGCCCTGGTGGCTTCCCACTGCATCGATCTAGCAGAGGAGATGGGAGCTGATCATGGGCAAGTCTCAACAGTTGTTAGCTCGGCTGTCAATGCGAGGACTAATGGAGATATCATGGCCCTAACTGCAGGGGCAGCGACAGGTGGGTATCTGTTGGAAATACAATCAGATGATCATAATCTATCAATGGCACCTTAGCAATATGTTGTTTCACTCTAGTTTAATATGGAAATGTACATTTTTGAGCAAGATGACATCGGTTTCTGAGAGATGGGAATAAATGTGCAGCGCTACGAGCGGCTGCAACGCTGAAGGCGAGGCTGCAGAAAGGCTATGGAGGTCCAGCAATAGGTCTTGGAGAAGATAGGGCCGAAGCCAACAAGGAAAACATCGCCTCGGTAGCATTGGATTATGTTTCTAGAGGGGGTGAGCTCCTCAAACGTACGAGGAAAGGTAAGGAACTCGACATTGGTGTGCTTGACTGAGAAGATACTTCAATGTGGATTCACTAACAAGAAAGAAAGTATTCTATTCCTCAACAGGTGCCCTCCACTGGAAGCTGGTTTCTTTTAACATAGATTCAAATTTTCAGGTAAGTTCCTATGATTTAAGCTGCAGAAATAACTTGGTTACCCTTCTGAAACTTGTTTGAATTTGAGCTATGTTCCATTTGGATTGCTTGTTTTGAAACTGAAACCACTGGCAGGTGGTTGTTAAGCTGAAGAGCAAGCACATGGCAGGAGCATTCACAAAGAAGAAGAAACGTAAGCAAGCATCCTCATTGGTGTATCATATAGCCTCCTCATCTCTTGTTAGAGTTTTATGGGAATGAAGCGGTCTTTTCTTGCTCATATAATTTGCAGTCATAGTCTTGGGAGTTTACTGCGAGGTTCCGGCATGGCCTGGGAGAGAAGAGAAGGAAGATGAGAGAGGTGATCGGAAGGCTTACTTCGGTATTAAAACCGAGGATAGAATAGTGGAGTTCGAGTGCAGAAACAAATGCCAGAAGCAGCTCTGGGCTGAGGGCATTCAACACATGTTGAATTACAGTTCTAATATGACATAACTCAAAGCACATCGATGTCTGCACCATTGCAATATTCTACAAAATTTGGATGTCCATGAATTTTCTGGAATGCGCAAGTCCGTTTCGGCCCTTGTCCCGATGTAAAACTTGTGTTCTAATCTTGTAAAATTTCAGCAAGATCCTATGTTTATAGTTCCATAGTTTCCCCTGCTGTTCTATGAACAGCAGCTGGACGAAGACAGACATTGTGAGATGAGAAGCCCATTCTCAATATTTTATTATTGTTGGTAACCGAGAGCTAATAACAGTGACATCCTTCTCATCAACCTAACTACAGCTAAAAACCGAGGCTGTGATGCATGTTTTCCTTGAAAGGTAACAAGACATCATGACCTGATAGATTTGATGCACATTTCTACAAAGAGATCCAACAGTAAATTGGTGCATTATTTAGGTTGTGATGCATTTCTTTTGATTATAGAACAATTTCAAGATGTAATGTGATTCATAAGTACATTTATAAACTCATAGTGAATGGATTGAAGAGTGTTTTACTAGATGTTATAAACAAAGTTCAAGTTGCATTACCTAAATAAATAAGTATTTCTAAGCATGAGATAGTGTGCAATTATTAACAAGTTATCTATAACGGGTTCTTGATGTTAGTTTGCGAGAGAGTTTTAAAGAATGGCTTATCACATTTTTTATTTGTACTAGTGATAATAATATTCAAGTGGCTTAATAAGGTAAATTGAGAAGAAGTATTTCCATATGGTAATCATATTTGCTTAGTCATCTCATTTTTGTTGATGACTTTCTTTTAATGGATCATATAATTAAGTTGTTGAAATTAAATATATGTAATACCAATTTTATTTGAGACCAAAAGTTAAAAATTTTCATTGGTCAAATAGTTTGACCAAACTCACAATGGGATTTATAAACTAGAAAGGAAGTTGGATTTTAAAATAAGGTCTATACCAATTCACTGGTTCCTTCTTATCATATCAAGATTATCAACTACTAATTATAAAGTCTTAATTATTAAGATCACTAATCGTATTCAATCATGATCATCAAATTTATTATCCAGTAGAGTTTAATTAATCGTGTCAATATTACATTTTATGATCAATTATTGATGTAGTCAATTTGTATTATCTAATAAAGTAATTAACTAAGTTAACCAATTATGTACAAAACTTTTATAAAATGACAAAATTTTAAGTGGAAAGACGAAAATTGCTTAAAGTGATATGTAAGGTACGAAATAACGTAGGTAGGTGTGGAACCAACCGTGTATTATGTGAAACTTATAACTTATAATTACAAAAATGTACACAATTTGTACTAGGTAGGTTGAGAGGATTTTTTTTTATCTGGAATACAACTATTTCGACTATAAAAATCTCTTTATCATTATTTTGGTGTTAAAAAATAATTATTAAAATTGTGAGACATAATAAAATCGTATATTAAATGTAAGATTGGATAAAAATATTATGATAATTGGATGGTCATTATGAATTATCTTTGTGACACTATAAATCTTAAATTTAGTGTATGTTTATATTGAAGGTAAATGCTAGGATGTGTAAAGTTTTAAAAAAATAAATATGGAATTAAACAAGAATTAGAGATTCAAATATTGTACAATAACTTTTAACGCCTAAAAAAATATTAATGAGATTAAGAGTGCTATGTGAAAGTTCATTTATTAATGTTAAGAGATTTCTTAATATATATATAATATATATAATATATATATATATATAATATATATATATATATAATATATATATATTAAGGGACATTAGTTTTTTAGGGTTCAAACTGTTAAAAATTTATTGAGTAATGAGCCCATGAAAATTCTAATAATGGATAAGTTGTGTGCTATACCTACGGAGCCAATGTTGAGTTGTTGAGCTTATTGTGCTAGTAGTTACTACGCCGAAACCGATTCGTCGAATCCGTTGGGCTGGGGGACTTAGGGCCGAAGCCGGGCCAATAGACCATAAAACTGGTAACCCAAAGATAAAATGTCTTAATTTAAAAAATGTATAGGTGTGAGACCAATTGTGTATTATATGAAACTTATGACTTATAATTACAAAAAAAATACTCAATTTGTACTAGGTAGATTGAGAAGTTTTTTTTATCTGAAATACAACTATGTCGACTATAAAAACCTATTCATCATTATCTTGGTGTTAGAAAATAATTATTAAAATTGTGAGACAGAAAAATTGTATATCAAATATAAGATCGGATGAAAATATTTTCCTATGGTATGATAATTGGATGGCCATTATGGGCTATCTTGGTGACACTATAAATCTTAAATTTAGTGTATGCACATGTTGAAGGTAAATGCTATAATGCTTAAAGTTTAAAAAGAATAAATATGGAGTTAACCAAGAATTAGAGACTCAAACATGGTACAATACTTTTTAATGCCTAAAAAAATATATATTTTTTACATTAATTGATACTTTCTTTTGACAAAAAAATATTAATGAGATTAAGAGTGGTATGTGGAAGTTCATTTGCCACTACTCTTAAAGAGGTTTCTTAGTATATATATATATTAAGGGACATTGGTTGAGTATCACTGATATGTTGATTAGCCTTCAAGAAGTGATTGAATATTTCCAATTGTAATATACAATGAAATCCCATGATATTTATCACTTTTTATTATTGTCAAATTGCTAGTGTGATATATGATGACATCTTATTTAGATACTCTTCTACAAAGTATATGTGTAAACTTGCACTGTGAGTTATTGATTTCAACAAATTGTTAAAGAGTTGATATGATAAATTTTATAAAGTGTAATTATTTTAGAGTGACATATGACTAGATGGTGCAATTATAAGTTATTGTTCACTATTTATATTTATGTTGTTTGGATAAAGATAAATAAAAGACTTATTTAATAAAAAAAATTGTTGAGGTTTATTCTAGAATAATCAATATAATGAATTACAAAATAAAATATATTGATTATTATAAAATAAATAATAAAAATTATTTTCTCAAAATTAGTCTTCTCTTACTGCATGAATCTGTTTAAACGATTTAGGACCTATTTTCGGGGTGAGCTAGAGCTATTCGAGTAGGCCTAAGGCCAATGAACATGGGTTCAAGCCCATTGAAATTTTGTTGAGTAATTAGCCCACGAAAATTCTAATAATGGATAAGTTGTGTGCTATACCTACCGAGCCAATGTTGAGTTGTTAGCTAGTAGTTATCATGCCGAAGCCGATTCATCAAAATCATTAAGCTGGTAGACTTGGGGCCGAAGTCGGGCCAACAAACCGTGAGGCCGGTAACCCAAAGATAAAATGTCTTAATTTAAAAGACGTATGGTTGTTCATGCTGACATACATAACCATTGAGGCGCCAAGTATGGGGTAGTGGTGGTTCCAAGGGCTACTGGACTATCCAAGGAGTATAAGGGAAGTCTGTCATTCAGGGAGTCAAGAAGCTTAGAGAGTTCATGCGTATGGAGACCAATGTCGAAGGGGAAGAGGTCTCGTCCCACTTTGTGGACACAGAATATGATTGGCGTCTAAGGGTCAAACAATACCTTCTAATGCCTAATATATATATATATATATATATATTACACCAATTGATACTTTCTTTTGACAAAAAAATATTCATGAGATTAAGAGTGCTAATGGAAGTTTATTTGCCACTAATATTAAGAGGTTCCTTAATATATATATATATATATATATTAAGTAAACCCCACATTTTTTAGTTAAGGGAAATTGGGAAAAGAACCAGTTAAACCGAGTAAGAAAACTTGTAAAAGAAACTTAAGATAAAATAAAAAAGAAAAAATAAATTGGTTTAGGTGAACAAGATCCCATAAGAATTTTGAAGTTAAGTGTACTTGTTTGAGAGTAGTGTGAGAATGGGTGACCTTTTGGGAAGTGTGATTTTTTTTGTAACCCGAAATTTCGATCAAAAATTTTTATGGGAACGTATGTTTTATCATAAATGGTTATAAATTAATATATATTTAATTATTATAATTAATACCAATAATTTAATACATAAATTAAATTATTAGAATTAATATCAATAATTTATGTCAATATTAATACTAGTAATAAATCTCTCCCATTTAATACATGATTTTACACTTATATAAATAGATCATCCCTATTCATTCTCCTCACACCTGAACACTTCTCTCTCTACTGCTCCATTTCCCGGTGAAGCTCGAACCAAAGTTTCGACTTGAACATTTTTCTTAACCTCGGAAGGAGAGGGTCGAGTTCTTTAGAACGGAGGAGAAGACAACTATCTAATAGCAAACTTCAGTCAATCCGAGAATCGCTGGAGAAGCGCCGGCATGATGGAACAGCGAAGCAGCTCCGGCGGACTAAAGCTGCCCTATTTCGGTGAAGCTAAAATCGGCCATTTTGAGCCCTACTCAAACCAAACCAAGCCCTCCCAACACTTTCTCAGCCCTCCCACGGCCGAATTAGGACTGAAAGGTAAGCCAATTCGGCTCCACTCTACAATTTTTGATCGGTGCTAAAGAGAGAACTGGCAGAATTTCAATGATGAAATTCTAACTCAATTCCGCATCAATTGATGCGATTCTTGATTCTAGGATAATCCTCAAGATGAGAGCTATCTGCCCAGATTGAAAGCTCGGACCGTTGTGCCCTCACCGATGAGAAATCAAAGCTTTCTCTCTCTACTATTTTTCGGTGAAGCTCCGTTTGAGCTCGTTCCGACATTAAAATCTGCGATTCAAAGTTCCTTAGAAGCATATGAACATGTAGGAACTCAATTTCAACTCCAATTTCAACAATTAGAGGTGTTTGATTGGTCAATTTGATGAAATCAAATTCGGTAGTGTTGAAGAGTTGAAATTGGGGGAAATTTGGGGATTTTCGAAATTCGAAGGACCAAAATGAAATTTTATGAAATTGAGGGCCAATTGGGCATGAAAATAATGTTGGAGGACCAATTGAGAAATTTTAGAATTTTGAGGCAAAACTTACCATTTTTGTAAAGAAGGGCAAACTGGTAATTTGGGAAATGATGGAGGACCAAATTGGAAATTTGAGAAATTAAAAACCTTCTTGTGAAATTGAATAAATTGAGGTCCCAAGATAAATTTTAAAAGTTTCGGGACTCAATTTGAGGAAAAACTGACATTTGGGGACTTAAAGTTAAAGAGAAATAACTTTAGGGACCTAATTGCAAATAACTAAAAACTTTGGGTTTTCTCATTCAATGTAAATGAATGAGGGTTGTTAAGTTGAGTAATAGTGAATAATGATGTTTGTATCGTGTACGAACACGAAGTACCGGGAACGCCAGCATGGACGAGCTCGCGTGAATACAAAGAACCAGTTTAGTGGAATTCACTACATTAATGAGTGAGTGGGTTTACTAACATCATACCCGGTTGGGATGATGAGCACAACTTAAAATTAAAAAACCACTTACCAGTTGTAAGTGTAAATTTTATATCATACCTGGTTGGGAATGATAAGTACCTCGGTATGAAAACCCACTATTAAGTGGTATTTTAAACATCACTACTTAGAGGAAGTGATGTGAAAATCATGTGTAAAAACTAATTACCGATTGTAAGTAGATCATACCCGGTTGGTATGATGAGACTTTCTCAAAGGAAGTTGAAAATCCATTCATCGGTTATGAACGGAGGTGTCCTTATACCTGGGCGGTATAATGGATAGAGAAAACATATGTTTTATCGGAAGTGCTCTCCCCTGACTGTGTGCCAATACTTAAACACTTTGGGAGACCTTCTCAATGGGTGCTCGAATAGCTCTGATAGGCCGGGAGCCTCGGTTTTTGAACTTGGGGGCTAAATACCCAATTTTGAAAATCTCATACAGTGGGTCCAAGGCCAGTTGGCATGAGCAGGAGCTTGTAAACGAACATGATATATGTGCCATAAAACTTAATAAGTGAATTGTTTGGCCATGGTACCAAGATAGGACCGACATGCTCAGTTAACTAGTGGCAGTGCGACATGACAAGTCGACGGACCATTCAAGACAAACAACTGCGGGTTGAGTTGAGAGTCGGGGTCGTTGGACTAGTGGCACCACAAATTACATGGCAATATGAGAAAATATTGTTTGTGCATGCGCTGTGAGTACGAGATCATCAAGACGCCCATGAGGGGGTAGTGATGCTTCCTAAGGGCCCTCGACGACCCGGTGAGTATAAGGGCAGATCGTCGTTCCAGGTGTCTGTGCGAAATTTGGAGTAGCACTAAGCGCATGAGACCGGGGTGGGCAGATCGTCGTTCCAGGTGTCTGTGCGAAGAAGTGATTTCGGGATTATGGGTCAGATGTCGTGTACATCTACTCATTCCCAGGGTAAAAGTGGTTGTGCTTCTATACGGGTGACAGGAAAAGTCGCTCCGAAGCCACTGGCGGGTTTAGTAGTGATACTGACTTGCGAATGTGTGTAACCTTCATGATGAAGGATGTGTGTTGGGTGATGACACACCGTGGTAACTAAGAAATAATGGAAAAACCCCAAATTTTTAAATGAAGGGATTTTTGAAAAGAAAGGAGTCTGGCACACTCGATATAAATGTTTTTTTAGTCAAAAGATTTGAATCACATTCACTGAGTAGTCGTACTCACCCCCTCCCTTATATCCCTTGCAGGAGATTTTGGAAAGCCTACCCTTAAAGACTATCAACTAAGACGTTTGTGAGACAAGTATGATGAATTAAAAAAATGTTATGCAGTTTTGATTATGTTATTCCAGGAAAAAGGTGCATGTTTAAAGGACGCCTTACTCTTTACGGTTTAGGATAAGGGGAAACCCTTTAATAAACCAGGAGAGTGGCGGGTTGTTCATGGGGATCCGATCAAATCGGGTCGGGATGTGACAAGTTACCATGTCGAAGCCGGTTCGTCAAAATCGTTGGGCTGGTAGACTTAGGGCAGAAGTCGGGCCAACAAACCGTGAGGCCGGTAGCCCAAAGATAAAATGTCTTAATTTAAAAGACGTATGGTTGTCCATGCTGACATACAGAACTATTGAAGCGCCAAGTATGGGGTTGTGATAGTTCCAAGGGCTACTGGACGATCTAGGGAGTATAAGGGAAGTCTGTCATTCAGGGAATCAAGAAGCTTAGAGAGTTTCATGTGTATGGAGTCCGAGGTTGAAGGAGGAAGAGGTCTTGTCCCACTTTGCGGACACGGAATATGATTCACGTCTGAGGGTCGAACAATTGATGTCCACTTAGACATAGGGTAGAAGTCACAAACTTCTATTAGAACAGACGATAAAGGCACTCCAATCCACAAGTGGAATAGTCGAAGACGGCTCTGCGACCGAGTGAACCCCTTTGTGAGAAAATGGCAGATGTTGAATGAAAATAGCATGGGTCATGATGGTGAACAAAAAAATGCTTGACTAAAATTTTTCTGTAGAAATTTTCTCTCTCTAAGTCATGCACTCATTCTCCTGCCTTAAATTTCCTTTTAGGAAAGGTTGAGCCAAGTAGAATTGGAATATGAAGGAAGGGTCGAACCCTCAAGGTAAGCCCTACACTATGACATCTTGGGTTATTTGTTATAGAAAACATATGTATCGGTAAACCTTTACCTTACTTGAACCATTTGGGTAGAGATATCATTGTGGCTTAGGGAAGGGTGGCGAGTTGATCACAAGACTCCAACAAAATCGGGTCGGGGCGTGACAGGATTGTCTATCGATATTTATCTAGTTGGTCAGGGTTGGATGGAGGAGACGACACGCGCATGCATGGTCGCTCGTGTGTGTATCCATCATGGAGTGTCGACCGGTCTATAGTGTAGCGAACCAGTTTCTTACTAATTTTTCGGTCGGTGCAACTGTTTGTAACCATGTTCACCCATTTTTCGGTTGATTCTTGAAAAAATAAAAATAACAAAAAATTCTACATTCAATTTCCTATTGAATGAACAAAAGAACTGTCTCATTTGGATTTGTTTAGCACCCTAAAAAATTCTGAGGATTTTCTCGCTCTAAGCCGGTTCGATCGATTTCGACCATTCCAAGACCGGTTCACCTCTGACTCAACCAGTTCACCTTCAACTCGACTGGTTCTTGGCCAATCTATTTTTCTAAAAATTCTTCTTCTCATTCTCCATGGATTGGACTCAAGATGCTCTCTTTTTGGACTTGGTTTGACCCCATTAAAAATCGGGGGAATTTTCCCATAAAACGGCTTGACTCCGATTTGGGCATGTTTTCACTTGTGCCCTTTCCATTCCTCAATTCCTGGTCCTCAAGGATCTTTAGAGGTTATTTCTAGTGATCTTTGCCACTTTCTCATATCTTCGAGTTTTTGAACCTATTTGCAGCTCGATTTTTATTTCAACCTTCTATTCCCGAGTTTCGAGTCCTAGTTCAATGGGGTTTTTCAGTCTAAGTCGGTTTAATCTTAGATCTAAAAATTCACGATATTATACTTATAGACTCAGTGGATAAATTGTCCCAATAGTATATAGTTGAGATTGTACACTTAAATGGAGTACCATAATCTATAGTATCGAACTCGGATCCGAAATTCACTTCTAGATTCTAGTCAAGTTTGCAAATCTCACTCAACAATCTACACATTAAATACCCAAACGGTTGGACAGTAACAGAGGAAAAGACAAACTTTAGAGAACATGCTTTGGGCTTGTCTACTAAACTTTGGAAAGCAATAGTAAGATTACATATTCCTCATGGAGTTTTCATAAAACAACTAGTATCATGCCGACATCCAAATGGCCCTGTATGAGCCATTATATCGAAGAAAATGTAAAACTCTACTATACTCGTATTGTAATACCATATAAATTGAACCAGAAGTATACTTAATTTTAAAATTTGAGTTGATTTGACTATGAATGATATTTAAATTTAAAATAAGGTAGGTTAATTAAAAGATCGGATTGAACCTCTACTATTTAATTATTTAACACTTAAAATGTATTTATGTATTACTATATTAAAATTATTAAGTACATGAAAGGGATTAATAAAAAGTATATACTTGAACAAAATGTTAGGAGCTTTAGATTGACACTGGACCCTTTAGAATGGATTAAACAAATGGAAAAAATTACTTATACAATCAAAATTGACCCAAGCCCTAACCCATTTAAATAACGCTAGGGGTTGGTAGACTGGGCACAAAAGATATTACGGGCCAAAGCCTAGAGGTCGATAATCTTAGCAAGGGCCTTGTAGGAAATCATGACCCAAGTGCAGAAAGGGGGTCTGGGAAGGAAAAATAGACAATGTTAGGAGCCTTAGATTGACGCTCGCCCTTTAGAATGAATTAAGCAAAAGAGAAAAATTACTTACACATATCAAAATTGACCCAAGCCCTAACCCATTCAGATAATGCCTGGGGCCGATGGACTGGGCACAAAAGCTTTGTGCCAAAGCCTAGAGGTTGATAACCTTAAGAGGAGCCTCCAAATCAAAAAGGGAATAATCCATACCCTTCCATAAATTTGTAAAGGAATAAAAATGAAAGTATATACCATATAAAAACTTACGAGGTATTAACATTTTCCATTTAAATTGAGCCCGTAATAAAGAAAAATAGACCAAACATATAATTATAAAAATAAATAGTTAGTAAATGATATGAAATTATCTCAATTTTCAAATGAATAATAGTGGAAGTAAACTTATATTTTATAAATTTTTCAATTGGATAAATGAAAAAGCTACCTATCTAAAGAAAAATCAGTAAGTTACTCGAAATAATAAGAAGTTAAGAATTTATGGATAAATAATGAACACTTACTATTTAATGTAATTTATAATTATGATAGATAATATACTATTGTAATTTGTTTCTCCTATATAATTAATTGGTATGAAATAATAAACGTTTACTAAAATTAAAAAGTTACATATATTTTACCATTGTTTATATAAATATTAAAAATCGATTAATTAATATATTATTAAGGAAGTAAAGATATTTACAATAGATATTAACAATAAAATATATTGTTAAAGTTGGAATTGAGTATACACTACTCATGTACCAGAATTGTTTTTACCATTTTTATATTATTATCTCAATATTTCTCCTTTATATAATCTTGTTTGAGGGTTTTATGTGATACTAATCTCTTTTTTTGGCATCAATGATAATTAGTTTACTTAGTATCATAGAATTTTTGTAGAGCAATTACAATTTTATTAATCCAGAAAGTGAAAAATAAAATATAAAAATATTAAATTTTATTAATTTAAATGAAAGTAAGTATATTATTTGTTACAATTTTAATATAATAAAATTTGTTATTTAATTATTCTTATAATTAAAATTAATCGATATCAAATTAATATATTTAATTAGATTAGTCAACGTAGATATTTGTATGAAAATAATCTAAAATAGTAAATACACTTGAATAACGACTTGATTTTATTAATATCAATAATTAGTGGTATTTGAATTTTAACTAAAAAATGTTAAATTTTTAACTATTACCATTGTTATAAAATTTTGAAAGAGGTAGAAAAACTATTAATTAAATAGACTTTCTTTAAAACTACTCTTTTTTTTAATTTATGATTCTAATTTATTAGTAAAAAATGATATTACTAATACTTGAATTTAATTTGTCCATATTTTAATTTATCTTTTGAAATTATTGAATAGTTATGTATATATTTAACTACTAAACATTTAAAAAATATATATTATTTTTATTTATTATATAAAATAATATAATTCATATTATATTTCATTTATTTTAAATAAATAAATATTGATATTATATTATGCTAATATAAATAAATAAATAAATAATATATATATATAACCATTTATATTTAACAGGATAATTAAAACCCTTATTTGGTTATGATAGCTTCTACCCAACTCTTGAATTTATTCATTATACACTGCGCAGAACCTCTCTGAAATGATGTTCCGATTGTCACCTCCACCATCTGAGAAAAAGGTTAGTCTGGCCATGTTCATTTGTATGCTTCTTATACTACATATTTATGTACTTTCTATCTATTTTTCTGTCGAGAGTTTGTGGGTATTTCTTACGAGTGTCCTGTGCTACATTTTTGGGGCTCATGACCGAATTACTTCAAAGAAATTTCAGTTCCAGAAAGACGAAGGTCACTGAAATGTTTTATCTTTGTATAGGATTTCACTGCCAAGTCTGATGACCCTGCTAATTGTTCTGCCTGCATTTTTTCCATTTACATTAAGAAATTTCTTCTCATTGGAAACACCATATTGTTGATTAATTATCCTCTAAATGAGGCGGGAACAACAGCAGGTATTTTTTTCTTAGATTAATTTACTTGTTTCCCAGTTTTGAATCACTTTTGCCCAATACTGAGATGGCAAGTCAGCTGGGAAAGTTTTGAGGATCGACCCTTGCCGCTTCCTTAAATAGCCTTTTTCTTGTAATGTTTAGGAACACTGATGTTTATCTTCTTAGCTCCTTTACTATATAATTATGTGATTATGTTCCTCCCATCAGGAAAACAAGACAGAGAACGGACTGTTTGCTGTGAGTTTCAAGCCAGAGAATTTCATTCCTGGTGTCATCATAGGTTTCCTTTTTGGGCTGTTTTATGATCTGTCAAAGCCTGCTGGGAGTGGCCTAAGGAGGCGAAATTTCTTACCAGGAAAGAAGTCAGAACAATGTCTCCTTCCCAGCAACAATGACAGAGAACTCAAATTGGTGTTTCTTCATAATCTCTGTCTTAATTGTTTATAATGTTGAATGTTCACTATAAGTTTATCCATCCAATCTCCTAATTTCTTTTATATCTTCCCCCAGGGAATTTTACAATGTTCTTTGTGAAATTTCTTAGTTCAGTTTCATTTTGGAAACAAGTTGCCTATTACTTCCTTTCAATTTTACAAACTTGTGTCCTTACACGGAAAGAACTCCTTGCATCAGGTCCTGGTTGTGAGACAGGATCTAAAGATGGGAACAGGAAAAATTGCATCTCAATGTGCCCGTGAGATGCCAGCCACTTTACTGCAGACTAATGTTTCTAATGATGGGGACAGGATCTAATGTTTCTCCTTGTCTACATCTCTATAATGTTTAATGTTATTTTTTTTACATTTTAATGTTTAGTTCTGAAGTCTATCTTTTGTGAAATTCCAGATGCGGCCACTGGCATGTATGCGGAACTGATGCAAAGGTATGCTGTCGCTGCGCACTAGTTCCACAACATCATAGTCGTAGTCTCCTTTTCTGATTGGTACAGTTTCTTCTGTACTTAGACCTGATCACCATACACTCCAAAAGCCCATAAATTAAAGCAGGTCTGAACCTCTTCATGAAATGCACTGGAAAACTTGTAGCTGGGTTGTAAATAATTAGGAGCAGTGGTGTTGTATCCAAGTCTTTTGTACCTATGAAAAAAGAAAAAAATATTCTATGCCTCCTTGGTTAACTCATGCTATAATTGAACAGTTGGGCTTATTATGTTATGTACAAAATACAATGATCATGGGATTAGTTAACATCCCTTTTAGTAATTAAGATTCCAATGAATGTGGGAAGAATGTGCTTACAGTGGGTAAGCCATTACTTGAAAGTATGGTGTATTAATTATCAAAGCTATGAATTCTTTCCACGTCTAAAAAGGATTTTCTTTTAGGAAATTATTTTGAAAAACTTGCATTTCCTTATTCTAATCGCATTAACAAGGAGCCACATGGGTTTCTGTTTCTGTTTCTTGTAGTGATCGTTATCTTTTAAGACGGTGGGAACAGTGTGGTCAGCCTAAGATTGTCTGCACATGCAGAAGTCAAGAAGAAATGTAAGCATGCATAGTAGCTGCAATATCATAGACAACTTGCAATATCTTCAATATTGCTTCTTCTTATTGCAGGAATAGGCTAAGAGAAGCAGCTGAGAACATTGGGCTTGCAACATTTGTTGTTGCTGATGCAGGACGAACACAGGTTGAAGCTGAGATGCAGTTTGAAACTAGAAACATAATTTTTAAGATTTTAGATTCTTTTTGCCTGTCAGATTTTTTAAGGTTATATTTGGTACAATGGAATTGAAAGCAGTGTGGTGGGATGGATTATTTGTTTTAACCAAGAAATGTTATGGATTTAAATAGAGTAGAGATATTGTGAATTGCAGTGTGGTGGGATGGATTACTAGAACCTTGATATCAACTGTGAATATTGCAACTATTATATAATAGATGGTGGAGTTCCACTATGGTGAGACTAATAACAATGAAATATATCGGTCCAGAAAAATATTTACAGGCTGATATTTAAGATTTATTGGATGATAATTACTTCATTGATCTTATTATTTAATATTTCTGGTCAAGGAACTGAAATCATGTGATATCCTTAGGTTGAAGCAGGATCAAAGACCGTGCTTGCAGTGGGCCCTGGTATGCTTTATTGAATATCTTGTTTCAATCATAGTAATTGAAATGAAGGTGCAACATGGAGATTTTTGATGATCTTTCAAATATTCCGTGACAGGATTCTTTAATATGTGATATCCACAGTCTGAACTGTATCTGCATATGCTTCTGAAGCTCCAAAACTCATTCTTCCTTTGCAGGTCCAAAAGAATTGGTGGACACGGTAACAGGAAAGTTGCGCTTGCTATAAGATGAACCTCAACCTGCAGTTTATATATGCTGAAGAGCCTATGGTTCAATGATTGTGTTATTGCCTTTGTATAACATGGAAAAAGAAATTGGGCAGGCGATATAAGCCTAAGGTCATGCAAAGATGTGGACCATTTAAATTAGCTGGAAATTCTTTTTAACGGTTGCCATTTAGATTAAGGGCTGGGATGCTACAGTAGATGCATCCTTTTTTCCATGAATATACAGTGGAGATGCCTAGATTGTACTGTGCTCAAGCACATTCTAACTTGCTATCCATCAAATGTTTACTGACAGAAACCTGGAGTAGTTATTTTACCTGTTTTTAGTTCTAATATTTCTCCAATCTCTATTGTCAAACACAGTATAATAAATTGCTTCTAGTTTGTAACAAACAGTATGTAGCCTTGACAGTAGAAGAAAATTGTTCTTCAGATGTAAGGTCTTTGTTGCCATGGTTATGATCTGTTTGAGGACTTTGGTGAATCTGTTTTTGCGGTAAAAAGGAAAAGCTGGAAAGGACATTATGAATCAGCTCGTTTTGCCTGTTTGGAAGGATCTCGTCTTTATCTCCAGGAATTAAGGAATGGAAGGAAAATAAAATAAAATTTGAAAAGTATTATAATTGCTCATATTAATTGTATGGTTATATTCTTTATATTTTAATAATTATATTTTATTATCACAAGTACAACTAAGATATAGTCCACTCACTTGGAGGTGGAGACATGATTAGAGCTAAGAATTAACTTCAAAACTTAATTCAGGGTATGGATGCACTCCGAATGTATTATTTGGATCGCGCGTTCGTAGTTACCGGACTACTCTTTAGCGAGACCTCACATGAATTCCGGTGGCCAGTAACCTCCCATTGACTCTCCCATTGGTCATGTTAACGCAAAAAAATGGAACAATTATAGTCTATGCTACGGATTTTATGCAACTCTAGAGTTTTACTACTGACTAGATACAATTCGACACCATTTGTCAAGAGTTTATCCAAGGGTTGAGTTGGTCCGTACAATGCTTACTAAGCAGGAAGGGGTACCACACAAACATAGAGTATACCATCCATAAGTGCAAAAGCTCGTGGCCAACTCTGCACTCTTGAATCCCGGTAGAACTTGATTATATAGATGTGTAAACTTTTTTAAAAAATATATCAATGGAAAAGGTAGTGACTTATAACTTGCACAAGAAATAGCTATAAATAAAGATGAGTGTAGAAAAATTAGTAAGATTCGAAGTACGGGGAATCAAGCTTTTTAGTCGAATACTAATAGAAAAAGTAAGACCTAACACAAGTGGGAAGGAATAAACTAGGAATCAAGTTCAACAACTAAACAAATTCTCGGGATAAAGGAAATAACCATTGATAGTAGCCTAGAACTCACATGGGGCACGACTCTAGGGTCTTATACTTGTAAGTTCTGGAGCGACAAAGGCAAGTAAAGGTGGAAGGTGGGCACATTGGTGCGCCCATCCCTCCAAAAGGTTGTCCTAAGCACTATAGAAAAGGGGTCATCATCCCGGGCGGAAGAAGTTGGGAGAAGGTGTCACCTCGGGGGAAAACCCTTATAGTAATAAAAGGGTTATAACTCTTGACCCTAGCAGACTACATTCTAAGGGACGGAACAGTTATCCATCCCGAGCCAAGCCGAACTGGAAGAACAAGACGTGGCAACATGGGCCGATAAAAATAAAGAAAAATCTGGTTCCTAGAATGAGGACACGGGAATGGACCTAATTGTGCCATATCTGAAGTACGGGTCATGCACCACGACACTCACCAAAGGCCGATGAGAAGGACCACACATGAGACAACTAGTGTTGCACCGTCGGATAAGAATTCTGGGGAGTGACATCCATTGACTGCCAAAGATGCTCCGCAAGGGTCTAATTATGTAAGAGTTTTTCATCAACTCCCCCAATCCACAATAGTGCGTGTACTGCAGGCCCCACACAACATGCTCACGACGTTGCTGTCTTATGCCGATATGGGATAGACATAGCACCACCCATGCAGGCCAAAAGGGCACCTAACATATCGGCATCCACAGAGTTCGAAGAACCAAGCATGAACTCGTGCCCCGCTGTGGAAGGTACCATGGGGGAGAATGCCATCTAGGAGGAGGAGGCGTATCCAAACACCTGATGCAGAATCTTGCAACCCGCCTAGGCATAACTCTAGGTCGGTTAACTAGAGAGGGTAGGAGCAAGGCAATAAATTCTAGAAATTTTGATTGTAATAAACCCTGACCGAGGTTTTTTCGGTCCAATAAATAAGTAATTTCAAATATTCTTAATGACCCCAAATGTAAAACTCATCCCTTTATAGTTAATAAAACCGGGAAAAGAACAAGTCATTTCGAAAAAGAAAACTGAGCCGGTTCACAAACCATAAACGATAAGGAAAGGGTAAATTGGAGAATTGACAAATCCCGAGTGACTCAAACGGTCATAAAAACCTTGGGACAAATGGGAAGAGAAAATCAAACTGGTTTAGGGCAAATTGAACATGAACCAGATTGAATCGGTTTCTAAATTCATTTTTCTTGGTGGCATAAAATGATCAAATTGAGAAATTTAAGACAACATTAGATAGAGTATGAATTTAGATAAATTTAGATGAATTTAGAAAATTTTAATTATTAGAAAACAAGTCGAATCGGGCCTAAACTAGCCAATTTACACATTGAACCTGGTCGGATCGGTCCGGTCCAATTCGGAACATTGTCATCTTCTTCCTCTGGATGATAGCACTGTTCATTAATGTAGAAAATGGATAACGCCACTGAAGGAATAATGGCTCCGATCAAGCCATTTTAGGGTGAGGATAAGCTCAACAAAATGGAAAGTTGTTGGGCAGAGGGTCCCGAGCTCCTTATATAAAAAGCTCCTATCCATTCATCCTCTACACACCTCAAATTTTCATTCTCTATCAACTGCTCCATTTTTCAGTAAAACTCGAACCAGAGCTCTGGTATAGGCCTTTTTATCAGACTTAGAAGGTAAGATCGGGTTCTATAAACTCCAGGGGAAGTTAGCTACTTGATAGCAACTTCTTTTCTACCCAAGGACTGTCGGAGAAGTGTCGGTGGAATCAAACAGTGAAGCAACTCCGACGGACCGAAGCCGCCCTATTTTGGCTGAACTAAATTTGGCCAAATTCAGCCCTCCTCCGGCCAAACCAAGCCTCCCTAATACACCCAAAACCCTCATATTACCTTAACAGAGTTGAAAGGTAAGCCAATTCATCCCTTCTCAATAGTTGCATATCGGGGTTAGAGAGAGAAAGTGTTGAATTTCACTGACAAAATTCACCTTTGATTTGACTTCAATTATATCAATTTTTTATCCTAGAAGGAACCTCAGAAAAAGAGCTACCTTCCCCAATCAAGAGCTTAGACCGCCGCACCTCCAACAGTAAGCTTTCGAAGCTTTCTCTCTCTACGAGCAATTTATTGGCGAAGCTCCGTTTGAGCTCAATTTAGACCCAGATGTTGTGGTTCAAATATCAATTGAATCATATAGAAGTGTAGAAACTGATCCATACCTTCAATTGGAGTAATTAATCCCGATTGAATGGTCAATTTGAAGAAATCAAATTCGGTCAGTTTGAAGGAGAGAAATTAGGGGAATTTTTTGGGGAAAATTGGGGGATTTTGAAAAATTGAGGGACCTCCTTGCAATTTCCCAAAATTGAAGGCCGACCATGAGAAAGTTGTTGGGGGGACCAATTGGTCAATTTTTGGAACATTTGCAGTTGAATTGCTATTTTTAGAAAATAGGGACAAAATTGTAATTTTTGAAAAGTTGGGGACCAAATTGGAAATTTGGAAACATGAGCCCCTTAAACAATTTTGACTAAATTGAGAACTATAAGGGAATTTTGGAAACCTTGGGACTCAATTTGGGGGAAAAGTTGGCATTAGGGACCAAAAGTTAAGGAAAACTAACTTTAGGGACCTAAGTGCTATTAATTAACAATTTTGAGTCTAGTTGCTCATACGTGAGAAAACGATAGTTGTTATGTCAAATCTTAATTGATAAAGATGCCTAAATTGTGTAGGAACACGAGAGACCGGAACGTCAGCAAGGAAAAGCTAGTGTGGAGTTGGGAACCGACTAGAGATGAATACGTCACGATCATTGGGTAAGTGGGCATATTTATATCATACCCGGTTGGGGTGATGAGTTATTTAAGCTAAAAACCTACTTACCGATCATAAGTAAAGGTAATCACACCTGGGTTGTATGATGAACTTCCTTGAGGAAAGGAGAAACCTGCTTAATGGTTGTAAGCGGAGATATCATCACACCTAGTTGGTGTGATGTAGTTGAAAATATAATTTTTGTCAGAAGTGTTCTCCCTTGACTGTGTGCCAATACTTCAAAGATTTAGGAGACCTTGACGGGAGCTAGAATAACTCAGATAGGCCACAGGCCTCGATTTTTGAATTCATGGGGCTAAATGCCCGGTTTTGGAAATCACGTGTAGTGGGCCCAAGGTTAGTGGGCATGAGCAGGAGCTCGTAAACAAACTTGAGTAAAAGAAAGCCATGAAAATTTCTAATGAAATTATTGTGTGATTTCGCCATGGTACCGAGTCAGGATCTACAATACTCAATGGACTGGTGGTAGTGCGTCAGGGCCAGGTCGACGGACCGGCCTAGACAAACAGCTATAGGTCAGGTTGAGGGTCGGGGCTGTCAGACCATCGGCACCAAAGATAATGTCCATATGAAAAAAAAATTATTGTTTGTGCATGCACTTATGGTACAGGACCATCAAGGCACCCAAGAGGAGTAGTGATGGGTCCTAAGGGCTACTAAGCGACATGGTGGAGATAAGGGTAGTTCGTCATGCTAGTTAGTTGGGAAGCTCGGAGTAGCTTCTTGTGCATGAGACCGATGTGGGGTCAGGATGAGGTCTCTATCCTCATACAGACACGGAGTGACATTCGGGTATGAGGGTTGGATGTCGAGAACATCCACTCAGACCCAAGGTAGAAGTGTACTGACTTCTATCTTGGTGGACGGTAAAGATGCTCCAATCCACAAGTGGTTGCAGTAGACGGGCTGCACCTGTGGATGTATGTTACCCTTCCTGATAAAGGACGTGTGTTGTTTGCTAAAACACACCTAATGGTAATGGAAAAGGTTTTGGAAAAAAACCAGGATTTGAGAAAATATTCTTCTTAAAGGAAATGATAACTTTGGCACAGTTTAAATAAAGATATTTTCTTGAAAACTCACTCCCAACACCCACTCACTGAGTTGTAGCACTCACCCCCTTCCTTTTTCCCCTTTCAGGTAACTAAGGGAAAATCGAACTTAAAGACTTTTCTGTAAGACAGGTATGTCAGTTTTAAGATATTCAGTTTTGTATAATGTTATTCCATGAAAGAAAGGAAAGAAGGACGCCTTACTCCTCGCGGTTTAGAAAAGGGTGAAACCCCTTCATGGACCAAAGGGAGTGGCGGGTTGCTCACGGGGATCCGACCAAAATGGGTCGGGGTGTGATAGAAAGCTTCGAAAGCTTACCGACGGGAGTGATGTGGTCGGAGCTCTAGATTTGGGAAGTTTGCTCTCGTCGGGGTGGTCCTTCAAGGATAAATGGCATACCCAATTCACTTCCTAGGCTGTGAGAATTTTGTCAATGAAATCGAGCACTTTCTCTCTCTAGGACTAAGCTACTCCAATGAGTAGAGGCTGAGTTTACTTATGTGGAAGCTTTAAGGGAGTCGATGGTTGGTCGGAAGGACTCATGGGAGAGTTGGTTCAGCCGTAGAAGGACGGAGATGGCCAGTGTAAACCCCACACTTTTGAGTTAAGGAAAACCGGGAAAAGAACCAGTCAAATCGAGTAAGAAAACCGAGCCGATTTACAAACCCGATCAATTGTGAATGGGAAATTTAGGAAATTACAACTCCCAAGTGATCCAAAGGGTTCATTAAACCTTGGAAAAGAAACATAAAATAAAAATCAAATTGGTTCAGGTGAACGAGATTCCATAATAACTTTGAAATTAAGCGTGTTTGACTGAGAGTAGTGATGGGTGCCTTATCATAAATAGCCATAAATTAATATATATTTAATTTTGTAATTAATACCAATAATTTAATACCGAGATTAAATTATTAGAATTAATACAAATAATTTAATAACAAAATTAAATTATTGGAATTAATACCAATAATTTATGTCAATATTAATATTAGTAATAAATCCCTCTCATTTAATACACGGTTTTACACCTATATAAAGAGGTCATCCCCATTTATTCTCCTCATACCTGAACCCTTCTCTCTTTCTCTCTCTACTGCTCCATTTCTCGGTGAAGCTCGAACCAGAGCTTCGATTTGAACAAAGGTCGAGCTCTTTAGAACCGGAGAGAAGACAGCTATCTGATAGCAAACTCCAGTCAATCCGAGAATCGTTGAAGAAGCGCCGGCATGCTGGAATAGTGAAGCAGCTCCGGCGGACTGAAGCTGCCCTATTTTGGCCAAACTGAAATTGGTCATTTCGAGCCCTACTCAGGCCAAACCAAGCCCTCCCAACACTTTCTCGGCCTTTCCACGGCCGAATTAGGACCGAAATGTAAGCCAATTCGGCTCGCCTTTACAATTTTCGATCGATACTAAAGAGAGAGTCGACCGAATTTCAATGATGAAATTTTAATTCAATTCTGTATCAATTGATGCGATTCTTGATTTTAGGATGAACCTCAAGACGAAAGCTATCTGCCCAGATTGAAAGCTCGGACTGTCATGCCTTCACCGGTGAGTAATCGAAGCTTTCTCTCTCTACAATTTATTTTTCGGCGAAGCTCCGTTTGATCTCGTCCCGATGTTAAAACTTGCAATTCACATTTCTAAAGAATCGTATGAACATATAGAAACTCAATTTCAACTTCAATTTCAACAATTGGAAATGTTTGATGGGTCAATTTGATAAAATCAAATTCGGTTGTGTTAAGAAATTGGAATTGGGGGAAAATTAGGGATTTTCGAAATTCAAAGGACCAAAATAAAATTTTATGAAATTGAGGGTCAATTGGGCATGAAAATATTGTTGGTGGACCAATTGAGGAATTTTGAAAAATTTGGGGTAAATTTTACCATTTTTGTAAAGGAAGGGCAAAATAGTAATTTTGGAAAAGTTGGGGGACCAAATTGGAAATTTGGGAAATTAAACCCTTTTTGTGAAATGGAATAAATTGAGATCCTATGATAAATTTTAGAAGTTTCAGGACTCAATTTGAGGAAAAACCGGCAGGGACTTAAAGTTAAAGATAAATAACTTTAGGGACCTAATTACAAATAAATGAAAGTTTGACTTTCTCATTCATTTGGAATGAATGAAGGCGATTAGGCCGAAGGATAATGAACCAAGATGTTCATATCGTGTAGGAACATGAAGTACCGGGAACGCCAGCAAGGACAAGCTCGCGTGAATACCAAGAACCGGTCTACTGGAATTCACAGTATTAACGGATGAGTGGGTTTACTAACATCATATCCGGTTGGGATGATGAGCAAAACTTCAAATTTAAAACCACTTACCGGTTGTGAGTGAAAATTTTATATTATACCCGGTTGGAAATGATAAATACCTCGATATGAAAACCCAATATTAAGTGGTATTTTAAACATCACTACTTAGAGGAAGTGATGTGAAAATCATGCGAAAAAACTACTTACCGGTTATAAGTAGATCATACCCAGTTGGTATGATGATACTTCCTCGAAGGAAGTTGAAAACTCGTTCATCGGTTATGAATGGAGGTGTCCTTATACCTGGGCGGTATAATGGATAGAGAAAATATATGTTTTGTCGGAAGTGCTCTCCACTTACTGTGTGCCAATGCTTAAACAATTTGGGAGACCTTCTCGACGGGAGCTCGAATAGCTCTGATAGGCCGAGGGCCTCGGTTTTGGAACTTGGGGGCTAAATGCCCGATTTTAAAAATCTCGTACAGTGGGCCCAAGGCCAGTTGGCACAAGCAGGAGCTTGTAAACGAACATGATATATGTGCCATAAAACTTAATAAGTGAATTGTTTGGCCATGGTACCAAGATAGAACCGACATGCTCAATCAACTAGCGGTAGTGCGACATGACAGGTCGACGAACCAATCAAGACAAACAACTGCGGGTTGAGTTGAGAGTCGGGGCTGTTGGACCAGTGGCACCACAGATTACATAGCAATATGAGAAAACATTGTTTGTGCATGCACTGTGAGTACAGGATCATCAAGATGCCCATGAGGGGTAGTGATGCATCCTAAGGGCATTGGACGACCTGGTGGCTATAAGGGCAGTTTGTCGTTCCAGGTGTCTGTGCGAAATCTAGAGTAGCACCAAGCGCATGAGACCGGGGTTGGGACAGGATGAGGTCTCTGTCCTCATACGGACACGAAGAAGTGATTTCAGGATTGTGGGTCGGATGTCGCGTACATCCACTCATTCCCAGGGTAGAAGTGGTCGTGTTTCTATCCGGGTGGCAGGAATAGTCGCTCCGAAGCCACTAGCGAGTTCAGTAGTGATACTGACTTGTGAATGTGTGTAACTTTCATGATGAAGGATATGTGTTGGGTGATGTCACACCGTGGTAACTAAGAAATGGTGGAAAACCCTAAAAATTTTTAAACGAAGGGATTTTTGAAAAAGAAATGAGTCTGGCACACTCCAATAATAATTATTTTCTTAAAAGTCAAAAGTTTAAAAAAAACCCATTCACTGAGTAGTCGTACTCACCCCCTCCCTTATATCCCTTTTAGAAAATCCCGGAAAGCCTACCCTTAAAGACCGTCAACTAAGATACATGTAAGATAGGTATGTAAAGTTTTAAATTTCATGCAGTTTTGATTATGCTATTACAGGAAAAAGGTGCAAGTTAAAGAATGCCTTACTCTTTACGGTTTACGATAAGGGGAAACCCTTTAATAAACCGGGAGAGTGGTAGGTTAATCACGGGGATCCGACCAAACCGGGTTGGAGCGTGACAGCCGGAATTGGGCTCAACCGAAACACGCTACTTCAAGTCCTTTGGGGCAACGTCACTGTTTAGCCCCTTTGGCATTCCTTTAGTGGTCCTCGGGTCGAGTGGAGGTGCAACTGGGTGGAAGACTTCCTCCTAGTTCCAATGACATCGATGGGAGCTTTAGAGGTTGAGGAAAAGCCCGATGTTAGAGCTTTGGTTTAAGCCTCATCGGAAAACTAACCACCTCTCCTTCTTCACTCGCTGGTGGGATGAGGAATACGAGGAGAGGGGTGCTCTTTATATAGGGAGCTCAACAACTATTCGGGCTACCAGCCGACATAAGAACCGACCCTTGACTAGATTACCGACGATCATACTAGAGCTTTTCCTGGGTTGCCGAAGACTCAGCTCCTTCTTATCCCATTCTCTATGAGTTGCTGAAAGGATGAAGATGACACTATGTCGCACGTGCGAGCTTCAAACATGTGGGATTGCCAGGTGGCATGCCATAATTGGCTGGCTTTGCTGATGTAGCATTCTACTCAGTAGCCTAGTTAGTCTTTGACTCACTGACTGAACACATGGCGGCCTCCCATTGATTGCTCGTTCCAATGTGGCTGCTAATTGTATCTCAATTGACCATTGACCATGACACGTGGTATCCTCTGATTGGCCCATTTAAATACATTAGATTCCCACCTTGACGCACAATGCCACCAACACATGTCAGCCTCTAATTGGCCAAGGACATCCGATGTAGCTCTGCCATATGTCAACCTCTGATTGGTCGTCCGTTTCTCAGATATCTCAGTCGGACGTTGATGTGGCACATTTGCCACGTGTCCAATTTCCATTGGTCGATTTAGCTTACTGGGCTTCTCTAACATTTACCGTTGATCAGGGATATGTATCGCTCCTCAATTAGTCAGTGCTTCAAGGCACTGACTGTGCGCTAATTGGGCATGCTTTGCCATGCAGCGCACGTTGATTGATTGTGTCTGTTGACTGAGCACAAACTCAGTAGTGGTCCGTTGACCGATCCGGTCCGACTAGGTTCGGTGACCCGAAATAAAAAATTGGTCATTTCATGCTCGATTCGACTGGTTTTCTGAAATTTAAAATTTTCTAAATTCTTGTAAATTTATTTGTTATCTAATGGCTTCAAGTTTTCAAATTAATGTTTTTATGTTACCTAGAAAAATGAATATTTGAACTAGTTTCATACGTTACATCCCGTTTCAATATGGTTTAGGTTTGATTCGGACTGAACCTTTTCGGTTCTCACACCCACTTTCATCCATGGTTACTTCCTGTGATTTTCGGGTATTTATCGACCACTTGTAAATTTCTAATTTCCCGTTTTGACCGATATTTGCCGATTTCGGTTCTTTCCCATCTCGGTTTTCCCTTCAAATTCTCTAGTTCGTTCTCATCTGGGATTTCTGTTCAAATTCTTTGGTTCATTCCCATCTCGATTTTGCCTTCAAATTCTTCGGTTCCCTAACCCAACTTTCCTGTAGTGCAAAAACGGGGTTTACAAGAATACCCGAGATAAGGTACTTAGTTATTAACAGGTGGTGTAAGGCAGCTACTAACTTCCCGAGAATTAATTTATAGTCCATTATTATCCGTTCTGCTAACTAAAATGTTATTTTACAAAAAATTTAAATTATTGGTGAATTTTGAAGAAACTGTTGTAATTAATTTTAGTTTTTCGGTAGGTTGGTTTTACTGTAATAAGGTAACCACTCCCGTATAATCAAGAGAACGTGACAATTTTTACCACAATCTGACACGTGATTCGGGTCCGAACATAATAACCTGAATTTTTTATAATAACACTCTCTAATTAATATTAATTTAATGTTGTCTCATTAAAATTAATTTTTTTTGTATGAATAACTTCATATTCTTTGGTTCAATAATACGTATAATATCGGTTTGTTTGCTAAGTGGGATGCTAACGGCATGCACAAAAGATAACGATAATGTTGAGATGAAAAGTATGAGAAAATCTTTAATAAATTCAAAAATATAATTAGATATTTACGATGAAATTTTGGGAAGAAGAATTTGTCAATCATTAATCTTACTTTCTATCTGCATATTCTTATTTTTTTATTAGTTCATATTATTTTATCCCAAAATCACCTATGATATTAGCAATGGTATATTTATTTTATTGTGATATAACTATTAGGTGAACCCATTGGGATGCTTAGTTAAATTTGTATCTAATGACACTAGCATTTTTCATGTCATGCCTATTTAGTTTAGTTGTTGAAGATAAGTCTTTGAATATATTGAATTTAAAATATAATAGGATAATATGTTAAAAAATAGACGATTAAAATATTAAATATTTTATTATAATATTATTTTAGTTTAATTATAATATATAATATAATTTTATTAGTTAAAATTATATTATATATTCTTATATTATTTATTTTATTTTAAATCTATAAATATACACGTTTATTATATAATTAATTAAATTATTTATCAATAATTAGTAATTACCATGGCTTATATCTATATCCTACCAAGTAAATCTTTCAAATTTTATTTTTTCCTATTTTAAATTTTTACATAGTATTAGGTATTAGTGTAGATTTGATAAAATAATTCTTCTCTAAAAAAAATATAACAAATTTACTAATTAAATTTTATAACTTAAGTGAAGTACAAGTTTTTGTTTATAGTAAATAAATTACTATGTCGGTGAAATAAAAAATAAATTTTGATTGATGATACGGATGTAATAGAAAATAAATTTTGGTTGGTATATAAAATAAAAAATGACTTTGGTTACTTGTATTTGGAAGTTTGTATATATAATTTTATAAAATAAATATTTTGTGTTTATTGAGAAAAAATATTGAAATATTATGATATTTTGTTAAAATAATATTTTATTTAGTTATAATATATTATATAATTTTATTAATTAATATTATATTATAATATTATAATATTATTTATTTATATATTTATATTATTTTGTACATATAAATATAAATAACTGTATCTATTATATAATTTACTAAACCATTTATTAATAAAAATTGTATTAGGGTTACTTATGCTTATGAACTACCATGCGTATCTTTTAATATATTTTTATTTACTATTTTAGAAAATGGATTTTGGTTAATGTAAATAAACACGACGGTGGAATAGAAAACTATTTTTAATTAATTTTTTATATACTTAGGAAGTATGAAAATAATTTTAGTTTGTTTTAGCTATTCAAATTAAATAGAAAATAGATTTTGTTTGTATATTATATACGAAGAAAATAACTTTATGTTTAACTATACTTAAATTTTTGAAAAATTATTTTGGGTATATAAAAGGTAGAATTCATATATATTTAAAATTAGTATAATCTTTTTAATATTATAAATATATAATATTTTTCTATTTTATTTAATTAATAATTATATTCTCAATCGCTACATTTATACAAAATAAATATACTTAGCACATATAATTTTAAAAATATATAAATAATTATTTAAAAGTTCGAGTATAATTCTTTTAATCTTATACAAGTGTAAACAACAATTTCGAGTTTAGTATTTTTTTTTTATACACAATTAGATAAATATTATATCTAATTAATTACTTATTTTCACTTATTATTAGATCGAGTTGGTAATTTTATTATAAAAGATATGAAAAGTTAGATAATTACAAATCAATGAAGTGAAATATAAATTTTGAAGGTGCAAATAAACTACTCTATGAGTGAAATTATGTATAAATTATGTTAATACAATTTTATTGATATATTAATAAAAAGTTAAATAAAAGTCAAACCTATTAATAAACTTCGAATAATACAAAAGTATAAATTAATAATATTACAATATTATGATATAATATTAATTAATAAAATTATATATAATATATATAATAATTATATTAAATATTATTATAACAATATACTATAATATGTGAACAATTTCTCTTATAAAATATATATATTGCAAAATCATAAACGCTAACTACCAAATCCTAACTTAAAATTAAGTAATTGGGACTAGCTTGAAAAAAAATCCACAAAGACTTACTGAGGGGGAGTGATCGTCTCAGTAGAGAATGAGTAGATGTTAATAATGGGGTTGACTAAGGTAAAAGGCTTGGAAGTGTGTTGTCACTGAAGATCTTAAGTTAGATTAAGATAGGACGTAGATGGATACAGTGATATTCATGATATATAGGAGTATGGTCAAGAAAAATACAATCTAAATAGTGATATTATAATTTATGATCTATGGTTAAATGTATTTGTAGTAAATACAATCAAATATTCGAAAAATCTAATAGTTAGGGGACTTATGACTACCTAGAGAGAATTGTGTATTAAATTAAAGAAACCAGGTTGGAAAGGCGTTAATTAGATAGACGAATATCTTAAAATCATATGTACATAATTGAGAGTGAATACTAGTATGAGCAACTAAGGTGTGCTCAGAAGTAGAAGAAAAAGTATTAATTAGCACTTGGAAATTTTCCCTGCACGCCTTCATCTCTTCCTTTTCATCGATTGCATAGAGCAACACACAGAGCCTACATGACGGCCAGAGAGACAGATGAGAAATTCAGTGATGGAGAGAGAATAGAGACCTCCTTCAACATAAGATCTTATTGTAATTTAATTTTTATTTTTAATAATATTAGACATATCATAATTTACTAATATCTAATTTATATGTAAAATAATTATAAATAATGTGAACGCTTAAGCTATAGTTTGGTTCAAATTTTATATAAGATGAAAATTATAGGTAAGAAAGAATAAATGGTAAAATGAAAAAATATAATATTTTGAGATAAAATCTACTAAACTTTATATCCATAGTTTATTTTTATATATATATAATTTCAATAATAATGATAAATATATGTGATAATTAATAAGTTGGACGAGACAACTAACTTATTTTTTTCTCAGATTAATTTTAATCAAATAATAAATTTAATATGTAAATTTTGATAATATATCTTTTATCTTTTAACAAGAAAACTTCAAATCATCTGACTCTATAATCACCTCGGTCCTACTCTCAACCAAACGCTACATCATCTGTCGATAATCCGGTCCAACATGCTGGTGGATGAGATAATCATCGGTATTAGGGGTGTCGAACGCAGTGGTTAGGCCTTGAAGACCGAAGTGCTGCTGATGTTGCTGTTGAGCCCTGAGAAGCTCTTTCTGGCGCCTGAGCTCAAGGACCTTCCGGTGCGAGTTGGAGTGCTTTGTCAGCATGAAGGTCGGGCTGGCGGCTGGCCGGTATTCAGGCACGAGGCGGCCCGATTTGTACCTCACCCCGCATGCATTACACAACGTCTTTGGGCCCATGGGTCCAGTCCGCCACTGGGGCGTCTTATCGGTTGCACAGTGGAGGCACCTCCGAGCCTCCCCAGTAAAGTCCCGTTCCGATCCCACGAGTCTCCTCTTGGCACCACCTCTAGGGTTCTTTTCTGCTGCTGTTGCAGGAAGGGCGCTTAGGGTAGACCCGTCCTGCTCATCAAGGTAGGAACTTTCCGTCGGCTCAGTCAAGATGCGGATCCGAGAGGCCCATCTAGACGGGGATGCACGTGACCGCTTGCTTCGTGCCTTGGCAGGGACTGAAACATCCGGGTCGAAGATGGGACTGCTGATGTTGGTGGTCTGGTGATGGTGGGTTGTCTGGGCCGGTTCGTGCTGGAAAGTGCATGTAGTCTCAGATTCTTCGTCTGGTCGTTGCTTGATTCCGGATATCATCTGCAGCTTCTGCATGTCCTCGGTCGAGAACGATTCCTCGACGAAATTTGACAGCCACTCGAGCTCAGCTAAGTCATCATACTGTTTAATCATGAATTACTACATAAACTATTATAAATATTTCAAATGAATATATATATATATTTTTTGGTTATGGGTAAGGATAATATTTTTTTAAAATTAATCCATTTTAAATATACAGTAATTTTTACTGATATTGAACTTTTTTTCCTTAGTAGAGACTCTATTAAAAGTCAATAACAAGGAGGTTGAGCCTCCATTCATTAAAATTGGATAAGCTGATTATTTTCATCCATATCATTAATTATTAGGTTTAATTACTTAAATATTATAATTTTTACTTATTTTCGATTGACATAGTTAACACCAAATTATTTTATTTTATTTTTCGTTTAGCATAATCTTTAATTTTTTACTAGATTATTATTCAATAATAATTTTACTTTATTTAATTAGGTTAATATGATATTATATTAATGATATATTATTGGTATCATTTTTAATTGAGATGATTTAGATTTTGAAGAATTTGACAATCATAGCTAGTTTTTTTGTAGGGAAGTCTCGTTTACTTTAACTCCAATTAATATATTATGAGTATATAAATTGTTTGAAATGTTCCAAATATACTTATTTGAAGTATTTAAATTTATTAAAATTTATATTTTTTTACTAATTAAATACAATTTTGAGACTTTTTTTTTCTATGGATGAAAAAAATATTTATATCAATTTAAAATAATTTTGTATCAACTAAATAATTAACCTGTTATTCGATAAGCATTCCGTTCCTCCCCGTGGAATTTGTGTAATGCATGTTTACGCATAATATACGATCGTGCTGTAAATTACCGGAACACACAGCTCGCTCGAGAAATGGTCATTTTCACCGAACCCTGCATGTCTCCTGACGTCCTCTCCTCCTCCAGCCACGGCGGCAGCCGCATGGCCAGGGCCGCATCCCGAGAACGTGGCCGAGTTGCAGCTGTCCACCGCCGTGACAGTGGAAGAGTCAGTGGAGTTTCCACCGGCCGCACCGTCAAACCTGCTCGCCACCTCATCTCCGGCCAAACCCCCATTGTCCTTGGAGAAGTCCAGCAGGTCCTCGACGGCGAAATGCTGCTCCTTGCTCTCGAGCGCCACCAGGGAGGGGTGCTGGTCAGGCGCATCCATCGAATTATTCCTTACGGTTCGTGTGTGTTTTTTGTGTATGAGGGGATGCTGCTGTCCGCAGTGAGCGAATTGATTAAGGAGCTGGGTCGATGAGGTTAAATTATGGAGATGGAGTGAAGAGTTTAGGAGCGGAGAGAAGAGAAGAGAAGAGAGAGTGTAGCCTGTATAAGGCGGAGGGGATGACCAAGAGCCAACTGCGGAGAGAAGTGAGGTGGTTTGTGGTCACCTATGAAAGTCAGTAACGAGAGAAGGGGACAAGGGGCACAGGTTAAAATAATTGTATTTAGAAAGTTGAGAATAAAAGGGTTAAAGCTTAAGGGAGAGGGTCGTAAACGTGGAGAAAGAAATTCATGGAGGATACCCACCTCAATAGAAAATCGCGTATCTCTTGACTAAGTCGCGGTCACAGCCTCCTTCTATCTCGGACATATGTCAGGAGTCACCAAGCATAAAAATACAATTATATCCTTACTACCTTGTTCATTCCCTTTTTTTACTTTTTTTTTAAAATTAAATTTCTTTTATAAAATATGTTATGCAGATAAATTACTTTTTATTATTTTTTAATAGTTTGATTCGTTTATAAAAATATTTCTTGATAACTTGTATATATGCATAACATTTTTCATTTTTTTAATTTAGCACAATTTTTTATGTTACCTAAATAAATGTAAAATAATTTAACAACACATCATTTTTATCATCAAAATTTCATATAGGGCATGTTTAAATTGATTGATGATGATATAATAAAATATAAAATAAATTATGTGGTAAGAATATTACTAAATTATGAGAGAGAGATTTCACATCACCCATTATTTATCAATCATTAGTTTGAACGTGTCATCTAAATAATTTTGACGAGAAACAAATTCTATCTTTTGTAACAATGGATAAAAATAACTGTGGAAATATGAATGGATGAGGTCAGAGACAGAGCACAAAGCCGATAAGAGAGGTTTAAATAGAGGTGGCCGAACAGAGGAAATTGAAACAGAGTTTGACTGCTTCGGGTTGGACAGTGGCCCGCCTCAACGGTAGTTGGGATAGGAGTAGAGGCTATAATACTATGGAAATAAGGTAAATAATATGAGAAGTCCTTACTTCTATTCATTCATCATATGAAATGGTATATATATAACACAAATATTAAAGAGTATAAATATAATAAAATAGAATAGGTTCATACATAATAATTAAAATAATCTTCTCTAATATTATGATGGTTATTAATATATTTTACAAAATATTTATGGCAAAATTAAAATATCTGAATATTTCAATTAGATATTTTTTAGAAAATATGTTTTCGTAAATGGTTCACTTTCACCAATATTTTTCATTTCCAATAAACTCATCTACTTTTATTACTCTATATAATATATAAAGTGATAGAGAGTTTTTGCACTAACACAATATTAATTTATCTTTAATCTCTTACAATTTGTCACTTCTTTCAAGAAATCTCCCTTTATTAGAAATATTAGTTGTTTCTTTTTTATCTAATTCTGGTGTTAATAGAGGATATCACTAAGTGAGTTACATCTAAATCTACAATACCAACATTGTATATATGCCATAATTCATCAAACTTTTTATACAGTACCATTCTCAACTTCAATTATTGTAATTTATAATATAATATAAAATTTTGAGAGTATGTGTTAATAAAAATTGTACTCATATTTATTTAAAATTTATTAATGATAAGTATTTTAATATTTAAAACTTTATAAATTAATAATATTTATATATTTTATTTAATTTTAAATTATATTTTTAATATTAGCTCACATATAATATATATAAATTTGACAAATACAATTTTAAACTAACCATTAATAACTATTTACAAGTCCAATATAATTTTTTCTGATACACATGTATTCAAATTGGGTATTTTTATAGTATATATAAGAAGCATACTCGTTCTAATATTATATTAGAAAGTATTATAGGTGGATAACGGGTTATATCTAATTAAAAATAACAACTTATAAGTAGTATAACTATTTAAGTCAAATTAAACATATAATACTTTTATATTTTATCCAACTTATTAATAAAAATTTATTCACATTAATCATATAACCTACCATACTTATCTTTCAATATCTTATTATCTACTATTTTAAATTTCTAAATAGTATAATAATAGGTTCGATCAGAAAAATACGATAAATTTGTTATCTAAATGTTATAAATAAAGGGAAGTCAAAGATACGAAGGTGTGAAAAAATACTTACGTAGATAGAATAGAAAAACTTTAATTTGTATAAAAAAAATTGTATACTGAAAGAGTAAAAAATATATTTTATTTGATATAAAAAAATGAATATACATCAAAATAGAAACGATTTTTAATTGATGTGAAAAAATCACTATACTAACTGAATATAAAATAAATTTTAATTAAATTAACTTAATCGTATATTTGATAGTTTACTTTTATAATTTTACAAGATTTGAATACGTGTAATATCAAGGGTTTAAAATACTAACATATATTGTTATAAGAGTATTTAAAAAATTTATAATATATAATATAAGAGAACTTGAATTATAAAAGTGGAGCCTCCACTTTTAATATATAATATAACAGAACTTGAATTATAGATATTTAAAAGAATCATCTCACATTTCCTAGTTGGTGGACTTAACCCACTCGATATCATCATCAAAATTTCGACAAATTATGCTAATAACATAATTTTTTGGCAAAACTTCGATAAGATGCTAAAAATGGTCAAAATGATTCGTTTAAAACTTGGATTGACTATATAAAGAAGATGGGAAGATAATAAAAAACATGGTAGGAGCAAATTTAAAACTTTTAGAGATAAATTAGATGAAATTTGAAATTTATGATAATTATAAAAATTGAGATAAATTAAAAGACCTAAATTAAATAAATGAAAATTTATGTGATGAATGAAGCTATTAGAATATTTATAAGTATGATGTATAAATTAAAAACTTATAGAGATCTAAATATAAGTAGAAGAAAATTAGGGAACTAATTAAAATATAGAGAAATTGGGATGATATAAAGAAATATGGATAGAATGAAGTTAAGTATTAATCCAATATATAAAATCATTATAATAATGGGATGTAGTTCACCAGTAAGAAGTTAAGATAATACTTACTATAGGAGTTGCACGTTAGTCTAGGTAAGTAGATTTATATGTGTCTAGTTCACTATTTTGAAAAGAGACTTAAGACCCGTTATTTTAAAAAATGGGTCAAGGTAGAATGTTTATTAAAAATAATTTAATTTTATATTTTCTAATATGGGTGAAGGTCCTACTTTTATAAGAATAGTTTAGAACCAAAGTTTATAAAAAATGACTTAGGCTCATATTTTCTTAAATAGGTTGAGGCTCCACTTTTATAAGTAAGATGTTGACCTAATATTTATGAAATTAGTAAAAATTCATAATTTTTTAAAGTGAACTTAGGTACAATATTTATAGAAAGAGGCAAATGATCATAATTTATTAGATAATTTATTAAAGTAGACTTAAGTTAGATATTTATGAAAAATAACTAAGACCCAACTATTATAAATAGGAAAAATGCTTGTTTTTCTAAAAAGGGTATTGGTAAATTAGGTTAGAAAAATGATCTAAGAAGTGATGATTATAAACCGGACATATACCCAGTTTATGAAAAGTTGCATAAACCTAACATTTGAAAAATAAAGTAACAACTTTCATGGTATCTAGGGATTTTGATGGTACAATAATTGTGTTACTTGTGACTATCTTGAAGGAGTTGACCAAAGAGTAAGCAACATATACTATTTATATACATTATTTGTGATTGTGGTAGTTGAATTATGGTAATCAAGTAGAGGCATACATAGAGAGGTCATACTAGTTACCAAGTGATATCTAGGATAGGAGGGAATAAAGAGAGATTATTCGTCCTAGTATCCACGAATGGGGAGTTATAATATGGTGTCTAATTATTTACCAAATATTTGTTGGATATGGTGAGTGTGTTATTAGAGTTTATTTTTTCGAATACAATATGAAAAATGTCTCCAAGAAAATTTTCACCTTATAGTAATAATGCCTCCAAGAAAATTTTCTACACAAACTCGCCCAACTCTATACCATTGAAAAATGTCTCAATCTCAAGTAAGAAAAGTTGCAAAGAAACTTCCAAGTTTAAAAGATGAGAAAAATCTACACCTACTACAATAGCCAAAAAAACCCCAGCAAATGAAAAGGTTTGAAATAAGTACTAGAAAGTATATACGAATTATATGAAGACTTTTCCGAATAATAACTGAACCCACCAACCTAATAAGATAGGCACAAGAGTTTGAGGTTACTTAAAGTAACCCATGAAGTTAGAGCTCACCCCCAAGGAACCTATCATAAACGTCTACAAGGGTAGACAGGAACATATATGAGTTCGTCATCCGCCGTTACCTTAAGAGTTTCAGAACAAGTTAAAGGAGAATTTCCAACCCATGACCCTAAAGACTAGGAAAAAGAGCTAAATTAGTATATGTAATAAGCTGAGATTAATAAGAAGGATTTTCTTTGATAAATAAAAGTCTACATTTTTATTAAAGGATTAAATTTTGCAATAGAACAAAAGGTTCCAAATCCGATAATGTTTCTTTTCATAGACAAGTTATCAAGAACTCCCACTAAAAAAAATCAGAAATTTTAGGTTACGTTAGAAAAGATTCCATCAAAAAGGGTAGAAAAGAGATCCCAAAAACTCAAACGACAAAAATGGAGGAAGGGGAAAGGAAGCTCACGGGAAATAAGATGATTCCATCACAAAGGTAGAAAAGAGATCCGAGAAAGTCAAACGACAAAAATGGAGGAAGGGAAAAGGAAGGTCACGGGAAATATATGGAGATATAAATTAATAAAAAAAGGAACCGTCCATTATAGCTAAAGAGATGGTGGTTAGGAAAGACTACATAATTCAATAAAGAAGGTCATGGTAATATTTATATAATTAATATTAAATATATATGTATCTAAGTTTGTCAGTTTGAAAAAGAAAATATCACGACCCGTAAATACATAATTCATTGTCCAGATTATGTCTTTATAAATCTTGTCTGGCTAAAACATATATAGGAACCATTCGGATATCATAACTATTTAGTTGTTGATAGCATCAAAGAGTTAAGTGATAACGGGAGAAAGAGTTTGAACTCAAAAGTTGATAATTAGGCCTCACACAATATTTTGCCATGGTTAGATCTCACCAATGACCCCTATGGTAGACGTCATACATTAATATTTTCCTTTAAAAAAATTCTAAAAGTTAATTCATGTATTAGATTTATTAGTTTAGAATTAAACTTAATTTGAGTTCGATTAATCTCATATTCCAGTCCATACACTAATTTAATTAAGATAATTTATTCAATTCATTTTAGAGAATAAAAATATTAATTTATAATGTTAACTTAGAGATATCATTTATTATATATAATTAAATTTACAAAATCTCGGATTTTGAGTATTAATATTAGTATTGGATATAATTGTATTAACCCAAATCTCGAATTCAATTTTCAGAATCTAATCTCGAATTAAGTTAAATTATGTGGTACTCAAATCTCTGTACAAAAAATATAAATTTATATTCAACCATATAAATTTTATTATCGAGTTCATGTTAATGTATGCGAGTGAATCGAATTTAGTTAAGCAAAAAATCCGATCCAATCCGAGATTTTAACCTTTATACACTTGATGTATTAGTGGGAAAAATTATTTTATGAAAAATTTTAAAACTTGACCTTCAAATTTATACTCTCACGAAGAATCATGAATTAAATATTTTTTTTGTTATTTTAAATGATTAAATGTTGTTTTTCATAAAATTTAAGAGACTAATTTATTTAAAATATTATTTCATGAAAATGTTATTAATCATAATGTACCATAAAAAACTTTAGAGAGGATATGAAGCACTCGTCAAGTTTCATTCATATTTTATACAATAAGAGTTGTGATATGTTGAGACCGGAAGTACCATTGGAGGTCCAAGTATGGCCCAAACCCACAAGAATAGGCCTTTCTCATCAGCCTAACTATGGCTCAAGCCCACAAAAAGCGACCCACGTTTGATACTCAAATTGGATTGACACTAGAGTTTCTTGCCATGAGGCCCCAACCTCGCTTTATGCATATAAGATGTATGTAGAAGCACTGGCTGGCGCACACACGCTATGTAGGGGAAACATTCTCTTTGGGAAGGAGAAAGCTGTCAGTCATATGCTTATCATTTTCGTCGACCCAACGGACCTTTTTGGCTACCATCCTCGCGCACTGTCTCAGTCGCCCTAGAAATCCCCGAAACTATGCATAACGTGTCTTAAACAAATTATGCATAGATAAAGTTGTCTCAGAAGAATCAAACAAAGTTGGCAAATTCAAGACAAAGATAATGGACATTTATTGGGGAAGATAATGGCCTGAAATTCAGCACCCCGTCGGTCTTCTTCACGTGAAAGACAGAGCTATAAAATATTAGTAGTTAAGTTGTTACACATTATTTATCTATATATGTGTTTGTAATCAGTGTGCACATCGACTTGCTCGCCTATTTTCAAATAAGGGTCTGATCCATGATGAAAGGACGAAGATCTTCAAGTTCAAGCCAAAGCTGAGTTACACTTAAATCAGTTAAAAACGGTATAGAAATGAAATCATCGATAACATGGCAACACCATCCTATAAATCTATCCGGAGGAGTGAAGCTCGATCTCATAGTATAAGTTCAACTATATCTTGAGAAAATCAAGTAGGGTTTATATAGTATTTTATTTTTTCCTCTTTATCAACCTCTCTAACCTCTCTCTTTCTTTTCATGCTTTGTCCTTGAAGGCGGGTTTCAAAAGCTCCAGCCTTTCTATGACCAAGACTGGCAAAAGTTGCAGGCGTGTAATCTTGTGGGACCAGAGAGTAAATCAATCATCAAGCTTAAATGGGATGGCTGTATCTCTTGAAATTGCACTCATGGTGCTTCTTTTTTTTTTCTTTGGCTACAAATTTGCATTTTCCATTTACAGTAAGTAGGTAGGTGGTTGTGTACAGTGTACTCTCCGATTCTAGCCGATGGGCTATCACGTCACGCCCAGCTATATAGGTCAAGATGCAAGAGTCAGCTCGAGCTGGTCCGTAGAGGCAAACCGTTCAAGTCAAGTCGACGGGTCAATAGGATTATTTATATATTAGGGTACGAGTATGGGTGGAAATGGCAGTCATGAAAGTCCAAGATAGAGTTCAAAAGAAATTACAAATCCCATTAGAAATTTTTTGAATGAATGGATTCTAATTCCTCAAACCAGGAAAGTCCGGGTAGGTGATCCATGATGAATGCTAAATGGCTATGGTGGTCAACTGGGCAGTGAGCATTAAGTTTACATTTTTTTTTGCTCAAAGAAGGTGAGGTTTCCTCATTATGCGTGTCTTCATTTATTTCAAAATTTATTTTAAAATGATATTCATCTCGTTCAATAAAAAGTTAATTAATTTGATAATGTGAAAAATGATAGTAGGTTTTCTTTTTTGCTCAACAAAAAAAAATGATAGTAGGTTAATATGATATTAAACTAATATTTAATTGATGAATAAAAAAACTAATATTTAATTAAATATAATAATTTATAAATTATGTAAAATTTTCAATATATAATTTTTTTTCTATTTTATTTAATATTTGTGATCGAATGTCACATGCATATAATTATCATTTGCAATTAAATTCACTTTCCACAATTATTTACAAAGGTGTATGTTTTCCGTTCTCAAACTAAGTGTAGATATTGGTTATTTTTCTTTTTCATGTTAGGGCCTACTCTGTATTTTGTTTATATTCAGAGTTAAATATGGGTGTGAGCTAGGGTTGGAAAAGACACAATCATTGAACCTCGATTGAATTCACTCGAGTGCTTGAATCCAACTCTAATTGATTGGTCCACTCGAATATTATATTGAATTATCAAATTTGTTGTTGATACTATCCACAATATTATATATTCTTACTTTCACAATTAAATTAAAAATATATGTATAATATATATTTAATATATTTAATATATTTTATCATGATTTAGTCTCGATTTCACAGATTAGAATTTAATAATAACCTCTAATGTTCCCAAAATATTATAACAGTGAGTATTTTATCATTATTTCTCCAATATGATAAAATTTTTAAAATATAAAACGCATATATCTGTGTAATAATTTAAAATTTTTATAAATATAATATAAAATATTTATAAAATATTTAAAATCCCAAATAAAACATATAGTAATGAATGTAAGGTCTTAGTAACTTCTCTTCAATGTATACCTCCATCTTAGTCTCACCGGTCGTAGTTAAACACTTAAGAGTTTTCTTAAATTATTATTTTTTTTAAAATATGTTAAGAAAGTGGGCGAGCAATGCATAGAGTGTGAATACGTGGATCAGGCGTTCATGACATCAATGTTATATTCCCTCAAAATAATTAATAAAGATTTCATATTTATTTTTCTTTCCTTTTTCAAAACTAACTTGAAAAAATTAATTATCTCCTTATTTTTAAAATTATAATTCACACTTATTTTAAAAAATTACACTATAGACATAATTTTAGTTTTCTCGTAAAATCTCAATTATATTCACAAAGATAACCTAAATAATGTCGTATTAGAGTACAACCAAGTACAACCATAACCTCGAATATCTTACACGTGGTTAATCGAGGCTATGAAGTTATATGCATTTTGCATATACACTTATTTCCGTACAACAAATACTCAATCACTCAAATGGATGTTGACGTAGTATCATGGAACATATACGGTATCATTTCCATTCTTTCCCACCATAAGTATATAATACTATAATATATACTATATCATTTCCATTCTTTCCCATATAATACTATAACATTACCTTTTCTACACGTCATAAACACTTTGTTACTATAAAATTTCCCTTTTACCACACCATTAATTTTATATACTCCACACAATATTTAACTAATATCTTGTTAATATTTTATCATTTACCAACAATATATACCATACACACTAAATAAATTTAGCATATAACTTTTATTATAACTTTTATTTGTCGAGGCTGTACTTGATAGTTGGTCGACCCAAACTCATATTTCTTAGGTAAATTTACATCCCACGGTAAATAACATATTATATCCACATAAAAAATTTTGTTTTTCAAAGAAAACACTGGTTGAATACCTAAATTTCTCATATGCCCTAAAAAAACCCTACTACCCTTTTTCACTAATATTCAATCAAGATTATTATGTTTGTGAAATTTCCCAAAAGTTACCCAAGTGATTATTATATCTTTATTTTTTAAAAATCACGTTAAAATCTCATATTTGTAAAATTATTATTTTACCTTTTTATAAAATATTCATTTTTTCTCACTTAATTTTATAAAATTATTATTTTCACTAAACATTTTTAAAAACTAATCACTTTGCCCCTTACTATACAAAATGACAATTTTGCCTATTTTGGATAAAAATTACTATTTTGTCATTATTTAGGTAAAAAGTATCATTTTTACCCACCATTCATCTAAACTTATCATTTTACCCTCCATTTACTAAAAAATTATCATTTTGCCACTATCATGTAAAATTGATTATTTTACCCTTTATTTACCAAAAAATAATTATTTTTTCCTAAACTACAAGAAATCATTTTCTATATCTACATTTGTCCTGAAATCACCTCGTAGCCATTTAGACTTTCCTCATGGACTATTTCCTAAGTTTTTCGCTTTTATTCAAACTAGTCTCCAAACTTTTTCAACTTTGCACTTTAGTCTTTGAACTTTGAAAACAACTACAGCCAACTTCAAATTTAGTCGTTTCCCAAAAATGGTCAAAAATGAGCTACTTTATGGTTTGTCAGAAATACTCACTTGAGAAGGCATCATCCATGGTCGAAGGATAGGCAAAATTAAAACTAAGTACCATGTGACTCGCTTTGTGGTTGTGATCAATAGTGGTCATTAGAGCTAGCGAATTTTAACCTCAAACGGTTGTGGTCAGAAATTTCAAAACATGCCCTCTTTAAAAAATTGACTCATACCAGCCAAAATTTGCCTTGTTGGATGTCAACTAAGTCTTATTAGAGGTAAAGTAGATGCATGGTTTCTTTTGACACCAATGCTCATTAGAGTGGTGGTTGGAGTTACCGAATTTGGCCTCAAAAGGGCGACGGCGAGACACATATTTTTTTTTTATCTTGGAAACAGTAGAGAAAATAGCCCTCATGGTTTCTAGCCATTTTCAAGTCCGTACATAACCACAGAACTTAACAGAAATATATTAGAGTATTTTGATATAAGAATCATCTTATTTGGTGGTCGAGTTTGAAAAAATTTTGAGGTCGAATCTCGAAAGTGTATACAAGAATGGTTTTTGTGACTTTGAGAAAGAAATTCTATATGGTAGAGATAAAATGACTTAATTAATTTAATAGGAAGACCAATATGTAAATTATCAGCTCAACCATAGTTTGGTCAATACAAAGTCCGATTATCTAAATAAGTGATCATTTTTTTTATTTTTATATATAATTTTTATTTTCTAAAATTACATTTTTATCATTTTTAATGTTCTCAATAATTAAAATCATGTACTCTATCCTCCCTTCACTCATCCCCTAGTTTAATCTAGCTTTCCAAAATCTCCGTCTCTTATTTGGTCAATCATTTATAATATGATCAACCTTGATTTTTAGTATAATTGAATTAAAATTTTATTTTTAAAAATTTTAATTTTACATATTCTATAATAATAATTAGGTTTAAATTAAGTTTATATAATATCAAATTTATTATAAAATTATATATTAAATAATTATCTAATATAATAATTTAAAATCTATATTATAATAAGATAGTGAGATACTCAAAAAATTTTAGTGCGAGTACAAGTTAAATAACTTAAAAAAATAAAAATATTTATTATATGGTTATTTTGATATAATAGTTAAGTGTAATAATTAAAAAATATATATTTATACATTATAATCAACCTTACTACATCCAATTATTATATATATAATGTCTCGTGATTAACATCATTTATTTTGTAGTTCTAAAAATCCTAATAATTACGGTTCAACTAATAAAATATTTAAATACATTTATCAAATCCGTATTATTATTCTCAAATAGATTCAAATATTATTTTTTATTTTATTATTTAACATAATCTTAAAACGTAATTATAATATAGCCATAAACTCCCGAAATATTTTATTTTCAACCTAAACCATGTATACTAATACTAATAATAAATCGTGCAAAGAACTATATGAAAATTTTTATTATAAAAAATAAGTTCACTGATACTACTTTTCACCTCCTAACTCAACTCGTCGACACTATCTTTTATAAATTATTGTCAAAAATCTTAATTTACCCTAATGTTTTCTCACATCATTTATAAAAATCATTGTCAAAAATCTTAATTTACCCTATTGTTTTCTCATATCATCTATAATACTATAATATACAACTTTCTTTCATCCTCCCTCAATTTAATAAAATACTCTCTCATTCCCACTTTACTTTGTGCTATTATTTGGTTTATTAACACTTGAGAGGGACTTCCCTTCTCTCATATAATGAAGGGAGATTGTGCTCCCAACTTTATCACATTCCACTGTAATATTATTTTATATTTATCTATACCTATGGATAATAGTTGGACTCGAGACTCGAGCTCGTACATGAATTCGAGTCATATCGGGTATGAGTCAAGTCGCACATACCCGAGTCGGTTCTGCTCGAGTTCAGATTCAGCTAGATCCGAGATTGACTTAGGTACGGATTAGTCTGCACGAACTTGAACTAGGGTTTGTTTGGCTTCGAACCAAAACCCGATTGTTTTGTTAGTAAATGTTCGTGTTTGGTTCGGGTCGGATGGTGTTAGGTGCATGTCAACAGTACGAATTTAAAATTTTAGTGTCTGTAAAGTGTACTAAAGTTGTAGAAATAATATTTGGGTTCGATTTCGAGTCTCGTTCGGGTTGAATAAAATTCGACCCAATAAATTGACAATAATACCTATAAGGTATAAATTAGTTATTAAATTAAATTTTTGTATGATAAATTATTATTACATATAATAAAATTATAAAACATTATATACATGTATACAATTATTTTCAAATTATATCCATTTATATAATTGTATTATATTATTATTTCATATATTAAATTATTTACAATTTATAATTATAGTAAATCACAATAATCTTTATTAAAGCTTTTACATACAAAAATGGTAATATATATCTTTGTGCATATAATTTTACATTTGATAAAATTAGTAAAGTTTTTTACCATTTATAAAATGGTAGTAAATTACAATTATTAGTTTTAGTAAATTGTTTACTATTTATAATTGTAGTACTTCAAAATAAATGATTTTATAGTTTTTACATACTTTTAGTTATAATTTTGTATATATAATTTTACAATTTAAAGCTTATAATTGTAATAAATCATAATAATTATTTTTATAGTTTTTGTATACAAACACTGTTACATGTATTTTTTTATATAATTTTACATTTTATAAAAGTAGTACAGTAAATATAAATAATCATTTTTATATACCGTATATATAACTATATTTTGTATGTACAATAAATATAAATAATAATTTTATGTATAGCTAATATAAATATTTATTTTGTAAACATAAATTATGTACGTAAATATAAATGTGAATTTTATATACAGTAAATATGGATATTAAATGTGTATAATGTAAATATAAATGTCATTGTATTGTTAATGTAAGTATTAATTTTATTTAAAGTAAAAGTAAATATCAACTTTATGTACCATCAATATAAATATTAATTTTATGTATAGTAAATACATACATTTATTTATATAATCATATTTGTAGTAAATATTGTACTCCTAATTATAATAAAAGTTTACTATAAATTTTAAAAACTATAAAAATTTATTTTAAATTTAGTAGTTTTTAAGATTTTAATATTATATTTTAATGTAACTAAATGGATGCCAAGTACGAGATGATTATTTGAATATAATAAAATCAGGATAAATTTGAACCAATCAAAAAATTCACTATAAAAAACGATCCCATTAAACAATGTTTTATATAAACTAAAAATTAAATATTACAACTAATAAAAAATAAAATATATAATAAATTATACAAATAATGATTAAATGAATATAATCACAAAATAAATCTGACTGTTTTGAGTTTGTAAAACACCCTAGCGGCTCCAATCTACTAAGATGACCTGACGTCGTTTTGATTACCCGTTGCAAAATTAAAATACCATGGTCAATCGAACAATTATCGGTTTTTTAATTTTTACATTGTCTATACTGAAACGACCTCGTTTTGGACGCTGCAAAAATTAAAACATCCCTTATCGTCTGATTGATCAAACGATCGTGAGAAAACAACCACGTTTTGGTCCTTGGACGGTATTTTTTTTTGTACCCTTACTAACTAAAGTGATGACGTTTTGTTCCCAAGTGCAAATAAAAAATTTGTGGGCATCTGATTAATCGGACGACAACGGGAAAATGTCGCTCTTTTTTTTCGTATAAGAACCAAAATTACGACGTTTTATTTCGTAAGCGGCAAATAAAAAAACCATTGTCCATCCCACTGATCGGATGACCAAGGGGAAATGCTGTTATTTTTTTTCGTCCAAAAACCAAAACGATAACGGGTTGGTCCATACGGGGCAAAAAAAATTATGGGTCGGGTCCAATTCCCATCCACCTAGATCGGACCGGACCCCGAATGCATGTAGATTCAACAAGACCAAAAATAAACTTTTGTTAGATCATCTGCCCAACAATCGATTAAGATGAAAAATAATGATATTAATATGGACAGATGGTCGCATAAAATATTTTCTCTAAAGTTACAATCAAACAAATTAAAAGGTTATATTCCATACGCCGACTGGATATATCATTTTTTTTGCCTGTTCTAAAGTGGAAAGTAAAAGTGGAAAAAGGAAAGGAATCAGAGAAGCGAAGGGGACTGTGGCAAGAGCGGCCGCCGCGGCATGGGCTTTAAAGTTCATATAGTGTCCTCACGCGTGCCTCGTGTGGGTCCCGTGCGTGTGGGCCACTCCCACCACAGGCAAGCGGCTTGGCTTGAAGGATCATGTCGGTCTGTCCGGCTGTCGTGGATCACAGGTTACCCGACACTGCCACGTACGTGTCAGCTCGCAACACGCGCTGCAATCAAAAGTAAACAAAAAAGAATAATCAAATATATATATATATTTTTTGCCTTTCACTATTTTTAATATTTAATTATTTTTTTAAAGTATTCGGTTAGTGGCACCAAAATTCTCAATTCACTGGCGGGAGTGGCGGGGCACGATGGTGCTTTTACCACCCCACTTCATTTCATTTCATGGGAGTTGACACTTGAGCATAGAATAGTTAGTGTGTCTAATCAGTCATCGTCTCCTCCTCCTCTCCCAACAAGCCATCTGCCCGAGTACGAAATAAGTTAATAATAAATGTTTTTCTTATCCTATTTTACTTTTAAATATGATTCTCATATTTATCATCGATATATTTAAGATATTAATTTAATGTACTATATGTTTATTTCATTTCAGTTTTTTCTTTCTACAACTTATTGTCATCATCATTCAAATATAATTATTATATATATATATATAAGCGGAATCAGGAGAAATCACGTCAAAACAAAACAGAGTATCTGCTTTGGTACAGACAGTCCTCTCCTGGTAGTTGGGATCTCTCTAGCTATATCCCCCAAATTTCAGTCCTCCCAAATATATCATTCGATCTCATTGCCCTGTTCACAACGTTTTCCTCTATACGTTTTACTTTAGGAGCCCATTTCCTCTGTCTTACATAGCCACTTCAGCTGGTTCTGCTGGACAGCTCCAAATTCTTCTGTACCATGTGTAAAAGGGCAGACCTTTGAGGCGCCGAGCTTTTCTGTCTGCCCATCAGGAAAAGCTCTTGCTTTTCCGACCGATTAGAGAAAGGGTATCTTTATAAGCTGATGAGACAGGAGGTCTCTGCCTCTCTGGGTTTCCGTCTCTGAGGGTGACTGCGACTGGATAGTCCCGTCCCGTCTTCTCTTTGAAGCTGTGGCCGAAGGTAGTGGATGGTGTTGAAGTGGTTGTTAGTTTCGTAGGCATTTTTTGGGTCGAATTTCAGCTTAGCTCTGCTGTTCTCTGTTAATGGAAATCTTCTTTCTCGCTTGATCTCGACCATTTCCATAACGCACTGATCCGTCAGTCCTTGGATCATCATCTTCTTTTTCTTTTTTTTTTCATCATCTTCGTGCATGCAGAAGAACCACTGCTTGTTCCTGTGGCTTTTGCCCTTTCAATTTTGGAAGTAATCTGATCCTATCTGTCCTAATTTCTGTTGTCTGTGCATCTCTATTTGAGCTTTAAACTTGGGAGCCTTTGTTCTTGATTTGCTCTTATACCGGCATACGAAGTCTCCGATTTCGATCCGATGGAAAGAAAAGCTGGGAAAGACAGCAAAATGTCCCTTTAACTGATCACATCCCTTTGGTGTTGTCTCGCTTTTTCTTCCCACTCTTAAGTCCATTCACGGAAGCATTTGTCCTCTCAACTATTATGGTGGAACACTTTCCCAAGTTTTGACCGTCTCATCCCCTAAAACACGAAGAAGGTTACTTCGGTTTGAGTCTGAGTTTCTGACGTTCCTTTTGTTGAATCTGAAGGGATGATGGCGGTGAGCTCAGCTTGTAAAGATAAGATGGCGATGGACGGGAAGTACGTGAGGTACACTCCTGAGCAGGTTGAGGCCCTGGAGAGATTGTATCACGATTGCCCTAAACCAAGCTCCCTCAGGAGACAGCAGCTTATCAGGGAGTGTCCGATCCTCTCCAACATCGAGCCCAAGCAGATCAAAATCTGGTTTCAGAATCGAAGGTACATTGGTATCTTCAGTGATCTGCATGTAATCTAGAGCATTCTGCATTGATTTCTGATTCAGGCCTTCTTTCTCTGCTGTGCTTCCCTCCTATTGAGCTCATCCTATTTTTACTTGGGTTAGCTTCTTGACCTCTTCGACCAAAACCAAGGAAGTGAGTCCCAGCATAAAATGAAAGAAAAAAGAACAGTTTAATTCTTAATCTCTCCCGGGAATTATCTCTGACATCTCCATCATCAATCTCCATCATTGAATCAAAGGGAGATAAATTTCAGCATATACTAGATCTGAAATTCTGAAAATAGAGGCAAAAATCGCAGAAAATATGGCAGTTTTTTGCCCGATCATTACATAATTCTCCCCTTGTCTAATGTAACACAGGTTTCTCTGTTGATCCCCTTTCTTCTTCGTTTGATACAGATGCAGAGAAAAGCAGCGGAAAGAGTCTTTGCGGCTCCAAGCTGTGAACCGGAAGCTGACGGCGATGAATAAGCTTCTGATGGAGGAAAACGATAGGTTGCAGAAGCAAGTTTCCCAGCTGGTCTATGAGAACAGCTACTTCCGTCAACAGACACATAATGTTAGATACTCACTTAGCCTACTTCTCATGAATTTACTCTCCTGACTCTCTGATAATGATCAATTAAATTGAGCATAGGACTGACTATCTGCAGATAACATCACTATATAAAGATGATCCGTGTTGTATAGTGATCCAATCCAGCTCTATTTCCTTTCTGCAAATTCAAGATCATGGACACCTTTAAACAAGAGAGCCTATTGAGAATCAGACTATTGAATATCGCATTTACTGCATAAGCAAGTGCCAACAAAAAAACTTTTATACCATTTTGCTTAACATATATCATCTACTTCACTGGCAGCCTACTCTTGCTACCACAGACACGAGCTGTGAATCTGCAGTTACAACCGGTCAGCACCACACCACTCCTCAGAATCCTCTGAAGGATACGAGCCCTGCTGGGTTAGTTTGCATCCACCTACCCTCATAAAATTTCATTATATATTAATGTTTCCATGTATTTGTGCTTTTGGCTATTCTGAATGGGACAGTCTCATGAGATGATGGTTTTCAAATTCTGTTTTCTAGGCTTATGTCCGTTGCAGAGGAGACTTTAGCAGAGTTTCTGTCTAAGGCCACTGGGACTGCTATCGAGTGGGTCCAATTGCCTGGGATGAAGGTATCCAATTCCCTTTTTAATATCTTGCACAACTGAAAATTTCTTCATTCTGTTCTTGCCTTTGCCTTGTTTTCTTGGTAAGCTCCAAAGTGAAAGATGTGAATCTCCATGAAACTGGATAACAGTCTGTCTTGTTTATTTATTATAAACATGCGAACGAATATCTGCTCTGCCTTTCATTCCTCGGAGAATGCAATTGCAAGAGAATGCTACAAGCTTCTCCCTCTCTCTTCTAATGAACTCCCACAAAAGCATGGTGATGCTTTGCCTTTAGCAAAAGGCAGTATAAAATAAATAATTAGACCAAAAAGTAGAGGAAACCCACTATACGCTTTAGCTACTATTATTTAAATTTTAATAATAATTTCCGAATATAAAAAAACAATTATTAAATTCAACTGTTGAATTTTTTTGTTAATCTTGCATTATTGTTTGATTTTTTTATTTAAATTCACATGAGAGAAGAACATAGTTTCATCAACAAAACTAGAACCTAAATTCTTTCATCTAGTACATCTTCTTTGTATTGTTTTACTTGTATGTTATTTTTTCTGTTTTTTTTTATCTTAGGAATTGCAATTCTGACAATTGAACCTTTGCAGCCTGGTCCGGATTCCATTGGAATCGTTGCTATTTCTCACGGTCGTAGTGGAGTGGCGGCACGTGCCTGCGGCTTGGTGGGTCTCGAACCAGCACGGGTAAATTCTTTTTTATCCATTCACTTGTATAGTTTCTCCCCCGATCTTTGGCGAGTGTGTATGTACACTGATAGAGGGCCATGGCCATCAATAGGTTGTTGAAATACTCAAGGAAAGGACATCATGGTACCGAGACTGTCGAGTTGTGGATGTCTTGAACGTGCTGTCCACTGGAAGTAGTGGAACCATCGAGCTTCTCTATATGCAGGTATCATTCACTCGCATCCAAATTACGGAAAGATTAGGCAGAAGTTTAAAAGGAACGCTGTTGAAGCTTGAGCATTGGTGGGGATCAAGTGTGCGATGGTGGATGATCTAATCTCTCTTGCCTTTTATTCAATACCTTCTTTGTTTGTTTCTTCTGATGCATACAGCTCTATGCCCCTACGACACTGGCGCCAGCTCGTGACTTCTTGGTGCTCCGGTATACTTGTGTTATGGAAGATGGAAGTCTGGTGGTATGTATGCACTTACTGCATTTTCAGCAGTTCTTCTGATGCATATATAGATCTATACTCCAATGCTGCTACTCTGATGTTCTACCCCAGGTGTGCGAGAGGTCGATTAACAACACGCAGAATGGTCCAAATGTGCCTCCTGTTCAGCAATTTGTCAGGGCTGAGATGTTGCCTAGTGGGTACCTGATCAGACCCTGTGAAGGGGGAGGGTCCATCATCCACATAGTTGATCACATGGACTTGGAGGTAAGAATTGGAATGACTCTCTTTCCCTACCTCAATGAATTCTAATTTCTTCATGCATAATTCATGATTTCTTTCTCTGTCTCCCTCTTTTCTTGTGTGGAAATAGCCATGGAGTGTACCAGAAGTACTGCGCCCACTTTACGAGTCCTCAACTTTGCTTGCTCAAAGGACAACAATGGCGGTAAGCTCTCTCCCCTTTTTTTCTTTTGGCTGAGTTACATTTTGTTAGTTTGATCAATATCAACTTTATTCTGCAGGCAATTTTCACAAGAAAAGAAAGGGTTTATGCTCTCTTGTTTCATATTCGCAGGCTTTGCGCCACCTTAGGCAAATTTCTCAAGAAGTTTCCCAGCCGAACGTTACAGGATGGGAGAGAAGACCTGCTGCTCTACGTTCATTAGGACAGAGACTGAGCAAGTATGTGTTTCATTCTCCAGACCAGAGCTCCATTTGTCAATGGGATTTCTTGCATTTGTATTGCTCTGATTGGACTACTGCATGATCCGTTCCTACTTACTAGACCTGTACTTCGACTAAAGGCTGCAGGACATCAAGTGTATTGGGTTATACTTGCCTATAATTGAGGTGTATGAAATATGTTTATTTTCCTTGCAGGGGATTTAATGAAGCTGTTAATGGATTTACGGATGATGGGTGGTCAGTATTGGAGAGTGACGGTATTGACGATGTTATGCTACTCGTGAATTCATCGCCTGGAAAGATGATGATGAGCACAAACATTTCCAACTATGCCATTAGCTTCCCTTCCATGACAAGTGCAGTCCTTTGTGCCAAGGCGTCCATGCTACTACAGGTAATTATAGCTTGAGAAATATTTGCAGTTTTCATAAAACTGAGAAATGTTTGGCCATGCTTAGCAGTGAAAGCTGAATCCGGTTGCATCTCCTTACTGAACTCAACACTATCATTACACAAGAACAAAAAAGCTTCTTTTGCTCTCCCAGAACGTCTGATTTTCTTTTCTGAGTTTGTGCAGAATGTGCCTCCTGCAATACTGTTGAGATTCCTACGAGAGCACCGGTCAGAATGGGCTGACAGCAGCATAGATGCTTACTCTGCTGCTGCCATTAAAGCAGGGTCGTGTGCCATGTCTGGGATCCGGCTTAGTAGCTTTGGGAGCCAAGTTATTCTCCCGCTCGCACACACAATTGAGCATGAAGAGGCAAGCTAAATACCCTGTGCTTATTGGGGTTGGAAACAAAGATGGTATTATTTTACAAGGCGGGATACTGATTCAATGTTTTCTGGAACAGTTTATGGAAGTTGTCAAGCTGGAAAACATGGGCCATTATCGGGATGACGTGATCGTGCCAAGTGATGTCTTCCTCTTGCAAGTATGAAAAATTGCCCCTCTCTCTTTTCTCCTCAGAGTTAAAAGAAGTTTCTCTTCTACCTGTACTCAGTGGACATTTTGACCACTTGCATTGTTTCCCTCAGCTATGCAATGGAGTAGACGAAAGCACCGTGGGAAATTCTGCCGAACTCATATTTGCACCGATTGATGCATCATTTTCCGATGATGCACCCATCATTCCTTGTGGATTCCGTATCATTCCTCTTGACTCGAAAATGGTGAGGAATGGCTTGGAGAGTAATATTGATGCTCTCTTTGGCCTTTGGATTTCATTGTAGTTTCTGCTATGTGGAAAAAGATACCAGTTTTACTTGCTCGATCTCTTCAGAATCATTTTCTTTCCCTTTTGAATAGGACTGAGCCTTTTTTGATATGCAGGACCCCTCAAGTCCGAACCGCACACTAGACCTTGCTTCTGCTCTTGAGGTAGGGACCCTGGGAAACAGAACATCAGGAGATACCTCTGCTAATGGCAATGGCGCCATGAAGTCCATCATGACGATCGCATTCCAGTTTGCATTCGAAGCACATCTACAGGATAATATTGTGTCAATGGCCCGCCAGTATGTCCGGAGCATCATAGCATCTGTCCAGAGGGTGTCTCTAGCCCTCTCCCCCACGAATCTCAGCTCCCAAGTGAGCCTCAGGCCCCCTCCTGGCTCTCCCGAGGCCCACACACTCGCCCGTTGGATCTGCCAAAGCTACAGGTGCAATGCCATAATTTATGAAAGCTAGTCCTCAATTTCCTTCATCTACAAATTATTTTCCTGGAAGTTTTCCCTTGTGTAGTAGATGGAAAAAGCATGAATCTTGACTTCACACAGGTTTTAAGACATGGTCTATAAAACTGGGATCAGATACTGAGTCAATGTCCTAACCACTAGCCGTGGTTTTAAGTCATGCTTCTCTATGGCTGTGTTTGTTTAATAGATCCAACTGCTTGAACAAAAACATATGCCAAGAAAAGGGTTGCTTCTTTAGGTTTTTTTTCAATAGAATCAACCTAATCCTGCAGGTTCCATGCACGGATATAGCTGGCTCGGCCATTCGTGTGACCCTTCACATCATTCAAGCATCTAATCCATTATAGTTCTTCTAGGTTCATGAAAATTAGAAGTATAGCCCAAGGTCAACAGCTCTGCTTGGATTGATATTTTTGTGAAGACTGAATTTTCTGCTACTTTTGCTATCCCTTCCTACACCCATAAAGTCTTCTAAGCGTATTAAATTTTATGACAGATGCTATCTAGGTGAAGGATTACTGAAGAACGAAGCCAGCGACCCTTTGCTCAAAGCGTTGTGGCATCACCCAGATGCAATCATGTGCTGTTCATTAAGGGTAAAAACTTGTATATATTCATGTTTCACTTTCTTTTGTTGGTTTGATCCCGTGACACACTAGGCTCTAATTCTCCTTTTCCAAAACCATACACACGACCAGGTTTTGCCCGTATTTACGTTTGCAAATCAGGCTGGACTTGACATGCTCGAGACAACCTTGGTCGCGCTCCAAGACAATACCCTGGACAAAATTTTTGATGACAATGGGAGGAAGACTCTGTGCTCTGAGTTCCCCCAGATTATGCAACAGGTGCAAACCAAATGGCCCCTTTTCTTATTCCTTCCAATACCCACAGTCGATGGGACATCTTTATTAGAATGCGCAATGTGTGTCTTCTCCTACAGGGTTTCATGTGCCTCCAGAGCGGCATCTGTGTATCGAGTATGGGGAGGCCGATCTCGTACGAGAGGGCAGTGGCATGGAAGGTCTTGGATGAAGAGGAGAATGCCCACTGCATCTGTTTCATGTTCATCAACTGGTCATTTGTTTGAAAGTTTCCCCTCTCAAAAGTTAGGGACTCAACTTCCCTCTGCCCTAGTCTTTTTTTTTCTTATTGACACACCCTTTTGCAAGAAGGGAAGATCCTACTATTTTGTGCAGACTTCAGTGGGAGCATCACCTGCAATGACAGACAGAATCTAACTAATGATATATATCTGCATTGATATATTTGATGACCATCTTTTATTCACGACGTGTTGGTCGCAACAAATATTGATAACAGTTTTAAAACAAAAAGAAAACTTTGTGTTACAATATTGGAGCTTAAAAAAAGAAGCTTACGGATAAGTGATAATGTCGATCGAGTTGGTTGGGTTGTTCAGCCGATCGAGATTGTGATGACGCGTGTGCATGCCACCACACCATCATTGGTTGTCGCATTCGACCAATCTCGAGCTTCTTCCTGTAGATTTGTCGGACCACAAGGGTTGCAAAGAGGCTGAGGGGAACATACTGTAATTTTCATTTGGGCTTGAACATTGTTGTGTTTACAATTTCAGATTGGATTGCAATCTATTGGCCTTAAAATGTTGAACTTTAGGTTGTTGGGTTTTGAAGAATGGGCCTTTAAATTAGATTTTTTAGAGTGGGTTGCAATTATTGGGATGAATGGAGTTTGAGCAGAATTAACTTGGGATTTCATGATGTGAGCTCTATTAATAAGCTCAATTACAATAAATAAAGATGGGCTTGAACTATGAGATATTGGGCTGAACCTTATGAGCCCTAAAATTGTTAGGTTTTGCATGAGAAGGGTTGAGAGTTATAAAGAAAGTTGTGCTAGATTTAATTTAGGATGGTAAAATACATATTTTTATAAGCCTTGGAAGGAATTGAGGTATTCACATATATTACTTAGAAAAACAATTAGATTGTGCTTATATTCTTAAAAGAATTAGTTGAACATAGAGTTATAAATAAATTAATTTATTCACCTATAATTATAAATAGATTTATTTGTATACCATTGTTAAACTTGGTATTTGAAAATTATTTAATGCATTATCTGTACAAAATTTTTTAATTAATTTTCTACGAGTAAACAAAAATATATATAATTTTGTAAATACTTTTTATCTAAATTTAATTTAAAAAGATTAAATATCACAAAAATTATCTATAAAAGTAATAAAATAATTATATATTAATTCAAAATTATTCGTACCAATATATCAAAATAAATTAAGGTTATTGTAATAAGAAAATTCTATTTTAAAATAGACTAAAATTCATTATACATTTTATTCAAAACAAGAAAAGGATTGATATTATAATATGAATGGATATTATTAGCAAGGGTAATACTTAAATAAATAATTTGTTGAGGTAAATTTTTTATGTGATACAAGTTGGTGTTGGTGTTATGTCTAAGTTAGTTAACATGTTGGTGCCTAATTCTTAAATTAATGCCTAATTCTTAAAATGTTTATTTTGTTAAAGTAAAGGTAATAGAAAGTATAATTGTTATATTATTATGTATACAAATAAAATTTTTTTAGAAAAACATGGAGCCGACATATGATAATATTGATCTAATTTATTTAATATTATAAGTTAATTCATTTTTATTTGGACATATAATTGTATAGAGTGGGTAATGAACCTTCCTTCCCGGACCATCCGTGGGGATGATTGTCTCCGGTTTGATTTGAACATGGATCAGCAAACTGCTCAGTCAACCAACCTTGGGATGATGTTGTCAGTCATTCGTGGCCTGGCCTATTATGCAGCCCGTAATAGAGGGCGGACCATACCCTCTCTCCAGCTCTGGACCATCCCTTTATGTTGTGTAATCGACTCACTCAACCAACCTTGGGGATGACGCGTCATCATTCGTGGCCTAATTATGCAGCCCGCAATAGAGGGTGGACCAGACCAGACCAAACCCTCCCTCCAGCCACGAGGCATAAGCCCAATTCTCTGTCTCGGAATTTTTTGATGTTTAGTATTGCGAAATTTAGGGTTCATGCTTTGATTTTGGTAAGAGGGTATGATATAATTTTATTTTTATTTATAAGAAGAATAAATTCCATCAATTGTAGGGAAATGCGTTAATTGAAAAAAGGGCTTATTTAACATATAAACATATATATACCACTGATTATGCACACTTAATGGCATTCTAAAGCTTAAAGTTTCGTATTAAATATGATCGAATCTATTATTCACTCAAATACCTTTCTTAATTTAGTAAAATAAATAAATAAATAAATATTCAAGAGAGAGATGGACTGGTGTTGCTTATCATCCACCCATATTTGCAAGATTTGTTTTTCTATGGATTAATTATGAGCCCTTCCTTTTTTTTCGTTCATTCTCCTTTATTCCCTTCCTTGAGAATACGAATCATATCACGCCAGCCAACGAAAAAGAGCCTGCCGACTAGCAAAAGAAGGTTATGGTAAAATATGATCAAGACGGGACTAAACGGAAGAAGTTAATTAAATATAATTTATTAAGCAAAAGGACCATTTCCATTAAATTTGAAATACGGCTATACAATTTTAGAGTGATTATGTAAATGGTTTTTAAAAATTATTGTAATAGTAAAACCTATCTTAAAAGAGTCCCTTAATTTCTATATTTTTTGTATTGAATGATTTTTTTTGTTACATATTTTAAATTTTATTCATGTTTGAGTCCCATTATTGGCCATCTGTTTGACATTTACGTCATCTTTTGTTGGGTAAGTATGACAATTAAGTAATCTCTAACTATGCCGTGTTTCACATTTAAAATTATAGTTGGAAGGAAGAAAATAATTTATTGATGTAATCAATTAGTTAGGTTAAATCAACTCAATATTTACTCTCTTCAAAGGACTCATTAGAGGGTCCACTAAAATGGTGGCAGCATTTTTCACCCATTCTTGGTCTACCTCATAGCCTTTGACAGCTGACTACTCGATCTTGACCGTTAAGATCGTCCGATTCAACCACTCGGTCTTGACCGTTAAGATCGTCCTATTCAACCGCATTATTAAAATTGGCGTATCCACTGGGTTGACTTGACCCAGGTGGGCACGTCCCGTTTAATAAGAAATCCCGAAATCTCCAAAGAAGTCGAATCGGGCATGGTCAACGAGATCGTGGGAGTAGGATTTCCACCGTTGATTGTGGGACATCACCCGTGATAAGCATTCGGTTGGCCAGACAATGTCAGTCATTGGTTTTCCCGACAACGCGTGGAGTGGTTAATGTGAGGGTGGCCAGAGGGCTCTCCTCGGGTACCCCTCCCCTCTAACAGCTTGGCCGAGGGTGGTCCCAAGGTGGTTGACCCCTTCCCCACGACCACTCTATGATCGAGTCGAGGGGTGTTTGACCCCTCTTTGGGACTGCCATGGAGAGAAGACGGTCGTGGAGGGCCCTGTGCCTGCCTCCTCTCCTCACTACGGTCGTGGCTAAGGGACTGCTGAAGGGTTGACTAGGGGTGGCCAGGAGGGTTCCTTTTATTTTTTTAATAAATAATTAATATTAGTTTAATAACATATCAAGACATATTAATATGATGAATTAAAATTAAATAATTTGTGTCACATTTATTACATATTATTATATTTTAAAATTTTTCTGTCAACATCGTATAGGAACTTTGAAAAATTTTAGCCGCTTTTATTCTGATTTGAAAATTTGTTCAACTGATTATTTAAGCTGTTAGTCTATTTAATAATCTACTTTATGTATAGATGCACGGCATAATACACTCATATTTAATAGATCGTTTTTATATTATTATTATTGATAAAATTATATATTATAGGGAAAATTAAAAATATATGTTTTCCTTAAATTACGTTACAACCTATTGATCACCTTATCTAATTTTATTCCACTCCCTTTCAAAATAAGTTCACATTTAATTTAATAAATTAATTGTGATTTTATTACAAGAACCAAAATAAGTTCACATTTAATTTAATAAATTAATTGTGATTTTATTACAAGAACCATTACTCAGTAAGCACGTGTAATTAAAAAAATATGTAATTTTTTTACATATATTGTATAATTTAACTTAATATTTTAATTTATTATCCGAGTTTAACCCTCTAGCTCCTTATTGATTTCGTCCCCTAAATTCTATTTTTGAATATGGTCCTAGATGCGCTATCACCATTGCTATTGAATGGACTCACCTGTTCCTTTTTCCCATCTCTTTAATTACATAGTTTTGAAAGCCTTCTTCAAAATACACAATTAGAAAATTACTAATTTAGATGAGTGGTAGAGTATTTGTAGTTGCAACTATTATGTGGTCCATCTTTAAATGAAAAAAAACTAGATTTTAAAGGAAAAAATTTTCTTATTTTTATATTTTTTTATTGAGATCTTCAAATAAAAACAATATAAATAATGAGAATATTTATAAGAATTTTAAGTTGTCTTACATTCTTTTAATATGTGTAAATGTATAAAACTTACCTGGAAAATAAATTAATATCTTACCTTCTTAGTAATAGGTAACAGGTACATATTCTAACTTTTATGCATGGAATATGAATTAAGACATATATTAAAGACATTACTAGGTGAAATTAATAACTTACCTTAAATGAGCTTACCCATCACAATAGTCATGGGTTGATACTTAAGTTCAATGGAAGAGCCAAAAGTTTTTATGATGTGGAGAAAGTCAAGAGTAGCATAATCTAATCACCTTGACATACCATAAATTGAGATAAAATATGGATATAATAATTGACCTTAGGTCAAGTATACCAATAATCTAATAAAATAATGATAATGAGTATGATCAAAGTGGAGTGGTCAATAGTATGCTTCTAAAATATGTGGATCCGACTTTATAGACTTTGGTTTGCACACGACTTGTTGAAATATTCATTTTAAACTTTTATTTTACTCATTTTTTGTCACCATATATACTTGGTTTTCTTTTAAAATTATTTAAAGTTTTTCCCTAATTTAGTTATTTATTTTAAATGGACAAGGTTCACTAGGTCTGCCACCTATGGGACCAGACCCGAACTAGAGATACTCTAAACCTCGTAGAACCTGATCGGGTCTAGGTACCACTGGATTTTTTTGCCACCCTACTTTAAAACCTCGTGTTTGAGCCCAAAATGGTTTATATAAATATCACAGAAAAAATATAAAGTTAATAAGAGGCATAATCAAACTTTCATAGGTAGGATAAGAGCGAACATCCTGGGGATATTCTCCCACTTGCGTTTCTAGCCTCCTCGACTATTACTTGTAATTGTTTAGGGGATATGAGCCACTTACATTGGCCCCCCTACATGGCTTAGGATTCAAACATCCCGCTCTTAAATCATCTAACACGATTTCCATTTTTATGATTTTTCAATACAGCTGTGATTCATGTGGTATATCTCGCCTCTTAAGACCCCTATATGAGGCAACCCCTAATCGTAGCCTATTTTAGGATCAAGTTATTCTTGGTCTCCCCAATCATTTTTATATGTAATGCAATATATCAAAGCATGATAATAATCACAAACTCAAGTCTCGCACACATATAGGCAACTCATGACCTGCAAGTTCCGTAAAACACATAGGCTAGTCGACTATATTCATGCCTCGGAGTGTATCTAACGATACCAAATCAAACTAGTTGGGAGTGTGGGAGCCACGTGTGCTCGACTCTACAAATTCGTCAGCACAAGCCCCTTACACATACAACTTACAACCTTTTTTTACTTTTACCTTTTAAAGGAATATTTGTTTTAGTGGACACACTTAGTAAAATAATATACCAGTCTCACAACCTTTTTTTACTTTTAGCTTTTAAAAGAATATTTATTTTAGTGGACACACACTTAGTCATTTTACACTTCTAATATGAGTTTTAAATTCAAGATTTCTATTCATTTCACGAATTTCATTCAAGTAAGCAAATGCTTTGATCGGTCCAATCACCTTAGTATTTTAGAACGTGTTCGTTCTGGGTGGGTTATGGTACTCCCACTCTGGTAGTCTAGTGATCTTTTGCTCCTTTACAATTTTAAACTGGTTCATCCAAAATTTTCTCATGAATTCACGGTTCCACCCTATGGGCACCGTTTACCTGACCTACTAATTGGAGAACCGACCATAATTCTAACATTCTTTGATATTAGTCCCTAGAGCTTTAAGGTTATCACCTTTCACTTCACACTTGCCTAAATGCTCAATATTTCCTTATTTACCACATAATAGCCTTACTTTTCTAAATTTATAATTTCACCCTTAAATTGAACAAAATTATAATTTTGTCCATATAGTTTAAAATTGTCTTTTTTTGGATATTAGACTTTCCTAAGTCTTCCATTTAGGCCCTCAAGTGTCATTTAGTCCTATTATGGTTTTCAATATGTCTTATAATATTTTCAAGTCTTATTTCTCAAAATTTACTAAATGTTCCTTAAGTTGGGCAAAATTACCATTTTACTATTTTTCTTTACAACTTGATGGGACTCATTTTTTTTCTTTATTTTTCTATTTAGGTCCCTAAACTTTCTTTAATATAGTTTAGGTACTTTTATTGCCCAAAAATTACCTTTTTGTTACACAAATACATTTATTTCTACTGTAGTCCTTAACTTTTCTTTTATTGTAATTAGATCCCTAAGCATTCCAAAACATGCCAACCTAATCTTCGAACTTTATCAAACTTTTCAATTGACCCTAAAACTTTATTTAGCCTCTTAAAAATACCTCACATAAATCTTATTCACTTTTGAATCCTCTAACTTGACCTTTGGTCCATTACCAAACTATCTATAAAAATTCTTAAACTAAGGTAGGGGGTCCGTTTAGCCTCCTTCTAGGCCATCATAAACTCTCTTTGATTGGGTTCGATCAGATTAGTGTCGATCGGACTTGATCGTGACCTAAAAATAGAACGAGCATGAGTTGGGTCAAGGCTGGGAACTTAGTGTAGACAACACCTCGATCATTGAGGCTAGTACAATTCGAAAGTTGACTACTCAATAAGTCTGTGGCCACTTGAGGTGGTCTGAGTCGCATGCAGTGCTTATTTTAGTCAGCTCTTCCATTTCTCCCGAAAACTGAAACTTGAAGGAATTAATTCTAGTTCTACACTTATCCAAATTGTATAAGGCCAGTGGCAATCGAAAGTGCCACGAGGATTTTGCTGAATTTTTTTTAGCCTCCGAGGGTCGTCATGGTCGTCAGAAATATTTCCTTAAATAGATGCTCTATTTTCGGTTAGCATGAGTTAGTACTGTGCTATATTGTCGATGCCTGTAGAGGGAGAGTTGAGGGTTGAGAGAGGTGGCTATGAAAATTTGTCATCCCTAGCTTTCCAAGAATACCAAGATCACCTGAGGTAATGGCCTAACGGTGGTGCAATACTCTCTGCAAGTGTGATCACCAAAAACTAGAGCTTCTTAGGTTTAACAGAGAATTGTGATCCAAAATCGATAAGTGGACATCCAAACTTTATATGGATGAATTCTAGACTTGCGTGGCTATCTATCCATATCTTATTTTTCATCATTACATAGCATGTAGCTACGTGAATGAATTAATTCCCCAAGTGGTGGGTTTTGGATTGTCGGATGGGGTTTATTGGGTTATTTCCGGTTTGGTGGGTCTGAAGTCTGGTGAAAAATAAGACACGCACCCGAGAGGCCACGCGTGCATGCGCCCGACATGGCACGCCAACTGGTTTACACTGTAGCAATCCGGTTTCCGACGAATTTCTCGATTGGTTCAGCGGTTTCTTGGCCAGTTCACTCCGTTAACGATAGGTTCATGGGAAAATAAAATACCTAAAAATTTCACATTCAATTTCCTATTAAATGGAACCAAGAACTGCCCATTCCGATTTGTTTAACCCACTCTAAAAATCAGGAGTTTTGTGACCTTAGTCAACACCAATCCGGTTTGAATAGCTTCTTTCCTGGTTCTTTCCCTATCATTGATTTCGAATCCGGGGTATTTCCTAAGGTCTCTCATGACCGGTTTCATCCCTATAGAACTCTCTATCAAATCTTTCTTTCGACCCGTTCGATTTGAACTACCAATTTGTGTTTTTTTCGATTCGATTCAACCTAGTTTTTTATTTGGAATTTTTCGGTGTTATAACTATATTGAAAAATAGCATAGTTCATGAAAAAAAAGATATAAGAAGTAAAACAGGCATTCAATGATAGTATATTTGTGAGTAAAACAAGAATACAACGAATAATGCAGCTTACATATGCTTTGAGGAAGGGAGGGAGAAGATGATCAATTGAGTGATGAAGAACAGAGAAATTGGAATTATTTCTTATGACAATAGAATGTTTCTAGTAATTATAAGTTGTTACAATTTTTTTTATCTACGAGTAATCAACTGCAACAAACTTGTACTTATCGCCAATTTTGATTTATACCCATTCAATCACTTTGGGTATCAACCAACCCAAAGTTTATTTTTAGCACGAAAGGTTATATGGGTCGCACGAGTCCAGGTTATGTGAGGTCATTTGTGTGGTTGAGCTGACACAAGATTAGAAGATTCCTTAGATTTGTCCGATGAGTTCAACACATACATAAACCTATGGGGATGAGAAGGAGAATTGTAGGGAAGGGTCCATGTATGAATTAGCTGGAACACTTGTGAATAAAAAAAATTAAACGAGCTAAATCATTCTTAGTATGAGTCTCATACATTAGTTCAATATGTGGTAACCGGATGCAGCAGGTAACTTACGGTGATCACCTGCTTGTTCTCCAAGTCTCCCTCATGAAACCTCAGAAGTCTTTTTGAGCAAAAGAAACATCCTCATAAGTCAGCTGGTTTCTCTAGGCTCAGTTTCATTTCCTCCATCCCCTCTCCCTCCTGTTCCAATTCACCACTGTTCGCATCTCTCTCGCCCTCTTCTTCTCTACCCGTCAGAATTCCCATCGTCTAGGCGGCAGCGTCGATTCCATCCGGCCGCCGTCGAGCGACCGCCGCGATGGCGTCGGGGGCTGTGGTGGCGGAGATGGAACCGCTGACTTCCGGGGCGAGCAACCGGATCATACCCCTGCTCAGGGCGTTGCAGCGCTTCGTGCTCTTCGTGTACACGATCATCTTCTCTCTCATCCTTCTCTTCCGTCCACGCCACCGCCAGACGCGCCGCGTCTCCCTCTCGAGGCTTAGGAAGCTCGAAGAGGAGGATACTCTCCGTAGGCGATCTCTGGCTGAGCGTTTGGAGATGGTGTTCGATGACTGGGGTGATAGCCTCTGTTGGGATACGTACCTGTTTTTCGGAGTGAAGAGGAACGCTCTCTTCTGCCGGTCGTGGTTTCCGGTCTCCGGTGAAATCAAGTGAGTTCTCCCTTTGAGTTTTGTCGGTTAACTAGCATAATCGGAGTTTGATTGAGTCAAACTTCCTCAAAGTTGGCGAATTTTCAATCGCTAACACGCGTAATTCGAGGTGATATTGGGGACATGCATGACTACTATTTCTGAATTGTCAAATTACAAAAAGGTCTACTTGAAAATTTCTTTACTAATCGATGATTTTACATGTTGAAAGAAATTATATGAGTGAACTTGGAAGATCCCTGAAATTCCTTTGATCTGGGCAATTTATGTTTTTCCATTGAGCTACGGAGCTGTCCAGTTTCTAGATTGCAGTGGGATCATCTGGTTATATGTTGGATACATAACTGGGTGTTCGTTATTCGGTGGAAGAAATTGCATCACTAGGAGTGATTTCGTAATCCATTACTCTATATTCATGTGTAGTTTCAGGCACGTGCTACTGTAGTAGGGTGCTTTTGTTTGAGCACGCATTCTTAATTATATGTCTGCCCTTCTCTCTTGACCTCTAACCCTTGCTGATGATATACCTTGGCTCCACTGGCCTTAAAATCAGAGGGTTTCCTTTCTTCTTTTCTGGTTGTCTTCAGATAATAACTATTGGCTACTTGCTGCTTGCAGACATTCTTTTAAATGAATTTCGGCTTGCTGCTGCATATTATAATTGTCGTCAAATCACATTTTTTGTGATGTTCTTCCTCACTTGCTGCAGATTTTCTATCATAATTCCACATGCCAATAACTTTATTAGAAATGGTATAAAATACTTTGCGGGTACATGACTTTCAATATTTTCTGTCACTTAGTACTGCTGGTCTTTTGTATATACAGTTTTAGTTTCTTTGATGCTTTCATTCTGTTGATTCTCTGACTTTCCGTCTTAAAGACTTGTATCTTTTTTTTTCAGGGGTATTTTGCTCATTATACATGGCTTGAATGAGCATGGGTATGATTTCTGATATTAAAAATTTATCTTCCTTCTTGGCCTACATTTTTTCAGTTCTTATAATTTTTTAACTATTTGCTGAACAGTGGAAGATATGCTAATTTTGCGAGGCAACTCACCTCATGCAACTTTGGCGTATATACTATGGATTGGATTGGTTAGTTATTTGAGCATTATATTTTTTTTCTCATTTAGGATGTTGTGGTTTTTGCTATCACAACTGAAAGATTGAATTATTTCCGAGTAGTAATACTTTTAGGAATATCAATTTTTTTACTGTCTCTTAATGATTCCCTAAAGAATTGTTTGATCAATTCATCATGATGAACTTTGATTAATTTAACTCATTTTTTGTTTGAAAATGTTGTAAAAGGGAAATAATAGTATTGCTCTATGCTTGTTCTTTATCCTGTGAAAATAAACTTTTCTTTTGTTTTCTTTTTGGGTAAATCATTGAAATATGAACTTCAGTATTTATACTGTTGCTGTTGTGATAATAAATAGGCCATGGAGGAAGCGATGGCTTACATGGATATGTTCCTTCACTTGATCACGTTGTTGCTGATACTGTGAGTATCATTTTGTAATTTCATATCTCAAAGCATTTTATTATTTTGAGCCAACTCAGGGATTTCACTGAGGGCATATGCAACATTTCTATGAATTACATTGCTACAAAGACTATATTATTGAATTACTTTGTTTATATTCTGTATATTGCATGTCTCCTCTGTCCAGCTTCTCATTTCTAACCTCTAATAATAACTTCAATTTATTTTCTCTGGCAGTTGCATCTGACCTTTGAAATAATGTCAAGATCGGTATTTCTTTTGATTATGTTTGGAAAGAGATTCAATATTCATGTGGTCTATATTAGAGATCACTATTTTAATCCTAAAACAGGACAATAAACTACAGTTACCATTCTGATTTATGTTTTACATGAAAATTATCAGAAAAGTTACCTCATGAAAACCCAAAACTTCTAAGTTATTGATTTTAAGTCGAGGTGATGGTAAAAGTAGATTGGATATTTTTCAAACTAAAATTTGAATTTGATGAATACAGAATATTTCAAAAGAATTAAATTAGAAATGGATTAGCTGCTATATTGATAATACCTGTGATACTGTTCAAGAAAATTATTATATTTGTACTTTTTCTCTAATTACTATTTCTAGTTGCATTATCTTTGTTCTTATCCTGGATAGTAACTTTAGAATTCCTTTTAACACACACCTCACAAACCATTTTTTCTTTCTTGATATGGTTTATTTGAATGGAAGGATGTATCATTATAGATATGTGAGGGCTATTTAAGAAAAAGTGTTTCATCTGTTTTCCTTTGAATATATGCATTTTCTCAAAATTTTGAAGATGGATGAATATTAGATAAAAGGAGGCCCAAGAAAATGTGTAGAGATCTGATTCTTTTCATTTTTCTTCTTTCTTATGTGTTGTGGCTTAGAGTGAAGGATTTCTGCATGTTCTGCACAAAATTATCATTCAAACACGGCATATCTTTTGAGTCGTCCTTTCTTCTCTGTTCTTTGTTTGTTGCACATATCAGATCAGAAGATATTTGTTTCTCATCAATGTGTATATTTTTGCATATGTATACACATTTTTTTAAACAAGTAGGGTAGATATGGAAATACACAAACTATGCATTTTTTTCAATTCTATTGTGAGCTTTTAAATTTGATCAGATCAATATCTTCTAATATTTTTCCTATTTAGCACACTATTTTGTTCCAAACTTTGACTAAAATAAACATTTTTCATTAAATATTATGATGATTTTTTATGGAAAACATAAATATGTTAGATTTGGATAAAATTTTGAAGTTTATGCCCAATTGATCAAATTTGAAACTTAATAATAGACGTGAAGAAACAACTAAAGTTTGTGTATTTTGTGAGCAATTACCCCAACGGGCTAACATGGCATACTAAATCCTGTAAAGATTTTATTTTTAACAAAAAACAAGTTTAATAGTAATATATTATATGTAATTTTTCAAACAGACAGCTTTCCTTCAAAAGATCAAATTGGAGAATCCTGGAGTTCCTTGCTTTCTCTTTGGGCATTCCACCGGAGGGGCAGTTGTTTTAAAGGTAAACTGAAATAGATAATACAGCTTATATGTAATTTTGTATCATTATTAAGCATTCAAGGATATGTATTCAGGGCCACTGACACATACTAATGTTATCCTTATTTTCCTTAGGCTGCTTCCCATCCTCATGTTAAAGATATGCTGGAGGGCATCATATTAACTTCACCTGCTTTGCGTGTCAAGCCAGCCCATCCAATTGTTGGGGTGTGTACATCTCTTGATATCTGATATTTGGTTTAACTGAAAAGCTTTTCCTTGGTCATAAATATTTCTCTTTTGGCGAAATAATGAACTTCATGTCTCAAGTTTGTTTTGATGTCCCTGGTATGATCCTTCTGTTGAACTTTTATGCTGACAAAATACTCAGTTAGGTTCCAGACTGCTTAGAACTTTCTGACTCTGATTTCATGTTCTTAAAAGGAATTTCTGGACTCTATCTCATTCTAGTACAAGCTTCTGTACTTCCTGATCTGCATTTGGATTTTATTTTGTTGTCTTTTATTTACTTCCACCATTTAGTTGCAAAATAAAGCAAAAGCATAATTAATTTTCTGGATAATTTTTAATTAGACTTCATATAATTAAACCATCATCAAATAAGTTGCCCCTGATATTGTTAAACCTTTATGCAGGTGGTAGCTCCTCTGTTTTCTTTGATAGCTCCGAGGTTCCAATTCAAGGGTGCTAACAAGAGGGGGATCCCCGTTACTAGGGATCCTGTGGCTCTAAAAGCCAAATATACTGATCCTCTGGTCTACACTGGGCCGATACGGGTCCGAACTGGCCATGAGATATTACGCATATCTTCTTACCTGATGCACAACATCAAGTCCATCACCGTTCCGTTCTTTGTCCTTCACGGAACTGCAGACCGGGTCACTGACCCAATGGCATCCCAGGATCTCTACAATGAGGCAGCCTCAGAGTTCAAAGACATCAAGCTGTATGAAGGGTACCTGCATGATCTCCTATTTGAGCCTGAGAGGGAAGAGATCGGGAAGGACATTGTCGATTGGATGGAGAAGAAGCTAAGAATGGACCCCCGGGAGGTGAGTTTCCAATGAAACACCACCCAAGCTTTGCTATTTTCAACTGATAATTTTGAGCTATGGAATCTGTCATGCTACTAGACTCCACCGGTTTCTTAAGTTTCAGAACATAACGTATCCTGCTGCCCAAGTTACCATGGGAAAATATATTCAGATTTTTCAGGTATTGCTATCTCATGTTTATCTCAAAGAAATTGTTCTTCGTCCCGATTCAAGGGGACACATGTGTATAATACACGTATAATGTGCGTGCATGCATAGATTTGGTTTTTTGTATGTGGACTAGCAGACTAGACTAAATACTCTTATAAACAATGGTTGTTTTTCTAGGTTTTCTCATAAATTTTGAGAGAATGGTGACACTACAAAATTGTATGGTAAATTACTCTTAATAATTAATGTTGATGTTATATATAATAATAATATTTAAAAAAATGGAGGCCCACCGGTGGGGCTCATCGGGTTCTGGATGGGTAAGTTTTCAATGACACTTTTGCATTAGGCCCTTGATTCTTACAACATATCGGTGTCATTACCCATCAAATGATTGATATAGTGTAGATCACAGAAAATTTGATAGTTTAACCATTATGAACGTTACAACATGATTGAGAACTTAAGAAAAGCTACGGTGATGATTGTGGATGGAAGTAACGCCCAAACAAAGAGGATTTAAATTACTATTAACATGCAATTAATTCACTATTTTTTGGATTATGCATAAACCTTCAAAATGTTTACATCTCATGAAATTCTAAAAAATACAGTTTAAATAAAATAGAAAAATAGAAAAATATTGTATAAAAAAATATTATAAGTTTATAAACTTGTAAATATTTTATTAATTATAATTAATTAATCAATCTAACTTAAATAAAATAGAAAATTAGAGAAATATTATATAGAAAAATATTACAAATTTATAAACTTCTAAATATTTAATTAATTATTTTTAATTAAATATAAATTTAATCCTAATAAATCGGAAAATATAATTCGAGTTTTATACGAGTATTGAGTAAAAATAGTAAATTCAAGTTTATTTTATTCATTATATACGGTAAAAATAATATCTAATTTATATATACTTGTTTAATTTAATTTTAAATTATAATTAAAAAGTGTATAAATATTAAAAATGAAAATTAATATTAAAAATATTATATAATATTTAATAAAATAAAAATTATTTTAAGTTAAGATCATTTATAACTTTTATATAAATATAAATATAATATTTTATCAATACACAAATTCAATTATCAAGTCAAGAGCCTGCAAATGGGGTGTGGTGACTAAGTGGTTGAGACACACAACAACTGAATAATAAAAGCGTGACATGTACTTAGAAAAGGTCTCATCCTGACCTGTGGTAAAAAAAAAATATATTGTGTAGTTTTAGGGACCAAAAGTAATATTGGAATTCTTAGGAATATAATTGAGTATAAATTGGACATTTGAGCACTTAAAAGTGAAAAAATATTAGGGATATAAATGTAATTATGCCAAAAGTAAAAACCTATATGCAAATATAAGAAAGTATCATCTTCTTCCTATCAATTTTACTTATGTGGATACAACATTAGGGATATAAATTTAGGATCGTATGTTCGAGGATTTATGTAAAGTAGCACATCATTTGTCAGGGTCAGTGGGATTGTCTACATAATATTGGGTTAGGAGCTTACTACGGTTCAGAACTTCTACAAATAAGAAAAATTTGTGAACATAAAAGTAGCTTTTTATAGAGTGAGTTCGATAATTGACGATTGTAGCTATCCATTTATCGTTCGGTAATTAACTCATCGATTTAAAACATTTCCGGAGTAATTAAAGGTTCACTAGAGTTAAGGCGTTGTCTTTCTCCCTCCATATTCAGAAAACTGAAGTAAAAATATAATATTGTGCGCACGTATACGTGCGATTGCACGTGCGGCCTGTGACGTAACATGCTGTAATTGGCTGAAATTGCTAACGCGATCGCTCATTAACATCCGAGTCACCCGTTGACTGACGAGGTTTATTCTTATTTGATATGTGTCGCTCACTAATTGTTCGATATTTGGTGATATAGTTTTTCTTGTTCTATCTTTTGACCGAGTAGACATGTTGCACTATAATTGGCCAATTCTTCTCGATACTGATCAATCAGCTTACTAGACACGCTTCGCCACGCATCATGTGCAATAACTTGGGAGGCGGTCCTTTGACCGATTCGGTAACCCGAAATCGAAAATAGATCGATTTAATCCCTATTCGACTAATTTTCTAAAATTTAAAAATTTATAAATTATTTTAAATTTATTTTTTAATGAATTTTAAATTAATATTTTTAAGTAATCTAAAAAAAATGAATTCCCAGCAAGTGTATGAACTTGCACCCACATTTACATAGCAGAAACGCGGAGTTATGCAATGACTAGGGGCTCGCAGCTAGAATTATGTCTGTGGCTTTCTAATCCTCAAAGCTAAAACGGAAGACATTACCAATAATAAATTCATAAACCCTACATCTTCTTAAAACCATTTTACCATACCATTAATCATACTTCATTTAACCTTGCATTCGTATACCACTGGGTTGATCATTTTCCACTATTAGTATTAGGCATAAAGTCCAAATCAAGTACCTGAGCCACTCTATCATTGTATATCGCTGATTGCAAAGGTACGTCAGATGTTAATGGTGATCCGTTTCACCGCGACATTTTGTTGACCCCATCCTACAATAAGGTAGAGTATAAGTCTAATTCAAAGTATTAGCACCAAAGAGACAGATGAAGTATAAGAGAGCAAATTGTGCACAAGGATATGAAAAGGACAATCCAATGCAGAGAAACGAATAAATCCGAGAAGAACTGCAACAATCCGAAATGAGAATGATAAAATGTGCATAATTTATAAAAGATTTATTAATTTGGAATGAGAAAAACTAAGAGTGAAAGGAGAGAATAAGGAATTGCTCCATGTAGCGGAAGGAAAGAAACGAGATTAAGGAGTAGAGAGTACAATAGAAAGAAGGAGCATATGCAGAACTTTGGAGCAAATTACAAGAGGGAGCATATGCAGAACCACAATGACAGAAGGGCATTCAAAGGAACCGGATTGCACCATAGGATTAGAGATAGAAATATGGTTTAATAGATAAATTGAACTGGAGCAATTTGTTGAGGTTTAAGTTTAAACATGCATTTAATGAGCTTTTCCTGTGTTACAGAAATTGAAGCCCCTATGCCCAACTACGGGATTGGAAGCAAAGTGGATTAGCAAATACTTTGAATATCTTCGCCATGCATTTGTGGTAACAAAAAGCTGGCTGAGCTTGTAGGAATTTGTGGAGCACATGGTCTTATTACCATGAAACGGAGAAAAAAAACAAAAGAATTGGACATTTATAGTCCCACCAACCAGCGGAAATAATGTGCAAAACCAGTAAGAAAGCAGCAAGAACGAGGAGGAGCTGGATAAAAAAAAACCCATTTCAGAAAGTTTCCGTCTCCCACTTTCTATGTCTAGAAAAGTGAAGGTGGGGAGAAACGCCCATTAAACTATAGGATGTCCCTGTGTCTCAGATAACTCAAACCCAGCTAAAAAGAACCATTGTTTTCCAATCTCAGCAGCTCACCATTTCACATTTCGCGTTTTGTTGCTACTATAAAGTAGGTGGCTCGGGCTCTCATTGTTTCAGTTTTTGCCTTAGGAGCAGTTTCTGATCTGTGCTTACTTGTACTTGAGTACCCGTCCCGTTTGTTGCAGAGGAAGAGGAAGAGTTGGGGATTCTTGATGGAGAGTAGGTTGCTTAATGGAGGGGATGGGGTTGGTGAGGGCTTGCATGGTGAAGATTGTGCCACAGAGGATCAGATCAGATAATCACACCTTGGTCTGCTACTGTTGCTAGGTGAGCTGATGTTGATATGTCAGAAAGCCAGTCATTTTATGCAGCAGCTCTGTTTAAGCAACTGCTGGTTGATTTTGGTGGGATTTTTAATAGTAAAATATCGTGATGAATCTGATTATCAGCATTATATATACTGTTTAAGCAATTTGACCTCAACAGTCTTGATCTGGACACAGTTGATTTTGGAATTTTGTATACTTAAAAGGAGAGGTGACACTATACTATTTAACCAGAAGCAAGAACATGATCCTGTGAGTAATAAGATATCTGGAAACATCAATTTGGTCAACCTGGCCTAATAGGTCAACTTTTTTCTGATCCAAAGTTGAAGATCACTATGACCATACGGGTGCAGAGCAATCTGTTTGTTAATTTGAGCGAAAGCAGTGGTATTTTTTTGCTGCTAATTATCCTTAAAATTTTCAATCTCATATGAGTTTTTTTTCTAGGAATCAATCTAATTTCTGCATATCTCATTGCTGTTATATGGATTAAGAAATGTCTAACTTCCATGGTATTCCCACTGCAGTGGCTACACTTTGTTGCGGGATCCACGCCATAACAAGGGATTAGCATTCTCTGAGACAGAGAGAGATGCTCATTACTTGCGTGGACTTCTGCCCCCAGCAATCATGAATCAGGAGTTGCAGGTATCTCTGCCGCTTTGGTATGTATATATATATCATTGAAAATATCAAACAATCCACTGAACTATGAATTCGACTATTCAGGAGAAGAAGTTGATGCACATGCTTCGCCGGTATAAGGTTCCACTTCAGCGTTATATGGCCATGATGGATCTCCAGGTGAATTATCACTTGCCGAACCTGCCCCCCTAGCAGTCTTCAGGCAAAACTGGCTTTGTCCTGATGTCTCTTCTTCTTTAAGTAAGGCCTCTATCATGGAAAGAACAAAAAAAGACATGATTGCAACAGCTCTACACCTTATTGGGCTATAACCTCCATATATTTTGTTGGTAGATGGGTCAAATCCAGAAAGAAAAAACCAATGGAGCATCTATCTAAAACCAATTTATGTAGGAGATTAAGGGTGAACTAATGCCAAACATGATGTGTACACCAACTCTTGGTATAATATGATAATGATAATAATAATAATAATAATGGCATTGTTGAAACAGAAATGAAAATGAATAGTAAAATGAAACAAGGGGCAGAAAGTTGGAGACCAAAATCCGTTTCTCATGTTATGGTAACTAGTAAGTCATTCTAAAATCTGACTCCTGTAAGAAATGCTCTCTGATTGCAGATCCGTATATATGGAAAATTGTGGTAGCTTCTTGAGCTGTATAATCTGTTGTAGGTTTCATGTTTCCGACTCAGCATTGTAACCTTTAAGTTGATATATAAGTATCTAGCTCTCAATCTTGAAAGAAAAGGTCTACCATGCGGTTTTCTGCTTAAATGATTTGAGTTTGACAATGTGGAAACTTTAATGTTTCAGTTCTGAGTTAGAAAAGGTCTACCACTGAGTCAGGACAACATTGGATGAGGATCTTTGCAACTAATCCTGTGACTATTTCCGATGTAACTATGCAGGAGAAGAATGAAAGGTTATTTTACAAGCTTCTTATTGACAATGTCGAGGAACTGCTTCCCATTGTGTACACTCCAACAGTGGGAGAGGCTTGCCAGAAGTATGGTAGCATCTTCAGGGTCTCTACATCAGTCTAAAAGAGAAGTATGAGATTTTCTTACTTAAGAAATTTTCATTTTTTTTCAATATATTACTCAAGAAAACAGTTACATTGTGGTACACAATCCTTATAGTATATATCAAGTTAATCATGTCATATTGTTGCAATCAGTGGTAAATGAATATGTTGATAGGATTTTTGCATTAAGTCATCCACATTACTTATTTATGTTCATACATATCCTCTTACAGGGGAAAGATACTTGAGGTCCTGAAAAACTGGCCCGAGAGGAATATTCAAGTGATTGTTGTGACTGATGGTGAGCATATCTTAGGCCTCGGTGATCTTGGCTGCCAGGTATTTTTGCTGCCCTATTGACTTGTTATTTTCAGCAAGAAAATGATAATATAATTTATCCTTTCTCCATGTACTTATATAGTCTATTCTCTTTTCAGGGGATGGGAATTCCTGTTGGGAAGCTTTCACTGCAAACCATAATGCTTTTGAGTTGCTTGCAAAGTACAGCAGCACACACCTTGTCTTTAATGATGACATATAGGTAAACATGCTTCAATTTCATCTATAATTCCAACAATGCTTATGTAAAGTATAATTTTTTCTAACTTTCTTTTCCTCATAGTACAGGGCACAGTTTTGGTGGTGCTTGCAGGACTAATTTTTGCCCTTAAATCAGTGGGAGAGAAATTAGCAGATCAGAAGTTTTTGTTTCTAGGTGCAGGAGAGGTTGGGCTTGTACCTTCAGCTTCTAATACCGATATCCCTCTTCTTTATATTCTGTAAATCTGTTCAGGCGGGAACTGGAATAGCAGAACTTATTGCTCTCCAGATGTCAAAACAGGTATTTTTTGTTATACTTGATGGATTATGAGATTACTCTGCAAACCTCTGATTTAAAACTGTTGGATAATCTTAATTTGCTTGCTTCAGACAAGAACCTCAATAGAAGAAACCCGCAAGAAGATCTGGCTCGTGGACTCTAAGGTAGCAATTGAGATCAGGACTATTGTTTTCTGTTTGTTCAAAGCACTGCTCTTAGCACGACTTGTAATATATATTATGTTGGTGGCAGGGGCTAATCGTTGCATCCCGGAAAGAGTCTCTTCAACACTTGAAGAAGCCATGGGCACATGATCATGAACCTACAAGAACACTTCTTGATGCAGTAAAGGTGTGAGATTTGTAAATATAAAAATATATTTTCTTGCCTAGGTTTGTTACACATGTTTACCCCTAAAACAATGATTACTAAGTTATGCCATGCTTGAATATGTTTGATCATCTTAGGCCATCATGCTTGAATCAGGAGTTGGAAAAACATTCACCAAGCAAGTGGTTGAGGCTATGGCTTCATTCAACGAGGTTTCCTGTCTCTCTTACACATGAGATTACATGCCATCTTTACTTTATGTATAAAATCTTGGCAAGTTTGCCCTCTTTTTTACTTGTTAAGCTACTAATATTGTCAATAATCAAGTCTCTTGTGGAGCAAAGAAGGGATTATAGTCTCCTTATCCACGGATGATGCTGTGTAATGCTCTTTTTCTTATATGCAGAAACCTATAATTCTTGCCCTCTCCAACCCCACTTCCCAATCAGAATGCACAGCTGAGGAAGCTTACACATGGAGTGAGGTGCCTAATATATCTTAGTCAGACTAAAATTTGTTTCTGCTACATGAAAATCTGCTGCTATATTATTCAACGAGAATGATTCATGAACTTCAGCTTGTACCTCTGCAATTTTGCAGGGTCGTGCAATATTTGCCAGTGGAAGCCCATTCGATCCTGTCAAGTAAAATGGGGTGACTTATGTACCTGGGCAGGTTTCCAACTCACTCTCCATTTGATGCTTTCAAGTGTTCGTCGCCTGTACACATGGCTCCTTTTTCTCTAGTTGCTTATTTGACACGGCTTCCATTTTTCTTCTGGTTATGTGCTTATACTGATTCTGTGAGGCAGGCAAATAATGCATACATATTCCCTGGATTCGGTTTGGGTCTGATCTTATCGGGCGCCATTCGTGTGAAAGATGACATGCTTCTTGCTGCGTGTAAGTTCTTAAAAATGCATATTATAATCTTGGCACTGAACTTCTTAAGAAAGCAAAATGATGGTTTAATAATATTCTCCTCAAGAAGTAGCCATTGGAATTTTTCCTCTTATTTTCTTTTTCCCCCGTACAGCGGAAGCTTTGGCTGCTCAAGTAACAGAAGAGAACTTCGAGAAGGGACTGATCTACCCTCCATTCTCCAACATCAGAAAGGATCTCAGCCCACATTTCTGCAAAAGTTGCAGCTAAAGCATACGAGCTCGGTCAGAAACTTTAACTAGTTCCCCCTTTTACGCATAATGAGCGTACTGGAGTCGTTAAATTACTCTTTTTCATGGGTGTGTTGCAATTCATAGAGCTTTGGTGTTTGAGCTGTGAGATTTTTTATTTGCAGGTCTGGCTACTCATCTTCCTCAACCCAAGGATCTCGTTCAGTATGCTGTGTACCGCAGCTACAGCTGAAAGTCGCGATTATTGTTCTTCCCGCGGCCGATTCTTTGACAATGGGCAACATAGACCCCTCTATTTCATGTGTTTGTTTCCTGCTCAAATTCGAGCAGAGCAGATGATCTGCATATGTTTCTCACTAAATTCTTTTAGACAGTGCATATGCTTAATTGCAGCCGCAAAAAAAAATAAAATATATATATATATATATAATAAGAAAAATATGTGAAGAGGCCATACCAATTTAAAAAAGGCAATGCCCACCCACTTTGCCCATTTTGCCCGATTTTATCATTTCTCTCTCCATTGAACTTACCACTTTCATGGCCTTACATTGCTATTCGATGCTGCAGTATCATAGGCAAGAACGTTCATAATATTCTAGCAGCAAGAAGCAAGATCAAAAGAAAATGAGAGAGAAACTGGTAATAGCCAATAAAGGGCAAAAGCTTAGTTAAATCTATTGATATTGTATTGGACTATCGCGACAGGATATGACCACCTCTTGGCTTCATAAGGGATTTGCAAACTTACTGATAATGCACATTCTACAGCTTCACCGCACGCTGTCAGCAACTTGGGAACTACGTATCCCCCAGAACATCTTTGGTTTCAACTTATCGTTTGTTGCAGTAAAAAGCCAACCCATTGGAGTTTCACAGGAGGAACAGTTGATGACAGTCCATGCGTATCTGCATATATCCCAAAAGCCAGCATCTCAGACAATTTACATCATTGAAACTGAAGAGGTCAAATCCAGTAGATTTAGGAAGTTTCCAGCAAAACTTAGTGTGAGGGGCTTAATATAAGATGCAGCTCCTTGTCAACAAGGTTTCACACAGCTTTTGTATTATTGATGTTTCAATTATGGGAATTAGATTATCTTTATCCCATTCACTGTTAAATGTTCTTTCCCATATTTGTGTTGGTTTCTAAAATATATACACCAGCCAAAGACAATTTGTGCAGGCTGTCAGACTGCAGAGGTAGAGGTTCAAGTGCATACCCGGGAAACCAGCTGTATTCTCTGGTTGGCCGCCCTATGCGAATTAGCCCATTTGCTTTATAGAAGGTCATTACTTCATGAACATGCCCATAAGGATTGACATAAGCACCAAGAGGTCCATCCGAAGACATCACCAGCATATCACTTCGTTTTGCAATTAAAGTCTTGCAAGAACAAAAGAAAAGAGGGAAGGTGAGATGCAAAGAATAACACCACAAATGACATGGTATAAAGTGGATCTGGGGTTGGCAAAAAAAAAGCAGATCTGGAGACTTGATAGGCCCAGTTGTAGGGCACATATCTAAAATTTCAGGTGTAACTAGTGTTTGATTCATTTTGTGTAAATTATTGTTTTAGTTCTTTTGGTAGAGTTTGCAGTTAGTATGACGGGGTTAATCAGAAAGTGCACATAATTCAAAGGCCATGCATATATTCTAGTAACTACTGCATCAGATAATATACAACTTATTTAATGTGAATACTGATTAATTAGAAAAAAAGGATTCTGTACCTGACAAATTTTGCACTGGATGCGGTCGAAACCCTCCAGCAATTTAATTTCATGACGCAAGCGATATGAAGTTCCATCAACTTCTAGAAGCTCCTGCCTTGTTGATTCAGAAACGGGAATCTTACTGGCTATATGAAAAGAAAGAAGATCGGGCTTTCTCACAAAACTATCCATGGATGGTGATCCTACAATCTTTTTCCACATATCTGCAAAACATTATACACCACATTACCCTATAGAATGATGCCAAGGCATTGAATTTTGGTAAGTTTAATGGTGTTATATACTTTTTTTTATCAAGTGATACACTTTGACTTATATTCCAGAAAATTGCAGATAATCTCATATCCCTTTTCTTCCGGACAAGAAATTATCAAGTAAAAAGTAACAAAATTGCATCCAGACAAGTAATCTTATAGTACATGGAAGCTTATAACAATAAGAATTTGCAAGCAAACTCAGCACACCCCATAAAATATATCAAATATGGTCCATCATTAATAGTATGGACTATCTGTCAGTGAGGAACAACAGCATTATTGAATCTCATAAAGCTCCCCAAAAATAGAAAGTTCCTTCCTTTGGTCCTGTTGATCTTGTTTTCAATTTTCTACTTTGAAGGAAATATTAAAACTGACTTTCCATACACTTGAAAGTCTTTCTGTTTGTCTTTCATTTAAATTGTAGTACTACTTACAAAAAAAAGGTAAGGTGAGTATTTAAGGGACAAGCAATTTTGCACACTTAAATATGCTCTAAAAATAATACTCAATGTAAAATCAATGATGCTTCCTCGGTAGACTCTAACTGCAAATACATGGATATCATAAACCTTCCCCGAACAAGAAGCCTGACAAAATAAAATGAAATGCCCAGAACAGTCGACTAGCAATATGCCAAAGAAGATCATAAATAGAAATCATGATGAGATACCTGCAGCTCTCTGAGCAAGACTATAAGAATCATACATACGGTATACCCAATGTGGCCAAAAAGCTCTTGAAATACTAAGATGTGATCCAGAAGTTTTCTGGATTGGCCGGGTCTTTGTTCCTTGATGGGATGCCTCTTCAGGAGTAAGACATGCACATTCTGCATTACTGGTTCTAGTTTCATCTGATTTCTGGAACTTTTTTGAGCCAAATGTGCTAGAATATGACCTTCCAAATTGGTTTTCTAATTCATTAGCTACCATATCTTCATCACTGCTTGTTGATTCATCCATGACCTCATAACCATATAAAGAAGCAACTGCAGATTGATGCAGCCTACGCTCCTGTGGAGAAAGGGTATTCTCGAAACTGTCTTCTGAGTGCGTGTCAGAGTCATTATATTCATAATTGTATTTATTCCATTTAACATGACAAGGGCCTGATGCAAGACTTCCTGAGACACCGCAGTTTGTCAGACCACTCAATGGAGCTAGCTCATCAAAGACATCTCTTGGTGTTTGAAGAGGCAAATCTTCTTCAATTATTTGAACCTCTCCACATGTCTAAAAATATAATAAATTATCATTATAAAACAGGGGAGGAAACCCATTCAGTAGAGAAATCCATCATGCCTCTGAAAGGGGAAAAAAATAAAAGTAATCTCACCACTCCATCGGCATCTACCCAACAGCGCTTCAGACGAAATCTTTGTTGACCCCGAGTGACAGCATTCAGTGAACCATCTTCTAAGCGCCTATACTGTCGAATCTGTAGCAAGCATTGCAATATAATTTATGGAAGGTATAACCATGAAAGAAGTTTAACTGTGAACAGGAAAACCAGTTTTCATTATGACCAAAATCAATAATAGGAATTACTGCAATCAGTCTGAGGATAATAAAGCAACCAGGTTTAAAGTTATACAGGTTCTATGCAAGATGCTCTAGAAAAACAATTAGAAATTTTCAATTCAAACTCCTCTTGAAAACCTGTTCTTGATTTACTTGGAAGAAAATACAATTGCTATATCTCAAGCCTGTAGTCATTTTTATGCTGTTAAATGTTCCTTCATCAAAACATGGCAAATAGAAACCCAGAGGACATACTTCTCTAAACATGAAAAATTCTACAGGACATGCATAAGTGATCCCAGAAGCACCCAATAAGGACAAACATGGGTTAGGTACTTGGGGATACATGCAACGGTCTCCTGCACACATCAGGTAACTTGTAGCCCCTCTTAAAATGTACAATTAAAAATAAACCTCAATCCAAAAAATAACCACACAATCCCATTTAAAAATATAATTTTTCTGATCATAATAGTGGGGTGTAAGAGCTGGAAAACTGTATAAAATATATTTAAAAAAATGCCAACTCTTCTTCAAACATCACAAACTGAAGATTCAAGCCATAATCGCAAAACAATTCTTAGGATAATCAAAACCATATGGAGGTACATAGACTGGGTAATGCAAAAGTAAAGAAATCTCCAGGTTAATCTATACCAAACTACAACACTTAAACAAGAATGTCCAAAAAATAAGTAATTTGTACTTCAAAGGTCTTACAAATAGAAAAGGTAAGTTAAGAATATAGGTGTAAGACAGAAAATAGTATCAGTTCCTTTCTTTTCTGGTTAAGCATGTAGAGTTCCACATACCTTTAAGGGTGCCTTCTTACGTAAAACAGAAAACAAAAGTCCTACGGAAACATTACTTGCTATATAAAAAATAAATGAACTCAAGATCTACTTTCTTCAGGTAGCAGTAAAAAAATATCACTGCAAGCATCATCAATATGCAAAATGCAATTAAGAATACCAAAAGAAATGGAACCAAATTAGCAAAGGCGACGGAAATCGAATTTGTAAATACATCACAGAAAAGGACAAAAGTTACAAAGAAAATGCAGCTGTAGTACCTCAGCAGTTGTCCCAGTTGTTGCAAATTTTAATCTTCTTCTGTGTGGATCACGGTATAAGCGAATCTAAACAGAAATTGAGAATGTGGTTTGAGCATTCAAAATGAAAACCAAACAGAAAGACATGAGGAAATGAGAGTTTCACTGACAACACCAATTGTAAGAGGAGCGTCTTGATCTGTCTGACTCAATGCTCTCTCTATAGTAGCTATAAAATTTGGTTGAACAACACGAAGAGGAAGCGTAGCCTCAGGGAACAGAACCACTCCTAACAATATCAAAGAGCAATATCTTATCTCAAACATTTTAAAACAAAAACAGGAAAATATAGAATAAAGTATACACATCAGCTTCCAACTCAGGTTCAAGAGAACAACTTTTTTAATCATCAGCACAGAAAAATCAAATTTAATTCAAAAGGTTTCAAGCTTAATTAATTAAGAAAGAACCAAATGAATAAAGCCAACCAGCAACTCCATGTAGGACATAACAAATTTATGTTGTTTCATTTCATCTTTTTATTAGAATATAGGAACTCACTCATAGACTTTCAATTCTATACTTGCTTTCTTGCTCGCTACAGTCTAGCCTATGCTTTCTCCTTCAACAATGAGTCAAAGATAAATTCAATTTGGATGATACATGTACTTCTCAGGAAGAGAATTAATTTATTAGAGGGAGATTCTTTATACTTGAAAATTCTGAAAGTAAAACCTTTGCTTCCTGATTGTGGAAAATATCCCATATGCCTATCAGAAGGATATTCTCCCTCACAAGTTTTTGAAAAAGTCTAGGAGCTACGAGTAATTCTGTTAAAAGGGACAACACAGGAACTAACAAGCTATTTTCCGAACTAAAGACTGTAAGGACCCTCTCAGATTACAAGATAGAAGGTTAACTATACATATTTTCCCAACTATAGAAATGTTAGGAATATTCATTAAGTTTCAAATACATTGAGCAAGACTCAATTCCCATTTCCCATGACAAGATTCAAAGAATGTACATATTCTAGCATCATCTAGAGGTATAAATTATTGGTAGCAGTAGCACGTAGATTAATTGTAAAAACAACAAGTACCTTCAAAGTAGAACAAGGGCAACTGATGTGTGGCACCACTATCCAAGAATGCCAATCTATTACGAGTGTCCTCAACCTCTGTTACACTCAAAACGGAATTATTATCTCAAAAAACAAGAACATGCATCAGAGCACAAAAAGGAAGCCACAAATTCTAATATGCCTACCACCAAGATATGTATGCAGCGAAGCCAAACCAGTGTCGAATGTAAATTCATCGGGTCGCACTTCAGCATGAAAAGTGCGGCCACTGTACACACGTTAAATATATGCATAAGCGAGGAAACAAATGTCGTGTCAGAAAATCAAACAGTGTTAATAAATTATTAATAATAAATAGAAATATCAAAGGAAGAAGAAGGAAAATTAGAGAGCATATTTAGGGCAGTGTTTGAATAAATTGCAGAGATTCAAATTTAAACTAGCTCAGTAGACATCCTTTGAGTTGACCTAATATACTCTAACTGAGAGGCTGGGAGAAAAAGTAAACAGGAGACTTCATTACTATAACAGTGACTAGAAATATACTTAAAGGAGGAGGACCATGATACAATGTCATTTAAATCAGAAGACTATGAAATTCAATCGACTGCAGAATGATGAAAACTCTGCAACAATCCGACATAAAAGATTCCTCAATGAAATTTGTCCAAATTATAGTATGACACATCAAAGATCATCCAGATGAAGCTGGAGATAATAGCTGCCATCCTACTGACTAAACGCAGTGAGTATAAAACACGGATATCATCATAAACTAGGAGTCGTAAAACTGAGGAAAAGGGTTAAAATTCTGCCGATTCCTCTCAAACAATGGTGACAATGGGTCAAACTCAAAGCCTATGACTGTGAAGGAATCTATAAAATAATCAGGTATAGTAAAAACCCTAAACCAGTGTCACGGGGAACCGAAATTAATCCCGTCGCAGTTTCTTCCGATTGATCAACAAGTAGGCGTCAGGTGACAAGGATATCATTAGGTATGAATTAATCACGTTGTCAGGTGAGCATCCTCGTCGTCCGAGTCGTTAAGGTCGTCGACTTCTTCGACCTGCAACTCCTCGAAATCGAGCTCCCGAATCTGCTCGATCTGGTGCATCTCCATCTCTAAGAAGCGGCGATAATTCTCGTCCATTTACAGCAATCTCTCTGGATTATGCTGCAACTACAGAGGTATCTAGCTCGGACAAGGAAGCAGAAGATGGTGATGATACAGAGCATGTGAATCCCTCGGCTCCTCTGTTTTCACGGCAAACTCTGCTCGTCTGGAGGTGTAGACTACTCTAGACTACTATTCCACCTCCCAGCCCATTTTGCCCCTTACACATGTTTTTTTTAATTCAAAGATTACTAAAAATTACGATCACCAATATTTATCACCAAAAATAATAATTCAAATTATTTTTGAGAAATACATAGCGTAAGTTCTACAGTAATTTAGTAGGACGAATTGAGATTTTTCGTTATCTAGTAATACATACTATAAAATCTTTAAATTGGATATTTATATATAAATATTTGTAAACATTTAATTTTTTACTGTAATTTATTTATACAAAAATATCACATATCCTATGATAAAATATTTTATCTTTCAAATATTAATAAAATTACATACAAACTATATATTATTTTTATTACTCTTCCATTCTATTTACATTATTTAATATAATACACTAATTTACTCAATTTTACAATGTACATTTATTAAATTATTTTTTATTTTTTCTTCAACCACGTCAAATATTTCTTATTTTTTATTATCCTTTACAAACTTTTTTATTGTTCCCTCTATATTTCAACTATGAGATTTTCTAATTATTTATGATCTTACTTTGTAGTATACCACTAGTTATACTCCTAATTGACATCGTATGTTTTCATTTGATTAGGATATAATTTGCTAATCGCTTCCATTATTTTAGGTGAATTGTATTTTTAAGTAATCATTTCATAATTATCCACCCTTTTATTATGATTTGTCTAAATATTTAGATATTTAAACTTTTCTATAATTGTTCTCCTTACTTATTATTTTCTCTACTCTTTCTTTCTAAATACAAACCTTTATCTTTGGAGTTTTTATGTTTAACCTTCTTGTTACTCATTAAAAATTTCATTCCTCGTATATTTACACCTTATTGTATTGGAGTATTGGTTTATAGTGATTTCATTGTTGCATTTGTATTTATCTATTGTACTTAATTTCTTATCAAAAGAATTCATGTTAACTAGGTTTTATATTAAGCTTCTTTAGATAAAAGTGAAACTTAACCAATTTTACCTAATGTATATAAGCTCTCATCTCCATTATTTCTTTAATTGTATCACATGATTATTTTATTGAGACATGTGTATGTCTCTAGTATTCTCTTCCTTTGATTTATTCTTATGAGTATTTGTTCATGTAAAGTTTTATGACATCCTTTGATGTCTACTTCTAGTTTATCCATTATTTAGGGTTACCAATGTTTTGGAATCTCATAAATACGCGATTATATCAATCTTTATCTTTACTTGTATTCCATTTACGAATTTATTCTTTAAAATAAATTTTTTTGAGTATTATTTCATATGTTTCTATTTCTCGATTTTATTGTCAAAAATACTAAAATGATTTACTGACTCATTCTTGAATTATAAACTTATAGGTTATGTTTGATTTTTTCTGAAAATTTTATAGTAGGGAGTTTTTATCTCCTATTACTTCTGTACTAGTTCTTAGAGTAATTTACTCATTTTCTTATATATCCCTTTTTATGGTTTTGTTGTTAATAAGGAGTTCTTTTTTCATTCTATTCGTTAATTTTCATAACCTTTTATTGCTTAAAGTTTTTCCTTCCTTTACTCAAATCTATAAATTTTTCGTTGATGTATAAGATTATAAAACTTTTGGTGTATAAAGTTTTATTCTTTAATTACATTAGTCATGTATATATGACTTAGTACATAAAAAAAATTACGCCAACTTGGTTTATCACCTGTAGATAGCGAGATGTTATTTACCATATTGGGTACAACTATTCATGTTAGGCTCTTCATACTTTGAGAAGGAGGTTTGACTCCGATAGTTTGAAAAAATTTGGCCCTAATTAATACAGAGACTCAATATCTCTTCATCACTATAGCTTACTCTTGGTGGGTATGTATAAGCTTCCTAGAAATTGAGCAAGTGTTAGTTTAAGAGTTCTAGTTCTGGTTTAGTAGGTGTCTCATCCTCAACTGGACTATACTATGATGGAGTTTTTCTCCTTTTAGGAATTCCCTTACATGAATGGTAATTTCTTCCCCTAGTTATTTCCTAAATTAGTTTAAAAGTCTTTTATAAAGATTTTAAATTTTTAAAAATAATTTTACTTCCAAAAATTCAAATATGAAAATTTTATGCTGTAATACCACTAAACACCCATACTCAATATAATGGAAAAATAGTTCATCATATTATATTTTCTAAAATATGTCAAATATATAGTGATGTACATAAACTTGTAAAAATAAATAATGTACTAATTTGTCTTCTAATGTCTTTCTTGACATATTTAAGACCTCAAAGGTATAAGGGATTGGGTGAGATTTATAACTCAGTGAGGGTACTACTAACATGATGATTTCATGTACACATTCAACACATATTAAAAAGTATAAGAATTTTTTTTAAAACAAAAGAGTTTGAATGGTCCAAGATGTAGAATGAATATTGTTGTTGATTATACGAGGATCACGTGTCCTAAGATTAAGGAAAAATCCATCAAGGCAAACAAGTTTCGATTATAACTATGAGCGGAAGTATTGACGTGAGTTCGATTGGACCAACCGATTTATTTACCGTTTTTAATAATACTGTTCATATGCATAATGTATGTTTTGGAAAATAATTTGAAAAGAGATAAAAAAACTATATAGATGCATTATCACTAATAAATACAATTTTTTGAAATGTCTAACAAGATAATGTCCATAAATCGTGAGAAACCCATAGTCATGGTGTTGGTTGGATAAGTAATCAAACTCATTGTTGTTTGAGATTTGAACATACTTGTTGAATGTACGCATATGAGATATTGAGTTGATTGTATTAAGGACTAAACTTTGTGATGTTATGAATTAATCATAATTATTATTCATATGTGTATTTTTGTTATATAATGATTGTAAGTTTAGGGTGTACACCTATCGAGATAGTATCAATGCACATTATATATTGGAAGTGGCATTAAAATCATGCTTTTATATTACCTGATGCACTCTGATAATGTGTGGTCAATGTGGATCCACCTTTGGGATATTATCATATTCTCAAGATATGAGACATTCATATGAGTGAAAAAACCTGAGAGATGTTGGTTGTATAAAGTACACTTAACTTACACATTTTTATATTTACCTAATTAAAATTATGACATGATTTTCGGGCATTGTATTAGCCATGAATTGTCAATATAAATTTTTATATGCATATGAATTATTGTTGATATGATTTGATTAGATTATGAAAGTTAAGTTTTCTAATACACATTTTAAGAAATCACCTATAGAATATATACACAACTTGAATTACAGATCTCGAAGTTTATATACTAAGGTTTTAATTTATTTTCTTATAAATTAAAATATTAAATGGTATTATATAAAATTTTTAAATTCACTATTTATAAAAGAAAATTTTAAATTTCCATTGAAATTTGAAATATTTTTTTTATTTTAATTTTTATTTATTAAATTAACTTTAATATACCCAATATTTTAAAATTGAGAGAAAGTGACCAGTTACAAGATATCATTAACTTTACTAGTGTATGAGAATATAGTCAAGCTACACACTATATTATCAATGTTCCCTTATCATAGCCAAAATGTCACATGTTTGTACTCACCCTAGTGAATACTATGTCAAGATAAATAGTGAATATTTTTTCCTTCCTTATAGTTACAAGTGTGCTAGTTGGAATTGTAGGATTCTTGAATGTAGAAAGCTAACAAGTAGGAGTGTGTTGTCCAAGGTACTAGAAGTGAAAGCACTTGCAACCTTGAGAAAGCTTAAATGACACATAAATAGACTAAAAAAATGTTGTATTTGAGATAGACTCTTAAATAATTGTTGATTACTAGGTGGATAAATAGACTAATTATCATAACATATATACCCACGTAAGAAAAAATTTCTATTGTTATTCAAATTTGTTGGATGGACAAATGTGCTGACTCATGGGTAGAAAGGCTTATTATGTAGAGTGACTTCTTTTAGGGCAACTTCAACTACAACTTATATAAACCTATTTTGACAACAATAGTTTATCCAGCAAAACAAACCCAAAAAAGTAGGAAAGTGGTGGGTAAAACTCAACTACAAGCACTTTTATCATACAATATTAAAGTTGCGGATGCCTATGCTATTTTCCTAAAATAACTGCATCCAGGCTTGTACTTGCAGCAATGGCGACTTTAAACCCTTGTTCATTTTGCCGCCCCTGTCCCTACTGAACCAACGGAGCTTCTTCTCATCTTGCATTGGAGCAGCAGTCATTCTGTTATTGAAGCTAAGGTTCTTATCAAATGGCAGCTTGTTTATCACTTTCTATTAATTGAACTTCAGTTTTAAATCTCAAGCAAATGGCAGCCACTTCCATATTAGTGTTGTCGCGTTGATTGTAACAAAAGAGTTGGGATTTGCCTTGAAGCAGAATAAGAGGTTGTCCTTTCGTGCGACCTTACGAGAACATATCGGTACTTGATTCGGTGCAGTGGCGGCACGGCTGTACTTTGAGCTGGGAAGACGTGCACCGAAGTTGCGTCCCCTAAAATCTTGCTTTTCTTGCTACTTTAGTTTCGGAGGAATCATCAGCAGAGAGATCGGATCTTTTGAGGCGCTACCGAAGGGTGCAAAGTCGATGGACGAGTCAGATGTTGGCATCCACTGCTACATTTCCCAGCTCCCAGGTTTCCGCGGCATCCTCAAGCAGAGGTCTTATCTATCCTCGATCTCTATTTGTTCTCCTGTTCATTGTTGCTTGTGATCGCCGGAAAATGCCTTCTGTTTATCTATCAGCGCCAGTAACTTCTATATGATCGGTAGCTCTTTCTATCGCATTATATTATATTTGATATGAATCAGTTATAAATATTGAAACAAACTTATTACCTGTTCAAATGGACAATATATTAAATTATGGGCTAATTAGTGGAAGAGTTGCTGCAATTTGATATCATTGTTGACATTATGGTTGAGTTTTGGAATAATATGGCCACCATACTAATCAGAGAATATGTAGTGCAGCCTTCATGCTAAGATTTGTTCTTTTTTATTTTGTCTATATCAGGTATTCTGATTTTATTGTCAATGAAGTAGATTTGGCTGGTAACATTGTCCATTTGACTTCCTTAGAAGTTCCACCTGAGGTAATCATGGTATCACATATATATGCCTCTATGACATTTATCTATGAAGTTTCTAACTTCTTGTTCTGGGAGCTTCTTACAGTTGGTTAAAGTCAGTGATGGACATGACATGGAGAGAAGTGATTATCTCAATAGAAATTATGATTCAGAAATTGAATCATTTCGAGCTCTTCTTTGTGAATCAGATGTTGATCTTGTAAAAACTATGATAGATCAAGTCAAGGGTCAGCCCAAAGAGAGCATCTCACCAATAGTTCTTTCTCCATATTCTGATAAAGCCCATCGCACGGTTAGTTTTTCATCATTTTCTTTGGTTATTTTTTCACCATACTATAGCAGTTAACATAATGTTCAAAACAGTCTTTGTAGTTTATATATCATGAGTTTTTTGCAAAAATTTTCCTTCTTTTAGTTGGAAGGAAGTGTGCATAGTTTTGTGCCTGTCTCTTAATATTGACTCATTTAATGTTAGCATATTGATAGTCTCCATGGCCCTTCCCCACTTTACTATAAGTGCAAAATAATGATGCTCATCTTATTTTTTAGGCAATTCATCATTACTTTAAAGAGAACTTCAAATTTCTTGTTACCGACACGGTGGACGGACCAGATGCCTCAACAAAATGCATTAGGGTGAGGATAAATTCTGGAGGTGGGGCTAGTGCCAGAAATTCAAAGAAAAGGAAAGAACGAGGTGATAAGCCCTTTGACAGCAGAGGCTCAAGTAGCTGGCCTGAAGATGTTGGCAAGTTCCTTAGGTATTTCAGTATTCTGATTGCCATCTATGTTTCCATTTCAATGGTCACCTGGTTGAATGGATTTCATGTGCATATTCCACATTCAACTCTCAAGGATTAACTATTGTTTGGAAAAGTGTTGTTGATTGTTCAATTTTGTCCTTCGCTTCGATGAAGATACTGCTGGAGTTCTTATTGGATCTGTTGATAGATGACAGGATTGGTCTCCAAAAAAAAACAATCTAATCACTGGCATATTAACTCTCTCAATACTGTTGACATATTTATTTGCTCATGCTTATATTCTATTGTAGTTCTGGTTGACGTATGGATTTTTCTGCAATTTATGATGCTCTTTAGGACAGAAATAACTTGATGAAAAGGTCAATGTGTTAAAAGGACATTTGGTTTTGTTACTGCATAATATTTATGTTATTCCCCATTTGGCATACAGGTTTAATCTTTACAAGGAAAATAAGGACACACAGGAGGTCTTGGGAATAATAGGGAAAATGTTGGGTGTCCAGGTATATTGTTCTCTTGATGTCATACTATGCTAATTGCTGCTTATTTCTTTCAGATGCTTATTGGCTTCATAAGAAACATAGGTTCACACAATAAGGCTTTGCTGTTATCGGCTTCTTAAGATTGCTTTATCTTTATAATGTGATTTTTGGGAAAGCAACCCATTCTTTATTTATGAATAGGCAGGCTATTAGCATTCTTTAGAATAATTGTTCTATCAATATGACAGTCAAGATCATTTGGCTTTTCGGGTACCAAGGACAAGCGCGCTGTTACAACCCAGAGGGTAATTATTGCTACACTTCATTGTCCTTGTTTAAGTTCCTGGCTTATCTGTCCATCCTTATAAAAATTCCTTCTATAGACATTGTTTTCTCTGTTGATTCCTGTGTAGCTTTTGTTTTCTGATCCTAAACTAATGGTGTCACATTGTTGTATTTTTCTTTTAAGATGTTCATTAGAACCACAGGATCTCCTTGCATTGCTGCTAGAAAAAAATATTTCTTTTTATTATGGAAAGATTCATGACTCAATGAAAACAGCATCACTATATGCTAAATGTAACTTGTGGAAAAAAATTATATCAAGACTTTCCTCTCTAAAAAAGTATATTTATTTTGTCTCTAGGTGACAGTTTTCAAACAATCTGCTGGCAAATTAGCCTCTCTTAATGAAAGGTTATTTGGCATTAAAGTAGGGGACTTCTGGTAAGGGCACTTGGACATTTGATTAATATGTTTCTGTCATTTTACGTGATGCATTCGTGAGTTCTTTAAATGCATTGATATACAGCTATGTCAAGGACGGACTTCTTTTAGGGCAGCTCCAGGGGAACCAATTTACTATTACTCTTCGGTAATGGCTATGTCATAATTTATATGAGATATATCATACATTTACTTTTGCTTAATCTATATCCACATACTTGTTTATATCTTCAGAGGAGTTGTTGCTGAATCGGAAGATAATATCAAAGCATCTGCAGATTCATTAGGGAAACATGGATTTGTTAACTACTTTGGTCTGCAAGTAATTCAAGTTTCTCCATCCCTGTTTGATATACCTATCTAAATAATTGGTGAATATGCATCTATTAGGGCGCTAGGAATATGGGATTTCAAGGTTTCTGTTAATCGTACACACTTCAATATAGCACACATAATTTATAGACACTAGTATATGAAGGGTTTACATCATTCAATTTTACTCTATGGCTATGCTATCATGTTTTTTATTCCAGCTCAAATGATTGCAGCGTTTTGGAAGTGGATCTATTCCTACTCATCTAATTGGAGCTGCTTTACTCCGAGGAGATTGGGGGGTTGCTGTAAGCTTGATTCTTGAACCAAGGGAAGGGGATATCCTTTTATTGCTTAAGAGTACCATCCACTTCAATGTCATGTGTTGCAGGATGGTAAAACATGGATACAAAATAGTGAAATTTGTTATCTAACATGCTAGTTCTCTTGATAAAATATTTATTGAGTCCTTTCTAAAAGTGAAATTTACTTAATAGCATCCTTACCCCAGTCAGTTCACCTGACTTATCACTATATGCCGGTTTTTCCTTCTTGTTATTGTTGTTTTCCGATTATTTGAAATATTTATCAGCTAATACTCACAAAAATATACTTATTGGCTAATGTTTCCTAAGCTTACTCCATACAACTTTTGTGACTGCTTTTCTTCTGAGGTTTTTAGCTCTATAACACAATTCTCCGTGCTTTTCAAATTTGGATATGCGTTTCACACCCAAGATTTTTAATTTATATATATCATAAGGATGGTTCAACCAATAATGTTTTTTTAAGATACTTTATAAATAATATAGAAGATATGCATCTAGAAATTAAAAAAATATAAATGTAATGGTTGAATTACTTATGAGTAGGAAATAAGGTAATCATTGAGATCCATTTCCCTTCTGATTATGATTTTCAGAAGGCCTTCCTCAATTCTAAAATTTTCACTGTATAATTTCTTTTAGAATGGAATCAGTAAATTACTCCTAGATTTTATACCTACTGAGCTGCAGAAGAAAAAATTAAATTGATGGAACAATGTGAAGTAGTGTCTCGATGACAAGAGGATCATATACCTAATTGGTCATTGAGAGATCCTTTCTATTTATATTCTGGTTTTGTCGATTTTGTATGATTTTTCCATTGCCTGCATTTAGCAATTTTTTAATCTTTTTTAGTGGCATCATCAATATCTTAACGGAAATTTTTTAGATACAAAGAGATGACATTTCCATGGCACGACAGTATTATAAGGAAAGTGGTGATATTGAAGGGACCCTCAGACGACTACCACGGCATCTCATCGCTGAAAGGGCTTTGGTAAACACTAAATGATGAATCTAATGCTTTTGTCATCACTTAATTTTATAGTTTGTTCTCTTTCCTTTGTAGTATGCTTTTTTGACAGAACTTTAATTCAAAACCTGTTGCTGGAAGACATTGGCATTGTATTACTTGCAGGATTATCTTCCTTTTAGTTATTTTCATCTTTGATGATAGAATTGATGTTGACATAGTCTGCTCTTATAGCTTATGTCTTTGAAGAAATCCCCGGGGAATTATTTGCAAGCTTTAAGAGCTATACCAAGGACTCTTAGAATGATGTAAGTGCTTAATCACATAGTACATTCCTTCAAACTGGTTCTTTTTGTTCTTTGAGAAAGAGGTTTATGCTGGAAAACCTTTTCTGAAATTGTGACTCTAAATTTTGGTACATGATTATCATCATAGGTATGTGCATAGTTATCAAAGCTATCTGTGGAACCATGCAGCTAGCTCAAGGGTGCAAAAGTATGGTATGCTGTTTTTTCTTTCAATGTGTAGTGTACTTCTGTTTCTTTTTCACTTTTGATTATTTCATTGTACACATAGTTAACATTCATTATTGTAACTATTAGAAACCAAACTTGAGCAGTTGTTCCTAATCTTTGCTATTTTGCAGGTTCAAACGAGGCTGTGGTTGGAGACCTTGTAATTTTTCAGGGGAGCACCATTGAAACTGCTGAAACAGCCATTAATCTAGAATGTGTTGATGATAGCATTGAAAACAATTCTGATAGCTTAAACGAGTTGTGTGAAACAAATGATCCCACCAATGAAAATATTCCTGTTAAGGTAAAGGATCATTTTCTCTATTTACTCTTCTGTAGATTATGTTTACTAATCTATAGAAACTCTTTTGGTCTCCTAATTAATGAATGGTACAATAGCCTCATTTGGGATGGAAAGTTCCCTTATTGTCTGTCTCCTTTGCTCATATACTGCTACCATTGATATAAAAATCATGTTATTTATTTACTTGTAAGCTTATATACTGTGTTCCTTCTTTAACATCACTATTTGGGTATATGAAGTCAAAGTTAGCTTTATTGCTAATAACACATTGGATGAATTTTATGTCGTTCAACTGTCAGAGAGTTGAAAAAATGTGAGTTATGAGATTATATCTTTAGTGGTGACTGTGTCACATGTTTTTCAGGATCAAACTTATCGATCATGCATGCATATGGTGGGTACAAAAATGTGGGTTGTATTTGAAAGAGGGATATTCAAATGGTGCAGCATCTGCTGTTTACATCTAGAAAGTAGTAGGATACAGAGAAACTTGAAAATATATTCCTTTGGCTGCAGTTAGTATTTAATTGATGAATTTTCTCTGGGTTATTTGCTCAGAAAGTTCCATAGCATGCTCACACCTGTAGAATCTTGGAAAACCTCACTAGATCTAACCCTAGGAGGCAAAATGATTTACAAATGACATCCTTGACTTTTTGGCAGGCCTTGACACTAGAAGATATCGCATCTCAGATCTATACCATTGATGATGTTGTCCTCCCTATGCCTGGGTAAGTGCCGCTAGAGTTTATGTGCCTTGGAGAGTGCAATCTCTTTATCTTTATATTAAGTAGCTTTGAATGGTATATGCTAAAATGAATCATGAAGGACACTTTTCATTCCTTATCCTTTTTTTTTTTAAATAATAGAAATTGAAGACATTCTCTTTTTCTTGTAGGTCAAGAGTCATATACCCAAATAATGATGTTGCAGAAGTTTATAGTATTATGGCAAAGAAGGTCAGACCATTGATGACTGTGATGTGAACTTTGTTATTGATTGTTATATCTTTTCTTCCTTAGTGTTGCATGTAAGAGATATGCAAAAAATAGAATTGTGCAGAAGAGGTTTGGATATGCTTATGGTTATAGAATGATAATTAGAAAGGAACTAAATGTAATTTACAAAACTTGTTTGGATTTATATATAAATTTCACAAAAAAGGTGACCTTGCCAGTCTACTTCCCTCAAACTTGTAATGTACATAGAAAGAAAATTCTCTGCTTACTGAGATCAATGTTGAACTTTGTCCCATAGGATGGAATCAGCCTGACAGGAAGCCCACATAACATCAAGTACTTAACTAAATAACTTATTTTTCTTTGACCTTTATTTCTCAACATTAGAAGTAATGGGTGTTCCTCTTTTTATTCTGTGGGAGTAAATTATAGGGAATTCTCTATAACAAGTCTGACCGGCAGTTACAGGCAGGTGTTTCAGAGACCTATAGACTTTCAATGGTATGCATATCCTTTTTTGATTGGTTATCCTCTTCTTGGATCAAGTTGATGTTTTCTACTTTGTGACCCAGGGAACTGCTAAAGTACACAGATGCTCATGTACCATTGGCCGAGACTGATTTGGACAAAATTACCAAAGCCAAATCTCTGATAGAGGCCAGAGAAAAGGATGCTGCTGTAGATAGTAATATAACACGTGTAAATGATGAAAAAGATGTGAATGTGTCAGATATTGCTGAAGCTGAGGCCACTGATTTGTTGAAGAGTCATACGGCTCTCAAGCTAACCTTTACTCTTCCAGCTTCGTGCTATGCAACAATGGTCATCAGGGAACTGCTGAAGACATCAACATCTGTGAGAACCACTTTTTCCGACCTTTCATTTTTAAAACCGATTGAATGCAGTGAGTGATTAAGTGGAAGGAAGAAGTCATAAGAGACTAGACATAACCACTCATTTCCAGAGTAGACTCATCTAAAGTTTAAGAGTTAATGACTGACAGGTTGCATATCACAAAACACTGAATGAGAAGTACGGATCATAGGTTGGAAAGATAACCACTTTCATTCTCCATGTGTTGCTGTGAAAGATCTACACATCATGCAGCAATGAACCATGCAGAGGTAAGCTGTCTTTAAGTTTAGTGTGACCATTGTGCATTATCTCTGAAATTTAAGTGGATGTTTGAAAGACACTTTATTTGGGGTTGGGTTATTATTCTGTACCTTGGAACTCAGTTTTTACTGTGTTGTGAATAAATGTGGATTGCCCTTGGACTGTATCATCATTCCTGAGATCTGCTTCTTAAATTTCAGGGAAGTTCTCAAGCTGGGAAGTGTCATTCTGAGTAAAGCTAAGTGGAGAGATGTTCCTATGTGCAAGTTTCTCCCGTCCACGAGTTTAGGATCAAATATGTTCTCAAAATACACAAATATGAAGGATTAAGGGGAAAGAAAACTGTTGGATCAACTCTTGTCATAGTTACAATTTGTAATCAATCTTTGGATGTTTTTTTCGAGTTTCCTAAGGCATTTTCATCCCATCTTCATTTTTTTTTCCGGATCACCATCTCTAATTGATTTGGATAGAGGCGCCCAATAGGTATTCAGAAATTAAATATTTATTTAAGATTAATAAGTTAGAAATATATTTATAAATAATATAAATATATCTTATATATATTTGTAATTTAATTTATTTTATATAATATTTTATTTATAATATTTAATACGCTATCAAAAATAGAATTTTTTGAGGGAAATAAAAGTTTGGGCTAATTAGTTGAATCATCATTGGAGACAAAATATCTTTAAAATTTGTGAAGCTTGTTATTTTATAATAGATTAACCAGAAGATCCAGAAATAATTATGGTAATCAGTAGCTATAGTGGATGATAATTAAATTAATTATGGTAATAAGTTATAAAAATTTACATTTTACATGATAATTGAGTAATTAATTATCGTCATTAAGAAATATAATAGTATTATTAAAATAATTTTATAAATATCTCAAATTAATACGTGAGTTGTTCATATAACATATAAAACATTATAATTTATCAAAGTTAATAACTCTATTAGATTTATTGATTCTATTAAATTATCAAGTTTTTACATATTTTTTCTAATTAATCTATTCTCACTTATTAGTATAAAATAAAATTTGATGGTACTCTTATTTTTTTCAAGAAAAATATATTTAAAAAATATTTGAAACTATAACAGTGAAATATTATGATATATCAACACAAAAGAATAGTTTGACTATTAAAGTAAATAATAAATAATAATATAAAATAATGTTAAAATATCATCGATTAAAATAGAGAATTTTAAAATATTAAAATCAAATCTAATAGATAAATTAAAATATAATAAATTTATTTATAATGATTATTAGTTTAAAAAATACAAAAAAATAAATTATAATTTTACTATATTTTTATTTTTTAATCCTATAAAAAGGGTAAAATAAACCATTGTTCGTTTTTCAATAATTTCTAATTTATATTGAGCCACTCATTAGGATTCGAACCTAAATGAAGTTTCCACTATTTATTAGAAAAAAAAAGAACAAATGAATATGGTATAATTCCTAAAAAATTCTTCGATTTCTTATGCAAACAGTTTTGATAATTATTTATCTAATTCTCAGCTTTAGTAAATAGCCGAAACAGTAAAAAATATCGAGAAAGACATTTAGAGAATATGTCTCATTCTATCTCTTAAATATTAAATTATTTTTATTGATACACTTGAATATTTCAAATCATGTTTTATTACATTTTCTAATTTATTCAAATAATTTATTATATTTATTAATTATTATTTTCGAATAACATGATTATATTTGATAAATAATAAATAAAAAAACACTTTTATGTATTTTCTATCTATTGTTCAAAATTAATTTAAAGTCAAAATTTATGTTATTATAGCAAATAATAGTGTATAATAGAGTAAAAATAGTTATTTATTATAAGTTATTCTTTCTATTCTATTTAATATAAATGTTTCAAAATATTTATATAGTGAAGTAATACTAATAACAACTTATTTAATTAATTGGATACACTTATAGTGTTTAGATTTAAATTATCTTATCAATTATTAAAAATAATAAATGTATAAATAATTTTTACTTATATGTTTGTATGCATATATTTTGTGAGATATAATTGAATTTTATTAAAATATATTTATTTAACTTATTTTAATACTTAAAATGGATACAAATGTTAGAGTACATATAAGAAAATATTTTTAGTGAGCAATAATATGAATTTTCATAATAATTAATTATAATATAACTTAATAATTATCAATCTCTCATTACAATAAAAAATAAAAATATATAAATAATAAAAATGTTGAAAATATTATTTTAATAATAACTATATCCTAGAAGATGAAATAACAAAAATGAAAAAAATAATAAGTTATAATTAGAGATATATAACATAAAATAAGAAGTAAGTATTATATTAAGATGGAGAAATAAGTGAAATAATGATTACAATAAATACTTATATTAGAATTTATTTTTGTAATTTCTTGAATATATATTAAAACTCTTGTAGTTTTTTCGATTTCACTAAATAGTAATAACTTTATAAAATAACATATACTTATACTATAATTCATTACTCTAGATGTGTTGGGATATTTATCAACACTATTACCATTTATATCATATGATAATTATTTTTTAGTTATTGTAATTAGTAGATAATATAGACCTAATATAGAAAAATATCTAATTAAATATGGTTTGAGAATAATTTATCTAATTATATCTAATATATATTTGTTCCACCTATATATATAATACTTTTATTGTGTTAATATATATGAAAGAATTGAAAATATTATCAAGTGATTTGTAGCAATACATTAGAAAATAAAGTAATAGAGAATATTAAAATATTAAAATTTACTCAACTTTTAAATGAGAAAAATATTGTATGATATAAGTGGGTATTAAATGTGAAATAAAATGTCTAATAAAAAAGTTGTGAAGTTAAAAATAATTTTATGGTTAAAAAGTTATAGATAAATATATGGAATATAATATAATGAGAATTTTGCAAGAGTGACTAAGTGATTAAGTGGCTAAGATGGACAATGATATAATACTTATTTTCATGTGCTGTTAATTTTGAGTGAAAATTAAATTAAATATATGTAAAAAATAGTTAAAAGAGAAACTATATATAAAGATTAAACCGAATTTTATCTACAATGGTTAAATTAGGTTAGTGATAGTGTAACGAAAATTGTACAATTTTTTATACACTCTAATAGTTGAGTTGCCATTGTTAAAATATATGTGAATTTTATTATCATTACCACGGATAATAGTGCTCAAATATTACAGTTGAAAAAATAATTAAGTAAATAATTAGAGTTAAAAGAATCAATTATTTATAATATTATAAGTTATAATAAAATTATAGTAATTTATCAAATAAAGTATAAATTAAATTTGCTAATCTCGACAAATATGTTAAACTATCAAAAAAATTCGATAGAATGAGAATTAAATTATAAATTATTTACTTATTTAGGTGAACTATTTAATAAAAAATGATATAAAAGAATTATGGGATAATTAATTTATATATGTAGTATAATATTTAATATTAATATGCAGTTAATATTATTAATAGATATATTTACAGAATATTAAGATATTTAAAAAAGGTATAAATAATTAATTTTAATTTAAAACTCGAAATAATACAATAGTAAAATATTTTTAAAATTTAGATTATACTAGTGTGTAAATAATAAAATATCTCCCTATTATACTTTTATTAGAGTAAATATTGAATTTAGTATGAGTAAAAAAATGAAATAGTGATATAATCTTTAAAAGTAGAGTAAAAATTAATAAATTATACTATTTGTAAAATAATTTAGATAAAAAATTTATTAATATAAAATTTTCTTAAATAAAAAATTAATAAATTTGTTCTATGATAATAAGTATTATATTAATATTTATAATAATTTAATATAATAAAACAAAAAAAGTAAAAATTGATCCATTTTTTTTAATTAATATTAAAATTATATAATTATAATATATAAAAACGAGTGTATAACTTCAAAATTTCTTAACTATTCGTTTATTTTCTAAAAAATAGTATAATATTTATAATAAAATAGCAATTACAGATATTTGAGTAAATTATTAAATATTAATAGATTAGAAAAATATTTATAAATAGTATAAATATATATTAACAATATAATTTATTTTATACAATATTATACTTTCTCTGAATCATTGTATTTTAACCTCTTGAGTGTATGAAAATGTGTACAGTTTTTAAGGGGTCAAATGTGAACTACAATAATTTACAGTTCTAATCTCTAAAAAATGGGGATAGACTAAAATTTTAAATAGGGAATGTTAACAATAGTTCACTTTAGGTTATAAATTTTAGTTAACGTCTCAATTTAGGTCATCCCACCGACATCTTAGACAAACAAAGCATCAAAAATCAGAAAGACGACACAAACCTGTGAGAGATGATCCACTAAGTGGATAATATGATGAAGAATGTCTATACTCCCATCTGAATCTAAACCTTCCATCTAATGGCAGAAAGAATTTCATTTACAATCCTTCCAAAAAAATATAATAGGAAAAAGCATATATCATAATGCCATGATGGCAATTTCCTCGAAAACACGTGCTGCCATGGCGGACTTCATCCTATCATTAAATTTGTCATGGCATCCTAAGCAGAAGAGAATCAAAACAATGTAAATGACTGAAAGAACCAAACTATTTTCTGGTTGGGCATATCCTCAATGACCAGACTATGTATACTTCCATGTTCCTTATAGTCAGTGTCGGGTGAAAGCATACATGAATTCACATGCAGATAGTGCAGCATTAAGTCCTCAAGTAGCACTTTATCCACTCAGCCGATAACTCCGTCCGGTAAAAGCCGAGCCTGTTGTCCTTTCAGGCTCCACCCGAACAGTTGCTGGACGCCCCAGTCTATATCTTGACACAAGCTTATGTCTGAGATACTTAGTTAAGGTACTTACTATAGGAGCATGGTAATTACACATGTGAACTGAGAATGAAGGAAAAAAATGCTCTCATGTGTTTATATAGCTAGTAGCTATATACAACTCACAGTAATATGAACAATTTTAACTATCATTAAATAATGACAATAAAAAAGTGTTTAACTCGCATGCCACTTCAAGTCTAATAAAACTATAACAAAATTGCTCAAGTAGAATAGAGTAGCTATCATATAACAGAAATGGATATAAACAAACACCAAGCTTTCTCCCAAAAACAATTTCCGACCTTTATAATCCAAAGATCAGATTAATTTGAATTCATTCAAAAGTACCCAATAAAGGATACAAAACAGACAAGTTTTTGTAAAGGATAAATGAAGTTGAAAAGTATCAATTGAAAACCAATTTGTGGTACCAACCCAAATACAAATTCTGAAATAGAATTGTACCATTTGTTACAAGGATATAACCAATAACTAATCAGCAAATTAAAAGGTGATTTTTCAGCTAAATCGTTTCCTGAACTGTTCATCTATTTCAACTGGATATATGTTATACACATCAAATCTATTTGGGTAGAGATGCTACCTACTATATCTTGACGGAATTAACAGTGAAAAGTAGTAATAGCATGTGAAAGAGAGTAAAACTAAAAGGATACACCCATCTCGGTGTCCTCAATACTTCCTTTCCACTAGCAAGTGGGTGAAGCACCGTGAGAAAGTAATATAAATGCCCTGCAATGATCCCTAGAAGATCTGGTAGTATGGGTGAACCGAAAATGACATCCAAAACAAGCATTGCCCAAGGGAGGTAAAAGGCCTGAAGATTTTAGCATAAGCTAAGTAACAGTAAGTATATAAGAAGTACCAGAGAGTATTGTGATCAAAGTCCACTTACTTTGAGAGCAACAAGGCCATATATATTTACTTGGGCATTGGGATATTCCCTACTCCAGACATATAAAAGCATAAAAACCAATGAAATTCCTAAGAAGGGAGTATAAAGAATTGGGATGGCTGCCAATGCCTGGAAAACATTATCAATAATTTAAAATAACTGATCAGTGGACATCCATGCCAAGAAATCTGAACTGAAAGCATATTATGTACCCTGGAAATTCTCATGCAAGATACAAGAAAAGAATCAATAAGTTAGTCATTAGAAGTGAAATATATTTTTAAGGTATTAGTGAACTACATTTAACACTGACCAGCAATGATAGTGCCCCAAAAATAATCATCCATAGGAAATCAGCTGTTCGCCTTTCAAATGGACCCTGTTCCAGCTGAACTCCATATCTGGCTCTGCAACCCAGAATGAAAAACATAATGAAATAAAATTACACATTTCATTTAACTAGAAAAAGGAAATAATTCCCTAATAGTCAGATTATAGAATCAGGATCAGGGTATAGGTGCCATATTATGACATTTAGTAGAATATATCAGTATATATTTCTGATATACTGTACTCACATCATAAGAAGCCGTATGCCAAAGTTCACAGAAAACTTCCCTAAGAAAAAGAAATTAGTAATGAGCCTCCATACCTATGACAAAGAAATAATGTTAAATATAATAAAACGTATGCAGATGGAAGCAGATATTCCAGTATGGAAATAAGCAAAGTACCGAGAATACCTAACAAATCAAACACCTAAGAGCAGGAACACAGACATAAATAAGCCCTACAAAATTTTCAGACAAGAAAAATGTAACCTATTATATTTTATAAATGAAAAATTCTCACTAAGGTTTCATACTCCCCCATTGAAAGTCTGTAAAAATCGTATATGTTAGAGGAAACAAATAGGAGGCAAAATAGTCATCTTAATGTTCTGTGTATATTGAACTATAGACACACTCAAACTCACAGAAAATAATGTGCAGATAAAGAAAACAATGAACTTCATTGAGATACATCAGTTTGAGCCAAATGGATGAAGCACAAAAAATGATCACCTTTAATGGTGTAAGAAGTAAGCATCAAATTGTCTTACATTTCATAGAGACGAGATGATATGTCTTTTTACTGGATAGTGAAATTCATAAGAAGAAAAGTGGAAGACACTTAAATATGAAAATCACCATAAATGAAATCCACTTTATACCTGAAATTGATAGAACACTGCTCTATACCATAATGCTGCATACAGTGGACTAAATAGTCCCAGATGATATAATATTGTAGCTGTTACACATAGAGTCCCAAAACCTTTGCTGATCGGTGGAAGGGATTGATACCACCTGAAAGAAGTAAGAAACAAGTATGTTGGATGATATTCCACAATATCTGTGAAACAGAATGCCTGAAACACAGTCACCTGTCCAACACTTTAATAATGGGATATGAAACAGTCAATCCAGACATTACCACTATTTTTCTACCTATTGGTATAGAATAGGATAACAATTGCCCCCTAGAATAGTTCCTAAGCCTGAAGCCTCATATATGATGCATAAACAAATTGACCAATATAGAAACAATAAAGTCACTAAATTCGAAAATATCTCTCAGTTCTGTGAAATTCTATAATTGCCAACATAAGCAATAGCATGCATATCAGAGACAGAACAGAACCTGACCAGATTAATGCTAGCAATAAGTATGACACAGCAGATATTACAAAATCCCTTCATGGGTTGTTCATTCTCGCTTACGGAAACTGTCAGCTGCTCTAGAAATCATAGACAAATATGTAGATCGTCTTCCTGATATAATACTAAAACATTCATGTCCTTTTTCCTAAACAAGCAATAACATGAACATTAATACTATTAGAGAATATATTGTGGGTCAATATTTTGAGTGATAAGGGGTTAAATACATATTCAATTAAAATTCACGAACCCTTCCATCATTAAATTTTGAATTTTAATTCTAAACACCCACCCTCACCTTGATAACATTTATACACTTCCCAGGTACAATTTTAAACCCGTCATTAATAACTGCCAATGAGCCGGTAGGTTGGGTATTTTTCTTCCTGAAAGAGTTTTCATTCACTGGTTAATATGAACAAATACTTCTGATTTTCCCAGTTCGGACAATCAATTCATATATTAAGCAACAGCGAAAACCTAATAGAAATTTAACTGTAAACAACCATCACCGGATCCGAAGTTCATTTTACTAAAGACGTTGGGCAATCGAAGGAAAAGAACTTAACGTGGCTAAAAAACGTCTCTTGTAACAGCAAAGGGAACAGAACAGGAAGAAGAAATACTCACTACACATCGCGATTCAGACCAAAACAGAGTTTAAAAGAATATGGAGAGAGCAATACTCGGCTGGAGACGACATTGGAGCCAAGCAAACAGCGATTCAAACAGATACAACCTAGGAGCTACTTCAGGTATTCCCTCTTGAACAAGTGCAGACGAGATTTGGAATATTTAGGACATATGATTAGATGGATGGATAGATTTTGAGGGTGGGGAAGATTGGATGGAGGGGTCGAAGGATTTGGAGAGTAGGGAAATGTTTGGGAGGGGAGTGTCACGCACCTATTTTGAGGGGAGGGGCGACGTTAGAAATATGGAGTGTTATTAATTAAAAATTAGAATTAAAATTCTATTATTTTAATTAAATTATATGATATATATATAATTATAATATATTATATAAAGTAATTAATTTATTATTATAATAAATAATTAATATTAATTGTATAATATAGATTATAATTATAATAACAAAAATAATATAAATATATATAATAAATTATATTATATATATTTAACCTATTTTTTATATAATTATATTTAAAATATTATTAATATATAAATTTGTTTAAATTATATAAAAATAAATCAAATAAATAATAATATAAACATAAATTATTAAAATAATTTTAATAATAAATTTCACCGTTACTTCAAAATTTTTAAAAGTGTATTGTTTAGTTTTAGTGTAAATAAAAAAATTTCGAGTTATTTTTATATTATTCCACATTATTAGCTTTTATTTTATTAAATTAATAATTATTTTAGTTATCAAAATATGTTAACTACAAATCCCTACATCCAAAAATAATATTAGAGTTTTTTACTTATTAAAATAAAATACGAGGGTTGTGAATTTTTTTTAGTTTAAACACAATTCCTTCAATTTTATAAATTTGGAGGGAGGGACTTTTTTTAACAATTTTAATATTTTAATATTTATTTATTTATTTATTTATATATTAATAATATTTTATATAAATTTATATAATATAAATATATAATGTACATATAATATATTTTATTATATATACTATCTCGTATATTATAATTATATAATATTTATATATAACTAACATTAATTACTTTTTTATTATAAATATAGTTCAATTATTTTATATAATTTGACTATATAATAAAAAATAATATACTTATATATTTATATTTAAAATTATAATTTATTACACATATTTTTATTTTAATAATTTATTTGATCATATAATATATTTAATACAATTTAATTATATATTACTTAATAAATTATTAAATTTAATTAAAAAATAGTCCATTTATCATTGCAAATTTTCATTAACAATTCATCAACTCTATCCAAAAATAGATTTATAGAAAATTTATAAGAGTTTGTATCCACTTCAAATTATATAATTATAATTCAATTATTTTATATAATTTAATTATATAATAAAAATAATAACTATAATTTATTATATATAATATATTTTTATTTAAAATTATATTTTATTATACACATCTTTTCTATTAATATTTTATTATATAATAAATGTAATACAATTTAGTTAGGTATATTACTTAATAAAATATCTAATTTAATTAAATAATAATAATTTTATCTTTTTAAATTTTTATTAATAATCCATCAACTCTATCTACATAGGAAACGGTAAGGGTTTTGTACAAATTCTTCACTTCACCTAATCTCTAAATTTTTTCGATTCATTCCATTCAAAAAAACTTAAATAATTAATCTCTTATTTGATGTGAACTTTTATTAAACTAATATTGAACGAGATGAAATTATAAATTCTTCATGTAAAAATAATAATTAATATATTATTGTTTTATATTTTTCATCTTTTATTTTATATTATATTATTTTTACCTTCTCTTATTTTATATAGGTTATATTGTAATAATATTTATATTATTATATATTTATTATATAATGTAATTTGAAGTAGTATGGAACTTCAACCAATTTACTCAATCTTGTATTCTTACCCGTTTAGAACATCAAGTCATAACATAGATTGTAGTAATTTTTTTATATTGAATCTTACCGATCAATGTAATTAAAACTACACATGTACTCTTTTAAGAGAAAAATTAATAATATAATTTTAAATAATTTTTATAAAAGTAAATATTAAATAATATAATCAAGGTTGTATACTTAGGATTATCTTTTAATGTAATATGTTTGAGAGATTCTCGAGACATCCATTTGTATTTTATCGAACCAATTTTATATTTCAATTGTATAAATTTTATTGAAAATTTAAGGGAGCATTTTTATCTGAAAAAATATTTTGTATACAAGTATTATGTCTTCCACTTGAAATGAAATCAACCAAAGTGTTGGTTGAATAATTATTTTATTTAAATTTGATAACACTTTATGATATCGATAAGATTCAAGCTTTTCATCATATGCTATATGTTATATGCTATAATGTAAATACCGTTCTATCCAAATAAGAATAGAAAATGAGAAAAGAAAAATTTTGAGAGAAAATTAATAATTAAAATGATCTATAATTAGTAAAAAAATAGTTAAAATACGAATTTAGAAAATAATAAATATTTAAAATCCATACAAAAAACCATTAAGTAAATTGGATGTGAAAATCGAATCGGTTTAGGGTAAACTGAACATGAGCTGTATTAAATCGAATTGAACTGTGAATAAAATGTTTAAAAATTTATTTTTCTAAGTGGATTAAATACATCAAATTAAGAAATTAAAGTCACCATTGTATAAAAAATAAATTTAGAAAATCTTTAATTTTTAGAAAATCGGGAGAATCGGCCTGAATGGACTGATTTTTTATTTTGGTTACTGAACCCAGTCCAATTGAACCAGTTAAAGGTACAACTGGTTAACGGACCACCTACCAGATCAGCACCCAATCTGTGCGCATGATGCGTGATGAAACGTCCCCAATCAGTCGCTCGTTAAGCGTATGGAAGTGACACATATCCTTGGTCAACGGTCAGATGAAAGAAAAATCACATTACCAACCATCGACTAATGGGAGAGCGACACGTGTCCTCAATTAACGGTCAATTGAGGATAAGCCTTGTCAATAGTGTTGACAAATGAGATATTGACACGTGGCAAAGGAGCCACGATAGCGGCTGACTAGGATGTTGGAGAAAGGTCGGACCAATCAGAGTTCGACAGATGGTAGAGCCACGTCGGATGACCCCAACCAATTAGAGGCTGACATGTGGCATTGACACATTGCATTATGTAAACCCCATCCTTTAAAGATAAGAAAAATCGAGAAAAAAACTAGTCAATTCAAAAGAGAAAATTGAGCTGGTTAATGAAACCAAACCGGTAAATAAAGGGTAAAATGGGAAATTGGCAAATCCCAATTGACTCAAAAAGTTATAAAAATCATGGAAAAAAACCTTGGAACAAATGGGAAGAGAAAACCAGATCGATTCATGGTGAACCAGACATGATTTAGATTGAACCAGTTTGAACCACACATGAACTTAATTCTAAATTTATTTTTTGTGGTGGCTTAAATTGATCAAATTGGAAAATTGAAGCCACCATTTAATAGAAAATTAATTTAGATCAATTTAGAAATTTTTAGATTTTCCCCTTATTATAATCCATAAAGAGTAAGGCGTCCTTTAAATCTGCACCATTTCCTGGAATAGCATAATCAAAACTTCATGAAATTTTAAACTTTTCATACCAGTCTTACAGGCATCTTAGTTGATTGTCTTAAAGGGTAGGCTTTCCGGGACTTCTTGAAAGGGATATAAGGAAGGGAGTGAGTAAGACTACTCAGTGAATGGGTTTTTAAAAGTCTATTTTTAACTTTTAAGAAAAACATTTATATGGAGTGTGTCAGACTCCTTTCTTTTCAAAAATCCCTTCATTTAAAAATTTGGGTTTTTTCATTATTTCTTAGTTACCGGTGTGTCATCACCCAATACACATCCTTCATCATGAAGGTTACACACATTCGCAAGTCAGTATCACTACTGAACCCACTGGTGGCTTCGGAGCGACTTTTCCTGCCACCCGGATAGAAGTACGACCACTTCTACCCTAGGAATGAGTGGATGTACGCGACATCCGACCCACAATCCCGAAATCACTTCTTCGTTTCCGTATGAGAACAGAGACCTCATCCCGTCTCCACCCTGGTCTCATGCGCTTGGTGCTACTCCAAATTTCGCACAGACACCTGGAACGACGATCTGCCCTTATACTCACCGGGTCATCCAGGGCCCTTAGGACACATCACTACCCTTATGGACATCTTAATGATCCTGTAATCATAGTGCATTCACAAACAATGTTTTCTTATCAAGCCATGTAATATGTGGTGCCACTGGTCCAACGGCCCCGACTCTTAACTCAACTCGCAGTTGTTTGTCTTGACTAGTCCGTCAACCTGTCATGTCGCACTGCTGCTAGTTGACTGAGCATGTCGGTCCTATCTTGGTGCCATGGTCAAACAATTCACTTATTAAGTTTTATGGCACATATATCATGTTCGTTTATGAGCTCCTGCTCGTGCCAACTGGCCTTGGGTCCACTGTACGAGATTTTCAAAAAATTGGGCATTATAGCCCGCAAGTTCCAAAATCAAGGCCCTCGACCTATAAGAGCTATTCGAGCTCCCGTAAAAAAGGTCTCCCAAATAGTTTAAGCATTAGCACACAGTTAGGGGAGAACATTTTCACTGTCCATTATACCAACCGGTATAAGGACATCTCCGTTCATAACCGATTAACGGGTTTTTAACTTCCTTCGAGTAAGTCTCATCATACCAACTGAGTATGATCTACTTACAACTGCTAAGTAGTTTTTCCGCATAATTTTCACATCACTTTCTCTAAGTGGTGATGATTAAAATACCACTAAATAGTGGGTTTTTATACCAAGTTACTTATCACCCCCTACCGGGTATGATATAAAATTTTCACTCACAACCGGTAAGTAGTTTTTATCTTGAATTTGTGCTCATCATCCCAACCGGGTATGATGTTAGTAAACCCAATCACCCGTTAATGCCGAGAATTCCAATAGACTGGTTCTTTGTATTCATGCGAGCTTGTCCTTGCTGGCGTTCCCGGTATTTCGCGTTCCTACACGATATGAACAACCTTGTTCATTATTACTCGGCATAACAGCCTTCATTCATTTCTAATGAATGAGAAAACCCAAACTTTTAGTTATTTGCAATTAGGTCCCTAAAGTTATTTCTCTTTAACTTTAAGTCCCTAATGTCGGTTTTTCCTCAAATTGAGTCCCGTAACTTTTAAAATTTATCCTACGACCTCAATTTATTCAATTTCACCAAAAAGGGGTTTAATTTCCCAAATTTCCAATTTGGTCCCCCAATTTTTCCAAAATTACCATTTTGCCATTCCTTTACAAAAATGGTAAGTTTTGCCCCAAAAATTCCAAAATTACTCAATTGGTCCTCCAACATTATTTTCATGCCCAATTGACCCTCAATTTTATAAAATTGTATTTTGGCCCTTTGAATTTGGAAAATCCCCAAAATTTCCCCCAATTTCAACTCTTCAACACTACCGAATTTGATTTCATCAAATTGACCAATCAAACACTTCTAATTATTGAAATTGGAGTTGAAATTGAGTTCCTGCATGTTCGTACGATTCTAAGAAACTTTGAATCGCATATTTTAACGTCGGAACGAGCTCAAACGGAGCTTTGCCGGAAAATAGACTGTAGAGAGAGAAAGCATCGATTACTCACTGGTGAAGGCACGGCGGTTCGAGCTTTTGATCTGTGTAGATAGGTCTCATCTTGAGGTTCATCCTAGAATCAAGAATTGCATCAATTGATGCGAAATTGGATTAGAATTTTGTCATTGAAATTCGGTCGACTCTCTCTCTAGCACCGATCGAAAATTGTAAAGGGAAGCCGAATTGGCTTACCTTTCGGTCCTAATTCGACCATGGAAAGGCTGAGAAAGTGTTGGGAGGACTTGGTTTGGCCTGAGGAGGGCTTGAAATGGCCGATTTCAGCTTGGTTGAAATAGGGCAGCTTCGGTCCGCCGGAGTTGCTTCACTATTTCATCATGTCGGCGCTTCTCCAACAATTCTCGGATTGACTGGAGTTTGCTATCAGATAGTTGTCTTCTCCCTGGTTCTAAAGAACCCGACCTTTGTTCAAGTCGAAGCTCTGGTTCGAGCTTTACCGGGAAATGGAGCAGTAGAGAGAGAGAGAGAAGTGTTCAGGTGTGAGGAGAATTGTAAACCCCGCACATTTGAGTTAAGGAAAACCGGGAAAAGAACCGGTCAAACCGAATAAGAAAATAAAACCGGTTTACATTTGGGAATAAGCAATATGAAAATTTACAACTTTCAGTTGATCCAAATGATTTATTAAACATTGGAAAAGAAACTTAAGACAAACTAAAAAACAATAAACCAAATTGGTTTAGGTGAATTAGATTCCATAAGAACTTCAAAGTTAAGCGTGCTTACCTGAGAGTAGTGTGAGGATGGGTGACCTCTTAGGAAGTATGATTTTTTTGTCTTCTCCCTGGTTCTAAAGAGCCCGACCTTTGTTCAAGTCGAAGCTCTGGTTCGAGCTTTACAGGGAAATGGAGCAGTAGAGAGAGAGAAGTGTTCAGGTGTGAGGAGAATGAAATGGGGATGACCTCTTTATATAGTCGTAAAACCCGCAAAACTCCAGTCAATCCGAGAATCGTTGGAGAAGCGCCGACATGATGGAATAGTGAAGCAACTCCGACGGACCGAAGCTGCCCTATTTCGGCCAAGCTGAAATCAGCCATTTCAAGCCCTTCTCAAGCCAAATCAAGCCCTCCCAACACTTCCACAGCCTTTCCACGGCCGAATTAGGACCAAAAGGTAAGCCAATTCGGCTCCCCTTTATAATTTTCGATCGGTGCTAGAGAGAGAGTCGACCGAATTTCAATGACGAAATTCTAATCCAATTTCGCATCAATTGATACAGTACTTGATTTTAGGATGAACCTCAAGACAAGACCTATCTGCCCAAATCGAAAGATCGGATTGTCATGCCTTCACCGGTGAGTAATCGAAGCTTTCTCTCTCTACAGTCTATTTTCTGGCAAAGCTCCGTTTGAGCTCATTCCGACGTTAAAATCTGCGATTCAAAGTTTCTTAAAATCGTATGAACATACAGGAACTCAATTTCAACTCCAATTTCAATAATTAGAAGTGTTTGATCGGTTAATTTGATGAAATCAAATTCGGTAGTGTTGAAGAGTTGAAATTGGGGGAAATTTTGGGGATTTTCGAAATTCAAAGCGGCCAAAATACAATTTTATGAAATTGAGGGTCAATTGGGCATGAAAATAATGTTGGAGGACCAATTGAGGAATTTTGGAAATTTTGGGGGAAAAACTTACCATTTTTGTGAAAGAAGGGCAAAATGGTAATTTTGGAAAAATTGGGGGACCAAATTGGAAATTTGGAAAATTAAACCCCTTTTTGGTGAAATTGAATAAATTGAGGTCCCACGATAAATTTTAAAAGTTACGGGACTCAATTTGAGGAAAAACCGACATTAGGGACTTAAAGTTAAAGAGAAATAACCTTAGGGACCTAATTGCAAATAACTAAAAGTTTGGGTTTTCTCATTCATTAATGAATGAAGGCTGTTATGCCGAGTAATAATGAACAAGGTTGTTCATATCGTGTAGGAACGTTAAATACCGGGAACGCCAGTAAGGACAAGCTCGCGTGAATACAAAGAACCAGTCTAGTGGAATTCACGGCATTAACGGGTGAGTGGGTTATTCACATCATACCCGGTTGGGATGATAAGTACAGTTTAAAGTTAAAAACCACTTACTGGTTGTGAGTGGGTTTACTAACATCATACCCGGTTGGGGATGATAAGTGCCTCGATATAAAAACCCACTGTTTAGTGGTATTTTAATCATCACTACTTAGAGAAAGTGATGTGAAAGTTATGCGGAAAAACTACTTACGGGTTGTAAGTAGATCATACCTGGTTGGTATGATGAGACTTCCTCGAAGGAAGTTGAAAACCCGTTCATCGGTTATGAACGGAGATGTCCTTATACCGGTCGGTATGATGGACAGTAAAAACCTATTTTTGTCGGAAGTGTTCTCCCCTGACTGTGTGCCAATGCTTAAACTATTTGGGAGACCTTCTCGATGGGAGCTTGAATAGCTCTGATAGGCCAAGGGCCTCGGTTTTGGAACTTGGGGGGCTAAATGCCCGATTTTGAAAATCTCGTACAGTGGGCCCAAGGCCAGTTGGCACGAGCAGGAGCTCGTAAACAAACATGATATATGTGCCATAAAACTTAATAAGTGAATTGTTTGACCATGGTACCAAGATAGGACCGACAACTAGCGGCAGTGCGACATGACAGGTCGTCGAACTAGTCAAGACAAACAGCTGCGGGTTGAGTTGAGAGTCGGGGCCGTTGGACTAGTGGCACCACAGATTACATGGCAATATAAGAAAACATTGTTTGTGCATGCACTGTGAGTACGTGATCATCAAGACGCCCATGAGGGGTAGTGATGCGTCCTAAGGGCACTGGACGACCTGGTGGCTATAAGGGCAGTTTGTCGTTCTAGGTGTCTGTGTGAAATCTGGAGTAGCACCAAGCGCATGAGACTGGGGTGGGGACAGGATGAGGTCTCTGTCCTCATACGGACACGAAGAAGTGATTTTGGGATTGTGGGTCGGATGTCACGTACATCCACTCATTCCCAAGGTAGAAGTGGTCGTACTTCTATCCAGGTGGTAGGAAAAGTCGCTCCGAAGCCACTAGTAGGTTCAGTAGTGATACTGACTTGCGAATGTGTGTAACCTTCATGATAAAGGATGTGTGTTGGGTGATGACACATCGTGGTAACTAAGAAATAATGGAAAAATCCAAATTTTTAAATGATGAGATTTTTGAAAATAAAGGAGTCTGGCACACTCCATATAAATGTTTTTCTTAAAAGTCAAAAGCTCTTAATAACCCATTTACTAAGTAGTCCTACTCACCTCCTCCCTTATATCCCTTTCAGGAAATCCCGGAAAGCCTCCCCTTAAAGACCGTCAACTAAGATGCCTGTAAGACAGGTATGTAAAGTTTTAAATTTCATACAGTTTTGATTATGCTATTACAGGAAAAAGGTGCAAGTTAAAGGACGCTTTACTCTTTATGGTTTACGATAAGGGGAAACCCTTTAATAAATTAGGAGAGTGGCGGGTTGATCACGGGGATCCGACCAAATCGGGTCGGGGCGTGACAAGAATGAAATGGGGATAACCTCTTTATATAGGCGTAAAACCCGTGTATTGGGCAAAATTTATTACTAGTATTAATATTGCCATAAATTATTGGTATTAATTCTAATAATTTAATTCGGTATTAAATTATTTGTATTAATTTCAATAATTAAATATATATTAATTTATGGTTATTTATGATAAGGCATACATAAAAATTTTTACCGAAATTTTGGGTTACAAAAAAAAATTCATACTTCCCAGGAGGTCACTCATCATCACACTACTCTCAGGCAAGCACTCTTAATTTTGAAGTTCTTATGAAATCTAGTTCACCTAAACCAATTTGATTTTTATTTTCTAAAGTTTCTTAAATTTCTTTTCCAAGGTTTAATGAACCCTTTAGATCACCCGGAAGTTATAAATTTCCATATTGCGTGTTCTCAAATGTAAACCGGCTCGATTTTCTTACTCGGTTTGACTGGTTCTTTTCCCAGTTTTTCTTAACTCAAAAGTGCGGGGTTTACATACGCCTTATCATAAATAACCATAAATTAATATATATATTTAATTATTATAATTAATACCAATAATTTAATACTTTAATTAAATTATTGGAATTAATACTAATAATTTATGGCAATATTAATACTAGTAATAAATCTCACCCATTTAATACACGGGTTTTACACCTATATAAAGAGGTCATCTCCATTTCATTCTCCTCACACCTGAATACTTCTCTCTCTCTCTACTGCTCTATTTCCCGGTAAAGCTCGAACCAGAGCTTCAACTTGAACAAAGGGCGGGCTCTTTAGAACTGGGGAGAAGACAGTTATTTGATAGCAAACTCCAGTCAATCCGAGAATCGTTGGAGAAGCGCCGACATGATGGAATAGTGAAACAACTCCAGCGGACCGAAGCTGCCCTATTTTGTATAAGCTGAAATCGGCCATTTCAAGCCCTCCCAACACTTCCTTAGCCTTTCCACGGCCAAATTAGGACCGAAAGGTAAGCCAATTCGGCTCCCCTTTATAATTTTCGATCGATGCTAGAGAGAGTCGACTGAATTTCAATGACAAAATTCTAATCCAATTTCGCATCAATTGATGCAATTCTTGATTCTAGGATGAACCTCAGGACGAGACCTATCTACACAGATCAAAAGCTCGAACCGCCGTGCCTTCACTAGTGAGTAATCGATGCTTTCTCTCTCTACAGTCTATTTTCCGGCGAAGCTCCGTTTGAGCTCGTTCCGGCGTTAAAATATGCGATTCAAAGTTTCTTAGAATCGTACGAACATGCAGGAACTCAATTTCAACTCCAATTTCAATAATTAGAAGTGTTTGATTGGTCAATTTGATGAAATCAAATTCGGTAGTGTTGAAGAGTTGAAATTGGGGGAAATTTTGGGGATTTTCCAAATTCAAAGGGCCAAAATACAATTTTATAAAATTGAGGGTCAATTGGGCATGAAAATAATGTTGGAGGACCAATTGAGTAATTTTGGAATTTTTGGGGCAAAACTTACCATTTTTGTAAAGGAATGGCAAAATGATAATTTTGGAAAAATTGGGGGACCAAATTGGAAAAATTGGGGGACCAAATTGGAAATTTGGGAAATTAAACCCCTTTTTGGTGAAATTGAATAAATTGAGGTCCTAGGATAAATTTTAAAAGTTACGGGACTCAATTTGAGGAAAAACCGACATTAGGGACTTAAAGTTAAAGAGAAATAACTTTAGGGACCTAATTGCAAATAACTAAAAGTTTGGGTTTTCTCATTCATTGGAAATGAATGAAGGCTGTTATGCCGAGTAATACTGAACAAGGTTGTTCATATTGTGTAGGAACGCAAAATACCGAGAACGTCAGCAAGGACAAGCTCGCGTGAATACAAAGAACCAGTCTAGTGGAATTCACGGCATTAACGGGTGAGTGGGTTTACTAACATCATACCCGGTTGGGATGATGAGTACAACTTAAAGTTAAAAACTACTTACCGGTTGTGAGTGGGTTTACTAACATCATAGCCGGTGGGGATGATGAGCACAACTTAAAATTAAAGACCACTTACCGGTTGTGAGTAGAAATTTCATATCATACCCGGTTGGGAATGATAAGTACCTCGGTATGAAAACCCACTATTAAGTGGTATTTTAAACATCGCTACTTAGAGATAGTGATGTAAAAATCATGCGGAAAAACTACTTACCGATTGTAAGTAGATCATACTCGGTTGGTATGATGAGACTTCCTCGAAGGAAGTTGAAAACCCGTTCATCGGTTATGAACGGAGATGTCCTTATATCTGGGCGGTATAATGGATAGAGAAAATATATGTTTTGTCGGAAGTGCTCTCCCCTGACTATGTGCCAATGCTTAAACAATTTGGGAGACCTTCTCGACGGGAGCTCGAATAGCTCTGATAGGCCGGGGGCCTCGGTTTTGGAACTTGGGGGCTAAATGCCCAATTTTGAAAATCTTGTACAGTGGGCCCAAGGCCAGTTGGAACGAGCAGGAGCTCGTAAACAAACATGATATATGTGCCATAAAACTTAATAAGTGAATTGTTTGGCCATGGTACCAAGATGGGATCGACATGATCAATCAACTAGCGGTAGTGCGACATTACAGGTCGACGGACCAATCAAGACAAACAACTGCGGGTTGAGTTGAGAGTCTGGGCCATTGGACTAGTGGCACCACATATTACATGGCAATATAAGAAAATATTGTTTGTGCATGCACTGTGAGTACGGGATCATCAAGACGCCCATGAGGGGTAGTGATGCGTCCTAAGAGCACTAGACGACCTGATGGCTATAAGGGCAATTCGTCGTTCCAGGTGTCTGTACGAAATCTGGAGTAGCACCAAGTGCATGAGACCGGGGCGGGGACAAGATGAGGTCTCTGTCCTCATACGGACACAAAGAAGTGATTTCGGGATTGTGGGTCAGATGTCACGTACATCCACTCATTCTCAGGGTAGAAGTGGTCGTACTTCTATCTGGGTGGCAGGAAAAGTTGCTCTGAAGCCACTAGGGGGTTCAGTAGTGATACTGACTTGCGAATGTGTGTAACCTTCATGATGAAGGATGTGTGTTAGGTGATGACACACTGTGGTAAATAAGAAATGGTGGAAAAACCCGAATTTTTAAATGAATGGATTTTTGAAAACAAAGGAGTCCGGCACACTCCATATAAATATTTTTCTTAAAAGTCAAAAGCTTTTAAAAACCCATTCACTGAGTAGTCGTACTCATCCCTCCCTTATATCCCTTTCAGGAAATCCCGGAAAGCCTCCCCTTAAAGATAGTCAACTAAGATGCCTGTAAGATAGATATGTAAAGTTTTAAATTTCATACAGTTTTGATTATGCTATTCCAGGAAAAGGTACAAGTTAGAGGACGCTTTACTGTTTACGGTTTACAATAAGGGGAAATCCTTTAATAAACTAGGAGAGTGGCGGGTTAATCATGGGGATCCGACCAAATCAAGTTGGGGCGTGACAACAATACTGTTCATTAATGTAGAAAACTTTCTTCTCCTATTAAGGAATATTCGCTCCGATCAAGGCATTTTTGGGTGAGGATAAGCTCGACCAAAATGGAAAGTGGTCGGGCAGAGAGTTCCCGAGCTCCCTATATAAAGAACTTCTCTTCATCCATACTCCATACACCTCAAATCACTATTATCTCTCAACTGCTCCATTTTTCGGTGAACCTCGAATCAGAGCTCTAACTTGGGCATTTTTTTCAGCCTTAGAAGATAAGGTTGGGTCCTATAAATTTCGAGGGCAGTCAGCTCTAAATTCATTTTCGATTTAATGGTGGCTTCAATTTTTCAATTTGATATTTTTAAACCACCTAGAAAAATGAATATTTGAATCAATTTTTCACGGTTCAACCCGATTCAATTGGGTTCATCCTGAACCGATTCATTTTTCACACCCAATCCACTTCATAGTTACTATATATGATTTTTGTGATTTCTTGGCTACTTGTGATTTTCTAAATTCCTATTTTGACCATTTTTTACCAATTTCAATTTGTTTAGATTCTTAGTTTCTATTTCAAAAATTTTCAGTTCTATTTTCCATTTTTCTTGGTCCGAGAGGACAGGGCATACATATAAGACCACCAACTTTCCATAACCATTAGATTTGCTTAATTTGAGTATGTAATGAAAGATAATTAAATTATTAAAGTTTTAATTTATGGATTTAGTGTGTGAGCTGACTAAAATGGACATTTTAGAAGATATAAACCACCGATTAAGGTGATTAGAGTGGTCACATACTATTTGAAAAGTTAACTTTCCAACTCCAGCTAATAACTAATGTGCTATATTCCAGGATATAGTAGTAGGAATTACTTGTAATTAAAATAGAATTAAATTTTTATAGAATAATTAATTGAAGATTAAGAAAAGAATATATGTAAATATTATAGAATGAATTAATGATAATCAAATATACAATGAAAGTTAATAAAATGATTTATAAGAAATTATGAGAGCTTTGATAGTTTAGAACAAGTATGTAATTGCACATAATTAGGTATTAAATAGTTGATACTAGAAAAACAAATATAAATAATTAGAAAATCAGAATTTGAGAAATTAATATAAGTTAATGATAATAAAATAATAGATAAAATTAGTATTAAATGAGTTAATTATAATTTAGGTATGATTATAAATAAATAGTGAATATTAGAATGAATGGGTAATTAAAATAATTTAATAAAATTAATTTAAGCATATACTAATGAGTATTAGAGTTAATTGTGAAGTTATTTAAATTAATTGTGAGTAATTTGTGTGTTGGGGATAATAAATAACTAAATTAATAGTAATGAATTAATTGTGTTAAATAAATATATTTAAGAGTAAATATTATAAACAATAGTAATGAAATATTTAAAATAATAATTATGAATAAATAAATAATTAAATATCCCATGGATGTTGTTAATTAAAAATGAAGGTTAAAATTTTAATTAATAGTAAGTTAAGATTTGATTTTTTATCATATATTGATTTAATAAAAGTAATGAAGTTTTTTTCGGCTCAATAATAAAAGTAATGAAGTTAAAAAGGGGTAAGTGAGTATTAGAATGAGCCATTAGTCAAATCTATAGGGTTTTTTGCTCCCTCCTATATGGTTCCCCAAAGTGAGATAAGCATCTCCACATTGTCCGAGCTGCAGCCTATCCCGTCCGCCAGTAAAATGATCGGTAACAGCACTTTCCACGATCGACACCTCAGGAAGTATATCATCCGGGGTAGTACGCGTTGGCCACGCATTGTATATTGTATGTGGGAACTCTCTTAAACAACAACTTGTTTTGGCTTCGGCAGCTGGTCCTGGTCCTAATTTGTCTATTTTTCCGACAGCGGAGAGGCCAGCGAAGCTCTTTTTTGTCTTTCCTGTATCTCTCCACCTTTGGAGAGCGACATGCTGACAAATGTTTTTTCTTGCTAACTAAATTGATATCCTTATGTTTTTTTATTCTTGTAGGTGCCCTTGGTGAACCTAAGCAATAAGGATCAAAAACTATGGAACGATCAGCATCATTCCTGCTGAAAGGATATTGCTTGTTAGAAAGGTAGCTTCAGCAACGAAAATAAGTTGGGCCATAAAAGTATAATAAAATGGTCTTGGAAAGATGATAAATTAAGTGGCAACCGATTTCTTCTCCTTTGAAATTGAGAACAAATATAAAGCTAGTTGGTAGAAGGAAGTCAACGGTCCATCGAATGTTATATTATGTTTCTGAAAGAATGGAAAAAAGACAAAATGCTCGAGAACAATTAGACGTTTGGATGCAAAACCATTTCATAAAATATTGGGTACGTGGCCCAATTTCATACATATTAAGCTTTAGCCCAATTTCATACTCGGCTATATTCTATTTTATAAACCTTAGAACTTAATTATTTTTTTAAATATTAGTAATTATCCACTTTTTATAAAAATAGTACCTCAACCACTTTTATGAACTATCATTTTAAAAGGTAGTGTTATCACTTATTTACAAATCCACCATTCTACCCATCTTTTCTAGGCGAACATATTGAACTGCTTTTCAAGATCTCTTGAAATATTTTTCATTTTTTAATAAAAACTTTTATATAATTTTTTATATACTTTTCATAAGATTTATTTTATGAAGTATTCTTAACCTTATTTTATAAAGTGGTAAAATTACACTAAAATATTATCTTAAATTTATTTGTCTCAAAATTATTATAAATATTTGTGGTTCCTTATTCATTATTTATATTTATTTATACAAATAATATATATTTTTTTATATATTTTATACCACAATTTAATCTTTTTATAATTACAGTTTTACCATTAATATATATTTTGCCCAATTTGTATATGTCAAAGTCTATACTCATGATTAATCTCTACAAATCATGAAAATTTTCTAAAATTATTAAAATAACTCTTAAGCATTAATTATAATAAAAATTATATAAAAATTCTTATATTAACAAAAATTTTTCCTAATAAATTTTTTTACTTTTTACTCATTTACTTTATTATATTATTTTTTCCTTCCATAAATAAAAATAATCCATTTATCTTCTTTATTAAAAAATAATAATTTTATTCTTAATTTGATTGGACAAAATTACTATTTTGTCACTAATTTATAGAAAATGACAGTTTTATCTCTAAACTTTTAAAAATTACTACTTACCCTATTAAATTTTTCTTATTAACTATTTGTATAAATTTTCTTATTTTTACAAATTATTCCTAATATTTTTAAAGTTTGTACTTTATTACTCAAACTTTTCAAAGTTTGCAATTTATTATCAAATTTCGGGAATCAATTAATCAACTTTAAAATGACCAAAATAAGAATATTAGAAGTATAGTTAGAATTACACCACTGATGGAAAAAAATGCAAAATTAATTTATAAACTATATAGTTGGTGATGATTGGGTGAATTTTGACTTTGAATAGTTAGTGAGAGGTAATAGAAAGGTTAACCGTACTTTTGACACTAATGATAATCGAAGTAGTAATCCGTTCGAATTTGACACTTGTGCAATTCAGTTAATTATAAGTTAAAGTAATAGAACTTAAGAGTAATTATTTAATACTATTTTGATATAAAATAGCCTTATTTAACTGCAAGAAATTTGTTTAATTTATCATTTAGTTGTTAAATAGGTTCGAGAAATACGTTTTCGACTTTGGGTAGAATAATTAATAAAATTAAACTAGTGAGATAGAAGAATACCAGAGTTAAAATCTTATCTATCTATTTAATGGTATGAAATTTAATTAAAATTATATTAATTTGATCAATTTTTTATAATAGTGTGAACTCACAATTTTGATGAAAAATAAAAAGGAAAAATGAGATAATTTAACTAAAAATCTCAATAACAATTCATAAAAAAACTAACCTTTCCAAATATTTTTATTTTTTAATTGAGAAATTAATATTTAATTAAATTAAAATTTTATTCCAGTTTGAATTCTTATTTCTGTTTTTAACATTAATTTACAGTGTGATGATGGAATGTAGCATCAACCGTTCAATCATGGACAAAAAAAATCATCTTTTAGATCATGGAAATCAACACTTGTTAAAATTTGATCATTCTTCTTCTTATTCACATGCATAATGTTTGAAATGCTTGTTGGATATGAAATCTTCTTAATGAAGTGTACAAGGATGAATTTACGAAGCTTAAATATAATCTTAGGTAAATATTACACTGATATTTGAGTGTGAATAATAAATCACTATTTTTAGTTTCCCTTATAGTTTGCCTTCACCCTCCCTTCATTCACCATGGTTTGCCTCAAGAGCTTTCTCTAACAAGTTATCCTATACATAACAATAATATATTCTTGTTGAAATCTTACTTAAATCATCTAAACCTTTATCAAAGCATCTCTTAGAGTTTACTTTTCAAATATTTTAAAAAATAATATTGTATTTTTTTCTAAAATTTTATTAAACATTAAATTTATATTAGTTAAAATATGATTGTATGAGCTGGTTGATTGCCCATATTATATTGACAAAAGAAACCTTTAGCATCACTAGTTTTTTAGCAAAAAGTATTATAATAAAATTAAAATTGACCAAAGGTTTGACAACCAAATGAGACAACCAACTCCAGCATTTGAAGAATAATAATGATGTCCAATTAATTCTATACAAATAAATATAATAATAATTTTATATTACTTTAAAATAAACAATTATAACCCCTCTTTATTCTCTACCTGTTTTAGTTTAATGGAGCATTAAAAAAAAAGAGAGAGGGAGGTGAGAAAATATCAACCAAATTTACATATTAAAAATATCAATTATATAGTAAAGCAATATAATGGAACAAATACGAGCATATAAAGAGCAACACTTTATAATTTATACCGTATATTTCCTGTCAATTTTAAGATTTTTACTTATTAGAAGTTGTTAGGATACGAAAGCATGTGCTTTTTTTTGTTAAAATACAAACTCCACGTGTTTGACCTATATTAAGGTTAAGGTTGTAGAATAAACTAAGCACATGCAACTTGATTGTATTTCAACTTCTTATTGACAAGATTAATAAGAGAACCGTTAACTACAGCTGCCATGTGAGTTGTTGTTCTAGAGAACCTATCATTTATAGAACCACCTCATTATCGAGCTTGATGCGCTGGTTGTTATTGATGTTGCATGGAGGTCTGTCTTTTTCCTCTCGTGATTTGCAGAGTTGGCTTGATTCTCCAACCCACTTTCCAGGAAGGAAGGGAATACAATTATACAGCTGCGGATGCGCTCCCTGTTTTGGCCCATTATAATCCTTAATGTTGCAAAAAAAAAAAACTAGAAAAATTAAAAGCACAATCACAATTCTCGTTCCTTACAAATTATTCTTACATTCGATTTGTGAAAAAAATGGTCGCCTATTTTTAAGATATTACTTTTAAATTTAATTAAAATTTTAAATTGATATGTTATGATATTTCATATTTTATAAATTTGTATAAATTATATAGATTGTTTCTATTATGAACTTGGAAAATAGAAACATGTAATTGAAAAAAAAAACAATGTGAATGGACGAAAATCCTCAATTTGGTATAAAAATTTCTTAAATGACGACACCAAAACCATAGGCAGACCTTTCTGTCAGCTTTTTTTCTAGGCCAGAGAAAAAGGGAACGCATGGAGGGAGGGGAGAGGAATCCACATGCCACGTGGACTCAAGAAAGGACGTCTCATTTATTGTTTTGGTCGAAAGTCAAAGCCCCGAGTGTCGGCGAAACAGCCCTCGAAGAAAACCGGGTTAAATAATTCGTCCCTGGGTTGGGTTGGGCTGGGCTGTGACGTGAGCGCGTGGATGGATATTGGATCATGCTTCTTAGAAAAGAAAGAATATTCAGACGGGGATAAATATTTAATTTGAAAATATCTATATTTAATAATTATAGATACAGATCTCAATGTTCCTTCGTTATAGTAATTCTCAATAAAAGCATTCACTTAAGAAGAACAAAAATAATGTAAGCACCTGTGCAGTTTACTGCAGAGATATTTATATTAAGTTAATCTACACAATCAACATATTGTATGACCTCTGCAACTGTTTTTAGTCAATTTTTGGTTGCACTCTCTTTACCATCCTCCATTTTTTTTTATTATTTGAGTATGACTGTACTAATAATATTAGTGGAAATTTAATATTGTGTAGCTGTTTCCACACTATTATATTTTTATAAGTATTATTTCTATATTATAAAGATTTTGTATAAAATGATATAATATTTGAAAATTAATACGTACTATTTTAGTAAGTATTGATTTTTGTACTTTTGTATTAGAAGGCAAATATATTAAATAAAATAAATAACTAATATTAATTTCATTAATATAATATAATTAATAATCTTATATAATCCAAAAAAATAGATATTAGCCACAATGTACAAAGATCATTAGCATCAAATACAGGAAGTAATGTGGGCTCATTAGCAAGCAGGACTATTAAATTATCATCCTCCATTGTAATCATAACCGGTCTTTATCAGTGCTCTGCCTTTTGGGGATCCCACATTATATATATATATATATATGCGCGCATTAACCTTCTAGATTAGGACTGTACCCAAAACAAAGACCTTATAGATTAGGCAGCGGCCGCATGTTTTAGGACTAAACGGCGGGTCACGAGCTGAAAGGCGACGCCGTCAGATCAACGCCTCCAGCCGTCCACTCCGTTTCTTAGTTTGTCACGCGCAATTTGGAATCTCTCTCTCCCCGAGGTTAATTCGTCAGCCTATTTCTGTACGGGTTCTTTTTTATATGCCATAAGAACCAATCACCAGCTACGCTCAAAGGGCGAAGATATCCTCAAGACCATCTCCGCTCCGAAGCACTTCTCCCATTTCTCTGCTAGATTCTCCTATTAGTTCTTCAGCTGTCACTTCTCTTTGATCGTGAGAGCAAGCGATGGGTAGCGGTTCGAATAACGGTTCTTCGATCAAGCTGGTCACCGGCGACGGTGGCTACATCCTGGAAGACGTGCCTCACTTCTCCGACTACATCGATGATCTACCTGTATTGTTCCTGCTTTCTCCTCTTCTCTCTGTCTCTGGTGGATTGCGTGTGTACGCTTTTCTTGACGCTTGAGGGCTCGCGTTTGTTGTTGTTGTTGCTCGCTGATCGATCTTACTGGATTTCACTCAGTTGCTGAATTTTGATGCACCGCTTGGTTGATTCGAACGGCCGGTTCGAGCATCAGTGTGGCTTGCGACTCGCTTTTTGGTGATCCATCGTCTGTTTTAGTTCAATTAGACTATTCTTCCTGAAGTGAAGTAGGTAAACTAGACGGATGAGCGCTCTCTTATGTGTACCATGTAGTGTCTGTGCATTTATATCTGATAGGTTTTAGTCTTTAGGTGCTAGATTTGATTTATCTGAATAATCGAGTAATAATTTCGTTTTCCGTGTTATTGAAATGACTATTTTGCTAGGCCTATTTCCCTGATTACAATCATGTAGTTCTCAATCAACGCATAGGAACTTGTATTCTTGGTTTTGTCACTATGTTTTTCTTCTATTGTTTGGTTGGGTTGAGTAGAGGTTCAACTCGAAGGTTTTGTGAACTTCAACAATTTGGTTTTCCTCTGCTGCAAGTTAATTCAACCCGCGAGAAAGTATTGTTTTCATCTCACGTTATGATTTGAGCTGTTTGATTGCCCTATATGTAACCGAGATTATTCACTTGAATATTTCTGCAGACTTGGTTAGCTTTTATATGTTAGATGACTCTCGTATGCATGAACAATGGAGGATGTGGCACATCCTTGTCTCATCTGGAGACGTTAGATTTTACTCAATGTTATTGATTTAATTAATGTTTTTCAGTCAGTTTATCTACCTATTCATAAAAAATAAGCATACTGTCTGAAATAGAAAGAGCGATCTTTTTTAATTTTGCATTGGAAAGCTGCTTTGATGGTCCTCACAATTTTAGTTGAATCCATGCATTTTCATTGGATGTATAATGCTAATATATGTTTCATCACATAAATTAGTTATGTAGCATCTAAGGTTTAGTAAAGTAAGAACAATTATGAATGCACCTATATGAAGTGGACTGTATGAATTTATTGATTTTCTGCTTTGAGAATTAATTAATCTATTTTCTTGGGCCATGTTTCTATTGACAGACCTATCCCAATCCTTTGCAATCTAACCCTGCATATTCAGTGGTTAAGTAAGTAAAGTAAAACTGTCATTTTCTTGTTTATCTTTCACTAAATTTGATCTGAACCCATCTGAAGTTCCCTTTTTCCTCCCCAAATCGCAGGCAATATTTTGTCCACATGGATGACACAGTTCCTCAGAAGGTGAGATATTGGATGCGCCTAAAGCATGTATATGTAAATTACACAAATAATAATAAAAATGATCCAGTAAAATGGCATGGTAGATAAGCTTCTCCTTTTTATAGTGCCTCAATTTTATCAAGGGTTATCTTTTTTTTTTCAATTTAATGCCACTTTTTTTTTTGCACAATAATTTAATGCAACTGGCTCTGCATTTTCAATAGTGATTATGGAATCGAAATTTCAGAATTCTTTCCTCTTTCTCTTCAGGTAGTGGTACACAAGAATTCTCCTAGAGGGATACATTTTCGTCGTGCAGGACCACGCCAAAAGGTACAAGTATTTTTGCACTAGCAAGCTTTGAAAATGTTCTTAATATTAATTCTTTTAACAACTTTTACTTTTGTTCCGATCAGGTGTATTTTGAGCCTGATGATGTGCATGCATGTATTGTAACATGTGGAGGTCTATGCCCTGGGTTGAACACAGTGATCAGGGAAATCGTGTGTGGCTTAAATTACATGTATGGTGCCACCAGAATCCTTGGGATAGATGTACGTAATTATTTTGAACCTGTTTCTGATCCATGACCTATTGTTTTCTCATAATCTGATAGTTAGAAGCATTTCCTTAAAATTTTGAGAAACAGTTTCTATCCTCTCTGTTTTTTCTGGTTATGAAACGAGTTGAGTTGTCCTTTGCATATGATATCTATTCTGGTCATGTAAATCTTGGGATTAGATAATATCTACACAAAATAGTAACTTTAATGGAAAACTGATGATTCACCTAAACTTCAGAGATTAGCATGTTTATTTATATAAAGTGCAGATTTTTTGTACCATCTTGTCATTTATGTTGTAAGCATGAACTTTAGTGATACTCTATATTAAGACATAGATAGGAACATCAATTTTTTTGGGAAATTATAGGGACAGTGATTAATTTATTTCATAAGATTAGCAATAAGAATTGTTCCATAATATTTTTTATGTCATACCAAGCTAGACTTAAAAAGGAGGCCAGTCTGAATTTAATACTATGGGATCATGAATTTGAGCAAACATTGTACTTCATTTTCTCATTTAAATACTGAGCGTGCATTCAATTATGTCATTCTGCCTGGTTATCTGCTAATTGCTTATGCTTGGTTCCAATAATTTGCACTCCTTACGATTTTCCATTTACACATATCTGTAGGGGGGATACAGGGGTTTTTATTCTAAAAACACTATTAATTTGACAACTAGAGTTGTCAATGACATACATAAACGTGGAGGTACTATTCTCGGGACATCAAGGGGTGGGCATGATACCTCAAAGATTGTGGATAGCATTCAGGATCGTAATATAAATCAGGTTAGTGGAGTGTAGAATTTGTTCATGATTATAGTAAACAAAATTCAGACTTTATGTGGCATCTTGTGCCCCTTGAAAGTAGGCAGCTGACAGTAGGATGTGGTTATTGTTATGTTGGTCCAGGTCTATATAATTGGAGGTGATGGAACTCAGAAAGGAGCAGCTGTAATTTATCAGGTTATTTTATGTTTCACATTGCAAAATTGTGGAATAGCAATATCTTTTTCCTTAACAAACTAGCTGGTTTTTTCTAGTTCTCTGCCACAATGGTACTTGCTTCAAAGTTCATATTCATGCATTGAAGTTCCAGGGTTGCATCTCATCAAAAGGAAAAAAATGCTTAAAAAAAGTTAAAAGTCAGGGTTCTTCCTGATTCTTCAGTTAGGCATTTATCTTCCTTTTTTATTGGATTTTTTCATATGTGCACATTATAATGGTGGCTTTATCATATCAAGATTACTAGAGAGTTTTTGTCCATTTCTTCTTTGCCATTTTAAGTGGTTAATTTTCTCTATTTGTTAACACTCCTTATATTCTCAATAATACTCATCTAAACTGTATCCAGTTTTCCAGTGTACATGACCTGGCATTTGACGCATTGCATTGTAGTATTCTGAATTGCTCTTAAGAAATCATTCATCATGCAGGAAATTAGACGGCGTGGTCTAAAAGTAGCTGTTGCGGGTATCCCCAAAACCATAGACAATGACATCCCGGTACTCCATATGAACCACTTTTTTAGGCCAAAGCTTATTATGAATAACTTTACTCAATGAAAAGCCTTATCTTTTTTCTCTGTTTCAGCAGCACCAGAAAATAACATTCTTTCTATTGACAGGTCATAGACAAGTCCTTTGGTTTTGATACTGCAGTGGAGGAGGCTCAAAGGGCTATTAATGCTGCACATGTAGAGGCTGAAAGTTGTGAGAATTGTATAGGTTTAGTGAAGCTAATGGGTCGGAACAGCGGTATGTTTATATTTTTTATATTGGGATGCCTCCTAGAAAATAGCTTGTAATAACTTTGATGAAACCATTTCTACAGGGTTTATTGCAATGTATGCTACCCTAGCCAGTCGGGATGTGGACTGCTGCTTAATTCCTGAGTCGCCCTTCTATCTTGAAGGGAAGGGTGGGCTTTTTGAATACATAGAAAAGCGACTTAAAGAGAATGGGCATATGGTTATAGTGGTTGCTGAAGGAGCAGGACAGGAGCTTGTCTCAGAGAGCCTGCAATCTATGAACCAGCAAGATGCTTCAGGAAACAAACTCCTTCAAGATATTGGTTTTTGGTTGTCTCAAAAGATAAAGGTACTGCTTGGCCATGTTGTAACAATTTATTCTGTTTATATTTGATTTCTTTGTTTTTATCCACTAGTAATGCATATGTTGAGCTAGTTCATCATGTGTAAGGGGAAAAAAGGAATTCATCTTGGAAACATAACTCATTCTGTTAACCACCTTTAAAATTTTTGTACGCCTATGTGAAAATATTGTAAATGCCTGCCTAATACACTTTTGGTTCATTTTTTCAGGAATATTTTGCAAAACCCAATAAGCTACCAATTAACCTTAAGTATATAGGTAAGCCTGTGATTTTTAGTCTCTATTGGTCTAATTCATGCACTGGCCCATTGACTGATTATGTTGTCAAACCTGAACTAAAATTATGAGCTACAGATCCAACCTACATGATTCGGGCCATTCCTAGCAATGCATCAGACAATGTGTATTGCACTCTTCTAGCCCAGAGTGCAGTTCATGGAGCCATGGCAGGCTATACTGGCTTTACTGTTGGGCTTGTCAATGGGAGACAAACTTATATTCCTTTTGAAGTAAGTTCCTTTCGTCATTCATGGTTCATTACATAAGCAACATCATGCCCTTATAATGTGGTGGTAATAACCACCTGTATGGTGACTGCTTTACTCTCGTTGTTCATTTGATATTTATCCACTTGTTTTTCATAGACTACCCTTTTTTGGGCCATATGGGGACACTTCAAAGTGCCCCTTAGGTTCCAGCTCCCATTTCTGAAGTTGTTTTCATTAAGATTCCATCAATTTCCCTTCTACTGCTATATGCTTTCTTCAGCATGTCCCGTTTCTTCGATAATAAGATATTCCCTTCCGGTTTCCCTATGAACAGCGGGTGACTGAGAAGCAGAACAAGGTCGTGATAACAGACAGGATGTGGGCAAGACTACTTTCTTCTACCAACCAGCCGAGCTTCATTAGTACCAAAGAACCCTGCCATTCACATGAGGAGTCCCCAGCCCAACCACTGGATGGAGAAATCTTCAAGGAGGAGGTGATGACCAATGGAGACATATCCGCATCTGTACCGTAGCTTGGGTCTGTCTATTGCCAATTATATAAGAACCCTAGTACGTCCGGTTGTAACCGGTGAAATTTTAGTCAATCATTATTTATGTGAAACTGCTGATAAAATAGTTCACATGTGAACTTGTGATAAGTTGTTTTTCCTGGTAGTTTTTTTTGAGTAACCGTTACATAATCAGCGTGTGTAATGGGTAATGTATATGTTTACTTACCTATTTGGTATCATCTTTTAATAACTGGATATTACCGTTGCTATAATCAAGATCGGAATTCTGAGAAAAAAACATTTCGAGGTATATCTTTGAGGCTCCTGGTTGGACTAGTTTGACTCGATTGGGTTCATGGATGACTGAGTTGGATTAACATATGATTTATAAAAATTATATGGAAATAGTAAAAAAAGATGGGAAATTCAGTCCATATTTGTGTCAATAAACGAAATGAAAATCAAAAGCAACCATTATTAAGATTTTTATTTCACACCTCTACGCCTAATATTCGCTAATGTATGGATAAGCCATCAATAGATATGCTCCAGGAGAAAAATCTTTAGACCAAAATAGTAGTGACGTTGGTTAATGCACTAAGGTCCTGTGCGGCTGAGCGGAAGACATTACCAGTGAGCCGGCTTTGTACTCGTAATTCTGGAGAAGCTACTTTGAACATACTAACTAAAATCTGTGCTTTAATTAAATAGTTTATCAACAATAAAAACATGGAGACAGGGGGCACTACAAAAAAAACATGTAAAATTTCAGATTCCTTTTTCTCAAAATTTACCCGGAAAATTAAGAAATTTGGGAGAAGTCTCACCCAACTACTCGTTCAGAGAGACTAAGGTGTAAAATTAAAAAAAAAAACAGAGAATATCGTATTTAATAAGAGGAGAAAATATAATATGTATTTATTTCTTAATGAATTTCATCCTCACTAAATATCCAATAAAATAGCATTTATTAGCGCGGTGCCATAAAAGTGAGAAATTAACTTATGATATTATTAATGGGATGATGACAAGTGGGTGTGAGGAACGTTAGCCGCCAGGTTATATTCAAAATGCCAGTCCTTATTTTTGAAGGATATACACAGTAAAAAAAAAGTTCGGCCGTACAAATAAATATTCACGAGTAATATGATGCCTCCCCTACGCGGCCTACATAAAGCAATTGGCTTGTGCAATTATGATCCATTTGCTGGCTCCCGAACAGATCACAGTCAACTGACAACTAGGCCGCATGCAAATTCGCTCGTGAAATCTTGTTTTTGAGGAAGCGTGACGAACAAGAAATTCCATGTTCGAACAGCTTCTCATGCACGTGCAAAATATTTCTGCCAGAACTGTTTCTTGGGTTAGCAAGCCGAGTAATCTCAAGCCAAACCTTTGATGATGTGTAGGTATGAATGATATATTTAAGTGTGTTTGGTCTCGACTGTAAATTATTTTTTTTTCATTTTGTATATTAGTGTCTTTTTTAATAACTCTTGTGTGATTTGTATAATACGGATGCCCAACAATATCTTTTTTTTCTTTAACTAGAAACTTTTCTCATTGCTATACATCATCTTACTCCCAAATTATGCATGAATAGCCTTTCGATACATCGATCGTCATCACGAGGAATCAAAGCTCGGTTTGGCCCATTTCAAGTCTTATGGTAAGTTGGAGTTGTTTGTGCACCTCTTCCTCTCCATCAATTATCATGAAATCTCCCTTGGGAGTAATGGAGTAGTTTCCACCTCTTCACCTTACAAGGCACCATAAACAACAGTATAATGATTGTCATTATATTTATTTTAATAGCCACTCAATAGTCATATTATTGAGCTACATATAAGATAAAAAGTATTAATATAAATAAGCGATATCATGGTATCATACTTTTAAATGCCTAATCACTACCTACTTGTTTTATTCTGTCAATTTTTTTGCCCAACGAATATATCAATAGATTATCAATGGAGGGAAAATAGAGTTTGACCCATCCAAGTCCAAACTTATTAATGTATTCTAAAATTTAATTAAAATGGAAAGATAAAATAGTAAATAAATTTCTTAAACCATAATCCTTCTCGTACATACTTGCAAAAATATCTATACAAAAACTTTACTAGTTGAGTGATTAGACTTAATATTACTTTCACGTAATATTTTGATAATCATCCAAATTCAGTTATATTAGTGTAATATACCAATGCCTGCAACACTTTCTCCATACTCATCCTTCTTAATCCTTATTTTACTCTAATAGTTTAACTCATTTGGATAAGTAGATATTCACTCCATTTATAGACTATTCACTCGAGAGCTTTTCACCACATATGTGAACTATTATTGCACCCCAACATAAATTTTATCAAAATAAAGCTGTATTCTTCTATAACATACATTATCATTTTATCACATCTTCCTCACTCAACCAAAACTAACAATAAACATCTTTCTCAATTATGTAATATTAATCATAAACAACTATTATACATTTGTCAAATCTTAGATTTCTCATATGAGACATTCACATTACAAATTAAATTTCAAATTTAATAGGTGAAATTATTAAATGTGAAATAATTCATCTTCTTGACATCTATCAATGGTTAAAATAGCCGATATTTTTTTATCAAACACGAGCAAGAGAAGAAATTAGACTCACCAATATGAAGTATAAAATATGATATATGCATGATCAATTATGTATAATTCTAGCACTACTATATATAGAAATTAACTTATAAGTTATTGGAACTATTTCATATAACCGTGCATACACTAAATTGAAAATCATCTACAACTCACACATTAGGATAAAAAAAAACTTATTTATCCAAAAGTGGCACAATTCATCCAAATGTGATCAACAAATGCCCACCTATCTCGCTGAAATCTCTTCCCTAGTCATTAGTTCACTCAAATTGTGTACTTGAAGTCCAAATATGTAGTCAATGAACGAATTCTTGATGATTTGGGCGACGAGTGGACACCCTCTTCCTAGCCATTAATCTCATTGTGAATTCACTTAAATCTCTCATTGTCGAGAATGCTAAGAAGGAATACAAATGCTATTGGGTAACGTCTTCAACCATTCTACCCTTTTATGTTCTTCTTAACATAACACCGCCATATTCCATTTCATCCACCACTCCACTTCTTCATAAATCTGCCCATCAAGAAGCTTGGTTGTTCATGACAAATTTTCACTCTCATTTGAGGAAAAAATGCTTATAAGAAAGAAATGAAGGGAACATGGGTTTGAACAACTCACAATAGAGAGCTATTGAATAAATGGAGATCTCCTTGTTTTGGGCCATCATTCAACTCACAATCACACATCCAAGTTATACAACCCAACCCAACAACATTATAATGCATGTACACCTAATGTATGAACCTAGTTTTGCCCTTCTGGTAATCCAACTTGTCAATTACAATTGGGACATTCAACAACATATTACTCACATTTACCTCAAAATTCTCAATTCATCAACCACATATGTCTTATCGAGCTAATACGAGATTAAATCACTTGGACAATTATATTGATTCGGTTGCAATTAATGATGCTACTAATAATATTTTCCAACTTTCAATACAAGGAATCATACTCTCTCTTAACACTTTATGATTGATGATATAACATATTTACTTATAATCTTCTCTAGTTTTACAACAATTTAAAATCTCGCTCATCATTTCAATATTAATAATATTTATTATGATCCAAATATTTCTATAAATATTTTTCTAGTTTTACAATTTACTAAAGATGACTTGTCATGTCCCAAATCAGTCTATTTGGTCGGAACTCATGAACAACCTGTCATACCCTCGATACTATGATAGTGTGTACTTTCATTATCATAATATCGACATGAGTAAGACTCATAATATAGTTACATACCTTATCAGAATATTTTAAAAATATTTATGGAAAAATATGTTAGAACATAATATAGTGCTAAACATAAATTTGTAAAATATAGTTTCTAGGTTTATTTTCATCATTTTAACTATATGAAAGGGGTTTTAAGAGAGAGTAGTGAGTATACAACTCAGTGAGTAGGGCTAGCAAGAATAGATGTCATGCATAGATTCAACACATACTCTAATTTAGTTCATATTGAAATAGGAAATATTTGGAAATATTATTTCACGAAGAAATAAACTTAATATTGAGTTCTTCAATTAATATAATATCTTAGGTTAATCATGCAATCATTATAACCATTCAATCATGGAAGGATCACACCGTCCTAGAGTAGAGTTCTCTTGTATTCCATTTGTGGTTTAGAGTGATTTTACCAACCACCCTGGTACGGGGATACATCATCGTCCACACGTCTTTACGAGCTAAGGTGTCCTTGTCATATTATTTGTGGGAGCACCGTTGCCCGACCCCCTAGGAATATTGAATGAATTGTTTGCTTTTGAGGGACTAGACATTTCTCATTCACCGAGTTTGATGCGCATAGGACTCCTAGAGTACTCGACGTACTCGATAAATGTTATCTCCCCTTATTCCTACTTTATTGTCCAATAGTCCTCATAATCATTACTACCCCATAATGTGCCTCTCATGATCTTGTTCATAATCAAACACAAACAAGGTGCTTTAGGCATTAATTTATCATCTTTGAAATATCAATCCTACATGATGAAACTCCTTTATGACAAAGGGCGAGTGATTGTTTACTAAACACCTCCCGATCAAGGGGAAGTGATAAAATAACTGAACTCATATGTGAGTGAAATAAAATGATAATGTAAAAATTATTTTTTTAAAACTCACCCCAATGCCGAGTTGTAGAAACTCACCTCCTCCCTTTAAATCATTTTCAGCAAAGAAGATACCCCTTAAAGAAATTTTGAGAACAAGCCTTAAGTCAGGTATGTTAAAAATTTTAAACTATTAAGTTTTGTATAATGCTATTCTAGGGAATAAGGTTAGAAGATACACTTGACTCTTCACTAGCCAATCAGAAGGTGACATATGTCCTTGGTCAACGGTTATAGGAGGAAAATCCACCTCAGCAACGACCGACCAATAGAAGGGCGACATGTGTCTTGGTCAACAGACAACGAAAAACGGTCAGTAACCACATAGACACGGACAACTAATGGGAGGCTGCCACGTGTCTAGTCAATGGGTCAATGGCTAACTAGGCGACTAAGTAGGAAGCCGTGTCAGTTGAGCCAACTAATCACATACTGTCACATGGCAAGTCCACATGTGCGAAGCTCACATGTGCTAAACAACGTCGTCTCATTCCTTTAGTTGATGTCACTATTTAGGAAAGGATTTCTGCCTTCCATTTCTGACGAGGGAATATTCCCTCCAACAATGGCGAAGAGGATAGGCTCAACTAATATGGAAAGGTAGAGCCGAGGGTCCCCGAGTTCCCTATATAAAGTGCTCCCCTTTATTCATACTACTCACACCCCATACACACTCAGTTTCCCAACAAAGCTCAAACCATAACTCTGACTTAGGCACTTCTTTCCACCTCAGAAGGCAAATTTGGGTCCTAGTGCTCCATAGGACTTAAGTTGTCCTATTCTGCCCAGTCCCAATTCTGCCATCCCTGACCTTCTATGGCCAAACAAAGCCCTCCTCAAGTCTCTCCAGCTTACACTCAACCTCCTGAAGCATCAGTGTAAGTCAATTGGAATAACTTAATTCTAGAGAGAGAAAGTGCCCGAATTCCACTAACTAAATTCCCACTGCTTAGGACGAGAATTATAATAGCTGCTCTTAATCCTCGAAGGACTTTGTGGATAAGAGCTTTCATCCCAAATAGAGAGCTCCAACTGCTGCAACTCCCTCAGAAAGTTTCTGAAACTTTCTTTATCTACGTATAGTTTTCCAGCAAATCTTCGTTTGAGCTCATTTTAGATCCAAAAATGATGATTTAAAGCTCAGTCAGATTGTAGGGAAGTGAGGAAACTGATTAACACCATGATAGGGAACAATTAACATGATTTGAATGGTAAATTTGATGAAATTGATTTCGAATCAATGTAAAGGAGGAATTGGGGAAAATTTTCGGGGGAAATTTTGGGGATTTCAAAAATTTAGGGACCTTTGTGCAATTTTTCTAAAATTGAAGGTCAATTAGCAACGTAAAGGAACTTGGAGGGCCAATTTGTCATTTTTGGGAAAATTGGGACCAATAAGCAATTTTGGAAAATTAAGGGACCAGTTGGAAAATTTTGGAAAAGTTAAGTCCATTAGTGATTTTTAAAAATTAAGGAACAAAGGAGGATATTGAAATACTAGGGACTTAATTGAAAACAATTGAACATTAGGGACCTAAGGTTAATGATTATTAACTTTATGGACTTAATTTGTAATAATGCAAAAGTTGGGGCCTAGTTGCAAATACATGAAAATTGGAGGCCTTTTATGCCGAACATTTCCTTATGAGAATACTCAAACCATGTAGGGACGAATTTGACAAGAACATGAGCAAAATTCGAGGGATGAATACATCACATTAATCGGGTGAATAAGATCTAAACGTTATACCCAATTGTGGTGATAAACACTTTTTCTAAATTCAAAACCACTATGAGTGGAAATTTTCGGCATCCTACCCGGTTGGGGTGACGAATGCCCTCTTTAAAAATTGAAAACTGTTTTCCAGGAATGATCTTCCATTTTGGGGTTTCATTCTTGGTCTCAGTTTTTGTCTATGGCTCAAGATTTCATTCCTAATCTCATATCCCATCCTTGGTTTGGGATTTCAATCTCCGTTTTTTGTTCTCATTCTTAATTCGAGATCCCATTTTCTAACCTAGGGTCCTATTCTCAATTTGTAATTATATTCTCGATTTACACTCGGTTTCCAATCCACTTGGGCTTAATCCGGGTTCCAATGTTACATGCCATCTTCCAAGGAAGTTCAATGAAACAGATAGAGTCTTAATTCCTAAGGTATCATCCCCTATTGAGATGAATCAATTTCGCCCTATTTCTTTATGTATTTTTTATACAAAGTCATTTCCAAAGTCATTGTCAATAGTTAAGACCTTTTATGGACCAGCTAGTATCGTGCCAACAAAGTGCCTTTGTCCTAGGTAGGGTAATCTAGGACAATATCTCAGTGAGCCATGAGTATTTTCACTTTCTAGGCTCAAAGAAAAGAAGGAAAAAAGAATGTTGTGAGATAAAGCTAAATATGTTTAAGGTATATGATAGAGTGGAGTGAAATTATTTTGAAATGTTATTATAAAAAATGGGGTTTTATAAAAAGTTTATATTTTGGATTATGTGTTATATTACTTCAGTTTCATATATGTTAGTAATCAATACAGCTCCATCTACACACTTCATATTAGTAATCAATACAGCTTGATCTACGCACTTCATACTAGCGTGGACTTAGACAAGGGGACTCTTTATCCCCTTTTATCTTTATCTTATTTGTAGATGCTCTATCTAAAAATATAATAAATGCATGTAAAACTAACAAATTAGTTGGTCTTAAACTATTGAGTGCATGTCATCTCATTTATTTTTTGCATATGATGTTTTATTCTTTTTGGAAGTCACTACTGCTAATGTGAGTTTTAAAAACATATTGAATAAGTATTGTCTTGCATCAGGTCAAAAAATTGATGTAGCTAGGTATGTTGTCTACTTTAGTTCAAATGTTAGGAGTCATACTAAACATGATATTTTATCTCTTTTACAAATGGAAGTCGAGTAGGGAACGAATAGGTATTTAAGACTCTCTATTTATGGGGACAGAACAAGACCCTTTAATTCTTATTCGACAAGATTAGGAAAAAAATTACAAGGTTGGAAGATTAATCAATTGACTCAAAGTAAAATGTGTGTTCTTATAAAATCGGTTATTCACTCTATTCTAACATATACTATGAGTTGTTTTCTACTCACACATAATTAGTGTAATACCATTTCCAACATGGTGGCTCAGTTTTGGTGGGGCTAACATGGGAACAAGTAGATCCACTATATTAAGAAGGATAAACTAGCTAACCTAAAATAAGATGGGTGAATGAGATTCAAAAACATGCTACATTTAATAGGGTGCTCCTAATTAAGATTGTTGGGAGAATTCTAGACAATCCAAATTATTTGATAGCAATGGTTTTAAAGGAATTGTATTTTTAAAGTATTTTAAAAATTTTATATAATGTGTATATTCTAATACTTTTTCGTACTAACATAATTAAAAAACATTGAGGAAATGGGTTTAATTGTTTTTTTGTGTAAAAATATTGAAATAATTCACCATATATTGCTTAAATATCCATGGATAAACCTTATATAATTTTTGTTTGTGCACTGTATATATATAAAGAATGTTTTAAAATATTTTATGGATTTGATTAACTTTATTGCTTATATTAATTACAATATTTAAAATTTTAAAAATATTGTATTATTTAAGTTTAAAAATTTGGTATTAAATAATCTTATTTGTAATATTTTAATTTTATTCCATAAGTATAAGAATTGTGAGTAAAAAGTGGGAGTCTGACTAATTAGATGATTTAGAACATAATAAGAACAGCAACATCCTATTCCATGTGCAACTCCTCCTTTATAAGTGGAATAAAGAGTGTTAATTGAATTAATGCAGTATAATGTAATAGGATTAAGTGGGCATATTTTCAGATTAATTTTGACCAATATTTTATTAAAATAAGAAGTGATATCTTACTGGATATATATATACACTATTAAATATTTTTTATCTTATATAAATAGAGTATAAAATTTCTCGCTCAGGAAAAATTTATCCTTCCTCTTCATTGCTGAAGAAGCTCTCTTTTTTCTTCGTGATAGTCACCAGTCTCCTTGCTGGTTTGCTCTTTCCTGTAGGCTGTACATAGCTCAACCTTTTCTTCTGCGGAGCCATTTCTAGGGTTTCCAGAGCTAATTTTGCGTTCTTTGACAAGGAAGAGCAACAAGAATACTTATCCTGTTATATTGACACAAGCGGAATTGGATTGCTATCTTGGCTCGTCATGGTCCGAGAATGGGAGTTTTACCTAATCGAATTCCTGAAACTGATAGACTCAAACCCTAACTCGCCGTTCTAATGTTTTTTCACTGCCATTGCTTTGTTTAATGGCTCTATATACGCTGCTTTGTATCCAACTCGCTGTCTTCCTAGCCCTTATCCTGAATCCTAGAACGGTCGTCGCCTTGCCCGAGTCTGATCCCTCCAGTTCCAATTTGGATGAGCTTCTTTTCCGCCAGGATTACTCACCTCCAGCACCACCTCCGCCGCCGCCGCACCCGCCCTCTGTCTCCTGCGAGGATGATCTCGGTGGCATCGGCAACCTCGATACCATGTGCCAGATAGTGTCTGACCTTAACTTCACCAAGGATGTGTACATTGCGGGGGGAGGCAACCTCGCGATTCTGCCCTCTGTGCGGTTCCATTGTCTCAGGGTTGGGTGCGAGATTACTGTGAACATCACTGGGAACTTTTGTCTGGGAGAGAATGCTACTGTCGTAACAGGTACCTTTGAGCTCAACGCCTTCAATGCCAGCTTTTCCAATGGGACAACGGTCAATACAACAGGTCTGGGGGGCGCACCACCGCCCCAGACTAGCGGTACCCCACAAGGGATCGTAGGATCAGGTGGTGGCCATGGGGGACGAGGAGCAGATTGTTATACGGAGAAGGACAAGGAAGAGGGGAAAACCCCCGATGATGTTTGGGGAGGAGATGCATACTCATGGCAATCGCTGGAGAATCCATGGAGCTACGGGAGCAAGGGAGGGAGCACTAGTAGAGAGGTAGATTACGGGGGAGGAGGTGGAGGGAGGGTTAAGCTTGTAATCGTTGGATACTTGGAGGTGAATGGAAGTCTGATGGCAGATGGGGCTAATGGAGGGCAAAAAGGGGGTGGTGGCTCAGGTGGAAGCATCTACGTCCGGGCACAAAGAATGTAAGTCACTTCTTTAGTGTTCTTCTCTTCTTTCATGCTGTTGTATGTTGGCCCTGCTCTTTCTTTATGCTAATTTGTGTGGTGGAGGGTACTGCTTTCTGAAATTAGTGGTTTCATATTAGAGGATGGAGATGAGGCTAGAGTATTTGGTTCTAGGGTATCCCAAATAATTGGGAAAGTTTTGCTTTTAGGATGAGTATTCACTCTGAAGTTGTGATACTGTCTGTCTTCTTTAACCTCTTCTAAACGTACCCTGCTTAATCTGAAGCAAGAAAATCTTTTTGTTGCTCTTTATTTCCTTTTTCTCCTCTATAATCCTGCATCTTCCATGTATTGGGGGTTTCTTTTTGTCAATTTGTCATATCAGTATGAAGAGACGAGCGAAAATGTTAATATGGATGTATCACAGGTAGGAGACATAGGCTTAGTCTTAACATGGTGTTATTGCACACACAAAAAGTGACTTCCCTCGGGCTTGCTCAGCTGGGTTTTCCATTTCTGAAAGGGATGAGATGAGCAAATATAGGAATATTAGACTGTCAAGATTCTGGAGCAAATACAAAATTAAGCTATGATCTTGTTTTTTTTTTTAATCAAGAGTGATGATTCTCTTTTCTTTTATACTAAAATTTGGTAGTGCTGTGTTAGTATCTGTTTAATGATTCTTTCCTCAGGGTGGTCTATGTGGTGCACCTGGATTCCTACCTGATAGTAACCTAGTTTGATAATTGATAGAATCCTGATTGTGCCATGTTTTCTTCTCTGTTTCCTCATGTTACACATTTTTTGCTATATTGACTTAGGATTGCTTTTTATTTTTAAGTTATCATTTTTATTTTTTCTTGTCTGATATTTTGGCTGTTTTAGTTACTTGGCAAGCTTCTTCTTTATTCTCGTCAGGTTCTTGGCATGGTAAGCAGTGTAAAATAAGTGGAGATAAGTACCTACATGAGCACTCATATCCTTAGCAATCACATACATTTAATACAGAAATAAGATTAGACTTTAATTGTTTTGTCTGGTATGGACATTGGATGATGCTATCCAAATTCAAATTCAAATGCTAGAATTAGAGTATTTACTTATGTTGGTTGGAGTCCTTGAAAAGACATTGGTGCTTGTGAAGCCTTACAGAGTGAAAATCAATTGATGTATCTCTTCTCATCATCAGATTAGGAAAAACTATCCAAGGTTGAATTTGGAAGGTGAAATAGCCCTAGGAAAGATCTTAGCTGGAAAAGAAAACCATATTAGTGGTTCATCTTTATAGTGTTTCTTGTTGCACAACTATGACTACATGATCTATTTAGTTATTCTTCAGTTGCAGAATGCATACAAGATATTATTTTCATGATTTTATTATGAAAATGCAATAATTACTACACCTACTATAGTGGGCTTGAGGATCAAGTGGAATTAGCCAAAATAAAATGTTCTTACCTTAACAATTCTTTGTGTTTTATGCATGTTAGCCTTTATAAGCTCTAGTTTTGGCATAATTTGTAGATCTATGGCAATATTTGGTCAACTATTTGAGAAGATATCTTAGGCACCATTTGAATATTGAAGACATTGATGCCTCTTTCCAACAGATGTTTATCCCTCTTTGATTATGTATTAGATTTCCCCTACATAAGTTCTCCAGAAAAGAAAAAAATCTTTCACCCTAGCATTATTTTTGTGAAGAGCAGGACTGGAAATGGCAGGATAAGTGCATGCGGTGGTGATGGTTATGCTGGAGGTGGAGGTGGAAGAGTTTCAGTTGACATCTTCAGCCGGCATGATGATCCCAAAATTTTTGCACATGGTACAGCCTACCTAGTTCACCATTGGTCACTCAATCATAATATTTTGAATGTTAATAAGTTTTGGAGATTAAGGAGAAAGTGTATGGCTATTGTGTTTTGGATTAAGATCATATGGCATTCTCCATCATAGGATGCTCTCACTTACAGAGTCCTAGATTTTGATTTTTACATCTTCTGTGAAATGCTATTTGTAGGAGGAAAGAGTCTTACCTGTCCAAGTAATAATGGTGGTGCTGGGACATTTTATGATGCTGTTCCTAGGCGCCTTATTGTCGATAATTGCAATATGTCCACAGATTCGGATACCCTAATGATGGAATTTCCAAATCAGCCTCTTTGGACAAACATATATGTCCGAAACCGTGCTAAAGCTTCCGTTCCCTTGCTTTGGAGTCGCGTTCAGGTTTGCCAAGTATACCTGGTTCTGTATTAGTTTATTTCTGATATTCACTTGTCTGTTGATTAAGATAGGTGGATTTTGAAAACATAAACTCAGTAACTACAGATTTTGAGTAGTCAAGAAAGAAAGTTCATTAATTGCATACCCAGAAGCTGCACAAGAGCATCTACATAGGGGAGGTCCAGTCATCAATGATATTTTACACAAACTCAGTTGCTTTTGTAATTTTTTTAAGACTGAGCTGGACATCTGTGAATCATGCTAATATAGTAACCTAACTGTGATGCAGTAAATATGATGCAGATATATGTCCCAGAACTGTCCTGTATTATATTTTCTCCTGCTCACTTTATTCTAGATAACAATTTGCATTTTTTTCTCCTTTCAGTAAGCGAATGTTCATGATGCTAGAACAGTGAAATTTCTTTAACTCAATCTCATCTTCTGGATACTCATTTAACCAGTTGCATTAGTATCTCATTTTAGCAAGCGGTTGTTCTTGGTCTAGAACAATGAAATGTCTTTATTGGGTGCTCAAAAAAAAATGAAAAAAAAGAAAGCATTTGCTTGAGAAGGCCTTTATTATCACAATTGATCCCAATCAATGAAATACTTGTTATATATTATTTCCCTTATCAGGTGCTATGCATGTTGTAAAATTCACTAACAAGCTTTGGACAATATTTCAGGTCCAAGGGCAGATACTGATTAATCAAGGGAGCTTGAGCTTTGGGCTAGAACGATATGCAACATCAGAGTTTGAGCTACTGGCTGAAGAATTGTTAATGAGTGACTCTCTGATCAGGGTGAGTGTGATTTGTTGATTTTCATGAACTTGGTCCTGTCATTACTCAATTACCATACAAATTTTGAAGATGTGAGCCTCTTTTTTCTTCTGATGCATCGAACTAATAATAGCACTTCCCCTTTTCTTTTAAAAGTAGAATAGTAATAGAACATGAAAATATGTCCTTTGCTGCAGAAAGTATCAGATGCTTATGCCATAGTTAAAATTAAATAGTTCAAATATTTAACAAAATTTTCGAAGGTTTGGATCTATGGAGAAAATGCGTAGTAAAATATATCCAAACTAAGGGTTCATTTACTTCTGTAAAAATTTCCAGCTTTTCTGGAAAATCTCTTAACAAGAGTATATAACACCAGAAAGTGTGAAATGAAATAATTTCCTGGAAAATTGACTTCTGTACTTTTCATATTTATACATGGATTGTATATTTTTGTTCACATTTTCACCAATTCCCATATTTATTTTATTTTTCGATTTTCATTAGTTCATCTTTTTCCTGTTCTATTTATAAGAAAATTATCATATGTTCTTTCTGTTTCCAAACTTTTAATTTTGAATGTCATTTTGTACTTGTATATGTTCTTCTGGTTTCAAATAATGTCCTGATCTTAGGTTCATACTATGGTAAATTACTTTTTATCCTTTTTATTAGAAATTGTAAAGAAACTTCCAGGAAAAAGGGTAAAAATTCACTTTTCAAAAGCAACATGCCTTAAGGTTGATATCCCAGGATGCTATGGCTGTGTGATCTCAGCTGGGAAAAGTGATATTGGTATGAATTAAGCCTATGCACATCATTTCCAATTAGATAGGATTGCCTTTCTATTTTTTCTCGGGTGAAATTAAAGGGGCCTTGCTTGAATTTTTGTTGATCTTTGCACTATGAATTTTGGAATCTAATATTGACATACTTCTTCATTTTGCCTTTTTCAAGATGATTAATATCAATAGAATGAACCTTTGAAATAAATAGTCAGATGTTTGCAAATAATTTGAGTATTCTTGCTCATATAACTATCGAAAATATCAATGGAGAAATTAAAAAGCAAAGACAATTCATACTATCTTAGCTGAACGTTAGATTTGTCTGTGTATGCCTTAAACTAGCATGCAGTGATCTGCTGCTGTAACTGGTTGGGTTTCAGGAGAAGAATGTCAATGTTTCATCATGATATCTTATTTCATTGTTGAGCTCTTTGCAAAGTGTTAATATTAAATCTGTGTTGTGTTGTTTAGTTGTTATTCTAGATTTTCTGTTCATCTCATTATCTTTTTTTAGCGATATCATTTGGTTGATGCTAGGTGTATGGAGCATTGCGCATGTCTGTAAAAATATTTTTGTTGTGGAAGTCCAAAATGTTCATAGATGGAGGTGGGGACACAACTGTTGCAACGACCTTGCTTGAGGCAAGTAACTTGATCGTCCTCAAGGTATTTGACCAGTCACTTTTAGTTTTGTTGTTTCATCCACATCATGCTTCACTTTGATTTTATTTTTGAGTAAATGAAATGCTCCACTTTTAATGATCATGATTTTTCTCTGCCCAGGGAGCTTCTGTAATTCGATCAAATGCTAATCTTGGGGTTCACGGGCAAGGCTTGCTGGATTTATCAGGATCTGGTGATCTGATTGAAGCACAAAGATTAGTGCTCTCGCTGTTTTATAGTATTCATGTAAGTGAGAACTCCAAGAGCGGCATTGTGGCAAAATTTTAATGTATTTTATTTCATTTCAGACATGTAAGAAATGAATTATAACTAGTAATGTGATATAAAAGCAACATTAGTCACTCAATGACAGCTTCAATTTCTCCTGTGAAGATCGGTCCAGATTCTGTTTTGCGTGGGCCTTCAAACAATGTGACATCAGATGCCATGTGAGTCTGGATTTTGGTCACTTATTTTTACATTCTTGATCCTTTGTTTCATCTGCACTGCTGAATATCCAATAAATGCTGACAGAATTCCTAGGCTTCAGTGTGACTCACAAGATTGCCCTGTGGAATTACTTCAACCACCTGAAGATTGCAATGTCAATTCGTCCCTTGCTTTTACCCTCCAGGTCACTACATTTGGAAGGTTCTTCAACATCGGGAAAAAATGCTATATTCACATTGTATGATGATTTTGGTAATTTGGAATTTCAGATATGTCGAGTTGAGGATATCATTGTTGAAGGTTTGATAGAAGGGTCTGTTGTTCATTTCCACAGAGCAAGAACAGTTGCAGTCCATTCATCGGGAATAATAAGCTCATCTGGTTTGGGTAAGTGGGGGAACACGTGGTTTGTAATAATGAACATTTGTTGGTCAGAGTTTCAGTGGAGTGTGTATTGTCATGTTGTTGTGCAAATATAAAACTGATTTTGATGCAATTTCAAAGCTTTAATTTTAAAAAGCAGTAATGTCTAAAATATGTTTTTGTCTAAATCAAGTTGTTAAGATGGATTATCTAGAAATGAAAAATGCATGTGGCTTATCTTTAATGCTTTCTTGATCTATGTTCATGTGACATTGGAATCCAGTTTGCTATTGTTTATGAGCAACTCTTTTACTGAATTCTTCAAAAAAATCCTTTTACTTGCAGACATAGAGGTTGCTCTTGGTGTTACATGGTCTGGAGGTTCTAATAAAAGGACTATGAATAATTATAACATGTAATGATGCAGGCTGCAGTGGGGGATTGGGTAGAGGAACTGTTATCAATGGAATTGGAAGTGGTGGGGGACATGGTGGCAGGGGAGGGTCTGGATGCTATGGTAATACTTGTATCCAGGGCGGGATTTCTTATGGAAATCAAGAAATGCCATGTGAACTTGGTAGTGGAAGTGGAAACCACAGCTCCAGTGGTGCAACTGCTGGTGGAGGTGTAATAGGTGAGTTGGATCATGGAGAATAAAGCAGAAAATCATTGTATTTTCTTTTCTGTTATCTGATCATTAATGTTAAATAGACTCGTGAAAACACACAAGTTGTTACCTTATTTTAAAAGGCATGATTACATCAATATATCTTTGAGTGAGGATATATGGTGAAATTTAACAAAAACGTCATGTGTTGATATACACTTTGAATTTTCATGGACTGGGGGAGAATAACCTCCTGTTTGAAAAATAAAATAGGAAAAACAGATAGATGGTGGAAGAGGAGCATTTTATATTGTTATCTGTTGATTTTCTGACTAAAAGGGCAGATAGTAAACATATTCTATTTTTTACTTTTTAATATTCAATAAAGAATATTCATCAAGAAGATGCATATAATTGTACACAGATGAATTTTAGCTATACAAAAGCTTGAGCCTACTCATAACTACTTAGCTATGAGAAACCCCTATATATATTTCATTCAAAATTTCAATCACTTTGGTAGTAAATCTATAGATATGTTCAGTTTGATCTAATCACTTCTTTGCTACTAATTATTTCTTCTTCTTTTTGTAAGTTAATTATTACTTCACATTATGTTACAGTAATGGGTTCAGTGGACCATCCTCTTTCAAGGTTGTTCATTGAGGGCTCTGTGAGATCTGATGGACAAAGTTTCCAAAGTTTGTTCTCAAAAGAAGAATTGCCTTTTCTCAATAGCTCAAATGGAGGCCCAGGTGGTGGTTCTGGTGGTTCTGTGCTAATGTTCTTGCGTGGCCTGAATATTGTTAAATCTGCTGTTCTTTCTAGTGTTGGGGGCAGAGGGAGCCCTAATGGAGGTGGTGGAGGTGGTGGTGGAAGGATTCACTTTCACTGGGCTGACATCCCCACTGGAGATGTCTATCAGCCAATTGCCAGTGTAAATGGAAGTATTGATGCTGGGTATGCATTGTTTTAAATTTATTGCTATTATCTTCTAGACAAATTACCTGTTCCCTCAATATTCATCTTCCAAGTGTTAGACTTTGCAGAAGGATCTTTTTTTTTTTTAAATAACAGAGTCTATTCTCCTTGTGCTGATGAATTTGGTAATCCATGTGAAGCTCATGTGTAATGGTCTAATGCTTTTGGAAAATAATCACAAACTTTACTTCCACTTGGATAAATTGTATCAAAGATGGTGATTTCCGAGTATTTCATTATAACAAGTATGGTTTAAGGAGTATTAGTAGTTGACCATCAAGGTCGATTAATTTATTCCGAGCACATGGTTATAAAAGAGAAAAGGCATCCTTTTTTGTCCTGAGAATTTTCATAGATTCTGTAAAAGGTCAATAGTTCTAAAGATAAATGAAAGTTTCCACTTTTTTGTCAGAGACTTTTAGTTGTAATGACATGAAAATTATCTATCAAACTCTAATTTTTTATGATGCTGTCCATTCTAGATTTACTTGTTTAAAAATACATGAACAACCTAGCATCTTACACATGCATTCATAATGGTAGATGTTATTTTACTTGGACATGAGGTCACTGTGGTTAGATATTATTGCAGTACAATTAGTTGTATGAGATTTATTTTAAGATGTGTTGTCTTTTCTTGTCATACAGAGGAGGTTTGGGTAAATACTATAGTAACAATGGAGAAAATGGAACAGTGACAGGAAAAGCCTGTCCAAAGGGGCTCTATGGGATATTTTGTGAGGTCAGTTTGCAAATCTAATGGCTCTGTTGCCTTTTCATTCTTATTCTAGTAATTGATTAATGAGAATATGAGATAATGTTTTATCTTTTGTTAGAATATCTGTGCAAATTTTTCTTGATGATAGGTGGGGTTTCAGTTTTTATTTTGGTATTCTGAAGTTACTGATATGTCAAATTTAATGAAGCTTTTATTTGTTGGTAACCAACTTTGGTTGACTATTGCCACATCATTTTCTGTTATACTGCAAGATCTATCTCTCTCTCGAGGGCATCCTATCTAGTCCTATTGACTTTTTTCACAATTGGAAACCTCTATGTTGAATATCTTTTTCTAATTTACCATTGCGATGTTCAGGAATGTCCAATTGGCACATACAAGAATGTAACAGGGTCAGATAAAGGACTCTGTCATCCTTGTCCTGCAAATGAGCTTCCTCGCCGTGCTGTGTATCTTGCAGTGCGAGGTGTGTTACATCGTGATTAAAACATTTCATGTATTTTATGAATCTATATATTAAAATAATTGCATAATGACATAAGAAATAATATTTCGGTAAATTAATATTTGAAGAATCCTTGCAGTATTATGATAATTGGTCATTAGTCCCTTTCTTTTTTCAGGTGGTATTTCAGAAACTCCATGCCCATTCGAATGTATTTCTGAGAGATATCACATGCCACATTGCTATACAGCTCTTGAGGAGTTAATTTACACTTTTGGTGGGCCTTGGTTGTTTGGTTTTCTTCTTGTGGGTCTCCTGATTCTCTTAGCATTGGTTCTTAGTGTTGCAAGGATGAAATTTGTTGGAATGGACGAATTATCAGGACCAACTCCCACACAACGGGGTTCTCAGATTGATCATTCTTTTCCTTTCTTAGAATCTTTGAATGAGGTTAGTTAAATTATTTTTGCGGCACAAAAAATAACCTTTCATGCTTCCCGTGTAAATCCAACATTTGACAATACATGAGATTCTTATTCTTGTAGGTTTTGGAAACAAACAGAGCTGAGGAATCGCAAAGTCATGTGCATAGGATGTACTTCATGGGTCCTAATACATTTAGTGAACCTTGGCATCTTCCACATACTCCACCTGAGCAAATTAAGGAGATTGTGTATGCAATTCTTTTTATTATTTTTTGGGCAATTATCTTTGTAATTTTTGTGGACTTTACTATTTGTAGCTTACATTAGTGACCCTGTATCATTGTTAATGCTTTTGTTGTGCTTTGTTCTGCAGATATGAAGGTGCTTTCAATACATTCGTGGATGAGATTAATGCTATAGCTGCTTATCAATGGTGGGAAGGAGCAATTTATAGCATTCTGTGTGTTCTTGCGTACCCACTTGCATGGTCATGGCAGCAATGGCGGCGAAGATTGAAGCTTCAACGTCTACGAGAATTTGTTCGATCAGAATATGATCATTCGTGCTTGCGTTCTTGTCGATCTCGGGCTCTTTATGAAGGGATTAAGGTATGCACAACATATTCTCACGAATCAAGTAGGGTTTTTTTCCTTGGTGTATATTTCTCCTTTACCACTTTCAGAGATTATGATCTGATCCTTGATATACTTGAAATGCTTTTCCCTTGTACACTAATTATTTTATATATTTTGAACATTAATCTATTATTATCTGTAAATGGTAGAGTTTTTGGCATCCTTATTGCTTGGAAAAATGTTTATACTTAAATTTGTTTTATAGGTTCATACTTTTAATTTATTTCTAACGTTCATACTTTTAATTTATTTCTAACGTTCATACTTTTAAATTTATACTGCTCTGAATATAGAAATTTATTTCTAATATTATTATTTCATATGAAGTACAATTATCAGCTTGTAATGATTTTATATTTTAATGTCTGGAAACCATTCTGCTTGTTGTGTATAATTTTTTAAGTGTTTAAAATTATTGAGGTCTGATCTTCTTGGAAATGTCTAATGTTTCCTTCACAGTAAAGAAAGTTCTCAATGTTTACTGTATAGTAGAATTCTTTTTGGGCCAGGCTTATAGGACTAGACTTTTTTTTAATTTATTTTTTTTGCACTCTTGTATTTTCTGTTTCCACATATGTCAACTTTCAGAGCATTGTTTTTAATTCTCTTACACTAGTTTTCTCAGGGTTTCAGTAATTTAATTGTTGACATGCCTGTCAGCTTTGGCATGGATTATAACCAGCATATGTAGTTTTGAAGAGCATAGTTCTCTGGGAAAGATGGGACATATTGTATATTTTTGGGTATCCAATAAAATCTTTCATTGGTCTCTCAAGAAAATATAAATGGGTTTGAATCTATATAAAGGATGAGCTTCATCAGTAACTAGTTCATGATTGCTTAAAATTGAGGAATTGCTTGGTTACTTTCTATTTCTGTAGGTTGCAGCAACATCTGACCTACTACTTGCATATGTGGACTTTTTCCTTGGTGGAGATGAAAAGAGAAGTGATCTCCCTGTGCGTCTCCATCAAAGATTCCCAATGGCTATAGTTTTTGGAGGTGATGGAAGTTATATGGCCCCGTTTTCTCTTCAAAGCGACAGCATACTCACCAGCCTCATGAGCCAGGTTTCTTCTCATCTAGGAACAAACTTAAAGTGAATTGGATTTTGCCTGATGATGCAACCAGAAAAGCTGAATGTTGTAGAACCCCCTGAACTGGCCAAATTCCACCTGGACCATTTGTTCTCTCAAGAAAACTGCCAGATATAAAATTGGAGTATTTCTTAAAATTTAAAATAATTATAGCACTTTAATGTTAAGTGGATTTATATTTAATTTATAAAAAGTTACTGGTTTTTCAAATAAATTATTATTGTAACCTAATAGTATCTTTTAGAGGATTTTGATATTATAATATTTAGAACATATTCAGAGTTATTTTTACATGGTTCTGTAGGTGTGGATTTTCTTGTAGTGCTGATAAGTGTACATATTCATTGATATGGAGAACTCCCAACAAATTTTACATCATTTAATTCCTTTCAGGTGCATATGGTTAGCAAAAGAACTCTTGATAAGTTTATATTCTAGTTTAGGAAAAGATGCTTCTTATCTTTTGCAGTATTTCTATTAGTCCACTGAATTCATGATCTATCTCAGCTGGATGAATCCTGATTCACTTCCAGAACAATGCTCAGTCAGATACAGTTCTTAGTGCCTTTTTGCTCTACTTCAGCTTATCTGATCCATCTTTGCTATTACAGGCAGTTCCACCTACTACTTGGTATCGACTGGTGGCAGGTTTAAATGCTCAATTGCGATTGGTTTGCTCTGGAAGACTAAGGGTTACTTTTAGGCCAGTTCTGAGATGGCTTGAAACTCATGCTAACCCAGGTTTACGGGTTCATGGAGTTCAAGTTGATCTTGCCTGGTTTCAGGCGACAACTTGTCGCTATTTCCAATATGGAATTTTGTTATATGCTGTTGAAGAGCAAAATGACGTTGCACATCCTGAGAGTATTCAAGGGAACATGTTAGCTGAGCGGCATAATCGGTACTATGCTCTGATATTCATTTATGCATTACAGCCGTGCTTTATTTTGAACTGCTGGAACAAATTGATATTATGCACCCTTTTTGTGTGAAAAAATTCCCAGGTTTTTCTTTGTATATAAAATGCTGGAAATCAGATCACATGTGGTCCTGAGACTTCATGATAATTTCCAATGATGAGAATGAAATAGCTAGAAAAAAAAACAGCAAAATGTTTTTCATATGCTAGAAAATTGTTAAAGTCAGGCTGCCTTTACCCTATAATATGGATTTGAAATATGTTCCAACTTTATGCCAGCCTTTTGTTTTCACTTTAGAAGTTGAGACAACATTACATGGTGGAGCAGTTCTCTGTTATATCTATATTTTTCTATAGAAGATGAAGACTTGTGGAGGAATTTCTGTGTAAAACAATCAGGGTTATAACATACATCACACTATGAATCATTTGTCTATTAACTGTATTTTGTAGACAAAGTGAAAACTTTGGGTTAGAACACTTATAATGAAGTGTTAATTCTAACAATTGTCTGGAACTATTTTCACAACAGTATAAAGAGTGTGATCAAGGAGTCATTAACATCAACTCAGTTGGGAGAAGCACTCTTGAGCTGCCCACCAAGAAGTAGTGAAACTCATGGGAGTTCAAAGAGAACCTTTGGAGGAGTTATAAACATTAGCAACTTGCAAATGCTCATAGAGAAGAGAGATCTGTTTTATATTCTTACTTTCATGGTTCATAATACTAAACCTGTAGGCCACCAGGTAATTTTCTTTTCTTTACAGTAGATGTTAGGTTGGGGCTATGATGGTTTATAATCAAGTGTAGATAAAATAATATTCACAATATCAACTCCTTTTTATTGAAAAATGCACCTTAAATAGGATAAAACTGATTACTCATTCTTTCCTACTGTGGTGTTCTGTCTGCAGGATCTTGTTGGTCTAGTCATTTCAATGCTACTCTTAGGCGACATTAGTTTAGTTATGCTGACTCTGCTTCAGTTATACTCTATTTCTTTGGTGGACTTGTTCTTGGTTTTGTTCATTTTTCCCCTTGGTGTCGTCCTCCCTTTCCCTGCCGGTATAAATGCTCTGTTCAGTCATGGACCCAGGCGCTCTGCTGGCCTGGCCCGTGTCTATGCTCTGTGGAACATGACCTCCTTAGGCAATGTTGTAAGTTTCCCCAATCAGTCTCTCTATTGAGCCCTTATGCAACCAAGCTAATATCTCTTTAATGTGAAGGTTTAGATCTTGATTTCTAGCGTTCAATCAGAAGCTCCTCAATGTTTTTCTTCTTTTATGAGCTTCTTTTGAATGTATTCCAAGCTGTTACTGATTAGGTGTTGGTTATTTATCTCAACCAGGTTGTTGCATTCCTTTGTGGATACCTTCACTATAACGTTCAATCTTCAGGGAAGAAGCTACCTTACCTACAACCATGGAATATTAGCATGTAAGGGGTTTTCACCTACCCTTAGGTTCTTCTCGTACTGACCATTCTAAAAAATTATCCTAGTGTATGACCTCTACGGGACTTTTTTTTTCACCATGTTCTGCTCATTTCTGATGTGGCAGGGATGAGAGTGAATGGTGGATTTTCCCAGTGGGGCTGGTCCTCTGTAAAGCGTTGCAGTCTCAACTCATCAACTGGCATGCTGCAAACCTGGAGATACAAGACCTCTCCCTGTACAGTGGCGATTTCGACCTCTTTTGGCAGTCTTGAACGGGTAGTTTCGACCTCTTCTGGCCTCTCTGCCGGTGGCTGCTGTCATTGTCTGCCTACCCATACCGGCTGCACTAACCTGGATCCATCAACCTTTGACCCTACTACTGGTCTCAGAAAATTTTCTGCCTATATGTATAAGAGACAGACTCAGATAAAAGAGGATGAACAATAAAAGAAAAGATGTATAGAAACAAACGAAAGGAAGTGAGGAAAAGAGATACTTTTCATTTATGTAATTAATATCCATTCTCTTTAGGTTCGTCTTTTATCATCATTAATATAGGAGACGGATATCCTTATTTTTCAACTCTGCCACTTCTATCCAGTCTTACATAACAGGATGCATCTCTCCTTTCGATTTCCATCTGCAGAGTAAGTGGAAATTTTGATGCTTTATAGATGCTTTGAACATTAATTTCATAACCAGTTGAATTAGCACGGGAATGGTCTCCATTTCAGTGATTTTAATGATCTGTTTTTTCTCTATACAGTTTTGTTGGAGTCTTTTTCGTTCCAATCCCAAGTGTCATCCGCTGCCAATCTTCAACAACATTGTGGAATCTAGGCCCCAGGGTTCTGGTGACTGCAATACGCTGTCGAAGTATCAGTCAACAAGATCCTTGAAAGACAGTCAGGCTTTTGCCCGGCCATAATCGTCACGAAAGTTTGGAGATCTCAGTCTCTGACTCCATGGAAAGGCAATCAGATGAGGGCCTTCATCAGTCGGAGCCTAACAGGAGGCAACACCTCCCCGCCCCGGGTCCTTGGCTATCCGTACACAGCAGTGGAAGGTGAAAGAGCACTAGATCGAATCACTCTGTTAACTCACATTCTGTTTTGGGCTTCGATTGAAGTCCACATCATCCCTCCCTTAACAATATATATTATCTAACTGCCTTTCCTTTGGTTTTTAGATCTATAGTAGGCTGATTGACTGAGAAATGTTTTCAGAAAGACGGCACCATCACCACACCCAGGATCTACACAAGTAGACCTCAGGTATGGACCTTGTATGCGGATCAAAAGAAAGACTATGGACCTTGCATGCGGATACCCTCCCATCAGCTGTGTGTTATTATAAATTCTAGCAATGGAGACCAACGATGGAGCACCAGCAGAGCATTTGCTAACACCAACTAATCATGGAAGACAGGATAACTGCCATTCATCATGGAAGACTGAACATAACTGGGGTACACTAGTGGCTTCTCATCGTAGCAGTTTTAGGCCGCCATAGGCAACCTCCAGCATTAAGTGGGCAGATGACCTCTTCTCATCAGACCTTGAGAACCCACGACCGACATGAAATATAAAGATAAAAATACTGAGAACACTTGTAAAGATAAGCAGGAGAGTACCCACGTAGTATTCACTTAAGCATGTAGAGGTGGGAGGCAACGACCCCTTAGAAGATGAGATACAAAATGTAAGTCCCAAACAAGGCAAGTTAGAAACACCATTTGCGGCCTCCATTATCGTCAAAGAAAGCAACTATTGAGTCGAACTCCTCCGGAAGAAGCATGTGTGAAGTAAGAAGCCATAGTTCTTTATAACCTAATCACCTCATTGGAGGGGCTATTACTCAAGAGACCAAGAAGGGACCAACTAGGAGAATATGAAGTATGGATGTTAATTTATTGTGTCGGGTCGGGTTTTCGCTGATCTAGACCACCCGACTTTTGGGTTTGTGTGACTGGACTCAAACCGACCCGCTAGTCAGGTACTCTACACTTGAACTCGAAGGTTCCGTGGAAAGGACCCAAATCACTGGACCTTCCTTTTTTGGGCCGACATAACCCGATTGGGTCCATTTCGACCTAAATAACGCAAACTGATCTAATCGATCTAAATCGACTAGATTGATCTAAATCGACTAATATATGGAAAGAGTCTCTTACAGCTCATTGGTTCAAATCAACTTAATTGGCTGGAAATAATCTGATTGGCTCAAAATTTGAGCTATAAATTAATAATATTAGGTTTAACTAATTTGATTGAGATAAAAACAACTATATGTTTACCCAAATAATCGATTAGTAATGTATTTTTTAAAAAAATTTAATATGATCTTTATATTTTCATTCAATTTATCATAGATGATATACTTAGCATTAATAAAAATAACTTAAAAAATTAATAATTTTTAATTATTAAAAATTTCAATCAAATTATATTAAATATAAAATAATTTGTAACTCGTAAATGAAAATACAAAATATAATAAATAATTATATACGATATAATTCACCTTTATCATTATTACCACTTATCAATTAGAGCAAAAAATTATCATTCGTATCCTAATTGAACTCATTTAAATTATCATTCTATGTAAAATTTAACAAATAAAATTAATTATAATAAGAAAATAAAATACTAAGTAAATAATTTATCGTGTAACTTTGCTAGTATCTAAATTTATGTACCGGACATTATCTGTATTATTGATACGGGACGTACTGATAATGTGTACAATTATACTAAATGTTGATTTCGAATCAATTGTTGTAATTATAATAACCAATATTTACTTAGACATATATGATAATATTAAATATTAAATAAAAATTTAATATGTTAAATCTCCATTAATCAATATAACTACAAGTCAGATTTTGATATATTTGATTTTTTTTTATCATACTTAAACTTAATAAAAGTATAAAAAATATATTTTTATTCAAATTACTTTCACTATGCATTATAAATAATACTCTATTTTTCAGTATTTACCTATTTAATAAATAATATATTAAATATATTCACAATTGTACTTATTTTTTGGTCTAACAATTTTTTTTATTATTGATAATAACAATATAACACCGTTGATAAAAAAATTGTTACAATTCGTAATATAACATTAACTTTCTACTAATATTTCTTAACTTTTTTCATTATTTTATTAGTAATGTTCTCAATTTATAGTATACCATAATACATCCACCCACTAATAATAATTTCGATGGAACAAACAATAAATATATATAAATTAGCAATTAGTTAACTACTACTAAAAAATATATTAGTTTAATAGTTGAACACAATAAATTTGTTAGTAATTTTATTTGTTATTGAACAATCTAATTAACTAGACAAAACTTTGTAGTGCACATCCAACTTTAAACAAGAAAAAATATGTTTATATTCTTATATTAACTACAATATGTTATAAGTTGAATACTAATAATTTTGATAATTAATAATAAGCTTTTTACTCGATTTAATATTTAATTGATAGATAATTTTTTTAAAATTTTTCTCACTTATTAGAAATACTAGTTTAATATAATATGTTTTAATATTATCGATGTTTACTTCAATTATTTTTAACCCTATTTTTATTATTAAATTTAGAATATGTGCACAAAATTGAATATATAATAAATTTCCTCCCAAAATAATTGAATCCAAAAATAATTTATTAGTTAAAAATTTTATAATAATAACAGTTATTCAAAGTAATGATAAATAATTTAAAATTAATATTCTAATTAATAGGGGAGGTTAATAATTTCTCACACAGTACATAAAAGAACATATAACAAAATTAATATAAAAAATTTAATAAATCAAATGTACAAAAATTATAAATACAAATATATTACCTAAATATACTACTTTATAATTTCCAATAATTTTTCAATGATTATCAATATAATTACTAATTATTATCATATAAACCTTTTTAGTGTTTCTAATTTTCACACATTACTAATTAGCAATGTGATTAGTCAACATCTCAAACCTATCTGGTAACATATTCTTTTTAATTGCTATAACTTAATACAATTATTTCTAATTCTATTACACTACTTAAATTATAGTTGTAAATTTTTCATAAATTATCTAAAATTTTATTAATAAATTAAAAAATATTAAAAATTATCCATTTAAAAATTTTCTCACATATTTTCTTAAATAGCTTATATATTATTGGAACATAATCAGTGTTAAAACATATTACTAGTACTAAGAGTCGAACTCGGGGTCCAGGTGGTTAGTGCAGGGATGTCGCCTGTCGGGCTTGGTCTTGGGCTCGGGCAAGGGGGCTCAACACTCAGCAATCAATAGTACAAGTAAGGGGGTGACGGAGAGTCGGGGATCTGATTTTGGGTGGGGGCTCGACTTAGCAAGGCGGGACCGGGACGCGAGTATGAGTTTGATTCCAAGCGGGGCTCGGGCTTGGATCCAAGAGTGTGCTCGGGCTCGGGCTCTGGCTTTGTCTTGCGGGCAAGGCTCGGGCTCAGTCTCTGGCTCGCGGGGTGATCCTCGAAAATGGGTGGGTGCTCGGCAACATAGGCAGGGCGGGGACGAGGGCAGGCTTCTTCTTTTCTCCTCTTTCTAATAACCCTAGCAAATGTTAGGGTATTTCAGATAATGAGGGGAAGAAGAAAATCCGGACGTGGCTGTTTCTAGTTTGACCCAAAAATAAGTTGTCCTATTTTTTTTCTGGCATATTACATTAAAACGATGTAGTTTTGGGAATTCCCAAAATTAGATATTTTATTTTTTCGCTTTAAATAAAACGACATCATTTTAGAAATTCTCTAAATTATGTTATTAAGGAGAATCTTTTAATAAGCCCACCCTACGGACCCACACCTATTGGATTCGAAACTCGGGTACAACCAGCGAGACTCGGATTTGAGCAGATCCAATTATTTTCGGGTTGAGTACGTGCGTGAGTCTCAAATCTCGGGACCTCTTAACACCCCTAGTAAGAAGAAGTCAAGGTTAGAATTAAAAGAGATACTCTAGTTTGAGTGAAAGTGATGAAGCGAGAATAATCAATAGATACTCTCTAGAGGGAAAACGACATAGAAAATGACATGTTAGACCTTTGGATGTATCAAAAGAGTGCAGTAAGGAAAGGTAAGAACTCATCACATTAGGAAGATATTGTATTAGATTTGTGAAGGGATTCACTAAACCATTCTAACCTTAAAATATCTTATAAGGAAGAATTGACCAAGTGTTTATGATGTAAGCAAATAACAAGTTTGGTAAAATTTGAAAAACTTTAGAGGATAGTTAAATAACAACAAGGCTAGTATGTCAAATCAATATAACTTAGTGGGAGTAGATTACCTTATGGAATAATGAATAACATATTGATATCATTTTAAAAGCGTCTATACATATGAATTAGTTTGGGTATTTTATTCATTAATGATAAATGAAGGCTATTAGGTCAAAAGATAATAAACAAACATCTTCATATTATATAGGAACACGAAGTACTAGGAATGCCAACTAAGATAAGCTCGCGTGAAGGCAAAAGTTGGTCGAGAGGAAATTCACTCCGTTATCGGGTAAGTGGGATTTTTATATCATACCCGGTTGGGATGATAAGCATATAAAAAATGAAAACCAACTACTAAGTGGAATTTTAGCCATCACACCGGAATGGAGTGATGTGGAAATTTAACGGAAAAACTACTTACCGATTGTAAGTAGATCATACTCAGTTGGTATGATAAACTTACTCGAAGGAAGTAGAAAACTTGTTTATCGATTATGAGCGGAGATGTCCTCATACCCGGTTGGTGTGATGGACGATCAAAAGATTATTTTTGCCAGAAGTGCTCTCCCCTAACTATGTGTCACTGCTTAAACTTTTTGGGAAACATTCTTAATGGGAGCTCGAAATGCTCAAATAGGTCGAAGGACTTGGTTTTGGAACTTGGGGGCTAATATGCCCAATTTTAAAAATCTCGTACAGTGGGCACAAGACTAGTTGGCATGAGCAGGAGCTCGTAAACAAATATGAATTTAAGCCATGAAAATTTTAAATTAATGATATGTTTGGCCATGGTACCAAGATAAGACCGACATAATCGATGGACTAGCGGCAGTGCGACAAGACAGGTCGACGGACTAGTCGAGACAAACAGCTACAGGTCGAGTTGAGGGTCGGTGCCGTTGGACTAGTGGCACCAAAAATTAAATAACTTATGAGGAAAACTGTTGTTTTGTGCATTCACTTAGGTTCGGGACCTTTAAGACTCCCAAGAGAGGTAGTGATGCGTCTTAGGGACTATTGGACGACATGGTGAAGATAAGGGCGGTTTGTCGTGCTAGCAGTCAAGGAAGCTCGACGTAGCGTCATGTGCATGAGACCGGGGTGGGGTCGGGATGAGGTCTTTATCCTCATACGGATATGAAGTTTTCTTTACGGGATTGAGGGTCGGATGTCGCGCACATTCACTCATTCTCAGGGTAGAAGTGGACGTGTTTCTATCTAGGTGGCCGATAAAGTCACTCCGATGCCACAAGTGGGTGTAGTGGACGTGCTGCCCTGCGAATGTGTGATCTCTTCATGATTAAGGGCAGGTGTTGGTTGATAAACACACCGTTGTAATGAGAAATGACTATGAAAATCGAGATTTGAGAATGAAATATTTTTAAAGGAAAATAAGTAGTCTGACACACTTCAATTTAAAAACTATTTTATTTAAAGTTTATTTAACAAAAATACTCATTCGAGTTGTAGAAACTCACAAACCCTTTTTATCCCTTTTCAGGAAATAGAGAAATGACTAGGGATAACACCAAGCCTTACCCTATGTCAGGTATGCTTAACTTTTTTAAGCTTGCATTTTATTTGATATATGTTATTCTAGAGAATAAGGTTGAGATTACGCGTGGCTCTTCTTGAATTAAAGGAAGGGGAAACCCCTCTTGAACCAAGAGAGCGGCGGGTTGCTCATGGGATCCGATCAAACTGGGTCGGGGCAAGACAACTAGAGTGGAATCAGAGCTAAGTTCCCTTAAAACATTATCAATATTATGCCCTGACATTTATCAAACATTAACCATCATGTAGGAAGGAGAATCCCTAGGAAGTTCACTGTAAAATCCAATCATCCACCCATAACCCTAAAAAAGACACCCAAAGATGCCATTCAAAGATTCTTAAAAGGCGAGAAAAGAGTACTCAAGGATATGGTGGAAGACTATCGGAAACTGGTAGGAGTCTTATTGAAACCAGGAGGCATCACATACCCTCCTCCAAGACAAGAGGGGTCAATACCTCCTCTTAGGAGCCCAAATCCTCCTCCAGCCCCACAACAACCGGAGAGGAATCTAACCAAGAAGGAGGCTTGGGACAACTATTGAGATGTGTATGCCATCTTCATGAAAGTCCACCAAGTACCCCAACCTACTCAACCTAACTTCAATCCCTTTCAATGGATGAAGTGGATGTATGAGTGTGAGGTCAAGGTACTAAGGCGATATGGATTGAAGGTCATACATGAAATTTATCCCATTAGGGAATATGAATGGACCCCAACTAGTTCCTCAGAGCCTTCTGATCAAGAGTCCTACAACCGTTCTAAGGTTAACTCTCGGCCTATAACCCCAAGGGATTAGGGGGTAGAAAATTCATGTAATAAACCAAGTATGGCAAGAAAATATTTCTTTAATGAATGAAAGTGAAATTTTTGATAAACTTCTGAGTTCCTTGATAAATTTAGAGCAAAAAGAGTAGGATAATAAAAATTAAAGTAAACGATAGGAAATCACCTAAGGAAAAAGGGGTTATTTATAGTTAACCTCAACCTTTAAGACTCTCCCTCAAAAGTAAAATAAGTTTGGCAAGGAAGAGTTCATCCAAGGGAGATCTTAACTAAGGAAACGAAGGAGAAGTTGGAACAAAGGGAAGTAAACATAAAAAAAAGGATGGAATTATGGAGAGTTCAAAGAAGTTAAGGAAATGCTCAAAGAATAAGAGTAAGGAAAAACAAGGAGTAGATTATTATAAAGGGAACCAAAGGAATGAAAGATGATTAGGAAGAAAGGAAGTAAATTATGGGGGAACACCAAGGATGTCAAGACCACTAGGGCATGATAAGAAGAAAATCAGATAGTAAGAAAGCCTAGGTATAACACCTACTTGTAAAGAACTAGAACACTATTTCTTATGAACTCCATAAAATAAGGAGATTTGTGGGAAGCAGAGATATGAAACCAAAAAGGGAGAAAAGCCAAAGTGAATAAACCATACAAGATCCTTAAGTAAAAAGTGAAGACTAAAAGAACTTCTAAGGAATAGTAGGGAAATCGAACATAAGAATCCCAAAATGGGAGATACTAGAAGGAGGATGAGAATAGCAAGTTGGATTGTGGAAGGAGAAAACTCCAAGTTAAGAAAATCAACCGAGGAAATGTCGTAAAATCGGAATCGAAATAAGGATCTTCGTAAGAAGTACAAGTGGCTAAGTGAGTGTTTGGGGAGGTTAAGTATGATATACTTGCAATAAAGTATGGAAACCCAAATAGGAATTTTAGATAGATTCGATTTAAGGAAATAACCCATAATAGTCAGATCATCTAGGAAATAAACAACACTTCAAGAAGGATCATAAAGTAATAAAGAATCATACCCAAAATAGGGAAAAGGGCTGGATACCAAAGACGAGAAGATTCGAGAGACAATCCTTTCAAGATAAATGACTAAGAGGATAAAACGAGCGAGACAATTAACAAATTGAACCTTGTGGAGGTCATAGTCCTAGTGAAGAAGAGAATGATAGAGAGGTCAAAACCTTTAAGAGATAAGGACAAAGGAAAGTCTTAAAGAGATCAATGACTAAGATTGGAGTATCAACCTGAAGGCTACGAATATGTTAAATAGATTTATACATGATGAATGAGAGATTTTGACACAAAAGGGGATGCAAGAAAGATTTGGTATTTTGGAACTCCTAGTTCTGAAATCATAAGTAAAGGATTTTGGGAATGAAAAAATAGTGTTTTGGGAAAAACGAATGATGTAAATTTAAGAATATGACCTTAAGCCTTCTAGTGAGATATACTTAGCTAAAGTAAGCTCCATGGAATGAGAAAGGGATGTGGATGAAAAGAAAATCTTAAGTATGTGATATAAGGGATAAATGGAAACAACCGAGAAGGTTGTGGGTCGATAAACTATAAAATTTATGTCAATTAAGGTGCGTTCCAGTACAAAGGATGTGGAATAAGTTTTGGGGACAAAACTCCTAAAAGGAGGGGAGAGTTGTAAACCCCGCCCTTTAGAGTTAAGAAAAACCAAGAAAATAATCGGTCAAACCGAGTGAGAAAACTAAATCAGTTCACAAACCTAATCATTAGAGAACGGGCAAATTGGGAAATTTATAACTCCTGAGTAGCCCAAAGGGTTATAAAAACCTTGGAAGAGAGCCTTAGGACAATCTGGTAGAGAAAACCAGACTGGTTTGGGTGAACCGGATTAGAACCAAATCAAACCGATCATTTCCAAAGAGAAAATCGTGTTGGTTTATAAACTAGAACCGTTAGAAAAAAGGAAAATTGGGAAATTTATGAATCCCGAGTGACCTAAATAGTCACAAAAGTTATGAAAAAGGACTTTAGGACGAATTGGAGGTGAAAACCAAATTGGTTCAGGTGAACCGGACCTGAACCAGATTGAATCGGTTTGGACCGGTTTGAACCACTATTGAACCGGATGCTAAATTCATTTTTCTAGTTGGCTTAGAAAATTCAAATTTGTGAATTTAGGCTACTATTGGATAGAAAATGAATTTAGATAAATTTTTAATTTTGAAAAACTCGGTCGAATCGAGCCTGAACCGATAGGTTTAAGCTTTGAACCCGGTTCGGACCGATCCGATCCAGTTCGGAATAGTGTCATCTTCTTCCTTCAGATAACAACACTGTTCACTCGCCGGAAAATCGAGCAGCGCCAGTGAAGATGAAAAGTCTTCGCCCATGGAGTTTCAAGCAATGAATGACCGCCATTAAGGCGCTAATCGAACGACCAAGAAGTACCTAAGCTTCCTATATAAAGAACAACTCCTCATTCATCCTCCTCACACATGAAAACTCCACTCTCTCCCTACTGCTCATTTCTAGTGAAACTCGAAGCAGAGCTCCAACTTAGGCATTTTTCTAAGCCGAAGAAGGTGAGGTCAGGTTATGTGGATTCGGGGAGAAGTCAGCTACATATATGTAGTCTCCATTTGCTCCAAGGGTCGCTGGAGAAACGTTGGCATGATAGAACAGTGAAGTAGCTCTGGTGGACCGAAGTTGCCCTATTTTGGCCAAGCTGAAATTAGCCAATTCGAGCCCTTCTCAGGCCAAACCAAACCCTCCCAACACTTCCACAACCCTCCTACAGCTAAATTAGAGCAGAAAGGTAAGCCAATTTGGCTCCCCTCTATAATTTTCGATAAGTGCTAGAGAGAGAACCAGTAGAACTTAACTGACCAAATTCTCCCTCAATTCAATATCAATTGATGTGATTCTTGATCCTAGAAGGAACCTTAGGATAAGAGCTATCTACCCAGATCAAAAGCTTGGACCGTCGCGCCCCCGACAGTAAGCTTTCAAAGCTTTCTCTCTCTAAGTCGAGTTTTCTGGCGAAGCTCTGCTTGAGCTCATTCTGGCGTCAAATCGTATGATTAAAAGTGCAATTAAATCATATGGAGATGTAGGAACTCCAATCTAGCTTCAATTTCAACAATTAAACTCATTTGATCAGTCAATTTGATGAAATCAAATTCGGCTGAGTTGGAAGGTTGAAATTGGGGTGAAGATTTGGGGATTTTGAAAATTTGAGGGACTAAGGTGCAATTTCATAAAATTGAGGGTCAATTAGGCATGATAAAAATGTTGGAGGACCAATTGGCCAATTTTTGAGATTTTTGGGGTAAAACTTACTATTTTTGTAAAGTAGGGGCAAAATGATAATTTTGGAAAAGTTGGGGACCAAATTGGGAATTTGGGAAACTCGAACCCCTTTATGTAATTTTGAATAACTTGAGTTCCCAAAGTAAATTGTAGAAGTTCTGGGACTTAATTTGGGAAAAATTTAGCATTAGGGACATAAAGTAAAAGAAAAAGAGCTTTAGGGACCTAATTGCAAATAATGGAAAGTTTGGGTATTTTATTCATTTGTGATGAATGAAGGCTATTATGCTAAAAGATAATGAAAAAGGATGTTTATATCGTGTAGGAACACGAAGTACCAAGAACACTAGCCAAGACAAGCTCGCATGAAGGCAAAAGCCGATCGAGAGGAAATTCACTCCATTATCGGGTGAGTGAGATTTTTATATCATACCTGGTTGGAATGATAAGCACCTCGAAAATGAAAACCCACTACTAAGTGGAATTTTAGCCATCACATCGGAATGGAGTGTTGTGGAAATTATACGAAAAAACTACTTAATGGTTGTAAGTAGATCATACCCGGTTGGTATGATGAACTTCTTATAAGGAAGTAGAAAATTCATTCATCAATTATGAGCGAAGATGTCCTCACACCCGGTTGGTGTGATGGACGATCAAAATATTATTTTTGTCAGAAGTGCTCTCCCCTAACAGTGTCTCGCCACTATCATAGGATCATTATACACTCAAGTTAATTTACAGATAATTGAAATTCATAATTCTGCAGATATATGGGATAAATTGGAAGTCCTATTTGCTCAACAAGTCCGAGCTCATCAAGATCTCCTTGACTCTCAATGGCGTGACATGGTTAAAAAAGATCGAACAATGGGAATTTACCTGATATCCATCACCAGTCTCGCCACCAACTATGCCTAGATTGGCCTTCCTAAATCTGAATCTGAAATAAAAAATAAAATTATCGTTGGGTTAGGAGAAGAATATCAGTCTCTTTGCATGGTGCTCACTCCTACATTCAAGCAAACAAGTCTAGATGAACTCAAATCCATGCTCATCTCTAAAGAAGCAAATCTTAACTACAAAATAAATCTTATCATCGCCACTCATGAGTCCCCCCTTTGTCCACAACATCGTCTTTCACTGGTGTCACTTGCCACTATCGTTGTGGATCTACCAACTACTCTTCTCCAGGGCGATTTCTGGAGCGTCGACCCCATTTCTCACCTTCAATTCAAGGGAAATTCTCGATCCCTAGAATCACATTTGGAAATCAGGAACGGAGCATATGTTAGGCTCTTAGATGAACGGTCCATCATTAGAATCCGAATGGTGACATTTCACTCAACATGCGGGCTTTTATAACATTGTCGAAAACCATGCATCCTGGCAATTACAAAGTAACAATCGACAGCAAGGATGATGTCACTTCTTGGAGCAGTCCAATTCGCAAAAAATGTCTCATGGGTCAATTTCTAGAGGACATAGGTTGGGCACACGCAATTATCAACAACAATATTATCATTATATTTGTCAAATATGTCAAAAATCAGGCCACATTGCTCCTAATTGTCCTCAATTTCTGTAAAAAAAATATGCACTCAAATCAACGTAGCTCACGACAATAATCCAAGAGCTCATACTCTTGACTGGTATATAGATTTGGATGCCACCAACCATGTGACCAATGACATGACACATTTATCTATATAGAAAAATGTAACTCATCCTGAACAATTGCTCATTGGAGACGGATTAGGTTTAAAAATTCTCTCCATCGGTTTAACTTTCTTTTCAAACTTATTGAGGCAGTTTCCTTTAACTAAACTATCATATGTTCCCACTATCCCATTAACTTATTAGCTGTTTTCCAATTTACTCAAGATAATTATTGTTATTTTGAGTTTCACCCTTATTTTTTTGTTATAAAAGATCGTCTCACTTATCAGGAATTATTCTGGAGAGCTCGTAAAGTAGTCTTGTACTATCTGCGTGCAACACATTTATTATCAATTAGTTCTCATATTTTAAGTGTTCAAATGTCTTAAAACATTTGACATAATAAACTTGGACATCCTACATTTCCTATTATATCTCAAATTTTATCCACAAATTCAATAGAAATTACTTATATTGGTACTATATTTTGTGATGCATGTTTACTAAGTAAAATTACTAAAAAGCACTTTTCTCTTACTAATAATAAAAGCACTCGACATTTTTAGCTAACACATACTAATATCTAGTGAATTGCTCCATTCCTTATACATACGACCTATCATTTCTATTTTTTAATATTTTCTTATTCAATATTTTAAATTCAACTCATTAATAAAATAACTTTGATCAGATAATTTTTGTGTGAAATTATCCTGATAAATTTGCTACTAATATATTACAACTTAAATTAAAACTATCACAATTTTGGTAGAGTAACTCGAGTGACCACAAGAAGATCCACTGGGTTAAGTGGGCTAAAATTATCGATATCAAGGAAAGGGGAGGGATAGGCCAAAATTACCTATATCTCCATACTTTCAATTTAGCATTGCTAATGAAGAATGTATGGAGGATCCATAATCAATCTGATACTCTTCTCTCATCTATTCAACAGTAAGTATTACAGGCATAATGATATTTTCTCAACTGGTCTAGGTAATCGTCCCTCCTGGTTGTAGAGGAGTTTATATGCAAGTAAAGAACAACTATGTTAAGGGCTGCATTGACAAATAGGTAATGGGAACCAAGCCCGTGTTTGGAAGGACAACTGGATTCCTGCCCTCCCCAATGGACATTTGCAGCATCAAACAAAGGACGAGGAAGCCAACTAAATCCTAGTAAGTACCCTCATTGATAGAAGTACATGTATATGACGGTTAGACAGTATCGAACAATAACTTATCCCAGGGGAAAATGAAGCCATCATGACTATCGCTCCCATTTCTACTACCCAAGAAGATAGATTGATATGACCTTGGGAACGGACTGGTAAGGTTATGGTAAGGTCTGCCTATACTTTCATGTTAGATCAAAAACATGTTGAGTCCATATCAGTTTCTTCCTTCTCCTTAGTTATAAATAAAAAAATGTGGACAATACTTTGGCATATTGATTGTATTCCAAATATTAGGAACTTTCTCTGTAGAGTAATGATGAATGCTTTGTCTGTTCATAACAACTTGTTTTTGAGAAAATCCATATCTTACAATGCATTTCCCATATGTGGTGAAGTCGAAACAATACATCATTTACTAATTAAATGCGCATGGACTAGATTAGTGTGGTTTGCAACATGTGGGGTAAGAATTGAAGAGTTTGTTGATTTGTCACAACGTGTTGAATGATATGAAAGGAACGGAATAGAACTCTATTGCAAGGACGCCTACCACAAGTTGAGGAACTAATCGGTAACATCATGGGTTCGATTGGAGAATATGCAGATGTCAATAAGGATCAAAATCACACTAGAAATGAGTAAAATTCGTCTATGGAAACTAAAGGAGTATGGAAGTGGCCAACAAGTGACACTGTGAAGATTAATATGGATGGCTCATTTGATCCATTGAAAAGAAATGCAGGTACAAGAATAATAGTTAAGAATGAACAGGGCTGTTTACTACAAGCTAGTGACTCCCGATTTTATTGCACACACGCATTGGAAGTCAAGGTACGAGCTGTATTAGAAGGACTAAAACTTGGAAAAAAACAAAAATAACCCATTGAAAGTGGTTTAAATACTACTATACCTGATAATATTAGATCTATTATTAAAAATAAGAGAATTATCTAATTTTTATCTTATTATTATATGAATATTATATCTAATTTAATAAATTAATAAAATAGTACTTTTATTGAGCAAAAAAAATTAAAACTATTATTTCAACGAAATATAAAATATTTTTGGTATATATTTAAATTAAAAAAAATAGAAAATTATTTTAAGGTTTTTAGGAGTAAGTTATTTTATTGAAATATAAAATAATTTATAATATATTTTAGTATAGCCCATGCTAATAAAATATAAAATGTCTATACTTTATTTAGGTAGTATTTATTTTTTTGCACAATTATTTAGGTAATATTTAATAGTTCGCATTTATAATAGATAAAAATAAAAATTTTATTTAATTTTATTTTTATTTTGAGAATAAGTGTTTAAATATTATTTTAAATTATTATAATAATATTTTATTAAATTATAATACATTATATAATATTATTAGTTAATATTGTAATATTCTAAATATTTGTTTTTACTTTATTAAAAATTTATAATTAGTAGTATATTTTATATATTAATTGAGTTACTTGTTAAAAATATATATTCTCATAATTTATAACTATACTATGCATGTCATTAAAAATCATATACTCACCTATTTTAAATTAAACAAATATATATATATATTTTTTATAATTATAAAAATAACAAAAATATATAAAAATATATTAAAGTAATTTTAAATATAACAATTAGAATCCTACCTTATCCATATAAAAGTGTATGAATTAGGTTTTATTTTAAATATAGGGTTTTTATTTAAATAACGTATTTCTTTAATAACATCATATAACTGCAAAAGGAATATATGGTTCGCATCCTCTTCATCTAGAGTTCCCTCTTGAGATCTGAATTCTCCAATTCGTCATTCCCTTTTGTTGTTCACTCACCGGAAGGTAAGCTTGTCGCCGATCCTGTGCATTCATTCGAATTCAGTGCGCGCATATGCGGACTTCCTTATCGCATGGATCATATCCCAGTTTCTTTTCCATGTCATTGCAGATCCGCCATGGATTTCATGAAGGTCCTCGATCAGACCATGCGTGAAATGTGAATTTCAGCTCGCCTCTCTTTTTAAATCTTTCCCATTTAATAGAATTTGGATTGGCCTTCGCTCTCTGTTTCAGTTGGTTTTGATATTTCATGCGTGTCTGATCTGAGAGTGCGTCATATGTTTCTCTTTGAGCAGAAAGAGAGAGGTAAATTTGAAGGTCTTGAAGGTTCCCGAGATTGAGCAGAAGGTACGCCAAACTTGTCACTTGGGAAATCTAAATATGAATACGGTTGTTGTTGGAAGTGATATATTTGGGGTGCCTGATAGATATTTTCATGTATGATTCCCATTTTTTTATTTCATTATATGCACATTTCGCTAAATAGTGCCTTTGGTTCAAGTTTGCATCGAATTGCCGACATGTTCCAAATTTAAGCTTATTATTGTTCTTCGGATGAATTATTGCATATTATATATGCCAGAGCTATGACAGTCTAATGAAGAAAGTTCTCTACTGCTTAATGTAGGATATATTTTCTCACTTCTTGAGTGATGATTGAAATAACCCATGATAGCTAGGTAAATCTCATAGTAGATGCTATGTTAGATTTTGTTTGGTGATCTTTGAAGTCCCGAGACCTTAAGTTTGATGTTATCTGATTGTTTCTGATTCACTTCTTAAATTATTTTAATCCAAAATTGAGGCTAATAATTTAAAGTACTGGATAGAATATTCCAGAGGGACTGTTTCTCTACTTCCAACTAGGTTCTCTTTTCACCATCAAATCTTTAGTGAGTATCATAAGTGAATGGTTATAAATCACGTATTTACAAGGCTTTTATTTTCCCAAATAATATGAGAGACAGATACCAGTGTAAAAGCACCATTAAAGTGCTTGATGAATTATCTGTGTATCTTTGGTCCATGAGGAATAGGAAAACTTTGGGTTGTTTGCTCTATGAAAATTCATGTTGTTCCATGCATCTGTGAATTATCTGACACATTCCAAGCTAGGGTTACGGAATGAAATTTTATTGTAATAGTAAAAGAAACAGATATTTATGCCCCTGCAAGTCTGTGAGATCTTAGAAGATGGTGATATTTCCTGGAGATATAGTATTATCCTAGAACTATAAACATTTTTCCTTCCACATTCTCCTTTATGTTCCCTTTATCCAATAGGATAGTGAAAACATTGCTAAAGGTTTGGGTGGAAGTGGTTGGGTATTCTTTTCTAATCATGTGCTATAAATGCACCTTAAAAGCTAATAGATCTGCCTTTCCTTATTGATCGATGCGTAGATGTTATGTGTCCTGTATTGGCAAATAGATACCTGGCCTTGGGCAGAAGCAGTTGACTACATATATTGTAGCTCTTTTCTTTTCATCATTCAGATGATTGAGCTGGTGGTCTAGCTCTGGACAAAACTGTAACTCTTGAGAAATTGATAATGGCAAGGAATTTACTCAAGCATTTGCTATAATTCCTAAATTTTAGATGAATCATTTCCCCTTGTGAAATACAATTATGCATGATGTGTTGGAAACGACGGGATTCTCATTTATTCATAATCTATATCGTTGTACTATACGTGTTACTGAAATATTAAAAAAAAATCTTTTTAGCCATTGTTTTATCTTATCCCAATGTGCATTTCTTATTGTGTAATTTGTATCTAGGTCCTATTTCGCTTTGATAGTTCATTAATGTAATTGGTGTTGGCCTGGTTAGTTTCTCACTATTTTTTCAGTTGTAAGTTATATACAAATCCTAGAGATTGTTAACCAAAAGTTCACCAAAATTGGGAAGTTGCGTTGGTTGTAAGTAAGAATAACTTAGATTTAAATTACACATATTATGCCTTCTCCAGTCCATCCACCACCACGCCCCCCCAAATAAGATTAAGACAGTTATCATAATGCTAGTCGCTGTCTTTTTTGACATAAATTTGCTAGATGTAACTTATGTAATTATCATGCGGAATCCAGATGGTAGGATTGAGAAATGTAGCCCCTTTTCCTCAGGCAAGAAGTATTTTTGACAATATAGAAAGAAAACATGGACAAATTTATGTGATATTTATTGCACTGCATACTACACACCTCTTGGTTTGTAATTGTGCTGTCAACATTTCATTTATTACGTCTTGCATAAATTGTTATCAGTTATTCTTTATTGTTGTATTTTGTTTTTCAATTGTTTTCTGTGAAGGTGTTAGATGCAACAGATGATGAACCTTGGGGACCTCATGGATCTGCATTGGCGGAGATAGCTCACGCCACTAAAAAATTGTAAGATTGAAATCATTCACACTTGTTGGCTAAAGTTATGCTTCATAATGAACCATAAAATTCATGGTATGAGTTTTTTGGGGATACTTGTCTTTTTTCTCTCCCATTATATATGATGACACAAAATTTGTTTTCTTTCTTGTTCCAGCACGGAATGTCAGATGGTCATGAATGTTTTGTGGACAAGATTACATGAAACTGGAAAAGATTGGCGCTACGTTTATAAGGTAGTATAGGTTTAGCTGATTCGGAAATGTTCAATATGTTTTCTTCAATTCTACTACCGATAACTCTCTCTCTCTCTCTTAACATTGCAGTAATAAGTGATCTCTTTATCAGGCATTAGCTGTTATTGAGTATTTGGTGGCTCATGGCTCTGAAGAGCTGTTGATGACATCATCGAACACACCCTCCAGATCTCAGTAAGAATGATATTTTTTACCTTTCTTCTGGGTTTTTTTTTATTTATTTCCATTTAATTACCGTCTTCTATATTTAAATATTCATATCTATGCTTTATTTCATGCAGTCTCTCTCAAGCTTTGAGTATGTTGAACCAAGTGGGAAGGACTTGGGAATCAATGTGAGAAAAAAAGCCGAAAATATTGTTTCCCTTCTCAATGATAAAGACAAAATACAGGAAGTCAGAAATAAAGTTGCTGCTAACCGTGATAAGTAAATATTTCTGTGTGAAATGATGTAATTAGATTTGGTTTATGATTTCTTGGGGGCACTTTATAATGCATGTCTTTGCTGTAGGTATTTTGGACTATCATCGACTGGAATTTCTTATAAATCTAGTGCTGCCTCATATGGAAGTGGTGGCTTTGGGGGTAGTGACCGCTACAGAAGCACAAGAGATGGTGAAATGTTCAGTAATAGTTATAATGAAGAAGACACAGATGCTTATGAGAAGTCAGTGAAAAAGGAGAAGCAGGTGGTTGATAAGGAGTCTGCACAGGATAGCAGGTTTGGTTTTACAATTGTTATTTGCAGGAAACTTTACTGGCACTGTCCATTAATTTGAAATCTTAATGCATTCCATATTGCTCTTCTGAAAATGGATAGTGTGAGAATATTTATCCAATGTGCTGGAAGTTTGTAATTAGGGATAAGATGAATTATCGTGATTTTTAGGCATTGTATTGGTATTCCTATGATATTTCTATTTACGCACCCAAGACACCCAAACAAAAATTTTTTGTTTTTTCCCATTAATTTTTAAATATTTGTTTTGTAGAAAGAGTGAATCATCTTCTGCATCAAAGTCATCAAAAAAACTGAATGGTTCCAGTGGCCACAAAGCTGTTCTTTCTCAGAAAGTGAATGCCCCTTCCAGTAATTATGAAGATGATTTTGACGATTTTGATCCTCGGGGAACCTCAACCACTAGTAAGTCTATTGATCATGCATATCAAACATGAAGTATGCTAGTTGCAGCTTCTTTCTTTGTGACTAAACCTTTCTTATATCTGTAGAATGATGCTATTAATAACATTTCTCTGGCCGTGGAAGAAATGTAATGGATAAAGCCTCTGTTTGTTCCCCATGGATGCAAGAATTATAATTTTTCCCCATCCATTATAATTATCAAGAACCAGTGACTGGACAATTTTTACCATCATAAATTTTGATTACTTATCTTGATGATTTAACAGCTTGTTCTTGTAGAAGGCTGAGAATATGAAACTTGTATGATTGCCGATAATAGTCAATGCTACTCTACAATCAAATAGGTTCATCCACGAACTTTTTGGGATTGAAATGAAATAAATTCTGTGAAAAATTATGGGCATTCCATCATTGTATCTGCATTAATAGTATAGTTCTTCTATATAGGCATGGCTGAATTATATAGTTGTATCTATTTCTGCATATGCATTAAGTCAGTACTTTAATGTTTTTGCAGAGTCTTCTGCGGTGACTTCAAATCAGGTGGATCTTTTTGAGGAGAGTTTGTTTGGCGATCTTTTGGACGGACCAGTAACTGTGGATCCTGTTCCATCTAATGCATCATCAATGAATAAGAGTCTCCCAGATTCCGATCTCTTTGTAGATGCAACTTTTGTGTCTGCACGACCAGATGCAGAGCCAGCTGCAAATTCTCAGAAGCAGGTAAAGCACTTTTACTTCTATATGTATGATTTACATTGAGGATTGATAATGAACACATCTTGAAGCTTAGCATTTTACCTTAGGTAACCTTAGTATCCTGTCCTCCAGCTCCTTTTCCCTCCTTATCATGTATCTAATTTTTACATGTTTAAGGCCCACCCACTTTTTATGTTACGAGGCTTCAACTCATCTCCACTGTGAAAATGCAGACTTGTAATTCAAGCTTGACTAGCTGATGTTCAATGGTGCTGTTCTTCACTCAATTTTCTTGGATGATTGCATTGATATTTAAGTCATATTTGGATAAAGCTTGATAAGGGTTAAAAAATATCCTGAGTTTAGCTTGTGATAAAATATAAGAAATTCTTAGAATTGTCAATTAATATTAAATTTATTTGAATAAAAATAATACGGATGCTTAAAGAGTACTTGATATCAAAAGATAAGCCAACTGATTCTTAGCAGCAAAGCTTACATGATTGGAAAGATGTTGCTCATGACCAATAGTTGGTCATAAACCAAATCAAATTTGAGAAATAATCGATGTTTAAATATCCTACAAATAGGGTGGCTATCTTGTGTTTATTTTTTTATGCACGATTAACATATATTGTCATTTAAAGAGCTTATGCCTTCATTCCATTTTCTTAAACTTCTACTATGATAAAATTGCTGTAAGACCATATTCTTCCCTCCCGTGTCATACACTCCATACTGTAATTTCTTTTAATAACAAATGGGGGAAACTATTTCTTTTGCAGGCTGAGATCGATCTCTTCTCTTCTATACCTGTTCAATCTCCAATTCCTTCAACTCTAGACCTTTTCTCGAACCCAGACCCAGTTGTCCCATTGGAGACAAAGGCTTCTGGTTTGGTTCCCAGCAACACATCTGCTATTGATCCTTTTGCTGCAGTTCCACTAAACAATTTTGGTGGTTCCGATCCTTTTGGGGATTTCACCTTTACAAATCCAGTATCAGCAGTGCCTTCTCAGACTGAAATCGAGGAATCCGACCTTGGTAACTTGAGTGCCAAACCATCAGTTGGCACCAGTACACAACAACCTGCAAGGAAGGATAGCTTCCAAGTCAAGTCAGGAATTTGGGCAGATTCTCTAAGTCGCGGAATCATTGATCTTAATATATCTGCTCGTAAGTATATCTAAGCTATGTTTGTACTGCAGGGCAGGCTATTTGTTGGAGCTGGTGATGCTGCTTTGAGTTTCTAGTTCAACAGGTTAGCAAAAAATAATAGTAGAATCACAAGAAAATATTTTTCCGTATTAGTTAATAGTTTCTCTCTCATGGTTTTTTTTCTTTTTCCAAGATTTTTCAAATTCAAGGGTAGAACTAGTTGTATATCTTGAAACAATCTTTATAGACTTAATATTCATGTCAAAATTGCCATTTCAAAAACATTTGTCATATTTGTTTAAAGTGAAACCAAACATTGGAAAAATTCAGATTCTATGGCTTATCTTGTTCTAATAAATTATCACATTTCAGCTGTCAAAGTTGGATCAGTAATATAGTTGGAAAATATGGTGGTTAATGTTTCATGCGCTGTGATTGGATGCGTTGGACTCTATGAAAGTACTATTGGGGGAGCATATCAAATAATTCATTTGCTGTATTATTGAACAAAAGAACAAAGAGACCTGTCTGAAGTACAACAGGCTACTGCATTTTTAAAATTAATGCTCCAACTAAGTGTTTCCAGTAGCATCCCCTACTTTGGAACTAGGGTCTTATAACCAATGTTAATGGTAACTTTGAATTTTTGTTATAGCTGTGAAAATGCCAGTCATGGTATATATTTTTGTTGATCCTTGCAGCCAAGAAAGTCTCCCTTGCAGATGTGGGTGTTGTAGGTGCACTAAGTGATGGTTCTCATGAGAAGGACAAGGGATTCGCAGCTTCATATTCCATGGGGAGAGCAATAGGTGCTGGTTCAGGTCTCGGGAATTCAGGATTTACGCCTGCGCAATCAACAGGTATAGTTGACTTCTTCTCCAGCTTTGCCAATCAGCCTTACCAGTACAACAGCGCCAAAAAGTAACATCACCCTCCTTGCTTCTTTCTGGAATCCCCTTCTTTGGAGTAAATTCAATGTGCTTGCTTGTTAATGAAATTGAAAGATTGAGTCATCTCCCTTGCATAAGCATCAACAAGCAATTCTTGTGATCAAATTGCTGGGCTTCGTATGGTGTGTGAATTTGAACCTCTGCATCAGCATTTCGTATTGGGAAGTAAGAGATCGTGGAGAGTTTATTTTTCTTGGACGTGCTACTATTTTTTTTTTGTACACAAAACTGAAATTTCTTGGACGTCCCCACTTGCCGTTACGCTCTAGCATCTCAGCACATCATTAAATTCCATTGCACATGAGTTAATGCACTTATTTACTAAATTCAATTGAATGTTGTGAAAGTTATTGAGTTTATGAGAAAAGTAATCCCCTTAACTAGGCTGAGTCCTTTCAAGTCGTCGGTTAGTTTGATTCCTAGCCTCTCGTTAAGGAGCATCTGGCCTGCCACGAAGTTCCCTACTCCATTTCTTGCCACTACACCAATTCCTGTCTTTCCTGCATCACAATTAACTTTGATGAAGTTCCGAGGTGGTGGCGTCCACTTTTGCTCTTTCACTTGGAGTTTGGGTTGAGGGTTGCAACTTGTTGTATGGTTGCTAGATGTGGTTTCGGTTGCCCTACTCGGTGGAGCCAGCGATTTCAGTCCTTCCTTTTTAGCGGCGGCTAGTCTTGACACACTAGGTCTTCCAATCAGGTTGATAGTCGGCTGCTATTATGGTCATGGATACTGAGTCCACATCCAGCAATGCTAGACAGCCCAAGTACCCGGGGGCAGCACAAGTACCATTCTCCACAAGAAATATTTTATCTTGGGCACTTTCAAAATTACACAAGAAATAAATCTATTATTTTTTAGCGACAATATCATGGATTTTATTTACCTAATTTGAAAAAATAAATTATGTATGTTACACAAATAAATCTATTATTTTTTATAATAATAAAATTTTAGTGATAAATTATATAATTTTATTATAATTAAAATATTAATTTTAAGTTATATATTTGTATAATATCATAATATATATTTTATCATATAATTTACCTTTAATAAAATATTAAAAATTATGTAATTTAAGTTAACTAAAAAATATATAAATTATAATATTATACAAATAAATTAATTAGATTTAATATTTTAATGATAATAAATTATATAATTTACTATCAAAATTATATTATTATAAAGAATACATTATATATTTATAAAATATATTTAATTTATTATTTTAAATTAAATAAAAATATTAATTATTATTTCTACTTAATAAAATTATAGATAGAAATTATTTATAATTAATATTTTGTTTAATTAATTTAAAATAAACAATTCATTCTCCACCTATAAAAATGTAAGGATTAATGTAAAATTAAGATATTTTTTAATTTATGAAAAAATATACTACGCTTCTTATTTCACTTATAATTGATGTATTATCACATCAACTAAATTAAAGTGTTAGCCCAAATATATCTTTAAAAAAAGAAATCAAATAAATTATCTCTCACAAATCAAATAAATCAAACTTGAACATTTCTTATTTTATTATGAATTATCATAAAATTATTATTATTAACTAAAATGATGAAATTTCTATTTTTTGGTTATTCATGTTAAGATTAAATTTTATTCGGTTCAATATTATTTAATCCAGTTCAATTCTAATTGCAATTCAATTTTTTATCAGATTTCATAAATTTATAATTTATTTTTCTCAGGTTTTAATTTTTAAATACAAGAGTTTCTTTCAATCCAAAATTAATTTAACCCTTATTTATAATTTCAATGTGAATTGATTCTGATTTGATTCATTGATTATTCCGATTTAAATTCTTGGTCTAATGGAGGTTCTAAAAACACGGTGTTACACTTATTATTGGGTTCCCATACTTCTTTTCTATTTCATTTGAGTCACTAAACTTTCCATATTTATGTTTTGATCCCCAAACTTACAAAAAAAAATTACATTTTGGTTCACAATCTTTCAAATCTATCAAAACATATCATTAAGTACTTGAATAAGTCCTAATATGATCCTAAATATCTACTTCATGTTACAATGTTCATTTTTTGGCCTTACTTGGTTAAAACAATGTGTTTTTAAGTCTGTTTCAAAGGATGCTGAAAAAACTGCACAGTTTGGAAAAATGGTTGAAATCTCAATGAAAATAGTGTGTTAGCATGAGTTGAGGGTAGGGAATGATAAATGACATCTTGAGTGTCTCATAGCCTCAAGTGGTGCATCAAATAGTGGTTGGAGGTACTGAAATTCACTTTTTATTGAGCTTTGCCAAAACTAAATGGAAAACTAACTTTCATGTAAGTTTGTAGTCATTTAGCTTACCCTTATGCATGATGTATGAAGGAAAAATCTATAGTATGTCATCAGGATTTCAAGGAATTTTCCTTAGGAATATTTTGTCATTGAAGGTGTGAAAATTTACCGTGAAAGCAAGGGGTGTGTTTTAGGGTTGTTGAACAAGATTATTATTTGATCTAGTTGACAAAGTTATAATCATTGTTGACATTAGACAAGGGTAGGACATGTATAAGTCTTTAAGAGGAATCTAAGATAACCAAGAAAATGTGTTTTGTGAAGGAAAAAAAACATTCTTTCTCGCTCTAGTTTGATCACCCAAAAATGGAGTTATTGGTATTTTAAAGAAAAATTCTAGGTAAAAAAAAATATCACCCTTTTAGAGTGAGTTTTTAGAGATAAAGAGGACTAACCCATGGACTACAAATAATTATTTTCTATTTAATTTTATTTTTTTGACGATTGCATTTCTTATGGCTATATTGTGACTCGGAATTAGGCAGGATTCCTTTGTATAGAATAAGAAAGAACAAATGAATCTTCAGAAATTTCATCGTAAATGTAAATGTAAACTACTTATACAAATAAAAAATGTGGGAGAGATAAAAAAGATGCAGGGTCGTTTGTCTGCTTGGCTAGTCAAGCACGGACTAGTTCATAGATCTTTGGGCTTCGATTACCAAGGAATAGAAACTTTACAAATAAAGCATGAGGATTGGCATTCCATTGCTGTCATTTTATATGTATATGGTTACAATTATCTACGTTCCCAATGTGCTTGACCCACTTGATTAAAAAAAATGACACTATTCACACACATATATCTCATGCACATGTGCCAACTTTGATGGGTTGGTTAGTTGAAGATGCTTTCTTGTTATTCATCCACCAAGGATTTGTATTTAACTTTAATAATTCAGTCATTCTAACCATCTCAATTACTAGTAAATTTACAATGCTCATCAATCTCTTTGTCACATATCGGTCTGATTTTATGGTCATACCTATAAGCAACCTGTCACATTCTTTCAATACTACAATAATGTGTGTTTTTATCTATATGATTGACATAACTTATATAAAATTATCATTATAACATTTATAAAATTATTATTATAAAAAATTTAGAGGGACAAAAAGGTTAACCCATGCACTAGGTTGAATTTAATTCAATCCCATTATTTTTCATTTATTTTTATTTTTCAACTTATTACCAAACCGTGGGTCTCAAATATCTGTCTCAAGTGACCCGATGAACCTGTTCGGTCAAAGAATATGATACTATTCACACACGTGTCTTACATGTGCTTGAACTCGCTCCACTCATGCTCCGTGCAAGATGTCGTCTTAGTGTTCATCCACTAGTGATTTGTGTTTAACTTTAGGAAGAATTCAGTCATTGTAATCATCTCAATTACTAGCAATTTTAAGATGCTCATCAATCTGCTTGATACATGCAAACCTGATTTTAGATCTACAAGTAACCTGTCACATTCTCTCAATACAATAATAGTGTGTATTTTTATTATTTTATGATCGACATGACTTAACGCTCATAATATAAAATAATTATTATAACCTTTATAAAATATTAAATTTGTAAAATATTGAAAATAATTCAATATCCAATACAGTCAAATTTATTTGAGTAAGTTTTAAACTCATGAGTTACAAACTAAAAAATATCTACATAGAATATTACTTGTAAAATTAAACTAATGAAATTTTTTAATTTTATAAGAGGTTAGATTTTCAAGTTCATTGGCTTCATTTTAAGTTTTCAAAACTTATGTTTAATATTTCATTTCATAAATTAGTGTGTTAAAACTTTAAAAATGTATGATATTTTAAAGTTTTAATAATTAACACACAAGTATACAACATGTTACTTATTCTAAAAGTATATGTTCCAACATGAGGATAATCGTAATACACATTGTATATAGATAAAGTTACTCATCACCCGCATATATGTTTCATCATATAAGAATATTAAGCAATAGCATAATGGAGGTTAAATTATCATTTAATTTGTGATTCGGAGCGACTTTACTAACTACACTGGTACAAATACTCATCCGATAGAGTTCTTGTACCGACTAGAGCAATCACCTTACGCCGGACTCCGGCATCGGACCCAACAGTGCCTCTAGTGTACTTAAACAAAACTTTTCTTATTATCTCTTAGGTTCTAATAACCATGTGAGATCATCACTATCACTCATTAGGAGTCTTATGATCTAATATCTCAAACATAAACAATAGTGTTTATAATCAACACATATCTTATCTACTTATTTATCTATTATCAAATTTACTGGGCGTAAGCTATTTTAATTTAATAGTATTATCATTAAGACTTTAATTATTATTTAACTAATCTTATCTATTTATATTTTTTAGATAAGTGTTACACTAACTTGAGCACATAATTTTGTTCTATATAACAAAAAAGTTCAATAGTTTTATTATTGAAATTTGTTTTGTTATCTAGTGAATATTATCTATTATTCTTATTTATGGGGGTAATTCCAAGTATTTAAAATATTGCTTGAATTATAATTCTCAGTTTTGAAAATATTAAAGCAATTATCTATTTATTTCAAAATATGACATTGTGACCACATTTTTCATAAACTTAAATTTTATTTATTTTACTTGAAATATTTTTCATGTCGGACTAATTCCGTATTTTTTAAAAAAACTTTCAAAAAATAATTTAATATATTTTTTATATTTTTTAATAATTTATAAATTAATACTTAAATTTAATAAATTACAAGTAATAATACGTAATTAAATAAAATGCAAGAAATCTCACACACAATTTATTTCGAAAACTTGATTCTATATAAATTTTCAAATTTTTATAATTCATTTAAACTATCTAATATTAATTTATTCTTAGATAATTATACAAGAATTAATAATTATAATTTAGATCAAGTCTTTTAATATATAATATGTTATATTCTAATTTTTTCTAAAATTATAATTTTACCATTATATTTAATTTTTATAATAAAAATTTTAAAAATAAGATAATTAAATATAAAAAAAATCTAAAATTAATATAACTCTAAACCATTTCACACTCTCAAAAGGCTATTCTCCCCAAAACAACTACTCAGAGTTGAGGGATGTTAACCTCTATAATCCTCTTACAAAAGTGGCTACACAATAAATGATAATATTGTAAAATATTTTATTAGCATTTTCTAAACAAATAATATGATCTTATTTTTAGGATCCAAGAACTCTAAAATTAAATATATTTAATTTAGAATAACTTAAACTAGGTAACCTCATGATAATTTTTTTCTCCAAAGTGTGTAGAAAAAACATATTAAAAAAACTTCGTATTAGTTTATGGAATAATAACCCTATATTGAGTGCCCTACAAACACAATACCTCAAGCCATCAGAGTAGTTGGAAGTAAATGATGGAAGAAGATATTGTTGGAAATTAATTATGAGGAGCTATTTTAACAATGAGAGGACTCTTGAGGGCAGAAAGGCTGGGCAACCCACTTGAGCTTTTGCTGAATGGAAGATCAAATCAGAAATTTGATCATCCCCAGCTAAGTTTGGCGCGTGGTGAGGCAAATGGAAGTATTAATTTTCTAGCACAACTCGGGGAGAGGGTTAGATATGGCATTTTGGTCAACAATTCAAGAGCATCATCTTTCCAAACAGTTTATTTGAGAGTTTTGTTTCGTGCAAATGTTGAAGCCCCTTTGGATCCTTTTTGCATGTAATAACATCCCATGCAATGGTTGAGTGAAAAGAGGAATGTTTTATGGCCAAAAAATGTTTTTTTTGTTAAGTGTAAATTTTCAAAAATAACATAACAAGTGCTAAAAGTTTATTTTCCTTAGTTGAATTAATCAAACTTTTAACATTTAATATATCAAATATATTGATATTTTGTAATTTTTTATATATTAAAATATAAAAAGCAAATATAAAATGTTTAAAACATTAATAAATGAAGCTAGGTTTTTTGTAAGGTGAGTTCATGAACTTTGTTTTCTCTACAGACCTATATTTTCTTTATATAGTTTTTTTTCAGTTTTATATGTTTGTAAATGTGAAATTTTCAATCATATATCTTTAAAAATGACTTTAAATTATATATGTTTGATAAAAGTGTTAATTTCAATCATAAAAAATTTGTTATAGATAAAATTGAAGCGTGAGTTTTTAAATATATAAGACTTAATAAATCATTTTTAAATGTATAAAATTGAAAATATTATTTTTTTCAAATATATAATACTCCAAATATCACTTTTTTAAATATATAATAGTAAGAAAACCACGATGATAAATCAAATCATACATTTCTCCAATCTATTAATTATTTTGGGAACGAAATCTATAAAAAGAATATACCGAAGAAAACGAATTAAAATGAAGCTACAAATGCTATATTAAATTATAATAAAATATTTATATAATTTATCAATCTTTAAAATGCACGCAGAAACTCGCGGCTGTGTGTCCACAATCACGGGCGATCCTAGCAGGGGTTAAGTTCCTACTATACAATGGCTTTTTATCTACTGTACTCTTCCAACGTTTATAATAAAGTGAAGAAGATATGCTAACCATACTCCTTTATTACTCTTTCCCTTTGAATATTTTTTTCCATAAGTTAGGACTTTTCTCCTTGTCGTGACTCTTATAGGGAGATGCACACGACAGTGCAATCGTCCACCTTTGAAGAAGGGAACCTCCTCTTCCAAGCTGCCGCGGCCGCATCCACGACCGCCTTAGCTGCGGATTTACCGCCTTCCAGCGCAGACCGCGCCGCTGCCACCGCCTCATTGTTGCCCATCACATCCCAAACCTATTAGAAATAATTCTAATTTTTAAATAATATAAATTTTAAATAAATATGAGTATAATGAATTATCACACCATTCTCTTTGATAAAATTAAATAAAATAATTATGTTTATTTTACCTTTGTTACACGTGAGATTATGAATTTGTTATCTAATTTTAGTTTTTTTTTATTTATGTGTAGGGGACACTGGATTAGATTGTACGGCAATCTGCTACGTACCCCGTCGGTTGCGAGAATGACGAACTGGTCCTCCGACGAGATTCGGTGGCAGGAGATATGAGGGACGGCGATGATGCCGTGGTCCTTGAGGAGGAAGTCTCCAAAGGCACGGGACATGGCGAGGCCAGGCATGTCCTCGTGGGGAAGCCACACGCGCTGTATGTGCGGCTCTCCCTTCAGCGCCAGCACCCGACCCTGGCACTTCCTGATCCGCTCCGCCTCGCCTATGCCAAAAAGGAAAAATAGAGTATGAAAAAAAACCTCCTTGAGTATTTATTATGATATAAAATTATAGCAAAAACTTAATTGAAAATATACATAGCAAATATAATCTTTTAATTATATAAATAAATTACATGTATTATACAAAAATAATAATATTTTAACCTTTGGCCTTATATAAAATGTCATATTGTATTTTTTAATAATAAATTTGAAAGTCATATTAGATTCTAATATAGTACTTAGAAAATAGAACTATGAGTTTAAGTACTGATTAAAAAATAAACATCAAAGGGATAGTTCTATTTTTTATACATTAATACTTTTCTATTTACGTGACTTAATAAATGAATGTGACGTATTGGATAACACCGGACAATAGAATTTATGTAAGAGAAAATGCAATATTGATGGCACTTATTGGATGGCTTACTTGGAACACTGGGCTTGAGATCGGTGGTCAACTGGACAGCACTCAGCTCTCCATCTTCGTTCACCCTCCCAAGCACAGCCCTCGAGTCTCCCAGATTTGCTATGACAATCTCTTCACCCTGTTACCATTTATATTAAATAATTGTCTCTCGTTACTATTAGCCCTCCAAAAAGACCAAGTCCATTCACAGTTCTTAGGAAATGGCTCCAAATTGTTTGGTTTCTTAGTTAAACCCCACAACTTTCAAGGAAAATCCAATATAATCCTTCCCAGATCCATTTCATGTCATCCCACCCTTGAGTTCTCCACCTTCCAAGTGAGACCTTTTCCCTATATACAATTTTGAGCCCGGGGTGGAGAGCTCTTAATAGGATTGCAGACTTAATTAGGGAAATAAAAAAATAGTAATGCAAGATTATGTAGCCGACCACTGAATCTTTTCACCTAATACCCTAGAAAATTATATAATTACCAACTAGCTACCAGAACTTTCTCCTTTTTTGGATAAGAAATCTGAAGAACCGATTATTTAATCTAACCTGCCGCATTACGACCACCGCGGTGGTCCCACTGGCGGAGTGGTCGATGTCCTCTCGGAGCTTAACTTCCTTGTCCATCACCCTGAAGGCGCTCGCGCACGCTTCGCCCCAGGCCTGTGAAGTTTGGGCAATCTTCCCAGACTCGATCTCATGCGGCTCTTGGTGCGACGATTTTGCCTCGGCTATAGCGGTACTGATCTGGCTGAGGATGAGAGACGGCAGCCGGTTCCTGACCATACTGCTCACAAGGTGCCCGTTCTTCCCGTGGCCGTCGAAAACTCCGCCGAGTACACCATCGTCTGCTCCATATCCCTAGCATCAACCATCAAAGGGAAAATCTTAGATTTTTTTCCAACCATTATATTGAATCTATTTTGAACCAATTTTTCCATCCTAAAAAGGGGAAAAAACTGATATATTGAATATACTGGCAATGCTTGTACCTGGTAGAGGATGCCGGAGTCCTGGTTAAGCCCTTTGCTTCCGGTCCTCGAGTAGACGGACCCGATCGAGCTCTGAGCTCCATTAGGGATAACGGTCTGGCTCTGGGCTTCGCAGTAGACGGCGTTCTGATGGAACGTGTTCTCCTTTTCGTTGTTCTCACTGTGGACCTCGGAGGAGACAGAGGAGAGGCACAGTCCCATGATGCTTCTTCTCTTTCTTACCCTCTGTAGACCGACCAAGCACGACCCGTCGCGTTTGATTTGAACGATGCACACATAGACGGCTGCATCTATTGATTGATATATATAGGTGGATCTATTATGCCCGGGCGGATGAGTTGTAAAATAAAGAGCACATACCTGCAGTTTGGTCCCACATGTTTGTCAAAATCAACATGTTAGTCCCTATCTGTCTAATAAACAACACGGCGCAAACGTTAAAGTAATTGGGTCCTCGTGCTGGTTTTTGGACAACGGAAATAAAATGTTGATTTCCTCAATAATAAAGGAATATATTATAAATTACTTTTGGATGAAGCTCGGAACCATAATAAGATGGGGCTTTGACCCAAAGAAAGAGACCAAAGCGTGCGTTAGGTTCAATAATTCATTTTTCCTTTATATAAAGTATAATATGTATTCTTAGTTAATCGAGTTGCTTATGGGAAAAATTTTGTGGGTGGGTGCTCCAAGATTCATTTGAAGGGCCACATTAGTTGGACCTTAGCAGGATTTGGTATGCATTATTATCTATCTTTCATTACTTTACTAACTATATTATATGGGTAGCGGGTCAGAAGGGAATTTCGTCAATATAGCGTTCATGCTAAGTCAATTGGATATCCTTTCAATTTCAAATGTCAAGATCCAATGGAATGACATGGATTCCTATTTAACAACTAAGATATTCTCTCTTTCTCAAAATTATGAATATATTATTTTTTTTACACAATATTATTATTAAAATATTAAAGATGCTTTCATTTTGTTTTTCCATTGCAAAGATGTCTTCGTTTGTGAGATGTCAACTATGGCAGTTGCGTGAACTATCAAAGAAAAAAAAGCTCATAGTTGCGTGGTCTACTCAGGGGAAGTTCCTTACGAGGTACCTCATTTTTAAGTTAATTTTTTTTATTTTATTCGTTATTATTTCCATGTTAGAATATACTAACATCCATTAGTATTGCCTAACAATTTATATGACCATAAAATCACAAATTACTCAAAATTTTAATCCAGTATTTACACGAGCACAATGATTACGGGGTGCGCAAAAGTTCGCACGAAAGGAATTTCGAGAGCCCATGAGGGCATCCCCCTAAAAGCCGTGCACTTGTTGTGTTTGTCTACCTACCATACATAAAAAAGTTGGTCTGGTCGGCTGGTCTTTAACGATGCAAAGACACTCCATGCGACCACCCAAAAAGAAGCGGCCTAAAGTAACATGAGAAACTAGAGTTATTTTTTCCTGTTTGCCAACATGCTATGTTTCCTATTCCTCTCATGGCCTTTGCTTTTCTTTTCTTTTCTTTTCCCAAGGTGTGATATAGATAGTTGATGGCATGGTGGGGTGGTGGGTGGTGGGTGCTGGGTGCCGGGTGCCGGAGCATCCTATGCCTTGACATAGAACTTAGGAAAACAATTTCATATAATTAATGAATTATAAATATTGGCGTTCAATTTGTCCTAAATAATATTTGTTAGAGAGGTTATGAATATGTAATAATTAGATATATATTCACTTAAAAATATGCATATTTTGTATTACTCAATATTTATTGTTAAATGTGAGTATTGAGATATACTCTATTTAATTATAATAATATTTTAAATAATTAAATTATTTAATATATTATTAATTTATTAATATTATATCGTATCATCATCACATATTTATATGTGACCTTAACTAATTCAATTTCAACATTTTGAAGTTTTAAATAAATAATTATATAACTAATAAAAAACTGCTTTTTATCTTATTGTTTGTTAGGTAAAATAGAAAATGAGTTGGGCTAATGATTAATATGCCCGACAAATAATAATCAACTAAATTTATTTATTATTTTGCTTGCTATATATAAAATAATTTTCCTCTTCCAAATTAGCATTATATATCATGATGCTTAGTCAACATTTAATGCGATTTTAAGTTTGATGGAGTGTATTAAGATATAAGTGGTGGTAAAAATAGGCACGTCACATTTTACAGGTTGGGTCGGGTTTTATCCGACCTAATCTGGAAAAAATTTCCGGTAGGACTTGCATCCGACCGGGTTCCACGGAGTCTTAGTTATGCTATTTTTTTTTTGTAAAAATGTGAAAAAAGTTAAAAATTAATATTTCTAGTAACTTATATTATATATAATATTACAAATATTTTAATTATAGTAAATTAATAATTTATAAATAAAATTAAAATTTTTTAACTATAGTAATATTTTTCTCTACATAATATATTTAATCTATTATAATGTGATATGTTATACCTGACTAATTATAATAAATTATTTTGCATACATAAATATTATTGTAAATAAAAAAATAATTTTTACATAAAATTATAATTTTTAATTATAGAAAATATATGGTATATAATTTGATATATTATAGTAAGATACATTATTATATTCAGATAAATTAATTTTATTTTACTAAAATTATTACTATACATAAAATTAAAAAAATAATTATAGTAAATTATTTATATTTTATAAATTAATATTATTGTACATAAAATAAATTATACATAAAATTATAAATTTCTAATTAAATGAAATATTTACGATATCATACATCATATAAAATAAAAATATGTATACTAAAATATAATACATATCATTTATCATATATAATATAAATTTATAAATTTATTTAATATTATATTTTATTATACATATTTTTATTTTATATTATTATATATAATTCCTAATTATATAAATTAATTTAATGATATATATAATTATAATTTACATAATAAATTATTTAATTCATATTTAAAAGGTTATATTCATATTATCTAAAAACAATTACAAATAATTTTTAGTTCTCCGTATACAACTTTCCAAATAAAAGTTCATGCACTTTACAATATAAATAAATTAGCAAATAAATAAACATTAATCCCTTGATTTTTTTAGTATTTCTTAATATTTTTATTTAAAAATCTTTCATATTCGCTAGAAGTATATGTACTCATTGTTTACATGATACTATCCCCACCACTTATACAAATAGTGCTTTACTTTAATATCCTACTATATAAATTTCTATAAATAATGATCTCCCAAAACTATTTAGCTCGAAAATAGTTCTCCATTATCCGTATGATAACATGAAACAACCCGCAAAACTTGTGAAAAAAATATGAAGTCATAATAATGAAAAATGACTATAGAGACATTCAACACACAAGATATAGAAGATAAAATTATTCAAATTATGAGCATAACTAATAATCAACAAGTAATCATGTGATCTAATAAAATCAAGAAAATTATAAAAGGTTTAGGATTGTGTGAATTAATAAATGGTCAGACCTATATCTATATAAGAACAACACAAAGAGAGAATTAACAAAAATACAAACACAAGAGGCATTTAACCCTACAAATGAATCTACATGAAAATATCTAGCAAATAACCACCGGGTATTAAGTGATCCAGATATAAACCTTCAATCAACTAAGTTATCAATTCAATTAATTGAGGTTAATATAACAAACCAAATTGAATTAGAATAAATCAAGAATAACAAATTCAAAATTTTATCTTTTAAGATACTCAAAATGATAAATTTCTCTGCAAAATAAAAATAAATTAAAAAAATTATATATTTTTCTAAAAACTAATTATATTGGACATTATCCAGCTGCCTTTCTTTTTCAAATTTTCAAAATTTGGTTTAATTAAATCGGTAAATGTAACCGGGTCAATACAGTCCCGATGAGTGCACCTTCTTGGCTACCAGGTCAGAGTATAGAATAGTTAAAATTAGGTTATATATGGTATTAGGAAACTAACTTGTTCATATAATAATGGCAAACTAACGTGAGGTTGGACAGATAATTAAGACAAAATCCTATAATTATTTTTATTGTGATTAATTGTTAGGTCAGTGTAAATTTGGGAAAATACTGCTCTATTTTCCATTGAGGGATAAGTAACAGCAATATATTGGAGGTCGATTATATGACAAATAAATCACTAGTTATTATAAAAAACAAAGTTTTTAATTTTAAACTAAACATTTCCCATTGAAAGTCTTGTTCAATTTAGATAGATCTGAATAAATTTTTACTCAAACCATGCTATATCACCACAGTGAAATGAATAGGTATAAAATAGACATATTATATGCTAATTAAACATCTAGGCAGACGGCTTAAAAACTAGGAAACCCTACAATCAATTTATGTGACTATTTATCTACCCATGATTATATATGATAAACCAAGATAGGAATACTTTTTTACATCTTAGTTCAAAGAAAAATAGAACCAAACCATCTCAAAGAAAAATAGAACAAAACCATGTTTCAATATATAGAACGATATATCTAAAAACACAGAAAATTGTAGATTGATATATCTAGAAACATAAAATTAGTGATTGATATATCCATACACAAAATTGATTTAGTAAGGTATTGATGCAAAGGATAAGAAAAACATCCAAAAAGGATCTACAAGATAATTGAACGCAAGAAAACAACAATAATTATGGAATAATTTTGGTCAAAGATAACATTAGTGATAGAAAAGGATTTGCATTTGATAAAAATACTAACTAGAGAGGTAATAATAGTAAATTACAATTAGTGAGTTCAGGGGATAAAAATATAATATAAAAATATCTAGTTAAATAAGTAAAATTTTTAAACAAATTATTTTACTATATACAAAAATATTGAAGTTACAATACATAACAATTTTTATCAATTAATAGAAAAAACTTACAAATGTCTAGGACATGATTAATTAATGGTATCGTTAACTAATGAGCAAAAAAATCAATACCCTCAAGTTAGTTAAATTATAAAATGAATATGAATAAAACAATTGCTAGTTTTTCTAAAAAATAATGATATGAGAATTTCAATACTAGCTACTGAGTCCGGAACTCTAAATTACTTTTCAAGATAAATATATTACATAATCAACATACACCCAATTTAGGTGCAAAAAAGGGATAACCTGATCAATCAAAGGGTATACAATCAGGTAAAATTTAATTAACACATTTTGCATAAGGATTAGGAAAACACATCCACACTGAATCTTCACTTAATGTTAATTTTTTTCTTAACAAACAAAACAGAAAAGTTATAAAGAAAGGAATAAAGCAGGATTGATGTTTTCGGTAAATAAATGTGGCTATCTTAAATTTGAAGGAGGCCAATAGAGATTGAACGGCAGCCCTCAATCGTGTAGGAAGCCCCATATATAGGCACCATGCAAAAGGTTATTTGTTTCACGATATAAAACAAACACCCGTGTCTGACTTAAGTGCCAACACAAGAAAGTACTTCAAGATCGAATTCCAAATTAGTCTAGTATCTGGATATTAGATTCTAACCAGAAATAAAACCCAACAATCAAAATGAGAGATGTGGTAATTGGACATGTAGCCGGGTATTGTGTCATGAAACCATGGAAACTTGAGTTTCAGGGATCTTCAACCGACTGCAGTGATGACACTAACTGATGTAGGCTCCAAGCGGCAGTCGGGTCACCATCAAACGGTGCCTGCTGCTGACTCGATTATGGAGCCATTTGTTCACCCCCAATCCCTCATCATCTTCTCAGATCTAAGATCTTAGATTAGTGAACCGACTTAACACAACATAAAATCTAAACTTACAAAAACAATATAAAAACCAATAACACATTGTAGAAGCAGAGAATTGCAGATTCCGTAAAATCTCTATCATCGTAGTCGAAAATTCAGATCGGATCTGTGAATCAAAACAACAAGAGCGCATCTTGACACTAGACTGATCGTCTAATGATACGCGGCTTCCCTGAGAATATTGCCTGTCGCCGAGAGTAGAATGTGTGGCAAAGGAGGTACAAAGAGGGAGAAACTTTGAGAAGGAGATGGCATGATTGTGGTAGGAAGGCTATATATAACCGGACCTCTGAAACCCTAGCAGTTTTTTTTATTTTTTTAAAAGAAACAAAAATGAATTCTAATATAATATAAAAATAAGTTAATAACATATTTAATTTCAATCTTTAATATTTTACCAAATTTAGTACATCATTTTTAATATTAAACATGCGCATAAAAAGTATATATTATTAGGATTATAAATATTTGAAACAAAATATATAATTAATATCTAGATATTCTGATTAATAACCAAAATTAACCTGATAATTATGGTTCCACCACTGGCCTTCCCTGTAATATGTGAAGATATTGACCATACTTTTTTTAATATTCAAGTAGTTTGTTTGAGTTGGTGTTTAAAGAAAAGTTTATCATTTTGTAATAAAAGTCTCATCATACCATTTTCATTGTAAATTATATTTTATGTGAAAAATAAATAAATTAAATATATAAAGTTGACATCCTTTTTAAGTTTAAAGTTCATCCGGGCCATATATGTTAGAATGGAAACTATGCTTGGATTCAAGAATGAGGAACGGTCATGGAGTAGAAGGTTATGCAGAAATTTGCCAAAATCTGAAGAATATTTTGTCTTTAATAGTAAGTACATAATTTCTTAATTGAGATAAACATAGCTCAATTTCTTAATATCATAAAATAAAATATCAAAGAATAATCATTCCATGATTATTGGTACGCTATACTTGTTCCATAATACTAAGAAAAATTATCATTAAAACAGAATCACATAAACCAATTATTCTAGTATAATTAAACAAAAATACTCTTCAAATCTTAGAATTAGCATGCAAAGCTAACACGGGAATATTAGCAAATTCCACCGGTATATAAGCAAGCAAGCCACACAACTGATTTACTTAAAGGTCCAATCCTGAATAAAAACCACTGACAAGCACAATTGCTGGCAAAACTCCATCTACAGAAATGAGGATTACACCGTTTGCTGCTGCATATAGCAAGAACCCGGACATGCATATAACATCAGAGAAATTTTCTGGACACATGTAAAGACCGTGCTAATGAAGATCCTTTTACAAAGCTTGTTGAGAGGGTATCCAAGTTCATTTATTATTATTATTCAATTACGGATATTTAGGCAAAGCAGCAGGGAGGAAAAGCCACAAAAACCTCATTTGGTCCACCACAGGAGGAAGTCCTTTCGCCTATTGATCTTCTTTTGCAACTGGAGGATTCCATAGAGCAAAGCCTCGGCAGTAGGAGGGCAACCCGGAACATAGATATCTACCGGAACTATCCTGTCACAACCGCGCACAACAGAGTAGGAATAATGGTAGTATCCACCACCATTTGCACAACTTCCCATAGATATAACCCATCTTGGCTCAGGCATTTGGTCATAGACCCTGCAAAAGTTTCAAGGTTTTAGGGATACATAAATCCTCCTGTAAAACAGGGAGAGCTGTGAGGTAGAGATACTAAGAAAAAAGCAAGAATAACCAGTTTACACCATATACATCCACAACTTCCCCTCTGGAATGTCTTGCAATGCTACCAGTCTAAACAGAAATAGATTTCTACTGCTATGTTGATGCATACAGTCGAGTCTTGCACACTCAATTAAACATGAGGGAATGAAATAATGCAAGGTAGCAACAAGCAAGCCAAACAGGTCTCAAATACAAGAATTTGCAGATAAAGGAAGAATTTTTACAACCTTCATTTCAGAAGATAAAGAAAAAGTCATTAATTCAAATTATACTTTGACAACCAAACAATGCCTTCACTTGACAATGATACAGTTGGACTGGATATACCTTTTCCTTTCATTTTTAACAGAACACGCACAACATGCCTGGCAATTTACAAAGAAAACTAACAGCAAATAAGCTGATGGATAAAAGGGTGGTATTAATAAAAGCTTAAAGATAACGTAAAGAAAGTGATAAAACCCTTGTGTGTCTCGAATGTTACTTCCAAGATTAGTAGATATAACATATGCGAAAGTTGCCTAATGAATGTTAGATAGATAGTACAGATCATGTTCTCAATAAGACTAGCTTCTAGTGAAATGCCATCCTCCACCCCCACCTAAAACAATGAAGTACAAGAAAATGCATACATGATCAACTTCAATTAAAAAAATGCATAGAAACACATTCAGATTCAAAAATTTTAAAACTTCTTTAATAAAAACTTATCTATGCTGAGCATTCATTTAATTGTGAACAACTTGACTATCTTACTTCCCTAAATTACAAATTGCATAGACCTCTAAACCAGCACCAATATTTATGATACAGAACTTTTGCCTACTAACATTTTCGATGGGGTTTTAACAAAGCAACAATGACAGCATTCCCCTGCAGCAAATTACATAATCTGTTGATTTATGGATAAGTACGAACACAGGAATAATCAAAGAAAAAGCCTAATCTTGTCGAGAAGATATCGAATTGAAATCAAGAGCATCTCATGACGCTGAAATTCACACTGTAGACCTCTCCTCTTTATGTCGAACATCAAGCATTCACCACTATAATAATGGAATAAAAAGGCCATATATTTCGACTGTGACCTTAAGTTTCCAATTGAAAAATCACGAGCTCACGAAATCAACCAGCAGATACCAGAACCCTAAATCGAAACAGAAATCTCAGGAATTGAAGAACCGCACAAGGAAATGGGCAAGAGACCTACTTGCGAAGTGCAGGAGCCATCTTGTTAGTGAGGGTTCCAGCAACGATCATACAATCGGACTGGCGAGGACTCGGCCTGAAGATGACCCCGAAGCGGTCGAGATCGTACCTGGAGGCGCCGGTGTGCATCATCTCGACGGCGCAGCAGGCGAGGCCAAAGGTCATGGGCCAGATAGAGCCACGACGGGCCCAATTCATGAGGTCATCGACCTTGGAGATGACATACTCCGCAGCTTTCGAGAGGCCAGCGGGGGAGGACGCGGAAGGGGGCGGGGGCCGGGAATAGGGAGTCGGGGAGGAGGCGGCGGTGGAGAGGACGCGGAGGTGAGGAGCAAGGAGGGAGAGGGAAGAGCGGGTGGCGGTGGCGCGGGAGATGAGAGCCATGGCCAAGCACCGAGGGCAGGGGCGACCGTTCCAAGTAAGAGGAGAAGGAGAGAGACTGAGAGAACAGAAGACCGAACCCGAAGAAATGGAGAAAGGAGAGCTCCGACTCCAAGGGTAGAGGAGGGCAGGAGGAGATTGCTCGGGTCGGGTTTGCCCGGGTGGGAGGCACGGGCACACGTGGCGGTGGATTTCGTGTGGCTTCATTTGGTTCCACGTAACTTAGTGCATTAAATTTCAAGCAAGAGGAGATCAATGCATATAATTAGATTCCATTTAATAAGATGATAAGCCTGCAGTGGCATGGTAATGGTATTATAAGGGCGCCTTTTATCCTAACAAAATTTCATAATTTGATTGTAATTATAATTATTACATCACTTCATTTTTATTTTAGTGAATTTAGACAATCAAATTTGAGTGGCAATTCAATTTAGACATAATTCCATTAATATAAGACCGTATTTAACCGTTTATCTAATTTAATAAATTAAATAACTGGTCGATCATATTAAATCATGATGTGGCTTAATGTTTGCTGAATTGGAAATCAATAAAACTGAAAGATAAGTAGATATATTAGGGTAGCAATCTAATTCACTTTAAGAATGTTTTTTTATAAATTAAATAAAGTAAATTGAAAATTAAAAAAATGCAGATTCAATTTGAAATTGTATTACAAAAAAAGTGAGTGGTAAGTGATCCAAATTTAAATAAATTTTACTAAATTTCAAAGAAAAATAAGTAAATTTAAAATTTAAAATCAGAATTAGATTTATCTAGTTAAATATATATTACATGATTTATGAATTCATTTTTTGGTGGGCTAAAATTTATAAAATGGTCATTTGAAATAATTATTATTTGAAAAATAAGTTTTAAAATTTTTAAAAATTATAAAATTGGTCAAATTATACCTAAATAGATCGAAAAATAATATTACATTACTAGAATTCGTTTTAATTGAACTTATCAATACAATAAAATTAATTAGCAGACTGATTTATCAAGTTAAGAGCTACGTTGGCAGAGTAAGAGCTACGTTGGCAGATAAGTTAAGTAAAAAAATTACTTTCAGCAAGTGTAACATTGGAATTTTCAAAACTAAAATTTAAACCAAATTGGATTGGAAGTCACGTTAAATTAAAATTTGAAATAATTATTATTTGAAAAATAAGTTTTAAAATTTTTAAAAATTATAAAATCGGTCAAATTATACCTAAATAGATCGAAAAATAATGTTACGTTACTAGAATCCGTTTTAATTGAACTCATCAATACAATAAAATTAATTAGCAGACTGATTTATCAAGTTAAGAGTTACGTTGGTAAATGCGTTAAGTAAAATAATTACTTTCAGCAACCGTAACATTGGAATTTTCAAAACTAAAATTTAAACCAAATTGGATTGGAAGTCACGTTAAATTAAGAATAAAAATTCGAAAAATGAGATTTGAAACTGAATTAAATTGTAAATCGATTCTAACAATAAATTTAGATAATGAAAATTTTAATTAAATTATCTCTAAAAACTCTCTTAATTGAGAAAAGTCTCATTAAAAAATTGATACATGTGATCAAAACATCTTGAAGCATAATACTCTCAATTTTTAGAATGATTATATAAATAAAAAATACCAATTTTTAACCTAGATAATATGGAATTAAATAAATACTTAAAAAAATAAATTATGCTAAAAGCAAGTTAAACCGAAAGTGAAATTACCAAGTAAACGCTAAAATCGGCTAAATTGATCAATTTATTCGTGGAAGCTAATTTGCTATCGTGTGAACTGATTGGAGTGTTACACCGAGAGCACACACCCATCACACATGCACACATAATCATCTACTTCACCCAACTTAAACCCGAATACTCGACCCGAAACTTGGAAATAACCGATTTTCTGGCATCCTACCTTCGAGGAAAATTATATGAAAAGTGAGGTATATGGGGTCCCATTAGACCAACTATACACATGGGGTGATAAACCGTTAGTCCACCGAGCTAGCCATATAAGGTTTGGTCTCGCTTTTGTTGGTCGATGGTTAGAATTCTCATTAAAAGTAAGAATACCTAGTTTTTTGGTGACCTCCATACTAAAGCCTATAAGTTTCATTTCTTACCACCAAACATGGGCATTCTAATGGTATTAGAATCGCGTTGAAGTCAGCTTTCAAACCACATCTCTCCATGACACTAACATGCCCTCTACCACGATCGAATAATATCACTACTCACTCGGTCGAAAACAAAACAGTATCTTCCCGCCCTTACCTCTACCCTATCGATAACAAATCATGGGGCCAAAATAATTCTAAAGACTCCCCTCAATCCCCTTGAGCCAACACCACTGCCCATTTGAGTTGAAGGTATGTGTAAACCCCATTTTCTTAAAATAAGAAAGTCAGATTTGAGAATAGGAAAATTTTGAAAGAAAACTAAGATTTCAATTAAACCAAAGTTGGTATTGAGGATTCAAAATGGAAAATTGGATAATTCCAAGTATTCAATGAAGATAAATAATAATGAAAATGAATTATAAACCAAATTGGATATTAGAACTAGATCGGTTAAAAGCAAATCAGATTGAACCAGGAAGAACCAGTTCAAAGATTCATTTTTATAGGTGATTTAAAAATGTCAATTTGGGAAATTAAAGTCATCATAATGTAGAAAATGAATTTAGATAAATTTAGAAACTTTTAAATTTTTGAACGGGCCTAAATAGACCGATTTTTTTGGGTCATTGAACCCAGTCCAATCGAACCATTTAATGGTTCAGCCGGTCAACGAATCACTTGCCAGTTCAGCGCCTAGTCAACGTGCGCGACATGTGGCGAAGCGCGCCCGATTAGCTGCTTGGTCAACGTCTGAAAACACTAACTAATTAGAGCATGACACGTGTACTCGGTCAACGGTTGGACAAAGAAAATCCATGTCACTAAAGACTGATCAATAGGAGTGTGACACGTGTACTCAGTCAATTGTCAACTAAGGAGAAGCCTTGTTAGTAGGGCTGACTAATGAGAAGCTAACACATGGCAAATGTACGAGGCAAACAACCAACTAGGATATCGAAGAACGGTAGACCAATCAGAAGTCAACATGTGGCAAAGCCACGTTGAATAACTACAACTAATTAGAGGCTCGCACGTGGCAATGGCATACTACGTCAAGTGGGAAAACTGACTTATTTAAAATTGGCCAATCATAGAATGCCACGTGTCACGATCAACAGATGGTCAAATGTAGTCAGCAGCCACGTTGGAACGAGCGACCAATGGGAGGTAACTACATGGCAGGTCAACGACTCAGATGCTTAGTGGGAAACCGCGTCAGCTAAGCCAACCAATTACAATGGGCCACATGGAAACTCGCATGCGTGCACACAGTTTCATCTTCAACCTTCAGATGACAACATTGTTCATGTCACACTCCGACTCGGTTTGGTTGGGCTTCTATGATTAACCCGCCACCCTTACTTATGCTAATAGTTTGAGGAAGGTAAAGGTATTAGAGTATCTGTTTTCCATAACAAAGTTTACAAAACATAAAAGTTACTTGATAGTGATACCATCGGCCTCTTCTCCAACCTATACTCGTCGTGCCAGGGGTTTCTCCTTAAAAAGGTTAATGGGAGTGGGTGAGTTCGACAACTTAGTGAGTGGGGTAAATCTTTTATGAATGTTCAATTTAGCAATTTCAATTATTTGATATTTCATTAGTTTTCTTCTTAGGTTTCTTAATTCACATCAACAACCGCCCTCCTATCATAGGATGGATCACACATTTGTAGAACGGTCCTACACCATGCCACTTGTGGACTGTAGCGCCTTTACCGTTCACTTTGATAGAGGGATACTGACTGGAAGCTACTTGCCTTCACGTCCTACTTGCCTTGATCATCCAGTAGTCTTTAGGCTCCATCACTACCTCATGTTAGGTGTCCTGATGGCTCGAACGTCATAGTGCATGCAAAATCAATAATCTTTCTAAATTATAACCTTTGTCTTTGGCCCTCTAGTACAACGGTCTGTCGGCTTGGGTTCAGCCCACGCGTACTGGCCCAATAGGTTTGACGACCTGGCTTCGGCAGAGCAGCGATTTGGCCCAACAAGCTCGATAACTCAACTTGGCTCGATGGGTATCACTTAAATTATAACCTTTATCTTTGACCCTCTAGCATAACGGTCTTTCGTCTTGGCTTCAACCCACGCGTACTAGCCCAACAGGTTCGACGACTTAGCTTCGGCAGTGTAGCGGTTCGGCTCAACCAGCTTGACAACTCAATTTGACTTGATGGGTATCACACAATGTTTCCATTATTTAGGTCTTTTAACATCATATATCTCATATCCGTTATGGACGGGTCCACACCCATATCCATCGCTCCTGGACCCACTAGCATCTTGAGCCTATGCACGGAATTAGCTCCCAAATGTTTTAAGCAGAGTCACTCGGTCAAGGGATGCTAATTCTGAGAAAAAATTTTCAAAGTTGAACTGTCATTCCAACCAGAATTGATGTCACAGCGGTTCCCACTCAACCGGCAATAGTGACATGGTTGTCCCGGTGAGATCCTGACTCGTGGTGTACATCAGGAGAATCGACATAAAAGACTTTCTAATTTTGGGTATTTACGCATAGATCATCATACTATACATTAATTGTATTTAGGTCCTTCAATGTTTATAACCTCACATTTGGGTCCCCAATTTTTATTAAATCTCTGTCAAGTCCCTAAAACTTCCAATTACCCTTCATGGGTCCCTAACTTTTCCAAATTTAACAATTGGTTCTCAATTTTTCCAAAACTACCAATTGGTCCTTAATTTTCTAAAAATTGTAATTTGGTCCTTTAACTTTCAAAAAAAATTGCCAATTGACCCTCTATTTCATCCAATTGCTCAATTTGGTCCCAATTGGATGTTTATTTCATGAAAATGCCACATTTTTCCTTAAATTGCAATTCGACCCCCAATTTTCCAAAAATTCCCAAATTGCTCCATTTCTCAAAAATTGTAATTTGTTCCCATATCACAATTTCATTCAATTAACCCCTAAAATATAGTTAATTATCTTAATTGGTGATCTGAATCGTTTTCCATATGTCTCCCTCATCATTTTGAGCTTTGAACCGCTCGATTTGGCTAAAAAATGAGCTCAAATTGAGCTTTATTGGAAAATTCAATCTAGAGAGAGAAAGCTTCAATATCATACCGATGAGGGTTCGACAATTGGAGCTCTTGCTTTTTCTGGATTGCTCTCCTCCCAGTGATCCTTCTTGGATCAAACTGCATCTCAATTGGTGGCCTGAGTAGTGCGAATTTTAGTGTTAAAGTTTTTATAGAAATCGACCGTGAATAGTATTTTTCAGCAAAGGGGCGGTGGATGGGCTTACCGTGCTAGCTCGAGGGAAGGTCAGGACACCTTTAGGTGGTGTGTTGGAGGGCTTGATTTGGCCGAAATTGGCCTTGGGACGACTCGAGTTGAGCTCGAGCAACTCGGGCTACTAACATCCGAGGAGCAGTGTTATTGTTTGAGCTTCCTCATTCTTCCATAGTGGCTCTCGAGCGGAATGGAGGGTGTAGTTATGTAGAGGACTTTCTCCCGGTTCTAATGGTACTGAATGTAGCTTTAGAGGTGGAGAAAAGCCCAGATGTCGGAGCTCTTGTTTGCTGCTCACCGAAAAACTGAGCAGTTCATCTTTTTTGGTCAATTGTGGGATGCTTAGATCGAATGGAGGGGTGGTTTTTATATAGAGAGCTCGACAACTACTTAGGCTACCTGCTGACGTAAGACTCGGCTTTCAACTTGGTCGCCAGCGACCTAACCGGAAAGTTTTTCGAGTCATCAGACACTCTAGCTTTTCCAATGACTCTTTCTTCTCTCTTCTCTTTGTCAGTGACTGGAGGTTGAAGACGAGGACGTGGCGGTTGAGCCATGTGACGCGCTGTAATTGGTCAGTTTTTCTAATGTTGAGTGCTAGTGTGGTTGCTCTGTTAGTCGTTGATCAGTTCATTGACCATTGGCTGGTTCGTTGACCGGTCCGATCCGACCGGGTTTGGTGACCCAAATTCGAAATATGGTTGGTTCGGACCTGATTCGACCAGTTTTCTTAAATTTAAAAATTTATTTTCTATCTAATTATGGTCTCAAATTCTCAAATGGACATTTTAAAACCACCTAGAAAAATGAATTATTGAATCGATTCACTATGGTTCATCTTGGTTTGGTCCGGTTCGGGTCCGATTCATCCTGAACCGGTCTGGTACTCTCATCAATTCCACTTCCCGGTTCTTTCTCATGATTTTTATGAATGTTTTGTCATTTGGGATTTTTCAATTTACCATATTAACCCTTCTTTGTCATTTTTGGTCCCTTTTTCGGCACGATTTTCTCAAAACCGTCGGTTCATTTCCTGGTTTACTTAGTCCGAGGGTCGGGTTCCACAATTCAACTCGAAGGTCCTCTACCTCGTGACATACTTCGTTCAGCTCGAAGGTGCGAGCTGAATTCTAGTCACCCCCGACCTTCTAAGACTAAACCGATCCTCCCACGACTCTCCCTGACTGACCCTCGACCTCCCTAAACCTTTGAGGCTACTAATTGACGCAAAATTTAATAATAGAAGGATCCACTCGATGAGCACTAGTTATCCATACTCAGAGATCCAATAATTGTCTTCTCACTGGTACGATGAGCAGACTTCTAGCTACAGTCGCAAAATGATCCAAAAACATAAAAAATTCACTTGGGATGAATGAGTCGCAAAATACAGTAAGTAATATTTGTGAGTTCGGGACCGATTGGATCGATAATACACAAACATAGAACCATATTTTATTTTTAAAATTAATTTTTAAAAATATAATACACTAGCGGTTTGTAATATTTAAACATTTTAGGATTATATTTTTTATTAAAGAATAAATCATGTTATTAGGAAAACGTATATTACCTTATTATTTATACTATTTATTAGTTATAATATTTCTCTAATTTACCTCGATTAATACTGGCTTGCTACTACATTATTTTTTAACAATTTTCAACCATAATAAGGCTATCCATATCCATGTGCACAAAAATTGCAAAAAATAAATTATGATCGCCAAAAATATGTACAATGGAGGTTAGAGAAAATATTATGAACCAATAAGAGTTCGGACCTAAATTTACTTAAAAATTATAACTTGTAAGCATTATTATCTTTCCAAACTTATAAACTGACAACACTTCCTTTTTATTTCATATATAATCTATTAAAAATATTATTTTTATAAAAAATAAAGTGGTTAAATAGAATGTGGGATATGATTGCCCAGCATCATTAAAAAACAAATTTCAACATCTCATTTGATTGTGCAAAAAAAAATATCTCTAGTGTGCTTATAGATCATGATGGGCTGTCTTACATGAATGGTTGGATACCAGCAAAATACTTGTACAGCAAGAAAATAAATAATTTTTTTAATTTTAAATTGATTTTTTTTCAAATACCCAAATATTGACTCAAGTTTGTTACCGTAATTTATTCCACCATGTGTTTTAAGCAAACTGCTTAAATATTCTATGCGCACGAGTGATGCAAAAGAGATGACCATAAATTCTTCATTTAAATTTCAATTATTTTTTTTCTGGAGCACATGGAACTCCGGTATACTTATAATAAATAAATAATGATTATGATTTTATGTGAATCGAATTAAAATATTAAAATTGTATTTAAATAAAAACATATAATTTAATTTATATTATTATTTTAAAATTAAAATTTTATTTGAGATTTAGCCAACATTTTGCACCAATCAACACGAAAAGCAAAACCATTCATATTTTCTTTTCAGTTGAAAAGTTTGGGAATACTGTAGAAAGGCTCGGCGATAACACACAGAGAAGCGTCCGGAAAACCTTCAGCCTATTCCCCTTTTGCTGCTTCTTTTCTGTAAAGAGACCGGAGGAGTTTCTCGAGAAGAAGAGGAAACCAGACGCCTATACAAGGGGAGAAGATCATCCTCGTCGAGCCAATGAATTCACGTGACCACCGATGACTACACTGGTGAGCCCATTGGTACTTCGCGGATTCGTCCGTTGACTGTGCATCATTTTGTTAAATTGAACCAGTATGACTCTCTGAAAATGTTTCCGCCTATCTAGAGAGATGGCAAATCACCGCTGCTTGGAGATTCCGTCTAACTTTCGCCTCTGGAATGAATGGGGAGGAGGAATTGATGTATTGGGATACCTTCTTTTGAATATCTGATTATTGAAGAATAAGTCATTGGAAGATTCCGATATATTCTTCTCCTATCTTTAAGAGGTTTTTTTTACGAGATCCCGAGTCATGAATGCAAAAATAAAGATTCGCCACTGACAGATTTTTGAACCTTAATGCAAAATCAAATCGTGTTCCTATCTGAAATTTTTGTTTCTTTGACTATCCTGTGCTGATTTTGAAAGCTTGGAGTTACGCTCTGATTTCTCATTTGTCAATGGAATGCAGAGATCCAGCTCTTTGACGATTGCAGAACGGATATGTACAGTATTTATTCCGTTAGTTGCGGTAGTTGAAATCATAATTTTGACATTTACGAGTTGCTTCGAGTACCGTTCTCAGCGAAAGAAATGCCCACATGGGTTAAAAGACCTTTCTGCCCTTGCTGATGGGACAAATTGTAAGTTTCTCTTCCTCTTTAAGCAAGTTGAGAAATTTTTATAAACTTTTACTGTTGATTACTGTGTTTCACAGCCCCATTTGGATTTTTTTTTATCTCTTTAGGACCTTTTACATGAATAATTTCAATTTTTTTTCATCTTTCTGAGTCAAACTCTGTATTTTTCTACCCATCCCATGGGACCTTGCTTGCCATAGAGGAAAGTTTCTGTCTTATCATTGTTTTCCTGGGGCACTACTCCAATCATCTAATTATGTTATGCCTTATGAAGGACAAGGGTATCAGGAAATAACAATAGTTTATCTGTGAAAGCTTCTCAATCATCAATACGAAACTCGTGCAATCCAGTCCATTCGGGAACAGTGTCCATGAGAGGGATGGTTCCATCTTGTCACGCACCTGAACAATGCCATGTCAATAAATTTGGCCAACAGTATCTTAGTGGAGGGCTCCATCAAGTACCCTCATTATTGGTCATCAATAAAATTGAAATATTTACAGCCATTTTCCATGTTAAGTGAAAGTCCTAATGTCAAGAAGATTTGAAGAAAAATAGATCATACAGGATTGAAGCACTCTGTATTATGTCATGTCATGGATAAAGAGATACTATACTTCATTTGAGTTGAGGGGTTATTTTCTGATTGTTGGTTGATTTACTTCATTATTTTGCAGTTACCATAAATGAAGTGGAAGCACTGTATGAGCTGTTCAAGAAATTGAGCAGCTCTATCATTGATGATGGCCTAATTCATAAGGTAGATATACTTGAAGTCTTTATTTTCTATTGACCTTGTTTTCCATATTCTTTTTTTTTTGCACAAGTTGTTTTCCATATTCACTGATACATGCTTGTTATTCTCTGAATAAAATAACAGAATATTTAAGTCTATATAGTTGGATGATTTGCTCTTGTCCAAAATGAGCTGATAACGAAGAATTATTTGAGGATTACATATATAGTATCTATTGTTCAAACTATCTGGTAAAACAACCAGACATTCTTTAGGATGATATATATGTGAGTCTGCCTGCGACATTGTGACTGAGTGGTGCTGCATATGTATAGTAATCAGGCTTGAACAGAGTAGATATGGCATCCTTCAATTTAATAGGCACTGATCCTGTTTTTTATGATTTATAAGTTATAACCAAACTTTATGATACACATGCTAATTTTTCTGTGTGAATATATTCAATTCAATCATATGATAGTTATTTTAATTCATCAACAAAACTTTGGTATGTGATCTTTCCTGTCATGGAGAGCTTCATCTTGAAGGTCTACTTGAATTTACCTAACTAGCAGCATCCTACTTGATATATCTGACAATAGTATCACTATTAAATTCCTTTGGTATGCTCATATGGTTGGCTATATGATGATTTTTAATTTATTATGCACACATAAATTGCCATGGTGAAAAATTATGCATAATTGGTCATTGTTGCAGGAAGAGCTACAGCTAGCACTGTTCCAAACTCCATCAGGCGAGAATCTCTTCCTTGATCGGGTAATTCATCCTAATTCTCTCTCGCGCTATTCACAAGACCATTTTTAAGGTGTATTTTCACTTGTAAGATAGTTTCTCAGAGCATTTATGCCTAATATCACCGATGAATCTAGGTTCATATGTCAAACTTCTTATATGGGGTTTTCTTATCATTGCAAAATTTGTGATAGAATAATTGCTTTCATGTAAAGAAGCATTCAAATTTAATAGTGTCATATTTTAGGAGGTAATTTCCAGTATAATGAAGTATCGGTAACTATAAACTGCTGTTCATATGATGAATTAACATTGCCCAACCTGTCATTTTCATTATGTTTTTTCTAATAGGTATTTGATCTTTTTGATGAGAAGAAAAATGGTGTTATTGAATTTGAAGAATTTGTCCGTGCCCTCAGCATTTTCCACCCTTATGCCCCAATTGAAGACAAAATCAATTGTAAGATTGATTTACCACTCAACAGTCAAAAAGACCAAAAGAAAGGCCTTCTTTGTCACGTTTAGGCTCTGTGCCTCACTTCAGTGTTCATGCAAATATCATTTTTTGTTTTCTGCAGTCACGTTTAAGCTGTATGATCTCAGGCAAACCGGGTTTATTGAACGGGAAGAAGTGAGTCTACTTTATTCCTGATGAATTTGTATGCAACCTATACTTGTATATATTTTGGGGCAATATGCCAACAGAGCTTGAATTATTTCCAGGTTAAGCAAATGGTAATTGCTATACTGATGGAATCTGAGATGAAATTGTCTGATGATCTCCTGGAGGCTATAATTGACAAGGTAAGAGTACACAATGAACACAGTTTCATTCCTTTTTCTTGTTTGGGGTTTTGTTGGAGTCATATTCTTGAGATTTCCTGCAGACATTTGCTGATGCAGATGCTGACAAGGACGGCAAGATTAACAGAGCCGAATGGAAGGCTTTCGTTCTTCGAAACCCATCTCTATTGAGAAACATGACCCTTCATTACTTAAAGTATGTGGCTCCATGTTTCTACGCTTTGCCCATTCGCACGGCTGAATAGATAGTCAATTCTTTGACGTATGTATTATACATTGCCTTTTCAGGAATGTCACTACAGTGTTTCCAAGTTTCGTCTTCAACACGGAGGTCGAATAATGAGATCATTGACTTTTACTAAGGCGTTTGTGGGACGAGGCTGAAACCTGCTTCAGGTTTAAGAGACGTCAGATTTCTTCTTCGGTCACATTGTGGTAATACTCTTCTCATCGTCCCAAGATTCAGACCAGTGTACCATCATTCAGCCATGGCCGACTTGAACATGCCCATATGAATCAATCATAGATGCCATAGGAGGAACATGACCCATATGAATCTATCATAGATGCTATAGGAGGAAGTCAGATTTTTTCTTTCGCCATTCGTATTGTACATAAAGATTTTACGCAGAAACATTTCTGCCCATATTCTTTCTTTTTTGCCTTTCAATAGGTAGAGGGTTTGTCCATTTCATCTGTCTTCAAGCAGTGGAAATTTCGTACTTGATATCACTCTGGTTCTGACTCCAATTCATCAACAAAGTATTGGGCAAGCCCTGTTAAGAGAGTTGATTTGATGGCAAAAAAGAAGATACTACAGCCAACTTCAGTCTCCTTAATGTCCAGACGTATACTCTTTCATTGCAGAACAATTACAAAGGCACATTTTGCACAGCCCCCCCCCCCCCCCCCCCCCAAGATATCAGTAGTCTAGGAGGGATTTTACACAGTAATTTGCCACCAAGAACCACGTCATCAAGAGAAGACCGAAAAACATTAGCCCGATAATGAAAGGCCAGCCCACAAGCAATACCCCTAAGCAGAGAACCACGGCAAAAGGAAGGAATGACCTTAGAATGGAAGTGAGACCTACCCACTGGCCACGGAAGAGAATGAGTGCAGCTACGTTCACCATGTTCCAATCCATCGAGCCGCCATAGCAGAGCCGATTAAGGCATGCGGCGACAAATGAATGACAGTTGCAGGTGAAGAGGTTGTAGCTCCTGTGCTCAAAGTTGCGGATGGTCGACCTTAAGGCGTCATCCCACGTGAGGGATGCTCCAGACTGGGAGTGCTTGTACCCATTACTGCAAACATGTGATAGTAGATTTGCAGCAAAGCAGCACTGCAAAAAAAATTTAAGATTGATTAGAGGGATTTCACAAAGATGAGAGAAAAAAAATTCATTCATTACATCTAGACACATGAAATGCATTGTTAGGGGTAAGACTTTGACACTCTTACATGTCATAATGCTCCCTTTTAGACGGTTAGTCTAAACAAAAGTATCAAGAGAATCACGGAAATATTATTTGATATAAAAGTGAGAAGATGATTCAAGAGAAAAAATCAAAGATAATCTAGATGAATGAGTCTTAGCTTAAAGAATCTTACTATGTTTCCCCTTTTTTGTGATTCTCAGAGAAATCTTCAGTTTCCAAGCACACTATTTTCTCATCTTGAAGAATGACAGAGACATGCATTAGCTAGCTTTCCATTGGAAAAAAAAATGTCTCCTAATCACATCTTATAAATGTGTAAACTGAAATTTTCTTTCATGGATTCATTATTCACTGCATTTCTCCTTTTCTTCAAGAATAGCAGGGATTGTCTGTAGAGACATTCTAGAGAGTGAAAATTGGTGCTTTATTCTTCTATGCTAAGTTGTACACCAACATCTAATTGTATTTGAGATTCTAAAGTAGAAAACTAGCTTTACAAATTGAAGTATAGAACATATTAGCATATCAGTGTGATTTATACCGGGGTGAGCTATATTAAGACATGAAAAACTATACCTGCTTTCTGTCGAGTTGAAGGTACCGTGCAACCGAACCAAATGCAAAGTCACCGACATTCACAAAATTTGAGCCTGAGAAATCCAAGATAACTCCATCCTCTAGGCATATCCCAACATGGCCAATAAAAGGGGCCAACCATGAGACCACTGGCAGAGGGGTCCAAACTAAACAGCATGGCAACTTTGCCTTCTTTGGGTCGATTTCATCGAGTGGCCAGAGATCATGCTGAATTGTCTTTGATGTCGAGCTCATGTGTTCAGGATCATAAATTTCTTTCAACTCCATCAGGGAGAACCTTCAGATCAGTACTTCGTTTTGTGATTCTTAGGTGAGTCACAATTTTGTGCTTCAGTAAATAACAACATTGTCAAAAAAGATAACATCAGCAGTGATCCTCTTGGAATCATTTTACTGGTTTCTCTTACTGATATAGGCCCATCCTGCATCTAGTAGGTCCTCGGATGAGATTATCTTTTCACATAACAAAGAGAAGGCAAAATAAAATATCCCGTTGTACTTCAAAACAACAAAAGATAATATTATACCAGGGTTTGTACATATAATAGAATCTTTTTTAACAGACAATATACATTTCCCGATGCATTTATAGACCCTGATCAACTTGAATACCTTTTACAAGATCCAGATGTTACCACTTTCTGTAGTGAAACCATAATTTACCCAGCACATACTACTCTGGAGAACTAAAAGTAACATGACATAATATTTGGGAGACTCACTTAATCCAGGACCTCAAATTTTACTGATGGTTTAATCTAATATCCTCATCATCTATAAACTCTGATTTTTTAGCGTCATCATACAATACTAAAAACTCAGTAATAAAATCTTGAATATAACAAATACACTACTGATGCGGGACATTCATGCAGACCAGATGCTCTGGACATTACTTCTCCTCCAGCACATGCACAAGCATGATGGAGAACCCAAAACAAGTTTGTTATTGAGGGGATGCATGTTGAGTGGCCCATGGAAATTGTAGGTCATGATGGAAATTGTGTATGGAGAATTTTAACTACATACGAGGACATCAGCAAAAGGATAATGAGATTTCTCTATGAAAGCTTTAGTCTATAGTATAATGCGGGTAAGAATAGTCAGCCATTTTTTATCATCAAATCGCTTTGCCAGACCAACTCAGATTCTGAATACTGAGCATAATCAACCATAGAGAATTGGTAATCAGAAAAAAAGTTTGAAGCTATGATGCTGTTCTACATATTACTGGAAACATCAGAGAGACTAATAGACAAGAAAGATCTTTTGATCCCATCATAAGCTGAAGCTCATAAAATTGACAGGAATGCACAAAACAAGCAACTACTGATTTTGACTTGTGTTACAGGGAACTCGACAAGCAAAAATTGTCATCATCACCAAGTAGCAACTCATGCTTAAATAGAGTAAAAAGGAACGATTCCTACCAAGATCCAAACTTTCTCCTGCATTCTCTACATTCCTTATTATGCAGTAACCGGCCTAGAAATCACCACATGATCAGACACTATCTAATAGATCAGTTCTATAGTAGAGGTAGACCGTTCTACACAAGTGAGGAAGAGAAACCCATTGATCACCCAAAAGACGTTTTTGGCACTCTTGAGCAGAGAAAGGTAAACCCATATAAATCCGCTCAACCCAAGATAACCCAAGATGGATATACCATCCATTGAAGCAAGACGACAGGAGCTGACCTATTAGGAGAGTGGGAAGAAGACCCTCGGCCCGCAGGTGGAGGAGAAGTAAAAGCAGTGCTCCCTTGACGGGTTCGTACTATTGCCTTCCCATTAAGCCGATCTCCATTAGGAAAAATGATACCGGAAGAATTTAATGATGAGTTGGGAGACTCTTCTGCTGGGTGAACAATGGAAAAATGGCCTGTGGAAAACGTATGGAAACTCTGGAGATGGTAAAATGGGAACTCTACAGATCGTAAAAGGGTAACTCGTAGAACGTATGGAATCGAAAGTGCTCTGTTCTTCAGAGGGGGAGGTCGGACTGAGAGGGGGTTGGGAAAGAAGACAGGTGCATGAACCTTTCCGCATCTTGTCCTCACCTGGGCCCCACTTCCATACCAATTTAATTAGGTGATTTGTTAAAGAAATATTTAAATTGCTCCACTCATACTACAATTTTCTTTACCAAATCTAGATACAATAATTTTTTGGCCAAATAAAATCGATTTATCCTATTTATTAAATACTGAATAGTAGAATTAGATGGGTTTATCAAGAACATTTTTCCCTCTAAAATATCAAATTTCGAAATTTAAAGAATTTATTGATAAAAATGCATTTAATGCCAATAAAGGTTTTGTTAAAGTGTTAGAAAGAAAGAAAGAACTTTAATATTAAAATAAAAGTCAATATAACAAACTATCTAATAAATAATTTCAATATTTTGATATTTAAATATTATTAATATATAAAAAAACATTAGTGAAAAACCTTACATAATAATGTATGGGTAGCTTCTATTTTTTTTACTTTAATCTATTAATATCAACTTTGATAATTGATATTAAAATATCTAAGTGCTATTCTTAACTAATATTATGTTTAGATTGAGAAATTTGTAACTAAGTAAAGCTCCGAAAAAGGAATTGGGATGATTGCAAATCCAACTTTTGGATTAATCCGTAAGTAAATAAAATTTTAAAAGTTTTAAAATATTAGTTTTTAATAAATTTAAATAAATTATTATTAATATTTTAAAATTTTAAACGTTATAAAATAAATTAAGGTCTAATCAATTATTCTCACTCAAAATAATAAATAATTAATACAAATAATTGTTTAGATTGTATTTAAAATTACACTTATAAATATTTTTTATAAAATATATTTAAGCGAGTATTTATGTTAATAATATAATAATAATTTAGATAAAATAAATAAATATTTTATTTTTATAAATCGATAAAAGTTATACTACTCAAAACTTATAAATTTTAAATAGAATTTATACCAATCACTTATTAATACATAATAAATTTTTACAAATATAAATATAATTATATTATATTTTACAATATATATATAAAATATTTTTATCATATAATTGAATTATATAATATAAATGAATAATTTTTATAATAAGAAAATAAATATATATTAATTATATAATAATATATATTGTATAAATAATAATTATAATAATAAATAAAGCCGAGAATGGAAGAAAAAGGAGGACCTTAGCTTGGAGCAAAGTCCACACCACCCCTAATCCAACCGAAGTGAATACCGTCCATCCCATTTCTATTGTTTTTTATATCTATTTTAACTGTATCATTTCTTATAAAATAAATAAAAATATTTATTTAAGATTGATTTACCTTTGAGCCCAAAATTGATATAAACATCAAAATTCTGGCACTTTAGACCCACTAAAGTTTATTATAAAATAAAGGCCAATCAAGGTTTTTGTTGGTCATTATCCCTTTTTTTTCTTGTAGTTGTTCTCGTTAAACTTTATTTTTATCCGAAACTTTTTAAAGAAAAAAGGCTGAAGCCCTTACGTTATTATGTTTAGGGGTTGCAGCTGAGAGAGGGTGCAATAGCTGGCCTATAAACTATGATCGGCCCATGTCATATAGCATATTGGGCTTTACTAAACGATCGACTCTTATCACAATTATATCTCATATATATAGATTTTAGGACACTTTATATCTCATAATTAAATGCATCTAAGTTGGCTCCAAGATAAAAAAAAATAAAATTACTAATTTATGTCTCTATGTATAATTTTAATCAATCATTCATCTCTACGTCACACCAAAAAAAAAAAATCTTAACTTCCAGCGACTTATTTACTGTCACTCGCATATCCTTAAACCTTGTCATCAGGATTCCAAATTATACCATCAGCTTTCAATAAATTAAATAATGACATTTAAATAGATATTCAATTAAGCCCAGAGCAAAAAAAAATTCAGAAGCCACTATCATTTATCTTAATTTATTCTTAAATTCTCTATTTTTTGTATCATAATTCTAACCTATAGTAATTAGCATTATGTTTCTTCCAAACTACACAACATTCACAATATCTCTCATTGAACTAAATAATAACACATCGAGCAAAAAAAAAAACTAAATAATAACACAAATATCTATCCTCCACAAAAAATGTGTCCAAAACTATCCTAAAATCTATAGAAAATTATATTTCACATACATTCATTTCAAAATTGGTATCATTATCTCATTATAAAATACCTATTTATTTAATTTTTTTCAAAATTTGACTCAATAATAAAATTTGCACCTATCAAATATTCAATAGGCTATCTTCATTTTTATAAGATATTGATAATTTTCTCACAAATATATATTTTTATTATATTTAAGTAATATATTAATTAATTATAATCAAACTTAATATCAATAAATTCACTTAAATTATCATAGAAAATTATTATATTTTTTTGATATATTTATCAATATTTAATTTAGTTTCTCAAATTTTATAAGTAAATTAAATTATATATATAAAGTTTAAATTATACATTTACCTTCTATTCTTTTTTGAAGGAAATTGATCAAAATAAAAATTTAAAATTAGAGTCAGACAAAACTAAATTAAATTTAAATTAGTTCAAATGGAAATTAACTCGAAACATTTATTTTTTATGATAATTTAAAAAAAATTAGTATATTAAAATCACCACCATATATAAAATAAAATTAAAAAAAATTTAATATTTAAAAAATCAATCGAATCAATTTTAAAGTGGCCCATTTTTTATTTAGTATGGCATTTACTATCGTAGCAGTAAGAATCTATGATAGATGGTTATGGAACTCCGAATGTAGACACTACAGTCCTAGCAATAACAGACACCTGCTCTTTGAGTGATGTCGTTTTGAGCATCCTTGGGTCAGTTGAACTTTCTACCTGTGCATGCAGTTTTTGAGACATATGGGTTGTGATGTTGATGTGGTATATTCGCTCGACATGAGTTTACATTAGGTTTGCACTAACTTGATCTAATCTAATGCAGAGTATGCACTTTGAACGAGTGCTTGACATCCACTTTCTTGGTTAAACTAGTATATAGAGTTGTCGGTAATTTTAACATTTTATTAAGTTAAAAAAATTCTAATAATTCTCGTGTTTTGTAGATTTTATTTAGATTATATGTATTATTTTTAATTTTACATTTTCCAGCGTATTTTGTTAATTCAAACTTATATTTTGGACGAATGTTTTAGAGAATTTTGAGTAGTATTTAATTAAGTATAATTATTTTAAAGTTTTATGTAATATACTCCTATCTGTGGTAGTGTGACCATATATTTATGGGGAAAATATACTTACCTAACACCTTATTTTTTTAGTAGATAATTATGTATATTTATTCACACATAAATATTTGGATAATATTATCTTATTTTATTATAAAAATAATAATTAATTTTAAATAATATATAATAAAATTATCAATATTATTATTTTTATTTATTTATCTAAATTTATTGATATTATGTTTAACAAATATTATTAAATAAATTTATATAAAAATTTGTAATAAGTTATAATATTTCCTGAGGATTACACCATCTCTTTTAATATAAATTATTTTTATTAATAAGACTTGCACTTTCTATTTAAAGAAATTTCTACCTAGAGAAAAATGGATACTTTATCATCTCAATCAAGTTATATTTTAAAGTTGATTATATTTAAAAAAATAACTTTTATACTTGCATAAGATTTTAATAATTAATAATATAATATCACCTTTTCAACCGAATACGGAGATTGAGCAAAAAAAAAAAAAAAACGAACACGGAGTCCATAGTAGTAAGATGCCATGATAGGAGTAGGAGCACCATCTTTTCCCCTCTCAATATGGCGATATATTCTGTAAATAGTTGTGAAGAACTATACTAGACATAAACAAAGAGATGAATAATCCATAGTTTTTTTCCTCTTTTAATAAAAAAAATATCTTAGAATTTTTTAAATTATTTAAATAGTTTTTAGATTATTTAAATTTAATAAAAAACATATTTATTTATCTCATATTTTGTGAGTCAGTTGTTCCTTTCTTCGATATTATATGGCATTTATGGTCGCAATTCTAAGCATCTATATCCAAAAATTACCATTGACTAGGTCATTATCTATTTCTCTATGACTCCACCACCAAAATATAGGCATTGACCCGGCCTTTGTTCAAATAAATTATTGAGACATCTACCACGGCACTGCACTGCTTTTGCAAATCCCTCTCACAAAGGTTTGACGAACCGTATTTATTAGTAAAGTTAGAGCTAGCAAAATAAATAAAGTGAAGCAAACGTCAAAATGAGATTATACTCGAATGCATACCATCTCAAGGAGAAAGATATATTTTATCTAATATATTTTAAATTTTTAGCTCAACCATATCATTTCTCAAAAATATCCAATATTGATTTAGCTCAGTTTATTTTTAAAAATAAAGATATATATTTTTTGAATTTTGGATATTGTTCAATTTATTCACACATTCAACTTTGGATATCATTCTTTCTGCATACCAACCATGACTTATGTGCCTTCTCATTCTCTGGTTTTTGACGATCTTTCTACGATGGAACAAACATTATGAAGCAAATGAAGTGGATGGAAGATTCCATTACAGGCAAGTGCCCCCCATGCCTATAATCCATGGACTAGACGGATATGATGGTCAAACTTTCATCGTGGTGGACTTCATTGATATCCTCACGGAAAATGGGAGAGGTTGTTGCCAAAGATGCTTACTTCATTGCAACGCACGCCTTGCGTAAGAACATGAAACCTTTTATTTATTTATTTATTTACATCAGTTAACATTTTTAAAAGGCAGAAATAAAACCACCAGTCCAATGTATTTAAAGAAAATTACCACTTAGACTCACATATATTTACAACCATTTTTTACATCTTATATATTTGAACTTATATATATATATATATATTTAATTATGAGTTGTGTTGGTGGGAAAGATTCTACTCCTATCCATTCTCTGGAACTCACGGCATCGAACTGAGGCAAGAATCATGGAATTCTATATTTTGTAAATAAGTTTTTTTTGGCTGAAATATTTTGCAAATAATTGAGTTCGAAAATAGTTGACAAAAAAAAATCCAAGTTTGAGGCGGCGGTAAATGAAGAAAGAAATGCTAATGCTCATCCTTTGGTTGACATTATTCTATAGCAATCATTGCCCTGGTCTCACGCTTCTATATTCAAACACTAATGATTTTGTGATCCCGCCTAATTTTGACCTCAACAAGTTCATCTCCCATGAACATTGGGTTTGACCGAATTTTTCCTCTGAACGGTTCAGAGCTTGTTCTCGCGTGTAAAGGGCAGGATTGTATTTAATCCTAGCGAATCCTTGATTTTGTTAAAGAAGCAAACCCAACTAAGTTAAAATGAACAGCCAATATATATGCACATATATTTGTTTTCGTACGAAATGTAAAATATAAAATTACAATATTTAGTGAATAGTCAGAGTGTAGAGATAGATGGCTAAGGGATCAAGTCAAGTAAACCCATTTCATTAATGGTCCACGTAGTCATGTGCTATAAGCTCCTAAGATAAAATCTAGCTGAGGACCACTCCTATAATTGATGATCCCAACATGGTCTCATTTAGCCTGTACTCAGCTCATTTGTCTTTTTTTTTTTTAAATATGACGAACAAACTTTATTGCAAATTATGAGTTTTATATGAAGGAAGAATTTTATGTATTTTAAAATAAAATTTAATATTATATTAACACATTAAATTACAATTCATAAATGTTTATACGTTTTATGAAAAGTAGGGTCCATAAATTAATGGGAGAGGTGAATAAATTTCTATTTTGGATTGAAGAATATCAGCTATGGACAACAACCCAATTTGATATCATGCACATAAAAATATTACACTTTCTCTAATTCATCAAATTCTTTCTCTTCAATTATTCAATATATCAATATTTTGGATGGGTATTTTTTTTCTCACAATATCAAGTTAATGTGAGATGGGTAGTTTTAAACTAACTGAGTTGGGTTCTAAACATCACCACCTAGTACTTGGAAAACAACATTCTTATTTTTTATGATCACATTAGTCCATTAATTATAATCCATACTTATCCCATCAAAGTTATAGCCAACTTACAAATAGATAATGATGTAACTAAACATTAAAGGTGTACAAATATGTAAAGACTTGGTGTATTACAGTAGACTTGATGAATAATATTTTGAGTTTTGCAGGGAATATATAAATCTTTTGTGCTGCCATTCAAAGTTTTTATTTGAATTTCTCCTATGATCATTGCTATCATACTTATCCCATCAAAGTTATGCATGAAAGTTTATAAAATCTATTTAATAATCCATAACGCAGTTAAGGAGATTTCCAAAACCGCTAAAAACCTAAGAAGAAAACTTAACTAGAGAAATTGAGTTTGCTCTTATTAAGCTCTAGAGAGAGACAAAAAAAGGCAAATATTGTATTAGACCAGTTGCCAAATTGGTATCCTAGAGCATAAGAAAGAAAGAAATTAAAAAAATTAAAACATGGATGTCCTTGTATTCAAGATAACCACTAACGTGTAGTTGTTACAAGAGTATATTCACTAACATGGATTTTCCAAGTCTTAAAAGACTCGGTACTAAAAATTGTGGGATTTTGTGATGATTGTATTATAATTAGAGAATTTACTCAAAGCTAGTTAATCACAATGGTACCTTAGATCAAAGAAAAGGAAGATGGATCAGTTAATAGATTTATGAACTCGGGCTTATAAACATGCAATTAAAGTACTATCTCTTCCATAGGATTAATAGGAAGATTATGAACACGATTTTGGATAAGAAATCATAAAAAATTATAAGTGACTCCATGAAAATGAAGTTCAAATGTTTGCTCAAGGTATATAAAGCCCATCTATTTACCACGCAAAAATAATTCAAAGTTCTTCACATGAAGGAGGGCCAAAGTATCAAATAATATATTGAAAGATCATTAGTAATAGTAAATAAAATGCAAGCCCATATGGACAAGTCAATCCATCATATGGTGGTGTAACCAAAATGTTGAGATCTTTATTGCCTAAGTTCAATTATGTTGCCCGAATAATCAAAGAATACATGAATATTAATTATTAACAAATTACAAAGCTATTTTTTATGTCATGAGCAACAAATGCACGCATAGAAATAATTGAACATGCTCTACATACTAACGGAGTTGATCAACCACCAACTTTGTACAAACTGAGAGGAAGAGGTGATGAGGAGTATTTTGAGGCAATTGAGGTGGATGATATGGCCCGAGGTAGAATATTTTATGATAAAAGTTGTCAAATGTTATAAATATAATAAATTAGGTCATTTCAATATGAGTGTTTTAGTTGGGAGGTGAATGCAAATTTTATCGAAATGGGAGGATTGTTGATAAGGTAAAAAGAAACCATAAAAGAGGTATGATTCTTAGATTTTCCTAATCATGTGTGTAAAAATAATTTATGGTTACTAGATTTGGATAGAGGATTTAGACACAGTGAGTGTGGGAGATAATTCAATGAGAAAGTGTACCAATATATGGTGTCACACAAGTAATATCTAATGTTTACTTTATTCTAAATTTCAAGAATAATTTGATGAGTATATGTCGACTCTAAGAAATGGAGTTGACTGTGGTTATGATGTTTATGTCAAATTTATCACATAAGAGAACTAATAATATCCACCAAGTTAATTGCCAACACGATATTTCTACGGGAAGCTAAGTGACATTAAGTATGTTCAAATGAAGATTTCGAGAAATGATATATCAAATCCAGTTATATTAATAAGAAAATTTTAAAATTATTTTCTCAAAGAGGTATGGTCTCGAGACTCCGCAGGAGAATTATATATATATATATATATATATTACTTTACTCTCTCATAAACACAACAAAAAAATGTATTCCAAAAAGAAGATTATAATTGGTTCTCTGTGTTTGAATCAATAAACTCATAATCCAATGGTGGACCAAGATATGTTATAACTTTTATAGATGGTTTTTTTAGAAAAAAATATGGATGCATTTTATCAAAGAGAAATCAACAGTATTTCACGCATTTAAAACATTTTATTTTATGAGTGATAGATGGGGAGAGTTTTCTTCAAAAGAATTTAAAAGTGTTTTATTCTAAAATTTGAATAAAAAAGTAAATATATGTTTGTCTATACACTATGACGTGTTAAGGTCATTATAACAACAAAATTTCTAAAACCGAAATTTAAATCCAATTGCTCTAAAAACAGATGTTGAACCAGGGATGTAAATAAAAAATTCGAGATTTGAAATCAAACCGAATTGGAAATCAATTAAGGCGGTAAACTTGGACAATGCACAAGTACATGAATTTCCCTCCAAAAACTTCATTGATTTAGAAATAAAGGATGAGGAAAAGTCCGATTGAAAACTGATTTGATTCAGGATCGAACTAACTTGGTACATAAAAACACTAATTTTTATATAGGATCATATAAATTAGAATATAGTGATTTTTGAGCCTAATTAATATGAAAATATATTGAGTTTTTAGAAAAATAAATTGGGTCAATAATCGTTTGAATTGGGGATAAACTGACCAAAAAACGGCTAAAACCAATCGAATTAGCTCAGAGCGGTAAAAATTTCCTAATTTTTAGAAAAGGCTATATAATTTAGAAAATGGATGCTCTTAAACCTAATTTATAGAAAATTAGATTAAGAATCTTTAAAATATAAATTGGGATAAAAACTGGTTGAATTGGAGGTAAATTGGCCAAATAAATGCCAAAATTAGTTGAACCAACCGATTTATTTGCTAGAAATCAGTTCGCTACAATGCGAACTAGGCAACGTGTTACGCTAGGAGAACACACAAACCCACACACATATGATGTCAAACCCCGACCCGGTTTGGTCGGGGTTCTGTGATCAACCCGTCACCCTTCCTCGTACTAATCTAGGATTTCTACTAAATGGTCCGATGAAGGTAAAGGCGTTGGACACCTATTTTCCATAACAAAGTTTACAAAACATAAAAGTTACCTGATGGCTGTATCGTTGGATTTTTCTCCTAGCCTAGGCTCGTGGAGACGAGGTGCTTCTCCTAAAAGGGTTAATGGGAGGGGGTGAGTTTCTACAATTCAGTGAGTGGGGGTTGGGAAGTGAGTTTTCAAAAATTAGTCTATTGGAAAAGTTTTATTCTTTTAATTTATTATAATATGAGTTCGGACATTTCCCCTTACTCGAGAGGTGCCTCAACAAACAATCACACGTCTTTTCTATCATACAAAGGGATCACACGTTCGTAGAACGGTCCCCTACCGTTCTACTTGTGGTTCGACGCTTCTTTGCCGTCCACCCAAATAGAGGTGCATTGCCTCTACCTTGAGTTTGAATGGACATCAATAGTCTGACACTTCAAACCCTGATCACTTCACCATGTACACTTAGTGGGATGAGACCTCATTTTCCCTCTGACCTTGGTCTCAGTGCGTAGGAAGCTATCGAAGCTTCATGACTGATTGGCACGACAGACCTACCCTTATTGAATCCAGGTCATCCAACAGCCCTTAGGACTCATCGACTACCCCTCTCGAGAGTCTAGATGCTCTTGAATTCCTCATGCATGCATATAATAGTTTTGATTCATTAACTATGCTCTTTGGTGCCAACGGTCCAACGGCCCGGACACTCGACTTGGCTTGCAATTGTTTGCCCTGACCGGCCCGTCGACCTAATGTAGGTGCTCTGCCACTAGTCTATCGAGCTTTTTCAATCTTGTCATGGCCCCGTGGCCAATCACACACAATTCCAGTTTTTCTGAAAGTTTTCATGGTTCTTATAGTTCATGTTTGTCTACGGGTCCAACCCGTGCACACTGGCCTTGGGTCCACTTCACGAGTTTTCCAAAACTAGGCCTTCGGCCTTATCATTTTCAAATTCTAACTCCAATCAGGAACGTTTCCCCAAAATGTTTAAGCAATTTCATACAGTCAGGGGAGACCATTCCTGAAAAATAATTTTCAAACTTAAAACAATTCTCATCACCCCCAACCGGGTATTATGTTGAAAAACCCACTCACCCAATAATAGTGACGTGGCTGTCCTAGGGAGATCTTGATCTGGGGTACACTTCCTTGCACCGGTAGTGGAACAGTCAGCTCCTGCATGGTTCGAGTACCTTTATCAGGGCAATCAACATAAGGGACTTCTTAGTTTCAAGTATTTGTGCATAGGTCCTCACACTATACCTTAATTGTATTTAGGTCACTCACTGTTTATAACCTTACATTTGGGTCCCTAATCTTCATTTAATCTCAATTAAATCCATAGGACTTCCAATTATTCCTCATGGTCCTTAAATTTTCCAAAATTACCAAGTGGTCCTCAATTTTCCCAAAATTGTCACTTGGTCCCTAATTTCCCAAAAATTACTAATTGGTCCTTGAACTTTCAAAATTGCCAATTGGCCCCCCATTTTATCCAATTGCTTAATTGGGCCCCAATTGGAAGTTAATTCATGAAAATGCCCCAATTTTCCTTAAATTACAATTTGGTCCCCAATTTTCCAAAAATTCCCAAATTGCCCAATTTCTCAAAAATTACAATTTGGTCCCCGAATCACAATTTTGTTCAATTAACCCCCAAAACGTGATTAATTGTCACAATTTATGATCTGAATCGTCTTCCCTATGTCTCCCTCGTCATTTTGAGCTTTAAACCGCTCAATTTGGCTTAGAAATGAGCTCAAATAGAGCTTCACGGGAAAATTTAGTCTAGAGAGAGAAAGGTTCGATATCTTATCGGTGAGGGACCGACGACTGGACCTCTTGCTTTCTCTGATTTGCTCTGCTCATGGGGATCCTCCCTGGATCAAACCGCGCCCCAATTGGTGGCCTGAGCAGTGTAAATTTCTTAGTTTTAGTTCTTATAGAAAGGCACTGTGAACAGTGTTTTCCGGAAAATGGGCGGTGGAGGGGCTTACCATGCTAGCTCGGGGGAAGGTCGGGATAGCTCTAGGTGGTGTTTAGTGGGCTTGGTTTGGCCAGAATTGGCCTGGGGACGGCTCGAGCAGCTTGGGTTGCTGATAGTCGAGGAGTAGTGTTACTATTTGAGCTTCCTCATTCTTCTACGGTGGCTCTCGGGTGGAATGGAGGGTGCAGCCATGTAGAGGACTTCCTCCCAGTTCTAATGGTACCAAATGCAGCTTCAAAGGTGGAGAAAAGCCCCAATGTGGGAGCTCTAATTTGCTGCTCGCCAGAAAATTGAGCAGTTCATCTTTTTCGGTCGATTGTGGGATGTTGAGATTGAATGGAGGAGTGCTCTTTATATAAGGAGCTCGACAATTACTCAGGCTATCTGCCGGCGTAAGACTCGACCTCCGACTCAGCCGCCAATGACCTGACCGGACCATTTTTTGAGTCGTCAGAGACTCCAGCTTTTTCGGCAGCTCTCTCTCTCTCTTCTCTTTATCAGCGGCTCTAGGTTGAAGACGATGATGTGGCATGTGTGCTACTTGGTGCGCTGTGATTGGCTAGTTTTTTTTTTCTGACATGGAGGTACAACTTAACTGCCACGTTAATCGTTGACCTGTTGACCAGATTGGTTGCCCGTGTCTGCGTGGTATGCTAACTGGTCATCAGTTGACCGTTGACCGAACACATGGCATCCTCCCATTGACTACCCATGCTTGCGTGGCTACTGACGGGGCGTCATTGACCATTGACTAGTTCGCTAGGTTTGGTGACCTGAATTCAAAATTTGGCTTGTTCGAACTCGATTCGACCGTTTTTTTGAAATTTAAAAATTTCTAAATTCATTTTCTATATAATGGTGGGCTCAATTTCCCAAATTGACATTTTTAAGCCACCCAAAAAATGAATTAGTGATCCGGTTCACTATGGTTCATCTCAATTCAGTCTGGTTCGGGTCCGATTCACCAAAAACCGGTCTGGTTCACCCTGAATCGGTCCGATTCTCTCATCAATTCCCTTTCTCGGTTCTTCCTCATGATTTTTATGATTTTTTGCTCACTTGAGATTTTTCAATTTCCCATTTTAACCCTTCTTGGTCATTTTTCGTTCCTTTTTCGGCTTGATTTTCTCAAAACCGCCCGTTCTTTCCACGATTTACTTGGTCTGAGGGTCGGGTTTTACACGTGATCATCTTTCTCACCCGACTTAAACTCGATAACCTTACCTAGAACGCAAAAATAACCTGATTTTAGCGTGATTTCTGATATCTTGCCCCCGAAAGTAACCTTACCTAGAACTCGAATTAAATGAAAAGTGGAATCTATGGGGCCTCATTCGACCAGCTATGTATATGGGGTGATAGACCATTGATTCCCTGACCTAGCCATATAAAGCTCGACCTCTCTCTCGTTGGCTGGTGGTTAGGGTTTTCTCTAAAATCCAACTCCCTTAGTTTTTTCGGTGGTCTAAGATTTTAAATGGTTCCTCTCCTGATGCCGACATGCCTTCTACCAGCACCGACATGATCAAATAATAACACTGCTCCCTTGGTAAAAAATAAAGCAGTGTCTTCTCGAACTTCCTAACGGCCAACCATGACCCAAAATAATTCTATATACTCCTCATTTCCCTCGATTCACACACTACCGACCATTCAACCTGAAGGTAAGCCTTGTGGCACGATTGCAGCCAAACCAATACTATTTTAATTGAGGCTGGCCAAAAATGATAGTAAAAACCTAGGGAATAGGATGAGGGACCTATAAAGGATTTTTTGAGATTTTATGTGGATGTTTTGAAGAAAAAGAAACTTAGAGGACTAAAATGTAATTTTTGAAAAAATTAGGGGCCAAATGCCATTTTGAAAAAATGGGGAGTCAAATGATACTAAGTGGAAGTCTAGGGACTAAAAAAGAAGTTTTAGAAGGGTTAGGAACCCAAAGAGGTAGCTTGAAAGAGGCTAGGGCCCCAAATGAAAACTTTTAAAAAGTTTATAGGTTAAATGGTAAATAAGGAAAAGTTTGGGTCCAAAGAGAAAGTTTCTGAGATCTTGAGGACCCAAATAGGACTAATGGAAGTCTAGGGACCTAAGGGAATGCCTTGAGAATTCTAGGGTCCCAAATGGGAGAGTTTGGATATGTAGGGGCAAAATGATATTTTTCCTTTTTTAAGGACCAAAATGCAAATTTTGAAAAAAAGTTAAATATCTAAATGGGAAACTTAGAGAATTTTGGGTATTTTGGAAAATGACCTAATATGGGTATAATCATTGATAGGTGAAGGAATTAATGGACATGTGTTAGTCGAAACGAGTTCATTGATGCATGGGAATTGAGCTAACAGGGCCCGAGGAGCAAAACCGTAATTTTAGGAAGAATTACGAGATAATATACAAGTACCAAATAAATTTCAAAATTGACCCCAAACTTATGATTTGATTTTAGTAGGGAAATCTGACAACAAATCATACAAGAATCACGCTTCCCAAGATAAAGGAGAAATCGCTGGGATGGTGTGTGGGATTTTTGACTTCGCGTCTTATTGGACCATTGTTGTCAATCTTTATAGTTTTATGAATATTACTGATATGCTTTGGAAAATCTTTTGAGAAATCCACAGAAAATTTATATGGAAGCTTTTATCAAAATACGAGAGATATCTTGGATCATTTGAAAAATGTACCATGGCCCGATAATTTTGGAAAAAACAAGTGTAAATCCAAGTGTTTAAAAATGGGTAATATCATACCCTTTAAAAGAAGTTAGGAATGAAGGGATTAAGGCCTAACGTACAAGTATGAAAGGACTAAGACCCATGGTGTAAGACATATTTTCCTTAAATAAAGAACAAAGAATGAGAATGGGGAAATTTCGAAGGAAAACGAAGGTCTTGATTTAACCGTGATTAAAAAAGTAATCAATATGGGATGAGAAATGACCAAAAAATCCAATTAACAAAAAAATCAATTAATTGAGTCAAGAACTAGACATAATCGGGTAATCCAAATTAAATCATATTTAACCGAGAGTAACCGGTTCGAATATTCATTTTTAGGGGTGACTTAAAAAGGGAAATTTGATAATTTAAAGTCTCCATATAGAAAATGAATTTAGATTAATTTACAATATTTTTATTTTTAGAGAATCAATCGAAGTAGGTCTGAACTAATAGGTTTAAGCCTCGAGTCACTAAAAACTGGTTCAATTGAACCGGTCAACGAACCAAATGCCAGATTAGTGTCAGGTCAGCTTGCATGATCAATTAGCGATCGACGTGTGGTGAGCGTGCCCTGTCAACTGCTAGGTCTGCGTCTGATAGTACTGACCAATTAGGGAGTTACATGTACAGAAAGTCAACAACCAGACTGGCCAAAATTAACGTAAGTAGAACTAGCCAATTAGAGGGCGACACATGGAAGGTGTGTCGAGTCAGCATATGGCTAGGACGTTTGAGAGAACTAGCCAATCAATAGACGACATGTGACAAAGCCACGCCAGAAAACCCCAACCAATCATGAGAGGACACGTGGTGATGGCAGATATTACTGAAAGGGAATATTGATATAATTAATCAGCCAATTAGAGGACGACATGTGGAACGATCCAGGTTGTTGCGTATGAGGGTCTGTTCTACGACTATCTGATCCCTTTATGGATAAAGGATGTTTGTGTGTTGTGTGTTTGTGTGAAACAAACATTGGTAGGTTTATTTAATTAAATCCCTCAAACTAGGAAGGTACCTACCCTAAGCTTGATGAAATGAGCTAAAATATTTATGAGAAATCTTTTTATGAAAGATAAGATAAGAAGTGGTTTGTTTATCTCTATTTTCAAGAAATAAAATTTTTGTTTAAGTACATATTGAATCATGGACAGGAAGTCATGATGTCCTATAAGCCCTACTCATTGAATTGTCAAACTCACCCCCTCCCCCTTACCCCTTTCAGGTCATATCCAAAATGGTGTAAAGAATGCTAGAGAACAATTTATCGATCTGGTACATATTGAATCATGGACAGGAAGTCATGATGTCCTATAAGCCCTACTCATTGAATTGTCAAACTCACCCCCTCCCCCTTACCCCTTTCAGGTCATATCCAAAATGGTGTAAAGAATGCTAGAGAACAATTTATCGATCTGATATGTAATTAATCCCTTTTAAAGATATTTGTGTACTACAATATATAATTTCGCATGTTTTTGGGAAACTTATCTGATATACAATTTTATTCCCAGTCTTGAGCCTTACTTCTATCAATACTATAAAGATGAAATTATTCCTATTATAGTATTGGGAGAAGTGGCGAGTTGTTCATAGGGTTCCAACCAAACTGGGTCGAGGTGTAACAAAAACACTTATGTTTCATGCCTTTACCCTATCTGGACTATCATGGTAATAAATAATGTTATAGTATAGAGAGGGGTGGTAGGTTGTTCATAGGGCTCTGACCGGACCGGGTCAGGGTGAGACAAAAACATACTGGAATGAACAAGTTTTGGAAATCACATTGAGTGGGAGTAATGACAACGGGTCTGATTGGATCGACCGAAGCAATTTACAATTTTTTAGCGATGCTCTAAAATAACTGCTTTGGGGATTTTGAAACTCGTATAAGAAGTGTAAAATGACATAATTACATGTCCACTAAATAAATACCCTTTAAAGGTCAAGGTAATAGGGTAAGGGTCTTAAAGACTGGGATAGACAAACCATAGTCGCATACTAGTGCTATGGAATTGGGGCTTCACGCTTGTCATATCTACTGAACGGAATTGGTCGATAAATGGACCAAATTCCTGATGTGCATTAAGTTACCCTATGCTTTGCTAAGGGGAGTTGGTAGAGAGATGGATCAAATCCCGAGGGGCATTGAGTTACATTTTTGTTTACTAAGGGGAGTTGGTCGCGTAAAGGACCCCACTAATAATGTGCATTGAGTTGCATTTTTTCGCTAAGGGGAGTTGGTCGAGTGAAGGACCAAACTTCTGACATACATTGAGCTACATTATAATTGTTAAGGAGAGTTGGCCGAGAGATGGACCAAACTCTCATTATGAGGTATGCTTGCATAAAGATGGTTGGAATAAGGACCATGCTCACGAGAGGTTGAGATATGTTAGAATATTGCATATAGGAATTCATTGCTATGCTTTCATTATGTTTTTGTAATTACCGATATAAAGTGACGCGAGCATTGATAGGACATCTTTTGAGGTAGTGTCGACGTCGAGGGAAATTAGAAAGTGATGATAATGGGAGAATGATTGATGCTTCCAGATTTCCTGGGACATCTAGTTAATGTACTAATATCCTACTAGTTACACTGTTGCAATGAGAATGGACGGGTTTGAGTCGCATGTGTAAGGGGTACATGCGCAAGGCTGTCGGTGTGAAAGTTGATCGTGACCCCTGGATGCAAAGGTATCCCAGTGAAAGACGAACTCGAGGGGTATCAGTTGTGGAAGAGTACAAGTGGCTCCCACACTCTCAAAATCCCCAGATGTTTTACCGACATGCTGGGTTTCGTCCTTTCTTAGATCCATCATCATTCCCAATGATATCATTTACTCAAGGGTTTTTCTTTGGCCTTAATCCCCTCTAATTTGTTTGCAACCATTTCACAATTCTTTATTTTTCTAGTCCAATCGTCTGGGCAGCTGTACACTTGTTCTTCATGCCCATCCTATTATCCATCATAGAGTGTAGTCTTTACTACATCTCATTCCTTCTTAGGGTTTTGTTTATTCTATCTGGTTGTCTGTCGTTATTAGTTTTCCTCTTTCTACTTGGTTCTCCTGTTCCCTCCAAACAGGTCAGCCTGGGCCATTATGATACTTCCTTCCTTGGAAACATTTCCTAATTAAGGGTTGGTTCGTTTCACTCCACATTGTGTCCATCTGCCCCTCCATAATCCCTTTAGTTTAATTTCCTTCTTAGGACCTCATTTTTCCTTGGTACTCGACTTTTCCATCTCAACCAACATTTCATTTGTGAGCTTATCATTCCTTCTATTTTGGTTGGTTTCGTTTCCTCTCAATTAGGATACACATGTCTTTTTGGGGCTTCCTTAATTTGTAGAATTCTTTCCCTTTCTCCGGACATTCCTTTTTACATTTGCCCTGGGGGATTTCTACTCTTGATGTTGTCTTCTTCTATTTACCTTTATTCCTCAGGTCTTGCAAGACATCTTTTATACTCTATCTGCATCCTCATTCATACCCAATACCTGTCTATTTCCTTAGGGAGCGTATAAATCTTCCTTATTTTAAGATTTCTTGATCATTATGTGAGAAGCTTGCCTATTTCTTTCTTGGCTTAAGTTTGGTTGTTAATTTGGCCTTTTGGTTCCTTTAGGGATTTCTTTCATCCTTCTCTTTCAGAGTATTTAACCTTTCCGCCTCTCTTCCTTGTCGGAACTTACATCATGGTTCTTCCGCGTATTAGCTGGTTAACTGCCCCGCCTCCACCAGTCCCTTGGTTTAGGTCTTCTTAGGGCAGTTGTCTTCTCGAGTACTCCTGTCCTTAACATCATCTCACTGACCTTTTTAGGGTGTAGTCCTTTCTACTTCCCGGTCTTCCTTAGGTATGTTGGTTAGAGACTTTGATTTTTAACTTTTTTGCTTTTTCCAAAAGAGGTAGTACTTTAAAATTATATCACTTTTCCAAAGCATATTAGTCTTGGCCTCTGACACTTCCTTCCTTCAAGTAGTTTTTAATGAGGGGTTGGCTCCTTGCACATCTGCCAACCAATGATTCATTTTCACAGCGTATTCCTTCTCTTCTTCAGTCTCACTATGTCATTCCATAGAGTTTTGGGGGAAGTTTTTCTGTGTTTGCTCCTTATGAGAGGGTTCTAAGTATGATTCTCATGTACCTTGTCCCTATTCATGAGGTATCCTTCTCGGTTTGACCTTCTTAAGAAGTTTTTGTATTCACCTCGTCTTTTCTTGACCTCTTTTTGAATTGTTTATGTAACCCACTCCATGGTATCAGTCTCTTATCCTTCATGTCCTTCGTGACCTTTGAAGAGGTATTGCCCTGAATCTATGAGGTGTGGAACACCCCTTCTTTCCTTACACCTATAATAGTTCAACTTGGTACTTGTCCTTTAGTAGGGTTAGGCATCTCTTCAGGTAATGTCCCATCGTCATTCCCTTACATGGATTGTTGTGATTCTTACTTTTCTTCGAGTGGGGCATTTTCCAGTGTTACTATTGGTTTGGTGCTTACTGTTCTTGAGTCTGATCACTTTGACAGTTTTCTAGCTGAATTACCTTTGCTAAGGGTCATGGTAAGAGTCCTCCTAGGTTTCCTGATTCATCTTCTATCACTTGGTTGTGACTCTTCCTTAATTTCTAGGATAGTGTGGGTTTGTTTTATTTTCCTTATGCCATATTCCTAGTAAGATCACATCCTCAAAAGATAGAGTTTTGGGGAATTTGAATCTTTTATTAACATGGGGATACAAAAGGTTGGGCTCTCAGCCCTATCACAGAAAATGGTTGCAAAATAACTAAGGAGCTATGGAATTCTTGATAAACGTCTTCCTCCATACTTAGAGTTGTGCCACCAATAGGTCCTAGCACCATTCTCCAGGATACTTCCCCATTTGGTCTTTTGACATTTCAGCCCAGTCTCAAGCATTTGGGAAGATTCTAGGGTTGTCTCTCTACGGAGGTAGGGTGTTGAGTAGAGCCATTCCAAGTTTTCTTGATTCCTCTCCTAGGAGCCATCTGAAAATTTTAGGATAAATCCTATTAGTTACTATATTTTCTAGTCTTGATTATGTATTCGAGGAAACAGGCTCTGATACCACTCTAGTTGTCACGCCCCAACCCGGTTTGGTCGGATCCCTGTGATCAACCCGCCACTCTCCCGATTTATTAAAGGGTTTCCCCTTATTGTAAACCGTAAAGAGTAAGGCGTCCTTTAACCTGCACCTTTTTCCTGGAATAGTATAATCAAAACTGCATGAAATTTAAAATTTACATACCTATCTTACAGGCATCTTAGTTGACGGTTTTTAAGGGTAGGCTTTCCGGGATTTCCTGAATGGGATATAAGAGAGTGGGTGAGTACGACTACTCAGTGAATGGGTTTTTAAAGGTCTACTTTTAACTTTTAAGAAAAAATATTTATATGGAGTGTGCTAGACTCTTTTCTTTTCAAAAATCCCTTCATTTAAAAATTTGGATTTTTCCATTATTTCTTAGTTACCGGTGTGTCCTCACCCAACACACATCCTTCATCATGAAGGTTACACACATTCGCAAGTTAGTATCACTACTGACCTCGCTAGTGGCTTCGGAGCGACTTTTCCTGCCACCTGGATAGAAGTACAACCACTTCTACCCTAAGAATGAGTGGATGTACGTGACATCCGACCCACAATCCCGAAATCACTTCTTTGTGTTCGTATGAGGATAGAGACCTCATCCTGTCCCCACCCCAGTCTCATGCGCTTGGTGCTACTCCAGATTTCGCACCGACACCTGAAACGACGATCTGCCCTTATACTCACCGGGTCGTCCAGGGCCCTTAGGACACATCACTACCCCTCATGGGTGTCTTGATGATCCCGTACTCATAGTGCATGCACAAACAATGTTTTCTCATATTGCAATGTAATCTGTGGTGCCACTGGTCCAACGGCCCCGACTCTCAACTCAACCCGCAGTTGTTTGTCTTGACTGGTCCGTCGACCTATCATGTCGCACTGTTGCTAGTTGACTGAACATGTCGGTCCTATCTTGGTACCATGGCCAAACAATTCGTTTATTAAGTTTTATGGCACATATATCATGTTCATTTACGAGCTCCTGCTCGTGCCAACTGGCCTTGGGCCCATTGTACGAGATTTTCAAAATTGGGCATTTAGCCCCCATGTTCCAAAACCGAGGTCCCCGGCCTATCAGAGCTATTCGAGCTCCCGTCAAGAAGGTCTCCCAAATAGTTTAAGCATTGGCACACAGTCAGGGGAGAACACTTCCGACAAAATAGGTTTTCACTATCCATTATACCAACCGGTATAAGAACATCTCCGTTCATAACCGATGAACGGGTTTTCAACTTCCTTCGAGGAAGTCTCATCATACCAACCGGGTATGATCTACCTACAACCGGTAAGTAGTTTTTTCGCAAAATTTTCACATCACTTCCTCTAAGTGGTGATGATTAAAATACCACTAAACAGTGGATTTTTATACCGAGACACTTATCATCCCCAACCGGGTATGATATATAATCCCACTCACAACTGGTAAGTGGTTTTTAAATTTTAAGTTGTGCTCATCATCCCAACTGGGTATGATGTTAGTAAACCCACTCACAACCGGTAAGTGGTTTTTAACTTTAAGTTGTGCTCATCATCCCAACCGAGTATGATGTTAGTAAACCCACTCACAACCGGTAAGTGGTTTTTAACTTTAAGTTGTGCTCATCATCCTAACCGGGTATGATGTTAGTAAACCCACTCACAACCGGTAAGTGGTTTTTAAATTTTAAGTGGTGCTTATCATCCCAACCGGGTATGATGTTAGTAAACCCACTCACCCGTTAATGCCGTGAATTCCACTAGACTGGTTCTTTGTATTCACGCGAGCTTGTCCTTGCTGGCATTCCCGATATTTTGCGTTCCTACACGATATGAACATCTTGGTTCATTATCCTTCGGCCTAATCGCCTTCATTCATTCCAAATGAATGAGAAAGTCAAACTTTCATTTATTTGCAATTAGGTCCCTAAAGTTATTTCTCTTTAACTTTAAGTCCCAAATGGCGGTTTTTCCTCAAATCGAGTCCCAAAACTTCTAAAATTTATCATAGGACCTCAATTTATTCCATTCACAAAAAGGGGTTTAATTTCCCAAATCTCCAATTTGGTCCTCCAACTTTTCCAAAATTACCATTTTGCCATTCCTTTACAAAAATGGTAAATTTTGCCCCCAAAATTTCAAAATTCCTCAATTTGTCCTCCAACATTATTTTCATGCCCAATTGACCCTCAATTTCATAAAATTTCATTTTGGTCCTTTGAATTTCGAAAATCCCCAATTTTCCCCCAATTCCAACTTCTTAACACAGCTGAATTTGATTTAATCAAATTGACCCATCAAACGTTTCCAATTGTTGAAATTGAGTTTCTACATGTTCATACGATTCTTCAGAAATGTGAATTGCAAGTTTTAATGTCGGGACGAGCTCAAACGGAGATTCGCCAGAAAATGAACTATAGAGAGAGAAAGCTTCGATTACTCACCGGTGAAGGCACGACGATTCGAGCTTTCGATCTGGACAGATAGCTCTCATTCTGAGGTTCATCCTAGAATCAAGAATCGCATCAATTGATGCGGAATTGGATTAGAATTTCGTCATTGAAATTCGGTCGACTCTCTCTCTAGCACCAATCGAAAATTATAAAGGGGAGCCGAATTGGCTTACCTTTTGGTCCTAATTCGGTTGTGGAAAGGCTGAGGAAGTGTTGGGAGGGCTTGGATTGACCTGAGCAGGGCTTGAAATGGCTGATTTTAGCTTGGCCGAAATAGGGCAGTTTTGGTCTGCCAGAGCTGCTTCACTATTCTAACACGCCGGCGCTTCTCCAACGATTCTCGAATTGATTGGAGTTTGCTATCAGATAGCTGTCTTCTCCCCGGTTCTAAAGAGCCCGACCTTTGTTCAAGTCGAAGCTCTGGTTCGAGCTTTACCGGGAAATGGAGCAGTAGTGAAAGAGGGAGAGAAGTGTTCAGGTGTGAGGAGAATGAAATGGGGATGACCTCTTTATATAGGCATAAAAGTCGTGTATTAAATGGGCAAGCACATTTAACTTTAAAGTTCTTATGGAATCTAGTTCACCTAAACCACTTTGGTTTTTATTTTCTAATTTATCTTAAGTTTCTTTTCCAAAGTTTAATTAACCCTTTGGATCACCCGAGAGTTATAAATTCCCAACTTGCCCATTCAGAAATAATCGGGTTTGTGAACTGGTTCTAAATCCTCACTTGGTTTGACCGGTTCTTTTCCTGGTTTTCCTTAGCTCAAAAGGGCGGGTTTTACAATAAGATTTTACGAGATGTCTAAAGTCATAAGCAATGAAGTGGCCCAATGTCAATACCTCATTTACTAACCTATGAGCTCACCCACGCTCCCAAAACTATTGTAGGTAAAAGTCGAGGAAACTTGAGGTAAGAACGGGAAAGCGCCTCCACACGAATGCAACTCGAGGTAGACCTCTTGATTGGCGTACGAAAGTTATATTTATTGCTTATCAACTATTTAAAACTATTTTGGTTGGGACACACTATGTTTTTAAAGAAAAGTTTCAAGTTTTCGCTAAAAATGAAGAAAGGTTTTAATGGAGACCTTAGTCCCTCCGACTTTACTATAGTGTAGGTACCCACCATGGTAATATCGAGTGGATTAATGGAGTGACACGGGACCACCAGCTAATGAATCAGGTTGGGGTGTGATATCACAACCACGAGGCTTACTTTTCACTCAAGTGATCCGTATGGTTCACTAGAGGAATTAATGAGTAGTCTATGAAATTTTTATTAGTCAAGTTTGGTTGTCGAAAGTGCCAGAATTAGCCTTATAAGGTCAAGTGTCATTTTTTGGTGTCTAAGTGTGTATAGTTCTATCCCATTGGTGTTAATAGAGAGGTTGTTCGTATCAGACAAGGGCGAGAAATGAAAGCTAACACAACTATGGTTCCAATCCAACCAAAATCACAAAGTTTAGTGACTGAAATTGAAAGTTATGCTCCATCCCATCAGTGTTAGTAGAGAGGTCGTTGGTATCAGACAAGGGTGAATGAAAGCTAACACAACTGTGGTTCCAATCCAACCAAAATTACAAAGTTTAGTGGTTGAAATCAAAAGTTATGCTATGAAATAGTGATACTGCTAGAAAACTGAGTGAGTTGGGTTGTATAGAGAATTCTATTGAATCGTCGGTGAGGGAGCAACCATGGTTTATATAGGAGTTTCATGGGCTAATGGACCACCAGAACATGGCATGGTTCGGTCAAAATAGGGCTCTATAGGTCGTATTTACATTTTTTTTCTCCTCGGGACTTGCAATCGAGATTTCAATTGAAACTTTTGGTCGAGTTGGGTGAGAAGTCAAATGTCAATCGTACGAGTCGGATGGAGATGGTGCATGTCTTCCTTCATTTGACCGTTGATTGGTTTGACATTGTGTTGAACCAATTTTTCATGAATATTTCGACTAGTTCAACTAATTTAAGCATTTGCTTGATTGGTTCACCTTTAACTCGACTAGTTGTTGAATTAATTTATTTTTCTAAAACCTTTTCAACTCATTTTCTTGAGTTTTGGACCAAATATTCCATTTTTACCCTTTGTAAAACCTATTTAAAAATTATTTCGTTCTTACTTCGAGCCAATTCATTTTAATTTTATTACATATCTCTCAATACTTAATTCACCACCTTTGAGATACTTTGTGTAATATGAATTATTTTATAAGAAAAACCACATAATTAACAATTTACTTGTATTTACTAGAATGAAAGCATTTGAATGGGAGAATTTTGTATTAGTGCATCAATACTAATTTGGTAAAATAAAATGGTTTGCAATAATACATAATTATCTTCAAACCATTCTATTTAAACTAATAAGCAAATCCTCATTTTTTTTGTTTTAAAACAATTGTTTCATTTATTGGTTAAATTATTTTAATACACTTATTTTATATGTTTATATTATTATTTATTTATTTTAAATAAATTTATATATTAATAATATTTTATATAAAATTATATGATATAAATAAATAATAAAATATTATACATAAAAAATATAATGCGCAAAATGTATAATATAATTTATTATATATTTATATTATTTCATATTATAATTATACAAATATATATTAATGATTATATAATTAATATTAATTATTTATTGTAATAATAAGTTTATTATTTTATGTAATATATTATTTTAGTATATAATATATTTAATATAATTTAATTATATATAATAATTAATAAATTATTTAATTTAATTAAAAGATAAATTTATATTAATAATTATTAATCTCATTTTAACCGTTTAAACAATTAATTATTAAAAATTTTAATTCAAAATTAATCAATTAATTTTCACTCCAAATAAATATAATAATTTACCATTCAAATTTCTCCTAACCACATCATTCAAATATAAAATTAGGGCTTGTGCAAAAAAAAATATAAAATTAGGATTTATTTTACATTATTTGCACTATTTCCTAAATCTCGACTCAAACCAGATTTTCTAATCTAATTTAATTTTTTATCTCGATTTAATTTAATTTGTCAGTTCAACTAAAAGATAAAGCATAAATGTTACAAGAGAGAAACTTGTGAAGCACTAGAGACAGAAAAGGCATAATGCTATTTTTATACATCAGTCTCAATGTTTCACGGATCCAAACATCTAAACATCTTTGATTTACCAACCAACACACCAATTGGGATTTAACTGTGAAACTTTTCAAAAAAAACTACTCATCTTTGTAATGGAATAGAATGAGTTTTATCGAAATGAAAGATAACACAATTCAATTTTATATTTAATTATAAATTTAAATAGTAAAAAATAAACAATTTCTATTTTAAAAATAAAAATATTAGTTGGATATTCTCAAATTAAAATCATACTATATTATTCGATCGAAACGTATCAATTGATTGTGCAAAAAAAAAAAAAGAAACATACCAATTGAAATTTTTATTTAAAAAATAATACAGTAAATTTTCATTAATCTTCTTATATCGATTACCAAAAATAAAAATTAAATAACTGTAAAATAAAATTTTCGATTTACTTTCTACCTACTAAACGTGAACTTCTTCCAATGGAGGAATATGAAAATAGGAGCTGACGTGTAATTAGCTGGGTAGGGCCAAGTCAACAATTGAATATAAAAAAGAGTTGGACAAAATCAAGCTATGGGAAGGTTTTCTGTACTCATTCAGCACTAAATTCCTCATCATTACGACTTGCATGCCGTGGATAAAGTCAAACTATTGCTGAATCTTATTATAAAAGGTCATGAAAGCCGAATTATCTCATCACAATCGCATACCACAAAAAGGAGTCATTATCGTTTACAGAATCTCAACGAGCCACAATATAGTTATCTCCAAAATCTCTCTCTCTTTCTCTCTCTCTCTCTCTCGTTTTCTGAGCTAAAAAATGGAGGAAAGCCCACTTCGGTTCTCAAGTTGCCGAGGCGTGTCCTTTGAGATCAAACCCCATTCGGACCTGTTCACCATTAGCAAACCAACATTTCCCACAGAAGGCTCCGAAAGCAAGCGAGTATGGCTCCCGTGGTCAAGAGGGAGCTCATCACGAGTGGCTCCCTCAACTATCCAAAAGTCATTGAGCAAAGCTAGCAGCCACTTCTGCGATCTTGATGTAGGCGAAGATGAGGAGGATGTGCATGACAACTCCTTGGCGGCCTTGGAGGAAGGCAAGGCTGGGAAGGAAAATGCTGATAAGCAAAGAGCACTTGCTAATTATGCTAGCAAGCGCGAGCAATCCTCGAAGCCAGCTCCAGTTGGAAAACAGGAGTCGAGGTTGTCAATCATATTGCTCGATCAAGGCCTCTTTACGGTCTACAAGCGTCTATTCGTTGTCTGCCTTACCCTGAACATTGTGGGGTTGGTCCTCGCAGCAACGGGACAGTTCCCTTATGCCAGGAACAAAGCTGCTCTCTTTTCTATAGCAAACATATTTGCTCTAACGCTCTGCAGAAGCGAGGCTGCCTTACGTGTCATCTTCTGGTCAGCGGTCAAGATTCTCGGCCATTCATGGGTCCCTATAGGAATAAAGACTACCACCACATCTTTCCTCCAGAGTCTTGGCGGGATCCACAGTGGTTGTGGAGTCTCCTCCATCGCATGGCTCATCTACGCCTTGGTTCTAACCTTAAAGGACCGAGACAACACTTCTCCTGAAATCATTGCAGTCGCATCCACAATCCTTGGACTTATTTGCTTATCCTCCTTGGCGGCATTTCCTCTGGTCCGTCATCTCCACCACAACGTGTTTGAGAGAATTCACAGATTCTCCGGATGGAGCGCGCTAGCCCTCCTTTGGGCATTTGTCATCCTCACTATCTCATATGACCCGATGACAAAGTCTTACTCAAACCACCTCGGTTCAAGGCTCGTTAGACGACAAGAATTCTGGTTCACAGTGGCAATCACCGTTCTGATCATCATCCCGTGGTTGAGTGTACGCCGCGTAGCAGTCCGAGTAACATCGGCTTCTGGTCATGCAGCGTTGATCAAATTCCAAGGCGGTATCAAAGCTGGCATCCTGGGCAGGATCAGTCCTTCCCCATTGTCGGAGTGGCATGCATTCGGGATCATCTCCGACGGAAAGAGCGAGCACATGATGCTTGCTGGCGCAGTTGGAGATTTCACCAAGTCATTAGTTACCAACCCACCTAGCCATCTTTGGGTTCGGCAGGTCCACTTCGCTGGACTTCCCTACCTTGTCAACATGTATGATCGGGTGCTCCTGGTGGCAACTGGGTCGGGTATCTGCGTGTTCCTCTCCTTCCTCCTCCAACCTTGTAGAGCGAATGTGTGTTTGCTTTGGGTGGCAAAAGGGATTGAGCAAAACTTTGGATCAGAGATCAAGGGGATGGTGAGCGGCCACCACAAGGACAAGGTCATAGTGCATGACACGGCCGTTCACGGACGTCCAAATGTATCTGAAATGAGCGTAGAGGTGGCAAGGAAGTGGGGAGCTGAGGTGGTCATCGTCACAAGCAATCCCGAAGGTAGTCGAGATGTGGTCAACGCTTGCAAATCAGTGGGAATCCCTGCATTTGGTCCAATTTGGGACTCTTAAACGTCTTACCACTTATTCCGTCTATACAAAATAAAATGTGGAATGTAATGTTTTCATTGTTGTACTCCTGAATTTCCTTTGATATCTACATGTGCTACTCCAAGATCATGAATCCTAACAAGTATTATGACCATGTATATTTTCCCCTCTCAATATGGCATATGTATGGCAAATCTTGCTATGATTTCATGAGTTCCTATTAGGCTATTTTAGGTGGGCCACATTTCCTTTGATCTCTACATGCTTCCTGCACCATCTTCCTCAATCTCTAATGGTTGTGATGGCATATGTATGGCACATCTTTCTCTTCCCTGATTCATCTAATATTAATTTATCAGTTGCAACTGTAGGCATGCAGATCATCTTCTTCGTTTGTCAAGTGTGGGCTCGACTCCATCTCTACTTCGGTCGAAGGCTGTATGTTCCATATCTTCTATTCGGTAAAAGTTATTTTGCCTCTTCAGTGTTAATCCCCTAGCTAGGTGGCTCTTCTCTTTGATTGCTGGACCGAGTAAACGACATGTGGAAGAAGAACATAACATCATCAATAGCTGAAGCATCCATGAATCCCTCACTATTTGTTGATAGAAGAAACTAGGTGTTTGACATGGACTCAACGCCAAGCAACCAGTGTAAAACTTGTCTTGATTGGTCGTCTAGTTTCTAATTGGAATGTAGACGATAACATTCTGAAATGGGCGTGGGGTAGATGTTCGACCCTTGAGGTGGAGGGAATGACCAATAATATTTTCTATTTCAGTTTTACAAGTAGAACTCATGTTATTTGAAAGGATTTAATATATAGGAATACTAGTTGGATATTTATCACATACGATTGAGAATATATACTAAATTAGATATATAGTAGAGAAGTGTTATATATTTATAAAATTAAAATGGTATCAGAATTAATATATATGAGCCCACCCCTTATTGGTACAAATGATATTAAAACCAGTGTATTCGCATTTGTATTTGATCAGAAGTCGAAACCTGACTCACACTTTGCATCAAATTATATTGTCTTGAGTAATTAATGGAAAATAATAACGGTTATTAGAATTATTACAAGTTGATGATTCTAATTATATGAGAGCAAGTTGAGATATTTTTAAGAATAAATATTAATATTAAAGTTGAAAATAACTTACGGTAAATTCAAAAAGAGAAAATAGTTTATTATAATTCAATTATGAGCTATTATTTTCATTCTATTTGAGGTGGGGTCAATTGACAAATTTTGTATTGAGTAGCATATTGCGACAAGTGAGTGTCGTCCATCTCTAAACCCCACGGACGAGAAGCATAGATTTGTATTTTCTAATAGTTCAACCATACCAATATATTACTGAAAATGGGATCCCGTCCAAGGTTAAGCATTAGAGAACATCCTTATGTACCGAATATTTCAATATCATCTAACTATAGATAGTTTTTATGAGATAATAAAATTTTTAAACTATTATTTAAAATCATAAACCAATATTTAATTGATAATTAAAACCTAAAAATCAAGATTTAGATATAAGCTGGATTGTAAATAAGATGGTGAACTTAGATAATTAATAAATTTAAGAAATTATCTTAAAAAAATCTTTATTGATTAAAAATCAAGAATTAGTAAAATTTTAAATGAAAATCGAATTATAATTGAATGGGAATGGGGTTATGTAATAAATCTCAATTTTTAAGAGTGATTAGAAAAATTAGAAAATAATAATTATTGAGCTCAATTTAAATAAAATTGGACATAAAAATTTTAGAAAAATATATTGAGTCAAGAACCAACCAAATCGGAGGTAAACCGGCCAAAATATGGAAAAAAAATAATCGGAGTAGCTCAAATCGGTAAAATCACTCGATTTTTAGAACGAGTTAGATAGACCCGCACAATAACCCGAATTCACCACGATTTTGGGCATCCTACCCCTGAGAGAAATTAAATGAAAACTAGGGTTTATGGGGTCCATTCCGACCAACTAAGCACATAGGATGATAGAATGTTGGTCCCCCGATTTGGCTATATAAGGCTAGACCTCTCTCTTAATGACCGGTGGGCTAAAGTTCTCTCTAGAAGTGAGAGTACTCAGTTTTATGGTGATCTCCATACCAAACTTGATATCTTTGGATTTCGACCACCAAGCTTGGACATTTTGGTGGCCTTAAATAATAACACCTCACCCCAATGTCGTCATACTTTTTACTAGCGAGGACGTGATCAAATAATAACATTGCTCTCTAAGCTGAAAATAGAGCAGTCTTCCCGAGTCTCCCCCAACATCCCTAATAGCCAACCACGACTCAAAATAATTCTAGATACTCCGTTTAGTCCCCTCTAGCAAACATCATTGGTCGTTCAAGTTGTGGGGAAGCTTGTGGTCATGAAAGTTCTTGAAAGCTCCAATGATTACCCTGTTTTAAACACCGATTGTAAATCATATTTTTCATGCAACTCAAACCACAATTTGAGGTTATTCAAGAGACCATAAACGTGCAACAGAGTTAGCTTTCAAACCCCACCCACGCCGATGGCCGACTCACCCTCTTGTGTTCCTAACTTATTTATAATTTTTGTCAGTTTTCTGATGAATACTCGATCAAGACCAAAACAATACTATTTTGACAGAGACTGGCTGGAATGTGACGTGAGGATCTTGTGAATAAGACTAGGGTCCAAGAAAGGAATTTTGGAAGGTTTATAGAGGTGTTTTAAAATAGATAAAAGTTAGGAGACTGAAATGTAAATTTTGAAAGCTTTAGGTGTTAAACTACTATTTTAAGAAAATGTGGACCCAAATGAGACCTACTAGAAGTCTAGGGACATGAAATAAAGGTGAAGAAAACTTAATTACTTGAAATGGTATCTTAAAATATGGTAGAGATCTAAGTGAAACATTTGGAAAAGTTTAATGGTCAAATGATAATTTTTAGAAAGTTTGAGCTAAATAGAAAGTTTTTAATAGTTTGAGCACCCAAAAAGAACTCAAATAAAGTTAGAGGACTTGATATATATATATATATATAATTTAATAGTTTAAAAAATGAGCAAGTTAGGAGAATATGTACCATATTATAATTTTTGAAAATTTAATGACTAAAGTAAAAAAAATGTGGAAAGTTAAGCGATTTAATAAAATAGTTTAAATTATTTTGAGGACTTAGAGTAAATATCGTCAAATAAAGGGGTGTAGGAATATAGAGATTTAGAAAATGTGCAATGAGGTTGTATAAACAGGTTTGTCTACCCATAAATTATAATTTTTAGAAAGTAATGGGATGATACTAGGACTATTGTTGATAACCAAATATGATATATTTCATATTATTTGGTTATTGTTACAAGTCATGACAAGTGAGAAAAATTTCAAAATGAACAAGTAGGAAATAAAATAGTAAATGATTTATAAATGACAAATTCTATTGGATCTACCTTATTTATTTATAAAATTTATTTAATTAGCTTCAATTTAAGAGTATAATAAGTAATATTTTTAAAGATATTGAACAAGGTAAATCATGTGAACTATTTTTAGGAATAAATAAATAACTAAAAACCTACCATTAAAGTTACTTGAGAAAATCATGTTAAGACTCCGTCATGATTTTCAAAATAAGGTTGCATCCTAAACCATAAATAATAGTATGGCTGAGACTATGATTACTAAAATAAAACGTAGCTAGTCTCCTGCATGATTTGTTAAGAAAAATTTTAATAAAGAATAATGAGGGCTTCATTAGTTAGTAAACTACTCCCTTATGTACATGTTGATCTGAAAAAATATTTTAAGAATAAGGATAATGAGGTCAATTAGATAGTACACCTATCATGGAGAATAAAGAATAATGAATATGTTAAATTGTGAAATGTATTTATGAAAATGAATAGTCAGATCTGTCAAATAGCAAACTAAACCTTAAAAAATGAATTGACATTATTCTTGATTGATTTTATGTTATTAATTTGCTTGATTGGGTGGAGGTTTAGAATTCCTTATATGATACCTATTTTTAAAGGTGGTGTTTGTGTACTGGGAAGATTGAAAACGGATATACAATAAGGAAAGTGATTGTTTTCATATCTTCCCCGGAACTATAGGGAAGCTTATGGTGGGGTTCATGGTCCATTTGTACTTAAAATAAGTAATAGTTAAAAGTATCATATGTATGTAAGATGTATGATAACGCATCATCGACATCACTATGAGATGGATAATAATATTAGGATTTACTTTATAAGTATAGTATATTATAATACACATACCCTATCTAATATTAGGATTAGATAGGGACATGATGACGGAGGTGTTGCCAATTGAGATTTTGCAATGATGTTGTGTACCTATATTATACCCTATCTAATATTAGGATTAGATAGGGACATGGTGATGGAGGTGTTGCCAATTGAGATTTTGCAATGATGTTGTGTACCTATATTATTGACAACAATATGAGAGAGATGATAATCTTATAACGTGTCTTGGGAGTGCAGTATATTACGTGGATACCTGAGAGAGATGATAATCTTATAACGTGCCTTGGGAGTGCAGTATATAACGTGGATACCCTCGTAGCCATGAGAATGATTCTTGTGTTTATCAAGTTGCGATAAGTTAAAATATTGAGAAATAGAATCATTACTTTTGAAAATGCAAGAGTTATGAATTAATAACTAATGAAATATATGTTAAAATATTTTGAGTAAAGATTTGGGCAGTAAGTCATTTCATGACCCAACGGTTGATAAAATTGATGGTTTGAGAAAAAGAGATTCTCACCTTAACCTCCTTTCCCAAAATACCACTTGGATGTCTTCTATCAAATAGACACTAATTTATTTTACTTTTTTCCTAAAATTTAGAGCTAATAATTATATTTTTATCCATTTTAGGTTCTTTAGAAAATTAATAATATTATATAATAAGTTTGGTTTATTTCAATTTTAAGCTAGTATTTTTTTATCATTCCACCTATTATATTTCAAGTCCCTATTCATGATTCAATGAGTTATTTGATTTTATCTAATTAATTATGCTCCTTTCCAAAATTTCGGTTCAATTAAATTGTTCTATTCTATCCATTTCATTTATGGTCCTTCTAACTATAACTTTTCGAATAATATTTATAAGAAAAAAATTAGATGTTATAAAGCATCACATCATTGTAGTATGGACAAAGTTATTAGATTTGGTGTACCAAAATTAACAACATTTATAAATTTTTAATCTTAAGAAATAGCAATAATTTGTAAAAGCTCGTGAAATAACATTGAAGTGGATCACCACTTAAATGCCCATAAATGTTTTCCACCATATTAACTCTTTGAGATTTAAGAGGTGGAAGGAATAAGATTACGCAAGCAAGCGTAGTCATGTTCTTAATTTAGTTTTCACTAAAAATAGCTTAAACACTATATTTTAATTAGTAAGATTAAATTTAAAGATACTAGTTTTCAATGATAACTACATATAAATTATTATAGTAAAATTTATACGGTATTCAAATCAATGTAAAATTTCTAAGTACTTACCATCAATAAGAGAAACATTTAACAAACAAGTTGGATACTCCATTATACCTATTGGTTCGATATACTAGAAATAAATCACCCTCCCCTATCCTATTCGCTCCACATTTCTATTAGCCCTTCTTAACCAAGGCTACCAACACAAGCAACAATTAAATTACTGACCAAAATTAAAAAATAATTCAATTCATTGTTTATACATATACATATTATAGTTATGTAATTTTCTTTTTCAAAATTGTTTATTCTAAATTATGGTGTCTTAGTCCATGTTTCTAAAACTTGAGTTTCAAAAATATTTTATAGAATATTTAACTATTATCCTAGTTTTTCTGAGTTCATAGAAATAATTATATTTCGAGAAAATATATTGTTTAAATTTTGAGTTATTTTATAAATAATTTTTTAAATATATCCCATAATTTTAGAAAGTAATAATTATCAATATGTTTTTCTAATAGTTAGTAAATCCACCTCAAATTTGGGGTAATTGGGTCTCCTAATGCATATCACTTGCATTAACATGAAATCGTGAAATTTTCTAAATATATAAACATTCTAGACACCTGTTATGCTATTATATACCACTGATATGATATATTTTTATTCCAGTCTAACATTTCACATAAATATATGGTTTTTCCATTTATAGCTCGATTACCTGTTATAATTAGAATTCAATGAAATTTGAGGGAAAACTTAGATTTTATGGTGGTCGAGAGAGATATCACTTGGGTAATGGAGGCTATGCCCTTCTTGGGAGACCCTATTAACCTATTTGAGTCTTGTTTGGCCATTGAGATGGGTGGACTTCACTCAAAAAGGACAAATTGTGTTTTGAGCATTTTGAGCCATAACACTTTATTATAACAACGTTCCTTCCTCGGTCATCTTAATCTCTATAGTTAATTACAAGTCTTATTACATGGAGGTATAAGACTTCCCACACGAGTCTAGGAACTAAAAGGAAGGAAGTTTGGTTAAGAAAAAGTGGGAAATTGAGGAAAACTGGTGTAATCGATTTTCAAAGGAGAATTGTGATTGGGAGAGAAAAGGAGAAATAGTGCCATTTATATTGGAAGTTCCAAATGGAGAGTTTAGTGCAAAAATTTTTGGAAGTCAAATTAGTTAAGAAGACCACTTCCCTATGATTTTTCTGTGGTAGGAGAAACTAATATGAAAACTAGGTTTATTGTTTATTGTCTAACTGGCTAATTGTGTGCTTGGCAGGATTAGTAGCATCTACTAATATGACTTATTTGACTTGCCTCCGTTATTTACCCAAATTTATTAACTAGCACATTTGAACTAATTTTCGATAAATTCGATTCATTCTCTTGATTTAATTTATTTTTCTAAAAATATTATAACTCAATATCTTAATTTTAAGATTAATAATGACATTTTTACCATTTTACAAGTCACTTGAAAAATTCATCCCATTTTTTGTTCCCTTGATTCAATCCAATTTTAATATACTTTTAAATAAGTAGGTTTTCTAATATTGATTGAAAATCAAGTGTATCCCATTAGATCCTATTCAAACGGATTTTAATATGGCTTAATTTTATTTATGGACTCAATCCACTTTACTAGTTTAACTTCGATTTCTAATATAAGGCTATATATTTACATTTTGGAAATATACAATATGTGACGAAAATGAGGGTTTTTAGGATGATGACAATATATATCCGATTAGTATTGACATATGATATATTAAAAAAAGTTAAGAACAACATACATAATAAAAGAATATGTAATATATAAAAAATTATGACAAAAAATGAATCAATGATCTAAGGTGTATGATCTACCTCCATTGTAATTGCCTTAGTGAGATCTTAACTTATATATATGGTGTAATAACATTTTAAGGGTTCTAGCCTCACTATTGTGACCTTTTTAGGATGTAAATAGTTTGGAGAAGTAACTATGAAAATCTCTACCAATGAAGTTCATCCTCTATGCATTCCCCTATCATTCTCCATGCGTATATGGTTTTGAGTTTTATATTGAATAATACTACGGTGAAAGTAGTTAGTATAGGTCACTCACCTTTATTAAGCAATTTGTTTGTTACTTGTTGACAAAACAACTCTTCTTGCCAATACTCATCCAGTTTAGTTATAATATAATTGTCTGTGGAATAGAGTGCCCACTGGATCTTGTTCGAATAGTTACAAATTTCACACGTATTGTATGGGCAGCGTATCTTACATTGACTTTGCTCTATTGTAGGAGTCAAGATCTCGTATGGCTTAATATTATCTTCTAAGTATATCAACATTAACCCTCCACTTTTGTTAGGAAAAAAATATGATATGGTTTAAACGTTAAATACTTTCAATTTTATAGGTTCCGTTATTAGAAAAAAATATTTTAGGTATTTAACTAGTTATTACAATTAAGTTATTACCTATCCCAATTCACTCTTTCAAAAATACAATAGTTTCAAATATTCACCCTTTAGTTCTTCCAGCAATTCGATATGCCAAGGTAAAGATCTGGTCAGCACACCCTATTTCTTCCCACTTCGATTTTTAAGTGAATAAATCCGAACCGTTATTGATTAACAAGATTTTCTCAAATATGAAATGCGACGTATCATTGAAGTGTTCATCAAAAAGGAAAAAAGGACAACATTTGAAACTGTGTTCTTGAGTTGCAATTTAGCAACCTTTTTTGTTCTTTTATTCAGGAATTATAAAAGCATTGAAGAAAACAGCCAGTAATTGTATCACGGAAGATGAATATTTCATCAGATCACATAATGAAGTAGCAGATTATATACAAGAAAGAGAATGAGAGGAAAGTCCCCAGATCTTGATGGAGAGAGGATGGAAAGAAAGCCTTGCCCCAACTTTTCGCAACTTTTTCATCGTCTAGGCAGTAGCAGCGGCCTCCTCCTCGACCATCTGAGATACTGGGAGGAGAGTGCAGATGAGGTTGCGATCTCCGTAAACATTGTCAACACGACCTGAAGAAATAACCCACAAAAGAAATCATAGTTAAGAACACCATCAGATTTATTCGAGCAGCCATGCAACAAAGGGCGGCATTATAACGAGAAACATTTCATCACATAGAACAAATATCAGGTGTTTAAGGGCAAAGAAGAAATCCGTTTGATAAAAAATTGTGGTACTGCACAGATTTAAGAATGTAATAAGCTCGGGCAAAATAATTCAACCATAACTATTATGATGCATTTATCTATTTTTGGTTTGGTAGAAAATGGTGACAATATTTGACTAGAGTCTAATTAGATGTCCTAGAATGTGTTCGTCCATGGAATCTTGAAACTCGTCTCTGTTTTCTGAAAATGTGAACGGAACTTGCATACGTCTCTTGTCCAAAGACAATTGAAACGCATGTAGAAACGGAGTTTTGATGAAACAAACGTTATAGACAAGGTGCATATTGTTTCCTCTATCTGCTCTCAATGTCGTTATGTTTCACAATTGCTTTAAGAAAAAGACATATTGCAAGGAAATTTTTACAAACAGAAAATTTTGTTTCCATGGATGCATCTAGTTTTTATCAATTTGCCCTAAAAACAACAAGATCCACTTACCAGTTGATGGCCAGAACTTTGCAGTGCGGAGCCATGATGCAGGGAAAGCTGCATATTCCCGAGAATAAGGTTTGCTCCATGTGTCTTGCATAAGAAGTGAAGGTGGGTGTGGAGCCCCCTGAAAATTATTTAAAAAGAACAGTTAGAAATAGTTTCTTTATGATTTTCCCTGGAAAATATCTTCTACAAATCTTTCTTACAGTATTTCAATAGAGAATATGAAGCCTGTGGAAGGAATTAAACTGTTTATATACCAAACTGGATAGAACAGCAGTTTCAAGAATACTCTTATCTGGAAAAAAAAGGTACATATAGATCATAAAGTTGGAAGATGAAAATGAGATGGCTGCCACCTTAAGGACATTGTTGTGACTATCGGCATTTCCTTTTTCAATCTGAGCAATTTCTTCTCTGATAGAAATCATAGCATCACAGAACCTGTCCAACTCAGCCTGCATATAAATAGTCAGAAGGAACCTCCCAACTTGAGAGAACTTAAAGTTTTATATAGGATGGGCATTTACATTATTACCTTACTTTCACTTTCAGTGGGTTCAATCATGAGAGTCCCAGGAACAGGCCATGACATGGTTGGGGCATGGAATCCATAGTCCATGAGACGTTTGGCAACATCTTCTGGTTCAATTCCAGCAGTGTTCTGTGAAGGGCAAAATGTAGATTAATTTTGATAGGGATCTGTTATGTTTTCTCAAGTTAAAGTACATCTGAAATTATGTCCTTTTAAAAAAAGAAAAAAAAGGTAAAATTCTATATTTCATCAAATAAGAGGTTTCAAGATGAGATAAATTATCCTCAATCATTGTGTTTTTCACCAAAAGGAAAACGTAAAATTGAATAAGAATACCTTGAAGCCTCGAAGGTCCACAATAAATTCATGAGCGACAGTCCCATTGACTCCACGGAATAATACCGGGTAATGATTCTGATAATAGACAAACATATTTGGAGCATGAGAACAGCGCTTTATATTCGGACATGAAACAAAACATAGAATCATAAGACATAAGATTAAAATAAGCGATAGGAAACCTCCAAGCGTTTAGCCATGTAATTTGCATTCAGAATAGCAATCTTTGACGCATCTGTTAGTCCCTTTGAACCCATCATTGCGATATAAGTGTAGGAAATTGGAAGAATGAGAGCAGAGCCCCAAGGAGCAGCTGATATTGTTCCTAGTGGTTGAGCCTTGTCAGGGGCAGGGATACCCCCAGTTGGTACCTTTGTGAAGAAAACAGATTCAAAATATGAACAATGTTGACAGAGTCGTCATTAAGAACAAATAAAAACTTGGGGACTGTTCCAAAGCTATCTTGATTTCTTTTTTAAGCATAGTCATATGAGGATATTATTTCATAATACTATTTTTTTTCACAAAGCCCCTTAAGGAGAAACAAAGATGTAGTCGAACTCCAGAAGGTGGCTACACTGCATCAAGTAGTTTGATAAAATAATTCTACAACATCAATGAACACTAGAGGAGAATTTGTGGACAAATAATATGAGTTCATTGCATTTCAATTATCGTGAATGTTTGAATATCAGAAGTTGTTTTCTAGTTTTTCGTCCTTAGTATCAATTAGAAAAATGTGTGTTATGAGCTCTTGCAACCACATATATAAAGGTTATCTTTTCAAAGCATATCATAGTATCTGAATCTGTGACTTTAAAATTTAATAAGAAGTGAAATCATTGTCTCAAAAACTAGAAGGCAGGCTTTTTTTTTTTTCTTTTACATACCACTGGGTGGGAAGGTAAGAAAGGAGCCAAATGTTTTTTTACACCAATGGGCCCCATTCCAGGCCCTCCACCTCCATGGGGAATGCAGAAGGTCTTGTGGAGGTTGAGGTGACAGACATCAGCTCCAATAAATCCTGGGCTTGTCAACCCAACCTGCAAATATAAGAAGTTTTCCTCAAGGTTTTATCATATTCAGAAAGTAATAAACAAACTAATAGTTTCCTGATAGCAATCTCAGAATTTCATGGAAGCATTTAAATGAGGTGTAAGAGATATCAATCTAAAACAAACTAAAAGAAAATTTCTAACCTGAGCATTCATGTTAGCGCCATCCATGTATACTTGACCTCCATTGTCATGAATAATTTTGCAAATCTCATCAATACCTTCCTCATACACCCCATGTGTTGATGGATATGTAACCTATAATAGAAAAGATGAATATATCTCCTCACATCCATCATTTTTCAAGAACTATCAATAATAGAATTGAAGAAACTTTACCATAAGAGCCGAAAGGTTGTCTTTGTGAGTCTCAGCAGCTTTCTTGAGCTCCGCAATGTTAATATTACCTTTTGCATCAGTTCCCACTGCGACAATCTTCATCCCACACATAGCAGCACTAGCAGGATTTGTCCCATGTGCAGAGACAGGAATAATGCACACATTCCTGTGATGATCTCCCCTGGCCTGCAGGAGTTTGACAGTAACAGAGAAATCTTGCATCAAGCTACTTGTCTTCTAGTAGTTGGATTCCAATTTTTTGGAATGTATCAAATAGGGCAATGAAAATAAACAGACAAAGATAATAACTATAATCTCCCTTTGTATTTGAATAGATAATATTTCAGAAAGAGCAATTTCTTACTCAATCTATTGGGATAGTAATAATCATCTAATAAAAGCATCTGCAATTTAAAAATGCAGTGAGTACAAATTCTCTTCAAGTCCTTAGAAAGCATCAATATCAAGTATTAAAATAAAAATGAAGAACAAAAGCATCAATATAAAGTGAAGAACTAAGAAAAGATACTAGATATGAAGTTTATCACAGTACCATATGATATGCACGAATAACCATAAGCCCTGCATACTCTCCAGCAGCACCAGCATTAGGTTGCAGAGAGAAAGAGTCAAAACCAGTAATGGTGCACAAAAGATTGCCCAAGTCATCGAACATTTCCTGGAAGTTAAAAACACAAATTCTTGGAATCATTCTCATTCATCAAAGATGAATATAATCATTGCCAAGGATTAATACAAAAATGAATGATAAGAAGGCTACCTGATAGCCTGCAGTTTGCTCAACAGGGGCAAAAGGGTGGATATCAGTGAACCCAGGAAATGTCACAGGCATCATCTCAGTGGTTGCATTCAGTTTCATTGTACAAGAACCCAGTGGAATCATACTGTGGCACAGAGAGAGATCCTTGGACTGGAGGCGATGGATATACCTGAGCAACTCATGCTCAGTATGGTACCTGTTGGAATTGACCACAAATAAATAAAACTGAAACAATCGGAAGCATTCAATTTCTCATCTATCAAAGTGAGGCTCCTAATGGAGAAGTGCGAAAACCACTGAAGTTGGCCCATAGAATCAGCCCTATGAATTGGTTATTCAATTTGGGTGAGTGCAAACCAACCTGAGTCATGATATCATGTCTCAATATGTCCCTTTTAATCAATCCAACAATCCACAAGACTAAAAATTTTATATCTAAAATCATATTAGGAGATAGCATTACGTGTTAAAGATTGGATGGGACAGGAAGGGAGTCTTCCTCACAAGACCGGAAGGGATTGTGGACACAACTTCTGGTGTCAAAGCTGCAGCAGTAAATGGCACCTGCAAAATATTCAAGGACCAGTTTAGCCTTTCTAGGCAATGAAATTGACAAACAGCTTCAGCTCAGAAAAAAGAAAAAAAGAAAGCAGTTAATACTCACAGGTTTTCCACCAGCAAACACTTTAAAGAGTTTATCGACATCATCCAAGGTAGTAGTCTCATCAAATGAAACAGTAATCTGACAGCAACACAAGATTCTTGTTCATCTCACTGCAGGAAACGTCATTCCATCATATGGAAGAACAACAAGAAAGCAATTGTAGCTTACAGTGTTCTTGTCCACAATTCTCAAATTCATCTCATTCTTATATGCGGCATCAGCAATTGCATGTGCATCAGCACATTTGATCTTCACGGTATCAAAGAAAGGCAGGTCCTGTACTTCAACAGTCCCAAGCTTCTTCAACCCCAATGCAAGGACACCAGCAAGCCCATGTACACGTTGGGAAATTGTCTTCAGACCTTCAGGCCCGTGATAGACAGCATACATCGCAGCCATGTTTGCAAGCAATGCCTGAATCCAACAAGTATTTTCACATGATTAGGAAAGAAAAGATCTTCAAGAGGGTCCACTCTTTTAAATTGTTAAATTAACACTTCTTCCAATTTATTTTCTATTATCAAACACATAAAAGGTGATCTAACCATTGCATTCCAGTTTGGAATTTGCCTGCTTATATTTGTACAGGAAACAAATTATTTCACGAAACTGGATTAAAAAAGAAAAGCATTTGTTCATGGTTATCAGATAACACATCTTTAAAGTACCAACCAGCCATTACTTACAGTATTTTTTTTATAGAAAAGATGCACCATTTCAATAAATATATCAGAAGCAATTTCTGAAGGAATCTATAGATGAGCTTGAAAAGCAGTAACATAAAGCAGCTCCATCACCATATTAAAAGCAACTAAGATAACACAAAATCAGGCATACCATCACTTTCATGGGAGACTGAAGATGTATTTAGCTGACTTTGAAAAGTATTAACAGTAAAGGAACCCCATGACCATACCAATAGCGCTAAGTTATGCCAAAAATCATCACTTTCATGTGAGACTGAAGATTACCCAATATTCAGTCAAAAGCCAAGTCCAACTTTATAGCGGGAAATAATCAAGGATAAGGACTGCAGCCAAAAGCCAACAGACGAAATCATATATATACCTGAGCAGTGCAAATGTTGCTGGTGGCCTTGTCCCTTCTGATATGCTGCTCCCTCGTCTGCATCGCCATACGAAGGGCAGGCTTCCCGGAGGAATCCACACTCATTCCAATGATTCTCCCGGGCATCAACCTTTTGTACTCCTGAGAGGTTGCCAGGAATGCTGCGTGAGGGCCACCATACCCCATTGGGACCCCAAACCTCTGAGCAGACCCCACGACAATATCAACTCCCAGTTCACCCGGGGGCTTCAACATGGTCAGCGCCAACAGGTCACTCGCCATGACAACCTTAACACCATGGGCATGTGCGTTCTTTACAAACTCCCCATAGTCCACGACCTCACCCTCGGTACCAGGATACTGGACAAGAACCCCACAGACATCCCCTGAACTATAGTCAATGTCCTTGAGCTCCGAGGTCACTACCTTAAGGTCGAACCCACCTGCCCTGGTCTTGCAGATGTCAATTGTCTGCGGATGGCAGTTATTCGCGATGATGAATGTCTTCTTCTTCCCCTTGAGGATGTTGTTGCACATGGCCATGGCCTCGGCGGCAGCTGTCCCCTCATCGAGGAGGGAAGCATTGGACATGGGCAGGCCCGTGATGTCAGTGATCATTGTCTGGTAATTCAGCAGGCTCTCCAGTCTCCCCTGAGAGATCTCAGCTTGGTAGGGTGTGTACTGAGTGTACCAAGCAGGGTTCTCCATGATGTTTCTCAGGATAACGGGAGGCACAAATGTGTTATAATAGCCCATCCCGATGAAGGACTTGTGGATCTTGTTCATGGAGGCCAATCTCTGCATGTGCTCAAGCATCTGTCCCTCGGTGAGCCCAGTATCAAACTTGGAGAACTTCATGGATTCACATCGGATCGATTTCGGGACCGTGGCATCGATGAGGGAGTCCAGACTGTCGAATCCGCAGGACTGGGCCATGCTGGATTGCTCATCCGGGGTGGCCGAGTTGTGTCGGCGAGGGAAGGTGTCGTTCGGCTTCAGGGCCTCCACGGAAATGGACCGGCTCTGCTGAAGGAGCTCGGATCTCGGCCGGACAAGGACGGAGGAGGACGTGTAGGGGCTGAGGGAGGAGACATACCTCGACGGGGCATAGATGACTGAGGATTCACGGAAGGAGTGGTGACGGTACTGCCTCGATCCAGAGACGATGCGCCTCAGGACGGTCGCCCTGCTAGCTATTCTCCGAGCTCGCTCCATTGATTAAGGTGGAGATTCCTCTGCAACAGTGGAAGAAATATGAAGGGCAGAGGAGGAGGAGGAGGAAGAAATGAATGGGCAGAGCAGGTATATGCGCGCTGCTGGTTTGTGCTTATTCCATGGAGGGAGTGGGGGTTGTGAGTTGGTGACTTCCTTTTTATATAAACTTTTTATTGGGACAATTTCTTTATATATAAACTAATACTACCTACGTTAAAATCATTAAAATTTTAATATGCACTATTATTTTTTTATTAGACCTGATATAACATTTCCCATTTAATTTTAATAATTATAATATATATTTTATTTTCAAAATATTAAGTAGAAGATAGTGTTTTTTTTTTTGCACAGGGTAGTGTTGGATAGTTTTTTTTCCTTAATAAATAGTAGAGAGAGGTTTAAAAATATACTAAACAGTATTGATTCCAATTGTCCTGTAATATTTGCTGTATTGGCCCGTGGGAAATGTTGTTAATGGTTTTGCCCCTTTTATTCTTGTGATTTTGAAAGACTACCTCTAAACTTTACTTCATTGCCCCGTAATTTATAGAGTAATTTATCACCAACAACTTTTTGTAATACTACCCCGAACTTTACTTCATTATATGTTTTAGCTCCAGCAACTGAAAATTCACAGTCTCAATGTGAGATCAAGGGATATAACGCGGGTAAAAGATTAGACCCAAAATAAGTTATAGTATAAGATATGGGGTAAACTGTGAAAATTTTGATAGTTTTAGGGTGAATTGCCAATATTTTTATGGGTGAGGAAAAAAAATGAGAGAATCAGAATCATAGAATAATCCTGCAAGGGGTTCAACTTTTCAAGGTCGAGTTTGTGTGGGGAATGCAACGGTTGGTGGGCGGGGACTGCACTCCCAAAACGACGACGCTTCCAGCTTTAGTAATATCTAGTGTGTCACCTCCGGTAAGATCCTCATTGGAAGGAAATTGTATGGAAGGAATTGAATCTCAACAGATTGTGTTTGAATGGATCAAAATGGGTTTCCAATCTCAAGCTCTCCAACCTCTAGAAAATACCGATAAACTAGATATTAATAAATAAATAAATCTGTCTTTTTTGCAGTTTCCTTTTTTTGGCCATTTTGTGGATAAAGTTGTGTGCATTTTTTCAGAATCTTTGCTGGCAGATTCTCTTTCACAGGAGGCTTATCCCCATGAATGGCAATTTGTGCTTGGGGAGGCAACTTCATGGATGCCATGCATTCCCATAAAATAACACTTAAAAAATCTAATATCATATGGATGCCCTTTTTCCCCCTTTATAGCAAGAATCTTGTATAGCTTGTCAAATGATCTAATTCTTTGATAGTATGGGATGAGGGTGATGTACCATCACATATTTCATTGCTGGTCATTTTATTATTTTTTCAATATTGCATATTAATATCTCTTATATCTAATAGTTTTTTCCATCATTTGAACATAAATAGGTAATATGAGTTTTTTTTTTGCATTTAGAAATAATATCCAAATAAGACTTGTACATTTCTCTCAAATAAAAGTAATATTAGATTAAATACATTAGAATATTGGATTAAATAATATAGAAAACATATTAATTTTATCTCTTATTAACTATATAATTACTAGCCATAAAAACATGAGTTTGGTTGTTTATATATATATATATATATTTATATTTATGAGCCTCTAAATAACTCTTCTTTTTCTTTACTTAATAACAACTGAATTTATATTAAATTAGGTAAAAAATTGGGTATAGTAAAAAAAATATTTATTTAAGTCCTGATTCATTGATATTGACACACAATTGTATCATCACACATATTAGCTTCATTTTTCACTAGTTTAATTGTAATATAATAAATTATAGCAGTAATTAATTTTACCTCCGGTTGGAAAAGATATTAAATTTAGTTGTTGCTCTTTGGTCTCAAGATGAAGCATCAGTTTATTTTATTGAAATTGGTTTACATTATGATATTTGACATCACTTATTCCCTAAAAAGTTGCGCACTGTTGCGCTACTCCCATGGAGAATTTGTGTACCTACTCCGAATAACACACGTCCAAAATAGTCCCAAGCCAAGACCCTAACACCTACATGTTCCCAATTTGAGGAAAAAGACTCGTCACAGTTAATTTTGATTGACCTAGTTAGAGTTCTAGTCCAAACATTGGGTAGGGAATTATCGCTCTTTCTTTGTTCCAGTTGTCTTTTTTGTTTATTCATATTGCTCAATTCCCAGCAGGCTCGGTTGGTAGCATTGACTACTCGTATAGGATCAGTAATCATCACTTCTTTCTTAGCTCGGTTGCATTCCTTCCAAATTTTCCTACACGTTATAGCCATTCTTCCAGCTTGTTCTCTCTGTTCTAGTTTTGGGACAACTTCTTGTTAGAGAACCAACTTTGTACCTGCTAAAACACATAGTCTCACAAATTTCTATGCATAAATCATATGTAGTGAACCATGCGCTCGAACCCAATTACAACAATATGATATATGTTCAATAGTTTCACAGTTCAAATAGAAATTACAAGACTTTCCATGCCCTAGCCCTCTACAAGCTAGATTCTCATTCGGTACCAATGTATTATGACACCCATTCCATATAAATTACCTTACCTTTGGTTGACATGGTAATTGCCATATAGTAGTCTGTACCTATCTTGGGGTAGAGGATAAGGAGCTAGCAGAGTTCATCTTGCATCTATCTTTATCTTGCAGAAAAGTGTAGGTCAATCGAACCGTTGCCTCCCCATTCTTTTCCCATGTCAAAACTAGTCGATCCTTAGTGCTCGTTGTTGGCAATGGTACTAGTTGAATGGCCTTTGCTTCCTTAAGACTAACACAATGCTTAATTACGTTCATCTTCCACTGCTTAGTATGTTGCTCTATGATAAAGCAGACTCTGAGGTTGGCAAAAGGACCATCGGGCTTCATGGACAAAAGTCGATGTCCTGCCAAAGTTGGTATCCAACGGATGTCCCACATCTGTATCCACACTTGTATGCTACCACCATCCTCAACTTGCCACGTCAACCCTTTTAGTGGCTCTTTGCCCACATGAATGCTCAATTATAACCATGATGCTCTGGTTCCTACCCTGACCTCTAGAAACTCTAAGTTACTGAATTGTCTTCCCTTAAGCACCCTCGCTCATAGAGAGTGCAGTTCCTACAGTATCCTTCATGTTGTTCTCATCAACATTGCTAAGTTGAATTTGTACGAGTTTTTGATTCCCAATGCTCCTTTATTTTAGTGAACTTACTCCACTTTATCCAATGGATCTTGTTTTGTTCTTCTGTGCTACTCCACCAAAACCTTGGGATAATAGAAGTGATCTATTGGTACTAACCCTATGATAAAAGGAAACAATTCATAATATAATTAGAAATAGTAATAATGACGTATTTAATCAGTGCCCCTCCTAACTTGGGATAAGTATACTGATTTCCACCCTTGCAGTCGTGAGCTTATTCGTTCCTTGAGGAATCCGAGGCTCTGTTTCTTACTTCACCCTCAAAAGATAGGGAACCCTAAGTATTGATCATATCTTAGTCCTGGGGATAATCCCATGGCCTCTCTGATCTCCTCTTGCACAACACTTGCAGAATCAGCACTAAAAAAATCACAGATTTATCATAATTAACATGTTGTCTCGATGAACTACAATATGTGAAAATTAGCTCTTTAAGTTGAAGTGTATTATGTTGTTTTGGATTCTAGTAAGAAAATTACATAATCGGCGAAAAAAATATATGAAATATTCGGACATTTCTTATTTATTTTGAGTGACACTAGTTTCCTTCTATAACATGCTTCACTTATAATTTTAGAAAGAACATCATCAATAAAAAGAAACAAGACAGGTGTTAAAGGGTCTCACTGCGTATTCCCTGACTTGGCTGAATTTTGTATCTTACTTCCGTTAATTAGAAAAATGTAATTAATGCCATTAACATAACCAAGAATTTAGTTATAAAATTTCTATTTGAATACCATCTTTTGCAGGAGAGCCCTCGGAAAACCCCATTCCACCCGACCATATGCCTTTGTCATGTCCGTTTTGATGGCACACCACATCTTCTCCCCCTTGGTCTTATGTTGGAGAAAATGTAAGTATTCATGCACTATCCATGTATTATCATGGATCGAATGACCCGGGATGAATGAATTTTGCTAACATGTTATAATATTACTCATAAAAGGCTTTAGTCGATTAGTAATAACTTTGGACATGACTTTGTAAGAGAAATTGTATAAGGAAATTGAGCAATATTGATTGATACCTTTAGGGGCTTAAACTTTGGGGATGAAGACAATGTCTATTTCATTTAGTGCTGGTAGCATTTGGCCAGTGTCAAAGAAATGCTAGACAATGTCCACCAAGTTAGCAACGATCACGTTCCACTGCGCCTGAAAGAAGGTTTCAATTACCTATCCGACCTTGCAACCCCTTTTCCCCAGTTCGAAACCCCCCCCCTCCCCCCCCCCCCCCCCCCCCCCCCCCCCCCCCCCCCCCCCGTTATTGGAAGGATGAGCTAGTTCATTTATGGAGTGACCACTCCTTTTACTCCCTTCAAAGCTTCCTCTATTTTTTGTCTGGTGTTGTAGCACACTTTGATGGTGGTACATGATGTTTTGATAACCCTCGTTTGGTTCCTGGCCCTTTGCTGCCAAAAGGATTCCTCTTCCATCCATGCTTGGTTTAGCCTCATGAGAATCTAATTTTGGATAGTTCTGGTATTGAGGTCATCACCTGTTAAGCTATGTAGCTGCTCTTTGAGGGTCATAATTTCCTTTCCTATGTTCTAGACTTCCTTCCTACTCCAATGCTACATTTTTTGTGCCATTCTGTCCAGTTTACCTTTTAGCACATTCATATCATATCATGCCCCGATCTGATTTGATCGGATCCCCGTAAGCAACCCGCCACTCTCTCGGTTTATTTAGGGTTTCCCTTTTCTTTAACTTGGGAGAAGTAAGGGGTCATTTAAACCTGCACCTTTCTTGGAATAACATAAATCAAAACTGCATAAAATTTAAACTTATCATACTTGTCTCATAGTGTAGTTTAACTCGTAGTCTTTAGGTAGGTTTTCCCGAGTTACCTGAAAGGGATATAAGTGGGGTGTGAGTTCAACAACTTAGTGAATGGGTGTTTAAAGTATGAATTTTAGAAAATAGTTTGAATTGGAGTGTGTCAGACTCCTTGTTTTCCTTTAAAATATTTCATCCTAAAATTTCAGTTTTCATAGTCATTTCTCATCACAATGGTGTGTCTATCACTTAACACACACCCTTCGTTAAGAAGAGAACACACATTCACATGGCAACACGTCCACTACACCCATTTGTGGTGTCGAAGTGACTTTATCAGCCACCTAAATAGAAGCACGTCCACTTCTACCTTGAGAATGAGTGGATGTATGCGACACCCAACCTTCAATCCCGTAAACAAAACTCTATGTCTGTATGAGGACAGAGACTTCATCCCGACCCCACCTCGGTCTCATACACATGAAGCTACGTCGAGCTTCCAAGACTGCTAGCATGACTAACTACCCTTATCTCCACCATGTCGTCCAGTAGCCCTAGGACACATCACTACCACTCTTGGGCATCTTGAAGGTCTCGTAACATCAGTGCATGCACAAAATAATAGTTTTCCACATAAGTCATTTAATCTGTGGTGTCACTGGTCCAACAGCCCCGACCCTCAACTTGACTTGCAACTATTTGTCTCGACTGGTCCATTGACCTGTCATGTCGCACTACCACTAGTCCATCGAGTGTGTCGGTCCTGTCTTGGTACCATGGCCAAACAAATCATTCATTTAAAGGTTTCATGGCTTAACTCATGTTTGTTTACGAGCTTCTACTGGTGCCAATCGGCCTTGGGCCCACTGTACAAGATTTTCAAAATCGGGCATATTAGCCCCAAAGTTCCAAACCGAGGCCTCCATATTATCTGAGCTATTCGAGCTCCCGTCAATAAAGTCTCCCAAAAAGTTTAAGCAGTAGCACACAATCAGAGGAGAGCACTTCTCCGACAAAATAAACTTTTAGTCGTCCATCACACCAACCGGGTATGAGGACATCTTTGCTTATAACCGATAAGTGGGTTTTCTACTTCCTTTAAGGAAGTTTATCACACCAATCGGGTATGATCTATTTACAACCGGTAAGTAGTTTTTTCGCGTAATTTCCACATCACTCCTCACAAGTGTGATGGTTAAAATACCACTTAGTAGTCGGCTTTATTTCCAAGGTACTTATCATCCCAACCGGGTATGAAATAAAAATCTCACTCACCCGATAACGCAGTGATTTCCTCTTAACCGGATCTTTATCTTCACGCGAGCTTGTCCTTGCTGGCATTCCTGATACTTCGTGTTCCTACACAATATGAACATCCTTGGTCATTATCCCTTGGCCTAATAGCCTTCATTTATAATAAATGGATGAAATACTCAAACTTTTCAATTAATTACAATTAGGTCCCTAAAGTTCTTTTCTTTAACCTTAGGTCCCTAATGTCGATTTTCCCCCAAATTGAGTCCTGAAACTTCTAAATTTTAACTTGGATCCACAATTTATTCAAAATCACAAAAAGGGGTTCAAGTTTCCCAAATTTTTAATTTGGCCCCCAACTTTTCCAAAATTACCATTTTGCCCCTACTTTACAAAAATAGTAAGTTTCACCCCAAAAATTCCAAGAATTGACCAATTGGTCCTCCAACATCTTTTCCATGCCCAATTGGCCCTCAATATTATGAAATTGCACTTTAGTCCCTCGAATTTTTTAAATCACCAAAATTTCCCCAATTTTTTCCCAATTTCAATGTTCCAAATTAGTTGAATTTGATTTCATCAAATTGACTGATCAAATGAGTTTAATTGTTGAAATTGAAGTTAGATTGGAGTTCCTACACCTCCATATTATTCAATTGCACTTTGAATCACACGATTTGATGCTAGAATGAGCTCAAACGGAGATTCGCCAAAAAACTGAATGTAAAGAGAGAAAGCTTCGGAAGCTTACCATCGGGGGCACGACGGTCCAAGCTTTCAATCTGAGCAGATAGCTCTTGTCTTGAGGTTTCTCCTAGGATCAAGAATCACATCAATTGGTGCCGAATTAAGGGAGAATTTGGTAAGTGAAGTTTCGTCGATTCTCTCTCTAGCACTTATCGGAAAATATAGAAGGGAGCCAAATTGGCTAACATTTTCGCTCTAATTCAATTGTATGAGGGTTGTAGAGGTGTTGGGAGGGCTTGGTTTGGCCTGAGTAGGGCTCAAATTGGCCGTTTTCTACTCGGCCAAAATAGGGTAGCTTCGGTCCGTCGAAGCTGCTTCACTATTCTATCACGCTAGCATTTCTTTGGCGACCTTGGAGCAAATGGAGACTACAGGCGTGTAGCTAACTTCTCCCCGAATCCAAAGAACTTGACCACAGCTTCTTTGGCTCAAAAAATGCCAAAGTTGGAGCTCTGGTTCGAGCTTCACCAGAAAATGGAGCGGTGGGGAGAAAGTGGAGTTTTCAGGTGTGAGGAGGATAAATGAGGAGGGGCACTTTATATAGGAAGCTTGGGGACTTCTTGGTTGTCTGATTGGAGCTTTAATGGTGGTCATTCATTGCCTGAAACTCCATGACTAGATACTTTTCATTTTCACCAGTACTACTCGATTTTTCGACGAGTGAATAGTGTTGTCATCTCAAGGAAGAAGAGACACTATTCCGAACGAGACTGTACTAGTTCGAACTGGGTTCAAAGCTTAAACTGATTGATTTAGGCCCAATTCAATCGAGTTTTTCAAAATTAAAAATTTATAAATTTATCTAAATTCATTATCTATCAAATGGTAGGCTAAATTCTCCAATTTGAATTTTCTAAGCCACCTAGAAAAATAAATTTAGAAACCAGTTCAATAGTGGTTCAAACTAGTTCAATCCGGTTCATGTCCGATTCACTTAAACCGGTTTGGTTTTCACCTCCAATTCATTCTAAAGTCCTTTCTCATGACTTTTGTGACTCTTTAGGTCTCTTGGGATCCATAAATTTCCCAGTTTACTTTTTCTCTATCGGTTGGGGTTTGTGAACCGGTTTAATTTTCTCACTCAGGTTGACTGGTTCTTTTCCCGGTTTTCCCTAACTCCAAAGGGCAGAGTTTACAACTCTCCCCTTCTTTTATGAGTTTTGTCCCCAAAACTTTATCCAACATCATTCGTACTGGAAAGGACTTCCCTTTATATCATCTTGTTGTTTATTAACATACAACTTTCTCAGTTATTTCCGTATATTCTCGATATAACACACCTCTATAACTGTCTTTTCCTTCTCATTATCCGTTCCATGGAGCTCACTTAGATTAGGCATACTTTACTTGATGGTTTAAGGATATATCCTTAATTTCACGTCCCTTTGTCCTTAAAGTATAATCCTTTCTCTTGAGGTTCTTTACTCAAAATTTCAGGATTGAGAGTTCCAAGATACTCAACCATTCACGTGTCTAGTTATTCTCTTGGTCGTTTAAACCCTTAACTCGATGTTCTTTCAAGCGTTATGTACTTGTTTTCACGGGTTTCTTTGTTATCATCTTTTTGTCCTATTTCGACCCTTCCTCCATCCATTGTTTATTATAACTTCGGTCCAACATTTATATTTGACCTTATCATGCTTACTAACTAACTCTTCCTTACTTTGAGTCATATGTTCCTCGGGACTGTTGGGCTTACATGTCCCTTACAGCATGACATTTTCTAGAACTTTTCTCTATCCATTAGATTTTTAGAACACTTTCTTGAGGGTCGTTCTCAATTGTCTAACCTTTCAGGGGTTGTATAACTTCATCCCTCTTTTCATTTGGTAGTATTCTTCGACTACATTTTATCATTATCCAATCAACTTACATAATCGTATCATTTTTCTTTACCCACTCATCCTTTCCCAACTTTCTTATTGGATCTTTCCGGTTCCAATTATTTGGTTTCCCGATGGTTTTCCGATAAGCTGGGATTATTTCCTACTTAAGTCTTTAGTATTCTTTATTCAAGGACCTTCCTTTTCCTTAATCCACTTTGACTTATGATCATTTCATAACTCATTATTCCTGTTTGATCCCTTTTGGTCTATGTGTCTAATGTTTTGTTTGGGGAGTTCCCTTCTTACAGTTTCATTCTCTACTATGTCCCTCAAGGTAGAGACTTTCGTCTTAGGAGCTACATGCTCAACCTTCTTATCATTCCTTAATGGTTTCTTCCTCCATTTCCTTACATCTTTTTCTATACTGGGCATTTGCCTGCTTTGAATCCTTACTCATCTTAAAATTCCATTTCGTCCCTTATTCCTTATTTGAGGAACTTTCGATTATTAGTCTTATTTCGCGTACTCCACTCTATGCCCAACCATCCACTCTTTATGCAAGTGTGGACCATGATTTGTCTTGATATTAGCAGTTATTTCCCCCCTTCAACCACTTCTTATTTGGATGGCTTACTTCTCCAAAATTTCTTAGATGGTCTCTCACATGAGGATAGAGATCTTTAAATAAGGAGGATTTGAGCTCTCCCTAAAAGAAATAGACATGTACTGGGGTACAAGTGAGGATGAGGATAGAATACGGAAGATGTGCTTACAAGATTTCAAGAAAACAGAGATCATCCTTAGTAGGGTGATCTCCCTACGGGGACAGAGTGTTGGTAACGTCAGTCCTAGTTTTCTTGGTTTCTCTCCTAGAAGCCATCTGAAAATTTTAAAATTTTTTCTTAGTTACAATGTTATATAGTCTTGATAATGTATTCGAGAAAACGGGCTCTGATACCACTCAAGTTGTCACGCACCGACCCAATTTGGTCGGATCCCCGTGAGCAACCCACCACTTTTCTGATTTATTCAGGGTTTCCCTTTTCTTTAACCTGAGAGTAGTAAGGTGTCCTTTAAACCTGTCCCTTTCCTAGAATAACATAAATCAAAATGCATAAAATTTAAACTTATCATACCTGTCTCACAGGTGTAGTTTAACTCATAGTCTTTAGATAGGTTTTCTCCGGGTTACCTGAAATGGATATAAGGGAGGGGGTGAGTTCAACAACTCAGTGAATGGGCGTTTAAAGTATGACTTTTAGAAAATAGTTTGAATTGGAGTGTGTCGGACTCCTTATTTTCCTTTAAAATATTTCATCCTCAAATCTCGGTTTTCAAAGCCATTTCTCATCACAATGGTGTGTTTATCACTCAACACACGTCATTCATCATGAAGGAAACACACATTCGTAGGGCAGCATGTCCACTGCACCCACTTATGGCGTCGGAGCGACTTTACCGGCCACGTAGATAGAAGCATGTCCACTTCTAGCCAGGGAATGAGTGGGTGTACGCGACACCCGACCCTCAATCCCGTAAACAAAAGTATGTGTCCGTATGAGGACAAAGACCTCATCTCGACCTCACCCCGGTTTCATGTGCATGAAGCTACATCGAGCTTCCAAGACTGCTTGCACCACTAATTGCCCTTATCTCCACTATGTCATCCAATAGCCCTAGGAAGCATCACTACCCCTCTTAGGCATCTTGAAGGTCTCGTAACATCAGTGCATGCACAAAACACCAGTTTTCCACATAAGCCATTTAATTTGTGGTGCCACTAGTCCAACGGCCCTGACCCTCAAATCGACTTGCAGCTGTTTGTCTCGACTAGTCCGTCGACCTGTCATGTCACACTGCCGCCAGTCCATCGAGTGTGTCGGTCCTGTCTTGGTACCATGGCCAAACAAATCATTCATTTAAAGGTTTCATGGCTTAACTCATATTTGTTTACGTGCTTCTGCTTATGCCAACCGACCTTGGGGCCACTGTACGTGATTTTCAAAATCGGGCATATTAGCCACCAAGTTCTAAAACTGAGGCCTCTGGCCTATCTGAGCTATTCGAGCTTCCATCAAGAAGGTCTCCCAAAAAGTTTAAGCAGTGGCACACAGTTAGGGGAGAGCACTTCTGACAAAATAAACTTTTAGCCATCCATCATACCAACCGGGTATGAGGACATTTGCGCTTATAACCGATAAACGGGTTTTCTACTTCTTTTAAGGAATTTTATCATACCAACCGAGTATGATCTACTTACAACTAGTAAGTAGTTTTTCCACGTAATTTTCATATCACTTCTCACAGATGTGATAGTTAAAATACCACTTAGTAGTGGATTTTCATTTCCAAAGTGCTTATCATCCCAATCGGGTATGATATAAAAATCCCACTCAACCGATAACGCAATAATTTCCTCTTAACTGGTTATTTGTCTTCACGTGAGCTTGTCATTGCTGGCGTTCTCAATATTTCGTGTTAGTACACGATATTAACATCTTTGTTCATTATCCCCTGGCCTAATAGCCTTCATTCATCATAAATAGATAAAATACTCAAACTTTTAAATTAATTGTAATTAGGTCCCTAAAGTTGTTTTCTTTAACTTTAGGTCCCTAATTCCGATATTCCCTCAAATTGAGTCCCGAAACTTCTAAAATTTAACTTGGGACCTCAATTTATTCAAAATCACAAAAAAGGGTTCAAGTTTTTCAAATTTCCAATTTGGTCACCAACTTTTCCAAAATTACCATTTTGCCCCTACTTTACAAAAATGGTAAGTTTCACCCTAAAAATTCCAAGAATTAACCAATTGGTCCTCCAACATCTTTTCCATGCCCAATTGGCCCTCAATATTATGAAATTGCACTTTAGTCCCTTGAAATTTTAAAATCCCCAAAATTTCCCCAATTTTTTTCCTAATTTCAACCTTCCAACTCAACTAAATTTGATTTTACCAAATTGACTAATCAAATGAGTTTAATTGTTAAAATTGAATTTAAATTGGAGTTCCTACACCTCCATATGATTCAATTGCACTTTGAATCGCACTATTTGACATCGGAACAAGCTCAAACAGAGCTTCACTGGAAAACTAAATGTAGAGAGAGAAAGTTTCGAAAGCTTACCGTCGGGGGTACGACTGTCCAAGCTTTCAATCTGGCAGATAGCTCTTATCCTGAGCTTCATTTTAGAATCAAGAATTGCATCAATTGATACCAAATTGAGGGAGATTTGGTCAGTGATGTTTTGTCGGTTCTCTCTCTAACACTGATCGGAAAATACAGAGTGGAGTCAAATTGGCTTACCTTTCTGCTCTAATTTAGCTGTAGAAGGGTTGTGGATGTGTTGGGAGGGCTTGGTTTGGCCTGAGCAGGGCTCAAATTGACCGTTTTTAGCTCGGCCAAAACAGGGCAGCTTCGGTTCGTTGGAGCTGCTTCACTATTCTATCACGTCGGCGTTTCTCCGGTGACTTTTTTGGCCGTCCGATTGGCGCCTTAATGGTGGTCATTCATTGCCTGAAACTCCCTGGCCGGGGACTTTTCATCTTCGTTGGTGCTGCTCGATTTTCCGACGAGTGAACAGTGATGTCATCTAAATAAAGAAGACGACACTGTCCAAACCGGATCGTACCAGTCTTAACCAGGTTCAAAGCTTAAATCGGTCGGTACAGGCCCAATTCAACTGAGTTTTTAAAAATTAAAAATTTGTAAATTTATCTAAATTCATTTTCTATTAAATGGTGGCCTCAATTCTCCAATTTGAATTTTCTAAGCTATCTAGAAAAATGAATTTAGAAATTGGTTTAATAGTGGTTTAAATCAGTTTAATCTGATTCAGGTCCAGTTTACCTGAACCGGTTTAGTTTTCACCTCCAATTCATTCTAAAGTCCTTTATCATAACTTTTGTTACTGTTTAGGTCTCTCAGGATCTATAAATTTTCCAGTTTACCCTTTATCTATTGGTTGAGGTTCGTGAACTGGTTTAATTTTTTCAATTGAATTTACCGATTTTTTTCCCAATTTTCCTTAACTACAAAAGGTGTGGTTTACATATAACCTCCTTGGTAGGGTTTCCAACTTTGTCTAATTAGCTCACTACATCTCCAGTATTGGAGCCATCGATCTTCAAACCTGAAACTCCAATTGTATTTCATCCTTGCTTGTTTCGTCTCAATGATGAGAGGGGTGTGATCTGATCCCATCATATCACCATGGTATACAACCGTAGTTGGAAAGGAGATTCGTCAGACTTCATTACATAACCCTCGGTCGAGATGTTCATAAACTGTATAAGGCTCATCACGATGGTTTAACCATGTGAACATTGAGTCACTAAATCCACAATCCTGTAGGCGAGCTTCGAAATTCATCCGTTGGAAGCTTTGGATACAACGAGTATCTTTTGGGTCACATCTATCTTCTCGTTTTGTGAGACTATAGCATTAAAGTCTCCGCATACCATCCACGGTTCCTTGGTCCTTCGCTCATTCTTTAAGAGGTTCTCCCATTTTAGTTGTCCCTGCCAGAGATCACGACTTCTATACACGAAGGTAATCTTGGCATTTTTTCATGACCCTCCTAAACTTATATCCACCGTATTATTTCTTAATAGAATAACTTTAACCGACTCTTTATTCCACCATAGTATCAAATCGCCTCTTTCGCCTTGCGGTTTTACGTATTCACCATACTGGTACCATAGTTACTTTATGATCTTGTCTACCTTACTGAACTTGTTCCTTGTTTCCATTAAAAATATTAAGTCGCTCTTCTTTTTCCTAATAAGGTCCGGTAGGTGGCGAATTGTCATGTCACACCCTATGCCTCGACAGTTCCACGAGAGTATCATTATTGAAACCGTGTAGCTGATTTTGGCAATTCACCACAACCTCGAGTTATGGTGGAGACACCCTCTATCCCTCATCCCTTCTTTGAACTTCTTCCTTTCCTTCCAAACATTAGCTTTGATTATCCCGCCCCTTCGGACTATACCTCCTAAGCGGTCCCACTTGCCGACAGGACCTTCTCACACTATTCATCGAGCCCAAAATTTTCAGTCCTTGTATTCTCCTGGATGATCGTCCCTCGTTACTGTCTACCTTGTTATACTCCCGCCAATTTGCTTCTATGGGGTGCACCTTTGGGATGTCATGACAACATATTAACTAACACGCAAGCATTTTCTCACCTTGACAGCTACACTTCAATCCTTTTTAACAACTACAATATCTTAAGAGTGTACAAATGTATTAAATATTTTTTTGGGTAAAAAAATATTTGAAAATATCACTATTCTTAGATGTATAAATAATGGACCATTTATAATATTATATTATATATACTTTTCATTTAATAATCTCATTATAATCAAAGTCATGAAAAAAAAAAGTTTGCCTAGGTTATATTTTAAAATTAATTTATTGATTATATGTTAATCTAAATATTAAAATTTTAACACGTTACCCGAAAATTGAGTCAACTTTTTGATTGGTAGAAGTGTACTCATACTCATATTTGATTAAGTGTGGGTTTATTTGTTAATTACTCTATTTAATCTAGGTGAGATCGAGTTTAAAAATTTTAAATACTATTTTAAATCAAATTTTATATATAATTGGAAAACTAATTGTATATTTTATTTATATTATATTTATCAGCCCAATTGGATTTTAAATCCGAATTTATTACTAATTTTCTACATTTAAATTAACTTAAATGTGTCAATTAAATCCATATCAAAATATTTAATTTTAAATTTTTTGATCAAATTTAATTTAAATTTAAAATCTAAACATTTGAATTAAAACTAAATTTACTAAAATAAAATCCTAATTTTATTTAGATAGGTCTGAAAAATTCCAACACTACCAAAATTGAATAGATTAGAAAGGACAGTTAGATTGGACCGATCCAATAACTATTTTTGCATTTGCTCATGAACCCGAACTCATTACTTAGATGCAAACTAATGGATCCGAACTCAAATCGGGAGATAATGCGGGTTAACTTTTGGCAGGTGGAGCCAATCCTAACAAATACTGCGTGTCCCATCCAAAAATTGCTATACCTAGTTAGTTAATAAAGAGTTTGACATTAAATATTATAAAAGTGTAATAATTATATATTTTTTACTAATATTATTAATTTTTATTAGATGTCATAATAGAATATAAAGATGAAATAATATTAAAATATTTAAACAAAAAGCTAATAAAAAAGGGAGAGCCAACACCGTACTCATCTCTTATAACTTAATTCATCTTATTTTATGCTATAAAATTTATTTTTAAAAATTAGCTTATAAAATATATTTCGGTATTAAATCTCCTATTTTGTTAAAAAATAAACTCAGACCTCTATTTTATTCCAAACTTATTTAGTTTCTTCAAAATATTTTACTTTTTACCTTTTATTTTCATATTATTCAACTTCCATATCTTTTTTATTTAATTATTTATTTTTCATTGTATTAATTTATTTTTTTCACAATTAAATTATACTAATTTCAAATTATAAATATAAATTTATTCTTGTATTTTATAATTAACAAAAAAAATCAATATATTTTCAAAGAAAAATATGAAAATAAATTAAATATATATTTTTATGATAATTTTACACAATTAATATTGATAATATACTTGTAATAAACAAATTTAAAACTAAATTACTAAATTTCAAATACTGCTACGAGGTTTAGTATTAACTCATGCCACATTTTGAGAAACTACATTATGCTCTCCTCTCGTCCAACTATCTCAATGGTAGAGTTCGTTCTTTGCCCACATGTAACCTTCATTAATCATTTATCAGGCTTGTCGCCTCCCAACCATAATATTATTGAAAAAAATACAAAAAAGTCGCATATTGTAATACCGATCAAGTTCTATTTAGAGTATGGGAGCCACATGTACTTCCCTTCATCTCTCACTAGTATGCTTTTATATCTAGGGTTATGATCAACTTTCCCTCTGACAACCTTGCACATGACTCTTACACATTCAACTAAATCCCTACTTTTCTCATCGTAGCCGTGTAACTAAGATAGTACCCGCACATCAACGGAGTGTCTCAAAAAATATGGAAAAAATAGTTTAATTCCCCTAATCATTCCTTTCCAATTTCTCTCGACATATACATTATCTCGATAGGTGTCCGAAAAGTATATACACAAGTTATATTAAGACATATTATAATTTTTCTCTAAATATAGTACTTATTCCGATCATCTCTATTCAAATACAAATATAACTTAGTAAATATGATGCAAGTTCAATATACACCATGAGTTTGGTTTATCACTTTATCCAGATATAACAGACACTACTCCAATCACATAACACTAACAAGCAACTATGGTTTATTTATAGAGTCATTAAACTCTTATCTCATTTCTTAATATCTGAAAGAGTATATTGTTTTTGTAGGCATATTTATTTTGTTTTACACTTCTTAGTTTTGAAATTAGGAATAGTGTGTAATTTAAAACAAAACTCAAAATCGTAAAATGCTATCAAAACTTGTTCATTACGACAGGTTTTCCATGTATTCTACTTGAGGTCCCATTTTGAGTAATTTTTTATTATTTTTACAAATGCGAATTAGAGCAGGTGAATCTGTTCAAGTACTCCAAATTTTTTTAAAATTGTTATTTTAGAACTTTTTAAAAAAATCACAACTTTTTTCCCTCCATCTCCATTTATTCACCTGGTTGAAAAATTGTCGTTTAACTAAACTTATTTTAAGGTTAATTACTATTTTTAAAAGTTTTAACCACTCATTTATCCATAAAAAAATAGAGAACAATGAACAACCTATTTGTTGATGGAGAACGGATGGAGATGTCCCGCTCATGCTATCGAAAGACTATTGCATATGTGCATGAACGGATGGAGATGTCCAGCCAAGAGGACATGTCCTTCCGCCCAAGGGAAAACTAGGTTAGTGTTTCTTCCCCTCAAATTAGTGAAATGATAATATAATTCTTGTGTTGATGTGTTAGTGCACTTGTATAGGAATAGACGGGTTCAAGTGATTGTTGTATCATTATATCTGACCATATTAGATATTTAATTCTTTAATATATGACAAACTTGGAATGAGTATGTACACCTGGAAAATAATTGTGTTAATCTCGATTAATTATTAAAATTTTAATTTATTGGAAAAAATGAACTTTAATAATTTTGAGCGAGCTATTTTTTAAAAAAATTTAGGACTACTAGTACGAAAAAGGCAAGAATAAGTTATAGTAAATAATGAGGTCGTGTGGAAGTTGTTTTGGAGCTACGAAATGCACTTAAACTTGAGAAGTATAAACTATGAACGTTTTGGTCTTTCTTGAGAACACCAATGTGAAGAAGACGACGCTCCCTCTTCGTAATTAATGTAATTCCATATTGCCCGTGTGGCCCACCTTGTCCCACCCACCCGTGGGCCAGGTTAGACCTACCCGGTGGGCACGGTAGGACAAGTCCAACTCTAACCTTCCAACCCATCCTGTCCGATCTATCCTGTTTTGTCCTGTCCTTCGTATAATAAATGTTAGAATAATTTAGCTAATGAGTGCAAACAAGCCTACCCATATGACAGGTCCGGATATCAAGGTGCCCTTCCCAATATGAAGAAAAGCCATGTAGCAATTAAAAATGGCACATTGAAGGTTGAATCAAACGGAACCTTCAATCATAAGGTCCCGCTTCTATACATCAGCCCATTTTTTCCAATCTACATCACACCCTTTGCCCTACCACAAGCTACAGCAAAATCATGGAATTCTTGGCAAATTTCTGCCAGCAGCCAACTGGAATTCGTTGGCTTAAAGGAGAAAAGGAAGCTCCATCAGAATACCAGATGATTGATGCTCAAGCCCATATTGCAAGCATGGCCATGAGACCGGCCCCGAGGAAGAGCATCACATAAGATACCACCTGGAGTCTGAAGTTGCAACTCATCCTCTTGCTAAGGAAGTCAGCTGCAATAAGATCTACCAGTGCCATGTACACCAAGATGCCTGCTGAAAGGCAGTCGAGAATGCCCTCTGTCACGAGGGCTCTCGGGCTGTTCGGGTTGTAGGAAGAGGCAATAGCAGTCCCCAACCCGATCCCTCCTGGTGTTGTAAGGGTAAAAAAGCTGGCCATGATCAGGGACGAGATGGTTCTGATCTGAGCCTGAGCAATGCAACCCCCTAAGGCAAAGCCCTCAAAGAATTGGTGGAAAGAGAGGGCAGCAATCAGAGGCCGGATTGTGCAAGGACTCTCAGATACTCCAAGGGACAGGCCGATGATCACCGAATGTGACACAATCCCGAGCTCCAAGATCTGGTGGAAGAGAAGACAAGTGTTAAAATGTTAAGGTAGAAAGAAGTTGGAGAAAATTTAGAAGGTGGCATCTATGGAAAAAATTAAAACTATATTGTCTTCCAACTGAAATGAGCAGACTCTTTGAAATAATAAACAGTGACACTTTGCAGGCTATTAGCAAAATGTCACTTGTTATAAACTGGAGAGCATGGAGATTCAATCAAGATGGTACAAATTGATTTAACTCTAATTACCGGGTAAAAGCATCCATCTTAACCATCATTCATTTCTGTAATAGAACTAATTTTTAGCAAAAAGAGTAAAGTACTAAAAACCCCAAATTCTTGAAAAGTCACTGAATTCATAATTTTCCTGCATAAACTCAGAGTTTATCAGCTCTCTATGCCAAGCCCCAAGATCTAGGAGCACATAAAGGTGAAAAAAGCAATGAGCACATGAAGGATTTAAATTTAATGGATAAGGAGTTTTTTCATCAAATTGGGTTGATACTCAACTCTTCCCCCAACCAAAGATGGATATATTACTCCAGTTGCAGAAAAAGTCAAGCATGTAGAGCGAATTCAAGTGTCAAAAGAAAGTTGATTAAATCCATGACAGGTCATAATCAGATCATCTAGGGTGATTTCTTAAAAGCTGGTTGAAAACAAAAGATGAAAAATGGCACCAGGCACTGCAGTAGCATATAATTTTCCTTCCCTTCTTTGGGAGCATACCATATATTTCTAAACATTCAATAATTTACTCCAAATGAACTTAGGAGTTGCTTGGTATATTGAGCTGCAAAGCCGCAACCAGAACCAGAACAGATGTTGACTGTTTGATTGCAGGACTTTCTAAATATGGAAAAAAGTGTTCTAGCACTAACCATGTCTACTCAGGTTTTCCTACACTTCAAAGAGTTATGGAGTTCTTTTTAACCAGAGCATATAATTATGGGTAAATTCACCTAAGACATTTTAGAAGCACTAGCAAATAGAATTTACCAAATCTAAACAGCATCTAAAACTACTGAACCTAAAGCAAACTTCTTGCATATGCAAAATATTATAAAGCAGAAATATGAACAATACAAAAAGATCAAACAAGAGACTGGATCAAACGATTTACCTGAGAAACAACAACATGCCGAAGCCCATCTCCCTCACCAACACCAAAATCATGAGAGTGCCCATGTCCATGATTTTGAGAATGTGAAGATTCTATAACATTACCTTCACAATCCTCTTGTCCATGAGAATGGTTGTGCCTGTGATTAGTAACATGTGCATGCATTCCCAAAATATGCACCCCGCCACTTTCTTCCTCTCCACACACTTTGCCGTTCCTATCATTTGCAACAACAGGCTCTATTCCTGACTCAAGACACGTGTCCACTGATCCAACCCGCCCTTGTTCCTCACTTGAATGAGTCATCCCCTAATTAAATAAGCAAGATATGAATAAATTTGATTAAATTTAGAAATGCATCAAAATGGTTAAATGGAGATCAAATAGAAGTTCAGTTACTTTGTTAGTGCTTCTAGTTAAACATCTTTGCAAATTAAAATGATATAAGCTTCGTTAAAATCATCACTAGGAACAGAATGATTGAGCACATTCTCCACTAGTTTACCTTTTCATGCATAAAAAAGGTATCAAGTTTGAAGCAAATTTTCCAGATCAAGTTGCCATAGTTGTGTAGATAGAGGTGGTTAAATGTAATCAATTGGATGTTACAATGAACTCCTAATTATAGATTTCCAGTTCCCTAATGACTTGAAAATATATGCAACGAGGAACAGAAAGACCACCGTAGCAAAATAGACCCACAAATTCGAAATAAACTAAATCGGTAGAAAAGAATACCTGCTTCCTCTCATAATACTGGGTCCCCGTAAAATCAACCAGAAGAGTCAGCAGAGCAGCCACCATAGCAAAGAAGCCAGCAAATGGGAACTTGGTCCATGGATAATCAGGCAGACATGGGTCTGACAGTGCCTTAGTCCCCCCAGACAACATATGGACGAACCCTGTTGCTAGAATTACTCCAGCTGCAAATGCCTTGGTTGCAATGAAGAGGCTTCCATCTGTTCCAAGGAATTTCCTATGCCTTCCGAGGAGTGGGATTGCAATGCCAATCATGCCTGCCACCAAGATGCAGGCCATTGCGACGAACTTAAGTTTGAAGGCATCACTGTCATTGCGACATGAAGCCTCCAGATCAGAAGATTGGCAATTGGTGTTGGAAACAGTATTAGTCACTGAACTGATGAAAGATTCTGTAATATATAAGTAACAAAAGCTTAGATTTCTTGGTCATTGGGTTATATTCAGCAACTAAGTCAGACATAAGTGAGCAAAATAACAAAATAATAACTTCCCAAGATTGTGAGTCAATATTGACTACCCACTGATGTGAGAAATTTCTGGTCACTTGTAGAAAGATAAAGGGAACACAGGAAACAAGGACTTTGCAAATCAGTTCATTCCGTGGAAGAGCCGAAATCATATACAACCAGAAATTCAAGAGACGCCCAGAAACAATGCAACACAAAATTCCCACGTACAATCGCCAGAATATATAATTATTCAATAGAAAATATCATACTGCAGCGACTTCAAATTAGAATTAGAAAAAGAAAGTGATTCGTCTGAGGAGAATAACAAAAATCAATCTATAGATAAGCTGATGGACTCAAGAAGACAGTAGAAACGAGAAAAGAGAAGAGTCTACGAATATTTCCTCAAGAAACAGGTTGCTCATTCTACGGATGAACTCACCTGATATGATAGGATCGATGAACAGCATATCCGCTATGTCCTGATCAAACAGTAGCAAAGCAGAGCATCCATAAATGAGAACAGAAACGGGATAAAAGAACCTTCAAGAAGAAAGAAGATGAAGATTCCCAAATCCTAGTGGTAGCAATTTGTGTTCTCTTCTCATATTGATTAGAGATACTTTGATGAGGATTACCTCATCAATGCTATTACACGAACTTTCAACTGTATAACTAATAGAAAGACAAAACTACAAAAAAAACACATATATTAAAACCCAAGTTGATGCAAAAGCAGAACAGATCCCAACCTCGATTAAGAACATGGGAAAGAAGAAGTGCGGCCTTCAAGAGCACAATCAAATCAACCCCACAGCCGCGACGACGCAACAATCACGGGAATCCACGGAGCTGACCGTGAGCGATGTAGAAGAGAAATGATATGGAAGGACGCATCGGACGAGTTGGATAAGCCGTGAAGCAGAGGAGGGAATGGCCGAATTTGTATAGGTAGATGGTGTCGACATGATTGGGGGATTGACAGAGTAACGGAAGGAGAGGACTCTTCGAGGTGGACTTTTGGGAAGAAGATGTCGACATATGTTGTAATGTAATGCACTTTAAATACTCACTATATTATGTTGCGTGCTTTTTTGCCATTTTTCCTTTTTTTAACTCATAAATTATGTATTATTATTCTCTTCATATAACTACATGGAATAGAAGCACGGGCACCCAAATTGGGTTCAACATCCTCTGTTCTTAAATAAACAAGTTTTATAAATACAAATAATTTGGTTAAATAGGATTCAGCATATCCAAATCAAATCTAAGTAACTCAATATATGTTGACTCTTATTTAACAAAATTATTTCAACATAATTTTTAAAATATAAATTTGTTAGAGGGTTAGTGACCCAACCAGAACCTCTCTCATTGGGAGGTAACCTGTAATGTGTCTCATTGGGAAAAGTATCATGGGGCCTACCTGTAATAAATGTATTGACAGATTTGGACCTTTGTGAGTAAATTTGGAATTGGAAATGACTATGTTGGCAATACAATGGAGGAAATAATTAATGTTTCCACATTTTAGTATTAGTCTTACCATATTTCCAGTTTCAATAAGCTAATACTAGACGTGCATAGGTACATACTACAAAATAATAAAAATATTATATATATTTAATTATAATAAATCATGCTGAGATAATATGACATATAATAAATAGAGGATTTATAGTAAAGATATTAGATAAAGGTATAATTAACTATTTAAGCTTGAATTTATCATTTATTATTAATTCAAATATATAAATAAATAAATAAACCAATCAAGAACAGTTGAAATTTTGGTTTACATACCAAATGCTGTAAAAAAAGTGACGAAAATAATGCAAAAAAATTAGCACAAATTATTTGGAAGAATTCTAATCAAATGTTAGTAAATATGAAGGGGGAAGAAGTGAATTGTAACTAGGTAAGCCCTCACCCCCAATCAGTTATATTTGAATGGATTAATTTGGAGATATTTGGATTAATAGTAGTTTGTATTAATAGAGAAATTATTCATTTATTAATATAAAATAAAATAATTTGTAATAGTTTGTAAAGTTGAAAAATTAACTCCAAATCTCTATAAACTATTTTATTTATACTAAAATTTAATACCATATTTTTAGGATATTTGAAGTATTATTTTATTTATTTTTAAATTAATTTAATACGCGCATTTATTATTTATTTTAATTTATTTTTATTCTTATATAATTTAAATAAATTTACATATTAATAATATTTTATATAAAAATATAGTATATAAATATATAATAAAAATATTATATATAAAAATTAACCAAAAAATGTATAATATAATTTATTATATATTTTTTATTTATATATTAATTATTATATAATTAATATTACTTTTTATTATAATAATTTAATTATGTTATTATAGTATATATAATATAATATAATTATATATTATTTTATTTATTTATTTATTTTAATTTAAATAATGAATTTATTTTTTAAAATTTTTTATTAATAATAGTTTATCTTACTTTAACTACATTAATTATTAAAAATTTTTAACATATTCAAATCTATCAATTCAATTACATTTCAAACACCTCAAATCCAAATAACTCAAATACACTCAATCAAAACACATTAATATGTATCATTAATTTTGGAGTGCATAGAAGATGAGTGTGGGGCATGTCAAAGGAGAGCCAGCACACACGAGTACTTAGCTCAATGTTAGTTATTGTGCAAAAAAAAAAGCTCAATGTTAATTAAGTTAGACGGAGTTAAAAGACATTATTGTGTAGAGTGATCTAATATTATTTTTGAAAAATTCTTAGGTGTTGATTAAGGTCAAGAATGTATATAATTTTATTATTGTGACTCATATTTTATTGTTAAAACTATTTTAACAAATATTTTAGCAAACTCTTATATAGATAATATTACGAATTGGATAAATTTTAAATATATATTTTTTATTATACTTATTCTAAATCTTAATTTGAGAATGAATTATTTATTGTGATTTGGATGGTGGGGATAGCATAAAAAAACTAGAATTTTTTAAAAATAATTTAACATTTATCATTTGAGAAATACAGTAGATATGAAATTTTAATAAAATAAAATTATTATAATAAAAATAAATTATTATATCATTTTTAAAATAATATATAACCTTATGCAAATTTTACTAAAAATATATTCTAAAAATGAGAAGATATTACATTTTTTGTAATATATCACTTGGTAACAATTTGTAAATTATTTATTATTAATAAATTAAAAATATGAAAGTTGATCTTAATATTTTATATAAAAAAAAGTAATGCCCAATTTTAGAATAAAAGTGAATTTATTGTATATTCAATATCTAAAAAGATGATTTTGGAAAGTGGGAACGAAAGGATAGAAGGGATATTATAAAACTAATGTAATACTTATTACTTGCAATCTATTACAAAACTCAATTGTTAATCATATTTCCATTAATGGACAACTTTGTTTTCTTGTTCAATGATGTCTTTCATCTTAATTAATTTTTTTTGGAGCCCAAAAATTAATTATTATATTAACTTAAATATTTGTGTATAATTTTTTTTGGAGCCCATAAGGACCACAACCTATCCAAAGAAATGTCTTTTTATATGCATTAGTTGTGTAGAGAGCAGTACGCCCATCTCCAAGAAAGTAAAAACAAAATCTCAATTAGAGTTATAAAGTAGACAATCCGATTTAATTCTCATTTGGTTCTTCCTAGATCTACCTAATGATCTTTACTAAATATATGGATTAGAAGTAGTATTTGGGTAATTCATATGGAAATATCAAAATTTTATCAATTTTTTTTTGTATACTCAAAATTTATTTTGCAATATTTTAGTTATTCAATTACACATTTACTACCATTTTGCTCATCATTTAATTGTCCAATTTGAATAAAATCACTAAAATGTTAGGTGAAAATAAAATTAGATTACAAAATTGTTAATAAATAAAAAATGGAAGACAGAAATGTTAAGTTACTATTTAATTTTTTTTGTATAGTATAAACAATTTTTTATTAAAAATGTTTACCAAATGAGTGATAAAATAGTTGAGCCATAATTATAAGAGTTTATTACTCCTAAATAAGACATAATAGCCATTACTACAAATATGTGCTCCACACTTCTACTCACCTTTAAAACTAGATACAATAACAACCACCTAGCTTATTTTTTTTAATCATATATACGTAAATTATAAAAATAACATAACATACTATTAAAAATTAAAGTTATTATAATTTAATTTAATTATATCTTAGGTGATTAGTTTGCCTTATTTTTTGCTTATTTAGTCAACATTCTCACTCTATCTTTCAAAACATTAATATATTCTTTACTTATTTAGTCAATATTCTCACACTATTTTCTAAAACATTAATATATTTTTTTAATACATGTAAAGTATCTCGTATTATAACCTTAGTATTTATAAAATTACTATTAAATAATTAGTTATTTATGCATTTCCGAATAATCCAACAAGTGTATTATATACTACTCAACAAATATCATTTAAGTTGTCTATACAATTATCCTTATGTATACAACTTTGTAATAAATCAACCAATAGATGATACACTCAATATAAATTCCATTAACTCCATACCACACTAGTCTAGTCCATAAACATGTAAAAATTATATGTTCTAGAATTTTAGGCTCTCTATATAAAAAGTGACCAAAATAGTTATTTTGTTTCCTAGCATGTAAATAAGAGCTAACAAACCACATATTCGAACAAGCTCTCTAGATAAAGTTACTAATTATCGATCGACATTAAATATGTCAAACACATGTCAAAATCGTTTTAAAGATGAAGGAAGAAGGTACTTGAGTATGTTATTGTTGTGTGATTCGAAAGAAAACATACATATTCAATAAGGGAACACACTATGTGATAGTCCATATTGAATTGGTTGGGGGAGTGGCTAGCTTTTAATCCTCTATTGAGTGTGGGTATTGATTCCCCCATACAAATACTTTTTCAAAATCATGATACTCTAGCCTCTATATTAGCTAATAACAAGTTAGTTTTCTTAAAATACATGTAATTTAATACTCTAGCACAAAGAGATGATGAATTATGTCACACTCAATCTGATTTCTTCGAGTCTATTAACAACTCGTCACCTATTCTTGATTTCCTCGAGTCTATTAACAACTCATCACCTACTTTTGATATTATAATAGTGAATAAATTCACCATATCTTTTTCTATGCATTTATTTAAAATATTTTTAAATCATGCACATTAATATTTTAATAAATTATAAGTATTTACTATACCAGTCTAATTGGATATGGTGTCAAAAATCTTACTCACATGTTATTCCCAAAAGATTTTAATTCTCTATGATTCTCTTGAACGATTGCTTAATATATTTATACAAATAATTCATAATATGCATGATTATTAGAGTGGGTCTACATCAATATATCTCTTATTGTCTGTAATTTTATAAAATTACGATTATCCCCTAAGACATAATTCATTTAATTTATGCATTGTGGAACCCTTTTTACAATACCTATTTTCTTAATTACCTTCAAATTGCTGGTTTTTTCTAAAATTCGAAATATTAATATTAGAAGCTAATTTTTTTTCAAAAATAGCACTTTAGTCCTTATAATTTTTCAACACAGTGTATTTTTGCCCTTAGACTTTCAATGTTTTACTTCAGTGCTTAACCTTTTCCAATTACCCACATCAGATTCTTAGACTTATTCTTAATCTCATTTGGTTCACTCAAATTCTAAATTTTACTTTTGAGGGTTTAAATTTCTATTATTTACTATATTGTCCCTTGAACTTTTCTAAATTTTCATTTATGTCCTTAGACTTTCCAAGTCTTTCCTTCCAGCCCCTAAATTTTCCAAAACTTTTTTTGAGTCCCTAGACTTCACTTGATTCTCATTCGGGTCATCATCTTCCATATTTACTAAATATTATATTTTGGCCCCCATACTTAACAAATATTATACTTTAGTCCACAATCTTTTTAATTATGCAAAAAAAAGTTCACAATCTTACTTTTTCTCCAAAACACATTTTTAAGCTCACAAAAATTCATATCATGCTATTAAACATGCCCCATTTTTCCATGGTCATGTTCTAGTCTAACTTGATAAAAAAGTACCATTTTGTTTCGGTTAGGGCTCTCGTAAAAAAACTTCACAGTTTCGAGAAAATAGGTGTAACGCACAAGAGACACTTAGTCGGCCAACATCATAGATAAGGTTGTAAAGATGATTGCTATACATATTCATGGTCTCTTTAATCACCTCAAATGAAGATTTGAGTTGTCTAAAAATGAAATTTACTATGCATGGTTAAAATTGTGGGATTACTAGAAATTTCATGAATTTTTACAGTCACCAGCTTACCTCCCGCTCAAAAGACTAACGATATTATTTAGAGTAGATTGTGAGAAGTCTGTGAAATTTTTTATTGGTTGTGTTTGACAGTGATAGGCATAAAAAATAACTCAGGAAGGGAGTGTTCTATTTTCAATTATCGAAGCAAGCATAATGTTTTATCACGTTGACATTGGTAGGATAGTCGCTGATGTTAAACAGAAATGGGTTGGAAATTTGACTTCACAATAATTTCAATGTTCCTAACTCAGGAAGTGAGTGCTCTATTTTCAGTTATCGAATCAAGTATAATGTTTTATCAGGTTGGCGCTGGTAGAATGGTTGTTGATGTTAAAGAGAGATGAGTTGGAAATTTGACTTTACAATAATTTTAATGCCACAAAAATTACTAACTTTGGTAGTTAGAATAAGATGTTATAGTCTCTCAAATTTGAATTATCGGAAAATAGAGGGAAACGACTTATAGAGAGAATTATGGTGAGAGTATGATTGAGTCTTACATAAGGCGCTTAGTATGTCAACAGATCATCGGTACATGGTCTGCACGGGTCCAATTAGGTATGTGATGCTTGTTTTTCATTTATTTTTCTCAAGAGTCGAATGTCCAAAATCTTGTTAAAATTCAGTTGAGAATCGGTTTTGAGGTTGGATTCAGGTCTTTAGCTGAGTGGAGAAGAATATGTGTATATTCATGTCCTTTAACCACTTTGTATTGGAGTGAATCAATTTTTTGGAATAAATCAGTCAGACCGATTTTGATATTTTTTTGCTAGTTAATTATTAATTCGCCTAGTTTTTAAACTAATTTATTTTTAAAAAATTATCAATCTAATTTTTAAAATATGGATTAATAATTTCTCTGTTTACTATTTTTGAGATTTATAAGAAAAATATTATATTTCTGGTTTAATGTAGTTCGATTCCAATTTGATGCGATTATCAATCGTAAGATACTTGATTTTTTATTAATGAGTACTTGGTAAGTGGTACATATCACTTTAACTAATTTTTAAATTTTTTATTTGAATTAATTTATAATATGATTTGATTTTTAATTTTTAATTTAGTTTCCATTCACTATTTGAACTACATGTGGATTCAATTAAATTTAATTTTTTATTTTGAAAATCATTGTGCATGTGAAATGTATTAATTTGTAGAGTAAAAAATCATTTTTTTAAGAATTTGTTTAGGGTAATTACAATATATTATTAGTTTAGATGTCCTGCCCAACTCAACATGTTTATATGTGCATGACTTCTAATGAAAATTATTCATATCGGTGATAATTTGTTTTAGTACACAATGAAAAGATTTGATAGATAATATAAGAATGTTGAGATCAATTAAAATATTTATGATATATTGAGGTAATGAAGTTTTGGTTGATAAGAAAATCTCTAAGATACACCATTAATCCACTTTTGGATGATGGACAGTGAATATCTCTATTGCTTAAGTTAGAATATTGTGAGCTCTTATAAAACTATTACCACAACGAGTTCTAAGTGTGCCAAAGGATCTTAATTTTGACATGAAATTAATTTATAGAGGGTGGATTTGAATGGTGGGGTTGTGATTAATTTGGGGCCTCTTGAGGGATTGGAAGAGAAGGGAAATGAGGAAAATAGAGGCATAGATGGTAGATTTGGGGGAGAGTTATTAAAATTTAATAAAAATATTTTAATTATAACATATATGAATATAATATTATATCATTTTTAAGATTATATAGGATATCATGACTAAATAATTAACTTAAACTATATTATTAAAAAGTATATTATACTACATATTTTATGTCCAAAACAAAACTTTGAAAGTGAGATGATGAAAGGAAGTGAAGAAGAAGGAAGAAGAAAATAACAAGGCAAGATAATATGGAAGGAGAAAAAAGAGAATAAAGGATTGGATGGATTATAAGACTAATGTAATGTTCATGGCAATCTATCATAAAACTCCGTTGTTAATTATATTCCCCTATATGGGCAACTTTGTTTTCTCCTTCAATGAGTCTTTCGACTTGATACGAAAATGAGATGCTTACGTTGCAAAATGAAATGAATTATTCTTTTAACTTTAATAATTGCACATGATTTTAGGATATAATGCGTGTACGACACAAGCCAAAAAGATAACTTTTTGGTGCGGATGAAGACCACAACTTATCCAAAAAAATGTCCTTTTGTATGCATTACTTGAGTAGAGTAGCGTAGAGTACAGGTTGGCCCATCTATAAGAATACAAAAGCAAAATCCCAAGGAGAGTTATAAAATAGACAATGGGACTAATTTCTGCTTCTTCCTAGATGGAAGATGTGCCTAATGATGTTCGCTAAATATATGGATCATAAATTTGAAACACATGAAATTTAGGATAATTGTCTATCTTTTAGTGAGGTATACAAAATTGAGAGGAAGCCGTAAGTTTGAGGATCAAACAATCAACTTGAGCTTAAGAATGATGACACTCAGAGGAGAGATCCGACAAGCAACCACAATCAACTTGAGCTTAAGAATGATGACACTCAGAGGAGAGATCCGACAAGCAACCACGAATGTCAACCTTCACCAATCACTTTTCCTTGTATACCAATGGGATTGAACAATATTTGGGTAATAGATATGAATATAAATATTTATTTGCTTGTCTTAATATTTTAATTCCCTATTTTTTATTTATTAATAATTTTATATCTCATTAAAATTTTCATTTTTCAATAATTTAGTAATCAAATTATACTTATACTAATACTTTGTACCTCCATGTCATGTCACATTAGGTGGACCAACCCCGGTGACTGCTTAAAGCTTATCCTTATGTCAAAAGTACTTGATGAAATCCTTAAATCCAGACTAGACTGTGCGTTACAATTGGATCTCCACCGTGCATTTTGATGGACCTGCACAGGCTACAAATGGATCATCACTGTTCAAGTCAGCAAATTTCTCTGTAGAGACAAACCCTAGCTCATTTGACATTGTTGTTTTCTCTCCCCGCGGTCAAGCTCAAGCATCGCCTCTCGTTCTACGAGTGGCGCAACCGCAACCGCATACGCTGTTTTATTGACTTTCCCATTCACTAGACTGGGTTGAAATATGCGGAACTCATGAGAATGTGGATCTACTAGGGAGCAGCTCTATATTGGTTGTTAAGGGCATATTATTTGGTTTTCTGATCCAATGTGTTAACTAAATGAATTAAGAATATTAAAAAAGGTGAATTGCAGAACTGTTGCATGTCACAATGGGAAACCATCCAGGATGCCACTCCACCGTTTCATCTTAGGTCACTGAATCTTCATGTTGGGCTTCTTCACAAAGTTCCTTTCTTCGGTCACCTCTTAAGGAATGCTTGGATGGAGAGGTTTTGAGGGTTAATAAATCAATTAGTTGTCACTTTTTTTAGAGGTCAGCACCTCAAAACTCATTTTTATACTTCTAAAATTGAAACAAAATTTAATGTCAGTTTTATTTTTATATTTAAATAAACCTATTAGTTAACTATTTTTCTATAAATTATATTATTATTAATATATGTATCATTTTTATTATTATTAAAAATATATATAATAATTAAAAAATTACTAAATTATCATTTATTTATTTATTTTATGATAAAATAATAATTTATTTATATTATAAATTTTTATTACAATAAAATATGGACTGATACAAAATATTTTGTATATATATACGCACGAAAAATATAAATTATATATGATATATTCTATTATAAATATTTATATTTAAATATTATTATATTATTTATTTTTATAAAAAAATAATTTATAGTAATATAATTAAAATTATTTTATATAGATGAATATATATAAAATTATTTTAAAAATTATTTAATTTAATTATATAATTATATATATAGTTAACTCAATCCAAAAACCATAAATACTCTCCCAATTACTCCAAAAACTCGTAGATGTAGTTTTTAGTTACTAAATATAGATTATCTTCCTTACTATAATTGATTTCAACTAATAAATAGAGAAAATTGATTGAAAAAAGAGAAAAATTAATTAGGTGAATTGAGTTAAATTAATGAATATTAAATAATTATATTATAATATATATAAATTTTATATAAATTTCTAAATATTTTCATGAATGCGTTCCTATAATAAAATATGGTTCAAATACAATTAAACTTATTTTGGCATGCTTTAATTAATATTTAAATTAAAATAAAAGGTAAATAAATAATCACAAGTACTAAAAACACTTAATACTTGCATAAAATTTAGTATTATCATACAAAATATGACACAAATTAGTCAGTTGGTTAGGTTTTTCTTTTATTTTTTCTACTTATCTTATTTATTTTATTGACATAAATTAGTTTGTTTGAGGCGTTCTTACCGAATTGCCAAATAGAGTAACCCTTACACTAATAATTAACTCGTGTGACTTGTTTCATGGTAGTGTACTGAATAATGGGTTGGTAATTGGTTATTTTGATTCATCATTTGCGATTGAGGCTACCTTGAGACCTCATTTTACCAATATTTTTTTTGTATGGTAAAGCCAATGTGTGTACCATGTTAGTGTTGAACTCTTTTCAATTGCTATATTTGGAATAATTTAGTGCATCATATACCATGTTAGTGTTTAGCTCTTTTCAATTACTACATTGGAAATAATTTAGTGCATCATGTAAGATGTTAGTATTTAACTCTTTTCAATTACTATATTGAGAGTAATTTAGTGCATACTTAATAGATAATTTTGTTGATCATAATAAATGTGGTAGAAAGAGTTACTTGATCACTTTGGAACTTGAGATTGTTGCTTCTAGTCCCCTTAAATTGTTGGTAGACAAATTGTTGATCTAAAAATAAGTTGGGGAACCCTCAGTTGTGTACTCAAATGATCTTGGGCCAATCTCAAGAGTTTTAATGTTTCAATAGTTACTGAAAATGTATTCTCTTTTGGATTCTTGGATATATCACCATGGAGAAATCGTTAAAAGGGTGCCACGTGGTCCATTGATTAATATACTATTTGTTTAAAGGAATGAGATAATTAGAAGGTCTTAATCAAGTTGACTTTACATGAATGTATTTCTGGTTTAACGCGCACAACTTGTCACGAAATTTATTGACCATGAGCAATGAGGATGTTGAGTAGAGCTATGAGTGGGAGTGATCCACGTGAAACTTGCTTATTTTTAAGAATGAAAGTGTAACACCCCGACTTGATCATTGAGTCGAAAATATGAAAATCTGTTATATCACTCCCAAAATTATAGTAATGAGACCATAACTATTGTATTATCAACATGGTATAATGCTTAGAAAAGAAAATATATATCACAATATTTCTTAAAAAATTGAATCTCTATAACAAGATACATTTATTTACAAATGTCATAAAAATGTTGGGAATAATAATGTTTATATAGGGAGATCAGGGACTCTCTACTCGACGCTCATTCATGGCCTAAAACACTCGGAGGCGATTCATCTTCGTCGGCACTATTCGTTCTTCCGGCGAATGAACAGTGTCGTCATCTAGAGGAAGAAGATGACAATGTTCTGAACCGGACCTACCGGTCTGAATTGGGTTTAATGCTTAAATCAGTCAGTTTAGGCCTGATTCGACCAAGTTTTTTAAAATTAAAAATTTATAAATTCATTCTCTATCCAAAGGTGGTTTCAATTTTCTAATTTGAATATTTTAAGCCACCTATAAAAATGAATTTAGAAACCAATTCAATGATTGTTCAAACCGGTTCAGATCTGGTTCACCAGAATCGGTCTAGTTTTCTTTTCCAATTTGTCCCAAAGCCCTTTTCTATGTCTTTTATGACTCTTTAGGTCACTCAGGATTTGTAAATTTTCCCTTTTTGCCCTTTCTCTATCTGTTAAGGTTCATGAATCGACTTAGTTTTCTCTTTGGAAATAATTGATTATTTTCCCAGTTTTCATATTATAAGAGGATTTACAGGTCCCATCCCTCAATAGCGGACAAAAGAAGCGACGAGGTCTCGGGGTTGAGTGATGGTGCTCACACAGACTATGTGGTGGAGGTTTGTGGCCTCTTACCAGGGTGGATGATAATGTCGCTCTAGGCCACTAGTGGAATAGATCGAGGTTGTAGTCTCTAATGGCTTGTTCTGCGACTATTTGATCCTATTACTGAGAAATGGTATTTGTGTGTTTGTACGATACAAATCGTGGTAGGTTTACCATAAATAAATTATGAAAATTGTTCCAACTTAGAAGAAACCTACTTTGAGCTTGTAGGAATAAGCAGTAAACTTAAATGATAATCTTTTTCTAAAAAAAATAAGACAAGTTATAGCTTGTTTATCAAGTTATATAAAGCCATTTTTGCTTAAAGAAAAGGAAAAATTCTTTCAGGTAGGAAGAATCCTAATTTGTCTTGTAAGACATAAGCCGTGAAATTTCTTTTACAAATAATAGGTGAATTAGGTTTGTCATATACAAATCTATGGGAAGTTGTATAAACCTTAAAAGTTCTTCCAAGTAGGAAGAAAAGAATTTTGCTTGTTGGAATACAAGATGGGAAATCTATTCAAAAACTACAAGAAAATTTTTCATTGATTAAACAAGTTATAGCTTGTTTTAAATTGGTTAACTATAACCCCTTGTTTACAATGGAAATGAAATCTCTATATATTTTGAAGTGTTAGCTAATTCGTGGACATAAATTCACGATGTTAGTAAACCCTACTCATTGAGTTGTAGATTCACCCCTCCCTTATCCCTTTGAGGGCAGATAATGTTAATTGGGATATTTAAAGGTGAACTACCAAATAGTTACAATAATCCCTTTTACAAATTTATGTACAACATATATTCCAAAATATTTTGAAAAATATATCTGTTGCATTGCTTTCCTCATTGATTTATGCCTTGCTCCTACTGATACTATGATAATAGAGGTGACATCTACCATAGTACTAGGAGGAGTGGCGGGTTGTTCACAATATTCCGACTAAATCAGGTCGAAGTGTGACACAATCAGAGTATACTGATGGTCGAGGACACATACTTTGGTATGCCCCGACCCGGTTTGGTTAGATCCCCGTGATTAACCCACCACTCTCTTGGTTTAAGAGGGGTTTCCCCTTTTCTTTAATCAAGAGGAGACAAGCATAATTTAAACCTTATTCCCTGTAATAACATAAATCAATAAAAATGCAAGCTTAAAATAACTTTTAAGCATACCTGACAAAGGGTAGATCTAGGTGTTTTCTTTAGTTATATTGTCTCTACTCCTGAAAAGTGATATAAAAGAGGGATTGGTTTCTACAACTTAGTGAGTGGGGGGTTAGAAATAAATTTTCAAACATAAAGTTTTTTACCAAGTGTGCCAAGGTTGTTATTTTTCTTTCAAAAGAGAATCTCCTCATAATTTAGTTTTCAAAACCATTTTTTCTCAATTCCACATTAGGTGTGTTTAGCAGACAACACACACCCTTTATTAGAAAGGGATCACACATTCGTAGGTGTAGCCCATCCACTACACCACTTGTGGCTCATAGCGTCTTTACCGGCCACAAAGATAGGAGCTCGTCCACTTCTACCCTGGGTATGAGTGGATGTTCACGACATCTAACCCCCTCAGACCCGAATATCATTCAGTGTCCGTATGAGGACAAAGACCTCATCCTGACCCCACCCTAGTCTCATGCGCAAGAAGCTATGTCGAGCTTCCCGACTGATGGCATGACAAATTGCTCTTATCTCCACTATATCATCCAGTAGCCCTTAGGACGACGCATCACTACCCCTCTTGGGTGTCTTATTGGTCTTGCACCTCAAGTGCATGCAAAAGCAATAGTTTTTTTTCCACATAAACATTTATCTTTGGTGCCACTGGTTCAACGACCTCGACCCTCAACTCAACCTACAGCTGTTTGTCTAGGCCGGTCTATTGACTTGGACTTAATGTACTACTGCCAGTCCATCAAGTAATGTCGGTCCTGACTTGGTACCATGGCGAAATTATACAATCATTTCATTAAGAGTTTTCTTCACAACTCATGTTTGTTTACGAGCTCCTGCTCGTGCCTACTAGCCTTGGGCCCACTATACGTGATTTTCCAAAATCGGGCATTTAGCCCCACAAGTTCCAAAAATGAGGCATCTGGCCTATTTGAGCTAATCTAGCTCCTGTAAAGAAGGTCTCCCAAAGAGTTTAAGCATTGATACACAGTCACGGGAGAACACTCCTGACAAAAATATAATTTTCACTTCTTCACACCAACTAAGTGTGATGATACCTCCGCTTACAACCGGCAAGCGGGTTTCTCCTTCCTTCAAGGAAGTTCATCATACCAATCTGGTATGATTTCCTCTACTTACAACTGGTAAGTAGGTTTTAACTTTGTTTGCCCATCACCCTAACCGGGTATAATGTCAAAATTCCACTTATAAGTGGTTTTTCAATTTTAAAATGCTCATCATCCCAACCGGATATGATGTGAATAAGTTCACTCACCCGATAATCGTGGGGTATTCCTTTCCAGTCGGATTTTGCACTAGGTTGTCCTTGCTAGCGTTCCGGTCATGTTCCTACACATTTTGAGCACCCTTATCTATTAGAGTTTGGCATAAATAACCTTCATTTCTCAAATATGAGCGACTAGGCTCAAAATTGTTAGTTAAGTTCACTTAGGTTCTTAAAGTTCATTTTCCTTAACTTTAGGTCCCTGGTGCTAACTTTTCCCCAAATTAAGTCCCGAAACTTCCAAAAGTTCATTTTGGTTCCTCAATTTACTCAAAATTGTTTAAGGGTATCAAGTTTTCCAAATTTCCAATTTGGTCTCCAACTTTTAAAAAAATACCATTTTACCCCTACTCTCCAAAAATGGCAATTTGACACCAATTATTTAAAAAATTGACCAATTGGTCCTCCAACATCTTTTTCATGGCCAATTGGTCCTCAATTTTAGGAAATTGCAAAGAAGACCCTCAATTTTACGAAATCCCCAATTTTCCCCTTTCAAACTGGCTGAATTTGATTTCATCAAATTGACCATTCAATCAGGGTTAATTGCTTCAATTTGAGGTGTAAATCAATTCCTACACTTCTATATGATTCAATTGAGCTTTTGAATCGCATGAACTAAGACCGAAACGAGCTCAAACGGAGCTTCGCCGAAAAATTATATGTAGAGAGAGAAAGCTTTGAAAGCTTACCGTCGAAGGTGCGACAGTCCAAGCTTTCTATCTGATCAGGTAGCTCTCGTCTTAAGGTTACTCCTAGGAACAAGAATTGCTACAATTCACATTGAATTGAAGGAGAATTTTGTCAGTGAAGTTTCATAGTTTCTCTCTCTAACGCCGATCGAAAATGAGAGAGGTGGCTGAATTGGCTTACCTTTCAGCTCAATTGAGGTTGTATGAGGGCTGTTGGGATGTTGGGAGGGCTTGGTTTGGCCAGAGGAGGGCTGAATTTGGCCGATTTCAGCTCGGCCGAAATATGGCAGCTTCGGTCCTTCGGAGTTGCTTCACTGTTTGATTCCGTCAGCACTTTTTCGGTGGTCCTTAGATCGAATGGAGGTTTCTATTACATAGCTAACTTCCCTCGAATTTTAAAGAACCCGACCTCGCCTTCTAAGGTTAAGAAAAACACCTATGTCGAAGCTCTGGTTTGAGCTTCACTGGAAAATGGAGCAGTTGAGAGAGAATGGAGATTTCAAGTGTGAGGAGGATGAATGGATAGGAGCTCTTTATATAGTGAGCTCGGGGACTCTTTGCGCGACTGTTTCACATCTTGGTCAAGCTTATCCTCGCCCTGAAACGGCATGAACAGAGACATTTTCTCTTCGCTGATGCTATTTGCTCATGCATTGAATGAACAGTGTCGTCATTCGAAAGAAGAAGACAACACTATTCCGAATCGGACCGGTCCGACTAGGTTCAATGATTAAACTTGCCGGTTCAGGCCCGATTCGACCGATTTTCACAAAATTAAAAATTTGTAAATTCATTCTCTATCTAATGATGGCTTCAATTGCCCAATTTGAATATTTTAATCCACCTATAAAAATGAATTTAGCAACTAGTTCAATTATGGTTCAAGCCGGTTCAAGTTCGGTTCATGTCTTGTTCAGGTCTGGTTCACCTAAACCAGTCTGGTTTTATCTTCCAATTTGTCCCAAAGTCTTTTTTTTATGATTTTTATGACTTTTTAGGTTACTCAGATTTATAAATTTCTCATTTTGTCATTTCTCTATCGATTAAGGTTCATGAACCGGCTCAATTTTCTCTTTGTAAATGACTGATTTTTTTCTTGGTTTTCTTATCTATAAGGGACGGGGTTTACATCCTTGATATCCACATGAATTGTGTGTGTTGTTTAAAATATGGTGAAATCATGTTTATTTCAATGGGAACATGTGAATGATTAATTATCTGATATTGTAAATCGGTGAGTGGGAGTTTTACCAAGAGATACTTGATTGTGAAACCATAAAGCCGAATGATAAAGGCCAGACAAAACTAAAAGTTACCCAAGTATAAAAATTATGAATATAATCTTGATGTATAGTATTTTAGTTAATTTTAAAATCATAAGTCATATAGTGGTCACGTATTAGTATCTCATTTATTGAGTTGTAAGTTCATCTACACACCCAAACAATTAAACGTTAAAGTTAAGGTTTCGTAAGATACAAGCCGAGACGTCACGTACATACAAAAGTTCTAATTTATATGATTATTAGTTGTTCTATTTCCAATGTATAAATATTTGAGAAAATTTTAAATTTTTACTAAAAATTGTTATATGCATTTTAATTATGAAATTTGATCTCTATAATATTGAGGGTGGCTGACTTGTACAGACCATAGTGGGTGGAAACGTGACAAATTTTTTCTATTTTTACGGATCATTTAACAAGTGTAAGTTATATTTTTCAATAAATATTTTTAGTTGTTTATCCATCATGTCTATATCCAAGGAATTCCATCAACTCCATACTACTGAGATCTAGTTCACATGCATCTAAATAATATATTACTCATAATTTTATACTCTACCCACAAGAAAAAATTAACAATATATTTAATTTCCTAACATGAAAATTAGAGCTCATATGCAAGGCATTCGGAGATGCTCTCCATAAAATATTTCTAATTATATCAAATATTAGTTCAAACCTTTTTAAATATATTATAAGATGAGTAATATACTTGATCATGTTCTCATTAGTTATTCCGAATAAAAACATATCCAGTTTTAACTATTACCTTAATACCTACATTGGTACTATGTGAATAGTTATCTTTAAAATTATTTTTTTTCTCATTAGATGAAATGAAAGGAGAGATTACTGGTCTACAAACTAGTCATGCTTTCAACGAGAGAGGGTGAGTTTATCCATCTATCATTTCATACATGTATTTATGAGCCCTCTACTTTGATTTTGAGGCATAATGTACTAAGCCCTATAAAACACAAAGGAAATTAATGTAATAAAAATATTAGTATTTTAATAATCTAACACAAATATTGAAAATGTTAGAAATTATTATTCATATGATTTATATTAATAAGTTAATATTAAACTGACGTAAATTTTTTAATACTATAACCACTTGTTCTTTTAAATCGATTTACTTAGTACAATTCACATAGTATGACTTTTTAATATTATATTTCCACCAAAATCTTTATATAATATATTTGATATCCTCAAATTATTTGATAATAAAAATAAACTTATTATGTAAATAAAAATAGAGTGAGCAATTAATTTAATAAAAAAATTATTTTTGCATATATTAGCAAATAGTTAATTTTTCAACTTAATAACTTATTTTTAATTTTTTTCTTTAAAAAACGGTTGAGTTCCTCAATTTCCATATTTATTTAATAGTAAAGTGAGTTAAGGATGGGTTTGTGTTGAAATTCTACAAATCGAACTAAACATATTTTTTTTATCTTTGCAAATCGGACCCATGCAGGTAATTTCAACCCATTTGTCATTATCTTAATTTTTGCATAAATTATCATTATTTGAACTTATAATATTTTATCAACTTATTAAGTGGATGAACTCTTAAACTAAAAAAACTGGGATAAGTACTTACCCTCTCTTTAATTATCCAATTTTTAAGTTTTTTTACTCATATTTATTTTTTATTTTCACAGAAATAATAAAAATATTAATTTATATTTATATATCAAAGTAAATATGAAAATTAAAATTCATACCTTTTAAATTAATTTCTCAAATTCGAATTAAAATAGAGAATTTTTTTGAACTATTATCCGCAAGGAAAAGGAAAATGTTTCAAATGGATTCAGTTCTCACACCTTCCCTGTTTCAACCATCTCTCCTCTTGTCGTCCCTCTTTTTCTTGTCTATCTAAGACTGAAATAGAGAAAAGCAATGCTTGAGGAGTCAGTGGGTTCAATACCTTCATTATGGGCGACTGTGAACAGCTGGTTCACGCCCACCGTGCTATTCATCTTCCTGAACCTCATGATTGGCATCATCGCCCTCTCCTCGAGTTTTAGCAAACCCAATCACAATGAGGAGGAGGAGGATAACCCAGAACAGGTGCGGGAAATCCCCCGGAATCTAGATAGATCTCCATCAGTCCTGCAGAGGCTCAAGTCCATCAGCTCCTACTCCCACAGATCTCCTCCTGTGGCGACCCACTACAACGACCACAGCTACGATTATGCTCCCCTGCAAGAAAAACAGTACGATAATGGTGATGAGAAGCCCAAGTCTTTCTTTGCTAGATCTCCTTCGAATGTGCTGCGGACGCTCAAGTCCCTCGCTCTATACACCAGCAACTTGTCCCCTGAGACCGTGGCTCCTTCCCCTCCTACCGCTGACAGCAACCATCACTTTCAAGGGCATCTCATCAGAGGGGCCCGTTTAAGCTTTGGAGAAGCTCTTGAGGATGAAGGGGCTGGGGAAAATGTTGGAGCAGGAGATGACGGAGAAGGGCAAAAGGACGTGGATGAGCCAAACCGGTCTGAGGAGCAGAGCTCTCTGGACGAGATTTACAGTCAGTTGAAAGGCAATCAGGTGAGAGTTTCTTGTTCGAACTTCTGCCTTTTTTTTAGTCTCTACTATGAAAAAGATGAATCATTCCCTGTTTTAAAAATTGGAAATTGATCCAACCGATTGTGAGGCTCAAACATCTTTCTCCTTATAATTTTGCTGATAAAAAAAAATCTCTTTTTGGCTCAACTCGACCTAAATGACGTGAACTTTGAAGAAATTTCCAGACTAGAAGCCAGTTATCATCTGTTTCTCAGCATAATGTTAATACCCCTTTCTCTCTCTTTTTTTATTGGGTGGTGTAAAGCTACCCACTTCCTCTAATTTTCTTTCTTTTTTGCCCATTTCTTCCATTGTAGGTTGGAATGTCCAAATCCGACAGGAAGTTATTATCAGGGGAGGTGCCCATGAAACTATCCAAGAATATGAAGAAGTCTGCCAGTGCAAAGCTTGCATTTGCGTACTTTGAGGAGGATGACACTGTGGAGAGGTTTCCACCTGCCACCGCCAGGGAATACAAGGAAAAGGTCAGCGATGATGAGGAAGAGGATGAAGGGGAGGTCGATGCAAAGGCGGATGATTTCATCAACAGGTTCAAGCAGCAGTTGCATCTGCAGAGGCTGGAATCCATCGCGAGCTACAAGGAAATGGTAAATAGAGGAAACAATAAGTAAAGTAGGACAGATAGTTGTTCACTTTTGCGCCATATGATGAATGGTTTCCTTACCATTTTGTGTAATTTGGCTGGGATACTGCAAAACTTGAAGGCCTTAGTGTTTCTTCTGCTTCTTCATCTTCTTCTAAAGGTTGGATCAAAGAAGTTGGTGTCATTTATGGTGGAACTATATTCACATTAAAGATTATGGCCTGCCTTATTGATTACAATCTAGTATTATTGATCTCACATGCTGCTGAGCCTTGATTGCATTATAAGTTATAATGAGCTCATTGGTTGATAAAAAGAGTAGTTAATAACAATAAAGCAAAGAATAATGCTTCCCTTGTTAGTTTGATGTGTGAAATCTGTTGCCGTTTCCTACTATTTGTTCACTGCTATGGAAGTTCTACTGTGCTGTGCTGTGCTCTTGTAACGCAGCATACTGATGCTTGATTCACATTTTCTATGTATTAATGACTTTGCTGCCAGAGTGTTGGGTTGAAAACTTGATTTGCCCAAACATTCAATTGAGAAACTTCCCTTTTAATATTCAGATGAGCAACAGTCACAGTATCATGGTATAACCGTACTACATTCACAGTTCTCTGCTGGAAAATATGCCAGATTCTGAGTTGATGCTGTAGATAGGGATGCCATATGACATGGCCATGTGTATCAGCCGGCACACCTTAAATGACTCATTTTAGACCCGGATATACGGTGTGGATCCACGAGTACTCATTTCATGTTTCTATTAAAATTACTATTTATAAACATATTTATTTAATTTAAATTTTATTATTTTGTATATAATTTTAACTGAATGATGGATAAATTGATTCTCCTAAAGAATAAATTCGAGCAAGGATCATATGACGGACGGTATGAGTATTATGATAACTACACCATACCCATCGCATTAAATGTTCCGGCCAAGTTTTCCACATGGGAAGCCTTCCTTTAGCAAAACTATGTGCTTACATTGAACAAGAGTAGGTGATCTAGATCGGTTGATTTACTGGTTAGTAGAGTACAAGGCTGTTGGGTTCATGCTTTTGCTCCAAATTTGCTCCGCCACGCAATTATAGCCCTGAAGTTGTCTAGTCGCAGTCACCCTTTAATCATTTGTGGAAGCCTTTGTGGTCATGTGAGTGGAGTTCTCTTCAAATCAAGTTGTAATATACAATTAAATATTGTCCGCAAGACAGGGGAGAATAATATGTTCGAGCCCCAAGTGTGTGCCTTTTGCTGTGGTCCAACTCTTCTAATCACATAGGCAACAAGACAAGATAAATAATTCGACTGGGAAGTAGGATCTCAACCAACCGAATTTAAAAGTGACTATTATGCAATCACCGCTGACTTGCGGTTAATAATTTAACTATATATTCTCAAATTAATACAAGTAATTGTGAGAGATATGAGTCACATATTAGCATGTCGAAGGGCTGGATAATTTTATGCTCAAAAGGGGAGTGATATAGAAGATGCAGAATATATAAGAGAAGGGAAAATAGCTAAGATAACCCAAAATTGGCGCTTAAAATTTGGTCCAAAGGACGATTTTTTGAAGTTATCATATGTTTCTGAGCATAATGTTAATACCCCTTTCTCTCTCTTTTTTTATTGGGTAGTGTAAAGCTACCAACTTCCTCTAATTTTCTTTCTTTTTTGCTCATTCCTTCCATTGTAGGTTGGAATGTCCAAATCCGACACGAAGTTATTATCAGGGAAGGTGCCCATAAAACTATCCAAGAATATGAAGAAGTCCGCCAGTGCAAAGCTTGCATTTGTGTACTTTGAGGAGGATGACACTGTGGAGAGGTTTCCACCTTCTACAGCCAGGGAATATAAGGAAAAGGTCAGCGATGATGAGGAAGAGGATGAAGGGGAGGTCGATGCAAGGGCGGATGATTTCATCAATAGGTTCAAGCAGCAGTTGCATCTGCAGAGGCTGGAATCCATCGCGAGCTACAAGGACATGGTAAATAGAGGAAATAATAAGTATAGAAGGACAGAGAGTTGTTCACTTTTGCGCCCCATGATGAATGGTTTCCTGACCATTTTATCAAATTTGGCTAGGATAGTGCAAAACTTGAAGGCCTTATTGTTTCTTCTGCTTCTTCATCTTCTTCTAAAGGTTGGATCAAAGAAGTTGGTGTCATTTATGGTGGAACTATATTCACATTAAAGATTTGGCCTGCCTTATTGATTACAATCTAGTATTATCCATCTCACATGCTGTTCAGCCTTGATTGCATTATAAGTTATAATGATCTTACTCGTTGATAAAAAGAGTAGTTAATAACAATAAATCAAAGAATAATGCTTCCCTTGTTAGTTTGACGTGTGAAATCTGTAGCCATTTCCTACTATTTGTTCACTGCTATGGAAGTTCTACTGTGCTGTGCTGAAGCAGCGTACTGATGCTTGATTCACATTTTCTATGTATTAATGACTTTGCTGCCAAGGTGTTGGGATGAAAACTTGATTTGCTGTAGCATTCAATTGAGAAACTTGCCTGTTAATATTTAGATGAGCAACAGTCACAGTATCATGGTCTATTGAGAAAATATGCCAGAGATTCTGAGTTGCTGTAGATAGGGATGTCATATGACATGGCCTGTGTGTGTCAGTCAGCACACCTTAAATTACTCATTTTAGACCCGGATATATGGTGTGGATCCACCAGTACTCATTTCATGTTTCTATTAAAATTACTATTTATAAACATATTTATTTAATTTAAATTTTATTATTTTCATGTAAATTTATCCGAATGATGGATAAATTGATTCTCCTAAGGATAAATTCGAGCAAGGATCATATGATGGTATGAGTATTATGATAACTACACCATACCCATTGCATTGATATTCCTAGCATTTCTTTGTGCATTCCTAGTGTTGTTAAAGAGTAAAGGGTTGTTGCGAAAAAGGCTGTTTCTCTCTTGAGGTATGATCGGTTTAACATGACATTTACCTTAAAATTGGGGTTGGCGGAACATTAAATGTTCCGCCCAAGTTTCCCACACGGGAAGCCTTTCTTTAGCAAAACTATGTGCTTACATTGAACAAGAGTTAGTAGAATACAAGTCTGTTGGATTCATGCTTTTGCTCTAAATTTGCTCTGCCAAACAATTATAGCCGTGAAGTTGTCAGTCTCAGTCACCCTTTAATCATTTGTGGAAGCCTTTGTTGTCATGTGATTGGAGTGGAAGAAAGAAGGATGATGAGGATGGGGATTTATTACTGTATCACATGTTTATGGGGGCGTCTTTTTTCTGTTTTCATTTGTATGCATGCCAGATCGAGGACCTTTCCTCTTATGATGGACACAGTTGTTTTCAGTGTAATAACTTTCAACTAACACAAGGATTGCACATTCAATTACTTATGTTTTTTCAAATATAATTTTTTAAAAAGGAAATCTAAAGAAAAATAATTCACAGATGATAGGTAGTTGAGCTTCTACACATGTTTTCTGTGTTGGATTACGAGAAAATTCAATTAAAAATAATAAATTAAAATTTTTAATATTTTATTAACCCCACCCCACTAGTATTGTTAATGGTACTCGAGAGTCGTGCCCACCCGAACTTCGGTCGAATTCTGGTTCAAACTGTACAAACCCAAATTCGGGTATTTTCAAGTTCGAGTCTAGTTGGATCCAAACTCGACTTGGGTCAGTCCGTACCTATCCAAACTAAAACTCAATATTTTTCATTAGTGGAGGTTCGGATATGTGTGGGTTGAGTCTTGTGAACTCGAATTGGGGTCAGGTATGGGTCCATCGTACGGACCCAAAGTTCGAATCCGTTCGGGTTCGAGTCTTGTGAACCTGAGTTCGGGTTAGGTCTAATTCTTCCGCACAAACTCAACGCTCAACTCGGTTGGGGTTTCGTGGATCTGAGCTCGGGTCACGTTCCATAAAACTCGATCCGACATATTAACAGTGTACACCCCGTCACTCTAAATTATTTCACCTAAATGTATCTAAAACACTAAATACAAACAAATCTTAAATATAATATCGTAATCTTAAAAATTGGATGATGTAGATTTATTTGTTAGCCCAAATTGAATAAATATTAATTTTTTTGTGTCAAATGTATAGATAAATAAAAATTTTAAAAATAAAATTAGAATTAGTTAAACCTCACCGAGTCAACAACTCTCTTTATCTTCTTTGCAAAACTCCACTCACCATAAACAATAATTGTGATGTTGGTTTTTTGCTTGAACACACAATAAAAAATCATGTAAAAAACCTGATCTTAATTATTTTTTACACAATATAAGAGGTGGGAGACCTAACAACTTTTACCTTGAGCTCTCACTAGTTTAATTAGAGAGCTTGAAATCGACATATCCTAAAGATCCATAAGATAAATTGAGGGTTTATGTAAATCCCGTCCTTTTGAGTCAAGTAAAACCGGGAAAAGAACCGGTCAAATTGAGTGAGAAAAGCGAACCGGTTTACAAATCCGATTATCAAAAAATGGACAATTTAGAAATTTACAACTCTCGAGTGATCTAAAGTGTTCATAAAACATTGGAAAAGAACTTTAGGATAAATTGGAAGAGATAAACCAGACCGGTTTAGATGAACCGGATCCAACTAGATTGAATCGGTTTATGAAACGAGTTGGTTCATGAATTGGAACCGATAGAGAAATGGCAAACCGGTTCAGGTGAACCAGATTCGAACCAGATTGAACCAGTTTGGATCGGTTTGAACCACTATTGAACCGGATTCTAAATTTATTTTTCTATGTGGCTTAAAAAATTTAAATTTGATATTTGAGGCCACCGTTGGATCTAAAATGAATTTAGATAAATTTAGAAATTTTTAGATTTGAAAAACTCAATTGAATGTGGGGGGGGGGGGGGGGGGGATGAACTGGCCGATTTAAGCTTTGAACCCGGTTCGGACCGGTACGGTCCAGTTCGAAACAGTGTCGTCTTCTTCTTTCAGATGACAGCACTATTCACTTGCTGGAAAATTGAAGCAGCGCTGGCGAAGAAGAAACGTCTCTGTTCAATACGTTTCAGGCCATCAATTTCTGTCATAAAGGTGCTAAATGGACGGCCAACGAGTCCCCGAGCTCCCTATATAAAGAGCCCTCCCCATTCATCCTCTCCATACCTAAAAACTCCATTCTCTCTCAACTGCTCCATTTTTCGGTGAAACTCGAACCAGAGCTCCGACATAGGCACTTTTCTAAGCCAAACAAGGCGAGGTTGGGTTCTTTAGAACCGGGGAGAAGTCAGCTACACACATGTAGTCTCCGTTTGTTTCAAGGGTCGTCGGAGAAGTGCCAAAATGATGGAATAGTGAAGCTGCTTCGGTGGACTGAAACTGCCCTATTTCAGCCGAGCTGAAAATGGCTATTTCGAGCCCTCCTCAGGCCAAACCAATCCATCTCAACACTTCCTCAGCCCTCCCATGGCTGAATTAGGACTGAAAGGTAAGTCAATTTGGCTCCCCTCTACAATTTCTGACCGGTGAAAAAGACAGAACTAGCATAATTTCGATGATGAAATTCTAACTCAATTCGGCATCAATTGATGCGATTCTTGATTCTAGGATAACCTCAGGACGAGAACTATCTGCCCAGATAGAAAGCTCGGATTGCCATGCCCCCGACGGTAAGCTTTCGAAGCTCTCTCTCTACAGTCTATTTTCCGGTGAAACTCTATTTGAGCTCGTTCCAGCATCAAAACTTTTGATTCAAAGTGCTATTGAATCGTATAAAGATGTAGGAACTCAATTTTAACTTCAATTTCAACAATTAGAAGTGTTTGATTGGTCAATTTGATGAAATCAAATTCGGCTGTGTTAAAAAAATTGAAATTGGGGGAAATTTTGGGAAATTTGGGAATTTTTGAAATTCAAAGGACCAAAATGTAATTTTATGAAATTGAGGGTCAATTGGGCATGATAATAATGTTTGGGGTAAAACTTACCATGTTTGTAATGGAATGGCAAAATGGTAATTTTGGAAAAGTTGGGGGAGCAAATTGGAAACTTGGGAAATTAAACCCCTTTTTGTGAAATTGAATAAATTGAGGTTCTAAGATAAATTTTAGATTTTTTGGGACTCAATTTGAGGAAAAATCGGCATTTAGGGTTTTAAAGTTAAAGAAAATTAACTTTAAGAACCTAATTGCAAATAAATAAAAAGTTTGGTTTTCTCATTCATTTAGAATGAATGAAGGATATTAAGGCAAGTGATAATGAATAAGAATGTTCATATCATTTAGGAACACGAAGTACCAGGAATGCCAGCAAGAACAAGCTCGCGTGAATACAAATAATTGTTCTAGTGAAATTTATTGCAGTAACGGGTGAGTGGGATTTTATATCATACCCGAATGGGAATGATAATTACCTCGAAATGAAAACCCACTATTTAGTGGTATTTTACACATCACAACTTAGAGAAGTGATGTGAAAATTGCGCGGAAAAACTACTTAACGATTGGTATGATGAAACTTCCTCAAAGAAAGTGGAAAACCTGTTCAACGGTTATGAGCAGAGATGTCCTCATACTCGATTGGTATGATGGACAGTTGAAAACATATTTTGTCGGAAGTGCTCTCCCCTATTGTGTGCCAATGCTTAAATGATTTGAGAGACTTTCTTGACGGGAGCTCGAATAGCTCTTATAGGATAGGAGCCTCGATTTTCGAACTTGGGGGCTAATATGCCCGATTTTGAAAATCTCATACAGTGGGCCCAATGCCAGTTGGCACGAGTAGGAGCTCGTAAACAAATATGAGTTATATGCCATAAAACTTTAAATAAATGAATTGTTTAGCCATGGTACCAAGACATCACCGACATACTTAATCAACTAACTGCAGTGCAACATGACAAGTTAACAGATTAGTCAAGACAAACAACTGCGGGTTGAGTTGAGGGTCGAGTCCGTTGGACCAGTGGCACCACAAATTATATGGCATGATGAGAAAATATTGATTGTGCATGCACTATGATTACAGAACCATCAAGACACTCAAGATGGGTAGTGATGTGATCTAAGGGCTTGTGGATATAAGGGTAGTTTGTCGTACCAAGTGACCGTGCGAAATTTGGAGTAGCACCAAGCACATGAGACCGGGGTGGGGACGGAATGAGGTCTCTGTCCTCATACGGACACGGAGAATTGATTTCTGGATTTAGGGTTAGATGTCGTATACATCCACTCATTCTCAGGGTAGAAGTGGACGTGTTCTATCTAGGTGGCGGATAAAGTCTCTCCGATGCCACAAGTGGGTTAAGTGGACGGGCTGGCATGCGAATGTGTGTTTGACCTTCATGATGAAGGATGTGTGTTGGGTGATGACACACCGTGATTAATAAGGAAATGGTGGTAAAAATCGAGATTTGAAATGAAAGGATTTTTGAAATAAAGGAGTCTGGCACACTCCAATACAAAATTTTCCTAAAAGTTAAAAGTTTTGAAAAAATCCATTCACTGAGTAGTCGTACTCACCCCCTCCCTTATATCCCTTTCAGAAAATTCCAAAAAGCATACCCTTAAAGACCATCAACTAAGACGTATGTGAGATAGGTATGACAAATTTAAAATATTATGCATTTTTTATTTATGTTATTCTAGGAAAAGGTTTAGGTTTATAGGATGCCTTACTCTTTACGGTTTATAATAAGGGAAAACCCTTTAATAAACCGGGAGAGTGGCGGGTTGATCACGGGGATCCGACCAAATCGGGTCGAGGCATGACAACTTGAGTGGTATGAGAGTTTGTTTCCTCGAATACATAATCAAGACTAGAAAATATAGTAACTGATAGGATTTATCTTAAAATTTTCATATGGCTCCCAGGAGAGTAACCAAAAAAACTAGGAATGACTCTACTTAACACCCTGTCCTCATAGGAAGACAACTCTAGAAGCTTATCAATGCCTGAGATATAGTAGAAGCCCCAAAGGACCAAATGGAAAAACATCCGGTACCACCAAGGAGTACGGTGCCAGGACATGTTAGGGTCACAGTCCTGTGTACAAAGGGAGCCAAGCCTAAAGCCAGGTATTCCAGTATAGATGTATAATCTTACCAAGGAGGATACTTGCTAAGAAAACCGTAGCTTTCTATCTATTCTATGACTACGTTTTGTGATAAGGCTAAAACTCCAACCTTTTGTATCCCCCTATTAATGAAGTACTCAAATTCTTAAATTCCTATCTTTCAATGATGTGATCTTGCCAGGAAGATTGCCCCAAGAATAGTAAACAAATAAACCCCTTCACCATTAAAATTAGGGAGAATTCCATCCTTATTAAGTAAGATGGATGAGGAATCAAGGAATATAAGAGGACTCCTAGAGTGACCATTTGGCAAAGAAGACTTAACAAGAAAACTCTCAAGGTGATCACACTCAAGGACGGTGAAGCACCAAACTATCAGTAACCCCTAGAAAGGCCCCACAATACTTGAAGGAAAGGAGGAACCACAACGGTCCACGTAAGGGAATAACCTATTAAAAGTGTGAACAATGGGGACACTACGTGAAGAAGTACCCAATCCTACTAAGGACAAGTACCAAACCTGTCATAAGTGTAAGGGAATAGGACAAGTAAAGAAGGACTGCTCCACACCTCATAGATTTAGGACAATACTTCCTCAAAGGTCATGAAAGACATGAAGGTTTGGTGACCAAAACCATGGAGCAGGTTAAGTAAGCAGTTCATAAGGAGGTTGAGAAATGATGAGGTAAAAACCGAATTTAAACTTCTTCTTAAGAAGGTTGAGCTGAGACGGATACCACAAGAATGGAGGTAAGAAAGTATACCTATGACCCTCTCATAAGGGACAAATGCAAAAAAAATGTTCTCCGGAAACTATATGGGTATGACATAGTAAGAATGAAGAGGAGAAGAAATACGCTATGAAAGGAAACTTTGGAGGGATGCATACGACTAAGTACCCTTCAAGAAATCATTGATGGGCGGATGGACATAATGTGGAGTGTAAGGAACCAATCCTTAATTAGGAAACGTTTCAAATGAAGGAGGTATCATGATGGCCCAGTGTGACCTGTTTGGAGAGAGCAGAAGAACCAAATAATAATTTTAGGGGAACCAAGTAGAAAGAAGAAACTAGTAGCAACGAGATGACCAAAGAGAATAAACAAAATCCTAAGAAAGGCTGAGATGTAGTAAAGACTACACTCTATGAAGGACAATAGGATGGGCATGAAGGACGAGTGATATAGCTGCCCAGACGATTGAACCAGAAAAATAGTGAGAAAGAGCAGTTAAAGAACTGGTCTTCGAGAGAACCCTAGATTTAAACCACGAGAAAGAAGGGAGATGTGAAAAGAATAAAATGTTGGAAAAAAATGAATAAAGGAAACCCTTAAAGAAATCAATGACCAAGACCGGAATTACGATCAAGAGGCCATGAGATGGTTAATTGAACCTCTCGAAGGATGATCAAGGGATTTTGAAACTAGGTAGATGTGAGCTCTCCCTAGAAAGAAATAGACATGTACTGGGGTACGAGTGTGAATGAGGATGGAGTACGAAAGACGTACCCATAGGATCTCAAGAGTAAAGGTGAGCATAAAAGAATAGCATCAAGGGACATCATCTAAATATAGGTGTTTTCAAAGATGAATGAAAAAGAAATAACGGGAGAAAAGGGTAAGAATCCTCCCAAATAAGGAAATCCTGAGAAAAGATACATGACCTAATAAAGAAGAAATGGAACTAGGTGACGAGAGGTGAGGAGACGAATTTACAAATAAAATGCATGCTAAGGTGAAAGAAACCCAGGGAAGCATATTAAGAGAATCTAAGTAGTAAGTTAAACTTAAGAAAAGGGTAAATAGGAAGTTAGCATCAGGAGATGCTGTGACAAGTAAGAATGAGTGAACTATCCATAATAAGGTAATGAAGGAAAGAACGTATGAGAAACGTTGGGAAAGTAAACCCTCCAAATAAGATGTGGTTAAGGAGGAATAACCACAATTGGTAAGACAGGTCATAGTCCACACGCGCATACGAAGCTTAAAGAGTGGACAACTGAGCATAGCGTGAAGTATATGAAATAAGACTGAAAATCGAAAGTATCTCAAGTAAGGAATAAGGGATGAAATAGAAGTTGTGGATAAAGAAGGCTTCAATACAGGCAAATACCCTAACATAGATATGTGTGTGAAGAAAAGAAGAAAGAACCCTATAAGGAATAATAGGAAGGTTGAGCATGTAGCTCCTAAGAGGGCAATCTCTATTGTGAGAGACATAGTAGAGAACGAATTCGGAAGAAGGGAACCTTCCCAAGCAAAGGAATCGACACATAGATCAAAAGTGATTATTTTAGAATGAAGAATCATGAAATGATTACAAGTAAGTAAAAGTGGATTAAGGAATAAGAAAAAAAATCCTTGGATAAAGAATGCCAAGGATTTAAGAAGGAAAGAATCCTAGCTTGTTGGTAAATTATTGGGAAACCAAATCATCAGAATCGGAAAGACTTAATAAGGAAGTTGAGAAAGACGAGTGGGTAAGGAGAATTGACACAGTTTTGTAAGTTTATTGGATAATAGTAAAGGTAGTCAAGAAATACTACCAAAAGAAAAGAGGGATAAAGTTATACAATCCCTAAAAGGTTGGAAATTTAGGAATAACCCTAAAGGAGATGTACTGGAAATCCAATGGACATAGAGACAAGATCTAGAAAATGTCATGTTGTAAGGGGCATGTAAACCCAACAGTCCCGAGGAAAACATGACTCAAAATAAGGAAAAGTCAATTAGTAAGCATGACAAGGTCAAACATAAAATTTGGATGTAATTGTAATGGACAACGGATGAAGGAAGAATCAAAATAGGATGAAAACGTGTATGTAATGCCCTAAAGGACGTCGACCTAAGGATTTCAATGACCAAGATGTTAACTAGACACGAGATTGATTAGGTATCTTGGAACTCCCAATTCTACGTACGGGGCCTCAAAGGGAAAAATGTTGCTTTAAGCAAAGAGAGATGTGAATAAAAGGATATATCCTTAAGTAAGGTATATCTAGTTATGATAAACTCCATGGAGGGAGTAAATAATATAAAGGAAAAGAAATTCCTTAAGTGAAGGATGTAAAAAGGGCTAATTGGAAGAACAAGACAAGAGATTGCATGTTAAGCAAACACCAAATGGATATCAAAGGAAATGATTCCGCATGCAAGGTTGCTAATTAAGTTTTGGGGACAAAACTCCTAAAAGGAGGGGAGAGTTGTAAACCCCGCCCTTTTGAGCTAAGGAAAACTAGGAAAAGAACCGGTCAAACCGAGTGAGAAAATCGAACCGATCAAACCGAGTGAGAAAATCGAACCGGTTAACAAACCCGATTATCAAGAAATGGGCAATTTGGAAATTTACAACTCCCGGGTGATCCAAAGGGCTCATAAAATCTTGGCCAAGAACCTTAGGATAAATTGGAAGAGAAAAACTAGACCAGTTTAGATGAACCAGATCCAATTGGATTGAACCGGTTTATGAACCGAGTTGGTTCATGAATCGAAACCGATAGAGAAAGGGAAACGCAGGAAATTTGTGGATCTCGAGTGACCCAAATAGTCCCAAAAGTCATGAAAATGGACTTGAAAATGAATTGGAGATGAAAACCAGACCGGTTCAGGTGAACCAGATTCGAACTGAATTGAACCGTTTTGGACCGGTTTGAACCACTATTGAATCAGATTCTAAATTCATTTTTCTAGGTGGCTTAAAAAATTCAAATTTGAGATTTGAGGCCACCGTTGGATAGAAAATGAATTTATTAAATTTTAGATTTGAAAAACTCGATCGAATGGGGGGGGGGGGGTGAACCGACCGGTTTCAGTTTTGAATCTAGTTCGGATCGGTCCTGTCCGATTCGGAACAGTGTCGTCTTCTTCCTTCAGATGAAAGCACTATTCGCTCGCTAAAAAATTGAAGCAGCACCGGCAAAGAAGAAACATCTCCGTTCAACATGTTTCAGGCCATCAATGTTTGTCATATAGGTGCCAAAAAGACGGCCGACGAGTTCCCGACCTCCCTATATAAAGAGCCCTCCCCATTCATCCTCTCCACACCTGAAAACTCCATTCTCTATCAACTGCTCCATTTTCCAGTGAAACTCGAACCAGAGCTCCGACATGGGAACTTTTCTAAGCCAAACAAGGCGAGGTCAGGTTCTTTAGAACCAGGGAGAAGTCAGCTACACGCTTGTAGTCTCCGTTTGCTCCGAGGGTCACCGAAGAAGCGCCGACGTGATGGAACAGTGAAGCTGCTTCGGTGGACCGAAGCTGCCCTATTTCAGCCGAGCTGAAAACGACCATTTTAAGCCCTCTTCAGGCCAAACCAATCCCTTCCAACACTTACTCAGCCCTCCCACGGTCGAATTAGGACTGAAAGGTAAGCCAATTCGGTTCCCCTTTGCAATTTTTGACCAGTGAAAAAGAGACAACTATCAAAATTTCAATGATGAAGTTCTAACTCAATTCGATATCAATTAATACGATTTTTTATTCTAGGATAAACCTCAGAACAAGAACTATCTACCCAGATTGAAAGCTCGGACCGCCGTTGTAAACCCCGCCCTTTTGAGCTAAGGAAAACTGAGAAGGGAACTGATCAAACCGAGTGAGAAAACCAAACCAATTCATAAACCCGATCAATTATGAATGGGCAATTTGGGAATTTACAATCCTAGGTGATCCAAAGGGTTCATTAAACCTTGGAAAATAAACTTAAGGCAAATTAGAAGAGAAAAACCAAATTGGTTTAGGTGAACGAGATTCCATAAGAACTTTCAAGTTATGTGAACGTAAATTATTGGAATTAATACAAATGATTTAATATCGAAATTAATACCAATAATTTATGGAAATATTAATACTAGTAATAAATCTCTCCCATTTAATACACGATTTTACACCTATATAAAGAGGTCATCCCCATTCATTCTCCCACACCCGAACACTTCTCTCTCTCTCTCTCTACTGCTCCATTTCTCGGTGAATCTTAAACTAGAGCTTTGACTTGAACATTCTTCTTAACCTTGGAAGGAGAGGTTGGGCTCTTTAGAAACGAGGAGAAGTCAACTATCTGATAGCAAACTATAGTCAATCCGAGAATCACTAGAGAAGCACCGACATGAGGGAACAATGAAGCAACTCTGGCGGACTGAAGTTGCCCTGTTTCGGCCAAGTTGAAATTGGACATTTTGAGCCCTCCTCAGGACAAACCAAGCCTCCCTAACACTTAGCCCTCCCACGGCCGAATTAGGACTGAAAGGTAAGCCAATTCGGCTCCCCTCCGTAATTTCTGATTGGTGCTAGAAAGAGAACCAATAGAATTTTAATAATGAAATTCTAACTCAATTCGGCATCAATTGATGTGATTCTTGATTCTAGGATGAACCTCAAGATAAGAGCTATCTGCCCAGATCGAAAGCTCGGACCCCCATGCCCTCACCAGTGAGAAATCGAAGCTTTCTCTCTCTATAGTTTGTTTTTCGACGAAGCTCTGTTTGAGCTCGTTGCAGCGTTAAATCTGCAATTCAAAGTTTCTTAGAATCGTATGAATGTGTAGAAACTCAATTTCAACAATTAGAGGTGTTTGATCAGTCAATTTGATGAAATCAAACTTGGTAGTGTTGAAGAGTTGAAATTGGGGGAAAATTTGGGGAAAATTGGGGATTTTCGAAATTCAAAGGACCAAAATACAATTTTATGAAATTGAGGGTCAATTGGACATGAAAATAATGTTGGTGGACCAATTGAAGAATTTTGGAATTTTTGGGGCAAAACTTACCATTTTTGTAAAGGAAGAGAAAAATGGTAATTTTGGAAAAATTAGGGGACCAAATTGGAAATTTGGGAAATTAAACTCCTCTTTGGTGAAATTGAATAAATTGAGGTTCCAAGATAAATTTTAAAAGTTACGGGACTCAATTTGAGGAAAAATCGACATTAGGGACTTAAAGTTAAAGAGAAATAACTTTAGGGACCTAATTGCAAATAACTAAAAGTTTGGATTTTCTCATTCATTGGAAATGAATGAAAGTTGTTATGCCGAGTAATAATGAACAAGAATGTTCATATCGTGTAGGAACACTAGCATGGACGAGCTCGCATAAATACAAAGAATCGATCAAGTGGAATTCACTGTGTTAACGGGTGAGTGGGTTTACTAACATCATACTCGATTGGGATGATGAGCACAACTTAAAATTTAAAAATCACTTACCAGTTGTGAGTGGAAATTGTATATCATACCCGTTTGGTAATGATAAGTACCTCGGTATGAAAACCCACTATTAAGTGGTATTTTAAATATCACTACTTAGAGGAAGTGATGTGAAAATCTTGCGAAAAAACTACTTACCGGTTGTAAGTAGATCATACCTAGTTGGTATGATGAGACTTCCTCGAAGGAAGTTGAAAACCCGTTCATCGGTTATGAACAGAGGTGTCCTTATACTCGAGCGGTATAATGAATAGAGAAAACATATGTTTTGTCGGAAGTGATCTCACCTGACTGTGTGCCAATGCTTAAAAAATTTGGGAGACCTTTTCGACGGGAGCTCGAATAGCTCTGATAGGCCAGGGGCCACGGTTTTGGAACTTGGGGGCTAAATGCCCGATTTTGAAAATCTCGTACAGTGGGCACAAGGCCAATTGGCACAAGCAGGAGCTCGTAAACGAACATGATATATGTGCCATAAAAATTAATAAGTGAATTATTTTGCCATGGTACCAAGATAGGACCGACATGCTCAGTCAACTAGCGACAATGCGACATGACAGGTGGACGGACCAGTCAAGACAAACAACTACAGGTTGAGTTAAGAGTTGGGGCAGTTGGACTAGTGGCACCACATATTACATGGCAATATGAGAAAATATTGTTTGTGCATGCACTGTGGGTATGGGATCATCAAGACGCCCATGAGAGGTAGTGATGCATCCTAAGGGCACTGGACGACTTGGTGGCTATAAGGGCAGTTCGTCGTTCCAGGTGTCTGTGTGAAATTTGGAGTAGCACCAAGCGCATGAGACCGGGGTGGGGACAGGATGAGGTCTCTGTCCTCATACAGACACGAATATGTGATTTCGAGATTGTGGGTCGGATGTCGCGTACATCCACTCATTCTCAGGGTAGAAGTGGTCGTACTTCTATCCGAGTGGCAGGAAAAGTCACTCCGAAGCCACTAGCGGATTCAGTAGTGATACTGACTTGCGAATGTGTGTAACCTTAATGATGAAGGATGTGTGTTAGGTGATGACACGCCGGTAACTAAGAAATAATGGAAAAAAAACTAAATTTTTAAATGAATGAATTTTTTAAAAGAAAGGAGTCTGGCACACTTCATATAAATATTTTTCTTGAAAGTTAAGATTTGAATCTTATTTACTGAGTAGTTGTACTCACCCCCTCCCTTATACCCCTTTTAGGAAGTCCCAGAAAACCGAACTTTAAAAGACTTGCGCAACTAAACGCCTGCAAGACAAGTACGATTAATTTAAATTACTATGCAGTTTTGATTTATGATATTCCTAGAAAAAGGTGCAGGTCTAAAGAACGCCTTACTCTTTACGGTTTATAATATAAGGGGAAATCCTTTAGTAAATCGGGAGAGTGGTAGGTTGATCACGAGGATCCAACCAAACCGGGTTGGGGCGTAACAGCCGTGACCCTGACGATAAGCTTTCAAAACTTTCCCTCTCTATACTTTGTTTTCCAGCGAAGCTCCATTTGAGCTCGTTCCGGCATCAAAACTTTCGATTCAAAGTGCTATTGAATCGTATGAAGATGTAGAAACTCAATTTTAACTTTAATTTCAACAATTAGAAGTGTTTGATTGGTCAATTTGATAAAATCAAATTTGGCTGTGTTAATAAGTTGAAATTGGGGGAAATTTTGGGAAAATTGGGAATTTTAGAAATTCAAAGGACCAAAATGCAATTTTATGAAATTGAGGGTCAATTGGGCATGATAATAATGTTAGAGGACCAATTGAGGAATTTTGGAATTTTTGGGGTAAAACTTACCATTTTTGTAATGGAAGGGCAAAATGGTAATTTTGAAAAAGTTAGGGGAGCAAATTGGAAATATGGGAAATTAAACCCTCTTTTGTGAAATTGAATAAATTGAGGTCCTAAGATAAATTTTAGAGGTTTCGGGACTCAATTTGAGGAAAAATCGGCATTTAGGGACTTAGAGTTAAAGAAAAATAACTTTAATAACCTAATTGCAAATAAATAAATAATTTAGGTTTTCTCATTAATTTAGAATGAATGAAGGCTATTAATCTGAGTGATAATGAACAAGGATGTTCATAGCGTGTAGGAACACGAAGTACCGGGAACGCCAACAAGGACAAGCTCGCGTGAATACAAAGAATCGGTCTAGTGGAATTTAGTGCATTAGCGAGTGAGTGAGATTTTATATCATACCCGGATGTGAATGATAAGTACCTTGAATTGAAAACCCATTATTTGGTGGTATTTTAAACATCACAAATTAGAGAAGTGATGTGAAAATCACACGGAAACACTACTTACCGGTTGTAAGTTGTAAAACCCACCCTTTTGAGCAAAGGAAAACCAGGAAAAGAACCAGTCAAACCAAGTGAGAATTCAGAACCGGTTCACAAACCCGATTATTTCTGAACGGGCAAGTTGGGAATTTACAACCCTCAGGTGATCCAAAGGGTTCATTAAACCTTGAAAAAGAAACTTAAGATAAATTAGAAAACAAAAACCAAAGTGGTTCAGGTGAACTAGATTCCATAAGAACATTAAAGTTAAGCGTGCTTGCCCGAGAATAGTGTGAGGATGACCTCTTTAAAGTTAAAGAGGTCATCCCTATTTCATTCTCCTCACACCTAAACACTTCTCTCTCTCTCTCTATTGCTCCATTTCCCAGTAAAGCTCGAACCAGAGCTTCGACTTGAACAAAGGTCGGGCTCTTTAGAACCAGGGAGAAGACAGCTATCTGATAGCAAACTCCAGTCAATACGAGAATCGTTGGAGAAGCGCCGACAAGATGGAATAGTGAAGCAACTCCGGCGGACCGAAGCTGCCCTATTTCGGCCAAGCTGAAATCGGCCATTTCAAGCCCTCCTCGGGCCAAACCAAGCCCTCTCAACACTTCCTCAGCCTTTCCATGGCCGAATTAGGACTGAAAGGTAAGCCAATTCGGCTCCCCTTTACAATTTTCGATCGGTGCTAGAGAGAGAATCGACCGAATTTCAATGACAAAATTCTAATCTAATTCTGTATCAATTGATGCGATTCTTGATTCTAGGATGAACCTCAGGACGAGAGCTATCTGCCGAGATTGAAAGCTCGAACCGCCGTGCCTTCACCGGTGAGTAATCGCAGCTTTTTCTCTCTATAGTTCATTTTCCGGTGAAGCTCTGTTTGAGCTCGTCCCAGCATTAAAACTTGCGATTCACATTTCTAAAGAATCGTATGAACATGTAGAAACTCAATTTCAACTTCAATTTCAACAATTGGAAACGTTTGATGGGTCAATTTGATGAAATCAAATTCGGCTGTGTTAAGAAGTTAGAATTGGGGGAAATTTTGGGATTTTCGAAATTCAAAGGACCAAAATGAAATTTTATAAAATTGAGGGTCAATTGGGCATGAAAATAATTTTGGAGGACCAATTGAGGAAATTTTGAAATTTTTGGGGCAAAATTTACCATTTTTGTAAAGGAAGGGCAAAATGGTAATTTTGGAAAAGTTGGGGGACCAAATTGGAAATTTGGGAAATTAAACCCCTTTTTGTGAAATGAAATAAATTGAGGTCCTATGATAAATTTTAAAAGTTTCAGGACTCAATTTGAGGAAAAACTAGCATTTGGGACTTAAAGTTAAAGAGAAATAACTTTAGGGACCTAATTGCAAATAAATGAAAGTTTGACTTTCTCATTCATTTGGAATGAATGAAGGCGATTAGGCCGAAGGATAATGAACCAAGATGTTCATATCGTGTAGGAACACGAAGTACCGGGAATGCCAGCAAGGACAAGCTCGCGTGAATACCAAGAACCGGTCTAGTAGAATTCACGGCATTAACGGGTGAGTGGGTTTACTAACATCATACCTAGTTGGGATGATGAGCACAACTTAAAGATAAAAACCACTTACCGGTTGTGAGTGGAAATTTTATATCATACTCGGTAGGGAATGATAAGTACCTCGGTATAAAAACCCACTATTTAGTGGTATTTTAATCATCACCACTTAGAGAAAGTGATGTGAAAATTATGCGGAAAAACTACTTACCGGTTGTAAGTAGATCATACCTAGTTGGTATGATGAGACTTCCTCGAAAGAAGTTGAAAACCCGTTCATCGGTTATGAACGGAGATGTCCTTATACTGGTTGGTATAATGGACACTGAAAACCTATTTTGTCGGAAGTGTTCTCCCCTTATTGTGTGTCAATGCTTAAACTATTTGGTATACCTTCTTGACGGGAGCTCAAATAGCTCTTATAGGCCGGGGGCCTCGATTTTGGAACTTGCGGGCTAGAATGCCCAATTTTTTAAAAATCTTGTACAGTGGGCCCAAGGCCTGTTGGCACGAGCAGGAGCTTGTAAACGAGCATGATATATGTGCCATAAAACTTAATAAGTGAATTGTTTGGCCACGGTACCAAGATAGGACCGACATGCTCAGTCAACTAGCGGCAGTGCGACATGACAGGTCGACGGACTAGTGAAGACAAACAGCTACGGGTTGAGTTGAGAGTCGGGGCCGTTGGACTAATGGCACCACAGATTACATGGCAATATAAGAAAACATTGTTTGTGCATGCACTGTGAGTACGGGATCATCAAGACGCCCATGAGGGGTAGTGATGCGTCCTAAGGGCACTGGACGACCTGGTGGCTATAAGGGCAGTTCGTCATTCCAGGTGTCTGTGCGAAATCTGGAGTAGCACGAAGCGCATGAGACCGGGGTGGGGACAGGATGAGGTCTGTCCTCATACGGACATGAAGAAGTGATTTCGGGATTGTGGGTAGGATGTCACATACATCCACTCATTCCCAGGGTAGAAGTGGTCGTACTTCTATCCGGGTGGCAGGAAAAGTCGCTCCGAAGCCACTAGCGGGTTCAATAGTGATACTGACTTGCGAATGTGTGTAACCTTCATGATGAAGGATGTGTGTTGGGTGATGACACACTGTGATAACTAAGAAATAATGAAAAACCCCGAATTTTTAAATGAAGTAATTTTTTAAAACAAAGGAGTCTGGCACACTCCATATAAATGTTTTTCTTAAAAGTCAAAAGCTTTTAAAAACCCATTCACTGAGTAGTCGTACTCACCCCCTCCCTTATATCCCTTTCAGGAAATCCCGGAAAGCCTCCCCTTAAAAACCGTCAACTAAGATGCTTGTAAGACAGGTATGTAAAGTTTTAAATTTCATGCAGTTTTGATTATGTTATTCCAAGAAAAAGGTGCAGGTTAAAGGACGCTCCAAATTTCTCCTAAAATTTAAAAGTTTTGAAAAAACCCGTTTGCCAAGTAGTCATACTCACCCCATCCCTTATATCCCTTTTAGGAAATTCCTGAAAGCCTACCCTTAAAGACCATCAACTAAGATACCTGTGAGACAGGTATGACAAATTTAAAATATTATGCAATTTTGATTTATGTTATTCTAGGAAAATGTGCTTGTTTAAAGGACGTCTTACTCTTTACGATTTATAATAAGGGAAAACCCTTTAATAAACCAGCAGAGTGGCAAGTTGAACACAAGAATCCGACCAAATCGGATCGGGGCATGACAGTTCATGTGTTCTCTCCAACTATAAGCTACAATTTGCTGTAAAAGTTGGGTGAATGAAAAGTTGCTCTATTTTTAGCAGTGTAAGTAACATAGAATTGATGACATTTCCCAACCCGTGATAGCCCAAAATCTCCCCCACCACGTTGCTTTGACGTCTACCCGTCATTGTGAAGGTTCGACCAAGCTTGATCACACATGAAACAACATCGATAAAGGTCAAACTAATTTACTATTTTGTCATGTTTTCAATAACAAACATAAGTAATTTTTTCTAGAGTCATAGATGTTTCCACTGATTTCATTCTAATTTCTGAACATGCATCATCCAACCCTTCCCGACCTCTATCGTTGTCACTCTCACCGTCATCAATGTGTTCTAGCGCTGACTTCGAATACACTATTTCCTACAACTTTTTTTGGCGACTTAGTCAACCATTTTTAAATGATAGGAGTCATACCATGGATGATTTTTTGATGTAAGGGACCACACCCAAAAGACTAATTGACCATTTTCGATCAAGGGGAGTTTTTTAGGGTAATTCTTTCATCTAAATTTATAATGCGATCTAAATTCTAATACAGTTCAATTTCCCAATCTTGGTTTGGGTTCATGTGCTCGATTCAACTTTCAGTTACCACTCCAATTGATCATAAATACTAGTTTCAAAATTTCTAGTGTTAGAGGAAGCATAAAAATGACCATCAAAGTAGACGACCACTTTTTGATATTTTAGGAACTGGTAATGTTTGATCTAATCGATGTCGGTATGACCATCATTGGCATCTAACAAGAGCAAGGATTTGTAAAGGAGGTTAAGACAATTATAATGCCACCAAAATCACGAAGTTTAGTGGTGTGAATCGAAATTTTGAAGCTTTAGTAATAAGGTTGTCAAACAACTGAGCAAGATAGCTTCCCATGAAAATTCTAGTGGAATTTCAACAATGGGGTGGCCGATCTTTCTATATGAAGCTTTGGGGATAACAGGATCATGGATCCATGGGTTAGCATGGATAAAATCGTACACCAATAGCCGATGTTGCATTAATTTTTGCTCAATTTACGATTTTCCTCTTTGTGACTTAGTTTACTCAATTTGATCCCCGATGAATCATATTTCCCCTCTCGACCCTTAACTTTCTCAAAATTATAAAGTTGCCCAAAATAATTTCCTATTTACACTTACTTACCTAAACTTTTCAATAATTACATTTAGGTCCATACTTATTTTCTTTGTATTTTAATCACAAATCTTTTTAACATTTTCTTTTAGATCCTTATACTTTTTTATTTTCATTTCAATTATAAAATCGTATTTTTGGAAATCAATTTAGACTGAAAAACTAGAGTTGAACTAGGATAAAAGTGGAATCGAACTAGAAATCGATTTGAACCGGGATTTTAACAATTTGGTCAAACTAAGTTGAACTAAACTCGAAAGGACACCTTTGATTAGGAATTGAAGATTAGAAAGTATCCCGTTAAAAATTGAATCAAATTGGATTGAAGTGTGTCAGATTGGATCAAAATTTAATTTCCTGAGAAGATCCAAAAAGGGCAAAAGTGTGATTTATAAAATTTTAGAAAAATAAATAAATTTCAGAAATCAATCGAATCGACACTGAAATGGCCATGAACCAACCCCGAACTGGCCAAAGATGGGCCAAAACCATCTAAACTAATCGTAAAATGGGTTAAACCAATCAGACCAAGTCAAATCGATCAAATGAGTTTAAGTCGATCAAATTATGCTGAAACTTAATTGGATCAACTCAAAAGCAATTGAACTGAACCGGTCAACGACTGAGCTAATCTACCCTTGTGAGGGTCGCATGAGCACCATGTGTGAGGCACATGGTGAGAAAACATGTGTTACGCATGTGATCTTCTTCAACCTCGTGTGGTTGCAATGTGGAGAGGGGGATAGGAAGAGTTTTTGAGAAAATTTTCCAATGATAGAAAAATTCAACGAGACGTAATCTTTTCGGTCTATTGGATGTCGACCAAGGCATGAGTCGACTACTTCTGCGACCTCGAGAGCTATCTATATAAGGGTCGACCCCCTCCCATTCTCATTACCCCAAAATCTCTCTCTAAATCAAGTGTGTCAAGTCGTAAGCTCACTCCACTTATTCTAACCCTCTTTCACACAAGAGAGAAGTACTACGTCACGCCCTGATCCGGTTTGGTCGGATCCCCGTGAGCAACCCGCCACTCCCTTGGGTTCATGAAGGGTTTCGCCCTTTTCTAAACCGTAAGGAGTAAGACGCTATTTTTCCTGTATTTCCTGGAATAACATTATACAAAACTGAAAATCTTTTAAATAGACATACCTGTCTTTATAGTTCCCATACAAGGTCTTTAAGTTTGGTTTTTCCCTTGGTTACTTGAAAGGGGTAAAAGGGAGGGATGAGTTCTACAACTCAATGAGCGGGTGTTGGGAGTGAGTTTTAAAAATAACCACACCAAAGTTATCATTTCTTTAAAAAAAAAAATTTCTTCAAATTTTGGTTTTCAAAACCTTTACCATGCCAAGGGTGTCATTTCCTTTCATAAGGATTTTAATTTCTTTTTCAAACCTTATTACAAGGTTTTACTATTTTTTTTTCTAAGGATTCTCAAATCCTTTGCAAGGTTTTGTTAACCTTTTTTCTCATTTCCCTGCTAGGTCAATTAGCAAACAATACACGCCCTTCCTTAGGAAGGGAATCATACATTCACAAGGCAGCCTGTCCACTGCACCCACCTGTGGCGTCAGAGCGACTTTATCGTTACCTAGATAGAAGCTCATCCACTTCTACCCTAGGTCTGAGTGAATGTTCGCAAAATTCGACCCTCAAATCCGAAATCAACTCTGTGTTCGTATGAGGACAAAGACCTCATCCCGACCTCACCCCGGTCTCATGTGCATGAAGCTACGTCGAGCTTCCCTAACTACTGGCACGACAAACTGCCTTTATCTCCACCATGTCATCCAGTAGCCCTTAGGATGCATCACTACCCCTATTGGGCATCTTAATGGTCCCGAACCTCAAGTGCATGCACAAACAATAATTTTCCACAAAGTCATTTATCTTTAGTGCCACTAGTCCAACGGCCCCGACCCTCAACTCGATCTGCAGCTATATGTCTAGGCCGATCCGTCTTCCTAGCCCTGATATATTATTGCCAATCCATGGAGTATGTCGGTCCTGACTTGGTACCATGGCGAAATCACATAATCCATTCATTAAGAATTTTCATGGCTTGAACATATGATGATTGTTTACGAGCTCCTGCTCGTGCCAACTAGCCTTGGGCCCACTATACGTGATTTTCCAAAACCGGGCATTTAGCCCCACAAGTTCCAAAACCAAGGCCTCTGACCTATCTGAGTTGTTCTAGCTATTGCCAAGAAGGTTTTTCAAATATTTTAAGCACTGGCACATGGTCAGGTGAGAATACTTCTGACAAAAAAATAATTTTTCAACTCATTACACCAACCGGGTGTGATGACATCTCCACTTACAACCGATAAGCAGGTTTTCTCATTCCTTCTAGGAAGTCTATCATACCAACCGAGTATTATCCCTCTACTTATAATTGGTAAATAGTTTTTTCACTTAGTTCTCGTATCACTCTAACCGGGTGTAATGTTAAAATCCCACATATAAATGATTTTTCATTTACAAAGTACTCATTATCCCAACTAGGTATGATATGAATAAACTCACTCACGGTGGCTTCCAATTTAAAAAAGGTGCTCATCATCCCAACCGGGTATGAAGTGTAAATTAGCCCACTCACATTTTATCCAGAGATATATTCATCCTGGAGTGATTCCCATGTAGCCATCCCTGATTGGTCTTATTGGTGTTTCTCTGCTCCAATACTTCCCCATTTTCCTTAAATTTGATTGTTGCATGGTGGATGTCGAGATTAAGAATTTTATAGGTAGTGAGTATTAATCTGGTAGATCTAATATGATTGTGGCAAAAATAATATTTGAAGTGTGAACAAGAACTAGTAGATTATGTAGCTCTCTTATACTCAAATTGCTCTATTAGTTCAGTTGGTGTGGCTCTAATAAATTGTTCTGAGCTCCTTATATAGTTGTAAAAATTTTTGTTAAATGTAAAAGATTTATTACTAAATTATGGGTAATAATGTTGTTAGTTATTCTTGGGAAATTGATGGGTATTAATTTCAATAATTAAATTTAGGTATTAATTTATGGTTATTAATTCCAATAATTGAATGTAGTTATTAATTTATTTTATGGTAGGGCCTACTGCTAATAGTTTCATACTAAACCAAATTCACATAATTATCTCATTATTTTCACTTAAAATAATTTACTAGGTATTTACCCTATATATTTCATCAAGTTATTTATTTCTGTCAAAACAACACTTTTTATTTTATTTTAAGTCAAATTTATTTTAATTATATCAATTAAATTTTAAACTTATAATACAATTCTAGAAAAATTTTCGAACGAAATTTCGTGTTACTAAAAACGCAGCGTGACATGCTAAGAGAAGAAGTTTGACGTAATAAGTATTGGCTCTAGCAGAGATCGAGGTATATGACTCGTAAAGAAATCGTGAAGAAATTTGCTTTCAGAAATTGTTATTTTCTTGGGATTCATATTTTACATTATATTTATGAAAAGTTTAAATTTTGATAAAAAAAATTGTTTCAATTTTATATTATAAGACTTGTATGATATTGATCATATGGTAGTCAGGGACCTACGATTATAGTATTGGGAGTGGTATGGCGGGTTATTATATGGCTTGACATAGAAATCGGGTTAGAGTGTGATAGATTGATTGGTAATACCGATAATAGTAGTTCAGTTAGTGGCTATACAATTTTCTTTTAAAAAAATTTTATTTCTTAGAGTTCAAAAAAATAGCATACCATTGTTCGCTAAATTATTGAAATTGAATATAAAAATCTTGTCGATACTACTATTAAACTTATATTAATTTAGTATTTTTTACAAGATCTCAGAATTATATGTTATAATTTATTAATTTTTAGTGTTGCAATTTTTCATTGAATTATTTCAAAACCAATCTCAAATATATAGATATTTACTATCATTTTATTAAAAAATGTCTTAATTGTGTACATTTACTAATTGAAATTGCCGGGATGCTTATCTTGTCGGTCTACATACTAAGGGCATCTCTATGTTATGGTTTGAAGTATTGCGGTCCTTTAATGTTCACCCACTCTCCTTGATTACAACTCACTCAATTTCTAGAAAGAGCTTTGTCCAACTTGAGATCACATGGCAGCAGCTTCAGTCAACTAGGGATCATCAACAACCAAACATGGAAAACTCCTCCAATGTAGCAATTGGTTGACTACTTCCATCTATAAACACTCCCGTAAAGTGCATATAGAAAGCCAATTTGCTGTGAATGAAGTGTGTGGAAAAAGGATTGCCTTCTTCTCATTCTTTAATCGCATTTAATGACCTTATATTGGAGTAATTGCTAAAATACCTTATACAATGTATTAACTAGTTGTGCTTAGGAACTTATGTAGTTGTGCCTAGATAGAGCTGACAATTATAATTTGAAACTTTCTATTAAATATATATATATATATATATGCACTTTCTATTATTTTAACACGAAGGGAAATCAAGGTAAGTGTCATGAAGCTACTATAATAGTAATGACACTAAAGAGACCATTTTGAAAGCAATTGGTCACTACTGGCAAAGTTTCATAGCTGTTTCATTTTGATGGTATCTACCCAACTCGATCTCAATCGCTCAATTTAGCTCAGGCATTCAACTGAAGTACAGAAACGACCACAATATATATGAAAAAAGGGTGTAATGATATGATATGAGAAAGCCTAACCCAACATAGAAGTAAGTATTTAGAGCTATCTTGAAAGTTCACCAGTTCTAAAACATGACAAATTGTCATACTCGTCAGCCAAGCTCTCATAGATCTCCGATATTCTACCTTGATGGAGATCAAACTATGGTCCTGTATAGCATTGGGTCCACCTTATGATTCAATGCATCATCAACTCTAAAGGCCCCGCAACTCAAATAATACCATCCTATAACCAACCATAAATTTCTTTCTGGCTGAAAACTATATTCTTACTCATCCAATTAAATTCACATAGGTAGGATAGAGTACATGGTGTCTAAGCCAAGCCTCATTCCAATCACTTGCCAATACCAAGGCAAGGCAAAAAGAGGAATTTTTCCATGTATTATTCCATTTTGTGGAAATATACCTGTAGAGGTTTGCTCCTTTAAAAATAAATATAAAAGAGCATATTTTCCTTACTTGCCACCCCAATCCAACAAAATGGAGCCCACTATCGATTTACTATAGGACTTGCAGCTCATTCATAAGATTCCCACATGTGATCAATCAGTCTTGACTTGAGAATTTTATTGGTAATTTGTAAGTTATTCCTAATTCAGATGCGAGATTTTTGTACAACTGGAAATTTAAAATATACTTCAAGATTTTGGCGGTTTACCTCTCTTGGATCTCAGTATCATCTAATATTATTATGTGTAATATATATATATATATAATATACATTGATGAAGAATTCTATCATTTCTAAACCTCTATGCTTGAGATCTATGAACGCGGCTTTCTAGGCTCTGGCAGCTGCACGTACTAACACAGATCAGCTTCCCAAACTGCCAACGCTAGACAGGCCCACCACCCCATGGCTGGCATGGTTATGGACCCATGTAGAAGTGACGTTGGCTCTCATATGATAATGATACCACCGAATCCTTTGGCAGAAAACCTTTCACGGGACACTGGCTGGATTATATACTAAAACAAATGGGCCAACACGGTCTCAGACTGAACTGTATCCCTTCCCTCCAGCCTGACCACGCCACGAATCGTCTTTTCTGCATTCCCACCAGTGCTTCGAGGTCCTTGTTGTCATTAACAAAACGTCTCTTTCTATCTCTACTGTATCCCGCTCACCACCGACACATGTGGCCACAAAAGTTTCCAAACCCATTTTGAGGAAAAGGAAACGTCACTGACCTCAGAACACGGAATTCTAGGATTAAAAAATAGTAATTAAAAAAGAGGAGTCAGACTTATAAAAGATCTATCGTGTCACCCATGCATCATTGCTTTACATATTCATATCTAAGTAATTGAAAAAATATATATAAAATGGCAATTTTTATTCCATAATTAATTGAACTATCAATGCCGTTGCCTTTCAACCCACTGAAACTGAAACACGGAAGAAAAAAATTTCTGATTTTTATATTCATTGCCTAAAATTATTCCATTATCTTTGGGATGTATCATATTAATATTTCAAATTAAATCATCTAAAAACATTAATTTTATCTATGTTACATTTTGGTTGGTCCAATTTGTAAAACTTTAATTGTTTATATAAAACTTTTTAAATTAATAATATTTTACTATCAAACGTTTAAAATATAATAATTTAATATGCAATATTCCAAAAGGTACTATCCCATCATATGAAGTGATATATTTTCATGCAGGCTAATGTATCAATGGTAACATTATAAAATTTACATTTACTTAGTTGATATTAAAATAGTAGTAAAATTAAAAGGGGGGCCTCTTATGGCTCACCAGCGTTCTTCCGACGACTGAAAGAAGAAACCATGGAGGGCCCCTCCAGCTACCACCATTCCCTCTTTTTTTTTAAATTTTATTATTTTGAATTCTACTTTTATTATTATTTTAATATTAATAAATGATTTTTTTGGTATATCAATATGCATTAATAGATAATGTTTTTAAATTTATTATGTATTAAATTATTACATGTTAATGATCTTGTATTAAAATATTATAACTTAAAAAGATTTTATATAAATATAGCAATTAACCACTCGATTCGAGTATTAAACTTTTAGCTTTATTTCATTAATTGGATATGAAAATTAATTTTTTTATAAAAAATTTAAGGCATTAATAATTTTTGGTAAATTAAAATTTATAGTTGTATATTGATGATAATATATAATTGTGATGTTAGAGTTTCCACTGTTGAGATAAAATTACTAATTCTCCCATTTCTTACCAAATCTCAAATTATATAGTAAATTATCCAAATTAGAAGATATAATAACGACATGTTATACTTATTATATCATATTAGCTAATTAAATGAATCAAATTATTATTATCAAAATGTAAAATTAAATTACTTGTTAAATATGATACATAATCTAAAGTTTATTATTAATTATATCAACTAAAAAAATTTATAAAAAAATGATGAAAAACGTAAAATTGTATTTTTCTAGTTAATTAACCATTTTAAATTTTCGTCTAAACCATACTATATCTAAAAGTTTATTAAAAAAAAATTTTCAAGATACAAGTAGTTGAATAGTTAATCTAAAAGATAGAGTATTAATTCCCCTACAATTTTTCCAATCTTATAAAAACATTTTATTTCATGTTAAATTAGGCAAAGAAGAAATATGAGTGTCTATAACAAGTGTACTTGGGGACGTTTGGAATATAAGGGAAGGAAATAGCTTAAAGATGGTAAGAAATAACTGTGCCAATGATATTATTAAACTAAACTGTCATATTTCTTTTTAACATTCTTCTAAATTTATAAAAATAGGTTTATTAGCTTTATGGTATTGAGAAGGTAACTGAAGGGGGCCATGGAGGTTTTGTTTGACGTATCGTATGCAACATAGAGGGGATAGAGGCAACTCGTCCAACTGAGTCTACTCACTATTTTTGTTCAGTTCAAATGTTGAGTCACCATAGCAATTGTATTTTGTTTTTTTTTTTTTGAGTTTTTTAATAATATATTATATTATTTCAATAATTTATAGATAAAACATATTATTAGTGAAATAAAATAAAGTGCAGATACTATTGTATTGAGATTAGTAAAATAAAGTTTTTTAATTGGTTCAACGAAAATTTTAAAATAATAGCAATTAAATAATTTGTATCTAACTCAATAATATATCATTTAAAATAGTAACATATATTTAAATTTAGTAACATTATTGGGGTTTCAATAATATTTTCCTTACCTTCATGGGATGGATGAAATTAATAAAATATATTTTTCCTTAAATAATATATAAATTGAATATAAATAATTTATCACGTGAACACTTTGTCCTTCTAAATTCGTAATTATCCAATAGAATTCTAGATATGAAATTACTTTCACTAAAGTTTTTGGTTCCATTGTTTTGTGTGCCAGGCGTGGTATTATAACTGAGGCGCATAGACATTCTCTTCCTGAATTAATTTCATATGTTCTAATTTGAAAATTCCGTCCCCCTTTGTCATATGAAATTTCAATGTAAGTCACCTTTGATGTGCCAAAAAAAAACAATGTAAGGTACCTTTTATCATGTAGAATGACTAACTTGCCATTTTATCATTTTTGGTAATTAATATTTTTATAATTTATTATTGTGTTTTATTTTATTATATTTGTATATTATTATATATAAAAAATTGATGGATAATCTCACCATGTTATACGGCAATTGGTAGAATATTTAAAGATACTTAAAACACACCTTAACCTTTTTTAAAATTCTAAAGGAAAAAGAAGAAAAAGTAAAGAAAATCTAGAAACTACTAACATTCCTTCTCCCCTCCTTTTTCTTTTATTTGAAAAAAATGTTAGATTTTTTTGCTAAATAAAGAAATAATAAATTTGGATAATGATTTATTATATTATAAATAAAATCGCATATATATATATATTACTGCTAATATTAGTGTGATTAGAGAATATGTTATTGTCTTTGCATTTACTTCTTTCCAAAATATTGGTAGTCTTAGTATTGACATTAATTCATATTTTTTTATGGGATAAGCAAGTTGAAAAGAGGATTCCTTCAACTAATTGGTTTACATTCACCAAGCTCCAACATGAACTAGGGATGAGGATTGAATATATATTAACACATATAACAAGCCCCTACTCACTAAAGTTATTTGACAAATTCTAGCTAATCTTTAAAGTTTATATGATAGACTTCTTAAAAAAGGTGGTATTTTTTATAACATGACTTTATTTTTGCTACGCTACTCTAAGGTTCAAATACATATCCCCTATGAAGAATGAATCTTATTATAGATAAAAATATTATGAAAAATAGGAGATACTTGGATTCCCTACATACCCAGTAAGAAATTAGAATTTCATTCTTATCATATACATATTTGTAATGCAGGTAACTTTCCAGAATATAACTTTATTTGACAAATGGTGCACATAATGTTCTTAGTAAGTTAAGTTTATACTTCTAATATAATGAATGCAATGAATGTTACTTCTTTTTTGAAAGGGTCATTAATTAATTCTAATATCTCTTTTAATTCACTTACCCAGTAGGAGAAATTAGACTCTCTTAGAACATTTGAAATCATAGGGGGAGACAACTAAAATACCAACCCACTAGAGGTAGAGGGACAATGATGAGCATTTGTGGCGTCCAACTACCAAAATCGACATAAAACAATCTATTTAGAAATATAAGAGTAAGTTTAATGTTAAAGTATAATATTTAAAAGGTTAAATGAAAAAGAAAAAAAAATTGATTGAAATAGTTTATACAAAAAGTTAATCCTAATTTTTCGCTTCTGTAACTTCATACATGAATTCTTGTGTGAAAAAAAAAGATCAATTATATTATACTATCTCCAGTTAGTGAAACAGTCGGCCAAGCACAAGCTGTTAAGTTTGCTCTGCCTCTCAGCTCTGCTCTGATCACAAAAACAGAATACAGAAGAGATGCAGACTATCCACTACCTTAACGGGCTCTCTCTCTTTCTCCCCTTCATTCTCTGCCTCTTCGGCTCCTCCGCCATCTCCGACACCACAGACTCCGTCGCCCTCTTGGCCTTCAAGTCATCTCTGATCGGCGCCACCGCATTTCCGGTCGGCTGGGACAACTCATCCAGTCCCTGCCTCGGATCTTGGACTGGCGTCTCATGCGACCCACCGACTGGGCGGGTCACCCGGCTCATTCTCGAGGGCCTCGACCTCACCGGAGATCTCCGGCAGCTCGGCCGCCTCTCCGAGCTCCGATTCCTCAGCCTGAAGCTCAACCGCTTCTCCTCTCTCCCTCTTAACTTGTCCGTTTGGCCCAACCTCAAGCAGCTCTACCTCTCCCACAATGAATTCGGAGGGAGCTTCCCTGCCGGCATAACCCACCTCCGGCGGCTTCGCCGTCTCGACCTCTCCCACAACAACTTTTCCGGCACAATCCCGCTCGCCGATTTATCCCGGCTTCCTCGTCTACTGACGCTGCGCCTGGAGGCTAACTCTTTTACAGGAACTCTGGCCCCTGATCCGCCATCTGCCTCCATCGCCGATTTTAACGTCTCCGGCAACCGGCTCGTAGGGCAAATCCCGGACTGGTTGTCTCGCTTTCCGGCGACTGCTTACGCAGGCAACAAAAACCTCTGCGGGAAGCCATTGCCGTACAACTGCACCGACCACCATAAAGTGACCATACCGGAGGAAGAGCCTTTGGCGGTTTCGGCCCCGAGGACCCATCACTCCAGGGGGATCAAGAAGCTGCTCGTTTTCATAGCCGTCGATGCAGTGGCTGGGCTTGGAGTGATCTTCATCATCATCTGGTGCTGCTTTAGGAATCGCCGGAGCAAGGCCTTGCCCATGAAGGAAGGTATTGCAGCGCTCCGGCGGATCTTCGGCCAGGATCCTGTCGGTATTTTGGCATCTAATAATACGGCAAACAAGGAGGGCATGGTGATTTTCGAAGGTTGCAAAGGCTTCGTCCACGTGGCGGACCTGCTGAAGGCCTCGGCCGAGCTGCTGGGGAAAGGGTGCGTGGGGACGACCTATAAGGTGGCGGTGGAGGGCGCCGGAGGGCCGCTGCTGGCGGTGAAGAGAGTGAGGCCAGGGCGGTGGTGGCAGGGGACAAGGTGGCGGAGGGAAGTTGATGGGTGTCTCAAGCTTATAGGAAAGCTAAGGCACCAGAATTTGGTCAGCCTGAGGGCATACTACCACTCAATGGAAGAACTACTTCTGGTCTATGATTATATCCCAATGGGCAGCCTGTATTCTTTGTTACATGGTATGTATCTGCTTCTTGTGTTTCTTCTCCAAAAGTTCTCTAATTGCCTGCTTGTGTGGATTTTAGGATAAAATTGCTGTGATTTTACCTGATTATTATTCTGTTCATGAACTCTGTTCCCGCTAACTTGACAACTTCTTTATTATGTCTTCCATTGCAGAGAACCGTGGACCAGGAAGATCTCCTGTTGATTGGACTGCTAGGATAAAGATAGCTTCTAATTCTGCAAGAGCCCTCGCTTTTCTCCACCAACACAGCAAGGCCAAGCTCTTCCATGGCCACCTTACAACCTCGAACATCTTGATAGACCGATTCGGAAATGCCCTCATTTCCGACACGGGCCTCGCCCATCTCTTCCTGCCTGCTCCCTCAAACCACCCCAACCAGGCTCCGGAGCTCATCAAACGCAGGGCCAGTTCAAGTGTAACCACCTTCCATCCCAGGTATACCCAGCACTGTGATGTATACAGCTTCGGGGTCATCCTCCTGGAGATCTTGACAGGAAAAGCAGACACCGGAGAAGGAGAGACGAACCTAGTGAATTGGATCCGAGGAGTCTGGCAGAGGCGGGGACCAGTCAAGGAAGTGTTCGACTTTGAGGTTTTCATGTCGGAGGAGAAAGAGGTAGTGGAGTCGGAGATGACTGCAGTTCTGCAGGTGGCCCTGCAATGCCTGGCTAATAACCCAAGGGACCGCCCCAAGATGGGAGCCGTCCTTGGGATGATTGAAGACATTAGAAGAGCAAATGGTGGAGCCATTGGTAGTAGTAGTGATCTGGGCAATCCCTCCTATGGCACTCCCCCCACTCGTTCAGAGATGGATATGTGATATAATAGCTTACGACTTTCGAGCTGATTGTGGAAGAATTCATATTATCAACAATCCCATGGAAGCCTAAGTAGAATGTAACGGAGGGGGTGACATAGATAAGTTCCTTGTTCTTTATTTATGGCTAGGAATGGCTTTTATGTAAAGCCATTAGATGTGATGTAGGAGAATGTTTACTTTTTATGTGCGACACCTCCGTTCCACCATTGACTTTTCCCCTGTACATAGGTGAATCAAGCTGGACTTTATGATATAATTTTAAGTAATTTTTTTTGCACCAGTATATTTTTTAAGTACTTTATCCCCAAAACTTCACCCTTCTCATCTTGACCGTCTCATGGTCGTGATGAAAAGCACACATTAGAACTACCCGGCCTACTATAGAGCCCAGAAAATTTGCTAAATTAGGAGACCACATTATCCGGGGGATGTCTCAACGCTTCTCAATGCCTCCAATGGCATCCGGCTCATAAAACAGTTGTAAATCCGATCTATCAGATTATGGATGTTGTAAACTTCGCACATTTAAGTTAAGAAAAAATCGGGAAAAGAACCGGTCAAATCAAATAAAAAAATCAAACCGATTTACATTTGGAAATAAACAATATAAAAATTTACAATTTTCGGTTGATACAAAATATTTATTAAATATTGGAAAAAAAATTTAATATAAATTAGAAAACAAAAACTAAATTGGTTAAGGTGAACTATATTTTATAAAAACTTCAAAATTAAGCATGATTACTTGATAGTAGTGTGAGGATGGGTAACCTCATTTGAAGTATGAATTTTTTTGTAATCCGAAATTTCGGTAAAAATTTTTTTATGTACGCCTTATCATAAATTAATATATATTTAATTATTATAATTAATACCAATAATTTAATACCTAAATTTAATTTATTAGAATTAATACCGAAATTAAATTATTGGAATTAATACCAATAATTTATGGCAATATTAATACAAGTAATAAATCTCGTCCATTTAATACACAGGTTTTACGACTACTATATAAAGATGTCATCCCCATTTCATTCTCCTCACACCTGAACACTTCTCTCTCTACTGCTCAATTTCCCGGTAAAGCTCGAACCAGAGCTTTGACTTGAACAAAGATCGGGCTATTTAGAACCGGGGAGAAGACAACTATCTAATAGCAAACTACAGTCAATCCGAGAGTTGTCGGAGAAGCGCCGACATGATGGAATAGTGAAGCAACTCCGGCGTACCGAAGCTGCCCTATTTCGGCCAAGCTAAAATCGGCCATTTCAAGCCCTCCTCAGGTCAAACCAAGCCCTCTCAACACTTTCTCAGCCTTTCCATGGCCGAATTCGGACCGAAAGGTAAGCCAATTCAACTCCCCTTTACAATTTTCGATCGGTGCTAAAGAGAGAGTCGACCGAAATTCAATGACGAAATTCTAATCTAATTCTGCATCAATTGATGCAATTCTTGATTATAGGATGAACCTCAGAATGAGACCTATCTGCCCAGATCGAAAGCTCGGACCACCGTGCCTTCACCGGTGAGTAATCGAAGCTTTCTTTCTTTACAGTCTGTTTTCCGACGAAGCTCCATTTGAGCTTGTTCCGACGTTAAAATCTCTGATTCAAAGTATCTTAGAATCGTATGAACATGCAGGAACTCAATTTCAACTCCAATTTCAATAATTAGAAGTGTTTGATCGGTCAATTTGATGAAATCAAATTCGGTAGTGTTGAAGAGTTGAAATTGGGGGAAAATTTGGGGATTTTCGAAATTCAAAGGGCCAAAATACAATTTTATGAAATTGAGGGTCAATTGGGCATGAAAATAATGTTGGAGGACCAATTTGAGGAATTTTGGAATTTTTGGGCAAAACTTACCATTTTTGTAAAAGAAGGGCAAAATGGTAATTTTGGAAAAATTGGGGGACCAAGTTGGAAATTTGGGAAATTAAACCCTTTTTTTGGTGAAATTGAATAAATTGAGGTCCCAGGATCAATTTTAAAAGTTACGGGACTCAATTTGAGGAAAAACCGACATTTGGGACTTAAAGTTAAAGAGAAATAACTTTAGGAACCTAATTGCAAATAACTAAAAGTTTGGGTTTTTTCATTTATTGGAAATGAATGAAGGCTATTATGCCGAGTAATAATGAATAAGGTTGTTCATATCGTGTAGGAACGTGAAATACCGGGAACGCCAGCAAGGACAAGCTCGCGTGAATACAAAGAACCAGTTTAGTGTAATTCACGGCATTAATGGGTGAGTGGGTTTACTAACATCATACCCAGTTGGGATGATGAGCACAACTTAAATATAAAAATCACTTACCGGTTGTAAGTGAAAATTTTATATCATACCCGGTAGAGGATGATAAGTAGCTCGGTATAAAAACCCACTATTTAGTGGTATTTTAATCATCACCACTTAGAGAAAGTGATGTGAAAATTATGTGAAAAAAAAAACTACTTACCAGTTGTATGTAGATCATACCCGATTGGTATGATGAGACTTTCTCGAAGGAAGTTGAAAACCCGTTCATCGGTTATGAACGGAGATGTCCTTATACCGGTCGGTATGATGGACGGTAAAAACCTATTTTTGTCGGAAGTGCTCTCCCCAGACTGTGTGCCAATGCTTAAACAATTTGGGAGACCTTCTCTACGGGAGCTCGAATAGCTCTAATAGGCCGGGGGCCTCGATTTTGGAACTTGAGGGCTAAATGCCCGATTTTGAAAATCTCGTACAGTGGGCCCAAGGCCAGTTGGCACGAACAGTAGCTCGTAAACGAACATGATATATGTGCCATAAAACTTAATAAGTGAATTGTTTGGCCATGGTACCAAGATAGGACCGACATGCTCAGTCAACTAGCGGCAGTGCGACATGACAGGTCGACGGACTAGTCAAGACAAACAGTTGCGGGTTGAGTTGAGAGTCGGGGCCGTTGGACTAATGGCACCACGGATTATATGACAATATAAGAAAACATTGTTTGTGCATGCACTGTGAGTACGGGATCATCAAGACGCCCATGAGGGGTAGTGATGCGTCCTAAGGGCACTAGACGACCTGGTGGTTATAAGGGCAGTTCGTCGTTCCAAGTCTCTGTGCGAAATCTGGAGTAACACGAAGCGCATGAAATCAGGGTGGGGACAGGATGAGGTCTCTGTACTCATACGGACATAAAGAAGTGATTTCGGAATTATGGGTAGGATGTCACGTACATTCACTCATTTCCAAGATAGAAGTGTTCGTACTTCTATCCGGGTGGACCCTCATATTTTGTGATATTGGGCCTCCATGTATTCCCGCAGTGCCAATTCTAGTCCTTCTATCCCTTCTTGAGCATTAAAATTGTGTGCTAGCGTACTCACTGCTACTCTTTTTATTCAAATGACCCAACAAGTATGTTGGTCACCATAATTCGTCCAACTCCAATTCTCTTCTTCTTTTTTTTAATTTTTAAAATTTAAATTTTCATGTTGGTTTACAAACAAAAACTTGAAAAATTTTCTGATTTCTACGAGTCCAAACAAAAAAAATAATAAAAAGATAAGATAATTGAAATATCTTGGCTTCATGCCATTTTCAATTTTCCTAAAAAATATGTGCAGTTGTTATTTTCTTTTAATATAATATTACCATATAATTTATAAAATTTTCATTTTAAATGCAATTTTAAAATTGTTTATTTTGTGATGCTTCTATAAGCTTTCCAAGGAAATTGGGTATAATTTCTTCCCTTTCCTTTCCTGGGTGGGTTGGCAGACCACATTAGCACACTTCCTTGAGGCCTCCTTAGAGGCTTGGCTTGGTTTGGTCTGCCATGGAGTAGCCTTAGCAGTCAATGGCCGGTCAAAGTCCCAAACTCTAATCATGTTTGCATCAGCCTTTTATCTTTTCTTGTTTGTATGAAGTCCAAACCTTTCAGAATTCAAATAAGAGGACGAAACCATACTTAATCGGAAATTTGAAGAAACATTGTACCATTCAGCTAATTTCTGCCGTTGGATGAACATAAATTTAGAGACATATACATGAATGAAAGAATAGAAGCAAAATCATACCCTACCACCCAAAAAAGAAAGAAAAACCGCCAATACCCAGAGTTCCCCGTTCTTTTTTCAATTCATGAATTCGGAACAGCATCTTGAGGATCCTTGGAGGAGGAGGAGGAGTTCGACCTCGAGATGGGGATGGACGGCCTTGGATTCTTCCGATGGTACGTCAAGATCCGATTCCCCTTTTTGTCGTAAATAATCTCCTCCTCGTCCTCCGTCGGCACCTGGCACTTCTCACCAAGTATGATCGCCTTGGTCCATATGGAATCTTCCCTCTTGAAAGGCTTGCCGGTCTTACTGAGAAGGTCCTTCCCATCTTCGCGCTTCATCATCGACATACTTGGCATCTTCATGCTCCGAACCTTCAGGCTCAGGCTAGTCTTCAGCTTCATCGTCGACGTCGACGTTGTCGATCTCGACAGGTTCTTGAAGGACTGGCTCTCGTTCAACGCCCTCATCCTCGGGGGAAGAGGTAGCTCTTGGGTGACAGTCTCGGGATTAGGCTTCGTGGCCTCGTCGGAGTCCGAGCCCGCGCCCTCTTCTAGCGGTGGTGGAGCTTCCGTGTTTGCTGCCTGTGGTACCGATGATGTCTCCTCTGCTGTGGTTTTCCGGCTAGATCCATCGCCGGAAGGGGGCTGTGATCTTCTCCACGGGAACCTCACGCCGCACATGCCGGCCACTATGGCGATGGTGGCGGCTATCCATCCGGCAAAGAAGACGTAAGACAAGGCTCCGCTGGTGGTCGGGCTGTTGCCAGCAGGAATGCTTCTTACCATTGCATAGCATATGCAGAAAGAAACGTACGGACACAATTGAATTGTGTTTAGGAATATCCGAGTGTGGCATTCAGCGAAGACGGAGATGATGATCAGGAAGGAGATCAGCGGAAACATAATTCATTTTCATGTTCCCCGTTTTCGCCCTTTCTCGCTCTCTTCCTTTCTTCCTTGTTGGCGGGTATCTGTCAAGGAGCACATCCGTGAGATGTGCGCTCCAAACAAAATGGAAGAGGATGGATTTTTAAAGCTGACATCTCCACGCCCATCCTTTTTTAGAAGCATCAATATTTAGGGTGGCAAGCTTCTTTTATATATTCTGAACAACGGCAAATGCATTCCATCGGATTAGTTATCCCAAATATCACGAAGAATTGATAAGGTTATATCGCGGGATCCTTCTTCCTCCAAATCACTTCAGAAATATGTTATGTATGGCTTCTGTAACAATCAAGTGTACATATGTATTAGTGAAGTCGGAATGAGCGAAACTAACAAAAGGGAATGAATGCTATGGACAATATGAGGAGTTATACTCTAATTAATGGCAGTTGAATGACTTCTACTAGGCTAGACTATTAAGAAGGAAAACTCAACCATCAAATACTTTTATATGAATGACAAGTAACTAAAATGCATGTCAAGCTAAAGTTAGTGAGTAGGGAATAATAGGGCTAAATTAATTTTATACGAATTATTTTCTATTTAAAATATACATGATAATCACTAAACTATAACTTATGTACTTCAATATTTTAATTAACTTTCACTAACATTACTACTATCAACACAAATTATAAAATTAAGTTTAATAATTTATTTAACTTAAATATATTTTATTTAATAAAATTATATATATTTAATATTTTATTTAATTATTTTAAAATAATAAATTAAATATATTACACAAATAAATAACTTATTATCTATAATAATATAATTTTGTTATGTAATTTTAGTATCACCAAAATATCAAATTTAAGTTATATATATATATATATAATATCATAATTTATATATAAATATTTTATTTAAATTAAACTATATATAATTATTATTAATAACACAATATATTTTTTAATATTTTATAAAGTGTATTTTATATAATCAAAATTTTATATTATCTAACACCAATATATATATATTATTTGTTTATATAATTTTTAAAATAGCTTGTATTATTTTAATATCATAAATTATATATATTTTATTTAAAAATACAAACTATATATAATTTTTAATTAATAAAATTATAAGTAAATTTTATATGGTAAATTTAAAATTATAAATAAAATATTTTATACAAATACAAATAAAAATATTAAAAATTTTATCATATAATTTACATTTAATAAAATATTAAAAAAATATAAATTATTAGTAATACTTATACTTAATTTAAGTTGAATAAAATATTTATATATAAATTATGATATTTTACAAATAAATAACTTAAATTTAAAATTTTAGTAATACTAAAATTATATAAATTGCTATCAAAATTCTATTATTATAAAAATGAGATATATTTATTTAAGATATTTATTTTAATATTTCAAATAAAATACATAAAAGATTAATTATACATAATTTATACTTATAATTTTATTAAGTAAAAATAAATTTAATTTGTATTGTTTTAAGTATATACATAATTTTAGATAAATAAAATATTACAAATTTCATTAAATATAATTTATGTTGAATGTAATAATTCTTAGATTATAAGTGAAAGTTAATTAAAAGTTTACATATGTTTCAATTTTCATATAAATATTTTTGTGTTAAATTTATGTATTTTATTTTATATTTAAATTCAAGTTTACAAAAATTATGATGTGACAATTTAGATGACAAATATTAGGTCTTGACCTAATGGTTGGGGTTTAATAGTAATCCGTCATTTTAATTTTATTTTATAATAGTTTGTATATTTATACATTTACTAATAAAATAACTAAGGTTAACAATAAAAAATACTCCACAATTTATATTTATAGTAGAATTTATTTATTTTCATTAGTAATATAACTAAAAAATTCGTATAAATTTTTTTATTAATACAAAACGAATAAAAATATAAATAAAATATTTATATACATATTTCAAGATATATATATCGATCACAAATTATTTTTATATCACTTTTCAAATAAATAACTTATGTTTATATACTTTACTTTTCATAACACTTTTCAAAATTACATACATATATTCATGTATTTTATTTGATATTGTACAAAATTCTCTACTTTTCATATATTACAATTATGATATTATATAAATAAATAATTTATATTTATATACTCTAATTTTCATAATTATATATATTTATATATATTTTATAAAAGCTTTGTAAATCCAATCAAATCAAATTCGCTGTTAATAATACAATTCAAAGTTTTAATTAAAACTTATTCATCCTAATTAATTCTCATTATCTCAAGATAGGTGATCCTTGTATTATAACGTGTTAGATTACTTTATATGAATAAAATAATATAATCCAATATATAATTTTCCTTGGATATTTTGTTAGAGTCTCATAATTTAAAAAAATTATAATTTGTCCTTGGATCCGATTGGCTCAACTTATTTTTTAACAAACTTATTTATATTATAAGCCTTTCTATCATTTTTTTCAAAAATTTAAATGTATTTCCATATTTGGTTGCTTTTATTAAAATATTAAAAAATTTCTAATTTTTCCATTTAAATACTTAAATTTTACAAATTTACTTTGTATTCATTAATATTGATAAAATTATCATTTTACCCTTATAATCCAATTCACTTTCTTATTTGACCATGGACTTTTCAAGTCTTTTTTTTTAGATCATCATATTTCATTTAATCTTATTTAGATGTCACAATTCCCAAAAATTACTTATGGGTCCCAACTTTTAATATGTACACTTTTGCGCCTATACTTTTCTTTAAGATTCTATTTACTTGTCAAACTTCAAAAACTCATCATTTGAGTCTAAAATCTTTTTTAATTCTTTCCTATTGGTCTTCTAAACCTTTTTTAGGCACTCTTAGAGACATATAAGATTTCTCTTTCCCAACGGGATACTCTAATTTTATCAAAATTACATTTTTGTCATTAATATTTGTTTCTCAACAAAATGTATCTAAAACATTATGATAGGAGGTCCCTAAGGGCTTCCTCTAGGTTAATATGATCCTTACCTAAACGAGGCTTGCCAAAAAAAGTACATTTTAGGGATGTTTACTAAAGCCCGCCTAAATAAGAAAAAAATTAGGTTAAGGTTGAGATCTTACTGGAAACGGTGACTTGACTATTGACATATGTGCAAATGGAAAGCTAACTCATAGAGTTCTTGGACCCTTTAATCATCTCAAATGAAGGTTGGAGTAGCATCAAAATGTCATATTATTACAGTTTGTCATGATTGAAGGCTAGTGATGACTTTTATAAATTTATTTGACTTTAATACTTACTCAAAGTTGTGCTTGGCCATCAAAGGCATCAGAAATGGATCGAGAAGAGAATATCTGTTTCAAGTCACCAGAGAGTAGTCATTGTTTCAACAACACTCACATCGTAGATTTATTGGTTGTGTCTACCCAAGTTGGCATTGAAAATTTAACTTAAGTAGTGTTCTAACTGCACTTGAGTCACTCAATTTATTAGTAATAAAAGAAAGCTATGCTCTTTACTATTTGGGTCATAGGAAAGGAAAGCAAGATCAATTATATAGAAAATTTTCAGTGGGCCACCAACAAAAGAAGGGTCATGCCTAATATGACCGTCTTATATACCTCGAGAGTACATGACCATAACTTCCCCTTATTCATTCATCGTTCCCATAGGCCTGCAAAAAAATAATTTCCAGGTCAGGATTCAGCTTTTGATAAGGACAAGATTCAATTTTTGGATATTCTAACGAGTGATGGTGTGTGGCAGTGACACACGCCCGCACATCCTTTGACCAGATTTGACTAATTCAAAATTATTTTGAACTAGTTTTTAATGAATTGTTTGTCCAATTTGGCTAATTTTAAAAGTGTATTGGTTAGTTTACCTTGGTTCTTGACCTAATTTTATTTCTCTAAAAATAAGTTGGCTAATTTCATATTATTTGGACTAAAAAATTTCCAAATTTATGATTTTTGAAACTCATGTAAAAAGTGTGGAGTTTTTGGTAGGAGTCGGTTCAATTTCGATTTGAACCAGTTCTAAATAAATTACTAATCTTTAATTTCCTATAAAATAGATCATTTGGGACGTCACTTTACAAAATGTCTAACATTCCTTTTTTTGAACCAATCCTAAATTTAGATTGTTCCAAACCTTGTTCTACCCTAATTTATGCTCCAATTGAGTCGAATCAGATTTTTTTTTAAATCATGGTATTACAACTATTCCTCTCCTTTATAGGAGTTTTGTCCTTAAAAAAAACTTTTATTTTTCTTAAGTATTTCACAATTTTATATGAAAATAAATATGGGTACTTCTCACTTATGGCTACCTCGGCTTATCACTAATCCATAATACATTCACCATATTTATTTTCTTTCTCCAAAGATTTTTCTCTTAGTAATCTACAATAGCCCCGAAGGTTATAACCCTAAAGTAAATATTAACTAGTTATTATTTATTGAGACAAGTTTTTAGCCTCTTTTATCTTAGGGTCACCTCCTAAGTGCTATGAATATTCTATGCCCCATTTCCTTATGGCAGTTTAATGGTTATAATTCCATCCTTTATTAACTAACCATAGGGTAAGGTTAGTTAAATGACGATTATTCGACAATGGGGTCGAATAAGGGTTATAAAATGAGGCAATGCCCATGTTTAAAAAAGGTATAAATGCAGTGGTGGAATAAGGGAGAATAATGCACAAGTTTAAAGACCTTAAACTTAGGGGATCAAGTAAAAACTCTAAATAACTTATACAATAAAGATTAAAACTTAAGAACTATAAATAAAATGTAACGGAATATATCCATATCAATCATGAGTTAACATAATTAAAGAGAATAAAAAGTAAACTATGACAAAAAGAAACAATATAATATATAATTAAAAGTAGGGAGGATATGCATACTTAAATAAGTACTATTAAGCAAGAGACAAAATAACATGATAAGTAATAAAAATAGCATGTTAAGCATGAGACATAATTAAAACACATCAATTTCAAGGTTGGGTTAAAAATAAAAAAAATAGATATAAATAGTTTACATGTAACAAAAGAGAGCAAGTAATTGTTGGGAGAATTATTTATATATTAAATTAATCAATGTTAGTTATGGAAAAAGTTTAAAATATGTTGTAAAAAAAGATATTGAGTTTTATAAATAGTTGAAACATGTTATTATTGTTTACTGTGATAGAAAATGAGTGTATATCCATTAATAGTGAATGAAAAGAAATGATTTGGAGAGGAAAATATATATGTATTACTATAAGTGAACGAGAGTTATCTTCCGTTGTGACTTCCGGCCGGTCCTGTCCAAGGAAGGTTGAATATGTGAAAAGGGGAAGTTAAACCCTAAAGATTAAGAGAGAAGGAAGAAAAAGGAAGGAGAAAGAAAAACTTAATGAAGATTGATACGGTGAGGAATTTTTTAAAAATATATACCTTTTATAGGTGAGTGACATTTCTACAACTTGGATGAATAGTTCAACTCCTAGGAGGTGATCTTTAATTCGAATCCTTCAAGCATCCTCCATTCCCCATCAATATCATCCCAATATGATTCAGTTTACCCGATCTAGGACAATATATATGGATCAAGCCACTATGACGCAGAGATAGGTATGTCACATTTAAATTACTCAGTTTTGTATAATGTTATTCCAAGAAAGACAAGTAAAAAGGATGCCTTACTACTCACGGTTTAGAAAAGGGTGAAACCCTTAATAGACCAAAGGGAGTGGCGGGTTGCTCACGGGGATCCACCAAACCGGGTCCGGACATGACATTTACAGTAGGTGATGTGGCTTTGACCGTTGACTAAGGACACATGTTGTGTTCTAATTGGTAAGCGTTTCCAAGCGCTGACCGAGCGGTTGACTGGGTGCGCTTCGCCACGAGTCACTCACTGATTGGCCGTGCCTGTTGACTAGACTAACTTGGCAGGTGGTACGTTGATTGGTTGGACCATTGACTGGTTCATTTAGACTATGTTAGGTGACCCCAAATCGAAAATAAGCCAGTTCAGGCCTGATTCGACCGATTTTATAAAATCTAAAAATTTTCTAAATTAATATAAATTCATTTTCTATCTATCGGTGACTTCAATTTTCCAAATTAACTTTTTTAAGTCACCTAGAAAAATGCATATTTGAACATGTTCTTCATGGTTCAATCCAGTTCAGGTCTTGTTCACCCTAAACCGGTATGGTTTTCCTGTTCTATTCCATTCATGGTTATTCTCCATGATATTTGGGTCCTTATTAGCTATTTGGTTTTTCGTATTCATATTCTCCTATTTTATAATGTGATAATCTATTGTGATTATCAATGATAATATTATCTTTCATGCTTGTAGCAAACACATTGGGATAAATTATTACTTTGTTTGAGAAAGGATTACTGGCAAAAAACTTGTAATTCGTTTTATTGACACTAACGCTTAAATTACAGATATATTCACCCATGTACTATATTATCATTATTTCTAAATTTAATATTTCGAAACCTCCTATTTAACTTGGTAAGAGTAATAACTAAATAATATTTAATTAAATATGGTTAGAATTAATTACATACGTATATTAAGAGTTGTATATTAACTATATCATTTTATTTCATATAAGAAATAAATTATAAGTATATCAAATAGGATAGAATTACTAAAATTTATCTATTATTTCAAAACGAATAAGCGTTTTATATTTTCTCTATTTATTCGGGTGAAGGTCAACATGTGACAGATTAAGTATCCTATGCTCATCTCATTTGGAACGGTAACCAAAATTTTGTTATAAAAAGTAATAAAAAATAAATAGTATATAATATTTATTGTGCATAAAATTAATAAATTTTAAATATATTAAATAATTATATAAATTAATATTCCTCTAAATGACTATTTAATATTTATTTTAATATAGATAAATTTTACAATTTTTAATTATAATAAATTAATTCAGGTTTATAAATTAGTATTATTGTAGGTAAAATGATTATTTAGTATTTATATTACACATTTTAATTATATTAAATTATTTTATATACATAAATTGATATTATGGTATATAAAATAATTATTTAATATTATTTTTTGTACAACAAATTTATAGTTTTTAATTATAGTAAATTATTTCAAGTAAATAAATTAATATTTTTGTAAATAAAATAAAATAACTATTTATAAATAAATTTTATAATTTTTAATTATACTAAATTATTTTATATACATAAATTGATATTACTTTAAATAAAACTGCCATTTAATATTTATATTTAATGTGCATAAATTTTATAATTTTAATTATAGTAAATTATTTAATGTAAATAAATTAATATTATTGTGTGTATTTAATATTTATTTTATTGTATATAATTTCACAATTTTTATTATATTAAATTATTTATTGTATATAAATTAATATTAATAATTATTTTATATTTATTGTGCAAAAATATTATTTATAATAAAATATTTTATAAATCTACTGTAATTATAATAAAATATTTCACAAATATCTCGGAAGTAAGTGTCAAATGACCGGGTGAACCCCAATAGAATTTCGAATGCTCCGGTCCAATTCAAGTCGAGCACACACGACTGGAAAAGTACCCAATTTAGGTGAGTAGGACGTGATTCAATACAGACTTGTGGAGTTGATTGTGAGGTCTAAAGACGGTCAGTCTGCCATTCCTACCGCTACTCCGACTGCATCATCGTTATGAGGTATGTCTTTCCATCTCTGTTAGTATTGAGATGAAATATTTAGCAAAAAGGGCTTGATGTAAAGATATCTTCCATTACCACCACCATAAAAGGTTGAAGATTCAACTTTTTTCTCCCTATATCTATCATTTTCACCCACGGAACTCGTTTATGTCATTTTCCCTTTTAAAACGTATAAACGCATGGAACTGAACTCGCATGAAACTGAACTCTATGTAATTGAAAAAAAAAGTCCTAAACAGCTTTGTCAATGACATGGTTGGAGAGGTTACTTGGCTAACTTTTGTAATTAAGTGTTAGCACATCAAAAAAAGGATATAAATGATAACGAGATATTCCTTTTATCCACATTTGAAATTTGAATGAGATATGCATGATGAAAATAACAAAAAGCTTATGAGGAGAGTTGGATGCAGTCATCTCTACCTTTTGTCAATATATATATATATATATATATATTATATGCATATCTAAGCTTCTTAGCTGGATAACCAGAATTGTTTCTCATTCACCAAACATGTTTTAACAGATCAAGAACATCGGTGATAGGAAGACAAGGGGAAGTAATTGAACACCAAAACAAGAAAAACTAGCTTTTGAGGCATAAAAGTAGTAATAGGGGTAGTTGTAATCGTGTGGGGCAAATGAGTTAGGCGGTGAAGGGGCTGTGAACGGCGTGTTGGAGAACTTGAATGGTGGAGGTGGTAGGCCCGGCAGTCCACCCAGCAACGGCGAGGAGTACTCGTGTCCCGGCGGCGAGAAGGCCAGAGGCGGAGGTGGTGGAGGGGGGAGTGTCAGGAGCTGAGGGGGAGGCGGTGGTGAGAAGTAGAAGTACGGCTCCGGCGGCGGTGAGCGGTGGTGGTGCTTCGGCGGTGGCGGCCACAGCAAGAGCGGCGGGGGTGGGCCAGGTTTTTCGAACGATGACGGTGGCGGAAAAGAACAAATGACAGGACACGCGGTGCAGTCGCTGGTGCACAAAGTGACGTACCACGCTCGAGAACCGCCTTCTGTCGGGGTCACTAGTTGTTGCTGGGATGCTGCAGTAGGAAGAAGTAAAAGTGCAAACAACATATTGCAGAGAGGAGATCTCCATGGAAGGGACCGCAATCTTCGTCCTCTAGACATTTCTGTAATGGAGATGGAGAGAAGAGAAAGGAGAGGGTTTTAGAACAGGGTAGTGTCTCAGCTTCAGCGAGATGGGTACCACCTAAGTGGTATAATCTGTCTGTGCAGGTCTGCCCTAGAGCGCTAAAGTGATATTCATTAAATTTTTTTACTTACTTTTATTTCAATTATGATAATAAATAATAATATATAAAATTCTTATTACATATATTAAATATAAATTTTATTAGATAAATTATTTTATTATTAGATGCACAAATTCATATTTTTTTTACGCCAAGGCCCATTTTAACTTCTAATAAGTGAGAGTACTTCAATATATTTAGTTATTTATTTATTTTAATAAAATATTTATATATAAATTAAATTATAGCATATTCAACCAATTACAATATTATGCTATATTTTTATTGGTGAAAAATAATGTGACATATTTTTACATCTATTAGCATTTAGTAGTGATATCAAGTCAAATTTTGGCTGCACTTTCAAGCCATATTATCATCCTGCCCTAATATGTAAATGGAGATTTAGTACTGCGCTACTATAATTTGTCTAGGAGTATAAATTCAACTATGATCTTTGATTCCCGACATATGCTATTGATATTATGAAGATAAAGATGAGAAGATGCGCCTTTTGCAACTTTTGAGGAGCTAAAGATAACCTTGCTTGAAAAGCTGATGATGCAAATTGATCAGATGCATCGGTTATTGGTCCTGGTCAATATTCACGGTTCGGGCAGCCGGCTTTCTTCTCCTCGTGTTTGGAAACGGTCAAACTTTTTTTCTGCGGACACACGGCCACTGTTCATATTGTTTTAAAACTTTTAGAACAACTTTTAGAACATTTTGCACATTATAAGTTGTATAGAGTATGATTTGGATTGATATCTCTTATATTGAAAAACAAGGTCACTATAAAAGTGAGTTGCAAGGAGAAGAATGACTTTTATGAGCTAATTTATCAACCAAAATCGAATACAATATGTAGTTTCTACATCTATCGCTCAACCTAAAATATACTAGTAATAAATATATAATAATTGCATGTCATGTACTTGGGTCAGAAGAAATAGAACTAAGGTAATTGCCTATATTTTTTTTTACAAATGAAAGAAATAGACTTCTAGTAGTTTGTTTATTTATTTATTTATATCTATCCACATCAGATTACAAGTTTGTTTGAATTGTTACATGGCAATTCATCAGGTAAAAATAATCTATTTAGAGCCGTGATAATTTTAGCTCACGTTGACATAAAAAACATGTTTAGTTTTTTTTTTTCTGAAAATTGGAAGTTACCTCAATTTGAAGAAAACTTGAAATCTTATTAATTCAAATACCATTAGAGTCAATTTTCACTCAATTTAGATTGATCTTAATTTACTTATTAAGATAATCATACTTATATTTATAGAAACCTTATATACATGTTGACGCGGTACAAAATTAAAAAAATTATGAGAATTATTTGATGCACTAAATATTTGGGTGGCATATTGGTGATAAGTTATATGTTGGATTAATTCATACTTCTAAACACCCATATCATGTTACAACTTGGTACAAAATTCAAAACTTTATTAGAATTATTTGATGCAAAAAATATTTGGATGGTATATTGGGGATAAATTATATGTTGGATTAATTTATATTTCTAAATATTAATATTATGTTACGTAAAATGATTAAAATTATTAAATTCACTCTTATTATTTCAGCGTAGGTGAAAATAATGTACAACATCATTCATATTTTATTTATTCCAACTTTATAAATATATAGTGTAATACTTCAACCCAATTTTCAGATTATAGTATAATAATTATTAGTCACATACATTCAATATTATAATATTAAATAACTTAATCAAATTATTATTAATATAACTAATATTTAAAATAAAATAGATATAAAATTTATTAAAAATTAAAAAATTTCTTTAATTAAAGTGATGTTTAAAATAAATACAACTTTTTTTTTTTGATAATTTAGCGACTAATAAGTAAAATATTTACAACTCTCTCCATCTACTTCCATATATATGTGAATTAGGTATAACTAGTGTGCATACCTTATAATACTACTTTAACCACTTAAATTGGTATATTGAGGGTAGTGAGCTCATAATTAAATAAATGTGTTTATCGACCTTGTAGTAATTTACGATCTTAACTTTTACTTAAAATATTTAACATAAGATTTCAACTTAATAATTCACCATTCATGAAATCTTTACAATGGTGATTCAATGTTTTAACATGTCAATTATCATGAGAATCCAATTCATATTTGTTATGTAATAACTTGGTAGTCACAAAATATTAAACAAGTGCACACCTAGTGGCATATCTATCATCACAGTCACTAATATTTTAAGAAACTAAGGGCTACAAGTGGTATGTATATTATATTTTACACTCCCAAGGCACATACTATACTGATCATTCCGATATGTTATTGTACATCATATATAATTTAATCCTTTCAACCATTTCTGATAATAAGTACATCTGATCTCGCTATACGCCTCTAAGTTCGTGGAAGGATTTGAAAACAATCACTCTTCCCCTTATATCCTTACTTTTAGACTCTCATGTTCGTGACACTACGTTTAGAACTAGGTGCTATGTCGACACAATGTTTATTTGTCTAAATCAAGTCGGATCAATACACATAAACAACAAACATAATGGTCATTAATTTACATAAGTTCAGGTTAATATCTGATCGACCCCTCTAGTAATGTTCTTATACATATTTTACAATGCAACACATATTTACCATTCTTAATTCTTGGAGATTGGTTTTCTAACTAACTAATCCAACTATTTGTATTCTTAAAATATCTTTTCAAATCAACATATGCATAAACCAAGAATTCACTGGTTCGGTTTACTAATGGATCGAACTCTTGTTATTCAATTCTTAAAAGTTTTAACCTTATTTTCTCATGGCCTAAGCCCAACTTCCATTTTTTATTTTCAACCTTATTTTAAAAATCACACACTAGTTTTAACCTAATTTTCTCATGTAACTCAATAGTAAGTTTTTAGTCCATTTCTTTATTCCTAAAAATATTTCACATACTTTACCCTTTTTTAATATCTTTGAAAATATTACTTATCAAACATTTTACTCGAAACTATCCGATTAGAGCTCGTAAAGAATCATGTCTGGTCTAATAAAACTCAATGTTTATAAACTCACTCATTATTGTATCTTGGACTTGTTTGTCGTGGTCTTTTTCTAATTATCTCGAGTCAAGTAATACACTTGTATCACTATAACTTATCACAAAATCAAATAGTATGGAACATGTTAGATTTGGTTATAAATAGTAAATTCTATTATTGTACTATAACTTCTCAAAAATTACGATTTTTTCCTTTTACTAGGTTCACGCCAACTTGTTTATATAATCCCTTTCTATGTCATTCTTAATCTCTATACTTTCCTCTACTATTTGACCATATTTATTCTAACGCACTAATACATTTGAAGTATTTTATTAGACTCTTAACTTTCCACTTTTGCACTATAATTGTTAAACTTTCCAAAATTACAATATGGTTCCTACTATTTTCACTTATCCATTTTTTAAAACCCTAACTTTTATACATTTTTATTTCAGGTCCCTTTACTTTTTTTGAGTTCAATTGATCATCAACATCTTATAAATTCCTATTTTGGGCCCAAACTTCTTAAAAATAACCATTTGACCCATAAACTTATTATAAAGATTTCACTTAAGTATTTAACCTCTTTTAAGCTAAAATTTTAGGTCTCTAAGTTTTCTCCATCTATATTTCATGCCCCTAAACTTCTACTAAGTTTTGTTTGGGTCCTCATTTTTTTGAAATCACAGTTTAACCCCCCAAACTTTTAAAACTTTACATTTTAGTCATCTAACTTTGCTCTCCTTAAAAACACCATTATAAAAATTCCAAAAATCCTTTCAAGTTCACTTATCTTATTCCCCAGATCCCCACAATAACTTTCTAGCTAGCCTCACTCGAAAAAAATGTTGTTTTGGCCGTGATCGAACATTCGTTGGAAAACTAACACATATAGGAAATAAGTCGGGAACTCACTGGAAAGGGCAAGTCGATCATCATCATTGGCAGGCTTGGAAACCTAACTCACTCGTGTATTTGTGGTCTCTTGAACCACCCCTAATGGTGGTCGGAGTCGCCTGAAAAATACGATTTACAGTGTATGTTTAAAACATGTTAGTCAGTGGAGATTTGAAGAATTTTTATGGCTACGAGACTTACCTATAACTAGAATGGTTAATGGTGTTCACTTGAGAGGACTCGAAGTATTTTCTTAAATTATTTTCGAGTTTTAGTTGGTCCTTAGGGAGGTTTGGATGAGGTTTGAAAGGTATTGCTCTATTTCTGACAATAGTAGTAAAATTACTATTTGATTATGCATGCGCCTGTAGAGGGCACGTTAGTATCAAGGAGAAGTGTGGTTTAAAAGTGACTTCAAATCAGTTCCAATGCCACTAGAATGATCAAGATTTGTTGTTAGAATAAAAAATTATAAGTTTTAGTATTAAGGTTTCGAGAAAAATGAGCGAGTTAGATTTAGAGAGAAGTCATACCACAAGTTGGTGAGAGCAGGGTTAAACTCTATATGACTAAATTATTAGGGGATCAATGGTCTATCACTGCATGCACATAACTAGTTACAATGCACTTAATATATCCCATTTTTTATTTAATTCTTATCGGGGCAGAATGATAGAAAACGTGCTAATATTAATTTATTTTCATGTTCTATTTTTAGATTCATCTAACCATTTCTAAAATATGAGAGGTTTTAGAGCTACAAGTAGATTAAATCGATTTTGGTTGTATTTTGGTCGGTTCACCTTTTATTTGATTATTAACTCAATTTATTTTTAAAAAAATTAATTATCTAATTTCATATCTATTAGGCTTGATCATTATTATTTTCTATTTTATACAATACTTTCTAAAAATTAGAGTTTTTTTTACCTACTATACCAATTCAAATCTACTTTATTTTAAACTTTTATAAGTTCTTAATTTTTTATCAAATTAAATTATTTGAATATAATTTCATTAATTTACCTATAGTCTAAAATTTATAATTTAAAATAATTCCTAATACATTCCAACTTTTAATTTCGTTTTGAATTTTCCTTCACATTTTATTATCAATTTTTAGTATGGTTTAATTTGAGTTTTTAAGTGGTATATATAGAAAATCAATAAAAATAATTATGGATGGTAAATAATCAACAAAAGGAATATACACATTTGGAATTGTCCAACTTAAGCAAACTCTTATTGGCTAAGTATTAGAAAGTTGTAGTTAAGGACCATGAAAGGTTACATGTAATTTGGTTACGCTTAGAAATTAAGTTTTAAATACACAACAGAAGTTACTTTGTAGGAGGAGATTAGAACTCCCTTCAAGAATGTATTTATCGCATTTACAAAAATTTACTAAAAAATAATACTAGTTGACTTTTCAATCTAAACATATTATAATTTATATAGGTGAATGAGACCTAAAAGCATACCTAAAAATAAGCATTATATAAAAGTTTACAATAGTATATCTTAAAATATTATACTTTTTTTCCATTTGCCCACTATTCTTACTCATTTTTCCACTTAAGTTCATTTTACACATAAATTAGAAATTAATAAGGTATGGACTATTTAATACACCAGTTCTAATTTTAGCTATCATTTTCACTTGATAACATAAATTTCTACTTTACCTCCAACTTCAACATCAATACAAGTTCACAATTAGGGACATGTTATAGGGAGCTGAATTATTTCTCTTCATTTAATTATTAGTTCTATTTTGGAGTAATATGAGCACGCTCTTAGGTTCTCTTGATAATGTAAAGTTTCATAATAGGAAAATCAACAACCTCAAGAATATGTATCATAGGAGACTTGCTTGAGAGAGAAGAGATGTTCACTTTTAAGTTATTATATTGTATTTCACAGCGAGAATAATAATGAGATTAGTGAGAATAAAGTAATCAAGATCTCTAATCTCGTATTAGATTGAAGCCCGATGGAATTGCATACGAAAACACATTGCTGTGTTGACAAATTTCCTTTTTTATTTTGGGAAAATTACTGTCCCTGTCCCTGTCCCTGGCAGGCGATGACTCACTATTAGTTCCCTGGAACAATGGCTTTGAATTGTTGAAGGTTTCATCCTTCATTCGAACCTTCAGGTCTCCGGGAATCATCGCACCGTTCCTCTATCAGCAGCAGCAGCCGTCTCACGGAGATGCTGACGCTTCTCGTTTTTCAACCTAGATTGTTCAGCAAATAAAAGGTAGACAATTCATCATTTGGTGAAAGATTTATCAGTACCTATGGCTCCATGTATACCTGATCAATACCTCTCCCGGGCATTATACTTGATACCGAAGAAGACGACCCGTCCGGACTTTTCTGTAAATCCACGCCTCTCTTGGACCATGTAGCAGCCGATCCCGAAGAGGAAGAATCCGGGCTTATCATCAGTTGATCACCACCTCTCCTGGTCCTCACCCCTCCCGCGGAACCCGGGCTACTCTTCATCGTATTCTGCCTGTTAACCTTGTTGGGGTCGTGAAACCTCGCGAAATCCCTCAGCTTGTTAAGCTCAGGTACGATCACCGTCCCCAGATCCGGCCTATCCTTTTGCCGGAGCTCCGTGCACTGGAGGGCCAGCTTCGCAAAGGCCAGCGCCTCCTCCATAGGCCAGTCCCGGACGGCCGGGTCGAGTATCTCTGCCAGTTTTCCTTTCTCGATCGCCACCTGCACCTGGTGGGAGAGGCCCATCGGCGGCCTCGCCGTGATCATCTGGAGGAACATGACGCCGAGGGAGTAGGTGTCGGACCTCCTACTGAGCCGCCCTGTCTGCTGGTACTCCGGGTCGATGTAGCAGAACGTGCCTGCAGCGCAGGTCATGTGGTACTGGGTGACGCTGTCGGCCACCGAGGGCGGGACGAGCCTCGCGAGGCCCACGTCGCTGATCTTGCTCCGGTAGTTGCGATCGAGAAGGATGTTGGCGGGCTTCAGGTCACGGTGGACTAGCGGCTCGGGCTTGGCCTGGTGAAGGAAGAGGAGGGCCGTGGCGATCTCGGCCGCGATCTTGAACCGCCGCCTCCACGAGATGATAGGCGTGTGGCCACGCCGGAAAAGGCGGTCTTCGAGGCTGCCGAAGTCCATGTACTCGTATACCAGGCAGCCGTACTCAGGGCAAGCGCCCAAAAGGAGCACCAGGCTTGGATGCCTCATGCGGCATAGGATCTCGACCTGTAAATATATATATAAAAAAAGAACCAGGGAAAATACTTCTTAGGGTGAAATCACCAAACCAATTATGAAGTTAATCTTAAAGTTTAGGTTTAATGAAGTTTTAATAGTAGATCACTATATATATATATATACATATATATACCTCTTGATGGAACTGCTTCTGTCCCTGCTTCGCATCCGGCCTTAAGACCTTGATAGCGACCCGGGTGTGGTTCAGTGTACCCTTGTAAACGGGCCCATATCCACCTTCTCCGATCTTGTTATCTCTCGAGAACATGTTAGTAGCTTCTTCGATCTCATCGAGGGTGTACTTCTGGTACCGTATGTCGTTCTGGTGGAACGTGCTCAGCATCATGTCCTTCTCCTGAATCTCTTGCTTGGCCTTGAGCTCCGCTTGCCTCCTCCTCTGGGCCTCTTCCTCGGCGAGCTTCTGCGCCTTCTCTGCAACCTCTAGGGCTGCCATACACTTTGCCTTCTCCATCTCAGCCATGGCAAGAGCCACTTCCTCTGCGTGCTTAGCCTCCTCGAATCTACGAGCCTCCTCCATCTTTAATTGCTGAAGTTCTTCGGCCTATTTAACCACGAACATAACATTTATTAGGATAGGATGCTGATCACGATACTATAGGATCATGGGATCGTGACTAGTAGCATCGCCGGTTTTTTTGGCTCATGATCTCTTGCTAAAGTGCTCATTTAGTTTAAGAAGTAATAAATTCATTTTTTTATAAAGAAAAAGAAAATATGTATGCAAGTTCAGAGTTAGGGCATACCTTCTTTTTGGCTGATAATGCTTCTTTGCAGGCGTTGCTGTACATATCCATAGTTTGCTTCAACTCAAGCTTGAGCCTTCTCATTTCAGCCTCCAGTTCTCTCTGAAAATTTTAAAATCCATACAGTTTCATATTTATTTGATTTTGCTTCTACTAATTGCGTGAAGTCAATATGCAGATTTAGGTCTATAGAAATGTTCAACCTGAGATGTCAAGGGTTGTCCCGGGCAATCGTTTTCAACAATAACGCTGAAGTCCGATCTCTCCTTGTTGAGATCCATCGACCCGAAGGGAATCGGACTCTGTAAAAGATCGCTGGAGTCCATGATATTAGAAGTGGAAGCTCGTGGCGGTTTCAGATCATTGATTATCTTCTTTTCTGGGGCCATCGGATCCAATCCTAGGCTTCTTCTCCTCATATGAAACGTCCCCCCTCTACCAAATGAAATTGCCAACATTGTAAGGAAAATGACAGAAATCCAACTGGTTCGACATGCCCTATATCTACAAGTTCCCCGAGACAATCCAAGTTCTTAGAACCACATTTTCCAAGGGGAAATCGTATATTATAGTTTGTTTCCATCCAACTGGACAGATACCTGTGGGCATCGTTCTGATCAAATTCTCCCATCAGAGGATCGACAGAAGCCGGGTTGTTCGGGGTTAAGGCCGTGTTAAGAGCTGCTGCTGGCCTTTGGGCTGGTTTTACCGATACCACCTTCCCTTTAGAGATGACGTAAATGCTGCAGAAATCTGGGGCCGCTTTCGAGAGGATGTTTGGAACATCGGGGTTCTTCAATTTCCTGAAACATTAAGAGAAGAAAAAAAAATGGTCCTCAAATTCTCTTATCACAGAAGCTCAAACATAAAAGTATGGGCTCGGAAGGCTACCTGCTAAGGGCACTCCTCGTGGATGCACCAACAACCATGCTCGTTACCTGATTGCTTACAATGTAATCTAATAATGCTTTTGAGATGTCATTCTCTTCGATGACCACTTCTTTGAGTTGGACCTACAGACATATACACCAAGAATCAGTTCGATATTTAATTTAATCTTCAAACAACTCAGGCATAACTGGACAGCTTCTTACCCCTTTGCGAGCGCTATACCCTCGGTAGAGACCGAATATATCACGTTCGTCTATTTCATGTCCATCTTCTCCCTGATCATCTGTACAACAATAGTTGTATCACTACTACAATAAACTAGTTATAACAGAGTAATTTCTTACTTATTATGAAATTAGATCCTATATTGTTTCAGGGGAAGAAGAGAGGAGGACAAGCTTTGAGATCTTTCCAAGAACCAAAAACACAGGAAGATTCTAGGCTGCAATTTCAGGATCATATGTTGATTTTTTTAGTACTGCAGGTGTATAATGAATGTACTTTGTTTTCTGCGCATGACATGGATGAGTGTGATGTGGGGGTTGTTCATGGCCTGCTGGTTGTCAATGGCCCAGCGGACAGCGAGGGGGCTGTTCTTGTCCTTGTCTATGGCGACAGCAATCGAGACGAAGCTGCTGTTGTGAAGGTTTCCATTTTCAGAGTCACCCATGTCGGAGCCGCGATGGTATTTGATTTATAGTCGTGATCAGGTTGGTAAATACTCTTGCTGACGGAAGATTAGCCTTCCGATTTTTCGATTGATCTTGGGCTTGTGAGGGCTCTTTTGCAGGTTTGGGCACGTGATCAGTCCCTTTTGAATAGTGTCGAGAGGATGATGGAGATCTGGGGGAATAAAAGCTTGTGATAGGGTGTGACATTATGGAAGGTAACAGAAAATGTCTAAATTCAGGCATGGAGGGTGAGTTACAGCAACTTCGTAATAATGTTTTTTTGGTGGGGGCAACGAACCTCAACTGCCCTCACAGTTTGGTTGTTCTGTCAAGGGTTAAGGATACTCAAAGAGCATTCTCTATCACCTTTTACCATATGGGAGACGTGATCTCAAACATGACATGATACTGTTTGTTACATATGGCTCAATATGTTATAGTTATAGGACTTACCCTATTGATTCCAAAGATCTTATCATGCATAACTTTTTTAATCCAACATTCCATCAATTTAGTAAACTTAACCGATGACATCATGCATCCATACTCACCACGCAGAGGGACACACCTAGAACATATGCTCAAGCCATATTAACACAATCAACAAGCGCCATTTGTCCATAATGTTTAGGCATTACATATGACGCGGATGCGCTACCTTGAATAGTCAGTCCTATGAGCTTACCTATTATATATGCATTCGCTGACTTTTCCATTACCCTATCTTTCTTTCCGAATGTCATGCCAATCTATCTTCATTTGTCATATTAATAAGAGGATAACACACATTGCCTTTAGTTTAGTGTTGGCTAGATGCTCCCTACAATAAGTGTAAGTTCTAGTAACATGTCTCTCTATCAATAAAAAAAATATAAATGGCGGAGCACTTCAATTAGTGGAGATTGTGACGACATGTTTAGAATCTATTTTGGGATTCACTCTTTCTCATCTTTCATCTATCCATCTTTTAGAAAATCTTTCCCAAGTATATTCTACCATAAGGCCTTACTTCATGCTTGCATTAATTAATGCCATATCTAGGAAGACTTTGCCCCACACTTGCATTTAAGAACATTATAATTACATAAATATTTATATCAACTCATTTATTTTTCAGCTCGCTATAATGTACACCTAGTTAATTCTTTCAATTTTTCATTGGTTAGTATATTTATCAAAGTAAAACTGAATTAACTAACACTCAATAAAAAACCCATTTCTATTTTTCATCGGAAATTTAAAATTTTTTCTTTAAAGTATAATTTTTCCTAAAAATGATTTTATAAATTTTAGAAAACATAGTAGTTGATAAGTAGTAAATACAATATTCGTACACAAGTCATAAACCTACCTCAAACTACACTGTTCGAGAACGCTTCTCCACTTGGTTTGCGTTGTTCCTCGCATTTTACCTACAATGGTTTAGGGGAGGGGTGAGCTTACAGTTCAGTGAATAAGGTATTAACGTAGGACCATTTCATAACTTACGACATCAGACATCTCATAAAACTTCATAACATGTACATTTATTATCGGTTTGCAAAACCCCTAATTTCACATTTATTTGGTTCAGTCCATCGATACTCCTATCTCGAGCGATTAATTATCTGTAAACCCTGCCCTTTTGAGTTAAAGAAAATCGGGAAAAGAACTGATTCACAAACTCGATCATTAGAGAATAAGCAATTTGAAAAATTTACAACTCCCGAGTGAACCAAAGGGTTCATAAAGTCTTGAAAAGGATCCTTAGGGCAAATTGGAAGAGAAAAACTAGACCGGTTCAGATGAACCGGATCCAACTGGATTGAATCGGTTTAAGAATCGAGTCAGTTTATGAACCAAAACCGATAGAGAAAGGGTAAACTAGGAAATTTATGGATCCCAAGTGATCTAAAGAGTCACAAAAGTCAAGAAAAAGGACTTTAGGATGAATTGGAGATGAAAACCAAACCGGTTCAGGTGAACCGAATTGAACCGGTTTGGACCGGTTTGAACCAGATTCTAAATTCATTTTTCTATGTGACTTAAAAATTTAAAATTTAGATTTGAGGCCACCATTGGATAGAAAATAAATTTAGATGAATTTATAAATTTTTAGATTTAAAAAATTCGGTTGAATAGGGGGTGAACCAGCCATTTTAAGCTTTGAACCTGGTTTGGACCGGTCCGGTCTTATCACGCCCTGACCCAGTTTGGTCAGATCCCCATGAGCAACCCGCCACTCTTCCTAGTTTACTAAGGGTTTCCCCTCTATTAAACCTAGGAGGAGTAAGACGTCCTTTGAACCTGCACCTTTTTCCTATAATGACATAAATCAAAACTGTATAGTATTTTAAATTAATCATACCTGTCTTGCAGGCATTTAAATTTGCGGGTCTTTAAGGACAGGCTTTCTGGAACTTCCTAAAAGGGATATAAGGGAGGGGGTGAGTACGACTACTCAGTGAATGAGTTTCAAAACTTTTAAATTTATTTTTAAAAAAATATTTTTATTTGGAGTGTGTCAGACTCATTTCTTTCAAAAATCCTTTCAATTTCATATCTCGGGTTTTTCCACTATTTCCTTATTTACCACGGTGTGTCATCACCCAACACACATCATTCATCATGAAGGTTAAACACATTCGCAGGCCAGTATGACAACTGAACCCACTTGTGGCTTCAGAGCGACTTTATTGGCCACCTATATAAAAGCACGTCCACTTCTACCCTGAGAATTAGCGGATGTACACGACATCCGACCCTAAATACCGAAATTGATTCTTCGTGTCCATATGAGGACAGATACCTCATCTCGTCCCCACCCCGGTCTCATGCGCTTAAGCTACTTCAAATTTCGCACGGTCAATTGGTACGACGAATTGTCCTTATACTCATCGGGTCGTTCAGGGCCCTTAGGACGCATCACTACCCCTTATGGGCATCTTGAAGGTCTCATACTCATAGTGCATGCACAAACAATATTTTTTTTTTATCATACCATGTAATATGTGGTGCTATTAGTCCAACGACCCCGACCTTTAGCTCAACTTGCAGCTATTTGTCCTGACTGGTCCGGAGACCGGTCATGTCGCACTGCTGCTAGTTGACTGAGTATGTCGGTCCTATCTTGATACCATGACCAAACAATTCATTTATTAAAGTTTTATGGCACATATCTCATATTTGTTTATGAGCTCCTGTTTGTGCCCACTGGCCTATGGCTCACTGTTCGAGATTTTTAAAACTGGGCATAATAGCCCCCAAATTTCAAAATTGAGGCCCCCGACCTATAAGAGCTATTCAAGCTCCTGTCAAGAAGGTCTCCCAAATAGTGCATTGGCACATAGTTAGGGGAGAACACTTCCGACAAAATATATTTTCATCTATCCATTATACCGACAGGGTATAAGGATGTCTCCGCTCATAACCGATGAACGGGTTTTCAACTTCCTTCGAGAAAGTTTCATCATACCAACCGGGTAAGAACTACTTACGACCGGTAAGTACTTTTTCCGTATGGTTTTCACATCACTCTTCTAAGTTTTGATGTTTAAAATACCAAATAGTAGTGGGTTTTCATTCTGATATACTTATCATTCCCAACTAGGTATGATATAAAATCCCACTCACCCGATCGTGCAGTGAAATTCCACTTAGTCAATTTCCATCCTAGCAAGCTGGACTTTGGCTGGCGTTCCCGATGTCTCATTCTCCTATACGAAATGAACATAGTTGTTCATTATTTTTTGGCCTATGAGCCCTCATTCGTTTCAAATGAATGAGAAAACTCAACTTCCCATATATTTACAATTAGGTCCCTATTGCCGGGTTTTTCCTCCAATTTGAGTTTTGAAACTTTTAAAATTTTATCTTAGGACCTCAATTTATTCAAATTCACAAAAAAAGTTTTAATTTCCCAAATTTCCAATTTGGTCCCTCAACTTTTCCAAAATTACCACTTTTTCCTTCCTTTAAAAAATGGTAAATTTTACCCCAAAAATTCTAAAATTTATCAATTGGCTCTCTAATATTCTTATCATGCCCAATTGACCCTCAATTTTAGAAAATTTCATTTTGGTCCCTCGAACTTTTCAAAAATCCCCAATTTCCCCAACAATTTTAACTATTTAACACAACCGAATTTGATTTCATCAAATTGACCAATCAAACACCTCTAATTGTTGAAATTGAAGTTGAAATTGAGTTTCTCCATGTTCATACGATTCCATGGAACTTTGAATCGCGAGTTTTAATGTCGGAACGAGCTCAAACAGAGCATCACCGAAAAATAGACTATAGAGATAGAAAGCTTCAATTGCTCACCAGTGAGGGCGCAACGGTCTAAGCTTTCTATCTGGGCAGGTAGCTTTCGGTCTAGATGTTTTTCCTAGGATCAAGAATGACATCAATTGATGTCGAATTGAATTAGAATTTCATCATTGAAATTTGACCGACTTTATCTCTAACACCGATTGAAAATTACAAAGGGGAGCCCAATTGGCTTACATTTCGGTCCTAATTCGGTCGTGAAAGGGCTGAGAAAGTGTCGGGAGGGCTTGGTTTGGCTTGAGGAGGGCTCGAATTGGCCAATTTCAACTCGGCCGAAACAGGGCAGCTTCAATCTGCCAGAGCTACTTCACTGTTCGATCACGCCGGCACTTCTCGGAATGAATGGATGCCACCACCGTGTAGCTGACCTATCCTCAGTTCTAAGGAACCTGACCTCGCCTTCTTTGGCTAAAAAATGACCTTATATCAGATCTTTGGTTCGAGCTTCATCGGAAAACTAAGCAATTGAGAGAGAGTGAGCTTTTCAGGTGTGGAGAGGATGAATGGGGAGGGGGTCTTTATATAGGAAGCTCAGGGACTTCTTGGCCATCCGATTGGCACCTTTATGACAGGCATTGATGGCCGAAAACATATTGAATGGAGATGTTTTCTCTTCATTGGCGCTACTTCAATTTTCCAGCGAGTGAACCAGCTAGACCGGACCGGACCGGTCTGAACCGGGTTCAAAGCTTAAACTAGTCGGTTCATCCCCCATTCGACCGAGTTTTTTAAATCTAAAAATTTCTAAATTCATTTTCTATCCAATGGTGGTCTCAAATCCCAAATTTGAAAAATTTTAAGCCACCTAGAAAAATGAATTTAGCACCTAGTCCAATAGTGGTTCGAACCGGTTCAATCTGGTTTACCTAAACTGGTTTGGTTTTCGTCTCCAATTCCTTCACAAGTCCATTTCCATGACTTTTGTGACTCCTTAGGTCACTTAGGGTCCATAAATTCCCCGGTTTACCATCTCTCTATCGATTCTGATTCTTGAACCGGTTCTGTTCTTAAACTGGTTCTATCCTATTCGGACCCGATTCTCTTGAACCGATCCAGTTTTTCTTCCACATTTTATCTTAAGGTTCTTTTCCAAGATTTTTGAACCATTTTGAGTCACATGGAAGTTTTAAATCATCAATTTGCCTCGTTTCCTAATAATCGAACTTGTAGACCGTTTCGGTTTAAAATTCAAAACTGACCTGTTCTTTCCCTGGTTTTCTCATTATCAAAGGATGGGGTTTATAACTCTCCCCTCCTTTTAAGGGTTTTGTACCCAAAACAGTTACACGTTAAATAATTGAGGGTAACTATCCCTCATCATAGACTCGGTTTACCATGTCTCTTCTTGCACGGGTCCGTTCTGCCACAACATCCTGACCCTAGGTATTTTCTTGTTCCTCAAATTCTTGTCTCTTCAGTCGATGTTTCATACCGACTCTGTCTAATAGGTAAGGTTCTCTTCTAGTTCCATTGGGGGTCGGTCCAGTACTTGACTAGGATCAGGCTGATATTTCTGAAGCATTGAGATGTGAAATATATCATGTATTCTCTACAGATCAGGAGGCAGTTCCAATTTATAAGCTACTGGTCCTATCCTTTGAATAATGGGATATGGACTGATATATCTTGGTTTCAGCTTTCCTCTTTGCTGAAACCTAATTATTCCTATCCATGGGGATACTTTAAGGAATACTTGATCTCCCACTTTGAACTCTAGATCTTTCCTTCGATTGTCCGTGTAACTCTTTTGCCTGTCCTGTGCGGTCTTAAGATGACTCCTTATTAATTTTATCTTCTCTGTGGCATCCTCTATTATTTCTTCCCTTTCAAACTTTCTTTCCCCCACTTCTTCCCAAAATGGAGGGGTGCGACATGGTCGTCCATAAAGGGCTTCATAGGGAGCCATCTGAATACTGGCATGATAACTATTATTGTAAGCAAATTCCATCAGGCACAAGTATTCCTCCCAACCTTTATTCATGGTGAGTACGCATGCTCTCAGCATGTCTTCCAATGTTTGGATGGTTCGCTCAGACTGCTCGTCTATCTGAAGGTGAAATGCTGTGCTCATATGAAGTTTGGTCCCCATAGCATTTTGTAAGCTTGGCCAAAACCTAGAAGTAAATCTTGGATCTTTGTCCGATACTATACTCACTGGGACACCATGGAGTTTTATGATTTCCTTCATATATAGGACGGCCAGTTGTTCTACCGTGTCCTCACTTTTATAGGAAGAAAATGTGCTGATTTGGTCAATCTATCCACTATGACCCAAATCGCATCTCGACCCTTTCTGGTCATCGGTAAGCCTGTGACGAAGTCCATGGTGATGTGCTTCCATTTCCACTCCAGAATTGGTAAAGGTTGTAGTAGTCCTGACGGTTTCTGATGCTCTGCTTTTATATGTTGACATGACAAGCATCGAGCTACATATTCCGCAATATCCCGCTTCATACCCTTTCACCAGTATCCTTGTTTGAGGGTGTGGTACATCTTAGTACTGCCCGAATGCATAGCATGCACCGAATCGTGTGCCTCTTCCAGAATTAGTCTTTTCAACTCCTTATGTTGAGGCACACATACCCTACCCTTATAGATTAGTACTCTGTCACTTCACATGTTGTAGTTTGGTTTCCTTCTCCTGTTAACCAAATCCAAGTAAGATTGAAGTTCTTTATCAATCTTTTGTTGAGCCTTAATATGCTCGGTTAGACTAGGTCTTACCGCCACATTAGCCACCAAGCATTTTTCCTGCATGTTTATCCTTAGGTCCACCTCCATCCTTCCCAATTGTTGTAACAAGGGTAGGTAACTTGTCTTTACTTGTGCCGCCTCAGTTTGATACTTGCGATTTAAGGTATTTGCTACCACGTTTGCCTTTCCGGGGTGATATTCTATCACACAAGATCATAATCCTTCACCAATTCTAGCCATCTCCTCTGTCGAAGATTTAACTCCTTCTGAGTTAGAAAATACTTAAGGCTTTTGTGATCCGTGTATATCCTGCACTTAACCCTGTAAAGGTAGTGTCGCCATATCTTTAGTGCAAATACTATTGCAGCAAGTTCCAAGTCATGAGTCGGGTAATTTCTTTCATGTATCTTTAGTTGTCGCGAGGCATATGCGATAACCTTCCCTTGTTTCATTAGGACACATCCAAGCCCTTGTCCAGAGGCATCACTATAGATTGTATACTCTCCTACATTAGGGTCAGGTAAGGAGAGTACTGATGAGGTTGTTAGTCGAGTCTTTAACTCTTGAAAAGACTTCTCACAGTTCTCATCCCATTTATACCCAACTCCCTTCCTGGTGAGTCGAGTTAGAGGAGCTACTATTTTAGAAAAATCTTTCACGAACCATCTATAGTATCCTACCAATCCTAAGAAACTCCTTATTTCTGTAGGACTTCGTGGAACCTTCCAATCTGATATGGCTTCTACCTTAGCTGGGTTTACTTTAACTCCGTCCTTGGATACGATGTGCCCTAAGAATCCTACCTCGTGCAGCCAGAACTCACATTTGGAAAACTTTGCATATAATTTGTTTTCTTTCAATATTTCCAATGTAGTTGCCAAATGCTCTCCATGTTCTAACCTAGTTTGTGAGTATATGAGGATGTCATCTATGAATACTATCACAAACCTGTCCAAATGAGGTTGGAACATGCGATTCATTAAGTCCATGAAAGCTATAGGGGCATTTGTCAATCCATACGACATCATCTAAACTCATAATGTCCATATCTGGATCGGAATACCATCTTAGGGATGTCCTCCTCTCGAATCCTAGGTTGGTGATAACCCGACCGAAGATCTATTTTGGAGAAGTAAGCTACTCCATTTAATTGGTCAAACAAATCGTCTATCCTTGGAAGTGGGTATCGATTTTTTATGGTGACCTGGTTCAGCTTTCTATAGTCAATGCACAGTCTCATGCTTCCATCTTTTTTCTTTATGAACCGAACAAGAGCACCCCATGTAGACTAACTTGGACGTATGAAATCCTTTTCCAATAGTTCGTCCAGTTGTTCCTTTAATTCTTTTAGCTCTGCTGGAGCCATGCGATATGGGGTTTGTTCCTAGGGTTATTTCTGTGGTGAACTCCACTTGGCGACTTGGAGGTAGTTCGGGTAGCTCTTTTGGAAAAACCTCTGGATAATGTCTGACTATCAGAATGTCTTCTAGTTTCTTTTCTTCAGAATCTTCATTCACAACCATGGCCAGAAAAATTGTATATCCTTTCTATATCATCTTTTGAGCTTTCAAGTGAGACACCAATTGTACTTTACTTTCCTTTTTATCTCCGTGGAACTTTAGTCCCTTAGTCTCGGAAGTATGGAAAGTTACTGTCTTCCTTCTACAGTCCATCCTTGCTTGATGATTACTCAGCCAGTCCATCCCCAGAATTACTTCAACCTCCCTTAGGGGTAATGGAATCAAGTCAACTTCAATTTTGATTACTCCAATTCTTATCTCACATCCCTTTAATTGTTTATTCCTATTCAAACCTTCTCCCAAGGGTGTAAGGATGTTAAGGCTTTGAACTAGTGGAGTGAGTTATAGGGGTACTTTAGAAACCAACTCTTCCTTGATAAATGATCTCTCTGCTCCGAAGTCAAAGAGGGCATAAACTTGTTGTCCCCATAGCTGTATATACCCTAATTTAAGAAACATATAGTTTAGAAGGAATTCTCTTTATTAATTCAAAAGACGTTTAGTTTACATGAGTCCTTTGGAGTAATTTGTAGGGTTTTGGGATGTACCCGCTACAGTGCTAGGGTCTCCTCTAGCCTCTTTCTGAGTGAGGTTATATACTATAGCCAGTACTCTTGCTATAGCTTCTGGTCTGGGGTTTCTGGGGTTCTCTTGAGGTGGTCCAAGAGTATTCTTCTATCTGTTCTCCCTAAGGGTAGGGCAATCCTTTATGAAGTGTCCCACTTGTCTGCATGCAAAGCAGGTATGGCATGCTCCCTCATGGTTCCTTTGACACTTCGAGCAGTGAGGGTTCCCTTGGGATAAGGTAGGGATTACTCTGGTAGGAGGTGAAGGCATGCCCCTTCTCCGTTTGAATACCATTTTATTTCCTCCTCTTGGGCCAGTATATTCTCTCCGTCCTCCTTGATAGTTTGAATCCTTATCCCCCTTTCTGGTCATCTGCTCCACTCATCGACGTCGGGTCTGTACCAGTCACTCACATTCGTGAGCCATACTAATTACAGCTGCCAGGTCTATGAGGCATCCCAGTACTCCCATACGGTCTCTAATGTCCATGTCGAGACCATCCACAAACCTCTGGCGTATGTTAGCTGGCCCAGCTAGGTCGGGAGAAAAGGGTCTTAACTCAATGAATTTTGTTTCATACTCTAATATGGAGCTAATCCCTTGCCGAAGTCGGATGAACTCTTGTTTCTTCTCATTTATTAGGTGGGGTGCCAGATACTCTTCCAAGTATCTTTCCTCAAATTACTACCAAGTGGGGGTGGTGGTATGTAGGTTTCGGACATTGTCTCACCACCGTCTAGCACTTCCTTCCAAGAAGAATTCCATCAGGGTCACCCTATCCTCCGGTAGTATCCGGAGAATTCCCATCAACTTCTTGGTATTGGCCAGCCAATCCATGGCGGTTCCAGCATCCTTTTCTCTGAGAAAAGGTTTACATCCTAGTTGTCAGAGAGTTTTGAGATTTCTTGGAATGTCCGTTGGAGCGGTTGAATTAGTAGGGGAAGGTGGGATTGCACTTCTTCTGGTTCAACTTGCGAGTTGGTGCCCACCTCAGGAGTTAGATTAGGTTGGCCAAATATACGGGTGAACTCCTCATACAATCTTTGATGCTCACTGCTGAGTCTAGGAGGGGTTGTCTTGGCTACTCTAGGAGTTTCTACAGGTAGAGATGGTTGAGCGGTGTTGGAGATGGCAACCCTTGTTCTCTTGGTTCCCTTCTTTGGAGCCATTTCTGTAGATTTTTAAAATAACTTCTATTAGTTACTATATTTTCTTGTCTTGATTATGTATTCGAGGAAGTAGGCTCTGATACCACTCTAGTTGTCATGCCCCGACCTAGTTTGGTCGGATCCCCGTGAGCAACCTACCACTCTTCCCGGTTTACTAAGGGTTTCCCCTCTATTAAACCTAGGAGGAGTAAGGCGTCCTTTGAACTTGTACCTTTTTCTTGGAATGACAAATCAAAACTGCATAGTATTTTAAATTAATCATACCTATCTTACAGGCATTTAAATTTGCAGGTCTTTAAGGACAGGCTTTCCGGGACTTCCTAAAAGGGATATAAAGGAGTGGGTGAGTATGACTATTCAGTGAATGGGTTTCAAAACTTTTAACTTTTTTTAAAAAAATATTTGTATTTGGAGTGTACTAGACTCCTTTCTTTCAAAAATCATTTCAATTTCAAATCTCGGGTTTTTCCACCATTTCCTTATTTACCACGGTGTGTCATCACCCAACACACATCATTCATCATGAAGGTTAAACACACATTCGCAGGCCAGTATGACCACTGAACCCACTTGTGGCTTCAGAGCGACTTTACCGGCCACCTAGATAGAAGCACGTCCACTTCTACCCTGAGAATGAGCGGATGTACACGAAATCCGACCCTCAATCCCAAAATCGATTCTTCGTGTCTGTATGAGGATAGAGACCTCATCTCGTCCCTACCTCGGTCTCATGTGCTTAGTGCTACTCCAAATTTTGCACGACCACCTAGTACGACGAACTACCCTTATATTCACTGGGTCGTCCAAGGCCCTTAGGATGCATCACAATCCCTCATGGGTGTCTTGAAGGTCCTGTACTAATAGTGCATGCACAAACAATATTTTCTTATCATGCCATGTAATTTGTGGTGCCATTAGTCCAACGGCCCCGACCTTCAGCTCTCTGGTCCGGAGACCAGACATGTTGCACTGCTGCTAGTTGACCGAGTATGTCGGTCCTATCTTGGTACCATGACCAAACAATTCATTTATTAAAGTTTCATGGAACATATCTCATGTTTGTTTACGAGCTCCTGCTCGTGCCTTCTGGCCTATGGCCCACTGTTCGAGATTTTTAAAACAGGGCATAATAGCCCCAAGTTTCAAAATCGAGGCCCCCGATCTATAAGAGCTATTCGAGCTCCTATCAAGAAAGTCTTCCAAATAGTTTAAGCATTGGCACACAGTCAGGGGAGAGCACTTCTGACAAAATATATTTTCAACTGTCCATTATACCGACCGGGTATAAGGATGTCTTTGCTCATAACCGATGAATGGATTTTCAACTTACTTCAAGGAAGTTTTAATATATCAACCAGGTATGATCTACTTACGACAAATAAGTAGTTTTTTTCGTATGGTTTTCACATCACTCTTCTAAGCTGTTATGTTTAAAATACCACATAGTAGTGGGTTTTCATTCCGATATACTTATCATTCCCAACCGGGTATGATATAAAATCCCACTCACCTGATCGTACAGTGAAATTTCACTTAGTCGATTTCCATCCCTAGCAAGCTGGACTTCGGCTGGTGTTCCCAATATTTTGTTCTCCTACACGAAATGAACATATTTGTTTATTATTCTTTGGCCTATTAACCCTCATTCGTTTCAAATTAATGAGAAAACCCAACTTCCTATATATTTGTAATTAGGTCCCTATTGCTATGTCTTTCCTCCAATTTAAGTCCCGAAACTTTTAAAATTTTATCTTACAACCTCAATTTATTCAAATTCACAAAAAATGGTTTAATTTCCCAAATTTCCAATTTGGTCCCTCAACTTTTCCAAAATTACCATTTTGCCCTTCCTTTACAAAAATGGTAAATTTTACCCCAAAAATTCTAAAATTTCTCAATTGGCCCTCTAATATTCTTATCATGCCCAATTGACCCTCAATTTTAGAAAATTTCATTTTGGTCCCTCAAATATTTTGAAAATCCCCAAATTTCCCCAATTTCAACTCTTTAACATAGCCGAATTTGATTTTATCAAATTGACCGATCAAACACCTCTAACTATTGAAATTGAGTTTCTCCATGTTCATACAATTCCATAGAACTTTGAATCACGAGTTTTAATGCCGAAATAAACTCAAATGGAGCTTCGCCAGAGAAAAGATTGTAGATAGAGAAAGCTTCGAATTCTCACCGATGAGGGTGCAGCGGTCTGAGCTTTCTATCTGGGCAGGTAGCTCTCCTCCATAGATTATTCCTAGGATAAAAAATGACATCAATTGATGTCGAATTGGATTAGAATTTTGTCATCGAAATTCGACCGACTCTCTATCTAAGACCATCAGAAATTGCAAAGGGGAGTCGAATTGGCTTTTTTTCCGGTCCTAATTCGGTCGTGGAAGGGCTGAGGAAGTGTCGAGAGGACTTGGTTTGGCCTAAGGAGGGCTCGAATTGGCCGATTTCAACTCGGTCGAAACAGGGCAGCTTCGGTCCACCTGAGCTACTTCACTATTCGATCACGTCGGTGCTTCTCCGGCGACTCTGGGAACGAATGGATGTCGCCACCATGTAGTTGACTTCTCCCTAGTTCTAAGTAACGTGACCTCACCTTCTTTGGCTAAAAAATGACCCTATATCAGAGCTCTGGTTCGAGCTTTGCAGGAAAACTAAGCAACTGAGAGAGAGTGAGCTTTCCAGGTGTAGAGAGGATGAATGGGGAGAGGGTCTTTATATAGGATGCTTAGACACTTCTTGGCTGTCTGATTGGCTCATTTATGATAGGCATTAATGGTCGAAAACGTATTGAATGGAGATGTTTCCTCTTCACCGACGCTACTTCATTTTTTTGGCGAGTGAACAGTGCTATCATTTGAAGGAAGAAGACGACACTGTTCCGAATTTGACCGGACCGGTCCGAACCCGGTTCAAAACTTAAATCGACTGGTTCACCCCCCCATTCGACCGAGTTTTTCAAATCTAAATTTTTTTAAATTTATCTAAATTCATTTTCTATCCAATGGTTGTCTCAAATCCCAATTTTAAGATTTTTAAGCCATATAGAAAAATAAATTTAGCATCCAGTTCAATAGTGGTTCAAACCAGTCCAAACCAGTTCAATCCGGTTCGGATCCGGTTCACCTGAACCAGTTTGGTTTTCATTTCCAATTCCATCACAAGTTCATTTTCATGACTTTTGTGACTCATTTGGTCACTTAGGGTCCATAAATTCCCTGGTTTACCATCGCTCTATCGATTCTGATTAATGAACTAGTTCGGTTCTTAAATCGGTTCTATCCAATTCGGACCTGGTCCTCTTGAATCGATTGTTTTTTCTTCCCCATTTCGTCCTAAGGTTTTTTTCCAAGATTTTTGAAGCATTTTGAGTCACATGGAAGTTGTAAATCATTAATTTGCCTCATTTCCTAATAATCGAGCTTGTAGACCGTTTCGGTTTAAAATTCAAAACTGACTGGTTCTTTCCCTAATTTTCTCATTATCAAAGGATGGGGTTTAAGGTCCGGTTCAGAATAGTGTCATCTTCTTCATTGAGATGACAGCATTGTTCACTCCCTGAAAAATTGTGTAGTGCTAGCGAAGCTGAAAAGTCTCCATTCAGGGAGTTTTAGGCAATGAATAACCACCATTAAGGTGCCAATCAGACAGCCAAGAAGTGTTCGAACTTCCTATATAAAGAGCCACTCTTCATTCATCCTCTTCACACCTAAAAACTCCATTCTCTCTCAGTTGCTTAGTTTTCTGGTAAAGCTCGAACCAGAGCTCCGATATAGAGTCTTTTCTGAGCCAAAGAAGGTGTGGTTAGGTTCTTTAGAACTGGGGAGAAGTCAACTACATGCCTATAGCCTCCATTTGCTCCGAGAGTTACCGAAGAAATGCCGACGTGATCGAAAAGTGAAGCAGCTCCGATGGACCGAAGCTGCCCTATTTCGGCTGAGCTGAAATCGGCCAATTTGAGCCCTCCTCAGGCCAAACCAAGCTCTCCCAACACCTCCTCAACTCTCTCACGGCCGAATTGGAATGGAAAGGTATTCCAATTCAGCACCCCTCTGCAATTTCCGACCAGTGCTAGAGAGAGAACCGATATTATTTCGATGATGAAATTCTAACTCAATTCGACATCAATTGATGCAATTCTTAATCCTAGGAGGAATCATAGGAGGAGGGCTATCTACCCCAATTGGAAGCTCGGACCGCCGCACCCCTGCCGATGAGCAATTGAAGCTTTCTCTCTCTACATTCTATTTTTCGGCGAAGCTCCATTTGAGCTCGTTCTGACGTCAAAACTTACGATTCAAAGTGCTATTGAATCATATGATGTTGTAGAAACTCAATTTTAACTTAAATTTCAACAATTGGAAGTGTTTGATCGATCAATTTGATGAAATCAATTTTAGCTATGTTAGGAAGTTGAAATTGGGGAAATTAGGGATTTTCAAAAATTCGATGGACCAAAATGCAATTTTGTAAAATTGAGGGTCAATTGGGCATGATAAGAATGCTAGGGAGCCAATTGAGCAATTTTAGAAAATTTGGGGGTCAAATTAGGAATTTGGGAACCTTGAACACATTTTTATGAATAGAGTAAATTGGTGTCACAAGAGAAATTTTAAAAGTTTTTGGACTCAATTTGGGGAAAAATCGGCAATTGGGGCCTAAAGTAAAAGGAAAAATAACTTTAGGGACAAATTTGCAAATATTGGAAAAGTTGTGAATTTAGTCATTCATACTGAATGAGGTGATCAAGCCAGATGATAATGAACAACGATGTTCATTTTGTGTAGGAACACCAGACATCGGGAACGCCAGCTGAAGTTAAGCTTGCTAGGGACGGAAACCGACTAAGTGGAATTTCATTGCACGATCGGGTGAGTGAAATTTTTATATCATACCTGGTTGGGATGATAAGTACCTCGGAAATGAAAACCCACTACTAAGTGGTATTTTAAACATCACAACTTAGAGGAGTGATGTGAAAATGATGTGGAAAAACTACTTATCGGTGGTAAGTAGATCATACCTGGTTAGTATGATGAAAACTTACTCGGAGGAAATGGAAAACTTGTTCATCAATTATAAGCAGAGATGTCCTCCTACTCGATTGGTTTGATGGACAGTTGAAAATACATTTTGTCGAAAGTGCTCTCCCCTGACTATGTTCCATTGCTTAAACCATTTGGGAGACCTTCTTGACGGGAGCTCAAATAGCTCTGTCAGGCCGGAGGCCTCGGTTTTGGAAATTGGGAGCTATTATGACCAATTTTGAAATTCTCTAACAGTGGGCCTTAGGCCAGTTGGCACGAGCAGGAGCTCATAAACAAACATGAATTATATGCCATGAAAACTTGAATAATTGAATTATTTGGGCATGGTACCAAGACAAGACCGACATACTCAGTCATCTAGTGATAGTGCGACATGATAGGTCTCCGAACTAGTCAAGACAAATAGCTGCAAGTTGAGTTGAGGGTCGGGGCCGTTGGACCAATGGCACCACATATTATATGGCATGATGTGAAAATACTGATTGTGCATGCACTGTGTTTATGGGACCTTCAAAACGCCCAAGAGGGGTAGTGATGTGTCCTAGGGCCCTGGACAACCTGGTAGATATAAGGGCAGTTAGTCGTACCAGGAGGCCTTGTGAAGCTCAACATAGCTTCAAGCACATGAGTCCGGGGTGGGGTCAAGATGAGGTCTCTGTTCTCATACAGACATGGATAATGGATACGAGATTGAGGGTGGGATGTCATGAACATCCATTCATTCTTAGGGTAGAAGTGGATGTGCTTCTCTCTAGGTGGTCGGTAAAGTCGTTCCAACGCCACAAGTGGGTTCACTGGACGTACTGGCCCATGATTATGTGTTTGACCTTCATGATGAAGGATGAGTGTTAGGTGATGACACACCATGATTAACAAGAAATGGTGATAAAAATTGAAATTTGCAATGAAAAGTTTTTTTGAAAGAAAGTAAGGAGTTTAGCACACTCCAAAATAAACATTTACCCTAAAAAGATAAATTTTGAAAACCCATTTACTAAGTTATTGTACTCACCCCCTCCCTTATATCCCTTTTAGGAAATCTTGGAAAGCCTACCCCCAAGGACCATCAAGTAATATGCATGTAAGATAGGTATGATCAGTGTAAAATTTTATGCAGTTTTGATTTATGTTATTACAGAAAATGTGAAGATTTAAAGGATGTCTTACTCTTCACGGTTTATATAAAAGGGGCAACCCTTAGTAAACCAGGAGAGTGGCGGGTTGATCATGGGGACCCGACCAAACTGGGTCGAGGCGTGAAATTATCGGTTTACCCAAACCCTTTATTTGACATTGTTTTATTCGACCCCTCAATACTTCTGTCTCGGGCGATTCATTGTTGGTTTATGAAACCCATTATCTCACAAGATTTTATTTGACCCAAGCTCTGATACCACTCTAGTTGTCACGCCCCGACCCGGTTTGGTCGGATCCCCATGATCAACCCGCCACTCTCATGATTTACTAAAGGGTTTCCCCTTATATTATAAACTGTAAAGAGTAAGGCGTTCTTTAGACCTGCACCATTTTCCAAGAATATCATAAATCAAAATTGCATAGTAATTTAAATTAATCGTACCTGTTTTGCAGGCGTTTAATTGCACAAGTCTTTTAAGGTTTAGCTTTCCGGGACTTCCTGAAAGGGGTATAAGGGAGGGGGTGAGTACAATTACTAAGTGAATGGGATTCAAATCTTTTGAATTAAAAAAAACATTTATATGGAGTGTGCCAGACTCCTTTCTTTTCAAAAATCCCTTTATAAAAAAATTCGGGGTTTTCCACCATTTCTTATTTACCACGGGGTGTCATCACCCAACACACATCCTTCATCATGAAGGTTACACACATTCATAAGTCAGTATCACTACTGAACCCGCTAGTGGCTTCGGAGCGACTTTTCCTGCCACCCGGATAGAAGTACGACCACTTCTACCCTGAGAATGAGTGGATGTACGCGACATCCGACCCACAATCCCGAAATCACTTCTTCGTGTCCGTATGAGGACAGAGACCTCATCCTGTCCTCACCCCGGTCTCATGCGCTTGGTGCTACTCTAAATTTCGCATAGACACCTGGAACGACGAACTGCCCTTATAGCCACCAGGTCGTCCAGTGCCCTTAGGACGCATCACTACCCCTCATGGGCGTCTTGATGATCTCGTACTCACAGTACATGCACAAACGGTGTTTTCTCATATTGCCATGTAATCTGTGGTGCCACTGATCCAACGGCCCCGACTCTCAACTCAACCCGCAGTTGTTTGTCTTGACTGGTCCGTCGACCTGTCATGTCGCACTACCGCTAGTTGACTGAGCATGTCGGTCCTATCATGGTACCATGGCCAAACAATTCACTTATTAAGTTTTATGGCACATATATCATGTTTGTTTACGAGCTCCTGCTCGTACCAACTGGCCTTGGGCCCACTGTATGAGATTTTCAAAATCGGGCATTTAGCCCCCAAGTTCCAAAACCGAGGCCCCCGGCCTATAAGAGCTATTCGAGCTCCCGTCGAGAAGGTCTCCCAAATTGTTTAAGCATTGGCACACAATCAGGGGAGAGCACTTCCGACAAAACATATGTTTTCTCTATCCATTATACCACTCAGGTATAAGGATACCTCCGTTCATAACTGATGAATGGGTTTTCAACTTCCTTCGGGGAAGTCCAATCATACCAATCGGGTATGATCTACTTACAACCGGTAAGTAGTTTTTCCACATGATTTTCACTTCACTTCCTCTAAGTAGTGATGTTTAAAATACCACTTAATAGTGGGTTTTCATATCGAGGTACTTATCATTGCCCAACCAGGTATGATATAAAATTTCCACTCACAACCGGTAAGTGGTTTTTAATTTTAAGTTGTGCTCATCATCCCAACCGGGTATGATGTTAGTAAACCCACTCACCCGTTAATGCCATGAATTTCACTAGACCGGTTCTTGTTATTCACGCGAGCTTGTCCTTTCTGGCGTTCTCGGTACTTCGTGTTCCTACATGATATGAACATCTTGGTTCATTATCCTTCTGCCTAGTCGCCTTCATTCATTCCAAATGAATGAGAAAGTCAAACTTTCATTTTTTTGCAATTAGGTCCCTAAAGTTATTTCTCTTTAACTTTAAGTCCCAAATGCCGGTTTTTCCTCAAATTGAGTCCCGAAACATCTAAAATTTATCATATGACCTCAATTTATTCCATTTCACAAAAAGGGGTTTAATTTCCCAAATTTCCAATTTGGTCCCCTAACTTTTCCAAAATTACCATTTTGCCCTTCCTTTACAAAAATGGTAAATTTTGCCCCAAAAATTTCAAAATTCCTCAATTGGTTCTCCAACATTATTTTCATGCCCAATTGACCCTCAATTTCATAAAATTTCTTTTTGGTCCTTTGAATTTCAAAAATCCCCAATTTTCCCCCAATTCCAACTTCTTAACACAGCCGAATTTGATTTCATCAAATTGACCAATAAAACATTTCCAATTGTTGAAATTGAAGTTGAAATTGAGTTTCCACATGTTTATATGATTCTTTAGAAATGTGAATTGCAAGTTTTAATGCTGGGACGAGCTCAAACGGAGCTTTGCCAGAAAATGAACTATAGAGAGAGAAAGGTTCGATTACTCACTGATGACCGGGTTTGTAAACCGACTTGGTTTTCTTACTTGGTTTGACCAGTTCTTTTCCCAATTTTCCTTAACTCGAAAGTGCAGGGTTTACACTCATGGCCCTCTTTTTTCTTTCATTCCTTTTCATTCGTGTATGGATAGTATGTCATGATACCGATTGGGTAATTCATGACAGAAGGGTATGTCATAATACCATTCAGATGCTATTAAGTGTGTAGGAGCCACATTTACTCTTACACAACTGATACCCCTTAAGTTTGTCTCTCACTGGGATGCCTTTGCATCCGGGGGTCATGGTCAACTTTCCCACCGATAACCTTGCACATGCATATAACATTTTCTCGAGTATGGTTCTTATTCCAACCATCTATATGCAAGCACAAGCATGATTCATCAAATATGATGCTAGCTCAATTCACCACAAGAGTTTGGTCCATCTATTGACTAACTTCCCTTAACAATTATAATGCAACTCAATGCACATCGGGAGTTTGGTCCTTCACTTGACCAACTCCCCTAAGCAAACAAAAATATATCTCAATGCAAAATGGCAGTTTGGTCCTTCACTCGACCAATTCCCCTCAACAACAAAATGCAACCCAATGCACATCGGGAGTTTGGTCCATTACACGACCAACTCCCCTCAACAAATATGACGGGCACGAAACCCCAATTTCATAGTCCTAACATGCGATTATGATTCACTTATCTTGGTCTATAAAACCCTTAGCCCGTTTCTTAATCTTTAAAGGGTATTTCTTAAGTGGACATGCATTTATGACATTTTACACTTTTTATACCAATTTCAAATCAAGCTTAGCATTTATTTTAGAGCAAAACTCAAAAGCTGTAAAATGCTTCGATCGATCCAATTGAAATTGTCATCATTACTCCCACTCACTATTTTCATTAGTACTTATTCATCTCGACTGTTATTTTCTCTATCTCTGATTGTGTGATATTCATGTAATCCATTGTAGAATTCATTCTACATGAATAAAATGGTATAACTGGGGCCAATTTAGAAATTAACAAAGCACTTATAATATTGTCCTGTAATTTCCCACAAATTACGATTTTGCCCATCGGGCTAGGTTCTCTTGAGTAACATGTCTATGAACCTCTTAGAATCACTAACCTCACTTATGATTTCCTTACAAATCAAGATTAAACAAAAATTAGGTCTTATTTACCAAAATTTCCAAAACTTTCCAAGTTCCTTAGATAATCCAACTTTTTCAAATTTTGCATTTTGGATCTTAAGTTGGGCAAGATTACCATTTTGCCCCTACTCATCAAAATTCCCCATTTTGGACCATAAACTTCCCAAGTCTCTCATTTGGGTCCTCACAACTTCTTTAAACACATTTGGACCCCAAAAATATATGTATTACACTTTGGTCCCTAAAGTGGAAAAAATACAATTTTACCTTTCACTTGCAAAAATATTTATTTTTGCATATTACTTACCATTTTGCCTTCCATAGTTCAAAATGAACTATTTGACATCCATTTGGACATAATTGACAATTTTGTCCCTATTTGAGAAAAAAATACAATTTTCCCCTCATTTACATAAAATTTACGATTTACCCTCGAATGCCCAAAAATGACTTTATACATCCCTATGTCTTAAAATCACTTATATGCCCCCTAGGCCACTCTTAGGGATATTTCTACAACTTTCCCATAATTGCAATTTGGTCCCCAAACTTTCCATAATTACATTTTATCCCCTAAACTTTGGAACTTGATTCAAGTGACATCAACCCCTAATGGATTATGAAAGAAGTGGGGGGCCTTACCCTCACCAACCTCGATCGAATTTAGCCGTTTCTAAAATTGGCTGAAATTGAGCTAATGAGGGGTGTGTCGAAAATTCTGATAGGCGCTGGTCAGAGCTTAGGTGTTTTTTAGCCAAGGTTTGGGCAGAGTTTTCTATGGTTGTGGCTGGGCAAGAGGTCATCGTAGGTGGGTCAATTTGGATCGGACTGAACTCGATAGACCCACTAACAGAAATTGGCTCATACCAGCCAATTTCATCTTTGCAGTGGTTGGACCTTGCCATGGAGGGATAGAGGGGAGGCATGTGGTTACTTTGGCACAAGTGGCAACTAGAGTGGTGGCCGAATTTGGCCCCGAAAGGTCGTCGGTTGCGAGCAGAACTTTAGTCTCAAAATCAGGTCTACCAAAACGACCCTTGTGCATCATTTTTTGACCACTAGCAAGTTGGGACTCGACCATAGAACTCAAGAGTAGTCCATAAGAATACTTTGACACCAAGATCACCCCATTTGATGAGCGGACAAGAGAAAATTTCTTGTTCAAGCGTCGGGAGGTCGGGTAGCTCTCTAAGATCAGAATTTCCAACTTTGAATCCAAAATTCATGCTATTGAGGAGGTGTTAATACAATTAACTCTATAGGGAGACCAGTAGGTTAGTTTCTAGATGATCTTTGTAATTTGTAGCACTTAATTTGATAAAAAAATGAATTAATTAGAGCTATATTTGTAGTGGTGAAGCTGAAATCCTATAAGTCGGTGGGGGTAACTCACGGGTGAGTCGGGTCGACCCGACTTGGTTCCAACCAACCCAACTTCCCTTATTTTTCTTTTTATATTTTATATTTAAATTACTAGTTTACCCTTTTTGGTCATTTAGGTAATTAAATTCTAAATCCTAGCTTTGTTCGTGTGAAAACCGACTTTCCCCAAAACCTTAGTTTTCGTGTCTAGGAATCTGAACCCAAATCTGATCAAATCCCTAGTCCTGACATTAGGTTTCCTATCCCATTTCCAACATGGGGTTATGATCCCAATGTTACCTTACAAATTCTGACTCAGGTTCCATTCTCGGTTAAGGGGTCCATTCTCGATTTCGATTTTTGTCTCTAATCTAGGATTTCAGATCTCATCATAAATTTAGAATTTCATTTCCGATTTTAGTTCTCATTTTTAATTCGTGATCCTGTTTCCTGACTTAGGGTTTATTCTTAGTTTGAGATTTTATTCCCAGTTCACACTCAATTTCTAGTTTACTTGGGCTTAACCCGAGTTCGGGAAGTTCTAGTGTTACCACTTATTATTGAGAACACTTGCCAATAATGACTAAGCATTTGTGAGTATTCACCAATTACTTTTAATTAGTATTCAATGATTGAAGGCATGTAGATCTTTTATACCCATACCACCTCTTTATTTTGAAGATTTTAGTTTGGACCATTTCCCTTCATGGGTTTTCCACTTATGTTCTATCTCACAAAAATTGGGAGGTATTTGGGGTTTATGCTTTAGTACCAACCATGTGACAAAAGAAAACAATGCATTACTTAGTTGGGTATAATGCTAGAATAAATTTAATAATGACTTCCTTTCCACTTTCCACTTTGTAATATGAAATTAAAGTTCAATCGTTATGGTTTCTATTGTACCATTTCCTTTAAGAATTGGAGTGTCTTATTCTTATTTTAATATACCCACTAGATTGGGATATCTAAATATTTGTCTAAAACTTTCACCAGTTCCATATGGAGAACTAAAATGACTTTCTATCTTGTCACATTCCTTGGATTATAATTGAAATAAATATAATAGGTTTACTTTTTACCCAAATGCTTTGCAATATAATTCTAACACATGTTTTAGCTTGTCAGCATTATCCTCAACTTCTAAAGAACATAAGAATGGCAGCTATTATGCCGACAACAGATAAATCCTCCCAACATGGCCGTAAATGGGAGAAATCATGGCCGATTGATTGGTGAATGGATAGACATGTCAGTCCACAAGCTCCTTATATAAAGAGCTCCCCTTTATTCATCCTCTTCATCACTCGAAAGCTTGAAAAAGAATAAGCAGAACAACTCCTTTTTCAATGAAGCACAAACCAGAACTCCAACTTAGGCACTTTTCTCCACTTTCGACTGCACAATTTAGTTCCCTAGAATCTTGGGAAAGTCCTTTACCTTCCTGCATACTCCATCCATATTGAAGGTCACCAGAAAAGCTCTCGCAAAGCTGCACCATACATCCACTTTAGTGACAAAATTAGAGTAAAAGCTTTCGAGCTAAAGTCCGACCACCATCGACCCTCTAAGACCATGCCGACTATCACACCCCAACCCAGTTTGGTTAGGGTTCTTTGATTAACCTGCCACCCTTCCTCTTACTAATCTAGGATTTCAACTAAATAGTTCGAGGAAGGTAAAGGCGTTGGAGTACTTATTTTCCATAACAAATTTTACAACACATAAAAGTTACCTGATGGCGGTATCATTGGCTTCTTCTCCTAGCCTAGGCTCGTCAAGGTGAGGTGCTTCTTCTGAAAAGGTTAATCGGAGGGGGTGAGTTTCTACAACTCAGTTAGTGGGGGTTAGGAAGTTAGTTTTCAAAAATAATTCTATCAAAAATGTTTTATGCTTTTAATTTATTGTAATGTGAGTTTGAACATTTCCCCTTACTCAGAAGATGCCTCATCAAACAATCACATGCCCTTTCTATCATAGAAAGGGATCAAACGTTCGTAGAATGGTCCCCAACCATTCTACTTGTGGTTCGACGTGTCTTTGCCGTCCACCCAAATAGAGGTGCACTGCCTCTACCCTGAGTTTGAGTTGACATCAATAGTTTGACACTTCAAACCTTCATGTCGACTATCCAAATAGAGGTGCACTAAATCTACCCTGAGTTTGAGTGAACATCAATAGTCTAACACTTCAAACCCTCATGTCATCTATCCGAATAGAGGTGCACTGTCTCTACCCTGAGTTTGAGTGGACATCAATAGTCTGACACTTCAAACCCTGATCACTTAACCATATTTGGTTAGTGGAACGAGACTTCACTTCCCCTTCAGCCTCAGTCTTAGTGCACAGGAAGCTATCAGAGCTTCATGATTGACTAGCATGAAAAACTCACCCTTATTGCATCCAGGTCGTCTAACAGCCCTTAGGACTCATCGACTACCCCTCTCAGGCATCTAGATACTGTCGAATTCCTCATGCATGCATAAAATAGTTTTGATTCATTAACCATGCTCTTTGGCACCAACGGTCCAACGACCCCGACACATGACCTGGCTTGTAGTTGTTTGCCTTGACTGGCTTGTCGACCTGGTCTAGGCGCACTACCACTAGCCCATCAAGCTTTATTAGACTTGTCTTGGCCCTGTGGCCAATCACACAACAATTCCAGTTTTTCTGAGAGTTTTCATGGTTCTTATAGTTCATGTTTGTCTACGGGTCCAACCTGTGCACACTAGCCTTGGGCCCACTCCACGAGTCTTCCAAAAACTAGGCCTTCGACCCTATCATTTTCAAATTCGAGGCCTCAAGCCTATTGGAGCAATCCCAGCTCCCATCAAGAATGTCTCCTAAAATATTTAAGCAGTTTCACATAGTTAGGGGAGACCATTCCTGAAAAATAATTTTCAAACCTAAAAACGGTTCTCATCACCCCTAACCAGGTGTGATGTTGAAAATCCCACTCACCTGGTAATAGTGATGTGGTCGTCCCGATGAGATCTTGACTCATGGTGTGCTTCCTTGCAAGGGGTACTTGAGCAATCAACTCCTGCATGGTTCGAGTACCCTTATCAGGAGAATTGACAAAAGGGGTCTCATAGTTTTGGCTATTTGCGCAAAGGTTCTCACACTATACCTTAATTACATTTAAGTCCCCCAATGTTTTTAACCTTGCATTTGGGTCTCTAAAATTTTCATTTGATCTTAATTAAGTCCCTAGTACTTCCAATTATTCCTAATGGTCCTTAAATTTTCCAAAATTACCTAGTGGTACTCAATTTTCCAAAAAATTACCAATTAGTCCTTGGACTTTAAAAAATTTCCAATTGGTCCCCCACTTCATCCAATTGCTTAATTGGACCCCAATTGGAAGTTAATTTCATGAAAATTCCCCAATTTTCCAAAAATCCCCAAATCGACCAATTTGTCAAAAATTACAATTTGGTCCCCAAATCACAATTTCATACAATTGACCCCCAAATACTGATTAATTATCTCAATTGATGATCTGAATCGTCTTCCCTATGTCTCCCTCGTCATTTTAAGCTTTAAACCGCTCAATTTGGCTTAGAAATGAGCTCAAATAGAGCTTCGCTGAAAAATTCAGTCTAGAGAGAGAAAGCTTCCCTTACCGGTGAGGGTCTGACGACCGAAGCTTTTGCTTTCTCTGAATTGCTCTCCTCTCGGGGATCCTTCCTAGATCAAACCGTGCCTCAATTGGTGGCAAGAGTAGTGTGAATTTCTTAGTTTCAGTTCTTACAGAAATGCGCTGTGAACAATGTTTTCCGGTGAAGGGGCGGCGGAGGGGCTTACCGTGCTAGCTTGGGGGAAGGTTAGGGCACCTCTAGATGTCATTTGGGTGGCTTCGTTTGGTCGGAATTAGCCTGGGGACGGCTCGAGTTGAACTCGAGTAGCTTGGGCCGCTGATAGCTAAGGAGAAGTGTCACTATTTGAGCCTTCTCATTCTTCTACAATGGCTCTTGGGTTGAATGGAGGGTGCAGCTATGTAGAGGACTTCCTCTCGATTCTAATGGTACTGAATGCAACTTCGGAGGTGGAGAAAAGCCCCAATGTTAGAGCTCTGGTTTACTGCTCGCCGGAAAACTAAGCAGTTCATTTTTTTCAGTCAATTGTGGGATGATGAGATCGAATGGAGGGGTGCTTTTTATATATGGAACTCGACAACTGCTTAGTCTACCCGCCGACGTAAGACTTGGCTGCCGGTGACCTGACCGGAGAGTTTTTTGAGTCATCGAAAACTTGAGCTTTTCCAGCGTCTCTCCCTCTCTCTCTTCTCTTTATCAGCAGCTAGAGGTTAAAGACGATGATGTGGTGGGCATGCCACGTGGTGCACTATGATTGGCCAATTTTTCTGATGTAGAGGTCCAACTTAGCTGCCACGTCAGGCGCTGACCCATTGGTCAGCCACATGGAAACCTCTCATTGGTTGCTCGTGTCTACGTGGCATGCTGACTGGTCATCCGTTAACCGTTGACCATTGACCGAACACTTGGCGGCCTCCCATTGGCTGCCCATGCTTGCGTGGCTTTTGATTGGGCGTCATTGACCATTGACTGGTTTGTTGACCATTGACAATTGACCGGTCTAGTTCAACAAGGTTCGATGACTCGAATCCAAAATTTGGCCGGTTCGGACCCAATTCGATCATTTTTTTTAAATTTAAAAATTTAAAATTTTGTTTTCTATCTAATGGTGGCCTCAATTTCCCAAATTGACATTTTTAAGGCACCCCAAAAAATGAATTAGTGAATTGGTTCACTATGGTCCATCTCGGTTTAGTCTTGTTCAGATCTGGTTCATCCCGAACCAGTCTGGTTCTCTCATCAATTCCCCTTCCTAGTTCTTCCTCATGATTTTTATGAATTTTTTGTCACTTGGGATTTTTCAATTTCCCATTTTAACCCTTCTTTATCATTTTCGATTCCTTTTTCGGTTCAATTTTTTCAATACCGCCGGTTCTTTCCTCGGTTTACTTGGTTTGAGGGTTGGGTTTCATATCGGCCATCCTTCAACTCTTCTCGACCGACCCTCGACCTCTCTGAATATTAGTGGTAAGCCAATTTTGCCTCCCTTCAATAAAATATTGAATTTATAGAGCAAAGACTTTAGAAATTTTGCTAATGAAAATTCTACTTGTCAAAGCAGTCAATTAACGTGAAATTTGATCCTAGAAGGATCACCTAGATGAGCACTAGCCACCCATACTCAAAACTCCGACAACCACCCCTTCGCTGGTAAGAAAATGAAGCTTTCTCTCTCTAGAAAAAATTTTCTGGTGAAGCACTGTTTGAGCTCAATTTTGGGTCAAATGAGATGATTCAAAGCTTAGAATGGTCGTAGGTAGGTGGGAAAGGTGATTAGTGACATGTTAGGAGGGAATTAACAAGCTTTAAGCATTAAATTTGATGAATCAAAGATTCAGGGGCTAAAGTGCAATTTTGACGAAAGTTGGGCAAATTGGAGATTTTCAAAATTTTGGGAATTTTTGTGAAATTGACATCAACTGAGGGCCAATTTGTAATTAAGAAGCAATTTGAGATTTAATTGCAATTAAAAATATTTTTGGGTATTTAATTACAATTAAAAATATTTATAATGATTTATTTACAATTTAAGTAATTTTATTATGATAAAATTATATAAAGGGTAAATTTTCAAATAAAGTGAATTTGGGTATTTTTAGTAATTAATTAAGAACTAATTTTCAATAAAATAAACATAGGTACTTCTATTTAATTAGGAGAAAACCTAGGGACCTAAGTGAAATGATTCATATATTGAATAAATCATTATCCTTGGTGATGTACGCACAATAATGAGATTCTACCTACAAGTGAGTAGGATTTACGGCATCATGCCCGTTTGGGGTAATGCATATACCTTTATATTTTCAAAAGCTAAAAACCGATTTCTAGAAATAGTCTCACTTGACTGTATGAAACTGTTTAAAACTTTTTGGAGATATTAATGTTGAAATCATGAAATAGGTATTGCCTAGAGCTATAATTGCTCCAGTGGGTCCAAGGCCTCGCTTTTTGAACTAATGTGAGCCCAATGCCATGTTTTGAAAAAAGTTGTGAAGTGGGCCCATTGCCAATGGGAATGGGCTTAAACTCGTGGACAAATTACGATTTATGAGCCCTATGGAAAAACTTTCATAAATGGTTAATTTGTGTTATTTAGCTATGGAGCCAAAGTCAGGTCGTCGAACTCATTGGGCTGGTAGCACCAAATATGAATGTCTTAATTAAAAAGACAATTTATTGTGCATGCTGAGATATTGAACCATCAAGGCGCCCGATATGGGGTGGTGTTGGTTGTAAGGGCTATTTGATGGCCTAGGAAGCATAAGGATAGCTTTACCATCCCAATATGTCAAGAAGCTCAAGGAGTTTCATGCACATTGAGACTAAAGAAAAAGGGGGGTAGGCCTCGTCCCACAATAGTTGACATAAAGATTCAGTTTAAGTCTAGGGGTTAGGAAATGGTGTTCACACAAATTTGTGGTAGAGGTTGTGACCTCCTACCAAGGTGGATGGTAAAGTCGATCTGTTCCACAAGTGGAACAATTGTGTACTGTTCTACGAAAGTATGATCCCTTTAATGATAAAGGGTGTGTGATTGGTTGTTAAGCCAATTTCGTGAAGGAGAATTGTGAAAATATTCATTTTAACGATAAAAGGAGTATGGTGGTTTATTAAACAAAAAATGAGTATGATGATATAAATTGATAATTTAAGAATCTCTTACCTCCTTAAATGAATCAGCTTATTACCCACTCACTGAGTTGTCAAATTCACCCCCTCCCTTTTTCCTATAGGAAGATTCTCAACCATGTTGAGAAGAAATACAAGCTAGTCCAATGGTTAAGGTATAATGTGTATAGATACTTCTTAAGAAATAGTTTTGATAATATTGTTTCAGGGAAATATTGGAAAATCAAGTTGCGCCTGACTCTTACTAGTAACTTAGTGGCGATTATTCTTTTATACTGGGAAGAGTGGTGGGTTGATCATAAGGTTCCGACCAAACCGTGTTAGGGTGTGATAGATAGTTTCCAAATCGTGGTAAGGCCATGCCCATCCATAAAGAATTTTATTTTCTGATTTAGGTCTGCCTTGAATTCCCCTACATATTTCTTCTATCCCGAACCATTCGAGAATGAAACAGATGAGGTTAAGGACATCATGTGCATAGTGGAACACACTCCATTCGCCTTGCTGTAAGGAGTACATGGCCTTCCTCATTCATTGAACCACACGAAATGGTAGATATCTTTCCTTAAATTTCTCCTCAAACATTTCCCAACATGGGTACTAGGAAGGAGGGCATAGGTTCATATCATTTTCCCACCATGTCTTGGCCTCATCTTTCAGGAGGTTCACCACTATGATGTCCTTCTCATGGCATCGTATTCCCTACTAATCCATCCCCTTCTTTAGGGTGGTTATCCATTTCATAGAGGCTATCACATCATGTCTGCCTTGAAATTTGCCTCTCTAAGGATGTGGAGGTGTTATGTTCTACCAAGGCAAATTGAAGGTTTCCATCCCCGAGTCCTTAGACTCCCTCACTAGGGTGGCATGGTGGATTTGGTGTTCTCCATCCTTCTCTTTCTATTTTTGCGCCACCACTAGTTGTTCGCATTCCAAAGCCTTTAGTACAATTGTATCCAAATCCCTGTGTGGCCCCACTTCCTCCATGAGGAGCCTAACTTAAGGGTCTAGTCCCCCCGAGGAACCCTGGGCATAAGGTTTCATGGTATATTCCATCGAGGACATAGCATAGTAGGAATTGGAATTCATTTGCATAGGCAACAATAGTACATCCATCTTGGCGTAGGGTAGTGAACCGATGGAGGGGGCCCTCTGCTGTAGGGGGTATCTATCTTATGGTCCCTACGACCTCGTTGTCTACCTCGGTGCCTCTACTATTCCTATATGTGTAGTTCATTCCCATTTCCACGACTTGGTGAGTTAGCCAACTACATGTATGCCTCTATTATTCCTATATGTGTAGTTTGTTCTCATTTCTCATTTAGAAACATAAGATTAGAATCTCTTAGTGTGCAAATGATATGACATTTGGCATTTACCATTAACCATATGTCTTTTATATTTCTCGTAATATCCAGTTCTCCTATCATCCTTTTCTAATCATGTTTCAGTGTAAGCAAAAGAGTGTTGGATGGGAATCATGATCGGTAAAATAGGACTTGTCACGCCCCGACCCGGTTTGGTCGAATCCCCGTGATCAACCCGCCACTCTCCCGGTTTATTAAAGGGTTTCCCCCTTATTGTAAACCGTAAAGAGTAAGGCGTCCTTTAACCTGCACCTTTTTCCTGGAATAACATAATCAAAACTGCATGAAATTGAAAACTTTACATACCTGTCCTATAGGCATCTTAGTTGACGGTCTTTAAGGGGAGGCTTTCCGGGATTTCCTGAAAGGGATATAAGGGAGGGGGTGAGTACGACTACTAAGTGAATGGGTTTTTTTTTAAAAGCTTTTGACTTTTAAGAAAAACATTTATATGGAGTGTGCCAGACTCCTTTGTTTTCAAAAATCCCATCATTTAAAAATTTGGATTTTTCCATTATTTCTTAGTTACCATGGTGTGTCATCACCCAACACACATCCTTCATCATGAAGGTTACACACATTCGCAAGTCAGTATCACTACTGAACCCGCTAGTGGCTTCGGAGCGACTTTTCCTGCCACCCGGATAGAAGTACGACCACTTCTACCTTGGGAATGAGTGGATGTACGTAACATCCTACCCACAATCCCGAAATCAAATCTTCATGTCCGTATGAGGACAGAGACCTCATCCTGTCCCCACCCCGGTCTCATGCGCTTCGTGCTACTCCAGATTTCGCACAGACACCTGGAACGACGAACTGCCCTTATAGCCACCAGGTCGTCCAGTGCCCTTAGGATGCATCACTACCCCTCATGGGCGTCTTGATGATCCCGTACTCACAGTGCATGCACAAACAATGTTTTCTTATATTGCCATGTAATCTGTGGTGCCATTAGTCCAATGGCCTCGACTCTCAACTCAACTCGCAGCTGTTTGTCTTGACTAGTCCGTTGACCTGTCATGTTGCACTGCCGCTAGTTGATTGAGCATGTCGGTCCTATCTTGGTATCATGGCCAAACAATTCACTTATTAAGTTTTATGGCACATATATCATGTTCGTTTACGAGCTCCTGCTCATGCCAACTAGCCTTGGGCCCACTGTACGAGATTTTCAAAATCGAGCATTTAGCCCCCAAGTTCCAAAACCGAGGCCCCTAGCCTATCATAGCTATTCGAGCTCCCGTCGAGAAGGTCTCCCAAATAGTTTAAGCATTGGCACACAGTCAAAGGAGAACACTTCCGACAAAATAGGTTTTCACTGTCCATTATACCAACCGGTATAAGGACATCTCCGTTCATAACCGATGAACGGGTTTTCAACTTCCTTCGAGGAAGTCTCATCATACCAACCGGGTATGATCTACTTACAATCGGTAAGTAGTTTTTTTTCGCATAATTTTCACATCACTTTCTCTAAGTGGTGATGATTAAAATACCACTAAACAGTGGGTTTTTATACCGAGGTACTTATCATCCCCTACTGGGTATGATATAAAATTTCCACTCACAACCGGTAAGTGGTTTTTATCTTTAAGTTGTGCTCATCATCCCAACCGGGTATGATGTTAGTAAACCCACTCACCCGTTAATGCTGTGAATTCCACTAGACTGGTTCTTTGTATTCACGCGAGCTTGTCCTTGCTGGTGTTCCCGGTATTTCGCGTTCCTACACGATATGAACATCTTGGTTCATTATCCTTCGACCTAATCGCCGGTGAAGGCACGACGGTTCGAGCTTTCGATCTGGACAGATATCTCTCATCCTGAGGTTCATCCTTTCGGTCCTAATTCGGCCGTGGAAAGGCTGAGGAAGTGTTGGGAGGGCTTGGATTGGCCTGAGCAGGGCTTGAAATGGCTGATTTCAGCTTGGCCGAAATAGGGCAGCTTCGGTCCGTCGGAGCTGCTTCACTATTCTATCACGCCAGCGCTTCTCCAACGATTCTAGTATTGACTGGAGTTTGCTATCAGATAGCTGTCTTCTCCCTGGTTCTAAAGAGCCCGACCTTTGTTGAAGTCGAAGCTCTGGTTCGAGCTTTACTAGGAAATGGAGCAGTAGTGAGAGAGAGAGAAGTGTTCAGGTGTGAGGAGAATGGAATGGGAATGACCTCTTTATATAGTCGTAAAACCCGTATATTAAATGGGTGAGATTTATTACTAGTATTAATATTACCATAAATTATTGTTATTAATTCCAATAATTTAATTTCGGTATTAATTCCAATAATTTAATTTCGGTATTTAATTATTTATATTAATTCCAATAATTTAATTTAGGTATTAAATTATTGGTATTAATTTCAATAATTAAATATATATTAATTTATGGCTATTTATGATAAGCCGTACTTCGCATAAAAAATTTTAACCGAAATTTCGGGTTACAAAAAATCATACTTCCCAGGAGATCACCCATCCTCACACTACTCTCAAGTAATCACACTTAAATTTGAAGTTCTTATAGAATCTAGTTCACCTGAACCAATTTGGTTTTTGTTTTCTATTTTGTTTTAAGTTTGTTTTACAATGTTTAATGAACCTTTTGGATCACCCGAAAGTTGTAAATTTCGATATTGCTTATTTCCAAATGTAAACCGGTTTGGTTTTCTTATTTAGTTTGACCGGTTCTTTTCCCGGTTTTCCTTAACTCAAATGTGCGGGGTTTATAACTCTCCCCTCCTTTTAGGAGTTTTTTTCCCCAAAACTTAGTTAACATCCTTTCATGAGCAATCATTTCCTTTGATGCCCCATTTCTTTTCCTTTATATTTTTTTACTCCCTTCAGGGTATATTGTTAGATTTATATATTTTTTTACTTAGAGCACATTCTTCCCTTTGAGGTTCTGTACTCAAGATTGGAAATTCCAAGATACCTAACCATTCCCATGTCTAGTTAACCCCTTGATCGTTGAAACCTTTAGCTCAATGTTCTTTCGGGCATTACGTACTGGTTGCCACGGTTTTCTTTATTATCACTTTTTCATCCCATTTTGACCCTTCCTCCATTCGTTGTCTATTATAACTTCAGTCTAAAATTTTATATTCAACCTCGTCATGCTTATTAGCCGACTCTTCCTTACTTTGAGTCATATTCTCCTCGAGATTGTTGGGCTTACATACCCCTTACAGCATGGCATTTTCTAGGACCTGTCTTTGTCCATTAGATTTCTAGAACATCTCCTTGAGGGTCTCTCTTAGCTTTTTTTTTTTTTTACCTTTCAGGGATCATATAACTTCATTCCTCTTTTCTTTTGATAGCATTCCTCAACTATCCTTTTTACCGTTGTCCTCTCATCCATCATGCCTTTGAAGTTATGTCTCACATAACCGCATGGATTTCTCTTACCTACTCATCCTTTCCAAACGTTTTTATTGGGTCCTTTCAATTCCAATCGTTGGGTTTCCTGATGATTATTGACATACGAGGATTTTTTTTCCCTTCTTATGTCCTTTCTCTTTTTTTAGTGACATCCCTTATTCAATAACTTCCTTTTTCCTTAATCCACTTTTACTTGCTCATAAATCACTTCATGATTCTTTATTCTACAATAATTGCTTTCGATCTATGTGTCAATTACTTTGCTTGGGAAGGTTCACTCCATCCAGTTTTGTTCATTATCTTTGGTTGTCCGCCGTTACTAGTTTTCCTCTTTCTACATGGTTCTCCTATTCTCTCCAAACAGGTCATAATGGACCATTACAATACTTCCTTCCTTGGAAAACATTTCCTAAATAAGGGTTGGTTCCATTTCCTCTTAATTGGGATACACATGTCTTTTCGGGGCTTCCTTCCTTGGTAGGATTCTTTGCCTTTCCCCTGACATTCTTTTCTTACATTTGCTCTAGGGGATTTCTACCCTGGGAATGAGTGGATGTACGTAACATCCTACCCACAATCCTGAAATCACTTCTTCATGTCCGTATGAGGACAGAGACCTCATCCTGTCCCCACCCCGGTCCCATGCGCTTCGTGCTACTCCAGATTTCGCAAAGACACCTGGAACGATGAAATGCCCTTATAGCCACCAGGTCGTCCAGTGCCCTTAGGACGCATCACTACCCCTCATGGGCATCTTGATGATCTCATACTCACAGTGCATGCACAAACAATGTTTTCTTATATTGACATGTAATCTGTGGTGCCATTAGTCCAACGGCCCCGACTCTCAACTCAACCCGCAGCTATTTGTCTTGACTAGTCCATCGACCTGTCATGTTGCACTGCCGCTAGTTGACTGAGCATGTCAGTCCTATCTTGGTATCATGGCCAAACAATTCACTTATTAAGTTTTATGGCACATATATCATGTTCGTTTACGAGCTCCTGCTCGTGCCAACTGGCCTTGGGCCCACTGTACGAGATTTTCAAAATCGAGCATTTAGCCCCCAAGTTCCAAAACTGAGGCCCCTAGCCTATCAGAGCTATTCGAGCTCCCGTCGAGAAGGTCTCCCAAATAGTTTAAGCATTGGCACACAGTCAAAGGAGAACACTTCCGACAAAATAGGTTTTCACTGTCCATTATACCAACCGGTATAAGGACATCTCCGTTCATAACCGATGAACGGGTTTTCAACTTCCTTCGAGGAAGTCTCATCATACCAACCGGGTATGATCTACTTACAATCGGTAAGTAGTTTTTTTTCGCATAATTTTCACATCATTTTCTCTAAGTGGTGATGATTAAAATACCACTAAACAGTGGGTTTTTATACCGAGGTACTTATCATCCCCTACCGGGTATGATATAAAATTTCCACTCACAACCGGTAAGTGGTTTTTATCTTTAAGTTGTGCTCATCATCCCAACCGGGTATGATGTTAGTAAACCCACTCACCCGTTAATGCTGTGAATTCCACTAGACTGGTTCTTTGTATTCACGCGAGCTTGTCCTTGCTGGTGTTCCCAGTATTTCGCGTTCCTACACGATATGAACATCTTGGTTCATTATCCTTCGACCTAATCGCCGGTGAAGGCACGACGGTTCGAGCTTTCGATCTGGACAGATATCTCTCATCCTGAGGTTCATCCTTTCGGTCCTAATTCGGCCGTGGAAAGGCTGAGGAAGTGTTGGGAGGGCTTGGATTGGCCTGAGCAGGGCTTGAAATGGCTGATTTCAGCTTGGCCGAAATAGGGCAGCTTCGGTCCGTCGGAGCTGCTTCACTATTCTATCACGCCAGCGCTTCTCCAACGATTCTAGTATTGACTGGAGTTTGCTATCAGATAGCTGTCTTCTCCCTGGTTCTAAAGAGCCCGACCTTTGTTGAAGTCGAAGCTCTGGTTCGAGCTTTACTAGGAAATGGAGCAGTAGTGAGAGAGAGAGAAGTGTTCAGGTGTGAGGAGAATGGAATGGGGATGACCTCTTTTATATAGTTGTAAAACCCGTGTATTAAATGGGTGAGATGCAAATTATTGGTATTAATTCTAATAATTTAATTTCGGTATTAATTTCAATAATTTAATTTCGGTATTTAATTATTTATATTAATTCTAATAATTTAATTTAGGTATTAAATTATTGGTATTAATTTCAATAATTAAATATATATTAATTTATGGCTATTTATGATAAGTCGTACGATTCGCATAAAAATTTTTAACCGAAATTTCGGGTTACAAAAAATCATACTTCCCAAGAGATCACCCATCCTCACACTACTCTCAAGTAAGCACACTTAACTTTGAAGTTCTTATAGAATCTAGTTCACCTGAACCAATTTGGTTTTTGTTTTCTATTTTGTTTTAAGTTTGTTTTACAATGTTTAATGAACCTTTTGGATCACCCGAAAGTTGTAAATTTCGTTATTGCTTATTCCCAAATGTAAACCGGTTTGGTTTTCTTATTTAGTTTGACCGGTTCTTTTCCCGGTTTTCCTTAACTCAAATGTGCGGGGTTTATAGGACTCGTCATCTATAAACCAACTCACCCGAGTATTCAGAATGTGTTTGTTCTGGTGTGTTTTCCAAGTATTTCTAGTAGAGAAGTCCACTTGTACCACTTGTAATAGTTTGTACTACAATTAACCAAATGATAAAGCATATATCAGACTTAGTTCTAAATGGTAATTTTAGTACCGTCCCATAACTTTGCAAAATTACGGTATTTCCCTTTTGGGGTCGAGTTTGCCCAAACCTTGTGTTGGGAACCCGTTTTACGATCCTTAATAGTAATCCTAACTTTCCAATATTTTTCCTTTTATTCTAGATCTTTCCACTCATGGCCCTAAGTGATTTTCACACTTTCTTACTAAGGTCCTTATATTTTCCATTTATTACATATTAGTCCCTATTTTTTTTCAAAATAAAATTTTAGTCCTTATTCCTATTTACTTCTTTTGGACTTAGATTTCAGAAATAAATATTTTTCCCTAGGTGCTCTAACATTTCTTAACTTCTTAAGTTGTTTATAACTTCTCACACAGTCCATTTTAGTCCTCTAACTCTTAAAAATTACACTTTGGTCCTTTAACTTTTCAAAGAGATACACTTTGGTCTTTACTTCAATTTAAGCTATCATTTAAATTTTCTAAATGTGTTTCATCTTTCCTCTAGGTCCTTACACTTCTAATGAACCTCATTCATGTCCCTATTTTTATGAAAATTACAAATATGACTGTAAACTTTCTAACAATTACATTCCAGTCCCTCTACTTTTATCTCTTTAAAGTGAACTTAATCATTCTTCCAAAAATCACATCTATGTCACTCATGATCTTTCCTAGGTCCTCATAGTCACTCTACGGCTAGCCGTGACTAAAATAGTGCCAATTTAAGATTGGTTATAAGGTTTCTGTAAAATAACGCAAATGCAGGTTTTAGATAGAAACTCACTAGAGAGGTAACGATGAGGGTCGATGGTAGTAGGGTTGTGTAGTTGACTCTCCCACAAGTCTATGGACACTTGGATCTTAGTCTATGGTAGTCAGAGCTACCTAAAATGTTCTATTTTTAGAGAAGTGGTAATGGGGAAGGGTTAACAGAGGTTCTCAGATTGTTCGTGGTTAGTAGACTTACCTATAGCCCAAATGACCACTGTGGTTGACAAGAGGAGATCGAGAGGATTCTCCAAAAATAGATTTGGCCTTGTTTGGTCATTTGAGAGGTCAGAAGGGGCCCTGAAAACTCTTGCTCTTTTTTTGGTTGATGGAGTAGGGTTACTGTTCTATGAGATTACTGTCTGGAGAGGGAACGTCGGTGGCCGAGAGGGTGGGGTTCAGAAGCCAACTCTCACCTAGTTCTAAGGAGCCCTAGTTTACTAAGATTGGTGGCTAGAATTGAAAATGAGAATAACTAGTATGAAGGTCATCAGAAACTGGAGGTGTATGGCTTTTAAAGAGAATTCTAGTATTCCTCCTCCGGCAAGTGGAGGGTTGACCATTATATAGGGAGATCGTGGACTGAGTTGTCTAATAAACCATATATAAAGTTGAGCAAATGGGATGTCATAGACCAACCTTTTCTTTTTATCTTCTTGGTGGAAGGAAGTAAAAAATTTTGCCTTGACACCCTATGTCACGCCCCAACCCAGTTCGGTCAGATACCCTTGAGCAACCCACCACTCCCTTGGTTTAAGAAGGATCATCCCTTCTCTAGACCAACAGGAGTCAGACGTAATTTCCAAACTTGTTCCCTAGAATAACATTACTCAAAACTAAAGAAAAGCTTAAAAGAACTTTAAGCGTACCTAACTTAGGGTTTATATTCATGGGTTCTCTTGATTTGGTCTCCTTTTTCCTGAAAAAGGGAAAAAGGGAGGGGTGAGTTTCCAAAACTCAGTGAGCGGGTGTTGGAAGTGAGTTTTCAAAAATATTTAGTTTATAAAAATAATTCCCAAAATCTTTCACTTATTATGTGTATTTAGCTATTTTAGAAAATTCTCTTTCCTCGGGAGGTGTTTAGCAAACAATCACACACCCTTTATCATAAAGGGTACAAATATTCACTGATGCAGTACTGCACCCACTTGTGGATTGGAGTATCTTTACCGCCCACCTTGATACAAGTCCTCGACTTCTACTTTGAGACTGAGTGACGCCCTAAGCGCCCGACCCTCAGACCCAACAATCTCTTCATGTCCGTGTGAGGATGAAGACCTCATCTTATCCCCACTCCAGTCTCATGCGCAAGAAGCCCAAACATAGTAGCTTCAAGGATCTCAAACACAATAGCTTTGAGAAGCTCAAACACATTAGCTTCATGAATAACTGGCACAACAAACTGCCCTTATCGCAACCAGGTCGTCCAACCGCCCTTGAAACCCATCATTAACTCTCTTTGGCATCTTAATGGTCTCGAATCAGAGTGCATGCACAAATAATAATTTTCACATAATATCCTTTATCTTTTGTGTCGATGGTCTAACGACCCTAAATCTTGACTTGGCATATAGTTGTTTGCTTGACCGGTCCATTGACCTAGTCCTAGCACACTGCCACTAGTCCATTGAGCCTTGTTAGTTTTGACTTGGTACTGTGGTAAATCACCCAGTATTTCCATTTTAATGAGAGTTTTCATGGCTCTTTTTACTCATGCTTGTCTATGAGCTCCAACCCGTGCCTACTGGCCTTGGGCCCACTTCACGAGTTTTTCAAAAATTGGGCCTTAAGCTCTATGAGTTCAAAATCGAGGCCTTCAACCTATTGGAGCTGTTCTAGCTCTTGTTAGGAAAGTCTCCCAAAGAGTTTAAGAATTTCCACACCATCAGGGGAGAACATTTCCGACAAAATTTGCTTTTAGCTCAAATTCATTCATCATACCAACTGACTATGATGATAGAATGTATGTCCACTTACGACTGGTAAGTAGGTTTTATCTCAAATGGTGTCCATCATACCAACTGGGTATGATGTACAAATATGTCACTCACAACCAGTAAGTGATTTTTAAATTTAAAATGTGATCATCACCCCAACCGAGTATAATCTTTAAAATGTCTCACTCACTCGATAACTATGACGTGTTCGTCCTGAGTCAATTTTCCAAGTCCAAGGGTTGTTCCTTTTTAGTTCACTTCCTAGTCCAACATGTCCCTACATGGTTTGAGCATTCTTATAAGGAAGGGTTCGGTGTGAAAGCCTTCTTGTTCTCATGTATTAGCAACTAGGCCCAAATCCTAGTTTTATTACACTTAGGTCCCTAAAGTTCATAATTCTTAACTTTAAGTCCCTAGTGTTCAATTTTTTTTCAATCAAGTCCAAAGGACTTCCAATATCCTCCTTGGGCCCTTAATTTTCTTAAAATTATAAATGGGGCTCAAAATTTCTAAATTTCCAAATCCATCCCTAACTTTTCAAAAATTATAATTTTCCCCTAACTTTTCAAAAATGGTCAATTGACCCCAATTCTTTTGAAAACTGACCAATTAGTCCGCAAACATCTTTCTCATAACCAATTGACCTTTAATTTTAAGAAATTGCATGGAGGTTCTTCAATTTTTTGAAATCCCCAAATTTCACCCAATTTTACCACCAATTTTCACCCCTTTCTACTGATTGAATTTGATTTCTTCAAATTGGCTATTCAAATAGGGTTAATTTCTCAAATTGGTGGCAGAATCAGTTTCTATACTTTCATACAATATAATTGAACTTTTAATTCCATTATTTGGGTACGAAACGAGCTCAAACAAAGCTTCGCCAAAAAATTGGACGTAGAGAGAGAGAGAGAGAAAGCTTCCGAAGCTTACCGTTGGATGTGAGACGATTCGAGTTCTTGATCTGGGAAGTTAGATCTTGTCCTCAAGGTCCTTCTAGAATCAAGAATTTGGACAATTGTTGTCAGGGTCAGTGGGAATTGGTCAAAGAATTCTACCACTTTCTCTCTATAGAAATGAACTGCAATGACGAAGGAGGGCCAAATTGGCTTACCTTTTTCCTCTGGAGCGGTTGTGTGATGGCCATGAGGACTAAGAGAGGACTCAATACGGTCATAGGAGGTCTGAATTGGTCGAATTCAGATCAATCGAAATAGAACAACTTCGATCCGATGAAACTGCTTCATTGTTTGGGCTTGCCGACGCTTCTTCGGTGATCCTCGGGTTGATTGGAGGTGGACATCAGGTAGCTGACTTCCTCATAAGTCTGTAGGACCTGAGTTCATCTTCTAAGGCTGGAGAAAGTGCCCAAGTCAGAGCTCTGGTTTGAGATTCATCGAAAAACCAAGCACTTCAAAGGAAGATGGGAATTGAGGTGTGTGGAGGATTAATGGAGGGGAGCTCTTTATATAGTGAGCTCGGGGAGCCTCTGCCCTACTAGTTTTCATACTGGTCATGCTCATCTTGATTGTAAATTGCCCAAATCAGAGAAAGTTTCCTTCACTGAAAAAGGAAATAAAAATCTTTCCTCGATGAACAGTGTCATCGGATGAAAGAAGAAAATGACATTGTTTCGCATGTGCGAAGTTCGCACGTGTAGACCGGCCACGTGGTAGCACGTGATTGGCTGGTCTGGCTGACATGGAGATCCTACTCAGCCACTGTGTCAACCATTGACTAGTTGACCAGACACGTGGCAGCATCCTATTGGTTGCTCGTGTCTACGTGATTGTTGACCAGGCATCTGTTAACCGTTGACCGAACATGTGTCTCTCCTTGATTGGTCAACGCTTCTAGGTGCTGATCGAATGGCTGATGGGGCACTCCTTGTCACACGTCACGAGCCAATACCACCAACCATTCGAGTTGAAGGTAAGTCTCATGGCCGTGAAAATTCTTGAAATATCTTGTGACATCCATGTTTTAAAGATTATCTATAAATACAATTTTTCAAGATACTCATGCCATCATTTAGTGTGGTTCAAGAGGTCAATAATGTGCAAAAGGGTCAACCTTCCATCCACACAAACATTGACGATTGACTCGCCCTCTCTAGTGAGTTCTCGTCGTTTCTTCAAATTGTGTTAGTTATTTGGCGAAGGCCCAATCATGGTCAAAATGATACTATTTTGGTCGAGGTTGGATGAAAAGTGATTGTGTGGGCCAAGAGAATATGATGAGGGACATATAAAGGATTTTTGGAGAGTTTATGGAGGTGTTGTAAGCAAAAAGAAAGTTGAAGACTAAAATGGAAATTTTGAAAAGTATTGGGGTCAAGTCAAAATTTAAGAGAAATGTGACCCAAATGAGACTAAGTAGAAGTTTATGGACTTGAAATGAAGCTTGAATAAACTTAGGGTTTTGAAGTGGTAGATTAAAAAAGGTTAGGGATCTAAGTAAAACTTTTGAAAAAGTTTAGGGTAAATGGTAAAAATTGTAAAGTTTGGATCAAAAGGCTATTTATAAGAGTTCAAGAACTCAAATGAAATCACAGGAAGTTAGAGGATCTAAAATGAAGTTATTGAAAAGTTAGGGTTTTCAAAATAGATAAATGAAAAGTGTAAAAGTATTATGATAATTTTAGAAAGTTTAAGGAATAAAATGAGAAAACTGAAAGGTTAAAGGTATAATGAAATATTTGAGAAAGTTTTTTTGGTATTAAAATAAATATTACAAAATAATTGGGGAAATTATAAAAATTTAAAGTAATGTGAAAAAGAGTCATAAAAATGGGCTAGTCGACACGTGAATCGAGCAAACCTGACCTAATTGGTAAAATCGTAATTTTAAAAAAAAATTATAGAATGTTACTAGCATGCGGATAATCAAATATGAGCCCACAAATATATTTTAATTTATGTAGTATAAGTTATTGCACCAGTATACCATGATTTCATTGACCCGAGGCATTTGTAAAACTCTCAAGACGAACAAGTTCTGGATAAATTGGTAAGTGAGTTTATAGACGATAAATTTTATTGAATAGACCATGGTTATTTACTGTTTTACATGAAAGTATACATATGTGTATCTTGATATGAAAAAGGTAGTGAATGCAAACTATATGAAAATATATTATTTGGATTAAATGGACTAAAAAATTAATTTTGAGATTAAAAAAAGAAAATGAGCTAAGACCCACATTATTTTTACAAGTAAAAAGGGTTTAAAACCACACATAATAGACACCGAGAAACATTCAAGTTGAAATCCATTTTTGTGTTATAAGAAAAATGATTAAGTCTCCATATTTTATAAATGTTTTATGCATAGAAAAACATGAGTAATGGAATCCCTTAGCTACTAAACCGAACCCTAGAAATTAATATTTAATATATATAATATGAAGATATGGAGTGCTAAGTAACATCGAATTATCGAGTAAGGATGGTGATTTAAAAAAAATGAATGTGTTATATATTTAATTATATATATTTATTTATTATATACCTACCATAATTATTTGGGCATTTGATAGCATACTCTATGGATGTGAGTTTCTTAGAAATTAACTCAATACATAGGAATAAAATTATATATATACATACGAGTGCATGTTAGTAATGAATAATAAAAATAGTATTCAAAACTCAACCATTATGCTTTCAATGAGTTTCAGTAACTATATAAATGTTATATAACTAACTTAATATCACTCTAATTTCTACATAAATATAATTCACACATGATAAGACTCAATTAATCTTACATCTAATCAACCATCAAGCTAGATTGACATTTTTTTTCAAAAGATAAAAACTCAGTTTTTTCTCTAATTTTATTAGGTTTGACCTAAATGATAGTATTTTGAAAATAAAAATATTTTTCGTTTCCGAATGAAAAATAAAAATTGAAAATTATTGGAAAACATATTTTTATTAAATGATGAAGAGTAATCTACATAAATCAATTCCTATGTATTGACGTTTCTCATTTTGCACACACAAGTACCTTAAACATATAAGTAACTAATAGTTATTGGCATTAAGTCATAAAATGAAGTGGTTATTCCTCATTTTCCTCTTATCAACGCTGAGTTGAGACTAGAGATAACATAGAGACCAATAATTCATGCACAACATTGTCTCAATCCCACCAAAAAAAAAATGGACGGGGTGTGTCTGTATAGTACCTCTGCTGGATCATCTTTAGTGCCTAATAGTTCTTTGGTTACTGGACTGAGATCTACTTCTTTTCATAAATTTCCTCCACCTTATGAAGCCTTCATATGTTAATCTCTTTAGGTCCTAATAGAATTGTGCATCTTGAAGTTGGAGAAAGATCCTTAAAGTTTGAGAATTTACCTGGCCTGTTATATTGTGCATTGGACAAAGTGGGAATATTTCCTTATGGTATGACCTGTAGCCGATTGGCAATACGACCTCTTGCTGCAACCCTTTCCGTTGAAGCTGATTTATGACGTGTCTTAGAATCAAATGCATCTCTCTGAGGCCTATCTTGTTTGTGAAACGAGATGGCCCAAAGTAGACATCTTACAAATTCGGAGGGTATTCAACAAGCTCATGCTAAACCCCATTTTGTACCCTCATGATGAACTTTTATCCGACGGGAAGCCTTATTTATGTGATAATTCATTAAACATGGTCACTCAGAGACTTTTTGGCAGATGGTAGCCTGGTTTCGACGATATATTTCATGAGCCTCTTTCATTATGTAGCCATGCTCTAGTAGGGGTGGAAAATGAATGGTAGACACCTCCTTCACCTCCTCCGCACCCTTAGAGACCCGACCGAGGGACTAAAAGATAGCATTTACTTATTTAAAAGGAAAAAAAATAAAGCATTAAACTTACAATTAGGGTTTTTTTTTACCATTTTTTTGCTCGAAAAATGTTTTCTTACCCAAAATGAACAAAAAAAATGTCCTTTTAGCTATTTGGGACATAAATAAAGCAAATAAGTACTACTGTTTCCACCCATAAGCTCAACAACCCTACGTTATATCAAATCTTTTTTTAAAAATATTTTTATATTCTCGTTATACACCTACTAGAAAAACTAATCTTAATCAATTTAATGATTATTTTATTACGGGAAAATATTATTGATTATTAATTCACTTACTATAGAAATGATAATTTTTATTATAAATTGTACATATATATTTTGTTAAATATAAAAATTTTAAATTATGTCTCTTAAATTATATTAATTAATTTTGTAACTTATTAAATATCATTGATCATTATTGGAAAAATATATACATAAAATTATTTCCTCCAAACTCATAAATACATGGCAAGCACATAGATTCCTTTTTTTTTTATAATATAACCACGTAGATTCAAACTAGTCATCTTCAAAGAGAATTCATACAATTGTCCATATATTTTATTAGGTAAAATTTTATTCTTTTGGGTTGATGCCGCCTTCCTTCTTGAAGTGGCAGCTCCAAGTGGAATTTAGCGAGATACGTGTGCGGTGGGTTAGGCATGCTCACAGTGGGATTTTGACTACACGTATGTTTGACTTTGCAAGTTGCATCGTTCAGAACGACTGACCCTGTAAAATTAATCTAGGAAATTGTTGCATGCATCGGTATTAGTAGTCTGAGTAAACGAGAATTTCAAGGAGGAGAGAGTATAAAAAGTTTCTTTCTTTTATTTCCTCGAGAAGATGAAATTCGTGGACATTGATTCACCAGTATTAATCCAGATTGTATACATTTTTATATGTTTACTGTGAACATAAGATTCACTCCGTTGTGTTATTCCGATATTTCTTTATTAATCCACATTGTATAATTTATTATATTTTTACTGGGAATGTGGAATGATTAGCAGATTTTACAACATCATGAAAATACAATCCTTATTTTATTTAATTTTCTTGTGATATATATTTTATTTATTATTGATTATTATATATTAATAAAATGTTACATTAACTTAATAGAAAGAAATAAAATGTGCGAGGAAAAAAAGCCAATCCAACACAAACCCCCATTTTTCTATTTCTATTGGTGATGCTTCATTTACCTATGTACAAATTCCCAACAGAGATTGTTCGCCGATCCCATCAAATTCTAAATAGAAGTACAATCCTTATTTGTTCATATTTAATGGAACAGTGAATTTAGGGTTTGTGAGTATGGAGTGCTTCTGATGAGGAAAATGAAATGAATGAAATTCGGGTTATCCCCGTATGCTTGCTTGCCTTCAGCATGACAGGGAAGATCTCCCGACTTTAATCCCAAAGCATCAAGTGGTAAGAGACGTGACACAAGAGAGTGAGCACCCACGGTGATATCTTGGATGGGTTCAATGCTTCAAGGCTTGCATGTTAACCCTCTTTACGACGCCTACCCTTCTCTCTCAATTGTTTTTCCATAATCACTCTCTTTCTTTTTTTACTATATTTTTAGGGTTTAGTTTTTTTAATTCTAGCCATCCTATATGGCTCCATGTTCCAAGTAATTGAATATTCGACCTCTTTAATATTCTAATTGAAGTGGTTGCCATTTGCTTTTACATTGAAAGGAAAATCTGGTTTGATAATGTAGTTTCATTTTTTTTGCCCAAAAATATTTTATATAAATAAAAAAAACCGGTATCTCGTGTAGCACATCCTCTGTGATAAACAAATTTGTATCATAATCAACTAGATGAAATAAAGGCTTAGTTACATTAGTTAAGCTTTTGCCAGGTTCTAACATTTATGTATACATGTCGATAATTGTATATGCACAAGAGTTTCTTGATTTATTTGGTGAGTCCACCTATACTTTATAAAATTGACATATTAGGGTTTAGTATATTTGTCACTCATATTTTGAAATCAATCTTTAGGATGATTTTTCCAACACATATTTATGGCAATTTTGCCCCATTGGAGCACCCAAGTGACTTCTAGCAACAAATGGCCCTTTGTCATTAGTGGTCCCAACCTTGTCTCTTGCTATCACACCTATTCTCACTTTTCTATCACTAATAATTTAAATATTCAAGGGGGTGGGCGCCACATTTGGGCTTGGTCTCCTAACTCCATTAACCTCTTCCCAACGTTTCTCTAGCCGCACTCCTTCAAAGATACAACGATTATATTCTTTACAAATGACCAATGACCGACCAAGTTGCTGCTATTCTAGCATACATGTAACTCACTTTTTGTTTGCGATATGCATCACATAGACATACTCGATCCACAAAGGAAACGATCAGTGTATAAATTATCCATACATATAAAATAACACTCAAACCATATTTGTTATGTATACGAGTATTGTAAAAGCATATGTTCTACCTTTTTATATCATCATACAAATGGCTACAATTAAATAAACTTAGACATCTAGCAACTATATTAGTGTTAATAGCAATAACATTCAAACTAGCCTTCCACAAAAAAAATCCTTACTTTTAGTGTGCTATTAGTATTCCAAAGAGTATTTCATACACATTTACTTATTACCGTAAATATTATGTGGATGAGCATTGCAAAATCATATGTTCTACCTTTTCTATAACATAATAGAAAATGTAAAAATGAAATATACTTAGAAATCTAGCAACTAAATTAGTGCTCATATCAATAACATTCAAACTAGCACTCAACACAAAATTACCAACTTTGGTGGGCTATTACTATTTTAAATAGACTACCTTTAACTTCTCTACTTTTATTTAAAGACAAAAACATACGTTGGTTTTATCAAAGTTGCCTAGATTTAATAAAAGGATACATATAATCTCATGTTGAGTCAACCTATTCGAATTATTTTATAAGACCAAATAATTTAACTTTATGATCCATGTAATGTCCAATTCGAGTTACTAGTTCCGTATACTTATAATTTATCACGTTAAAATATTTAAAATATAAAAATTTTTACATTTATTTCTTATTTATACAAAATATTATAGTTCTAAAAAATATACATATGATAAAAAGTACAAGAAATTATATAATTTTATAAAGATAACCTCTTGAGTAATATATCTCAAGGATGAGAGTTTTTTTGAGTGTACATTCTTTAAGTTATGTGAAAAATATTTGGGAGGAGGGTGGGATCCCAAGTGGATAAGTAGGGTTTTCAACGATGAGCCACTTCATGGCATGATATCGGTTCTCTACCCCAACTTTTAATTTTAAATATGTTTTCTCTTATTACCTATTACCATAGTTATTATAATAATTTGGCTTACATTTTATTACCACATGATAATTATTTTATTTACATTCTTTCACTCATTCTATAAGACTGTATATCATCAATAATTAAACTACTCATGCAACATGTAACAATTGTTACAAATACAAATTATTAAAATTCATAGCACAATCATGTTTTCTCCTACTAGAGCCTTACACATAAAAGTGTCAAGTGGTGATGAAGATATTTGTTTTGTACTACACACTCCCAAATTAACATGTTATCATGTCTCCTCATTGCATACATGTAGAAAAGGGATCCATCATAGGTCAATTGGCGACTTGGAAACCTTCGTAATACACCCACCTTATCTTCTCATTCTCACTCAAACACGACACTCGACACTACCTCTCTTGGGTATCCTCTTAAGTCCCTTACAACATCTTCTCACATGTATATATGTATGCCACATCATATTTAAACACACAGTAATATCATAAAACAAAAATCAAGTCGCACATGATCAATCTCACTTATGCATTCATAACTCAAGCATAATGATCATGCCTATTTTAAATCATGTTTAATGTATAACATGTTAAATTATAAGCACTACTCATGATATCAATTCTACTTAATTAATAAGTAGTGGATATGATAAAATTTTGTAATCTATATGCTCAATTTCTAGCACCTCATGCATATTCATATCGTTATGAAATTTTCTAAGTTGTGATATTTTTATGAAATTTGAATAAAAAAAACTATGGATCGTCCAATTGAACTTGTTGTCGATAGTTCCACTCACCTCGAGGTTGGATCATGTTCATTCCAATGGGGTTTCCAAACTCCTAAACACTCAATTTATTCCCTTCGGATCCTTGGATTCCTTAATTTACCATTTGGTCCCCTAAATTATTTTATTCACCTTATTGCTCCTAGTTTTTCTCATATTACCATTTAGTCACTTAAACTTTATAATATTTTATAATTTAGTCCATATGCTCTCTGATCTTGTTATTTCACACCATAAAGTTCCCAATATTACCCTTTGGTCTGTAAAATTCCCAAAATTTCTATTTCAGCCCATCTTTGCCTAATTTACCATTTTGCCCTTATAATTTACAAACTTTACAATTTGGTCATTAACTCTCCTACCTATCTATTTGTGTCCTTAAGCTTCCAACCTTTCTTCTTTTTAGGTCCCCAAGTGTCTCATATCTAATTTTTTGGTCCCCAACTTTCTGTAAATTACCGATCGATCCTCTAACTTTTCAAATATTACATTTTAGTATCTAAATTTTTCTCTCTATCAAAACCTACCAATTTCTTCGACCTCTCATCCCAATATGACCCTCACTAGGTTCTCTAGTGTTCTACGATCCTGTTCTAGTTAGCCATGGTTGGAAGAGTGCCCATTTTGGCATCTCTCAATTACTCGTCGGAAAAGTACACAGAGTTGGTTCAAAGGTTATACCTTCCTGGAGAGTTGTCGGTGGGGGTGAGGATCGATGGAAATGAAAAGTTGACTTCCTCCTAAGTTCAAAGGTATATTGAATATATTCTAAGGTGGTCAAAGTTGCTTGTAATTCGTGATTTATAGAGGGGTGTAAAAACATAGCAACATTGGGGTTATTTTGATCAAAGGGAGCCACATGGCTTACCTTCTACCCAAGGGGCATATGTAACTCGATAGTTGAGGTGGAGAGGTGTTAGGATTTGTTTTGGGATTTTAGGAGGGTCATCGGCATTTGGGACCTAAATGAATGATATGTTTAAGCCATGGTTAAACCATGAAAACTTTAAAAACTTGTAACTTTTCAAATATTTGTAATTTGGTCCCTAAAGTTCTTTTTCTTTTACTTTAGGTTCCAAATGCAAATTTTTCGCCAAATTGAGTTTAAGCCATGAAAACTTTAAATGAATGATATGTTTGGCCATTGTACCAAAACATGACCGACATACTTGATGGACTATCGACAGTGCGACATGATAGGTCGACGTACCAGTTGAAACAAATAGCTGCAGGTCGAGTTGAGGGTCGGTGCTATTGGATTAGTGGCACCATAGATTAAATGGCTTATGTGAAAAACTGTTGTTTTGTGCATGCACTAAGTTACAAGACATTCAAGACGCCTAAGAGGGGTAGTGATGTGTCCTATGGCTAGTGGATGACATAGTGGAGATAAGGGTAGTTAGTCGTGCCAGCAATCTTGGAAGCTCGATGTACCTTCATGCGCATGAGACCGGGGTGAGATCGGGATGAGGTCTCTATCCTCATACGGACACGGAGTTTTATTACGGGATTGAGGGTCGGATGTCACATACATCCACTCATTCTCAGGGTAGAAGTAAACATACTTCTATATAGGTGGCTGGTAAAATCGCTCTGACGCAACAAGTGGGTGTAGTGGACATGCTGCTCTGCGAATGTGTGTTCCCTTCATGATAAAGGGCGTGTGTTGGTTAATAAACACACCAGTTATGATTGTGGATTGAGAAATAGCTATGAAAATCGAGATTATGAAAAGGAAAATTTTTAAAGAAATTAAGGAGTCTCACACACTCCAATTTAAAAATTATTTTATTTAAACTTCATCTTTTTGAAAATACTCATTCACTGAGTTGTAGAAACTCACCCACCCTTTTTATCCCTTTTCAGGAAATAGAGAAATGACTAGGGATAACACCAAGACTTACCCTTTGTCAGGTATGCTTAATTTCTCTTAAGCTTGCATTTTATTTGATATATGTTATTCTAGGGAACAAGGTTGAAATTACGTCCGACTCCTCTTGAGTTAAATAAGGGGGAAACCCTCTTGAACCAAGAGAGCGGCGGGTTGTTCACGGGGATCCGACCAAATCGAGTCGGGGTGTGACAATTTTTGCCTTAATGAACAGTAATGTCATCTTAAGGAAGATGATGACATTGTTCATTGACTGGTCAGACCGTTGACCGGTCCGGTCCGACCGGGTTCAGTAACGAAAATTGACCGGTTCAGGCCCAATTCAACCGGTTTTCTAAAATTTAAAAAATTCTAAATTAATCTAAATTCATTTTTCTATCTAGTTGTGACCTCAATTCTCTAAATTAACATTTTTAAGCCACCTAGAAAAATAAATTATTGAACCGGTTCACTACGATTTAACATGCTTCAATTCGATTCAAGTCTGGTTCACCGTCAACTAGTTCGGATTTCTGATCCAATTCACTTCATGGTTCTTCCCCGTAATTTTTATGACTTCCTAGTTACTTAGGATTTTCCAATTTCTCATTTTAACCCTTTTCCATTTTTGGTTCATTAAATGGCTCAATTTTCTAATGAAATTTGCCGGTTCTTTTCCCGGTTTCCTTATTCCAAGAGGATGGGTTTCACATCAATTGTCGGTGGAAGGAGAAATGTCCCCACCAAAACCCTAGGAGCCAGGACAGACCTAGGCTCAAGAAGAGGCAGAAAGGTGCTTCTAGGAGGCCTACACTAACTATGTGAGGGTCTTTCATAAGCTATCACCGATGCGTACCCAAACCGAACAATAAATCTGATGCGACAAGCTTACGAATATGAAGCCGTAGTACTAGAAAAATATGGGATCTTCATAACCCGAAGGGGTGAGTTAAGGTAATTTAGGAGAAGTTCATCTTTGTTAGAATATGAAGAACCTAGCGTGAATGCATGCACTAAGTGCAGGAGGTACCATAGAGGTTGATGCCCAGCCAAGAAGACGACCCTACCCTCCATAGTACTAGAAAAATACAGGATCTCCATAACCCGAAGGGGCGAGTTAAGGGAATCTAGGAGAAGTGCGTCTTTGTCAAAATACGAAGAACCTAGTGTGAATGCATGCACTAAGTGTAAGAGGTACCATAGAGGTCGATGCCCATCCAAGAAGATGACCCTACCCTCCACCCCTTCCGATGAGGAATCTCACAACTCGTCAGTGATAGACTCTAGATCAGTACACATGTGGGGTTAGAAGGGGTACATAGGGAAATTGGCATACTTCTTCGAGTGATGTAATAAGTTATCCTTATGGGTTAGAACAGCCAATGGGAGGCTGCCATGTATACAATCAATGGGTCAAAGGCTAATAGGGCTACTAAGTGGGATGCCACGTCAGCAAAGCCAACCAATCATGAGTTGCCATGTGGCACTTTCGCACGTGTGAAGATCACATGTGTGAAATATTGTCATCTTCAACCTTAGGTTGACATACGATTTGCGACCACCGAAGGAAGACCGCATCTTCTACCTTTGGAAAATTGGCCACCGCCGACAGAATACAGTGAGTTAGACGTCAAAACTAATGTTGGCCAATAGCCCTGGCAATTGTCGAGCTCCCTATATAAAGAGCACTCCCCCACTCAGCCCCACCGCTCGAGAGCCCCCTGAAGACAAATAGTCCATTTTTTGACAAAGTGCATACCAAAGCTCCGACGAAGAGTCTTTTCTCAACCAAAGGAGCTCTGGTCGGTGGCAATAGAGCCGCGAAGAAGTCCTCCAGCTAGCAGAAACCTCAACCAGACTAGATGACTCCCTAAGAAGCACCAGAGCAATCGCAAAATGAAGCTGCTCTAACGGCTCGAAGTAGTGAAACTCTGACTAGCTGAAACCAAGACATCTCCAACCTCTTGCATCTAGAATCAACCCTCATTGGCTTCCCCGAGGTACTTTCCGACCTCTTCCAGTTCCCAGGTAAGCCATTCCACCCTCAATTCGCATGAGTCCGACAATCCTAGAGAGAGAAAGTGGTCAAAACTTACTTACCAAATTCCCCTGCATATGACATCAATTGGAGTAAGTCTCAATTCTCAGAAGACCCTCTCAGCAATGGCTAACTTTGTGAATTGAAAGCCGTGACAACTGCACTCCCACCAATAAGAATTTGAATCTCTATCTCTCTCTAGGTTTGTTTTACAAAGAAGTTCCGTTGGAGCTCGAAACTCAGCTGATTTCAAAAATTCAAAGTGCAGAATGATCGTAGGGAGCTAGAGGAAGTGAATAGCAGCACAAGAAGAAGAAATTAAGGAAGTTTAGGTGATCAATTGGAAGAGGTAAGAATCAGGGGTTAAGAGTCACATTTGGGGGAAATTTGGATAAAATTGGGATTTTAAAAAATAAGAGGACTTTTGTGCAATTTTCTGAAATGTGAGGGACAATTGGCAAAAGTGAGAAAATTAAGGGCCAATCAATGGTTTTAAGGAATTTTGAGGGCCAAATTGACAAATTTTGTGAAATAGGGGTATTTTAGTAAATTTGAGAAAATTGGAGCAATTTTGTAATTTTTTTAAAATTGAGCCAATTGAGGAGTTTTAGAAAAGTTTGGACTGAATTTCGAATTATGAATAATTGAAAGCTCAGAACGTGTAGGACAGGCCGCATGAGAGCCTCCGCTGAAAAGCACACCACGGATTGGAACATAGTCGAGCAAATGCATCGTGACTACTGGGTGAGTGAGAATTTCTAGCATCAGTTCCGATTGGAACGATGGCTATGCATTTAAAATTGAAAACCATTTTCCTGGAATTAGCCTCCCCTAACTGAGTGACTCTGCTTAAACGATTTGGGAGCTAATTCTGGTGATGGACTAGATAATGCAAGTGGGGCCCAATGCCGATGGGCACGGGTGGGCCTAATGAAAATGAGCAAGTCATGAGCCATTAAAAGTCTCGATAATGGATAATTGTGTGAGATACCCTCAACGCTTAGTGGAACGTGAGACCTCTCCACCCCAATGTCCAAACCAAACCCAGGCCCGGGAAGAGGCCGAAAGAAACTTTTGGGTGGCCTATGCTAACTTTGTGAGAGTCTTTCGTAGACTACCTCTAATTCAAGGCGACACATGTATGATGAATCACATGCAACTCACCTACGCGTATGAAGCCATCATTCTAAATAAGTTCTAGGTCGAGGTCGCACAAGAACGGGTAAGAAGGATAACCAACACATCATCTTCCTTGAGAGTAGGGAGTGTAATAGACCTCAGTCGAGAAATGAACTTAGAATGAATTAGCCCATCCTCGTTTAATGAAGCTCATAATAAAGGGATTCAATACAGACTGTCAGAGGAGATCGCGAGAAGTAGAAATCCCTTAAGGTAATAAGTCTGAGAAGGGTATAAGGACGTTGGGAGAGATTTCCCGAGGAGGGCAAAGAAGGTTTAGATCAAAACTTCAGGATAAAGATCGCTACCCCGAAATATAGGAGTAGAAGACGAGACCAATGAAGTAGCCCCTCCTGGTGGGTCCAAGGAGTCAAGGGGTAAACCTTACCGGATCACTTGGAATGAAGTACCGTGAAATGGCCACAAGCAAGCGACAATGGACTAGAGAATAAAAACACTTAGGTAGAGATGCCATCAACATAAGGAAGTGTACGGGGCTCTCGGCCAACCGAGTAGAGATCGAGGAAACGATGGTCGAAACTAAGAATGCACCTATAAAGGAGGTGTGAGGATATGAAAGAATGAAACCTTCTAGGAGTGACAACAAGATTGGGTACCTAGTTATAAAGATGGAAGTCTCAACTTCAGGATACAAGAGTGAAAAATGGGACAAGCAAAAGATACTTCTTAAGGATAAACCAAAAATGGGAATTTCGCCGCCATAAAGGACCCCTCGTAAATAATAGAAGGAATGATCATGGAATGGCCACGAACAAGTACAAGTCGACTAAAGAATGGGAAAGGAAAATTCCAAAAAAGCGGAGAAGTAAGAGATGAGTTAAGCTAGTTGTGAAGTGATCGAGGAACTCGACAGTTGGAATCAGGAATGACCCGTCAGGAGATTAGTAAAGGATAGGAAAATAGTCCATGCAAAGGATTGTTAGAAAACCAAATTGTAAAAAAAAAACATCAAGGGAGATTGGGAGAACAAGAATGTAGTCGGGTCTGGTCGAAGTACGATCTAAAGAGAAATTCGGTACTTAGGGAGATCAAGGAACGAGTGCTGGAACACTCTACCAACATAAGAAGAAAAACATAGGAAATACCATCTAATGGTGAGGATTCGATAGAGCATACATTGGGTGACCAATCGTTTATGTAATTGGGTGCATGGGTAATGCCAAGGTGGTTAAGGAACACTACCCAATGGTAAGAAGGGACGAAGTCCCATGATCCCTAAAGGATTATAAATCTAAGAGTTGTGGCAAGGGAACACCCTAGGAGTATAGTGGACAAAGATAGTTCTGGAATATATCCTACTACTAAGGGCATGTAGGTCCAAAAGTTCCAAAGAAGTATGACTCACGGGGAGAAGAGTCATTTATCTAAATGTACGGGGCTAAATGAAAGGTAGGATGGAACCGTGTGGTAGTAAATAAATAATTAAATGACCAATACAAGACAGGAAGAGAGCAAAGGAAAGTAACACTAAGACCCACAGAAACATGGATGAGAAGCTCGAAAGGACCTTGAGCTAAAGACTTTTGGCGACCAATGGAGCAAATGAATCTTTCAGAACCATCAATCCTATGATCTGGGTTAAAAACAAATTTGGACAAGACCCCAAGAGGGAGAGCGCTACCTTGGGGAACATATGACTTGGGGCCAGAGAAATGCCATGGGTGAATGGTTAGGACCATTTCAAAATTTTCTTATCACATGACAGGGACATGGTGGACTATTAGGAAAGGGGAAGAAATAGACAACAAGATGATAAACGACCAAGACTTGGAGAATGAAAGATGCCTCAAAGTCAGACACGCATGGGAGATGCAACCATGACCAGGATGTGCTCGAGACATCATATCGGAATGGGTCAAAGTTTACCTTAAAGGAAATCGCTCCCTATGTGAGGAATGAGTTTTGGGGACAAAACTCCTAAAAAGTTGGGAGATTTGTGAACCCTGTCCTCTAAGACCAAGAGAACCGGGAAAGAGAACTGTAAGTTTTAAAGAAAGAGAAATTGAGAGTTTAAATGAAACATAATTTGGTAAAGAATGGTCAAAACAGGAATTTGGAAAATTCCAAATAGCCAATAAATAAAAAAATCATGGAGAAGAATCAGGAAGTGAATTGGGTGTAAAAACCAGACCGGTTCATGGTGAATCGGGCATGAACCGGATCGAGCCAGGTTGAACCATAAAGAACCGGTTTAAATATTCATTTTTCTAGATGGCTTAAAAATATCAAATTGGAAAATTAAAGTCACAATTAAATAGAAAATAAATTTAAATAAATTTATAAATTTTTTATTTTTATAATACCGATCGAATCGGGTCTAAACCGACCGATTTACAATTTTGGGTCACTGAACCCGGTCAGACCAAACCAGTCAATGGACCGCTGCTAGGTTAGCGCCCAGTTAGCAATCATGACCAATCAGCACATGACACGTGGTGAAGCGCGCCCAGTCAGTCGCTTAGTCAGCGCCTGAAAATGCTGGGCAATCAGAGCGTGACACATGTACCTAGTCAACGGAGGAAAATCAACCTTAGTGACCACTAACTAATAGGAGAGCGACATGTGTCATGATCAATGATCAATGTCGAAAAGGCCTCGTCAACAAAGACCAACCAATGAGAAGCAAACATGTGGCTAAAGTGCCATGTCAGCACCAGACAAGGATGTCATAGAAACGACCGACCAATCAAAGGCCAACACATGGCAGCACCATGTTAGATGGCCCAACCCAATCAGAGGCCGACACGTGGCAGTGACAATGTGACGTCAAGGGGAAAATCTGATGCATTTAAAATAACCAATCAGAGGAGCCACGTGTCACGATCAGCGGTCAACAAAATCCAGTCAATAGCCATGTGGGTGGGAACAACCAATGGGAGGCTGCCACGTGTCCAATAAGTAGTTCAAAGACTGGCAGGGCTGTTGAGTGGGACAATGCGTGAGCAAAGCCATCCAATCATGGGTCGCCACGTGGCTCTTCCGCACATGCGGATCTATGTCGTCTTCAATCTTAGGCCGACAAACGATCCACGACCGCTGGAGGAAGACTAGATCTTCTGCCTCTAGAAAATTGGTCGCCGCCAATGAAATAAGGTGAGTCAGACACCGAAACCAACGCCGGCCAGTAGCCCTATCAATTTTCGAGCTCCGTATATAAAGAGCACTCTCCCACTCAGCCTCCCCACCACTCGAGAGTCCCCTAAAGACAGATAGTCCATTTTCTGACGAAGTGTAGACTAGAGCTCTGATGACGAGTCTTTTCTCAACCATAGGAGCTTTGGTCGGTGGCAACAGAACTGGGGAGAAGTCCTCCATCTAGCAGAAACCTCAACCATACCTGAGGACTCCTTAAGGAGCACCAGAGCAATCGCACAGTGAAACTACTCCAATGGCTCGAAGCAGCAAAACTCCGACTAGCTGAAACTAGGACATCTTCGGCCTCCTACAGCTATAATCGACCCTCCTCGACTTTCCTGAGGTACTTTTTGACCTCTTTTAGTTCCCAAATAAGCCATTCCACCCTCAATTTGCCTGAGTCCGACAATCTTAGAGAGAGAAAGTGGTCGAAACTTACTCACCAAATTCCCCCTGCCTAGGACATCAATTGGAGTAGGTCCCGATTCTTAGAAGACCCTCTCAGCAAGGGCTAACTTCGTGAATTGAAAGCTCCGACAACCGTACTACTGCCGGTAAGAATTTGAATCTCTCTCTCTCTAAGTCTATTTTCTGACGAAGCTCCTTTGGAGCTCGAAACTTAGCCGATTTCATAAATTCAACTTGAAGAATGATCGTGGGGAGCTAGGTGGAAGTGAATAGCAACACAAGAAGAAGAAATTAAGGAAGTTTAGGCAATCAATTGGAAGATGTAAGAATCGGGGGTCAAGAGTAACATTTGGGGGAAATTGGAGGCAATTTGGGATTTTAAAAAAATAAGAGGAATTTTGTGCAATTTTCTAAAATGTGAGTGCCAATTGGCGAAAGTGAGAAAATTAAGAGTTAATTAGTGGTTTTAAGGAATTTTGAGGGCCAATTTGACAACTTTCATGAAATAGGGGTATTTCAATAAATTTGAGAAAATTGGGGCAATTCTGTAATTCTTGGAAAATTGAACCAATTGGGGAGTTTTAGAAAAAATTGGACTGAATTTCAAATTGTGAATAATTGAAAGCTCGGAACGTGTAGGATGGGCCGCATGAGAGCCTCCGCCAGAAAGTACGCTACGGATTAGAACCTAGTCGGGCGAACGCGTCGTGACTATCGGGTGAGTGGGAATTTCCAGTATTGGTGTCGGTTAGGACGATGGCTATGCATTTGAAATTGTTAACCATTTTTCCGAAATTAGCCTCCCCTAACTGGGTGACTCTGCTTAAACGATTTAGGTGCTAATTCCGGTTATGGACTGGATAATGCAAGTGGGCCCAAGGCCAATGGGCCCGTTGAAAATGAGCAAGTCATGAGCTATTAAAAGTCTCGATAATGGATAATTGTGTGTGATACCTACCGAGCCAAAGTTGGGATGTTGGGCTTGTTAGGCCAAACCGCTGCTAAGTCGAAGCCAGGTCGACAAACCGTTGTGCTAGTAAGCAAGGGGCCGAAGCCAAGTCAACAAACCGTGGGGCTGGTGGGCCAAAGATAATGGCCTTAATGAAAAGACTTTGATTGTGCATGCAAGAGATGTGGAACCATCGAGTCGCCCGATATGGGGTAGTGGTGGTTCCAAGTGTTGGTGGACAACCTAGAGAGCATAAGAGTGGTTTGTCGTCAAGTATGTCAAGAAGCTATAGGAGCTTCATGCATACGGAGACTGAGGCATGAGGGGGAGAGAGGTCTCGTCCCATAAAACGGACACAAAGTATGACTAGGGTTTAAGGGTCGGACGATTGATCTACACTCAAACTCCAGGTAGAGGTCAGGGACCTCTATTAGGGTAGTCGGTAAAGGCACTTCGGTCCACAAGTGGATCAATCGGGGACTTGTTTGTGATGGTGTGATCCCTTTTTATGATAAAAGGTCGGTTGATGTATGAACCCTATGCAAATCTTGGAAAAGTGAAAAATAATTAAATTATAAAATCGATCGCCATAGAAAATTTTCTCTCAGTGAGTGTATACTCATTCCCCTACTTTCACCCTTTTAGGAAAACTAAAGAGGGGTCGGGACAAGCATAGTTGAAGTCCAAACAAAGGCCCAAACCCTCAAGGTAAATTTCATACAATGAAACCCAACTATTTTTGTTATGGAAAACTTGTATTTGTACGTCTTTACCTTCCTTAAGCTATCAATGTAGGGATACTGGGATGGTGCATGGAAGGGTGGTGGGTTGATTACAAGACTCCAACCAAACTAGGTCGGGGTGTGATAGCTCAGGTTATCAAGAAAAAAATCATCCATCATATGTAAATAATGCAAAGGATCACTCGAGTGGAAGAGAAGAACAAGATTTACGAAATCATTCGCAAAACGAATAAGTTATCTAACACGAGCTAAGTGTTAAATTGACAGCGTGTCCGATCGGACCGATTGGTGCACATACATGTTGTATGTATTATTGTGTGAAAATAATAGTTTGACTTAAAAACTCACATAAGGAGTGCAAATGAATGAATATATACCCACTAAAGAAAAAATAATTTTAAAGGATAAAATGGTTATAAGATTGATGCATGGTGAGTAGTTAAGGTCCATTGGAACTAGAAGTTATTGGATCATAGGCCACTTGTTTGATTGAGGGGATGATTGAGTGATTGATCAGACTCATATAAATTGTTTTGCTATATTATGTGCTTGTTGAAATGTCAGGGTGTAGATTATATCATGAGATTCAGGGCTATAAGTCATACCCATGTAATGTGAGGAGACAATTAAACGACGGGTCAAGCTCCCGAATATGTTTACACTAAGTACTGTGTTAATTATGATACCTTTGTGTATAATTAGGGAATTGAACTTGTGCAGAACCGAACTCCCATTAATTAGATATTGTAGGCACCATTACAATTTTTAGACCACGAGTGTTATAAATTGAAGTTATATTTTGTAATCTAATTAAAATATCTGTATAGCAGAGTGGGTGAAAACCAATTAAAGTTATAGAAATTAATTTAGCCTCGAGATAATCTACACGGGAAATTGAGAAACAAATTAATTTGAATATCTTACCTTTGTTGTTTGTTTACAGTTGTTATTATAGGCCTTGAATAGTCGAAATGACATAATCAACTGTTAAATAACCTAACTGTTTATTAGGAATCAATGAAAGAATGTCGAAGTATTTGATCGGTATTCAAGAGAATCCAACGGGTCCATTAACAAATCTCGATAATAGAGAAGTATAAGGGGAGAATTATCACTATTGATAGGAACTGGTCATTGAGTTTTGCCTACCAATCTTAGCCTAGTTGTTCTCTTAAAAATTTATCAAACAAAATGAATGCTCGGATTATAAAAAAAAAAATCATCCATTGTATAAAGAAGTTTAAGGAAAACCGTAGTGAGAGAATCTTATTTTTCCTTTTAGGTAACGAAGAAAGAAGATAGATTAAGGTAATTCTCGTAAATGCTTTATAGGAAGTAACATGTCACTTTAACATATATTTAGTTCACTTTAACATATATTTGTGTCCTAATATATTATGTAATAGCTAGAATGTTTCATGAAATAAAAAGGATTTCATATAGTGACACTTAATTAATAGCTTGTTGATTTATTTATCATGGGACTATTTGTATTCTTGTATTCCTCCCCGCTTTTCCTTTCAAGAGACTGACAAGTCTCATGTATAGCAAAAAAAAAAAACGTTGACCCTCACTTAACAAAATTAATATGTGGCAATGTCATGCATAATATAATTGCTTCAAAACCCATATTTCAAATTTTAAAAAGAACTAATTATTTCCTTTTTTTTCAATATAATCAATCTTGTATCTGAAGTACTTAATTATAATTAATTTAGATTAGATCCAGCTATAAAAACCCTATTTCCCAGTAACATTTAGTCCTATTAGCAATTTTCTTTGGGGAAAATGTCCAATGGAAAAACTAGAAAATGTGCCACTTAAAGCGTCAAAAGTTTTAAAGTTATTGACAAATATATTACTTAAATGTTTTAAAGTGACTTATTAAGTTTCAAATTTTATTTTCAATCATTGTCTATGCTTCCAAAAATTTTAATACTAACGTAACTAAACGTAACTAATGGAAATAAACTTTTGCAACTTAATATGTAATTTTAAACTTTTTAGAAATTAAACGAAATATTTACTATACTTTTGATGATTAATATATAATTTTTAAGTATTTTATACTTAATTCATAATTTTAAAATTTTGTAATTTAATGTCACATTTGACAAAAATCTACACTTTGGATGGTATGTTACCCTTTCATAATTAATATATATAGTTGCCACTAATATATCTATAAATATTGTGCCAAAAGTAACTGAATATATGAAGTTGGACTCACTAAAGTTCTGATTAAACTTCTGAAACGAATGTGGAGAACAAGAAAAATAGAAGGGTAGCACGGGAGAATCCCTCTTTTTGGATAAGGAATGATACATGCATGATCAGTTGTCGCATGAACACTTGCCCTCCAGTCCCCTCCGGACACATCCTGCAACTTTTCTTTTTTGGGCGTAGGTCTCCACCTCGAGGCCAAATTAATTGCCCTTGCCTTTCAAGGTTGTCCCTAGGAATCATCGTCCCAGACCCATTTTCTAGTTGTGTTTTTAATTATTGTAATAAAAGATTTGTGAGCCTAAGGATAGGAGAATAATTGAAACATAGCTCTTATGAAACCAATTAAACTTGTGATGATTAATTTGTTAGCATAGACATTGTCAATGCAGTAAAGCTTTTCTTTTCCTCATTTTTTACTGTTTATATTGCATAAAGCAAACAAATTGTCTGCTAGACACATGATTTTTGCTTTTTGTGACAAGTGGGTGAAATTTTCTAAGCTCTAAACCTACTAAGACCCCATAATGCCACTTGTTATGTGTATTGCATCTCGTGGACGGAGGTTACCCGACATTCGGACATCATTCATAGATGAAGGGAAATACTGTATCCATCCTTCATAATATATATATATATAGAATAACATCTTCCAAATTAACTATCTGAGCCACCATAGATTATATCTACTAAAAATAATTTACTTCGTTTCTGAGTTTATTTGGTTCCACTAATCGCTTATAGCAATTTATTGATCCTCACTACATGATAATGAGTTAGAACTGGTTCCACAGAATGGGTCAGAAATGAGATGACACATGGAGTATGTTGAGTTATATGCAGCAAGTATTTACTATTTAGGCTTAAGCCCAGCTAAATCCTTCCTCCACTGAACCCAGATGTCAAGTTCATATTCCATAGAGGTATAACTCAACTCTAAGGATAGCCAAGTCCAACACATCTTTATTGAATCGCTGGCGTGATTATTATATTTAATGGAAGTTGATTAGGTGATGAGCGTGCCTATTGTTGACAGTAATTGTGTTAGTAATTTAAGAGATACTAAGGGTAGTGGGATAAATTATATCTTTCTCAACGTTTAAGCTAACCATCCAAGTGTGATTTCTATAAATTATACCAATCAAGTGGAAAGCTTTTTAACTGGAAAGCAAATTAGGAATCAATGAAACTTTATGAGATTTTAGGGAAAAGTTCTCCGTGATTGCTGTTATAAATCTAAGAAAATCACATATATGGGAAAGAAAAATGCACAATTAGTATTGCTTCTTCACTCAACTGGTCACAAGAGTTAGAACAGTGACACCATACTTCTGTCTACAAGACTAAAGATGTGAAAGATGAAGCTGGAAAAGATTGGTCAAGACGTCTTCTTTAAGGGCAAGGGCTCGGGCAGTTTACGACAAAGTACATCATCCATGTCATCCGTGCTGCCTGATAATTTGAACAAATAAATAAACCAGGGTGTCAATCGGCTAGGCCATCAGATCTAATACCAACAAATGACTTCGAAGCGTGAAGCGGTACCGTATGTTGGTTTCAGGCGATAGATATTCCAACATTGAAGGGATGATAGCCTCATGATCTGTGCATAGAAACAAGAACTTGAATGGCTAAAACCGTCAACAAAGAGAAGGAAGTTAGATCTGCCATACCCCGTGAAAAACAATTGTAGTAGTAAGACATCTGTGGACCAAGAGAAACAGCTGTTGTGCTCATGGCAAGTAATCAAGATATATCTGACTGTAAATCACTTTACAAAATCTTCCAAACCCTAAATTTCTTTCGAAGCAAAATTTGATAAGAAAATGAATATGGAGATAGAGAGAGTGGTGGGGTGACAGAGAGAGAGTGAGCACGCATAGCTTCCAGCATTTTCTGAACTAATGCAAGAAATGACACCATGTGTGCTCACTCTCTTCTGTCACCACCCTTACCCCTTCCGTTTTGAAAAAAAAAAACAAAATCAAGACCATCTCACTCACAAGCATGAACTTGGAGAAGACCCTGAGCAAGATATTCCCAAAGGAAACCCTACTAAAGCATCCTACTTGAAACCCTAATATTATCCTAGTTCCACAGCAGAACAGAAGGGAACTAGGAACTTTTAACTGATCTGTAATTTGAAGGGTTTGAAGGAGAAGGAGCCATGGGAGAGTTTATATAGAGGGTAAAGAGAAGCACGAATGACGTATGGAATAAATATGGGTTCAGCTTTGATTGGTTGCCCTAATTTTTTATTATTGCCCTGGCCCCATTCATTATTATCTTCATTCAACCTCTGCAGTGGGGAGAAGAAAAGATGTGGCACTGGGATAGAGAAGAACTCGCCAGACTTATCTTTTTCCATATCTCTCTCATTTTGTATCAAATTCCTCTTTGCCGATATCTCATTTATTTTTGTTCATTGGGTTTAATTTTTTAGAGTTGACGTAAGTACTGACATCATCCTATCATAAAATAATATAGTGTTTTTTGCTCAATAAAACTAATATAGTTCAAGAATGGTATTTGAAAAGTTATTTAGAGAATTATAGATATCATGCATTGTAAGCAAAATGCACTCATCATCCCCTTTACTAGTAAGGAATTGAACAAATGAAATCGGAATAAATTTTGAATTAGAAATAATTTATATGGAAAGGCTTTAGTTTTTTAAATAGGCTAGACCTTCAAATTGGATTGAAAAGAATGCTTGATACTACAATTTTGGATTTTTTTGCTTTTAAAAAATGCAATATTTTTAATATGATTAATTATATCACTTTTACAAATATGTAGGAATTCAAATGTTATGTATTATTAAAAATATGATTTTTCAATGATATAGGATTAATGAACTACTTTCAATGATATAGAACTCAAGTGTCAATAAAAAAATGTATTATTAAAAATGTTAATATGATTAAGTACTTAAAACTTTTGTTAAACATGTGGAAAACAAAATTATTTTTAAATATATAAGATTATATGCTACTTTTAAAATATATAAGATTAAAAAAATATTTTTAAAGATATAGAATGTGTCAAAAAAATCTAAAGATATAGTACCGCTGGTATCATTAGTTCATAATTAAAACAATCATTTTATAGTAATTCAGGCATAAAAGCTGTTAGAAACAATTCTAGAATCATAATGGTATTGATAAGTCACTAAATTCATTCTCTTTTTTTCCTTAAAATGGTTAAAAATGTACAGTAACCTATATTATTTTATGTACAGTGACCTATATTTTCTGTTAAATAAAATATTATTGTTTGAACCCTAATATCTTCTGCCAAAATATTTGAACCGTTAAAAACGATTCGCTTGAGCTAACATGTCCCTCGTCCTCTACTCGAAGAAACGCTATCTATGCGGTCGTCATTTGTTAGATGCAGATTTGCAGATGGGAAGGCCACCTTAATCAAAACCACAACTGTGGATCAGCTTTTGCACATTTGCCTATGCGGTCACTGGCCCAGCTTAATTAGCCAATTAATTTCTTCTAATCAAATTTGAGACAAACAAGCAAAAGCAAGGGGTATACAAGGCTCGAAGCTGTTGTCGCATCAGATGCCGTGGATGACTTTTCATACGGCGATGGGGCCAGTCTTGATTCATGACCCTTCCTCGGTCTAAATTCATTTAATTTGTCTTGGACAACTACTATTACTTACCAGTGGTGGTGGGCCTCAACTCCCATCCCTCATCTACCAAAGGAGTTAAAAGCCAATGATATCTCCCCCCTAGATGTAGTAGCAATTCAGGTATTGCAACCCTGATCTGCGCCTACATGATCGGTACACGCTGCCCTGAACCGGCATGTGTGCAAAAGTGGGGGCGGATCTAGATTGATTGAACTGTAGATCGCACTATTCCTGTCATATCTCTTTTGCCCTGAATTATTTCAATATATCTTAAAAATATTTTTTTATACATAATAAATAAGTTAATAATATAGGAATGCCAAATTTTTAGCCATTTTTTTATATTTTTATCAAAATTCTTTAATTGTGGGAAAAAAGTGCAATACTTGAATCTTTCTATACATGGGCTTATCAATTCCATTTTTCCTTATCTTCCTACATGAAGCCTTCCTCTTTTTGTTTTGTCCTCCTCACTTTGCCCCTATGGCTCCTTCATTTTCACCTATGGCTCTAAAAATGCATTTTGGAGAACTGCTGATGGAGTATAACCATTTAATATCATTTTATTATGTTGTTTCCAAATGAACCAACAAGTAATGGATATATTCCTTGCTATATTATTTCATCTAGGATAACCTTTATTCTAGTTTGTTAGTTAGCCATGTCTCTCTCCACCTATCAAACTTGTGCGTACATACTCCATCAATATGCATATTACAACATATAAACCAAATAGGCTCAATCCAACAATAAATGCTCTAAACTTTTGTTCTTACCACAAAAAGAATAGACAAAGTAATTATATAATGACCCCTATTTAAATTAGACCTACTTGTGCAAAAAAAAGATCTATTTGCTAAAACATTAGAGCATATATTCCAAATAAAATTTATAATCTTAGGTTGAAATTTAAGTTATCACATATCAATGTATATATGTTTAAGAATTGTATAAAAAGAAATGCAATATAATGTTTAATAGTATTAATTCTCTTAAGAATAAATGCATAGACATATTTTATTGTCACTTCTCCTTTAGGGTCCCATGACTAGACTAGCATATCTACTCTATTCAACCTTAGTAGATGGATATCTTTAATGACCATTGTTTCATGTTGAAATAACTTAGCATACATTTTCTCTAGACTACACGTACATACTTGACAGTGAATTAAATAAATGAACTCTCAAGTATTGAAAGCTATCTTTTGGTGTTGCATATGTGAGTGGCTTATTTATCTTATGGACTTTGGCTCCGTCCCCAACCTACTTGAGCAGCCCCTCTTTCATTTGTTCATTACACACAAAAATCCTTCTCATAAGCCAAGAAGGTCTTTCGCCAATTTTGTTATCTATGAATTTTGATTTAGCAAACTATCTACCTTTTAGCACCCTCATAAGGAATAATGATGATTGTTTTATTAATTCTTAATGAGCATACCTTTATTGAAAGTATAGATTCTCTAATTCTCATTCCATGTCTAAGTCTAGTCTCTTTAACCCCAGTGAGTCTTCTTCATATTGCTTGCTTGACCCAACAGAATAGTGTGACGAGTTAATTTCTTCCCACCAATCATGCGCTAGAAAGAAATTATTTATTTTATAATTTGGAATTGAACACCGTATCATATAAATATGATGACTACTTCCATTCCATTTTCCAGTTTAAGAAATTAGACTAGCATTCCATCCTTCGAGTTTATGCAAGTTTTTCTCTCTAAGGAAATGTAAGGTATGCCTTTTTCTTTGACACCGACAATGCATGGGTAACTGATCCTTTTGTGCCCTTGAGTTGTCTATAAAAAAGTTGGACTCTCTTCAATGGATCAAATTCTCTCTCTAAAACCAAATGCTCCACTTTCCAATTAACTTGCTTCCTAGCTCCAATAATTACTTTTTTGACCACAAGAAAATCTCCATTTATATTCTACAAACTCACTCGACCATCATCTCTACATGACTGTGATATTTGCTAATATCGATTATGATTACGATCGGAAAAAACTTTTACAATGTCAAATTGTAACTTTATCCACCCAAGCCGAAAATATAGCACAAAGCTCAGACGCCCCCAAACCTCCTCTAATGACAAAAAAATGGGGAAGCTTTCTATGTACCCTTATGCATTCCTCACGCGATGTTGGTAAATTATTTTTGGTCCGATTGAGAGTACTCTATTTTTTTTTTTGTCAACTTTAGGCCGATAGCTTGCCGGATAAATGTAAGCACCTTGGCAACCATTTTGGGCAACACAAGATCTAGGAAGGAGCCATAGGAGTCACTCTATAACTCTACATCATTAACTCCGTAAAATTTCCCATCACCGGTGAGTTTTCGTCCAATTTCTCTCAATACTCTATTGTTAATGATATGTAAAATGAGCTAAAATGACTTTTTTGGATCCAATATAACCTAAAAAATCATGGGAACATGTGAAAGATAATTAGAACGTGTACGTTTGATTATAAGGCTTAAAGTTCAAGGTAAAATGGAATACAAAGTTTGGGTACTAAAAAAGAATTTCAGATAACTTAAGGATCACTTTGAAAATATGAAAATGTTTAAGGGCTGAAATAAAAATAATTATAATATATGGATATAAAGAAAAATGTTAAAAATAATTGTAATTAAAATATTAATAATAGAAGTTTAGGGATCTAAATGCATTAAATGAAAAGTTTAGAGATATAAATATAAATAAGTGATAATTTTATGGTAATTTTGTAAATTTGAGAAAGTTAAGAGACAAGTAGAAATATAAGATTTATGGAAACTTGAATCAAGTGAAATGATTTAAAAATAGATAAACCATAAATAAAAAAATTAAGAGACAGTATGTGAACTATCACACCTGAACTCAATCCAAGGGTCAGAGACGTTACAATCCTTCGTACCACTCTCGATACTACAATAGTGTGACCTTCACTATCGTAGTAATAACATGATATAAAACTCAAAATAACAAAAAAACTGCAATTTACCGTAAAAATTTGAACGTCTATAAAAATATACATTTGTATTATATATTTTGTAAACCCCGTTCTCTCAAAATAAGAAACTGAAAATGAGAACAAAAAATTTTTAAAAGAAAATCGTAGTTTAAAGCAAACCAAAATTGGTACAAAATGGAAATTGGATAAATTTTAAGTGTTAAATGAAAATCTAAAAATAATTAAAATGGATAATAAACCAAATTGGATGTGAGAATCGGTTTAGTTTAGGGTGAATTGGACCTAAATCGGGTTGAAGTAACACGAAGCGTGAATATCCAGTTCAAAGATTAATTTTTTTTAGATAACTTAAATATATCAATTTGAAAAATTTAAATAACCAAAATGTAGAAAATAAATTTAGATAAATTTATAAAATTTTAATTTTTAGAAAACTGGTCGAACCGAGCCAAAACAAGTCAATATTCTATTTTGGGTCACCGAACCTAGTTCGACCGAACCGGTCAACAATCTGGCTACCAGGTCAGTGCCTAGTCAGCGTGCACGACCAATCAGCGCATGACATGTGGTAAAGTATGACGAGTCAACCACTTGGTCAGCGTTTGAAAACGTTAACCAGTCAGGGCGTGACACGTATTCTCGGTCAAATGAGGAAAATCCATGCAATGGAAAACTGGCCAATGGGAGAGCGACACATGTACTCAATCAACGATCAATTGAGAAAAAGCCATGTGGCAAAGGTGCCAGGTCAGTGACCGACTAGGATGTGGGAGAACGGTCAAACAGTTAGTGATAGAAATGCGAAAAAACCATGTCGGATGACCACAACCAATCAGAAGCTAACACGTGGCAATGGCACAGTGCGTCAGGTGGTAAAACTAACGAATTTAAATTAGCCAATTAGAGTATACCACGTGTCATGGTCAGATTCAGTCGACATCCACATTGGAGTGAGCGACCAATGAGAGGTCGCCACGTGGCCAGTCAACAGATGACTTGGATGCTGAGTGGGAGGTTACGTTAGCAAAGATAATGAATCACTACATGCCACATGACAGCTCGCACGTGCGAAGCTTGCATGCGCGCGCATAGTGTTGTCTTTTTCTTTCATATTTTTGAACAGCAGAGGAGGAGGAATATCACCATTACTCTATCGGCCAATAAACCTCTCTAAGAATGGAGTAAATTGGAGAGTTAATGGTCGACCGATGGATGAAAAGATAGAAACGAAAGTTCCCGAGCTCTCTATATAAATAGCTCCCTTCCATTCATACTCTCCACACCCCAAAAGTTGAGAGTACATAGACTACTCCATTTTTCGATCAACCGTGAACCAAAGCTCCCACTTGGGAACTGTTCTCCACCTCTTAATGTGAATTTGGGTTCCCTAGAATCCTGTGGAAGTCCTCTACAGGACCGCAAACTTTGTTCACCTCGAGGATCAACGGAGAAGAGTCGGAGAGCTTGTACAGTACTGTCGCTCCCTCGACAGTCTACAACCAGGAGTTGATGGAGCTCAATCTGAGCCACCCTCGGGTCAACCACAACCAAACCAAACCTTCCAAACTTTACCTAGAGGAGTCCACACCTTCCCTGAACCATCATGGTAAGTCCCCACCATCGCCCTTCGCAGTAATTTACTATTCACATTATTTTTTACCCAAAAACTAAATCGATGAAATTGCACTGCTCAGGCTACCAATTGAGACATATATTGATTCAAGGAGAGAGCAATCTGTTGGAATCGAGAGCTCTGACCACCGGACCATCACCAGTAATAAATCAAAACTTCCTCTCTTTAGAACATTTTTTCGGCAAATCTTTGTTTAAGCTCATTTTAAAGCCAAATCTGATGGTTCAAAGATTGAAATGAACCTGGGGACATAAGAAAGCTAATTAGTAACATGTTAGGACTTGATTGTGAAGGTTTAAGATCGAATTGATGATGATTAAGTTGGATGACTAAATTACAATTTTTGAAAGTTTGGGGACTTTATTGCAATTTTTGAAAAATTGAGGATTTTCTATAATTAATGAGAAATTATGTACCCAATTGGAAATTTAGAGAAATTAGGGATCCAAATGGAAGATTTGAGACTCTTAGGGCCTAAATTGGAATTAAGGTATAACTTAAAAGCCAAATCGTAATTATTGAAAAAATAGGGATATTAAGTGTAATTACCTTACATATGACTTAATTGCCCAATTTATTGTAGAAACAAATCACCTACAAATTCATGCAAAAGAAAAGTACGCCAACCTCGAAAATCCCCAAGACGAACAAGTTTTGGAACATGGGTGAGTGAGATTTCTGGATCGAGTCCAATTGGATTGATGACACATACTTGGAAGCATGCTTTACTTTGAAAAATTAAATTTTAAAAAATATAATCCCCTAACTGTTTGAAACCGCTTAAAACTTTTGAGATTATATTTTTGAAGAAAGCATGAAGTATGATAATAGAAGTACCCTTGGATGGTGTATGGATACACTTTAAGGGGAATGACCTAGTTCCGACCATTGATACAGAAAATGGGCGATGCCAATGGTCGACAAAAGGTTGGCTAGATCTAGATATGTGAAAGTGGATCCAATGCCACAATTTTGAAAAGTGAAGTATGCCCAAGGTCGTGTTTTAAAAACTCGTATTAGTGGGTCCAAGGCAAATAAAAACAAATCAAACCCATAAATAAGTTCTGATTTAAGAGCCTTATAAAATTATCAAAAATTGATATTGTTTGCTGAAGTTGCTAAACAAGAGTTTGGTTGGAGCCCGTTGGGCTAGTAGCGCAAAGATAAAGGTATTAAATAAAAAAACTTATATATGTGATTACAATCGTTCAGAACAAAGGAGACAACCAGTACGAGGTAATTTTGATTATAAGGGCTACTCGACAGCAAGGTTGGTACATGGAAGTTGTATTTTTCCGATATGTCTTAAAGCTTTGGGAGCTTCGTGCGCAATGAGAATGAGGGGATACAAGTATCGATAAGTCCGAGGGTTGGGCCAAGGTGCTCACATAGAAAGTGTTGTTGAGGTTGCGGTCTCTTAATAGGGTGGATGGTAAATACGCTCTCGAATACTAGTGGAACAAATCGAGATTGTAGTATTTAAAGGTGTGTTATGCAATTGTATGATCCATTTATTGAGAAAGTGTGGTTGTGTATTTATGTGATACAAACCAATGGTAGATCCATCATAAATGAAATTATGAAAAATCTTCCAATTAGGAAAAAACCTATCTTGAGCTTATGGGAAAAAGCTGTGAATTTAAGTGAGAAAAACCATTTTCTAAAATATAAGACAATTTGCAGCTTGTATATGAGGTTATTCAAACCCTTGCTTTAGGCTATATTTGTATTGAGTATTTTGAAGAGATTTAGAAGTAAGGTGTTTGGATGTATTCCGAGTGGAAGTGAAGTGATAAATTTGAAGTTGTTAAAATTTTTTTTAATAATATATTGTTTAGATGGAGGTGAAATGAGATGAATGATTATTAATAAAAAAAATAGAAACATAAATTTACCATTTTAATTAAATTATATTAAATAAACTGAAATAATATATTTTATCAATAATTAACTTATTATTATTATAAATAATTAATAATAATTATAATATAAATATATACAATAAATTATATTATACATTTTGTACAATTAATCTTTTATGTATAATATTTTTATTATATATTTATATTATGTAATTTTATATAAAATAATATTAATATATAAATTTATTTAAAATATATAAGAATAAAAATAAATAAGAAAATAAATAATAAATGAGGGCATTAAATTAATTTAAGTAATAAATTAAACAATCACTCCAAATACTCTAAAGATGGGGTATTGTGTCTTAGTGTAAATGAAGTTATTTTTAGGTGATTATCCATCCAAACCCATCACTTTTATGTTACCAAGTGATTTTTACACCACTCCAAACCCCTCAATCAAAACACAAGGAAAGGAAAAATCGTATGTACTTTTGAGTTTGTGCTTAATCATGAGCAAGAAATTACAATGTTAGTTAATCCTTCTCACATAGTCATAGACTCACTCTATTCCTTACCCATTTTAGGGCACAAAATGTCAAGTAGGATATTAGAAAACAAACTACCACATTGATACGTTAAATCACTCTTATAATTTTATGTACAACACATTATATATTTCAACATATTTTGAAAAATATAATTTAATGCATTGTTTTCCTTTGTTTATGCCTTGTTACTGCCAATATTATGATAACATAGGTAAGATCTATTATAGTACTGGAAGTAGTGATGGGTTGTTCATAGGGTTCCAACTAAATCGGGTCAGAGTGTGACAATTTAAGTGGTATTATAACAATATATTTTTGAATTTGGTTTCTAGAAGGAAAGTTATTTTCGAAAATCTAGAATCTTGGGAAAAGGGATTTTTGAACAAATGCTAGAAATGATTATAGCATAAATTTTGTAAATTCCAAACTCAAAGAAAACACTATTCCTTTAGGAGAATTCCCAAAAGAAGGAGAACCCCATACAGGTCAGTTGAGGATTAAACAACTCCACAACCTGAGGACCAACTGAATATAGGGAGGGGAAACACTAACCCAACTCTTACTCGACAAGAGGTCGATGACTACATTTGGGAGGTCCATGTACATGAGAGCAAACAATGTCAACTTCAAAAATTTTAGAGGAAGAATCTCGCTATCTACAAGTTTTAAACTTTAAGTCAGTTAACAAGTGTGACTAGAGTAAAAGATAGTGAGAAAGTTGGTATAATTTCTTTTTTTATGTAGTAAGCCATATTTATGGATAATGAAATCAATGAATAAAACTTTATACACCAAAAGTTTTATGATCTCATACTATAACCAAAAAACTCATAAATTTGAGTAAAGGAAGGAAAACCCTTTAAGAAAAAGGGTTATGAAAGTCAAAGTATGAGGAAGAGAATGGTAAAGGAGATTCTTAGTAACAACAAATCCATGTAAATGGATTGACAATGAAGAAGTCAATTACCCTAAGTACTAGTACCAAAGTACTAAGAGATAAAAACTTCCTACTACAAAGATTTTAAAAGAAATCAAATTTGGCCTACGAGTTTATGATTCGAGAATGAGTTAGTAAAACCTTATACTATTCTTGACAACGAAGTCGAGAAGTGAAGACATGGGAAATAATATCCAAAAGAACCTTCATATTAAAGAGTAAACTTGTAAATGGGATACATGTGAGAATAAAGATCGAATACAAGGGCATACTCACGAGATTCCAAGAAGGAAGCTAACCCTAAAGAATGGGTAAATGGGAAGAAAACATCAAAGGATGTCATAAAACTTTTGATGGATCGAATACCCATAATAATAAATTAAAGGAAGAAACTCTCAAAGATGTGGAATCAGATGAACTAAGGAAAATAAAGACTTATAGATGTCAAGGAGGGTTGGTAAAGTTCCACCTTCACCTTAAATAACTCAAAGTGGACAGCGGGATATAGTGTGGAGTACACAAAATATTACCATGGTAACATAAAATTCCTTAGATAGAAAATAAATTTTAAATGAAAAATTCAAATACAAAAACATATTGGATATGGACAAATGCACTAATTCAAAATGGTGTAAGGATATGAAGGAAGAAAACTTTCAAGGAGCGATAAGAATGTTTGATGTATAGTTCCAAAGACGAAGTTTCTACTTCGAAGGACGAGAATATAGAATAGGACAAATAAAGAGAACTCCTAAAGAAAAACCCAAGGAAGTAAGTACTTATCATAAGGGATCAATCATAGGTAAGGAGAGCATAATCGTGAACTGGTCTCGATCAAGTACGGGAGACTAAGGAATAGAAACCTATAAGGAAGGATATCTCCAACCATAGGAAAAATCTATAACGTAAATTAAAAGGGGGAACTTCTAAGAAGGAAGGAATAATCATGAACTGGTCTCGATTAAGTACGGGAGACTAATTGTGAACTGGTCTCAATCAAGTATGGGAGACTAAGGAATAGAAACCCATAATTAAGGATATCTCCAACCATAGGGAAAATCTATAACGTAAATTAAAAGGTAATGATAGAATAATCGTGAATTGGTCTCGATCAAGTACGAGAGACTAAGGAAGGATATCTCTAACCATAGGGAAAATCTATAACGTAAATGAAATGGGGGAACTTCTAAGAAGGAAGGACCCAACAAGCCAAGAGATATGATAATGGACGATAAAAACCGGTAAGAAAAACTGAGGTGTTTGTAGTTTGGTAAACTAAAACAAAGTTAAAATTAATGGAAGAATGTTCCATAGGAAACATTGGGAACAATAGACAAGTACTGGACTTGTGAAGGACGTGTGAAGGATGTCCTAAAAGAATATTTGCAACTCATTAGAGGTAACACATGGGGAATGTGAAGATGATCCATTAATGATTAAGGAAATTCTTGTAAACTCAAACGATCATGAAATGTATGACATTTAAGTAAAAGATAAACCCATGGAAGGGAAATGGTGGATGGGCTTTATGGAACAATCTATGGAAAGATAAAAAATAATAAGGAATAAGGAAGTAAAAAAAGGTCGTAGAATGACCATACATATCATATGAGGATCGTTTATTGATGGATTTAAGGACGAATGCAAGACCAAAGGGATAAAGTTAATAACACCAAGACAAGAAGAGTCAAGAATGGAAAGCTTAGAAAGGCATCTTTCCAAGGATTTTTAATGACTAAGAGAATGACTAAATAATGGAATGGTTATGCATTATAAGGATCACAATTCTGTGATCCGAATTAACTTTTGGATGGAAACCTCAAGAGGGAGAGTTTTAACCATAAATGACATAATGATTGGACCTAAGAAAATACATTCGAGTAGACAGGTAAGAAAAGCCAATCATAATGAATTCCATGGTGAAATTGGATGCTCAAAGAGAGGGGAAACCCCTCAAGGATGTTACCTAAAGGATGAAGTAAAAGAGTTCCCATAGTGACATTTTGCCGAGGGTAATCATATGAGTGAGGGAGCGCTTAAGGGAAAGGAAATGGGAAGCCAAATCGCTAAGAGATCTTCTTTTCGAGTTTGAATGCCTAATCATGCTTTTAAGAATGATGGCAAAATAATTGATGGAGAATGAACACCCAAGATGGGAGAACAAAGGATTTAAAGTCCAAAATGAGATGTATGATATGTTATGCTCCCAAAAGAGATGGTGGGAATATGAAGTATGGTAAGAGTGGTACCATTTGGTAATGGCGTGAAACATTCAAAAAACCTCAACCAAAATGGTTATAAAGAAACCATTACTAACCACCTAGGATGTGTGGTTATGTGATGAGAGTAAAGAGGTAATAAGAAGAATTCATAAATGAACTTTTTATGTTCAACGTAATTGGTTACCTCACCGCAAGTTAAATTTATGAACAAAATGTGGCAAGGAGAAATGAAATTAATATTTCTAGAAGGAATGCTCGAACGAGAAACAAGTGGTGGACCGCTCTAATAGCGTAAGAAGAAGAGCTTGGGGGTGCAAGCTTGAAACATTGGATAAAGTTCCATGGGAATACCATTTAATGAATGAAATGGTGAGGATTTGGTATTGAGAAAGTCCTAATAACATGAAATGGAGATTTACAAAGAAGTTAGAAATGGAGGAGTAATTATTGAACATTTGGAGGATGTTTATGATGACTAAGAAATTTTAACAAATGCCAAGAATGGATGAAATCTCCATGATTTCATGAATTAGAAGTTTTATGATTGATGGAAAAACATTTTTGAAAGATATCATGCTAAAGCACCCTACTGTGCTTAGGACGTGTAAGTCCAAATGACTAAAGGGATATGACTCCTGGAAGGAATAGTTGTTTATCAAAGCATGATAATGTCAAATGGAAGTCTTGGGTAGACCAGAATTATAAGAAAGAAAAGATGACTCTAAACTAGAAAGTTATAAATGGGCAAAGTTGTAAATTTTGGATCGCTAAAGGTAGGATCTTCGAATAAAAGGGATTACGACAATGGATTATTCGAGTTGAATAACTAAAGCCTTAAGAGTGGATAAGGTATTAAGATCAATAGTAAACAAGATTTTACTCACACAAAGTAAGTGAAAAATAGAATGGAAGGAATCCCAAATGTTTATTTAGATCACATCATTATGATGATGGTATAAGCTAATGAGATGCGACTTAGATAGATTTGAGTACGCAGATTTCACCCATATGAAAACAACATTCAAGTCGAAAGGTAAGATCCCAAAAGGGCTGTGAGAAAAGGAAGGTGTGAAAAGAACCTAGGAGGGATCTTACGAATTTCAAAATCTTAAAGTAACTCCAAAGGAAAAAGGGGATAGGGAAAATCCCCAAGGTAAAGGTGAGGAGTTTAATGAAGATCTAGAGCCAATGAGATGCAAATAGGATAAGAATCTAACCTATGGAGTATGGCCTGCTTGAATTATGAATCGACAGGAAAGGAATCCATGGTACAAAAAGATTCCAATGGCAAAAGTATTCTGGCACGGTGGCCATAATAGAGGAAGAAACAAGGAGACACAAATGGGATGAAACATAAAGGTACTCCCTATTCAATTGATGTATAACAAGTTTTGGGGATAAAACTCCTTAAAAGGAATGAAGTAGTTGTAAACGTCGTTCTCTCAAAATAAGAAGCTGGAAATGATAACAAAATTTTTTTGAAAGAAAATCGTGGTTCAAAGTGAACCAGAATTGATAAATAAAAAACCAAAATGGGAATTGGGAAAATCCTAACTATTCAATGAAAATCCAAAAATAATGGAAATGGACCATGAACCAAATTGGATGTGAGAATCGGACCAGTTCAGGTGAACTAAACCTGAACTGGCTCGAACAAGGAAAAATTTATTTAAAGATTTATTTTTCTAGGTGACTTAAAAATATCAATTTGGAAAATTGAAGTCACCAAAATATAGAAAATAAATATAAAATTTTTTAATTTTTAGAAAACTAATCAAATTAGACTTGAATTGACCAATTTTCTATTTCTGGTCACTGAACCTGATCTAACCGAACCGGTCAACGGACCACCTATCAAGTCAGCACCTAGTCAACGCACGCAACCAATCAGTACACGACACGTGGTGAAGGGTGCTGAGTTAATTGCTCAGTCAATGTGTAGAAGTGCTGACCAATTAAGGTGTGACACGTGTCCTCGGTCGTCGGTCAAACGAGGAAAATCCACGTCATGGGGAATTGACCAATGGGAGAGCGACACGTGTCATCATTTAACAATCAAATAAGGAGAAGCCTCGTCAGGAGGGCTCACCAATGAGAAGCTGACACATGGCAAATGTGCTAGGTCAGCGGTCGATTAGGATGTCGGGAACGGTCAACCAATCAAAGGTCGACACGTGGCAAAGCCATGTCGGATGACTACAACCAATCAAAAGTTGACATGTGGCAATGTCAAGTGGGAAAACTGACGAATTTAAATAAGCCAATAAGAGAACGTCATGTGTCACGGTCAACGGATGGTCAAATTTGGCCAACGACCATGTTGGAGTGAGTGACTAATAGGAGGTTGTCATGTGTCCAGTCAACGAGTTAACAAATGACTCAAATGCTGAGTGGGAGGCTACGTTATAGAAAATAGCCAATCACTATGGACCACGTGTCAGCTTGCATGCGCGAGCACATTGTTGTCTCCTTCCTTTAGATTTCTTAACGGTTGAGGAGAAGGATGGTCGCCATTACTTCAACGGCCAATAAATCTCTGTGAGAATGGAGTAAATTGGAGAGTTAATGGTCGGTCGATGGATGACAGGTTTGGAATGTTCACGAGCTCCATATATAGAGAGCTCCCTTCCATTCATCCTCTCCACACCCTAAAAGCTTGGAGAACACAATTTGCTCTATTTTTCTCCACCTTCGAATATGAATTCAGGCTCCCTAGAATCTTTGAGAAGTCCTTTACATAACTACATACTCCATTCAACTCGAGGATCACCGGAGAAGAGTCAGCGAGGTCGCACAATATCGTCGCTCCCTTAGCAGTTTGTGAATAGAGTTGATCGAGCCACCCTCAGGCCAACCACGGACAAACTAAGCCCTCTAAACCTTCCTTAGAGGATTCCACACATTCCCTGAACATTCATGTTAAGTTACCACCGCCGCCCTTCGCTGGAATTTACTATTCATATTGCATTTTACCCAAAAACTAAATTTATGAAATTGCACTGCTTGGGCCACCAATTGAGACACAGTTTGACCCAAGGATCAAGGAGAGAGCAATCTGTTAAAATCGAGAGCTCCGACCATGGTGCCTTCACTAGTAAGAAATCAAAGCTTTCTTTCTCTAGAACAATTTTTCAACAAAGCTTCATTTAAGCTCATTTCAAAGCCAAATCAAATGGTTTAAAGCTTGAAATGATCTTGGGGACATAGGAAAGATGATTAGTGTCGTATTAGGACTCAATTGGGAAGGTTTAAGATTGAATTGATGATGATTAAATTAGAGGACTAAATTGGAATTTTTGAAAGTGTGGGATCTTAATTGTAATTTTTAAAAAATTTAGGATTTTCTATAATTAGTGAGAAATTATGTACCCATTTGGAAATTTTAAAAAAATAGTGACCCAAATGGAAGATTTGAGAATATTAGTGACCTAATTGGAATTAAGGTATTGCTTAAGGGCCAAATCGTAATTATTAAAAAGTTACGAGTATTAAGTGTAATTACTTTATTACATGTGACTTAATTGCCCTATTTATTGTAGGAACAAATCACCTACAAGTTCGTACAAAGGAAAGACACGCCAACCTCAAAAATCCCTAGGATGAACAAGTCTCGGAATACGAGTGAGTGAGATTTCTGGCATCGAGTCCGATTGAACCAATGACGCATACTTGGAAGCATGCTTTATTTAGAAAAATGAAATTTCCATAAATATAATCCCCTCACTTGGTGAAACTGCTTAAACCTTTTGGGATTTTATTTTTGAAGAAAGCATGAAGTATTGTAATAAAACTACCCTTAAATGATGTATGGTTACACTTTATGGTCTAGTTTCAACCATTTATGCAAGAAATGAGCAAGGCCCATGGTTGACAAAAGGTTGACTATATTTAGACTTGTGAAAATGGGCCTAGGAACACGATTTTGAAAAGTGAAGTGGGCCAAAGGTCAATGGAAATGGGTCAAACTCGTAAATAAGTTCTAATTTAAGAGCTTGATAAAATTATCACAAATTAATAATGTTTGCTGAAGCTAATTAGTTAGAGTCGGGTTGGAGCCCATTGGTCTAGCAGCGCAAAGATAAAGGTATTAAATCAAAAGAATCATGTATTTGATTGCAATCGTTCAAAACCAATGAGATGTCTGGTACAAGGTAATGTTGGTTCTAAGGGCTACTGGACAACAAAGTTTCTACAATGGAAGCTTTGCTGTTCCGGTATGTCTTGAAGTTCTGGGAGCTTCATGCACTCTAAGACTGGGGGGGATAGAAGAGTGAGGTCTCACTCCTCTATATGGGGATCAAAGTATCGATAAGTCTAGTGGTTTGGCCAAGATGCTCACACAAACGGTGTGGTAGAGGTTATGGCCTCTCACTAGGGTGGACAATAAAGACACTCAAAGCCACTTGTGGAATAAATTGAGGGTGTAGCTTTTGAGGATGTATTCTACAACAATTTTATCAATTTATTGAGAAATGGTGGTTATGTGTTTGTGTGATACAAACCTATGGTAGATCCATCATAAATGAAATTATGAAAATTTTTCTGACTAGGAAGAAACCTTCCTTGAGCTTGTGGGAAACAAGCTATGGATTTAAGTGAGAAAAACCTTTTTTCTAAAATATAAGACAAGTTGCAACTTATTTATTAGGTTATTCAAACCCTTGCTTTAAGGAAAGAAAAAACCATATATACTCTTGAGTTTGTGCTGAATTGAGGACAAGAAGTCATGATGTTACTTAATCTTACTCACTATGTTGTAGACTCACCCCTCCCTTATCCCTTTCAGGGCACAAAATGTTAAGAATGACATTAGAAGATGAGCTACCACATTGGTAAGTTAAATCTCTCTTATAGATTTATGTGGAACATTATATATTTCAGCATATTTTGGAAAACATAATCTGATGCATTATTTTCCTTTGTTTATGCCTTGCTCATGCCACTACTATGATAACAAAGGTAACATCTATTCTAGTACTTGAAGCAATGTCAGTTTGTTCATAGGATTCCAACCAATCTAGCTCAAGTTGTGACATATCTCATCAAAAGATCATGGGAATGACAACGAACAGGGATAAGAAGTGTATTCATGAAATTTTACTCAAAACTTATATATCGATTTGTGCAACCAGTGTTCGATTTGGAGTTCTCCGCATTCTACTTTCACTTGAAAGGGGATTAGGGAGGGTGAGCTTAAAAGCTAAATGAGTGTGAAGATTGATGTCTATACATCATGCCCAATGCTCAATCCTTACTAAAATACGATACAGAGGTAATTTCATTAAAGTAACTTCAAGTTTTATCGCTAATGCATATTATATGTTTCTCCATGGATTCGAAGTTTGGAAATCCATTCGTCATATTTGATTTTTCTAAATATTATCTTTAATGTAGACATTAAGTCAAAATTTGGGCTATTGTATGAATTCTCTTATCTCTGAAGGTTCATCACATGTACCAAATAAACTAAAAATAAAAAGGTATGATACTACTCCAAATTGGGCATGTCAACCCGATCTCCCAATTGTTGTGTTGGTTGATCCACCGATTCATTCACCTGAGTCCCAAGGTTTGGTGGTTCCTCATCTCACAATGCCGATCGAGTTCCTCCCTTAGGGGTTATCGTTTCTAATTCTCCCTCTACAAAGCAAAATGTTCTTTTACTAAATTTTATCTTTATTATCATTATCAAGAAGTATCTCAAAGCAGAGTTTTTCTTTCACGATCTTTTAAATTCTAAACAATTAATTTTTAAAAACTTGTTTAAAAGCAGTACTCTAATATCACTTCAGTTGTAACATCCCTACTCGACATTTCATGTCAAACCATCATCACAATCGCCATACCCCCCGACATTATAATAGTAAGGCCATCATTACTTTAGTACCAGTAGGTCGTAAGGCATAGCAAACACAAGGCACAACTTCTTTTAGTAAATATTTGAAACAAACTACAAAATTATGTATACAAAATATCATTGGTAAAAATAACCCATAACCAAAAATCCTATGCTTTTTGAGAGACTCTTATAGTTGTCATTGAGGTTACTAAACTCAAGTTTTGTACCATGAATACTTCAAGATCTTCCTACTCAACTCGAACGGTATGTGAAAAGAGGTTATGGAGAGGGGTGAGATACGAAGCTCAGTGAGTGGGGCACTAGCGTCATGTACACTAATGCAACCCCTACTAAAATATCAACATGAAGTATAAAACTTTTAAAATATTTTTTTCTTCTTAAGCAAGTATTTTTCTCATTAGTGCTTCTCCAAAGTACAAGTACCCATCCATACAAGCATACACCACTTCATATTAATGACTCATGTATTGCTTTACACACCCTATTATGACCGTTGTCATAATACCCATGCATTAGGGTCATAACATAGTAGTAGGGTCACACTACACTCTGTTGGTGCCTAGTGGTGGGTCTCAGCCGCTCTCCACTAATATTCATTGAACCTTGTACGGCAGAGTGGCCTCTAAGGTCAGGACCACTAGCACCTCAAAAATACCATGACCATCTCCAATCACCGTCTGATCAATCACTAGACATTGCTGTATGACTCACATGCCTTGGATATCTATGATAAAACATCTCTCACTTATTACACCACCTCTTAGACATCTACTGGTACTATTCCACATCCACCACAAACACAAATAATACATAACAACAATTCATAAATGCCATAGATGTTGGCTTGCTATCTGGCCAACCCCTCTAAGCCTATATCATATTCTAATCACTAGGTCATGGAAGGCACTCTAAAACTGTACCAAAAGGTTTTCATAAACAAGGATCGATGTCCCACTTTCTAATTCATGACACATATTCTCATTTCCAAAAATATGGGTCAAAGCTCATAGTTCATAAAGCCTAGATCATAGCCCTTATTTTTAAAAATATGGATGAAGCCTTTCTTTTACAAAACACGAGTTGTAGCCCCACTTTCCAAAATATAAGTTGAAGCCCATTTTCCACAAAATACTAGTTGTAGCCGCATTTTTCAAAATAAGAGCTGAAACCCATGTTTCACAAAAAAAAATATAAGTCATAGCCTATTTTCCCAAAATTTTGATTGGATCCCATCCTTCACATAATATAATTGAATGCCTCTAGGCTAACCTTAGTTCAATCAAGCAGTTGTAAAACATGATACACATAATTCAAAATAAGTAACAAGCATACGTCAGACAAATCGGACATAACGTCATGATCATATCCTAGTCAATTGGGCTCGTGTCTAATTCCTTGGTATGTCCCACACCGATTCCTCATGCTAGGATGTGTGTGATTGTTAACATTAAATATCACCAATCAATACTCGATTCAAGTATTCCAACTATGTTATATCGATATTTCCTAATGCGTTCCCCGATTTCCATTATCCACATCCATGGGTCCCTAAGTCACCTTGACATTTCACTTATGCCCCTGCAATTAAAATTCTTATCCTTAGGACTTTAATTCTTCTAATAGCTCTATTAGGTACCCAAATTTCCATTAGTTGCATTCGAGTCCCTCAACTTACTGCTCTTTTGCAAATTCATCATCATTCATGTTTCATCAATTGTCATTATAAATCGTTCAAATTTGCCACTAAAACTTCTCCTATAATCTCCCTATGATCAATCCATACTTTGAATGGACTGATTTGACCCCATTTAGCCTTTGATCAGAACTTCGCCCAAAAATTGCACGATTTGACTAAATCTCACTGACAACAGCGAGTTGGTTGGGGCCACCGGACGGAAAAGCTAGAGCACCTCCCAAGTGACATCCAAGGACTTGGCTCCGTGCTAATTTTCCACCAAAGTCACCTAAACCTCCAACTGAACTACTCTCTTAAAATGGAGCAAGAAGTTCTAAGGAAAAGAATGAAGAATAAGGCAAAGGGCATACCTTAGATCCTGCCCATCCATAAATAATGAAGAAAGAGACCTTAGGGACCTTGGGGCACCTTTCCAGATTGTTTTGGTTGTCGAAGGAGGCTGGAATTCACCAATAGAGTAGGTGTTATGTTTTGTACGTAGGGAACATGGCTACTGTTTGGCCTCTCCGATGACCCCTCTATCACCGGTGGACTCCAGTGTGGGTTCCTTCATATAGGGAAGGCTCCCATGAATATTCTGGACTAGGGATAAACTTTCATCATGCCTTAGTTTGCTAAAAGCCCTGCTCATCAAGAAACTAAATTGTCATACCCGACCCAATTCATCGACCAACAATCCCATGCAACTTGCCAATTCCCTCGATGGTATAGTGGTGGGATCCTTCACAAAAGAAAATTGACCGGACCAAGGCTCAAAATAGAAAACATGTCTCTATTTTTCAGCAAAAATTTGTAACTTTTATTTAAAGTATGGTGCCTCAAAATGGTTTAATAACAACCCAAAAATATAGCAATTGATAAGTAGTAAATTACAACCTTCGTATGTCAGTCATGAGGTTTACCTCGAGTGGTGTTTGTGTGGAGGTGATCCACCGCTCCCGCCTCGAGTTTTCCTCGACCTTTACCTATAATGGTTTTGGGGGAGAGGGTGAGCTCATATCACAGTGAATGAGGTACTGATGCCAGACCACTTCATGGCTTACAACCTCAGACCTCTCACAAAACTCTAGTAGAGATATTCATTATTGTTTTTACCAAAACCTTCATTCCCCATTGATACACTCAACCACTTGAGACATAATGTCGGGTCGTTCATATTTTTTTTTACAAAACCCGTTATCTCACAAGGTTTTAATTCGCCCCCTTGAGACTTTTGTCCTAAGCCATTTCTTATTGGTTTATAAAAACTTTCTTTCCCCTTGTTTCATTTGGCCCCTCGAGACTCTTGTCTCGGGCCTTCTGTAACCTTATTCTACCCCACAGTCGGGATACTCTCGATCTCCCTAGTTGGTTGCACAGGAAACATAATAATATGAAAGTAGTAAATGAAGTATTAGTAACTCAAGTCCCTTACACACACATGGCCAACTCATGACCTACACCTCGGGCTACTCACGACCCGTGCAACACATGGGCTACTAATGGCTCGCACACGTGGGCTACGTATGACCTATGCAACACATGGACTACTAATTGCTCACACAGGTGGGCTACGTATGACCTGTACAATACCTGGGGCTACTCATGGCCCTCCTTTTCTTTTATAATCATATGTGGATGTCGAGTATGTGTACACGAACATCCGTATGCTCTAGCTATTCCCTCTGACCACACACTTAAGTATACGTATAAAACTATGATTTTTGGAACCCAAACATTTTAATGTTACAATTTAACTATGGTATTATTAATTTTTAAAAATCAAGTTGATTCGAGTAATAATCATATTTAGAAATGGGGAAACACTAATTTTGTTTTTGAGTAAGAATTAACTCGGAGTAGTAAAATCCTCACAAAATTAATTTGGAATAAGTGAGATTAAATTGTTATTAGATATTTTTAATTAAAAATATATAATAAATAAATAAAAAATATTATTATACATACATATATATATATATGCACCATACAAAAGAATAGGTGGGATGCATGTAAAATTAATCTTACATAAATTCTATACCTACAAGTCATCAAATTGATTGGTCTCGAGCCCACCCAAATTCAATGTGCAATGGACTGGTATTAGACTATACAAAGGGTTATACAAGAAAAAGAATGTGATGGACTATACATGGATCCCATAAATATAACAAGAAAACAAACCAAGGCAATGATAAAGGACCATAAAACATATATTATACATGTAGCACTAAGTGTCTGACAACAAACCAACTTTGTGCAATTGGGCAAACCTCCATGGACATGATAAGTCTTACCCAAGAGAACCCGAAGTACACCTTCCAATGAGTCCTATAAAATATAACTTCCAATAAGCAAAAGAAATAAGGAGTTAAGTTGAGCAAAGGAGGTAAGAATATACCTCAACATTTTTCCTAAGTAATGTTGGGAAATCTACTATAACCTGCCCCTTCCTAAACAAGAATAGAGATCCAATTACTATATTAATCATTCTACATAAATTAAACTAAAGGCAAAATAAAGGCCTTAAAGAAATTTAAATAAATAGACCAAACATAGAACTAAAAGAGGACTCTCTAAACTAGCTGAATATATAGCAGGTTGTATGATAAATCAGTTCAGCAAAAGTAATGTTCCATACCATTACATCAATTATCATGCAACTAGAGGTATTTCTATTGACTCAAATCAACTAATTAGAGCAATAAATCAATGATTAGCTATATACCAGAATCATAGAAGAACTTCCAACACATATAAAAAAACATTAGAAATGAAAGGAAGAATGAAGGATGATTACCTGGGGATTAGGCGTGACTCTTTTGCCTATGATGTAGTCATGCTATAATTGGTTCAAAGGGACATGCATAGGAATTAAAAACCTTGCATGACTTACAATGTAAGAGCCTAGGATGAAACCCTCATTTAACAAGGAGAAGAAGAGAACCTCAAGCAAGGACCATGTCTAATATATATCATTATTCCAGTACAAATAAAAAAATTGGTAACGAGGCTTGGTTTCTTTCCCCATCATAAAGAGCTTGCAAGGTATGATATCCAAAATACGACACTAACTGTTCGAGGAAGAATTATATGAGACCAAATGACCTTCTGTGATAAAATACAAGAAATGGTCAAGCAATAACAAAATATACCTATATCATGCTCATGCCCAATCCAAGCTAGGAACCTATGAGAGAAATCAAATGCTACTACCAATGAGATGGAACTTGTTGAAAGTGAACTACAACCTTAACTCAAGAAGAAATCCTTCAAATGCCAATGTTCTTTCTCTATCCATAAACAAATTCATAAATACCCATAGGCGCCTAAACTCCCAGACTAAATGAACATGATATATAACAGTTCAAGCATCTAGTATGAGCTTATAAATAATCAAGGAAGCCCAGTAATGAGCATGCGGTATGTATCTCATAAGATTGCATGAAAATAAAGTATGAGTCAAGCCATGAACTCACTTGGAGAGGGGGAATACCAAATATTTGTTGGACTAGAGCCATTGGGATAATAGAAAGCCCAAGGGAACCCAACCATTTCACCATCCCTCTACGACAATGCCCAAATCCATAATTGTCACACCCTGACCTGGTTTGGTTGGAGTCCTATGATCAACCTGCCACCCTTTCCCGAACCATCCTGGTAACCTTACCTTGATGGTCAGAGGAAGGTAAATGTGTATCGATACACGTTCCCATAATAGAATGAGAACTCGTAGTGTGGGACTTACCTTGAGGGTTTGAGCCTTCGCTTGGACTTTAATTATACCTGACCCGAGTCATCTTAAGTGTTCCTGAAAGAGTGAAATGAGGGGAAAGAGTACACACTCAGTGAGGGGAAAATTATTACAATGATTGTTTTTATAATTTAATTATTTTTCACTTTTCCAAGATCTACACCATGTTCATACATCAATTGCCCTTTTTATCATAAAAAGGGATCACACCATCGCAGACCAGTCACTAACTAATCCACTTATGAATCGGAGCGCCTTTACCATCCACCCTAATAGAGGTATGTGACCTCTACCCAGAGTTTGAGTGGACATCAGTTGTCCGACCCTCAAACTCTAGTCATTCTTTGTGTCCGCAATGTGGGACAAGACCTCTTTTACCATCCTGCCTCGGTCTCTATGCACATGAAGCTCCTAGAGCATCTTGACATACAGGACGATAGACCGCCCTTATACTTCATGGGTTGTCCAACAACCCTTGGAACCACCACTATCCCATATTGGGTGACTCGATGGTTATGCAGCTCATGCATGCACAATCAAAGTCTTTTCATTAAGGATATTATCTTTGGCATATCGGCCCTGTAGTGTGTTGACTTGGCTTCAGCCACTTGCTTATTAGCCCAACGGGTTCGATGACTTGACTTTGGTTTAGCACTGGTGGCCCAACAAACCCAACATCCTGACCTTGGCTCGGTAGATATCACACACAATTATCCATTATAGAGATTTTTAATGGCTCCTAACTTGCTCATTTTCGATGGGCCCATGCTTATGCCCATCGGCCTTGGGCCCACTTGCATTATTAAATTCATCATTGAAATTTGCTCCCAAATCGTTTAAGCAGAGTCACTCAGTCAGGGTAGGGAAATTCTGTTAAAACGATTTCCAAGTTCAAATGCATGGCCATCATCCCAACAGGGACCGATGGTGGAAATTCCCACTCACCCAGTAGTCACGATGCGTACACCCAACTGGGTTCCGATCTATGGTGTGCTTCACGATGCATGTCCTCGTGTGGCTCGTTCTACACGAACCGAGCCTTCAATTATTCACAAAATTTAAAATTTAGTCTTAATTCTTCCATAAAATCCCCCAAACGACCCTAATTTTCCAAGAATTGTTTAATTTCCCCAACTTTACCAAAATTACCGAAATGACCTTATTTCACGAAAGTTGTCAAATTGGCCATCATAATTACCTAAAAACCACCAATTGGCCCTAAATTCCTCATTTTTTCCAATTGGCCCTCATATTTCCGAAAATTGCACAAAAACCCTCTTATTTTTAAAAAAGTCCCAAATTGCCCCCAAATTATGCTTTTGATCTCCGATTCCTTACCTCATATAATTGACCACTTAAACTTCCTTAATTTCTTACTCTCGTGATACTATTCTCTTCCTCTAGCTCCCCATGATCATCCTACACTTTGAATTTCTAAAATTGACCGAGTTTCAAGCTCCATCATAAAATAGACTTAGAGAGGGAAAGCTTCTAGTTCATATCGATGGAGGTGTGATTGTTAGAGCTTCGAGTTCATGGAGCTAGCCCTCGTTGGGTGGATCCTTGGAGGATCAGAGTTCACCCCAATTGATGTCCTAGGGAGGGGAATTTTGATCAGCAAGCTACGACCACTTTCTCTCTCTAGAAGTTTTGGAAATTTATGAAAAGAGGTAGAATCACTTACTCGGAAGCTGGGGGAGGGGGGAGGGGTCGAGGTTCAGTTGATGAGATTTTTGGAAGACCGACTTCAGTTGTAGTTGCTGGGAGTGTCCTAAATTCAGTCGGTCGAAGGTGAGCTTCTTCGAGCTATCAGAGCAGCTTCATTGTGCGATCACTCCGGTGCTCCCCAAGGAGTTCTCAGGTCTAATTGAGGGTTCAACTAGCTAGAGGACTTCTCCTCAGTTCTGATGCCACCAACCATAGCTCCTTTAGTTGAGAAAAGACCCGTCATCGGAGTTCTCATCTGCAATTCACCGAAAAGTAGGTTGTCAGTCATTAGGGGGCGCTCGAGTAGTGGGGAGGCCAAGTGGGGGGGGAGGGGTGCTCTTTATATAGGGAGCTCAACAACTGATAGGGCTACCGACCAGTGGCAATTTCGATATCTGACTCGCCCTATTCTGTCAGTGGTGGATGATTTTTCGAGGGCGGAAGATCCGGTCTTCCTTCAGCGGTCGTAGATCATTTGTCAGCCTAAGGGTGAAGATGACACTGTTCTGCGCTGCGTGCAGAAGTGCCATGTGGCACCTTGTGATTGGCTTGATTTGCTGACGTGGCATTCCACTCAGCAATCTAGTTAGCCTTTGATATGTGGCAGCCTCCCATTGGCTGCTCCCACCCACGGGGCTATTGACCGAATTCTGTTGACTGTTGACTGTGACACATGGAATCCTCTCATTGGCTATTTTAAATGCGTCAAATTTCCCTCATGCTGCATAGTGCCATTGCCATATGTTAGCTTTTGATTGATTGGGGCCATTCGAGGTGGCACTGCCATGTGTTGGCCTTTAATTGGTCGGGGCCATCAAACATGGCACTGCCACGTGTTGGCCTCTGATTGGTCGGTTTTTGCAGACGAGAACTCTTTGACATTGACCATTGACTGTGACACATGTTGCTATCATATTGGTTAGTCGTCATTGACCAAGGACACGTATCACGCTCTGATAGGCCAGTGCTTCCAAGCACTGACTGAGAGGGCTGACGGGGTGCGATTCACCACGTGTCACTCGCTGATTGGTCATGCCTATTGACTGAGTGCTAACCTAATAGTTGTCTAATAACCGATTCAGTCCGATTAGGTCCGTTGACTTGAAATCATAAATCGCCCGGTTCTGGCTTGAATCAACCTGGTTTCTAAAAATTACAAATTTCTAAATTTATCTAAATTAATTTTCTATATAATGGTGGCTTCGATTTTCCAATTTAATATTTTAATACACCTAAAAGATTGAATCTTTGAACTGGTTCTTTATGGTTCAATCTGGCTCGATCTAGTTTAGGCCGAGTTCACCTTGAACCGGTCCAGTTTTCACACCCAATCTACTTCATGGTTCTTCTCCATGATTTTTTGTGATTTATTGGTTACTTGGGATTTTCCAAATTCCCATTTTGGCCTTTCTTTACCAAATTTTGTTTCGTTTAAGCTCTTGATTTCTCTCGCTTGAAAACTTTCGATTCTCCTTCCCAGTTCTCTTGGTCCTAGAGGACAAGATTAAAAACTCTCCCCACCTTTTAAAAGTTTTGTCCCAAAAACTCGTTCCTCACATAGGGAGTGATTCCCTTAAGGTCAACTTGGGACTCGTTCCGATATGATATCTCGGGCACATCCCAGTCCCGGCTGCATCCCCCATGACTGTCCGACCTTGAGGCATCTTTGTTTCTCCAAGTCCTGGCCGTTTATCATCTCGTTGTCTATTTCTCCCCCTTTCCTAAGAGTTTGAATCATCCATGTCATGTGATAAGGAAATTTCAGAATGATCCGACCTCCCATTCACCTTCATTTGGGCATTCTATCTTCCTTGGCAACATATCCCCAAGGTTACTCCATCCCATACATCTTTAGACAACGGGCTTAATGGAGTCCTCTCTTTGCCCTAAATGTCCATCTAATCTGTGGGATCATTCAGAGCGGCTAGTCCCACCCCCTTTGCCCAAGGTATTTCCACGACCTCTAGTCATATGTCCCCTGAGGTAGAGTTCTCCATCTTGGGTTTTTGTCCATATTTTTAACCTGAATCATAGGATTGGTGGTTCTAAAAGGTTCATTTGTTTCATTGGTCGCCAAAAGCATCTAGCTAGAGGCCCTTTCGAGCTTCTCGTCCCTATTTTCGTGGGTCTTGGTGATACTTTCCATCGCTCCCTTTCTGTTTTGTATTGTTGTTTAATTATATATTTACTACTACACAGGTCCATCCTACCTTTCGTTTAGCCCCATTTTGTTTAGATAAACGGCTCCTCTCCCCGTGAGTCATACTTCTCTGGAACTTTTAGACCCACATGCCTTTTATAGCAGTGTATGTTCCAGAACAACCTTTGTCCACTATATTCCTAGGGTGTTCCCTTGCCACAACTCTTTGATTCCTAATCCTTTAGGGATCGTAGGACTTCATCCCTCCTTGCCATCGAGTAGTGTTCCTTAACTACCTTGGTGTTGTCCAACCATCCAATGTATACACCAACGATTGGTCACCCAATGTATATTCTACCGAATCCTCACTGTCACGCCCTGACCCGGTTTGGTCAGATCCCTGTGAACAACCTATCGCTCTCTTAGTTCAAGAGGGGTTTCCCCCTTCTTTAATTCAAGAGGAGCCAGACGTAATCTCAACCTTGTTCCTTGGAATAACATATATCAATAAAAATGAGACTTAGAATAATTAAGCATACCTAACAAAGGGTAAGACCTCTTGTTACCCCTAGTCATTTCTCTATTTCCTGAAAAAGGGATAAAAATGGTGGGTGAATTTCTACAACTCAGTAAATGAGTAACTTTTAAAAAATAAAGTTTCAATAAAATAGTTTTTGAATTGGAGTTCAAACCCGAAACAAAAACTCTACGTTCATATGAGGACAGAGACATCATCCCGACCCCACCCCAGTTTTATGTGCATGAAGCTATGTCGAGCTTCCCTAACTACTAGTACAACAAACTGCCCATATGTCTACCATGCCGTCCAGTAGCCCCTATGACGCATCACTACCCCTCTTGGGCGTCTTGATGGTCCTGAACCTCAGTGCATGCACAAAACAATATTTTTTCTCATAAGCCATTTAATCTTTGGTGCCACTGGTCCAATGGCCCCGACCCTCAACTTAACCTACAGCTATTTGTCTCGATTGGTTCATCGACTTGTCTTGTCGCACTGCCGCCAGTCCATCGAGTCTGTTGGTCCTGTCTTGGTACCATGGTCAAACACATCATTCATTAAAGTTTTCGTGGCTTCATCTCATGTTTTTTTTATGAGCTACTGCTCGTGCCAACTGGTCTTAGGCCCACTATACGTGATTTTCAAAATCGGGCATTTTAGTCCCTAGTTCCAAAATTGAGGCCTCCGGCCTATCTAAGCTATTCGAGCTCCCGTCAACAAGGTCTCCCAAAAAGTTTAAGTAGTGTTACACAGTCAAGGGAGAGCACTTCCGACAAAAGTAATTTTTTAGTTGTCTCACACCAACTGAGTATGAGGACATCTACGCTCATAACCGATAAGCGGGTTTTCTACTTCCTTTTAGGAAGTTCATCATACCAACCAAGTATGATCTACTTACAACTGTTAAGTAGTTTTTCCATGCATTTTCTCACATCACCCCTTCGAGGTGTGATGTTAAAATCCCACATAGTAGTGGGTTTTCATTACCGAGGTGCTCATCATCCCAACCGGGTATGATGTAAAAATCCTACTCACCCTTTAATGTAGTGAACTCCTTTTTATCGGCTTTTTGCCTTCATTCGAGCTTGTCTTGTCTAGCGTTCCCGGTAATTCATGTTCCTACATGATATAAACATCCTTGTTCATTATCCTTTGACCTAATAGTCCTCATTCATCAATAATGGATAAAATACCCAAACTTTTCAATTATTTGTAATTAGGTCCCTAAAGTTCTTTTTCTTTAACTTTAGGTCCCTAATGCCAATTTTTCCCCAAATTGAGTCCCGAAACTTCAAAATTTTACTTTGGAACCTTAATTTATTCAAAATTACAAAAAGGGGTTCAAGTTTTCCAAATCCCAATTTGATCCCTAACTTTTCCAAAATTACCATTTTGCCCCTACATTGCAAAAATGGTAAATTTCACCCAAAAATTCCAAAAATTGACCAATTGGTCCTCCAACATCTTTTTCATGCCCAATGGCCCTCAATTTTAGGAAATTACACTTTAGTCCCTCGAATTTTTGAAATCCCCAATTTCAACCTTTCAACTTGACCGAATATGATTTCATCAAATTGACCGATCAATCGAAGTTAATTGTTGAAATTGAAAGTGGATTTGAGTTCCTACACATCTATATGATTCAATTGCACTTTGAATCGGAACGAGCTCAAACGGAGCTTCGCTAGAAAATTGGACGTAGAGAGAGAAAGCTTCGAAAGCTTACCGTTAGAGGCACGACGGTCCGAGCTTTCGATCTGGACAGATAGCTCTCGTCCTGAGGTTCCTAGAATCAAGAATCACCTCAATTCATGTCGAATTGAGGGAGAATTTGGTTAGTAAAGATCTATCAGTTCTCTCTTTAGCACCGATCGGAATTAATAGAGGGGAGCCAAATTGACTTACCTTTCTGCTCTAATTCGGTCGTAGGTGGGCTGAGGGAGTGTTGGGAGAACTTGGTTTGGCCTGAGGAGGGCTCAAATTGGCTGATTTTAGCTCGACAGAAGTAGGGCAACTTTGGTTCGTCGGAGCTGCTTTAGTGTTCGATCACGTGGGTGCTTCTCCGGCGATCCTCGGAGCAATTGGAGACTACCATAGTGTAGCTAACTTCTCCCTAAGTCTAAGGAACTCGACCATGCTTTCTTTGGCTCAGAAAAGACCCTATGTCAGAGCTCTGGTTCGGGCTTCATCAAAAAACTAAGTAGCTGAGAGAGAGTGAGGTTTTTAGGTGTGTGGAGGATGAATGGAGAGGGGCTCTTTATATAGGAAGATCGGGGACTCTCCGGCCGTCAGTTTGACACCTTAATGACAGTCATTGATGGTTTGAAATGTACTGAATGGAAGCATTTCTTCTTCATCGACGCTGTTTAATTCTCTGGTGAGTGAACAGTGCTATCATATGAGGGAAGAAAATGACACTGTTCCGAATCGGGTTCAACCGAGTTTTTTAAAATTAAAATTTTCTAAATTTATCTAAATTAATTCTCTACACAATGGTGGCCTCAATTCTCCAATTTGAATTTTCTAAGCCACCTATAAAAATGAATTTAGCATATGATTCAATAGTGGTTCAAACCGCTTCAATCCGGTTCGGATCCGGTTCACCTGAACCGGTCTTGTTTTCTCTCCCAAATTGTCCTAAAGTCCTTTTCCAAAGTTTTTATTATTTTTTGGGTCAATCGGGATTTGTAAATTTCCCAATTTGCCCGTTCTCTCGTGATCGTAATTTGTGAACCGATTTGGTTTTCTCACTCGTTTTGACCGGTTCTTTTCCCAATTTTCCTTAACTCCAAAGGACGGGGTTTACAACTCTCCCATCCTATTAGGAGTTTTGCGTATTCTAGATCCTTTGTACTAGAATGAACTTTCATTGATATCAATTTGTAGTTTATTGACATACAACCTTCTCGGTTGTTTCCGTTTATCCCTTATATGACATTTGCCAAACAAATCATTCATTTAAAGTTTTCATGGCTTAAATTCATGTTTGTTTATGAGCTTCTGCACGTGCCAACTGGCCTTGGGTCCACTGTACGAGATTTTCAAAATCGGGCATATTAGCCCCCAAGTTCCAAAACCAAGGCCTTTGGCCTATCTGAGCTATTTGAGCTCTCGTCAAGAAAGTCTCCCAAAAAGTTTAAGTAGTGGCACACAGTCAGGAGAGAGCACTTCTGACAAAAATAAACTTTTAGTCGTCCATCACATCAACCGGGTGTGAGGACATCTGCGCTTATAATCGATAAGTGGGTTTTCTACTTCATTCCACGAAGTTCATCATACCAACCAGGTATAATCTACTTACAACCGTTAAATAGTTTTTCCTTGTAATTTTATCATCACTTCATTCTGGTGTGATAGTTAAAATTCCACTTAGTAGTGGGTTTTCATTTCTGAGGTGCTTATCATCCCAAACCGGGTATGATATAAAATCTTACTCACCCGATAATGCGGTGATTTCCTCTTAACCGATTATTTGCCTTCATGCGAGCTTGTCCTTACTCGTGTTCCCAGTACTTCGTATTCCTACATGATATGAACCTTGTTCATAATCCCTTGGCCTAATTGTAAACCTCACCCTTTTGAGTTAAGGAAAATCGAGAAAAGATCCAGTTAAACCGAGTAAGAAAACCGAACCGGTTTAAAAATCCGATCATTTGGGAACGGGAAAATTGAAAATTTACAACTCCCGGGTGATCCAAAGGGTTCATAAAACCTTGGAAAAGAACATTAGGACAAATTGGAAGAGAAAAATCATACAGGTTTAAATGAACCGGATCCAACTAGATTCAATCGATTTATGAACCGAGTCGGTTCATGAACCGAAACCGATAGAGAAAGAGCAAATCGGGAAATTTATGGTTCCCAAGTGACCCAAAGAGTCCCAAACTGATGAAAATAGACTTGAGAATAAATTGGAGATGAAAACCAAACCAGTTCAGGTGAACCGGATCAAAACCAGATTGAACCGATTTGGACCGGTTTGAACCACTATTGAACTGGATTCTAAATTCATTTTTCTCGGTGGCTTAAAAAATTCAAATTTGAGATTTGATGCCCATTGGATAGAAAATGAATTTAGATAAATTTAGAAATGTTTAGATTTGAAAAATTCGATCGAATGAGGGGTGAACCGGCCGATTTAAGCTTTAAACCTAGTTCATACTGGTTCAGTCCGGTTAAGAATAGTGTCATCTTCTTCCTTTAGATGACAATACCGTTCACTCGCCGGAAAATCGTGCAGCGCTGGTGAAGCTGAAAAGTCTCCGGCCAGGGAGTTTCAAACAATGAATGACCACCATTAAGGTGCCAAACGGATGACCAAGAAGTCCCCGAGCTTCCTATATAAAAACCCCCTCCCCATTCATCCTCTCCACACCTGAAAACTTCATCATCTCTCAACTACTCCATTTTTTGGTGAAGCTCGAAGTAGAGCTCCGACTTGGGCACTTTTTTGAGCCAAACAAGGTGAGTTTGGGTTCTTTAGAACTAGGGAGAAGTCAGCTACACGCCTGTAGTATCTGTTTGCTCCGAGGGTCGATAGAGAAGCGTCGACATGATGGAACAAAGAAGCAGCTCCGACGGACTGAAGCTGCCCTATTTCGACCGACCTGAAACCGGCCAATTTGAGCCCTCCTCAGGCCAAACCAAGCCCTTCCAACACTTCCTCAGCCCTTCCACAGGTGAATTAGGACTGAAAGGTAGGCCAATTCGGTTCCCCTCTACAATTTCTGACCAGTGCTAGAGAGTGAACCGATAGAATTTTGTTGATGAAATTCTAACTCAATTCGGCATCAATTGATGTAGTTCTTGATTATAGGATAAACCTCAGGATGAGAGCAATCTACCCAGATTGAAAGCTCAGACCGTTGTGCCCCCAACGGTGAGTAATTGAAGCTTTCTATCTCTATAGTCAATTTTCCAGCGAAGCTTCATTTAAGCTTGTTCCGACGTCAAAACTTGCAATTCAAAGTGCTATTGAATCAAATAAAGATGTAGAAACTCAATTTTAACTTCAATTTTAACAATTATAAGTTTTTAATTGGTCAATTTGATGAAATCAAATTCGACTGTGTTAGTAAGTTGAAATGGGGAGAGGGGGAATTGGGAATTTTTGAAAATTCGAAGGACCAAGATGTCATTTTATAAAATTGAGGGTCAATTGGGCATGATAAGAATGTTAGAGGGCTAATTGAGGAATTTTAGAATTTTTGGGGTGAAACTTACCATTTTTGTAAAACAAGGGCAAAATGGTAATTTTGGAAAAGTTGGGGGACCAAATTGGAAATTTGGAAAATTAAACCTTTTTTTGCGAATTTGAATAAATTAAGGTCCTAAGATAAATTTTAAAAGTTTCGGGACTCAATTTGAGGAAAAACTAGCATTAGGGACTTAAAGTTAAAAAAAATAACTTTAGCAACCTAATTGCAAATAAATAGAAAGTTTGGTTTTCTCATTCATTTGGAATTAATGAAGACTATTAGGCCGAGGGATAATGAACAAGGATGTTCATATCGTGTAGGAATACGAAGTACTGGGAATGCCAGCAAGGACAAGCTCGCATGAATACAAAGAATCGGTCGAGTGGAATTCACTACATTAACAGATGAGTGGGCTTACTAACGTCATACCTAGTTGGGATAATAAGCATAGTTTATATCATACCAATTGTGAGTGGGATTTTATATCATACCCGGTTGGGGATGATAAGTACCTCGAAATGAAAACCCACTACTTAGTGGTATTTTAAACATAACAACTTAGAGGAGTGATGTGAAAATCACGCGAAAAAACTATTTATCGGTTGTAAATAGATCATACTCAGTTGGTATGATGAAACTTACTTGAAGGAAGTGGAAAACTCGTTCATCGGTTATGAGCGGAGATGTCCTTATACTTGGTCGGTATGATTAACAATTGAAAACATATTTTGTTGGAAGTGCTCTTCCCTGACTATGTGCCACTACTTAAATGATTTGGGAGACCTTATTGATGAGAGCTCGAATAACTCTTATAGATCGGGGGCCTCGGTTTTGGAACTTAGGGGCTAATATGCCCAATTTTGAAAATCTCGTATAGTGGGCCCAAGGCTAGTTGGCACAAGTATGAGCTCGTAAACAAACTTGAGATATATGACATAAAACTTTAAATGAATGAATTGTTTGTCCATGGTACCGACATATTCAGTCAACTAGTGGCAATGCGACATGAGAGGTCTTCGGACTAGTTAAGATAAACAGCTACAGGTTGAGTTAAAGGTCGGGGTCGTTGATCCAATGGCACCACTGATTATATGGCATGATGTGAAAATATTGATTATGCATGCACTGTGTGTATGGGACCTTTAAGACGCCCAAGAGGGGTAGTGATGTGTCCTAGGGCCCTAGACGATATAGTGGATATAAGGGCAGTTTGTTGGACCAGGTGACCTTGCGAAGCTCGACGTAGCTTCAAGCACACGAGACCAGGGTGGGATCGGGATGAGGTCCATGTCTTCATACGGACACGGAGAATTAATTTTGGGATTAAGGGTCGAATGTCGCATACATCCACTCATTCTCAGGGTAGAAGTGGATGTGCTTCTATCTAGGTGGCCAATAAAGTCGTTCCGACACCACAAGTGGGTTCAATGGACGGGTTGGCCTGTAATTGTGTATTTTTTACCTTCATAATGAAGGATGAGTGTTGGGTAATGATATATCGTGATTTATAAGAAATGGTGATAAAAACAGAAATTTGAAATGAAATGATTTTTGAAAAAAAAAATAAGGAGTTTAACACACTCCAATACAAATCTTTTTCCTAAAATTTAAATTTTGAAAACCCATTAACTGAGTAGTCATACTCACCCCCTCCCTTATATCCCTTTTAGGAAATTCTAGAAAGCCTACACTTAAATACCATCAACTAAGATGCATGTGAGACACATATGATCAATTTAGAATTTTATGCAGTTTTGATTTATGTTATTCTAAGAAAGGTGCAGTTTTAAAGGAACTTTTACTCTTTACGATTTATAATAAGAGGAAACCCTTTAATAAACCGGGAGAGTGGCGAGTTGATCACGGGGATCCCACCAAACCGGATCAGGGCGTGATACTAATAGCCTTCATTCATTATGATTGAATAAAATACTCAAACTTTTTTAATTAATTACAATTAGGTTCCTAAAGTTCTTTTTCTTTAACTTTAGGTCCCTAATACTAATTTTCCTCCAAATTGAGTCCTGAAACTTCTAAAATTCACCTTGGGACCTCAATTTATTCAAAATCACAAAAAGGGGTTCAAGTTTCCCAAATTTCCAATTTGGTACCCAACTTTTCCAAAATTACCATTTTGCCCCTACTTTACAAAAATGGTAAGTTTCACCCCAAAAATTAAAAAAATCAACCAATTGGTCCTCCAACATCTTTTCAATACCCAATTGGCCCTCAATTTTATGAAATTGCACTTTAGTCCCTCAAATTTTTGAAATCCCCAAAATTTCCCCCAATTTCAACCATCTAACTCAACCGAATTTGATTTTATCAAATTGACTGATCAAATGAATTTAATTGTTGAAATTGAAGTTAGATTGGAGTTCCTACACTTCCATATGATTCAATTGCACTTTGAATCGCACGATTTGACACCGGAACAAGTTCAAACGAAGCTTCACCGAAAAACTAAACGTATAGAGAGAAAGCTTCGAAAGTTTACCGTTGAGGGCGCGGTAGTCTGAGCTTTCAATCTAGACAGATAGTTATTGTCCTGAGGTTATTCCTAGGATCAAGAATCACCTCAATTTATGTCGAATTGAGGGAGAATTTGGTCAATAAAAATTTTTTGCTTCTCTCTAGCACTGATCGGAATTTACAAAGTGGAGCCAAATTGGCTTACCTTTTTACTCTAATTCAGCTGTAGAAGGACTGTGGAGGTGTTGGGATGGCTTGGTTTGGCCTGAGAAGGGTTCAAATTGGCCATTTTCAACTCGGCCAAAATAGGGCAGCTTCGGTCCGCTGAAGCTGCTTCACTATTCTATCACGCCAACATTTCTCCAGCGACCCTCGGAGCAAATGGAGACTACAAGCGTGTAGCTGATTTCTCCATGAATCCAAAGAACCCGGCCACACCTTCTTTCGCTCAGAAAAATGCCCAAGTCGGAGCTCTGGTTCAAGTTTCACCGGAAAATGGAGCAGTAGGGAAAGAGTGGAGTTTTCAGGTGAGATGATGATGAATGAGAAGGGGCTCTTTATATAGGAAGCTAGGGACTTCTTGGTCATCCAATTGGTGCCTTAATGACGGTCATTCATTGCATGAAACTCCCTGGCCGGAGACTTTTCATCTTTGTCAGCGCTACTCGATTTTCTAGCGAGTGAACAGTGTTATCATCTGAAGGAAGAAGACGACACTATTCCGAACCGGACCAGTCCGGATCGGGTTCAAAGTTTAAACTGGCCGGTTCGGGCCTGATTTAACTAAGGTTTTCAAAATTAAAAATTTCTAAATTCATCTAAATCCAATGGTGAACCCAATTTTTTAATTTGAATTTTCTAAACCACCTAGAAAAATTAATTTAGCATCCAGTTCAATAGTGGTTCAAACCGGTCCAAACTGGTTCAATCTAGTTTAGGTCTGGTTCACCTAAACTGGTTTGGTTTTCATCTCCAATTCATACTAAAGTCTTTTTTTCATGACTTTTGTAACTTTTTAGGTCACTCGGGATCCATAAATTCTCCAATTTACCCTTTCACTATTGATTGGAGTTTGTGAACTGGTTCGGTTTTCTCACTCGGGTTAACTGGTTTTTTTCCCAGTTTTCTCATCCTAAAGGAGCGAGGTTTACATGCGTCGTCACTCGAGTCAATTGCGTGTTCCTAAATTAGGTGTTCTGATTATGTGTAGTACAGAATGGGTGGTCATTTGGGGGTGTCGTCCCAATTTGAGCCAGGTCAGGTCAAACCCGGATCTGATTAACCTAACTCAGATATGTTGACTTTTTAAATTAAATTATATATTTTTCCTTCTTGGACCCCCTCCCCACATGTAATTTAAGCTAAAATCTCTAAATATTTGATGGATTGAACCCATTTTTTTTCCAAAAATCTCAGTTTTTACTCTATAAATCGATTATTAATTCGATTGGATCTCGATTACTAGTTTAGGTTCCTATTTCTTGTTCAATTTTAATTTTTCGGTCCAAATTGATTTTAAATCCATATTTGTGTTTTCATTCTCACTTCGTCTTAATTCTTGATTCAACCTTAATTTTCACTATAATTGTATTTGAATTTCGTTTTAAAAAATCCCTCTGTTGCACTAATGGTCCGATACAGGCCAAGCATTTTCACGTCGTCAAGCGTCCAACTTGAGCCCCACTAACCACCACATGTGCAACACTATACCATCACAAGCACCACTAGCCCGCCATCAACCCCGACTTCGTTGACCAAGCCATCGGCAACACTATACCATCACAAGCACCAATAGCCCGCCATCAACCCTGACTTCGCTGACCAAGCCATCCACCTTAGCCAATCTCTAGATTTACCTCGGTTGAAAAGGAGAGTGTGGACTAAATTTGGATTTGGGCCAAAAAAATTAGTATTTTGAAATGAAATTAAATTTTAACGGATTTAATTGGTTTGGTATTAATTGGATTAGAATTTTAAAAAAAAAGTGACTTTGAATCTTTTAAAAGAAAAAAAGTGAGGATCGAGCATTTTAAAGGCTTGATTTGGGAGTAATTGGTCCTTAACATTTAAAGCATGTGGCAATCATCATACTGCCCTTCTTTTAACAAGCTAAAATAAATTCAAGAAAATAGGATTGAAGTTAAGTGAAGATGAGCTTGTACCTCCAAAAAGATAGGTTTGGAATTCCAAGAAAATAGGCTTAGTAAGAGATTGGGCTTGTACTAATAAGACAAGGAAGTAGATTTGTTTTTAATATTTGCTGATTTTAAAACATGAAAAAATTATTTACTAGATCTTCAAAAAATATAAGAATAAATCTGCCACTAAATAAATTATAAATTTACTTATCAAATTTATAAAATATATAAAATTAATTAATTATGTGTAGTATGTCATTGTAATTGTAATTGTGCACGTTCATACTTTTGGTCTCTTGTTGAGTACGGGGCTGGCTGTACTTCAACTGATAAAAAAACGAGATGTACTTTCTTACAAGATAATTCGTCTGTACAAGAAAAGCAAAAGAGAGAAGAGAAGATGATAAGTAAAAATAATAATAAATTATTTATCACCCACTTTAGGGAACTTCACACTTGTCTAATGATGATGGCAACTTACCTTCACGGTTGTGGCCGATCAGTCCATCGTCCATCAATCATACACTGTCCGTCCAATTAGGGTTTTACATATTCATAGTCCTTTTGCCTTTTGTATTCACATTTTCATTATTTAAGAAAACTTTTGTTGTAAATTGTTAGTGTATTTCTTCATTTACTTTATATCTGGGGTATAATGAGATGTCACATATTATATATATTTTCAAAAAATCTTAATAATATAGAAAAAAAAATACTATCATCACCTTATTATCTTATCAACGGTGTATTCTTTCTAACATTCAACTATGGTATTAGTTTGTACTTGATCATTTAAATGTCAGTATGGTTCATACACCAGAATAATTTACCGACTGTGAGTCATTGTATCATGTATTTTTTTTTCTGCCCTCAGAATGCATGTGCAGCCTGCCAGCGACTGTTCATCTCGTTTCTTTCTGGCATGTTCAATGTATCAGCAAATTATTCCTACACCATTGGCCGCCGCACTTCACACATTAAAGAGCATTTTTTCAGAGCAAAAAAGAAAAAATCTTTCACAAACATGAATTTTTCCAGTAACACCTCGTGCAGACCAAAGGATGGTTTCTCCTAGTTTGACTAAACTGGAATAGAAAATCGACGATGGAGCTATGAGAATCACTAGAGACCACTAAAAACGTTTATTCGAGTGAATAACCATCTCGAAATTGAAAAGTAGCATTATCCTCCAAGCATGTTCTGCAAGCACTAGCCTTTGTTGGGTCTCTTTCTTGCAGGTCGCCCACTCTCTGAATTGTTCTATTTTGATTGATTCAACTCCCCAAGGTCTGTTTTTATTTCTTCTTTTTAGTAGCATCTTCACTTTCGGCAAATATGTAAATAATAATATTCAAGGAATTTGCATGATTCCGATAAGCAATTCCATGTGGCGTTTCAGGGAGATGTAGCCTTGCTGTCTTCAGCCCCTTCATTCTTCGGCGATGCTGGTCAACATTATGGGCCCTCCTCCTGCTGTGCCCATGCATGGGAAGTTGGGAAAAAAAAGAAGGGCAGTAGATAAGGTATATCGTGCTAGCTGTGGGAAATATATATATATCTATTTAATTGTGTTTTTTTCCCTTGTCAATATTCATCCCAAGGAATATTTTCAGGCACTTCTTCATGGTTCAGAAGTTGGAATGCTCTCATCCACCGTATGCTTCGCTCAAAGCATTTGGCACCGCCCCCCATATGCAGAAGAACCTCTCTAAATGATAAGTAAGGTCACAGGAAAAGTTATTCCTCTCAAGAAGTTATATCAACTAATTACCTAGTATCGTTTAGGAATTCAGTGTCATCTAAAACTTAGGGTAAAAAAAATCCACCTCTAGAGCATATTCAAAGCTAGGCCTTCATCTCTTCGGTGTTTCCTTGAGCTTCTATGGCGACAATACCAGTAGAATTGGTCGCTACTGAATTTTAAATATGGCAGTAGTAGGTCTATGGAATTTACATGTGAGCTTTTTTGTCAAAATGACCTTAAACTCGAATTTACATGAAATTTAAAAGTATTTATTAAATTAAAGCTCGAAATTCCAACGTAATTGCTATGAATTTTGTATGTATTATAGTTTAGTTTTACATGACATTTATTAGGGCTTTTACTTCACTAAAATTTTATTGATCCTTTCATGTTTTATGGGTATTTATATACACATGTGTGCAACTAGATCGCGAGGCCCTTGGTGTCAGAAGTGTTTCATCTTCGTGGGGTTGGAACAAACAGGAAGGCAAGCAGTATTTCGCCCACAATATGTGACCTTGGATCCAATAAAATAAAGACGATTTGGACTTTTGACGGTCATCAGAAAACGTGGAAAGCCCAGACGATTGCTTTTTTGAATGATAGAATGGATGAAGATTGGGATTGTGGATGAATAGAGAATTTTTATGAACAATGATTTAACCAAAGTTAGTATAGTTTATTTCCTTCTTTTTTTTCCACAATAATTTTATATCATTTTAACATAAATAACAAAAATATTACCCATATATCTCTAAATTTTACAATTTTCTTCATTCTAATCCAACCCAAAGTAATGTTCTTATTCTCAATTGACCAAGTAAAGGGCTAAAAATATGATTCATTCCATTCCTTCAAAAGCCTTCCTTTTTTTTATTTCACCCCTTGAATACCTTCACCAGCCAAATTCTATAAGTGATCTTTAGTTGAGAAGACATTGGACAATCCCACTCGATTGATTACGGAAGCTTTAGATCAATCAAGGGTCCAAAAAAGGATAATCTTCTTTCAGCTTTATAAATGAATCACAAACCTACAGCGGATAAAGAAATGAGGGGAATAAAGAGGAATTTTAATGGGGATTTTGTTAACTTTTGAAATCTGAGAGGTGCTGGAACCACGGTGACTTAGAGTTTAGTATAGTATAGTACTCGAGCTGATTTGTCCTAACTCATATTAGAACTCGTGACCTTGAAGTAAGTCAATGGTTAATCCTGTGAGAGACACGTGATTACCTTACCTTCTCGCAGAATATGCGTCATGTCCTTGCTTTCACTGTATTATTGTCCTTCCTTGCGGTGCTTTATGATCACTTCTCGACTTCAGCATGTTACTTTGTTTACATAAAACGGACTCTCATAGCCGAGAATTGGTAAGAGGTCTTCTCAGGGGAAGGAATATCCCTACCTCCATCCCTACCTCCATCCCTTTCATTTTCTCTGCTCTTCCCAATACTGCTGATTGAGATTATTGTTTTGCAGATTTCGACTATAAGAGTGAAAGTCTTACTCGTCAAGAACTCAACGCTCAAAAAGTGCATAACCACTCACAAGAACATCAGATATTTTCTCGATATTGACCATCAAATTATTGTATAACCAAAATAATATAAGTGGAACAATAAAAATTAACATTAATCATTTTAAAAATAAAAATTTTTGGTGCAAGTATAAAAAATAATTTATTATCAATAATAAGAATCATTTGTACTGATGTTGATAAATAAAACATTAGCACCTCTAAATCAGTTGATCTCCGCTAAAAGTAGATATTGAACGGGCGAATTTTTGTACTCGTTAACTATGATCAACTAAAATCGAAATATCAGCCATTTATTATTCAAATATATATATATATATATGATATTTTAAAGTTTTTCTTTTGCAAATCAGACACATGAGTTCTTTTTAAACTTTCAAACTATTAAATTAATTTCCATCGACTTTTATCTTTCAATATATGAATATTTTTAATTTTTTTCAAATAATATCACATATTAATAGGAAGTATGTTACTGATCACAAGTCTCTATAGAACATGAGTATAATAATAACTATTTCAATCCGTTCGTTCTAATATTAAAAACGTGTTCGATATTGTCTATTTTAAATTAACACACGTTGAAACCATCACTATAATTAAATAGTTATAATGTATTATAAACAAATAGCTCACTTTTTAATTGTCCCTAACGAATTTAGTAGTACTCGATAGTGTTATCTTCCACTAATTATTTTATGGTCTTTTATCTTATGCATACTATAAATACAAATAATTTTATCAATTAAATATGTCTTATTATTTTAATATCATTTATTGATATTATTCATGTTTAAATAATATAGATCATGATATTTTTCTAACTTTTTAAATATTGTGATTCGTGGTCCATTTTTCAACTTTTCAATTATTATCGATTGTGGCTTATTTTTTAACATTCAAGTTAAAACTCTTAATTAGAGAAAACTATTATGGATTTATTTTTTAAAAATATTTAAGGTATTACCCCCTTTCTTTTAAACAGTAAACCTAAGCTTATTTCTCTTATATTAGGTGTTGGTTAATTTATTTTAAAAAGTGAGCCTTAACCCTTTTTTTGTATCTATAGTAAGTGTTGACCCATCTTTTCTAAATAGTGAAATTTGACTCATTTTCTTTTATTATATTAGATTTTGACCCATTTTTTTTAAAAGAGTGGTATCAACTCATTTCTTAAGTTTGTGTCAGGTGGAGGTTCGTATTTCATGAAATATTTTTAAAATTTATATATTTATAATTTTTCATATTTTTTAAATATTTCATAAAAAAGTACTCGAAATTTATAAAATATGAATAGTACAAATCATCGATTCAATCGAATGTAATACTAGAAATTATACTAACTTTGTATTTTGTGATCTTATTATCTCGTTTATTAGTTGGTCTTGACTCATTTACATATAAGTATCGTCATCCATGTTACCCATTTTTATAGTTGTTTCCATGTTGGAAATTATTCTAATATTTCATGAATTTTATAATATAATTTATTAAAATTAAATCCAATACTCACAAAATTCTAAATCCATTCAGTCACAAGTATAAGTTCAGTACTTGAGAATGTAAGTTTGTATCAAAAAATAATATCAGGTAACTCTAATACCCATCTTTATATATATATATATATATTAGGTATTCTTTTACATTTTATCCCAACTAAAATTTCTGTCTATTTATCTAAATTACTTTCGAGTTGACTTAAATTCAACTTACCTTACTCAAAGGCTTTAATTTGAATCAACTCAATATTTACTCCCAAGTGTACTTAATGTCCAACCCAATTATCATAATCCAAAGATTCATTCCAATCAAATCCATATCTCCATTTCAACCCTTTTTTTAATCTACTGAAATTTCCAGCCTAAACAAATGTTTAGTTTAATTCATAAGCCCAATCAATGTAATCCACGTAAACGACCCTATGTTCCAACGTTCACACATATTTGATTTTTAAGTGCAAACTAATCCCTACTTTATTTCCTTAAAGAGAATTCCAAATCCATTTAGCCTAACTCTTGTACAATCTCACAACCCCAAACTCTCATCTCCTCTTATCATCTGATTTTCAGCACCCCGAATTTTAGTGGAGCTGCCAACTTTTCTATCTCATATTGTATCTTTCATCGTTGGTGGTCGAATGTCGACAAATTTTTTGACATGAAAACAACTATACTTGAGTTTTTTGTCCACTCCCCGGGTCCTTAGATAAATAACATTCCCCTTAAGGTGATACCTCCTCCCGTATTTTAACTGTGGCATTCAAATTTCATTTGACGGAAACATACAACGTGATTGTTTTTTCCGAATCGCCCTTCCACTTATCATCGACGATATTTCATCACTACGTTGGGTAATGTAAGCCCCAACTTCCCTAAATAACAGAATCATGATTGAGAACTGAAAAGATTTAAGGAAAAATTGAGGTCTCGATTGAACCATAACTTCACCAAGTGATCAATGTGGGATGAAAATCAACCCTAATAAATTCATTAGCCTTTAATTAAACTAATTGAGGCAAGAATCGGTTAGGACCAGAGTGAATTGGACCTGATCTAGATAGAATTCCATAGAACCGATAGAACTTGTTCTAAGATTTAATTTTTGTGGTGACCTAAAAAGAAAAAATTGGTAAATTGAGGTTACCACCATGTAGAAAATGGATTTAAATTAATTTATAAATTTTTAATTTTTAGAAAACTGGTCAAATTGGGCTTGAACTAACCAGTTAAAGTCTCATGTCGCTGAAATCCGATTCAATTGGACTTGTTAATGGTGAGATCAAGTCAACGGACGAGATGCCATATGGGTGCTAGGTCAGCTGACGTGTGGCGAGCGCGCTCTGTCGACTGCTCGGTCAATGTCTAGAAGCGATAACCAATTAGAGAGCGACACATGGCAAAATTTAATGGTGAGACTGACCAATAATCCACGTTAGCAGAATGGACCAATTAGAAGGCAACACGTGGACAATGCACTGAGTCAGTAGATGAATAGAGTGTCTCAGAGGACCAATCAATCAAAGGGTGACATGTGTCAATCTATAACAAAAACCTTCAACCAATCCAGAGAGGCCATGTGACACATATGAATATTACAAAAAGATTATTAAAATATTTAAATAAGCTAATCAGAGGATGCCAAATGGCAAAGCATCACCGACTGAAACCTAGTTAGTAGCCACATCAACCCGAGTGACTAATGGGTGGTCGCCACATGGCAAGTTAACAGGTCAAATGTTGACCAAGACCCTAAGTAAGATACCATATCAACCAGCCCAACCAATCCTTGTGTGCCACATGGCAGCTCGCATGTGCGAAGCTTGCACGTGCGTGCACAATGTTGTCTTTAACCTTGAGACGATGACATTGTTCATAGAATAGGAAATTGCAATATTTCTTTCCATTTATAGCAAACGAATATTCACTCTAGCAATGGCAAATTCTGAGGGGATTAGCTCGGCCAAATTGTGAAACTTGTAAAATAGAGAGTCCCTGAGCTCTCTATATAAAGAACTACTCCCCTCTCGTTCTCCGCACACCTTCAATTCCTAATCTCTCTCTATTGCTCCTTTTTCCAACGACCTTAATATTAGAGCTTCGACAAGGGCCTCTTTCTTAATGGGAGAAGCCGACATCGGTCCAAATAGATTCAAAAAGAAGTTCTCCACCTAATTGTAGCCTCCTTTCGGCCTAGAGTCACCCCAAGAAGTCCTGAGACGATCGCACAGTGAACTTTCTCCGATCCCGACTCTGTTCAGACCCGACCTAACCAAGTTCGAGCCCCTTCACGATCATCTACAGCCAACCCATGGTCCCCCACCATCCCTAGTCATACCTATGTCCTCCCTACACCTCCTTGGTATGTCCCTTTCATCGTCGGTCATTGAAAAATCTTGAATTTTAGTTTGTTAAGCTAAGTACTATTCCATTCGATTTCAGACCGTTTAGGCCACTGTCTAAGCCTCCAATCGATCTAAGAATGATCCCCATGAAGAGAGCAAGCCACCCCTACCCTTAGCTTTGGTTGTCGTGCCTCACCGATGAGTTATAGAATCTCTCTAGACTCTGTTTTCCACTGAAGCTTCGTTTTTTTACCAATTCTAGGCCAAATATGTCAGTTCAATGCTTGGATTGATCATAAGGAATTAGGGAAGATTATTAGTGGCATGATAGGATTGGATTGGGAAGGTTTAAACATGTTTTGAAGTAACACAAAGTTCGAGGACTAAAGTGCAATTTTTGGAAACTTGAGAATCAAATTGTAAATAAGGGAAAGTTGAAGACTTAAATGAAAATAATATAAACTTAGTGACCTAATAGAAATATTGGAAACCTTAGAGACCTAGTTGAGGAATAAGTGGATATTAGGGACCTAAATGTAAAATTTATAAACTTTAGGGACCTAATCATAATTAAGGCATAACTTAGGGATATATTCATAAATACATGAGAATATGTGGTGTTTTATGCCAATCTAAATCCAATAGAATATGAGAACCATAAAGGAGTTGTTTGTTTGAGTACTAGTGCAGAGGAGCTCATCACCAATCAAAATCCAAACGGGACGAACACGTCACAATTACTAGGTGGGTGAGTAGACTTCTCTAGCATCTAGTCCGATTGGGTCGATGACTTGTACCTATGATAGCCTAAACCCTAAGATAGCCTGAACCCGCCCCCCCCCCCCCCCCCCCCCCCCCCCATAAGAGCATGACTTTGTGTGATAGCATGAATCCTGTTTGTATCCATAATTATGATGTGAGACATGTGATAGCTTAAACTTGACATGAGCATGAAACATTTTACTAGAGTGCTGCTAAATTGCCTATATTGTTATCTTGATATCATAGTGGGCCTAAGGTCGTCTTTTTTTAAAATCAAGAGAGCCCAAGGCCATGTTTTAAAAATACTCGTCAAGTGAACCCAAGGCTAGTGGACACAGACCTTGTCCCATAAATAACCCAATTATTATGTTAGAGCCAAACCTTGCTAAAATATATAATAATTGGTTGTGTGCTAATTTCTACTAAGCCAAGGGGGGCCTTGACCCGAAGGGCTAGTAGAACACAAATGATGGATTAATAACCAAGATACATGCATGTGTATATTGATGTGAGATTACTAAATGCCTAGTGAGGGATAGTGGGGATTTTAATGGCTACTAGACAACACGAATGGTACAAGGGAAGAACCGATGGTCTAGTATGTTAGGGGCTCCGAGAGTCTTGTGCACATAGACAAGGAAAAGGGGAGAGACCTCATCCCTCAATATGGGACACAAATTGAATGTTGTTTGCGGGTTGGGCAATGGTGTTCACATAAGTTGTCCTTCATTACGAACAGATGGCTGGTAAAGGCGCTTTAGGCCATAAGTAGAATAAAGAGAGGTTTGTTCTACGAATGTGTGATCCATTCATGATGGAGCAGAGTTGTTGTGTTAACTCTGAATCACTAAAGATGATAATATGATAATGATCCCAACCCCTAAATCTCAATGTGTCATGCCCCGACCTAGTTTGGTCGGATCCTCGTGATGCACCCGCCGCTCCCTTGGGTTCAAAAGGGGTTTCCCCTTCTTGAATTAGGAGGAGCCATGCGTAAATTCAAATCTTGTTCCCTAAAATAGCATAGATCAATCTAAAACAAGCTTAAAAGAAACTTTAAGCATATATGACGGAGGATACATCTTCACGCTCTCTCTTAGTTGATCTCCTTACTCCTGAAAAGGGGTAAATAGAGGGGTGAGTTTCTACAACTTAGTGAGTGAGTGTTGGGAGTGAGTTTCAAAATATTTTTAGTTTATTAAAACCATGCCAAGGTCAACATTTTCTTTTTAAAGAATTTCCTCAAATTCAATTCTCCAAAACCTTTTTCCATTACCATATTATTAGGTGTGTTTAGCCCATCCCCTTGCCTCAGGAGGCGTTTAGCAAACAAACACACGCCCTTCATCAGGGAAGAGGGTTCACACATTCGCAGGGCAGTCCTAGACTACACCCACTTGAGGATCAACGTGACTTTCTTGTCCAACCTGATAGAAGCCTGTCCACTTCTACCTTGAGTCTGAGTGTACATCCCAAACGTCCGACCCTCAGACTCGAATGCCACTTCGTGTCTGTATGAGGACCGAGACCTAATCCTATCCCCACCCTAGTCTCATGCACAAGAAGCTTCGAGAGCTTTATGACTGACTAGTACAATAAACTGCCCTTATTGCCTCCATGTCATCCAATAGCACTTGGGACCCATCACTACCTCCTAGGGAATCTTAATGGTCTCGATCCTCAAGTGCATGCACAAATAAAAGTTTCATATACTTAGCCATCCTTTTTGGTGCCAATAGTCCAACGGCCCTGACGCTCAACCTGACCTACAACTGTTTGTCTAGGCCGGTCCGTCGACCTGGCCCTAACGCATCACCAACAGTCCATTGAGCATTGTCGATCTTGAATCGATATCGTGGCGTATAACACAAACAATTCCATTTTAATTAGGAGTTTTATGGCTCTTCTTAATCATGTTTGTTTACGGGTTTCTTCTCGTGCCCATTGGCCTTAGGCCTACTACACATGTTTTCCAAAACTGGGCCTTGAGCCATATGAGTTCAAAAACTGAGGCCCCTAGCCTATTAGAGTTATTATAGCTCCCGTCAAGAAGGTCTCCCAAATAGTTTAAGCAGTTGTCACACAGTCAAGGGAGAACAATTCTGACAAAAATGATTTTTTATCTCATCACACCAACCGGGTGTGATGATGGATCCGCTTACAACCGGTAGGCGGTTTTCTCCTTTCCTTAAGGAAACTCATCATACCAAATAGGTATGATGTTTGTTTATTCCTACTCACAACCAGTAAGTAGGTTTTATCCGTTAAAAATAGTGTTCATCATCCCAACCGTTATGATGTAAAAAAGTTTGAGTCACTCGATCACTCACACACGTTTGTCACTAGTCGATCCTCCAAATCTGAGTTTGACTTCCCTGTTAGCGTTCCGATCTCAAGAGTTCCTATAGAGTTTGGCCACTCTTATATATTGGAGTTTTGTATAAAAGCTTTCCAGCTTTTTAGTATGTGCTACTAGGCCCATATTTATGGTTTATTACACTTAGTTCCCTAAAGTTCATACTCTTTGACTTTAGGTCCATAGTGTTAAATTTTCCTCAAATTAAGTCCCAAGGACTTTCAATGTCCTCCTTGGGTCCTTAATTTACTTAAAATTGTGTAAGGGGCTCAGATTTTCTTAATTTTCAATTTGGTCCCCAACTTTTCAAAAATTATGATTTTGCCCCTAGCTTCCAAAAATAGCAATTTGACCCTAAATATTTCAAAAATTGGCCAGTTGGTTCCCCATCATCTTTCTCATTGCCAATTGGCCTACAATTTTGAGAAATTGCATGGAGATCCCTCAATTTTTTGATATCCCCAAAATTTCCCCCAATTTCTACCCCTCTTTTTGACATAATTTGATTTCTTCAAATTGGACATTCAATCGGGGTTATTTCTTCAAATTGACAACATGCATTAGTTTCTACACCTCCCTACAGTCCAATTGCACTTTGAATTGTATGATTTGGGTATGAAACGAGCTCAAATGGAGCTTCGCTGAAAAACTAAATGTAGAGAGATAAATATTCAAAAGCTTACTGTTGGGAGCATGACAATCTGAGTTCTTGATCGGGAAAGATTGCTCTTGTCCTTAGAGTCCTCCTAGGATCAAGAATTGGGATAAGGACGACATGCTGGCCGTCAAAATTTCGGCGACCTAAAAATCCTCCCTTTATGGGCTATAAATGGGAGAGATTGAGGCCAAGTAGTTGATGAATGGATAGACCTGTGAATCCTCAAACTCGCTATATAAAGAGCTCTTGTCCATCCGTCCTCCTCATTCCTCGAACATCTGAAGAAGAATAAGAAGAAGTGCTTAGTTTTCTGACGAACCTCGAACCAGAGCTTCAACTTGGGCACTTTTCTCCACCTCCAAAGGCAAATTTGAGTTCCCTAGAATCCTGAGGAAGTTAACTACATGATTGCATACTCCATTCATCTTGAGGATCATTGGAGAAGCGACGACGAGCTCGCACAATACTTTCGCTCATTGGCCGACTACAACCCAAACTGGTCGAGCTCAATTTGAGCCATCCTCAGACTAATTCCACCCCTAGAAGTGCATGACCTTCCCTGAGTTGAGTTGGTAAGTCCCCTGCACCACCCTTTGCCGAAATTAATTGTTCACAGTCGGTTTTGCCTGAAAAACAAATTTTGAAATTCACACTGCTTAGGCCACTAATTGAGGCATGGTTTGATTAGAGAAGGATCCCTAGGGAGAGAGAAACTCAGAGGAAGCAAGAGCTCTGATCACTAGATCCTCACCGGTAAGTAATTGAACCTTTCTCTCTCTAGGACGATATTCCGATGAAACTTTGTTTGAGCTCATTTCTAAGCCAAATGTAGTGTTTTAAAGCTTGGATTGAAGCAGGGGGCATAGGAAAGATGATTAAGAGCATGATATGGGACAATAAACTAAGTTTGGGTGGTCAATTTGATGAAAGATGGATTTGAGGGTCAAAATGCAATTTTTGGAAAATTGGGCAATTTGAGGGGTTTTTGAAAATTTGGGGGTCGAATTGCAATTGAAGGAAAATTGGGAGATTTTTATGAAATTAACTTCTAATTGAGGGTCAATTGGCAATTTGGAATGAACTTGGAGGCCAATTGGCGATTTTTTAGAAAATTGGGGACCAATTAGTAATTTTGGGAAAATGAAGGACCTAAGAGGGATATTGGAAATATTAGGGACTTAATTAAAAATAAGTTGAGCATTAGGGACCTAATGTCAAAATTATGAACTTTAGGGACCTAATTACAATAAGGCATAAATCAAGGACCTATATTAAAATATATGGAAGTAATAGTTCTTTTATGCCAAACTTTCCTTATGTGATTACTCGAACCATATAGTAACGGGTTGTATGAGTACTTCTGCAGATTAGCACATTTGTGATTGGAATCCAGCTAGGACGAACACGTCACAGTACCTTATGAGTGGGATTTCCAATATCATACTTAGTTGGGGTGATTAGCACCGTTTTCAATTTTTAAAACCGTTTTCTAGGAATGATCTCCCCTAACTGTGTGAAACTGCTTAAACATTTTGGGAGACATTTCTAAGAGTTGGAATTGCTCTAGTAGGCCTGAGGCCTCGGTTTTGAAACTAATAGGGCCCAATGCCTAGTTTTGGAAAACTCGTGAAGTAGGCCAAGGCTAATGGGCACAGGCTGAATCCCATAGATAAATAAGCTTATGCGTTAAGAAACATTTTCATAAGTGGTTAATTGTGTGAACCGCCACCACGCTGAAGTTGAGTCATCGACTCGATGGGCTAGTAGTTGCTTAGATCAAGTTAGGTCATTGAACCTGTTGGGCATAGCGATTATGGAGTCGAAGCCAAGTGTCGGGCTCGTTGGGCCGTTAGCACCAAATGTCATGCCCTGACTTGGTTTGGTCAGATCCCTATGATAAACTCGCCACTCTCTCGGTTTACTAAGGGTTGCCCCTATTTATAAACCGTGAGAAGTAAGGCATCCTTCAAACCTGCACCTTTCTTGGAATAACATAAATCAAAACTGCACAAAATTTTTAAACTTATCATACCTGTCTTATAGGTGCGTTTAGCTGGTGGTCTTTGGGTAAGCTTTCCAGGATTACCTGAAAGGGATATAAGGGAGGGTGAGTACAATGACTCAATGAATGGGTTTTCAAAGTTTAACTTTTAAGAAAAATGTTTGAATCAAAATGTGTCAGACTCCTTATTTTCTTTTAAAAACATTTCATTATCAAATTCGGTTTTTATAACTATTTCTTATTACCACGGTAGGTTTATCACCCAATATACATCCTTCATCATGAAGGTAAAACACACAATCGTAGGCCAACCCGTCCGTTATACCCACTTGTGGCATCGGAGCGACTTTATCGGCCACCTAGATAAAAACACGTCCACTTCTACCCTGAGAATGAGTGGATGTTTGCGACATCCAATCATCAATCCCATAACAAAACTCCATGTCCGTATGAGGACAGAGAACTCATCCTGTCCCCACCCCGGTCTCATGCACTTGAAGCTACGTCGAGCATCGCAAGACTTCTGGTATGACTAACTGCCCTTATATCCACCAGTTCATCTAGAGCTCTAGGACGTATCACTACCCCTCTTGGGCGTCTTTAAGGTCTCGTAACACAGTGTATGCACAATCAACAATTTTTCACATAAACCAAATAATCTGTGGTACCACTGGTCCAACAGCCCTGACCCTCAACTAGACCTGCAGCCGTTTGTTTTGACTAGTTCAAAGACCTGTCATGGCCAAACAACTCATTTACTTAAGTTTTCATGGCTTAATAATCATGTTTGTTTACGAGCTGCTCATGCCAACTAGCCTAGTTGTTTAAGATTTTCAAAATCGGGCATATTAGCTCCCAAGTTCCAAAACCGAGGCCTCTAGCCTTTATGAGCTATTCGAGCTCCCGTCAAGAAGGTCTCCCAAAAATTTTAAGCAGTGGCATACATTAGGGGAGAACACTTCTGACAAAATAAACTTTTCGACTATCCATCATACCAATCAAGTATGAGGACATCTTCGCTTATAACCAATAAGTGGGTTTTCCACTTCCTTCAAGGAAGTTTCATCATACCAACCGGGTATGATCTACTTACACCGGTAAGTAGTTTTTTCGAATGATATCCATATCACTCCTCTCAGTGTGATGGTTAAAATACCACTTAGCAAGGGGTTTTCTTTTTCGAGGTGCTCATCATCCCAACCGGATATGATATTAAATATTCCACTCACCCGATAGTGCAGTAAATATCCTCTTAGCCAGCTTGTTATCCTTACTCGAACTTGTCTTAGCTAGCATTCTTAGTACTTCGTAATCCTACATGATATGAACACTCTTGTTCATTATCCTTTGGCCTAATAGCCCTCATTCATCCCCAATGAATGAGAAAACCAAACTTTTTCTTTATTTGTAATTAGGTCACTAAATATATTTTTCTTTAACTATAAGCACTTAATGTCGATTTTTCTTCAAATTGATTCCCAAAACTTTTAAAATTCACCATGGGATCTCAATTTATTCAAATTCACAAAAAAGGGGTTTAATTTCGTAAATTTCTAATTTTTGCCCCCAAAATTTCCAAAATTACCATTTTGTCCCTACTTTACAAAAATGGTAATGTTTGCCCCTAAAATTCCAAAATTTCACAATTGGTCCTCCAACATCTTTATCAAGCCCAAATAGTCCTCAATTTTATGAAATTGCACTTTAGACCCTCAAATTTTTTAAATTGCTAAATTTCCCGTAATTTTCCCCCAATTTCAACTTTCTAACTCAGCCGAATTTGATTTCATCAAATTAACCGATCAAATGAGTTTAATTGTTAAAATTGAAGTTAAATTGGAGTTCCTATACCTTCACACGATTTAATTGCACTTTGAATCGTACGATTTGATGCCGTAATGAGCTTAAACAGAGCTTTATTAGAAAATTGGACTTAGAGAGAGAAAGCTTTGAAAGCTTACCATTGGGGGGTGCGGCGGTCCGAGCTTTCAATCTGGGTAGATAGCTCTCGTCCTAAGGTTTCTCATAGGATCAAGAATTACATCAATTGATGCCGAATTGAATGAGAAATTAGTCATCGAAATTCTGTCGGTTCTCTCTAGCACCAATCAGAATTTATAGAGGGGAGCCAAATTGGCTTACTTTTCCGCTCTAATTCAGCTGTAGGAGGGCTGTGGAGGTGTTGAGAGGGCTTGTTTTAGCTTGAGAAGGGCTCGAATTGGCCGTTTTCAGCTCGGCCAAAACAGGGCAGCTTCCATCCGTCGGAGCTGCTTCACAGTTCTATCACGTCAACGTCTCGCTACTGACCATCGGAGCAAATGGAGACTACCGTGGCGTAACTTTCTCCTCGGTTCTAAAGAACCCAACCATGCCTTCTTTGGCTCAAAAAAGACCTTATATTGTAGCTCTCGTTTAAGCCTCGCTGGAAATTAGAGTAGTTGAGAAAGAATGGAGTTTTCAGGTGTAGAGAGGATGAATGAGAAGGGGCTCTTTATATAAAAAGCTCGAGAACTTCTTGGTCATGTGATTGGCACCTTAACGGCGGTCATTCATTGCCTGAAACTCTCTGGCTAGAGACTTTTCAGCTTCACCGTTGTCATCTAAAGAAAGAAGACTACACTGTTCCCGACCAGACCGGACTAGTTCAAAGCTAAAACTGGCCAGTTCACCCCCGATTCGACCAAATTTTTCAAAATTAAAATTTTCTAAATTCATTTTCTATCCAATGGTGGCCTTAAATCTCAAATTTAAATTTCTAAGCCACCAAGAAATGTGAATTTAGCATCCGGTTCAATAGTGGTTCAAACTGGTTCAATCAGGTTCGAATCCAGTTCACCTGAACTGGTTTGGTTTTCATCTCCAATTTATCCTAACGTCTTTTTCATTACTTTTGTTACTCTTTAGGTCAATCAGGATCTATAAATTTTTCGGTTTGTCCTTTTTCTATCAGTTCTGGTTCATAAATTAGCTCGGTTCATAAACCGGTTCAATCTAGTTAGATCCAGTTCATCTGAACCGGTCTAGTTTTTCACCTCCAATTTATCATAGGTTCTTTTCCAAGGTTTTATGAATCCTTTGGGTCACTCGGGAGTTGGAATTTTCCAAATTGCCTATTCTCTAATGATCGGTTTGTGAACCAGTTCGATGTTTCTCACTCGGTTTGACCGGTTCTTTTCCCAGTTTTTTCTTAATTCAAAAGGGCGGGGTTTACACCAAAGATGATGAACAAAACTCCTAAAATTATTGTTTGTGCATGCTATGAATTCAGAACCATCGAGGCGTCCGATATGGGGTAGTGTTGGTTCTAAGGGCAGTTGGACGACATAGTGAGTATGAGGGAAGTCTTTCGTCTAGTATGTCGAGAAGCTCAGGGAGCTTCATGTGCACTAAGACCGAAGTCAAAGGGGGAGAGGTCTCGTCCCCCAGTGGACACGAAGTATTCTTTAGGTCTAAGGTCCGAGTAATTGATGCCCACTTAGACTCGGGCTAGAAGTCACGGACTTCTATCGGCTGGACAGTAAAGATGCTCTCGTCCACAAGTAGAGTAGTTAAGGACTGGCATTTGGAAAATCCCAAATGGCCAAGAAATACCCAAACATCATGGAAAACAACCATGAAGTGGATTGGACATGAAAACCATACTGGTTCAAGGTGAACCCAACCTGAACGTGATTGAACCCGGTTGAACCCTTAAGAACTAGTTCATAGATTCATTTTTCTAGGTAGCTTAAAAATATCAAATTGAGAATTTTAAGCCACCATTAGATAGAAAATAAATTTATAAGAATTTATAAATTTTTAATTTTTGGAAAACTGGTCGAATTGGGACTGAACTGACCGATTTTCATTTTCGGGTCACCGAACCCGGTCAGAACGTACCAGTCAACAGTCTAGCCGGTCAACAGACCGCTGTCAAGTCAGCGCCCAGTCAGCACGCATGACCAATCAGCGTGCGAAGTGACACGTCCAATAGGAGAGTGACACATGTCCACGATCAATGGTTAATGTTAGAGAAGTCACATCAGCAAGGCTGACCAATGAGGAGTTGACATGTAAACGCCGTCCTTTAATAATAAGAAAACTGGGAAAAGAACCGGCGTTTTCCAAAGAGACAACTAAGTCGGTTTATAAACCAAAACCGATAGAGAAAGGGAAAACCAAGAAATTTATGGATCCCGAGTGATCTAATGAGTCACAAAAGTCATGAGAAAGGACTTTAGTATGAATTGGAGGTGAAAACCAAACTGGTTCAGGTGAACCGAACCTGAACCTAATTGAACGGGTTTGAACCACTATTGAACCAGTTTCTAAATTCATTTTCCTGTTGGCTTAAAAAATTCAAATTTGAGAATTGAGGCCACCATTTGATGGAGAATGAATTTAGATGAATTTACAAAATTTTAATTTTGAAAAAATTAGTCGAATCGAGCCTGAACCGACTAGTTTAAGCATTAAACCCAGTTTGGACCGGTCCGGTTTGGAAGAGTGTCGTCTTCTTCCTTAAGATGATAGCACTATTCACTCGTCGAAAAATTGAGCAACGTCGACGAAGATTAAAGTCTCTGGCCAAGGAGTTTTAGGTAATGAATGACCTCCATTAAGGCACCAATCGGATGACCAAGAAGTCCCTGAGCTTCTTATATAAAGAGCTTTTCCTCATTCATCCTCCCCACACCTAAAAACTCCTCTCTCTCCCTACTGCTCCATTTTCCAGTGAAGCTCGAACTAGAGCTCCGACTTGGGCATTTTTCTGAGATAAAGAAGGAGAGGTCAGGTTCATTAGATTTGGGGAGAAGTCAGCCACCTAACGGTAGTCTCCATTTGCTCCGAGGATCATCGGAGAAATGCCAACATGATTGAACAGTGAAGCAGCTCTGGCGGACCGAAGCTTCCCTATTTCGACCGATCTAAAAACGGCCAATTCGAGCCCTTCTCATGCCAAAACAAGCAACCCCAACACTTCCACAGCCCTTATAAAACTGAATTAGAGAGGAAAGGCATGCCAATTTGGCTCCCCTTTGTAAATTTCGATAAATGTTAGAGAGAGAACTAACGAAACTTCACTGACCAAATTCCACCTCAATTCGGCATGAATTGATTTGATTCTTGATCCTAGGAAGAACCTCAAGGCGAGTCCTATCTGTCCAAATCGAAAGCTCGGACCACCGCACCCCCGACGGTAAGCTTTCGAAGCTTTATCTCTCTAAGTCCAGTTTTCCAACAAAGCTCCGTTTGAGCTCAATTCGGATCCAAATGACGCGATTCAAAGTTCCATTGAATTGTTTGGAACTGTAAGAACTCAATTTTACCTCCAATTTCAACAATTAACCTTGATTGATTGTTCAATTTGATGAAATCAAATCAGGCAAGTGTGAAAGAGGGAAATTGGGGGAAACTTTTGGGGGAAATTGGGGATTTCGAAAATTCGAGGGACTAAAGTGCATTTTTCCAAAATTGAGGGCTAATTGGGCATGAAAAAGAATTTGGAGGACCAATTGGTCAATTTTTGGAATTATTAGGGATAAATTTTCCAATTTGGCTCTCCTCTATAAATTCCGATCAGTGTTAGAAAGAGAACTGTTGAAACTTCACTAACCAAATTCTCCCTCAATTCGGCATGAATTGATGCAATTCTTAATCCTAGGAAAAACCTCAGGACGAGAGCTATCTGTCCAGATCGATAGCTCGAACTGTCGCACCTCCGACGGAAAGCTTTTGAAGATTTCTCTCTCTAAGTCTAGTTTTCCGACGAAACTCCATTTGAGCTCAATTCGAATCCAAATGACGTGATTCAATGTTCCATTGAATCATCTGGAAGTGTAGGAACTCAATTTTACCTCCAATTTCAATAATTAACCTCAATTGATTGGTCAATTTAATGAAATCAAATTCGGCTAGTATGAAAAAAGGGAAATTGGGGATTTCAAAAATTCGAGGGACTAAAGTGTAATTTTCCAAAATTGAGGGCCAATTGGGCATGAAAAAGATGTTGGATGACCAATTGGTCAATTTTTGGAATTAATGTGGTCAAATTTACCATTTTTGTAAAGTAGGGTCAAAATGGTAATTTTTGAAAAGTTGGAGACCAAATTGGGAATTTGGGAAACTTGAACCCCTTTTTGTGATTTTGAATAAATTGAGGTCCCAAAGTAAATTTTAGAAGTTTCGGGACTCAATTTGGGGGAAAATTGGTATTAGTGACCTAAAGTTAAAGAAAAAGAAATTTAGGGACCTAAATGCAAATAATCGAAAAGTTTAGATATTTTATTTTATCATGATGAATGAAGGCTATTCGACCAAAGATTAGTGAACAAGGATATTCATATTGTGTTGGAACATGAAGTAATAGGAATGCCAACAAAGATAAGCTCGTGTGAGGCAAAGAACTAGTTAAGAGGAATTCACTACACTATCGGGTGAGTGGGAATTTTCACATCATACACGATTGGGATAAGGAGTATCTCAGAACTTAAAACCCACTATTATATGGAATTTTTAACATCACACCAGGATGGGGTTATGTGGAAATTATGCGGAAAAACTACTTAATAGTTGTAAGTAGATCATACCCGGTTGGTATGTTGGACTTCGTGGAAGGAAGTGGAAAACTCGTTTACTGATTGTAAGCGGAGATGTCATCACACCTAATTGGTGTGATAGATGAATGAAAAGATTATTTTGTCAGAAGTGCTCTCCCCTCACTATGTGCCACTACTTAAACATTTTGGGAGACCTTATTGACGGGAGCTCGAATAGCTCACATAGGTCGGAGGCGTCGATTTTGGAACATGGGGGCTAAAATGCCCGATTTTGAAAATCTCATATAGTGGGCCCAAGGCCAGTTAGCACGAGCAGGAGCTCGTAAAAAACATGAGATTAAGCTAAGAAAACTTTTATGAATGATGTGTTTGGCCATAATACTAAGACATGACCGACATACTTGATGGACTGGCAGTAGTGTGATAAGACATGTTGATGGACCAATCGAGACAAACAGCTGCAGGTCGAGTTGAGGGTCGGGGTCGTTGGACCAGTGGCACCAAAGATTAAATGGCTCATGTGGAAAATTATTGTTTTGTGCATGCACTGAGGTTCAGGACCATCAAGATGCCCAAGAGGGGTAGTGATGCATCTAAGGGGCTACTCGATGACATGCTGGAGATAAGGGCAGTTTATCATGCCAGCAGTTAGGGAAGCTCGACGTAGCTTCTTGCGCATGAGATCAGGGTGGGGTCGGGATGAGGTCTCTGTCCTCATATGGATATGGAGTTTCTTTTCGGGTTTGAGGGTCGGATGTCGTGTACATCCACTCATTCCCAAGGCAGAAGTGGATAGGCTTCTATCTAGGTGGCTGGTAAAGTCGCTCTGATGCCACAAGTGGATGCAGTGGACGGGCTGCCCTACGAACGTGTTATCCCTTCATGATGAAGGGCGCGTGTTGATTGTTAAACACATGGACTGTGGTTAATGAGGAATAATGGTTTTTGAAAATCGAGAAATTGAGGGAATGGTTTTAAGAAAATAAGGAGTCTGGCACACTCCAATTCAAACTATTTTCTGAAAATCAAGTTTTAAACACCCATTCACTGAGTTGTGGAACTCACCCCCTCCCTTATACCCCTTTTTCAGGTAACCAAAGGAAAACCTACCTAAAGACCTCCAGTTAGCTACACCTGCAAGACAGGTATGTAAGTTTAAATTTAATGCAGTTATGATTAATGTTATTCTAGGAAAGGTACCGATTTAAAGGACGTCTTACTCTTCACGGTTTAAAGAAGGGAAAAGCATCAATAAACTGGGAGAGTGGCAGGTTGCTCACGGGGATCCGACCAAACCGGGTTGGGGCGTGACATGACACGTAGCAAGGATGCCACGTCAGCATCCGACAAGGATATCGAAGAAATGACCGACCAATAAGAGGTCAACACATGGTAATGCCACATCATATGACCTTAGCCAATCGAAGGCTAACACGTGGCAGTGGCACTATACGCTAGGTGGGAAATATGAAGCATTTATATTAGTATATCAAAGGACACCACGTGTCATGATCAACAGCCACATTGGAACGAGCAGCCAATGGGAGGCCACTATGTGTCCGATTTGCGAGTCAACGACTGACTAGGCTGCTAAGTAAGAAGCCATGTCAGCAAAGCCAGCCAATCATGAAGTGACACAAGGCAAGTCCGCACGTGCGAAGCTCGCACGCATAGCATAGTGTCGTCTTCTACCTTTCACATAGAGAGATAAGGACAACATGCTTGCCTTCAAAATTTTGGCGACCTGAAAATCCTCCCTTTACTGCTGTAAATGGGAGAGATTGAGGCCGAGTGATTAATGAATGGATAGACCTGTCAGTCCCTGAGCTCCCTATATAAAGAGCTCCTCTCCATTCGTCCTCCTCATTCCTCGAACATCTAAAGAAGAATAAGAACAAGTGCTTAGTTTTCTGACGAAGCTCAAACCAAAGCTCCTACTTGGACACTTTTCTCCATCTCCGAAGGAAAATTTGGTTTCCCTAGAATCCTGATGAAGTTAGCCACATGATTGCATACTCCATTCATCTTAAGCCACCCTCACTTGAGAAGCGCCGACAAACTCGCTTAGTACCTTCACTCCTCAACTGTCTGCAACCCAAACTGGTCGAGCTCAATTCAAGCCACCCTTATACCAATTCCAGCAAAACCAAGCTCCCATACCACCCCTAGAAGTGTCTGACCTTCCCTAAGCTGAGTTGGTAAGTCCCATGCACCGCCCTTCACCGAAATTAATTGTTCACAGTCAGTTTTGCTTGAAAAACAAAATTTGAAATTCACACTAATCAGGCCACTAATTGAGGCACAGTTTGATCCGGGAAGGATCCTTAGGGAGAGATAAACTTAGCGGAAGCAAGAGCTCCGGTCACTGGATCCTCACCGGTAAGTAATTGAAGCTTTCTCTCTCTAGGACAATTTTTCGACGAAGCTTTGTTTGAGCTCATTTCTAAGCCAAATGTAGTGTTTTAAAGCTTGGAATGAAGCAGGAGGCATAGGGAAGATGATTAAAAGCATGATATGGGACAATTAACTAAGTTTGGGTGGTCAATTTGATGAAAGATGGATTTGAGGGTCAAAATGTAATTTTTAGAAATTTTGGCAATTTGGGGATTTTTGGAAAATTAGGGCCGAATTGGAATTGAAGGAAAATTGGGAGATTTTTATGAAATTAACTTCCAATTGAGGGCTAATTGGTAATTTGGAATGAAATTGGGGGCCAATCAATGATTTTTTGGAAAATTGGGGACCAATTAGTACTTTTGGGGAAATTAAGGACCAATTAGTAATTTTGGAAAAATGAAGGACCTAAGAGGGATATTGGAAATATTAGGGACTTAATTAAAAATAAGTTGAGCATTAGGGACCTAAAGTCAAAATTATGAACTTTAGGGATCTAATTATAATAAGGTATAAATCAAGGACCAATATTCAAATATATGGAAGTAATAGGTCTTTTATGCCAAACTTTCCTCATGTGATTACTTGAACCATGTAGTAATTGGTTGTGCGAGTACTTCTGCAGATGAGCACATTTGTGATTAGAATCCAACTAGGACGAAATGTCACGGTACCTTGTGAGTGGGATTTCCAACATCATACCCAGTTTGGGTGATTTGCACCATTTTCAATTTTTAAAACCATTTTCTAGGAATGATCTCCCCTGACTGCGTGAAGCTGCTTAAACGTTTTAGTAGACATTTCTAAGAGCTACAATTGCTCTAGTAGGCTTGAGGCCTAGATTTTGAAACTAATAGGGCCCAATGCCCAGTTTTGGAAAACTTGTGAAGTAGGCCTAAGGCCAATGGGCACGGGTCGAATCCTGTAGACAAATAAGCTTATGCGTTAAGAAACATTTTCATAACTGGTTAATTATGTGAACCACCACCGTGCCGAAGTCGGATCGTCGACTCGATGGACTAGTAGTTGCTGAGCCGAAGTTAGTGTCGGGCTTGTTGGGCTGTTAGCACCAAAGATGATGAACATAACTCATAAAACTATTGTTTGTGCATGCTATGAATTCGGAACCATTGAGGCACCCGGTATGGGGGTAGTGTTGGTTCTAAGGGCAGTTGGATGACTTAGTGAGTATAGGGAAAGCATGTCATCCAGTATGTCGAGAACCTTAGGGAGCTTCATGCGCACTGAGACCGAGATCAGAGGAGGAGAGGTATCATCCCCCAGTGGATATAGAGTATTCTTTGGGTCTGAGGTCCAGGTAATTGATGCCCACTCAAACTTGGGGTATAAGTCACGGACTTCTATCGGGTGGACGGTAAATATGCTCCGGACCACAAGTAGAGTAGTCAAGGACTACTTTGCGAAAGTGATCCCTTTTTGATAAAGGGCATGTGTGGCTATATGCTATACCAATCCCAAGCAAGGGGAAGCACTAAGACGTTCTTCTAATAATAAGAAAAACCCACACACCTGTGAACAAGCAAGAAAGATGTTATAAACTTTGTTTTGATAACTCACTCATTGAGTGGTAGAACTCACACTCTCCTGTTAAAATGTCTTTTTCAGGAATGAAGATGACCTTTAAAGAACCCGTCGCCAAGCCTCTAAACTAAAGTAATTTATTTTTAAGCTATTAGTTTTGTATAATGTTATTACAGGGGACAATGACAAAAGTTACGTTTGACTCCTCGCGGTCTTGGAAATAGGGACTCCTCCTAGACCAACGGGGGTGGTGGGTTGCTCACGGTATTTCAACCAAACTGGGTCGGGGCGTGACATTATCCATCATGGAGAAAGTTACACATTCACAGAACAGACATCCAATATGTTCCACTTATGGTTCGAAGTGACTTTATCAATCACTATAGTACGAGGCTATAATATTTACAACACTAGTACAAGGCTACAACCTCTACTATATTGGTATGAGTCTATAACCTCGACAAATTGTCTGTGTGAGCAATGTAGCCCAACCCTTAGACATACCAATTAATTTTTCCATTGTTATAAGGATGAGATCTTCTGCTTCACCAGTTCTAATATGCATGTGGCTCCCAAAGCCTCGTGATATACTGGCTCAACCATAACTTTCCTTGTACCAACCTTGATAACCAGTAATTGTCATAACCATCACTACTTCATATTGGCGATCTTATGGTTTCTTCATAAATCATACACATATAGGTGTTTTTTCTTAAAATAATTATATTTTTACTATCAACCTTATGAGATGAGACCAACCTCCAACTCCATAGTATTTACTAGGCATGACTCATTTCACACAAAATCACATGTTTTAATATTTTAACATGCTCAATTTATAATCACAATTACTTACATGAGAGGGCATGTTTTCATTGGCATTTGGCCTACTTTTACGAGTTTTCAAAATATGTTCTTGGGAACACTATTTTTTTTTAAAACGCTGACCATGGAACCACTTCACAAATTATAATTTAAATTTATATTCCCTTAACCATGGGTCATGCTCATTTCCTATATCGATGAATGAAAAAATAAAATAGATGAAAATTTTCCTAAGAATGATTCATGAACATATTAAGAATATATTTCCCCCAAAATAATTTTTAGTCGAGTTCAAGCACTCAAAGGGAAATATATTCCAAAAGTATTTTAATTATTTTAAACTATAAAACATTCAAGTAATATCGCATCATCGGTTTAATCGGACTTGATGTGAGAAATCTCACTCATCGTTATTTGGGGACATGTTCGTCCTAGATGGATTCCTGAATCTTCGTGTTCTTCTTACCCAATCTTGTATGAATTGTCTCCTTCCAATGTAAATTCTATTCTCATAATATATATAAGTCAATCATGCTATGTTCAATTGATTTTTCGAGAGAGGGTCATTTTCATAATTTTCCTTCCCTTTATGCCATTACCAAACATAGCCTTATGATCACGTAATTATTCATCCCCCAAATGTGTCTTATGGCATTAGTATAATTTTGCCAATGGTTTTGGGACATAATCATCCTTTTGCCCTTTTTTATCGGTTGACAAGAATTAGGGGCATGAATGTAAATACCAATTTCCCTACCCCAATCCACTCTGACAAGTCACTCGGCTTCCTGATGCAAGACTTCATTTGTCTTAGGAAATGCTCTCAAGTTATCCATTCCTCACGAGGATCTTTAGTGCTCATGGTCCTTAGTAAGCTTAGTCATCCTTCCTTCTCTTCAATTTCTTTAGCTTTCCTTTTTGTTGTTTATTAAGTTGGGTTACTTCACCGGAGTTTGGTTTCTATCATTGGGGTTTATTGGTTGTCGTTCGTTCGTTCTTATTCCAATATCATCTAATGGGGGTAAAGATGGCATTGATCGAGCTCGTTCTTCTCAAGCTAACAACCTCATCTAGCTACTGGCGATTTCACATTTGCCTTTTCTAGTTCAATTTCCCCCAAAGAGAGTCATGTCGTCGGTAATACATTCCACCCAATTGTCAACAAGCTTGGTACTTCCATTTGCTTCTTCAATTGCATGTTTCCAAGGCTTCCAACAATCAGTTATCCTTCATTTGAGCATCATATTGATTCCCACGACCTCCAGGTATTGTCTCTCTACTCATTTTGAGCCTTTATCTTTGAATTCATTGGGTTGATTCCTTAATCTCATTGTTTAAAGGTATGGCATCACCTCCTCTAACCTTAGACAATTACTCAACACTCTCTTACTCTCTACATTACTCGCCTTCTAATTTTTTTTCTTGTGTCTCTTGTAGGTCCAATGCCAACCTTTTTACCTCAACTCTTGAGGTAAATTTCCATAATATCTTATGCACTTCATTTAGTGTTATTTGTAATCCTCTGAGTTCACCCCTAGTGATTTCATAAGAGGAACTATTAATTGATGAATCTAGCAAATAGCTAGTTTCCCCTCTTAATTAGGTTATATACTATCAGTTGGGCTTGATGCAAGTTATGGGTGATGGGGTTGGGTTTCCATTAGGCTTCTGGTTGTCCCAATGTCCATAATTCTAGCATAAGGTTGGCCTATCAAATGGTTATGTCCTTACGTTATTTTTCTATGGCCTTATGAAGCATATCTCCTATGTTTCTTATTGAGCATTCTCTAGACATTCCAGGAAAAATGTACGGCTCTTGCTCTCCTCATGGTTAGGCAAGCGTCATCCACATATAAAAGCTATGGGTTTAGCCTAATTTTCTATGTTCCTTATAACTTAGGTAGATAGAATTTCATTTATCTGTTTGGTGTTCGTTTGTAGGTTAACTAATGACCAGTCCAATTCTCCTTTTGGTTTTATGTTTCAATTGGTAATACCATTCTTTATTTGCAGATACACTTGATTTACTCAACACTAGTCCACTAATATTGGAAGGTTCAAATTGGGCCATCTTCATCCATTTAATCTAGGGAGGTATGTTACACCTACTCCTTAATTAGTTTGCTAAAGGTTGGTTTGTTTGAATGTCAGTTTGATGTCATATTTGTCTAACAAGAGTTTTTTAATAGAATATATTTGGGGTTTTCACCTTGGACTTATGTATATAGGGACTAGCTGACTTCCTAGGGGATTCTTCTTAGGTCCATGTATGTTGGGTCACCCCTATCCAAGCCAGCATGTTTCTTATCTTAAGCCCATATTATATTTTATTTTTATTTTTCTAGTAGACTTATTAGGATGATTTTTGAAGGACATTGATGGCATCTTAAATCCTTGTTTTACAAAAGTATGAGTTAGGATCATGATCCATATGTAGTTGAAACTGCTGGTTAAATGTGCTAGGTTAGCATTCATTTAATGTATCTACATATTATCACTTGTCCCCTTTTGTTATATAATTTCATGCCCTTGGTATAGTATCATAACTGATAATGTAGATCGTTTCCCTCGCTGGTAATAACATGGTTCATGTACAGGGTATGTCTTCCTCTGCTCATTTTAAGATAGCATATAAGTCCTCTAGTCTACCTCATCCCCTTGTTCCCTTAATAAATAGTTAATTTATTTGTCTATTTTTTCACCGGTAATGAATGTTTTCAATTCTTTCATTGCTTGTGTTGGTGGAAATTTATGAGCTTAGGTATTCTCCTCTTATTTTCTAGGATAGAATATTGTAGTGTTCCTTACCAATGGGATATTAGGTTGTTCCTTGATCAGTTAATGTCATATCCATGTTATCGTACATTGCAGGCTTTATCTAGTGGGAAAGGAAGTCAAATCTCATTCCCAGCTTTTGATTTATGTAGAGGTTGATGGAAGATGTTAGGTAATCATCCTAGGCTTTCATTGGTAGTTCATGCAAGACTTTAATTTCCCTCTAGGCCCTTTTGGAACCAACTATTGCACAGATAATCATCCTCCCATCTTTCTCTCATTTCTAATGTTTTTAATATGGCTAGTAATTTTTTCTCTAATTCTTTCCATATGGGTTTATAGTTGATCATCTATTTTTATTTCTTTGATTAGTTGGTTTGAGGCAGTAGAAATACCTCTAACTTTGACAATGTATGATAACTGATATAAGGGTGTGAATCATTACTTCAACTGAGTTGGTTTATTGTCCAACCTGCTACAAGTTGAGGTGATTTTTGGAAAGGCCTCCTTGGTCATTTGCCCAGGGGTGCCCACTTTAGTTGGCTCACTTTAATTGAGTCTTGTTTATTCGTGGGTTATGCTTTTTGGTTTAGTTTGGTCTTTCAAAATAAAATCTCACCCTATATTTGAAGGAAACATTTAGCCAATTAGTTGGGCTTATTATTATATAAATTCATATTGTATATTCATGGGTTCTAATAGATTACATCCCACATTTTGTATTATAAGGGAATATTTAGCCCAATAGTTGGGTTTTATTATTATTTATGTAATTTATGGGTTGTATGATACAAAGCCCTATTATGCCCTTCTCTAAAAATTAATCCAATTTCACCTCTTATTGTACATATATATTTATGTATTTATTTATTTATTTATCCAAAAATATCGAATAACAATTTAATCTCACTTATTCAAATTTAGTTCCTCAAGATTTCGTTACCCTAACCTAGTTAGTTTTTTTTACTCAATTTATCTAATAACTAAATTAGAGTTTTTTAAATTTAGATTTGACTCCTACTTGAATCAACTTGATTTTTAAAATTTAAGAATATTTACGGTTCAATTTCTAATCGAAATTTTTAGGTTTCTAAAATTACGATATCACATACACCACTAGAGGTCTCTTGATATTTGGATTCTTTTGGAACTCATCTTCTCCAGTAGTTTGATTAAATGAAAATGGTATTGATATAATGTTCCAAAGTTTATTCCGAAGAAAGTCTCATAGCGTGATTGGGACTCTTGCCTTATGTTGAAAATGAATTTTATCATTGTCAACCCATTTGGAAAATTGCTTTGACATAACCCTAGCTCTTCTTTCAATTTCCTTTAATTGCACTTTAGCCCATTGGGGACCTAGTAATTTACTATTAAATGAATGTTCTTTCTCTTATGGGCGCTAGGGAAGACGTGATTTTGATGGCCATCGTGTTTGATCAAGATGTTTTTCCACATGTTGATACACCTTGCCACTAGTGTCACGCCACGACCCGGTTTTGGTCGGATCCCTGTGAACAACCCGGCACTCTCCCGGTTTATTAAAGGGTTTCCCGTTATCATAATCCATAAAGAGTAAGGCGTCCTTTAAACCTGCACCATTTCCTGGAATAGCATAATCAAAACTGCATGAAATTTTAAATTTTACATACCTATCTTACAGGCATCTTAGTTGATGGTCTTTCAGGGTAGGCTTTCCTAGATTTCCTAAAAGGGATATAAGAGAGGGGTGAGTACGACTACTCAGTGAATGGGTTTTCAAAAGTCTAATTTTAACTTTTAAGAAAAACATTTATATGGAGTGTGCCAGACTCCTTTCTTTTCAAAAATCCCTTTATTTAAAATGTTGGGTTTTTCCATTATTTCATAGTTATCGGTGTGTCATCACCCAACACACATCCTTTATCATGAAGGTTACACATATTCGCAAGTCAGTATCACTACTAAACTCGCTAGTGGCTTCGGAGTGACTTTTCCTGCCACTAGGATAGAAGTACGACCACTTCTACCCTAGTAATGAGTGGATGCACGCGACATCCGACCCACAATCTCGAAATAACTTTTTTGTGTCCGTATGAGAACAGAGACCTCATCTCGTCTCCACCCCGGTCTCATGCACTTGGTGCTACTCCAAATTTCGCACATACACCTGGAATGACGATTTGCCCTTATACTCACCGGATCGTCCAAGGCCCTTAGGACACATCACTACCCCTCATGGGCGACTTGATAATCCCGTACTCATAATGCATGCACAAACAATGTTTTCTTATATTGCCATGTAATCTGTGGTGCCACTAGTCCAACGTCCCCGACTCTCAACTCAACCCGCAGCTGTTTGTCTTGACTAGTCCATCGACCTGTCATGTCGCACTACCGCTAGTTGACTGAGCATGTCGGTTATATCTTGGTACCATGGCCAAACAATTCACTTATTAAGTTTTATGGCATATATATCATGTTCGTTTATGAGCTTCTACTCGTGCCAACTGGCCTTGGGCCCACTGTACGAGATTTTCAAAAATCTGGGCATTCTAGCCCTCAAGTTCCAAAATTGAGGCCCCCAGCCTATATGAGTTATTCGAGCTCCCGTTAAAAAGGTCTCCCAAATAGTTTAAGCATTGACACACAGTCAGGGGAGAACACTTCCGACAAAATAGGTTTTCATAGTCCATTATACCAACTGGTACAAGGACATCTCCGTTCATAACCGATGAACGGGTTTTCAACTTCCTTCGAGGAAGTCTCATCATACCAACCGGGTATAATCTACTTACAATCGGTAAGTAGTTTTTCCGCATAATTTTCACATCACTTTCTCTAAGTGGTGATGATTAAAATACAACTAAATAGTGGGTTTTTATACCGAGATACTTATCATCCCCTACCGGGTATGATATAAAATTTCCACTCACAACCGGTAAATGGTTTTTATCTTTAAGTTGTGCTCATCATCCCAACCGGCTATGATGTTAGTAAACCCACTCACCTGTTAACGCAGTAAATTCCACTTTACTGGTTCTTTGTATTCTCACGAGCTCGTCCATGTTGGCGTTCCCGGTATTTCACGTTCCTACATGATATGAACATCCTTGTTCATTATTACTCGGCATAACATCATTCATTCATTTCCAATGAATGAGAAAACCCAAACTTTTAGTTATTTGTAATTAGGTCCCTAAAGTTATTTCTCTTTAACTTTAAGTCCCAAATGTCGGTTTTCCCTCAATTTGAGTCCCGTAACCTTTAAAATTTATATTGGGACCTCAATTTATTCAATTTCACCAAAAAGGGGTTTAATTTCCCAAATTTCTAATTTGGTCCCCCAATTTTTCCAAAATTACCATTTTGCCCTTCTTTTACAAAAATGGTAAGTTTTGCCCTAAAAATTCCAAAATTCCTCAATTGGTCCTCCAACATTATTTTCATACCCAATTGACCCTCAATTTCATAAAATTACATTTTGGCCCTTTGAATTTCGAAAATCCCCAATTTTTCCCCCAATTTCAACTCTTCAACACTACCGAATTTGATTTCATCAAATTGACAGATCAAACACTTCTAATTGTTGAAATTGGAGTTGAAATTGAGTTCTTGTATATTCATACGATTCTAAGAAACTTTGAATCATAGATTTTAACGTCGGAACAAATTCAAACGGAGCTTCACCGAAAAATAAACTATAGAGAGAGAAAGCTTCGATTTCTCACTAGTGAGGGCACGACGGTTCGAGATTCTGATCTAAGTGGATAGCTCTCATCTTGAGGTTCATGCTAGAATCAAGAATCGCATCAATTGATGCCGAATTGAGTTAGAATTTCATTATTGAAATTCTGTGGATTCTCTCTCTAGCACCGATCGAAAATTGCAGAGGAGAGCCGAATTGGCTTTCCTTTCACTCATAATTTGGCTGTGGAAGGGCTGAGGGAGTGTTGAGAAGGCTTGGTTTGGCCAGAGGAGGGCTCAAAATGACCAATTTCAACTCGGCCGAAATAGGGCAGCTTCGATCCACCGGAGCTGCTTCATTGTTTCATCATGTCGGCACTTCTCTAGTGATTCTCGGATTGACTGGAGTTTTCTATTAGACAGCTCACTTCTCCCCATTTCTAAAGAGTCTAACCTCTCCTTTCAAGATTAAGAAAAATGTTGAAATCGAAGCTCTAGTTTAAGCTTCACCAGGAACTGGAGCAGTAGAGAGAGAGAAAGATAAGTGTTCAGGTGTGAGGAGAATGAAATGGGGATGACCTCTTTATATAGGCATAAAACTCGTGTATTAAATGGGCAAGATTTATTAATAATATTAATATTGCCATAAATTATTGGTATTAATTCTAATAATTTAATTTCGGTATTAATTCCAATAATTTAATTTAGGTATTAAATTATTGGTATTAATTACAATAATTAAATATATATTAATTTGTGGTTATTTATGATAAGGCGTACATACAAATTTTTGACCGAAATTTCGGGTTATAAAAGCAAGCACGCTTAACTTCAAAGTTCTTATGGAATCTTGTTCACCTAAACCAATTTGGTTTTTGTCTTCTAAATTTTCTTAAATTTCTTTTCCAAGGTTAAATAAACCCTTTAGATCACCCGAAAGTTGTAAATTTCCATATTGTGTGTTCTCAAATGTAAACCGGCTCGATTTTCTTACTTGGTTTGACTAGTTATTTTCCCGGTTTTCCTTAACTCAAAAGTGCGGGTTTTACAACTCTCTCCTCCTTTTAAGAGTTTTGTCCTTAAAACTTAACCAATATATTCCACATCAGGAATAATTTTCCTTAATATCAACTTGGGTTTTCTTGACATGCTAACACTTTGATTACTCTTTCTCTTAGTCCCCGTAATCATTCATCTAAGGAATTTCTTTTCATTTATCATGCTTACTACTTCCATGGTGTTATAATAACGAGGCATGTATGGCTCATTAATCCAAATGTATATTCTTAGGTTCACAACTCTCTTTATTTAGGATAAGGTTCTTCCTTTTGGGGATTTTACTCGAGATTTCAGGATTGGAAGTTCCAAGGTGCCCAATCGTTCCTTTGTCTAGTTATTCTATTCATCGTTGAAACCCCTAGCTCGACGTTCTTTCAAGCATTACATACTTGTTTTCACAGATTTTTGTGTTATTATTCTTTCGTCCCAATTTAACCCATCCTTCATCCATCATTGATTACAACTTCGGTCAAATTTATGTTTGACCTTGTTATGTTTACCAACTAACTCCTTCTTACTCGAGTTACATTTTACTCGCGATTGTTGGTGCTTATATGTCATGTAAACCCCGCACTTTTGAGTTAAGGAAAACCGAGAAAAGAACTGGTCAAACCGAGTAAGAAAACCGAGTTGGTTTACATTTAAGAACACGCAATATGGAAATTTACAACTCCTGGGTGATCTAAAGGATTCATTAAACATTAGAAAAGAAATTTAAGAAAATTTAAAAGACAAAAACCAAATTGGTTTAGATGAACAAAATTCCACAAGAACTTTGAAGTTAAGTGTACTTGCCCGAGAGTAATGTGAGGATGGGTAACCTCCTCAGAAGTATGAATTTTTTTTGTAACCCGAAATTTCAGTAAAAAAATTTTATGTGTACGCCTTATTATACATAAACATAAATTAATATATATTTAATTATTGTAATTAATACCAATAATTTAATACCTAAATTAAATTATTAGAATTAATATAAATAATTTAATACTGAAATTAAATTATTAGAATTAATACCGAAATTAAATTATTGGAATTAATACCAATAATTTATGGCAATATTAATACTAGTAATAAATCTCTCCCATTTAATACACGGGTTTTACACCTATATAAATAGGTCATCCCCATTCATTCTCCTCACAACCGAACATTTCTCTCTCTATCTCTTTACTGCTCCATTTCCCGGTTAAGTTTAAACCAGAGCTTCGACTTCAACATTTTTCTTAACCTAGAAAGGATAGGTCGTGCTCTTTAGAACCGGGGAGAAGACAGCTATCTGATAGCAAACTCTAGTCAATTCGAGAATCGTTGGAGAAGCGCCGACATGATGGAACAGTGAAGCAGCTCCGACAGACCGAAGTTGCCCTATTTCGTCCAAGCTGAAATCGGCCATTTCAAGCCCTCCTCAGACCAAACCAAGCCCTCCCAACACTTCCTCAGCCCTTCCACAGCCGAATTAGGATTGAAAAGTAAGCCAATTTGGCTCCCCTCTGCAATTTCCAACCAGTGCCAGAGAGAGAACCAGCAGAATTTCAATGATGAAATTCTAACTCAATTTGGCGTCAATTGATGTGATTCATGATTCTAGGATGATCATCAAGATAATCTGCCCAGATCGAAAGCTCGGACCGTCGTGCCCTCACCGGTGAGAAATCGAAGCTTTCTCTCTCTACAATCTGTTTTCCGGCGAAGCACCATTTGAGCTCATTCCAGCGTTAAAATCTGTGATTCAAAGTTTCTTAAAATTGTATAAACATGTAGGAACTCAATTTCAACTACAATTTCAACAATTTGAGGTGTTTGATCGGTCAATTTGATAAAATCAAATTCAGCAGTGTTGAAGAGTTGAAATTTGGGGAAATTTGGGGAATTTCAAAATTCGAAGGACCAAAATAAAATTTTATGAAATTGAGGGCCAATTGGGCATGAAAATAATGTTGGAGGACCAATTGAGAAATTTTAGAATTTTTGGGGCAAAACTTACTATTTTTGTAAAGGAAGGGCAAAATGGTAATTTTGGAAAAGTTGGAGGACCAAATTGGAAATTTGAGAAATTAATCCCCTATTAGTGAAATGGAATAAATTGAGGTCCTATGATAAATTTTAGAAGTTTCGGGACTCAATTTGAGGAAAAACCGGCATTAGGGACTTAAAGTTAAAGAGAAATAACTTTAGGGACCTAATTGCAAATAAATGAAAGTTTGACTTTCTCATTCATTTGGAATGAATGAAGGCGATTAGGCCCAAGTATAATGAACCGAGATGTTCATATCGTGTAAGAACATGAAGTACCAGGAACGCCAACAAGGACAAGCTTGCGTGAATACAAAGAACCGATCTAGTGGAATTCACATCATTAACGGGTGAGTGGGTTTACTAATATCATACCGGATTGGGATGATAAGCACAACTTAAAGATAAAAACCACTTACCGGTTGTGAGTGAAAATTTTATATCATACCTGGTAGGGGATGATAAGTACCTCGGTATAAAAACCACTATTTAGTGGTATTTTAATCATCACCACTTAGAGAAAGTGATGTGAAAATTATGCGAAAAAAACTACTTACCGGTTGTAAGTAGATCATACCCGGTTGGTATGATGAGACTTCCTCGAAGGAAGTTGAAAACCCGTTCATCGGTTATGAATGGAGATGTCCTTATACCGGTTGGTATAATGAACAGTGAAAACCTATTTTGTCAGAAGTGTTCTCCCCTAACTGTGTGCCAATGCTTAAACTATTTGGGAGACCTTCTCGACGGGAGCTCGAATAGCTCTGATAGGCTAGGGGCCTCAGTTTTGGAACTTAGGGGCTAAATGCCCGATTTTGAAAATCTCGTACAGTGGGCCCAAGGCCAGTTGGCACGAGCAGGAACTCGTAAACGAACATGATATATGTGCCATAAAACTTAATAAGTGAATTGTTTGGTCATGGTACCAAGATAGGACTGACATGCTCAGTCAACTAGCGGCAGTGCGACATGACAGGTCGACGGATTAGTCAAGACAAACAGCTGCGGGTTGAGTTGAGAGTCGGGGCTGTTGGACTAGTGACACCACATATTACATGGCAATATAAGAAAACATTGTTTGTGCATGCACTGTGAGTACGGGATCATCAAGACACCCATGAGGGGTAGTGATGCTTCCTAAGGGCACTGGACGACCAGGTGGCTATAAGGGCAGTTCGTCGTTCCAGGTGTCTGTGCGAAATCTGTAGTAGCACCAAGCGCATGATATCGGGGTGGGAACAGGATGAGGTCTCTGTCCTCATACGGACACGTAGAAGTGATTTTGGTATTGTGGGTCGGATGTCACGTACATCCACTCATTCCTAGGGTAGAAGTGGTTGTACTTCTATCCGAGTGGCAGGAAAAGTCGCTCCGAAGCCACTAGCGGGTTCAGTAGTGATACTAACTTGCGAATGTGTGTAACCTTCATGATGAAGGAAGTGTGTTTGGTGATGACACACCGGTAACTAAGAAATAATGGAAAAACCCAAATTTTTAAATGAAGGGATTTTTTGAAAAGAAAGGAGTCTAGCACACTCCATATAAATGTTTTTCTTAAAAGTTAAAAGTAGACCTTTGAAAACCCATTCATTGAGTAATCGTACTCACCCCCTCCCTTATATCCCTTTTAGGAAATCCCGGAAAGCCTACCTTAAAAGACCATCAACTAAGATGCCTGTAAGATAGGTATGTAAAGTTTAAAATTTCATGTAGTTTTGATTATGCTATTCTGGGAAATGGTGCAGGTTTAAAGGACGTCTTACTCTTTACGGATTATAATAAGGGGAAACCCTTTAATAAACTGGGAGAGTGGCAGGTTGTTCACGGGGATCCGACCAAACCGGGTCGGGGCGTGACATGTCCCTTATGATATGACATAGATCTGAACCTGTCTCAGTCCATCAGACTCCTACAACACCTCTTTTAGGGTTGTTTCAACTTTCCAGCCTTCCAGGGACTGTATAATTTCATCACTCCTTTCATCGGGTAGTATTCCTCAACTACCTTGACTGTTACCCAATTATCATTCGTATCTTAACAACATGTCTTACATAATCGTGTCGATTTTCCTTACCCACTCGTCCTTTCCCAACTTCTTTATTGGGTCTTTCTGGTGCCAATTATTTGGTTTCCCAATAGTTTACCAACAAACTAGGATTCTTTCCTTCTTAAGTCCTTGGCATTCTTTATTCAAGGGTTTTTCCTTTTTCCTTAATCTACTTTTACTTACTCATAATCACTTCATGATTCTTCATTCTACAATAATTGCTTTCGATCTATGTGTTGATTACTTTGCTTGGGAAGGTTCCCTCCTTCCGGTTTTGTTCTCTACTATGTCCCTTACAATAGAGATTTCCATCTTAGGAGTTACATGCTCAACCTCCTTATCATTTATTGTATGGTTCTTTCTCCCTTTCTTCACACCCTTATCTATGTTAGAGCATCTGTTTGCTTTGGATCCTTTTCTATCCACAACTTTTGTTTTATCCCTTATTCCTTATATGGGATACTTCCGATTATTGGTTTTATTCCATGCATTCCACCCTATGCTCGGTCGTCCACTCTTTAAGCTTCATATGCAAGTGTGGACTATGACACGTCTTACCAATTATGGTTATTCCTCCTTAGCCACATCTTATTTGGAGGACTTACTTTCCCAATATTTCTCAAACATTCTTTACTTTATTACCTTAATATGGGTTGTCCACTCATTCATACTTGTCACAACATCTTTTTTATGCTAACTCGTTAACTTATTTCCGTTTAAGGAGGGTTCACATCCTTCTTGTTTCAAAATCTCTTGTTCATCCTTCATGAAGCTCACTTAACCGTCTCAAGACTTTAAACTAGAAATTCGATTTTGTTCATTAATTTCTTTAAGGATTTTCCTTTATTCTTCTTTTTCCAATGTTTTGGCCTTTTCACTTCTCCCTTCTTTGTCGTGGTTTAAATCCAGGGTTCTCTCGAAGACCAGTTCTTCAACTGTCTCCTTCTCTCCATTTTTTTTTATCCAATCATCTGGGCAACTGTATCACTCGTCCTTCATGCCCATCCTTTGTCCTTCATAGAGTGTAGTCTTTACTACATCTCAGCCTTTCTTAGGGTTTTGTTTATTCTCTTTGGTTGTCTCAATGTTACTCGTTTCTTCTTTCTACTCTGTTCTCCTGAAATTATTGTTTAGTTCTCCTGCTCTCTCCAAGTAGGTCACACTAGGCCATCACGATACTTCCTTCCTTTGAAACATTTCCCAATTAAGGGTTGGTTCCTTGCACTCCACATTATGTCCATCCGCCCATCAAAATTTCCTTCAAGGTTAGTTAGTCGTATGCATCCCTCTAAAGTTTACTTTCATAGTGTATTTCTTTATGGAGCGTTCAAATCTTTCTTATTTCAAGATTTCTTGATAATTATGTGAGAGGCTTGCCTATTATTTTTTTTCTTGGTTAATTTGGCCTTTGGTCTTGTTAAGGATTTCTTTCATCCTTCTTTTCCCGAGTATTTGGCCTTTTCGCCCCTCTCTTCTTTGATGGAACTCAAATTATAGTTTTCCCGTGTATTAGTTTGTTAACTACCTCGCCTCCACCATTCCTTTGGTCTAAGTTTCTTAGGGTAGTTGTTTCTCGAGTACTCTTGTCCTTAACATCCATCTTACTGACCTTTTTATGATGTAGCCCCTTCTACTTCCCGGTCTTCCTTAGGGTGTCATTTGTTCCCTCTGACTATCTTGTTGTAACGACTTACTTTCTCTTATCCTGTTGGTTCAAACTTCCTATTTGACATAGTTGCTTTTTCCAAGATGATTTATTTTTGTAATCCCAATACGTCCCATTTTTCATCAAATGTTCGTCTTGTCTTCTCTTGTGGATGCACTCCTTTCTTTGCTCCTAAATTGTTTGGATTTTCTTCTTAAAGGGGGAATTCTCTTCAGCTATCCTTTGTTCCGTTTATGGTTTTATTGAGGTCCTACCTTTACCCCTTTTTCCTTCTTACCACTTTGCTAAGATTTTGAAGAGTTTCCTCTTATCTGTGGTTGGAAATTGAGTCATGTTTCTTGGGATGGTATCCTTTCGGATTTCCTATAGTTGTGGGGTGTTTATTCTTGGAAAATATTGTCATGACTCCTTGCGATATGGGACAGTTTTTCACTTCATGTCCTATTCCCCTCCAGGTTAACTTGATTCCTGTCATTTGTAGGGTGGGTCACTTATCCACGCAGTGTCCCTATCATTCATGCTTGTAATTACATGAACATAAGTGGTTCCTCTTGGCGTTTTCTTGGGAATTGTTAGTTTTGGTGCTCCTTCGTCCTTAAGTTTGGATACCGTAAGAGTTTTTTTTTCTTTTTGAAGTCTTCCTTGAAGATCACATCATTTGAGGGACAGGATTTTTAGGAATTTGGAGTACTTCATTAATAGAGTAGTACAGTATGTTGGGGATTTTGGCCCTATTACAGAAAATGGTCACTAAATAACTAGGGAGCTATGAGATTCTTGATAAGCATCCTCCTATGTAAGGTTATATGCCCCCTTTTGTGGCTTCACACTTGGCTTCCTTTATACTTAGAGTTGTGACCTCAATAGGTCATGTCACCATTCTCTAGGATACTTCCTCATTTTCTCTTTTGAGATTCCTGCCATGCTTCAAGCATTTGGGAAGCTTCTAGGGTTGTCATCCTACGAAGATAGGGTGTTGAGTAGTGTCATTCCTAGTTTTCTTGTTTCCTCTCCTGGGATCCATCTGAAAATTTTAAGATAAATCCTATTAGTTACAATATTTTATAGTCTTGATTATGTATTCGAGGAAACATGCTCTGATACCACTCTAGTTGTCACGCCCCGACCCGATTTTGGTCAGATCCCCGTGAACAACCCGCCCCTCTCCCAGTTTATTAAAGGGTTTCCCATTATCATAATCCATAAAGAGTAAGACGACCTTTACACCTACACCAATTTCTGGAATAGCATAATCAAAACTGCATGAAATTTTAAACTTTACATACCTGTCTTACAGGCATCTTCGTTGATGGTCTTTCAGGGTAGGCTTTCTTGGGAACCATCTGAAAATTTTAGGATAAATCCTATTAGTTACAATATTTTATAGTCTTGATTATGTATTCGAGGAAACATGCTCTGATACCACTCTAGTTGTCACGCCCCGACCCGGTTTTGGTCGGATCCCCGTGAACAACCCGCCCCTCTCCCGATTTATTAAAGGGTTTCTCATTATCATAATCCATAAAGAGTAAGACGACCTTTAAACCTACACCATTTTCTGGAATAGCATAATCAAAACTGCATGAAATTTTAAACTTTACATACCTGTCTTATAGGCATCTTCGTTGATGGTCTTTCAGGGTAGGCTTTCCTGGATTTCCTGAAAGGGATATAAGGGAGGGGGTGAGTACGACTACTCAGTGAATGGGTTTTCAAAGGTCTACTTTTAACTTTTAAGAAAAATATTTATATGGAGTGTGCCAAACTCCTTTCTTTTCAAAAATCCCTTCATTTAAAAATTTGGGTTTTTCCATTATTTCATAGTTACCGGTGTGTCATCACCTAACACACATCCTTTATCATGAAGGTTACACACCGCAAGTCAGTATCACTACTGAATCCTCTAGTGGCTTCGGAGTGACTTTTCCTACCACCCGGATAGAAGTACGACCACTTCTACCATAGGAATGAGTGGATGCACGCGACATCCAACCCACAATCCCGAAATAACTTCTTCGTGTCCGTATGAGGACAGAGACCTCATCTCGTCCCCACCCCGGTCTCATGCGCTTAGTGCTACTCCAAATTTCGCACAGACACCTGGAATGACGATCTGCCCTTATACTCACCGAATTGTCCAAGGCCCTTAGGACACATCACTACCCCTCATGGGCGTCTTGATGATCCCATACTCATAGTGCATGCACAAACAATATTTTCTTATATTGCCATGTAATCTGTGGTGCCACTAGTCCAACGGCCTCGACTCTCAACTCAACCCGCAGCTGTTTGTCTTAACTAATCCGTCGACTTGTCATGTCGCACTGCCGCTAGTTGACTGAGCATGTCGGTCCTATCTTGGTACCATGGCCAAACAATTCACTTATTAAGTTTTATGGCACATATATCATGTTCGTTTACGAGCTCCTGCTCGTGCCAACTGGCCTTGGGCCCACTGTACGAGATTTTCAAAAATCTGGGCATTCTAACCCTCAAATTCCAAAATCGAGGCCCCCAGCCTATAAGAGCTATTCGAGCTCCCGTCAAGAATGTCCCCAAATATTTTAAGCATTGGCATACAGTCAAGGGAGAACACTTCCGACAAAATAGTTTTTCACAGTCCATTATACCAACCGGTATAAGGACATCTCCGTTCATAACCGATGAATGGGTTTTCAACTTCCTTCGAGAAAGTCTTATCATACCAACCGGGTATGATCAACTTACAACCGGTAAGTAATTTTTTCGCATAATTTTCACATCACTTTCTCTAAGTGGTGATGATTAAAATACCACTAAATAGTGGGTTTTTATACCGAGGTACTTATCATCCCCTACCGGGTATGATATAAAATTTTCACTTACAACAGGTAAGTGGTTTTTATCTTTAAGTTGTGCTCATCATCCCAACCGGGTATGATGTTAGTAAACCCACTCACCTGTTAACACAGTGAATTCCATTTGACCGATTCTTTGTATTCACGCGAGCTCGTCCATGCTGGCATTCTCGGTATTTCACATTCCTACACGATATGAACATCCTTGTTCATTATTACTCGACATAACAGCCTTCATTCATTTCCAATGAATGAGAAAACCCAAACTTTTAGTTATTTGCAATTAGGTCCCTAAAGTTATTTCTCTTTAACTTTAAGTCCCAAATGTCGGTTTTCCCTCAAATTGAGTCCCGTAACCTTTAAAATTGATATTGGGACCTCAATTTATTCAATTTCACCAAAAAGGGGTTTAATTTCCCAAATTTCCAATTTGGTCCCCCAATTTTTCCAAAATTACCATTTTGCCCTTCTTTTACAAAAATGGTAAGTTTTGCCCTAAAAATTCCAAAATTCCTCAATTGGTCCTCCAAAATTATTTTCATACCCAATTGACCCTCAATTTCATAAAATTACATTTTGGCCCTTTGAATTTCGAAAATCCCCAATTTTTCCCCCAATTTCAACTCTTCAACACTACCGAATTTGATTTCATCAAATTGACCAATCAAACACTTCTAATTGTTGAAATTGAGTTCCTGCATGTTCATACGATTCTAAAAAACTTTGAATCACAGATTTTAACGCCGGAACGAGCTCAAATGGAGCTTCGCCGAAAAATAAACTATAGAGAGAGAGAAAGCTTCGATTTCTCACCGGTGAGGGCACGATAGTCCGAGCTTTCAATCTAGGCGAATAGCTCTCATCTTGAGGTTGATCCTAGAATCAAGAATCGCATCAATTGATGCCGAATTTAGTTAGAATTTCATTATTGAAATTTTGTGGGTTCTCTCTCTAACACCGATCGAAAATTGTAGAGGGGAGCCAAATTGGCTTACCTTTCAGTCATAATTCGGTCGTGGGAGGGCTGAGGGAGTGTTGAGAAGGCTTGGTTTGGCCTGAGGAGGGCTCGAAATGACCAATTTCAACTTGGCCGAAATAGGGCAGCTTCGGTCCACGGGAGCTGCTTCACTGTTCCATCATGTCGGCGCTTCTCTAGTGATTCTCGGATTGACTGGAGTTTGCTATCAGATAGCTGACTTCTCCCTGGTTCTAAAGAGCCCAACCTCTCCTTTCGAGGTTAAGAAAAATGTTAAAGTCGAAGCTCTAGTTTAAGCTTCACCGGGAAATGGAATAATAGAGAGAGAGAAGTGTTCGGGTGTGAGGAGAATGAAATGGGGATGACCTCTTTATAGGCATAAAACCCGTGTATTAAATGGGCGAGATTTATTAATAGTATGAATATTGCCATAAATTATTGGTATTAATTCCAATAATTTAATTTAGGTATTAATTACAATAATTAAATATATATTAATTTGTGATTATTTATGATAAGGCGTACATAAAAAATTTTGACCGAAATTTCGAGTTACAAAAAAATTCATATTTCCCAGAAGGTCACTCATCCTCACACTACTCTCGGGCAAGCACGCTTAACTTCAAAATTCTTATGGAATCTTATTCACTTAAACCAATTTGGTTTTTGTCTTTTAAATTTTCTTAAATTTCTTTTCCAAGGTTTAATAAACCCTTTAGATCACCCGGAAGTTGTAAATTTTCATATTGCGTGTTCTCAAATGTAAACCAGCTCAGTTTTCTTACTCGGTTTGACTGGTTCTTTTCCTGGTTTTCCTTAACTCAAAAGTGCAGGGTCTACAACTAGCGTCCAACACCCATCTTGTTCTCCACTAGAGTTATTCATAACAAGCACATCAGAAATTGATTGCACATGTGCTTATACCAATGCTTCTATGTTACCATAGAAGACATATAATGGGTATGAGCATGTAGTGTTCACAAACACTAGTGCAAGATTTCCGAAAGTAATTGTCAAGGGAATGACCTCTTCACATAATTTTCCCTGTTGTGCTAAGTCCATTATCTTCTCTTTTAGGACAAAATATTTTTCTAAGGGATGATTAATGAGATGGTAATATTTGCAATAGCTTGGATGATCAATTCACCCAACCTAGTTTAGAAGCTTTATTGGTGGCAACTCGATGAATTTCAATTTAAGCAAGTGTTTGAGCATCCTATACAAATCTAAGTCCGAGAACGGTTAGGTCTTGCTTTGTCGCTCCTCTAGGTACGACCTCATTTGCTAACTTAGAGAGAATATTTGAGATTTCCCTTATAATACAAAATGATTATTAATATTATATTACACCAATATAATTAAATAAATGATATATATAATTTATAATTAATAATAAAATTTTAGAGTATTACAATTTGTAAATAAAAATATAACTTCACAAAATTGGAGTTGAAAACATTATTAAGACCAACTTTTCTAAAAATTATGTATTATTTAAATTTTTTACAAAACTCCATTTCAGATTCAACATTTTCCATTATAGTTGAATTATTTTAGTGAATTGATAAAATAGTTGAAATTTCATATAATACTTTAATTTTTTCATGTAAAATATGACAAACATTCACATAATAATTCAAATAAATTTATAATATTATTGTATTTACACTTTTAAACCAATAATAATGTGAACTATAACAAAAATTAATCATATTTGAGTCAATAAATAAGGTTAGAATTTTATTTGAGATAAAATAGTTGAAATTTTACATAATATTTTAATTTTTTCATGTAAAATATGACAAACATTCGCATAATAATTCAAAAAAATTTATAACATTATTGTATTTACACTTTTAAACCAATAAGAATGTGAACTATAACAAAAATTAATCATATTTGAGTTAATTCAATAAGGTTAGAATTTTATTTGAGATAAATTAAAAATGGTTAAATCTAATTTAAACCAAAAAAATATGAACTTAAAATAATTATTCAAATATTAAGGTTGATGTGTGGAAAAAATATTAAGGTTGATATTTTATTTTATAAAAAATATGAAACTATTTCAGATTTTAGCTTCAGTCTCTCGTTTTCTTAAAATTCTCGCCCTCTTCTGAATCTCCCCTCTTTTCTTTCTCTAAACAACTTGAGCGACCAGAGACGCGGAAGGACTGGCAGGTGATAGGAGATGTCAACCGTGTACGTCTTAGAACCTCCCACGAAGGGGAAGGTGGTGCTGAAAACGACGCACGGGCCCCTGGACATTGAGCTATGGCCGAAGGAGGCTCCCAAGGCCGTCAGAAACTTCGTACAGCTCTGCCTTGAGGGCTACTACGATAACACCATCTTTCACCGCATCATAAAAGAGTTCCTTATACAGGGCGGCGATCCGACCGGCTCCGGCACAGGTAGTGTTCTTTCTCTACTCCTCTTGTAAAATCTAGTTGTGGCTAAGGAATTGATGAATTCGGAAGCTCGGGAGTCGGGAAATGATTCATGCCTACTTCGTTGTCAATTGATGAATTTTCGCTGTAAGAAGACGCATCCAATAATCCGTCTAGGACACAACATTCGAGTAAGGTTTGGAGGGATGTTAAACAATTTGCTGATGCTGATAAATTGAACTGTTCAAATTTCTTGATACTGATGAAGAGGTGGCATCTTGGCATTGAGGGTGATGCAATCTCACTTTTCCATAGAACGTACCAGAGTTTTCTATGCATTCAACAAGTTGCATTGAGTAATTTGCGTTGTACCACGTTTTTGAATCATAATCCTGCAAGCAATGGCCATTCTGTTCTTTAGATTGTATGGATAATAGTTATGGACTTGTTAGCTTCTTGTAAGGACCCTGAAAGAAAGTGTATGGCTTTCAGGTGGTGAAAGCATTTATGGACATCCTTTTGGGGATGAATATCATTCACGTCTAAGGTTCAAGCACTGGGGATTAGTAGCATGTGCCAATGCTGGCAAACCAAATTCAAATGGGAGTCAGTTCTTTATTACACTAGATCGCTGTGACTGGCTTGACCGGAAAAATACTATCTTTGGGAAGGTAGGGATAAAAATGCAGTCTTCAACATTCTTGCTTTGGAGTTTTAATTTTATGAGAGACACATATTCTTCTCTACAGGTAACAGGAGATTCAATCTTCAATCTCAGTCGATTAGTGGAGCTTGAAACTGACAGTAACGATAGGCCATTAGATCCGCCACCTAAGATAATTTCAGTGGAGGTAGGTTTCTTACTTTGTTTCAGATAAATATCTTTATTCTCTGACTGGCTTATAGAATGTTCTAGGGGTTGTATGTTAAAGCATGGTAGTTATGAAATTTCAGGGTAAATTAGTTACTATATTGACAGGATGTGCATGGAAGTAAGAACTATGTCATTGCATTGCTTGTCATGCAAATAAAAAACTTTATTTACATCACATCAAATTATTGGAGCTGCTAATAGGTTCATTGTTTTGTTTTCCCTCTCGTTTCTCAATGTTGCATTCCTATATTTACAATAAATCTCAACATATAACTCAAAGTGCCAACCTAGGTTCTATATAACCCTTTTGAAGATATTGTACCAAGGGTGCCGGCAAGACCCATAGCTCAATCAACGGAAGAGGATGAAAATAAAGCACCTAAGAAGAGAGGTGTAAAGTAAGACGAGTTGCTGGGCCTATTTAATTAACAAAATATTTATTTAAGGTGCTCTTGAAGTGATGGCTCTTGCCTTGGGCTTGCTTTTTCCTTATATTTAAAATTTTGGGTGTGCAGAAAACTGAATGTACTTTCATTTGGAGAAGAAGCTGAAGAGGATGAGAAGGAATTGGCAACTCAAAAGATCAAGATCAAGAGTAGTCATGATGTCCTTGATGACCCTCGCCTCTTAAAGGATGAAATATCAATAAAAGAATCAGTAAGCAGAACTCGTTTGGTTTATCACATTTGCAAGGATTGGAGAATGAAAATTATTTGTACAAAAATGGATTAATATTACTAGATTCAATATATTTTCCAAATAATTATTGTTTTAATGGGAAAAAAACCACACTCCATACTAGATTTGTGTACAGCCTAAAGAATCTCGTATTCATTGAGAAATTTGTACTTTCTGCAAAATCTTATTGCTACTCAACAGACCTTATTTTAAAAATAATATCAACAGACAGTCCTAAAAAAATATTAGCAAACTGATCCTGTTAATGTACCATGCAGGAATCAGTGGAAGGAAAAACAAGGAGGGATGTTCAGTTATCCATCAGAGAAGCTTTGGGCTCTAAGAAAGAAGCAATGCAAAAGGAATCTGAATGTGTTTTTCCCTTTTCATCTGCAAAAAGGGAAGCAGACGATGATGAGGATGAAGCTAGCTTTGATGCTCGAATGCGTCGGCAAATACTTGATAAGAGGAAGGAGCTTGGTAATGTTCCACCGAAGCCCAAGTCAAAACCAACTCGAAAGCGTCCTGATGGTATAATGTCATCATTGTTTGTTTAATTTATATATTTGCTATTGGTTTTATACGGAAAGTTCTTTTTAGATCATGGAAAATCAATTTATATGCTATTGAAGATGGAGATGATTCCAAAGACAATCATGATATGATATCTTGGCAAATAGGGGATGCTATTATTATTAATCCAGCTCTTTACTGGCACTAATCTTTAGGTCATTTTAAGTACTTTTATTTGAAAAATATTAATGGGACTCTGTAGGTAGCCTTTGGAAATCTTTAAATGTAGTTTCACTCATACCATAGGTGCTTTTTTATGAAATCTGCTTCAGATATCATGGGTATAAGCAGTCAAGGAAGTGGGATCGATATTATATATACACAATAAAATCAAAACCATTTTAGATGGATGATAAATTATGAGCATGTGTAGAAGCAAAGGAATATGTGTGCATTGTAGAAATACAATAGTTCAAATTTATTGAGACATGAGTATTAGACATATATTTTTGGAGTAAAATGTATAGGGGTTTCTCATTGGTTAGAATTCATGTCTAACTTATGGGAAGGATTGTGCTTTGGTATAGCTAAAAATTATTTGTAATTTTGTATTCAATTTTATGGCATCTTCTTGGTTTGATATCAATGAATTTCCTTAATCCCCAAAAATACAAGAATATGCTGTTTCTAGGTTGCCTTATTTTTGTATTGCACTGTAGATATTGCATATAATCCTTTGAAATGGATGCAAACTTTTATGTTCTTCAAGCATACTTTGTAACTCATGAAGTACTCTTCAAATTGCAGGAAATTCTAGTAAAGAGGAGCAGGACATATCTGCTCCCAGGTAAAACTAATGGATATCATTTTTCCATATTGTGATTTCTTTTATATTAGTACATGCTTTACAGCTTGTATCTGAAGTTGTCTCTGTGAAAACCCAAATGAAGGCATGGTTTAATAAATTTGTATCATTCAATTATTGTAGTTTGGTTTTTTCAGTATCAAGTAGTTGAAAGTTGTGTTCAATTATGACTATAACTTTTAAGACATATTACCAGGAACCATGATGATAGTGATGATGACAATAAAACAAAGGTGGAGAGGCTCTCTTTGAATAAAAAGGGAATAGGATCAGAGGCAAGAGCTGAACTCTTAGCTAATGCTGATGCAGATCTGCAGCTGTTGAATGAAGTTGAGAGAGGGAGACAATTGAATAAGCAGAAGAAACGTAGACTACGGGGACGTGAAGATGAGGTATGAGATGTTGTTTTTCTATCTTCGGATGCTTTCTCAAATGTTTAGAAATACTTTTTATCAGGTAAAATTGTCTAGAAATTCAACCATGTGATATCTGAAGATCAGCAAAATAGTTAAATATGTATATGATAAGGGTATCTGCTTAATGGAAGTAATTCGAAAAAAAATGTTCGTACTACAACTTTCTTGGATATGTTCTTCAAAAGTATATCGTCAAGAAACAAGGCCAATGCCATCAACCTCGTTGAGTTTGCATTTTTTGGGGAATTCTTGTTTCTTTTAAAAAACATCTTAAGACAGGATACCCATTTAAGCTTTATAGTAAATGACATTTGGGAATCAAAGTAGTAATTGAAAATGAAGATAGGGTATAGGGGCCATCCCCCATCACCGTAATGTTTACTGTCTTTGACCATCTCATGCTTATTGGAGGGTGGAGCTAACAGTAGCAGGATGACTAGATGGTTGCCACCACTACTGCTCCATATCTCTCAGAGGGAGATTGAGAATAATATGTGAAGAGAGGGAACCTTATGTGCTGCAGTTGCTCAATCCTTTCCAGTCTTGGGTGAACATGGAAAGCTTGCTGGTGTCTCCAGTAGCTTGTCCATGCAGTGATGGTCAGATTTGAGCCACTGCTTTCCACCTTGTGAAAATTAGTGTAGGGACTGGAACTTCCAGTCAACAGTTTAGGGTGGTGATGAGTATTTTCCTTTGATCTTTCAAAAAATGATTGCACTTGACCCCAAATTTTCTACCTCTAATAGACATTTTTTATAACAAATTTATTGTCATTGACATGACTCTTCATGGTTATATACTCTTTTCTTTTTTACTTTTATAGGTATTGGCTAAGCTTGAAAGGTTCAAGGCTTCTACTTTTGGAAAGCCAGCGGCCTTGGGTGGTGAAAGTGGAGTTGATAATGAGGATTTATCAGACTGGAGAGATGTTCGCTTGAAGTTTGCACCTGAAACTGGAAAGGTAGGAGTTGTTTTCTCCCCTGATATACTTGGACTATTATCACTTTATACAAAATTTCTCTTTTACCAGAATAGAACAGCATAAGAAACTTATTTTTGGATTTTTTTCCTTTTCTCCAAGAAACCCGAGAAAAAATGTTTTAAAGTGAATAAGAATTCTTTCTTAGAAAGTTCGGCATTCTGGTTTCATGATTCTCTCTACAAAGTTGTCTATTTATATTTGTGGAATGATTTTGGTTACCTTGGAAAAAATTGATTGCTTTTCAAGCAGTAGTTGAAAGGGAACTGTTTTATATGTTGTCTAGACCCTATATGGGCACAAGTTAGGTGATATCAAGGAAGAGATGCGAATAGAGTGCACTAGCACTTCCAAAGAGTTGCTCAGGTCAATACCTGAAAGATTTTCTACAACAAATGACTTAAGCCCACTACCTTTTTCCCTCTAGAAATCAGACTTAGCTGGGAATCAAGGTTATGATTAGTATGCCGGAATGGAATTGGAATGAGATATTTAAGGAGTGTTTTTCCTTGCCTACACAGCAAATGTTTGAATAAGTGATTCCAGTTTAGTAACTTTGACACTCTTAATATCATGAAATGACCATTTCCCATTTATTGGTAGGAATGCACATTCCATGGTATCAAAAGTATCATTTTTTTAAAAATCCAATCACATCCCCAACTTTTTTAATATAATTAAATATAATCACTATACAAATCTCATTGTGATTTCGATTCTGCTCTAACAAAGGGGACCCAAGTGTTAGATTTCTTGAAGTTGAGGGTGTCATTTGTTGGCAAAAATTATTGGGGTACCCAAGTGTTACACTTTTTTTCAATATGCATGTGTTGACTCGGGCAACTTATTTGACATGAATATATGATTTATTGAGAATGTAATTTTGGCAATACCAAAGACATGAGTGCTGAACTCAGATTCATGTTTTATTTGGAGTTCATGGAAGAGGCAGACCAGACTATTGATATTAACATAAAGAAAGACATAAACTATGGCATTGGCTGAAATGTCTCAAGTTTCATTTGGAGTAGGTTTTCTTTGGGCCAAATACAAAGTACTTACTGTAATAAGTTAGCACTTCCTCGGTTATAGTCAAGAACAAAAAAATAGAGATTTCTGCAAAAGCTCATTCCTAAAGTTGAGCAAAGTTTCTGCTGAACGATATTGCAGGATCGCATGTCTAGGAGAGAGGATCCAAATGACTATGTTGTGGTCGACCCTCTCTTGGAGAAGGGGAAGGAGAAGTTCAATCGACTGCAAGCCAAGGAGAAAAGAAGGAACCGGGAATGGGCGGGCAAATCCCTCACCTAATTCCTTTCGCTGTATTTGTGAATACAAATTTGATAGAATTAATTGTGGACACTCCACACTTGTTTCCTTGTTTTGACAGCTACATATAGACTTAGTGATGATGCCTTTGATAATATCATTCCAAGAATATATATGGCCAGGCCAATTATAGGCAGTTAATATTCCCATGTAACTTAACAGTTTGATGGGAAATTATTTCCCTTATGTTCTGAATTTTGGAATGATGTGCAGTTTGTGGCTTGTTTGACATGCAGTTTGTAATCTGGGCTGAAGGTTAACACTACCAACACAGTTGTAGAGGAAATCTTTATGCATTCATCAATTATGTTTAACTTTCATGTTGATTCCATTAGGGAGTGACACCTCGAAGTTGGAAGTGTTTTAGTAACTATGGACAGATACATGTTACCCCTTGCATATAAATCAAATGTAATCTTGAAATAGCCTGTACCTTAGTGTGATTTGAATATAGAGAAAACTCACTTTTTAACTTTCAAAAGAGAACAAGAAAAGCACATTTGCAAGAAGCTACAAAGAGAGATGAACGCAAACACAAGTTCTTCACATAAAGATGACCTAGAGCAAAGGCAAAACAAACAACCAATTCATTTGGGAAGATAACAATCCTCTTGAAAACGCTGAAATTGAAGCTATAGACCTCTACTTATACTAATACAATAAGAGGCAGTTATTTGAATCCATTTGAAAATGTATTTTGCAACATGTGGTATTCAATTTTGAAGTTAATCACTTGCATATGTAGAAGAAGATGGAAGCAATGCTTCAGTTGTGAAGATACCTTCTATAAAGTTGGAGTCTAGTCTCAAATCAAACACTGATGGAAGCTTAAATTGAGCTACACATCTTAGAAAATAATTAATGAATATTTTCTATTGATTATTATATATTTTTCAGTTGTTTTAATTGTGTAGTAAAAAAATATATTTTGAGCTACACATCTTAGAAAAATATTTAAATTTTTAGTAAAAATTAAATTTATTTTATATTTTGAGCTTGTATAATATCGAAACTATGTGAATTAAAGTTAGGATCGCTATAAAATTATGAGTAATACAAAATATTACTAATAATTTTAATTGTTAATTGAATTAAAATCTGAGATATATATATTTTTTTATTTTAGTGGGTATTTTTGATTGTCCATATAAGTGAACGTTATTGCCAGATTAACAAAATAAAAAAATAGGTATATATAATAGTCTCGTTTTTTTAAATATTTCAATTACTAATCCAAAATATTTTATTGTAAAGTTGTACTAGTTTTAATAACTTGTAAATTTATTTTAATAGTTAGTGATGTGAATATTGGTGCAAGATAAACTTTTTCATAAATATCTTAATATTTAAAGTTGAAGTTCAAGATCTCCAATTCATTACTTTTATCATCCTTGTGAATGAAAAACTAAAAAGAGTTGTATACTGGAGAAGGTGGTGTATGTAGAAGATGTCTAATATTTTTCTTTAATAGGTATTAGTTTGAGTTATACCAGATGTATAAAAATGAGTAATGATGATTGAAATAAAAAATGTAGGAGAGTTTATTGTTATTTTCTTGTTGGAGGAGATGACGTAGAGGTTGAGGTGTTGAGGCGAGAGATAGTAAAGAAAATGATGGATAATTCAAAAGCTTGTAGAGCTACAATTCTTAGAAACTATTTTAAAAAGAAAAGATAAGAAAAGCGCACAGATTATAATATTTACGCTCATTTTTCTATGGATAGATTTGATGTGTTATATATAATTATTTGTAATATTTATTTTATATAGTTACCATATATGATATAAGTTAATATTATATTATATATATATTATTATTTATTTATATTTTTATATTTTTATAATATATATATATATAATTTATTGAGTTAACAAGGTTAATAAATATGTACTGCCAATACTATATTTTAACATATTTTAAATTTTTTTAGTTTTATAATAAAGATAAAATAATACATAATTAAATTTTACAATTTAGCCGGCAATATTCACAATTATAATGAGAGGTAATTTTGTTGCAACTAGTGGGTAATAGCTGGTGATGAGGTAAGAGATGGTGATGCTTGGAAAGAGGAGGACGGAGAATTGGAATGGCTTTTCACTTTCCAACAGTGAAGATGATGAGTATTGACCGAATAGATTATTTGGTTTAATAGGTATGAGACAAATGTGACAATATTTGGTTTCCCATCTTTGATATCTCTTGTGCATTAAGAAAATTATTTTTTATTATCTGAAAAGGTATTAATGTTTGGTGTCTTACGACATAAAAGTTAGTTGGTAGTAAGACCTATAATTATTTTATTAATATATATTAATAAAGAACTCTTCCCTTTATGTTGGACGAGGTCACTTAGAAATGGTGTTAAAAAAATAGACACTAACAATGAGTGGCAAGGGAAGGGATAACAAAGTCCTATTTTGAGTTACATCTCTATCATTTTCTAAGAAACAAAATAGAATGGTAGTGGTGCATACAATTGTTAATTACAAATTTAAAAATGGTATTTAGCAAATTAGAGAAGTATGTTGTACAACTTATAACTCATTTATTTATTATTTTTTAATAAAATATTTATATAATAGAAACATGAGAGAGAGGAAAGGTTCAATATCCGTAAGTACCAAACAACATTATTCCCACTTGTGCCCACGACGAAACAGAGCATCACCAATATAGATGTCAATCAAAGAACAGGCCGTTTGAAGCATTGTAAGAATCAACAACACCACTGCTGCCACGACGGAGATCCCCGACCATGGGTTGCTGAAGTACTCACGCTTCAAGATCTTCTTCCACTTGTACCACGCCGCCATCCACTGGTGACACCTGGTTCGACTGTACGCGTTTAGATCCTCACACGTATTTGCATAGTAGAACTTGCTCGATTCCCTCATGGTCTCCTTGTAGAGGGTGTTGAATAGATTAGCCACAGAGTCATTGTCCCCACCTAGTTGGTTCTTCAGGATCCCCGACCTGATTAGGATCTCGACGTCACATTGGTTGTCTATGAGACTGTCCATGAGGACAACGTAGCTGCTTATGTATTTGCACTCGTGATGACACTGCTCGTACGCCACCACGTTCCTAAAATATGTCTCCGCCCACTCGTGGAGGACCAAATGCGGCATTTCAAGGACCCCGTTCCGGAAAGATATATTAAGGATCGAACTTATGTTCTCCCCTGTTTTGAAGGTCACTCCGGCTTCTTTCAACTCCTTCGCACTGCGGGTCGTTTCGAACTTCTTGATGCCCTCGGAGCTCGGCACGTTTCGTGCAAAGGACGGGACCTGTAAGGTAGGCAGGAGTGTAAGAAGAATATTATGGAAACCGAAGAAAAAACAACATTTTTATGACTTCTATTAACAATTTGGAATGTTTGCTTTTTACTTTTACGTAAAGAAAATAGACCAAAATATTTGGGCTCACCAAAAAAAAAAACCTGACAATTTGAATATGATGTTAGGGTATAACTTGGGTCCTCGCATCCACCGAAAACCACTGATCCAAATCACTTTTATCCCCTACCTGGACGGCTCGCACGTAGTCCACCAGGTGCTGCACTTGGGCCTTCGCGTCGACTAGCTCGGGCGCATTCAGAATGCCCTTGAAGTACTCGAATGTGAGCTTGAAGAAGGTGACAGACGCTTTCATTGGTGCACGATCGTACAGTTCCTCTAGGATGAAGAATGGGAGTTGATTCTCGAGTAGGAGGAGATCGTGCAATACTCCATTGCACATCCACTGCTTGTCAAAGACTGGGTCTTGTTTTTCCCTATGTTCATTGGAGTAATTTCTTATGAAGAGCTCGATGATGAAGACCGCATCGACCAATATCATCTCCACGAACTTCTTAGTGCTCAGAGCGATCGTCTCTTCGTAGCAGTTGCGTACTCGTTCTTCCAGATCCTTTACTATTTGTGTACAGCAGAGTATGTCAGCCTGTTTAGAGAGTCATAAGATATTTCATCAAAATAATGAACATCCAATATATATTTTTCTAATGCTAAGGTTTGATAATTAGTGATTTTTATTAGGGAATTTAATAAACATCGTATTACCCGACCCCTACACAAGTGAATCCAAATTGAACCTGATCAATATACGTAATAGATAAGAGGGTATAAATTTTTAGAAGTGAATGCCTACTTAATCTTGTATTGTATTGAGTATTTTGGATGGTAGCGGTTTGAATAGGTACAATAATCAATTATTTATAATAAAAAATGGAGCGGCGGAAAATAATCTCCCATACATTACATTTTTATTATAATATTTTATATAAAATTATAAAATATAAATATATAATAAAAATATTATACATTTACAAAATTTATTTAATATAATTTAATTATATATATTAGTTAATAAATTATTTAATTTAATTAAAAAATTAAATTTATATTTCCAATTTTTTCATTCACAATATTTCAACTCCATCCAAATAATATATTATTAAAATTTTTTAACAACTCAGAATCTATCACTTGTACTTATAATATCTCCTAACCTATTATTTTCAAATTACTACAAATCACTCCATCCAAATATGTGCTAAGGTATTCTATTTAAAATAAAATACTCACTTTTACCTTTTTTCATCATATTTCCTTTTTATAAAATATTTATTTAATTTAAAATTATTGATAATAAATTATATATTAAAAAATAAATATTAAAAAAAATTAATTTAAAACTTTAAAGTTTAAATGTATAGTTTAAATTAGAACGGAAAATTATATTTGATAAAATAATATTTAAATGTATAGTTTAAATTGCATTCCTAATTTGGAAGGATATGTATTATACAAATCCTAATCTTCTCTCATCAACCGATAATTCTAAATTAGAGTTTAGAGATTATCATGATCACATTAGCCAACATTTGTCTAACGACGGGAGAAATGGAGTAAGCTAAGGGTAAAGTTGACATGCATGTATCTAGGCATAAATATCTGCAATATTTATCTATTTCATCTACAAATGTGATTAATAGGGTTTGGAGTTTTAAATTTTTTTTATGAAAAACATGCAATACTTTAACTATAAGCACTAACTTTAAATATAAAAATATAAATAATTGTATTGATTATTTTTTGTGTGTTAATATAAAAAGTATCGATCATATAACTTTTTGGTGTTTAACTATATTTGTTTGGTTTGATGTGTGGTTTTCATATGGATCAACTTACTTATAGATCATTTGGAATAGGTTAAGTTATTTGTAAAGAAATTAATAGAGTATTATACGCTCATTGCAGCATCCACATTAATTAACAAGTGAGTGTTTAATTTGGGTTTGCTAAAAGGTAAATTATTGTGTTAGTAGAAAATATTTAATAAAATTACATAAAAAAATTACTTAAATACAAACCATCAAGTTTTGACAAACATGGGTAATTTTTTCTATAGAGTTTTCAACGTCCAGTGAAATATGCCGTTTGCATATGCGAGTGTTTAGACTACCTTGATTCTGGAGAGGAAGGTTTTGAGGTATCTCAACTTAATCTCTTGAGCAGACCGGAGCTTCTTATTGTCCGAGTGGAAAGGTCCGATGGAGACTATCTGCGGGGTGTAGTCTTCCTTATTTGCTCGGCGAAATTTCTCAGGGACCCTCTAGATGCAGATCTGTGATGAGTTGTTTGGCAGGTTTTCCAAACTTTTGGTAATGGAGATTGAGATTTCGTTGACTGTTTCGCTCATCTTGGTACTCTACTCAAGTGCAGAAGGAAGGGAATGTATGCATGGTGAAAGAGCGGGGATGGCAGCCTCCTTATTTATTTATTTGAGTCTAGAAAATAACGATTTATTTTATATTAATTTAATAAACAAATTATTAAATTGTCTAGTGATTTAATCTCTCGATCAATCTAACCCAATTAACATCACTAGACTCATTTTCTGCATCATATCTTAGATTTTCTTCTCTCTTTATAGGTGAACATTATTTCTCATGAATGTAAATAATATATATATATATATATTGAAATTAGGTGTGAATTCAGCTAATGAAGGATTGTAAATCTGCCTTATAGACTTTCTACTACTGTTCAAGACTAAAAATCAATTATTCCGCAACTTTTTTCGATTTATCTTCGAAAAAAAGCTACTTGTGAACTTCAGATTCCATGGTATCTCCCTCCATCAGGAATTCTCCTCTTTATCTTTTTAGGGCAAACATGGTTCTTTATTCTTTACTTGAGTCTTGGTTTAGATGTTACTTTTGTTCCATGTCAACAATGCCATCCTCGTGATTCATGAATGCAAGGTATGATGCAACAAATGATTATAGATACTATTTTATAGTTAATTATTTTATAGTGTTTATTAAATACCAATTTATAAGATTCATACCAAATATTTATTACAATTGACATTTTAATAACAAATCTTTGAAAATATTACTTTTGTAAATAAGAATATGAAGAAAATAAGATATATGTCATGATTAATTTATATAATTTTTTTTATATTTTTTAATATTTTTTTTTACATATATACACTTTTATTATACTAAATGGCAAATTAAATTTAACAAATAAGCATAAATTAGATTTGTAATGTTATCAATGACTCGCAATTGTTATTCGAGGGGAGTTAGTTGAGTTTTCTTGTAATGAAGTTGATGTTATTGATTTTTAGTAGTAGTCATTCAAGTGTAGGTGATGTCATTAATGCATGAATGTATAAAACAATATAACATTTTAGTTTATTACTCTCCGGTAAACTCAATGGGAGTTCATAACTTGTACGGTAGTAGATAAAACTGGGAAGATGACAGCCATTTAGTGAGCAAATTAGCAAGTTAATCATTAATGCCAATGAAATGAATCTCGAAAAGTTGTTGACTAACGCTTTTGCAGATAAATGATAATCAATTTTAATATATTTGGTTCGAGTGTGAAAAATGGGGCTCCTAGTAAGATAGATAACTGAAAAGTTGTCACACCATAATATGGGAGGTGTCACACTATAATATGGCAGGTCGAGTGAGCGATAGCCTAAGCTAGCTAAGTAAGGATTTGATCCATATAAGTTCAGTTGTCGCATTGATAAAGCTTTTATATTTAGCATCGGTGTTGGAGCGAGAGATAATGCACTGCTTCTTATAACTTTAAGAGATAAGGTTATGACCAAAGAAGAAAGCGAAACCACCGATAGAGTAGCGATCATCAAGGTTACTTACTCACTCCCTTGAACCCTTTTCAGGAAGGAAGACAAACCCTTAAGTAATACTTCGAAACCAAACCCTTAAGAAAAAAATATGTATGTAAGCTTTTTAACATATTTAGTTTTGTATAATGTTATTTCAGGAAAATCAGGTAAAAATGACGCCTTACTCCTCACGGTTTAGAAGGAAGTGAAATACTCTACAAATTAAATGGAGTGGTGGATTTCTCATAGGGATCCGACTAAACCAGGTTGGGGAATGACAACTTTAGTGGTGTTAGAGCTTGTTTTCTCAAATAAATTATCAAGACTATATAACATAAAAACTAAGAGAAAATTTTTAAAATTTTCATATGGCTCCTAAGAGAGTAACTAAGAAAGCTAGGACTAACGTCACCAATACCACCCAACACTCTGTCCTTGTAGGAAGACAACCCTAAAAGCTCTCCAATAGATATAGTAGAAGTCCCAAAGGACCAAGAGACATTATGGGGAGGTATGCAGTACCACGAAGGAGTATGGTGACAGGACCTGTTGAGGTCATAACCCCGAGTACGAAGGGAGCTAAGCCTGTAGCCAGGAACACCGACAATTGCTTATAATCTTACCAACGAAGACGCTTATCAAGAAACCATTAGCTTCCAATCTACTTTGTGACCACCTTCTTGTAATAGGGCTAAAACTCCAATGTATGTACTACTTCTCCGTTAATGAAGAACTCCAAATTCCTAAAACCCTTTCTCTCCAATATGAATCGATATTGCGCCTCAACTGTAGGAAGATGACTAAACAAACCTACGTTACCGTAGACACCACGAAGACCGAGGAGAATCTCATCCCAAATAAATGAACCAATAGACTAAGGAGTCTAAGAGAAAACACAACAAGAAAACCATCAAAGTGTGCGGGCCCAAGGATGGTGAAGTATAGATCCATAAACAATCCCATAGAAAGACTCCCCAATACTCGAAGCGTAAGAGAAACCATAAAGGTCCATGCAAGGAAATGACCTGTTACACGTGTGGGCAATGGAGACACTACGCGAGGAAGTACCCAACACTACTGAGGACAGGTACCAAGATAACCCGTTATAGGTGTAGAAGAATAGAACATATGGAAAAGGACTGTCCCACACCAAAAGGATTTGGGGTAATGTCTTCCAAGAATAACACCTCCTCAGTTACAAGAGTCTGGAAGGATACCACCCCAAGAAAAATGACTCCTACTTGGAATTTCAACCACATTCAGGAATAAGCTCTTCAAGATCCTAACATAGTAGTAGGTAGTTCCCGACCCGTCATTGTAACAACCCCCCTTTAAGAAGAGTTAAAGCCCCAAACTGTAATCCTGCTTTGAAAATAAATAAGGAAGTTTTGAATTCCTAAATATTTTTCATCCCTTAATGATGATGTGACTGTGTGCCTCAACTACATAATGAAACATCATGAGAAAAACCGAAAGAAGGACCTTGAGAAGTTGCAAATGGAATGGAACCTGAAGACGAATTTTTCTTTAAGGAGAACTACAAGCCCTCTAGGAGCAAATAAGGAAGTACCCCCCACCAAAGAAGATAAGTTCCGAACATTGAAAGACATAGGGAAAAGTAGAGGAGCCAAGTAGGGTTACAGATGAATCTAGCAGGAAGAAGCAACGACTAATATAGAATGATCAAGGAGATGCCTTAAGGAGGACCGAGAAGTAGTAAAGACTGCACCCTAAAAAGGGCGATAAGATGGGCATTAATTATAAGTAGACTCGAGAGACAACTGTCTCAAGATAATTAGACAAGGAGAATAGTAAGGACGAGACAGTTAATGAATTGACACTCGTGAATGTCATAAATTTAAACTCCAACAAATAAATGAGAGGTGAAAAGGCCAAACATTGGAAAAGAATGATGAATGGAATTCTTAAAGAAATCAATGGCCCAAAACATAGTGGCGACCAAACTCAAGTCATGGGAAGGATTAAGCAAGCTCTTAGGAGGAGGTTAAGTAACCTCGAAGCAAAAAGAAATAGAAATTCCCCCCTCCCCTCCCCCCAATAAAATAGACTCGAAGTGATCACAAGTAGGGATAAAGAAAAGGTACAAAGGAGGTGCTAGAAAAACCTCCAAAGTAAGGGTAAGCAGGAGAGAATGACATCTAAGGATATCATGAGGTCAATTTAAAAGATAGATATACACAAAGATGATGGAAAAAGGAAATCCCGGGAAAGAGGAGGAAGATTATCGAGGAAAAAAGTCCCAAGAAAGTGGTATAAAGGATAAACAAACTTGAGATAATCAAATACGTGAGATTTTGGATAAGTGAAATGGAGAAAATCTATATACTTGGAGATAAATCTTAAAATAAAAATTAGTAAAGATGAGTTTGTAAGTTATGTCATGACTCAATGTCGATAAACATATTCAATAGGCTATGAGCTCACCCTCCCAAAATATTTCAAGTACGTGCAAAGGTGCACCAAAGAGTTTACACCAACCTCATCTTCCAAAACATGCTAACGAGACACGCGATTTAAATGGCATGCACAAAGGTTAATATGTGCTTATTAATTATATTATTTAAGAAGGTAATTTGTAATTGACTTTGGGGCTCACTTAATGTTTTATAAAAAGTTTAAATTTCTGCCAAAAAAACTTGTATATTTTTGTTTCGAGCTTTACATCATGTTGACTCTAGTTTAGTGAACGTACCCACCATTTTAGTGTTGAGTGGATGTAATAGTTGCCGTGGGTACTTCAACCCAAGAATTCAAGTCAGAGCGTGTCATTCTAGATCTCGATTATGTGATTTTCATTCCCAGTTTTTTCCAGTAAAATTGGGTTTAAATCACATTTTCAGAAATTCTAGTATTATAGTATGATTGAGTCATGATGAGTGCTTATCATGTGTAACTTGACATATATTTGTGATTTGATCTAGGATTTTTTAGGGTTTTTTAATGAAACCTATGCTAAATCATTTAAGAATGATTGTTATTTTGAGAAATGATTTTGAAAATATCTCATAAAGAGTGATTATTAATATTTTAAATTAATCTTAAAAATAATTGAAATGAAACATCTATAAACTCTGTATTTGTCCATTTTGAATGGTGACTACATTGTAGCCATGAATAACCCGATTAGCAGTGGCAACATTACAGCTTAGTAATACTTTGTAGCTCACTCACTCCCTAATACATTTTAAGAAAGAAATAGAGAAGAAAGCTGACATGAAGAAGACTTAGAGAGTTTTTATTGTTTCTCTAAGTAAAACCTAGATTGAGCTACACATCTTAGAAGATAATTCATAAAAATTTTTCATTAATTACTATATAATTTTTCCATGGTTTTAAATGTGTGGTAAAGAAATACATTACATTTATAAAAATATTTAATTTTTTTAGTGAAAATTAAATTTATTTTATATTTTGTGCCGTATATCTTGTCAATACTATAGTGATTAAACATTCAACCGCTATAAAATTGTGAGTGGTATAATATGTTGCTGTCAATACTACGGTGATCGCTATAAAATTGTGAGTGGTATAATATGTTGTTGATCGTTTAACTAGCAATCAGTTCAGGTCGAAGTGGCACATTTCTTTTTATATTTTAGTGGGTGTTTTTGATTGGCCGATATAAGTGAAGGTTATTGCAAGATTGAAAATGAGAAATATAGGTAGATATAAAAGTGTCTTGTTTAAATATTTTCATTGCTAATATAAAATATTTAATTGTGCTTGGGTGAAGTAAATAAAGTCTTATATTATTCTCTACTTGGTAGTTGTAATAGTTTCAATAACTTGTAAATTTATTTTAGTTGTTGGTGATTCTAATATTATGATAAGACATAAATTTTTATGAATATCTCAATATTTAAAGTATGAGTTTGAGATCTCAAACTTATTACTTATATCATCCCAATAATGAAAATAAAAATGAGTTGTAAGTAAATTTAATATACAATATTGGAGAAGGTGATATATGTTTAGAAAGTATTTAATATTTTTCTTTTATAAATAATAATTTGAGTTATACAACTTAACTGGAAAAATAAGTAAGGATGATGATTGAAATAAAAAATGTAGGAGAGTTCATTGTTGTTTCCTTGTTGGTGGAGATGAATTAAAGGTTGAGGTGAGAGATCTTGAAGAAGAGGGCAATATGATAGATAATTTAAAAGTTCTACAATTCTCCTATACTATATTAAAAAAAGAAAAGATAAAGAAAAATGTAAAAATGGTGAATATTCACCTCGTCTTTCCATGGAAAGATTACGTGTATTATATACAATTGTTTGTATAATAAAGATAAAATAAGACATAATTAATTTTTACAAATCGGTACACAATCTTAACCATCATAATGAGGTGAATTTGTTGTAATTAGTTATCACTTAGCTGGTAATTTTGTGTGATGAGCTAAGAGATAGTGATACCTCAAAAGAGAACTCACGTTGATGTAGACGTGGATTGAAATCAGTGGAGGATAAGTATTCTCGATATAAATTATTTAATTTAATAGGGACGGGACAAATGTGATAATATATTTTCCATCTTTGATATCTCTTGTGCATTTAAGAAAATTATTCTTTATTATTCGAAAAAGTATTAATGTTCGGTGTCTTACGGCATAAAAGTTAGTTGCTCGTAAGACCTACAATTATTTTATTAATATATATTAATAAAGAACTCTTCCCGTTATGTTGGACGAGGTCAATTAGAAATGGTGTTAAAAAAATAGCCATAAACAATGAGTGGTAAGGGATAACAAAGTCCCATTTTGAGTTACATCTCTATCAAGAGATGTTTATGCTGATCATTTTCTAAGAAACAAAATTGAATGGTAGTGGTGCATACAATTGTTAATTACAAATTTAAATTTAGCAAATTAGAGAAGTATGTTGTACAACTTATAACTTTTTATTTATTATTTTTTAATAAAATATTTATATCCGTAAGTACAAACGACATTATTCTCACTTGTGCCCACGACGAAACAGTTTCCGAGCATCACCAACATAGATATCAATCAAAGAACAAGCCGTTTGAAGCACTGTGAGAATCAACAACACCACTGCTGCCACCACGGAGATCCCTGACCATGGGTTGCTGAAGTACTCACGGTCCAAGATCGTCTTCCACTTGTACCAGGCCGCCTTCCACTGGTGCCACCTGGTTCGACTGTACGCGTTTAAATTCTCACACAGACTTGCATAGTAGAACTTGCTCGATTCCCTCATGGTCTCCTTGTAGAGGGTGTTGAATAGATTAGCCACAAAGTCATTGTCCCCACCTAGTTGGTTCTCCAGGATCCCCGACCGGATTAGGATCTCGACGTCACATTGGTTGTCTATGAGACTGTCCATGAGGACAACGTAGCTGCTTATGTATTTGTACTCGTGATGACATTGCTCGTACGCCACCACATTCCTAAAATATGTCTCCGTCCACTCGTGGAGGACTAAATGCGGTATTTCAAGGACCCCGTTCCGGAAAACTATGTCGAGGACCGAACATATGTTCTCCCCTCTTTTGAAGGTCACTCCGGCTTCTTTCAACTCCTTCGCACTACGTGTCGTTTCGAACTTCTTGATGCCCTCGGAGCTCGACACGCCTCGTGCAAAGGACGGGACCTGAAGGTAGGCAGGAGTGTAAGAAGAACCATGGAAACTGAAGAAAAACTACTTTTTTATGACTTCTGTTAACAATTTGGAATGTTTGCTTTTTACGTAAAGAAAATAGACCAAAATATTTGGGCTCACCAAAAAAAAAAACCTGAATTTGAATATGATGTTAGGGTATAACTTGGGTCCTCGCATCCACCGAAAACCACTGATCCAAATCACTTTTATCCCCTACCTGGACGGCTCGCACGTAGTCCACCAGGTGCCGCACTTGGGTCCTCGCGTCGACTAGCTCGTGCGCATTCAGAATGCCCTTGAAGTACTCGAATGTGAGCTTGAAGAAGGTGACAGACGCTCTCATTGGTGCAAGCTCGTACAGTTTCTCTAGGATGAAGAATGGGAGTTGATTCTCAAGTAGGAGGAGATCGTGCAATACCCCATTGCACATCCATTGCTTGTGAAAGACTGGGTCTTGTTCTTCCCTAAGATCATTGAAGTAATTTCTTATGAAGAGCTCGATGGTGAAGACCGCATCGACCAATATCATCTCCACGAACTTCTCAGTGCTCAGAGCGATCGTCTCTTGGTAGCAGTCGCGTACTCGTTCTTCCTGCTCCTTTACCATTCGTGTGCAGCAGAATAGGTCAGCCTATTTAGAGAGTCATAAGATATTTCATCAAACCTCTATTACACTATTCTTTCTGCAAAAAAAAAAAAAGAAAGGTCTATCCACCTAAAAAGGATAGAAGAAATATAAAATTTAGAAGTTCACTCAATGTAAATTAAATTCACAACCTCTATTACACTATACCCGATTGACAATTTTTTGAATATGGATACATATTACACCACTTATTCACAATGATATAGGGTTATAGAGTGCTATGTCGACTATGTTTGATAATATTGTTGAAAGCATTGCCCTCTAGTGACAAGAAGCAAGAAATGTTTTCCATACTCATCTATATGGTCGATCCATCTACCAAATTAACTATGGTATTATTTTAAATTATGACTAAAATAAAAACTTTCCTTTTCAACTCAAATCAAATACCTCACCATCAAGTTTTGTCAAATATGCAGTTTGCATATGCAAGTGTTTAGACTACCTTGATTCTGGAGAGGAAGGTCCTGAGGTATCTCAACTTAATCTCTTCAGCACACTGGAGCTTCTTGTTGTCCCAGTGGAAAGGTCCGATGGAGACTATCTGCGGGGTGTAGGCTTCCCCATTTGCTCGGCGAAATTTCTCAGGGACCCTGTAGATGCAAATCTCTGATGAGATGGTTGGCAGGTTTTCCATCTTTGTGGTAATCGAGATTGAGATTTCCTTGATGGTTTGGCTCATCCTGGTACTCTACTCAAGTGCAGAACGAAGGGAATGTATGCATTGTGAAACAGCGGGGATGGTAGCCTTCTTATTTATTTATTTGAGTTAAGCAAAGAACAATTTATTTTATATTAATTTAATCAACAAATTGTCTAGTGATTTTATATTAAATTGTCTGCATCATATCTTAGATCTTCTCTCTTTATAGGTGAACATTATTTATCATGAATATAAATAATATATATATATATATATATATGATAGCTTGAAATTAGGTGTGAATTCAGCTAGTGAAGGGATTGCAAATCTGCCTTATAGACTTTCTACTACTGTTCAGGACTAAAAAGCAATGCTTCCCCAACTTTTTTCGATTTATCTTCGAAAAAAGCCACTTGTGAACTTTGGTTTCCATGGTATCTTGCTCCATCAGTAATTCTCCTCTTTCTCCGCAAACATGGCTCTTTATTCTTTACTTGAGTCTTGGTTTAGATGTTACTTTTGTTCCAAAAATGGTAGCATGCCAGCGTATGAATGTTGGCCTCTCGTACCTCTTCATCTACTCATATCAGCCGTTGGAATAAAAGAAGACTACGGTCAACGCCCAAGTCAACAATGCCATCCTCGTGATTCATGAATGCAAGGTACGATGCAACAAATGATTATTGTTACTATTTTAGTGTTTATTAAATACCAATTTATAAAATTTATACCAAATATTTATTACTATCGACATTTTAACACCAAATATTTGAAAATATTACTTTTATAAATAAGGAGATAAAGATGATAAGATATATTTTATCTAGTATGTAAGAGATTTTGTCCACCTTTATTCATTCATCGATCTTAATTTTCCAACACATCCTTTACTTTCTTATCCGGGGTATCTCCGATCGTCGGGTATAATTTCGTGTACTCCCCACCATGCTCATCCTATTGCCTTTCTTAGAGTATATTCTCTACTACTCTCATATCCTTCTTAGGACATCCTTAATTGTCCTGATGTTAATAACTTCTCCCTACTGCTAGGTTCGTCTGAAATCCTTATTTGGTTTCTTTGCTCATCCTAAACGAGTCACAATTGGCTGTCTTAGTATACCCTCATCCACTTATACTTCTTTATTAGGTTCCTTAGCTTGGGAATTCCCTTTTTAAGGTCTCTCTTCCTACCTTTATCCTTTTACCCAGGGACTCTTATCCCGGTTCAACCTCCCTAATGCTCCTTTGAGGCTTTTTCTTTATTTCTCAAGTACAAAATTTGTGAACTCCCCGGGAGTGTATATAATTTATAATTTATTATTTAATAAAACAGTTTAAAGTAAACCACATTGAACCGGGTTGAACCATGGAGAACTGGTTCAAACATTCATTTTTCTAGGTGGTTTAAAAATAGTAAATTGGAAAATTAAAATCATCATCAGATAAAAAATGAATTTATAAGAATTTAGAAATTTTTAATTTTTGGAAAACTGGTCGAATCAGGCCTAAACTGACAAATTTACGATTTTAGGTCACCGAACCCAATCGGACATGACCGTTCAATGGACCGCCACTAGTTCATCGCCAAGTCAGCAAGTGTGACCAATCAATGCGTGACACGTGGTGAAGCACACCCAATCAACTGCACAATCAGCGCCTCGAATCGCTGACCAATTAGAGCACCACATGTATCCTTGGTCAACGGTCAAAAGAGGAAAATCCATGTTAGCGATAACCGACCAATAGGAGAGTGACACATGTCCTCGGTCAAAAGTCAATGTCGGAGAGGCCTAGTCAGCATGGTTGACCAATAAGGAGTCGATGCATGGCAATGACGCCACGTTAGCATCTGACAAGGATGTCGGACAAACGACCCACCAATCATCAGACGACATGTGGCAGTGCCACGATGGGTGACCTCAGCTAATCGGAGGCTGACACGTGGCAGTGGCACCATGTGTCACGGGGAAATTTGACGTATTTAAAATAGCCAATCAGAGGATGCCACGTATCATGGTTAATGGTTGATCAAACAAGGTCAATGGCTAACTGAACACGGTCAACAGCCACATTGGAACGAGCAGCCAATAGGAGGCCGCCACATCTCCAGTCAGTGAATCAAAGACTGACTAGGCTGCTGAGTAGGAAGCCGTGTCAAACAGAGCCAACCAATTAGAGAGTGCCACGTGGCAAATCAACACACGCGGAGTAGTGTCATCTTCAACCTTGAACAGAAGGCAATCGGCAACCATCGTAAGGAGACCAGATCTTTCGTGTTCGAAAAAATGTCCACTGCCGTCGGAATAGGGTGAGTTAGATGCCAAAATCAATGTCGGTTGGTAGCCCTGTCGGTTATCGAGACCCTTATATAAGAAGCACCCTCCCATTCGGCCTCCTCACCGCACAAGCAAACCTTGAAGATAGATAGTCCATTTTCCAATGAAGTGCATACCAGAGCTCTGACGTCGGGCATTTTCTCAACCAATGGAGCTTTGATTGGCTGCAATAGAAATGAGGAGAAGTTCTATAGATCCCCCGACGTCTCAAGGTAGCGAACCTTTAACCAGCAAAATTCGGGATACCTCCGACCTCTTACAACTGAAATTGACCTCCCACGACTCCCCTGAGATGCCTCCTGATCCCCTTTCAGTCTCCAGGTAAGTCATTCTACCTCCAATTTACATCAGTCCTATAGTTCTAGAGAGAGAAAGAGGCCAAAGCTAACTAACCAAATTTCCCCTACCTAGGACACCAACTGGGGTGAATTCCAATCCTTAGAACATCCTCCCAATGATGGCTAACTCCAAGAATCCAGAGCTATGACGACCGCCCCTCCATCAGTAAGAATTCGAAGCTCTCTCTCTCTCTAAGTTTAGTTTTCCGGAGAAGCTCCGTTTGAGCTCGTTTATTATTTAAAAATAATAATTCTAAGCATAGAATGATCATGGGGAGGTAGAGAAACAGATTAGTAGCAAGCTAGGTGTAAATTAACATGGTTTTGGCTATCAATTTGACGAGATTTGATCTCAGGACAAAAGGGGGATGAATTGGGAATGAAATTGGGGAAAATTGGAGATTTTCATAAATTGAGGGACCTAAATGCAATTTTTGCAAAATTTGAGGGCTAACAAAGAAATTAGGGGACAATAGGTTATTTTGAGCAATTTAGGGGCAATTTAGTAAATTTTGGAGAAAATATGGGCAATTAAGAAATTTTTGGAAAAAATGGCGACTGGATTGTAATTAAAGAAAAGCTGAGGAAAAGGTGGACCCAATCATAATTAAGGCATAAAATAAGGACTTGGGTGCAAATACCTTAGAATATCGGATCCTTTAGACCGATCTCTTAAGATAATATTCGAACAAGGTGATTTGGGTATTCAAGGTTCGGTGCGGAGAAACGCGACACGAATTGGGACCCGATCAGACGGACACGTCATTGCACACCGGGTGAGTGGGAACTTCTAGCATTGGTCCCGATTGGGATGATGGTCATGCTATTATATTAAAATCCATTTTCCCGGTATTAGTCTCTCGTAACTGGGTGAATCTGCTTAAACGATTTGGGAGCTATTTCCAGGGGTGAGCTAGAACGAGACAAGTGGGCACAAGGCCAATTGTGGAACTCATTTCCCGGACCAAGTAAACCATGGAAAGAACCGGTGGTTTTGAGAAAACCGAGCTGAAAAGGGATAAAAAATAATAAATAAGGGTTAATATGGGAAATTGGAAGATCCCATGTGTGAAACCCGTCCTCTTGGACCAAGGAAACCAGGAAAAGAACCGTCAACTCTCATGAGAAAAATGAGCCACTAAATGAACCGAAGATAGTAAAGAAGGGTTAAAATGGGAAATTGGAAAATCCCAAGTGACCAAAAAGTCATAAAAGTCATGGGGAAGAACCATGAAGTAAAATGGATGGGAAAACTACACCGGTTCAGGGTGAACCAGACCTGAACCGAATTGAATCGAATTGAACCGGTTTCTAAATTCATTTTTCTTTATGGCTTAAAATAATCAAATAGGGAAATTGAGGCCATCATTGGATTAGAAATGAATTTAGAAAAATTTTAAAAATTTTAATTTTAAGAAAACCGGTCGAATTGGGCTTGAATCGGCCAATTTTAGCCATTGAACTCGGTCGGACTGATTCGGTACATTTCAGAATAGTGTCGTCTTCTTCCTTAGGATGACATCACTGTTCATATGGCAGAAAAACTTTCCTTCTCCAGCAAGGAATATTCTCTCCAATTTGGGCATTTTCTGAAGAGGATAAGCTCGACCAATATGGAAACTAGTAGGACAGAGGGCCCTTGAGCTTCCTATATAAAGAGCTCCCCTCCATTCATCCTCCACACACCTCAAATCCTCTTCTCTTTCGAAGTGCTTCATTTTCTGATGAAGCTCAAACTAGAGCTCCAAATTGGGAACTTATCTCAATTTTAGAAGGCAAGGTCGGGTCCTACATACTCCAGGGTAAGTCAGCTACCTCACAACAACCTCCCTTCGACCCAAGGATTGTTGGAGAAGCACCAGCGTGCTCAAATATGAAGCAACTCCGTCAAACCAAAGCTACCCTATTTTGGCTGAGCTGAATTCAGCCAATTAAGCCCTTCTACGGCCAAACCAAGTCTTCCCAATGCCCCTACTGACCTCACACGACCTCCACAGAGGTGAAAGGTAAGTCAATTTGGCCCTACTCCATCGTTGTAAATCGGTGCTAGATAGAGAAATTATCAAATTTAAATTATAAAATTCACCATCATATAGAATTCAATTATAGCAATTCTTGATCCTAGAAGGATCTTAAGGATGAGAGCTACCTCTCCAGATCGAGAGCTCGAACCGCCGCACCTCCAACGGTAAGCTTTTGAAGCTTTCTATCTCTACGAACAGTTTTCTGGTGAAGCTCCGTTTGAGCTCGTTTTGAACTCAAATTCTGCAATTCAAAGCTCCATTTGATCGTATGGAAGTTTTGGAACTGATCCATGCCATCTATTAGAGCAATTAACCCAAATTGAATGGCCAATTTGAAGAAATCAAATTCAATCAGAAAATGGGGAAGAAATTGGGGGGAAATTTTGGGGAAAATTGGGGATTTCAAAAAATTGAGGGACTTCCATGCAATTTCTCAAAATTGAAGGTTAATTGGCAATGAGAAAGATGTTGGGGAACCAATTGGTCAATTTTTGAAAGAATTGTGGCCAAATGGCTATTTTTGGAAAGTAGGGGCAAAATCGTAATTTTTTAAAAATTGGGGACCAAATTGGAAATTTGGAAAAGTTGAGCCCCTTACTCAATTTTGAGTAAATTGAGGATCCAAAGATGATATTGGAAACCTTAGGATTTAATTTGGGGAAAAATTTAGCATTAAGGACCTAAAGTCAAGAAAAATGAACTTTAGGGACCTAAGTGCAATAAATCAAGAATTTTGGGCCTAGTCGCTCATATATGAGAAAACGAAGGTTGTCATGTCAAATCCTTATTGATAATGATACCCAAATCATGTAGGGACACATAAGATCATAATGCAAGCAAGAGAAAGCTAGCGTGGATTGGAAACTGACTAGGGACGAACACGTCACAGTTAATGGGTGAGTGGGACCCTTTTACACTTCATATCCGATTGGGATGATGAACATGTTTTGAAAGTTAAAAACCTGCTAACCGGTTGTGAGTGGGATTTTCCAACACCATGCATGATTGGTATGATGAGATTCCTTGAGGAAAGGAAAACCTGCATACTGGTTGTAAGCAGATCCACCTTCACACTCGGTTGGTGTGATGAATTAAAAGGGATTTTTGTTAGAAGTGTTCTCCCTTAACTGTGTGACAACTCTTTAAACAATTTGGGAGACCTTCTTGACGGGTGCTAGAGCAACTCTAATAGGCCAGGGGCCTCAGTTTTTTAACTCAAAGAGCTCAAGGCCTAGTTTTGGAAAAACACGTGCAATGGACCAAAGCAAGTGGCCAGGGCTAGAGCCCCTAAACAAACATGATTAGGAAGAGCCATCAAAACTAATATCTATAATGGAATATTAATTATGTGATTTTTCACAGTATCAATTCAGGACTAACAATGCTCAATGGGCTGGTGGTAGTGTGTCAAGGCCAGGTCAACGGACCAGCCTAGACAAACAGTTGCAGGTCGGGTTGAGTGTTGGGGCCGTTGGACCGGTGGCACTAAAGAGGATGGCTTAATCATGAAAAACTATTGTTTGTGCATGCACTTATGGTCCGAGACCATCAAGATGCCCCAGGGGGTAGCGGTGGGTCCCAATGGCTTTTGGACGACATGGGGGCGATAAGGGCAAATTGTCATGCCAGTTAGTCATGAAGCTCTGGGAACTTCTTGTACATGAGACCGGGGTGGGTCAAGATGAGATCTCCATCCTCATACGGACACGAAGTGGCATTCGGGTCTGAGGGTTAGACATCTGGGACATCCACTTAGACTCAAGGTAGAAGTTTGTGACTTATATCTAGGTGGATAGCAAAGTAGCGTTGATCCCTAAGTGGGTGCAGTCTAGGACAACTCTACGAATGTGTGTACTCTTCCTAATGAAATGTGTGTGTTTGTTTGCTAAACGCCTCCCAAGGCAAGAGGATGGGCTAAGAAAAATAAACACACCTAATATGGAAATTAAAAAAAGAATGAAAAATTGTTCTGAGATTTGATATTTGATAAAAATCCTTGGAAAATGTCAATGAGGTAAATTGGATAGGAGAACCGGATCAGTTCGGGGTGAACCAGACAGGTTTGGGGTTAATGGACCCAAACCGGATTGAACCATAGTGAACCAGTTCAATAATTCATTTTTCTAGGTAGCTTAAAAAGTCAATTTGGGAAATTAAGGCCACCATTAGATAGAAAATAAATTTAGAAATTTTTAAATATCAGAAAACCAGTCGAATTGAGTCTAAACCGGCCGATTTTCGAATTTGGTTCATTGAACCCAATCAGACTGAACCGGATGGGTCAACGGTCCAACTGGTCAATGGTCAACGACACCCAATCAGTAGCCATGCAAGCATGGGTAGCCAATCGGAGGTTGCCATGTGTCTGGTCAACGGTCAACGGACGACTGGTCAGTCTACCACTCAAACACGTGTAGCCAATGAGAGGCTGCCACTTGTCATGTCAACTGGTCAATAGCTGACGCGATGGTTGAGTTGGAATGCCACATCAACTAATCATAGTGCACCACATGGCACACCTGCCACATCATCATCTTCAACCTTAGTCTGCTTAAAGAATAGAGAGAGAGAGAGAGGCTAACGAAGGGGGAAGTCTCCGGTGACTCGAAAAATGCTCAGGTCCGGTCGTCGGAGATTGAGTCCTACACCGACCGGTAGCCCGATCAGTTGCTGAGCTCCTATATAAAAAGCACCCCTCCATTTGTTCTCAGCATCCCATAATTGACCGAAGAAGGTGAAGTGCTCAATTTTTCGATGAGTAGCAAACTAGAGCTTCGACATCGAGGCTTTTCTCTACCTTTGAAGCTGCATTCAGTGTCATTGGAATTGGGAGGAAGTCCTCTACCCAAGTGCACCCTCCCTTCAGCGCGAGGACTATCGTAGAGAAGCGAGGAAGCTCAAACAGTGTCATCGCTCCTCGGCTGTCAACAGCCTGAGCTACTCGAGCTCAAGTCAAGTCGTCCCCAGGCCAATTCCGGCCAAGCCAAGCCCCCAAGCTCCACCTAGAGGTGCCCCGACCTTCCCTCGAGCCAAGACAGTAAGCCCCTTCGCCGCCCTTTCGCTAGAAAATACTATTCATTATGCATTTCTATAAAAACATAAATTAAGAAATTCACACTTCTTAGACCACAAATTGAGGCGTGGTTTGATCCAAGGAGGAGAGCAATTCAGAGAAAGTAAGAGCTCTAGTCGTCAGATCCTCACTAGTAAGATATCAAAGCTTTCTCTCTCTAGACTAAATTTTCCGGTGAAGCTTCGTTTGAGATCATTTCTAAGCCAAATGAAGTAATTCAAAACTTGAAATGATGAGGGAGACATAGGGAAGATGATTCAGATCATGAACGAGGGCAATTAACTGAGTTTTGAGGGGTCAATTGAAAGAAATTTTGATTTAGGGACCAAATTGTAAATTTTGAGAAATTGGACAATTTAGGGATTTTTGGAATATTGGAGGCCGAATTGCAATTTGAGGAAAATTGGGGCATTTTCATGAAATTAACTTCCAATTGGGGTGCAATTGGATGAAATGGAGGGCCAATTGGCAATTTTTGAAAATTCAAGAACCAATTGGCATTTTTTGAGAAATTTAGGACCAATTGATAATTTTGGAAAAATTGAGGACTAATTGGTAATTTTCAAAAAGTTAAGGACCTATGAGGAATAATTGGAAGTCCTAGGGACTTAATTGAGATTAAATGAAGATTAGGGACCCAAATGTAAGGTTATAAACATTGAGGGACCTAAATGCAATTATGGTATAGTGTGAGAACCTATGCGCAAATACCCAAAACTATGAGGACCCTTTTGTTAATTAGGCATGTCAATGGGACCTGAGACTCAAGAAATGACTCCCTACCCGACTCGAGCGGACCCAAGACATGTCGGGTCTGTTCAGGTCCACCCTCAGGTTTGGTTCCATAGATTGGACCTAAGCCTTGTTAAAAACGTGGGCTCGGGTTCACTGGCTGGACCCGAGGCTCGAGTCCAAATGGACCCAAAGGGTGAGGCCAAAAAATAGGTCCACCTTTTTTTTTAATTTATAAATGAAAAAAAGCCAATTTCATTCAGACTATGAGAGTCTAAATAAAATTTAAATTTATTACAGTTTGCAGCAATAGTGAGCCCTAGGAGAGGACCCAAGCTGCCGCTGCCCCTATCATCGTCCCCGAGTTGCTGACGTGCAGTCTACTACTCTTGATCTTCCTGCCAAAGCTGATCGAGCTACCGCTAGTCACCCCTAAGCTGCCGCCGACCATCCCTGTGCTTACTGTAGCTGCCCCCGAGTTGCCACATGATACTTCCAATTTTATGAGATTTTTCATGTTTCTTATGATCATGTTTGTCTATGGGTTCCAACTCATGCACACTGGCCTTGGGCCCACTTCACAAGTTTTCTAAAATTGGGCCTTCGACCCTATTATTTTCAAATCTGAGGCCTTGAGCTTGTTCGATCAATCCTAGCTCCCATTAGGAATGTCTCCCAAAATGTTTAAGCAATTTCACGCAGTCAGGGGAGACCATTCCTAGAAAAATCCATTACTTAGTAATAAGATATACTGCAATTCTTGGAATGGTCTCCCTTGATTGCGTGAAACTATTTAAACATTTTGGGATACGTTCCATCAGGATCGATCCAACAAGCACAAGGCCTCAGATTTGAAAATAATAGGGCCAAAGGCCCAATTTTAGAAAACTCGTGAAGTGGGCCCAAGGCCAGTGTGCACGGGTTGGAACCCATAGACAAACATGATTATAAGAAACATGAAAAATCTTATAAAATTGGAAGTATCGTGTGACTTGCCACGAGGCCAAGACAGGACTGACAAGGTTCGATGGGCTAGTTGCAGTGCTCCCAGACCAGGTCGATGGGCCAGTTAAGGCAAACAGCTACAGGCCAGGATGAGTGTCGGGGCCGTTGGACCATTGACACCAAAGATCATGGTTAATGATTCAAAAACAGTTGTATGCATACTTGAGGATTCCAGGAGCATCTAGATGCTCGAGAGGGGGTAGTCGATGGGTTCCAAGGGCTGCTGGACAACCTAGGGTGCACAAGGGCAGTTTGGCATCTAGTATGTCAAAAAGCTCTGATAGCTTCCTGCGCACTAAGACCAAGGCCAGAGGGGAAATGAGGTATTATCCCACAAAGCGAACATGATGAAATAATTAGTGTTTGAGGGTCAAACTATTGATGTCTACTCAAACTTCGAGTAGAAGTCTGGGACTTCTATTCAGGAGGACGGTAAAGGCACTCCGGTCCACAAGTTGAATAGTCAAAGACTATTCTGCGAACGTGTGATCCCTTTTTATGATTGAAAGAGCATGTGAATGTTTGTTGAAACTCCTCCCGAGCAAGGGGAAGGGCTCAAGAAGAGATAAATTCATATTACAATGAACTAAAAGTATAAAACATTTTGATAAATTAATTGTTTTGAAAACTCACTTCCCAACCCCCACTCATTGAGTTGTAGAAATTCACCCCCTCCCATTAAACCTTTTTCAGGAGAAACACCTCGCCACGACAAGCAGATGCTAGAGGAGAAAGCCAAAGGTACCGTAAATAGGTAACTTTTATTTAGATGTTTTGTAAATTTTGTTATGGAAAATAGGTGCACTTCGACGCCTTTACCTTCCTTGGTCTATTTGGTAGAAATACTAAATTAGTATGAGGAAGGGTGGCAGGTTGATCACAGGACTTCGACTAAATCGAGCCAGGGCGTGACATTGATGGTCATGGGTATAGGGCCGTTGAGAATCCTCGAGTAATGATCCCAAGAAAACTTTCATAATGAATAATTGTGTGTTACCGTTACCGAGCTAAGGGTAGGTTGTTGGGCTTGTTGGGCCAAGCAGCTGCTACGTCGAAGCTAAGTCATCGAACCCATTGGGCTGGTAAGCAAGGGGTCGTAGCCAAGCCAATAGACCTGTGAGGCCGGTAGACCAAAGATAATGGTCATAAATAATAAGAATGTTAATTGTGCATGCATGAGATGTGGAACCATCAAGACACCCGGTATGAAGTAGTGGTGGTTCTGAGGGTTGCTGAATGACCTAGGGAGCATAAGGGCGGTTCATATGTCAAAGAAGCTCTGGGAGCTTCATGCGCACTAAGACCGAGGTCGAAGGGGGAAGATGTCTCATCCCACATTGCGGACATGAAGTACGGCTCGGGTCTGAGGGTCAGACAACTAATGTCCACTCAGCCTTAGGGTAGAAGTCATGAACTTCTATTAGTGTGGTCAGTAAAGGCTCTCCAAACCACAAGTGAAGCAGTTGGAGACTACTCTGCGATCGAGTGAACCTTTTATGAAAAAAGGGTGGATGTTGAATGAAACATGGATCATGATTGCTAATAAATAAAAATGCTTAACTAACTAGTTGCTATAGAAATTTCCCCTCATTGAGTAGTGCACTCACTTCCCTCTCTTGAACTCCTTTCAGGAAGGGTTGAGCCAACTAGAATTGAAGTATTTCAAGAAGGATCGAACCCTCAAGGTAAGTCCTATACTATGACATCCAAATTCTTAAATCATTATGGAAAACATGTGTATCGGTACGCCTTTACCTTTCCTGAACCATCGAGGTGGAAATATCAGTATGGTTCAAGGGAGGGTGCTAGGTTGATCATAAGACTCCAATCGAGCTAGGTCAGGGTGTGACATCTCAGGTGGTGGAGAGCCTAGTATGAGTGGAGGGAGGCTGTTGAAGGTCAGTTTAGCTACCTAAGGTCGGGGGTGACCAGGGTGCAGCTCGAAGTGTTTGGCTCCTTTTTGGCCGAAGGAGCAAGAGTCCTATTTGAGTTCATCGGAGCTCGGGCGGTGGTCCTTAGATTGAATGGAGGTCATAATCATGTAGATGACTTCTTCCTGGTTCCAATGGCACCGAGGGGAGCTTTATAGATTGAGAAAAAGCTCAACACAAGAGCTCTGGTTTAAGTTTCATTAGAAAGTGGACCTCTTCTCCATCTTCAATCGTTGGTGGGATGAGGAATGTGAGGGGAGGGGTGCTCTTTATATAGAGAGCTAGGCAAATATCCGCGATACCGACCGACGTAAGACTCGACCCCCACCTCGCTCGCTAGCGGCCATACCGTCACTTTTTTTCGAGTTGCCGAAGACTTTCTATGTCCCCCTTATCCCCTTCTCTCTGTCAACTCAATGAGGAAGACGACTCTGTGTCGCACGAGCTTTTCATGTGTCGGCTTGCCACTTGGCGCATCATGATTAGTTGGCTTTACTGACGCATCATCCTCCTCAACAGCCTGGTCAACCTTTGACTCGCTGATTGAACATGTGGTGGCCTCATATTGGCCACTTGTTCCAATGTGGCTGCTGACAATGTTTGGTCAGCCGTTTACCATGACACATGGCATTCTTTGATTGACTGATTTAAAAGCATTAGAGTTCCCTCCTAACACACAGTGTCAGCCTCTGATTGGTTGAAGTCATCCGACGTGGCTTTTCCACATGTCAACCTCTGATTGGTCGATCGTTCTCAAACGTCCCAGTCGGACACTAACGTAGCACTTCAGCCACGTGTCCTCTTCCCATTGGTCAATTGTTGTTGAGGTGAATTTCCCCCTTTGACCATTGATTAAGGACACGTGTCGCGTCCTAATTGGTCAGCACTTCTTGGTACTAACTATACGCTGATGGAGCGTGCTTCTCCACATGCCATTCGCTAATTGGTCACTGACCTAAAAGCGGTCCGTTGACTGGCTAGACCATTGACCGGTCCAGTCCGACCAGGTTTGGTGACCAAAAATCCAAAATTGACTGGTTCATTCCCGATTCGGTCAATTTTCCAAAAATTAAAATTTTCTAAATTTTTCTAAATTCATTTTTCTATTTGATGGTGGCTTCAATTTCCCAATTTTATATTTTAAACCCCTAGAAAAATGAATATTTCAAGCAGTTCTTAGCGGTTACATCCGATTTAACCCAATTCAGGTCCGGTTTACCCTAAACTAGTCTGGTTTTCACATTTAATCCACCTCATGGTTCTTTTCCATTATTCTTGTGATTTATTGGCTATTTAGTATTTTCCAAATTCCCATTTTAATCCTTTTTTATTGTTTTCAGTTCACTTGAACCCTCGGTTTTCTTTCTAAAATTTACGGTTCTCCTTTTTGTTTCCTTATTTTGAAAGAACAGTGTTTACAACCAGTGACCCGCCTTTTGGCTAAGCCTTCTCTATAGAACATCCTTGGCTCATACCTAGGCCATTATATTGAGCACTATTTTAAACCCCATTTCCAATAACAAGGAAGTCGAAATTGGGAACCAGAAAAATTTTGAGTGAAAACCAAGGTTAAAGCGAACCGAAATTTGTATTGTAGAAGCCAAAATGGGGATTTTGCAAATAACAAGTAGTCAATGAAGATCCAAAGCCATAGAAAATAGCCATGAAGTGAATTTGATGTGAAAATTGGACCAGTTCATGGTGAACTAGACCTAAATCGGGTTAAACTAGATTGAACCATAAAAAATTAATTCAAACAATTATTTTTCTAGGTGGCATAAAAATACTAATTTAGGAAATTAAAGCTACCATCTGATAGAAAATGAATTTAGACAAATATATAAATTTTAAAATTTAGAAAATTGGTCGAATGAGACCTAAACTGACCGATTTTCAATTTTGGGTCACCGAACCCGGTCTGACCGAACCGGACAACGGTTCAACCGGTCAACAGACTGCCAACTAGATCAGTGCCCAATCACCACGAGCAGCCAATCAGTGCATGACCATTCAACGTACGACATATGGCGAAGCGCGCCCAATCAGCCACTCGGTCAGAGCTTGGAAGCGCTGACCAATCAGAGCGTGACATGTGTCATTGGTAAACGGTCAAAGAAAGAGAATCCACGTCACCAACGACCGACCAATAGGAGAGCAATATGTGTTCTCAGTCAACGGTTCACTAAGAAGAAGCTTCATCAGTCGAGCTGGCCAATGAGGAGCTAGCACGTGGCAAACATGCCACGTCAACTTCCGACTAGGATATTGGAGAAGCGATCGACCAATCAAAGGTTGACACGTGGTAGAACCACGTTAGATGGTTACACCCAATCAGGGGGCTAACACGTGTTAGTGGCATAGTACGTTAGGATGGAAACTTGACTTATTTAAATTGGTCAATTAGAGGACACCATGTGTCATGGTCAGTAGCTGGCCGAATATGGTTATCAGCCACGTGAGAGTGAGCGACCAATGGGAGGTCACCATGTGGCAGGTCAACGAGTCAAATGATGACTCGGACGCTAAGTGGGAAACCACGTTGGCGAAACCAACCAATCATAGTGTGCCACATGGCAGCTCACATGTGCGATGCTCACACGCACGTACGCATAGAGTCATCTTCAACCTCTTAACTGGGCTGATAAGGATTATGGACTTGCTGCTCTATCTCCGATGAGCGAAAAACTCTCCCGATATGACTGTGAATGGGAGAGATTGGGGCCGAGTGATGGACAAATGGATAACCCTGTCAGTTGTCGAGCTCCCTATATAAAGAGCTCATCTCCATCCCTCAAACGACTAAAGAAGACAAAGTGATCCATTTCCCGATGAAGGATGAACCGGAACTCCAACTTTGTCCTTTTTCTCAACTTTCGAAGGTGAATTCAAATTTCCTGGAACTGGGAAAAAGTCCCCTACGTTGTTGCAACCCCTGTTCAGCTCGAGAATCACTGGAGGAGCGTCGATGAGCTCACACAATATCGTCACTTCAGTGGTCGCAAAGTAGCAGAATCCTTCAAGTTGAATTCTGGTCACCCCCAACCCCCTATGACTAGGTCAACCCTCCCCCTGCTCTCCCCGACCGACCCTCGACCTCCTTGAACCTTTAAGGTAAGTCAATTCTACCTCCCTTTGTCGGAGTAGTAGAATTTTAGAACATGGAACATATAAAAACTTCTCTTAGAAAATTCCCATTGCCCATGCTACTAATTGACACACAACTTGATCCTAAGAATATCCCCTCGACGAGCACTAGCCGCCCACACTCAAAGTTCCGACAATCATCCCTTCTCCGGTAAGTAAATGAAGATTTCTCTCTCTAGAAAATTTTTCCGACAAAACTCCATTTGAGCTCAATTTTGGGTCAATTGAAGTCATTCAAAGCTTAGGATGCTCATAGGAAGATGGGTGGATGATTAGTAGCATGCTAGGAGGAAATTAACATGATTTTAGCTCACAATTTGAATAATCAAGAATTCAGGGCTAACATGCAAGTTTTGATAAAATTGAGCAAATTCGTGATTTTCAAAAATTTAGGGATTTTTGTGAAATTAATATCAATTGGGGGTCAATTTATGATTCAAAAGAAATTGAGGACTCAATTGCAACTAAAATGATTTTTGGAGAATTTATTTATAACTAAAAGAAATTAAAATGCTTTATTGTAATTTATAGGTAATTTTATATTAAATAAATGATTTGATTAGAAATTTCAAATGAAATAAAGTGAAGAAATTGTGACAAATAATTGGAGCTTATTTGTCAAGAAAACATAGAAACCTAATGACTAATATTAGATAACTGATGGATCGGCCATCTATGATTATGTAGGTGTGAAAGGAAGTTCTAGACCCACAACACGAATCCAACCCGAGTTTGGAATACCATCCAAGACGAACGAGTCACAAATATTAGGTGAGTGGGATTTCCAGTATCATGCTCGTTTGGGGTGATGAACATACTTTTATAAGACCCAAGGTTAGAAAACCATTTTCCAGAAATAGTCCCCCTTGACTGTGTGAACATGCTCAAACTTTTTGGGAGATATTTCTGATTAGTGTATGAAGCATGTGTTACTTAGAGCCAAAATTGTCCAAGGCCTCGATTTTTTAAACGAATATGGCCAAAGGAGAAGCTTTGGAAAAATTCATGAAGTGGGCCCAAGGCCAATGGGAATAGGCTTAAACCCGTAAACAAAATCTTGGTTATAATACTTATGAAAAGTTATCATAAATGGTCAAATTGTATGATAAACCTATCGAGCTAAAGTTGGGTCGCCGAACTCGTTGGGCTGGTAGCACCAAAGATAAAGGATCTCACATAAAAGACTATTGTTTGTGCATGCTGAAATATAGAACCATCGAGGTGCCCAATATGGGGTAGTGTTGGTTCTAAGGGCTATTGGACTGTTGGGGAGAATAAGGAAAGCTTTGTCATGCCAGTATGTCAAGAAGCTCTATGAGCTTCATGCGTATTAAGACCGAGGATGAAGGGGGAGAGGTCTCATCCCACCACTGAGGACACGAAGGCTCGATTTAAGTCTGGGGGATGGGCATTGGAGCTCACCTAGACTTGTAGTAGAAGGTGTAACCTCATACCAGGGTGGTCGGTAAAGTTGCTCCGGACGACAAGTGGAACAGTAGGGAACTGTTCTACAAAAGTATGATCACTTTAATGATAAAGGGCGTGTGCTTAATTATTAAAATACATAAATGATAATGGTGTAATAAGATAAATATTTTTAATAGTTACCTTTTTGCCTACTCACTAAGTTGTAGAACTCACTCTCTCTCCCTTAAACCTTTTAGGAAAATATGAAAAGAAACGTGAGTGAAGAGTATATCACTTGGTAAGCCTTATGTCATAATTATATTCCGGTATGTTTTGTGAAAAAAACATATTTCTGTAAAGTATTTTAAAAATATTTTTAGGTTACACTTAACTATTATCAGTACCATAGTGGTTGTTATTGTATACTGGAAGGGGTGGCGAGTTGATCACGAGATTCCAACCAAACCGGGTTTGGGCGTAACAACTGTATGAAGGATCACCATCTCTTTCACTGTCCACCTAGTTGTTTTATTTTTACCAAATTACCATTTGGTCATCCACTATGGAAAAATTACCATTTTGCCTTTTTTTCATCTAAACTTTTCCTCTTTGGACCTTAAACTTTTTTAAGTATTTCATTTGGGTCCCCTTTAGGTCCTTGATAACCATTTTAAACATTTCAAGTCATACTTTCTTAAAATTACCAAAATACCTCTACATTTTAGCAAAATTGTACTTTTGCCCTTCTTCCATGAAACTTAGGTTTCAGGGTTTCTCAAACCCCAAAATTCCTTATTTAGGCCCCCAAAATATTTTAAGTTAAGTTTGGGTCCTTAGTTTTCCCAAATGTTACCTTTTAGCTATGCAAAACCATGCTTTTGCACTTATGTCCCTAACTTTGCATTATTTACAATTATGTTCCTAATATTTCCAAAATAGGCAACCCTTGTCCCCAACCTTCACCAAAAATTTTTACAAGCCCCAAGATTTTATTTTGTGCCTTAGGAAGACACCATAGAAACCTCAATTGCATTTGAGTCCCCTAACTTTCAAATATTTATATTTTGACCCCTGGCCATTGACCCAAAACTAAAACATCTCCACACATTACCAAACTAAGTGGAGAGGTCCCTATGGCCTCCCTCGAGGCTGTCGTAAAATTAGTTTGGCAAGGGTTGATAGGGGGCACTCCGATCAGGCATGATTAGAAACTTGCATGCATACGAGTTAGAGTTGTGTCGGAGTCAAGATCTAACAAGAGGTAGCATGTCGGCTATCAAGTTAGTGTGGTTGGAAAGCTGATTCTCCTAGAAACCTCTAGCAACTTGAATGGCCTCAAATGGTGATATGTAGCTCCTGCAATTCACAAATTAATCAGCTTGACCCCTAGACCCACTATTCGAAACTTGAATGATTTAATTCATCCTCAAATCAGGCAAAGTCGGAGGTTGTGCAAAGATGGAGCCTCAAGGGACACACCTAATTTTTCTTTGCTTGCGAGGGCCATCATGGCCATTAGAATTAGCTCCTAAAATAGCTTTTCTATTTGATCAGGTAATGTGTGATCTCGTCGACAACGACAGAGGAAGAGTTGAGGGTTGAGAAGGATGGCAATAGAAAGCTAAGGTTCTCAGCTTTCTAGGGATATGAAGAACGTCGTTGGAGGTGGTTGGATGATAGAGAAATTTTATATGGTAGTCGAGTCATCGAAAAAGGGAGTTCTCAGTGGTTGGAAGAGGATATTAAGCAAATTCCAATGAGGGAGCGACCCCAATTTATATGGAGATGATCTAGACCTCCATGACAATCTACCCATATGCTTCTTTCTTCATTTTATAGGCCGAGGATTTGGGAATGAATTAATTTTCCCAAGCGATGGATCCATGTTGTCTAGGTGAGTTATCGAGTAGAAACGGGGGAATACGGGTAAGTTGTAGGGCGAGGAAGACGACATGCGCACGTGTGGTCGCACATGTCTACACCTCGCATCCTAGCTGACCGATTCGACACTACAGCGATTAGGTTTCCATCGAATTTCTCGACTGGTCCAATAGTTTTTTGCCCGATTCACCCCTTTCTCGACTAATTCTTGAGGAAAAAAAACTAGAAATTCTATTTTCAATTTCCTATTGAATGTACTCGAGAACCATTTCATTTGAATTTGCTTTGACTCATTAAAAACTCGGGGGTTTTGTGACTTCGCCTAACCTAAACCTGGTCTGAACTAGTTTCCTTAAAATCCTCATTCTGTATTCCAGAGTACTACCAAGTGTCTCTCAAGCTCCAATTTACCCCTATTTACCCTTATATCGATCACTCTCTTCCTTTCTAGTCTGGTTGAATTCCTCGGTTGACATCCAGCCTCCAAGTCCAATCTCATTCCCCTGATTCATCCTCTTACTTATACTAAAGAGTCTATCAACACTCATTGTATTGTATGTTAGAACAAATAGACAAATCCATAGAAATTGAAAGAATTGTCTACTACTTATGTAAGAAATTCATAAATAATAAATTCAATCCTAGTAAAGTTAAGAAATTGTTTAATGTAGATATGAGTGGTGTAAATATTGCACTAGTACACCCTTTATTACACTATATGTCCTATAAAAAAATCACTTAATTAATACCTTATTATCCATTTACAACACATCAAAATGAAGAAGTTAAGTAATCAAATATAACATTGAGTATATCGCTTGAATCTAAATCAAGGATATTATAAATCATTTGGTTGATTTCCCTTTTGAAGAGAATACATTTTTAATTCAAACTTTTCAAATCAAAAAATTCTATAAGTTAGAATTAAAGAAATAGTATATAAGACCAATTGCAATAATATTATAAATTTCAACCATTTGTGAATTGCATTCTAATCTTTCCTAAAAATAATTATTTTTTTTTGTAAAAGTTAAGTTTAGTATACTTGCACTAATAATATATTAGAATATATAAGATATATTCTTAATTTACATATGGTTATTAATCTTTATATCAAGTAATTTGATGTTTTATGTGAATCAGATGGAATATTAATACTAAATTAATTATATACCATGAATAACTAAAAGAATTAATGAAAAAGTTTATTTAGTTGTACTTCACCTATTCCCTATTCCCTATGAATTAACAAAAAAAATTTACAAATATTAAGTATCACAGAAAAATTTTAGTATATCACTTTATTAATATATATATATATATATGAAAATTATAATATACTCCCCTAATATTAATTTATACAACTTATATAAAGCGCAAAAATTACAAATAATATCCTCTATTCCATTGTTATCAACAATAAATTATTAATCAACATCAAACTATTTAAATAATGGTATCTTTATTTATTTTGAATTAAGGCCAAATTATTTAAATAGTAGTTTACACTAATTTTTTAATATCAATGTAAAATATTGTACCTAATTAGTATTTTTTGACGAAGTTATATCTTAATTGATCGAACATGCATAAAATTATTTACTTATACTATTTTTTAATTTAAAATAGAACGATATTAAGTATTTAAATATTATATTTAATCTTTAAGTTTATGTCAATTAAATTATGATATTTACACTAAATTATTCTGTCGTTAATGATTCTTATGCACGTAAAAAATTGATGTGGTTAATCCAATTATAGCTATTACCTCGTATGAGTTATTTTACCATTAACTACTTTAACAAGTGGATGAAAGCACCTCTATCACACCCAAAGTAATGTTTTATCAAACGAGATATCATTTATCCAAGGCCTCCATCCTCTTCTGCCGACAGCGGCCACTCCACGCGAGGCTTCTCCAAATGGGGTTCTTTTTTTTTTTTTTTTTTGTAATTTTGAGGTAGACCGACATGTGGCGATCTCTAAGGGAGTTTAACCTAACCACTGGGCAATGTTAGACTCACCTAATATTTACTCAATGATTTGTGCAAAAAAAATATTTACTCAATGGGGATCTTTCTCAGATCCATACTGCTGTCAATTACTCATTCTGAGGATGAGGCATTGATTTTGAGAAAAGGAATAGGCATCAGGTGGTGCTGATAAGCCGCATAATCTTCCCCTCCTGCTAATCACCTCGTCGGACCATTCGGCCTCCTTGTCCGCCTCCTGTTTCCCTGATTGGCTAGCTGGCCTGCTCGGTTTGTTTCGTGTTCCTGTCTCCTTAGCAACCCGATAAGTCTCTCCGTCCGCGAGGCCAAACTTTGGTGAGCTCCCGCTTCGATGTTATTCCGTTTTCTTTTTTTTTTTTTTGCATTTCACTGGAGCTTCCTTATCTGGAGTGGCTGGAAATTGAGACTTGCTAGGTCAGCCTCAACTGTCTGAGTTGTCTGTGAAGTTTTTAGAACTCATTTCTTTCCGTTTTATGAATAGTTTTGCCTTTTGAATAAGCATATATATTCTCAGAAAACCTCAATGCGGTCTGAAATATACCTTTTTATGGCCCGTTCTCATGGATTGCATTTAGTAGCTTGTTGGAATTTAGCTTTAATGATATTTGGGCATTTCAACCATACATGACGAAAGCAAAAGAAAAAAAATATTAATTTGGATCTTCTATTGATGAGGTAGGAAGATGAATGTGAGCGTAATATTGGATAATATAACAGTAATTATAAAACCATAGGTCATGTCACTTGAAACTCATGCATAGTCTTCTAAATTAGCAAGTTAGCATTTTAAATATGAGGTTATGGTTAAATTAAAGGGAAAAGTCAGGTAGATGTTGCATTGTTCCTTGAAGATGAGAGCATATGACTTTTAGCCAGGGTTGTTGGAGTGAATATAGGCAGCCCGTCGGACTTCTATCATGACAAGCTTTTTGTTAATTACACAGTTCTGGAAAACTTTTGTTAAAAGCTAAGCATATTGTTGGACTCACATGAATGAATTGTGTACTTGGAATGCTGATTGTCTGCTTTTGCTTGATAGACATTGTACTTCAATCAGAATGAGAATATCTTGTAATGCTTGTGATATAATTATACCTTGAAAATGCAAGTTTCTCTTCTATTAATCTTGTGTTTAAAAAGAGGGCACTGCACCACTGGGCCAGGTAAGACTGGGCAGCCTGATGAGTCTATGCTACCTGACCCAATAATGTTGGCTCCACATAAAATACCAGAATCTATTAGCAAGAAGGCGAGGCAATGTTTTTTTTTTTTTTTCTGTTTTTCTTGGTCTAAATTATACCCTATCTTTTTTTTTTATTTATATTTCACTGTTCTTTTTCTAATTTTCTTTCATTGGGTTTCTAACTCATAAATCTTAGTGGGTTAATTGTTTTTGTTTCCTTAGCAGGGTTATTCCAAAAAAATCCTAAGTATGGTTTGCTGGATTCTTAATGCTTTTTTCTTTTTCTTTTCTTTTCCTTTCAGGAGTTGTTGTGATGGCTGCCTGTGATCAGAAAGCATCCTTAATAGATGGAAAGGTCATTGCTCAAACTATCAGGTCTGAAATTGCAACTGAAGTCCATGACTTGTCCCAGAAGTATGGGAAGGTAGCCTGCACTTTAGTCTCATATCTGCACTAGCCTGTCATGAGATATTGAGTTTTTTTATGAAAGAGCAAAACTGATCATAGCTTACCTATATAGATGCCCTGCTTTAATTAAGATTTAGTATTTCATGATTGAAAAAATATTGTTTTCTTGGTGTGAGGCTACTTCATTCTTTAGTTTTTCTTATGACTTATATTTTGCAGAAGCAATTTTTCTAAGAATTGATTCACTTCATTTTCAAACTTGTTTCTCAAAGCATATTCATTAACTACTTTCTGTATATCATACTAAAATGCCTTAAATTAGTTTAATCCCAATCATGGAAACAGATGTTCACAGAACAAAATCTGCAGGGGGTATATATTTGCTTGCGTCATATTATTTTTTGTGTTCGACATCGTGACATTGCTTATTTGTGCCACATAATTTTTTTATTGTTTGTTGTGGCCGCTGTTTGGTTTTTAATGCAGTGTTTTTGGGTCTATGTATCACGTGATTTATAGGTTCCGGGGCTTGCAGTAGTTATTGTTGGCACAAGGAAAGATTCCCAGAGCTATGTGAGCATGAAACGGAAGGCGTGTGCAGAAGTTGGAATTAAGTCCATTGATATTGACTTGCCCGAGCAAGTGTCTGAGGTCGAATTGATCCAGAAAGTCCATGATTTGAATGGAAATCCAGAAGTTCATGGTTGGTTAGTTGATGTTATGCTATGTTGTGAATTATATAAAATTGGCATGCATCAATTGTTAGTCTGAAGGATGCATTCTAGCATCATAAATTGTGAAGAATATAGTACATGCTTGTTTATAAGGGTTTCTTCGATCCTTAATCACTTATCACTTGATCAATTTTTAACTTTAAATTTTAAAAACCTTCAGATTTTTCTGTGTTATGTATCTTGACTATATGAGATTCAATGATCTTGTCTCTGGTAAACTTTCAGACACCAGTCTGCAGATCACAATCGCTTAAGGTGCTTACTTTGATCTCTTAGGTATATTAGTTCAGCTTCCACTGCCAAAGCATATAAACGAGGAGAAAGTGTTGAATGAAATCAGCATTGAGAAGGATGTAGATGGCTTTCACCCCCTAAACATTGGCAAACTCGGAATGAAGGGGCGGGAGCCTCTCTTCCAACCGTGCACACCTAAGGTCCATCTTTGATTAGCTACATGGAATTTGTTATTTTTTTTATTTGCACCCTAGATTTGGGATATATCTAATTTGTAACCTCAACCCTTTTTTACCTCATTCTAACATATAATGGTTTTCAATATATTGCAGCATTGTATGAAATATTAACATTACCATTGCTGGACTTTCCATCTGTTTTTTGAGGAAGAAGGATTTTTCATAAGTACCTATGCAGTCATTAGATGGAAGTGTAGTGCAATTGTGTTAACTATACGGTTTTTCAAATTGCTTGGAATTTATAGTTGGAGTAAAGTCAGAATAGTTTTTTTTTCTTTTTTGTAAATTCAATCAGAAAAGTTACACTTCTCTGTTTGTTTAAAACTTATGTTGTCAATGGATATTGAGGTTGCAATCTTTTAGATCAAAGGGGTGGCACATGTTCCAAATTAGTTTCTGAAGGTAACACCTTCTCATTAAATATATACATGCATGGGCATTACTGAACTTACATTCTCAATAGGGTTGCATGGAGCTTCTGTCTCGTAGTGGGATAACAGTTAAGGGAAAAAAGGCAGTTGTGGTTGGACGGAGCAACATTGTTGGACTACCAGTTTCGCTGCTTCTCCTTAAGGCAGATGCCACTGTTACAATAGTTCATTCACATACTTGTGACCCTGAAGCCATTATACGGGAGGCAGATATTATTATTGCTGCAGCTGGACAACCTATGATGGTATGCTTTCAAATTTGCATTATGTCCATTTTATGTCTTGACTGGAAATGGCTCTCATTAAAAAAATTGAATGTGAAATTTCAGCAGTATTTTTATGGGCGATGCCAACTGTTTTCTTTTCATGATGCAAACGGTTTTGATTCAATTGTTCACAAAATTTAAGTAGTGAAACTGCTTTGTCAACATGGTTGTTAAGCTTCTTTTTCTTAATATCAAATCAAAATTTAAATTTGCAACACTACATAGTCTCATAGCTGCTTCATGTGTTTGTCTAAAAAAAATTACTTTTCAGATCAAAGGTAATTGGATCAAACCAGGTGCTGCTGTCATTGATGTTGGGACAAATGCTGTAGATGATCCAACTAAGAAATCAGGATACAGGTTAGTAGGAGATGTGGATTTCCCTGAGGCAAGCAAGATAGCAGGGCACATAACTCCAGTCCCAGGTGGTGTGGGGCCTATGACTGTTGCAATGCTTCTCAAGAACACTCTTGAAAGTGCTAAACGTGTCATTGGCAAGTGAAGCAGATTTAGCATTAACATCCAGATATGGCAGACCTGGCAATTCTCTACACAAGTAACATCTATTCAACAGCTGTGTGGCTGTGTCCATGAGTTTTAGTTCTGTTCGGCTAATGTATGATTGTAGATATCTGATATTCTATCTCCCTCATGGCTTCAATAATAAGAACTCGCTGGATGGTTGCTATGCTGTGGTTAAGAACTCAAAAGTGCAGTCTGGAAGTAAACTATGTTTTTGTGTTGATTCAATAGTTGTTTCCATTCTGCTCAGCAATTGTCCCTGCAGTTTCTGTGATAATTTCACTCTAGACTTAATTTATGGCGAATAAGTTTTTTTGGTAGAAAAGCTGGATAAGTTATAAAAGGGTTTGGCTCATTTTGTAATTATAGATATTGCATCTGCCTCTATAATATTACTCGTTTCCACATTATTGGAGTGGCTGATTATTTTGGTACTTCGGAGAAAGCTTCCATCTTTGATGGAATTAATTTCGTTTTTCTTCATATCAATTTTGTCCTCATGGTCAATGTCTGAATCCTCTAACTTTTGCATTACCTTGTCCTTGTATTTATATCATCGTGTCTCTTTTAGTTAATTTAGTCTTTCAAATATGTTCCATTGACATTATCAAATTTGCCATCCAATGATATTTATATAGAATGATAGAACTTGTTCAACATTTCTCCAATATCTATCCTTTTCACTATTTTTTCGACAATATTTCCTCTACTTCATGCCATAATAGAGGTGAAAGTGGGTCGTGCATTTTTTAAATATTTTTTGAATCTGAATTATTTGGTTTGAAGTTTTTAGGCCTAGAAAATTATACTAAATTCATTATACCAGTAAAACAATTCACTTGTGTCATACCAGAGTTTTTGGATTGTTTTTTTGGGCTCAATTTTTCTCTAATTGCTATATTTATATTTCATAATTTTTATATTTCATGAGCAATATTTTAACTATTAGTAATAAATAAGTATCCGGTTTACAACTCTTATTTTAATATCGCTATCTCAGAAAATTCTATTTCACTCTTGTATGGGAAACTAGAGTTGAACATTTTCTTAATAACGATTCATGTCTTTCCAACCGTTAGTAGTCGTGTGGCTTCGTTACTTCTTATTACCTAGTAGTGTTCCCCAACTACATTTGGCGTTATCCAATTGTCCCTTACCAACTTTCTTATGTCCTTCCACACCTCCAATGCCATCCTTTACTTAAGGATTCCCTTTCTTCATTCCTCCAATGCCATCCTTTACTTAAGGATTCCCTTTCTTCATTCCTTCCTTACTCACTCGTAACCATTTCATGGTTCTTCATTCCGAGTTGATCCCTTTCAGTCTATGTGTTAATTCTTTTTGGGGAGATCCCTTTTGATTGTTTCATTCTCTACTATGTCCTTCAAAGTAGAGACTTCCACCTTAGGAGCTATATATTTGAACTTCTTACCATTTCTTGAAGGTTTCCTTCCTTCACATTCTTACACCCTTTTGAATTAGAGCTTTTGCCCACCTTTAATCCTTCACCGACCTTAATTTCCCAATTCACCCTTTACTTCCTATCTGAAGTATCTTCGATTGTCAAGTCTTATTTCGTATCCTTTACCTTAGGCCCCAACAATTAATCTTAAACTCCATGGGCGTGGACCGAAATTAGTCTTGGTGTCACGCCCCAACCCGGTTTGGTCGGATCCCCATGATCCACCCGTCGCTCCCTTGATTTAAGAGGGATTTCCCCCTTCTTTTAATCAAGAGAAGTCAGGCGTAATTCAAACCTTGTTCCCTTGAATAACATAAATCAATAAAATGCAAGATTAAAAGAACTTTTAAGCATACCTAACGGAGGGTACATCCTCATGTTTTCATTGGTCTTGTTTTCCTTACTCCTAAAAGGGGTATAAGAGAGGGGTGAGTTCTACAACTTAGTGAGCGAGTGTTGGGAGTGAGTTTTTAAGAGAAACAACTTCATTTTAAATTTGTGCCAAGGGATATCATTTCTTTTAAAAGTTCTCCTCAAAATTCAGTTTTCAAAACCCTTTGTTCTCATTTCCTTATTAGGTGTGTTTAGCAGACAACACACGTCCTTCATCAGGAAGGGAACACACATTCGTAGGTGCATCATGTCCGATGCACCCACTTGTGGCTTGGAGCATTTTTACTGGCCACCAAGATAGAAGTCCATCCACTTCTACCCTGGGTCTGAGTAGATGTGCTCGACATCTAACCCACAGACCTGAATGCCACTCCATGTCCGTATGAAGATAGAGACCTCATCCCGATCCCACCCCGGTCTCATGCGCAAGAAGCTACTCCAAGCTTCCTAACTGACTGGCATGATGAACTGCCCTTATCTCCACCATGTCATCCAGTAGCCCTTAGGACCCATCACTACCCCTCTTGGGCATCTTGATGGTCTTGTACCTCAAGTTCATGCACAAAACAACAGTTTTCACATATAGCCATTTATCTTTAGTGTCGCTGGTCCAACGACCCTGACCCTCAACTCGACCTGCAGCTGTTTGTCTAGGTCGGTCCGTCGACCTGGCCCTAACGCACTACCGCCAATCCATCGAGTACTATAGGTCTTGACTTGGTAACATGACAAAATCACACAACCAGTTCATTAAAAACTTCATGGCTTTCTCATTTCAAGTTTGTTTACGAGCTCCTGCTCGTGCCCACTAGCCTTGGGCCCATTGCACATGATTTTCCAAAACTGGGCATTTAGCTCCACAAGTTAAAAAATTGAGGCCTCTAGCCTATCTGTGCTATTCTAGCTCCCATCAAGAAGGTCTCCCAAATAGTTTAATGACACACACTAAGGGGAGAACACTTTTGATAAAAATATATTTTCACTTCATCTCACCAACCGGGTGTGATGATATCTACTCTTACAATCGGCAAGCGAGTTTCTCCTTCCTTCAAGAAAGTCCATCATACCAATTGGGTATGATTTCCTCTACTTACAACCTGTAAGTAGGTTTTAGCCTAAATCGTCTATCACCCCATCTAGATATGATGTTAAAATCTCACTTACAAGTGATTTTTCATTTCGAAAGTGCTCACCATCCCAACTAGCTATGATGTAAATATGCCCACTCATCCGTTAACCGTGATGTGTTTTGTCCTTGGTCATTTTTCCAAGTCTACGCAAGCTTGCTCTTGCTTACGTTCCGATCACACTTTTCCCTACATGATTTGGGCAATCTTATCACTTATGGTTTGGTATAAAAGCCTAAGCTCATAATTTATCGATAAATTGCACTTAGGTCCCTAAAGTTCATTTTTCTTAACTTTAGGTCCCTAATGATAATTTTTCCCAATTTGAGTCCCAAATTTTCCAAAATTTCCCTTTGAGCCCTCAATTTACTCAAAATTATATAAGGGGCTCAAGTTTTCCAAATTTCCAATTTGGTCCCTAACTTTTAAAAAATTACCATTTTGCCCCTACTTTTCGAAAATGGCAATTTGACCCCAAATATTTAAAAAATGGACCAATTGGTCCTCCAACATCTTTTTTATGGCCAATTGGCCTTCAATTTTGGGAAATTGCAAAGAGATCCCTCAATTTTTTGAAATCCCCAAAACTTCCCAAAATTTCCCCCTTTCAAACTAACCGAATTTGATTTCTTCAAATCGGCCATTCAATCGAGATTAATTGCTTCAATTGGAGGTATAAATCAATTCCTACACTTCCATATAGTTCAATTGAGTTTTGAATCGCATGACATAAGGCCAAAATGAGCTCAAATTGAGCTTTGTCGAAAAATCATTCATAGAGAGAGAAAGCTTTGAAAGCTTACCATTAGAGGTGTGTCGGTCTAAGCTATCTATATAGGAAGGTAGCTCTCGTCCTAAGGTTTATCCTAGGATCAAGAATTGCTACAATTAACATTAAATTGACCTCGCCTTCTAAGGCTAAGAAAAATGCCTATATTGGGGCACTAGTTTGTGGTTCGCCGAAAACTGGAGCAGTTGAGAGAGAATGGAGATTTGAGGTATGTGGATAATGAATGGAGAGGAGCTCTTTATATAGGGGGATCAAGGACCCTCTGATCGTAGTAATTTAAGCTTCACCAGCATTATCTATTTCTACATTGAATAAATAGTGTTGTCATCCTGAGGAAGATGAAGATACTATTTCGAACTGGTTCGGTCCAACCGGGTTCAATGCGTAAATTGGTCGGTTCAGGGCCGATTCGGCCGGTTTTTTAAAAATTCAAAATTTCTAAATTCATTCTCCATCTAATGGTGGCTTCAATTCCCTAATTTGATCATAAAAAGGAATTTAGGGATCGGTTCAAGAGTGGTTCAAACCAGTTCAGGTCCGGTTCACTTGAACCGGTTTGGTTTTCTCTTCTAATTTATCATGAGGTTTTTTTCCATGATTTTTATGACTCTTTGAGTCACTTGGGATTTGAAAATTTCTTAATTTACCCTTTCTCTATCTATAAAGGGACGGAGTTTACAACTCTCCCCTCCTTTTAGGGGTTTTATCTCCAAAACATAAGTCTGTCATCATTTACGTTAGAAGTGACTTTCCTTGTTGTCCTCCTAGGGTTTGCTAAGTATGTTATCTCTTTGGCTACTCCTTTCATCTAGTCCTTTAGCCACGTACTTGAGCAATCTTTCTTCATTTATATCTTCCACTCACTCCATAGAGTGTATCATGTTAGCCATGTCCAAATTACCCATCCCAGGTACTTCCTTAGGTCTCCTTCTTACTCCACCCATGATAAGACTTTTCTTCTTAAGGGTTCTTATTCATGTCATTGGATTGGATGTTCCATATACATTTGATCGTCCCTGCTTTCCCTTCATTTCCTAGATTGTTGATGCTCTTAATTTAGCATTCTTTCTGACTCTTCGTCCTTAATCTTGTGGGTTTTGATATTCTTTCTTCCTTATCTTAATTGGTCCTTCCTTCATGTTTGGTTTACCATGATTCTGGTTCCATTTCTTAAATTAGACCATCGGACTCGGTCCTACTTGATTCACCTTGCTTGGAACTATTGGCAACACAAGTTTCTCAAAGTATGAACTATTCTGGAATTATCTTTACCCCTTATGGTTTCTAGAATGTGTATCATAGATAACGGTTTATGCCCTTCCATCTGTTCAAGTGTCGTAGGGCTTCGTTCCTTCCTACTACTAAGTAGTGTTTCCCATCTACTTCCTATGTAGTTCCAATTGTCCTTTAATTTTCTTAATATCATAATCGAGTCGGTTCCCTTTATCTACTCATTTTTTACTAACTTTCCTATGGTTTTTCCCCCGGTTCCAATTGTTAGATTTCCAGCTTACTGACACATTGAGATCCTTTGTCACTTATGTCCTTCCTCATTTACATTGGCGTCTTTTACTCAGGAGATTTCCTGTAAACCCCGTCCTTTTATAAATAAGAAAATCGGGAAAAGAACCGATCATTTCCAAATAGAGAATCGAGTCGGTTTATGAACCTAAACCGATAGAGAAAGGACAAAAAGGGAAATTTATAAATCCCGAGTGACCTAAAAAGACATAAAAATCATGGAAAAGGACTTTGGAATGAATTGAAAGAGAAAACTAGATCGGTTCAGGTAAACTAGACCTAAATCGGATTGAATTGGTTTGAACCAACATTGAACCGGTTTCTAAAGTCATTTTTCTAGATGGCTTAAAATATTCAAATTAGAGAATTGAAGCCACCATTTGATAGAGAATAAATTTAGAATTTTTTAATTTTGAAAAACTTGGTCGAATTGTGCCTGAATCGACCAGTTTAAGTATTGAACCCGGTTCAGACCGGTCTAGTCCGATTTGGAACAGTGTCGTCTTATTACTTCAGATGACATCACTATTTATTTGTCGGAAGAACGAACAATGCCGGTAAAGGCATTTCAGGCCATGAATGAGCACAATAAAGGTGCCAAACAGATGGGCAGAGAGTCCTCGAGCTCCCTATATAAAGAGCTCCTCTCCATTCATCCTCTTCACACCTAAAAATTACATTCTCTCTCAACTGCTCCATTTTTCGATGAAGCTCGAACCAGAGCTCTGACTTGGGTAGTTTTCTCAACCTCGGAAGGCGAGGTTGGGTTCTTGAAACTTTGGGGGAAGTTAGCTATCTAATAGCAACCTCCGTTCGACCCGAGTATCGTCGGAGAAGCACTTGTGTAATCAAACAGTGAAGCAACTCTAGCGGACCAAAGCTACCCTATTTCAGTCGAGCAAAAATTGGACGAATTCAGCCCCCCTCAGGCCAAACCATACTCTCCCAACATCCCCACAACCCTTAGACGACCTCAACTGAGCTGAAGGGTAAGCTAATTCGGCCATCCTCGATCGTTGCTGGTCGGAGTTAGAGAGAGAAAATGTAGAATTTAACTAACAAAATTCTCCCTTTATTTGAGGTAAATTGTAGGAATTCCTGATCCTAGAAGATACCATGAAGAGAGTAATCTTCGCCGATAGAGAGATCAAACTGTCGCACCTTCGACGATAATCTTACGAACATTTCTTTCTCTATGCTCAATTTTCTGGCGAAGCTCCATTTGAGCTCAATTCGGACCCAAATGATGTGGTCCAAAGCTCAATTGAATTGTATGGAAGTGTAGGAACTGATCCATACCTTCAATTGGAGCAATTAACCCTGATTAAATGGTCAACTTGATGAAATCAAATTCAACCAGTTTGAAGGGGGGAAATTGAGGAAAATTTTGGGAAATTTTGGGGATTTTGTAAAATTGAGGGACCAAATTGTAATTTCCCAAAATTGAGAGCCAATTGGCCATGAAAAGGATGTTAGAGGACCAATTGGTCAATTTTTTAAAAATAATTGGGGTCAAATTGTCATTTTTGTAAAGTAGGGGCAAAATGGTAATTTTTGAAAAGTTGGGGACCAAATTTAAAATTTGGAAAACTTGAGCCCCTTAAACAATTTTGAGTAAATTGTGGACCTAAAGTAAATTTTTGGAAGTTTCGGGACTTAATTTGGGGAAAAGCTAGCATTAGGGACCTAAAGTCAAGGAAAATGAACTTTATGGACCTAAGTGCAATTAATTGGAAATTTTGAGCCTACTCGTTCATATGTGAGAAAATGAAGGCTGTTATGCCAAATATTAATAGATAAGGATGTACAAATCATGTAGTAGCATGAGGGATCGGAACTCAGTAAGGACAAGCTAGCATGGAAGCAGAAACCAACTAGTGAAGAGTACACTTCAGTTATCGGGTGAGTGGGTTTATTTACATCATACCTGGTTGGGATGATGAGCACCTCAAAAAAAAAAACCACTTATACGTGGGATTTTAACATCACACCCGGTTGGAGTGATGTGAGAACTAAGCTGAAAAACTAATTACCGGTTGTAAGTAGAGAGATCATACTCGATTGGTATGATGGACTTCCTAGAAGGTAGGAGAAAACCCACTTGCTGGTTGTAAGTGTAGATGTCATCACACCCGGTTGGTGTGATGAATGGAAAGGTTATTTTCGTTAGAAGTGTTCTCCCCTAACTATGTGCCATTGCTTCCAAAATTTTGGGAGAACTTCTTGAAAAGAGCTAGAACATCTAAGATAGGCTAAAGGCCTCGATTTTGAAACTTGTAGGGCTAAATTACCCGATTTTGGAAAATCACGTATAGTGGGCCCAATGCTAGTTGGCACAAGCATGAGCTTGTAAACAAACATGATGTGTTAAAGCTATAAAAATTCTTAATGAATGGATTATGTGATTTTGCCATGGTACCGAGACAGGATCGACATACTCAATGGACTAGCGGCAGTGCGTTAGGGCCGATCAACGGACCGGTTTAGACAAACAGATGTAGGTCGAGTTGAGAGTCAGAGTCGATGGACTAGTGGCACCAAAGATAAATGGCTTTGTGGAAAATTATTGTTTGTGCATGCACTTTAGGTTCAAGACCATTAAGATGTCCAAGAGGGGTAGTGATGCATCCTAGGGGCTACTTGATGACATGGTGGAGATAAGGGCAGTTTGTTGAGCCAGTAGTCAAGGAAGCTCGACGTAGCTTCATGCGCAAGAGGCCGGGGTGGGGTCGGGTTGAGGTCCATGTTCTCATACAAACATAGAGTTGATTTCGGGTTTGAGGGTCGGATGTAGCGAACATCCACTCAGACCCAGGGTAGAAGTGGACATGCTTCTATTTAGGTGGCCGGTAAAGTCGCTCTCACGCCACAAGTGGGTGCAGTGGACGAGCTGCCCTACGAATATGTGATCACTTCCTAATGAAGGGCGTGTGTTGACTGTTAAACACACCTAATGTGAAAATTGAGGGAAAAGGGTTTTGAAAACCGGAAATTGAGGAAAAAATGTTTTTAAAGGAAATAAAGGGTCTGACAAACTCCGATTAAATATATCTTGTTTTTGAAAACTCTTCCCCAACACACATTCACTGAGTTGTCGAACTCACACCCTCCCTTTACCCCTTTTCATGTAACCAAGGGAAAACAAACCTAAAGAACTTCCTGTTGCCGAACCTACAAGATATGTATGTAAGGTTTAATGTACTCAGTTTTAATTAATGTTATTCTAGAAAAGATACAGGTGAAAAGGAAGCCTTACTCCTCACGGTTTAGAAAAGGGGAAACTCTTAATAAACCGGGAGAGTGGTGGGTTGCTCATGGGGATCTGACCAAATCGGGTCGAGGCGTGACAACTTGAGTGGTATCAGAGCATATTTCCTCCAATACATTATAAAGACTATATAACATAGTAACTAATAGGAATAAATTTTAAAATTTCATATGGCTCCCATGAGAGGAACCAAGAGAATAAGAGTCGTAGTCTTTGACATTGCCCAACCACCCCTTCCTATGGAAACTCCCCAAGGAGCCCAAACAACCCCTCCTAGACTAAGTTCGGAACACCAGAGGTTGTACGAGGAGTTCACTCAAGTATTTGGGCAACCTAACCTCATCCTTGAGGTAGGCACCAACTCTTAGGCTAAACCAGAGTAAGTATAATCTCATCCTCCTCCTGTTAACCATCCTTCTCTAGTAGACATATCCAAATATCTCAAGACCATCCATCAACTGGGGTGTAAGCTTTTCCTCGGAGAGTAGGATGTGAGAGCCGCCATGGACTGGCTAGCCAACATCAAAAAGCTAATGGGGATAGTTAGTATATCACCAGAGGACATGGTGATACTAATAGAATTTTTCCTAGAAGGTAGCGCCAAAAGATGGTGGGATAATGTCCGAAGTCTACATACCTCCACACCCACCTGGAAATAGTTTGAGGAGAGGTACGCGGAGGAGTACATTGCTCCTCATCTAATTAATGAGGAAAAACAGGATTTCCTCCGACTTCGACAAGGGCATAACTCTATATCAGAATATGAAGCCAAATTCAAATAGTTAAGATCCTTTGCCCTAAACTTGGCTGGACCGGCAGATATATGCCAGCAATTCATGAACGGTCTCAATATGGACATACAAGACTGTATGGGAGAACTAGGATGCCCCACGGATCTGACGGCAGTGATCAGTATGGCTCACGAATGAGAGCGACTGGTATAGACCCACTGCTGCCGAATGGAGCAAACAATCTGAAAGGAGGACAAGGGCCAGAGCCGTCATGGAGGATGAAAGGAGCAAAATGACCCAAGATGGGGAAATAGGGTGGGTTTCCAAAACAGAAAGGATGTACCACCACCAAGAGTGATCCCCACCCTACCACAAGGAAACCCTCGCTGTCCTAGGTGCCAAAGGTACCACGAGGGAGTTTGCTTGTCCTATTTTGCATTTGGACAAGCGAGGCAATTTGTGAAGGAATACCCCACTCTTAGGGAGAACAAGCAGTGAAATAAGCTTGGACCGCCCCAAGGGAAGCCAAGGACACCCCGACAGGACTCCACAGCCAGAGTACAAGCTAGGGTATACAACCTTACCCAGGAAGAGGCTAGGAAAGACCCTAGTATTATAGCTGGTACTTCCCAAAACCCTCCCAACTAGATTAAGAAAAACCTGTAAATTAAATTTTCATTTAATAAAGGAAATCTTTTATTCTAAAAACATGCATTTCTCCAATTAGGGTGCGTACAATTGTGGGGATGAAAGGTCTATGCCCTCTTCTCCAATTGCTTGTCCTATTTTGCATGTGGACAAGTGGGGCAATTTGTGAAGGAATGCCCCACTCTTAGGGAGAACAAGCAATGAAATAAGCTTGGACCACCCCAAGAGAACCCAAGGACTCCCCGACAGGACTCCGCAGCCAGAGTACTAGCTAGGGTATACAACCTCACCCAGGAAGAGGCTAGGAAATACCTTAGTATCATAGCGGGTACTTCCCAAAACCCTCCAAACTAGATTAAGAAAAACCTGTAAATTGAAATTTCATTCAATAAAGGAAATCTTTTATTCTGAAAACATGCGTTTCTCCAATTAGGGTACGTACAATTGTGGGGATGAAAGGTCTATTCCCTCTTCGACTCAGGAGTAGAAAGATCTTTTATCAAAGAGGACCTAATCCCAAGTCTATCCCTCGAACTCACCTCTCTAGGTCAAAGTCTCAACATCCTCACATCCATAGGAGAAGGGTTAAATATGGACAAACATCTGAAGGAATGTTAGATAAAGATTGGAGGAATCAAACTAGAAGCAGATTTGATTCCATTACCTCTAAGGGAGGTAGAAATAATCTTTGGAATGGATTGGTTAAGTACCCGTCAAGCTATGATGGACTGTGGAAGGAAGATAGTAACCTTCCAAACTCCCGAGATAATCAAACTGAAATTCTAAGGAGACCAGAGGAGGAGTGAAGTACAGATGGTGACCCATATAAAAGCCCAAAAGATGATACAAAAAGGTTGTAAGGCTTTTCTGGCAACAATTATCAATGAGAAGTCTAAGGAGAAAGGACTCGAAGACATTATGGTATTTAAACACTATCCAGAAGTATTCCCGGAAGAATTACATGGATTACCCCCAAGCTGACAATTGGAGTTTACCATAGAAGTTATCCTAGGAAAACATCCTATATCCCAAGCCCTTTATCGCATGTCTCCAACAGAGCTAAAGGAATTGAAGGAGCAACTGAATGAGCTGTTGGAGAAGGACTTCATACGTCCTAGTCAGACTCCATGGGGTGCACCAGTCCTATTCATAAAGAAAAAGGACAGGAGCATGAGACTGTGCATAGATTATAGGAAGTTGAACTAGGTCACCACCAAGAACAAGTATCCACTTCCACGAATCGATGACTTGTTTGACCAACTAAAAGGAGCAGCCTACTTTTTCAAGATAGACCTTCGGTCAGGCTATCACCAACTCAGAATCCGAGAGGAAGATATTCCTAAGACTGCATTCCGGTCCCGATACAGACATTATGAGTTTAGGGTGATGCCATTTGGCTTGACAAATGCCCCTGCAACCTTCATGGATTTGATGAACCGGGTGTTCTAGGCACACTTGGATAGGATCATGATAGTATTTATAGACGACATTCTTATATACTCATGAACTAGGATGGAGCACGAAGAAATCTGGCGATCACCTTGGAGATACTACGAGAAAACTGCTTATATGCAAAATTCTCCAAGTGTGAGTTCTGGTTGCAAGAGGTAGGATTCTTAAGACACATAGTATCTAAAGATGGGGTCAAGGTAGATCCAGCAAAAGTGGAGGCCATATCCGATTTGAAGGCACCCAAGAAACCATCGGAGATACGAAGTTTCTTAGGCTTGACGGGATACTACAGACGGTTTGTGCAGGATTTCTCTAAGATAGTAGCCCCTTTGACTCGTCTTACTAGGAAAGGAGTGGAGTATAAGTGGGATGCAAGTTGTGAGGAATCTTTCTCGGAGTTGAAGACCTGTTTGATAACGGCACCTGTACTCTCCCTTCCTGACCCAAGTGCATGGGAATACACTGTCTATAGTAACGTATCCGGACAAGGACTCAGATGTGTACTGATACAATAAGGAAAGGTTATCACATACGTCTCATGACAACTTAAGGTACATGAGAGGAACTACCCTACCCATGACTTAGAGTTAGCCGCAATAGTGTTCGCCTTCAAGATCTAGCAACACTACCTATACGGGGTTAAGTGTAGAATATACACTAATCACAAGAGTCTTAAATAATTCCTAACTCAGACTGAGTTGAACCTTTGCCAGAGGAGATGGCTGGAATTGGTTAAGGACTATGACATTCTGATAGAATATCACCCCAGGAAGGCCAATGTAGTGGTTGATGTTGTCACGCCCCGATCCGATTTGGTCGGATCCCCGTGATCAACCCGCCACTCTCCCGATTTACTAAAGGGTTTCCCATTATATTATAAACCATAAAGATTCTTTAAACCTACACCTTTTTCCAGGAATATCATAAATCAAAATTGTATAGTAATTTAAATTAATTGTACCTGACTTGCAGGCGTTTAATTGCGCAAGTCTTTTAAGGTTCGGCTTTCCGGTACTTCCTAAAAGGGGTATAAAGGAGGGGGTGAATACAACTACTCAGTGAATGGGATTCAAATCTTTTGACTTTCAAGAAAAACATTTATATGGAGTGTGGTATACTCCTTTCTTTTTAAAAATCCCTTCATTTAAAAATTTGAGTTTTTCCATTATTTCTTAATTATCACGGTGTGTCATCATCCAACACACATCCTTTATCATGAAGGTTACACACATTTGTAAGTCAGTATCACTACTGAACCCGCTAGTGGCTTCGGAGCAACTTTTCCTGCCACCCGGATAGAAGTACGACCACTTCTACCCTGGGAATGAGTGGATGTACGCAACATCTGACCCACAATCCTGAAAACACTTCTTCGTATCCGTATGAGGATAGAGACCTCATCTTGTCCCCACCCTGGTCTCATGCGCTTGGTGCTACTCCAAATTTCGCATAGACACCTGGAACGACGAACTGCCCTTATACTCACCGGGTCGTCCAGGGCCCTTAGGACGCATCACTACCCCTCATGGGTGTCTTGATGATCCTGTACTTATAGTGCATGCACAAATAGAGTTTTCTTAAATTACCATGTAATATGTGGTGCCATTTGTCCCAACGGCCCCGACTCTCAACTCAACCCGCAGTTGTTTGTCTTGACAGGTCCATCAACCTGTCATGTCGCATTGCCGCTAGTGGACAAGAGGGAAAAATGTTCGATGGCTAAAGTGGTGGTGAGACCCAGCCTAACATAGAAAATTAAGGTCCAACAAAGCATGGATAAGGAACTCCAACCCTATTTGGACCTAGTTAACGAAGGGACAAAACCGGACTATGATCTTCGAGGTGACGAAGTACTAACTTACAAGGGTAGAGTATGTGTGCCCCAAGATAAGAAACTGAAGAGATTAATTCTGGAAGAGACACACGACTCTGTTTATGCAATGCATCTGAGTAGTACTAAGATGTATCACACCCTCAAACAAGAATATTGGTGGAAAGGGATGATAAGGGATATTGCGGAATATGTAGCTCGATTCTTGTCCTGTCAGCAAATTAAAGCTGAGCATCATAAACCATCATGATGACTGCAACCCTTGTCAATCCCGGAGTGGAAATGGGAGCACATTACCATTGACTTTGTCACAGGACTTCCTATGACCAGGAAAGGACGAGACGTAATTTGGGTCATTGAGGACAAATTGACCAAGTCCACTCATTTCCTACCTATAAGAGTGATAGATTCAGTGGAACAACTGATCATCTTATACATGAGAGAGATAGTAATACTCCATGCATCCCATTGAGCATAGTGTCAGATCGAGACCCTAGATTTACCTCAAGGTTCTGGCCTAGTCTACAAAGTGCCTTGGGAACCAAGCTCCACATGAGTATGACATTTCATCCTCAGTCCAATGGACAGTCTGAATGAACGATCCAAACCCTAGAAGATATGTTAAGGGCATGCGTACTCACTATGGATAAGGGTTAGAGGAATACTTGTGCCTAATGGAGTTTGCGTACAATAACAGATATCAGGCCAGTATTCAAATGATTCCTTATGAGGCCCTCTATGGATGACCATGTCGTACCCCTTATTTTGGGAAGAAGTGGGGGAAAGAAAGTTGGAAAGGGTCGAATTAATCGAGGATGCCACATAAAAGATCAAGATAATCAAGAGTCAACTTAAGGTCGCTCGGGAAAGACAGAAGAGCTATGCAGATCATCGGAGAAGAGATCTGGAGTTTGATGTGGCAGACCAAGTATTCCTAAAAGTATCTCCATGGGAGGGAATACTTAGGTTTCAACAATGGGGGAAGTTGAAACCAAGGTACATCGGTCCTTATCCCATAGTCCAAAGGATAGGACCAAAGGCATATAAAGTAGAACTACCTCTGAACTTATAGAGAATACATGACGTATTCCATATATCGGTACTCCGGAAGTACCAGCCTGATCCTAGCCATGTACAAGACAGACCTCCACTAGAGCTAGAAGAGAACCTGACCTATCAAGTAGAACTGGTACTAATCATCGACCGAAAGGATAAGAACTTAAGGAACAATAGAATTCCTATGGTCAAGGTTCTCTGGTAGAACAGACCCATGCAAGAAGAAACATGGAAGACAGAGAGTGTGATGAGGGATGGATACCCTCATTTGTTTGACATGTAATTGTTTTGGGGACAAAACCCCTAAAAGGAGGGGAGAGTTGTAAACCCCGTCCTTTTATAAATAAGAAAACTGATAAAAGAACCAGTCATTTCTAAAGTGAGAACTGAGTCAGTTCATGAACCTTAACAGATAGAGAAATGACAAAAGGAAAAATTTACAAATCCTAAGTTACCTAAATAGTCATAAAAGTCATGGAAAAGGACTTTGGAATGAATTGGAAGAGAAAACCAGACCGGTTCAGGTGAACCGAACCTAAACCAAATTGAACCAACTTTGAACCGATTTCTAAATTCATTTTTCTAGGTGGCTTAAAATATTCAAATTGGGGAATTGAAGCCACCATTGGATAGAGAATGAATTTAGATAAATTTACAACTTTTTAATTTTTAATTTTGAGAAACTCAGTCAAGTCGGGGCTGAACTAGTCGGTTTAAACATTGAACCCGGTTCGAACTGGTCCGGTCCAGTTCGGAACAGTGTCATGTTCTTTCTTCAGATGGCAACATTGTTCATTCGCTGAAAGAATGGACAACGTTAGCGAAGATGGATCACCTCCATTTTGGGCATTTTAGGCCATGAATGAGCACCATAAAGGTAGCAAACAGACAGGCAAAGAGTCTTCGAGCTCCCTATGCAAATAGCTCCTCTCCATTCATCCTTCTCACACCTGAAAAACTCTATTCTCTTTCAATTGCTCCATTTTTCGGTAAAGCTCGAACCAGAGCTCCGACTTGGGCAGTTTTCTCAACTTCAGAAGGCAAGATTGGGTTCTTTAGACTTCGGGAAAGTCAACTATCTGATAGCAACCTCCATTCGATCCGAGTACTGTCGAAGAAGCGCTGGCATAATCAAATAGTGAAGCAACTCCCCTCCCCCCCCCCCCCAGGCCAAACTAAGCTCTCCCAACATCCCCACAACCCTTAGATGACCTCAACTAAGCTGAAAGGTAAGCCAATTTGGCCTTACTCAGTAGTTGCAAGTCAAAGTTAGAGAGAAAAATTGTAGAATTTCACTAACAAAATTCTCCCTTGATTCGAGGTAAATTGTAGGAATTATTGATCCTAGAAGATACTTCCAGAAGAGAGCTATCTTTCTTGATAGATAGATCAGACCGCCGCACCTCCCACGGTAAGCTTTCGAAGCTTTCTCTCTCTATGCTTAGTTTTCGGCGAAGCACCGTTTGAGGCCAATTTTGACCTAAATGACGCAGTTCAAAGCCCAATTGAATCATATGGAAGTGTAGGAACTAATCCATACCTTCAATTGGAACAATTAACCCCAATTGAATGGGCAATTTGATGAAATCATATTCGTCCAGTTTGAAAGGGAGAAATTGGGAAATGTTTTGAGAAATTTTCGGGATTTCATATAATCGAGGGACCAAATTGCAATTTCCTAAAATTGAGGGCCAATTGGCCATGAAAAGGATGTTGGAGGACCAATTGGTCAATGCAAAATGGTAATTTTTGAAAAGTTGCGGACAAAATTGGAAATTTGGAAAGCTTGAACCTCTTAAACAAATTTGAGTAAATTGAGAACTTAAAGTAAAATTTTGGAAGTTTCAGGACTTAATTTGGGGAAAAGTTAGCATTAGTGACCTAAAGTCAAGAAAAATGAACTTTATGGACCTAAGTGCAATTAATTGGAAATTTTGAGCCTAGTTGTTCATATGTGAGAAAATGAAGGTTGTTATTCCAAATATTAATAGATAAGGATGTCAATATTGTGTAGGAACATGAGGGACCAGAACATCAGCAAGTATAAGCTAGCGTGGAAGGAGAAACCGACTTGAGAAGAGTACACTTTAGTTATCGGATGAGTAGGTTTATTTACATCATACCCGGTTGGGATGATGAGCACCTCGGAAAGGAAAAACCACTTATATGTGGGATTTTAATATCACACTCGGTTGGAGTGATGTGAGAACTAAGCAGAAAAACTAATTATCGGTTGTAAGTAGAGTGATCATACCCCTTTGGTATGATGGACTACCTAAAAGGAAGGAGAAAACTCACTTGCCAGTTGTAAGCGGAGATGCCATCACACCCGTTTGGTGTGATGAATTGAAAGGTTATTTTTGTCATGTACAGTGGGCCCAAGGCTAGTTGGCACAAGCATGAGCTAGTAAACAAACATGATGTGTTAAAGCCATAAAAATTATTAATGAATGGATTATGTGATTTCGCTATGGTACCAAGATATGACCGACATACTCGATGGATTGGCAGCAGTGCGTCAGGGCCAGGTCGACGGACCGACTTATACAAATAGGTGCAGGTTGAGTTGAGGGTCAGGGTCATCAGACTAGTGGCACTAAAGATAAATGGCTTTGTGGAAAATTATTATTTGTGCATGCACTTGAGGTTCAGGACCATTAAGACGCCCAAGAGAGGTAGTGATGTGTCCTAAGAGCTACTAGACGACATGGTGGAGATAAGGGCAGTTTGTTGTGCCAACATTTAGGGAAGCTCGACGTAGCTTCATGCGCATGAGGTCGGGGTGGGGTCTGGATGACGTCTCTGTACTCATATGAACATGGAGTTGATTTCGAGTTTGAGGGTCGGATATCGCGAACATCCACTTAGATCCAAGGTAGAAGTGGACGGGCTTCTATCTAGATGGCCGGTAAAGTTGCTTCGATGCCACAAGTAGGTGCAGTGGATGGGCTGCCCTACAAATGTGTGATTCCTTCCTGATGAAGGGTGTGTGTTGACTGTTAAACACACCTATTGTGGAAATTGAGGAAAAAGGGTTTTGAAAAATGAAACTTGAGGAAAGAATATTTTTAAAGGAAATAAGGAGTTTGACACACTCCGAATAAAGATATCTTATTTTTGGAAACTCTCTTCCAACACCCATTCACTAAGTTATCGAACTCACCCCCTCCCTTTACCCCTTTTCAGGTAACCAAGGAAAAATAAACCTAAAGAACTTCCTGTAGTCAAACTTGCAAGACACTATTTCGTTTATTCCACACTATGCCCAACTATCATCCTTTAGTCTCCATTAAGTGAATGTTATCCATGACAAGTCTTGTTGTCTGTGGTCATTTCAATTATCCACTTCTTAATTTGAGGCTTACTTCTTTCAAGGTTTCTTAAGTAGTCTTTCCTCTATGTCCTTATTGTGGGCAATCCACCCCTTTCTTACTTATATGGCATCTTTCGATGATATCTCCTTCTCTACACGTTCCTTGAGTTTTAACTTACCCCTTGGGTTCTGGGTAGACTCCCCTTGTAACTGGTCCTTTATTCCCAACTTGCATTATATTTGAAACTTTTCCCCTTCTATTCCACTTTAGCTCGGTTCATTACTCTTCCATTGGAATATGTATGCCTCTTCAAGGCTCCTTTCCTTGGTAGGTTTCCTCCTCTTTCCCCGCATTTCCTATTTCCTTCATCTTCTTGGTTATCTATTTTTAAGTTGACCACATGACATCCTTGATGTCATCCCATTCAACTTATCCTTATTTTGGGGAGTTCTGCCAACACATCCCTTATCCATATCTTTATCCCAACTTGTTTATTCACTATGATTTTTATTCCTATTGGTGAAGAGTTCTCAGTCTTTTTCCTTTCGAGGTTGTTCCATCCCCTTCTAAGAGCTTATTTAATCCCTTTCGCGGCTTGGGTTTGGTCATCGATTCATTCTCGGTCATTTATTTCTTCAAAAACTTCTTCATTCTTCCTTTCCAACGTTTTGAATTTTACACCTTTCCCCTTCCGTGATGGTGTCAAATTTATGGTCTTCTCGAGGGTCAGTTCGGTCCGATCGTGTTTAATGCATAAATTGGTCGATTCATGCCCGATTCAATCAGTTTTCTCAAAATTAAAATTTTCTAAATTCATTCTCCATCTGATGGTGGCTTCAATTCCCCAAATTTGATCATTTTAAGCCACCAAGAAAAATAAATTTAGGAACTGATTCAAGAGTGGTTTTAAACCGGTTCAATCTATTTCACGTCCGGTTCACCTGAACAGGTCTGGTTTTCTCTTCCAATTCATCTTGATGTTCTTTTCAATGATTTTTATGACTCTTTTAGTCATTTAGGATATGTAAATTTCTCAATTTACCTTTTCCCTATTAGTTGTGGTTCGAGAACCGGCTCGATTTTCTCTTTTGGAACGATCGGTTCTTTTCCTAGTTTTCTTATCTATAAAGGGACGAGTTTTACACCTTGTGTCCGTCATGATTCCTTTAAATCACGTTTTGACTAGAGTATGTCCTTTCCCAAGGTTTTCTTTGGAATTCGTTCCCTTGTTCTTTTATTTGGGGTATCCACCCATTCTCACTTATTACTGCATCATTTGATGTTATTTTACCACTTAATAGTTCCTTGGGTTTAACTTACTCATTGGGTCCTCATGAGTACATTTCTTTTGTACTTGATCTTTTCACCTCACCCTACATTGCATTTGTGAGCTTAACTTCTCTTCCCAATTTAATTTGGTCAATCACCTCTTTGTTGGGGCATATACTTCCCTGGAACTTCTTTCCTTGTTTGGCTTCTTCCTTTCTTCGCCTTTATTAGTATCCGACCTTGGAACAACTTTATGACATCCTTTATTATCATCCTTCCTATGTACCCTTCCTTAGAAATCTAGCGGTACATCCTTGTACCCTTTCCTTGATCCTACTTGTATTCCGTACGAGTTTTCTTCATGGGGAAGGGTTCAGACACTGTTTATTCCAAGACCTCCTTATGTGAGGCTTACTTAATCCTTCTCATGGCTTGAGTGTGGTCCCCATTCTGTTTTTAGCCATAGATTTTTTTAATGATTTCCTTCATTCTTCTTTTCCAACATTTGGCCTTCTCACTTCTCCCTTCCTTGCTGGGGTTTGAGTTCATATTTCCTTCGAGGGTTAGTTCGTTAAATATCTCATCCCTACTACTCTCCTTATCTAGTTGTCTCTCGAGTCTACTTATTCTTAATACTCATCCTATTGTCCTTTTTAGGGTGTAGTCTTTACCACTTCCCTATCCTTCTTAGGGCATCGTTTATTCTCCTTGACTATCTCATTGTTATGATTTTATTCCTTCCGCTATATTTGTCTGAAACTCCTATTTGGCTTTTCTGCTTTTTCCAAAGCAGGTCATACTTGCCATTCCGAGACATCCCATTTGTCATATGATGCTCGGGGCTTATCTTCTCTTTTAGAAACGCTCCCTTCCTTGCTCCTAGGTGGTTAGAAATTTCTTCTTAAGGAAGAATTCTCTTCATCTACACTCTACTCTATTTGTGATTTATCAAGGTCCTACCTTCAGGACTTTTCCCTTCCTCATGTAGTTGAGGCCCACAATCGCATCATCATTGAGGGACATAAAAGTTTTAGGAACTCAAAATTTCTTTATCTATTTTCGAAGTAGGATTACAAACTTGTGGCTTTAGCCTTTCTTAAGGGGAGATTGTTACAATGGCAGGTCAGGAAGTACTTGCCACTTCGCTAAGATCTTGAAGAGCTTCCTCCTAGATGTGGTTGAAATTCCAAGCAATAGTTGTGTTTTGAGGTAATTTTGAAAAATTTGAAAAGTTTCCCTCTCTCTTGGAAGGTATTGCTCTAAATCCTTGCAGTGTGGGACATTCCTTCACTACATGCCCCATTTTCCTTACACATATAATATGTTATCTTGATACCTGTCCTTAGTAGTGTTGGGCACTTTCTCAAGTAGTGTCCCTATTGTCCACACCTTGTAACATGTCATTTCCTTGCTCAGTAGTTACTCAAAGAGTTCTCCTAAATTCCTTAGTCTCTTGGTTCATTTTCTTATTTGGGATGGAAATCTCCTCAGTTTCCGTGGTGTCTAGGGTAATGCGGGTTTGTTTGGTTACTTTTCTTGGAACAATCTTCCTACAGCTGAGGTGCAAGAACACATCATTTTTTAGGGATATAGTTTTAGGAACTTGGAGTTCTTCATTAATGTAGGAGTACAATATGTTGGGGTCTTAGCCCTATTACAAAAAAGGTGGTTACGAAATAGATAGGGAGCTATAGGGTTATTGATAGCGTCCTCCTTAGTAAGGTTATAAGCCCTTGCTGGCATTCCTAGCTTCAGGCTTGGCTCCCTTTGTACTCAGGGGTTATGACCCCAACAGGTCCTGGCACCATCCTCCTGGATACTTCCCCCTAACTCATCTTGGTTCCTTAGGACTTGTACTATACCTTGGGCATTGGAGGGTTTTTAGGATTGTCTTCCTACGAGAGTGTTGGGTAGTGTTGGTGACGTCAGCCCTAGTTTTCTTGGTTACTCTCTTGGGAGTCATCTGAAAATTTAAAATTTTTTATCTTAATCTTTATGTAATATAGTCTTGATAATGTATTCAAGGAAACAGGCTATGATACACTCAAGTTGTCACACCCCGACCCGGTTTGGTCGGATCCCTATGAACAACCCGCCACTCCCTTTGGTTCATTAAGGGTTTCATCCTTTTCTAAACCATAGGGAGTAAGGCGTCTTTTACCTGTCTTTCATGGAATAGAATTATACAAAACTAAATATTTTAAAGGAGACATACTTGTCTTAAGTTCCAATATAGGAGGCTCTTTAAGATTGTTGTTTCCTTGGTTACCTAAAAGGGGTAAACGGGAGGGGGTGAGTTCTACAACTCAGTGAACAGGTGTGTAGAGTGAGTTTTCAAAAATAGCTTTATCCAACCCATGCTAAAGTTACCATTTCCTTTAAAAAGGATTTTCCTTGATTTTAGTTTTCAAAACCTTTTCCATTTCTATATTAGGTGTGTTTAGCTATCTTAGCCCAATTTACATCTACATCAAACAAATATTCACTTATTTAATGTATTTTTTTATATTATTTGCTTCCTTTTGTGTAATGAAATATTATTAGAACAATCTTCTAAAAATATAAGAATGTGGTCAGCCACCTCATTGGTCACATAACTTGTCGTGTGCAACCTCTTGCCCATTGTGTGTGGGTATGAATGGCCATATGAGATCATTCATCTTATCACTTTTTAGATTTTATTTTTAGGCATAATTCGCCAAGGAAAATAGGTGAATGCAAGGGCATATGGGGATTTTAGATGTTGATAAGGATTGGTGAATGATACGAGTAGTCAACCGTAAAAAGATATGTCATATATAGTTGAAGTAGGTTAACTATGTTTGATGGGGTTGAGTGAAGCTAAAAGAGGTCATTTAAGGTGGATGGAGACCACTTGGGGCTGAATGAGGCCATTTAGAGTTGAATAGGATTATGAGTCTGATTGAGACTATTATGTGATAAGTAAGGTTGTGTGAAATAAAATGAGATCAATTTTTCTTAAACAAGATTGTCTAGGGTTGGGAGGGGTTGTTTAATGCCTAAATTGGCCAAGTAGGGCCAAAATAGTCTTAGTGATTAATTAGGGTCAACCAATGCCAAATTGGACAAAAAAGAATTTACCAAAAATGGGATGTTGATAACTTGACCCTCTTAGAATAGTTACTCCAATAGAGGAGCCTATTATTAACTCAATCCATTTAGGACATGAATAATAATCATATTATTATTAATGATTCTAGAATGTCAAAGCCCAATAATGGACCATTGTAGAAATTTTGACATAGTTTATTTGATTAGAAATCTCACTAGGATCAAGTAGGTCAACTAGAGTTAGGAAAGATTGTTGATGTCAAGTAACGTCGTATAGGGCAAAGTTCGGTTGTTTAGGACCATAAATTACTAATTAGGATTGGTTGATATCATATGGGGTTAAATGATGATAATTAGTGTCAAATAAAGTTGACTAGAATTGTTGGAAGTTGGGTTGTGATGAATAATGTCAATTAGAATTGAGTGAGATCAACCATGATCGAATAAAATTAACTGTGACTAAGTAAGGCTAACTGAGGCTAAGGAAAGTACCTAGGGTCGAGTGGGATCATATAAGGTCAATGAAGGCCTCTAAGGCTAAGTGAGTCTATTAGGGTCGAATGAGTCTCACTAGGGTTGAATGATGCTTATTGGGATCGAGTAAGGCTAATTAGGGATGTGTAAGATTGATTGGGGCCAAGGGTTACGTATATAGAAAGGACCTCACTGTCTAATTTAAGATATATAATAGTTAAAATACTAAGACAATTGAAAGATTAAGCAAGTAAAATCAATGGATTCTAATCTATATTTCTACCATACTAGCTATCGAATCTCATAAAATACTATATTATCAATTCTAGTACATCAATTTCATTTAGACCGTGAGATAAAAATCTCTTTTTTCCTTTATTTTATTCGTACATGAAGTCGGGAGAATATTTTACTACACGTATCACCACAGTAGATTATGCATTCATTTGTACTATGCTGACTAAGATCAAATGAGATCGTCTAGGGTTGAAGGATGTTAATGATGCTAAATAATGTTGATTGAATCGATTAAGGCCAATTGAGGTCGAACGCGATTAATTATAGCTAGATAAGTTTGTTTAGATATGAACAAACAAGCAATTGGGGCCAAATAAGAATACTTATGATTGAATTAGGCTTACGAGGGTGGAGGAGCTAATTGAGTACGAGTGAGGTTATCTAGAGCTAAGTGACCAACTAGGGTCCAATGAGGTGGAATGAGTGCAGTGTCATGCACTTGTCTAAACAAGTGCAACTGACCCAATATGCCATTATTAAAAATAAGAAAACTATGATGCATAAATCATTAATAATGCTTTAATTTTTAAATATATTCATTTCAAAATAATAATTTGGGCATTTAGATTATGAGAAGGGCACGTGGAAAATATGAGCAATTATGGACAAATATGCTATCCATTGATACCATTGGGAACGCAGTGAGGTCATTTTGAATCAAACTAGAATGTGCAACACCTAGTAAAGCGGTATGGGCGGAATGAAGCCAGCCATGGCTGTAGATATTATGGATGAGGAATGTCATATGATAATATCATCCATGGTCAAAATTGGCCAACTCGGGCCAAAATTGGTTGAATGATTTACTAGGGTCAACCCATGCCCATCACCACCAAGATGGGTTAACATTGTTTTTTTAATATATTATTTATGTTTAAATATTCAAATATTATTTTAATTATATGCTTGTAAATATCATACGATCATGCCCGATGTGATATATCACAAAATTTAACAGCAAGACATTTGTCAAAATTTGAAGGAAAAACTAAATGTTCATTTATACGATGAACATAAATGTCGAATTACATAAAGAAAGGTCTTCTTTCCACTCATATCAAATTTCCAGTTTAGGCAAGTTATAAGATGGGAACCTGCTTCAGAATTCTTTTTCGTTTTCGTGCATGGGGTTCATAAAATTATCATGCAATACGTCGTACATGAATTACTGTAGCAATACATAATGTTATTGATGATATATAAATACACACATAATTATAATTAAAAATAATAAAAAAATGACAGTCATCCTATATGTGAGAATGTCCGCTCATCTTCTAATGGAGAAATTGATGGTCTTTCCCAACACAAATGGTGTAGGAAGACGTCAGAAAAAAATTGAGGTTCAACTTCAGAATTTCGCCACGTGGGTTATATTCACCCAACCACGCAGCTGCAGAAGCAGCTCCCCCCACAGAATTAGTTCATTAAAGGCCACACGTTTGTTTTTCTGAACTGCTTCAACTGGCCTAAAATAGTACTTGGCTCATTCTTGCATATATATATATCACCAGTATCTAAGCACCATATTCATTGCACAAACACTGGAAACCTCTTCTCCTTCTTCTCTGAGTAAGAGCTTAGTCGAAAAAGAAAATGACAAAACTAAGTGCAATGGTGGTTGTATTCGGGCTCCTTGGGTTGCTCCTTTCTGAAGCTTCTTCAACCTTGGCGGAAAGCGTTGCACCCGATGGATCACACCCAACATCCAACTCCAACCAGAAGACCAAACAAGGTTACGTCCAAGGAACAACAGCAGGCAATGCAGCTGCAGAGGTTGTAGAAGTCATCAACAACGCCGGTCCCTACGTGGGGGTTAAGGCTTCACCTCAACCTGCACCGGCTGCCACATCATCGGACGTGACAAATGTGACGCCGGATATAGAGACGGAAGTGGTTGTGCTGGGACACTGACTCAGATTCAAGAGTTTATTAGTTGGCTAGAAATGCCATCCATTCCTTCTGCATTTCTTCAAGTCTATAATCAACGTTTCAGCCAGTAAACTCAATCATGTCCAATTGAAGCACTTAAATTATTATTATTATTATTATAATAGAAAGCACTTTCAATCACTCAAGGCTAAATTGCTTACACCAAAAAATATTATTTTGTATATGATATTTTCCTATATTATCACATCATCACTAAGCTATATTAAATGATGAATTTGCACACTTATGTGGATATTTTTTTATTACTCAGACAAAGACCAAATGATGGCCATGGGGTGCCTAACATTTGGTTACCACTACAGTTTTGGGTGACCCTTTCAAAGTGGAGAAATTGGTCTTATTGGATAAATTTAACATTTTTAAGGTCCCAATCTAATTAAAATTTAAAAATACTAACACCATTAACGGCCGTCCACGGATTTATCTACGTGACGTCCACGTGGCACTGTTGGCATCACAGTTTTATACGTGCCGTATTGCTGCTATATTGATTTTTATTTTGAAAATAAAAATAAAGAAATATAGTTAAAAATAATAGAAAACCGAGAGCCTCCCGGGCAGATAGCACCCCTCTGGTCCGTATGTTATTTATTTATTTATTCATGATAAAAAATAATTTTAAAAATATTATTACAATAATACCATATAGTCAAAAACAAAAAAATTAAATAAAAAATTTTAAACTTTGCAAAATTTTAAACTTAAGTTTTCAATTTTTCAAAATTATACTTTTTAAGTTTTGAAACTTCAATCCAACTTTATAAAATTACTATTTTGGTCATAAAACTTCAATTTTACTACCACTATTAGTATCGTCCATCAAAAATATTTAGTTTGTATTCGTAACTCCATTAAAATGCCAAACAAACCATTCCATGCAAAGAGATAAAAATATAATTAAATTATTTTTTTACAGAGTGAATTAAATTACGATTGAAAAAGGAAAAAATAAAATAAAGAGAGGATGGGAGGAGCCTCCCTTGCTACCACCCTCTCTGGTACTCGTCCCCTTCCATGCAAGAGATATTCTATGTACTAGTGCACAATTATCTAAAATATAGAAAATTACTTTGTATTAATGACATGATAATCCGCCCAAATAATGACGATTCTTTTTAGAAAAAAAATTGATTAACCTACAAAATTTTAAAAAACTTTAAATGACTAAGAGTGAATAAGATAAATAAAATATAAATTTTTAAATAAATAATATCAAAAATGGTATATTAGATAAAAAAAACACGTTAATATTGGATACCCTAACCCAATAAATTATGAGGTATTATGCCGTCAATTATAGAAATATATATATAATAAAATATTAATTATGAGGTAGTATGAATAATTTACCCTTATAAAATTCTAATAGTAACGGTGAAAATTTTGAATACTGACTTTTGATTATAAATTTTTTAAAAATTAAAGTAGTAGTTATAATACTATATTTTTTTTAAAAGAATTTAAACTATAAAATAAAACGAATTGAAAATGAGAACGATAATATGTAATTTAAAATAATAATACAAATATTTTAGTATATAAATAAGTAAATTTGATTTTAGAATTGAATATATTGAATGATGATAATGGATGGAATATAAAAAGATATCATTTAATAAAATTATATATAACATACTTAACAAAGTGAATGAAACTTAATCCAATAGGGATAATTAATCTCAAATATCTAAGTTAATTCAATTTAATTAAATTATCAAGTATACAATAGATTAATGAGGAGGTGTGTTATAATTATAATAAACTCATGAACATAAAAGATTAGGCCTTACAATAAGTTCAATCCATATACCAAATCCCTAAACCTAATAATGAAAACAACACGATCCAAATTATATGGAAAAGTTTTGGTCTGAAAATGAGTAAATGATCAATCTAATAATTATTCAATAATAGAGTACTAAGCCACATTTTTGTAGTTATAGCACGTACAAGAATTAATAAAAAGTCAACCAATTGCAAGTAAGAGAAAGGGGTTGTGTGGAATGATAACTTCATTAGTAAATAAAGTTAGATTTTATATATTCCTATTGGGTCTGTAACTTCATCCGTAAATAAATCTAATAACTTCATTCGTAAATAAAGTAAGAGAAAGGGGTTGCAAGTAAGACTGGTTTGACTTTCAATAAGTCTATGAGAAAGGCTAAACACAGCTAAACTTGTTATTCGGTTTCTATTGTGAAGAGACCATAACATATATATCTCCACCTTATTAAATCATCAAATTCATAGAGTTACAAATTTTCATTAAGGGCGACAAATTGTTATTGAAGATGCATTCCTACTACAAATATAAATTTAATAAAAAAATATTTTTTCAAGTGTGATTAATCAAGCATTTTATACTTACAAATAGTATCCGTATAAATATAGATAGAAATCTTTATTAGTTATAATGGAAACCCTTTTATTCATGAAGATTTATAACTCTAACATTAAGCAACATAATTTTCTTGTTCAGTTGATGGTAATGTGTATTTTCTTTGTCCGACCGTTAACTAGTGACATATGTCATGTTTTTATTGATCAGCGCTTATATGCACTGACCGAGCAGCTAAATGGGTGCACTTCACCACGTGTTGTGTGCTGGTTGGTCACGTGCGCTGAATGGGCACTGACTTGCCAGGCGATCCGTTGACTGACTGGAATGTTGACTATTCGGTCAAACAAGATTTTGTGATCCGAAATCGAAAATTGGTCGGTTTAGGCCTAATTCGACTAGTTTTCTAAATTTTAAAATTTTTAATAATTTTAAATTCGTTTAAATTCACTTTCTATCTAATGGTGACTTCAATTTCTCAAATTGATATTTTAAAGTTACCTAAAAAAATGAGTCTTTAAATGGGTTATTCACGGTTCAATTCAGTTTTAATCTGGTTCACCCTGAACCGGTCCAGTTTTCTCATCCAATTTCATTTATAGTTCATTTTCATGATTTTTTGGTCTTTATTAACTATTTGGAATTTTCCAAATCCCTATTTTTTATTCTCTATATCAATTTCGGTTCACTTTTACCTTAGTTTTCACTCAAAATTTTTTGTTTCCCAATTTCGACTTCCTTATTATTCTAAACGGGGTTTACATGTAAATTCAAAAGATTTAGAATAAGAATTAATAAAGCTCGAATGGGTCATTTTGCAAAAGAATAGTAAGTTGGGAGCATCGAATGTAATTAGTGGAAATTTGGAGTTCCAATGGAGCTATTAGAGGAATTAAAATTTATGATTATATAAATTACAATGGTAAGAACCTATGTGAAATGCTAAAGGGGCTTAGGGACTGAAAGACGAAAAAGAGGGGATTGGGAAACAATATCAAGAATCACCGATATAACATATTTAAAATTTTTTATTTGAATATTAATTTGGTATTATAATGTTAATAGTTGAATGTACATTAAAATACAAATCAAGGCGAAATTCGTCAAGGAAGTTGAGCGTTAATCGAGGTGAATGAGATTATGATTCTAGCGTAGGTCCGATAAGACCGATGTTATATTTGCTACTTATTTTAAATTGCTTATGTTATATTTTATAATTGTTTGCTTGAACTGAAATTAGTATGGATTCACTCAACTATGTTTTTATGAAACATAGGCTTTAGCTCATTTTGGAACATGGGGCAACAACCCGTATTTTAGAACATGGGGTTGCGACGCGTGATTTTTTATAAAACCTAGGCTTCAACTCTTATTTTAAAAATGGTACTATGACATGTATTTTGAGAAAAATAGGTTTCGATTAATCTTTTGAAAAGTGAGGCTACGTCCCAAGATTTATAAACTAGGGGCTTTGGCCCATATTCTTTTGAAATGAAATTATGATCCATGACTTAGAAAGAGTGATCTCACTAAATATTTGGTACGATTTTGAGAATCCTTCCATAACGTAATGATCAGAATATGATATAGACTTAGAAGAGTTGGGCAGATACCATACCAATCACTATGCAATTGTATACTTGCATCGTAGAGGGGTTAGCTAAATAGTAAGCTAAACTCTTTATCATTTTTTATATGTGGTAAACCTTGTTCTCTCAAAATAAGAAGCCAAAAATGAGAATCAGAAAATTTCGAGAGAAAAATGAGAATTAAAGTGATTTAAAATTGGTAAAAAGTGTCAAAACGTGAATTTGAAAATCCCAAGCGGTTAATGAAGATCCAAAAGCCATGAAAAAGAACCATTAAGTGAATTGGAAAAGAAAACTAGACCGGTTCAGGGTGAAGCGAACCATATTAAATTGAATTTAACCATGAAGAACCAGTTCAAAGATTTATTTTTATAAGTGATTTAAAAATATCAATTTAGGGAATTGAAGTCACTATTGGATAGAAAATAAATTTAGGTGAATTTATTTTTTTTTTTAATTTTAGAAAACTTGTTGAATCAGGCCAGAACTGGTCAATTTTTTATTTTAGGTCACCAAACATGGTTCGAACGAACTGGTCAACAATCCAACCAGTCAACAGACCGCCATCATAGGACACCACATGTCTTGGTCAACGGATGGTCAAATGTGGTCAACAACCATGTTGGAACGAGTGACCAATGGGAGGTCATCACGTGGCCAGTTAATGAGTCAACGAGTGACTCAGACGTTGAGTGAGCAGTCACGTTAGCGACGCCAACCAATCATAGTACGCCACTTGGTAGCTCGCATGCACACACACAGTGTCATCTTCAACCTCTAAAAATTGGTAGATAAGAACATTGAGTTGGCTACCATTACTCCGACGACCAAAAAATCCTCCCTATATGGCCGTAAATGGGAGAGATTATGCCTGAGAGTTTGATGAATGGATAGAACTATTAGTCCCCGAGCTTCCTATATAAATAGCTCCTTCCCATTCATCCTTCTCATCCCTCAAATGACTGAATAAGAAGAAGAGCTCCTTTTTTCGACGAAGCACAAACCAGAGCCCTGACTTGGGCACTTTTCTCCACTTTTGAAGGCAAATTCGATTTTCCTGAAATTCTGAGAGAGTACTCGACCTTCCTACATACCTCATTTAGCACGAAGGTCGCAAGAGAAATGCCGGTGAGCTCGCACAGTACCTTCACTCCCTCGGCAATCTACGAGCAGAGTTGGTTGAGCTCAATTCGAGCCATCCTTGGTCCAACCCCAACCAAACCAAGCCCTCTAAACCTTATCTGAACCGTAGTGGTAAGTCCCCTCCACCGCCCTTTGCCAGAAATTACTGTTAATAGTGTAATTTGATCAAAATTTTAGTTAAGAAATTCGCACTACTCAGTCCATCAATTGAGGCATGTTTTAATACAGGAAGGATCCCCAAGGAGAGACAACCCACTAGAAGTAAAAGCTTCGATTGTCGGATCCTCATCAGTAAGTAATCAAAACTTCCTCTCTCGAGGACAATTTTTTGGAAAAGCTCCATTTAAGCTCATTTATAAGCTAAATCCAATGTTTTAAAGCTTGAAATAAATCAGTGGACATAGGAAAGATGATTAGTATCATGTTATGATTCAATTGGAAAAAATTAAAGTCGAATTGATGAAACTCAAGTTGGAGGGCCAAATTACAATTTTTAGAAAGTTTGGGGACTTAATTACAATTTTAAGAAATTAGGTATTTATGTATTTAATGAGAAATTACTTGCCCAATTGGGAATTTGAGTGAATTAGGGACCCAAATGGAAGATTTGGAAATCTTAGGGACATGATTGTAATTAAGGTATAACTTAAGAACCAAATCATAATTTTGGAAAGTTACGGGTTTTAAGTATAATTACCTTATTTCTTGGGACCTAATTGCCCAATCCATTGTAGTAACAAAGCCCCTACAAGTTCATGCAAAGAAAAGGCATGCCAAGCTCGAAAATCTTCCAGGGATGAACAAGTCTCGGAATACGTGTGAGTGGTATTTCTAATATTGGTACCAATTGGACCGATTATGCACAAACATAGGAACATGCTTTACTTTAAAAATAGATTTCCAGAAATATAATCCCCTAACTATGTGAAACTGCTAAAATATTTTGGAATTATATTTCTAAAGAAAACATGAAGCATATTATTAGGACAACCCATGAACGGTGTATGGATACACCTCAAGGGGGCATGGTCTAGTCCGACTATCGATGCAATATGTGGGTGAGGCCCATGGTCGATGATGGTAGGCTAGATCCAGTTTTGTGCAAATGGGCCCAATGACATATTTTGAAAACTGTACAAGTGGGCCCAAGGCCGATGAGAACAAGCTTAAACCCGTAGACAAATTAAGATTTATGAGCATGTTGAATACTTTCATAAATGGTCAATTTGTGTGATTTAGCTGCCGAGCCGAAGTTGGGTCATTGAACTCATTGGACTGGTAGCACTAAAGATAAATATCTTAATTAAAAAAAAATTAATTGTGTATGCTGAGATATGTAACCAAAACGAAGAGAGGTCCGATATGAGGTAGTTTTGGTTCTAAGGGCTACTGGACAACAAGATTAACACAAGGGCAAAAACGTATTTCCAGCATGTCTCAAAGCTCCAATAGCTTCATGCACATTGAGATTGAGGGGATATAAGAGTGTGATATCACCCCTACAATTTGGGCTTTAGAGTATCAATAAGTTTGGGGGTTGGGCATTGGTTCTCATACAGACAATTGGTCGAGGTTATAGCCTCAAATCAACGTGGTAGAGGTTGTAGCCTCTCACCAAGGTGGACGATAAAATTGCTCCGGGCCACAGGTGGAACAAATCAAGGTTGTAACTTGTGAAGGTCTGTTCTTCAATTGTTTTATTCCTTTATAGATAGATGGTGTTTGTGTGATTGTGTGATTGTGTGTTTGTATAAAACAAACTCTAGTAGTTTAATAAAATTAAATCTCTCCAACTAGGAAGGAACCTACCATAAGCTTGATTAAATAAGCTATGAATTTTATGATAAATATTTTTATAAAATATAAGACAAGTAGTGGCTTGCTTACCACATTCTTCCAAGGAAGGAAAATTTTTTCTTAAGTGCATACTTAATCACGGATAGAAAGTCATGATTTCCTATAAATCCTGTTCATTGAGTTGTTAAACTCACCCCTCCCTTAAACTCCTTTCATGAAAGCTTTTGTACCAATAAGGGTGAAAACCTAAGAAGCAAGTCATAATTACCATAACAAGAGAATTTCTCTTAAATCATTTTATTAATTTTTTTATGGAAGACATATATACTTATAAGTCTTTACCTTTTTTGCTTTATCTTGGTAGAAATACCATTTTAGTATAAGAAGGAGTTGCCGAATTGTTCATAGGGTCCCGACGAAACAGGGTAGGAGTGTGACATATGTTGTTATATGTTGTTTGTGTTTGTAAAGGATGTGAAATGGTACTAGTAGATGTCTATGTGGAGGGGTAGTGTCGAGTACTAAGGGGTATCTAGGAGGTGAGGTAATAAGGGCAAGATGTTTTTATCCCAAATATCCAAGACATGTTAGTTATATGGTGGTGTTCAGAGATTGAATAGGCGGTAGTTAGAGATGTTCGCAATATTCCTAAGGTACTAGTGGTCCGAAACTTAGAGTGTACCAGAGGGCACTCTTCATAGCATGGTTCAATGAAGGCTAATGAAGAGTTGTTAGGCATGCCACTTAGAACCAATAGAGAGAGGCATGGACCCACTGCTAGGTTGTGATCCAAATACACGAGTATTGTGACACAGTTATGTGTGTGCTTGTGTGGATGGGGACTTATTCTCCTGATAAGCATGAGAAAATGATACATATCTTAAAAGAGAAAATTAATTTTAAAATATTTTTATACTCTATGCTAGTATTTTAGTAGGGATTATGTTCGTGAACATGATATCCTAACGTCAATGCTATACTCACTAAGTTTCGCAGCTCACTTCTCTCCATAACCCCTTTCCAAGTACCATTTGAGTCAAGCATGAAGATCTAGAAGTATTCATGGTACTAACCTCGAGGAAAGTCACCTCAACGATAACTATAGGAGTGTCTCAATAAGCAAAGAATTTGTTTTTGAGTTATGAGTTATTTTTACCACTAATATTTGATATACAAATGTTGTAATTTGTAAGGCATAATCATAATTTCACTCACATGGGCTCGCGTCCAATTCCTCGTTTAGTCCTACCTCAATTTTTATGCTAGGATGTGCATGAATATTAACATTAAAATATCACTGATTAATACTCAATTTGAGTATTTCAACTATATTATATTAGTATTTCTTGATATCATTCTCATATTTCACTTATCCAATTCACTAGGTCCCCAAGTCATCTTGACATTTTACTTAAGTCCCTACATTTAAAATTCTTATCATTATTACTTCTAATTCTTCTAATAGCTCGGTTGGATCCCTAAATTTCCACTAATTATAAATTCATCACCCTTTTTAGTTTCATTAATTCTCTTCCTAAATCTTTTAAATTTACCCTACAACTTCTTTTATCATCTCCCTCATATCTACACAATTTGTGGGAATCTCACTGGCGATGTCGAGATGGTTTGGACCACAAGCCGGGAAAGTTATGGGACCTCCGATGTGACCTTCTTAGACTTGGCCCTCCTTAATCAGCCACCAGAGTTTTATAAAATTTTAGCCAACTACCCCCTTAAAACTAAGGAGTAAATTATAAGGACGAAAGACTTATGGTAAGGGGCTTACCTTATATCCTCCTCGGCCACGAATGAAGAATAAAGAGACATTAGAGAAATTAGGACATCTTTCCCAATTAATTTGGCCATCAAAGGAGGTTAAGATTCACCAATAGAGCAAGTGCTCTATTTTCTATGTAGGGAACGTGGCTACTATTTGGCCATGTCAGCGACACCTTAATCACGGGTGGACTCCAGTGTGAGTCCCTTCACGTAGGGAAGACTCTCATTAATATTTTACACTAGGGTCGAACTTCCCTCATACCTTGGTTTGCTCAGGCTCAAGCTTGAAAATTTGTTCACTGAAAAATTGAGTAGATGACTTTTAGAACGGAATTTTAATGATCGAAGAGGAATAGGGCATCTAAGGTATTTGTGAACTCATCATTGTGAGATTGGGTCATTTGGTGGTGAACTTCCACGGTGTTCAAGCTGTCAGGTGCGATCAGCTCACATGTTGTCTTTTTCTAGCATGTGTTTATCAGATAAGATGAAATTATGTGCGTGCATAGATGCAGACACGGTGCATCACCACATGGTTCACAATGATTGGCTATCGTCCGCTAACATATGTAGCTAACTAGATTAAAATAATCTGGTTGTATTTCCTTACCACGTGGCACTTGATGATTAGTTGTGCTCGGTTGACTGGATCTGAAAATTGTTGATTGTATAATCGTCACCACGTGTCGCTATATGATTGGTTGTCTTTGTCTAATGTGTTCGACATACGACACACTTTGATTGGTCGCCCTTATTTAACGTGTTTTTATTTGTCATCTATAGTGTTAATTCGACATGTAGTGCACCCTAATTGGTAGTGTTTGAAAATATAGCTCGGAATGCTTTGTCACGCAAGTTCAACTATTTTTTTGTCATTTTTTACCCGTTCATCCCATTTGATCCATTCTTGACGATTATTTAGATTGTGAATTTGACTTAATGTTACCTTCATCCCACCTTATTCTCAAAGGAGTGTTCTAAAAGTATATTCATGTTATTCTTAAATAGAATAGCAATCTATGAACATAAATGAGCATATATTACAGTTGCATAATATTCTCCTAGCAACCAAAAAATAGTGTAATTGATTTATGTAACAAAGAATGCCACATCTTTTAATAGAATAATAGTAGTGTTTGATTATTAATGCCCTTTTGATGGATATATTGGTTTTAGTTGGAGTACATTGAAGAAGTATATGGCATATGTAGCCATTTGAGTAGAATGGTTATAAGAACACAAGATATCCCCATCCTTCATCTTCAAACCCTACACGCATATAAAGTTAAATTTGTTAGAATATCACTTTTGTATGCGCTAAAATTATCCCTCTTTGATAATATAACAGAAAATAAGGATAAGCATATGTAAGCGAGTGAAATAACTTGATCAAATATGAGGATGAGAGGATAGGTTAACTCTAAGAAGAAGAAAAAGAAGTGTAACACTCACTCCACATATTCAATGTTCACCCATGCAGCAGCTCTGGCGATATTCTCAAAGGCAGTTGTGGAGAGGACAATGGTTGCGTCATTACTCGATGGGCGAGAAACTGCTCGGTATGCTCTATCGACGATCGTAACTTGGATTGTCTGTCCGAGTTTGCAAGTTCCAAACACGGTTGCACTTATGCATCTATCTCTCGTCAAAACACAACCCATTAATTAGGCAAATTAAGCCTTCTCAAAATATATAATAACGTTGGGGTTCGTCCAACAAACAAGTAAATGGCAATAGCAATAATAAGTGTAAGCACCTGACCAAATACCGCCTCCCGCAAGCGGAGCCATTATCCCAAATCCCTTCACCAGCCGCTGCGAATAGATTGTTTGATGGGAACTGTGAAGGATCGTTTCCATTGCAGGCAGTCGCTGTGCAGAGGAAAGAAAATTGAAAAATTAAACTAATATTACACCATTAGCACCAAACAAAGCCAAATTAAATAAATCCCTTGTCTTTCATTCCTTACCTTGAAAAACAAGAAATAGATGAGGATAAAATTACCTAAAAATGCATTACCTTCACTCATTTTTTTAATTTTGACATACATAACATTTTTTAAATGAATAATTAACAATTAACGGGAGTATATGCAAATATAGATCAACATGAATCCGCTTACGAATGTAGGGGGGACTGTAGTGAGCGGCTCTTCCAACGTCACCTCGAGCTAGGGTTGCAGATAAGTAAAGGATGAGGAGAAGGAATTTGGAAGATTGGAGGAGCTTCATCGCTTAGAGTCCTTTGAAAGCATCTGGCAAATGTAACGGCAGCTTATTATTCTACAAGTTAACAAACATTCATATGCATATTCATGGTTATGTACAAAGAAAAAGAACAGAATTCTGATTATCAGTGTAATTAAATACCTAAATATGTAAACCATAAGATATGCAGAAAAGATCAACCAATTAATGTAAAAGGTGGGATGGAAATTGGAGCATCACAGAAGCATTTCCTTTAGAGGGGTTAAACACTTTTAACCTCACGTCAAGCACAACCAGAAAAACCCTCTTAAATGTTGGCCAATCTTCAACAGTACTCGAATTATAGGAGATTTACTCTTTCAAACTCATGACAAACATGCATACAACCCTTATTTATCGTGCTCAAGTGCATGCAATTAGATTGCACCTTGAGCTATGGGTATGCACCAACTGCCAATACTATAGTATATATGCTTCTTCATATATGCATCCCTCAGCTATCCTAAAAGTATGCCTACAAGCTGGTGAACCTAAGACCGTTGGCGTTCTTATAGCCATTTCAAGACCCATGATAAAAATTGAAATTCGAGCCCATAATTGATGCCAAGGAATCAATTGTTAACTCAATTGATAAGATGTATTGTCAAAGGAGAATCAGCACTCTCATTACCCAATTTTGCGAATGGAAAAGAAAATTAGAATCAGCACGCAACAAGGAAAAGTAACCCAAAGAGATTTGATTAATGGGGAGAGCATGTGACCATGCCAAACCCTAATCTGAATGGAGAAGAGATCAGCAGGACTAACGTGGAAGAAGAGAAGCAGATCTTGACGTCAGGACGTTGAAGATGATTCTGCTGCTTATATTTATGGACACAATTGCTTAGATAGATTGCAGTTACCCAAATCCCAATATAAACGAAGGTAATGATTCATTTGTTAACGTTAATTGCCGTTTATGCAGTCATGCATACTGTTGTTGCTTTGAAGCAAAACCATCTTATTCCCATATATTTTTTTATATTCTTCTATTACTTTAATTTATCATAATTAAATATATTATTTTATTATATTTATACTTACTTTTACTTGGTATATTTAAGTAAGCAGGCGGTGTATTTACCCTAATTGTTCTCATAAATTGTTTATATATTTTTATACTTCAATTAACACTAAATCATAAATTGATAATCAAATAGTCAAATCTTTGATAGTTTCTAATCACTTTTTAATTTCCCATCCATATTTTTAATTTTTATTTATTAATTTATTTCCTTTTTATCCCTATTTTTATTAATATAATTTAAAAAAAATAAAAGCGACATTATTTCTATAATCGAATTGCGTGAAGTTCTCCTCGTCCTCACCCACTCCGGGACTCATTAATCTCTCATTTTTCTCATGCTTTGTTAGTCTCACACTCAATGCAAAATGTGCCTTACCGAGGCATTATTAGACGTATAATGAGGATTATGAATAATAGAATTGTAAAAAAACCTATCCGGCCCACCCGGTAAGGGATAAACCTGACCCGTGTTCCACATGTACCGTGCACAAGACAGGTCGTACACAGGTCTGGCTCAGGCACCCGACCAGCCTGAGCGAGACCCTAAAAAACTTGTCCCTGCTGATTCACAGGCCACTTTAGGCAGTCATTATTTGAGCTACTTTGAGTGTGAATATCAAAGAAGTTGATGAATCTCCTGGGCACAAGGTTAATCTATGTCCTTTTGTTAGGCGTAGGTCTAAAAGTCAATCGTGGAACAGACAGAAATCCAGACTTGCTTCATTCAGGATGAATTTATTTTGAAGTTTCCTAGTTGATGAAACTTGACATATTCATGTAACTTGCAGATTGAGCTAATACTGAAGTTGAATCCCTTAAGGCAGAACTTGCTGATTTAGAAGAGACGAATGATCAAAGTCTTTTCATGATTCTTTCCCGTGATACGACAGTTTTGAAGGTGATAGCCCATTTTTTTGATGATAAGTTGCTTAACGGTGTTTTAAAGATAATTGTTAATAAGAAGGAAATTCCATATTATTCTTAAACTAGAGATGTACTCACTTTTTAATACGAAAAATAGTGTAAATTCCGTCCTTTATTAATGAGAAAACCGGAGAAAAAATTGGTAAATTTAAATCTTTAAACCGAATTGATATATAAGCTCAATTGTTAGGGATCAACAAAATTGAAAAAAATTTTAACTCCTATTTGACTAAAAAAGGTTTATTAACTTAGGTAAAGCACCCTAGGACAAAATAAAGAGGAAAGACCGAAGCAGTTCAAGAGAATCGGGTACGAATCGGATAGAACCGGTTTATAAACCACGTTGATTCATGAACCGCAACCGATAGAGAATGACTTAACCAAGAAGTTTATGGATTTCTTGTAATTTATAATCCTTGGGAAGAAACCTTAGAACAATGTAAGAGAGAAAAACTAGATCGGATCGGGTGAACTAGACCCGAACTGAATTAAACCAGTTTATGAACCGAAATCGATTAAGAGGTGGTAAATCGAGAATTTTATGGACCCTAAGTGACCCAAGTAGTCACAAAAGACATGTAAATGGACTTGTTAAGGAATTGGAAATGAAAACCAAATCGGTTCAGACCGGTTTGAATCACTATTGAACTGAATCATAAATTCATTATTCTAGTTGGCTTAAATAATTCAAATTGAAGATTTGAGACCACCATTGGATAGATAATGAATTTAGAAATTTTTATATTTGAAAAACTCGGTCGAATAATTCATTTTTCTAGTTTAAGCTTTGAACTCAGTTCGGACCAGTCCGGTTCGGTTCGGAACAATGTCATCTTTTTCCTCAGTATGACAACACTGTTCACTCGTCAGAAAATCGAAACAGCGCCGACGAAAAAGAAACGTTTCTGTTCGGTACGTTTCAAGTCTTCAACGCTATCATAAAGATGCCAAACGGATGGCCAACGGGTCTCCAAGTTCCCTATATAAAAAGATACTCTCCATTTGTCCTCTCCACACCTGAAAAGCTCGCTCTCTCTCAATTGCTTAGTTTTCCAATGAAACTCAAACCAGAGCTCCGATATAGGGTCAATTTTGAGCCAAATAAGGCGAGGTCAGGTTCATTAGAACCAGGGAGAAGTCAGCTGCACTGTGGTGACATACGTTCGTTCCGAGAGTCGCCGAAGAAATATCGGCGTGATCGAACAGTGAAACAACTCCGACGGATCAAAGCTGCCCTATTTTGGCCGAGTTGAAATCGGCCAATTCAAGCCCTCCTCAGGCCAAACCAAGCTCTCCCGACACCTCCTCAGCCCTTCCACGGCCGAATTAGGACCGAAAGGTAAGCCAATTCGACTCCCCTTTACAATTTCCGATCAGTATTAGAGAGAGAGTCAGTTGAATTTCAATTACAAAATTCTAATCCAATTTGACATCAATTGATGTCATTCTTAATCCTAGGAAGAAGCCCTGGAGGAGAGCTACCTGCCAATATAGAAAGCTCGGACCGTCGCGCCCTCACCGGTAAGAAATCGAAGCTTTCTCTCTCTAAAGTCTATTTTTCGGCAAAGCTCCGTTTGAGCTCATTCCGGCGTTAAAATCTGCGATTCAAAGTTTTTTAAAATCGTATGAACATGTAGAAACTCGATTTCAACTTCAATTTCAACGAATAGAGGTGTTTGATCAGTCAATTTGATGAAATCAAATTCGTCTGTGTTAAATAGTTGAAATTGGGGGAAAATTAGGGAAATTTGGGGATTTTTTAAAATTCGAAGGACCAAAATATAATTTTCTAAAATTGAGGGTCAATTGGTAATGATAAGAATATTAGAGGGCCAATTGAGAAGTTTTAGAATTTTTGGGGCAAAATTCACCATTTCTGTAAAGGAAGGGCAAAATGGTAATTTTGGAAAAATTGAGGGACCAAGTTGAAAATTTGGGAATTTAAACCCCTTTTTACGGAATTTAATAAATTGAGGTCCTAATATAAACTTTAAAAGTTTCGGGACTCAATTTGAGGAAAAACCCGGCAATAGGAACTTAAAGTTAAAGAAAAATAACTTTAAAAACCTAATTGCAAATATATATAAAGTTGGGTTTTCTTATTCATTGGAACGAATGAGGGCTATTAGGCCAAAGAATAATGAACAACCATGTTCATTTCGTGTAGGAGAATGAGACATCGGGAATGCCAGTTGAGGTCCAGCGTGTAAGGGACAGAATTGGACTAAGTGGAATTTCACCGCACGATCGGGTGAGTGAGATTTTATATCATACCCGGTTGGGGATGATAAGCACATCGAATTAAAAACCCACTACTATGTGGTATTTTAAACATCACGACTTATAGTAGTGATGTGAAAACTATACGGAAAAACTACTTACCGGTGGTAAGTAGATCATACTCGGTTGGTATGATAAAACTTATTCGAAGGAAGTTAAAAACCCGTTAATCGGTTATGAATGGAGATGTCCTTATATCGGGCCGGTATAATGGACAGTGAAAACTTATTTTTGTTGGAAGTGTTCTCCCCTAATTGTGTGCCAATGCTTAAACAATTTGGGAGACCTTCTCGACGGGAGCTCGAATAGCTCTTACAGGCTGGGGGCCTCGGTTTTTGGAACTTGGGAGCTATTATGCCCGATTTTTGAAAATCTCGAACAGTGGGCCATAGGCCAATGGGCACGAGCAGGAGCTCGTAAATGAACATAATATATGTGTCATAAATCTTTAATAAGAGAATTGTATGGTCATGGTACTAAGGCTGGTCCGACATCCTCAGTCAACTAGCAGCAGTGCGATATGACCGATCTTCGGACTAGTCAAGACAAACAGCTGCAGGTTGAGTTGAAAGTCAGGACCGTTGGACTAATAATACCACAGATTACATGACATAATTAGAAAATATTGTTTGTGCATGCACTATTAGTATGGGATCATCAAGACACCCATGAGGGGTACTGATGTGTTCTAAGGGCCCTAGACGACCCGGTGAGTATAAGGGTAGTTCGTCGTTCCAGGTGACTGTGCAAAATTTGGAGTAGCACCAAGCGCATGAGACCGGGGTGGGGACAGGATGAGATCTCAATCCTCATATGGACATGAAGAATCTATTTCGAGAACATGCACTTGTTCTCAGGGTAGAAGTGGACGTACTTCTATCCAGGTGGCCGATAAAGTCGCTCCAAAGCCACAAGTGGGTTTAGTAGTTGTGCTGGCTTGCGAATGTGTGTAATCTTCATGATGAATGATGTGTGTTGGGTGATGACACACCGTGATAAGAAGAAATATGGAGAAACCCGAGAATTTAAATGAAATAATTTTTTTTTTTGCAAAGTGAGGAGTCTAGCGCACTCCAATATAAATGTTTTTCTTAAAAGTTAAAAGTAGACTTTTGAAAAACCCATTCATCGAGTTATAGAAACTCACCACTCTTTTCTACCCCTTTTCAGAAAAAGAGAAAATTACTAGAAGTAACACCGAGCCTTACCCTTTATCAGGTATGCTTAATTTTTCTTTAAGCTTACATTTTATTTGATATGTATCTTCCAGGGAACAAGGTTGAAATTTTGCCTAGCTCCTCTCGATTAAAAAAAGGGGGAAACTCCTCTTGAACCGAGAAAGAGCGGCAGGTTGTTCACGGGGATCCAACCAAACCGGGTTGGGGCGTAATAAATAGATTTCAACTACGTGCATGCTATAGTCACCTATGTATTACTTCTTTCAACTACTCACTTTTTTTTATTATGATAGATTCTATCATAAAAAAATTTACATTTTAGATTATATTATCTTTCATTTTGTTGTGCAATACAATTTTTCAAAGTACAAATATGATTATATGATATGGTTTTAGAGGCAATGTCTTTGACTATCTTATCTAACTAGAGCAAGATTCCATCCCTTGCATTATATCTACATTGATTAACGCAATATAATCCTTACCTAGGGTGTCAAAAACAATCCGATCCCACATGACTTATAACCGATTTGGACGAACACTACCATTTTGGTCATGTGGACTTCGCATTAGAGCCGTAACTAATTTCAATAAAAAAATTCAAAATATTTAAATAAAAAAATTATTAAAAAATCCTAAAAATTCTAAAATGGATTATATTTCAATACATTCGACTTGTTTAAATTTAAATATTGATTTACCCAACTTCTACAATTTAGATCACAATACATTCGATAATATTTAATTTGTACCTAGATTTGTCATAATTCAAATCATGATTCACTCAACACGTTTAATTCGAATCTCAATACATCTGACAAGCCCCGATTCGGATTTTGATCCACCCGACCCCCTAATTTGAACATGGATTCACCCAACCTTATATCATTCAAATCTTGATTGTGACCATGTAATTTTTTGGAAGTGAAAATTTAACTCTATTGTACTAGAAATCAATGGTGAACCGGGAGTGTAAACCAAAACTAGGATTTGATGTCGATTTAGATTGGAAATCCATTCGAACAAAATCATGAAAATGATCAAAGTGACCTAGACCAATTAGGGTCGAACCAGATCATACCTTAGACTTGATGAATTTTTTGAGAAAATTCGAAAAAGGCAAAAATGTAATTTTGGGCATATATGGTAGGAAATAAGTTGATGAATTTTTAGAAATTTAAATTGGGTAAAAATCAGTTAAATTGACAAAAGACTAAAATTGGTCGAATCAACCAATTAAATCATAAAAAATTAGATCGCTACAGTGTAAACTATTCAGCGAATTGGTCAGTTAATTGCTTGCACCTCGTCCCCTTGCCCAACCACGACCTGGTGTTATTCATTTCGACCCGATGAGATCCCCTTCAACCACTCCATTGTCTTCTTCACATGCCAAATTGATTCAATTTTTTTACCAAATTACACGCAAAAAACTCATGATTGAGCTAATAACTCTGATACTAATCTCCCATTCAAATTAATTGAGTTATATTCTTCCATCAAATCAAATTTCTCTCTCAAAATTAGAAAAATCTCTCTTAGACACACCTCCGATCACCAAAGCTTTAATATTCAAACTCTCCATCACCGACCACCAAATCAGTTGATTCTTGTCCTAAAAGAATGAAAGGAACCCCTCTTTAGTTCTATGGATAGGTCTTGTCTTGAAAGTGGTCGAAAAGAACCCCACAATGTAAATTTCATGTGTCAGTGTTTGGAAATAAGAAAATCAAGCGACACCACCGATCTTTCGAGGCCAAGTTTTGCCACCTCCTAGCACCCCTCCGATCAACACTGGTGCCAAAAGGATGGCATGACTCTCCTCTAAATTCCACAAGCTTCGCATGACCTCCAACAAGCCAACTTTCAGCTACACCGAACCGATTTTCAATAAAGAGTCACCTTCACTTACGGTCGTCGATTGCGCCATCTCTTAGGAGATAAATATGAGTGTTTAGGAGGGATTATAGAATTTTAAAGTTCGTTTATGATAATTTTTAATGTTTGGAGACCAAATGCAAACTTTGAAAGTGCGGTACAAGGGCTTGTCTCCCAATCAAAAAATGTTTGATTTTATTTGATGGGAAAAGAAGTATCATAAATGTCTGATACCCTAATGCAAGATTGGTGAAGAATGAACGATATTAGAAAGATGAAAGTAAGACCTATGAGAGGGATAAGAGTCGCAACTGAAGTGCGACATTTTGTGTAAATGAGGCATGACAACATTCTCCACTAACAACCCTTAGTGGGTACCAATTATAACAATGTGTGGAGCAAAACATCTTTGATAAGACAATTATGTTGTGGAAGTTGAAATGAACCAAGGTGAATTTTGGAATAATACATGACAACTTATTTTTAGTAAATGAGGAATGAATAAGTATGATCTAATGGAGAAAGAACTTTCATGGAGCAAAGGCCTAGGTCCTCGAGGGTCCGAGATCAAATCCAAGACTTCCTAAGAAATGAATAGACCACATGTGTCATGGAGGATTGATCCATGTTGCTAAGATAAGTGCTGAAGGACAAAAGGACAAGAAACGTTATGTGCATAGAGTATTTGATTGGCATAAGTTAGCGCAACGATGTTTGAAATAAACCTTAGTCCATATTGGGATAGGATGTAAGATATCATTTTGGAAATTGAGTATTGTTGAAAGAATTGCATCCAATGTTCGGTGGTCATGAAAGGATAACGATCTCTTAACATCAAAAAATCAAAAATGGAAAATTTATCGAGTGGAACATTACGAGTAAAGTCCCTATAGTATCAAATGGCTAAGGTACATGAAATATCGAACAAGGAACAGGAAATGACTCTACACTTGGGATGCATGGGAACTGATAGGGAGAGATGTGCTAGAAGTAGAGTTGAAATTGAATTGTTCCTATGAAATGTGGATATCACCTGAGTGATAGGTGGATTGGAAAGGCATCACCTAATGATGAGTACCAAGGGAATGTGGTGATCTTCTAAGTACCAAAAATAGAGAAATAATGATACCATAAAAACATCACCTAAAAAAACCTTAAGAAGTATCAAGCATTAAAGCTTAAGAGTCGGAGAAAAGAAATGAGGATCGTCCCTAGGTGATGGAAGACGTAATCATAACTTGAACATCACAAAGTAAATGTGAAAAAATGGGACAATGAATTTGAAAATATAGTACAAAAAGTGAGAGGATTATTGGAATGTGAGGGAATAATAGAGTATAATTATGACAAAGTGTGAATTTCTCATATCTCAAGGCACAATTACCAATCGTTCTAATCCACAATATGGATTGAACCCTAAGGAGTTCGATGAGAAGCAGGAATTGTGAGTGCAATAGACTAAAGGAAATAAGTCGATAAACATATGGGTCTTACGAGAGACCAAGTGGTCACCATCACAATATTACCATATGCCATACACCAAGAGAAGGGATGTGTAAAAAGAGTACACATCCTAGCACTGGTACGACCGAATGGACTTGTACCACCTTAGACACTAGTAGGAGGAGTTATGCCCTTAGTCATGTGAATATTGTTTGATAGACACTTTCCAAATAAGGGATGCATGCCAACTCCAAGTAAATGGGAGAGGTGTATCACCTGATGTATAATGTAAAGGGAAGAAAACCACAAGTGTCTAGCATGGAAAGGTACTTACAAATAATCTCAGAGATTGTGTTAGGACCCATGATAAGATGTATTGTCCATGGATGTCTATGAGAATTTAGACGTTATAAATATAAGTGAGTGAATGTGCAAGTAATGATTAGTGATAGCTTGATTGGCTAAGACAAATGTGAGGAACCTCCTTAGAATGACTCCATGTGGAGACATAAAGGAAATGACAGATATTCATGAGACATGAGGTCGAAATAGGTTATCTGAGTCTAAGGGGTTAACACAAATAAGGAAATTGAACAAAAAAGAAAGAGTCATAAAAGGTGAATGAGAGATGGTGGGGATGTAAGAAAGCATTAGGGTGAAACCAGAAAAGGAAAAAAAAACATTTGACAATGAGAGAGAACAGCCTTCCCTAGTGTATAAATTTTGTTACCACAAAACTCCTAAAATAATGGAAGCAATTCTTACATCAGAATTTTTTAGGTGAAAATTTAACTCGATTGGACTAGAAGTTGAGGGTGAACTAGGAATGGAAACCCAGGCTAGGATTTGAAGTCGATTTGGATTGGAAATCCATTTGAACCATGATCTTAAAAATTGGTTAAAGTAACCTGGAACAATCTTGAAGGACCCCCTTGACTGGGAATCCGGGATCAGGAAACCATTGGACAGAGAATCGTGGGCAATTAGGGCCAAACTAGACTAGACCTTGGACTTGATAAATTTTCCAAGAGACTTTGTGAAGGGCAAAAGGGTCATTCTTTGCCCATATATTAGAAAATAAGTTGAAGAAATTTTATAAATTTAAATTTCCCCAATAACATATCAAATTGGATGTGAATCAACTAAGAAAATAACAAAATTGGCTAAACATGACAATTAAATCACCGAAAACCAATTTGCTACAATACAAACTGATCAACACACTGGTCACCAAACTATTCGCACGCTTCGTGTTTGTACTGTACATGCGTCATCTTTCTCGCCTAACTCCACTCAATACTATTCATTTCAACCTGATCGACCTTCAACCACTTCACTATCTTCTTACAACTAGTAATTCACATGCCAAATTGACTTTATTTGTTTACCAAATTTTATACAATAAAACTCGTCATTGAGTTGATAGCTCCCATATTAATCTCCCATTCAAATAAATTGATTCTTATCCAAAAAGCATGCTACAGAAATCCTCTTTAGTTCTATAGTTAGGTCTTAGCTTGAAAGGGATTGAAAACTAAGGCACGAGGCTAATTTCAAGCGTCAGTTTTCAAGGCTAAAAGAATGGAGCGACACCACCCTTTTTCATGGCCAAGTTACGCCACCTCCAACCACTTCTCCTATTGGCACCAATACTAAAAGGATAATCCAACTATCATATAAATCCCACAAGCTTCACCCAACCTTTGGGAAGCCAATTTTTTACCATGCTGAGCCGATTTCCAACGAAAGGTTACCTCTACAACTCATAGTCATTATTGTTTAACCCAAAAATTCGACAAGCTTTGGTGACCCCCCGACTAGTGGCCACCATAGATTGAGACACCAAGACCTTGGTTGCATTTTGCCTCACATATGGCTTTCAGGCGTGCCATCTTCAGTGAGTATTTCTAACCACACCTTTGGTAGAACCGTTTTGACCAATTTTGGAAAATGACCAAATTTGGTCGGGGAAGATCCTAAACACAACCTATGAGCCCTTATGAGATAAATGTGAGTGTTTTTTTGAAGGATTAGAGAATTTTGAAGTTAGATTATAGTGATGTTTGAAGTTCGGATACCAAAATGTAAACTTTGAAAAGTTTGGGGCTAGTTTGCAAGAGGGAAAGACATGTGGAAGGAGTCCCCAATGGAATCCTAAGGGGCTATAAGATGATTTTGGAAAAGATAGAGATGTCAAATGTGATTTTTGAAACTATAGGTGCAAAATGGTACTTTTTGCATAAATAGAGGCAAAAGTATCATTTTGCACAATGAAGAGAAAATGCACAATTTTAGCAAATGGTGTGTGAAAATAGTAATTTTGGAAAGTAAAAAGACAAAAATAGAATTTTGTGCAAGAAAATGGCAAAATGGTAATTTTACAAATGTGAGGGTTTTAATGAGATTTTTGGAAAATAGGAACCTAAGGGTTGTTTTGGAGAAGTTTTGGGGAAACTTTATTATTTGAATGAGATCAGGTAAAATGGTAGTGGAAATGGGCATGTCAATGCATATAGAGAGAGAATCGTGTGTAAAGGGAAAATTTGTAATTGTGGTAACTTATGATGTGCTATAACATATACCGACATAGAGAAACTCTCAAAAGTTTTTGGATATTATACTGATGTATGTATATTGTTAAAGGAATACATATACATACCAAATGATTGTACAATCGGGGTACAAAAGTTACAGTATCTTCAGAATGAACAAGTCCTAAATAATGACAAAGTGAGATTTTCGACTTCATGTCTAATTGTACTAATATAATAATTACTTCATGTTTATAAAATGATGGTATGCATGCTTTGGGAACATTTTTAAGAAATATATAAAAAAAAAAAGCTAATACGGAGACTTTTATAAAAATACGAGAGATATCCCAAGCGGTTTTGCAAAGTGGACCGAGACCCGATAGCTTAGAAAAACGAGTGCAACCTCGAGGATTTGAAAAGGGTCGTGAACCTAACCCTAAAAAGTATTTATAAAAGGGGCTAAGGTACAACGCTTATAAGAGAAGCTAAGGTTAAATATTGATAAAAGTGTCTAAGACCCAATATTTATGAAATAGGTTAAGTCTTAATGTTTAAGAAATGGGATATTACCCACTATTTATAAGAAAGTTGTTAAGGCATAAATGATTAAAATAATGTTGAATAATGCCAAAATTGATTAAAGAAATGTGTTAAGACCCAAGTTGTTTAAGAGAAAGGGGCTAAAACCCAACTATTAAAAAAAAGAGGCTACGATCCAAGCTGTTTTAAAAAATGGTCTAAGACCCAAGTAATTTATAAAAAGGTGCAAAAACCCAACTATTTATAAAGAAATGGGCTAACGACCAAGTGGTTTATAAAGAAAGAGTGCTAAGGATGAAATTCTTTAAATAACTGTGCTAAGAACCAAGTTGTTTATAAGAAAGGGGTGAATACTAAGTATATATAAGATAAAGCAGTTGTGGCCTTATGTGAGAAAGATGAGTACTCACTTGGTATTTTCTTTAAAAAAATAATATTATGTATGTGAATAAGATGTGACCCTTACGACATGGTGTTAATTGCTATAAGAAATACAAGTAGTGAGTAGCTAGCAAGCCAAGCCTCAATTAATGAATTTTCTATGGTGAATATATTTGTTGCATGATTTAATATATATCATCATTAACGATAAGGTGTGCAACATGAAACCTAAAAAGAGGTAGTGTGGACGTTTGTGGTAGACTTGAAGCAAAGTGATAAGGAGAGATGATGATAGCTTCTAGATCACCCAGGACCCTTGATGCTAATAAGGTAGATACATTCACCAAATAGTACCGACAAGACAAATGCTTAAAATAATAAAACCTCATAATTTTAGTGAAATTTTAAAACTTTTTCAAAACATGTAGTGTGCCCAAATCAAATATTCTTTCCATCGAGAATCAAACAATTAATAAGTAAATAAAAGAATCTTTGTGCATGCTTCTCGAGTTTCGTACCTCAGTTGAGTGTTATTGTTTATTGTGGCTTGGTGTAAGTTCCATGCTCCTATGCATACCTGAAAAGGTTTGGAAGAGGGTGTGAGCTCACAAATTAGTGAATGTGTTTATCGACATCGAGTCACGACATGGCTTATAGCCTAGTCTTTACCTATTCTTTCAATTATAGTTCATTGATTTTCCACTTACATCTTTTACGGGTTATTTACTTGACCTTCCTTATAATAATCTTTTAAATCATTACCTTTATCTCAGGAACTCATTTCCCATTTCACAATTCACATATTAATACACACCCATTTTCCACTAAGTTCTCACACATGAGAACTCGGGGTGCGAGGGGTATGTGCATTATATATTGCACTCCCAAGGTACATCCATAGATATTTATCTCCCTCTTATTATTGTGGATGATGCATACATTATCACAATTTCTCACTTAGTGGCCCTTCCACCACAATATCCATTGAGATCTCGCACACGAGAAACTCAAGGCTGTGAGGGGTATGTGTGTTATATATTACACTCCCAAGACACATCCTATGATGATCATCCTCTCATAGTGATGTCGACCATGTGTCATTCGACATCCCACACACTCTGGTCCACTCTACCTAATCCATATCATGAATAGGCATGTCAATAAGACCCGGGACCCGAGTCCACTGGCTAGACCCGAGGTTTGGTTCTAGCAAGCTTAGGTCTAGAAAAGTGGACCCCAAGGGTGGGTCCAAAAACCTTTTGTGTGCACATCACATTTCCATGAGAAGGGTAGTGATGGTTCGAGGGATGGAACCCTTTCATGGTAGCGCTTCCATACCGAAGGTGGCATTCATGTTCTTGACCTCTAGAGTTGTGCATCTGTCTCATATATGGGAGAAGTTCTTCTGCGGGAACTAGGGCTTGTACTCCATTTACTGGCACGCTCATCCTTCATACCAAGATTCGACGCTGGTAGACTCCATCTTCTATGGCACCAGAATCCCTAGCCAGATGAGTTTGTGTCCTCTGCAACTACTACTTGTCTTCTCCTCTCTTCTGCATCTTTAGATTCTTGGATGGTATAAATCTTTACAATTAATATGTACACATCGATTCCCGAATGTTTGCTAAAACCAATCTCTGTCGTTTATATTTCAATGGCAGCCTCCAAAGATTCATTTTTCGGTCTGTCATCTTATCCAACCGAAGGGTTTGTGGCAGTGGTTTGTTGATCATTTCCCTCAGGTTTGAGTTCTACTAATCTCTTATACTATGTGATGGCTTGCAGGAGGTGCAATGGGGGACTTCTAGCATGATTGACGCAAAGAAGAACCAACTAGCCAATACCCTCCACGACCCATCCAACCAAAGATCCATGCTCTTATTCGAATCATGCATCCCTCTCTTCGATTTCAAGATCGTCTACAACTACCTTAGGTAGACAAACATCATTTTAATTTCTGAAATGGCATCATTTTAATTTTTTCACCCCTCTTTAAATGAAACGACCGCACTACAGAAGGGGAAAAATAAAATGGCATCGTCAAGGTTGCCTTCAACCTCGACGCCGCGTTTACTTGAATCTACAGATAATGATTTGCAGATTCAAAAATCACAGGTAGTCATAGAGACCGAGCAAAGGAAACCTAGGAGAGGAGACCACCCGAGCTGTTGTCATTGCCTGAGTTTTCGCCGCTACCCCTGCGCCTGTCGTCACCGAGCTTCCCGACCCTCGTCCCCAAAATTCCCGCTCGCACCTTTGCTTCCCATAGTCAATCCTATGCTTCCTGCAAATTCCCCAGAGCTACCCAAGCTACCACCCGCCACCTCCGACCTTTCCGCCTGTCGCCCATCGCCTCCAAGCTGTCAGTCGTCGCCTTCGAGCTACCGGCCATCGCCCCCGAACTTCCCACCGCCTCCCGAGCTTCCCTCGTATGCATGTATGCCGGTCCCTAGCTAGCCCTATCCCGTACATAGTCCCATGATCCAACACTAGAGCACGATGCTAGTAATTTTACTAGCACCATAATCTAGCATTGGATTAGGGTACTAGTAAAATTACTAGCACCCTACTCCAGTGTCGGATCACAATAGTAGTAATTTTACTAGTACCGTGATCCGACACGAGATCATGGTACTAATATTTGTTATAATACAGGAATATAATCTTGATTTTGTTGATTTATAACTTGTATTTTTCTTTTTTTATTTGTAATTATATTTATTATTGCTTTGTACAGAAATACACTATGGAAGATGGTGATGAGCCAACACCGACTAATGTGCAATTGCAATCAGCAATTTGATCTACATATATGGATGCTATAGGTACCAGATATACATTTGGTAGTCCTAGTACAGAAATCCAAAATGCTTAACGGGGTAGATTTACTTCGAATGTTTGGGACCATTACACGAGAGTTATAGTTGACGGTAGATTAAAAGCGAAATGCAACCACTATGGAAGCTTGTATGTGAGAAATGGTAAACAAGGTACAAGTAATTTGAGTAAACATATAAGGAAATTTTCAATAAGGACAATACCCGATATTTATCAACATTTTATGAGATATATTGACGAAATTTTGCAATTGGTGAAAGGCCGTGTTCGGGACTAGATTTTTTATCAAGAGGACTGTCGTTTCATCACTTGCACTAATGCTTATACTGCATGGATATCCAAAGAGCAAGTAGAGCATTATGGGTTTAGAGAGTTTGTGGGGAAGTTACAACCAAAATTCAAGGTCATGTCATAGAATACAATTTGAAATGATTGCATTAAATTATATGTTGTCAACTGAAGGAAGAAGATGACACTATTCCGAACCGGACTGGACCGGTCCCAATTAGGTTCAACGCTTAAACCAGTCAGTTCAAGCCCTATTCGATCAAGTTTTTCAAAATTAAAATTTTTTAAATTCATTCACTATCCAATGGTAGTCTCAATTCTAAAATTTGAATTTTTTAAGCCACCTAGAAAAATAAATTTAGCATCCGGTTCAATAATGGTTCAAACCGGTTCAATCCGGTTCAGATCCGATTCACTTGAACCGGTTTGGTTTCCCAAATTGTCCTAAAGTCCCTTTCCAAAATTTTTATAACTCTTTGGGTCACTTAGGAGTTGTAAATTTTCCAATTTGCTCCTTCTATGGTAGTCGGGATTTGTGAACCAGTTCAATTTTTCTCACTTAGATTGACCGGTTCTTTCCCGGTTTTCCTTAACTTTGAGGATGGGGTTTATAGCTCGGGACATCAATTGAGGTGTGGTTTGATCCAGGAAGGATCCCCACAAGAAGAGCAATTTAGTGACGACAAAAGCTTCGGTCAACGGACCCTCACTGGTAAGATATCAAAGCTTTCTCTCTGTATATTGAGTTTTTCAGCGAAACTTCGTTTAAGCTCATTTCTGAGCCAAATGAAGTGATTCTAAGCTTGAAATGATGAGTGAGACATAGAAAAGATGATTTATATCATGAATGGAGATAATTGATTGAGTTTTGATGATCAATTTAACAAATTGATGTTTTGGGGACCAAATTGCAATTTTTGAAAAATTGTGCAATTTGGGGATTTTAGAAAAATTGGGGGCCCAATTGAAAATTAAGGAAATCCGGAGGATTTTCATGAAATTAACTCCCAATTGAGGTCTAATTGGGCAAATTGGATGAAATGGGGGACCCACTGGGAATTTTTAGAAATTTAATGACCCATTTGGGAATTTTTGGAAAATTTAAGGTCCAATTGGCAATTTTGGAAAAATTGAGGACCAATTGGTAATTTTGGGAAAAACTAAGGACCCATGAGGGAGAATTGGAAATCCTAGGGACTTAATTGAGATTAAAGAAAGATTAGGGACCTAATTGTAAAGTTACAAACTTTAAGGGACCTAAATGAAATTAAGGCATAATGGAAGGACCTATGCACAAATACATGAAAGTATGCAGCTTCTTATGTCAATTCTCCTAATATGGATACTTGTACCATGTAGGAGCTGATTGCCCAAGTACCAATGCAAGGGAGCGCTCCACGAATCGAGGTCTAACCGAGACGACCACATCGTTGTCACCGGTTGAGTGGGAAATCTACAACATTTGTTTCGATTAGGAGAATGGTTTTGCCTCTAAAATGCTTTTCTTAGAATTAGCCTCCTCTGACTAGATGACTCTACTTAAAATATTTGAGAGCAAATTCTGGGGCTTAGGCTCGAACAAGTGGGTACAAGGCCAATGGGCACGGGTATGAACCCGTTAAGAATGAGCATGTTATGAACTGCTAAAAGTCCTAATAATGGATAATGTTGTGTGATACCCACTGAGCCAAGGTTGGGATGTTAGACTTGTTGGGTCGAATTGCTACTAAGATGAAGTCGGGTCGTCGAACCCGTTGGGCTGGTGCGCCTTGGACGAAGCCAAGCCAACAAACCCCTTAGCTGGAGGGCAAAGATGATGGATATAAATGAATAAGACTCTTGATTGTGCATGCACTGTGATGTGGGACCACTAGGACACCCGGTATGAGGTAGCGGTGGTCCCAAGGGATGTTGGATGACCCAGGGAGCAAAAGGGCAGTCTATCGTCCAGTATGTCGAGAAGATATGGGAGCTTACTACGTACTGAGACCGAGGTAGCAAGGGGAAAGAAGTCTCGTCCCACAAAGTGAACACGAAGTGTGATCGAGGTTTGAGGGTCGGATGAGCAAGGTCCACTCAAACTTGGGGTAGAGGCTTTTAACCTCTATTAGGGTGGATAGTAAAGGCGCTCTGGTCCACAAGTGGAACAGTCGAGTACTGTTCTACGAACATGTGATCCCTTTGTATGATAGAAAGGGCGTGTGATTGTGTGCAAACCCGAGAAGGGGTAGAAATTGAAATACCATAAACTTGATGACACCTAATTAAATACACCTTAAGATTTATCCCACTCACTGAGTCGTCGAACTAACCTCATCCCCCTAAACATTTTTTAGGAAGGAAGAAAGTGTGCATAAGCTTTCCCTCGCCATGACCCGAACTAGATACGAATTAAATTTCTAGTTTTGTTTAATGTTATTCCAGGAAACATAACAGGTAATACGTTTGACTCTTCCTGATAATGGGGAGGAACCCCCCCCCCCCTCGAGGTCCGGGAGAGTGGCGGTTGATCACTGGGTCCCGACCAAACCGGGTCGAGGCGAAATAGGCGGTGCCTCGATCATGAGTAGACTATGGTGTGAGTCCCTTCACGTAGGGAAGGCTCCCATGAATATTTTAGACTAGGGTCGAACTTTCCTCATACCTTGGTTTGCTCGGGCTTAAGCTTGAAAATCTGCTCACTGGAAAATTGAGCATATGACTTTCATAAGGGAATTTTGATGGTCGAAGAGGAATAGGGCAACTGAATTAATAGAAAAATCTCTCTAAGGTCTTTCTGAACTCGTCATTGTGTGATAGGGTCATTTGGTGGAGAACTTCCATGGTGTTCAAGTTGCTAGGTGTGATCAAACATTCTCAGAAGGAATCGCTCTCATTTTCTCTTTTTCTAGCATGTGTTCATCGAAGAAGATGAAATTGTGTACGCGCATGGATGCACACACGGTGCATCGCCACATGGTGCACAATGATTGGCTATCATCCGCTGACATATGCAGCTAACTGGATTAAAATAATCTGGTTGTATTTCCTCGCCACGTGGCATTCATCAATTAGTTGTGCTCAGCTGATTGGATCTAGACATTGTTGATTGTGTAATCGTCACCATGTGCCGCTATATGATTGGTTGCCTTTGTCTAATGTGTTTAACTGTCATCCATAGTATATGTTCGACATGTGGCACACTTTGATTGGTTGCCTTTGTTTAGCGTCATCCATAGTGTTCATTCGACATGTGGTGCGCCCTAATTGGTCGTACTTGATGATATGGCTTAGCATCCACGAACCGAAATGCTTTGTGGCATGGCGATTAGTCATTTTTCATGTGGCATGCCGTTATTTTCTACTGCCTCTGACCTGGCGGTCCAGACCATGGTCATTGGTTGGCATTGTTGAAGTCATTTTTCGATGAATATTTTTGCAAGTTCAACAAATTTTGGTCATTTTTTGCTCCTTTCACCCTAAATTTGGCCAATTCTTTACCTAATTTTTTTTTAATTTTTAAAATTTTTTTCTTTATTTTAAAACCAAGAATTATATTTTATACCTCGAGAATTTCCTCAAAAAATTCTTATTATTTTATAAAAATTTCGATTCATTCCAATTTCAACCCAATCTTCTTTCCAATTGTTCCGTACCTCATTTTCTAAGTTTCATATTCTAAATCCTCAACTTAAGTATACTTTCCTAGTCTTTTGTACTCTCTCTATTTCTCGTTTCAATCCAATAATTTGATTCAACTAAATTCCTTATTAAATCTGCATTATTTCCTGGTCTCATTCGGTTCATGTTTTCCAATTTTTATTTATAATATCTGAATTGAGTGTTACAAACAGAGAAGGCCATGCCTTTTGTAGACAGCTTCGGGGATATTCAGGTGGCCAACAAAAGCCTTGGTCGACATTAGGAGAGCATAAGTCGTAACTTTACCTTAAATTCTTCTCAACGATTTACACCATTGAAATAGAGGTTCAAACACCTATTTTGGTATACCGCGTTATTGAGGGATAAAATCATGTGTAGGGCACATAATCACAACATGCGTGTCTACATGTAGTTTGTGTGTCTATACGTGTGATTGACCTATGTTGACTCGGTTTGGCCAACTCGGCCCGATTCGACAAGTTTCTTACACGATTCGATTTGTTTAACTTTCCTTTGACATTCTCTTGAACAATTTGATTTGGTTCACCGGTTTAACGTGGGTTTGATCGATTTTCTAGTCGGATTTACTGATTTTGATCTTCCTTTAACTCATTTATGGATGATTTGACTTGCTTTGACATTCCTTTAATTAGTCTATAATCGGTTTTACTGATTTTGGTCTTCCTTTAGATAGTTCATAGCCAATTTGACTGATTTTTGCCTTTGTTTGATTAGTTCATAAATGATTTTCGATTTTGGTTCTTCTTTGACCAATTCACCGCTGGTACAACCTTTTTCTAACTTTATTGATTTTTCTAAATATTTTTATTTACTCTTTGTACCTAAAACTACCTTTTTCACTTTTTGGATTCACTTGAATAGTAAATTCACGATCTAGTCTAATATGGATAAATTTATTTTCAAATCCATATTAATTTTTAATTTACGATCTAATCTAATTTTTTTATAAGAAGATGTTACAAGAAGTTACTCATTTTGTAAGTTTTGTCCTTAAATTTTTTTGTAAATTAAAATGGATGTATGTATCATAGTTAACTTAGGTCTATTTGAGCTTAGGGAGATGAAATTGTTGGGAAAATGTTGAATGGAAGATATAAAAATTTAATGCACAACTAAATAATCAACAAAATTTATACAAATCATATACTTGGAAAGAGCTCTATAATATGTCTATACACTTAGAAATGGAACTCTAAAACTAGTAGTTAAAGGGAAAATTATACATACTTGGTGATAAAGCCCCACAACAAAGTGAACACACATGTTTTGATATTTTATTGAGCAAAAAAATTAACATACATAAGCGAGTTAAATAATTTGATCAAATATTGGGATGAGAGGATAGGTTAACTCTAAGAAGAAGAAAAAGAAGTGTGAGACACTCATTGAACATATTCAATGTTCACTCTTGCAGCAGTTTTCGCGATACTCTCAAAGGCAGTTGTGGAGAGGACAACGGTTGCATCATTACTGGGCGAGAAACAGCACTCTATACTCAATGGACGATCGTAACTTGGATTGTCTGGCCGAGTTTGCAAGTTCCAAACACGGTTGCACTTATGCACCTGTCTCTCGTCAAAACACAACCCATTAATTAGGCAAATTAAGCCTTCTCAAAATATATAATAACGCTGGGGTTCGTCCAACAAACAAGTAAATGGCAATAGCAATAATAAGTGTAAGCACTTGACCAAATACCGCCTCCTGCAAGCGGCGCCATTATCCCAAATCCCTTCACCAGCTGCTGCGAATAGAAAGTCTGATGGGAACTGTGAAGGATCATTTCCATGGCAGGCAGTCGCTGTGCAGAGGAAAGAAAATTGAAAAATTAAACTAATATTACACCATTAGCACCAAACAAAAGCCAAATTAAATAAATCCCTTGTCTTTCATTCCTTACGCGTGTAGGGGGCGCTGTAGTGAGCGGCTCTTCCAACGTCACCTAGAGCTAGGGTTGCAGATATTGAACAGTCCTTTGAAAATTGGAGGAGCTTCATCGCTTAGAGTCCTTTGAAAGCAGCTGGCAACCAGAAAGACCCTCTTAGATTTTGGCCAATCTTGAACAGTACTCGAAAATATGCATACAGCCCTTATTTATGGTACTCGCGTGCATGCAATTAGATTGCACCGACTGCCAATATTATAGTATATATGCTTCTTCATATATGCATCCCTGAGCTATCCTAAACGTATTGGCCTTCTTATAGCCATTTCAAGGCCCATGATAACAATCTCCATGAAATTGGAGCCCGTAATTGATGTCAAGGAAGCTCAATTGTTAACTCAATTGAAGCCGTATCATGAGATGTGTTGTCAAATGAGAATCAGCACTCTCGTCACACAATTTTGCGAATGGAAAAGAAAATTAGAATAAACAAGGAAAAATAATCCAAGAGATTTGATTCATGGGGAGAGCATGTGACGATACGAAACCCTAACCTAAATGGAGAATAGAGCAGCAGGCAGGACTAACCTGGTGGAAGAAGAGAAGGAGATTGATGCATGACCTGTATACAATTATTATATTTAATTTTAAAATTTTACTCAACAACGTTATATAATTCTAATATTATTATTTCCTTTTTTAAATAAGAGATAAAAATAATATTAAGTTATATATTTTTTCTACGTACTCGTATAAAAAATAGATAAAATTTTTAGTTTTGAATTAGCTACGAAATGCGTAATATAATGATACAAAACCCTAATCTAAATGGAGAAGAAATAAGTGCAATCATATTACGCATTAAAAATCATTGTGCTTATATTTATAGACAAAATTGCTTAGATAGATTGCAGATACCCAAATCCCAACATAAACGAAGGTAATGATTCATTTGTTAACGTTAATTGCCGTTTATGCAGTCATGCATACTGTTGTTGCTTTGAAGCAAAACCATCTTATCCCCATATATTTTTTATATTCTTCTATTACTTTAATTTATCATAATTAAATATATTATTTTATTATATTTATACTTACTTTTACTTGGTATATTTAAATAAGTAGGCGGTGTATTTACCCTAATTGTTCTCATAAATTGTTTTATAATTTTATACTTCAATTAACATTAAATCATAAATTAATCTTTGATAGTTTCTAATCACTTTTTAACTTCTCATCAAGATTTTTACTCATAACCATTCATTTATTTTTTATTTATTAATTTATTTTCTTTTTATCTCTATGTTTATTAATATAATTTAAAAAACAAATAAAAGGGAGATCTTGACCTACCCCACATCAAATCGTCCTGACCCACTCCCTGGGCACTCACTAATCTCCCATTTTCTCTCACCCCTTTGGTAGTCTCACACTCAATGCAAAATGTGCCTTACCGAGGCACTATTAGACGTATAACAACGAGGATTATGAATTTAGAGTTGTAAAAAAAACCTTACCATGTACTTTTGAGTTTGAATATCAAAGGAGTTGATGAATCTCCTGTGCACAAGGTTAAATACCTAATCCGACTTATTTCAAATCCTAATACACCCAAATTAGTATTGTATTAGATATCCACCGACTCCTTAATACTCATTCTGTCCGAATCCAAGTCTAACCCTATACCTGAATAAAGAATTTGAGTCCAATGAGAAATATACTACTCCCTATCAATGATCATGTTTATTTGTATATATGATAAATTTTGTAATTTCTATTTATAACATGTTATTTTTATAACAATAAAAATATCAAGTGTAGTTATACTTGATGAGTCCATTGTCATATCCATCTTATTTATTATAAATTTTAACATTTTAGTAATAACACGTTATATCAATAAAAATAAAATTAATAAAAAAAATTAGATGATAAGCTTTTTATAATAAATTGACATTTTCTAGTCATATCACACTATATTTGGTATGAAAATTGGAATTAAATTTGAGAGCTGAGATTATTTTAAATTAATTGAGAAAATTGGAATTAAATATGAGAGTGAGACTAGGTTAGACTTTTTTTTTTAAGCTATCCTTCTGATTTCTATTTACTCAAAAATAGATTCGCAGACAAAAATGAAAATGAAAAAGAAAATACTGGATCTTCTTATGCACAATCTCTTGTTCCACAGGCTGCTCCAGCTCTCTCAGGGCCTCCTGCTCTGCGAGAAAAAAATGCTAAATTCCGAGAATCAGCATTCCATGGCTGAAGCCCATTTTTCCTTTCCAGATGCTCTGCGAAATTACTCGTTTCCTTTGTTACTGGTCGGTCTCTATTCTCCATTTGGTACTGCTTGCCGCTGATCATCCTACAGCCCAGCCTCCTCGGTTCGATGCTCGATCCAAGGCTCTTCCCTTCGTCCATTTCTCTGGTTGCTCGGTATTGTCCTGCCTCGTCCTTTATCCTGGCCACTGTCCGGTGCTCAGGCCATGACCCTGTTTCCATCATGTCTTCCCCACTGCTGCTGCTTGACCAGGCCTCTGTCACGGCTAAACTTGTTCTCTCTCTCTAGCCGAGAGTTGGTATATGTCATTCCCATTTTGCTGCCTATGCTTCAACTGCTGTGTTTTGCGCTCAGTTGTCTGCTTTTTGGAAATTATTGTTCCATTTAATACTCCCTAGCCCAGAGTTAGCCATGTTTCATGATCCCTTATAAAATAATATGACTCTGATCAACCTTAGGACTTGTTTGGTAAAGGATTAATAGGCTTTCGCTCCCTCACGAGCTGGCTTGATTGCGTGAACAAAGAAGAAAGGTGGTTAAACGCGCCTCTCACTCTTTATTTTTTTTTCGGATTTCAACCATAGCTTCCAAGTCATAATTCCCCAAAAAGGATGGGTTCCCTTATTCCATTCTGACTGTTACATATGTTACAGTTTTATGCAAATTGGGTATGTGTGATTTCTGTGGAACAAGTGAGTTTTGAAAATCAATTTTTTGTTATATGTTATTGATACTGTTTATTTTTGTGTTCATCTTTTAATGAAAATCAATTTTTTTCATGCAGAAGTTTTCTACTCGATTATGTTGTACATCCAATAATAATGATTCCTTCTGTGGAAAAGTGCCAACCCCTATGCTGGATGTGGTTGAATCTCCAATTAACTTAAAGAACTTGTCCATAAAGGTAGATTTATAGGTGCCTTTCTGTACTTATGTTTCACAATTCTAGGCTCAAGATTCGCTTTTAACTCACAAATTCTTGCAGGAATTGACACAGTTGACTGAAGAAATTCGATCAGAATTGTTGTCAGTATTTAAGGAAATGAAAAAACCTTCTAAGGCAAGCTTAGCAGCTGTTGAATTGACAGTTGCAATACATTATGTGTTTCACGCTCCCGCAGATAAGATCTTGTGGGATGTTGGAAAACAAGTAAGGACATAAGATTATGTATTGACTTGACAGTTGCAATAACATTATGCTCTCACTTTCTTTTGTTGACTTATTTTTTTTTTAAATTTGAACCAATCTGCCAGTTCACTGTCTGAATTATTTTTAGTTTTAATCTCTCAGAAGTTCATCTGGATTTCCTCAAGAATCAGATAAGAGATATGGGAATCATGGCAGAATCAATTTCCTTTGTTCTGTTTCTAATTCTTCATGTCATTAAATTAGCAAATACATCATCACCATATTGCTCTTATTTTCTTTATTCCTTTCTCAATCATCTTCTAGAACGGAGAGAATATGTGTGGGATTCTCTGAATCTATTTCAGTTTTGCTAAAAAAGCTGATGAATGGTTAGGTATTTGCATAGATATCCACGTTATTTATTTTGAATATTAGCACTTTGTTTGGAACAATTTAGCTTTACTTGGAGAAACAACATTATCTTGTTGAACAGGCATACGCGCACAAAATTCTCACTGGGAGACGGCCCCTCATGCATACATTGATGCAAAAGGATGGCCTTTCTGGCTTCACCGATCAATCTGAAAGTGAATATGATCCTTTTGGTGCAGGGCATGGCTGTAACAGCATTTCTGCTGGACTTGGTAGCATTTCTCTCATAACATATATCGCCTTCTATAAAATTGTTGCAGTCGATTAGTGACCACAAACTTTCGAGGTGTAACATCTAGAATGTACAAATATTTATATGTTTATGCATAAATTTTTTTTATGGTAATAAGCACAACTTGTTGCAATCATACTTAAGCTTCAGACTTGTTCCCTAGTTCCATATTGTACTTTTTTGGTGCTAAGTAAACTTAATAAAACTTTTTTATGTGTAAAAATATCTCTTACAATGGTTTCGTTGAAGAATATGAAAAGTGTGTAAATTCATAATAAGGCTTTATATTTATTGATTCTTTGCCATTCAGGCATGGCATTGGCACGAGACATGAAGGGGAAGCATGAGCGTATAGTTACAATTATAAGCAATGAGACCACTATGGCTGGACAGGTCTATGAGGCCATGAGCAATGCAGGATACATGGACTTGGATATGATCGTTATTTTGAATGATAGTCATCACTCTTTGCACCCAAAAGTTGATGATGACTTTAAGACATCAATAAGCGCCCTCTCTAGTACATTGAGTAAACTTCAGTCAAGCAAATCATTTCGAAAATTCCGTGAAGTGGCCAAGGTTTTCTGCTTCACCTCCTACATTAATCTATTTTTATGTTTAAGAAACATTAGTTAACAGGAACTTGATGAAAATGAGACCCACCCCCACCCTAACCAACCATTGTGGGCTAGTAGTTTGTACATCTTGAACTCTCTCCCATCTCTGAAATTTGAAGTATCTTAAATGATATTTTTCTGTTCAGAGAATTGAAGTTCTAGTGCTTATCAGATAGGGGTTGAAGCTTTCTGGAAGATAAAATGAGGTAGAAAAGGAAAATAATCAAAGAAAAATAGTATTCCCTGATCAGTTATTTTCCTTCCTTATTTTTAGGGTGTCACTAAAAGAATTGGTAGGGGTATGCATGTATGGGCAGCCAAAGTTGATGAGTTTGCTCGAGGTTTGATTGGCCCACCAGGATCAACCCTCTTTGAAGAGCTAGGCTTATACTATATTGGTCCTGTTGATGGGCACAATATCGAGGATTTAATCTCTGTCTTGCAAGAAGTGGCTTCTTTAGACTCAATGGGCCCTGTTTTGATTCATGTGATCACTGAAGAAAATAAAGAAGAAAACCATCGTAGCCAAGAGAATGAGATAATAGAAAGGAGATCAGAAGGTAATGGATTTTCACTAGATAGCAGTATAGCATACCATAAACTACTCTTCGCATTGGAATGATGATCCCAAGCATTGATTGTACTTGATCAATATTTTCTATCATGTAAAATCCATTTGATATGGGATATTACCACGGATATTTTTGCAGAGAATTAGGTTTATCTGATCTATTGTTGTTCTGCTAAGGTGCTCATATATAGTTGAAGTTATCTTCCCAGTGTATTTATCATTATCAAGGTTGTAAAGGTCTTCAATGAATAGAATTTTATTGGTATGTTCAGTTTACAAGTTTCATTCCAAATTGATTAATTTGGAAAATTGCCTGCATATTTACACTCTAATGTTAACCTCTGTCAAGATTGACCATAAGATTCTGAATACAAACTATTTCCTATTTTGTATTCTATCTTTTGTTGACTGTTGAACCAATACTAATCCCTGATTTTCTAGGTTTGACCGATTCTCCTCAACTTGGTCATGAAGTTCTTCCCAGGGCATATTCTGATTGCTTTGTCGAGTCTTTGCTTATGGAAGCAAATGGCGACAGAGATATTGTTATGGTTATTGCAGGGATGGAGATGGACCCATCTTTTTGTCTCTTTCGGGAAAAGTTTCCTGACCGGTTCTTCGATTTAGGAATGGCCGAGCAGCACGCTGTCACATTTTCTGCTGGTCTGTCATGTGGAGGTCTGAAACCATTTTGTGTGATCTCATCTGCATTTCTACAGAGAGCTTATGACCAGGTCTCTCTCTCTCTCTCTCTCTCTCCCCAACCTCCCTCTTGTAGGGATCATATGCTCTGATTGTTAGTTTGATATCCAGATGGAAAGCTGGGGAACTGCATTGTGGAAATGTTCTTTCTAGGACCTGCTTCAGGCAGCAGCTTGGCCTGGTTTCAACTCTGATTTGCCTATAAAAACTGAAGTTTGGTTTTGTTTTTCCTCCACTCCTTGCAAAGAATGAGCTTGCTGCGAGTTTTCCATCTTCACCAAAAAAAGGAAATCACAGGCATTTTCCATATTCATGCTCCAAAAGTTGAAACTGTGTTTTGCTTGTATAAGACATATTTGAGACATTTTTTTCATGTGCTTTCTTTTATGGTGAAGCCAAGCCAAAGCTTTTCTTACCTTTTCATCTCTTTAGATTGTCCATGATGTGGATCGCCAGAACATCCCAGTACGGTTCGTGATAACAAGTGCAGGATTGGTGGGATCAAATGGTCCAGTCCACTCTGGGCCATTTGATATAACATTTATGTCTTGTTTGCCTAACATGATTGTCATGGCACCTTCTGATGAGGATGAACTTGTGGCAATGGTGGCAAGTGCAGTCCAAGTCGATGATCGGCCCATTTGCTTTAGGTATCCAATGGGTGTGATTGCACGAACTGACAAATCTTTAAGTATGGGGATACCCATTGAGGTATGTAATTCATGAATCTTCAAGTTATTCACGTGCTTCATGTGTGATCAATGAAATTCTATTGTAGAATATTACAAAAATGTTTCAGAAAATTTCTTCAGATTCCGCCATGCCAGGGGTTTTTCTTTTGGCTCTGAATGCAAACCCCTATTGAAAGTTAGGTGATCAAGCTTGAGTTGATTGATATACATGCTTGTTTTATGAACAAAACTTTTTCTTGGGTCCAGAAAATTCAGCTCGTGTTTTTAGCTTTGCATATTCATATGAATCGTAGAACCTTGTGCTTCACTAAGTGTAGTCATGATCCACCAGAAAAATGATTGGCATTCATATAAAATTCATAGGCTATCTCAATATAAGTGGAGTTTCTATGCAGAGCAGATAGGAAAAGGGAGAGTCCTTGCTAAGGGTAAAGACCTAGCCTTGCTCGGATATGGTTCAATGGTTCAAAATTGCTTAAAGGCCAGGGCACTCCTCTTAGAGCTTGGAATCGAGGTGACTGTTGCGGATGCAAGATTCTGCAAGCCACTGGATATAGCACTTCTGAGGGATCTCTGTGGAAACCATGAATTTTTAGTGACCGTTGAGGAAGGATCAATTGGTGGATTTGGATCACATGTTGCACAGTTCATTGCACTGGATGGACGACTTGATGGAAGAATTAAGGTTAATCCTCTCTTACATTTTTCATTTACATATGATTCTTCTGAACTTTTCAGTTGATGTATTGCAGAATGTTACATCTAGTTCACAACAGTTCACATATGGTAATCAGAAAAGAAGAATGACTTCTGCTTTCAGTTTTTCCAGCTTTCAGAATAATGGTGGAACTATTTATTTCACCAGTCAGACATACTTTCTTCTGTGAAATTATTCTCTTTTAGACTTGGTTCTTAAAACGGAAAAAGAAATGCTCGAAAAGCATATTTGCCATTGGGAAATATAGTCAGCACTCTTTGGAGTTTTGAGACATCATTGATTTGGACCTCCATTCTGTGATTCTATTCTTTATTAGCTACATTATTGTCCAGTCATTTCATTGCTGAAATTGACAATGTCATAAATTTCTTCCAGTGGCGCCCGATTGTTTTGCCTGATAACTACATAGAGCATGCTGCGCCTTCAGAACAGCTGACCCTTGCTGGCCTTACTGGGCACCATATAGCAGCGACAGTGCTCAGCCTCTTAGGGCGAACCCGAGAGGCACTGCTCCTGATGTGTTGAGTTTTATGAATCCTTGGTCTAATTCTTGATGATGCAGAAGAAACACTAGAATACTCAAAGCTTAGATCAGTCAGCTCTTTATATATATATATATGTATCTATTTAGAAATTGTACTGACTTCTATATAGGGATGCATCATACTTCAATGTATTAGCTAGAATCCTCTGCCACTTTTAGTTAGATCAACAGAAAGAAAGACTCAACGATAATAGCTTTTGGTGAATCAGGGTAGACAACATCTGAAACAACGAGATTTACCTAGTAAATGGTCAATTCTTCTCAAAGATGTAATTTCAACAAATAATATACCCATACCATTTCCCCGACTCTCTATTAAGCAAGGTAGAATTTTTCATTTACATCATCTTTATATTCAATAAACCATTCTATTGACATTTGTTGCACAATAAATAACTTTTATTGAGAGTTCAACAAATAAAGTCATACCTAACAAATTAAGGGTTAACTAGGATGGGTAGAGTAGAAAACAATCTACTACCTCTTTCTTGTTGGTGGCATTTTCAGTTATGATGTGCAATTTTGCATGGTCGGGATCCTTATTGCATCCATCTATACATCATATAACGGATGAAGTCAGAGTGTAGTTAACCCTCCGGGCAAATATAAACATATTTTTCATAGTTTAGGGCAAATATGAATATATTATAAATGATAAGGGACTAAATCCATAAAGAAAGAAAGTGGAGAGTACTTTTCTCGCGGCTGCTAATGCCGGATGGAGCTCTGGAGGTCTTCTCCGGAGCACGAGGAACCCCATTAGCCAAATCCCAGATCAATTCTTCTCATCCAAAGCTCTCTGGTCTTGGGTTGACTTTACCTGGCTTGATCCTTGTATGTGCGTCTCCTCTCCAATTCTATCTTTTGTTGTTACTCTCTTCTATCCTGCCACCCGCACAACATTGGCCTTCCGATCAACATCTCTCTCCCCTCCCCCGTCAGTTTTTCCTCCAAGAACTGGTATATTTCATAATCCTTCTCTGTCGCGTTCTATTCGTGGGTTATGTTCCCTGTGATGGCTGTGCTTGTCTCCGTTTTATTTTGCTGCTGATGTTCATCGCCATGTTGCTCGGTTTGCTGGTTTGATGCATTTCTGTCAACGTTTCAGTCTTCTGCCGCTCCCTTTTGTGCTGCCTCTGCAATGCGATTTTGAAGCTGCCTTGATTGTTCCTGCCTTATATTATTATGGTGTTTTCCTTCTGTTTCTGATATGGGGATTATCTGCTCTTTAATTACACGGTTTCTGGCTTCTCGGTATGTCTTTTTATTGCCTTATTTGCTACCTATTTCAGCTAATTTTTCTCAGATCATCGTTGCTGTGTTTCCCAAGAAGCACTATGGCTGATGTCTGTTAGTGTTGCTGCTAAATACTGTACGACTCAGCCGTTTCTGTTTGTCTCCTCAGAATGCTATTGTGGGTTGGAATTTGCAATCGTATTCATCCCAATTATGTATAATTTAGCTCTCAGAAGCTGATTACTTGGCTGTTACTTGCTCAGGCTTCCGATCAGATATTGCCTGTTGTTCATGCTTGGTATGTTAGTTTATGCTGGTTATTTTATTTAGAATCACTGATCTAAATCCTGTCGTTCTAATGAAAATTTTGAGATTTGATCAGTTGTTAAGACAAAAGAGCTTTTTTTCAGAAGTTTGGGCCCATGAGTGCCTATTGTTTGTTTTCATAATGTTGATTTTTCAGACCTTTTGATACTTGACTTATCACAATTTCCTTGCCATGTCTTTTTTCACCAGTTACTACATTTCTACCTAGGTAGTGGGTTGGTTCCTTGGCGATATTGTGAAATATTCACAGCAAAATGTTGGGGCATTTTTCTTGATATTTTGATATGTATTTTGGTGATTGTTTCATACTATTTTGTGATTCGATCTCTTTTCTTAGTCACGTTTTCTTCTGTTTGAAAGTTTCTCCACAGCTTGTTTATCTCTTAAACAATCCAAAAAGTCGTTCCTTTGCTCTGAGGCTGGGAGACGAAGAAGAGCAGTGATGGCGTCAAACTCATTGACAAACAATCCAATTTTACCGGTGTCCGATCCACTTCGGGATGAGGATAAACAGAGGCTCCTTGGAGGTGAAGAGAAGATTTTCCGTGGATCTTCCATGACCAAACGTGGTGCTTATGCTGCCATCTGTTACATGTCTTGTGCAGGTACATAATATAGGATAAGTCTTGATATTTGAGTTCAAAGATTGGTTCTACATGTTTACTGTTTAGAGCTAGTTTTAATCTTTCTTTTCCATGGAACTGAGATCATCCCTTTCTGCTGTTATTCAACCTGTGTTCTACTGAATTCTGGACTGTTTCTTTTATCCAATGAATTCGCTTTGCATTTTTTTGTTCATTTCCATCAATTTTGTTTGAGTTAATAGTTTGTTTAGTTTCCACTTAATTAACAGTTCACACATATGCTTCCACATTTAATTTTTATCTGCAGAACCCATTTCATATTGAAAGAATTCACATAAATGGTTCCCTGTTCAGTTCTTGTTTAAAGACTCTATTCCAGGTTGGCAAAGAATTCAACAGAAAACTTGACCATATCTTTCCCTCTTCAACAATCAGTGTGATCTCACTTTCAGAAGAAAGTTGTGATAATGAAAATTTCATTCAACATTTGATACAGTCACTTCCATTGATGTTCTCTATAGTTTATTCAAATTTGGCTATTAGATTAGGCAGAGTTAAATAATTATATATATGCAATTCATGGGGTTTGTTGAGTTCTATACAGTTTAATTCTGGTTTGTTACACGTGTCCTCCAGTGCTCTTGGTATTGTTTAATAAAGCAGCTCTCTCATCCTATAATTTCCCATCAGCAAATGTGATCACCCTCTTACAGGTACATGTTTTTCAATTTATTTGTTCCTCGTTTGTTTTTTTTATGAACCTATTGCATATCTGTTATAAGCACTTGTGATTATTGCTCAAAATTTTTGTTAAATGCTCTGTAATTGTGAATACTTCGACTCCAGTGATGTTACTGCAGCTTTCGAGCCCCCAAAAGGGGATCTGTTACTGTGTTTGTTCAGCACATAATCAGCATAATTTCATAGCTCTGTCGCCTCTTCAAAATTGTTATCCCAAAATCATAGTTCTCTTTTATGTGGGTCTGTTTATACTAAAACAATAGGCTTGATTCACTGAATATTCTGTATGCCAAAAGTTTGTGGTTATGTTCCTGCTTTAAGTGCCTTTTCTTTGCAAATTTCCTGTATGAGTATGGATGTATTTTGGGATCATTTATTCTCTGGTCAGTAGTACCTTCTCTGCAGCATTGATCATTAGGGATTATGACTAGCGGTTTTCTTAGGCACATTTGTCATTCAATGGATGAATATACTCAATCTGGGTTTCCTTGATATACTGTTACACAGGTTGCATATTTCAATCAGCAAGCTATTGTTTATTGTTCATTTCACCAATTAGTTTACTATTGGCTCATGTATTGTTCTACAGATGATATGTTCATGTTCACTTCTTTATATATTGAGACGGAGAAAGATCATTACCTTCGGCGTAGGCGAATCATTTATTTTACCAGATAATTCCATGTTGCTTTTGCCATCAAAGACATTGATTGATACCGTTCCACTTGCAGCAACCTATCTGCTGTACATGGTATGTCTGATTTATTCAAATATATATATATTGTAATAGCTTCAGTTAATTTCCATCTATTATAGTTCTACCTACTCTGAAATATATTTACCTCTACTTTAAGCTGGCAACTATGGAATCTGTTCGTGGTGTAAATGTTCCTATGTACACCACGCTGAGGCGGACCACTGTTGTATTTACCATGCTGGCAGAATATATTCTAGCTGGGCAGAAATATACACAACCTGTTATAGGAAGGTGAGTGCCTTGGAATTTGCAACTTTAGCATGTATATTGGCATTTACTAAGTAAATAGACTGAACTAGATTATTTTCTATGATATATAGTTTTTTATCAGTACATTTTCTGCTATACTAAGTAAATTTGTAAAGACCACATTAATCTATTGAAAAAAATCACTGGGAGTATTCTTGAAGTTTGCATAAGATATATATATATCTTTGGAATGCCATTTTATTATGGCTCCATGGTTTAAATCTAATATTGATGATCCACTTGGATGATCAACACCTATTGGTCTAATAATGATTAACATGCACTATCCTTAATTTTCCTTCTAATTCAACACTAATTAATATTGTCCTCAGTGTTGGATTGATCATTCTCGGTGCATTTGTTGCGGGAGCAAGGGACCTATCATTTGATTTATATGGCTACTCTGTTGTTTTCCTATCAAACATCACAACAGCTCTATATCTTGTAACTATAGCCCGCATTGGTAAGATTTATTTCCCTGTTTGGAATTGCATGAATATCTCTTTTCACTACATTTCTTTTCATCTCTTTGCCATTTGTTCTAGGTAAATCAAGTGGGCTCAATAGCTTTGGCTTAATGTGGTGCAATGGTAGAGTTTCTAATTTAATTCATACAACATATTCTTCTCTCAATACTGATAGTGTGGATGCATTTTTTTCATGAACCTTTACATAAATTTATTCCTCATTCAGGAATTATATGTACACCAGTACTGCTGTTGTGGACTTACATTCGAGGGGATCTAGAGTTAACCTTCAATTTCCCTTACCTGTTTTCACCTGGTTTCCTGGTAATCTATGTCATCAATACAATTTTCAAGTTTGAGGAACCATGCCAGCTTATGAATCTTTCTTCTGAATGATGAAATTATACTTTTATAACAGAAAAGCATCCAGATTCTCAGTTGACATTATCTTTGGTGAAGTATTTCCCAAAAGCATTGCCACAACTTCTCTGAGAATATATATTCTTATTTTCAACTAGACATGATGCTCAAGAAAGTCCTTCCTTCTATTTTAATCAACTTGTCACCCTCTTGATTTTCACATCTGTTACATCATTCTTCATTTTATCTTTAGTAGAGGTATTTCTTATGATTCAGTTGTTCCTATTGCCTTCACTAGTCTTGTGGGGCAGGCCATATAATGTTTTTGCACTTCATGACAGATATTCACTTCACAATGTCCCCTTTGCAGTTAAAATTAAGATAAAAATATAGTCTATGATAGGAATTATACATGACATTTCAAAGAAATGTTAGATTCAAAGAAATAGTAGATTGGCATTTTTATTATTATTTTGGTTCAGAAGAGGTTTGGTTAATTGTTTGATATGGATGATGCAGTAAATTGAACTTAATTAGTTTTATGAAAGAGAATTATACAAAATGAAAAATAAAAATATGTAAATTCACCATTTGGCTAGGTTGATATCAGGGTTCCCAATTGCAGTTAATTTGTGACAGTTATAAAAAAAGTGACCAACTGCATGGTCAAACCACATGAAATGGTATATATTTTTGGATAAATCAATTCTAGTTTTGACTTGATATCCTTAATCAATTCGTAGACACCCTAAATATTGCATTAGAGGACTAGTCTAGCTATAGCATGTCATTTTTATCTCCTTACATATTGTTGAACTGCGATTTTTCTGCAAAAATTCTCCTGGTTACTTGTGGATGTGGTTTTCATTGAAATTGGTTTAATCTAGATATATTCCTTTCTTGGGCAGGTCGTGTTGCTATTCTCCTGCATATTGGCTTTCTTCTTGAATTACAGCATCTTCCTCAACACAACCATAAATTCAGCTGTAACACAGACCATTTGTGGCAATTTAAAGGTTTGATAATTTTGTGGGATTTGTAGTCCTTAGAATGAGTAATTTAGATTGTTATTTTATGTTTAAGATCTCAAGGATATATCTGTTCCATATGTAAACACATAAGACTCTTCTGGCCATGCTAGCCATTGGATCAGGATATCTCTGCTCTAGATGGACATGTCATACTGCATTTGCTTGGGCATTATATGTATTTACTGCTATTTCACCTGAAGTTAGTTGTTTCATTGAAAATAAAGATATTATCATTTATTTTCTGTCTGTCCTTTGGGAAAATTTTCAATCCTCATGATAAATAGTATTGATATGTCTGCTTCGTAAAGGATAACGTCCCCTTCTACTTCACTAGTGGATGATTTTTAGGGCTAGCTTATCAAACATAATATGAAACAATTGCTAGCCATTAATGATACAGAAGAATTTTCTTGGGCACTTGCTTAAGTAACTTGGCCGGAAAGAGCCTAAAGGAAAACTGTGTCTGGCTTGTATTCCTCAATTGATGCCAATTTACTTATCCGCTGTCCTGAACTCAATCTTTTGTTTATATTGGTGTTCTTAGGATCTCTTCACAATTGGACTTGGCTGGATTATTTTCAGGGGTTTGCCTTTTGATATGGTGAGTGCAAACTTTCTCCAACATGTCTTCTTCCCACTCCTGTCTTGTTTTTCACATACTTGTCATGAATGGGTTCTGTTTCTTCCTCCTCGTGTGCAGTTGAATGTGTTAGGGCAGCTTCTTGGCTTCATTGGGTCTGGCTTATATGCCTACTACAAGCTCCTTAAGATGTAACTACTCAGGTTTCAAAGTTTTTTATAATTTATATTTTGGTCATCAGTTTCTGAAGTAGCTGCGCATTTGGCTATAGAAAAAGTTTTTTAAGGTACTAAGGTTGGAAATTTTCCAAATGGGCAAGGTGTATCTGATCTGATTTATATTTTTGCCGTGGAGAAATAAGAGTTGTGGCTTCAATTGAGAAAGCAGAATTATTAAAAGCAAATAGAAGATGGGCACATATTGGTTGTCAGTTGATCAAAGAAAAATATATAATACTGAAGGAAATTTCATTTTGGTTGATGTAACTTGAGCCATTGATCTAGTTTTAACCATGTAGAGTTACTGTTTTCCTCATACTTGTCAATTTAGACCAATGCCATCTCGATTTTTATTGGAAAGACTCAATACTGTGTTTGAACTTTGTGCTTCTAAAATCCAACTGCAGTTTGTTTTCTTTCATTTCTTGCAATTATTGTCTTTAGCTCGTTGTATCTCATTTAGTTCATTGTATCTCATGTTTCTAACTTTTGTTCTTCATGGCGACTAACTTCGGACCTTGTCAATGGAAGAATTTCATTATTGAGAGATACCTACTTCGATTTGAACCCCTAATGTTATAGCTATTGAGGTTCGGATATTGCCTATATAGTTTTTGGATATGTTTAATAGCAAAAAAAAAAATGAAACTCAAATTTATGGGTTATTCTTAATTTTCATCCTTTAGTTTTCCTAAAATTAAAATCCAAATGGCCTTGGGTACATGATAGAAAATAAAATTGTAGGCTGTAACTTTTTTTTTTTGCTAAAAAACAGTTACAGCCTACAAGAGCCTTTTTATGGGGGCAATTTAGGCAATTAATATGAAATGACCCAACTGTAGTAAAATAAAACTTCATATTTCTATACATTAACCATAACTATTGTTAATTAAGTCATTACTTTAGTTTAAAAAAGTCATTTTTTTTGCGTATGAATAAAATTCATTAATCAAATCTCAAATGTCCGTTGCAGTACACCAAGAATGGTCTAAATGGGGATAAGGTTCGTTATCTATGGATGAAATAAATCTATTAGGTATGAACCATTAGTATTTGTAATAACTGCTTATAAAGTGTTGAGAAATTAACATCTCTAATCACTAAACTTTTTTTATTGAAAAGAATGTGAATGATTTAGACATTTTATATTTCACAAATGTGTGGAAATATTTACTAAAAACATGGTAAATGTGATAGCCAAACCATCAGGTAAAATGTTATTGTACCTGATTTTAGCTCAGTAGATTAAGTAAATATTATCAAATTATGATAATTTTATAATTATTTTAAATCAGAACTTATTTATGAGATTTGATTAATTTTTTATGATCATTTAAACCACTTGAACGTGTTTTAAAAAAATATATTATTGGACCCGCTTCACTTTTTAAAATTGTAATTTTGAACCAAAATTTACAAAATTATATTTAACTAACCATTTTATTGATCATTTACTTTTATATTTTGTATGATGCTCGAGATTAGATCACAAGTGTGTTTATACACTATTTAAGTGGTTTGAGCAGTTTTATATAATAAAATTATTACATTTATAGAAAATAGATTTACTAACCAAGTATGTTTTCAATTTACGAGTAGTAATGTATTATTTGTACAATTGGAATTGAGGCATAAAATCTTACTTACCCGTATTCTATTCTGAGACTTGTTTGTACCGGGAGATTTCCGAGCTTTAACGTGTCTTTTTTTCGTACAATGTTGCATATTATTGGTTTTTGCAACAAATTGGGCAATTATGTTCCAAATAATAAGGTATTTACACTTAAAACTTATAACTTTTCATTAATTACAATTTGACCCTTAAGTTATACCTTAATTCTAATTAGGTCCCTAAAATTCTTAAAATTTTCATTTGGATACCTAATTTATCATAATTTTTAATTTGGTACACAATTTTTCACTAACTACAAAGAATCCCCAATTTTTTTAAAAATTACAATTAAGTACCTAAACTTTCAAAAATTACAATTTAGTCCTTCAACTTTAAATATCATTAATTGGATCTTATATCTTCCCAATTGAGTTCTAACATTATTCTAATTATCTCATCTATATACATAGGATCATTTTAAACTTTAAATTACTCAATTTGACTTACAAATGAACTTAAACGAACTTTTGCCAGAAATTCGTTCTAGAGAGAGAAAGCATCAATTACTCATGGGCGAGTATCTATTGTTAGAGCTTTTAATTTCAATGGATTGCTATTTTCTTAGGAATCTTTCCTAGATCAAAACGCAACTTAATTGATGGCATGAGTAGTTCAAATTTCTCAATTTATTTTTTAGGCAAAAATGTACTATTAATAGTAAATTTCATCGAAAGGCAATTGAGAGAACTTATCACAACAATTCAGGGAAGGTGTGGACTACTCTAGGAAAGTTCTGGAGGGTTTGGTTTGGCCGTGGGCTAGAGAGTGGCTCGAATTAAGCTCGGGTTTCTCTAGTTGCAGATAAACGGTACTGTGCGAGCTCGACGACGCTTCTCTGGTATTTCTCAATGCAATTGGAGAGTGTAGTCGTGTAAATAACTTATGCAGAAATCCAGGGAATCCGAATTCACCTACTAAGGTGAAGAAAAGTGCCTAACTTGGAGCTCTAGTTCGAAGGTGATAAAAAACTGAGCAGTACATCTTATTCGAGCTTTCGATGGATGAAGAGGATGAATGGCGGGGAGATCTATATATAGGGAATTCGAGGACTTCTGTTCCTATCCAGCCATCCATCGTACAACCATTAACTCCATGATTTACTCCGTTTTTAGAGAGGTTTAATGGCCGTCAGAGTTATTGCAACCTTCGGCCTCCTCTTCTATTTAGTTATTTGACGGAAAAAGATGACATTATTTGCGTGTGTTTGAGCTTCGCACATGTGAGCTACCACGTGGTGCACTATGACTGGTTTGCTTTATTGACACAACCTCCCACCCAGGATCCGAGTCATCCCTTGACTCCAAATGGTATGTCGACAAGGGTCGACCGGGTCAGGCAATAGTCTACAAGTGGGATACATTTCCCAGGGATCGGGAATGCCCTAGTATACCATAAACAAGACCAATAGTGAGGAACACCCCGAGATAGTACTAGGGGGACCCTCTAGAAGGAACGAGGTACAAATTCAGGCAAATGAGAATGACATTGCTAAAACCAAATATCAAAAGGAGAGAGGGTTAGGACTGACCATGCCAAGGGGGGCCTATCGAACTAAGACGATATTCAAGAACTCTACATGGGTAAGAGGTCCAAGGGAAGTAATTAAGATAATGCATGAAGTTTGCGAGGACCTTCCTCCTAACAGCCCAACGATCTCATGGTCACATAAGAATATAGTTGAGTAAGAGGTAGTAAATGGAAACCTAGTGGGGAGATCAACATCGGTCGTACGAACCCTCCTATGCCAGTATAATGGAGTAATGCGAGCTAATGATAACATATTAGAATATAGGTGAAGTGTTATGCCACTAAGGGAGAGGGTAAGAAATGTTCCCTGCCAGTGGAGCAACGGGAAGGAATGCGGTAGGAGACCAACCAATTTACAAGCGGTAGTTAACAACTCAAACTGGAGGACTGAGGTGAGCTAAGCTCACAATAGAGCTAGTGCACCTACCTATGCACAGATGGTGGGAACTAGTGTAAACTCTTTTCTCTAAAGATAAGAAACCAGAAAGGAAAACCATAATTTTTTTGAGAGAAAACTTAGAATTTAAGTGAATCGAAATTGATATGGAGAATCTCGAAATGGGTATTTGGAAAATTCCAAGTCTATAATAAAAACCCAAAAATCATGTAAAGTAACCATGAATGGGATTGAGTGTGAAAACTGGATCAGTTCATGGTGAACCAGATCCGAACCAGATTGAACCGTGAATAACCAGTTTAAAGATTCATTTTTCTAGTTGATTTAAAAAATATCAATTTGGGAAATTAAAGTCACCACTAGTTATAAAATGAATTTAGTTGGATTTAGAAATTAAAGTCACCAGTAGAATCCGACCTAAACAAGCTGATTTTTTATTTTGGGTCACCGAATCCGGTCCGACCAAATCGGTCAATGGTCCGGCCGATCAACGAACCGCCTTTCAGGTCGGCGCCCAGTCAGTTGCTTGGTGAGTGCTTGGAAGTGTTGACCAATTAGAAAGTGATGCGTGCCATTGGTTAATGGTGAGACAAAGAAAATCCACATCACCCACGATTGACCAATGGGAGAATGACATGTGTCCTCCATCATTGGTCGACTGAGAAGAAGGCTCGTCAGTAAGGCTAACCAATGAGGAGTTGACACATGGCAAAGATGCCATGTCAATACCCGACTAGGATGTCCGAGAAACAATCGTCCAATTAGAGGTCGACACATGGCAAAACCACGTCAGATGGTTCTAGCCATACAGAGGCTGACACGTGACAGTGGCACAGTGTGTTAGGAGGGAAATTTGACTTATTCAAATCAACCAATTAAAGGACGCCATGTGTCATAGTCAAATGGCAAGTCGAATCCAGTCAATAACCACGTTGGAATGAGCGACCAATGGGAGGTCGCCACGTGGTAGGTCAATGAGTCAAAGGATGACTTGAACGCTGAATGGGAAGCCGCGTCAGCAAAGCCATCCAATCTCAGTGCGCCACGTGGTAGCTCACATACGCGCGCATAGTGTCATCTTCTTCCTTGGAATGCTGGCAGGATAAGGTCAACGGAGTGGCCACGTTTCCTCCGGCAACTGAAAAGTTCTCCTATATGATCGTGAATGGGTGAGATTGAGGTCGAGTCGTGGACGGACTGATACCCCTATTAGTTGCCGAACTTCCTATATAGAAAGCTTCTCCCCATTCGTACTACTCATCCCTCAAACGACCAAAAAATATAAAGTACTCTCTTTTCCGACAAAACATGAACCAGAGCTTCGACGTGAGCCTTTTCTTTAACCTACGGCAATGAATTCAGATTCCTTGGAGCTAGGAAGAAGTCCTTTACCTTGCTGTAACATTCCTTCAGCTCGAGGACCACTAGAGGAGCGCCGAGGAGATCACACATTACCATCGCTCCGATAGTCTTGAAGTAGCAAAATCTTTCGAGCTAAGTCCTGGTCACCTCCGACCTTCTACAACTAGGCTGAACCTCCCACAACCCTCCTCAATCGACCATCGACCTCTTGGAACCTTTAAGCTAAGTCAATTCTACCTTCTTTCGTTGGAATAGTAAAATTTAAGACCTGGAGCACGAAAACTTCTCTTATCAAATTCTCATTGCTCAGTTTACTAATTGATGCACAATTTTATCCTAGGAGGATCCCCTATACGAGCATTAGCCACCCCTATCCAAAGCTCCGACCACCGCCCCTCGCCCCTCGCTAGTAATAAAACGAAGCTCTCTCTAGAAAAATTTTCCGACAAAACTCCGTTTTAGCTCAAATTTGGGTAAAATGAAGTCATTCAAATGTCATGATGCTCGTAGGAAGATGGAAGAAGTGATTAGTAGCATGTTAGGAGGGTTATCTTAACCCTCAATTTGATAAATCAAGAATTCAGGGCCAATATGCAAATTTTGATAAAATGGAGCAATTTGGAGATTTTTTTTGAAAATTACGGATTTCTGTGAAATTAACCTCAATTGAGGGCCAAATAGTGATTAAGGTGGAATTAAGGACTTAATTACAATTAAAAATAATTTTGAAGAATTTAATTGCGATTAAAAGTGTTTATATGGATTTATTTACAATTTAATTAATTTTATAAGGGTTAAAATTATAAATAAAATAAATTAGTGATCTAAGTTAAAATATTCAGATAATTCAATAAATTATTATCGGTGATAATTTAGGTATGTAATGAGAGACTTCTACCTACAACTGCGAAAGGCACTGAGACATTAAAAATCCGCCTAGGACGAACAAGTAAAGGGATACAGGTGAGTGAGATTTCCGGTATCATACTCGTTTGGGGTGATAAATGCTATTTGTTAGAAAACTGTTTTCTAGAAATATTCTCCCATGATTGTGTGAACCCGCTTAAACCTTTTAGGAGATATTTATGATAAGAGTATTATGCATGTGTACTTGAGCTAGAATTGCTCTTGTGGGCCCAAGGCCAATGAAAATAGGCTTAAACTTGTAGACAAATTTACATTTGTAAGCTTATGAAAAATCTTCAGAAATGGTTAATTGTGTGATTTAGCTACCGAGCCAAAGCTGGGTCGTCGAATTCATTGGGCTTGTAGTACTAAAGATAATGGTCTTAATTAAAAAATGTTTTGCTTGTGCATGCTGAGATACGGAACAATCGAGGTACCTGGTATGGGGTAGTGTTGCTTCTAAGGTCTACTGGACGACCCAGTGAGAGGTCTTATCGTCCAGTAAGTCAAAAAGTTCTGGGAGATTCATGTGAATTGTGACCAAGGAAGAAGGGGGAGAGGTCTTGTCGTCCAGTAAGTTGAGAAGTTCTAGGAGTTTTATGCGAATTGTGACCAAGGAAAAAGGGGGAGAGGTCTTGTCCCACTATAGTGGACATGAAGTCTCAATTTGATGGGCTATAGAGCTCACTCAGACATGTAGTAGGAGGTATGAACTCCTACCAGGGTGGTCGGTAAAGTCGCTCTGGATGACAAGTGGAACAGTTGGAGACTATAATGCGAACATATGATCGCTTTGATGATAAATGACATGTGTTTGATTGTGAAAACCCCTAAAAAATAATGGTGTGATAAGAATAACATTTTACCTTCTTGCCCACTCACTAAGTTGTCGAACTCACCCACCCTCCCTTAAACCTTTCAGGAAAAATATGAAAAGTACCATGGAGGAAGAGTACATTCCCTTGTAAGCCTTATGCCATAATTATATTTTAGTATGTGTTATGGAAAAATGTACTTTTCTGTAAATTATTTTGAAAATATTTTTTTTCATGTTATGTCTGACTTCTATCGGTACCATAGTGGATATTATTCTATACCGGGAGTAGTGGCGGGTTGATCACGGGGTTTCCACCAAATTGGGTTGGGGCATAAAAACTGCAGTGGTATTAGAGCCACATGTTTTGAACTAGAGTTGGGAGGAAACAAATTTGAAATTATACCGAAAATAATTACTACATAAAACTTATCTTCCGAAAAATATTAAATTTATACATAATATTCCACTTGTAGGAAAAACTCCAAAAAAAGAACCCACCCAAATCTCAGTGGAAGATGATACATCTCCACCAAAACCACAAAAGCCAGGACTGGCCCATGCCCAAGAAGAAGCAAAAAAAAACTTATGGGAAGCCTACGCCAACTATGTAAATATCTTCCATATACTACCACCCATCCTTACCAACACAAAGCCAATGAATTGGACGTGACAATCCTACAAGCACAAAGCGATAGCAATGGAAAAGTACGAGATCTCCATCACGCAAAAGGGCAAATTCAGAGAATCATGGAGAGACGTGTCTTCACCAGATTATGAAGAACCTATCATGATCATATGTGCCAAGTGTGAAAAGTATCATGGAAGCCCATGCCCACCTAGGAAGACCACATCAACCCTCACCCCTTCCGATGAGGAATCTCGTAACTCACTGACAATCGATTCTAATTCTATTAACATGTGGGACTAAAGTGGTAGTTAAGAGGAATTGATGTGATTTCTCGAACAATGTAATAAGCCACCTTTATGGCAAATAACATGGATGAATAAAATTCTCTTTCAAAAGTTGATGATCATATAAAAAACTACTAGTATATGTGATAAAGAATTCAGGAAATAAAAATAAGGGAAAAGAACAACCAAACCCTACAATTTAACAAATCAACTTGTAAATGAAATACAAGCTGGAATAAGGATTAAGTACATGAGAAAAGAAAGTATACTCCTAAGGTTTCAAGAAATAAAGTTAAACTTAAGGAATGGGTAAACTGGTGGTAGACATTAAAAGATGTCATAAACGTTACATAGGTAAAAAATCTATGATGAAAGAGTAAGAGAGAAAATTTACAATGGGTGGAAGATGAGACATATCCCATTAAGGGAAACTGGGAAAGTAAGTACTCAATAAAAGAGTCGAACCGATCCAATGAAGGGGCAAAGAAGATAAAGAACCATAGAGATAAGAGAGGTTTGGTTAAGTTCTATCTCCACCTCACGGAAGCTCAATTTGAGCCACATGGCATAGTATGAAGTATATGAAATAAAATTCTAATAATAGGGATTGATTGGTTAGGAGATACATTTTAAGTAGAAAGCCCCAAAATGGTTACAATGTGATATAGAGGGACGTCCAAATATAACAAGGGTGCGAGATTAGGAGGGAAGGAAACTTTTATGGAGTGATAAAAAGGTAGGATGCTTAGTTTCACATATGGAAGTCTCTACCTCGAAGTAGAGACAAAGGGGACAAATAAAAGGAACTCTTTTAGACAAGTCAAAGAAGTCAATAAGTGTACCAGAAGTGATCAAATAGAAGTAAAGAGAGGACAATAATGAAATGGTCACTAACGAGTAAGGATGGACCAAGTAATGGAAAGTTTTAGGTAAGGACCCCATCAAACATAAGGAAGTGCATGACAAGGATACTCATGCATATGTCGATGGAAAAGACGTAAAGCAAATAAGAAAACTTGATAGTTGGAACCAAAAATGACCCATAGGCGGTTGGTGAGGGACAAACAACCAAGGAAAAAAAAATCCAAATAGTCATGGAAGGCATGACATCTAAGTAAAAGAAAAAAGGGTAAGGATTGCGGTATAATCGTATTGACAAGAGAATTAAGGATGTACTAAAGGACAAACGCAAGACCCAAGGGGGCGAAGTTAATAATGCCATGATGAAGAGGGACAAGAATGAAAGGCCTCGAAGGGCACCTTGCTAAGAAATTCTATGATGTAGAAAAACAATCAAACCATGAAATAGTTAAGCATGTCAGGAGTCCCAATCTGGTGATCTGGATTTACGGTCGAATGAAAACCCTCGATGGAAGAGTTCCAACCGGAGGGGGGGGGGGGCGCGGTAGGAGGTTGGATCCTAAGAAATTACCTTTGGGGAAGACGGGTAAGACAACCCAATCATGATAAATTCAATGGAGTAAATGGACACTTGACATGAAGGGAAAATCCTCTAGGACATTTCAACTAAGAATGATAGTAAAATAATGGAGGAAATGTTGGACATGCCCAATACATGGAGAGAAAGGAGTTAAATGTCAAAGGGGAGTAATGGCGTGAATGATGCTCCCAAGAGTGATAGCGAAGATATGGAGTATGGTAAGAGTGGTGTCACACAATGACATAAAGCATTTAGGAGATTCTAACCAAAATGAGTACAAGAAATAGTTACCAACCCCCTAAGATGAGGGGTTGGGTGGGAAGAACAAAGCTAGAGAAATGAAAAGAACCTAACCATAAAAGACTTATGGTAGAAATAGATGAACCTCCTCTCGGTAAGTAAGTGTGAGGAGTTAATAAGGGCAAAGTCCACAAAGTGAGTGGATGCCGAAAGAGAAGGTGGAGCCTCTTGAGGTTATCACTAACAAGGTGAAGGAGGAGAGCCTGGAAGAAACAAGATTGAAGCCTCAAATGATTCGTAAGTAACATTTAATTGAATAAATGATGAGAAGTTGTAAGGACAAATTTCGAAATGGAGTTACAAGGAAATCAACAATGAAGGAGAGATTATTGAACATTGGGAAATGTTCATGAGGACTAGGAGACTTTATCGAATGCCAAGAATGGATGCCAATTTCCATGAGTTTACGAGTTTGGAGTGGGGTGTTGATGGGGAAACATTTTCGAAAGATACCATACTATGGCACCGAGTATGCATAAGCCCAAAGGACAACAAGGGTAAGACTCCTAGAAGGGAGAGTTGTATACCTTAGCATGACCATGCCTAACGGAAGTCTGGGGTAGACCTTAACCATAAGAAAGAAAGGATACCTCTAAGTTGGGATGCTATAAATGGGCAAAGTTGTCCTCGAAGGAAGGATGGAGTTTGGAAATGGACTATTCAAGTTGAATACTCAAATCCTTAAGAGTGGATAAGGCATTTAGATCAATAGTAAACAAGATCCTCCTCATCCCAAGTGAGTGGAAACTAGAGGGAAGAAATCCCAAACATTTGTTAAGGATCACACCATCATGATGACAGTAGGAGCTAAGGGGAAACGACTTGGTTGGATTTGAGTGCGCGAATTTCCCCGTGTGAAGACATTGACCAAGTCGGAAGCTAGGATTCTGAAACGATCAAGTAAAGAGGAAGTAGGAGAATATCCTAGGAGGGACCTAACAGACTTCAAAACCCTAGAGTAACCCAAATGAAAATGAGGATAGGAGAAATCCCCAAGGTAATAGTAATGAGACAATAAAGAGCTTGGGCCGACAAGGTACAATTAGGACAAGAATCTACCCTATAATGTATGGCCTGTCCAAATCACAAGTTGTCGGGAAGGGAATAAAAGGTTGGAGATGATGCCAATGGCAAAGGAATTCTGACACAATGGCTAGAATGGAGGGAAGAAACGAGGAGGCACAAACGAGGTGGAATGAGAAGTTTATTCCTCATTTCAAATGACATCTACCGAGTTTTCGGGACAAAACTCCTTAAAAGGAGCAAAGAAGTTGTAAACCTCATCCTCTCAAGATAAGAAACCAGAAAGGGGAACCAGAAATTTTCAAGAGAAAACCGAGCATTTAAGTGAACCCAAATTGGTATGGAGAATCCCAAAATGGGGATTTGGAAAATTCCAAGTGGTCAATAACGACCCAAAAATCATGGAAAGGAACCACGAATGGGAATGAGTGTGAAAACCAGACCGATTTAGGGTGAACTAGACTCGGACCGATCGAACCAGATTGAACCACGAAGAACCGGTTCAAAGATTCATTTTTCTAAGTGACTTAAAAATATCAATTTGGGAAATTGAAGTCACCAATAGGTAGAAAATGAATTTAGACAAATTTAGAAATTCTAGATTTTTGAAAATTGGTCGAATTGGGCTTGAACAAGTTGATTTTCAATTTCGGGTCATCGAATCCAATCCGATCGAATCGGTCAACGGTCTGCTGGTAAATGAACCGCATGCTAGGTCAATGCCTAGTTAGTGCGTGTAACCAATTAGAGAGCAACACGTGGTGAAGCGTGCCCAAACAGCCGCTCGGTCAGCACTTGGAAGCACTGACCAATCAGAGAGTGACACGTGTCCCTAGTCAATAGTAAGACAAAGAAAATCCACCGACCAATGGGAGAGCGACATGTGTCCTCCATCAATAGTCGACTATGAAGAAGCCTCTTTAGCAAGGCTGACCAATGAGGAACTGAAACATGGCAAAGATGCCTCATCAACAGCCGACTAGGATGTTGGAGAAACGATCGACCAATCATAGGTCAACACGTGGTAGAACCACGTCGAATAGTCCCAGCCAATCAGTGATTGACACGTGGCGGTGGCATAGTGCATTAGGAGGGAAATCTGACTTATTTAAATTAGCCAATCAAAGGATGCCACATGTCATAGTCGAACGCCTAGTTGAATCCAATTAGCAGCCACGTTAGAATGAGCGACCAATGAGAGGTTTCAATGTGATAGGTCAATGAGTCAAAGGATGACTCGAACGCTGAATGGGAAGCCGCATGAGCAAAGACATCTAATCATAGTGCCCCACGTGGTGGCTCGCACATACATGAACAGTGTCATCTTCTTCCTTGGAATGCTAGCAGGATAAGGTCGATGGAGTGGCCGTGTTTTCTTTAGCGATCGAAATGTTCTCCTATATGACTGTGAATGAGCGAGATTGGGGCTGAGTCATGGATGGACTGATATCCCTATCAGTTGTCGAGCTTCCTATATAAAGAGCTCCTCTCCATTCATTCTCTTTAGACCTCAAACAATCGAATAATATGAAGTACTTTATTTTTCGAAGAAGCACGAACCAGAGCTCCAACATGGGTCTTTTCCTCAATCTTTGATGGTGAATTTAGGTTCCTTGGAACTAGGAAGAGGTCCTCTACCTTGCTACAACCTTTCGTTAGCTCAAGGACCACCGGAGGAGCGTTGGAGAGATCAAACAGTACCGTCGCTCCGATAGTCATTAAGTATAAAAATCCTTCGAGCTAAGTCTTGGTCACCTCCTATCTTCTACAACTAGGCCAACCCTCCTCAATTGACCCTCAGCCTCCTGAAAACCATTTTCCAGAAATATTCTCCCTTGATTGTGTGAACCTGCTTAAATATTTGGGGGAGATATTTTTTATGAGAGCATGATGCATGTGTACTTAGAGCTAGAATTGCTCTAGTGGATCCAAGGCCAATGGAAACGGGCTTAAACCCGTAGATAAATTTACATTTGTAAGCCTATGAAAAATCTTCAGAAATGGTTAATTGTGTGATTTATCTAATAAGGCGAAGTCGTGTCGTTGTACTCGTTGTGCTTGTAGTACTAAAGATAATAGTCTTAATTAAAAGACTTTTGCTTGTGCATGTTGAGATACAAATCTATCAAGATGTCCAATATGGTGTAGTGCCAGTTCTAAGGGCTATTGGACGAGCCAGTGAGCATAAGGGAAGTTTTGACATCTAGTAAGTTGAGAAGTTCTGGGAGCTTCATGGGCATTAAGACCGATGAAGAAGGGGGTGAGGTCTCATCCCATTATAGCAGACATGAAGTCTTAATTTAAGTCTGGGGGATGGGTTGTAGAGCTCACTCAGACTTGTGGTAGGAGGTATGACCTCCTACCAGGGTGGTCGGTAATGTCGCTCCGGATCACAAGTGGAATAATCGGAGACTGTTCTGCGAATATAAGATCCCTTTGATGATAAATGGCACGTGATTGATTGTGAAAACCCCTAAAAGATAATGGTTTGATAAGAATAACATTTTAAATAATTACCTTCTTGCCCACTCACTGAGTTTTCGAACTCACCACACCCTCCCTTAAACCTTTTCGGAATAATATGAAGAGGACCATGGAGGAAGAGTAAATTCCCTAGTAAGTCTTATGCCATAATTATATTATGGTATGTATTATGGAAAAATGTACTTTTCCGCAAATTATTTTGAAAAAGTTTTTTTTAGGTTACACATGACTCCTATTGGTGCCATACTGGGTATTATTCTATAACGGGAGAAGCGACGGGTTGATCACGAGGTTCCAACAAAACCGAGTTGGGTCATGACACCTAGTGCCACCCTTCCCTACACACTAACAAGAGAGACCCATGAGTTACTGTAGGCTAGATAAGGGTTGAGCCATGATCAAATGGCATTTCTAGAAGGAGAGATGGGTTGTAACTTCCATCGACCGTGATGTCCACATGGGGAAAATGTGAGTCCCTAAGCACCGAAGGTGGGTTTCCATGAATCGAGGACTTGAGGGAGTTGTACCAGGAGTCGCACAACTTGGGCTATGCGTGATTTACCCAGGTAAAAGCCCTAGGGTGAAGCCGTAAGAAAAAGGGGTGTTGGTAACTAGGTAAGCAAATGAGGAAACCTTGAAAGATGTAGACCAAACTTCCACAACCACTCTCTTTTCCTAGGAAGGGAATAGAGGAGGAGGGTTAGAAGTAGGGTGCAGTATAGAGCAGGGTGGGCAGCCTTGCCAAGGTCGGCCATCCCTAACCCTGAAGAGAAGGGACTCTGTGGCTAATTCAATTTTTCCTTATCTCGTAACTCTGGATCCACATAAGATTGTCCATAGTAGTTGCTCTACATAATCAAATTGCATTATCCAAGTTCAATTTATAACTTAACTCAAAAATCATATACCATCACGTAATTTTCCACAATTATGGTTCTCGCCCCTTAGGCTTGGTTCTTTCGACCAACATGCCAATGAACCATGAGAGCTTCTATCTCTTATCTATAATTGAACTCCACATATTATGGGTTGAGGCCACATTGGTCTCATTTACTAAAATGCCATAATTTTATAAGTTCCTCACTTAGATAACTCAATTTTTCCAAAGTTTGCATTTTAGTCCTTAATAATTTTGCCCCTTATCATCAAAAGTTCATCATTTTGGACCCTAAACTTTCCAAGTTTCTCTTTTAGGCCCAAAAACTCCTTTAAACACATTTGAGCCCCAAAAATGTATTTATTACACTTTGGTCCCTAAAATGAGCAAAATTACCATTTTGCACCCTCTTGCAAAAATACTCATTTTTGCATGTTTTCTATGGAAAAATTATTTTTTGCCCTCCATAGTGCAAAATGAAGTATTTGACATCCCTTTGGGCATAAATACATTTTGCCCATTTTTTACAAAAATTTATGCTTTTGTACTCGAACTCCTGAAAATGACTTTATACATCTTCATTTGTCTTAAGATCACCCTAAGCCCCTTAGGCTACTATTAGGGACAGTCTCCACAATTTTTTCATATTTGCAATTTGGTCCCCAAACTTTTTATAATTTCATTTTAGTCCCTAAACTTTGGAACTTCAATCAAATGAACTTCTAAATTCAAAATCTACCCCCAAATAATCTCATTATACTCCTAATGGCTTGTGGTCGGAGTGGGGGCCTTACCCCAGCCAACCCCAACCAAATTTATCCGTTTTCCAAAATCGCTTGAAATAGAGCTATCGAGGGAGTTATAAAAAATTCTCACCGGAGGTGGCTGAAGTTTACGCGTTTTGTTGTCAAGGTCTATGTGAATCTTTATGTGGTAGTGGTCTCCCAAGTGATATCTAGAGTTAGGAGAATTTGGTTATTGACTTGTTACAACAGACTGAACCTAACAGACCGCTAGCAGAAATTGGCTCCTACCAGCTGATTTTAAAACTGAAATTTGACTTGTTACGACCGGACTGAACCTAACAGACTCGCTAGCTGACCTTAAGAAGGATCTTTGCTCAAATTTCAGTTTTCAAAACCTTTTTCCCATTACCATATTAGGTGTGTTTCACAAACAACACACACTCTTCATCGGGAAGGGTACACACATTCGCAGGTGCAACCCGTCCACTGCACCCACTTGTCGCTCGGAGTGACTTTACTGGCCACCAAGATAGTAGCCTGTTCACTTCTACCCTGGGTCTAAGTGAATGTTCTCGACATCCGACCCTCAAACCCGAATGCCACTCTGTCCCTATGAGGATAGAGACCTCATCCCGACCACACCTCGGTTTCATATGCAAGAAGCTACTACGAGCTTCCTGACTTATTGGCATGACAAATTGCCCTTATCTCCACCATGTCATCCAGTTACCCTCAGGACCCATCACTACCCCTCTTGGGCATCTTGATGGTCATATACCACAAGTGCATACATTTTCACATATGGCCATTATCTTTGGTGTCGATGGTCCGACGGACCTGACTCTCAACCCGACCTACAGCTGTTTGTCTAGGCCAATCCATCAACCTGGCCCTGATGCACTGCCGCCAACCCATCGAGTATTATCAATCCTAACTCGGTACCATGGAAAAATCACATAACAATTTCATTAGAATTTTCATGGCTTTCCTTTACTCAAGTTTGTTTACAAGCTCTTGCTCGTGCCCATTGGCCTTGGGCCTACTGCTTGTGATTTTTGAAAATCAAACATTTAGCCGCATAAGTTCAAAAATTGAGGCATCTGGCCTATCTGAGCTGTTCTAGCTCCTGTAAAGAAGGTCTCCTAAATCTTTTAAGCATTAACACGCAGTTAGGAGAGAACACTTCTAACAAAAAGTTTATTTTTCACTTCATCACACCAACCGGTTGTGATGATATCCCCTCTTACAACCAATAATTAGGTTTCTCCTTTGCTCAAGGAAGTTTATCATACTAACCGAGTATGATTATCTCTACTTACGACCAGTAAGTAGGTTTTCTTTTCATAAAGGCGGGCTCATCATCCCAATCGGGTATGATGTAAATATGCCCATTCACCCGATGATCGTGACATATTCGTCTCTAGTCGGTTTCCAACTCCACGCTAGTTTATCCTTGTTGGCGTTCTGGTCTTTCATGTTCCTACATGATTTGGGCATCCTTATCAGTTAAGGTTTGGCATAACAACCATCATTTTCTCACATATAAGTGTTTAGGCTCAAAATTGTTAATTAATTGCACTTATTTCCCTAAAGTTCATTTTCCTTAACTTTAGGTCCATAATGCTAATTTTCCCCGAATTGAGTCCTAAGGCTTCCAGAATTCCCTTTGAGGCCTCAATTTACTCAAAATTGTATAAAGAGACTCAAGTTTTCCAAATTTCCAATTTGGTCCCTAATTTTTTAAAATTACAATTCTGCCCCTACTTTCCAAAAATGGCAATTTGACCCCAATTGTTCTAAAAATTGACCAATTGGTCCCCTAACATCTTTCTCATGGCCAATTGGCTTTCAATTTAGGGAAAATGCAAGGAGGTCCCTCAATTTTCTAAAATTCCCAATTTCCCCAAAATTTTTCCTAATTTCTCCCCTTCAAACTAACTAAATTTGATTTCTTCAAATTGGCCATTTAATCGGGGTTAATTGCTCCAATTGAAGGTATGGATTTGTTCCTACACTTTCATACGATTCAATTGAGCTTTGAACTGCATCATTTGGGTCCGAATTAAGCTCAAATAGAGCTTCGTTAGAAAACTACTCGTAGAGAGAGAAAGCTTCAAAAGCTTACTGCCGAAGGTGCGGCTGTCCGAGCTCTTGATTAGGGAAGGTAACTCTTGTCTTGAGGTTCCTTCTAGGATCAAGAATCACTACAATTGAAATCAAATTAAAGGTGAATTTAGCCATTGAAATTCGACACTTACTCTCTCTAACCCCTATTTGCAACGACTAAGGAGGGTCGAATTGGCTTACCTTTCAGCTCTATTTAGATTGTATGAGGGCTGTGGGGGTGTTAGGGAGGCTTGGTTTGTCTGGAGAAGGGCTGAATTTGGCCGAATTCAGCTCAACCAAAATAGTATAGCTTCGATCCATTAGAGCTGATTCATTGTTTGATTCCGTCGATGCTTCTTTGGTGGTCCTTGGGTCGGAAGGAGGTTGCTGTTAGGTAGCTGACTTCCCCCAGAATCTATAGGACCCAACCTTGCCTTCTGAGGCTGACAAGAGATCTGGTTTGAGCTTCGCCGAAAAATGGAGGAGTTGAAAGAGAATGGAGATTTCAGGTGTGTGGAGGATGAATGGAGATGAGCTCTTTATATAGGGAGCTTGGAGACCCTCTGCCCAACAACTTTCCATTTTGGTCGAGCTTATCCTCGCTCTAAAATGGCCTGACCGGAGCCATTTTTCCTTTGTTGGCTTTATTCATTTTCTGTATTAATGAACATACCGTCATCCTGAGGAAGAAGATAACACTGTTCTAAACCGGACCGGAACGGTCCAACTGGGTTCAATGAGTAAATCGGCCGGTTTAGGCCCGATTCGAGTGATTTTCTCAAAATTACAATTTCTAAATTAATATAAATCCATTCTCTATCTAATGGTGCCTTCAATTTCCTAATTTGATCATTTTATGCTACCAAGAAAATTGAATTTAGAAACCAATTCAAGTATAGTTTAAGTCGGTTTAATCGGTTCATGTCTGGTTCGCCCAAAACCGATTTGGTTTTCTATTCCCATTTGTCCCAAGGTTCTTTTCCATGATTTGTATGACTCTTTCAATCACTCGGGATTTGTCAATTCCCCAATTTACCCTTTCCTTATTGGTTATGGTTTGTGAATTGGCTGGGTTTACTCTTTCGAAATGACCACTTCTTTTTCCAATTTTATTAACTATAAAGGGATGGGGTTTACAATGCAGGCAATCACTTTAGAATTGGTGGCCACTAGATGGAGAATTTAGTCTCGTAAGGGCTGTCAGTGATGGCTATTATTACTGTCCAGGTTCGGGGCCGACCAAAATGACCTTTCCGCGGCCTTTTCTGGCCACTACTAGGTCGACTTAGCCATGGATCTCTAGAGGAGTCAATTAGCAGAATTTGAACCAAGATCACCTCATTTGATGATCGGATGAGAGAATTGTTCATTTTATTGATTGGATCTCGGGGTGGAGTCCGCGAATGAGAATTTTGACTTCAAACTCCAAATTCGAACAATCTATGTGGAGTTAATGCATTTAACTTTGTAAGAAGACCGATAGCTCACTTATCTAATAATATCTTTAATTTTTTGTGTGTAATTTGATCAAGCATTGTTGAATGGCAGTGACATTTACTATGGTGTGCGACCATAATTACGGTTAGGGGAGGAGGGCCCTATAGGTGAGTCATTTGAGTCGGGTCAAATTTACCTAACTTCCTGTCTTTTCTTTGCTATCTTTTTGCAAATTAAATTACATTTTACTCTTGTTGAACCCTTTGGTAATTTATTCCAAAAATCCCGGTCTTTTTGGGTGAAAACCAACTTTTTCCAATGGCCTCAATTTTCGTGCTCGGGACTTCGATCCCTAATATGTTCGAATCCCCCTTCTCGGTTTCGGGTACCCTTTCCCATTCCTAATAATGGGGTCATGATCCAATCAAATTTTCAAATCCTAACTCGGGTTCCATTATGAGTTCGGGGTTTCATTCATGGTTTAGGTTTTGTCACCAGTTTTGGATTTCATTTTCGGTTTCAAATATCAGCCTTTATTTGGGATTTCATTCCCGATTTCAGTTCTCATTCTCAATTCGGGATCCTCTTCCTAGTTTAATATTTATATACCTTCTAACCAACCCGAGTCCTAGTTTTAGAAATTTCGGTGTTATTAGAAGAGCGATGGAAATAACCGATGTCCTGAATTAAATTTTGAAATAAATGATAAGGTATTTATAAAGGTATCCCCATGGAGGTGAGTACTAAGATTTTAGTATAGGGGCAAGTTAAACCTAAGATATATCATCCCTTACTCTATAGTACAAAGTGTTGGCCACATAGCTTATAAGCTACAACTACCACCAAAGTTAAAAAGAATTTACAATTTATTCCACGTGTTAGTAGTAAGGAAGTACGAACCATACCCGAGACATGTGTTAGATCAACAACACTAGGATTGGAAGAAATGTTAACGTATTAAGTGGAATTGGTATGTATTGTGGATCATCAAGAGAAAACACTCCCGATGAAGAAAATAAATGTGGTAAAGTTGTTATGGCTCAACACCCGAGTTAAGGAGGAAACATGTGAGGCCAAAGTAGTCATAAGGGAGAAATATGTTTTGAGTACTTGCACACAAGTGTAGAACACATAAGAGGAATAAATGATTTAGTTTTGAGGACAAAAATAATAAAACATAGGGGAATAGTTGTAAGACTGTTATTTCATAAGGAATGATTCGACCTAATTGGACTAAACAACAAGGTTGAATAGGGAATGGAAACTCGAACCGAGATCAGAAATCAAATTGCATTCGAAATTAGTTCATATAGAAATTTTATACAATTGGTATAGTGGCATCAATTACATACGAAGAAACTCCCTTGATCAGAAATCAAGGATGGGAAAAATGTTTGTTTGAGAATTGGTTCGAATTGAAATTGAATCGACTCAAACCAAAAACTCCACAAATTTTCCCATGCGTATTCAAATTTGGAATATGTGAATTCTTGGTTTTAGATGAAAGGAAATTGGCAAAGGAATTTTTAGAAAATTAAATTGGGACTAGAACCTATTAAATTGGAGGTAAAATAAACAAAAAACAACCAAAATAGGTCAATCTTGTCTAGAAATTTGTTAAAAACTAGTTCATAATAGTGTATAACGAACCGAAATGATCAAACAAACTGTGACACACACAGATGTGTCCCCTCCACCTGATCGGAAGCCCGCCAACCTAAAAATCCGTAAGATTCTCTACCGTAATGACATCAACTCACTACCAAGGGAAATTAATTCTTCTAGGGATATGTGGGTAATGATTTTATGAAATGAAGCTATATTTAGATATCTCATTAAATCTAGAACAATGTTATATAAGGCTTGGCCGATATCAGGTTATATAATTTGATTCATGTAGAGTAACCCGACATGCTATCATAGAGGGATCACGCATCTCAAGATAATTGGAAATCGGTCAGGATGAACAAGTCCTAATAAAAACTATGATTGAAATTTATTGATGGCAAGTCTAATTGGACTGATCATGGAACTTTATAACTTTCTAAGTAAATCCATGAATATGTGTGTTATGTGATTTTGAAATGTGTTATGAAATGTAGAGGAAAACTACATGGATGCATGCTCATGTAAGAAAGAGAATAAATGTTTTATTTATTAAAATAAGGGTTAAAAGCCCATGAGAATGATAGTCATGGAATAAGAATATTTGAATTTGGGATGACCATAAGTTACACGAGTGATAGAGTCAGTCAGTAGAGAACCGAACTCTAAGGGATCAATATCTATTATGTTTTTTTATATGCATGTTTGTTTGGTATACACCAATTGTGGATGATTGGGACATTATTAGGACACCTATTGAGGTAGTGTCAATGCCATGTGTTGATTGGAAGCGACAAATAAGGGGGGGATTGAATTATGCTTCCATATCACATGTGATCCCTATGAAAAATGTATGGGGAGTCCCTGGGAACCATATGGCTAATGTGTAGGATATCCCCATACACCTCTATGGATAATGAGTTGGCATGAGTTTGCCATATGTGTATAGAGGCATGACAAGGAGTTGGGAGGAGTGTCATGGACCTTAGGATCTGATGACATCCTTATGAGAGAATGGATCCTAGGGGTGTTGAGTGTACACGCATGATTCACTACCTCTTATGGACCCGATTGTGCCTATGTGTGACTTTCAAAGCATGTTTGGGGCATGTTTACTTATATGTATAGATATACTTGATGTGTTTTATGCATGGTGAGTTGGAGCTCTACCTGGATGCACCAGAATGGAAAGCCCTAAGACCGAGAGCTAAGGGTGAGGGAAAATATGAAAAATAACATGACATAAGAATTATGAAAGAATTCTACATGTATAGACATTTTGAGTGAAGTTTGGGTCAAAGCCATGTAGTGGCCTGGCATTAGTAAACTCGTCCACTAAGGTGCTCACTCCCCTCCCCAAACAAATTTCAAGTGAAATCTAAAGTATGTGGAAGTACAAAGTTGAACATGATCTACATCATTTGTGGGTCTTTGAGGTATACATCTCAATGTACGTGTGTGTTGTTTCTTTTATATTCTTATTAGGTGTAGTATTCATGGGGGTTTTGTATTAGTTTTGAGGCACACTAATTATGAAAGAAAGTTTAAATTTACACTACAAATTGAGAAGTGATTTATTATGAGCATTGGTCATGTTGGTACTACCTTGATGAAGATACCCGCCATTGTAGTATTGAGGGGACATAGCGGGTCATTATCGGACCTCGATCCTAAGAATAATCTAGGGCATGATAGTAACATTGCGTAGAAACCCAAAAATAGACCCATACCTTCCAGGGCCAATTTTGTCACCCCAATGGAAAAAAAACATACGAGGAAGAAGTTATAGACTCCTTAGGACATACTCTAGTCAATCCCACTAGCCACACGAGTCAAAGGTAAGCCTCACAATTGCTTTCCATCGTGAAAGTTTTGACTTTTATTTAGTTTAGACTAAGATCAGTAGACCTTTAATTATAGAAAAATCTTGCCACCATTTTAGGAGCCACATGAGCTAAAAGATGCATAAGGAAGTCAACTTTCATTCCCCATCCAGGTCGTTAGTCGAATTGACATCTCTGATGAGTTATTACTATTTTCCCAAACCCTGTCATTTTTCTGATGAGCCTCAAATCTAGGCCAAAATGTCACTCTTCTACCAAAACATAATAGAAAATGACTGTGGGGACATATGATACTTGTTTAGGAGCATGATAGGATTTATTTATGAGCTTAGAAATGAGTTTTGGTGGAGGAGAAAGATTGGGGACTAAAATATTTTTTTTGGAAAATTTGGTATCAAAATGAGAATAAGGATAAGTCTAGGGAGTTGAATGGAAGACTTGGAAAGTGTAGGGACCCAATTGAAAAACTTTGGAAGTCTAAGGGTATAAATGAAACTTTGGAAAAGTATAGGGACCAAGTTAAAATTTTTGGAAGTTAAGGACCCAATAGTAAATATGACCAAGTTTTGGAGAACTTGGTAATTTTTGGGAAATTAAGGATCAAATAGTGTGAGTTGGTGAGTGAATCGACCCAATCAAGCATTAAGGGAAAATTGTAATTTCGAAAAATTTTGGAGTGGTATGATAAATACCAACATAGAAAAACTCTAAATATCTATTAGAAATATAAATAGGTATGTATTATTTGTAGAACAATACTACAAGTAAGTGTGTAAAAGGACACGAGGAGTTGGACGACTCAATGGGACAAACCAATTATGAACGAGTGGTAAGATTTCTAACATCACATTTGATTGGACTCATAAAGTCAATACTTACCACTTTATAAAATCTTGGTATATATACTTTGGAAAGTATGTTTGGAAACACATAAGGAAAAACTATACAAAAAATTGTTAAAAGACGAGAGATATCCTAAATGGTTTTGGAAAAGCAGGTTGTGATCTGATAGTCTAGAAATGGTGCGTATGTACTGAGGGTTTAAAACTGTGTAAGAACTCGATCTTTTAAAATTAGCTAAGAAAGATGGATAAGGACCCAAAGTGGATAAATATGACATGTTAAGGCTAAATGCTTAGCAAATTAGCTAAGGTACAATGTTAGAAAAAAAGGACTAAGGTACAATGTTAGGAAAAAAAAACTAAGGTCCAATGTTTATACAACGAGTTTAAGGCCTAAGTGTTTATGAGAAGTGGACTAAAGACTGTTTAGAAATGGGGCTAATGCCAATAATTTCAAAAGTGGGCTAAGATCTAATTTTTCAAAAATGGGCTTAGGGCCCAAGAATTTGAAAAATGGGCTAACACCCAAATGTTTCAAAATGGGTTTAAGGTCTAGTGATTTGAGAAGTGGGCTAAAGCCCAATGATTAGAAATAGACCAATGGACAATAATTTCAAAATTGGAATAAAACCCAAATATTTCAAAAGTTTCCTTATGACCTAAGACTTTAAAAATTGGGATAAAGTCTAATTTTTAGAAACTATCCTAAGGCTAATAATTTCAAAAAATGACCTAAGATCCAAATGTTTCAAAAGTGGGATAAAATCATAATGTTTTGAAAATGGGCTTATGTCCTAAGACCTTGAAAGTGGGCTAAGGTCAATGTTTACAACAAGCTAAGGTAAATCTTTTAAAAAGGGTGTAAAACCCTAGATTTAAAAATATGTGCAAAGATCCACGATTATGAAATGAGTGAAGACTCAAAATTTAAGAAATATGGAGATGGTCCATGTCCTTTTAAGAAATGATAGGTCGTGTATGAAGGAAACCTGGGTAGCAACCCAATGTTGTTTTGAGATCATTAAGAGAATGATTTTATGTAAAATGATAAGCATTCTAGAGCCATCATAATATCTATTTTGATGCTAATTGAGGGATTGGTCATATAGAAAGTCTCGTATTATTGAATTATCAATGGTGAATGAGTTATTTTCTACATGACATTTGCATTATTTTCATTGTGGATTGGGATAAGGGGAGAAGTATATTGCTAATGTGTACTATGATATGGAAAGATAGTGGGTACAAATGCGTACTCTGGTAAGGAGGGCAAGAATAGTTACTAATGTGTATTAATGATAAGGGTGGCATTTGTGAAACATATGAACATTACATCATAATGTTTGACTTGATGAATTCCCTATTAGTCATTCCTCTTTTCAGGAATTCAGTTTGTGGCATTGCATCATTGAGTTTGAGCTTGAAAAATACCCGTATGAGTTACACCTCTTTTTAGGTATTCAGGCATGAAATTTGTGAACTATATGGATAGTGTACATTTATGTTGAGTTAATAGATACACATATGAGCCACACCTCTTTTTGGGTAATTAGGTTCATATATGGTATCTGATGAAAATTATAAGAGTATTGAGTGCGTATTGGTCAACAACACTTCGTTAGTTAGTGGGAAAGGAGAACTTCAAACTAACAATATTCAGATAAAATGTACCTAATACTAGTTGAATGATAATTAGACAGTTGATTCGAATATGGATCACCGTAGATAATTTATTTTGAAAATATCTCGTGTGAGAATCGTTTGGATATAAGGAATTTGAAAAATGGAAGGAAAAATATAAAATTTTGTATTAGCCATTTTGAGTAGAGACTAAATTGAGAATATGACACTCGATATTTAGTATTAGCACGTGCTAAGTGTTGCTCACCCCTTCTCTTAATATATTTTACAAGGAGGGAAGAGAGAATGAAGTAAAGGTGAAAGATGCTCAAAGGTCGAAAAGAGGTTCCGACTGAAGTTGAAATTGAGATAAAATCACTCGAATAGAGTGGACAAAGACTTTCTATCCAATAACATATGTTTTTCCCAAGGTTTATATATGTTTTGTAACATTTACATTATATTTATTAATTATTGAAATATTTACTAAAAATTATTATATTTTATTTAAACCTAGTCCTTTTATAAATAAGAAAAATCGGGAAAAGAACTGGTTGATTCAAAAGAGAAAATCAAGTCCGTTCACAAACCCCAATCGAGAAGGGAAGGGTAAATTAACAAGTGACCCAAAGAGTTATAAAAACCTTGGAAAGGAACATTGGGACAAATTGGAAGAGAAAACCAAACCGGTTCAGGTGAACTGGACCTGAACCATCATTGAACCAGTTGCTAAATTCATTTTTATTGGTGGCTTAAAATATTCAAATTGGGGGAATTGAAGCCATCATTGGATAGAAAATAAATTTAGAAATTTTTAATTTTGAAAAACTAGGTCGAATTAGGCCTGAACCGGCCAGTTTAAGTATTGAACCCAGTCGGTCCAGTTCGGTTCGGAACAGTGTCATCTTCTTCCTTCAAATGACGACACTGTTCATTCAACGGAAGAAAGGCCAGCGCCAACGAAGATAAATTGCCTTCATTTAGGACATTTCAGGTCATGAATGAGTGCGAGCAAGATGCCAAACGGTTGGGTAGAGAGTCACCGAGCTCCCTATATAAAAAGTTACTATCCATTCATCCTCCTCACACCTGAAAACTCCATTATCTCTCAATTGCTCCATTTTCTGGTGAAGCTCAAACCAGAGCTCCGACTTAGGCAGTTTTCTCAACCTCAAAAGACGAGGTTGGGTTCTTTAGACTTCGGGGGAAATAAGCTATCTGATAGCAATCTTCGCTCGAGACGAGGACTACCAGAGAAGCGCTGGTGGTATCAGACAGTGAAGCAGCTTCGACATACCGAATGTGCTTTATTTCAATCGAGTTAAATTCGGCCAAATCCAGCCCTCCTCCGACCAAACCAAGCCCTCCTCCAACCAAAACAAGCCCTCCAAACATCCCCACAACCCTCATACGACCTAAACCGAGCTGAATGATAAACCAATTCAGCCCTACTCAGTCGTTCCTGGTCGGAGTCAGAGAGAGAAACTACTAAATTTCACTAACGAAATTCTCCTTCAATTCGGGGTAAATTATAGGAATTCTTGATCCTAGAAGTTATCTCAGGAAGAGAGCTACCTTCCCCGATAGAGAGCTCGGGTCGCCGCATCTCCGATGGTAAGCTTTCGAAGCTTTCTCTCTATACACTCAATTTTCTTACAAAGCTTCGTTTGAGCTCAATTCAGATCCAAATGATGTGGTTCAAAGCTCAATTGAATCGTATGGAAGTGTAGGAACAAATCCATACCTTCAATTTGAACAATTAACCTTGATTGAATGGTCAATTTGATGAAATCAAATTTGGTCAGTTTGAAAGGAGGAAATTTGGGGATTTCGTAAAATTGAGGGACCATTTTGAAATTTCCCAAAATTGAGGGCCAATTGGCCATGGAAAAAATGTTGGAGGACCAATTGGTCGATTTTTGGAACATTTGGTGTCAAATTGCCATTTTTGGAAAGTTTGGGCAGAATAGTAATTTTTAAAAAGTTGGGGACCAAATTAGAAATTTAGGAAACTTGAGCCCCTTATACAATTTTGAGTAAAATGAGAACTCACAGGGAATTTTGGAAACTTTGGGACTCAAATTGGGCAAAAGGTTTGTATTTGGGACCTAAAGTCAAGAAAAATAAACTTTAGGGACCTAAATGCAATTTATCGAAAAATTGTGAGTCTAGGCTTTTATGCCAAACTTTAAGTGAAAATGCTGCCCAATTCATGTAGGGACAAGTGTGATCGGAATGCCAGCAAGAGTTAACAAGTCATGAACATGTCACAGTTAACGAGTGAGTGGGCTTATGTACATCATATCCGGTTGGGATGATGTTTACCTTAGAAAAGAAAAACCACTAGTAAGTGGAATTTTGACATCACACCCGGTTGGAGTGATGTGTGAACTAAGCTAAAACCTACTTACCGATTGTAAGTAGAGATCATACCTGGTTGACATGATGGACTTCCTGGAAGGAAGGAGAAACCCGCTTACCGGTTGTAAGCGAAGGTATGATCACACTCGGTTGGTGTAATGGAGTGAAAATATGTTTTTGTGAGAAGTGTTCTCCTTTGATTTGTGTGCCAATGCATGAACGTTTTGGGAGACCTCCTTGACAGGAGCTATAATAGCTCATATAGGCCACATGCCTCGATTTTTGAACTTGTGGAGCTAAAATGTTCGATTTTGGATAATCATGTACAGTGGGCCCAAGGCTAGTGGGCACGAGCAAGAGCTCGTAAACAAACATGATATATTAAAGACATGAAAACTCTTAATGAAATGGATATGTGATTTCGCCATGGTACCAAGATAGGACTGACATACTCAATGGACTAGCGGTAGTTCGTCATGGCCAAGTCAATGGACCGGCCTAGACAAACAATTGCAGATCGGGTTGAGGGTCGGGAACATTAGACCTGTGGCACCAAAGATAAATGGCTTTGTGGAAAAATTATTGTTTGTGCATGCACTTGAGGTTCATGACCATTAAGATGCCCAAGAGGGGTAGTGATGGTCCTAAGGGCTACTGGACGACATAGTGGAGATAAAGACAGTTTGTCGTACCAGCAGTTAAGGAAGCTCGACGTAGCTTCATGTGCATGAGATCGGAGTGGGGTCGAGATGAGGTCTATGTCTTCACACGGACACAGAGTTAATTTCGGGTCGAATGTCGCAAACATTCACTCAGACCCAGGGTAGAAGTGGATGGGCTTCTATCTTGGTGGACGGTAAAGTTGCTCCGAGTCACAAGTGGGTGCAGTGAACAGACTATCCTACGAATGTGTGATTCCTTCCTGATGAAGGGTGTGTGTTGACTGTTAAATACACCTAATGTGGAAAATGTGGAAAAAAGGGTTTTAAAAACCGGTATTTGAGGAAAGAATATTCTTAAAAGAAATAAGGAGTTTGGCATACTCTGATTAAAGATGTCTTGTTTATGAAAACTCTCTCACAACACCCATTCACTAAGTTGTCCAACTCACCCCCTTCCTTTACCCCTTTTAAGGTAACCAAGGGAAAACAAACCTAAAGACTTTCTTGGAGTTAAAGACTCGTTTGGCAACCACACTTGTACTCTCTCTGCCTCACCCAAGTGCAGGGGAGTACATCGTCTATAGTGACGCATCTGAACAAGGACTCAGATGTACATTGATGCAACAAGGAAGGGTTATCACCTATGCTTCACAACAACTTAAGGTACGTGAGCAGAACTACCCTATCCATGACTTGTAATTAGCTGCAATAGTGTTTGCCCTAAAGATTTGGCGACACTACTTATACAGGGTTAAGTGTAGAATATATACTGATCACAAGAGTTTTAAGTACTTCCCAACTTAGAAGGAGTTGAGCCTCCGCCAAAGGAGATAGCTAGAATTGATTAAAGATTATTACCTTGTGATAGAGTATCACCCCAGGAAGGCCAGTGTAGTGGCAAATGCCCTAAGTCGCAAGTACCAAACCGAGGCGGTGCAGATAAAAAAAAGCTACTTACTCTTGTTGCAATAGTTGGGAAGAATGGAGGTGGACCTTAAGATGGACAAGAGGGAGAAATGTTTGCTGGCTGACGTAGTGGTGAGACCCAGCCTAACAGAGCAAGTTAAGGTCCAGCAAAACATGGATAAGGAACTCTAACCCTACTTGAATCCGATCAACGAAGGGACAAAACCGGACTATGACCTTCGAGGTGACGGAATACTAACCAACAAGGATAAAGTGTATGTGCCTCAAGATAAGGAACTGAAAAGGTTAATTCTGGAAGGGGCACATGACTCTGTTTATGCGATGCATCCCGACAGTACTAAGATGTACCACACCCTCAAATAAGGTTATTGGTGGAAAGGGATAAAAGAGGGATATTGCGGAATATATAGCCCAATGCTTGTCATGTCAGCAGATTAAAGCTGAGCATCAGAAACCATCAGGACTGCTACAACCTTTGCTTATCCCAAAATGGAAATGGGAGCACATCACTATGGACTTTGTCACGGGACTACCTATGACTAGGAAGGGACAAGACACAATTTGGGTCATTGTGGATAGACTGACCATGTTCACCTATTTCCTACCTATAAGAGTAATGGATACAGTGAAACAACTGGCCATCTTATACATGAGGGAGATAGTGAGACTCCATGGCATCCCGGTGAGCATAGTATCGGATAGAGACCCTAGATTTACCTCGAGGTTCTAACCTAGTTTGCAAAGTGCCTTGGGAACCAAGCTCCAAATGAGTACGACATTTCATCCTCAGATCGATTTACAGTCTAAGTGAACAATCCAAACCCTAGAAGACATTTGAGGGCATGCGTACTCACCATGAATAAGGGTTGGGAGGATTGCTTGTGCCTGATGGAGTTTGCATACAATAACAGTTATCAGGCCAGTATTCAAATGACCCCTTATGAGGCCCTTTATGGACGACCATGTCGTACCCCCTTATTTTGGGAAGAAGTGGGAGAAAGGAAGCTAGAAAGGGTCGAACTAATCGAGGATGCCACAGAAAAGATCAAGATAATCAGAAGTCGCCTTAAGGCCATTCAGGACAGGCAAAAGCGTTATGTGGATCACCGGAGAAGAGATCTGGAATTTGATGTGGGAGACCAAGTGTTCCTAATAGTATCTACATGTAGGGGAATACTTAGGTTTCAACAACGGGGGAAGTTGAAACCAAGGTACATCAGTCCTTACACAATAGTCTAAAGGATAGGATCGGTGGCATATAAACTAGAACTGTCTCTGAACTTACAAAGAATACATGATGTATTCTATATCTTGGTACTCTAGAAGTACCAGCCTGATCCTAGCCATGTTTTGGACCAACCTCCACCAAAGCTAAAAGAGAACCTAACCTATAAAGCAAAACCAGTTTGAATCATCGACCAGAGGGACAAGAACTTGAGGAACAAGAGAATTCCTATGGTCAAGGTTCTTTGGCAGAACAAACCCGTACAAGAGTAGACATGGGAGACCGAAAGCGTTATGAGGCATGGTACCCTCATTTGTTTGACATGTAATTATTTTGGGGACAAAACCCCTAAGAGGAGGAGAGAGTTGTAAACCCTATCCTTTTATAAATAAGAAAAACTGGGAAAAGAACCGGTCAATTCAAAAGAGAAAATTGAGCCGGATCACAAACCCCAATCGACAAGGAAAGGGTAAATTGAGAAATTTTCAAATCCCGAGTGACCCAAAGAGTCATAAAAACCTTGGAAAGGAACAATGGGACAAATTGGAAGAGAAAACCAAACAGGTTTGAACCATCATTGAACCGATTGCTAAATTCCTTTTTTAATATGGCTTACAATATTCAAATTGGGGAATTGGAACCACCATTGGATAGAGAATGAATTTAGATTAATTTAGAAATTTTTAATTTTGAAAAAATCGGTCGAATCGGGCCTAAACCGACCAGTTTAAGCATTGAACCCGGTCGAACTGGTCCGGTCCGGTTCGAAACAGTGTCAACTTCTTCCTTCAGATGACAACACTATTTATTCAACGGAAGAACGAACAGCACCAACGAAGATGAATCACCTCTATTTAGGGCATTTTCGGTCATGAATGAGCGTGACCAAGATGCCAAATGGTCGGGCAGAGAGTCCTCGAGCTCCCTATATAAAGAGCTCCTCTCCATTCATCCTCACACTTGAAAACTTCATTCTCTCTCAATTGCTCTATTTTTCGGTGAAACTCGAACCGGAGCTCCAACTTGGGCAGTTTTCTCAACCTCAGAAGGCAAGGTCGGGTTCTTTAGACTCCTGAGGAAGTCAGCCATCTGATAGCAACCTCTGTTCAATCCGAGAACCGCTAGAGAAGCACCGACGAAATTAAATAGTGAAGCAGCTCTGACGGGCTAAAGTTATCCTATTTCGGTCGAGTTGAATTTGGCCAATTCCAGCCCTCCTCCGGCCAAACCAAACCCTCCCAACATCCCCACAGCCCTCATACGACCTAAACTGAGCTGAAAGATAAGCCAATTTGGCCCTACTCAGTCGTTGCAGGTCGGAGATAGAGAGAGAAACTGCTAAATTTCACTAATGAAATTCTCCTTTAATTCGGGATCAACTGTAGGAATTCTTGATCCTAGAAGGTACCTCAGGAAGAGAGCTACCTTCCTCGATAGAGAGCTCGGACTGCCGCACCTCCAACAGTAAGCTTTCGAAGTTTTCTCTCTCTACACTCAATTTTCCAATGAAGCTTCGTTTGAGCTCAATTTAGACCCAAATGATACGGTTCAAAGCTCAATTGAATTGAATGGAAGTGTAGGAACTGATTTGTACCTTCAATTGGAGTAATTAATCCTGATTGAATGGTCAATTTGATGAAATCAAATTCGACCAGTTTGAATGGGAAAAATTTTGGGAAATTTTGAGGATTTCATAAAATTGAGGGCCAATTGGCCATGGAAAAGATGTTGGAGGACCAATTGGTCAATTTTTGGAACATTTGGGGCCAAATTTCCATTTTTGGAAAGTAGGGGCAAAATGGTAATTTTTGAAAAGTTGGGGACCAAATTGGAAATTTGGAAAAATTGAGGCCCTTATACAATTTTGAGTAAAATGAGAACTCAAAGAGAATTTTTGAAACTTTGGGAGTCAAATTGGGCAAAGGTTTGCATTTGGTACCTAAAGTTAAGAAAAATAAACTTTAGGGAACTAAATGCAATTCATCGATAAATTGTGAGTCTAGGCTTTTATGCCAAACCTTAAGTGAAAAGGCTGCCCAATTCATGTAGGGACAAGTGTGATCCAACAAGAAAAAGCTTGCGTCAACTTGAAAAACCAACCGAGGACGAACACGTCAAGGTTAATGGGTGAGTGAGCTTATGTACATCATACCTGGTTGGGATTATGTTTACCATAGAAAAGAAAAATCATTTGTAAGTAGAATTTTGACATCACACCCGGTTGGAGTGATGTGCGAACTAAGCTAAAACCTACTTACCAGTTGTAAGTAGAGATCATCTCCGGTTGGTATGATGGACTTCTTGGATGGAAAGAGAAACTCGCTTATCGGTTGAAAGCGGAGGTATCATCACACCCGATTGGTGTGATGGAGTGAAAATATATTTTTGTCAGAAGTGTTCTCCCCTAACTTGTATGCTAATGCTTGAACTTTTTGTAGATCTTCTTGATGAGAGCTAGAATAGCTCAGATAGGCCAGAGGCCTCAATTTTTGAACTTGTGGGGCTAAAATGTCCGATTTTGGAAAATTATGTACAGTGGGCATGAGCAAGAGCTCGTAAACAAACATGATATATGAAAGCCATGAAAACTCTTGATGAAATGGATATGTGATTTTGCCATGGTACCAAGAGAGGATCTACATACTCGATGGACTGGTGACAATGCATCAGGGCCAGGTCGACGAACCAGCATAGATAAATAGCTGCAGGTCGGGTTGAGGGTCGGGGTCGTTGGACCAGTGGCACCAAAGATAAATGGCTTTATGAAAAAACTATTGTTTGTACATGCACTTAGGTTCAGGACCATTAAGACACCCAGGAGGGGTAGTGATGGTCCTAAGGGCTACTGGACGACATAGTGGAGATAAAGACAGTTTGTCGTACCAGCAGTTAAGGAAGCTCGACGTAGCTTCATGTGCATGAGATCGGAGTGGGGTCGAGATGAGGTCTATGTCCTCATACGGACACAGAGTTAATTTTGGGTCGAATGTCGCAAACATTCACTCAGAACCAGGCTAGAAGTGGATGGGCTTCTATCTTGGTGGACGGTAAAGTTGCTCAGAGCTACAAGTAGGTGCAGTGAATGGACTACCCTACGAATATGTGATTTCTTCCTGATGAAGGGTGTGTGTTGACTATTAAACACACATAATGTGGAAAATGAGGAAAAAGGGGTTTTAAAAACTGGTATTTGAGGAAAAAATATTCTTAAAAGAAATAAGGAGTTTGACACACTCCGATTAAAGATATCTTGTTTATGAAAACTTTCTCACAACACCCATTCACTAAGTTGTCCAACTCACCCCTTTCCTTTACCCATTTTAAGGTAACCAAAGGAAAACAAACCTAATTACTTTCTTGTGGCCGAACCTAAAAAACAGGTATATAAAATTTAATATATTAAATTTTGTTTAATGTTATTCGCAGTTTAGAAAAGTGAAAACTTTTAATAAATTGTGAGAGTGGCCAATTGTTTAGGGGATCTAACCAAAACGGGTTCGTGACATTTTATATTATTAGTTTTAAGTTATTTCAATTATACAATAATTTGTTACCCACCATAAAATAATTTTACTTAAATTAGCAAGAAGAAACCATTTGGTATGGGGCCACAATAACATTTAATTCGATTAATAGAATAATAAATTATACAATCCATACAATTGAGTATAGTAAGGAATGTTTGGAGACGAATTTGGAGTAATTTGGTAGATAAGGAAAGTAATTTTTAAAAAAATATACTCATTTTTAGTTGACTTAAATAATTTATTAAATAAGTTTATATTTATTTTTATATAATTATTTCGATATATATTATTAATAATTATATATATGATAAAATAAGATATTATTTTAAATATATTATATATAATTATATTATATATCTCTATCAAAATTTTGTTATATAATTAAATTATACAATATACACGAGTTATTGTTATAATAAAAAATAAATTAATGTTAATGGTAAAATAATATTTAAATATACATATTACATAATAGTAACAATAAAAATAATATACATAATAAATTATATATTTTTGTTATATAATCATAGTATAAAATAATGCAATAAAAAATAAATGAATATTAATGGTATAATATAATAATATATGCAGATGATAAAATATATTATATATGTATATAATATTTTTATTATATAATTATATAGAAAATATTACTAATATATAAATTTATCTAAAAAATATAAGAATAAAAATAATATTAAAATTACAAATAGATAAAAAAATGAAAAAGATAAATTTAAAAAAATAAATTGATTTTAATTAAAAAATTACAATCCCTACCAAATATTATTTATTTAAATTAATGATTATATTTTAATTTAAATTGATGATTTTGGAACCTTCCTAAATATTTTACGGAATTAATTAATGCGATATATCCAAATCCATTCATTTAAACTAAATCATAATATTATATTTTGCCAATTTTTATGGATTATTTTAAAATGATTTTTTATATATTTATTATTATTTTTACTCAATTTAATATTATTAGTATATTTTAGATAATTATATAGTATATATATGATAACTATATTATATATAAAAATATATATCGTGCATATATAATATAATTTATTATATATTATTTTTATTATTAGTATAAAATTAATATTAATTTATTTTATAATGGTAACAATTATTTATTTGTGCTATATAATATGATTATAGGATAAGAATGATAAATAAAATATATGTAGTGTATATATACTATAATTTATAGTGTACATAATTTTTTATTAATATTATATGATAATTATATATATATATATATATTATTAGATAATTACTATTTATTCATTTTATAATATGATTATAAGATACATTTAATAAATATTGTAAAAATGATATATTTGAGTTATATGATATGTTATACATATATAAGATAGTTTATCATATATTATATATATTATTTTTTATTACTATGTTACAGTATTTATAAATAAATATTATTATACAATTAATATTAATTTATTTTTTAAGTAATACTAAATTACTTATTTTATATAATTTGATTATATAATAAAAATGTGATACATTCCATTTTATCATATATAATATAATTATAATGTAATTATATATTTTTTATAAACATGATATTTTACTCTATATCTTTTATTTTATATTAATATTTTTATTTTATTATAAATATTTTTAGTAATATAATATAAATATATATAGATTGATCAATATGTTATTATTTAATTTAAAAAATGATAAATTAATCTTTTTTTTATTTTTATTAGTTATCCTAACCTCCATCCAAATGCAGATCCAGACACATCCTAAGTTGTGGGTAGCCTGTTTTTCCCCTTTTTACCAGGCTGGAAATTGGAGCTTAAGATAGTATTGCAAAATCAGGTCCAATCCAACAGTGAAGCTATCATCAGTGGAGCTATCAACTCTTCCCCAACTATCAATGAAGTTTGCGGGTTTGAAGGCGCTTACATGGCTACCCGCGCCGGCCTAATGACGATTATCTCCCTTACCTTTTTTCCTATTTATTATTTTATTGACATGTAAACAAGTATTTAAATAATAAAACAATAAAAAGGACAGTGTACCTACCCAAAAATCATTTAGGATGAAATATAACTTGACAAAGATGGTAAACGCTGACGACATATCAGCACTTTTCCCATAAGTTATTTCATATGGTACAGATGAAGAATGACTCGCGTGTTGAGGATACATTATACTAAAAAAATGCATTCATAATACTCTTATGTACCTTAAAACCAATCAACTTATCGACAACAGAACCAACACATCCAGTTTAAATCGTATGAAGAATGCCATTGGGCATTTCTGTCTTAGTTCGACCTTTTAGGCATAGAATAATTAATGAGGAAAGAAAACGCTATGTCACGCATCCAGAAGACTTTTCCAATAGGGCATGATATCATTAATGTAGCTACCTACTTGACCATTTTCAGCACAGGTTTCTATTCACTTCAAACAAATCTCTGGAGTCCTTTCATTGGGACTGTCATATGCATATAGCTGCTTTTTTTTGGATGAATGTCATGCAACTACTAGCTTAAACCAAAAAAATGAGTGCTTAAAAAATTTCTGGTAGGGTTAAAAAGACAGGACGAAGTTCAATTTATATGAATTTGGGCAGGAGAGGTCATCCCCATTAAATCAAAAAGTCCCCAGGAAGGGCAGTTACTTCTGCACTTGAGACTGGGAGGTGTACTTGGTAAGGACAAAGCAGTCAGGTGGGTTGATATTGGTGTAGTAGTTCTTGATGGTATCAGTAATCTCAAATCCGAACTTCTTGTAGAAATTGATGGCGTCCTCATTATTGGTCTGCACATGCAGATACATCTCTGAGATGTTCTGCTTGAAGCAGAGATCAATAACGTGATTCAACAACTTTGTACCTGACAAAAATAATTTTAAAATGAATATCCAAATCCTCTTTTTTTACTTTCATCCTTTTAACAGGATAAAGCTTCACAGTAGATAAAACAATCAAACATCTGGTGCAGAAAGACAACATTACATGAAGATTCCTAGCCATCTCATTCTCATTACCAGGCCAAACGTGCATCAGAATTATAGCATACCAAAAAATGTACAGAACCTCAACCGCCAACACCTACTGCAAAGCCTTCCCTATTTGACGATGAGTTGCTTTCTCCATTTAGGTTTTAAATTCATTTAATTAACAAGAATTCACTGTTAGTTAAATTGCAAATAATTTGGTCCATGAGGAATCACATGCTTTCTATGAAAGAAGACAAAAAGTACACCTTTAGCCAATGAATATTACTGATGCTGGTTCCCATTAAAAAATAACCTTCACTCAATAACCTAAATTAAAATTTGGAATTTCATCTTAATAACAATACCAAATAATAAGATGCCCAAAGGATTGAGATGTAAACTTTAGATCACACAAACATGAGTTTTTAGCTGAAAATTTTCTTTAAGGTTCAATAAAAAAAATGTATCATGTTAATCTGCATATAAGCAAATTATGCATCAACTGAAAAAGCTTTAGAATTCAGGACAAACATGATATAATAGAAGGAAAACCTTAGAGACAAAAACATATAAAAACATGAAGATAGGACATCTCACCAATGCCAAGACCCCGATATGGAGCTAATACACCCAGTGTCATTATATACACACGGATCCCCCCACCTTCCTTCTTCTCAAGTCGACAGGCAATTGATCCAACACAAATATCATTGTAATAAGCTGAAAAAGTGAATTATATATATACATCAACATAAAAAATTTTCAGATGCAATCAATATTTCAGAATATCTCAAATTACTAAAATTTTAACATAGCAAGTCAGAAATAAAGAATACCTACAACAGTAATAGAGCAACTGCTACTTAAATATTCTTGTGTTACCAAGGAAGATCACAGTTTTGATTAATAAATAAAAAAAGTAATAGGAACATGTAAAAACCAAATATACAGGAGGAAGTTAACTGAAAATAAGCAAACCTTGTACCTTTTCCTGATTCTACCATGATCTCTTAAGACAATTAATATGGTGAATAAATTAAATATTTTTCCATTTAAACAACACAACTAATTTGGCAATGAAAATGAAAATTCAGTTATGAATTGCAACATTTTTTAACATATATTTTAGATACAGTATATTTGGGGAAACATTACATGTTGTTGATCATTTAATCAAATCTGAATGTTCACAGTAGAATTAAGAAAGCATCCAAAGTTTGTGCATGTATAGATCATTTGCCTTTATAGGCAACTTATATTCATAATAAAATATTTTTTGATATTTCATCCTCCCATATATAGCTTTAACTTATTCAGCATTGAGTTTTCCAAAAGAGTGAAATCAATAGATATTTTAAATGTAATACTTATTTCTCTCATGCAAAGGTTTTTGTACAATCTGATAGCTGATGCTGCCATATAATAAATGACAAATCATTGATATCTTTAATGGCATATTATTAAATAGAAATTTATTGGACCAAATTGCAAAATAAAAATATGTCAAAACATTAGAGCAAATCCAACAATAAATTTAATCATTTGAAATACCAACAGTTACTCTTTACAGGGATTAATATTAGAAATTCTGATCTGAAATTAGAAAAAGATGGACCAATATAGAATAATCACACAAACTAAAAGAAAAAGAAAAAGGTAAGCATCACTATAGAACAAAACAAATAACTAAGCAAGGAGCTTGCTGAAGCAGTTAACAGTGAAATATAATAGGGGATAGAAAAGCAACAGGAATAAGTAAAGCAATAGGTAAATAAGAAAGTAAATAAGCCTAAGACATACACTGATTTTGAACAGATAATAAAAAAATGAAAAGATTACTAAGTTGAGAAGTAGGCTTCCTTTTGAGAAGGGCATATACAAACTGTAGCTTGGTTTAAAATTTCCCTTAATTCTAAAAGGAAAAAAAATCAGAAATCCAATAAGAATTTGTTACTTCATGAGAGAAAATCTGGAGCCCACACCAAAGAGACAATTAAAATATGGGACAGGAAAAGAAGATCAACCTATACTAGAGAAGAAGCCATATCATCAATACTTTCGAATATATGAGAATTATAACAAAGTATAACTGGGACACAAGTGAAGTTAATATTCATTAACAAGATCAACAACATTTCAAAATTAATAGCTTCAAGATCAAGCTTTAACCACACCACTCAAGCATTTTCATTATCAAACCGCACCCACCTAAATGCATATCTAATCAACCTAGAAGAGGCAAAGCAAAGGAGGAAGATATCAAGTCAGTAAGTACAATCAGCCCAAAGCTGATTTCTTAGATGAGCCATTTGTTGATTCCACTTTTCGGTGACAGGCTCTTTGCATCCAATAATAGTGTCACGAAACAATCAGAAAATTCACTATAGCGATATCAATCCCTCTTTCATTTTCTTCCTTCTACATAGTGCATTTTTCCTCTTCCATTTGTGATCTACCACAACTGATTTCCGTATCTTGTTAATCCAAAAGGAACCAAATTAAAGACGTTAAGGACACAATGCATCATTTATAGTGGACGAGGGTTGGAAAGTCCAAAACGTAAAATCAACGATCAAATCAATTAAACTGCTAGCTGATAAGGCATTCCGGGCAAAAGAAATGCACAAAAAAATATATAGAATAATGGTAAACATAACAGGAACAAGGGAAAGGAAGGAAAAACAGCAGAGCAAGAGCCAGGGAGGGTCCGCACCTAGCTTGGTGAAATCGCCAGAGGATATAGCGTCGGAGTAATACTTGTCGTTGTAGCGGATGGGAAAGAGAGCGGTGTTGAGCTTCTTAAGCTGCATCACATTCTTGTCACGGACACCGTCAAGGGATATCGACGGCTCTCTCCCCGCGCCCATTGAGTAAAGATTCCTAGAGAATCACTAATCCGCTCACTATAGAGAGAGCGATAGGAAAAGGAGACGACGGCTAGGAGAGCGAGGCGGCCGAAGAGATGGTGAGAAGCTATCGGGCCTGCAAAAGCGATCTTGGGTGTCGTTTTTTTATTTCTTCGATTAGCTCCCCAAATTCTTAATTTTACTGTTCCGATCCCTAAAGTTGCAGCTCCCAAAATAGGAATAGGGTAAACCGTATGGGAGTTTATCTAATTCTTTTTTTCCTAAAATGTGATATGTTTTATATTTTGATTAATTAGAAATTATTGAGAAAAAATAAACTTAATAAAAAATTATTGAGAAAGAAGAATTTTAACCAGGAATTATAAATTCTTACTTATTGAAATATTTAAATTAGTAATAATTTTTAACAATTTTTAATTTTCGAACTTATATATTATTCATTTTACTTTTTATCCCTTTTCACATAATTAATCATGAAAACAACTTGCAACCATTCATACATTTCATCAATTAAGTCATCATCTAAGATCTAATATAATATCATAAATTATATAATATAAATTAATGTAAATACTATATTATAGGCCTATTTTATGAATATTCAAAATATAATTAATAATGATCAAATATTATATTTATCTTATAATTAAATATTTGCCCTAGTACATGTGGCGTATTATCGTGTGGAGGCACAACATTTGATAAAAATTTTAAATCTAATACTATAGTTTATATATCTCAAATAGTTATAAAATCATAATATTTACTTAGTTCTACTTTGTCTATTTTAAATATAAATATTGTTTATTCATTTTTTTAAATCTAAGCACAATATTATTTTTTATCAAATTGTATGGTCACACTCCCTAATAGTCAAGTCAATGGTAATGTTATTAAATTTAATATATGTGGTTGTAAGTAGATTTGATATATATTTTTATATATTTATTGCAATAATTTTGAAGAAGACTTTTTTAATCTCTTCTTGCATGGAGTTAATTTGGATTCATGGGAAAAGTTGGAACAAAAAATTGGTGAAAGGTACGAGAGAAATTTATAATATTGATATTTAGACGATACCAAACTAGAAAATTGGAGTATGAAAGTCACAAATGTACTCTTATCACAACTGACACTTATCGAGTGTCATCTCGCAACTACGAGTTTTAGTAGCTCACGTCATGGTAGTCTCACTCACCCCTGACACAACAATGGGCAACTCAATCCTCACACAATGGGCTACTAGAGCTCCACATTTATATTACCCCGTAGTGTATTAGTCCGTAGTATATCACCGCTTGGACAATACCAAACTAGGAACTAGAGAGTGAAATCATATGACAACTCTAACACAATCGATACTCCTCGAGCATTGTCTTGCAGGTGGGTGTCTTAGCACCCAGGGTTATGGTTGCATTACCGCCACTTGTCGACCCATGCCCTGTCACATCCCGATCCGGTTTGGTCGGATTTTTGGCATAACAGCCCTTATTCATCCAAAATGAATGAGAAACTCGACTTTTCCTTTATTTGTAATTAGGTACCTAAAGTTATTTTTCTTTAACTTTAAGTCCCTAAATGCCGGTTTTTCCTCAAATTGAGTACCGAAACTTTTAAAATTCATATGAGGACCTCAATTTATTCAAATTCACAAAAAGAGGGTTTAATTTCTAAAATTTCCAATTTGGTCCCCCAACTTTTCCAAAATTACCATTTCCATTTTGCTCCTACTTTACAAAAATGGTAAGTTTTGCCCCAAAAATTCCAAAAATTGCCCAATTGGTCCTTCAACATCTTTATCATGCCCAAATTGGTTCTCAATTTTATGAAATTGCATTTTTTCCCTCTAATTTTTAAAATTCCCAAATTTCCCCCAATTTCAACCTTCTAACTCTACTGAATTTGATTTCATCAAATTAATCGATCAAATGACTTTAATTGTTGAAATTGAAGTTACATTAGAGTTCCTATACCTTCATAAAATTTAATTGCACTTTGAATTACACGATTTAGTGTTGGAATGAGCTCAAACAGAGCTCCTCTAGAAAATTGGACTTAGAGAGAAAAAGCTTCAAAAGCTTACTGTCGGAGGCACGACGGTCCGAGTTTTCAATCTGGATAGATAGCTCTCGTCCCGAGATTTATTCTAGAATCAAGAATTGCATTAATTGATGCCGAATTGAGTGAGAATTTTAGCATCAAAGTTATGTTGGTTTTCTCTCTAGCACCGGTCAAAAATTATAGAGTGGAGCTGAATTGGCTTACCTTTTAGCTCTAATTTAGTTGTAGGAGGGTTGTTGAGGTGTTGGGAGGGCTTGGTTTGGCTTGAGAAGGGCTCGAATTGGCCGATTTTAGCTCGACCAAAATAGGGTAGCTTTGGTATGCCGAAGTTGCTTCACTATTCGATCACGTTGGCGCTTCTCTGGTGACTCTCGGAGCAAATGGAGACTACAGGCGTGTAGCTGACTTCTCCCCGGTTCTAAAGAACCCAACCTCACCTTGTTTGGCTCATAAAAGTACCCAAGTTGGAGCTCTGGTTCAAGCTTCACTGGAAATTGGAGCAGCTGAGAGAGAATAGAGTTTTCACGTGTGGAGAGGATAAATGAGCAGGGGCTCTTTATATAGGAAGCTCGGGGACTTCCTAGTCGTCCAATTGGCGCCTTAATGGTGATCATTCATTGCCTGAAACTCCCTGGCTGGAAGCTTTTTAGTTTCGCCGGCGCTGCGCGATTTTTCGGCGAGTGAACAGTGTTGTCATCTGAAGGAAGAAGACGACACTCTTCCGAACCGGTCCGAACTGGGTTCAATGATTAAATCGGCTCGACCCCCAATTCGACCGAATTTTTCAAATCTAAAAATTTTTAAATTTATCTAAATTCATTTTCTGTCCAATGGTGGCCTCAAATCTCAAATTTGAATTTTCTAAGCCACCTAAAAAAATGAATTTAGCATCTGGTTCAATGGTGGTTCAAATCGGTCCAAACCGGTTTGGATTCGGTTCATCTAAATCAGTTTGGTTTTCATCTCCAATTTATCCTAAAGTCCTTTTTCTTGACTTTTGTGACTTTTTAGGTCACTCGGTATTCATAAATTTCCCGGTTTACCCTTTCTCTATTGGTTTCGATTCATCTGAACCGGTCTGGTTTTTCTCTTCGAATTTGTCCTAAGGTTCTTTTCCAAAACTTTATGATATGAACCCTTTGGGACACTCGGGAGTTGTAAATTTCCCAAATTGTCGTTCTCTAATGATTGAGTTTATGAATCAGTTCGGTGTTTCTCACTCGATTTGACCGATTCTTTTCCCGATTTTCCTTAACTCAAAAGGGCGAGGTTTACATGCCCCATACACATGCAACTTAATTCTACTACCATCTCGTCACAACGGTGTATACTTGTATATCGTTTGGGTGTCCCGAGAAACATGGAAGATCACACAAAATCACTCCACGATCTCCTTTTCATTTTCCCTTGGGTAATGGCATAACCACTCAAGCATCCATCTATCACCCCCTCTCTTATATAGGTATTCACAACAAGCAATATCATGACCTGTGGTTATTCCCCTGGCACTAATGGTCGAGTTATGTAATGGTGCTTACCGCATCTCATTACTTGGAAGCTCGGTGCGTCACTCGCCCAACTCCCCAATTTACACAACATAATAATGCAACAATCAACATGCTTATAACATGAATGTACTTTGGGATTCCAATCCCTCATTGGACCAACTTCTCACAAATTTTAACAATCTCGGAAGCCTGACCGGTCTCTTGGTCGTCTCCTCATATAACATAGTGAGCATCATGCCTCATACTCGAGGTCACATGACATACTCTGTGTCACGTCCCGACCCGGTTTGGTCGGATCCCCGTGAGCACCCCGCCACTCTCCCGGTTTATTCAAAGTTTTCCCCTTCTTTAATCCGGAAGGAGTAAGGCATCCTTTAAACATGTACCTTTCCTATAATAACATAAATCAAAATTGCATAAAATTTAACTTACATACCTGTCTTGCAGGTGTGACTAACATGAGGTCTTTGGGTAGGTTTCCCTTGGTTACCTGCAAAGGGATATAAGGGAGGGGGTGAGTTCAACGACTTAGTGAATGGGTTTTTAAAGTTTGACTTTTAGGAAAAGTGCTTGAATCGGAGTGTGTCAAGCTCTTTATTTTCTTTTAAAACCATTCATCCTTAAAATCTCGTTTTCATAGCCATTACACAATCCTCAATCATAATTGGTGTGTTTATCAACCAACACATGCCCTTCATCATGAAAGGAACACACTTCGTAGGTCAGCCCGTCCACTGTACCCACTTGTGGCATCGAAGCGACTTTACCGACCACCTAGATAGAAGCACATCCACTTCTACTATGAGAATGAGTGGATGTACACGACATCCGACCCTCAATCCCATAAATAAAACTGTGTCCATATGAGGACATGAACCTCATCCTGTCCCCACCCCGGTCTCAAGTGCATGAAGCTATGTCGAGCTTCCAAGACTGCTGGCACGACTAACTGCCCTTATCTCCACCATGTCGTCCAGTAGCTCTAGGACGCATCACTACCTCTCTTGGGCGTCTTGAAGGTCTTGTAATTTAGTGCATGCATAAAACAACAATTTTCCACATAAGCCTCAACCCTCAACTTGACCTGCAGTTGTTTGTCTCGCCTTGTTCGTTGACCTGTCATGTCACTTGTTGCCAGTCCATCGAGTATGTCGATCATGTCTTGGTACCATGGCCAAACGAATCATTCATTTAAAGTTTTCATAACTTAACTCATGTTTGTTTACGAGCTTCCTCTCGTGCCAACTAGCCTTAGGCCCACTGTATGAGATTTTCAAAATTGGGCATATTAGCCCCCAAGTTTCCAAAATCGACGTTTCTTATTACAAGAATAAACCTCAAAAGTATGTTTACAAATCATCATAGGTATATCACACAATGAGTCACAACCTAGCCGCCGGGACATACCCTACTCTATTAGTACTTAGTAGTGGAAAGACACCCCTCTCTACAAGTATCCTCTGAACACAGGATGCATGCAATCTTCAGGACAATGACCTATAACATTCTTTGAATGTGGGACACACCCACTCTTTAGGAATGGTGACCATATCGAAGCAACACCAGTAAATAAGTTGACACCACCTTATAACCCCCTAGTCTTAGATAATGGGATGGACAATCTCTCATTATTCCCTCATATTCTAGATATTCATTGGCATCCAACAAGATCCCTCTATGTATGCATCTATCAAAATACTATATCTCAACTATCTCGATCACAAACAATGCATAAAGTCATAAAGCAATAGAAGTTGACTTTCAATCTAGAAAACCCCTCTAAAGTATCACAAGCAATTCTAGTTAGACCATCAAAGTCCTTGAATTCCGTTAAGGTCATTACTTCATTTTCTCAATTATTGGGTTTATGCCCTTTTTCAAAAAACATGAGCTTTTATTGTCTTTATAGACATCATGTCTTAGCCCATTTTCTTAAAAAGTGGGCCTTTGCACTTTTTCATAAACATCAGACCTATGCCATGCTTATAAACTTGGAGCCTTAGCATGTTTTCTAAAATAGTTAGCCTTAGTCAATTTCATAAGCCTTGGGCCTATGCCCTCTTGAAAAACATTGGGTCTTGGCCCATTTTCTAAAATAGGGGACCTTAGCTCATTTCATAAACCTTGGCCTATGTCATCTTTATAAACATCAAAATTTATTTCATTTTCAAAAATAGTGGGCCTCAACCTATTTCCAAAATATGGGCTTAATTCCCTTTTTAAATGTTGAGCCTTAACCTATTTTCGAAAGGTCTAGTAGAACCTCAATGCCATTTTATATTTTTCATCATAATATTTCAAATCACAACCAATATTATAATTTTTGAAGGTTGTAGATAGAATATGTCGGTTCAATTAGACTTGACACCCATATAAACCCACTCACATAGAATATTATCTAATTATCATTGAGAGTACTGACTTGCCTTCATTCTTGCGAACTATGTCCTACTACCATATAAATAATTTATATTACATTCACACATCATAATTAAATTCTATAAGTATTTCCCTTATAATGTCCAAATATCCATGTTATTGTTATTTAGGTCCCTAAGTTTCCTCTATTAAGACTTAGGCCCCTAGGTTCCCAATTTCTATATCAAGCTTCTATACATTCTAATATTGGGTCCCTAGATTGTCATTTATTGCATTTGGATCCCTCAATTTACCATAATTTTCATAATTTCCCCAAATTATCAAACTTCATGCAAATCCTTCCTAAAAGCTTTAAATGGGCTCCAATCATGCATCTAATAAACTCCAATACCGTCCTTGGATCCATCCAAGAATTAAATGTACCCATTTGCACTTGATTAGAACCTCAACAAAAAAAATTGCGTAGTTGGCATAATTTTGTAGAATCTCACCGGCAGTGGTGAGTTGGTCAGAGCTATAGATTAGAAAAGGTCAAGGACTTCCCATGGGACCTCACTAGGCCAAGCCCCACCCTAATTAGGCATTAGAGTTGCCTAAAACTCTAGCAAAATTAAGCCCCTAATGATTGAATGAAAAAAACTAAGGAAAAACTATGACCGAAGGTCGAATAGGCTTAAGTCATATCCTCTCATTCAATGATGTCTAAGAAGGAGACTAGATGGATCCTAACAAGCCTTTCGTGGTTAGTGTTTGCCATTGGGAAGGGCTAAAGAGGCTCAAGAAGTAACTACTCTATTTTTTCTCCATGAATTACTATGTGACCTCTAATGGCATTGCTCTGGTCACGCTACTTCTGACATGGCCACCATCGTGTAGAGGAGGTTAATATAAAACTTTAGTACTAAATGAGGGATTTTTTGTTCACGTGAAGGTATACAACGGAGACAAAAACTAGAGGTCATCGTAAATTGGAATACCTTGCACACTAGATGGAAAATTCGATGAGTTAAGGAGGAGATGAGGGTTGATTTTATAGGTAGAGTTGTCTATAACGTATGTGAATCCACTAATGTGGGATTCATAAAATTTGGTGGTAATTTGTCACTATGTCAGACCAAATAAGCATCGCTAGAAGGTTTCCTAAAATACACCTATGAATCTACCCTATTTTTTGTCTGGTGGAGTGGAGTAGATAATACTATGCATGTGTATCCATGGTGAACAATGATTATCGTGGTTCATTGACATGACTATATGATTGTGTTTAGTATTTGTTATCTATTTTAAATGCAATGTAGCATGTTGTGATTGGTCGTGCCCATCCGATTGATTTAAGTTATTTCTAATTGTGTAATTGACGCCATGAGGCCCACAACGATTGGTTGCTCATGTTTATCTTGGCCTAATCACTACTAACAATGTTAGTTTTCCATGTGATGTTTAGAATTGGCAGTGTCTACTGATGTGGCTTACTTGCTGATCACAATGCTATCTTTCCATGCAACGCAAATCGATTAGTCGTGTTTGCCGACGTGGTAGTCTGATCCATATCATTGAATAGTACTGTTTGAACTGGTTTAGATCAATTACTGACCCAATTTATTTTGCTAAAAAATCTTTGATTCTTTTTCTTAATTTTAGATCTTAAAATTACATTTTTACCCTTTTTGTTTCCCCTTGTAAAATTCGTTCCGTTTTAGGGCTGCTTTGATGATTCGACTAACATCTAATAACTTCGCATCTCCACTTTAAAGTCTCTAATTCTCAATTTATGATCCATTAGGATTACTTTTGGGTTCACCCCCACTTACTTGGATCGATTTCTTTAATCCCATTTTAAACTTATTCCCTATTTGGTTATCTCCCATCTTGGTTTTATTCCTATTTTTTTTAGTATTAACTCATTCTCAATTATTTATAGAAATTCATGGGTTACAACTTATTTCCTCATTTTAGATTTTTTATCCTCAAAACTCTTGATAGCATGGTAATCCAACTTCCAAGGTAGTCTTGCATTCTCCACCTTGTTTGGGTGATGTCTCCCAAAAGTTTTATCGTTTTTCAAAATTTTACTCTTGCTATTAGTCACCATCATAATGTTTCATTTTCAACCTCATTAATTTTTATACTCGAACTAGTCTCAATACCCTTTCACTTGGTCTAATTTTTTAGTTTTTGACCTCTGGAATTTGGACTTGAATTCTCCCCAATCCTAATTTAGGATAACTATTATGTCATTCGCACCATCCCCAACACTTCTCAGTTAGGGATACACTTTCCAACTCATATTCCTACAAATTCTTAGGTGGTCCACTCAATCCATCAGTACCTTATATAGCATGTCACCTTACTTGAATTCATACATTTATCATTGTTCATTGGTATGATTGTTTTACTATTTGATATATAGTTTTACTACTGATCATGCTTTCTCCTCGTTCTTGTCTTACAATACCTACTTCTTTTGTAAATTTTACTTTTCTTCAAATTTCATGCCTTGTAACTCATAATATATTATCTCAACCTTATAACCCAATGTTTTGTACATTCATTCTCAATTTATTTTCCCTTTTTCCTCCAAATTTCTCGTACTTCCTGGTAGGTTATTTCCTCGTAACGTTTTAGATCATCATTTACATTCCAACAATTCTTATTAGGAATAAAACAAGTTCCCTATGTACATTTATGCATGTGACACTCCCTCTTTGGAGTGGGTCATTTATTCCCAACTCTGGTTTCCTCGTGGTCACCTAGGCATATCTCATCATACTTGGTTCTTTTGTTCATTAGTTTCCATCCTTAAGTGAATGTGTCTAACAATTCTTCTCGCACAATCTTGCAAGATCGTAATAATAGTGTATGTGATTATTGGTAATTGTATTTTCCCAAAAGGTCCACTAGGAATTTTTATTTTCATGTAATCCCTTCAAACACATATATGATTAACCAATAATCCCTTACGTTTCTCTTGAGTCTTAGAAGTGAACGTGATGCTTTACAAATATTGTCTCAAGTGAGAATTGTAACTATTCTCAAATTTAGGCGCCTAACCCCAAAGGTTTAAATAAAACACTATGGGCTAGGTTGACCTTTGTAGTTAGCCTATTTACTTTATTGACCCTTGACATAATATTCTTTTTATTCCTTTATTCTACACCATATTAACCACGGTTACTCTTTCTACATGAGATTGTAGGTACTTTCCCTTTTTGTACCTTACCTCTTACTATTTATTTAACCACTTCATATTAATTCTTCACTCGTCAATTTGAAACTCAATCACCATTTTCCTAATTCTTAGGCATATTTAATGGTCACTCATTCCCCATTTTATTTCGTTCCAAAAGTTGCATTCTTCTAAGTCTCACTTTTCCTTTGTATCCTTGTCATTTAGTTCACCAATATTCTTCTAGCTCATAATGCACCACTTCATCATCAATGTGTTTTTTTGTTTCCATGTTGTCTTTTTGGTTCTAATTAATGATACTTAAAACCAAATTCACATATCATTTAAATCCTAATTTACTTTCTTGTTTTGTAACCTCAAGTCACCAACTTCACTTTCCTTTCAAAATAGACAATAGTTCTTCATTACTTTTATTTAATCACCCTTGTATGTGTAATTATGGTACTCCTAATTTCCACTAGTTCCAAGTTCACAAGTCCTTGTCAGTGTATCCTTTAATTTCTATTATGCATTGTATTCTTATGGGTGTGTTCTTTATCATACTTTTTTGTATATTCTACCTTCCTTTTTTAGTTTGTTATCACTATTTCTAATGATGCAACTACACCAATCTCTTGACCTAATCAATTTATTTGTAACTTAGGTGAGTCTAGTGCATATGGGTACCATCTTTTAGTTATCTCATAACCTTTCTCTTCAATACATTAGTCTCTTTAATACATTTTGTTGGTCAATGATCCATCATCATTCCTTGTTCCTATTCCTTCATTCACTTTTCATCACATTACACTAGTAATTAGCTTTTCGCTATGTTGTTGGTTCCTCCCTAGATGAGTCCTCGATCCCATTTCCTGACCTTCCTTATTAGTCATAACAATGAACTCATCTTGTCTCCTTATGTTTATCTATTTCATGAATAAAACTCACTTGTTTGTTTATTTCTAGTACTTAATTGTTTACCTCTCCAGCATAGTACATGGACATTCTTCGTTGTTTCTTTTGTTCTAATATACTACATAAACTATATCCACATTACCAATCTAGTTTGTCCTCCCTTATAGTGTGTGATTGCTTATTTTAATGCATCCATAATTGTTACTCTTTGTTCAGTTTGTGTGCAATCTAAACTTTTCATTCATACCTTTTGTTATTAGGATCTTTAATATTTCATTACAATTTTATCTAGGGCATAACTCCTTGTTCCTCATAGTAGCCCCCTTTGACCATCCCTTCTTTGAATCGACTTTCTAGCTTCTTCACGCTATTCCTACATAGACTTCTATTGAGTCTAGGGGCCCTCCCGCCTATAGATGGGTTGGGGTCCTCCACTTGACGCTTCTTTTGGTTGAAATTCTATACTTGATTCAATTTCTAATGTGGCATTCTTCCCTTAGAGCTCTCTAGAGTCTATAGAGACATGCCATCAACCCATTCCATTCTTTATTCTAGTGTGGACGATGCCCACTCTACATCACACCATGGTCCAATTTTTAGGTTGTGGTCCAATTACAACCTGCCACGCCCCCCTACAATGGTGGGTAACTTCACCATGGTAGAACCGACATGATAAAGGTTTAGACTAAAAATACATATAAATTTTAGTATGATCTTAAACTTTTAGTAATTGAGTTAAACTAAAAATAATTCAATTACTTAATTCGTACATGTGATGTGGCAACATCTCAGACTCGTACTCTCTTGAGCTCTCACAATTAAATGAAATGGTTTTAGGGAGGGAGTGAGTTAACAACTCAATGAATGAGTTTACCAACGTCAGGCCACTTCATGGCTTATAACACTAACCTTTACTAAAAATTTTCTCTACATGATTTATTCATTCCATATTTCTTATATCATATTCCTTTAATAGTTTCCAACCTTCAGGGCTTATGACTCGGGTTTATGCATTCATGTACAAATAAAATAGAGAATCTATTTGTCACATATCATAACAATCAAATGGTTCCCCATTAGAACAAACATGACCCCATCATGTCCCAACCAATCACATATAGGTAGTCTTGATGTCGAGGATGTGTCCTCGATCATTTATATATCATAACAAGAAACAAGGTTTCCAATGGAATGAATATGACCCCGTCATGTTCCATTCAACACACATATGGTTGTATGGATGTCGAGCATGTAACCTCGATAATCTATATAATATAGTTGTCCCATTTCTACCACGCTCTTGAGTATTTTGTATGCCTTGGTTGTCCCTTGTTGCCATACACTCAGGTATATGGGGATACCCATGCTCGAGATCTCGGGTGACCTGAAAGCACAATAGCACCCCCTTATGCAATGCTTAGAGTCAATCCCTAATATAGATCTACACCCTGAGGGTAGGCTGTCGAGCATCCCAATTTATAATAATGATATATAATATATATGTCCAATAAACAAATTACACTTGTAACTTCCACAAAGCCCAATCCTCACTTGGCCATCCCCACATAACACGATTTCACCCATCAAACATAACAAGTAATTAATTTCTTAGAGTATGGTCATCACTCGACTGTCTCCACTTATCATGATAAACATGCATCAAGCATAACATGAAATTAGTTACTCTTAGCCCAGTCCTCACTCGATCGTCTCCTCTTATCATGAAAACCACACATCAAGCATAACAAGAAATCAATTACTCAGAGCCTAGTCATCACCCGACCATCTCCTCTTATCATGAAAATCATGCATCAAGTAAAACATGCCATCAATTTCTTAGAGTCTGGTCCTCACTCATCCTTCTCCACTTATTATGAGGTCAAGTATTAAATATAATCCACATTGAATTATTCAAAACATGGTTCTCACTCAACTGTCCCCTCTTATTTGATTATCGTGCATTAAGTCATATCATACCTTGATTTCCTTGGAGCACAATACTCACTTGATCGTCTCCAAATATCATATTCATTTAGGGACTCATGCCCTCATACCACATGTCAGGCACTATGAATCTTTTTTGTCAGGGGTCCTTTTGATCCTTCATTTTAGGTAATTAACCATCCATATTTATTTAACTATGTGAGCATGCAACCATGTAGTTTTTTCTCTACTTTTCAAAATCATTTTCAGTCACATCATGCATAATTTTACATTTTAAGAAGGTTCGGTAAAAAACAGTAGACAGACCAATCGAACTCATCAGTAAATCTCACTCAATGTTTTATCAATTACTTGTTCGACCCAGGGTTTTTCCACATTTCTCGAATCTAGTATTTTCCATGTGTAACTTGTATCCACTTCATCTATAATGACCAAATAATAGTCAAGAATTTAGAATTGATTCACAACAGTGATAATAACACTATCTATAAATTTCCAAAATTTTGGGTGTGCCCCTCAGGCCGGATTCGTCGATTCACATGTCGACAAATCAGTTTATACGATCCCCTTTTCCACCTTATTCTAGGTTTCCATTCTCTCTCCCGTCCATTATTTTTTCCTATTTAATCACAATCCCCAAAGAATTTCAAATCTTTCTTTGGATCCTTAACTTTCCAAAATTACCAAAATGGTCTTACACTTTTCATTCATTCATATTGAAAAGCCTAATCTTTTAATAAGTTCATTTCTGGCCCTGTAACTTCTTCTAGTCTCATTTGAGTCCTCACATTCTTAGAAATTGCTTTTTATGCGCCAATTTCACAATATTTACCATTTTTTACATAAACTTTTCCCAAAGTTACATTTAGGTCACTGGCCTTTTCTAGTTATCCCTTAGAGTCCCCAAGTTTTCTCATGTTTCATTTCTAGTCCCTAAACATCTACTAAGTCTCATTTGGGACCCCATTTTTCTAAATTGTACTTTGGCCCCCAAATGTTTTGAAAATTCCATTTTAGTCCCTCTTAAGAATTTTTTTTAGGGTAAAATCAAAGATTAATCTTTTCGACCTTAGTTCCGTAGGAGAAAGAGTCACCATTGACATCGACACATCCCATTAGATAATGAACTATTGGTTCTAAGCCATCTCTAGCGATGAATCAACAATTCGAAGTGCTTTTATTGAGTATTCTTGAGAAACAACAAATGATGGAATACCACGCGCCTCACACATAGACTACATACAAGGTAGCACTAACCACATCTTTAAGCTTCCCAAAAATATTTTATAGGCCCTCATCTTATTCCCCAAGTCCCCACGATCACATTCTAGCCACCCTCAGCTAGAATAGTGTTGTTTTTGCTATGATCGGATCTTTGCTAAAAAACTAATACAAATTTGGGTTTAGGGTTGTAGCTTACTAATGAGAGTGCAGTGTGGTCAGCACTAGCGGGGCTAGAAAGCTAACTTCCCCATGATTGTTTTGAGAGATAGATCACCCTCTAAGGTGGTCGGAGTTGCCTACAATACTCAATTTACTAAGACTGGTTAAAAAGAGGGGACTATTAGAATTCTAAGATTTTTCACAACCATGAAGCTTACCTTTAGCATGAATGACTAGTGGTGATGGTAAGAGGGGATCAAGAGGAGTTTCTAGAATTAATTTGAGTTGTTGATCATTTAGGAGTTTGGGGCAAGGTTGGGAAGGCATTACTATGTTTTCGACCAAGGGAGTAGTGTTTCTGTTTCATCTCGCCGATGCTAGTAGAAGGCACATCGACGTCTCAAGGAGGTGCAAAATGACATATGACTTCCACCCATTTCTAATGCTACTAGAATGGCTGAGTTTGGTGGTCAGAGCAAGGAGATATCATCTTTGGAAGTGAGGTCACCAGAAAATGGAGCAAGCTTGGTTTTAGATAGAAATCCAACTATGGATCATGGGAAGCAGGGGAGAGGCTTATATCGCTAGCTCGTGAAACAAAGATCTATCATCCCAAATCCTTAGTTGTTCTAATGGGATCCCCTAGGCCATACTTCTCATTTAATTCTCCTCAGGGATAAGAAACTGAAAATCCCACGAAAATATGGTGAAATCAGGCATCAAGCCATATCCGAGTTGGGTTTTTGGGTAGTAAGTCAGATGGAGGAGATGACACACATGTGTGCACACATGCGCATGCGACGTGTATGTAAGCATGACATAACACACCAATTGGTTCACATTGTAGAGAATCAGTTTTCGATGAATAAATTGGTCGGTTTGGCTAATTTTGGTCGATTTACCATCAATTCGGCCCGTTCATGGCCCAATTATTTTTCTAAAAATTCTTAGATCAATTTCCTCTTAATTGAACTTAAGAAGCTCATTTTTCTTATTTATGTTGCCCCTTCTAAAAATTGAGGGTTTTACTACTATTGTCACACCCCGACCCAATTTGGTCGGATCCCCATGATCAACTGTCACGCCCCAACCCAGTTTGGTCGGATCCCCGTGAGCAACTGCCACTCCCTTTAGTCCATAAAGGGTTTCACACTTTACTAAACCGTGAGGAGTAATGAGTCCTTCTTTCCTGTAATAGCATTATACAAAACTGAATATCTTAAAACTGTAATACATGTCCCATAGGGAGGTCTTTCAGTTGGGTTTTCCCTTGGTTACCTAAAATGGGTAAAAAAGAGGGGGTGAGTTCTACAACTTAGTGGGCGGGTGTTAGGAGTGAGTTTTCAAGACAAATAGCTTCATCTAAATTGTGTTAAGGTTATCGTTTCCTCTAAGTTTGGTTTTTAAAACCCTTACCTTGCCAAGGGTGACATTTTCTTTCAAAAGGGGTTTCAAATTCAATTTCCCTTCCAAAACCTTTTTCCAAGATTCAAGTAGTTCTCAAATCCTTTCCAAGGTTTTATTTTTCAAAACCTTTTTCCTTATTCAAATTAGGTGTGTTTAGCTTTCTTAGCCCATCCCCTTGCCTTGGGAGGCATTTTAGTAAATAACATGCGCCCTTCATCAGGAAGGGTACACACATTCACGAGATGTAGTTACGACGACTGCACCCACTTGTGGATCGGTGCGTCATTACCATCCACCCTAATAGAATTCCCTGACTTCTACATAGAGTTTGAGTGAATGTCCCAGACAATCGACCCTAAGACCCAAAATACTTTTGTCCATATGAGGACGGAGACCTCATCCCGACCCCACCCCGGTCTCATGCGCAAGAAGCTACTCCCAACTTCATGACTGACTTGCACGACAAACTACCCTTATCTTCACCATGTCATCTAGTAGCCCTTAGGACCCATCACTACCCCTCTTGGGCGTCTTGATGGTCCTATACCACAGGTGCTTACACAAAACAATAATTTTCACAATTGGCCATTTATCTTTGGTGCCACGGTCCAACGGCCCCGACCCTCAACCCGACCTACAGATGTCTATCTAGGCCGGTACGTCGACCTGGCCCTGACGCACTACTGCAGTCCATCAAGTACTGTCGGTCCTAACATGGTACCATGGCAAAATCACACAACCATTTTATTAAGAGTTTTCATGGAATTCATAACTCATATTTGTTTACGAGCTACTACTCGTGCCCATTCGCCTTGGGCCCACTCCACGTGATTTTCCAAAACCGGGCATTCAGCCCCACAAGTTAAAAAAAATGAGGCCAAGAAGATCTCCCAAAGAGTTTAAGTATTGGCACACAATTATGGGAGAACACTTGTGACAAAATATGATTTTCACTTCATCCCACCATCTGGGTGTGATGATACCTCCGCTTACAATCGACAGGCGGGTCTCTCCTTCCTTCAAGGAAGTCCATCATACCAACTGTGTATGATTTTCCAAATTCCACTTACAAGTGGTTTTTCGTTTCTAAAGTGCTCATAATCCCAACTAGGTATGATGTAAATAAGCCCACTCACCCGATAACTGTGGCGTATTCTTCTCTATGCTAGCTTATCCTTGCTAGAATTCCAGTCTCTCATGTTCCTACACGATTTGGGCACCCTTATCTATTAATGTTTGGCATAATAGCCTTCGTTTCTCTTGTATGAACAACTAGGTTCAAAATTGTTAGTTAATTGCGCTTAAGTCCCTAAAGTTCATTTCCCTTGACTCTAGGTCCGTAATGCTAACCTTTCCCCAAATTGAATCCTAAGACTTCCAAAAATTCTCTTTGGGTACTCAATTTACTCAATTATTTAAGGGGCTCAAGTTTTCCAATTTGGTCCCCAACTTTTCAAAAATTACCATTTAGCCCCTACTTTCCAAAAATGGAAATTTGGCCCCAAATGTTTAAAAATTGACCAATTGGTCCTCCAACATCTTTTTCATGGCCAATTGGCTCTCAATTTTGGGAAATTGCAAAGAGGTCCCTCAATTTTACAAAATCCCAAATTTTCCTCAATTTCTCCCCTTCAAATTGATTGACTTTGATTTCTTCAAATTGAGCACTCAATCGAGGTTAATTACCACAATTGAAGGTATGGATCAGTTCCTACACTTCCATACGATTCAATTGAACATTAAACCGCGTCATTTAGGTCAGAATTAAGTTCAAACGAAGCTTCTAAGATACCTTCTAGGTTCAAGAATTTTTACAATTGACCTCGAATTGAGTGAGAATTTCGTTAGTGGAATTTTGTAGTTTCTCTCTCTAACTCCTATTTGTAATGATTGAAAAGGGTCGAATTGGCTTAACTTTCAGCCCCGTTGAGGTCGTAGGAGAGTTCTAGGGATGTTGGGAGGGCTTGGTTTGGCCAAAGGGGGCTGAATTTGGCTGATTTCAGCTCAAATGAAACAAGGCAGCTTCGTTCCTTTAGAGCCGCTTCATCGTTTGATTTCGCTAGTGCTTCTTCGGCGGACCTAGGATCGAACGGAGGTTGCTGTCAAGTAGCTGACATCCCTCGGAGTCTAAAGAATCTAACCTCGCCTTCTGGAGCTGAGATAACTACCCAAGTCAGAGCTCTAGTTTGAGCTTCACCGGAAAATGGAGCAGTTGATAGAGAATGTAGATTTAAAATGTGAAGATGATGAATGGAGAGGAGCTCTTTATATAGGGAGCTCGTGGACTCTCTGCCCGACTATTTCACATCTTAGTCAAGCTTATCCTCGCCCTAAACGGAGACATTTTTCCTTCACCGTTGTTGTCCATTTTTTACATTAAATGAATAGTGTTGTCATCTGAAGGAAGAAGACGACACTATTCCGAACCGGACCAGACCGGACTGACCGGGTTCAATGCATAAACCGGTCGGTTTAGGCCCGATTCAACTGATTTTCTAAAAATTAAAAATTTCTAAATTCATCTAAATTCATTCTCTATCCAATGCTAGCTTCAATTCTCCAATTTGAATATTTAAGCTACCTAAAAAAATTAATTTAGCAGTCAGTTCAATGATGGTTCAAACAGGTTCAATTCTTCCAAATTGTCCCAAGGTTCCTTTCCATATTTTTTATGACTTTTTTGGTCACTCGGGATTTGTAAATTTCTCAATTTACCCTTTCCATATCGATTATGGTTCGTGAACCAACTCGGTTTTCTCTTTTTAAATGACCGGTTCTTTTCCTAGTTTTTCTTATCTATGAAAGGATGGGGTTTACAACTCGCCCCACCTTTTAGGAGTTTTGTCCCCAAAACTAAATTAGCATCCTTGGCCTCGAGAATAATTTCCCTTGATGTCTACTTGGGGTTTGCTTTACATGCTAACACTTCGATTGTTCTTTCACTTAGCCCCCTTTATAACACGCACTTAAGGAATTTATTTTCCTTTCCATTGTTTACTCATTCCACGGTGTTTATCATAACTAGGCAAGTCTTACCCACTATTCTAAAGGCACATCCTTAGGTTCACTTCTTCCTGGACTTAGGGCAAGATTCTTCCTCTACGGGGTCTTTCCCAAGACTTCAGGATTTGGAGTTCCAAAATGCCCAATCCTTCCCGTGTCTAGTTATACTCTTGATTGTTGAAACCTTTAGTTCGGTGTTCTTTTGAGCATTACGTACTTCCTTTCATGTGTTTCAGTGTTTTCATCCCTTCATCCTATTTCGACCCTTTTTCCATCCGTTATTTATTACAACTTCAGTCCAAATTATGTTTGACCTCATCATGCTTACTAACTGACTCTTCCTTACTTGAGTTATATCTTCCTCGAGACTGTTGGGCTTACATGTCCCTTACAGCATGACATGTTCACGAACCTATCTTTGTCCATTAGATTTCTATAACACTTCCTTATTGGGTCTTTCCAATGCAAAATCATTGGTTTTCCTGATGACTTACCAACTCACTAGGATTCTTCCCTTTTATGTTCTTCCTCATTTCTGGTGGTGTGTATTACTCAAGGATTTTCCTTTTTCCTTGACCCACTCTTTCTTGCTCGTAACCATTTCATGATTCCTTTGTTTGGGGAGTTCTCCTTTAACGGATTTCATTCTCTACAATGTCCTTCAAAGTAGAGACTTCCCCCTTAGACACTATATGTTTGAATTTCTTACTATTCCTTGAAGGTTTCCTTCCTTCGCATTCTTACACCCTTTTGAATAAGAGCTTTTGCCAACCTTTAATCATTCACCAAGCTTAATTTCCCAATTTACCCATTACTTTCCTATCCGAGGTATCTCCGATCCTCGGGTCTTATTTCATGAACTCCACACTATGCCTATCCTATTGCCCTTCTTAGTGTTTTGTCTCTACTACTTCCCAATCCTTCTTAGGGCATCCTTTATTCTCCTTGACCATCTCGTTGTTACTAGTTGCTTCCTTCCACTAGGTTCATCTGAAATCCCTATTTGGCCTCTTTGTTCTTACAAAACATGTCACACTTGGTCGTCCCAATATACCCTCAACCATTTATGCTTCTTTATGAGATTCCTTATTTCAGGTTAAGCCTCTTATAATCCATCTGTCAGTTCCTTAGCTTAGGAATTTCCCTTTTAAGGTCTCACTTCCTACCTTTATCCTTCTACATAGGGACTCTCGTCCTGGTTCAACCTCCCTAATGCTCCTTGGAGGCTTTTCCTTCTTTCCTTTCTTACACCGTTATGATATTGGTGTGGTTGTTAGCTCTTTATCCTTCCTTGTCCTCCAACTCCCTTTTGTTCATTGTCTTCCCTTCTAGGAACTCCTGCTAATAGGTTGGTTCCCAACACTTTGTTTTATGTCCAGCCATCCAATTCTTGGGCTCTATTAAGTGAGTGTGGACCATGACCAGCCTCAATGTCAGTGGTTATTCCCCTTAACCACTTCCGAATTGGAGGGATTACTTCTCTAAGTTTTACCGAATGTTATTTCCTTATTATGGGTAGTCCACTTATTTTTACTTGTCAAGGCGTCCTTTGATTCTATCTTCCTACTTATCATTCCTTGGGTTTAACTTACTCCTTGGGTCATCCTAGTATGTTTCCCTTGGTTCTTTCACCTCGGAATGCACTTCATCTCCTCATCATTCATCACTTCGTCAATTACTTCTCAGTTGGGACATGTATGCCTCCCTAGGTTTTCCTTCCTTAGGAGAATCCTTACCCTTCTTTCCCAAAATTCCTTTTTATTTGCCCTTGAGGGCATCTAACCTTAAATTTATTTTCTTGACATCCTCGGATGCCATCCTTCTTGTTTCCCTTTCTTTGGAGATTTGGTGGGTATGTCCTTAGGATTTTCTTTTACTTGTATCTCATCACAAGTTTATTTTTGTAGGAAATAGAGCTTTTATTTATTATAATGATAATGAATTACAAGGTTTTGGCTAAATTTGTCTAGGGGAGCTTTGGTAAGTATTAGCTATGGTACTAGGATCATTTTGTGCTTCCTCCTGGGTGAGGTTGTATGCTCTAGTTGGTACCCTCGATGTAATGGATATGTCTTGTTCTCCGTGTAGTGCCCTTGGGTTCCCTTGAGGTGGTTGATGGTTACTTCGTTGTGTGTTACCTCGAAGGGCTGGACAACTCTTTGCAAAGTATCCAGGCTGTCCACATTCGAAGTATGCTCGACACGACCCTTCATGGCTTTTTTGGCACCTGTGGCAATAGGGGTTTCTCCTTTATGGGGTTGTACTTTCCTCTCTTTGGACATGATAACTTTCATTTCTCCTAAAGGACCCCATTCTTGTTCCCCATCTCTGCCCACCAAGCTCCTTTTGACCTCTTTGGCTATTCTATCCTCTTTCTTCCTTTTGCCCGGCCTGCTCTATGCGACAACATCTTGTCTGTACGAGATGCTCACACTCATGGGCCATGCTGATGATGGCAGCCAAATCTGTGGGATGTCCTAGTACTCCCATTCAATCTCGTATGTCCATGTTGAGACCATCCATGAACCGTTGATATATATCTGCCGGCCTGGCTATGTCTAGAGCAAAAGGTCTTAGCTCATAAAATCTAGTCTCATACTCCGAGATGGTGTGGGATCCTTATTGAAGCTAGGAGAATTCTTGCTTCTTCTCATTGATCAGATGAGGAGCTAAGTATTCCTCTAAATAACTCTTCTCGAATTGCACCCAAGTAGGTGGGGTGAGGTGTAGGCTCATGATGTTGTCCCTCCACCTTTTCGCACTAGCTTTCAGGAAGAATTCTCCCAGGATCACCATCTCCTTTGGTGGAACCCTGATGATTCCCATAAGTTTCTTAATGCTGGCCAGCCAGTTAATAGCAGCTCCAACATCCTTCTCACCTAGGAGCGACTTACTTCCTAATTGACGGAGGGTCTTGAGGTATTTGGGGATATCAATTATAGGAGGGATGTTGACAGAAGTGGGATGAGATTGTACTTCCTCGAACTCGGCTCGGGAGTTGGTGTTCACTTGCGGAGTGAGGTTTGGTCTTCCAAACACTCGGGTGAAGTCTTCATATAGTCTTTGATGTTCCGAGCTTAGTCCAAGTGGACCCATTAGGGCTTTTCTAGGAGTTTCTACAAGGAGGGGTTGTTGGGCAGTGTAAAAAACTACGACTCTTGTTCTCTTTGTTCCTCTCTCGGGAGCCTTCTGAAATTTTAAGATTTATTTCTCCTAGTTACTATATTATATAGTCTTTATAATGCATTTGAGGAAACAGTCTTTGATACCACTCAAGTTGTCATGCCCCGACCCAATTTGATCGAATCCCCGTGAGCAACCCGCCACTCCCTTTAGTCCATAAAGGGTATCACCCTTTACTAAGTCACGAGGAGTAAGGTGCCCTTCTTTCCAAACTTTCCTGTAATAGCATTATACAAAACTGAATATCTTAAAACTGTCGTACCTATCTCACATGGAGGTCTTTAAGTTAGGCTTTTCCTTGGTTACATGAGGGGGGGGGGGGGGGGAGGAAAGGAGGTGAGTTCTACAACTCAGTGAGCAAGTGTTGGGAGTGAGTTTTCAAGATAAATAGCTTCATCTAAATTGTGCCAAGGTTGTCGTTTCCTTTAAAAGAAAGTTTTCTCAAAGTTTGGTTTTTAAAACCTTTACCCTGCTAAGGGTGACATTTTCTTTCAAAAGGGGTTTCAAATTCAATTTCCCTTCCAAAACCTTTTTCCAAGGTTTACCATTCCTTTTTCCAAGGATTTCTCAAATCATTTCCAAGGTTTTTTTTCAAAACCTTTTTCCTTATTCACATTAGGTGTGTTTAGCTTTCTTAGCCCATCCCCTTGCCTCGAGAAGCATTTTAGCAAATAACACACGCCCTTCATCAGGAAGGGTACACACATTCGCGAGATGCAGTTACGACAACTGCACCCACTTGTGGATCGGAGTGTCTTTACCATCCACTATGATAGAAGTCCCTAACTTCTACCCGAAGTCTAAGTGAACATCCCAAACATTCCACCCTAAGACCCAAAATACTTTGTGTCCGTATGAGGATGGTGACCTCATCCCGACCCTACCCCGGTCTCATGCGCAATAAGCTACTCCAAGCTTCACGACAGACTTGTACGACAAACTACCCTTATCTCCACCATGTCATCCAGTAGCCCTTAGGACCCATCACTACCACTCTTGGGCATCTTGATGGTCTTGTACCACAGGTGCATGCATAAAACAAAAATTTTCACAATTGGCCATTTATCTTTAGTGCCACTGGTCCAACGGCCCCGACCCTCAACCCGACATACAAATGATTGTCTTGGCCGGTCCGTCGACCTGGCCCTAACGCATTGCTACTAATCCATTGAGTATTATCAGTCTGAACTTGGTACCATGGTGAAATCACACAACCATTTAATTAAGATTTTTCATGGCTTTCATAACTCATGTTTGTTTATGAGCTCCTGCTCGTGCCCACTAGCCTTGGGCCCACTACACGTGATTTTCCAAAACTGAGCATTTAGCCCAACAAGGTAAAAAAAATGAGGCATCTGGCCTATCTGAGCTATTCTAGCTCCCGTCAAGAAGGTCTCCCAAAGAATTAAGCATCGACACACAAGTGGTTTTTCGTTTCAAAAGTTCTCATCATCCCAACTGTGTATGGTGTAAATAAGCCCACTTCACTGTGGCGTATTCTTCTCCAGTTAGTTTTCTTCTCCATGCTAGCTTATCCTTGTTGGCGTTCCGGTCTCTCATGTTCCTACACGATTTAGGCACCCTTATCTATTAATATTTGGCATAACAGCCTTCGCTTTCAACGTATGAACGACTAGGTTCAAAATTGTTAGTTAATTGCACTTAGGTCCCTAAAGTTCATTTCTCTTAACTTTAGGTCCCGAATGCTAACCTTTCTCCAAATTGAGTCCTGAGACTTCCAAAAATTCTCTTTGGGTTCTCAATTTACTCAAAATTGTTTAAGGGGCTCAAGTTTTCCAAATTTCCAATTTGGTCCCCAACTTTTTAAAAATTACCATTTTGCCCCTACTTTCCAAAAATTGCAATTTGGAACCAAATTTTTCAAAAATCGACCAATTGTCCTCCAACATCTTTTTCATTGCCAATTGGCCTCAATTTTGGAAAATTGCAAAGAGGTCCCTCAATTTTACAAAATTCCCAATTTCCCCAAAATTTTACCTCAATTTCTCCCCTTCAAACTGACCAAATTTGATTTCTTCAAATTGGATACTCAATCAGGGTTAATTGCTCCAATTGAAGGAATGGATTAGTTCCTACAGTCCCATACGATTCAATTAAGCTTTGAACCACGTCATTCGGGTCCGAATTGAGCTCAAACGGAGCTTTACCGAAAAACTGTGCGTAGAGAGAGTAAGCTTCGAAAGCTTATCGTCAGAGGTGTAGTGGTCCGAGCTCTCTATCGGGGAAGTTAGCTTTCTTCTTGAGGTACCTTCTAGAATCAAGAATTTCTACAATTGACCTCAAATTGAGTGAGTATTTCATAAGTGAAATTTCACAATTTCTCTCTCTAACTCCTATCTGCAACGACTGAGGAAGGTCGAATTGGCTTACCTTTCAGCTTTGTTGAGTTTGTATGAGGGTTGTGGGGATGTTGAGTAGGTTTGGTTTGGTTGGAGGGGGCTGAATTTGGCCAATTTCAGCTCGAATGAAACAAGGCAGTTTCGGTCCTTCGGAGCTGCTTCATTGTTTGATTCCACCAATGCTTCTCTGATGGTCGTCGGATCGAACGAAGGTTGCTGTCAGGTAGCTGACTTCCCCCGTAGTCTAAAGAACCTAACCTCACTTTCTAAGGCTAAGAAAACTGCCCAAGTCAGAGCTCTAGTTTGAACTTCACTGGAGAATGGAGCAATTCATAGAGAATGGAGATTTTAGATGTGAGGAGGATGAATGGAGAGTAGCTCTTTATATAGGGAGCTCAGGGACTCTCTGCCTGACCGTTTCACATCTTGGTCAAGCTTATCCTCACCCTAAAACGCCCTAAATGGAGACATTTTTCCTTCACTAGCGTTGTCCATTTTCTACATTGAATGAATAGTGTTGTCATCTCAAGGAAAAAGACGACACTGATCCGAACTAGGCCAGTCTAACCAGGTTCAATGCTTAAACCGGCTGGTTCAGGCCCGATTCGACCGATTTTTTCAAAATTAAAAATTTCTAAATTCTTCTAAATTCATTCTCTATCCAATGGTGGCTTCAATTCCCCAATTTGAATATTTTAAGCTACCTAGAAAAATGAATTTAGCAATTGGTTCAATGATGGTTCAAACCGATTCAAGTACGGTTCACCTGAACCGGTCTGGTTTTCTCTTTGGATCACTCATGATTTGTAAATTTCTCAATTTATCCTTTCCTTATCAGTTATGGTTCGTGAACCGGCTTGGTTTTCTCTTTTTAAATGACCGGTTCTTTTCCTAGTTTTTCTTATCTATGAAGTGACGGGGTTTACAACTCTCCCCTCCTTTTAGGAGTTTTGTCCCCAAAACTAAATTAGCATCCTTGGCCTCGGGAATAATTTCCTGTGATGTCCACTTGGTGTTTGCTTGACATGCTAACACTTTGGTTGTTCTTTCACTTAACCCCCTTTATAACATGCACTTAAGGAATTTCTTTTCCTTTCCATTGTTTACTCATTCCATGGATTTTATCACAACTAGGCATGTCTTACCCACTATTCCAAAGGCACATCCTTAGGTTCACTTCTTCCTCAGCTTAGGGCAAGATTCTTCCCCTAGGGGTTCTTGCCCAAGACATCAACATTTGGAATTCCAAAATGCCCAATCCTTCCCATGTCTAGTTATTCTGTTGATCGTTGAAACCTTTAGTTCGGTGTTCTTTCGAGCATTACATACCTATTTTCATGGATTTCAGTGTTTTCACCCCTTCGTCCTATTTTTACCCTTACTCCATCCGTTATTTATTACAACTTCGGTTCAAATTATGTTTGACCTCAACATGCTTACTAACTGACTCTTCCTTACTTGAGTCATATTTTCCTCGAGACTGTTGGGCCTACATGTCCCTTACAGGATGACATGTTCCAGAACCTATCTTTGTCCATTAGATTTCTATAACATTTCCTTATTGGGTCTTTCCAGTGCCAATCATTGGTTTTCTTGATAACATGCCGACATGCTAGGATTCTTCCCATCTTATGTCCTTCCTCATTTCTGGTGGTGTGTATTACTCAAGGATTTTCCTTTTTCCTTGATCCACTCTTTCTTGCTTGTGACGATTTCATGATTCCTTTGTTTGGGGGTGTTCTCCTTTAACGGTTTTCATTCTCTACTATGTTCTTCAAAGTAGAGACTTCCCCCTTAGGCGCTATACGTTCCAATTTCTTACTATTCATTGAAGGTTTCTTTCCTTCGCATTCTTACACCCTTTTGAATAAGAGCTTTTGCCAACCTTTAATCATTCACCGAACTTAATTTTCCAGTTTACCCTTTACTTTCCTATTTGAGGTATCTCCGATTGTCGGGTCTTATTTCATGGACTCCACACTATGTCCATCCTATTACCCTTCTTAGAATGTAGTCTCGACTACTTCCCGGTCCTTCTTAGGGCATCCTTTATTCTCCTTGACCATTCCGTTGTTACTAGTTTCTTCCTTCTACTAGGTTCGTCTGAAATCCCTATTTGGCCTCTTTGTTCTTACAAAACAGGTCACACTTGGTCATCCCGATATACCCTCAACCACTTATGCTTCTTTATGAGGTTCCTTATTTCGGGTTAAGCCTCTTATAATCCATCTGTCGGTTCCTTAGCTTAGGAATTTTCCTTTTAAGATCTCACTTCCTACCTTTACCCTTCTACCTAGGGACTCTCGTCCCGGTTCAACCTTCCTAATGCTCCTTGGAGGCATTTCCTTCTTTCCTTTCTTCACCCTTATGAGATCGGCGTGATTGTTAACTCCTTATCCTTCCATATCCTCCAACTTCCTTTTATTCCTTTTCCTCCCTTCGAGGAACTCCTGCTGATAGGTTGGTCCCCAGCACTATGTTTTATGTCCAGTTGTCCACTCCTTGGGCTCTATTAAGTGAGTGTAAACCACGACCAACCTTGATGTCAATGGTTGTTCCCCTTAATTTTACACCTATATAAAGAGCTCCTCTCCATCCATCTTCCTCACACCTGAAAACTCCCTTCTCTCTCTGCTGCTCCATTTTCCGGTGAGACTTGAACCAGAGCTCCAATTTTGGCATTTTTCTCAACCTCAAAAGGCAAGGTTGGGCTCTTTAGACTTCAGGGGAAGTCAGCTATCTGATAGCAACCTCCATTTGATTTGAGGATCACCGAAGAGGCGCTAGTGTAATCAAACATTGAAGCGGCTCCAACAGACAGAAGCTGCCCTATTTCGGTCGAGCTGAAATCAGCCGAATTTAGCCCTCCTCCAACCAAACCAAGCTCTCCCAACATCCTCACAACCCTCATATGACCTCAACGAAGTTGAAAGGTCAATTATAGATATTCTTGATCCTAGAAGGTACATTAGGAAGAGAGCTACCTTTCCCGATAGAAAGCTTGGACTGTCGCACCTCTGACAGAACAAGTGTGATCGGAACACCAACAAGAGAAAGCTCGCGTCAACATGTAAAACCAACCGAGAACAAACACGTCACAGTTAACAGGTGAGTGGACTTACTAAAGTCATACCCAGTTGGGAAGATGAGCACAACTTAAAGTTAAAAACCACTTACCGGTTGTGAGTGGGATTTTATATCATACCCGGTTGGGATGATAAGCACCTAGAAAATGAAAACCCACTACTAAGTGGAAATTTTAAACATCACACCTGAATGGAATGATGTGAAAATTATGCGGAAAAACTACTAAACAATTGTAAGTAGATCATACCCAATTGGTATGATGAACATCCTAGAAGGAAGTAGAAAACTCGTTCATCGATTATGAGCGGAGATGTCCTTACACCCGGTTGGTGTGAAGGACGATCAAAAGATTATTTTTGTCGGAAGTGCTCTCCCCTGACTGTGTGCCATTGCTTAAAATTTTTCGGATACCTTCTTGATTGGAGCTCAAATAGCTCAGATAGGTCGGAGACCTCGATTTTGGAACTTGGGGGCTAAAATGCCCGATTTTTACAATCTCGTACAGTGGGCCTAAGGCTAGTTGGAATGAGCAGGAGCTCAAAAACAATCAAGATATGTTAAAGCCATGAAAATACTTAATGAATGGATTATGTGATTTTACCATGGTACCAAGTCAGGACTGACATACTCGATGGATTGGCGGCAGTACATTAAGGCCAGGTCGACGGACCAACCTAGACAAACAGGTGCAAGTCGAGTTGAGGGTCGGTGCCGTTGGACTAGTGGCACCAAAGATTAATGGCTTTATGGAAAAATACTTGTTTGTGCATGCACTGAGGTTCAGGACCATTAAGACACTTAAGAGGGGTAGTGATGTGTCATAGGGGCTACTAGACGATATGGTGGAGATAAGGGCATATTGTCGTGCCAATAGTCAGGGAAGCTCGACGTAGCTTCATGCGCATGAGATTGGGTGGGGTCGGGATGAGGTCTCTATCCTCATATGGACACGAATAATTTTTGGGTCTGAGGGTTGAACATCTAACAAGTTCACTTTGGCTCCGGGTAGAAGTCATGGTGGCTTCAATTCTCCAATTTGAATATTTTAACCCACCTAGAAAAATTAATTTAGAAACCGATTCAATGGTGGTTCAAACCGGTTCAGGTTCGGTTCACCTGAACTGGTCTAGTTTTCACTTCCAATTCATCCTAAAGTCCTTTTCCATGACTTTTATGACTCTTTAGGCCACTCGAGATTTGTAAATTTCATGTTTTGGATATTCTCTAACGGTTGGGGTTCATGAACTAATTCTGAGTTGTCGAACTCACACCTCCCTCCCCCCCTCCTTTTACCCCTTTTCAAGTAATTGAGCTATTCCAGCTCCCGTCAAGAAGATCTCTTAAAGAGTTTAAGCATTGGCACACAGTAAGGGGAGAACACTTCTGATAAAAATAAGTTTTCACTTTATCTCACCAACCGGGTGTGATGATATCTCCACTTACAACTGGCAAGCACGTTTCTCCTTCCTTCAAGGAAGTCCATCATACCAACCTGGTATGATTTCCTCTACTTACAACCGGTAAGTAGGTTTAGCTTAGTTCGCACGTCACTCCAACCGAGGTGTGATGTTAAAATTCCACTTACAAGTGATTTTTCATTTATAAAGTGCTCACATCCCAACTAGGTATGATGTGAATAAGCCCACTTACCTGATAATTGTGGCATATTCTTCTCTAGTCAGTTTTTGCCTCCACGCTAGCCTATCCTTGCTGGCGTTCCGATCACTCGTGTTCCTACACAATTTGGGCAACCTTATTTATTAAAGTTTGTGATAGCAACCTTCGTTTCTCACATATGAGCGACTTAGGTCCCCAAAGTTTATTTCTCTTAATTTTAGGTCTCTAATGCCAACTTTTGCCCAATTTGAGTCCTAAATTTTCCAAAATTCCTTTTGAGTCCTCATTTTACTCAAAATTGTATAAGGGATTCAAATTTTCCAAGTTTCCAAATTGGTCCCCAAACTTTTCCAAAATTACTATTTTGCCCCTACTTTCAAAAAATGGCAATTTGACCCCCAATATTTCTAAAAATCATCCAATTGGTCCTCCAACATCTTTTCCATGCCAATTGGCCCTCAATTTTGGTAAATTGCAAAGAGGTCCCTCTATTTTACAAAATCCCCAAATTTCCCCAAAATATTCCCTCAATTTCCCCCTTTCAAACTGACCGAATTTGATTTCTTTAAATTAACCATTCAATCGGGGTTAATTGCTTCAATTGGAGGTGTAAATCGGTTCCTACACTTCCATATGATTCAATTGAGCTTAGAATCGCATGAATTGAGACCAAAACGAGCTCAAACGAAGCTTCGCTGGAAAATTGTGCGTAGAGAGAGAAATCTTCGAAAGCTTACTGTCGGAGGTGCGACGGTCTGAGTTCTCTATCTAGGCAGGTAACTCTCATCTTGATGTTCCTCCTAGGATCAAGAATAGCTACAATTCATATCAAATCGAGGGAGAATTCTATTAGTGAAGTTTCATATTTTCTCTCCTTAACGCCGACCAGAAATGACAGAGGGGGGCGAATTGGCTTACCTTTCAGCTTTGTTGCGGTCATTAAGGGTCGTGGGAGTGTAGGGAGGGCTTGGTTTGGGTAGAGGAGGGCTGAATTTGGCCAATTTCAGCTCAGTCAAAATATGGCAGCTTCGGTCCTTCGGAGCTGCTTCACTGTTTGATTACGCCGACGCTTCTCTGGCGGTCCTTGGATCTAACTGAGGTTGCTATCAAGTCGTTGACTTCTCCCAAAGTCTAAAGAACCCGGCCTCATCTTTTGAGGCAAAGAAAAATGTCTATGTTGGAGCTCTAATTCAAGCTTTATCAGAAAATGGAGCAGTTGGGAGAGAATGGAGATTTCATGTGTGAGGAGGATGAATGGAGATGAGCTTTTTGTATAGGGAGCTCAGGGACTCTCTGCCCGACTGTTTCACATCTTGGTCAAGCTTATCCTTGCCCTGAATGGAGACATTTTTCCTTCAACCGCACTATTTTTTTTCTGCATTGAATGAATAGTATAGTCATCTAAAGGAAGAAGACAACACTATTCCGAACCAAACCAGATCAATCCGACGGGATTCAATGCTTAAACCGGCCGGTTCATACCCGATTCGACCGATTTTCTCAAAATTAAAAATTTCTAAATTCATTCTCTATCCAACGGTGGCTTCAATTCCCCAATTTTAATATTTTAAGCCACCTAGAAAAATGAATTTAGTAACCGGTTCAATGATGGTTCAAATCGGTTCAGGTCTGGTTCACCTGTCTAGTATGACAAACTTCCTTAAGAAATGGAGAAATCCACTTACCGGTAGTAAGCGGAGATATCATTACACCCAGTTGGTGTGATGAAGTTGAAAATAATTTTTTGTTAGAAGTGTTCTCCCCTGACTGTGTGCCAATGCTTAAAAGATTTGGGAGACCTTCTTGACGGGAGCTAGAACAACTCAAATAGGCTAGAGGCCTCGATTTTTGAACTTGTGGGGCTAAATGCCCGGTTTTGGATAATCACGTGCAGTGGGCCCAAGGCCAGTGGGCACGAGCAAGAGCTCGTAAACAAACATGAATAGGTAGAGCCATAAAAACTCTCATTAAAAGTGGAATCAACTATGTGATTCGCCACGGTACCAAGTCAAGACCGACAAGGCTCGATGAGCTAGCTACAGTGCGTCAGGGCTAGGTCAACGGACCAGTCAGACAAACAACTACATGCTGGATTGAGTGTCGGGACCTTTGGACCGTCGGCACCAAAGAGAATGGCTAAGAAAATGAAAATTATTGTTTGTGCATGCACTTGTGGTATGGGACCATCAAGACACCCTAGGGGATAGTGATGAACTCTAAGGGCTGTTGGACGATATGGTGGCGATAAGGGAAGGAGAAGCTACTGCATTTGGGTTTCTCGTCATACCAATTAGTCATGGAGTTACTATGTTTGGACTCCACAGAGTTACTGTGTTTGGACTCCACGAAGCTACTACGTTTGGGCTTCCTAAAGCTACTATGTTTGAGCTTCCTATGCACGAGACCGAGATAAGGTCTCTATCTTCATACGAACACTAAGTTGCATTTCAAGTCTGAGGGTCGGATGTCAAGAACATCCACTCAGACGCAGGGTAGAAGTGGACGGACTTCTATCTTGGTGGGCAGTAAAGACACTCTGATCCACAAGTAGGTGTAGTGGACGTGTTGAACCTACGAATGTGTGTTACCCTTCCTAATGAAGGGCATGTATTGTTTGTTAAACACACCTAATATGGAAATGGGAAAAAGGTTTCGGAAAACCTTGGAAAGGATTTGAGAATCCTTTGAAAAAGAAATGGTAAACCTTGGAAAAAGGTTTTTGGAAAAAAAATTGAAATTGAGAGAACCCTTTTAAAAGAAAATGTTACATGTGGCAGGGTAAAGGTTTTGAAAACCAATATTTGATGAAAAAACTTTTTTTAAAGAAATGATAACCTTGGCATGGCTATTTTTTTAAAACTCACTCCCAACACCCTCTTACTAAGTTATAGAACTCACCCCTCTCCCTTTAACCCTTTTTCAGGAAAGGAGAATACCCATAAAGAAACTTGTGAACAAGCCTTAAGTTAAGTATGTAAAGTTTTTAAAATATTCAGTTTTGTATAATGCTATTCCAAGAAAGACAAGAAAGAAGGACGCCTTACTCCTTGCAGTTTAGAAAATGGTGAAACCCTTCATGAACCAAAGGGAGTGGCGGGTTGCTCATGGGGATCCGACCAAACTGGGTTAGGGCGTGACACTAGCGTTTTCAAAAAAAGTTGTGGGCCAAATGCCATATTTTTAAAACTCATGAAAGTGGACCCAAGGACAATGAAAACAGATAATGTCCTATCAATAATTGTGATTATAAATTAAGCATGTTAAAATATTAAAACATGTAATTTTGTATGAAATGAGTTATTCATAGTAAATACTATCGAGCTGGAGGCGAGTCTCATCTCATAGGGATAATAGTACAAATACAATTATGATAAGAGAAAACACTTGTATGTGTATGATTTATGACATGACCATAATACACTTGGTATGGGGTATTGATGATTCTTAGGACTACTGGTTAACAAGATCGGTACAAGTGAAGTTATAGTTGAGATAGTATGTTAAGGGCTCTAGGAGTCATATGCGCATGAAACCTGGTGAATGTGGAAGATCTAGTCCCTCTATAGTGGACACTTAATCAGTATGTTTAGGGGTCGAGCTACAATGCTCACACAGATGATTGATCAAGGTTGTAGCCCCGCATCAATGTGGTAGAGATCGTAGCCTGTACTAGTGTGGTAAAGGTTATAACCTCGTACCAAAGTGGTTGGTAAAATCGTTTCGAACCACAAATGGAACAAATCGTAAGTCCATTCTGCAAAGGTGTGCTTTTTTCCCTAAAGGAAAAGTTGTGTATGATGCTTGTCGAATACAAGATCCGTTTATTAACACTTTGAATCCTTATATGGCATAAATCATGTTTTCTTAAGATGTTAATTATTATTTACAGTATGTGCATAATAGTGGAGAAGACGTCGCAATATCATCTACTATGCTCACTGAGTTGTGAACTCATTCCATTCCAAATACAACTTTTAGGCAACTAGGGTGATAAAAATAACATGTTTATATTTGAGAAGCCACACTTAACTAAATGTACATTGTTGTAAAACCAGAAGAATATGGTGATAATTTATAAATTTTATTTTCAAATTTTTAATTGAATATTTTTAGGAAATAATTTGAGATGTTGTATACCGAATATTACATCATGTAAGGTTTACAATGATAAGGTGTCCATTGTTGTAAAACCAGAAGAATATGAAAAGTTGTCTACATATCTGACCGGGGAAATCGGGTTGGTCGTAGTAGGTAGGGTCACCATTGATATCGGATAAGGGTGGGAAATAATAAAAGACTTTAAGATAGTTCTAACGCCACCAAGAATGTGAAGTTTGGTGGCTATGAAGGATTTCATTAGAGCTCTCGTATGCGAGTCACCAAAAAATGAGCAACTTGACTTCTAGAGGGAATTTTGGTGGAATTCTATTAAGGGAGATCCTAAAATTATATAGAAATGATGAGAGGACAATGAGGTGTTCTCCCATAGGCATTGTCGGCCATCCTTAGACCTAAATTTTGCCCGACACACAGAATTCTCCTCGAAGATACAAAGCTTGATTTTTTTTTATTTTTTGGACGGAAAACTCAAATCGTAGGTCATGTTAATTAGGTGAAGAAGACGATCACATGCTTTGCACGTGATTTCCTAGGAACATGCCCCATTTGGTCACGCATTGTGCACATTTGTAATATGTGAAACCTTTTGATTGACACTATTTGAACTAATTTCCAATTATTTAATTGGTTAATTTGATCAATTTTGTCATTTCATTAGTCGGTTCACTACCAATTTAATTGGTTCTTGAGCTCATATATTTTTCTAAAAATTCTTCCACCCATTTGTTTTAGTTTATAACTAAAAATTACATTTTTACCAATCACGATCCCTCAAAAATTTTACTTCTCTATTTAGTTAATCTAGTTTAATCTAATTTTGATCTAATTCTTACTTAATTACTAATTAATCCTTCATTTTTTTATCATAGTGGTCTTTTAGGATTTTGTCTCACTTATATTTACCGATTTTAAGATATTAGTTCAAATTAATATCCAATTTAATTTAATTTTCAATATCAATTTGAATTTAAATTATCTGTTTAATTATCTCACCATGAAATATACAGAGTATTCACTCTTTGTAATAGTAAATTAAGTAAAATATAAAAAAAAAAACTCACTTATTTCATATCCTTCTTTATAACGAAGTATTAAAGAATCAACCGTACAACTAAAATGAATCAGTTGAAAAGATTCAAAGCATCTTGAGAGTGATTTGGCTTCCTTATCTATGGTGTCCGTAGGATATATTTACCAAGGAATGTTCTTGTTAATGCCATCATCATGTCTCTAGTAATTTGGAGTTGGATTCCACTATTACTATGATCCAATGCTTCTCAATAGCAAAGTTTATACATTTTAAGATTTCTCACCCATTAGCTTCGAGAGGGTGCACTCAAAACAATCTCTCCCACCTCATTGAAGTTGTCCTATCGATTTCCTTGCTACAAAACTAAAGCATGGAATACAAGAAGTATAATCAGATGGATTATGATAGTTAAGTTTAAATATATTTATTGAGGACATCACCATTTTACACTAATTTTTTTTACCACTTCTCAATTGCCCTTATTTATACTTATTTACCTCTAAATATTCATTCAACAGTATTCACATTATAAATCTTTGAATTAAAAATGATATGATTATTTTATATCTACCCACAATTAAAATATATCTGGCCTTAAATATATTTATTTAAATTATACTATCATATAATAATTTATATATTATTGGTTGCAAAATAGAGTAAAATGAAATTGGTATTAATGATGAAACTAATTTTACGAATTGAAATTTCGAATATTTTAAGGGTATTCAATATAATATAAATTATAGTTATTAAATTTATGTGTAAAATTAACATATGAAATATTTTTATTTATTTTTATTTTTCTCTACAAATATATTAATTTTATTATAATAAATTTATATTTATAATTTGAAGTTAATATAATTTAATTTAAAAAAATAAACGAATGCATGAACAATGAATAATTAATGGAAAATAAAAAAAAGAGAATAATAAATTAAAATTTATGAAGATAAAAAAAGAAAAAAATGTAAAAGTTCCGTAAGATTTGATAATATTGGAGTAAAAACCTTTTCTTTTACAAAATTTCAACTATGCTAAGTTTTTATAAATTCTAATTCCCATCCAAATATGCAAAAAAAAAATCATGCCAGGAAAGTGAATCTTAACTGTAAAACTAATTTCCACTAAAGGCAGCAGAGATATTCTTCTCGATAGGATATTTCTAGAGTTAGCAAAAAAAAAAAGTTTGACTCAACCCCAACATTATATAGAAGGTTGGTAGGAAATCCGTGTGGTCATGTTATATCTTGTCAGCCATCAATGTCATGTTATATATGTTCACTTTCTCTACTTACTTTTTATTTTTAAAGTAAACAATATAAGATAAAACATTAAATAAATTTAATTTTTATTTACTTTAAATGGGTTATACATTTGAACAAAAATAGACAAAATATTTAAATAAAAAATAGGCAAAATCTTTTTTAGATTGGTAGAAAATTAATGTATATTTATTAAACTGATTCACACATTAGTGAATGATGATGAATAGGTGAATGGGTAGATAATTATAAATATAGAATAAGCTTTTTTTAGGCACCGGAGTTCAAATTCACCCGACTCCAATTTGTGGTCCTCAAATCCATCATCTGGAACCCAATAATCGGGTCAGGTATGTGCCTTTCTCGGGTCGGGTCAAGGAGAACGGAACAACCCAAACTTGATTGCATTAATTGTCACACATCGATATTAGTCTTCTACCGCATGAAGTATACGAAGGGCTCCCACACGCCCTCGTCCTCTCATATCTCACCACGAGCTGAAAGCTGTGGCCCTCACCATCCAAAAAGAAAGTCGAGCCCCCCAAAAACGACTACGTTTTATTCCCTCCTCCTACCTATTTTCTCATTCCTCTTCTCGGCGCAAGAAACCCTATCTGGTGACGATCTCTTCTCTCTCTGTTTTCTGTACCTTCTGTTCCATTTCTCAGCTCCTGGGCGATGATATTGTTATCTCGTATTTACTGGATTCGCTTCATTGACGGCTTTAATTTTGGCTGTTCTCGTGAATCGTGAGAGGGGAAACTCTTCGACTTCGATTCCTCGGGTTACAATCAACTCTGAGCCGGGGATCCTTCCGTCGTCGAAGAATCAACTGCTGTAGTAACAGTTTGTTTTCTGTGTATGTCTGTCTGTTGAAGTTCTTTGTGCTTATCATGCTGCAGACGTCCGATTCTCTTGGAATTTCGGATGCATATGCTTGTTCTCAACAGGAGGTTTTCATGTCTGTACTTTTTCTTAGGTTATATCTACTTTCTTCAGGAATTTGACTCTCATTGCTGAATTTTCTGTATTTTTGGAAATAACTATTTTTTACTGCCGTACAAACGCCGAATGGAAGCTAATAATATGTTGTGAGATTCCAATCCCTCCGCTCCTCTATGCCGTGCTCAAGTTATAAACACTTTTGCATGCTTAATCTGGAATGTCGCATAAACTGAACTTGAAAGAAGGTCACAGTCTTAATCGGGCATAAGGTTGAAGTTATAATTTTGAATTGCATAATATGGGAAGGCTTTGCATGTATTATTTGAGTGATTTCGTGATGTTTAAAATTCGGTCTCCCCTCTTGAACCTTGCCCTCTTCAGTTTTTTTAACTTCTAGATCTGATTCTTTTCTCAACATATTTCTAACAGGTTGATACATTTTGTCCCTCCGCATTTTCTTGGGTTTTGACCATAGGTTGCTCTCATCTGAAGACAATTATTTGGCTACCATAGTACCGGGACAATTAAGGGATTTCCTTTTGTTCCAGGTTCTATGATATTTGGTGTTGTCCTCGACTTAGATGGATGTTCCCTCATTGGAAATACCTACGGACAGAAATACTGACACTTGTCCTTTGTTGATGGAGAGGAGAGAGAGCAGAAATAGCACTGATCATGTCATCGATATCAGGGGTGGTGATGCTTCCTCTAGTTCACATTATGATAGTACACAAGTGACAGCAGCCCAATCACCAGGTGCTGCTACAAATGGTATAAATACAAGAACACCATCCTCATTGGCAAGGAGAGGAGATAACCGTCCTCGCAGGAGTCCACTAAATTCAGGGTTATGGATATCTATTGAACTGGTTCTCACAATGAGTCAGATTGTTGCTTCTGTTGTTGTTTTGTCCATATCAAGGAATGAGCATCCACAAGCTCCTTTATTTGTATGGATTGTCGGCTATGCATCAGGTTGTTTTGCTATATTACCTCTGCTTTACTGGCGTTATCGTAATCGTAATCAAGCTTCTGAGCATGATTCAGCTCAGCCACGGCCAGCTTCTCCTCAAATAAATGCTGGTGCATTTTCTGTCTCTGTCACAAGAATTTCAGAGGGAGACAATCAATACAATGCTGATGTGGCACGTGGGACTATTCAAAGTGTTGGAATTATGAATGCCAGGTGACTGCTTTTTTGCTTGATATTATTTCATATCTTTCTTTAACCTTCACATTTTGAGCTAGAATTTTCATAGAAGCATAGATCTTAACTTCTATGAAGAAAGTCTTGTTACTAGTATCTTTCTTTTTTGAATTCCATATTTCCCATTTAATTGGCAACTAATATTTGATGTAGTTTTCTATTGGGATTTTCTTTTCAAGTAAAATTTTGAGAAGAATAGTTGATTTGGAAGGAAGTATGTATTGTAAGACAGATTTACCTGAAGGAATTGGATTTCTTTGATTTTGAGTAGCGTGTGGCAAATATCTAGGGGCTGTATAACTATAGAGTATTCAAAGTTGTCTAGTAAGTAGAATGTTTACTGATTAGAAATAGGCAAATCACGTATGGAAATTAGAGGTGCCATTCAATATGTATGGGAATTAGTAGTGCCATTAAGTGAGCTTTGTTGTATGAAGTCTCCATAGGAAATAGAGGTGCCATTTGTGCGGTGATTGGCATATTGCAATGATGGGGTACTTGGTACAGTTTTCCAAGCAGCAGATGTTGGGGTACATGCTGAATGAACAAAGTTGCAGTGGAGTAAGGAAGTGCAGAACGTTTAGTTTTTCTTTGACTCATATTTCTTGAAGATGGAAAATAATTTTATAGAGCTATTGATAGGTTAAAAATGTTATCTGGTGGACAATATCTGATGTTTGAGTGTCCCAATAAAATAAGAGAGTAGATGGGGATTATATTGGCAATGCATTAAAAGAGCTTGAATCATGAGAAACATCAGCAAGCTAGAAGTAGATCACCAGGGAAAGATAAAAAAACGAGACAAAAATTAGAATGATCTTATTTATACTATTGGAACATATTGTTCTAAATAGATCTAGGATTCATTTATTGAGGCCATGACATTGATTCAATATTGATTTGGGAGTGGTCATGGTTTCAGTTGACCACTCTAAAGTACAGTATCCTATAATATTATTCATGGTAAGTATTCACTCTTGAATTTTGGCCCATGTTTAAAATCCTGAGCTACTTATACTAAACATTAGAGCATTAATAGTTAGAAGCTGAACATATATTAGGGAAGAATGGGATCAAAGAAAAATCTAATGAACAATATAATTAAATTATTATCATTATTTTCTGTCCTATAAATATAACAGAGCTACTTATTATCAAATCCAGCTTTCCTCTGAAGCTGTATTGCTGATAATGATTGTCCCAAGTGAATTAGATCGAACATAGTTCAACTTGCATTGATTTTTGCTTGACTGTCTACTAGAAATAAACCATGTAGATACTTGATGTTGAGTGACCTTCCATATACTATATAGCAGAAGTTGGTGGTGATCTTTCTTTAATATTACTTTTTCTGAAGCACATTATTGGATCCTCTCTATATATAGATATTTTATAAATGATGCTTCAACAAGGCATTTGACAGAAATTACTCATGCATTGTTCAGATTGAAAGCACTTATGGAGTACTTCAAAATGGGGTTGGATTGTTTCTTTGCTGTTTGGTTTGTTGTGGGCAATGTATGGATATTTGGAGGTCATGCATCTGCTAGCGAGGCTCCCAACATGTACAGGTAAATGAGTATAAGTACATTTATCATATTCTGGTTTTCTTTTAATGAAACCTTATACTTTCTTTCTTGTACTTCTGCTCCTTGCAGGCTCTGCATTGTATTTCTTACCTTTAGCTGTATTGGGTATGCTATGCCATTCATTTTATGTGCAACAATTTGCTGTTGTCTGCCTTGCATTATTTCGGTACTTGGGTTTAGAGAGGACCTTTCAAGAACTAGAGGAGCTACTACTGAGGCAATTGATGCACTACCAACATATAAGTTCAAGCTGAAGAAAAGTAGAAGCAGAAATGATCGAGATAGCAACTCAAGTGCTGGTGATGGAGGGGTAGTAGCTGCTGGAACCGAAAGAGAGCGCACCATCTCAGGAGAAGATGCGGTAAAGGCTTATTTTGCGAACTTTTTTGCCTATCTATATGCTGTTTTAAAAATACACCGTCCTGTCAAATATAAGAATTCCTGACTACCATGTTTGCTTGGTTCTCAAGAACTGCTGTATTCATTTTATTCTGTGCGAATTAATGCTCTCTTGTTGTGGCTTCCATTTCTAGGAGAAACGGGAAAAAAGATAATGTTTCTGGCATTCTAGAGACAAACCAAGGAAAAGTTGATAGTTTATCACTGAAGTGGCATAGTACAGTAGGATATATGTCCATAGTGAGATAGTGATCATTGTGCTATATGCCTAGGCTATTGATAGTTGTGGATGTACAATGAAATCGTAGTGGTTTCTAGGTTGATTTGAGGGAATATAATAAATAAATTAAATAGATAAATATATGATATTTATATAAAAGTCTGATTTAAAATTAATAGTCTGATCATGTTCAACACGTTCTTCAATTATTCTTTTTAATTTCAATTTGCCGAATCTATCACCCCCCCTCCCCCCTAAAAAACTAGTTAGGAATATGCCTGTTTTATGCTTCTGAATGGTTTCTTCTTTGGGACACAGGTTTGCTGCATATGTTTGGCGAAGTATGCCAACAATGATGAACTGAGGGAGCTCCAATGCACTCACTTCTTCCACAAGGATTGTGTTGATAAATGGCTTAAGATCAATGCCCTGTGCCCCCTGTGCAAAAGTGAGGTTGGTGCCCCCTCCAATTCTGGTGTTGATGCAAACTGATTATCTCAAGTTGAGTAAGAAGAAAGGCCTGTACTGGTTAATCTGTATAAATGTATGATAGTGATGAATCCTGAGAGCACATACCTATCACTAGAAAAATCTATATTCGAGTCAGAATAGCATGTCCTCTGATGATGGATTGTAGTGCAGTTGATCTGCATATTTCATCAGGTTTTCCTTGTAATTGGAGTTGCAAAATGGAGGAAAAAAACATGAAATTGTATGCATAAGTCTTTGTACATACACAGAATGATGTCTCTACGGATCGGAGAGCTGGGACCAAACTTGAGCTAGTAAGTAAATAAAATAAGATTACGTGTAGGGTGCTTCGCGAATGCTCTTTTGGTTTTATTTTAGCTTTTGTGAAAATACGTACCCATTTATTTGGTTGCAATCTTAAATAACATGACCTTTTCCCTCTAATAGGCCTTGCCCTTTTTAGTTATGCCAAAAGCTCATAAATATTTCCACGTGTTGGCTTATACGCATTTAATAAGGTTAAATTGATCTTTAATTACCGTGGATAAGATGGTATGATCACGTGACATAAATAAAATACATTTACTTAGGATATCATAATTTGGATGAAACATTATTTTGGAGTGACAACTCTTACCGGCTTAATAAATGAATAAAAGTCATCCTCCAATGTAATACTTCAACATTGATGACTACACTATAAGTCGATGTTCTAAACTTCTCAACATGTTACACACATGCTAAGAATAGTACTTGGATTGACTTTCCAAAATTGCATGTATGTAACATCCTTACATATACTAAAAACTAGAATCTTCTAACCTTATTAATAAAATTCAAGAGCGTATAATTTCAATGTATTAAGCTATAGATAATTTGTACAATATTTATATACTTATGAATGTACATGATAAATCATTAACATTAACTAACTATGAATCTCTTAGTTTTGCATGCATAGATAATGATTTTGAATGACATTTTTGGAGGTACTCCAAAACATAATTATGTAATTGATAGATGTACTCCAAGATATATGCTCCTCGTTCCCCGTAAATAAATTTGAGTTTGGAGTAAAGTGTACAAAAAGGAAGAGAAGAGATCCTTTCTCAACATACCAACAAATTGAGTGTGAATACTAATAAAATGAATGTTCTGTTTTTTTTACAAATAAAATTAAATAAATCTTAATATTTGTACAAGCATGAAAATTGAATTATTACTAACCTAAATTGCAAAAACACTAATGAGTTGGGAAAATCAAATAGTTAAAATTAAGTTATTTGAGCAACTATTAAATCCAAATTAATTTAGTAGTAGAGTTCACTTACTCAAACTTTTTGTGTTACTCAATAATATAACAACTGATATTGTATTATTTTTTAGCACTTTATAGAATAATATTATTTCCAAGAAATATATAAAACACACTGATAAATCGACGATAATCAAAATTAGCAGCCCAATCGACATTAAAAATATAATTAAAGTGAGTTTGAGAGAATTTTTAAAAGTAAATGCATTGTATGTCCCATGAAGAAATCGTAAATTATGTTTAATCCCAATCCAATGAGTTGATGAGGTTGATACATTTTGTTTTTACTTAATTACTAGGTTAATACATGAATGGTCCTACTTGATTGACCCAATAAAAGATATCAAGTTTGGTTAATGTAAGATAATGTAAATTATTCAAAAATTTATATATATAGCAAATATGATACATGAATCAGAAGACGAACTAGGAATTGAGATCGAATCGGAGTAGTAATCAATTTTGCAAACAAGAAATTAATATTTTTGTAAAAGTCACGTAGAAAATAATTTAAATTACTAAGAGTACCCAATAATGGTAAATATTTAATTTTGAAACTATGTGAAAAAATATTTAAAATAATCACTTGGGTGAGTGAATGGATCTAGATCCGTTAGCCCGACCATGTGGGTCCTTTTTCTTCGCCACTCGAGCCCCACTGCTCTATTCGGTTTCTGCCGCACACAACGATTAGAAATTGATCAAATTTATCTTACTTTTATCAAATTTCATGCAACAAATATTATAATTAACTTGAAAATTCTTATACTAATCTATCATTAAGATTAATTGAGTTATTTACTCCTTATCAAATCAAATTTCTCTCTTAAAATCTGGAAAACTATTCCTGGGCACACATTCAATCATTGAAGTTTCAAACTCCAAATTATCTCTCACCCACCACTAAATGGGTTAATTCTAATATTAAAAGAATACTATTTAACTTATTTTGAGTTGTGTGGTCGGGTCTGACTTGAAAATGGCAAAAAACCACCGCATGATGGTCATTATCTCGACTCTAATTTGATGGTTGAAAACTGGCCAAAAGGACCCCATGCCTATCCTATACCTCCACAAGCCTCATCTTAACTCCAACAAGGCATCTTTCAGTCATCCAAACTATTTTTTGATGATGGTGTTGTTCTACAACTTTCGGTTGCAACTGTGAAAAGGTATTGTGGACCTATAAGGAGTTGGACCTATGTTTACTTAAAAGTCATTACTTGTAAGTAGTAGAATATTTTCAATCTTATAAAACCATAAACCTTTCCAATCGAGATCATATTCTCAGCACCCGCCCTCAATAACTATATACGAGTCGGGTATTATTCTTTCGATCTCGGATGAGGAGGAACAATGGCCTCGAGTTGGATATTTTTCCTTCATACTCGGGCAAACCAGGAGTCGAGTTTCTAGTCTCGGGTCGAGTACGGGTGTGAGCCCACTAGCTCTAATACCATGTGAGAAGCTATTGTAGACCTATAAGAGGTCGAACTCATTTCTACTTAAATGTCATAACTTGTAAGTAGTGGAACTTTTCCAATCTTATAAACCCACGATACTTTTTTATTTTATCAAATATGGGATCATATTCTCAACAGCAACTATTCGATGCCAAAATTCAACTAGCTCCGATGAACCTCGACTGACAACCACCATAAAACGAATCACCTGGATGGTGGCTTCATTTAGCCTATACTTTGATATTCGGTCATGTTGTCTACAATGAGTATTCCCAACCACACCTCTAGTAGCTCAGTTTCGAGCATTTTTTTGGGAAAAGAAATAAATAATCTATAAACTATGTATTAACCTTTTTTTAGTGCAGATGATATCGAGGTCATGACTGGTATGATTGATATTCACCTGAAAAAGGTAAAATGGTAATTTAAACATCCAAAAGGAAAGTAGGGTTGGTGGGGACCTGACTCAATTTGAGCCACCAAACAATGGACTCAAGTTAGATATTTTTCCTCCATACTTAGGCAAACCACAAGCTGGGTTTACAATCTCGGGTCAAGTATAGGTGTGAGCCCACCCACTCACTCTAATACCATATGAGAAGGTATTGTGGGTCATGGTCAAGCTCATATCTACTTAAAAGTTATGACTTGTAAGTAGCGGAACACTTCCAACATTATAAACCTACAACACTTCTTTATTTTATCCAATGTGGGATCATATTCTCAACAACAGGATTGAGTCATATGTGTATGGGCATGGACCAGTGAGAGGCGGCCATGATCCGAGTGTCAAAACACCCAACTATGAGATGATACGTAAGGGTGTCGATTGTGGTGATGGTTTGTAACCCCACACACCAATTTCCTTTTCTAGTATCATCCAAGAGAGGCAGTACACAGGGCATGATATACATCTATGTGTGGGACCATGTAACTCAATTATATGTGGGCCTGAGAGCCATCATGTGCGGGATAGCTACTACAAGGTTGCCAGGACTCCAGGGTGATGAGGCATCAAGCTGTGAGACGGTAAAAGTGAAGTGTCAGTTGTGGGAAGATAATCATGGGGGCTTCCACACTCTAGCTCCCATAAGGGATCACAAGAGTGGCGACCCAATTCCATGCATGTGATTTTGTGTTTAGGGCCATGAGATGCTCATGATTTTATTAAGGCCTAAGCTGTCGGGTCAATGCGCGGGTCGTAAATAACCTGGGAGTGCTTCCCGTGCGGAGGTTGTGCTTGTGTACAAAATTAAGTCCCGATTTTTGTTTTTAATATGTTAAAAGTGAAATACTAAAAAAGGAGAAACTAAAGATAACCCAACGGTAGCTTAGACTACGAATTAGATAGCCCAAGACTCATGTATTAGAGGGCTACAGTGAACTACGGGTCTTGTAGGGACAATTACGAGTATATAAGTAGAGTATCATGCTAAGTTGTTACATATAATTTGATAAAAAATCGATGTAATTCAATTAATTTCCTTCAATTTCACAACTGCATCCAAGTGTGGAAAAATACCCATTATCTCTACTTCCCTTGTCTGGAAGATGGGATAACTCGACTTGAGTTAGGTAGACTAAGTAGCCTATAGCATAAATTAATATTTTTTTAAAAATTATTTATTTACACATTTGTTCTCTAAATTATCTTTTTACTATTTTTATTTTAGTGGTAATTTAAATTATTTTCCCTTATTCTAATTACTCTTTTAAAAAATTCTATTTTATTACTAGGGTTTACTATTTACAATTTAATTTTGATGGAATATTAACTCTAGGTTAATGAAGTCATTTGAGATTAAAATAGGTTGAGTTATTAAATTCCTAAATTATGATTTGAGTGTATTTATAATTCGACTTTGAGTTTTAATCTCATTTAATTTTAATTTATGATTTAATTACGTTATTTTTTAAATTATGTTATTACAAATTTAATAATATTTTTAATTAAAAATTAAATAAAATTAAGTAATGTATAAAAAATATTTGAGCAAAATAAAAATTTTACAAGCTCAATTTTATTTTGCCAAATAAAATTTTATCACCTAAATATAACTGTCTATCAAAGTTTTTCAACTTAGCTTAAGAACTATACAAATAAAAGACGAATTAATTAGGCATGTAAAATAAAAATTTTAAGGTTTTTATGAAAAATTAAAATATTGCACATTAAATAGAAATTACAATAGATTATCAAATATTATAAAAAATAAATTATAAGATGTTATGGAGATAGATTATTAATATATTTCGTATTTTATACATACCATTATTTGTGTTTGTTTGAAAATTTTCAGAGATATTATTTTAGTATTTATTAATTTTTATATTTTAAAAATACAAAAAATTAGAGGAGGTGTTTGAAGCGAAAAAAATCCCTAATTTAATAAAAAAAACATAAAAGAATTTAAAGAAAAAGAGTTAACTCTAAACTTTTTCATTTAACTTATAACACAACCTATAAAAAAAAGTAGAAGTATTTGAAGAGATTATTTAATTTATTATTTAAATTATTTTAATACTTTTATATTATATTATTTATTTTTATATAATTTAAATAAATTTATATATTAATAATATTATATATAAAAATATATAATACAAATATTATAAATAAAAAATTATTGTATAAAATATTTTTAATATAATTTAATTATATATAATAACTAATAAATTATTTAATTTAATTAAAAAAATAAATTTATCTTTTTAATTTATTTTGTTAATAATCCTTACCATTCATTTCCCTCCATCTAAATAATATATTATTAAAAAATTTTATTAACTCCAAATCTATTATTATTGTAACCATTACAAATATTTAATATCCAAATCACTCAATATAAATATAATCTAAAAATATATTAATATAAAAATATTATAAATGAAGTATAAGATAAAAACTATAAAAGATAACAACTATTATAACAAGATTCCATAAGATACATCTCATTTAACTTCACATCTAATATGGTTATTATATAAAAAGTATTGCAATAGCCCAAAATTATTAAATTGTCCATCCTAATTAAAATAATATAATTTTGTATTAAAAAATATATAATTAAATTGAGTGATTAGATTAAATTTAAGAATATATTTAAATTATTTAATATACACTTATTTAATAAAAATAATTAATACCAGAACAATAGATGGACTATTTTTCTACACAGATCTATCGGATAAATTGATGGCTGAACATTCCATATAATTATCGAATAATGATAGAATAAGCCATTAAGTTTATGGCAAATAAGTATTCAAACAGGGCATTTATTATCCGGTCCCGCCGTATCGGCCCATCGGGTCCTTAGGTCTTGCTCCTGCTAGCTGCTGGTTCTACTCCCCCAATAAGCTGAAGCAATGGCGAGCCCTCGACCTGTTCAATTCCCTTCGGATCTACGATTCCCCGTAGCTCGTCGATTCCTCCATCTGCTCTTCACTACTACACTATCACTCTTCAGCCAAAGAGCAGCTCAACTCTAGCGCGGCTCCTTGAACTTTCCAAATGAATGTTTTCTGCTATGTTTACCTACGTCGCTATTCCCTCCCCCAAACCCTCGCCTCCGTCGCCGCCGCCGCCATCAGGAACCCCATCCGCTTCTTATCCCACGGCGTTGTCCAGTCATGGATTTCGAGTCCGGGGAATCCCCTTATCAAGTGGCCATCACCGCCGCCCCAGAGCCTAACTCCTCTGTCGCCTCCTATCTCAACCTCACCGATGGAGCAAGACTCTGGGATCCATCCCACGTCCTCGCCCGACGCCTTCAAGGCAATCGCTGACCTGCTCGCTGACCCGGCTATCTACCCTGGCCCTACCCTTGAGTCCGCCCTGGACGGAACCGGAATTGAGCCAGACTCCGATTTGCTGGTTTCTATCTTCCGCCATTTTGACTCGTCTCCCAAGTTGTTACATTCTCTCTTTCTTTGGGCGGAAAAGAGGCCCTGCTTCTCAGTTTCCCCGGTGTTGTTCAACTCTGTGATCAATATGCTGGCGAAATCGAGGGAATTCGAATCCGCTTGGTCTATGATTCTCGATCGTCTTTCTGGAGATGAAGGGTCTGAAATGGTCTCTGTGGACACTTTAGCGATATTGATCAGACGATATGCTCGAGTTGGTAAGTAGCATTGGCAGGTAAATCTCTGTCGTTTACATTCCAGATTTTTCATCCTAAAGTTCCTCATATCCAGTAGTACATGCGCATAATGATGATATTCTTGTTCTGAAAAGGCCAAGTCTTTGTATCAGGTTTGACAGAACCTGCTATTCGGACCTTTGAGAATTCGTGCACTTTAGGCCTCAGGCATAATCTTGATGTAGAAACGAGTTTGTTTGAAATTCTTTTGGATTCCCTCTGCAAGGAAGGGCATGTAAGGGCTGCTTCAGATTACTTCCATTACAGAAGGGTCTCGGATCCAAGCTGGAAGCCACCCATTCGGGTTTATAACATACTGCTGAATGGTTGGTTTAGGTCAAGAAAACTGAAGCATGCTGAGAACCTCTGGGCTGAGATGAAAAGTGAGGACGTGAAACCAACTGTGGTGACATATGGAACATTGGTGGAAGGGTATTGCAGGATGAGGCGGGCTGAGAGAGCAATGGAGCTGATTCATGAGATGCGGAGGGAAGGGATTGAACCAAATGCTATCGTGTATAATCCAGTAATTGATGCATTGGGTGAAGCTGGGAGGTTCAGGGAGCTTTCAAGTATGATGGAGCGGTTCCTAATGTGCGAGTCAGGTCCCACTCTTTCAACCTATAATTCCTTGGTGAAAGGATTCTGCAAGGCTGGAGAACTTGTTGAAGCAAGTAAAACTCTTAGGACAATGATAAGCCGGGGCTTTAATCCTACACCGACCACTTACAATTACTTTTTCCGGTACTTTTCAAAGTTTGGCAAAATTGATGATGCAATGAATCTTTACATGAAGATGGTTGAGTCAGGGTACAACCCTGATCGCCTTACCTATCATCTTCTGCTAAAGATGCTCTGTGAAGCAGAGAGACATGAGTTGGCCCTGCAAATTAGTGGGGAGATGAGACTGCGTGGCATAGATATGGACCTAGCTTCGGGCACCATGTTGGTTCACTTGCTTTGCAAAATGTACAGATTTGATGAGGCTTTTGCCGAGTTTGTGGATATGATTAGAAGGGGAATAGTTCCTCAATACCTTACCTTTCAGAGAATGAAGGATGAGTTGAATAAGAATCGCAGGACAGAATTGGCACGTAAATTGTGTGAGATGATGTCATCTCTTCCACATTCAACAAAGTTGCCAAATACTTACGGTGGAGATCGGGAAGCTGCACGAGCAAGGAGATCATCAATAATGCATAAAGCTGAAGCTATGTCTGATATCTTGAAAACTTGCAATAATCCAAGAAAACTCATTAAGCGTAGAGGCTCCAATGAGAACACATTAATCCAAGAGAATTCTTTATCAAGGGCAAATCACTTGACGGAGTTGAACGAAAAGAAGAATCATGATGTGACAAGAGATCCAATTTCATGAGGGGGTGCATAGTTATTAAAGCGTGGCTATGCATAAGGTTGAAAGAACTTCTATCTGCCGATGAATGTAACACATCTGAAACACTTAAGCAATGGTTCTCTTTTTCTAGAAGTAATGTTCGGAGATGAGGTGCTTTCTTTGTAACTTACCATCTTTATAAGTGGAGATTCTTCCTTGGTCTGTTACATGTTCTCTTTTCAATATTGTTTTCCAGTTGTCTCCATTTGTAAGTTATGATTCTTTTTACTTTAGAACTTAACTACTTCACTTGAACAACACAGCTCAATTCCCAGTGAACTAGCAATACAAGATAAAAGCTGAAATACTGTGGTTATCTTCATGTTTTGCTATATATGATGTTTTGTTGGCATTATTTTACAAGTATTAGGATACCAGTGCAAAAGCAGCAATTTACTTTTCTATTATCTGAGGGGTGTTGTTTGTTTGTTTATTGGTCCTCACCATTTTTTTATCACTAACAGTTTCAACTCCTATAGTTTGATAATTAGATTGTCTCTCTACCCTGTTCTGTGATCATTTTAGCTCACTAAGGTGTAATATCTCTTTTGTAACTGTCAGGTTAGATGTGCTGGATTACACAGTAGATCAGTTTGCCAAAGTCCATATATTGTTGAACTATCAGTGCGACTTTCAGGACAGGGAAAATATTAGCATATGACCAAAACTACTATATAAGCTTGACCAGGCCAGTCAATTTAATCAGAATGGAACTGGATTTAGGAATTGCGAAGGGTTCATGCCTCAACCTGTGCCTAAGCGGATCCCAGTTAATAAGGTAAAAAAAATTCAGAAAAATTGATGTTTTTCCAGTTCAACTCGCCATGTTTGCCGTGTAATTGAATGTTGTTGCAGTTGGCTTGGGAATCTGTCTTGAATCTTAAGTCCAGGATGACCCGTCCATGGTTTGAATGTTCCAATCCAGACATCTTCCGGATTCAGCTATCTGCTATTACTGCCCTTGCAATTTCAGACGTACACTCAATTGAACAATTCGGGTTCACGATCTCGTTATCTTATTCCCATACAATTGTAATATATCCACTTTCTCATTTCCCTTTGATTGTGAGGGAGCCTGCCGATTTTCATCATTGGAGTGGCCTTTCGTCCAAGTTGTAAGAGTGGAACATGGAAGGAAAAAAAGAAGAGATTGAAGAGAGATGTGAGGTGTGATTGAGTATAAGAAATGTAGTACGAGTGACAAGGGATCTCAGGTAAAATTTTTGAGATTTCACTTGTACTTATTACTGAGCTAATAGTTGGGGATTTCACTTTTATTTTTGAATTTTTTGCTTCACTTACACTATTGTCCTTTTGTCCTACTGGTCAAATATACGAATATCATGTGTTGACCCATGTGGAATAGACAGACATTTTAGGATAATATATGCACGTCAGTTTTCATCAGTAATTATTGAGCAAGTGGTAGTCTACTGTTTTGTTAAAGAAAGAAAAAATGAAGTTAAAAAATAGTAAGAAAAAATGAAGTTAAAAAATAGTAAGAAAAAATGAGACTGCATAAGAATGAGCGTCCTCAATGTTTCTTGTGTCCTCCGTCTAACCGATATTAACATTGCTCAGAAAATGACATGAAAAGAAAAAAGAAATATGAGGCCAATGGAGAGGGGGACAACTTTTGTGGAGTAGGGCTACACTCTGTCTCTTTAATTCATATGGTATATAAGTTAATAATTACGACCCATATATTGAAAGATTTTGCCTCAACATTTTGATTTTACTTACCCATCATTGACATTTTGTGGCTTACATGTCGGAGTTGCACTACTATTAATATAGCAGCATCAGCATGCAAGTTGTAAACAAGTAAAAAAAAAAGGTGAAATGTAATATTATTTGGTTAGAAACAATATATAGAAAAATGTAAACACCTCATTTAAATTCTTTAAATACAACTTTTAAAAATTTTTAATGATAAATTTAAAGTACATAATATATTTATGAATGAAATGTTATATCACTATATATTCATATATATCTTTTAATTTTGAACAAGTAATAATTAAAAAAATAAAATAATATATTATAGTTTACATATGTAAATGCTATAATGACTACTAATCTAACTAATTATTTTAAAATTCAATTATTATTTATTAATTTTGGCTAATATAATAATATTAATAAATCTTATTTATAGAATTGATGATAGATTATAACTTAAAATTATATTATTACGTATCTCTTAAAATAAATTTGTACTCAAACCTTTAGTTTATTTGTCATATTCTTTTGTACTTGATCACATGATAAAATGTGTTGATGAAAATTGATCAACTTGTATTATATTTACTCACCTTGTTGCTTAAGGTGTTTATGAGATTCTTTAATCACATACTCTTTTGTTGACAATAATTTACCAATTTATCAAATTAGAATATGTCAAATGTTATCCTAATATCACATAATATTTTATTCTTATATTTTTTAATGAAAAATGAACCAATACATTATTTGTTATCTCATGTCCACTTTTACCATCAACCATTAAAGTAAAATATTACCTTAAATACTTCAACGTGAGTACTTGAACTCTTCCCAAGCTTAATACAACTTATCTTATCTATAACAATGAAATAAAATTTGTTATTCACAAAATAAGATTATGAAATAAATTTTCAAATTAGTTATTTTTTTTCTTTTTGACAAAGGGTATTATTTCTCTATATTTTTCTAATTCACAGTAATATTTATTTTTTTATAAAATTCGTCACTCCATTATAATTGATTTTATCTTACACAACAACTCTATAAGGATCATGATTTATTCTAATATTTTTCACCAAACTAATCCCACCATTTAATTACACACTAGAAAATTTAAAATTAGTAAGCTTTATATTTTTTGCCTTATAGTAATTATCACATAAAAAAACTTATTTATCTTCTTTTTCATTCAATTTATTCTTTTTTAGGTAGATATTACCTTGGAAAAATAATATATTTAATTTATTCAAATCGTGACTTTCTTCTTGGAGTATGTTGATTGAACTCTCAAGTTGATTGTTACTCCAAATGATTTATTAGCTTGTGAAGTAATTCAAATTTGACTTCAAGAAGCTTTTCATTTTGCTTATAAAAGATTGAAGTTGTAGGTTTGGAATGTGTTATGGTAAATACGTTTTTTATTTTTTTATTGTAAATAAATTTTATTAAACCAGTAATTACATGCGAGTCTCCAAGAGAATTTCCAAAACCAGGAAACCTAATTATTGTCTATAAATGGAATAAACTAGTCAAGTGAAAATCCTAGATGACCCTATCATTCCTATAGTCTTATGCAATGGCGTCAACGTAAGAATTAATCGATATATTAACAAAGCTAATTGTAAAGAAAGTAAAAGTTATTAAAATAAATATAATCTCTATTATCTGTCCAATTAGCCATGGAAAGATTGTGTGTATTGTGACTAAAACCTCGTATATAACTTTAGAATACAGCTCTAACACTACAAATGTTCAACATTGTTCATGTACCGTCTGGACCACATGTATTGCACTCATGGCTTCAACTTCAAGAGGAGGTGTGGTGTGTAAGAGATCAGTCCCACCTCTCACCATCTTCCCCATGTGGTCCCTTGCAACATACCTCATACTTTGCATACCAGAAATGTGATGATAAGTCCCATGGCAATTGAGTGCCATACTACCTGGTTGAGGAGGTGTCCAATGCTTATATTCGATATTAGGAATCAAGGTGTCCAATTGAGAGCATTGATGTCACGTCTCGACATGATGTGATTTGAGTATTGGGTTTCAATAACAGCTTGTAACACCTTCTCGACAATGTAGTAGTGGATACTTTTCATAACTATAGAATCGACATGAATATAAAACTCAAAATATAACTATAACTAAGTTTCTATAAAAATTTGAAACTTTTGTTTCAAAAAGTGAAAAATTTACAAAAACTCATTTAAACACTTGAGGATAGCATACAACACTAAACGGAAAGTAATCGTATAATTCTCTTCGAGGTTATCTACCTCGATCTCGGCCTTCACCAGAGATACTAACAGACTCTTAGGATCGTCCTCACCTATTCCCGTATTCTCAATTCCCTAAAATTTGTTAGGGTAGGGCGTGAGCAAGGTACAATGTCATGCCCTGACTCGATTTTTTAGGATGGGGTCAAACAAAAATTTGTCATGTTACCTTAGTGCTATAATAGTGGTACTTTAATCAAAGTAGTACTAATAAAATAAAGGCTTAGAATAAAATATTATGAATTTAAGTGAAATTTAAAATTTTTACAAATCAAGTATTGTGCCCAAATCAAACATATGTTTCCCTCAAGAATCAAGCAATTGATAAGTAAATATATATACTATTCATCAATTGTGCGTGATTGTTTCTTGTGGGTTGGTGAATGCTCCTTCGTGCTCTTATTTATACCTAAAATATTTTAGGGGAAGGAGTAAGCTCACAGTGAATGTGTTTACTAACGTTGAGCCACGATATGACTTACGATTCAATCTTTACACAATGTTTCTCTTATTGTTCCATAATTTACCACTTGCATCTTTTATGGGTTTTTCATTTGATATTCTTTACAATAGCCTTTTACATTGTTATCTTTATCTCAGAAACTTATTTCCCATTTCACAATTAACATATTAATACACAAATCATCCCCTAAGTTCTCTTGCTAAGTTCTCACACAAGAGAACTTGGTGTAAGAGGGGTATATATGTGTTATATATCACACTTCTAAGTCACGTCCTGATATGATTATCTCTCTCCTATCATTGTTGATGATATACATCATCACAACTTCTCACTTTGTGGCTCTTTCACCACCCTATCTACTGAGATCTCGTACACAAGTAACTCAGGGCTATAAGGGGTATGTGTGTTATATACCACACTCCCAAGGCAATTCTACGATGATCGTCCCCCTCATAATGGTGTTGACATCCCACACACTTTGATCCACTCTCCCTACTTCTAATCACAAATATGTTTGGGCCCTACCATACACCTCCTTTGAGGTCTGGGAAGTTTTGGAAACCATTACTATTCCCTTGAATCCCCACTTGGAGTCTCCTATGTACGTCGACATCACCTCTAATATCAGGTGTCATGCTGGCGCAATACTTGTCCACCCAATTAAATCAAATCACACATATAATCACACAAGAATATAATGGTCATTCTTATTTGGGCTTGTGGTATACTATTTTATAGACCCTGCTACCCATGTTCTTTAGCATGCATCATATAGTAGCACATCTTTTATTTCTTTAATTGTTGGGGCTCGCTATACTATCAAACAGACATCACTACTCATGTTCTTAACCATAACAACACATATTTCATTTTTTTAATTCTTGTGGTTCAATATTCTATATGAACGACCCCACTTGTGTTCTCAAAGCATCATTTCAAGTATTTATGTGCTTAATGCCAAAATTAAGAGGATTTGGTTCTATAACCAACCTACCATTCATTGTTCACTTCTTAAGGCTTAACTTAATCAAAGCACAAGTGAGCCTATCTCCATTTTGAATTCATAAAATCTTGACTTTATTAGCCCTATGACTATGTCCAAGTTAGGCTGTAGCCTTCTTTGGAAAATCTCACATGGGTCATAACCCCAATTTTCTCATATATCATTATTGTGGGTTCATAATCCATTCTATGTTCTTTCATGCTCATAATAGTCCATTCCATGTTCTTTTATGCTCATCATATCCCATTACTTATTTAAGTAAGGCCTATTATGCTCTCTACTTCCAATAGATCAATAAAACTTGTAAAGAAGTATGGTTAGTCCAATATAACTCGTTGTCTACAAACCCACTAACCTGAGTATCCGAAAGTGTGTTCATTCTATTTGTTTTTTCGAGTATCTTTGGTTGATGATTTCACTAGGATATTCTCAACAGTTCAAACAACACAATACACATAATACAATGTGGGCCATGTTTGTTTCTACACGGTATATTATTGTACCATCCCGTAATTTCTCAAAATTAAGGTTTTGCCCCTAGTGCCAAGTTTGCTCGATTCACATATCGACAACCCGTTTATATGACTCTCATCCATATTTTCGAAGTTCCAATATTTTCCCCTTTCCACAATCATTATTTCTTTAGGGCCTCAAGATATATCAACTCTTTCATTGAAGTCCCTTAACTTTCTACTTATTATAAAATAGTCTCTAAACTTTTCCAAAATTCCATTTTGGTCACTATACTTTCCTCTTAACCATTTTAGGACTCTAAATTTAGATATATTTCTATCTTAGTTCATCTGACCTTTTCTGAGTTTAGTTGGGGTCCCTAACTTCTCATAATTCAATTATTTGGTCCTCTAGCTTTTCAAAATTTCCATTTGGTCCCTTAAACATTTCTAAAAGCTCCACTTAGGTTCTTAGCCTCTTTTAAGCTACCATTTTAGGTTCCTAAGTCTTCTCCAAATTTCGTTTAGGTCCCTGCACTTCTAATGAGACCCATTCAGGTCCTCATTTTCATGAAATAATAGTTTGATCTCTATAATTTTTGAAAATTATGATTTAGTCTCCCAACTTTTCTCTTTCAAATGACTCCATAAATCTTCCAAAAAACTTTTATAGGTTCCTCATCTTATTCTCTAGGTCCTTATGGTTTCGGCCAACCTTGGTCAAAACAATGTCGTTCTAGTCATGATCGGGCTCTTGCCGAAAAATAAACACAGAGTCAAGTTTCGGTCAAAACTCACCAAAGAAGAAATAGTGATAACCAATGCTGATGGGGATGGATAGTTGACTTCCCCGTGAGTCTTGGGACACCTTGATCACACTCTCAGGTGGTCGGAGTCACCTGTAACACCCAATTTACACAACTCGGCAAAAACAAATAGCTACTAGAGCTTCTTCGATATGGAGCACATTGGTGGTGGAGAAGGGTACGGTTGGAAAGATGACTTCCACCCAGTTCTAATGACACCTAAATGAACAAGTTTGGTGGTTGGAGAACAAAGCTATTATCTTCGGAAGTGGGTTTGTAGGAAAATGGAGCAAGCTCGGTTTTAAAGAGAATTATGGTCGAATATAGTGAGGGAACGATCGAAGCTTATATAGGGAACTCGCGAGACCAAGTGTCCATCAACCCATGCACTTAGGTGGTTGGATATGGTGTCATAGACTACATTTTTCATTTAATTCTCCTATGGGGTAGAATTCTAGAAATCACATATGAAATCGAGTTTTCGGGTCACATGTCGGGTTTAATTCAAGTGGAGGGGATGACCACGTGCATGCATGCGCACACGTGCATGCTCTTGGTGCAATGCATCGCTCGATTTGCATTGCAACGAACCTTTTTCCGGAAAATAAATAGGTTGGCTTGACTATTTCTTGATATTCAAATGATCTTGGCCCGATTTATTTTTATAAAAATTATTCATTAAATTCTCTACAATTTGAACCCAAGAATGATATTATTCCATCTTATATTTCTTCTTCTAAAAATTGGGGGTGGAGGATTTACTTCTTCGACCCGGTTAAATTTGGTTTTAGTCGCCTATTGTTCAGTTCACCTCCTTTTCGACCAATTCTTATCCTAACATTCTTTTTCTAGAAATTCTTCATCCAATTCATTATTAATTGGGCTCACGAGTTGCTATTTTTCAATCTATCCAACCCCTCTTAAAAATTCTCTAGTTTCTTTTAAGCTAATTGTAACATCCTCTTGTTTCTATCTGCACTATTAGTTTTCCCCAACCATCCTCAACTAGGTATATCAATGGGACCTAAGACCCGAGCCTTGGGTCCCTACCTGACCCGAGGCTCATCGAATTTGCTCGAGTCCATAGATTGGACTCGAGACCCGAGTCCAAATGGACCCAAAATGGTTATCTCACTCTAAATATCTCCCTATAGTGAAAAAAAATAAAAATGGTACTTGAATCTGCATATTCAAATCAAGCTAGATAACCCTAGAAGAAACTGATCCACCTAGCTATCACCGCCGTCCAAGTTACCGTTGACATTCGAGTTGCCCCTGTCACCCCATCTGCCGCCTACCACCACTGAGCTTCCCTGTAGGTATGTATGTTGTTCAAGAACAGCCTTATCCCCCTATTGGTTTTCGTATCCCGTTCCTCCACATCCAGTCTTTGTGTTGTGCTGTGCTGCTTGTTCCTCTCATTGGAAGTCATTCTACTTATTTAGTTTAGTATTCGTATGAGCTAAACTTATTTAGTATACTATTGAAGTGCGCCAATCTCTCTGATATTTTTTAGTACAGTTTTGGAAAGTTATCTTATTTTAGGTATACTTATCTTATTAAGGTAAATAAGTGTATATATAGAGTTATATTGCTATAACATGTAGATTAGTTTTCGGAAAAGTTTTCATTTTTATATGTTTACAAATATTGAGAGAAAAGATTAAATATGAACTGCAAATATTGGAAATAGTTCTTCATTGGTTCCTTTAAATAGAAAAGATTAAATTTAAGCTAAATAATAGTTTGGAGTATTGCCTTTAACCTATATATTAAGTCCCATCCCATGCTCCCTTTTGGTATACCTCTTACTATATTGTTTATTTGTAAATTGCATTTCTCTTTTTTATTTATAGTTATATTTATTATTGCTTTGTACAATAATACACTATGACATATGGTGATAAGCCAACACCGACTAATGTGCAATCGTAATGAACGGTTGAATCTACATCTATGGGTGTTGTAGGTACCAGGTATTCATTTGGTAGTACTAGTACTGAAATAAAAAATTCTCAACGAGGTAGATTTAGTTCTACTATTTGGGACCATTACACTACATTTACAGTTGATGGAAGATTAAAAGCAATATGCAACTACCGTGGAAACTTGTATGTGGGAGATGGTAAACAAGGTAAAAATCATTTGAGGAAACATATGGGAAAATGTTCAAGAAAGACAATACCTGATATTCGTCAACATTTTATGAGATATGTTGACGGAAGTTTACAATTGGAGAAAGATCGTGTTGGGGACTAAATTTTTTATCAATAGAAATGTCATTCATCACTTGCACAAATGCTTATACTGCATGAATATTCGATGAACACGATAGAGCATTACAGGTTTAGAAAGTTTGTGGGGAATTTACAAACATAATTCAAGTTCAAGTCGTGTAATATAATTAGAAATGATTGCATTAAATTATATAGAGTTGAAAATAAGGTGTTATAAGATATTTTGGAGAAGTTAAATAGTCGGATTGCTATCACTAGTGACATGTGTACTTCAGAAACATAGAAAAATGGTTATATGGTGATAATCAGTCATTACATTGATAATGATTGGACATTACAAAACAGTATAGTGAGGTAATGATTCATATAATAATGTGTGTTTGTATTTCTTCGGTATTTGTTTGGTACAATTGATTTATTAATTTTTTTTATTTCTTTTGTTATAGGCTATTTCATATACCGTGTCTACACACAAGTGAGGTATTGTGTGAAAAAATATCAACCTCTCTTATTGATTGAAATATTAATTTCAAACTGTATACTATCACTTTGGATAAATGTTCTACAAATGATAGTATAATACAACTTTTGACTGAAAAGCTGTCTTTGAATTCAATGATATTGGGAGGATAGATATTACATATGCAGTGTTGTGCACACATTCTTAATATAATTGTGAAAGCAGTATTGAAAACAATTGCAGAAAGTATTGAAAATATACGCGAAAACGTATTGTATTGGACTAGTACACCAAAGAAGTGAGAGAAATTTGAGGAAAATAGTCTAAGTATTTGAGGATGATGCCGCATGCATAAGTAGTGAAAGTAACTTTCAGCAAATAAATCTGTTTTATCATTTTATAAGCTAAATAAATCAAAGTCTGAGTTAGACTTATATTTAGATGAGAACGTACATCTACAATATAGATGGATTCAATATACTTCATTGGTGAAAAAATAATGTTGCTCGGTATCCAATATTATCAAGGATGACCAAGGACATATTAGCTATTTCAATTACAATTGTTGCTTCGGAATCAACATTTAGGATTGGCGGTCGCATTATCAGTTCATCCCATAGTCAACTTGCCGATTAAGCAGTTGAAGTACTTATTTGTGCATTAAGTTTGATAAGAGCAAAGGCATCCTATATATTATTTGCTTAGTATTGTACTTTTCTACATTTATGTCGATATGTTCTCTTATTATAATTTATTTCATTTGTTAAAATTTTCAACAAATGCCAATGTTGATTAGATTGATTACGGCCTGGATGAAGATTTGTTGGTCCAAATGATGTTGTTAATTGTTAATTATATTTTATTGTATTTTATGATATTGGTATGTATTTAGTATAATTTGATTGACCTTTTAAATTTGTAATGATTAAATATTTTAAGCATATGGTACTTTTTATTAATTTTAATTATAATAGATATTATGAATGAGGTGAAAATGGGGAGTTTATGTCAATTTTGTTTAAAAATTGTAGTGACTAAACAATATTTGATTTTTATTAACCTTCAATATAAACGGTTTTTTTTTATTAAAGGAAGTATGTATCCTTCCATAACAGATAATCTTTTAAATATGATGTGCACTATTTTTTATTCGTCATGATCAAGAAAATGGTGAGCATATTCTATGTATGTACCATTATTGTAATGTATCATAATATAAATATCGAAACTATCATTTATCTTATAGTGAACTTTTCTGTTATATTTGTATTCATTTTTTATTTTTTTGAACAAATTTTATTGATGCGATATAATTTTTTGGCCAATTCTATAAAAAAAATCTTTCAAATGAAAAAATAATATAATAAATGTACAATATTGCAATAATTTGATTTTTTTATTATTAGTAAAAATGATATATTACAAAAATACATATTAAAAAAATGAACCCGAGCAGCGGGTTCATGTCCAAGCGGGTCGGGTCTGGATCCGATTATGTAGAGCCGAGTCTCAGGTCCATTCGGGCGCGGATCCACTACACCCAAGCTCGGGTCGGGCATAGGTCTGCCAAAACCTACCATGACCCAAGCTATTGACATCCCTACCCACAATAGGCTCTAAATCTCTTAGGGTCTTTCCATGACCTTACGAGATCCTTCTTGTATGTTCCGTTCTTGACCATTATGGGTTCTTCTTTCTACACTAGCCATGTTGAAACTGTTTTGCAGTTTTTTATTTCCCCTTAGGATTACTCATAACCCTTTCATAGTAAGGCTCGATGGGAGTTTGATGCCTGGGGAACTATTTCTTTTAAAAGGGTTTTAGGGGTGATACCATTCCATCCTGTTTGTATTAAAGCTCAGAGACGTCCCTTCCTAACCTACCTTTCTACAATGTGCTTAATCTCCCTACTCGAACAACAATAATTGTCGATCCCTCTCTAGGCTCCTTCTTCTACTACCTCAATTGATTGGTTTGTGTTTCCCTCATGCATTACATTGTTACAATCATTAACATATTTTCGATTTGGGATCCTCGGATCTCGTCTTTATCCTTGTTCTCCAGCATTTTATCATTATGCTCACCTTATTAGTCTAGAGTTCATTTACCTGTAAAGCATTTAATGTATAACATTGTGATGCTCGGTAGTCGAGGATTTCGCTTGGCTATTTCTAGAAATTTAAATTACATAATACATAGAATACAATGTGGGTCATGTTTGGTTCTAAACGGTATACTATTGTATCATCCCATAATTTCAATATTTTCCCCTTTCATTGGTCTTTATTTATCTAGGGCCATAAGCTATATCAACTCTTTCATTGAAGTCTCTTAATTTTCTAATGATTACATAATAATTCCATAACTTTTCCAAAATTTTATTTTGGTCTTTATACTTTTCTCTTACCCATTTTTACTCTAAATTTAGATATATTTCTATCTCACGTCCTCTAACCTTTCATAAGTTTAGTTGTGGTCCCTAATTTTTCATAAATCCCTTTTGGTCCTCCAACTTTTTAAAAATTTCCTTTGTTCTCCTAAACTTTTCTAAAAGTTCTACTTAGGTCCTTAGGCTCTTTTAATCTACCATTTCAATTCCCTAAATTTTCTCCAACTTTCTTTTAGAACCCTAGACTTCGAATGAGTTTCATTCAATTCCCCATTTTCATGAAATCATAGTTTGACTCATATAATTTTTAAAAATTATGATTTAGTCTCCCAACTTTTATCTCTTTCAAAAAAACTCCATAAATCTTCCAAAAACCTTTCTAGGCCCCTCATCTTATTCTCTAGGTCCCCACGGTCACTTTTTGGCCAGACTTAGTCGGAACAATGTTGTTCTAGCCATGATCGGGCTCTCACTGAAAAACAAATACTTAGTCAAGTTTTGGTTAGAAACTCACCAAAGAAGAAATGGTGATGGTCAGCACTGGTGGGAATGGATAGTTGACTATCCCACGAGTCTTAGGACACTTTGATCACCCTCTAAGTGGTCGGAGTCACCTGTAATACCCGATTTACAAAGCTTGGCTAGAAAAAATAGCTACTATAGCTTCTTAGAGTTTTCATAGTCACTAGGCTTACCTTTAGCATGAATGACCACTGAGTTGGTAAGAGAGGACATAGAGGAGCTTTCACAATAAATTTGGGTTGTGGTTGGCCTTCAAGGAGGTCAAAAAGCATCTGCCCTCTTTTTGGCTGAGGGAGAAGTGCCCATCACCCCATCGTGCATAAACCGATAAGTGGCACATCGTTGGTGGAGAGCGGTGCAATTCGAAAGCTGACTTTCACTCAATTCTAATGACACCTAAACAATCGAGTTTGGTGGTCGGAGGACGAAACTATTATCTCTCAAAGTAGGGTCATGGAAAAATGTAGCAAGATCGATTTTAGAGAGAATTCTGGTCGAACACCAGTAAAGGAGCGATCGAGGCTTATATAGGGAGTTCGTGGGACCAAGTGTCCATCACCCAAATTCCCTTAGCTGGTCGGATATTGCCTCATAGACGATGCTTTTCATTTAATTTTTCCCAAGGGCAAGATTCCAAAAATCTCGGATGAAATCAAGTTTCTAGGTTGCATGTTGGGTTTAATTCGGGTGGAGGGGATGTCCACACACATACCCACGCACACGTGCATGCGCCTAGTGCAATGCACCACCTGGTTCACATTGTAGCAAACTAAGTTTTGGTGAATAAATAGGCTGGTTCGATAGTTTCTCGACCGATTCACCCCAATTCTAATGATCTTTGCCTAATTTATTTTTCTAAAAATGCTTCATTAAATTCACTATAATTTGGACCTAAAAATGACCTTATTCCAACTTTTATTTCCCCTTCTAAAACTTGGGGGGTATTAATGCTTTGGGTTATTTCTATCAATTTTGGTTGTCTATTAGTAGATTCACCTCCTATTAGACCAATTTTTGGCCTAATTCCTTTTTCTAAAAATTCTTCATCTGATTCCTTATTTATTGGGCTTATGAGTTGCTATTTTTCAATTTGTCCAGCCCCTCTATAAAAAATCTAAGACTTTTCACCTTAAGATAATTCAATCATGATCCAAATCAGTTTTCACTTGGACTTTTCTCGATCATTGATTTCCAATCAAGTAATGTTCCTTGAGGATGATTTATGGGTTTATCTATTGTCTATGTTCATAGTCTGAACTAGTTTCTAATTCATCTCAATCCTAAGTCTCAGTTTTCGAGTTTTTGTTCCCAGTTCAACATCGGTTTTTGATGCAACTAAACTTAAATCTCGATTTTAGAAATTCTGGTGTTACAAATGCCACACTCCTTTTCAATAGTTTTGTCCTCAAAACATTTATGAATTAGTATAGATTATTTCTTCTCCTAGTCAACTTGGGTCTCTCCATATCTTGCAATTTCACCTAGTCACTTCCACCATCATGCATCTCACTATTCTCTATTTACTTCTATCTCTTGTCCGATCACCTTGTTTGTACTTGTTTGATTCCACCTTTCATTGGCCGCTCATTATATTTCTCATGATCAGATCCTGAAATCATGTTGCTCTTCTAAGACCTCAGCTTCCAAGGTCTTCCTTGAAGGTTGAATTTGTTTTTCACTTTTCATTTTCACTCAAAACTCACAACCCTTTCATGGTAAGGTTCGATGGGAGTTTGGTGCATGGGGCACTCTTTCTTTTAACAAGGTTTTAGGGGTGGTACAATTTCATTTGTTGTATTAAAGCTCAAAGACATCCCTTCCTAACCTTCATTTCCACAATGTGCTTAATCTCCCTACTCGAACAATAATAACTCTTGGTCCCTCTCAAGTCTCCTTCATCTGCTGCCTCGATTCTTTGGTTTGCGTTTCCCTACAAGGCATGTTTTCTGCAAAGTTTCCTCTGGTAAACTCATGCATTAGATTGTTGCGACACTTAGTGTATCTCTGTTTTAAGATCTCATCTTTTTCCTCATTCTCCTGCATTTTAGTATTCAGCTCACCTTATTATTCTAGGGTTGATTTACCTATAAAACATCTAATTCATATCATTGTGATGCTCGGGTGATGTCATATGTTTTGGTCGTTTATGTATGGTTTCCAGTTACCTCCTCGTTTCTTAAATCCTCATGCTCAAACACCCATAGATTTTGATTCAACCTTGTGTTGAGGGTGCCCTACTTTCTCGGTCATTTGTCATTTAGGAGAGCACAACCCTTCGGACACTCACCCCTTTGGGTGATGCTTTCTGGTACCATCCTACTCGGTTAAGTTACTTTTCCTAAGAGTATTCAAGATTGAGGTCTACTCCTGGCGTCGTTATACCCAAATTCATGGTCACATATGGGGACTCTCCCGCATGTCATAATTAAGACCCTTCCTTTTCATTTCATCATTTTGATTTTCCCTCCCCTTTTTTAAATGACCTTACTTGTCCTATGGCACGTGTGTCATGCCCTAGCCCAAACACATCGGTCAGTAACTCGTGCAACTCGTCGATCCCTTCGATTTTACAAAGATGGGATCCTTCACCAAGGTAAGATCGATAGAATCCAGTCTTAGAACAGTAAACGTATTTCTGAAAAGCCCCTAAAACGGTGCACTACCATAACCTGAGAATAGTAGTAACATGATAAGAATGTACTCTCCGTGTGCAGGGAACGAGGTTACCATGAGCAACTGTGTGTCTCAGGAAAGTTCTCTTTATCTGCCTTGCGGCTTTTTTGACTTACCTTCAACATGTTTAGGGGATGGGGTGAGCTCACAGCTCAATGAGTGGGATACTGACGGTGTGCCACTACATGGTTTACGACCCCAAGTCTCTCATAAACTACCTAGCATGATGTTTTATTTGTTTTACTTGTATTCGCCTCTACGAGTCTTGTGGTTTACTTTTACTCCTTGAAATGAGAGTCTCAATCCATTCGGCTCGTAGTCTAAGTTATGGTTGGCTTATCCTCGGTCTCCCCCTTTTATTTTATACCTCTGGTAGTTTATGTGCAAGCGCCGAGATTTAGTCCCGCATGCAAACATAGCCTACGTTCAGGCGGCACTTTTGGGTTACTCACAACCCGTAAATATGGGCAATGTATGGACCTAAAATAAACAATCACACACCTATAATGTATTTCCACTCGCATGACACTAGATCGGGAGCTTGAGTGTGAAAGGCCCAAGACACTCTTACCACAACTGGCACATCACACATGAAGTTTCACAGTTGGATGGCTCAGCACCCAAGGACGCTCATCGATGCAAGATGTGCACTTAGGCCCGCACAGAAACTAGAGTGTAGGGTCATGAAATCTCTACCACAACCAATATCCTCACACGTCATCCCACAATCGGGTGTCTCAACACGTGGGGTCTTGACTGCATAATTGCCTCTCGCTAGTCCATGCCCTGTATACATGCAACTCAATTCTGTTGTCGTCTTGTTGCAGCGGTGTATTGGGACGGTGCTCGTACGACATCTGGTTGGCCTAGGAAAATTCGAAGATATCATACATTTCACTCCCTAATCTTCTTTCCATTTTTCCTTTAGCGATGACACAACCCCTAAGGAATCCATCCATCACCCCTCCTATATCGGTATTCACAAAAATAAATAATATGATACGTGGTCATATCGATGGCACTTATGACCACTCTCATAACGGTGCTTAACGCATCTCGTTACCGGTAGTTCGACACATTTCTAGCCCGACTTTCCCCAAATCACACACACGTAATTATGTATCAAATCAACATGCTAAATATGGAGATACTTGGGAGTCCGGACCTTCATACTGTCTCACCATAATAAATAATTTGGCCATCCGGCTCTAGACTCGGGTCTCACAACATGTTCTAGGATCCCGTCATTAAAACAACACATTAAGCATATTAGGAGTCCAACCCCTCATGGGGCCATCTCCCCAATTCAGACAAAGGCTCTAAGCCAGACAGTCAACTCGGTTTCCCAGAACTGGTTTTAGATCACATGCCCCGGTCTTATGACTGGTTCATATTTATCTTTTAAAAATCATATTTGATTCAGTGGGCATTATCTTATTAATTTATAAGTCAATATTGCTACTTATAATCACACAATCACACAACTATATTAATTAAAGCCTCGGTCGGTATAGTAGGACTTGCCGTCAAACACACTCACATTTTTCCACGGAATGCGTTCGTCCCTTAAGGTGTCCTGAAAATCCCAAAAATCTCACACTTGATTCTGCTAGATATCTCTTATGTTATCTGCAAAGTTTAACAACAATGAGTTCAGTACACTTCTGACCATGAACTAATTCAACCTATTGTATCACTTTCTATGGTTTTACAATTTAAATTTACTCAGGATCTCGTTTACTCGACTTGTTAATTAAAATTTTTTCTACAATTATATTGCCTTAATTTGTTATGATTTCTTTATACATAACTTTTAATCACCTACTCTACCAACTTTTCTTATACCTCAAATTCTTGGGTCACTTTGTGTCGAGTTGATTTTCTTTATTAAGGTAACATTCCTTATTACAATACTAACACATCAGTACCTTAATTTGTTTTGTTAAGTTCAAACATATATTGCCATTATTGATTTCGTTTGAAATATAATTCTTGGATCCATCAGTACCTTAATTTGTTTTGTTAAGTTTAAACATATATTGCCATTATTGATTTCGTTTGAAATATAATTCTTGGATCCGACTATGCTTTCTTACACGCCTCTTTGTTATCACACCAGCCTATGCTATTATATAATGAATCGATCAAACTCTACTACATGACCATACTCTCTTAACTCGGCCAGAGAAAGTCGGGTCATGAATCTCCATTTTGATAACAACCAATGAGTAATACGGAAAACTGGTGACCAACATGAACCCCTTGAACTATAGAAGGTGACATAAGATTGAGTCATGAGTCACTCCTTCCGCTCTAGTGCATAAAATTCTATAGAGTTTGAGTTCATACAAGAGATTGTCATATAAGTCTCTATCTCGGCCAGTCCTCTAAATCATGGTGGGTAGACACTACCTAAGTAGACACAATGGGCATTCCGCAGACGGAGCCATGCAACCCCTTCAATCGAAATTGATTTGTAATGGGCTTATCATGTGCAACCTAGCCACAAGAAAAGACCAAATGCGTTGCAGACCGACCATTTCCAAATGAAACCATAAACCACTTGTAGCTTATAAGAATGAGCTAAGTTTTTAGAACATAAGTGTAATTTAGTCTTTTTATTATAAGTAAACATAGTTGTCCTTTACAAGTGGTTATGCCCTTAATTTTCAAATGAAATAGTCTCAAATAACTCAACTCTATTTATTTTCAAACCTTTTAAGATATAAACATATTGATATGTGCATTTAAATCAAATCTCAATAATTCTTCATAATTAGTGCAGAGAGAGCACAAACGAATTATATATGAATTATGCACCAATAATACATATCATATATGAAAATTTTTTCTAATTAATTGATTGTGTCTTGACCAAAACTTCTTTTCATTAATCTAAAACAACCAATTATACTAGATTTAGGTGAAATCATTAATTCCACCAATGAAGTTTTCGAGTACATCTACTTAGATAATGGCCCAGCAAGACCACCATTCCAGCTCAAGCATCCATTCCGACCTTGTCAGCATTAGTTTGGTAATACCCAATGAAGTGCGTTCTCTCTCTAGTCAAAATTTATTAAATTAAAAAAAACATAAAGGAAGCAGTGGATTGAGAGTGATTGGTTTCATCTAGATCGCGTAAATCTTTAAGGCATATCATCAACTCATCAATATCACGAATTTTTCATTTCATTGGCCCTATGCATTTTTTTATACAGGCTGAAATAAAAACGATAATAGTTAAATCTTAATATATAATATTTAAATTCTGGTGCCTAATCACTTTGGCATAGAGGATGAACAATTAAAGCCCAAAACGGATCTCATCCACATGACATTCGCAGCAGTGTCAGACAAAATCTGGCTTAAACCATTCTTAAAATCAATTGGATGTACGGAACGAATTTTAAACCGTTGGGCCACAACAGTAGTGGCATGACCATTCTCAATTAAAATAATTAAATGATATTCCCATTCAAGAATTTAAAAAATGTCGTTCACTGTGACGTTTTATTATTAAAAATAATAACATCATTATTATTATTATTAAATTCAAGAATACATTAAACATTTGGCCAATTTATAATTTTTGGCTGGTCACTTACTTCACATACACAAAGTAAATGGAAAATGACGATTTTGTCCTTTTGACACAAATTGAGGATATCAGACGTTTTATGAATTTTTAAATAATTAAAATATTATTACTCTGGATCGAATACTATAAAGAGACAAACAAGGTAATGAGACAAAAATACTTTTGTTGAATTAAATAATTCCTTTTGTTATAAGTTACTAGATATTAAAAAATATTTTTTATTATAATTAACTTAAATATTATATAAATAAATATAATTTTCCCTTTACTAAATTTGAATAAAATATGTAAAGAGATATTGAGTATTTCAATTAAACAAGACACAAACTCGTAATAGAAAATGTTTAAATAATATAATAATTGAAGAAATATTATTATTAATTGGTACAGAGGAAATAATGGGTGCTTAAACTATAAATAGACTAACATGCAAAGAAAAGAATGAACGGAAAGAAGATTACCGTGGAAATGATGAGTGCCTTGCACACGGATGCCGACAATTATTATGGGAGGAAAGCGACCACCCCGCGGGTGGCATAGTCAACATTTTTAATTATGTTAATTGTAAAATTACGAAACTGTCCCTGAACTGCATCCTACACTTCCATAGTCCCACTATTTTAAACGTGGGAAGAATGTGAAAACTCAATGAGGCAATGCTGACATGTTGGTAATGTAATTAATTGTTCATGGTTCAATGCTGACACCGTGTTTTTAAATAAGTTTAAAATGTCCATTAAAATGGTTTATTTTTCCCACTTTAAATCAATAAATTAGTTATAGGAAAGCAGTCATACATAACTAGTAACTACTACTCTTTCACGTTATGGAGTGACTAATTTATTGTTTAATGATCTGACAATGGACTATTTTTAGGACTAAAATTAGAGAACAAATCATTGGCAGGATTAAGAAGAATATTTTTTTAGGCCCATTTACTCTTTCATAATTCCTACTTCACAACCCTAAAAAACTCCCCCCTTACTAGTATTACTCGTACCAAACATGTCTAACATACCAACAAGTTCAAGTTCTTGTTACTGTGACGGCCATATATCACATTCTCCAACTTCTATAAAATATGACCAAATCATATTATTTGAATGGAAGGGTCTTGAGTAAGGTAAAAATCACTAATTTAATAAAATAAATTTGAGAAATTTATAAAATTTTGGACAAACTCCTACATTTACACTAAAAATTAATTATATATTATAAATTTTATTATTTAAATATATTTTATTATTCTCTCTTTATTTATTTATTTTTATTTCTATATCTTTTTAATGCATTATATATTAATAATATTTTAAATAAAATTATAGTATAATTATATAATAAAAATATTATACATGAAAATAATATATCAAATATCTATAATATAATTTATTATATACATCTATATTATTTTTATTATAATTATAAATTATTTATATATAATTAATATTAATTCATTTTTATTATAATAACAATTCAATTATTTTATATAATTTAATTATATAACAAATTTTGATATATAAACTTCATCTTATATAATATAATCATATATTTATTTATTTAAAATTATATTTTATTATACAATACATTTAATATAATATAATTTAATTATATATATTACTTAATAAATTATTAAATTTAATTAAAAAACAAATTTATCTTTTTAATTTTTTATTAATAAACTCTCAAATCCATCCAAACATGTATTTGGAGAGGTTTTACAAATCATCCTCTACTTTCAACACTTTCAAAACTCTTTTATCCAAATCAATTCAAATAAAATTTAAAAGATAATAGTGTTAATATGGTAAAAAAACTTGACCAATATCAAATTTAGTTTTTTTTAAATTCACCATTATAACCTTTATATTAATATTAAATTTTGTGATGTCATAATATATATCTATTTTATAAGTTACTTGTCAATTTCTTTTATTTTTACCTTGGAATGACAAATATTGAGAATTATATTTGTTATAGTTAGGAGTATATATAGTACTATTTTATTCAAAAATCACACGCCACATATTAGTTAAAAGTAGCATATATTTTGCCACTTATGTTTCTCTACCTTCCCTAAGCATTCTTTCAAACTAGTATTTAAAACTCATTTCACCCCAAGAAAGATTGAAATAAAATTGAATGATTATATTATCTCTTGATCGAGATTGCATAATATTTATCTATCATATCATTAACCCAAATCATCCTCTCAATAGCACGAGCAATGCTATTATGGCTACTTGTTGTGATCATGGCTACCATGCACAATTATCTTGAAAATAGCTATTGTGGCTTCTTGTTGTGATGATCATGACTACAAGCCACAAACAAGATGATGATTATGAAATAAGTCATGTAAAAGTTAGAAATAGAGGCAAACATCCATAATAAATTAAACTAAGCTAGATATTTAAGTAATTAGAAGAAGATTATAATTTTATATCAATCATATAAATGTAAAATGTAAAATTTGACGGTGTATTCCAAATATTTAAGAAATTATATTTTTAATTATTGGTATTGGATTCAGTATGATCTTTATTCCTCACTTTTCAAATTTTCCTTTTCTATTTATTTTAATATGATACATCATTTTTCTTAAATATCTTAATGATGCAATTCACTTATAAGATATATATAGTATATATATATATCCTATAACATGAATGATAGTACAAAACTTTAAAAATGAGAAAGAAAGGAAAATAAAAGGAATAAGGTAATAGGAAGTAATTGTAAAAAAAATATGATATGTATTAATTAACAAGTAATTACAAATACTTGTAAGAAAATAAATATTTACAAAACAAGTAAATGCGTACTTGCTCCTAAAATTTAGAAAATACTTCTAAAGAATATGGAATATTTTCTTATAAAGAGAAGGAAAATAAATTAATTAATTTATTGTAAGGCATTAAACAACATAATTTAAGGGTGATAAAATCCAATCATTGGTGTTAATACATTGAATCTTTTTAAGTTGTTCTTATCATTTGAATAAACTAATAAAATCTCTTTATTTTGATCAACTTTTATTATAAAGAATAAATTGATGTTGAAATAGTTTATTTTATCATTAACATTGAATTTGTTTTAGATTATAATGGTCTCTTAATTATCTATAAAGATCTCTATAACAATTTATTTCATAATCAAACTTCTTTAGTCATAATGCTTGATTTACAATAATTGATACCACAAAAAACTTCACTTCAACAATAGATTTAGTTAAAAATCATGTTTATTTGAGTACTAAGAAATAATCTTATAACTCACACAAAATAATAACTAGATGTATTTCTTAAGTCATCAAGAGTATCACCACACTCACTATAAGAAAAATATTTAATATTAAACTAATGATTTCGTTGAAACTTGATACCATAATTAGTTGTGCCTTTATATATCCCAACACTCTTTTAGTAAAATGAACATATATTATGATAATCACCTTCTTGATTTGAAGATGATAAACTTGATAAACCTTTGATACATTACTATAACCCACAAATATTCTGGGAATAACATTTTTTTATCTAGTTTCTCCCTTTTTTGTTTGTGGAAAAAGAACATAACACATATATCTACAGATTTTAAGGAAACTTAGTGAATATTTGAGTCCATACCAAACTTCAAATGGTGTCATGACCTTCACAACTTTTGTGTGAAGTCTATTTTGTAGATGTACAAACATGTTCGTTATTTCTTTATTTTTGCCTAAAAGGTTTTGGGAAGATCCATATTATGCAACATGGATTGAGGCATTTTCATCACATATATATTTCTCCTTTCATTAACTCTATTATATTCGAGAGTATAAGAAGTTGTTATCCAATGTATAATATCTATAATCTTGATTAAGGAGTTGAATTATTTGGAAATATACTATTTTTTATTATCAGTTCGTAATGCTTTGATTTGGTAACCACTTTAATTTTCCGCTAACTTCTTGAACTTGACAAACATATTATGAACTTTTGATTTTGCCTTCAAGTAATAAATCTAACACATTTTAGACAAATCATCAATGGATATTAAGGAATAGAGACTACTGTGCAATGAGTGAACTCTTTGAGTGTCACGCCCGACCCGATTCTTGGGCCAGGGTCCCATAACAACCTGTTACTACATCACGGTACTATAATAGTATAATAGTAGGTGCATTCACCATTGTAGAACCAACATGTTGTAAGTCTCTAGATATAAAATATATCTATTTTCTGTAAAAATTCAATTTTTTCATAAATGCAATATATAAGTTTATAAAACATTGAAAACCCTAGGAAAAACATGTAGTACTAATAGAAAGCATTTGTGAGTTCTTTAAAAGGATGTTTACCTTGATCTCAGCCACAATCAGAGACTCATTCGAGATCTTCTCTCCTTCATTTCCTATCTTTAAAAAACTATTACTTTTTCTATGAGTATAATAATATTCTTCAAGAGAATTGTATATGCATAAAAACACACATTTTAGTCACAATCACAGTTGATGTTATCATAGCACTCAAACACACACAAGATGTGGTCTCATACTATGCCATCAATAGTACTCAAACACACACAAGATGTGGTCATCAAATATCATTTGGATTCTGAGTGATTAGATGTGTGAGAGCATCAATCTCAATTAATAATGATAATCATACCACTCATTCAATGTCAATGCTCATTCATTTGATAATTGTATATGAAGTCAAGTATATTGCTGACTCATTTGCAAGTCCCATGGATACTCACCATATGCCTCCCTAGGATCCTAGGTATTCTAGAACAAGCAACTTCCCCTTCTATCACTGTGTTCCAAACATACACATAGAGGATCAACACTCCTCTTACTAGGCTCCTATTGACCCCAACCCATCTGCCACGTATTCATTCATTCATTACAACCAATAATTATCACAATTCATTATGGAGGGTTGGTTTCTTATCCAACCACATGTACCATTCAATGATTTATCATGACCCCATCGAGTCTATCCACAATTCACACATAAATATCATGCAATTATGAAAAAGGCGGGTGGATGCATGTGTTTGGATTCATTTTGTGTCGAGGTCAATTTTTCCTTCAAAATTTAGAGTTTTATCCCTTCTTTCATAAAGTATTGAGTCTAAACTCAATTTCTAAATATTTGGGTTGTATTGAGCAAAAAAAAGAAATATTTGGGTTGTGATCCTCTTTTTAAAATCTTAGGCCATGACTAATTTTTAAAATGTTCAGATATTAGTTTATATTTTCAAAATTATGGGCCTTAAGCCTATTTTCACAATTTGTTAGACCCTATTCTACTTTCCAAAAAGATGGGCCTTAAGCTCGTTTACAAAATTTGTTGGATCTTAGCTCGCTTTCCAAAAATATGGGTTTTAAGCCCATTTCCAAAATCATCACTCTAGAAAGATTTCTCCATGTAGTTTTCTAACCTTTCCTAAAATATTTTCCAAAGAACATACTCACATACTATAAATCTGTAAAGTCGATACATTCAGTCTAATTAGAGTCATCCTTAATAAACTCACTCATCAATTATTCAGGACTTGTTTGTCCTAAAGGCACTCAAATGTTTTTGTGTTCCTCTTACACAATCGTTTAGTATATTATATTCTTACAAACAATATATATACACATCAATATATTATTAGTTACTACCCAATGTTGGTCTATATTTATATTTCTCATACCAATATTTAATTTCTTATAATTATGGTTTTGCCCATATTACACAGGTCACTTGATTATGCACTAACAAACCATTTTTCACCACCTATCTCTTAATTTCCTCAAATTTGTAAAGCTTATTCTAAATTTTACCATAATTATTACTTAGTCTCCAAATCACTAAATATTATATTTAGGGTCCTAACTTTTTCTAAAATATCATTTTAGTCTTTCCAAAATTAACTCTATTACTTTATACTTTCAAAATCTTCTATTCAAGATCCTAAATTTTTCAAATCTTCCATTTAGATACCAAAACTTTTCTCTAGTCTCATTTGGGTCCGTAAGTCCCTAAAATTTCCTTTAAAGGGTATAAATTCTCATTATTTACTATTTTGCTCCTTAGACTTTTCTAAAGTTTTACTTTAGTCCTTTTACATCCAAATCTTATCGTTTGAGTCTCAAAACTTTTCCATTCTTTCTTGTGGGTCCCTAAACCTTCCTTAGGTTCTCCAAGATTTTTCATTCTTAAATGGTTCCCCTAACTTTATCAAATTTATGTTTTGGTCCATGAGTTTCATACACAATCAAAACTTATTTAATAAATTATGAATAACTAATAACATGTCCCTAAATACTTCCTCTAGGCCACCATGGTTGAAACTTGCAACAGACATGCCTCGGAAAATCAACCAAATCGACTTAAATTTTGGCCAAATCGCACATAAAAAAGCTCATTCTTAAGCTGACAACTCTCATACTAGTCTACTTATGAAATTAATTGAGTTATCTCCTCCCCATCAAATCAAATTTCAATCCAAAAACTGGAAAACTCATTCTCAAATACACTCTTGGCAACCAAGTGATCAATCTCAAAATTCTCCCTTACTCAACCACCAAGTGAGGTTATTTTTGTGTCAAAATGTTGTTGAGGGACTCCTCCTCGGTTCTATGGGCAGGTCCTAACTCGAAAGTGGTGGGAAAAGACCACATGAGGGTCATTTGGCTGACTTCGATTTAAAACAAAAAAAAAACTGAATGGTGTCGCTGCTCTTTTGGGGCTAAATTCGACCATCTCTTACCATCACTCTAGCTAACACTAGTGTCAAAAGAATATCATTTCTCTCAACTATCTATCTCCCACAAGCCTTGGCTGACCTCCAGCAAGGTGATTTTGGGCTGCCACAAGCTGATTTCATTTTGTTAATCTATTTTAGGACTTCCAACTGTGGCCATTCGAGGCCAAAATTATCCCAACTTCGACAACCACTTGGTCAGCCACTATCATAGAACGAGTTACATGCTCCTTAGCTTCAAAACGTCTACCCTCCGATGAACGGTGGTGCCATCTCTGCTAAGTATTTTCAACAAACCCTTAAGTAGCTAAGTTTCAACTATTTTTTAGAATATGGGCAAATTTGGCTGGGGTAAGACCCACACCTCCTTTAACGAGCCCTTAGGAGAAATGAAGGTATTTGATGGAAGATTTGCGAACTTTGAAGTTGTTTGGAGATTAAAGTGCAAAATTTTAAAAGTGTGGGTCTAATTTATAAAAAGGGAAATTTTGGAAAATAGTACTTAAGGGAAGCCTAAGGGTATATGAGGTAAAACAATATTTTTTGGTAGTACATGACAAATGGAGATGTAAAAAAAATATTTTTGGTAGTTTAGAGGTAAAACAATCTTTTTTTGGTAAATTAAGGGTAAAATGAGTATTTTTGTATATAATGGGAAAAATTATTATTTTTGTGTAAGTGAAGGGCAATGTGGTCATTTAGGTAATTTATGGGCAAAATGGTTATTTTGCATAATTATGGGCATAATGGTCAGTTTTGACAAAGTGTATATGAAAATAATAATTTTGGAAAAATAAAAGGGCAAAAATGGAACTTTTACAAGAATAGGGAAAATTGGTAATTTTGCAAATGTGAAGGCTTTAACGGAACTTTTGAGAAAAAAGACCTAATGGTTTTTAGGATAAGTTTTGGGAAAATTTCATGATTGGAATAATAACAAGTAAATGTTAATGAAAAAGAGTTTGTTGATGTCAAATTAGGAAAACCATACTTTAGGGGCGAAACGATAATTATTGGAAATTACGGAGTGTTATAAGATATACCAATATAGGCCAACTCTAAAGAGTTTTGGAAATTATAATAATGTGTATATATTGTTTGTAGGAACATATACACTTAAATAACAATCGTGTAAGTGGATCATGAATATTTAGAGCACTTTCGGGACAAATAACTCCCAAATAATGGGTGAGGTGAATTTTCAACTTCGTGTCCCATTAGACAAACATGTTGAAGTGCATGTTTTAGAAGTGTTCATAAGAAATAGAAAAACTTATACAAAGATTTTTACCAAAGGGTAGAAGATGTTCCAAAGGGTTTTTTAAAGCAGGTCGAGACCCGGTAACTTAGAATAGATGAGTGTGAACCTAAAAGCTTAAAAGGGGTGATGACCCGATCATTTATAATATTTATGAAAGAGGCTAAGTCCACTATTTATGAAAGAGGTATATTGCCCATTATTTATAAAATGGGTTAAGACCCATGTTTATAAAGTGGTGAAGGCTAATAATTATGAAAATGTCGTTGTTAAGTGGGAGTATACTTATGTGAACATCGTTTCACACTCAAATTTAAATTACATCGCTCATTTCGGTTCACTAATCATTACTTTCCACTATAGGTTTTGAGCGAATTTTGGGGAACCCATGTCTTTCAAGGTGTTTTCTCATTGTTAGCCCTTGTGAACATGCGTGTTATTAAAAATAAAAAATCTCTCTCCATCACATATTTCTCACAAACACTCTTATTTTACACTCAAATTATTTTTTTTTATAGATTTAAAACACCTTATTTTGATATTAATTCAATTCAATAATAAATCATTCTTATAAATCAGTTTAACTTGAGAAATAATTAAGATAAATCAATAATGTTTGAAAAAATAATTTAAGTAAAAATAATTTCAAAATAATTTAAGTGTGAGGTACAAATATTCTCAAATGATATAGAAAAAATAAAAATCAAATAGAGTATTATGAATAAATATAGATATTTATACTTCTCTTTTTTATGTTTTTGTACTTTTTTTTACATTATTTTGATTCTATTTCTTTATTTTTTTTGTTTTTTGTACGTTTATCTTTGTTTTTTGCACTATTTTTTATTTCTTTTTTCATTCTAAAAGGAAATTAAATAGAAGAAAAATAAGATTTATTGAGTTTTTTATAATGAAATAAAATAAAATAAATAATAAAAATAGAACTAAATATAAAATGATATGATAGAACTTGATGTGCAGCAATATAATTTGATACCAACTTATTTGAACATTACTAATATATTGAAGATACATTTTGAAAATGATTTTAAAAGTTTAATAATTCAAGTAAAAATAATATATTATAATTTATTTAGTTGAGAAATAAAGTAAAAATAGGTATAAATATCATACTAAATTCTTTTAATAATAACTATTATAAGATTCTGATAATAAGTTTTATTTCTTGAAACTTCCAAATAAAAACTTGACAAGTTTAAAATATTTTTTCTTAAAAATAAAAAAGACATAAACTCACAATATTATAAAATTAAAGATATATATTTATAAATCTATAAAATATACCATTTTATTTACATATTAATACTAGGTATACTAAAAATAACAAAATAATATATTATGATTTACATATTAACCATTCATTACTAATATAGGAAATATGTTTAAAATATTTTGTGTATAATATTTTATAAATATTTAAAATAATTAATATACTAAATTTAACATATTATATTATAAATATCTAAGATATATATAATTTTATTTTTTAATATTCTAAAATATTTATTAAATTAATAAATTTTTACTTAAAATTAAAATTCATATTTTCTTTTATACTATTATATTGTACTATCACTTGGATATTTTACCATCTCTAATTAACCTATTCGATAATATTTTAACACATTTAAATATTTTCCCATTAACTTGGGAATTAACAAATTAACAGCATTTTCAATTATATTCATATAATGATATCACTTGATAGGCCAATTGCATGAAGAACCAGCATTCAACCCATTTAGAAACCCATGATGCATCTTTAATTTGTTTTTCTTTTCTTCTATTGTACTATGAAAAAATAATTTATAATTCACTCATTTCTTGTGCAGAATTCCCCACCTCACCTTATTGAATGAAAGAGTAAAATAATTTCCAATCTCTCAAAAATCAATGAAAGAACTCGAGTACTCTCATATTCTCTATCATTTTTTTATATTGTAAAAGTGATTTAGAGGTGTTTCCATGATGTGATGCTATTGTAAGATATGTTGAATCGTGATAAGCTATTTTTGGTATGGTCCCATGGTTTCTATCTCCTTTGGAGCTTTCTACGATAAAAAAATCTATGCTGTCCCATTTTTGGTTGTTTATTATTTTCACATTATAATGCATATATATATATATATATATATATAGAGGTGATTGTCGCACCATTGATTAGACAAGCCTAGCATTACCGACAACAAAAAAAAAACTAGCTTGTTATATTATCAAATTGTTGGATATCCATACTCTATGATCACTTAGTTTAAAAATATAAAAATAACTTGGGTAAGAGGACTAAGCAAAAGTAATAAACGAATAAAATTGTAATCATTTCTTGAATAGAAATTACAAGTTTAGTGCAGAAAACATTATTAAAATGAGTGGCTGCACTGATTGACTATTAAACAATTTTATAATTTTGCAAATTGGGCATAAAGTAGACTGCAAGTTTGCAAATTAGTGCGGCATAAAAAGTGGGGATGCTTTTCTTCAAAATGAGAAAAAGCTTAAGACTATATTATAATTATTAATGGAACAATGACCCTTTGATAATTACTATTTCTACCCAAAGAAAAGTTGCTAATTTCTATTTATGGATTGACTTCAATACTAATCAAAGAATCAAGATCCCGGGTGTTCTTAGGCGGGTGATAATTCTTATTGCATATTTACTTGAATTGTATAGAGAATAAGAGAAAAATGTCCAATTCAACAATTTTGGGAGCTTAGGCATTAAGTGTGAGTATTGGGAGATGGGATGATTGCCACTTATGGCATTAACCAGTTCAACATTTATGGTGTATGAGTGGTGGTGTTGCTAGTTCTCTCTTACATCCTCCAAAATTTCCCAAAAAAACATTAAGTTAAAATAAAGGAAGTTAGCTATTAGCCACAACTAGTTTATATTTTTGGTCAATTATTCTATACTCAAACCATTTATACATTAAATGACGGTTTTAACCCTATCTTTGAGCTCAATAAAACAACTTTTAAATAAATATATAAGCTAGTAATATAATATTTTATTAATAATTAAAAGGTTGCAAATTTAATTTAAATTATAATTTCTTTATATTTCGTAATATTATATTCATATTATATATTTTAAATGCATAAATCTTCTATTATTATTATTATTATTAATGTTATATATGAATTATGAGACTCAGTATATTTTTTTAGTACCTCATTGTCATATCTGATGCCCATGAATATCATATATCTAAGGGGGAAAATGTAGGAATCTTGGGTCAGATGAGATCATATAGGAGGAGGGTGCAGAAAGACTCGATGTGAAGCTAAGCTCATGTATGATAAATTGAGATTGTGTTTTGTAATCAGCCAACATAATTATTTAATTCAGCATCAGCACAGTAAAATATGAAAATGTTTAGTTGGACAGAAAAACAGACATCTCATTACATGGGAGAATAAAAGCAAGAACCGATACAGAGTTGGAGAGAGGGAGGGGAAAAGCCCCAAGCCAATAACTTCGAACAGAACACCTGTGAGCTTTGCCTTTTGCTTTTTAATGCTCTCTCTCTCTCTAAAAAACAGAGCCTTGAAGTCGATTCCCTTCTGCTTCGCTCCCCCTCTCCTATTCCTTTCCGTTTCTCTGGAAACAAGCAGAGGATACATGCTGCGTTGATCCAGTGGTATCGTGGAGTTCGACATATGCGTATGCCCGTTCTACTGAAGAACGGAACAGCGGTCCCTGGTGGGAAGTGATGGGCGAACGCCAAAACCAAGCCAAACCCAGCACTGCCGCGAATGCGTCCTTAAGCCCTCACCATCAGGGGAAAGCCGCAATGTTTCACGACTTCCTTGGAGTTAAGACAGCCGGCGGCGGCAGCGATGGCGGCTGTAGCCCTGATCCCGCTCTCGCTTCCCCGGTTGCTTTCGTTAAGACCGATGACGCCCGCCCGTCAGATGCCTCCCCGGCTGTCTCCGCCGGAGCTTCCTCCGGCGGCGGTCGTGGTGGACCCATTTCCACAACCTCTGATCTGGGCTCCGGTTAGCTCATCTCATGCTGCTTAGTTCTTGTTTACAGTTTTACTAAAGTAATTGTAGATAAAATCACTTGTTTGAGGAAAACTTGAAGATGGGTTTTTTGGCGGATTTTAGGGATTTCTTTCAGTTGGGTATTTTTCTAGTAAACATTGTATTTTTCGTGGTGGCAAGAAGTTGAGATATAACTTTATGTTGGAATAATTGTTATTCTCTTTTTTCTTTCATTTGGCAAGAAACTGCAACCTAAGTATCGAGCTAGTACTGACTGGATCTCATAACGGTTTTAACATATGCATGATTATTGAATTTTCTGCATATGGCTAATTTTGTGCGGAGTAATAGATTCCCTGTTTTGTTATGTTTAGGACAAAAAAATTCATTTCCATAATTGACTTCCCTTTGTTGCAGTTGAGAGTTTGGCCCGCTTAACCCTAATTTGTTCTTCTGACTTTCACTGAACAGAGTGGAGTTCAATTATATTTGAATACTCGATTTTTCATTTCTCTGTTCCTTCTCAGGTCTTTTTTTCTTTTGCATTAGTGGAGTAGCTGGATAAAATGTGCTGGATCTTATAGGAATCAATTTGCTGCATTTTTAATGGCGATGTAAACTCTCTTGCATGCTCACTGTGAAGTTGTTGAACGCATATCTTTATATATGGTTATGGATTAAGTTTGAATGAGATCTTTAATTAGGTTGGTGATAAGTATCTTTCTCTGGTTTCTTTCCCTTATTCCATCTTGTCTGACTGGACCTTTTTCATAAATGATCCAAATCTTGATAACTTTTTGCTTATTTTTGTATTGTGTGCTCAAAGTCATTATGTTTGAATTAAATGGCTGTGACAGCCCCAAACTCTGCCCCTTCTGTAATTCATTGTAGTTTTTTTTTCTTGAGGTGAGCCTTTTGTGATATGTCTCAACAATTGATTGGGTTGAAATGATCTCTCATTATCTTCAATGATGATAGAAAGGCAGGTCAGTACTCATTTTGAGGGCGTCCCATTCTATGGTCCTAGGAGTGACATTTCTGGCCCCCCCGACATCAACAATAGACTGATGAGGAGCAAGCGTAGTAATTCGGACTCTGCATTCATGGGATCTGCCAGGGATGGTGTGGCTCAAGGTGGACTAGAGTCGCATGAGAATTTGCATTTATTGAAGGTGGTCATTGGTAACATAACATTTGTTATCTATACCTGTATTCTCTTTAATAAGAAGGGAGTCCTATTGTGTTTTAGCTCTGCCTATTAGCTTCAACCCTCCTGTAGATCCAGGTGCTGAGATATATCTAAAGCCAATCTCTTCTGGGTGGTCCAGCCTAAGTGAGGCCTCAAAGAGTGGACACTGAGATCTGTTTCTCTGTTTCAGCTGTACTCCTTTAGAAGCTGGTCAATTTTGATTTCTATCTGAGACAGTTTGATGGTTATTATTTGCACTTACTGGACTTTTCCCTCCTAACAATAAAATCAGATGCTTGGAAATGGGTTGGGAGGAGAAAGACGAAGACGTTTTGGCAATGACGAGGCATCAATCAGTGTACATCCATCAAGGCAGACCTCCACATCCTTTGTACTACATCCTGGTGTGAACAGCCGAAATGATCCTGGTGGCTTGAAGTGGGATTACTCTATTCCTACTAGCTTGGGCCCTAATATTCAGTTTCCTACTCGAGGGGCTCAATTTTCCTCGCCCTTTGCTCATCATATGCAGCCAAACAGGTTAAGGGAAATCCATGCAAGTACCCCAACAATTTCCCATTCAGCGGCAGATGAAGGGTCTAGAACAGGCATGAAAGGCCCTGGTATTTTGAGCTCGATCCATGGTGCTGGCACTGGGTCTGAGAAGAACCTTCCTGTGGGGCCTCAAAGCAGTGAGAAGGCAAAGCCCAGCACGATAAACACTGATCCTGAATCTTCCAATCCTTCAAGGTGAATTTGAATATGAACATATTTTCTCACAGAAAAGGAATAACCGTGAAATGCATATGTTTATAATATTTAGAAGAGATGGGTGTACACTAATCTCATTTGCCCTTTTTAATTTGTTTTACAGTCGGCATGGAATGGCATCTGTGAGTCGGCAGATGACCATATTTTACGGTGGTCAAGCCCATGTTTTTGATGATGTTCACCCAAACAAGGTTCATTTATTTTCTTTCACTCCTATCATGATGTCTTTGATATCCATTGTCTCTGTTAGAATTCATCTCATTGACCTTGTATTGTCTTGAAAAGCCTTGACTAGTCACATTAAAAGCACGCTTGCAATAAAGAAACTGGTTAGACATGGGAAATCACACACTTTTCAGTTTATTACAAATAATTCATTGTGCATTAAGCATCTTGAGATTTAGTCTAGAAGCTACTGAGCAAGATTTGAGCTGGATATAGTGCATTTCCACCCAAATTATGTTATAGTGCTGTTGCTTCAATTCTCATTAAGATTATCTATCACTGCTCATTAGACTATAGGAGAAGTCCGTGCAGTTTAGGAACCTAGTCAATCTTGGGAATAAATTGGTGCATATCATGTCCCAGGAAAAAAAATAAAAATGAAATATTTATAGGTTCATGCAGACTGGTTGTGCACATTTTCTAGAAATTTTCTTTGGTTGATTTATGCTACAATTTGAATAAATTACTAATATTTGAATTGATGAGCGTGCTACTTGTCTTGCACATGCCATGTTGGTACTATGACTACCTTCCAAAAACAGCTGATTGTATTTTCAGAGCCACATCCAGTCATTCTTGTTAAGAACTATATATTTCCATATTGATGGTCCTCTGATATACATCAGTACACTTCCCATTCAGTATTTAATTCTCTTTAAGAGATGTTATGGTGAAATATATTCCACACTGGACTTAATGACCTGAAGAAAACCTAAATAAGAATGACATCATATATTCAGCAAGTTCAACAAATAAAAGCTCATTGATAAGATTTTAAAGATAGACAATAATTAATGAAGATGATATACCAAATTAATAAATTTGTTACTATAGCATCAATTCTACTTATGAGCCCCTAATCATTAGGTCACCAAACAGATTCGTGCTTTCATAACTTCTCTAGTTATCATTGGAACTACCTTTCAATAGATTGACAATTCATCTTAACTACTGTAGGCAAAACAAAGACTATCACTACACCAGTTTGTTACAACTATTTTCCTATTTCATTGTCTGATTTACTGACAACATATTTTCTCAATCATTGGTGGTAAAAACATATAATGGGCAGTAGCAAATTGAAGTAGATTCTCTCTAATTTTAATTGACAGGTATCCATGTTCCGTGAAAAATTTATGCCATGATCTTTTGAGTGGAGCTGAAGTCTATTGCTTGAATCTATTTCCCTCGTTAAGGCCTTATATAGAAGAGCTTGTAGTGACCCTTTCCTCATTGGATGGCCTTCTTTGCTACATGTGATTTTATATAGCTAGCATTTGAGAATCATTAATAGTGGGTACTTTAAGGCTGAAAGTAAATTTTTATGAAATACAAAAGGGATCCTTCATCTAGATTCGAAGGTACAACAGCTTGACAAATTTTAACCAATGAATCTGCATTGTCTTCTACTCCTCTTCTATGTATTGATCATTTTTCTATATGGATAATAAAAAATATTTTTTCTAGTACCCCCATTTTCAATCATATATGATGTAATATTGCCATTTGAAGAGTGTTGCAATAGGAAAATCACTTGAACCTTTTGAGGCATCATTTTATTAGTTTTTGTGTTTTTCTTTTTATCTTTGATAACATTTGAACTTCTTGACCAGCTATTTTTACCAGTTTAAGTGGAAGTACTTAATGTGATAAGATTGCTTTTCAAATCTAGAATTAGTTTCAAATCCTCCTGTACTCTCCCGTCATCTTCATAAGATGAAGTACTGCTCATCAAAACAACAACATAGGCAATATTTATATTAAAATCCAGTCCTGATTAGAATATGTATTACACATGAAGTTAGAATAAAGAATTCACAGCTTGGAAGTTTAGAGTGGCTATTATAAATTACAAGAAGCTTTTAGTACTGTGATAATCTTCTGCTATATACAAGTTCAATTAGATTCTTCTGCAATACTAGCATAATTGGTAGAAACCCTTAAATTCTTAATTGGAGATGTCTCTTTTAAGAAAAAAATAGTTGATATTCTAGATAGATGGTTCAGGATATAAGTGAATTCTTAAACTCTGAAACTATTGAGCAACTATTTTTGGTTTGTTATTGAGGCCAGTGATCATTGTTGTACATTGATCTTCTATATCTATTGTCATTGAGGCAGTGATAGTATTTCAAGTCATCTTCAATACCTTGAATTAACAGTAGCCAGTCCTTAAATAATCATGATTTCCACTAGTCCTTTACCTAAAGTGGCTCTCTTTTAGTTGGTATATCTCCTTAACATCCACTTTGTCAAGTCTCGCTAGATACAACAACTTCTGATATTGACTGCAATATATTAATGTTTTATAGTTGATCTATTGTCCCTGTTTTGGCTCTATCTTATTCAAGATATTAGTTTACTGCCCTTTCAAATATATTCTTTCTATAAAACTTGGCGAAAGATAATTCCGATAAAGGTTGTCATGATGAATTAGAATGGATTAAGGTGATCCTTTTTTTTGCCCAAAGATTAAGGTGATCTAAGTGATCTGTTGTCCTTATATGTTATTTTTATAAAGGCACAATAGAGGGACAAATTAATGGAGAAGTAGGGCATATAGTCATGGATATTATTCACCCAACAAGATCCTTTTACACCAACCTATGTGTTGGAAATATTATTCTTATTTAATTTATTTATTGAATGGGAATTTGAAAATAGAGATCTGAGAATTTTGTTCTCACTTTTTTATAAATCAATATTATATGAATCTGGATTTTATATCCGAGTATCCAGTTGTAGTACCAAATGTTTTAATTGAGAAGTATTCTTAGTGCAACCAACATATGTATGTTGAGATAGTACGGTAATCTTTCCCCCCTTGGTTTGAGTCTGGTGAGCAAAAGATATTTTGAAACATTTTATCTCTTTAATGGGCTGATCTAATTTGTGTTAGTTTCTTACCTGACATATAATTAAAAATTATTCATAGTGCTTTGTACATCAAGCACTGGCTATGCAAATTCCCAGTACGTTTCTCCAATGGCCATTTTAGATGAAATTCTAACACTACAACAAAATACCCAACAATGGTTGTTACTTCTTGGATTCCCATTAATGTCTCAACACTTTCTTTGTGATTCCAATTACATGAAGAATCAAATAAGAGCTCGAGTTCTGATTTTATACATGAAGATACAGGTAAGCATGATACAGGTCAATGTCCTGAGCTAAATTGTTCATGTATTTGAACTGCAGTTGCACTGTGCATGGTCAAATAAAATAAAGGACATCACTTCTGAAGGTTAAGACAATTTGATAGATTCCTGTATATTGATGCTTATAGATCTTGATTTACTCTGCTATTCTTTGTCGGTTAATTGCTTATCGATTTTCTTGGCTTCATTACATGGCTAAAAAATAATGATTCTGCATTCCCACATCCAAGATGGAACTCACAGTAATATATATTAAAGCTTATATGTCTTCAATTGAACATTATGATGAAATTAAACTCATTGCAAATGGCAGTTATGGCATTATTCCCTACTGCACAATGTAGCCTTTTTCATTTCTTGTATGCTTTTGTAATGTCAAAAAATAAACGTTGTCAATTTTCTTTCTTACTTTCCCATCCTTATAGGCGGATATTATAATGGCTTTGGCTGGTTCAAATGGAGGTTCTTGGTCCACAACTTTCTCGCCAAAATCAGGTTCAAGGCTGATAAGTGAGGGGAACTTAGTCATTGGGGAGAATGAGATTGTCAGTGCTGCAAGTGTGGCTAGGGATCTTCGAGGGAAGTTCCCTGCCATTGGGAATTCTGGCCATGGAGCTGAATCTGCTGACAGAATCTCCAACCCAATAGGTTAGACTTCCTCCGGTAATCTTTTCATTTTTTAAAAAAAAAAATAAAATTGTGTACTTAAAAACAGTCATACATCCATTCAAGTCTTTGATAGGCTTGCTGGTGTTTGATTCAAAACAAGTTCCATTTTCCTAACCGTTATCCTTTCTCGAAGCAATACTAACAGAATAAGAACTTCACTGCTGATAAGGAGATAATAGCATCACCATCATTCTAGAGATTTAACCCAGAAAGTATATTGACTGGTTTCTTTTGTTGCAGGGGGTATACTCGGTGGATCCTCTGTTAAAGGTATGAGAAACATGTCTCTACCTGCAGATGAGAAGAAAGGTGTATGAATGAAGTTCGGGAAAGCTTTAATTATAAGAATAGGTGCCGTTCCTGGCTTCCAACTTGACACAGGTTGGCTTTTGTTCTCTTGCTACATTTGGGCTGCATCAATTGTCATGGGTTTTTTTTTCTTGTACCCTTTTGATTTTATTTTCTTTTGGCTTCTTTGATGGGGGTGGGTTTTTTTTAGAAAGAATTATTGTGGGGCTGTCGCTTGAAGGAACCCCATTTATAGATTGTAGAGACAATCATTTAGAGCTCTTCCAGTCACAAGCAAATAGAGAGGATAGTTAAGCAATCTTAATTACACCTTTGTAGAAAAAATTGACCTCCGGTTAGACTTGACCGACCTCCTTAGCCATGAACCCTAATACAGTTGGACAAGTTCTCACTCTCTCTCGTGTGAGATCGTTTTCTAGTTTGGGCCTACATTTACTTATACTTAGATGGACCAGCTGTCTTTTATGGGCCGTTAGTATCAAAGTCCGCACACTATCAATCCATGCCAACCCTATCATATCATATAGGGGTGACAATGAAGCCCTATTGAATTTAGAGACCGTGGTTGTAGACGGTATATTGCAGTTATATTTTTTTTTCAATATATATATATATATTTAAAATTTAAATATTATATTATATTATTTTTTATTTAATATATATTTTGTTATATATTTAAAATGTGAATATTATATTATAAAATTTGATTGTAAATTTAATTTTAAATTTTAAATTTTGAATGAAAATTTTTTATATAATTTATATTTTTAATAAATAATAAAATTAATAATAACTTAATATATTATTAATACTAATATTAATTTAGTTGAAAGTTAAATACACGATAATTATGTAATGGTTCGCCACTAAAAATAGGATTCAAATTTTCTTTTTCCTGTTAAAATTTTCTTAATTTTTTGAGTACTTGTTTGATTTGTATGGTATGGAAGAAATAGGGATAAAAAATAATAAAACTATATTAATTATAATATAAATATGTATAAATTATTGTATTTTAAATAATTTTATATTTATTTTTATTTACAAATATGAATCCAAATTTATTTTAAAAAATATTTCTTATATAAACCTTATCTATTCCATAATGTTTCAAAATGGACAATAAAATTTATTCAATATAGTTTTATGATATATTATATGAATTTTTAGGTATGCTATTTTGTAGTATATATATTATCATATATAATAAATATTAAATAATTTTCCTGCAATAAAATTTTTAAATAATTAATTTTATTATATTTTTTTTATCATATTTATTATAATTTATCAAATGAGATTATATTATATACATTTTTATCATATACAATATGTTTTCATAAATAAATAAATATATATATCTATATAATATTATCATATATACTTATTATGACATATATTTTAATAATGGAAGAAATAATATTTTTTGTGTATTATTTTAAAATTTTAAAAATAAAAAATATATTTAAAATTTGAATTGAATAGTTACACTTAATAAATGTATTAAAATTCATTCAAAGTTTTGTTTATTACTTATTATTGTGAAGGCAGAGTGGGAGGGTGGAATGAAGGGGAGGCAAAAGGTTCTTCTCCATCTCCATATCCCATTTGTATTTACCTTGATTTATGTACAGTTGCAAAAGCAACATGGCACTGAGATCTCTGAGTGGGGCCCACTATGATCAGGTGAAAATAGCCCCACCCTATTAGCAAATTAGGGCAGAACAACAGTAGAGAGTGAACACAGGCATGCCATGCCATGCCATGCCAGAGCCAGAACCAGAACCAGAACCAGAACCAGAACCAGAACCAGAACCAGAACCAGAACCAACCAGTCCCCCCAAAATTCCCCTCTCCGTCCTTCCTTCCTTCTTCCCTCCCTCTCAGTCTCCTCTGTCATCCATCAGAGACAAAAATCTCTCACAACCCTAGAAATGTCCATAGTATTCCATTGCTCATCACCATATCCCCTGTTGTTATGTCATAATGTACAGTACATACAATATAAGTTAGATGATAATTTTAGGGAAACAGAAAAACGGTAAATTCTACTTTTTAATTCCCAATTTTTTTGCTATTTTATCCATTTTATCTAAATGTTCTTTTAAAATACATTTTATTTTGAACTTTAGTACAAGTTATGTTTATTTTAATATTAAAATATTAATAAATAATAAATTAGTTATTATGAAGAATAAAATAAATAAATGCATAAATGGCACTATAGGTGCTATGTAATAATTTATATTGATAATATTAATCTAATGTGGTTAATTTATGACTTTTTCATAATTTATAACTTTGCAAACTTTTCATTACTAATAATTTATTTTTATTTCAAATATTTAATTTAAATTTGTCTATACTTTATTTATGTATCTTCTAATGATTAAATATAAATACGGAATATAATTTATTAAGAAGTAATAAAAATCATAAAAATATGACCTATATTTGTATCTTTTTAATTTAAGGTTTATTTTATAATTTAATAAGTATATATTCAGTATTTTACATTAAAAATTAAAATGAATAAAATTATACTATAAATAGAAAATTGAAATTAAACATATTTAAATAATTATAAATTTGAACAAATCATAAAAAAAAACTTTTTTTCCAAATGAAAAAAGGTAAAAGAATGGCATTCAATGACTTGTATATGTTAAATGTCAGCTAGCTCATGAGTTTTGCTATTTACTGCCATCTCAGTAAGTGTGCCTAGTTTTATATTTTTTTTCCCTTTTTTTTCTGGTGAGTTAGGTCAAACTCATAGGTAGCAGCAAGTGTTGTGAATCATTGCAAAGTGAAAGGGGGATCTCTAGCAAGATGTGAGCATGCATTCTTCTCAGGTCTACCATGTAAAGTCTATTATATTTTTCTTATTTCATCTCTACTCCCATCAACTTACTCTTATATTAATTTCGGTCCTTTGCATGATCTCTAGCTCTAGGTAGATGATTATTTGATGACCATGAGAAGAGAAGACCATGTACTAGCTATGGCTTATATTAAATTACACGTTAATCCAAGTTCAAAAGATACATCATCCGCATCAATTAATGCATTATCATTTTGGGGAATACAGCTACATTGTAACATTCATTTAATATATTGGTGAGATGGGATATAATCTGAGGAATATATGATGGGCATGCAAGATCAGATCATGGGCACGGGTCAGTGTGTATGCATGCCATGTCATGACAACCTAGTCTAGATCCGCCCCCTCCTCCCTCTTCTTGTATCGTGTATTAATTGGCAGGCATATATGTATATATGTATGTATGTATATTGAAACTCCTCACGTTCTCCTAGAGCGCGTTCTTTTCACATTCTGTTATTGGTATATAGGGAATGAGCGTGTATTTATTATTAAAAAATATTTTTATAGCCCTAGCTAGCTAGCTTTGGAAGGATGTAGATCTGGTCTCTTGAAGTGCTGTAGATGTGTCCAGATAGATGACGATGACGACGTGGGTCATCAGCCAGTGCACATCGCACTATAAGAAATTCTGAAATACTTATTGAAGAGCAGTGTTGCAGCTATTCCACATGCAAATATAATTTTAGAGTATACGACACAGAATTGAAGTGGTTTTGTTGTCTATTTAGCCAGAGAAAAAAAAAAAGAAGAGAAGATGTGGGGGGAGGGAACAGGGTGAAAGGGAAAGTTGAGAAGAGAGGTAAGTGACGTTGGGAGAACATGCAAATGCGTAAGAGCGAGAGTGAATCTAATGCATAAATCCATGCAATCTGCTCTTTCTGAGGATCCCTGCCTGCAAGGAAAAATCGATCTCAGTCTGACAACTCTCTCAGTAATAGTATAATAATAATAATAATAACCTTTTTTTTTATCTTGTAGAAGAATATGATTTCTTGCACTCATTTTTAGCGGTAAAAGGAAGGCGGTAATGAAAACTTTGGCCTTTGTGGTAATGTAGTTGCTAGATTTTTGGATTCAGTTACTAATATATCAAATAAATTGAAAAACTATCCACTCAGCACCAATACTATTAATGTATTGCTACCAAAAATCTAATTAAGTTTAAAAGGGTAAGTGATACCCGACCATCTACCGCTTTTACATAGCTTTCTTCTTCTTCTTTTTTTTTTTTTTTTAATTTGGTCGAAGCCCTTCTACAGAGCTACTTAGGCTATGGCTCTTTTATTATTTAGAGTAAATACTTGCATTGATCTCGACTCTCCAGGTATGCTGAGGTCAGTGGAAGCGACTCAGTCTGATTTTTTTTAAGGTATATTAGAAGGTACGGGGGAAAATAGGAGATGAGCGACTCTTCTTCTTCATCTCTTCTTCTTGGTTCAATTCTTGAAGTTCTAAGCGAATAAATGGCTCCACCCACAAGTGCAAACAATGAAACACAAACTAAAATAAATATCCATACCAATCGATTTAAACCTCCTCAAACTGATCATGAAAGTTCTAATCCTTATAGTATTGATGATCATTTCTTCTTCACGGGAAACGGTTAATATAGAATGTTTTGAATGGATCAAATGACTATTTTTACTCTGAAAAGCATCAAATGTTGCTTTTAATGTGAAAATAAGTTTGATTTTATTGATGATTCCATAAATAGAAACAAACTATCTATAAATTTATGGGAAGAGGTTAATATTATGGGGGTTTCTTGGTTAATTCGGTGGATAGATAATTTTTAAATGGTTTATATAGCCTATGCAGTATTCAAGTAATTTGAAGTGATTTGAGAGCTCACTTTTATCGTCCTAATGACCCTAGAGTTTTCCAATTGATGAAGCAAAGGATCTATAGATTATCTTAGTGTCACAAGATATGACTACATATTATAACAAGTTCAACACTATATGGGATGAACTTGATCTACATCATAAATAAACTTAGGGTTATTAGGACAATAAAGATGAGTCTTTTAATTGGAAAATTGTTATCCTCACTTTTTGTTGGGCAAAAAAAAAAATATTATCCTCACTTCACTTTGAATCATAGAGAAGTTTTGAAGGTATTAAATGAATTTTATTCAAGTGTTAAACTATATATATATATATATATATATATATTGATAATGCAACCAATTCATGACCGGCAGAAAATTTTAGGATATTAATTCAAGATTAGAAACAACTATAAATATGAAAATAATAGTTCAATGCTTTGTGATGTTGTTTCTACTAAATACAACATTGAATTTAATGCATTTTGCATAATGGAAGAGAGAAAATACTTGAGTAAAAGTGCTCTAATTGTTGTTATATGCATCACATAATTGAATGTTCTAAGTTTTATTGTAATTGTTCTTATTTTCAGTCAAACTCAAACTAGAGATTTTGAATCTAATAATCAATCTTATATTCCTCACTTAAAACATGTTGTTAGTTTTTTTGTTTTTTTGCGCAAGCTTGTGGTTAGATTTAATACAACTACAACATACATTTATTCAAGATGAGTAGTGCTTATCTTAAGAGAATATACAATATATGATTGTGTATTTCAATTATTGATTGAATGTTTTTAATGTTAAGAGAGTTTTCTCTTATAATCCAAGCTTAGTGATGCACTCTTAATTTGAAGATAATAGATGACCGGAGCACCCATTTATTAAATTTATGGTATGCTAAAATTTTCTATTATATAAATAAATATTTTTTTTTGTGAAATTTTAGATAATAGCCACTTTTACTACTCACCATGTTTATTATATAAATGAACGTGTGTTTGATGTAGTGATTTCTCATGGTCAACTAATGAAAATGCCAACATGGTTTCATGGCACATGTAAGAAGAATATGTTCTATGAAGTTTAATTAACTCATTGCATTGCATAATTTAATATAGTTAGTGTCAATACATTCTTACATTATCAACTGATCAAGTGGAATTTTTTAATAAAAAATGCACATACATAACCTAGTTGTTGACTTTGCAGAAACTTAAAAGTGTGATGGCGTTGAAGGACTTTAGCTAACATGGAATCTAAGAGGATTTATGCTCATAATGTAAATTATCTAGTTCATAATTATATGATATATTTTCACACGTGTTAAGTTTAACCAACCTTACTCTTAGCCTCCTATTCAATCATGTGTAATTTTATTTTATTCACATGATATTTATTTGTCATTTTAATATATTTATATATATACTACATCTTTATATAGTTTTCATTTCTCTTCTTATTTTTTCATTTTTTAATTCATAAGCATGGTAATTAATTTTTTATATAAAAATTTGTAAATAATTACTATAAGTACAATCGAATTCGTCAACGATAAACCCACTTATCTTATATTCGGGACTTATTCGTCCCGACTTTCTTTCCAATTATCTCGGGAAGTGCAATTTTCGCGAATTGTGTGATCTCATTTCTTTACACAAATCATATTATAATGTTATGGTTAGTTTGGTACGGTAATACCGGAACTTCCAGAACTAGGAGTAAAACCCAATTGGACCAAAAACTGATATTAAACTAAGAGTGAGAACCTAAACCAATAATGAAAACCCGATCTGAGAATGAGAACCTAAATTAGGAATGAAACCATGAACTGGGTATGTAACTCGAGTCAGGATTGAAAAATTGAATCAAATCATAAACTAAGATTAGAAGTGGAAATGAGAACCTGATACTAGGAATAAAGATTCGATCGGATTATGGATCAATTTCCCTAGTAAGAAAATCGAGATTCTTGGAAAAAGTCAATTTTCGACTGAACGGGGTCGTAATTTCATATTAAATTATCGAGGGAACCTAAAAAATGAAAAAATTAATTTAATTTGAAAAAATAAAAGGGAGAAAAAGGAAGTGGAGTTACCCGAATCCGAGTCGGGTCGACTCGACTCACCCAAATACCACCGTGCTCCCCCAACCCACCTAGCGGATTTCAGCTACACATCATCACATATATCAATCAAATGAATTCGATTTTAGACCAAATTGCACGCCACAAATTGTAGAGATCAACTGAAAACTGAGTTACTAGTCCTCCTACAAAATTCATTGCATTAACACTCCCTAAATAGATCGAATTTTGGATCCAAAGTTTAAAATCCCAATATTAGAACTGTCACTCCCCAACCTAGTTTGTCTGGTTGGAACCTATGAAACATGTCATGCCTCCCGATTCTATAATAGTGACCATAACCACCACTATAGTACTAGCAAGAGTAAGACTCAGAACAACAACAAAATAAATATTAGAATACTTTTTCAAAATATGTAGGAATATGTAGTGTTGTGCATAAAACTATAAGAGTGGAAACATACTAGGCATGTAGATCAACTTCTAAGGTCCTCCTTGACATTCTACTACCTAAAAGCGATAATGGAGGGGTGAGATAGTAACTTAGTGAGTAGAATTTACTTACATCATGATATAATGTACACGATTCAACACTTATTCTAAGATGATTAATAAGAATATTTCATAAATTATTTCTTAAGGTTTAATAAAAAAGAGTTTCAGGTTAATATACCAACAAACTAACAACTTTTTTATTATTAAAAATCTTCCACAAGTTTTATCTATTTAGATTTAATTCATGGGCTTGTATATTGTAAGCTAATAATGTTCATTCCTACTTGGAAGGACTTTATACATATTTTATCTATTCAATGTTTAATACATAGGTTTGTATTACATAAACAATTCAAAACACCATTTTCATCATAAAATGGATTATATATTCGTAGAACTAAAATCCATTTGTCCCACTTGTGGTCCAGAGCGCATTTATCGATCACCCTAGTACGAGGCTACAACCTCAGCAACATTGGTATGAGTTTACAACCTCGACCATTTGTTTGTGTGAGCATTGTAGCCCAACACCTAGACATATCAATTGAGTTATCCACTATAGTGGGACTAGACCTTTCACCTTCGCCATGTCTAATGCGTATAGGACTCCTAAAGCCCCTAATATACTGGTCCAGTGAGAACTTCCCTTGTACCAAGCTTGCTGACCAATAACCCTTAGAACTATCAAACCCCACACCGGACGTCTTATGGTCTCATTTATGATTATACACAATCAATAAGTCTTAGTTTAAGATCTTTGTCTTTGTACTACCAGCTTAATGGGTTGTGACCCGACTTTGGCTCGATAGTATTTATTGGGCATTACCCATTTCACATATCATTAGATTTTGGTATTTTGACATGCTCTTAATCAATGATCATTTATTTACGAGACTTGACATGCTCTCATTGTCTTTGGGCACACTTCTCAAATTTTCAAAAATACGTATTAGATCTAACCAACTCTTATCGACCATGGGCTTTGCCTATTTCCTGCATCGATAGCTAGAATTAGATTGTTCACTTGAAGTGTTCACGCACCTTTCACGAGATATCCAATACTAAGGATTCATGCTTACTATAGAAATATATCCTGAAAATAGTTTTGAGCAGTTTCACAAAGTCACGTGAATATATTTCTGCAAAAAAAGGTTCTAAGTAATAATGTTTTTTAATTTGCAAGTAATATCGCGTTATCAGCCCAATCATACTCGATACTATAAATTCCACTTACCCGTATTCTAAGACTTGTGCGTCCTAGAGGATTTCCGAGTTTTGTGTGCCTTTTGCTTTTGCACGAATGAGTAGGTGATCAATCCCTACAATAAAATGGGCAATCAAGTCCCAAATTATAAGGTAATAACATATAAAAAATTGAACTTTTTGTTAATTGTAGTTAGGTTCTTAAATTAAACATTATTTCTAATTAGATCCCTAAAATTCTGAAATTTTTCCTTTGGGTTCATAATTTTTCTTTATTTACAATTGGGTACTTGATTTCTCACTATTTATAATTCAGTCCCCAACTTTTTGAAAATTGTAATTTGCCCCCCAAACTTTCAAAAATTGTAATTTAGTCCTCCAAGTTGGATTATCATGAAATCAAGTTTAAACCTTCCCAATTGAGCCCTAACATGATTATAATATCTTTCCTATGTCCCCACGATCATCCTAAGGTTTGATTCATCCAATTTGGATTACTTATGGGTGAGGACACGATTGTCACATTCCAACTTAATTATGTCTGTCACTGACCCATGAACCCCCTTGCCACCGTGGTGGGTACGTTCACATTGGTGAACATCGAAGGAACTAGGGCTTCATATAAAAACGTTATGTAAAATGCAGCGGAAATTCAAAACTTTTCTTTTAAAGTTTTAGTTAGAGCCCACCAAAATATTTTTCTGAAACACCATGGGAAGGATAGCAACATGATAAGAAATTTAAAGCACCTTCGTGAGCATGTTAGGAGGCAACCTTATGTGGTGAATGCCTTCAGAAGTTTCTTCTGCTTGCTGCCTCGCACCAATTTGTTTAGGGGAGTGGAGTGAGCTCAACAACCCAATGAATGAGGCACTAACATCGGGTTACTTCATGACTTACAACTCAGATGTTCCCCGTAATACCTCTTTACATCATTTTCTATCTCTTTAATTTAACTTATCATTTTTTTTATTTCTGTGATTTATCATGCCTCTCAAAACACTAGTCTCGGGCCACATTGACTTGTAATCTACCCTACAATCGGGTTACTCTCAATCTCCCCTGTTATGCCCATATAAACAACAATTCATATAATTACAACATCATAAAGCAAAAACATCGGGAAACTCAAGTCGCACTCACAAGTATGGCCTACATGCTCGGCCAACACTTCCGGGCTACTCATGGCCCTGTGCCTCATCCTGGGCTACTGAGGCCCTCACACTTGGGCTACTTAGGCCCTTACACACATGGTGTCACGCCCTGACCCAGTTTGATCGGATCCCTGTGAGCAACCCGCCACCCCCTTTGGTCCATGAGGGGTTTCACCCCTTTTCTAAACCGTGAGGAGTAAGGCGTCATTTTTCCTGCCATTCCTAGAATATCATTATACAAAACTGAATATTTTAAAACAGAGGTACATGTCTTATAATTTTAACACAAGAGAGTATTTAGGTTGAATGTTTCCATCGGTTACCTAAAAAGGGCTGAAGTGAGGGGGTGAGTTCTACAACTTAGTGAGCGGGTGTTGGTATTGAGTTTTTAAAATAGTTTTATCCAGACTGTGCCAAGGTTATCATATGCTTTTTAAAAGGCTTTTTCATCAACTTTGGTTTACAAAACCTTTTTCCATTTCCTTATTAGGTGTGTTTACTTAGCCCATCCCCTTGCCTTGGGAGGCGTTTAACAAACAAACACACGCCCTTCATTAGGAAGGGTACACACATTCACAGGTCCAGCCAGTCCACTACACCCACTTGTGGATTGAAGTGTATTTACCATCCACCAAGATAGAAGCCCGTCCACTTCTACCCTAGGTTTGAGTTAATGTTCTGGACATCCGACCCTCAGACTTGAATGCCACTTTGTGTCCGTATGAGGACAAAGACCTTATTCCAGTCTTGTCCGCATGAAGCCCAAATACAGTAGCTTCGAGAAGCCTAAACGTAGTAGCTTTGTGGAGTCCAAACACATTAACTCTGCAGAGCTCAAACACAGTAGCTCCATGACTAACTGGTACGACGAAAAACCCAAATGCAGTAGCTTCTCCTTCTCTTATCGCCACCATGTCGTTTAGTAGCCCTTAGGACCTATCACTACCTCCCTAGGACATCTTGATGGTTCCGTACCACAAGTGCATGCACAAACAATAATTTTCATTTTCTTAGCCATTCTCTTTTGTGCCGACAGTCTAACAACCCCGACACTCAACTCGACTTGTAGTTTTTGTCCAACTGGTCCGTTGACCTGGTCCTCATGCACTGCCACTAGCCCATCGAGTCTTATCGGTTCTGACTTGGTATCATAGGGAATCACACAGTTAATTCCACTTTTAATGAGAGTTTTCATGACTATTCCTATTCATGTTTTTTATGGGCTTCAGCTCGTGTCCACTGGCCTCGGGCCCACTGCATGCGTTTTTTTCCAAAACTGGGCATTTAGCCCCATGAATTAAAAAAAAAAATTCGAGGCCTCTAGCCTATCTGAGCTGTTCTAGCTCTTGTCAAGAAGGTCTCCCAAATTTTTTAAGCATTGGCACATAGTCAGGGGAGAACACTTTTGACAAAAAGGTTATTTTCAACTTCATCACACCAACCGGGTGTGATGATATCTCCACTTACAATCGGTAAGCGGGTTTCTTCTTTACTCATGGAAATTCATCATACCAACCGGGTATGATGTTAGGTAATCTCACTCACAATCGGTAAGTAGGTTTTTAACTTTTAAACTTGCTCATGATCCCAACCGGGTATAATGTTAAATATGCCTACTCACCTTTTATCCAGAGACATGTTCATCCTTGAGGAATTCCTAGGTACCCATCCTTGATTGGTCTTATTGGTGTTTCTTTGCTCTGATACTTCCTAATTTTCCTTAAATTTGGTTGTTTCGTGGTGGATGTCAAGTTGAGAATTTCATAGGTAGGAAGTATTAATTTGGTAGATCTAATGTGATAATGGCAAAGATGATGTTTGAGGTGTGAACAAAGACTAGTGGACAAAATAGCTCTCTTCTACTCGAATTACTCTCTTAGCCCAGTTGGTGTCTACTGAACAATTGTTCCAAGCTCCTTATATAGGTGTAAAATTGTTTGTTAAATGGGGAAGATTTATTACTACATTATTTCTGATTGATATATTCTCATCAGTTGTACTATGATGGAATTCCAACATTTGTCATCATAAATGAGAAGGAACTCCCTTTCTCATTCTCATTCATGATACCCCAAATCACTACTCTCATTAACTCCACTTTTGATTCCCCTTATCATAAACCGTAAAGAGTAAGGCATCCTTTAACTTGCACATTTTTCCTGGAATAGCATAATCAAAACTGTATGAAATTTAAAACTTTACATACTTGTCTTACAGGCATCTTAGTTGACGGTCTTTAAGGGGAGGCTTTTCGGGATTTCCTGAAAGGGATATAAGGGAGGGGGTGAGTACGACTACTCAGTGAATGGGTTTTCAAAGGTCTACTTTTAACTTTTAAGAAAAATATTTATATGGAGTGTGCCAGACTCCTTTCTTTTAAAAAAAATCCCTTCATTTAAAAATTTAGATTTTTCCATTATTTCTTAGTTACCGGTGTGTCATCACCCAACACATATCCTTTATCATGAAGGTTACACACATTCGCAAGTCAGTATCACTACTGAACCCGCTAGTAGCTTCAGAGCGACTTTTCTTGCCACCCGGATAGAAGTACGACCACTTCTACCCTGGGAATGAGTAGATCTACGTGACATCCGACCCACAATCCCAAAATCACTTCTTCGTGTCCGTATGAGGACAGAGACCTTATCCTGTCCCCACCCCGGTCTCATGCGCTTGGTGCTACTCCAGATTTCGCACAGACACCTGGAACGACGAACTGCCCTTATAGCCACCAGGTCGTCCAGTGCCCTTAGGACGCATCACTATCCCTCATGGGCGTCTTGATGATCCCGTACTCACAGTGTATGCACAAACAATGTTTTCTTATATTGCCATGTAATCTGTGGTGCCACTAGTCCAATGGCCCCGATTCTCAACTCAACCCGCAGCTGTTTGTCTTGACTGGTCCGTCGACTTGTCATGTCGCACTGCCGCTAGTTGACTGAGCATGTCGGTCCTATCTTGGTACCATGGCCAAACAATTCACTTATTAAGTTTTATGGCACATATATCATGTTCGTTTACGAGCTCCTACTCGTGCCAACTGGCCTTGGGCCCACTGTACGAGATTTTCAAAAAACTGGGCATTCTAGCCCGCAAGTTCCAAAATCGAGGCCCCTGGCCTATAAGAGCTATTCGAGCTCCCGTTAAGAAGGTCTCCCAAATAGTTTAAGCATTGGCACACAGTCAGGGGAGAAAACTTCTGACAAAATAGGTTTTCACTGTCCATTATACCAACCAGTATAAGGACATCTCCGTTCATAACCGATGAACGGGTTTTCAACTTCCTTCGAGGAAGTCTCATCATACCAACCGAGTATGATCTACTTACAACCGGTAAGTAGTTTTTCCGCATAATTTTCACATCACTTTCTCCAAGTGGTGATGATTAAAATACCACTAAATAGTGGGTTTTTATACGAGGTACTTATCATCCCCAACCGGGTATGATATATATAATCCCACCCACAACCGATAAGTGGTTTTTAAATTTTAAGTTGTGCTCATCATCCCAACCGGGTATGATGTTAGTAAACGCACTCACAACTGGTAAGTGGTTTTTAAATTATAAGGTGTGCTCATCATCCCAACCGGGTATGATGTTAGTAAACCCACTCACAACTGGTAAGTGGTTTTTAACTTTAAGTTGTGCTCATCATCCCAACCGGGTTTGATGTTAGTAAACCCACTCACCCGTTAATGCCGTGAATTCCACTAGACTGATTTTTTGTATTCATGCGAGCTTGTCCTTGCTGGCGTTCCCGGTATTTAACGTTCCTACACGATATGAACAACCTTGTTCATTATTACTCGGTATAACAACCTTCATTCATTAATGAATGAGAAAACCCAAACTTTTAGTTATTTGCAATTAGGTCCCTAAAGTTATTTCTCTTTAACTTTAAGTCCCTAATGTCGGTTTTTCCTCAAATTGAGTCCTGTAACTTTTAAAATTTATCGTGGGACCTCAATTTATTCAATTTCACCAAAAAGGGGTTTAATTTTCCAAATTTCCAATTTGGTTCCCAAATTTTTCCAAAATTACCATTTTGCCCTTCTTTCACAAAAATGGTAAGTTTTTCCCCAAAATTTTAAAAATTCCTCAATTGGTCCTCCAATATTATTTTCATGCCCAATTGACCCTCAATTTCATTAAATTGTATTTTGGCCCCTTTGAATTTTGAAAATCCCCAAAATTTCCCCCAATTTCAACTATTCAACACTACCGAATTTGATTTCATCAAATTAACCGATCAAACACTTCTAATTATTGAAATTGGAGTTGAAATTGAGTTCCTGTGTGTTCATACGATTCTAAGAAACTTTGAATCACAGATTTTAACGTCAGAATGAGCTTAAACGGAGCTTTGCCGAAAAATAGACTGTAGAGAGAGAAAGCTTCGATTACTCACCGGTGAAGGCACGATAGTCTGAGCTTTCGATCTGGGCAGATAGGTCTCGTCTTGAGGTTCATCCTAAAATCAAGTATTGTATCAATTGATGCGGAATTGGATTAGAATTTCGTCATTGAAATTCGGTCGACTCTCTCTAGCACTGATCGAAAATTATAAAGAGGAGCCGAATTGGCTTACCTTTCGGTCCTAATTCGGCCGTGGAAAGGCTGAGGAAGTGTTGGGAGGGCTTGGTTTGGCCTGAGGAGGGCTTGAAATGGCCGATTTCAGCTTGGCTGAAATAGGGCAGCTTCGGTCCGCCGGAGTTGCTTCACTATTCCATCATGTCGGCGCTTCTCCAATGATTCTCGGATTGATTGGAGTTTGCTATTAGATAGCTGTCTTCTCCCCGGTTCTAAAGAGCCCGACCTTTGTTCAAGTCGAAGCTCTGGTTCGAGCTTTACCGGGAAATGGAGCAGTAGAGAGAGAGAGAGAGAGAGAAGTGTTTAGGTGTGAGGAGAATGAAATGGGGATGACCTCTTTATATAGTTGTAAAACCCGTGTATTAAATGGGCGAGATTTATTACTAGTATTAATATTGCCATAAATTATTGGTATTAATTCCAATAATTTAATTTCGGTATTAATTGTAATAATTTAATTTCGATATTAAATTATTTGTATTTATTCCAATAATTTAATTTAGGTATTAAATTATTGGTATTAATTTCAATAATTAAATATATATTAATTGATGACTATTTATGATAAGCCGCATAAAAATTTTTGATAGAAATTTCGGGTTATAAAAATTATACTTTCCAAGAGGTCACCCATCCTCACACTACTCTCAAGTAAACACGCTTAACTTTGAAGTTCTTATGGAATCTAGTTCACTTGAACCAATTTGATTTTTGTTTTCTAGTTTGTCTTAAGTTTCTTTTCCAATGTTTAATAATTCGTTTGGATCAACCAAAAGTTGTAAATTTTCATATTACTTATTCCCAAATGTAAACCGGTTTGGTTTTCTTATTCGGTTTGACCGGTTCTTTTCCCGGTTTTCCTTAACTCAAATGTGCGGGGTTTACATATATGGACCTAGAGGAAAGTTAGAATGGTTTAGAGATCTTGAATGATAGCTTAAAATGAACTAATGACAAAAGTGTAACTCTTTAAATAGTTTAAAGGACTAAAGTGAAAATTTTAAGAGTTAGATGACTAAAATGAAATATGTGTGACGTTAGGGACCACTTAAATAGTAATGAAAAGTTAGAGGAACTAAGAAAAATAGGTTTTTACCAAAATCTAAACCCAAAAGGTGTAAATAGAAAGTAGGAGTACAAAAATGTAATTTTGGAAAAGTTAGGGGCTAATATGTAATAAATGGAAAGTATGAGGACCTTAGTAGAAAATGTGGAAAAAGGTTTAGGATCATGGGTGAAAAAGTCCTAGAATAGAAGGAAAATATTAGGAATTTATGAGCTACGAAGGTGAGTCAGATAAACGGGTTTCAAACATGAGATTTGAGAAAACCCAACTCAAAGACAAAACCATAATTTTGGGAAATTATGAATGGTATCATAAAATAGCTTTTAGGTCCTAGCCTATTTATGTACTTTTAGCTTATACATCTAAACTTTGTCACATGGGAGGCATCGGTCAGAGAGTCTAGAAACTAAATTGGAATGAACACATGTCCGGATACTCGGGTGAATATGTTTATAAACGACGAGTCCTATTGGTCCGATCATAGTTTCTATCTAATATTTCCTTTGCTAAATCCGAATATGGTTAGAAAAGCATGATAGGAGAATAGAATGATACACATGATGTAAGAACATGATGTTACCAAATTAAGACTAAGAATCCATTCACACCTTATGAAGTGACTAAAACTTATCTCTAAATGTGAAATGGGAATGGGCCATGCTTGTAAGAGCAACCGAGATGTGAGGGAATTTGGTTATCTTGCCTGTCACACCCCGACCCGGTTTGGTCGGATCCCTATGAGCAATCCTCCACTCCCTTTGGTTAATGAAATGTTTTCCCCTTTTCTAAACCACGAGGAGTAAGACGTCCTTTTCACCTGTATCTTTCATGGAATAACATTAATCTAAACTGAATATAAATTTTACATACCTATCTTAAGGTTTAGCTAGAGACAGATCTTTAAGGCCAGTTTCCCTTGGTTTCCTGAAAAGGGTAAAGGGAGGGGGTGATTTCGACAATTCAATAAATGGGTGTTGGGTGTGAGTTTTCACAAAAACAACTATAATTGGAGTGTGCCAAACTCCTTGTTTCCTTTTAAAAAACATTTTTTCCTCAAGTTCTAGTTTTCAAAACCCTTTTCCAAGGTTTACCAATTCTTTTTCAAGGATTCTCAAATCTTTTCCAAGGTTTTCATAACCTTTTTTTTTTCCATTTCCATATTATGTGTATTTCACAAACAACACACGCCCTTCATCAGGAAGGGTACACACATATTCACGAGATGCAGTTACGCTGACTGCACCCACATGTGGATCGAAGCGTCTTTACCATCCACCTTGATACAAGTCCCTAACTTCTACACGGAGTCTGAGTGAACGTCTCCAACGTCCTACCTTCAGACCCAAAATACTTCGTGTCCATATGAGGATGGAGACCTCATCTCGACCCCATTCCAGTCTCATGTGCATGAAGCTATGTCGAGCTTCCTTGACTGTTGGCACGATAAACTACCCTTATCTCCAACATGTCGTCCAGTAGCCCTTAGGACACATCACTACCCCTCTTGGGCGTCTTGATGGTCCCGTACCTCAAGTGCATGCATAAACAAAGTTTTCCATAAAGCCATTTATCTTTGATGCCACTGGTCCAATGGCCCCGACCCTTAACTCGACTTGCAGCTGTTTATTTAGATCGGTCCGTCGACCTGTCGGTCTTGTCTTGGTACCATGTCCAAATCACATCATTCATTCTTTAAAATTTTCATGGCTTATAATCATTTTTTTTACGAGCTCTTGCTCGTGCCAACTAGCTTGGGGCCCACTATACATGATTTTCCAAAACCGAGCATTTTAGCCTCCAAGTTCCAAAATCGAAGCGTCTGGCCTATCTGAGCTATTCGAGCTCTCGTTAAGAAGGTCTCCCAAAATTTTTAAGCATTGGCACACAGTTAGAGGAGAACACTTCTGACAAAATCACTTTTCAACTCGTCCATCACACTTACCGGGTGTGATGACATCTCCGCTTACAACCGATAAGTGGGTTTTTTACTTCATTCCAGGAAGTTCATCATACCAATTGGGTATGATCTACTTACAACTATTAAGTAGTTTTTCGCGTAGTTTTCACATCATTCCAACTAGGTGTGATGTTAAAATTCAACATAGAAGTGGTTCTTCATTTTCGAAGTACTTATCATCCCAATCGGGTATGATTTGAATAATCCCACTCACCCTATAAGTATAGTGTATTCCTCTTAATCGACTTTTTGCCTATACGCGAGCTTATCCTTGCTGGTGTTCCAGTCTTTCAAGTTCCTACACAATTTTGGACATCCTTGTTTATTAACATTTGGCATAATAGCCTACGTTCCTCATGTATGAACAAAATGCTCAAACTTTTAATTATTTGCATTTAGGTCCCTAGAATTCCTTTTCTTTAACTTTAAGTCCATAATATTAATTTTTCCCCAAATTGAGTCCTGAAACTTCCAAAATTCACTTTGGGCCTCAATTTATCCAAAATCACAAAAAGGGGTTCAAGTTTCCCAAATTTCCAATTTGGTCCCCAACTTTTCAAAAATTACCATTTTGCCCCTACTTTACAAAAATGGCGATTTGACCTCAATAAATTCCAAAAATTGACCAATTGGTCCTCCAATAATTTTTCATGGCCAATTGGCCCTCAATTTTTGGAAATTGGACTTTGGTCCCTCAATTTTACGAAATCCCCAATTTCCCCTTTTAAACTAGCCGAATTTGATTTCATCAAAGTGACATTCAATCAGGTTTAATTGTTGAAATTTAAGATAAAATTGGGTTCCTACACATCCATACGACTCAATTGGTGGAGAGAGACAATACGGGTCGACCACTAAGGGAGTTAGGTGAGGCGGATGAAGTTTGGTCGAATCTTTGACTAGACTTAGACACCCCTTTTCGCTTTTGTTTTTCTATTTGTGTTCACTTACTAATTTAAATCATGCCATTTTTTTATCCCAGCTAATCCAAACCGGCTTCCCACAAATCTCAAATCCTTGTCCGAGACATGAATCTTGATCCGCTCCAATTCTAATTCCCGATTCATATAACCATTATCAAATTGACATTGATTTTCGGTACATTTGTGTAAGATTCTACTCTTGGAAATTGTTGGTGTTATGTAGGTGTTCATAGATGAAGAAGAGATGAATTGAAGATGTGAGGAAGATACTGGGCTACAGGAATAAAGCACAATTTGAAGATAGAGATCGAGAAATACCCTTCCTCATTTACACCCTTCCTCTTTTATTTGTATATATTATTGTTAGGCTTAAAATTGAAAACACACATTGATGTGTTTGCTTCTACCATGAAACACTAGTTTTTAGATAGTTTCACAACTGAAGTATTATCACAATACTTGATATTTAGTCTTATAAACTTCTCACCCATAAAACACATAATCATTCTTAACCAAATACATTGATAAGTTGCATATGTGTATGTCACAATCTTAACTTCAGTTGTAGATAGTGAAACCACTAGTTGCTTCTTAGAAATCTAGGACACAACTTATAATCCTAGTAAAAAAAATGAACCTTGAGATGAATTTTCTATTTATTGCATCCCTGGCATAGTCACTATCTATAAAACCAATTAATTTCACTTTTGCATTTCTTTGGTACATAATCTCCATATTTATTGTTCTTTTTACACACCTTAGAATTTTCTTAATGGCAAGTGACTTTCAGTCGAACCTTCCATGTATCTGTTGATCATGGAAATAAAACATGTCAAATTAGGCCAAGTGACATTTAAGCACATCAAGAATCCCATCATTTTCTTATATTTAGTTGAGACAACTATTATATTATTCCCTTCTTTTGTTAGTCGACTGTTAGAAACCATAGGAATCCCCATTGAATTACACTCCATTATGCCAAATCTCTTTAGCACTTCCAAAGCACATCGAGACTAACCGATAAAAATTCCTCCAGCTTTTTGAATAATATTAACCCCATGAAAATGTTTCAAACTACCTAAATTTATCATATCAAACTCTTCATCTATAGACTTTTTAAACTCAAGTAGTAGTTGCTTATCACCTTTTAAAAATAAGAGATCATCTACGTAGATAATCACCACAATCATTAATCCATCTTTCAAATATCTTACAAAGAGAGTATATTCATATGGATACTTTTGGAATTCTTCTCCAAGAAAATACCCTTCAATTTGGCTAAATACCAAACTATTGAAGCTTGTATTAGTCCGTATAAAACGTTTTGAAGTTTGTATACCTTTCTTTCTTCTATTGTTTTTACCAACCCTCTAGGTTGATCCTGATAGACATCTTATATAAGCTCGATATACAAAAAATACACTTTTCAAATCCATTTGAGAGATAGTCCAACATCTTCCAAATACTCTAGGCAATATAGTTTGAATAGTTTCCTATCTAATAATATGAGCAAATACTTCATTATAGTAAATGTCATATTATTGGAAATATCCTTTCACCACAAGTTATTCTTGTATTTTTCAACTTCCCTAAACTCGTTTATCTTTGTCTTATAAATCCATTTCACTCATATGAAATTAAAATTAGGAGGTAGATTCATTAATATCCAATTGTGATTCCTTTCAATAGCATCATACATAACATAGCCACGTAGCCACACAAGAAGTTACCTCTGTCATGTGTCGAATTGTGATTCATTAATATCCAATTGTGATTCCTTTCAATATGCATCTCTCGCATGTTCTCTCTTTATAGAAGGTACTTCACCTTCATTTTCAGAATATGTTGATGACCTAGTTTCATCAATTGCTTCATTCTCATGTTCCTCTTCTCCTTTCAATTTTTCATGTTGCATAATATATTCTTCCTCCCATATTAATATTTTAGATACTTTCTCCTTCTTGCTAAGGCCATTTTTATTCTTTAGAACAAACAAAATTGTGTCTTATAATGACCTTATTAGTCATAGGATCAAACCATCTATATGCTTTGAACTCATCACTCACTTCAAGCATTACACACTACAAACTATAGTTCTCCAATTTTATTTTGTGGCTGAGTTATATGAGTGTAAGCTTGTTTGAGACCACACTTTCTCTAGAGTTATTTTCTTCATCAAAAAGGTGTGACTTCAGTTTAATACATGAATCATCCAATTTATAACTTTAACATAGAAACTCTTAAGAATAGTCATATCATTTAAAAAGCACCAAACCATATTTATTAAAGTTTGATTTTTTTTCTCTGCCACTCCATTTTGTTGAGAAGTAAATAAGTAGTGAGTTGTCTCTTTACTCCATTCATAAAAAAAAATTCAAAAAAAACAATTGAATCAAACTCTCCATCTCTATGATTCTGAAGGCACATCAATACTTTACCATATTCTTTCTTAATCGAGGCTTTAAAAAAATTTAAATTATTTTAAAGCTTCAAATTCTCAAAAAAAAATATCCAAATTTTGTGAATAATATCATTAAGGAATAGTATACTATACATTTACTTTCCATTATATTCAAGTGTTATACATTTGTATTTTGATACTCTTCAAATACTCTTCTTAGGTTGACTATATTTATGTTACTTCCCCTTTTGGAAGGTTTCATACAGTTCATTAGAAATTTCAATACTAAGTAGTCCTACCACTAATTATTTTAAACTAAGCTCTTTAATTCCTTGATAGTTAAGATGATTGAATCTTCTATGTTATAGTTGAGATCCCATTAAAATAGGTGTCTTAAAAAAATCAACAATAAACATATATTGATATTGAGTAGTGAAAGTAAATATACCATTTTTAAACATAACCATTTAAAACAACTCTTCATGCTTTGTTCCAAATAATTTGCAAGTGTTTCCTTCAAAACCAACTTTGATTCCTTTTTCTAGCAATTGCCCAAAACTTAACAAATAGTTCTTCAATGCATGAATATAGTAGACTTCAATCAATACAAGTATTCCATTCACTTCCATTCTTAAATTGTCTCTAAGGCATACATTCCGCCTAAATTCATAAAGTGAATCAGAAAAATAATCCAAAGAACCACTCACGTGATTATTACATCTCGAGTCCAAGTACCATACCTCATTAAAAATAGTCTTCTCACTCCTTATAATCCATTAACATATGTTCACCTTCCTTGTCCTTCATTATTTGCTTGCCAAGTCAGACACTTAAATTGAAAATTCCCAACTTTGTAACACTTATAACATTCGATAAATACCTTACTAGAAGATGTTTTTCCTCTCATCATTTACTTCTTTGAAATATTCCCCAACTTTTATATATTCTACTAGGTCTATATCCTCCAAACTCTATTTTCTCAAACTCTATCTTCTCAAACTATTATGGTCAACTAACAATGAAAATGTGTTCTGATTTCTTAGTCTCTTCCTCTCAAGAACTAAGAGACTAGTTTAGAGTTCTTTCATACTTATTCTTGAAGGGTCACTCGATTCTTCTATAAAATATACAACACAAACAAATTTGAAAGACATTGTTGACCTTAAAATTTTCTCCATAGTAGTGCACGACTCCATTGATTCTCCAAGCATGTTCTTCTTATTAGGAATAGCTAAGGTTCTTGCAAAATACTCCTCAACTCTCTCATTTTCTTTTATTTGCAACAACTCAAAATAATTTTATAAAACTTAAAGTTGAGCACATTGAGCTCTAGAAGACACTTGATATTGTGATTTCATAGCCTCCCAAATATCTTTAGAAGTGTTCCAATTCAAGATAGTTTCCATAATTGTATATCTTTTACTTCTTTATCATTTAACTCTTCTTCTTTGTTCACATTAATAAGTCTGAGATTATTAAATTCCAAAATTTAGATCTTAAGAAATTGTCTGTGATTGTTTGATAAATATAACACTAATATGATGTGTTTATTTGTATTGTAAATTTTTGTATACGGGAAGAGATAAATTAAAGATTTGAGAAAGATGTTGAAATGTAGGAACATAACACAATTTGAAGATGTAAATCTAGAATTACATAGCTCTTGCGAGAGATTTTCACAATCAAGAATAAATTGTAAAACCTTATATTTATTAGTGTTTTGTGTGTACCAAATATAATCAACCAAGTTTTTTTATATGTACAATGAGTCGATTAGATCCCATTACCATAAAAAAAAACTACTTGTCTCATTTATATCATTCCCGTTTTATTTGTCTATACAATTACTATACTTAGAATTATTAACATGAGCTACTTTACATCTAGATATAACACTTCTTGCAACTAATAGAAACACACACAATAATTAAGATTGAAATTAATTACCAGTTGAACAAATATGGAATTCTTAGACTATGTTTGGATTAAGATATTTGAAAAGATTTGGAGATGAGGTAATTGGGGAAGTGAAGTAATTGATTTAAAGTTTTTAAATTTATTTTAATAATTTATAGTTTGAATTGAGGTAAAATGAGATAAAATATTATTAATTAAAAAATCAATAACATAAATTTATCATTTTTATTAAATTAAATAATTTAGTAGTTACTATATATAATTAATTTATATTAAATATATGATATAGTAAATAATATAATATATAAAATAATTAAATTATTATTATAATAATAAATTAATATTAATTATATAATAATTAATATATATATACATATTTTATAATTATAATAAAAAATAATATAAATATATAATAAATTATTTTATACATTTTGTATCTTTTATTTTTTATGTATAATATTTTATTATATATTTATATAATATAATTTTATATAAAATATTATTATTACATAAATTTATTTAAAGTATATAAGAATAAAAATAAATTAAAATAAATAATTAAATAATTAAATGATAATATAAACACATATAATAAGTGTATTACAGTGAGAGATTACCTTATAATATAAATGAAGTGACTTTAGCCTTCAAGACTTGAAAGTGATTATCCACTCATTCAAATCCATAATTATATTTGACATGATTACTCCCTCCATTTCAAATCCATATCCCTCCAAATCCCTATAAACCATTGAATTCAAACATAAACTTAAAAGTAGTTGGGATGTTGATACAATTAAGATATATCATCAACAATTTTTTATGTGTGATTTTCTTTTCTCCTAAAAATAATAGATATCGAGTTGTTTTAATTTTATTTTTTATCAAAACTTGAAAACCTTTCTTTTTTACCTATAAGCCTACACATATTGTCTTGTTCTTATTGATGAGAATACAAGAGTCAATTTGAGTTTCTCTTGAGAACAAAATAAAAAATATAAAAGTGTTTGGCGTATTTCATATATATATGTTTTTTACTCATTTGATTATTCTATTAATATTATATATGATATTGAAGATTAAATTCACTCTTATTCATATACTAGAGGAAATGAAGTATCATCACATAGATAATGTGCTAATGATCTTGTTATTTTAATTTAGTTAATCTTAATACTATACTTCATTAATACTCTCTCGTATCTCAATTATTGATGATAAAATTATTTTTATGTTACACATAGTGATGTCAATTCTGATCTTCTTTTCCCAAATTTAAAATTAAATCTGAGGTGAGTGATTTGGACCTAAACACCTAAACATGATAATCAAAATCGAATTTATCCAATATTATGTACACTCAAATATGATTTGATTGGATTTAGTCTCATAGTCTCACTTAAACCTTAATTTTTTAAATTGTAATGTGAAATAGAACTCTAGTAGTATTTATAAAGTATTTGCATAGATTATTTCACATGAGATTATAAAATAAGATCTTTAAGATATTTGTCTATTTAAATATACAATTTATTATTAATAATTATGAAGTAGATGAGTATTTGATGTTGAGATATGATCTCTAATAACCCGTATAATTTTTTGACATCCCTACTTAGATAACAAGAAGAAAACTATTTATACTAAATGGTTAACAAGCCGAAAGTTTAACCATTACTAAAACGAATGTATTTTTTTAGGATATGATCTTTGATATAAATATGATAAGTTGACATATTATAATTATTTTAAATTCTCATACATGTAATTTTTCAAGATATATATTTCATCTTTTATCCTCTTTTCTAGCTAACGAACCATCAAGATATCTTCTTATTATTAATATGCACAGTTTTCTCTTCTTCTTGAAGATAATACATTTAAGAATTTTTCTCTTAAATCCCTTTTATCCCATAATCATCTTCTCCAACCAAATCAACACATATCATTCTCTACTCTAATCATCCTCTATGAGTTTGTCCGAAAGAGTAACAATTCTTATCTTAATAATAATAATAATTTTTTTATTATAATAGCCGTCACACATGTTTGGTTCATCATTGGGATATATTATATTCTAGGTTTTTCTCTTCTTCTTCCACTTCACATGGGTTATTATATACATACCCACTAATCTCAAGATGGGTGCATAAATAGTTGTGATTTATTAGTTACAAGCCATGCTATCAAATTCTAATTGGTATAAAACATCATTACTACTAAAAAGATTCATATTACTTGTAAATGATTCTATGAAACATAAAGTTGATGCTAACATTGAAGCTACAAGGATAAAAATAGTATTCTCACTAGTTGCTCAGTCAGTCATAATTAAACTCATATTAGCACTACATGTCATCAATGGTATATTCACCCATCAATATAACGAAAATTGGATATTTTTTAACGATTTTCTCAATGGTAGATTTCTTTAGTAAAAAATTTAATTTAATTATTTAGTAAATATATAAATGGTAAAATAGTATGGTAGGGGATTGAATTTTTTTAATTTCTTCTCGAGTTAATGGGTTAGCATGATTCAATGGATCTTTCCAATAGGCTCTTTTATATTGTTTTCTAAAATAAAATTTAAATATTCAATATTATTTGAATTATAAGGTAGATTATATCTCCACGAAGTCGAATTAGAATAATTAATTATTTTTTTTATTCAGCTAAGAATAAATCACATCCCAATCCTAATCCCAATTGAGCACTCTTCCTATTATAAATGAAAGTTTTATTTCAAATTGTTATACATCATGTATATTTTACCTTAAAAGTTCTATAAGGATATGATATTAATATTTTATTATATTTTAGACTAGAATTTGTTTTCCAAATAGCTAAACAATAACAAAGTGCTTATTCTGAAGTACCTAAGACACACTGATCAAAAACAGGTTACCTAAGAGGTGAAAAGGTATTCAGCAGGGGCCTCAGCTACTTTTGAAGTACGTCATTTTATGCCTTTGCCTTACTGTCCCTCGGGTTCGTATATGGCGGCAGCGGCAGAGGCAGAGAGAGGAGAAAAGTGGGAGAGAGTGAAGGGACGAGCACGAGCCAGCCAGCCTGATGGTTGCATCAGCAAAAATCCGTAGCTACAACAGAGAGACTGGAGACCGGGAGAGAGAGATTTTCGTACATTTTGTCTTTCATGAGGGGAAGTACGTCAGAGCCCTATCATTGTCTCAATTATTTTATATTCGTAGCTTAGCTGTTCCATTCCCTTATGTTCTTGCACCATGCTCATACTCCCTTCTCCTCACATTTCCTAATAAGGTTATATTACTCTTTTAAAATAGCATTTTCCCCTTATCTTTTTTTAATTCACTATTGCACCAATACTCTATTTTTATTAGTGGCAATACTTTTTAAATTTTCGATTGCATATTCTCATTATATTAAAACCTTTACCAAATAACTCATGAAGAAAGTACATCTAAATCCATTATTTTGCATTATTTTTTTACTTTGACCTCTAACTTGCATTTCATTAGATGAAGTATTCTATAAGAAAAATCAATATATTAATAGTTTTTTTTATTGAAATAGTTTATTATTTCTCTCTAACTAAATAATATAAATATGTATAATAAATAATAACATATAAATTATACAATCTAGTCATTTATCAATTTAATATAAATCCAGTGATCAACTTCATCATGTAATCATGTTACAGTGGAAATTAAGAGATTAAAATATGAGTTCACAAACATATTTTGTAAATGAGTACACAAATAAAATGTGATAATGTATATTCTTGGCATTTTCACAAAATAATATGAATTAGATATCATTGGATTAAATTGTATAATACGATCTATAGTATTTAATCGCTTCTTCGAGGCAAAAAAACATAAATATATAGTGATATACCCTTAAACTATATATATTTATGTCAAATAACTTAGCAAGAACTTATGACATAGGGACTCCCCGTACCCTTTTTAATCTCGATAGGATTGTTTTGATATGGAAAAAGATTTGGGTTTTTGAACAATTATAAGGTGTTACACAATGTTTAGGTTTCTTAGTCATGACCAAGACTATATTATTTTTTTGTAAACTTTACCCACCCTAGTAATCGCCTTGTGCAAGCAGAATGCACACAAATTAATATTAATATTTGTCCACAAGAGAACCCATATTAGGTGTCCAATTATCACTCAATAGGACACCATCTTGTATGTGATATTCCATTTTGATATGTCCCACAATTTTAATAACTTTTTTCAGTTTCATGAGGACGATGAAGTAACTTTCAGAATCTATATGGTTGTACTATGCATCAAATACCCCTTAATCCACCTACCATGTCACAGTGAGTTTTTTTTTTTCAAAATCCTAATTGATCTTCATCCCTAATTAGACTCACATTACTCAAAGTAACTTTAGCTCCTCTCACATTTGAGTTTTACCCTTCCACAAAATGATTGCACATATTTGGTTAACTTAGTTGATTACCTTGGTAGGTAGTATATAGTGAGACCTACACCTAAAAGAAACGAGAAAAAGCCAAGATAGATACGCGTTTGGAGGGGGAGTGGTTTGGAGAGATGTAATAATCAGTTTGGTAAAAATAAATTGAGAGGTTTGGAATGATTTGGAGTGGTGAAAAATTACCTCTAAACCACTCAATTTATACTACAAAGCAATATTCTTAAAATTGGGGTATTTGAAAATATTGTGTTATTTATTATTTAAATTAATTTAATATTCTCATGGTTTAGGTTATTATTTCTTTATTTTCTTATTTATATATATTTTTAAAAAATTTATATTAATAATTTTTATATAAAATTATATAATATAAATATATAATACAAATATTATACATAAAAAATTATTCTCTAAAATCTATTTATTAATTAAAGTATAAATTTGTATTTCTAATTTTTTTTATTAATAATCTTTCATCTTACTTCACATCCATCCAATGATGAAAATTGATGTGTGAAAATCTCGATTTTAACCAAATTTCGCACCACAAGAGACGTGGACAAGATGCTAATTTCCTCTCTACATTTCCTTAAGATCAATTATGCTCAATCGTCTGTAAAAGGTCAAATTTCACATAAAAAGTTTAGAAAGAAAACACCCAAATCTTTTCCGATACTCGTAACTTGCAACTTAAAATTCTCAATCTCCCAACCACCTAAGTGCCCGATTTTTGACTCTGCATAACTGTGATGCCCCCCTCTACACCTTGACCTCTAGATTCAAAGTGAGAATGGTCGATAGGTGCCCTACCAACATCATTTGCAAATCATTTTTTCTAACTAAAAAGTTAAACTATTTCATTTAAATTTTCGAGGCCCCAACGATACTATTCCAATCAACACATTTACCCCAAGGACTGAACGCCCCTTCTTGATCTATTTCAAGTCTTTACTAACCTTGGTAAGCCTCTTTACTCCTCCTTTAAGCCGATTTCCAGAGACACCTCATTTATGTAACATTTGACTAAGAGTAATAAAACTCAAAATACATATAGCTCTGATGAACTCCCGAATAGTGAAAAATGCATACACTATAGTACCACATATTTTAAAAAGGTGAAATTAAGTGGAGTAGACCAAAAATTAAGGTCAAACAAAAAAATGAAATTTTGAATCAAAATTGGAAATCAAATTAGATTCGAAGAACAATTGGAGTTAGGACCTTGGAAATTTATAAAACAATAGTTTGGACAACTCATGAAGGATCTCCTTTATCAAGAATCAAGAAGTATCCGATCGAGAACCAAATCGAACCGGGTCAGACCAAGTATAAAACAATCTTTTTGAGGGGTACCTTGAAGGGTAAATACGTAATTATTGGCCCTAAATCAAGGAAATGTGTTGTGGTATTTAAAAAATAAATTGGGCCAAGAACTAATTAAATTGTAGGTGAATCAATCTAGAAAATTCTAAAATTAACTCAACCGATTGATTTATTCACCGGAAATCAGTTCAAATAGTACTAAATCAATCAACACAGTTAATGGGTATTGTGGTCGATCACCATTCAACTAAGCACATGCCATAGGCGCGCAATGTTTGGTAGACTATAAGCACACGCTATGCACACATGTGCATATGACTTTCAAAGCATGTTATCATCCCCTCCACCCAACTCACCCAACTCGAATCCAACAACAAAAATTCGATTTCACTGTAACCCCTTACCCTCTCCCCCACTCTGCAATTTACAACATGTTGTTCTTGAGGAAAATTAACTACAAAACATGTATATGGAGCTTGACTTTAACTAGAAAAACCCATGGATTGATGGTCCTTCAACCCAACAGAGCAAATTAAGGTCCAACAAAACATGGATAAAGAACTTCAACTCTATTTTGACCCGACCAATAGAGGGTCAAAACCGGACTATGACCTTCAAGGCGACGGAGTATTAACCTACAAGAGTAGAGTGTATTTGCCTTAAGATAAGGAGCTAAAGAGGTTAATTTTGGAGGAGGCACACCATTCCGTGTATGCGATGCATCCGGGCAGTACTAAGATGTACTGCACCCTCAAACAAGGATATTGGTGGAAAGGAATGAAAAGGGATATTGCAAAATACGTAGCCCGATACTTCTCCTGTTAGCAAATTAAAGCTGAGCATCATAAACCATCAAGACTGCTATAACCCTTGCCAATCCCGGAATGGAAATGAGAGCACATCACTATGGACTTTGTCATGGGATTACCTGTGACAAGGAAGGGATGAGACACAATCTGTGTCATTGTGGATATATTAACCAAATCTGCCCATTTCTTACCGATAAGAGTGACGAATTCAGTGGAACAACTGGTCGTCTTGTACATGAGGGAGATAGTAAGTGTAAACCCCACCCTTTAGAGTTAATGAAAAACTAGGGGAAAGAACCGGTCAAACTGAGTAAGAAAACTGAATAGATTCACAAACCCCGATCACTAGAGAATGGGAAAATTGGGAAATTTATAACTCCCGAGTGACCCAAAGAGTCATAAAAACCTTGGAAAATGATCTTAGAACAATTTGGGAGAGAAAACAAGATCGGTTCAGGTGAACCAGATCCGAACCAGATTGAACAGGTTTGGATCGGTTTGAACCACTATTGAACCGGATGTTAAATTCATTTTTCTATGTGGCTTAGAAAATTCAAATTGGAGAATTAAGGCCATCATTGGATAGATAATGAATTTAAAAATTTTTAATTTTGAAAAACTCGATCGTATCGGGCCTGAGCCGGCCAATTTAAGCTTTGAACTCAGTCCGGTCCGGTTTAGAACAATGTCGTCTTCTTCCTTTAGATGACGACACTATTCACTCACCGAAAAAATTGAACATAGCCAGTGAAGAAGAAACATTTCCGTTCAGTATGTTTTAGGCCATCAATAACTGTCATTATGGTGCTAAATTGTCGGAGAGTCCGTAAGCTCCCTATATAAAGAGCCATTCTCTAATTATCCTCCACACACTTGAAAACCTCATTCTCTCTCAACTACTCAATTTTTCGATGAAACTCATACTAGAGCTCCGACATAGGGTCTTTTCTAAGACAAAGAAGGCATGGTCGGGTTCCTTAGACTTGGGGAGAAGTCAACTACACAGTGGTAGTCTCCAATTGCTCTTAGGATCATCGGAGAAGCGCTAGCGTGATCGAATAGTGAAGCAGCTTTGGCACGCCGAAGTTGTCCTATTTTTTTCGAGCTAAAATTAGCCAATTCGAGCCCTTCTCAGGCCAGACCAAGCTCTCAACACTCCCTCAGACCTCCTACAACCGAATTAGAGTGGAAAGGTAAGCCAATTTGACTCCCCTTTGTTAATTTTGATCAGTGCTAGAGAGAGAACCAACAGATATTTACTGACCAAATTCTCCCTCAATTTGGCATGAATTGAGTTGATTCTTGATTCTAGGAGTAACCTTAATACAAGAGCTATCTGCCCAGATTGAAAGCTCAGACTATCACGCCCCCAACAGTAAGCTTTCGAAGCTTTCTTTCTTTATGTCCAGTTTTCTAGCGAAGCTCTGTTAGAGCTCGTTCCGACAACAATTCATGCGATTCAAAGTTTAATTGAATTGTATGAATGTGCAGGAACTCAAATTCACCTTCAATTTCAACAATTAACTTCGACTGATCGGTCAATTTGATGAAATCAAAGTCGGTCAAGTTAAAAGGTTGAAATTGGGGGAAAATTTTGGGGAAATTGGGGATTTCAAAAATTTGAGGGACTAAAGTGTAATTTTCTAAAATTGAGGTCCAATTGCGCATGGAAAAGATGTTGGAGGACCAATTGATCAATTTTTGGGGTGAAATTTTCCATTTTTGCAAAGTAGGGGCAAAATGGTAATTTTGGAAAAGTTGGGGACCAAATTGAGAATTTGGGAAACTTGAACCCCTTTTTGTAGTTTTGAATAAATTGAGGTACCAAAGTAAAATTTTGAAGTTTCGGGACTAAATTTGGGGGAAATTTGGCATTAGGTACATAAAGTTAAAGAAAAAAAACTTTAGGGACCTATTTACAAATAATTCTAAAGTTTGGGTATTTTATCCATTCTTGATGAATGAGGACTATTAGGCCAAAGGATAATGAACAATGATGTTTATATCGTGTAGGAACACAAAGTACCAGGAAAACCAACCAAGACATGCTCGCGTGAAGGCAAAAAGCTGGTAAAGAGAAATTCACTACATTAACGGGTGAGTGAGAATTTTCACATCATACCCAGTTGGGATGATGAGCACCTTGATAATGAAAACTTGCTACTTTGTGGGATTTTAACATCACACCTAGATGGGGTGATGTGAGAAAACACACGTAAAAACTATTTATCAGTTATAAGTAGATCATACCCGATTAGTATGTTGAACTTCCTCAAAGGAAGTAGAAAACCTGTTCATTGGTTATGAGCGGAGATATCCTCACACCCGATTGGTGTGATGGATAAATGAAAAGATTATTTTTTCGGAAGTGCTCTCCCCTGACTGTGTGCCGCTGCATAAACTCTTTGGGAGACCTTCTTCACGGGAGCTCGAATAGCTCAAATAGGCCGGATGCCTCAATTTTGGAACTTGGGGGTCTTAAATGCCCAATTTTGAAAATCCTGTACAGTGGGCCCAAGGCTAGTTGGCACAAACAAGAGCTCATAAACAAATATGAGTTTAAGCCATAAAAACTTTAATGAATGATGTGTTTGGACATGATACCAAAACAGCACCGACACACTCGATGGACTGGTAGTAGTGCGACAAGACAGGTTGACGGACTAGTCGAGACAAACAGCTGTAGGTCGAGTTGAGCCTCGGTTTGGTACTTATGGCTTAGGGCATCTGCCACTACATTGGCCTTCCCAGGGTGATACTCTATCGCAAGGTCATAATCCTTAACCAATTCCAACCATCTCTTCTGGCGGATGTTCAACTCCTTCTAAGTTAGGAATTATTTAAAACTCTTGTGATCAGTGTATATGCTACACTTAACCCCGTATAGGTAGTGTCCCCAAATTTTTATGGCGAACACTATTGCAGCTAATTCCAAGTCATTGGTAGGGCAATTCCGCTCATGTACCTTAAGTTGTCGCGAGGCATAGGTGATAACATTTCCTTGTTGCATCAGTACACATCCGAATCATTGTCCGGATGCATCAATATAGACGATGTACTCCCCCACACTTGGGTCAAGAAGGGAGAGTATAGGTGTGGTTGTCAAACGAGTCTTCAACTCCAAGAAAGATTTCTCATAGCTTTTATCCCATTTATACTCTACTTCTTTCCTAGTGAGATGAGTCAAAGTGGCAACTATCTTAGAGAAATCTTGCACAAACCGTTTGTAGTATCCTGCCAAGCCTAAGAGACTTCGTATTTCCAAGGGATTCATGGGTGCCTTCCAATTAGATATGGCTTCCACCTTTGCGGGGTCTACTTTGACTCCATCTTTGGACACTATGTCCTAAGAATCCTACCTCCTGCAACCAGAACTCACACTTGGAGAATTTTGCATATTAGCGATATTCCCGTAGTATCTCCAAGGTGATCGCCAGATGTTCTTCGTGCTCCAACCTGGTTCATGAGTATATAAGAATGTCATCTATAAATACTATCACGAACCTATCCAAGTGTGGCTGGAATACTCAGTTCATTAAATCCATGATGTTTGCAGGGGATTTTTCAAAACAAACGGCATCACCCTACACTCCTAATGTCCATATCAAGACCGAAATGCGGTCTTAGGAATATCTTCCTCTCAAATTCTGAGTTGGTGATAGCCTAACCAAAGGTCTATCTTGGAGAAGTAGGCTGCTCCTTTTAGTTGATCGAACAGGCCATCAATCCATGGAAGTGGATACTTGTTCTTGATGGTGACCTTATTCAACTTCCTATAATCTATGCACAGTCGCATGCTCCCATCCTTTTTTCTTTACGAATAGGACTGGTACACCCTATGGAGACCGGCTAGGATGTATGAAGTCCTTCTTTAATAGCTCATCTAGTTTCTCCTTCAATTCCTTTAGCTCTGTTGAAGCCATGTGATAAGGGGCTTGGGATATGGGGTTTGTTCCTAGGATAATCTCTATGATGAACTCCAATTGTCGGCTTGGGGGTAATCTCGGTAATTCTTCTGGGAATACATTTGGGTAGTGTTCAACTACCAGAATATCTTTGGGCCCCTTCTCTTCAGACTTCTCATTGATGATCATTGCTAGAAAAGCTTTACAACCTTTCTTATCATCTTTTGGGCTTTTATATGGGACACCATCTGTACTTTCCTCTTCCTCCGGTCTCCTTGGAATTTTAGTCCGATTGTCTCGAGAGTGTGGAAGGCTACTATCTTCCTTCCATTCCATCCTAGCTTGATGGGTACTTAACCAATCCATTCCAAGGATTATTTCTACCTCCTTTAGATGTAATGGAATCAAATCTACTTCTAGTTCGATTCTTCCAATCTTTATCTCACATCCCTTCAACTATTTGTCCATCTCTTAAGGGTGTGAGGATGTTGAGACTGTGTCCTAGAGAGATGAGTTCTAGGGATAGACTTGAGATTAGGTCCTCTTTGATAAAAGATCTTTCTACTCCCGAGTCAAAGAGGGTGTAGACCTTTCATCCCCACAAATGTACGTATCTTGATTGAGGAAACGCATTGTCACGCCTCGACCCGGTTTGGTCAGATCCCCGTGAACAACCGCTACTCTCTTGGTTCAAGAGGGGTTTCCCTCTTCTTTAATTCAAGAGAAGCCAGGTGTAATCTCAACTTTGTTCCCTCGAATAACATATATAAAATAAATGCAACTTAAAATAATTAATCATACCTGACAAAGGGTAAGGTGTGGTGTTATCCCTAGTCATTTCTTTATTTCTTGAAAATGGATAAAAAGGGTGGGTGAGTTTCTACAATTCAGTAAATGGCTATTTAAAAAAATAAACTTTCAATAAAAATGGTTTTTAAATTGGAGTGTGTCAGACTCCTTATTTCCTTTAAAATATCTCATTCTTAAAATCTCAGTTTTCATAGTTATTTCTCATCATTAATCACAACTGGTATGTTTATCAACCAAACACACTCCCTTCATCATGAAGGGAACACACATTCGCAGGGCAGCACGTCCACTGCACTCGTGGCGTCGGAACAACTTTATCAGCCACATAGATAGAAGCATGTCCACTCCTACCCTTAGAATGAGTGGATGTACGTGACATCCAACCCTTAATCTCGTAAAGGAAACTTCGTGTTCGTATGAGGACAAAGACCTCATCCAGACCCCACCCCAGTCTCATGTGCATGAAGCTACGTCAAGCTTCCCTAACTATTCGCACGACAATCTACCCTTATCTCCACCATGTGGTCCAGTAGCCCCTAGGATGCATCACTACCACTCTTGGGTATCTTGAAGGTCTCATACCTTAGTGCATGCACAAAACAATGGTTTACCACATAAGTCATTTAATCTGTGGTGCCACTAGTCCAATGGCCTCAACTCATAACTCGACCTGCAGCTGTTTGTCTAGACTGGTCCGTCGACCTGTCATGTCTTATTGTCACCAGCCCATCAAGTATATCGATCCTATCTTGGTACCATGGCCAAACAAATCACTCATTTTAATTTTTCATGTATTAAACTCATGTTTGTTTACGAGCTCCTGCTCATGCCAATTGGCCTTGGGCCCACTATACAAGATTTTCAAAATCGGGCATATTAGCCCCTAAGTTCCAAAACAGAGGCCCTCGGCCTATCTGAGCTATTGGAGCTCCCATCAAGAAGGTCTTCCAAAAAGTTTTAAGCAGTGGCACACAGTCAGGGTAGAGCACTTCCAACAAAATATTCTTTTAATCAGACCATCACACCAACCGAGTGTGAGGACATCTTCGCTTATAACCGATAAACGAGTTTTCTACTTCCTTTCAGGAAGTTCATCATACCAACCCGGTATGATCTATTTACAACCGTTAAGTAGTTTTTCCACATAATTTTCACATCACTCCTCTAAGGTGTGATGGTTAAAATACCACTTAGTAGTGGGTTTTCATTTCCGAGGTGCTTATCATCCCAATCGGGTATGATATAAAAATTTTCCTCACTTGGTAGTGAATTGAATTTCCTCTTAACCAATTTGTTGCCTTCACGAGAACTTGTCTTAGATAGCATTCCCGTTACTTCATGTTTCTACACGATATGAACATCCTTGTACATTATCCCTTGGCCTAATAGCCTTCATTCATCATTAATGGATGAAATACTAAAATTTTTAAATTAATTACAATTAGGTCCTTAAAATTCTTTTTCTATAACTTTAGGTTGTAAATGCCGATTTTTTCCAATATTGAGTCTCGAAACTTCTATAATTCACCTTGGGACCTCAATTTATTCAAAATCACATAAAGGGGTTCAAGTTTCCAAAATTCTCAATTTGGTCCCTAATTTTTCCAAAATTACCATTTTGCCCCTACATTACAAAAATGGTAATTTTTGCCCCAAAATTTCCAAAAATGCCCAATTGGCCCTCAATTTTATGAAATTGCACTTTAGTTCCTCGAATTTTTTAAATCCCCAATTTTTTCCCTTAATTTCAACCTTCTAACTCAGACAAATTTGATTTCATCAAATTGACCAATCAAATGAGTTTAATTGTTGAAATTGGAGTTAGATTGGAGTTTATTATACATTCATACGATTCAATTGCACTTTGAATTGCACAATTTGACGTCAGAACGAGCTCAAATGGAGCTTCTCCAGAAAGCTGAACGTAGAGAGATAAAGCTTCGAATGCTTACCGTCGGGGGCACGGTGGTCTGAGCTTTCAATTTAGGCAGATAGCTCTCATCCTAGGGTCCTTCCTAGAATCAAGAATCACCTAAATTCATGTCGAATTGAGGGAGAATTTAGTCAGTGAAAATTTTTCGGTTCTCTCTCTAGAACTCATCGAAATTCAAAGAATGGAGCCAAATTGGCTTAACTTTCCATACTGATTTAGTCGTAGGAGGGCTAAGGAAGTGTTGGGAGGGCTTGGTTTGGCCTGCGGAGGGATCGAATTGGCTGATTTTAGATAGATAGAAATAGGGCAGCTTCAGTCCACTAGAGTTACTTCACTGTTCGATCACGCTGATGCTTCTCTAACGACCCTCGGAGCAATTGGAGACCACCACCATGTAGCTGACTTCTCCCTAAGTCTAAGGAACCCGACCATGCCTTCTTTGACTCAAAAAAGACCTTATATTGGAACTCTGGTTAGACCTTTAGTGGAAAACTGAGTAGCTGAGAGAGAGTGTGGTTTTCAGGTATGGAGAGGATGAATGAAGAGGGGCTCAAAATATAGGGAGCTCGGTGACTCGTCGACCATCCGTTTGGCACCTTTATGATAGTCATTGATGGCCTGAAATGTACTGAACGGAAATGTTTCCTCTTTGCCAGTGCTGCTTCGATTTTTCGGTGAGTGAACAGTGATGTTATTTGAAGGAAGAAGACGACACTATTCCAAACCAAACTTGACTGGTCCGAACCGGGTTCAAAGCTTAAACCGACCGGTTTAGGCCCGATTCGATCGAGTTTTGCAAAATTAAAATTTTCTAAATTCATCTAAATTCATTCTCTATCCAATAGTGGCCTCAATTCTCCAATTTGAATTTTCTAAGCCATCTAGAAAATGAATTTAGCATTCGGTTAAATAGTGGTTCAAACCGGTTCACCTGAACCAGTTTGGTTTTTATCCCTCATTCATCCTAAAGTCCTTTTTCATGACTTTTGTGACTCTTTAGGTCACTCGGGATCCATAAATTTCCCGGTTTGTCATTCCTTTATCGGTTCTGGTTCATAAACTAACTTGGTTCATAAACCTGTTCAATCCGGCTCGGATCCCGTTCACCTGAACTAGTTTGGTTTTCTCTCCCAAATTGTCCTAAGGTCCTTTTCCAAGGTTTTTATGAACCCTTTGGGTCACTTGGGAGTTGTAAATTTCCCAAATTGCCTGTTCTCTAACAATCGGGTTTGTGAATCAATTCGGTTTTCACACTCAGTTTGACCAGTTCTCTTCCCAGTTTCCTTAACTCCAAAAAGGGCAGGGGTTACAACTCTCCCCTCCTTTTAGGAGTTTGTCCCCAAAACTTATTTCACACTTTTTGTACTAGAATGAACTTCTCTTGATATCAACTGGTAGTTCTTAACATATAATCCCTTCAGTTACTTCCATCTCTCCCTTATATAACATACACTTGAGATCTCCTTTTCTTTTCCATCATTTTCTCATTCCATGGAGTTTATTTAGCTAAGCATATCTCGTTGGAAGTTTTAAGGTCATATCCTTAGATTCACTTCATTCGTTCCTTAAAGCACTATTTCTCCATTCCAAGATTCTTTACTTAAGATTTCAAGATTGGGAGTTCCGAAATACTCAATCCTCCCTACTTTTGGTTATTCACTTTATTGCTAATCTCCCCAACTCAGCGTGTAAACCCCGCACATTTGAGTTAAGGAAAACCGGGAAAAGAACTGGTCAAACTAAATAAGAAAACCAAACCGGTTTACATTTGGGAATAAGCAATATCGAAATTTACAACTTTCGGGTGATCCAAAGGGTTCATTAAACATTAGAAAAGAAACTTAAGACAAACTAGAAAACAAAAACCAAATTGGTTCAGGTGAACTAGATTCCATAAGAACTAAATTATTGGAATTAATACCGAAATTAAATTATTGGAATTAATACAAATAATTTATGGCAAAATTAATACTAGTAATAAATCTCGCCCATTTAATACACGGGTTTTACGACTATATAAAGAGGTCATCCCCATTTCATTCTCCTCACACCTGAACACTTCTCTCTCTCTCACTACTGCTCCATTTCCCGGTAAAGCTTGAACCAGAGCTTCGACTTGAACAAAGGTCGGGCTCTTTAGAATGGGGGAGAAGATAGCTATCTGATAGCAAACTCCAGTCAATAAGAGAATCGTTGGAGAAGCGCCGGCGTGATAGAATAGTGAAGCAGCTCCGGCGGACCGAAGCTGCCTTATTTCGGCCAAGCTGAAATCAGCCATTTCAAGCCCTGCTCAGGCTAATCCAAGCCCTCCCAACACTTCCTCAGCCTTTCCACGGCCGAATTAGTTCTGAAAGGTAAGCCAATTCGGCTCCCCTTTATAATTTTCGATTGGTGCTAGAGAGAGAGTCGACCGAATATCAATGACGAAATTCTAATCCAATTTCGCATCGATTGATGCGATTCTTGATTCTAGGATGAACCTCAGGATGAGAGCTATCTGTCCAGATCGAAAGCTCGAACCGTCGTGCCTTCACCGGTGAGTAATCGAAGCTTTCTCTCTCTATAGTTCATTTTCCGGCGAAGCTCCGTTTGAGCTTGTCCTGGCATTAAAACATGCGATTCACATTTCTGAAGAATCGTATGAACAAGTAGAAACTCAATTTCAACTTCAATTTCAACAATTAGAAATGTTTGATGGGTCAATTTGATGAAATAAAATTCGGCTGTGTTAAGAAGTTAGAATTGGGGGAAAATTGGGGATTTTCGAAATTCAAAGGACCAAAATGAAATTTTATGAAATTGAGGGTCAATTGGGCATGAAAATAATGTTAGAGAACCAATTGAGAAATTTTGAAATTTTTGGGGCAAAATTTACCATTTTTGTAAAGGAAGGGCAAAATGGTAATTTTGGAAAAGTTGGAGGACCAAATTGGAAATTTGGGAAATTAAACCCCTTTTTGTGAAATGGAATAAATTGAGATCCTATGATAAATTTTAGAAGTTTCGGGACTCAATTTGAGGAAAAACCGGTATTTGGGACTTAAAGTTAAAGAGAAATAACTTTAAGGACCTAATTGCAAATAAATGAAAGTTTGACTTTCTCATTCATTTGGAATGAATGAAGGCGATTAGGCCGGAGGATAATGAACCAAGATGTTCATATCGTGTAGGAACGCGAAATACCGGGAACGCCAGCAAGGACAAGCTCACGTGAATACAAAGAACCAGTTTAGTGGAATTCACGGCATTAACGGGTGAGTGGGTTTACTAACATCATACCCGGTTGGGATGATGAGCACACCTTATAATTTAAAAATCACTTACCGGTTGTGAGTGGGTTTACTAACATCATACCCGGTTGGGATGATGAGCACAACTTAAAGATAAAAACCACTTACCGGTTGTGAGTGGAAATTTTATATCATACCCAGTAGGGGATGATAAGTACCTCAGTATAAAAATCCACTGTTTAGTGGTATTTTAATCATCACCACTTAGAGAAAGTGATGTGAAAATTATGCAAAAAAAACTACTTACCGATTGTAATTAGATCATACCCGGTTGGTATGATGAGACTTCCTCGAAGGAAGTTGAAAACCCGTTCATCGGTTATGAACAGAGATGTCCTTATACCGGTTGGTATAATGGACAGTGAAAACCTATTTTGACTCAGAAAAGACCCTAAATCAGAGCTCTAGTTCGAGATTCACTAGAAAACTGAGTAGCTGAGAGAGAGTGAGGTTTTCAAATGTGGAGAGGATCAATGGAGAGGGGCTCTTTATATAAGAAGCTCGGGGACTCGTCGGTCGTCCGTTTGGCACCTTTTTGATAGTCATTGATGGCCTAAAATGTACTGAATGGAAATGTTTCCTCATCGTTGGCACTGATTCAATTTTCCCGCAAGTGAACAGTGCTGTCATCAAAGGAAGAACTAGACTGGACTAGTCCGAACTAGGTTCTGAACCAGACTGGACTAGTCCGAACTAGGTTCAAAGCTTAAACCAGCTAGTTCAGGCCCGATTCGACCAAGTTTTGAAAAATTAAAATTTTCTAAATTCATTCTCTATCCAATGGTGGCCTTAGTTCTCCAATTTGAATTTTCTAAACCACCTAGAAAAATGAATTTAGCATCTAGTTCAACAGTGGTTCAAATCGGTCCAAACTGGTTCAATCCGGTTCAGATCCGGTTCACCTGAACCGATTTGGTTTTCATCCCCCATTCATCCTAAAGTCCTTTTTCATGAATTTTGTGACTCTTTAGGTCACTCATGATCCATAAATTTTCTGGTTTGCCCTTCATTTATCGGTTTCGGTTCATAAACTGACTTGGTTCATAAACCGATTCAATCGGGCTCGGATCTGGTTCACCTGAACCGGTCTGGTTTTCTCTCTCAAATTGTCCTAAAGACCTTTTTCCAAGGTTTTTATAAACCCTTTGGGTCACTTGGGAGTTGTAAATTTCCCAAATTGCTTGTTCTTTGACGTTTGGGTTTGTGGACCAGTTTGGTTTTCTCACTCGGTTTGACCATTTCTCATACCGGTTTCCTTAACTCCAAAAAAGGCGGGGTTTACACGCATATTTTTAGAAGAAAAGATTTTCTTTATTGAATGAAATTTCAAATAACAAGTTTTCTTAATCTAGTTGTGAGGGTTTTGGGAAGTACCCGCTAGGGTACTAGGGTCTTTCCTAGCCTCTTCCTAGGTAAGGTTGTATAACCTACCTAGTACTATGGATGTGGCGTCCTGTTTGGGAGTCCTTGGGTTCCTTTGGGGTGGTCCAAGCGTATTCCGTTGCTTGTTCTCCCTAAGAGTGGGGCATTCCTTTGCAAAGTGCCTCACTTCTCCACATGCAAAATAGGACAAGTACGCTCCCTCGTGGTACCTTTGGAACCTTGGAAGTGAGAGTTTCCTTGTGGTAGGGTGGGGATGACTCTTGGTGGTGGTATGTCCTTCTTTTGGAAACCCACCATGTTTCCCCATCTTGGGGATTTTGCTCCTTCCGTCCTCCATGATGGCTTTGGCCCTTGTCCTCTTTTTAGGTTGTCTGCTCCATTCAGTGACGGCGGGTTTGCGCCAATCACTCACACTTGTGAGTCATACTGATCACCGTCGCCAGATCTGTGGGGAGTCCCAGTACTCCCATACGGTCTCATATGTCCATATTGAGACCGTCCACGAATCTCTAGCATATATCTGCCGGTCCAGCCAATTTAGGAGCAAAGGGTCTTAACTCATTGAATTTGGTTTCGTACTCGGATGTAGAATTAAGCCCTTGTCGAAATCAAAGGAAATTCTACTTATTCTCATTAATTAGATGAGAAGCTAGGTACTCCTCCACGTACCTCTCCTCAAATTGTTCCTTGGTGGGTGTGGAGGTATGTAGGCTTTAGACATTGTCTCACCATCTTTTGGCACTACCCTCCACGAAAAATTCTATCAGGATTACCATGTCATCTATTGATATACTCACTACCCCCATCATCTTCTTGATGTTAGCCAGCCAGTCCATGGTAGCTCTAGAATCCTTCTCTCTGAGGAAAGGCTGACATCCCAGTTGACGGAGTGTCTTGAGATATTTTGGGGATGTCAACTGGAGGAGGATGGTTTATAGGAGGAGAATGAGGTACTTCCTCTGGTTCTGCTCGAGAGTTGGTGCCTGCCTTGGGGACGAGGTCAAATCATCCAAATACTCGAGTGAACTCCTCATAAAATCTCTAGTGTTCCGAACTTAGCCCAGGTGGACTTGTTTGGGCTCCTCGGGGAGTTTCCACAAGAAGGGATAGTTGGGCAGTGTAAGAGATCGTGGCTCTTATTCTCTTAGTTCCTCTCTTAGGAGCCATCTGAAATTTTAAGATTTATTCCTATTAGTTACTATGATATGTAGTCTTGATAATGTATTCGAGGAAATAGGCTATGATACCACTCAAGTTGTCATGCGTCGACCTGATTTGGTCGGATCCCCGTGAGCAACCCGTCACTCTCACGGTTTTTTAAGAGATTCCCCTTTTCTAAACCATGAGTGGTAAGGCGTCCTTTCACCTCTATCTTTCCTGTAATAGCATTAATCAAAACTGAATATATTAATATCTCATATACATGTCTTGTAGGTTCAGCTACAATGAAGTCTTTAGGTTTGTTTTCTCTTGGTTACCTAAAAAGGGTAAAGGGAGGGGGTGAGTTCGACAAATCAGTGCATGGGTGTTGGGAGAGAGTTTAAAAAAATAAGATATTTTTATTCGAAGTGTACCAAACTCCTTATTTGTTTTAAAAACATTCTTTCCTCAAGTTCTGGTTTTCAAAACCCTTTTTTCCCTCATTTTTCACATTAGGTGTGTTTAACAGTCAATGCACGCCCTTCATTAGGAAGGGATCACACATTCACAGGGCAGTCCGTCCACTGCACCCACTTGTGGCGTCAGAGCGACTTTACCGGCCACCTAGATAGAAGTCCATCCACTTCTTCCCTAGGTATGAGTGGATATTCGTGACATCCGACCCTGAAAATCAAAATAAACTCTGTGTCTGTGTGAGGACAGAGACCTCATCCCGACCCCAACCCGGCCTCATGTGCATGAAGCAACATCGAGCTTCCCTGACTGCTAGCACGACAAACTGCCCTTATCTCCACCATGTCGTCCAGTAGCCCCTAGGATGAATCACTACCCCTCTTGGGCGTCTTGATAATCCTGAACCTCAGGTGCATGCACAAATAATAGTTTCCCACAAATCCATTTATCCTTGGTGCCACTAGTCTGATGACCCCAACCCTCAACTCGACCTATAGCTGTTTGTCTAAGCTGGTCTGTTGACCTAGCCCTAATGCATTCCCCCGAGTCCATTGAGTATGTCGGTCATGTCTTGGTCATATGGCGTAAACAAATATCCATTTCATTAAGAGTTTTCATGGCTTTCATATCACATGTTTGTTTACGAGCTCCTGCTCGTGCCAACTGGCATTGGGCCCAGTGTAGGTGATTTTCCAAAATTGGGCATTTTAGTCCACCAGTTCAAAAACTGAGGCCTCTAGCCCATCTGGGTTGTTCTAGCTCTCGTCAAGGTCTCCCAAAAGGTTTAACCATTGGCACACAGTCAGGGGAGAACACTTCAGACAAAAATCATCTTTTCCTTCATCTCACCAACTGGGTGAGATGACATCTCTGCTTACAACCGGCAAATGGGTTTTCTCCTTCCTTCTAGAAAGTCCATCATACCAACCGGGTTTGATCTCTCTACTTACAACTGATAAGTCATTTTTCCACGTAGTTCTCACATCACTCCAATTGGGTGTGATGTTAAAATTTTACATAGAAGTGGTTTTTCATTTCCAATGTGCTCATCATCCCCACCGAGTATGATGTGAATAAACCCACTCACTCATTAACCATCACATGTTCATCCTCGGTTGATTTTCCAAGTTCACGCGAGCTTCTCTTGCCGGCGTTCCAGTCTCTCATGCTCCTACACGATTTGGACATCCTTATCTATTAATATTTGGTATAACAGCCTTCGTTCCTCACGTATGAACGACAAATCTCAAAATCTGCAGTTAATTGCACTTAGATCCCTAAATTTCATTTTCATTGACTTTAGGTCCATAATGCTAACTTTTCACCAAATTGAGTAATGAAATTTCAAAAAATTCACATTGGGTACCCAATTTACTCAAAATTGTTTAAGGAGCTCAAGTTTTCCAAATTTCCAATTTGGTCCCCAACTTTTCAAAAATTACCATTTTGCTCCTACTTTACAAAAATGGCAATTTGACCCCAATTAATTCTAAAATCGACCAATTGGTCCTCCAATATCTTTTCCATGGCCGATTGGCTTTCAATTTTGGGAAATTGTATTTTAGTCCCTAAATTTTACGAAATCCCCAAATTTCCCTAAATTTTCCCTAATTTCCCCCTTCAAACTGACCGAATTTGATTTTATCAAATTGACCATTCAATCGGGGTTAATTTCTCCAATTGATGTATGGATCAATTCCTACACTTCCATACAATTCAATTGAGATTTGAATCGCGTCATTTAGGTTTGAATTGAACTCAAATGGAGCTTTGTCAGAAAACTGAATGTAGAGAGAATAAGCTTCGAAAACTTACCGTCGGAGATGCGGCAGTTCAATCTCTCTAACGGAGAAGATAGCTCTCTTCCTGAGGTATCTTCTAGGATTAAGAATTCCTACAATTGACCTCGAATCGAGGGAGAATTTCATCAGTGAAATTCTGCAGATTCTTTCTCTAACTCCAACCTGCAATGACTAATGGGACCGAATTGGCTTACCTTTCAGCTCAGTTGAAGTTGTCAAAGGGCTGTGGGGACGTTGGAAGAGCTTGGTTTGGCCTGAGGAGGGCTGAATTTGGCCAATTTCAGCTTGGCCAAAATAGGGTAGTTTCGGTCCGCCAAAGCTACTTCACTATTTGATTTTGCAGGCATTTCTCTAGCAGTACTTAAATCGAATGGAGTTTGCTATCAGATAGATAACTTCCCCCGGAGTCTAAAGAACAGACCTCACCTTCTGAGGTTAAGAAAAATGCCCAAGTCGAAGCTCTGGTTCGAGCTTCATAGGAAATTGGAGCAATTGAGAGAGAATGGAGTTTTTAGGTGTGAGGAGAATGAATGGAGAGGAGCTCCGTATATAGGGAGCTCGAGTACTCTCTGGTCGCCCATTTGGCACCTTTATGGCACTCATTCATGGCCTAAAATGCCCTAAACAAAGGCGATTCATCTTCATCGGTACTGTCCGTTCATCCGACGAGTGAACAGTGTCGTCATCTAAAGGAAGAAGATGACACTATTTCGAATCGGGTTCAAAGCTTAAACTGGCTGGTTCAAGCTCGATTTGACCGAGTTTTTCAAAATTAAAAATTTCTAAATTCATTCTCTCTCCAATAGAAGTCCATCCACTTTCGCAGGTGCAGCTCGTCCACTGCACCCACTTGTGGCTTGGACCGTCTTTACCGGCCACCAAGATAGAAGTCCATCCACTTCTACCCTAGGTCTGAGTGGATGTTCACAACATCTGACCCTCAGACTCGAATGCCACTCTATGTCCGTATGAGCAGAGAAACCTCATCCTGACCCCATCCTAATCTCATGCACAAGAATCTACTCCAAGCTTCCCAACTGTTGGCATGACGAACTACCCTTAGGACCCATCACTACCCCTCTTGGGTGTCTTAATGATACTGTACCTCAAGTGCATGTACAAAACAATAATTTTCACATAGTCATTTATCTTTGGTGCCACTAGTCCAACGGCCATGACCCTCAACCCGACATGCAGCTATTTGCCTAGGCTGGTCCATCAACCATGCCCTAACTCACGGTCACCAGTCCATCGAGTATTGTTGATCCTGACTTGGTACCATGGCGAGCACAGCTTTTTCCTCATGGAAAAGAACACACATTTGCATAACAAACCCTATGAGGCTACAACATCGATCTGTCCCACTTGTGGCGCGGAGTGTTTTTACCATCCACTTTGGTGAGAGGCTACAAACTCTACCACTAGTCTATGTGAGCACCATTGCCTAACCCCCACACTTTTCTAAAACTTCATGTCTGCTATTGTGGGACAAGACCTCTCCCCCCTTCTTCCTCTATCTCAACACGCATGAAATTCATAGAGCTCCTTGACATACTTTGTAAACCCCGTCCCTTTAAAAGATAAGAAAAATCAGGAAAAGAACTGGTTGTTTCAAAAGAAAATAACAAGCCAGTTAACGAACCATAACCGATAGAGAAAGAGTCAAATGGGAAATTGATGAATCCCAAGTGACTCAAGAAGTCATAAAAATCATGGAAAGGAACCATGGATTAAATTGGAAGAGGAAACCAAATAGGTTCAGGGTGAACCAGACCTGAACTGAATTGAATCGGTTTGAACCATACGAACTTCTACTCATGCCCACTAGCCTTGGGCCCACTGCACGTGATTTTCCAAAACTTGGCATTTAGCACCACAAGTTCAAAAATCGAGGCCTCTAACCTATCTGAGTTGTTCTAGCTCTCGTCAAGAAGGTCTCCCAAATGGTTTAAGCATTGGCACACAGTCAGTGGAGAACACTTCGGACAAAAATGTATTTTCACTTCATCCACCAACCGGGTGTGATGATATCTCCGCTTACAACCATCAATCAGGTTTTCTTCTTCCTTCTAGGAAGTCCATCATACCAACCGGGTATGATTTCCTCTACTTACAACTTGCAAGTAGGTTTTAGCTAGTTCGCTCATCACCCTGACTAGGTATGATGTGAAAGATCCACTCACAAGTGATTTTTCATTTCTAAAGTGCTCACCATTCCAACTAGGTATGATGTAAATATGTCCACCCACTCGATAACCATGACGTGTTTGTCCTCGATTGGTTTTCCAAGTTGACGCGAGCTTTCTCTTGCTTGCGTTCTGGTCACACTTGTCCCTACATAATTTGGGCAGCCTTATCACTTTTGGTTTGGCATAAAAGCGTAGGTTCACAAATTATCGATAAATTGCATTTAGGTCCCTAAAGTTTATTTTCTTAACTTTAGGTCCCTGATGCCAACTTTTGCCCAATTTGAGTACCAAAAATCCCTTTAAGTTCTCATTTTACTCAAAATAGTATAAGGGGCTCAAGTTTTCTAAATTTTCAATTTGGTCCCCCAACTTTTCAAATATTACAATTTTGCTCCTACTTCCAAAAATGGCAATTTGGCCCCAAATGTTTCAAAAACATTGACTAATTAGTCTTGGATAAAATGTGAGTGGGTCAATTCCGGTTGGACTAACCATAGAACTATACACATTTATAAATCATTGTGTGCGTTTGACATGTATTGAAAATATAGAAAACCTATACGGAATAATATTATAAAGCTAAAATCAATGTTCAGAAAATGGGTTAGCGCCTAATGATTTGAAAAGTGGGTTAGTGACCAATATTTTGAAAATGGGCTAGGCATAATGATTTGAAAGGTGAGATAATACCCAATTTTAGAAAATGCGCTAAGGACTGATGATTTGAAAATTGAGATAATGCTCAATGTTTAAAAAATGGGCTAATGCCTAGTAATTTGAAAGGTGAGCTATGGCTCATTACTTATAAATAAGCTTAGGCTCAATACTTTGAAAAGGTGATAAGTACCAATATTTAAGAATAGTTGGCTAAGACCCAAAATGAGCCAATGCCCAATAATTTTAAAAAAGACTAAGACCAATGTTTAATAATATGTGCTATGACCCATATTTATTAAATGAGTTAAGACTCGAGGTTTAAAAAAAAGATGGAAAATGGTACATAGATTTTAAGAAAAAATGGGCCTTGACTTTAGTGATTTCAAAGACCGATATTGACCTGATGCTTTTATAAAAGTAATGACTTCATGTGAAAATGTTATTACCTCTAAGACCCATTTTGAAACACTAATGTGAATACAAGTAGTTGGGATTGGTTGAATTGTATGCAACTTTGTTTGTGTTTGAGGATCATGGGATCTGGTAATCAATAGATGTCTACCGTGAAAGGTTACATTGACTACCATGGGGTACTAGAAAGAGGAGTAAATATGGGGAGTGCAATTTGGCTTTCCAATATAATGGGACCCGAGGTGTTATAGGACATATGTCCATGTTATATGGCCATGAGTTGGAAGATATTACCAAAGCTCCCAAAATGTTTGGTGTACGCCATTTAGATGAGTTGTCGAGTTCACATCCTTGATTGATCTTATATGCTTGAATACATTTTAATCATTTATGGTCCTTGAATGCTCGGTATGCGATATTTAGATGAGTGACACAGTAAATGCCCTTGATTTGAGATAATATGCCTTAAAGAAATTGTGAGATTTTATATTAATCTAAAGAGATATGAGCTTTTCTAAAAATATATTTATTAATACTTGATTTTTTGGAAGAGTGAATTTAAAATATATCCATGTAGATTTTTTTAGTAGATGTGGAGATCAAGGTCACGATACCCCAGTGTCAATAACCTCACTCACTAGGCAATAACTCGTTTATCTCCTTAAACCCTTTTAAGAAGATGATTATTATAAAAGTAGAAGTTTCACCTTAGCTAAAGAGTGTCGAGGTGAGATGCTCAAATAGAATCCAAGGAGATCCAAGTCAATTACTTGTGTTCCAAAGGTTTTTAACATTTTTCAAACATTACATTTTGAATTATGAAAGTTCAAATTATTAGTGAAATGTATGAATGATTTATTATTTTGAGCCTTATATCCTGGCAGTTTTATAATAATGTGGCACCCACTGTTGAAGTATCGAGAGGGTGTGATGATTGTTATGTCGATCCAACCTGAGATTTGGGTTGGGGCATGACATGTACAATCTGGTTAAATCCGATTTCTCGATATAGTTCCTGATTTTTTATCTGATTTCAAATTGGATTATCTCTCATCCTTGATTCTTTTATCAAGGAGGTCCTTTGAAGTTTGGTTTAACATAGTTTGATTAGTTTCTAAATACTAGGTTCTAATCGATTATTGGTTCGATTCGGCTTCTGATTCTATCCCACCTCGACTTTCGGTTTGATACGATCTTTGGTATCACAGTGTTACACAACACACCTTCTCGAGCTTTCTTATTAAGTTAGTTGGATGTTCATTACTGTTACAAAGGGGAAAGGTGATAATGGATCTCCATATCTCAATCTCCTTTCACAATTAAAGAAATTAGTTAAGGACCCATTGAATGAAATATAATGCCATGTGGATGTAACACACATAATTACCCATTCTTTGAACCTTTGTCGAAAATTGACAACTTCAAGAACCAGTTGTAGATATTACAATACCACTAAATCGTAAGACTTCTCCAAATAAATCTTAAGAGCAAGTCATAATGTAATGCTAGTTTTATGATAATTGTGTACCGTCTCAGGTGCCAAGAGAATATTATCTAAAATACTCAGTTTCTCACACCCCAACCTGGTTTCTCCAGTTGGACCTATAGACAACCGTCGCATCCTCCCAATTTTACTACATTAGGTGCTCCATCATTGTAAACCCAACAGGATGCAAGACTCAAAATATAATAACTCAAATTATTTTTCAAAATTAATAAATTTAACTTTTAGAAAATAAACTTTGGAAACCATACCAGGACTATGTACGAATATAAGACGTACCTTTGGTTTAGGTTAGCTTTTCCATCAAACATATGTCTTTCATCACCATTGTTGCCTAAAAGGGTAATTGGAGGGGAATGAGTTCAACAATTGAGTGAGAGGGCTTAGTTGATATCATGACATAATGTACACGATTCAACACATATTCCAAATGAGATTTTAAGGAGGTTTTGTAAAATATGGGTTCACCATAAGTAAGCTTATAGAACTTTAAAGAACTAACTTGTATTTGAAAAGTTTGAAATCTATATATCATGTCATGCCCAAGTCAGACGTTTTGTTGCATTCATCATGCATGCCATGAAGATAGAAAAGATTGGCCTTATATAATGAACATGGAAATTATTTTCCCTTCAGCCCTTATTGTTCTAAATCCAATTATTTGTGACAGACTTTTAATTTATGACTATATGCTATTGTTGGGCTAATGTAATTAAAATTCTTATGTTTTTTGTGTTTGGGCCGGTTAATTTAGACTATATAATATCTTATAGCCTAAGTATTCTAGGACTTTTATTTCTATCCCCAAGATATCTCTTTGGGCTTCTTTCAAAGTAAACATTATTCAACCCACTTTCTCTATTTAGTTATCAAATACATTAGTTTGAGTTTTGACAATTCATTTAAGGAATGTTTAATATAAGGCATTTTTTAGTTCTTCTCCCTTAAAATCCATTTATGGTCGGAAATTTTTTATTCCAAAAATACGGTATTACATGTAATGATTATGAGTCTAATTGGACCAATAGAATGTGTTTTACTCCTTTAGATAATTCTCTAAAAAATATTGTGCATGATTTAGAAAATAATTGAAAGAAGTGAAAAACTACAAGGATGCATGCTCAATAAAGAATACCTTTTTCAGAACTTAAGAAACGGGTCATATAAATCGAAGTAAAATAATCATAGTCGTATGCTAGGACTATGTGAGTTGGGGTCTTGTCCTTGTGATATCATTGCTGATAGCAGTTGGTCGAGTGATGGACCAAACTCCATGTAATATACTTGTGAATATGATGTTTGACTACTAAATTGGTACATGCATCTAAGTGAGTTAGTTGGTCGGGATATTGACCAAATTATTTGTGATATATTGATCAAGCATATTAATTGTTGATTTCATGCATACACCTGAATATATATGGTCAAATGAGTACCACGCTGAATGATAATTATGATAAGCATGATTGTTGCATGTGTACATATTTTTTAATATTCAAATATGTATATCATATACCGGTAGGAAGTGTGGCCGTTGACAAGACACCTATTGAGGTAGTGTCGATGCTCGAGGAAAATTGAGAGGGTGGATAAGAGGAGATAGAAAATATTACTTCTTGATTTCCTCGAGACCCTTGAATGATGTACGGGGAGTGGTCCCAATGTTATACCACTACGATGAGAAGCGGCGGGATTTAGTCGCATATGTAAGAGGCGTGTACATGTCGTTGGGAATTTTGGTGTGATGACCTTAGATGCTAAGAAATTCTGAATGAGAGATGAACCTGATGGGTATCGGTTGTGGAGAGTACACGTGACTCATATACTTCCATCTTACCTAATCGTAATTATGCCTTGACTTTCGAGCATGGCTTGCCAGTATGTACTATTGAATACATATCATGATATATTAAAATGATTTATTTTGGAAGAGAGAGTTTGACCTAACATAATATGGAATTACGGCTTCCAGGTGGCCTGAAACAAAAGTCTCAAGTTGTCGAATAAAACTATGAATATGGAATAATTTTGTAAAACTAAGAATAAATATTCATGCTAAATATTTTATATGAATTTTGAGGATGTAGGCCATGTAGTGGCCCGACATAAGTATCTCATTCACTAAATTGTGAACTCACCCCCTCCCTCTAACAATTATAGGTGAACTGTAACATTGAAAGTTCCCAATCTAAGATTAAGTTGTTTAGACCGAAAAACTATTGTTGAACTAGGAATGAGGACCCAAGAATAGAGGGTTAGAGATAAAATCAGGTTGTAAATCGACTTAAACACAAAATTTTGAAGAAATGGGTAAGACCACTAGAATACCCTCAAAATACCTCTAAGGAAATTCCTGGGTGAAATCCAGCCCAAATTGGGGTCAAATAAATTTAAGGAAAAATGTCCACAATTGTTTTAAGAGGATCAACACAACTCACAAAAGGAAAGATATTGGGCTCAATCAATAGAAAATGGGTAGAGGACTTTTTAGAAAAATGAGTTGGACCAAGAACTGGTTGAATCAGAGGTGAACCAATCACGGAATGGCCGAAAATGATCAAACCAGCTTAAAGTAGTAAAATTCCTTGAATTTTTGAATGGGCTAAACAAGTTGGAATGGGGCGGTTCTTAGATCCATTCAATAGAAAATAAATGTAGTATTTTTTAGCATTTTTATTTTCCCAAGAACCGGTCGAAAAAGGGGTGAACCAAACAAGAAACCATTGAACCGGCCGAGAAATTCACTGGAAACTTATTCGTTACAGTGAAAATCGGTCGACAAGCCATGTCGGGTGCATGCACATGCTACATGCGCGGAGTGTGGGGTGCATGCATGCGCGGCCATGCGCCCACGTGTCATCTTCTTCACCCGCCTTCAGACCTGAAATCTGGCATCTTACTTGATAACCATTGTCCGATAACTCAAAACCCACCGCTTAGAGAAATTAATTCATTCACAAGACTACAAACAATGGAATGACTCATAAAAGGCATGGATAGATAGTTTTTCAAGTCTAGAATCCATCATAATAAAGCTTGGATGTCCCCTTTTCAAATTTAGATCGGAATTCTCTCTAGAAGCTAAGTAGCTCCCATTTCAGGTGATCCGACTTGTAGAGAGATTTGCTCCATCGTCTAGCCACCACCTTAGACGATCTTGGTATCCCTGAAAACTTGAGCACGTTAGCTTTCCATCACCACCTCTCTCAACCCTAAACTATCAATCTACTAGCACTGACATGATCACAGAGTGTCAAAACTCTAACGGTTAGAAATAGAGCATTTGGTTCAAAGGAGAATTTCGATGAAACTCGAAGGCTAAGAAAAATTCAGCAGATTCCTCATACCACCAACTTTCCATAGCCACCAGTCTTGCATGATTTGAGTATGTATAGAAGTATAATTAAATCTTTTAATCTTTAGTTTTAGGGAGAAATTGTCAAACTGACTAAAATGGACACTACATGAGTTTCAGACCACCAATCAATGTGTTTCAAGTGTCTACAGACTCCTTGAGTAACCTACTTTTGAACTGCACTAGCCTCAATGACCGAGGTGATGTCTCTGGTGCATTCACATGGTGGCCTCCTATTGGTCACTTGTTCAAATGTGGCAGCTCACCGTGTTCGATTAGTCATTGACCGTGACACATTGTGTTTTATGATTGGTTTATTTAAATGTGTTACAATTCCCTCCTGATGCACAGTGTTACTGCCACATGTTAGCCTCTGATTGGATGAGGTCATCCGATGTGGCTTTGCCACGTGTCGATATCTGATTGGTCGATCGTTCTCAAACGTTGGACGTGGATGTAACACTTTGGCCATGTGTCCTCTTCCCATTGATCGGTCGTCACTGAAGTGGATTTCCTCCTTTGACCGTTGACCGAGTACATGTGTCACGTCCTAATTGGTCAACGGTTCTAGCCATTGATTGTGCGTTGACGAGCACGCTTCGCCATGTGTCACTCACTAATTGGTTGCACTTGCTTACCGGGCACTAACCAAGCACTGGTCTGTTGACTAGTTGGACCATTGAGCGGTTCGGTCCGACTGGGTTTAGTGACCCGAAATTAAAAATAGGTTGGTTTAGGCCTGATTCAACCAATTTTTAAAAAATTAAAAATTTCTAAATTTTTCTAAATTCATTTTCTATCTAATGGTGGCTTCAATTTTCCAATTTGATATTTCTAAGCTACCTAGAAAAATAAATCTTTGAATCGGTTCAATCTGGTTCAGGTCCAGTTCAACTTGAACCATTCTAGCTTTCACATTCAATTCAATTCATGGTTATTCTCCATGATTTTTGTGATTTATTAGCTAATTGAGATTTTTCAAATTCTTATTTTAATCCTTCTTTATCATTTTTAGTTCACTTGTATTCTCGATTTTCTTTCGAAAATTTTCGGTTTCCCCTTTTTATTTCCTTATTTGAAAGAACAGGATTTACAAAGACTCTAAGCATCGAACCGCGACTCCGACCGAGAATGAGATCGAGTTAGACATACTCAAAGAGAATTTAAGAATAATTTACATTCAATATTATAGGATTTACCCAGAATTTTAAATGTGCTGTAAAGTTGTATATTACATTTGTGAAACTTTTAAAACTTTTAGTGGAAATTGGATGTGTTTTATATTATGACCTTATATCATATCGATACTATGGCGTTAAAAGATCACAGTACTATAGAATTGGAAGTAGTACAGCTGCTTGCCAACAGTCTAACTTGAGAATCAGGTCATGGTATGACAGAAAATTACCACCGATAAGATATACATTCATGAAAATTTTTCTACAGGCTTATACATTAGTTTGCATAGTTACTATCCAGCTTAGAGCCTTTTGCTCTATATCTTCCCTTAAAAGGGTTTAAGAAGGGGGTGCGCTTCACAGTGCATTGATTAACAATAAGACATCATGTCTCGACCTAATAAATTATAAAAATACACTACAAAGATATATTAAAAAAACTTCTTTTAAGTTTAATCACACTATATGTCAAATATTATGCCATAACCCTTAATTCAGGAATTTATTCATAATAACTACTATTTATAGGACACCTTAGAAATTTTGTTAGGAATCAATAACCAAGGAATTATTTGTAATAACTTCTTTTTGCAAGAAAATATGTAAATATTAAGGATCTCATTACAAATTTATAAAATCAAACATAATCATAAATCCTGAATAGAAAATAACATTGTTTATCGAAATTCTATCATTGGTACCAATTGTGTAACACCCAATTAGAGTATCATAGCCAAAATTTAGGAATCATGATAGAACTAGATGAGAGAAGAAGTGGAATCAAATTGAATGAATAAATTGAATTGAATTGAGATTTTTGGATAAGATAAGAATTGAGAAAAATAAAAATGAAGAGGTCATCCTCCATATAGAATTGAGTATAAAGAAACTGTGGGGCACATGAGTTCTTCCTCTCCTTGCCCTGAATCTTCTCTCAACTCTAATCTAAAAATGGACATAAATAACAACTCGTGTGGGGCACATGAGTTCATATGGGCTTGGTACTCGATCTCGTTATCAGTTTAGATCTATCCCTAATACATTCTGGATAAAGGTCACATTAATACTTTAATTCACGTAATACGAGTTTTAATCAGCTCACTTCATTTGGTATCGCAGGATAATAGACCACTCAGTCCATTTGTAAACTTTGTGGCAAATATGGACATTTAGCTCATTATTGTCATTCCTATGAATTCAAGCATCTCTCTCTGACCCCTTAAGTTCTCTCTGCTTATGGCAATGAAACTAGTCTAGATCATATTTATTGGTATGTTGATTTAGTAGTGACAACTTATATCACTAATAATTTATTTAACTTGTCTATTCAAGAAAAAAAGATATTTTTAAGCATATACTAATGGGAGATGTAACAAGTTTACCCATTTTATCATCTTGATGTGCTTCTCTTACCTCTTCTACTGGCCGCTTTCATCTCAACAATATTTATTATTTTTCTCAAATTTTCCTTAATTTACTATTTATCTCCCAATTTATTAAAGATGATGTTTAATATTTTAAATTTCACCCTACTTACTTTATTATCAAAGATATTTTTTTATCACCAAAAGTTGTTGCGTGGAAGTTGTAAATGAGAATTATACTATCTTCGCACTAGTTGTAATTCTTCTATCTTGTCTCCAGTTACTTGTGTAAATAGTAGTAAGTTTGCATTATTATAGCATCAACATTTAGGATATCTCATTTTTTTTCTATTGTCAGTTATCTCGTTTTTATCATTATGTGATTCATGTTCTTGTGGCAAAATCTCTAATTATTCTTTCCCTTTAACTCACTATGTTAGTACTCATCCTATTGAGCTCATTTACATCGACATATGGAGACCAACTCCTATTACATCTCATATAAATCATATTTACTATGTTTATTTACTTGATAATTATAGTAAGTTCTCATGATTTTTTTAATGAAAAATTATTCGAATATTTTATTCATTTTTCAAACCTTTCGTTTGCAAATTAAAATTTTGCTTTATTACAAAATTAAAATTTTTCTATCAAATGGTGCCAAGAAATTTACGTTTGCCTTATTTCAGTTTTATCTTTAACTTGTAGGCATTAGTTACTACCACCCATGCCCAAAAATGCCCCAACAAAATGGATCAGTTAAGTGTACAAATAGTTATATTGTGGATATGTGACTCGCTCTCTTAATTCATTCTCATGCTCCAGTAAAATTTTGGGATTTTTCCTTTAATACATATGTCTATTTAATTAACTGCCTCCGTACTCCGTCCCTAAGGTTTTATTCTCCTTATCAGGTAATTCATCATTCCACTCTTGATTATAAATTTATGTGTGTGTTTGGATGCCTTTGTTTTCTCTACATTCATCCCTACTTGTCTCCCAAACTTCAGCCTTGGTTTTCTCCTTGTATTTTCCTTAGTTATCTTTCTCATTATGTTAGGTACCGCATTTTGGATCCTCGTACTAATTGCATCTTCATTTGTCACACTATTCTTTTTAACGAAACAAAATTTCCCTTATCAGTAGACAGTATGCCTCTCTCCAGTCTTATGGAGCACTCTGTCGTTCCCCTACCAATTCCCCATCCTGTCCCGATTTCGATTTTAGACTCAGGTATGTCAAGTTACTCTTCTCCCATTATAAATGTTGATCCTACTTTTCCAATTGTCTCTTCTACCGATCGAAACCCTATTGTGGTATCTTATCCTACTCGTATGGTCACTCGCTCACAAAATGACACTTTGCCCCACAACATTTTACTATTGACCTTTATTTTTTTTTTTTAACTCCACAAGAACTCTACCCCTACACAAGGCCTATCGTCACACCCCTGGGATCTACTCCTAATATTCTCTGGAAATTATATACAATTATTTCCTTAATTCGACTTTACACTATAATCAACATTACATTAAATGAAAATGGATTAGATATTGGCCAGTAATAAGTATAAATTAGTTTTATTGAGTTTTAACAAAAGATTTATTTATTAATTAAACTATCAAATAGTTATCACGAAAAAACATGTATTTTTTTTATAAATATAAATTAAAGAGAAGATGAGACAAGTAGTATTACTTGTAATGCGGTAGAGTAAAACGAGCAGATGAGAGACCTTTACTAAGATGATCGGCTAATTGAGCATCTGTGCCAATGAAACGGACTTGGAGATTGTCACGACTAACTTGTTAACAAACAAAGTGATAATCAATTTCAACGTGCTTGGTACGAGCATGGAAAAACTGGGTTGGCAGAGAGATTATCAAATCAAAGGATCAGGGGACAAGAGAGTGGAAGATGGAGTTATCGGAGAAGCGACTGGAGCCAAATGAGTTCAGTAGTGGCATTACCAAGACTTTTATATCCAGCCTCTATATTAGAACGAACAAAGGTTTGCTACTTTTTGGAGGCCCATGAGATGAGGTTACAACCAAGAAAGATGGCAAAATCACTGATAGAGCGACGATCAAAGGGTACCAGCCAATTAGTATTAGAAAAATAGTGGAGAGCAAGAGGTAAATGATGATAGAGCATGAGACCAAAATGAGCAGTGCCTTTAAGATAACAAAGAATTTGTTTAACAGCAGTCTAATGAGTGGTAGTAGGCATATGCATAAATTGACAAGCTTGGTTAACAGCATAAGTGATATCGGGACAGGTGAGCGTAAGATACTAGAGAGATTCCACAATCTGACGGTATTGGGTTGGATCAGATAGTGGGGTTCCAGTATGAGCAGAAAGATGGGGACCAGGAGCAACAAGGATGGAAATAGGCTTATACTCAAGAATAGCAAGCCGATCAAGGAGATCATGAATGTATTTGGACAACGTGAGGTGAAGACTAGTAGAGGATGGGTGAACTTCAATACCAAGGAAGCAATGAAGAGAAACCAAATTATTGAGGGATAATTCTGCTTGGAGAGCTCGTAAGATATCCATAATGGGAGCAGTAGGTGAACCCGTAAGAATGATGTCATCAAAATAAATAAGCAAATAGATGATGAAGATAGAGGTACGATATATAACGAGAGAGATGTCAGCCACATAACCACAAAAGCCCAAGCGCTAAAAAAAAAGAGCTAATACATAAAAACCAAGTGTAGTGAGCTTGTTTGAGACCATATAGAAAGTGTCGTAAGCGACAAACATGGTTGGGGAACAGAGTATCAACTAAGTCGGGAGGCTAGATCATGTAGACCTCTTCAGTGAGATAATCATGCAAGAAAACATTGTTGACATCCAATTGATGAATGCACCAATTGGAGGAGAAAGTGAGAGAAAGGATTACCCTCATAGTGATAGGTTTAATAACAGGGCTGAAATTGTCATAATAGTCAAGACCCGTGAGTTGAGAGAAACATCTAGCAATGAGTCGGGCTTTGTAGTGAGCAATGGAGCCATTGGGGTATTCTTTAATTTTGTAGACCCATTTTCTACCAACGATATGATGACCAGGAGGAGTAGGAACCAAATCCCAAGTATTATTGAGATGAAGAGCAGATAGTTTAGCATGCATAGTATCCCGCCATTCATGGTGACGTTGTGTCATGCCCTAATCCGGTTTGGTTGGATTCCCATGATCAACTCGCCACCACTTCCTGCACTATAATGGTATTTCTACCAAGATAGACTGAGAAAAGTAAATGCTTACAAACGTATATATTTTTCATAACAAAGTAAACAAAACAACATAATAAAATTATCTATTTGTGATAACCTCATCTTGCTTCTTGGGCTTTTACTATGCTTGATGTAGAAGTTTCCCTGAAAGGGTTTAAGGGAAGGGTGAGTTCGACAACTCAGTGAGTAGGTAGTAAAGGGAATAAGGATAAGGGATTGTTTAAGTTTCACATTTTATCTTCATACTCATTCTTGGGTAATTAAACTTCCTCATTTCCCTTTATCATTAAAAGGGATAATTTAACATTTCTTATTGATGTATTTGGTTTAACAATCAAACATATACCATTTATCATCAAAAGGATCATACATTCGCATAACAGTCCTCGATTGTTCCACTTGTGGACCAGAGCAACTTTACCGTCTACTCTTGTAGGAGGTTACACCTTCTAACACAAGTTTGGGTGAGCATTATTACCCAAATCCCAAACTTAATTCGAAACTGTGTGTCAACTATTGTGCGACGAGACATCTCCACCTTCTTCCACCGTCTCAATGCACATGAAGTTTCCAAAGCTTCTTTACATACTGGCACAGTAAAGCTTCGTTTATGCTCACTCGGACGTTCAGTAGCCCTTAGAACTAACACTACCCCATATTGGGCGCCTTGATGGTTTCTTATTTTAGCATGCACAAGCAAAAATTCTTTTTAATTTGGACCTATATCTTTGGTGCTACCGGCCCAACGAGTTTGATAACCTAGCTTCGACTCAGTAACTAATAGCTCAACAAGTTCGACGACCTGGCTTTGGCTCGTTCGCTACTAGCCCAACGAGTTTGACAACCTCGCTTCGACTTCGTAGCTATTTCACACAAAATTAGCAATTTGTGAAAGTTTTCTACATGGTCATAATTATTAATTTGTCTACGGGTTAATGCTTGTTCCCATTGGCCTTGGGCCCACTTCATGAGTTTTTCCAAAACATGGCATTATGTCATATCAATTTCGAAAACCGAGGCCTTGGGCCCACTAGAGCAATTCTAGGTCTAAGTACACAAGCTTCATGCTCTTGTAAAAAAATATCTCCCAGAAAGTTTTAGCATGGTTACACAATCAAGTCAAGGGAGACTATTTTTGGAAAATAGTTTTCTGACTTTAAAAGTATTTTCATCACCCCAAACAGACATAATGTCAAAAATCCCACTCCCCCATATTATGAGACTTGGTTGTCCCCGTGAGGTTTTCGAGCTTGGAAATCCCTAGGAGGTTTCCAAGCTCGGAAACCTCCCGGGGACGACCATCAATTAAAGAGATCCTCCCCACTCACCTGTATGCGGGAAATCCCACTCACTATTCACAATGTGCCTTCCCTTTGCCCGATCTTATAGGAGACTCATTCCTAGGACAAATTGGGCAATTTAGTCCCAATTAATAAGTTAATTATACTTAAAATCCGTAACTTTCCAATAATTATATTTTAGTATTATGAGACTTGGTTGTCCCCGTGAGGTTTTCGAGCTTGGAAATCCCTAGGAGGTTTCCAAGCTCGGAAACCTCCCGAGGACGACCATCAATTAAAGAGATCCTCCCCACTCACCTGTATGCAGGAAATCCCACTCACTATTCACAATGTGCCTTCCCTTTGTCCGATCTTATAGGAGACTCATTCCTAGGACAAATTGGGCAATTTAGTCCCAATTAATAAGTTAATTATACTTAAAATCCGTAACTTTCCAATAATTATATTTTAGTATTATGAGACTTGGTTGTCCCCGTGAGGTTTTCGAGCTTGGAAATCCCTAGGAGGTTTCCAAGCTCGGAAACCTCCCGGGGACAACCATCAATTAAAGAGATCCTCCCCACTCACCTGTATGCGGGAAATCCCACTCACTATTCACAATGTGCCTTCCCTTTGCCCGATCTTATAGGAGACTCATTCTTAGGACAAATCGGGCAATTTAGTCCCAATTAATAAGTTAATTATACTTAAAATCTGTAACTTTCCAATAATTATATTTTAGTTATTAAGTATGCCTTATTTCTAATTAGGTCCCTAAGATTATTAAATATTTCCTTTAAGTCCTTAATTTCTTCAAATTTCCAATTGGGTACCATAATTCACTTAATTACAGAAAATCCCCAATTTTTCAAAAATTGCAATTAAGTCCCCAAACTTTCCAAAAATTACAATTCAGTCCTCCAAATTGAATTTCATCAATTCAACCTTAATTGTCCCCAATTGAGTCCTAGCATTATACTAATCATCTTCTCTATGTCCCCTGATTCATTTCAAGCTTTGAAACACTTGATTTGGCTTAAAAATGAGCTCAAATGGAGCTTCGTTGGAAAATCGTTCTGGAGAGAGAAAGCTTCAATTACTCACAGGTGAGGATCCAGCAATCAGAGCTTTTACTTCCACTGAATTGCTCTCTTCCTAGGGATCCTTCTTAGATCAAATCGCGCATCAATTGATGGCTTGGGCAATGTGAATTGCTCACTTTTGTTTTCGGGCAAAACACACTATGAATAATGAATTCTGACGGAGAGGACTTATCAAGATGGTTCAGTGAAGGTCAAGACTCTTTTAGAGAAGGTCTGAAGGGCTTGGTTTGGTTGTAGTTGGCCCAAGTGTAACTCGAATTTAGCTCAACCAACTCTGGTCGTCGACTGCCTAGGAAGCAAGGTTACTATGCGAGTTCGCTGATGCTTCTTTGTTGATTCTCAAGCTAAAGGGAGGTTGCAGCAAGGTAGAGGACTTCTCTCCAATTTCAGGGAGCCCGAATTCGCCTTCAGATGATGAGGAAAAGGCCCAAGTCAAAGCTATGGTTTGTGATTTTCCGAAAAATGGAGCACTTCTTCTTCTTCAAACATTTATGGGATGAGGAGGATGAATGGGGAGTAGCTCTTTATATAGGGAGATTGGCAACTAACAAGACTAGTCATTCGTCTATCCCTTGGCCTCAATCTCTATTGTTCACAGTTATATCAGGAGAGTTTTTCGATCATTAGAGACCAAAAAGCAGTCCGTCAACTTTTTCTGCCAACTTTCCAAGGTTGAAGAAGACATTGTGCACACGCAGGCTTTGCACGTGTGAGCTATCACATGGCATACTGTAATTGGCTAACTTTGCTGATGCAGCTTCCCACTTAGTGTCCCAATCATCCTTTGACTCGTTGACCGACCACGTGGTGACCTGTCATTGACCACTCCTTCCAATGTGGTCGTTAACCGAATTCATCTAGTCGTTTGAATGTGACACGTGATGTACTCTAACTAGCTAATTTAAATAATTCAGATTCCCCTACTAATGCACTATGTTACTACGACATGTCAGCCTCTAATTGGTTGGGACCATCCGACGTGGCTCTACCACGTGTCGACCTCTGATTAGTCGACCGTTTCTCAAATCCTAGTCGGTCGCTAACATGGCATCTTTACCACATGTCAGCTCCTCATTGGTGAGTTCAGCTGGCAAATCTTCTACTTAGTTGATCGTTGACTAAGGATATGTGTCGCTCTCCTATTGGTCAGTCGTCACTGACATGGATTTTCTTTCTTTGACCGTTATCCAAGGACATGTGTCACGCTCTCATTGGTCAGTGCTGACCGAGCGGCTGATTGGGTACGCTTTGTCACGTGTCCCACTCTAATTGGTCGTGTCCACTATTTGGACGCTGACCTGGCAGGCGGTCCGTCGACCGACTGCAGAAGATCCACTGGGAGAAGAGACACACATTCTAATGAAGAAGGGGCTACAACGGAGTGGAGAGGAGTCCATGAGAGTCATTGGCAGCCATTTGAGGAGGAGCAGAAAGTACAAGTAGACCTGGAAGAGATGGAGGGCTAGAGTCTAAGCCATATTTCTGAACACGGCGTGTATCTTAGGTGAAAAGAAGGGCTTTCAGTGCATCCAACGACATTATTTCGAGTATTGGTGATATAGCGTTCCCGATCTAGCCCATCAAACATTTTATCTTTGATCTCGTACTCAAGGTTTTGCCGACCAATTTGAGCAAAGCTAGTGGCGAGGTTGGAGATGATAGAGAGATAAGTGGCTATGGTTTGGTCTCCATTATGGAGTTCGTGCCACTACTGGTCAAGTATGTCTTTTTGGGCTCGGGTTTGGGAGTTGTAGAGTGTCTTAAGTTGGTTCCAGGCTTCAGCTAGTTGTGGCATGATGCTATCAACATAGTCGAATAGCTAATAAGTCTATAGTATATTGTTAATATTGGTACGCTAGAGATAGTAGTTGGTGTTATCCAACTTGATCGGGAGAGTGGTGAGTGTGCTAGGAAAAACGATTGTAGTAGATGAAATAATGATGCAAGGTATTATTGTTTGTTGAAGGTAATGAAGCAGCAAGTGTTGGTTGGGCTGAGTAAAGCTTGTTGTAAGAGAAGATGAGGCCAGATGGGATGTTGTTGTGAGCTTTAAGACTCTGATACCATAAATAGAAGATAAATAAAAAATTAGACAAGTAGTATTGATTGTAATTTCTATCTACATTTCATTTAGTATAATTGTGAATTTATATAAGTATTTTAGTATAAAATATAAGAAAAAAAATTAGTTATAAATATTATTTCATATACGATTGCGTGTACTAGTGCACTAGAGACAACGTATCAATGGTCCCGATAAATAAATAAATTTTTTTATACAATTAAGTGTAATGTAATTTAATTTATTATTGCTATTTGATTTCTTTCTTTTTATTATAAATATATAAAAGAAAAAATATGTAATTACATGAGAGGGGTTGGAGACAAGATCTCTAGATTTTGGTGGATATTTGATGAATTTTGTGAAGGGAGATGGAGCTAAAAGGAATGGAAGTGAGATCAATGGACTTGTGTTGCATTTATTTATTTATATTTTATTTTTACAAATATAATATTTAAAATTAATATTTTATACGAATGGACAAATTGATATAAATTTTAAATGTCATCCACATGCACCAACTAAAATTCATGCTAAAATTGAGACGACCCAACAACAAGGAGTACTTTTAACCATTAAAGGTAGAAGAATCTTGATCAAATCATGAGCATGGTCCTAAAAATAAAGTGGATTGAGCCCGAAAGTGAGGTGAAGGGGACTGACTGGTCCCTAATTTAAGTGGCATGATATTGTCCCCAAAAGTAAAGTGTAAGGTGCCACCCACATCAAAGGTAAGAAATGCTACCTTCAAGGAAGGAAATTGCTTATTACTATTAGTGAGATTGACATTATTTAACAAAATTAATATATGCATTCTGAGATATACATAAAGTGGTAGCTTATCGCATTGCAAAACTGGTGTATTTACAACAACTGAAATAAAAAAAAAAAAAAGAGAGAGAGAAAGAGAGATAGAGAGATAGAGAGAAGGTAGAAATGAGAAAAAAAAAACAAATTTGAGTGCGCAGAGTTCTCTAGAGAAGAAGAATGATACAATAAAACGACTAAATTCAGAACATGCCTAGCCTAATTACCCCTACAAGAAAAGCCTCCAACTTAAAACTCCACTGTCAACGATTATTTTTCTGTTTTTTTTCCCTAATTTCGCCCCTTGGTAACCTTCTCCTTTCAGCTGTGTAATATATATATCGTGCATGGCCTTTTAACTGGAACTAGTGGGAATCAGAGAGAATTTTGGGCTTTGCTGGTTCGTAATTGCTCTCCACTGATCAGCAATGTCTTGGGCAATCTTAATGGCGTCACAGGAAGTCCCTAGAATGCCTCTGCTAGTGAAGCCCACGGTATACAGTCCATTGTCCCCTTTCCACCCATTGGGAAATGGCACTTTGGGCATCCCTTCTTTGGTGAAAAACTCCCCACTCTGCAATTAAATCACCAAACCAAGACCTTACATCAGTGACCCATATACAAAATACGCCAAGATTTAAGGACCCTGTTGGTTCAGTAAGAGATCGATTTTTAAAATGAAGGATTTGTATCTCTGTCTGGGGATTTGGCATGTACAGATAGATACATAGTGTCATGATAGTAACACATCATGGGATATGGCAGGCGCAGAGAATACATTTTTTGTCATCTTAGAAAAAGGTAAATTGTCTAGAAAGAGGAATGACCTAAACAAGTCATAGCTGATGTTATTCTATGAAGAAAAGAAGAGATTTGTAGGTTTCTTGTGTCCAAATCCCAGAATGTGACAGGTGATGAATAAAAGGATAGAGCTAAAAACTACACCAAGTTTTGAAGATTAAAAAGTAATAGTAAAAATTGAAAGTACATGGGAAACTTATCTAGTTCAGCCAAATCAAAAGGAAAAAAAAAACTTTTTTCCAAGTCCACACCCTCCTATGTAAAAAAAGAGTGTAATAGTCTGTACTTCTGTTGAAGTTGAAATCCGAGGTGAAAAACTTAATATGCATAAACATGAGCAATAATAACCTACAAACATGGCATAACTTTGGTAAAAGTGAGCCTTCAAGTTTACCTTGAGCCAACTAGTGACATTGCTCTTGTAGCCAGTTGCTAAGATTATGGAATCAAACTCCTTCTCCTGCCCATCCACGAATTTAGCTCCGTTCTTGGTTATCTCTTTCACCCCCTCCATCACCTTTTAACATTGAAACCCAAAATATAGACCTCATAACTTCTACAAATTTCAAAGTTAAGTTGACTATTCCACCTAAAAGGGCATTTTTATATTACCTTGATTTTCCCTGCCTTAATCTGGGACAGAGCTCCTGTGTCCAGCACCGGGGTCTTTCCGGTCACGTTCTTGAGTTCAAGGGGTCCCGTTTTCGGCCGCCGGAGACCAAAATGGTCCGTATTTCCCAAAGTCATGCTGGCCGCAAAGAGGAGGAACTTGTCGACCAGCTTCAAGGGAAACCACTTGAGAAGTGCCATTGCTATGCCAAATGTAGAGAGCCCAAGAACTTCCCTAGGCAGCACATGAACCTACAATCCAATGCCACCCCACCGGTTTTTAGGCATAGTTATCAAACCAACCCCAAGATCAAAAATTAAATATCAACATGAAAGCCACAAAAAGCACTTGCATGAAAAAACCCACAGAGCTAATGACAGCAACTGATCAAAACTAGCAGAAAGTGGTCAGGAGAAAAGAATTTGGAAACTGAGATCTTGAAATTGAATAGTGAACTTAATGATTGATAATCAACGGGTCAAGCCGCCAGTGGATGAACCCATCAGTTCAAAACTCACCATCTTTGAAACTGACTATCAACTTAAAAATTGTGGTGGGTTCGATTCTAGACTTCTTTGTATATACTTTATTTCTATATTCTCTTCATGAACGCAACATTCTATTGTGGCCCGAAAAAATAAAAATGGAAAAAACTCACCGTGTTCCGGACAACCATGTGAGGGAGGACATTGTGGCGGCAGAGGTCCAAGCTCACCTCCATGCCGGAATTCCCGCAACCGACGACGAGAACCCTCTGATTCTGATAGTCTGAACCAGACTTGTACGAACTCGTGTGGATGATCTTCCCACCGAATTTGTCTAGCCCGGCAATGTCCGGTATTACGGGGTCTGCATTCTCCCCCGTCGCGATGATAAGCCACGGGGACACGTACTCGTGATCGGCGGCCGTCCGGAGGCGCCATTGCCCGTCCTTGAAGCGGGCGGCGAGGACGGTCTGATTGAAAAGGGGCCGGATGGAAAAGTGGGCGGCGTAGGACTCCATGTATGCAACGAACTGGTGCTTTGTCGGATACTTGGGATAGTCCTCTGGGAACTTACGGTAGGGGAGCTCGCAGAAGTCCTTGGGAAGATGGAGCTTGAGGCGATCGTAGGTCCTGTGCTGCCAGAGGGACGCTATGCAGTCACTCCGCTCGAGGATCAGCGAGGGGACGCCGTGCTCCAATAGGCAGGCGGCGGCGGCGAGGCCGGAGGGCCCTGCTCCAACGATGATGGGTCCGTTGAAGACGTGCTTGCATTGTGGGTTAAGGTCATCCTCATGGCCATGGTCATCCTGTGGACACTTGCAAGAACCCATCTATTTTCTGTAAAAAGAAGAGCGTTCTTTTTTCTCTTTCTTTCTTGAGAATGGAGTAGGAGGAGAGGAGTGCTCTGCTTCTAACTCTGTAATGCAGGTGAGGGAAATCTTGAATGGAGATGATGGCGTCAGTATTAAAAGAGATGAGAGGTTGCCCTCTAGACTATAGAGTACGATAGAGAGAGAGAGAGGTTTAATGGGTCAACTGAGAGACGAATCAGGATGCCTCTGAAGAAGCCATTAATGTCTACCCAAGAAGAATAGCCTTGAAGGAAACAGAGTAGTATGTGAGAGATGCACAGAGAAAGACCCTTTCTATTCTTCTGAATGCGAGTTAATTTTGGGCTCAGACGGGGAGAGAGAGAGCAAGGGAGGGAAGGGAAGGGGGCTCAAGAAAGAGATATGGATTACGGCTTCGTTTTTCGTACTCAAGGCTTCGTTCCTTTCCCTTCCCACTATATATATAGGAAGGAGCACTTCCCCGTGCTTATGTAAAAGATTTATGAATGTATACGTACATATATTATATGCACTGATATATTTTTTTATTAGAAGGAAAAAGAAAATGTAAACTAGAAAGGTGACTGGGTAAATGGACAGTCTCACTGTGTAACATGTGGATGTGCAAAAAGAAACTGTGTAACATGGATATAAAATTTGTTACTCCTTTATTATGTGTGATATCTCATGTACTCTTTGGTGATATAATCATAGTGCACACCAATGAGTTTATATAAGATAATGGAGGATGCCCGAACTGAGTGTGAGTGCTGAGTGCTTGTATATGGTTTCCAATCATTCTTCTTTTAAACGATTTATATAGGATTAAATAGTAAAATTTGATGTTTTCGATAATATTTATTTTTTAAAATGTTACTGGGACAAATTTTTTTATTTATATAAATAACCTCAAGACAATCAAATTATTAGAAATTAATAAAGAGTTCGTATTTAAAATTTATTTGGATGAATTTAGGCTATATTTGAATTGGATTTATAGTTTAGGTGAAGCTAATGGTTTGAAGGGAGATTAAAGTGATGAATTTTGAAGTATTAAAATTTTTTAATAATCTATTTTTTTTTGTAGCTAGGAAAAGTGAGGTTATGGGTTATTAATGAAAAAATTAGAAATATAAATTTATTATCTTAATTAAATTAAATAATTTATTAGTTATTATATATTATTAATTTATATTAAAAATATTTTTTACAATAATTTTTTATTTATAATATTTGTATTATATAATTTTATATAAAATATTATTAATATATAAATCTATTTAAGTATATAAAAATAATAATATATAATATAATATAATATAAATAGTAAATAAGGGTATTAAATTAATTTAAATAATAAATAAAATAATTAATATAATGGAGGGATTGTGTAAGAGTGTAAATGAAGGGGTTATATAGTTTTGGAAATGATTCTTCCCCTTTAAATTTCTACAAACTCATCCATTTTTTTTACCGAATAAAAGATTTATTTACTACTCCTAATCCTTATTTACAAATTATTCAATCCAAATATTTTTTTAGAAATGAAGGGAAAGGTTTGAAATGATTTATAAAATTTTTAAATTTTTTAAAGTTATCATTTTATTATTGGAGAAAAGTATAATTAATAAAAAATTAAAATGATAAATTTATATTTTTAAATTAAATATTATAATTAATTACATTATACTATATGTACTATTATAAACAAGTTACTAATATATAATAATATGTATAATAAAAAAATATAATTATATTATATATATGATAAATTATATTTACATTTTATAGATTTTTTATATATAATATTTTTATTATATAATTATATCATGTAAATTCATATAAAATATTATTAATATATAAATTTATAAAAATAAAATTAAAATAAGGAAGAAAATAAAAAGAATAATATATAATAGTATTATAATATTTTAAACTAAAAAGTAATGATTTTTCAAGATTTCAAAAGTAAAAAAATTAATTGGGGGAATTTAAAAAAATAATAAACTCATTCATTTAATATTACAAAAAAATGAATTTCTCTACTATTCAAACATATTGTTATTGAGGTGCTATACCCCACGACCCAATTTGATTAATTAAAATGGTTAATTTTCTATGACATATCTTTCTAATTTCTGCTTGTAAGTCCTCCATAAATTGGAAGATTGGGTGCTTAGAAATTTGTTTTCCTTGTGCTAGATAAAACACCAGAAACACTGAATCCCATTTCACTTAATTTTAATTCTTATAAATAGTTTAGGATGAAATTTGATATATAATGTAATTTCAGATCATTCTCCTCATATTTTGCCCTAAAAAGTACGGATAAGTTTGGGAAAGGTTTATCCAATACGTTCCAAATTTAAAATGACAAAATTCCCATTTTTTATAGATAGGCCATTGCCAGCTAACTTCACCCCCACAGGCAATGGACTTGTTCTCTTGTATTTTTACTATAAACAAAATAAAGAAATAAATGGTCTATCCATAGTATTTATAAGAACGAATGATCTATCAAAAAATACTCATGCATGATCCAAAAAAACAAAAAACCGCTTGCATGCAACTGCCCAAGTGTCTGCATGCTACTCTTCTCAATCTAGGCAGGGAAATTGAAGGGCACCCCGGAGAATCAATGAACATGTTCTCTTGCATTTTCCTAGGAAAAAACAAAGAAATTAACGATCTATCCAAAGTACTTAATAAAAAGAATGATCTATCGAAAAATACACATGCACCATTGAAAACAAAGCCACTTACTTGCATGCATGCAACTCTCCAAGTGTATGGATGCTACGCTCCTCGTGGAAAGAAAGACAAGAAAAGAAAAGAAAAGAAAAGAAAAGAAAATTGCATGTTGTCTCCTTAATTCCCTTGGAATTATAGCTTCCTCACAATCTTTTGTGCAAGGATCAAATTTTTGGACCACACGAATTATTGTGCGTATGTTCGCCAGCTTAAATAAATATATCTTATCTTCTATTCCAATTGTATATCTTAGAAGGACAAACGTTGATCATCACTCACTCTCACCAAGAGAATAAAATTCTCACCATTTAATTTTTTTTCATGCTTAAATATGTTGAATTACGTCCACCAATCTAATCTAATTTTGTATAGTAAGCTTTTTTACATAAACTTAAAGAATGAAATTCACAAAAAAAGCCACAACCTTTTTTTTTTCTCCTCCTCGTCGTCAAAACTTTCTTTTGGAGAAAGAATAGTAGGAATTGAGTAGTAATCATTAGCCCATAACATACTGTCTCACCAAAATGACAAGTTATTTTTTATGCAAATTAAAAACCTATTGATATGCCCCGCCAATTGATTAAAAGAAATGAAAAGGACGCTTTTGACATTCCATTTTTATTAATTTTCCCAATTTTATCAAAAAATATTTTTTGGTACATGTTTATTCTTTAATCTTTTCATAGTGGTGTATGTATTTAATCCTTTTTTTTATTTTAATATATTAAAAATAACATGTGGTATTTGAAGTGGGCATGGATATCCTATCTTAACAATATTTATAATATATTACAATTAAGTTGTATAATTCAATTATTTTTTAATAATTTACGTAGATAATATATTTTTATATAAATTTCCAATTGATTAAAAGTAAAGGAAGGAAAACAATGTTTAGTCATGCGTTTGCTCTAAAACTCTATAGTAATAAAATAGGAACTGTTACGAAATAAAAGTAATAAGAAAAACATTATGAAACCACAGTATAGTCCTCTTAGGTAGTGGATCCCATAGAAAACGGTTGGTGGACTCCACCAAGTAAGTATATGCTCCTTGGAACAATTGTCGTTGGAAATCATAAAGCTTACTAAAACCTTTATAATATGCGATGTCATTTTCGATCATTATTCTTTCCTCGTGTACTAGTTTATCCCTCAAAATCACTGTTGCTACCTGCTAGGCTAGGCTGAAGGCCTCGCGTAGGCCCGCACTTCGGCTCTTAAGCTGGGCTGTGTACTAGAGAGTGAAGTGAAGCTCCTCAATATCTTGCTGAATAAAACATTTTACAAACTTTGTAATTTAGCTTTTATTCAAGTTTTCTATGAAGTGTTATTTGGAGAGTTGAACTATCAGCCAGAGAATTAAAAGCTGAGTGAGGTATTTTTTATTCATTCTTTATTCAAAATAATGGTATGAATTAATATTAATTTTTTTAAATTATCAATCATTATTTCACACTCATTTTTATTTTCAAAACAAATATATTTAGTGGTTTACTTTCCATAATTATTATTTTTATTAAATAATATATTAAAAATATAATCACACCTTTGTTAAAATAAATAAATTTAAAATAGTTATCCTATTTTAACATAACTTTTAATTATAAATGAACCTAAACTATTTTCGATATACAATACTTTCTAATTTAAATAAAAAAAATTTAAATTAAAATTAGAGAAATTAAGTTGAAATAAATACAAAAATAAATAAAATGAAAAATTAAAACCAACGGATTAATAATTCAAGAGTTAAGTATATGGTAACTAAATAATAATATAAATAATTATATAAAAAATATAAAGAAAAATTAGATTGAAATAATTTATCTGCAATTTATTTTTATAATTTTATTTTTAAAATATAAATAAATAATTTAAAAAATAAAAAATTAGAAAATCAATTAAATTATATTTGAACCGATCAAAAAATAATTTATACTATTAAAATTCGGTTTAATTAAACTAGATAACGCAGTAAAATTAATAAAATAAATTAATTCTTGTTTGAGTCACGTTCAATGGCAATCTAACTTGAAATCTTGTATAATAAACATCAACTAAACCCACCATCATCATATATCACGTAGACAACCAAAACCATCATATAAATCAAGTTAGACAATGCAACCAATAATTGTGTGCCAAATAAGAGTACAAATAATTATCATAACCAAAGTCTAGCTAGTAATGCATATCAATGGAGCTCGACTAATCATGTTAGGCACTGTTTAACCAAAGAATTTTGATAATTCAAAAAGGATACTATCAATATAAGCGAAATTATTAGAATTATATTATAATCAAATTAAAAGTGTTTTGGTTGCAAATTAAAATAAATATAATAAAAAGGGTTTTTCTGCCAAAAGTTTTAAAAAAATTGAGGATTTTGAGGGTAAATTCGTAAATAGTAGAAATAATAATCTAAATATAATAAAATAAAAGTTTAAGTGTGAAATGGAAATTTTAGAAAATTTTATTAAATTAAGAGATATTTAAGAATGTTTTAGATTTATTGTAACTAGTAGGTACCAATTCTATTTAAATAAGAATTAAAAATATTTAAGGATAATCAGTAAAAATATTAAAAAAAATAAATAGATATAAATAATATCAAATAAATATTAATTAGACATTTATTGGAAATTATTAAGATATTAATACTAACAAATTTAGGGAAATTTAATATTTAATTTAAGGTAAATAATAGCTTTTTATCACTTTAGAAAATATATATTAAAATATAATAAATAGATGTTTAATTTTAATTAAATAAATAATTCTAAGTTTTTAGTGATTTAATCTTAAATGTGAGGATTTGATGATAATTATTATATATAAATGATTAAGAATAAAATTAAGTTTGGATTAAACTACAGATTTAATAAGAGAAATATAATAAGTTAAATGTAGTTAACTACTTAATAAGTACAATTAATAATTTAAGAAATTTATTAAAATCAATATACATTTTTGGTACAAATAGCAATGATTTATTTTTGCTCAACAACATGCATTCAAGTAATGATCAAAATTGGTTCGTTATTGGTGTTTTCCAATCACAAACCTTGTCTATGACATAGTAGCAAATCATTTACATAATTCTTGATCAACCTTGTATTAACATGCTAAAAACTAAACACAACAATTTGCTAATGGATCACCATGGTGGTGCATGGTTCTATATGAGTATAATGCTATTTGTTTGGAGTTCCTATCTATATACCTTGTGTTAGGGCATACATCTCAACTTCCACCAACATTTGAACAACTTTCCCTTGCATAGCAGCATATAATTAATAGCAGCATATAATTCACCTGCATATAATAATTACTTGTCAAAAGAGCTATCAAAATTAATTTTGACTAAACATATTTGGGGTCTCCATTATTGCTTGGTGCTGGTCTCCTCTCGGGTAGGGTGTGTTGTTTTGGGTTGTGCCACTTCTTGTATAGATATCTTACACATATCTATAATATCCCTAATATTTAATAACATATTATGAAAAACAGCTTTTCACCTTTCTTTCCATATAGCCTAACACCTAACAGATGAGACGTAGCCTAATCAAGTGCCACCGTAGGTTGCTTAATGTTGGCTTCTAACCGACAATGGTAGAAATAATTGTCTTTAATATGTAAATTACACATTTCGTATCACGCCTTGACCCACTTTCCAATCTGAGAGGTAGATAATCAGTTATATTCTCCAAATTTTATAATAATTAGAGTTTTATTTAACTCTAACATAACTTAATACTCATAATAAAATCTGTCATAATATATTTTTAAAATATTTATTTAAAATAAAAAAATAAGTTCAACAAATAATATCGAGACTAATTATTGAATAAAATGCATACCTTTAGTTTATTATTATTTTTCATAACCTCAGTGTTTCTCTACGCTTATTTTAATTACGTGAAAGTGATATTAGAGAAGGATGACATATAAACAGTGATACTATAACTTTAGGGTTTTTTAGGGTTTTTTAGGGTTTTTTAGGGTTTTTTAGGGTTTAATACATACTAAAAAATAATAATTGAATTCATAATTCTTTTAGGAATTAACTACCTTTTCTATAGCAAACCTTGGAATGAGTTGCAAGTTTCTCAGCCTCTTTATGGCAATGTTGTTTTTAAGCTTCAAGAGATCATGAAGGCTTGACTACAACTCGACTACATCACGATAGTGAAGATTGGCAACCAACGTCGTTTCTACTTCAGCAAGTTCTCGAGTGGCTCAATGAGATTCCATTTTCTTTACTTCTACATTTAGCCCAATATATAAGGAAATACTACTCACTAAGTTATCAAATTCACCCTCTCTCCCTAACCCTCTTTTAAGAAAGTTTTTATGCTAAAAAAAGTGAAAACTTGAGAAGCAAGTCAAGATTACCATGAGAAAGTAATTTTTATTAAGTCATTTTATTATGGAAAACATATATACTTATAAGAATTTACCTTTCATAATCTTTTTTAAGAAATATCATTTTAGTAGAGGAAGGAGTCACAGGTTAATCACGGGGTTCCAATCAAACCGGGTTGGAGCTTGACATCCTATCTCCTTATGAAATTTTTTATATAAGGTTATTTTCAATGTACTTATCAATCATCTTAAACCCTTCATGGACAGTTTAGTGTCATGCTAACAAAGTGTTTATGTTCCATATAGGGCTATCAATGATAACTTCTCCTAGGCTCATGAGTGCTTCTAGTTTTTAAATTAAAAAAAAACAAGGGAACATGGAATGGTGTGGACTTAAATTAGACATGTCTAAGGCTTATGACCCAGTTGAGTGACTTTTCTTGAACAACTACTTAAGAAATCAGTTTTCATAGTCTTTTTATATCTTGGATTATGACTTGTGTAATGTTAGTATCATACATGTTAATTATTAATGACAAAAGATCTCAACCTCTTCAATCGCAAAGAGGACTTTACGAGGGAGATCGCCTTTCTCTTTATCTCTTTATATCACTTGTAGATTCTTTTTCTAGGACTATCTCTACTGCTTGTGTGACTAAACAATTAAATGGGCTTAAAATCGCTATGACATATTTAGTAATTTCACACTTTATTTTTTACAGATGATGCATTATTTTTCTTTGAAGTATTAGGATATAATGTGCAATGTTTAAAAAAATATATTATACAGTTATTGTCAAGCGTTGAGCTAGCAGATTAACATAGACAAATCTTTAGTGTATTTTAGCTTGAATGCAATAACTACTACTAAAAATGTTCTTTTGTCTATTTTGTAGTTTGGTGTTGGAGAACATTTGTGTTACACCCTGACCCGGTTTGGTTGGAGTTCATGATCAATCCGCCACCCTTCCATGTATCATTTTGGTATACCTACTTGAATGAGGCAAGGAAGGTGAAGGCATGTCCACGGTCTAACTCTCACTTAAGTTGGGGTTAGGAAGCGTACCTTGAGGGCCTGAGTGCGTCCAAAGCTTCCTGTCGGGGTGATGCCCTGCAAAGGAGTTGAGGGAGAGGGTGAGTACAATACTCATTGAGGGGAACTTAGTATAATAGTTTACTTGAATTTGTCTTATCCTTCTTAAAAATTTAATTCATTTCCGTTATTTCACACAATTACAGAATCAAAGCCACCCTCCTATCATAGGAGGGATCACACATTTGTAGAACGATACTTGACCGCGCCACTTGTGGACCGAAACGCCTTTACCGTCTATCCTAATAGAGATGTACTATCTCTACCCAAAGTTTGTGTGGACATCAGTAGTCCGACCCCAAACTCAAGTATCTCCAACATGTTTGCTCAATGGGACGAGACCTAATTTCCCTTACCGCCTTGGTCTCCGTGCGCTGAAAGCCCTCGGCTTCACAACCTACTGAACGATGATACTGCCCTTATGCTCCCTAGGCTGTTTAGTAGTTCTTGGGTTTCATCACTACCTTATGATAGGTGTCCTGATGGCCCAAACATCATGGTGTATGCACAATCAATAAGATTTTAAAGTTATATTTGTTATCTTTAGTCCTCTTGCACAACGGTCTATCAGCTTGACTTTGGTCCCACCACGTGTACTAGCTCAACAAGTTCGACGACCTGACTTTAATAGATGAGCGGTTCAACCCAACAAGCTTGACAACTTAGCTTGGCTCGATGGGTATCACACAAGTTTCCATTATTCTAGTCTTTTAGCCTCATGTATTACATGTCTGTTATGGACGGGTCCATGCACGTATCCACCAGCCTTGGGCCCACTGGCATCTCAAGCCTAAGCCCGTAATTAGCTCCCAAATATTTTAAGCAGAGTCACCTAGTCAGGGGATACTAATTCCGAGAAAATAATTTTTTTTCAAAGCTTAAACTGTCATTCCAACCGGAATTGACGTCATAGCGGTTCTCACTCACCTATTGATCTCGGTGGGGTCGTGCCGGCGGAATTGCTCTCCTCAGAGCGCTTCAAGGATTAGCACTCGGGTAATCCGGTCCTGTAGGGTGCGAGTGTTGGGATTAGGATGTGGTGACAAATGGATCCCATATTTTCTCATAACTGCACCTAAGGTCTTGTACTTTGCTTAAATTGCATCGGGATCCCTCATTTCTCTTTAATCTCTGTTGGGTCCCCTAAGTTCCCAATTATTATTTTTGGGACCTTAACTCCTTTAATTTCACTAATTTTCCCTTGATTTACCAATTTTACCTTTTAGTCCTTAATTTTTCTAAAAATTGTAGTTTGGTCCCCCAACTTTTCAAAATTTCCATTTTGCCCCAAATTTGTCCAATTTGCTAAATTGGCCCTCAATTGGGGTGAATTTTATGAAAATACCCTCAATTTTGTTAAATTGCCATTCAACCCTCTAATTTTTTGAAAATTACACAAAAGTCCCCCAAAATCCCCAAATCACCCTTCACCTTCTTCCCCAATTTGAGCATATGACACTTCGGATAACTCATCCAATTGGTAGCATGTAAGTCCTTGTTTTCTTGAATTCTTGCTTCCAATCACTCCTATAGCTTCCATTGATCGTCCTGCACTTTGAATTTCTGAATTTGGCTAAATTTTGTGCCCTATTGGAGCTTCACCAAAAAAATTACAGTAGAGAGAGAAAGCTTGCATTTCTTACCGGCGAAGAGGCGGTGGTCGAGGCTTGAGGTGGGGCGGCTAGAGCTAGTGAAGGGGAACCTAGCAGGATTGAGTTCTGCTGCAATTCGCTGCTGCACTGCATGAATTTGAAGAGAGAAGTTTCAGCCAATGCATTTCTGAAATTTGGAAATTTTGACGAGGGAAGATGAAATTGAGCTTACCGAGGCCTACAAGGGTGTTGTGGAGGGTCTTAGGCGGTCAGTGGTGGCCAAGGTGGGCGGTGGAAGGGCCGATTGAGGCGAAGTGGCGTCGGGCAGGAGCTCGCTACTTCGAGCTTCGAAGCAGCTTTTCTATGTGATCTCCCTCTCACCTCTCTGAGCACTCCCTAGTTGTTTTGAGGAGGTTTAGAGCTAGAGGATTCTTTCTCGGTTTTAATGCCACGCTTCGAAGATCCTTTGGTGGAGGTTTCGCCCGTCGTCGGAGCTCTAGTTTGAACCTCGCCGAAAAACTCACTCTTCTTCTTCTTCGCTCGATTGTGGGATGCTAAGAACGAATGAGGGGGTGCTATTTATATAGGAAGGTTGGCAACTGCTTAGGTTACCGACTGATGTACGATAAGCCTTCAACTCGGGCACCAGAGACCTGACCGAAGCATTTTTTGAGTCATCGGAGACCCCAGCTTTTCCGATGACCCCTTCTCTCTCTCTATTCTCTGCCAGCGTCTAGAGGTTGAAGATGATGACATGGCGGACGTGTCATGTGGCACACTGTAATTGGTTAGTTTTTCTAACATGGGATGCCAGCTCGGCCGCCACGTCAGCCGTTGACCTGTTGAACGGACACGTGGCAACCTCTTAGTGGCTGCTCGTGTCTATGTGGCATACTGACGGATGCCATTTGTCCATTGACCAAACACGTGGCAGCCTCCCATTGGCTGATCGTGCATACGTGGTGATAACTGGTTGTTGACCAGTTCGTTGACCGTTGATCAATTTGGTTGGACCGTTGACCTGTACGGTCTAACCGGGTTTGCGGTCTAAATTTCAAAAATTGGCTGGTTCGGATCCGATTCAACCAGTTTTCTCAAATTTAAAAATTTATAAATTCATCTAAATTCAATTTCTATCTAATGATAGTCTCAATTTTCCAATTTAACATTTTTAGGCCACCTAAAAAAATGAATTTGTGAACCAGTTCACTATGGTTCATGTCGGTTTGGGTCTGGTTCATCCCGAACCGGTTCGATTTTCTCTTCAATTTCACTTCCTAGTTCTCTCTTGAAGTTTTTGTGAAATTTTGGTCACTTGAAAATTTTCAATTTATCACGTTAGCTATTTTTTATTCATTAAATGACTTGATTCTTCATGTATAACTTATACCTGTTTTTGTTCCAATTTCTTTTGGTCCAATTGAATGGGTTTTACAGTTTGGACATATATTTGAGTCTTCACATCCTATGGGGTCAAAAAAAATCTCAAATTTTAGAGTTTCTCATGAAAAAGATCAAACACAAACTAAAAGGATGGAAGACAACCCTAAGGGAAATGAAATTACTCATTAAGTTTGTTATTCATTCCATTACAACTTACACTATTAGTTGTTTATTTCTTCCAAATGTGTGGTGTCACCGGGTTAGCATAGTGACCAGGTTTTGCTGCAGACAACAATGGCTCATAAGAAGGTTCATTGGATTAAGAATAACCAATTAGTCAAACTGAAGTATAATGTGGGACTACGTTTTAAAGATTTAGCTGCTTTTAATCATGCATTACTTATGTAATCGACTATACAAATATTTTATCAACCTCATTCTTTAGTAGCCATAATCCTTAAGGGGTGTTATTTTAGTAATACTAATTTTTTGTCTACTAATGTAGGTATAAAACCCTCATTGTTGTGGAGGAGTATCATTATAAAAATGAATTTTCTCAAAGGTGGTTTGATATGGCAGGTTGAGGAGGGTCGGAATAAAGTCAAGAAAGATTGATGGAATCGATCCTTAAAAGAACATTCACTTTCACCACCTAAGGGTAGTGTAACAACCAACACCAATGGGTTAACTCTTTAATTGATTAAAGTACTAAATAATGGAACTAAAAAAGGTATAAAGGAATATTTATTCCAAAAAGAGGTAAACACTATCCATTGAATTCCACTTAGTATGGTATCCCATAAAGATATGTTACTATGGTTGAGAGAATGATGAAGTAATTTAACCGTCAAATTAGGTTATGCTTTCCTACGTGCCCAGAAATTGAATCCCTACATATACTTTACTTCCAAAGTTATTCGTATGTATATGTATTTGGCAGTTAGCTTATGTTTTTAAGATTAGAAAATTTCTGCATTGTTAGTTAAGGCAAATATATGTAGGGCAAACATGATTAATGATACTTATTATTTTCTATGTAAACACGTATACAAAATTCATATATTATTTAGATGATCTTACACTAGACCAATCTTGTTTGCAAGTTGTAGTTTTCATTCGGAGGATAAAGAATGATTGTCTCTTGGATTTACTTGATTGCTTATACTAGGTATAATATTTGGAAAACTAGGAAAATGTCATGTTTTGATGAATGTCCTAATTCTTAGAAGGTGGTAAGCCAGGTTTATTTTATGTTTTCTAAATACAAAGATTGAATACATCTATTAAAATAAAGTACGTTGTTACACCTATAAAAAATATTTATCTTATAACATGTGATGATATTTTTGATTGGTTGACTCTATTGAATAAGGGAGAAACTTCATTTTATTTCGATTCTGCATTAAAGGTGAAATCCAAGATATGTTAGTCTTTATATAGGTTACAACTAACTGATGATGGTACGTAGGAAATAAATTCAAAACTTTTGGTGGATGCCATGATGAACTGAGAATCTATGTGATTGCAAATGTACCACATTTTATGGGATATTCTATTGGATGTGAGAAATCAAATAAGACAGATTGAATGTGAGAAATCAAATAATTAATTTCCTGTTATATCTCATAGGTTCAAACAAATATTGATTTGAGCAAGAATATTATACATTTTTACGAGATTTAATTAGAAGCAATTTTGTACAAAAAAAATTAGAAATTAGACATTTAATAGATAATTGTTTGAGTCTCCAATATTTTTTTTTATTTCATTACTTTATTATTTTTAGAAGATACACATACACATATATGATCATAAACTTTTTTATATTATTTTTATACCTATATATACCTAGTTCTTGTCATCAACATCTCTATTACACTCAAATTAAGAGTGTAAAAAATGTATTTATAATTATATTTGGGTTTGTGTGAAGTTATCCTCAATCTAAATGTACAATATTTTTCATCACCACTCAATTCTATTTTTAATAAAATTGACCAGATTTGATAAGTGTTTTAACATAGGAGGTTCACAATTTATTTTCCAATAATGCAAACATTTAAATAAATTAGTAGATGGGGAAATGATTTTTATGGGCTATATCATTTGATATATTCAATTGGAGAGATACTAAGTATTTGAAGTGTGTAAACAAAAATAAGTTTTAAGAAACATGCACCACCATGAAATCCTAATTTATGCATGGGTAGAAGAATGTTTTGACAATTAATCAATACTTTTATCAAAATTAAAACAGAATATGAAATTATCTCCATTACAAACTCATTCTACACCACAAATTCGATATAATCCATTTTAAGTGGATATGTTATTATTATTGTCCCCGTAATCCCGGCAAGATTTGACCGTTTAATTTTAAAAAAAATTAAGTGGAGAAGATTGTGGTGTCAAGATAATATTTATAATCTTGCTTTTTATTTTTTTATCAGCAATTTTAAGTCTTGCTAATGATTGAAGACATGGCGTGGCAAAACCAATTCAGATAATACCTTAACTTTGGGAGCCGCCTTCGTACTTCAATCATCAATCTGTATTATATTAGGATCATACAAATGATTGAATTCATTCCTTTTATGAATTAAAAATAGGGGTGTTATCTTCTGCTTTGCGGTCCATATTGTCCGATGAGTTAAAGTACAGTTACTATTTTATATATTAGTATTAAATACTAATTCATGTATTATATAATTATGTTATAATAATAAATATTAATAAAGTATTATGTAAGTATATCATACTAATATTAAACATTAATTTAATTATCCTATAGGTATATGTAATGGGCAAAAGTCACTGCACCTGTTTAATAATTTATATTTAAGTGAAAATCAATTAGTTTATATAATATGATAATTTATTCAATTTTCATTTTAAAACATAATTTTATTAAAATATATTGTAACAATGAAATAATTTAGAATTTTTTTACCCCTAATATAAAATAAATTTTACATTTCAACGGAATAATATCAAATCATCTTACTAATATATTAAATCTCAACCAGATAAATATCAAATTACCAAAAGATTAAGAATCAAATTAAAATAGAAATTGATTCTAATTAATATTATTTCATTCATTTTTCTATTGATTTTAATTATTTATATTATTTTCTATTATTGTATCTAGTCTATAAATTATAATGCATCACATTAAAATAACCAAAAAAATAAAACACACTTACCTTCAAAATAATTATCATATATTATATTTTATTTATATCACTTTAATTTTTTAACTTTCCAAAATTCACTTTATACCCTTATACTTAAAAATTTCTCCTTTTAAAACTCCAAAATTTTCAATTCGTCCATTTATATTTCCAAATTTGTATTTGGTCTTATTTGTGTCCCAATTCTTTAGAATTCCTTTTTAAAACTCTAACATTTTATTATTTATCATTTAATCACTTGACCTTTTTCAATATTTCATTTGTCTTTTTAGTTTTAATGTCATCATTAAAGGCTAAAAATATTTCTAATATTTTCCTTGGTTCCTAAACCTTCATTGGGTCCTAAAAAATTTTCATTCCTCAATGTATCTCTTAACATTGTCAAAATAATATTTGGGTTCCTGAGCTTTATACCGAATCTAACCTTATTTCACAAATTGTGAGTAATTAATATCATGTCCCTAAATAATTCTCATATATTATCATGCTCCTTGTCCACTCGGGACTAGCCAGAATAATATTGTTTAGCCTCGGTGTTTAAAACTTAGAGAAATATGACAAAAATTAGTAAAAAGTTGGAGTATAACAATATTAATGAAATTGGAAAGCTGGCTTATAGAGTAGAGGAAAACTCACCTCAGACATAGGTTTGAACTACTTAAAAATGAAAATTTACTCAATTCGATCATGAATAGGATGTAGACGAGAATTTCATAAATTAATTTGACCTCAATAATTACATTTATCTTAATAGTCCAAAGTATTTTTTTTAATTAGGAACAAGAGTACTATGTAAAAATTTTTTTAGCAAAGTTTGGTTATGATAGGAATAAAAAATGGCCTAGAAATATAGTGCTTTATTTTCGGCCATCAAAGCAAGATTTCTATTTTATCTAATTGGCACTGTTAGGAAGGTTGTTGGTATTAATTAGTGTCATTGGAATGATAACCCAAGCTCGATTATAATAATACTTGAATCAATTTATTTGATAGAGAGAATCAAAAGATATACTCTTTGTAAGTTTGCTTAATAAAAAATGAAGTAATTTAGGTTTTAGAGATATTTTCACCGAAATGTTAGAGAGAAGGACGGACCTTGTATGATCATCTCCAACATCAAGAACTATAAGTCCATGTCTTTCCCTAGTATAATTTGGGGTCCTACAGAAGTGCACAAAAGTAATTATTTCATACAAGGGTTGCAACTTTCAACAAGGAGGAAGCTCAATTTTATCGAGTAAATTTGGGACAGGGTCGAGTGGAGGGGACACGTTGCCTCTCTGGGTGGGCTGCATGCCCATGCATGTCCCTATGCCTCCTCGATCAACTATGAATTGGTTATTATTTTAAACTAGTTTTTAGCTTCGGTCGTTTTAGTTATTTTTGGTATTTTATTGATTGGTTCACCATTAATTTAAATAATTTTTTATCCAATTTTATTTTTTAAAATTTCTTCTATTCATTGTTTGAATTTATAGTTAATAATTATCATTTTATTAATTTTGGAGCTCTTTGAAAATATTTTTTTATTTTTTTTAATTCGTGTCAATTCGATCTAATTTATTTCCGCTCTTAATTTATTATTTTTTATCATTAATTTTCGATGAAATAGGTTTTTCAAGATTTTTTTAACAACGAATTTACAATATTCTAAATCAAGACTCGAAAAAATTTAACAATCAATTATTGTTTGTTAGTTCAGCTCAACATTATATATTAATTTAACTCTAATTTATGATCAATTTGACCAGCCATTTTCCTAATTGCAAGATTGGATATAAATTAGGTATTACACTTTGGGAGTTTCATTGGTCATTTTATTTTTTTTTTGTGAGAGGTGTTGGGAGATGCAAGAGCAAATTCTCTATTTTTGGCTTCTTGGCTAATGTTATTGTTTAATCCCATTGATGTTGCTCTAATTGCTGTCAAGCTGGGACAAGAGTATATGCATGTAGAGGTGGTCGAAAGAGTCCTATAATGCATAAGAGGGAGTTCTCTCATAGCTAGAATAATGCTAATCCGAGTTAGGAAGCAAGGTCGTTCGAAAAGTGTACAAGTTGTGTTTTTGAGTGAATTTTCATTCATCGATAGTGAGAGTGGCTCAACCCTTTTATAGGCAGCTTCCTGACGTTGACTAATCAGAGTGTAACACGTGTACTTGGTCAACGGTTAAAATTGACTAGGTGGGCTTCGCTACGCATTGCACACTAATTGGTCGCACCTATTGATTGGGTACTAACCTAAAAGTGGCCCGTTGACCAGTTGGACCGTTGACTGGTCTAATCAGACCGGATTCTGTGACCCAAATTTAAAAATCGGCTGGTCCAAGCCAGATCTGATTGGTTTTTATGAAATCTAAAAATTTTAAAATTCGTGTAAATTCATTTTCTATCTAATAGTGGCTTCAATTTCCATAATTGATATTTTTAAACCACCTATAAAAATGAATTTTTGAATCGATTCTCTATGGTTCATCCCAGTTCGATTCGATTTAGGTCCGATTCACCCTGAACCGGTTCAATTCTCACACCCAATTTTATCCATGGTTCCTTTCCATAATTTTTGGGTATTTATTTGCCACTTGAGATTTTTCAATTTCTCGCTTTGACTCTTATTTACAAATTCTGGTTCATTTCGACCTCGGTTTTCACCTGAATATTTTCTTCTGGTTCTCGGATTTGGTTTTCTTATTATGTAAAAACGGGGTTTACAATTTTTTTCACAAGAAAATTAAATGAAAAGCAGTGTCTATGGAGTTCCATCTGGTTGGCTATAATCATGGCCGACTAAACAACTCAGTCCTTGACCTCCCTATATAAGTGTCAGCTCCTCTTCTCGCCAAAGGATCATTGAGATTCTCTCTAAAAGTTAGACACCTTTAATTTCTAGTGACTTTTGAACCAGACATTTTCGTTTTCTTTTTCGACCACCAAGCTTAGTCATTCAGGTGTCCTTAGAACTGGGTAAGAGTCAACTTTTGAACCCCACCCCTCTCGGTCATCGATGTTCTCTCTCTTGACAGTAAACCAAGGAAACACTAACCTTGCTCTATCGGTCAAAAACACAGCAAGAGCTTTTAGGCCCACCCGACCTCTTAGACGGACAACTAAGGTCAAATCCTTTTTTTAGAGAACCCTCTTGGTCCCCTCTCGCCAACCACAGTGGTCTTTTAGGCTATAGGTTAGCCTCCTAGCCATGAAAAATCTGTGAACCTCCATACTGTTAACATCACTATAAAAATTGGGCATTTCAAGTAACTCCGACCATTATAGAATGGGATCTAGGTGTCTACAGACTCATGGGAGAGTCAGCTACACAACCCTACTACCATCGACCCTCGTTGCTTCCCCTCCCAGTGAGTTTTCGACCAAAACTTGATTATGTGTTTAAGTTATAGAGGGTGTTTGATCGGGGCCAAAATAACACTGTTCTAACCATGGCTGGTCAGAGATTGTCCGTGGGGACTCGGGAAAAATGATGAGGGATCTAGAGATGATTTTTAAAGAGATATTTGAGTTGTTTTGAAAAAGATAAGTTTAGGGACCAAAATATAATTTTTAAAATGTTTAGGGACATAACTATAATTATCATAAAAATAGCGACCCAAATGAGGGTAAGCAGAAGTGTAAGAACCTAAAGGAAAGTTGAAAAAGTTTAGATATCATAAATAATAACTTAAAATGAGCTAAGTACCAGAGTATAATTTTTTGTAAAATTTAAGGTGTTAAAGTGTAATTTTAAGAGTTAAAGGACTAAAACAAAATTGGGAGAAGTTAGGAATCCCTTATGAAGCTAAGAAAAAATCGAGAATCTAAAGAAAATAGGTTTTACCAAAATCTAAGTACAAAATAAGTAAATGGAATGTATGCAGATTAAAATGTAATTTTAGAAAATTTAGGGATTAATATGTAATAAATGAAAAAGTATGAAAACCTTAGTGAAAAAGGTGAAAAATTATTAGTATAATGAAAAAAAGACCTAGAAATAGAAGGAAAATATTTGGGACTTATGAGCTATGTGAGAGGGTTGGATAAACGAGTTTCAAACATGATATTTGAGCAAACTCAATTCAAATAGCAAAACTGTAATTTTAGAAAATTATAAGACAATATCATGAAACACTGTTTAGAATCTAACCTGATTGTATATTACTTATTTATGGAATTGTGGCTCATACTACTGCTCATCATGAAGTGGAAGTCATCGACGATAGATACTTAGAATTAAACCGAAATGAACATGTATCCTGATACTAAGTTGAGTGGGTTTATAGGCAATAAATATTATTGGACTGATCATGGTTTCATACAAGTTTTTTTTAAGTTAATAATATTAGGAGAGCATAATAGATTTTACAAGTGAAACATAAAAATGATGAGCATGAAGTTGTGTAAAAAATAATAAAAATTACAAATGATAATAGATGTAGAGATCGAGATTTTGTCTTCTAGACATAAGAATAGGACTAGAAGAAACATGAATTCAAAATGAATACTTACATGATATGAATTTCTAAATTTGGAAATAAGTAATGAGGATTAGCCGGCTAATGTACCCAATCACAGGAATATGAAGAAATATTATTTTTTGTTTACGTTGATATATGTTGCTAAAAAATATGAGTAATGGGTCAGTCAAATATCATATTGTATGACCAAGTAAAAAATGGTTATCTATTTTAAGATCATATGTGCATTATGATTTGGACGAAAATGTTATGACGCTGACATAACACCTAGTATAAAGGTGAGATTGAGCGTATAGAAATGATAGGAAGTAGCAATATAATGTAAAAGACAGCTTCCAGATCTTTCCACAGACCCGAGTGAGATTTATGATGGGAGTTCAATCATCACTTTTGATTTAAGGGATGGACCGAGCTAGATCAAATGATGAGAGATATCGGATGATACATAATTGGCATTTGTGTGAGTGGGACTCTGGAAAATTATTTATTTATTGAATATATGAAATTGTGGAATGGGGAATAATTCCCGTGGTTGTAAATGTGTGACAAAATACTATGAGATACAAAACTATAAAAATAATATCAATGAATAAACTAAATAAAATTATAAGTAAGGATTGAGATATAAACTATGTTGTTGCTCAAAATCGGTAAATTCATTCACTTAATTGTAATACCACCCATTTTCCCTAACAATTTTCAGTCCTACAATGAGAATTGAGACCGACAAAAACCTCTACTTCTATTACCACGTAATTGAGATATGATACTTGAAATGCATGCACAAATGTTATATTACTTGTCAGATCTTCATATTCTCAAGGTAAATTGTATTTCATTTTTTGGGCTGACTATATGTTTGTAAAAAATTAAACTTATGCTAAAATTAGTATATTTTTATTTTGAGTTTTAAATCTTGTCAGCTCTAATAGAGTGATAGCACATACCGTAATAGTATTGAGAGTATGTGGTAGGTTACCATCGTGACACCTGACTCGAGAAATTAGAATAGAGTGTCACTCATTGTCTTCAATATGCATTCCACATTTTTACCTGAGACCGTATGTGAGCCGCAAGTGATGCACTTATGTCCTATACGTATCTACCGATTTTAACTTTATTTTGATCGATTTTCTAGTCAATTCAACTGATTTTAGCATTTATTTGATCAATTTGACCGATTTTAAAATAAATCATTTTTTTCTAAATTTATTTATCTATATCATACACCTAAAATTATAATTTTTTTTCTATTTTTTGGTTTATTCTAGAAATTAAATCTCGATATGATCTAAAATGATATCTAATATAATTTTATATCTGATTCCAACTATAATATTTTTTATACTCAATTTATGATAAAACGATATATTTAGGTTCGGTACAAGCTAGTTTTACTATTTTCTAGGTTAACCATTTGAATCGATTTATGTTTAAATTCAATTTTTTTATCCCATTTCAATATTAATTTTCGGTCTAATCGGCTATACAATGATTGTGTTAGACTCTTTGTTAAATCACCCAATAAATATTATCATACTTCCAATGTACATGCAAATATACAATACATAATGTAAAGGGACTAATCATAGCTCATAGTTGAATATTTATGCAAAAATTCTCATAATAAATACTCCACAATGTAAATGATGTGTAGCATCACCCATATTAATTATTTAAAAAATTTTAAACACCGTGTAACAAAATTATTTCCCTTTTTTATGTAGAAGTATAGACTTTGGCTTAAAACTCTATTTCAAAAAGAGATACATAGTTTCTCCCAATATTATAATTGTGGAATGTACAAGTGAAAACTCAAAGCTATATGAATGGAGAAATTGGGTAGGTCCGTGCTCATAATATTTTTTCAAATTTACCTTACTAAACATATTTTATTCAACTATTACAACGGTTTGGAAAAGAATAATATTCCGTGCTCATAAAACGGTTTGGAAAAGTGAATAATCACGTGCAAATTAATTCAACTATTACAATATAAATTTTATTATATTTTGAGTAATTGTTTTATTTATTACTTAAATTAATTTAATACCCTAATTTATTGTTTATATTATTTATTTATTTTTATTTTCATATACTTTAAATAGATTTATATATTAATAATATTTTATATATAATTATATAATACAAATATTATAAATAAAAAATTATTGTATAAAATATTTTTAATATAATTTAATTATATATAATACCTAATAAATTATTTAATTTAATTAAAAAAATAATTTTATCTTTATAATTTTTTATTAATAATTATTTATCTCATTTCACATTTATCCAAATAACTAATTATTAAAAAATTTTAAATTTCCAAATCTATCATTTAACTTGAACACCTCCTAACACTTTAACTTCAAATTTCTTAAAATCACTCAATAATGCAAACTTAATCTCAATTTACAAAATCTTATAAAATATTATTGAAATTACTATATTAGGATAAAAAATCCCAACATATGGTATTTTCATTTACATGTTTGAAATCATATAATTTAAAAAATATATATATTTTATTATGCTCACATCTATCAACGCAGCAATAAGTGAAGATGAGGCTGAGGACCACTTTATAGATTTTTTTTACAATTGGTAAAGGCAATAATTAAATGAAGACGTGATATTTCTGCACTATTAGTTGCAGTTGTTGCGTATTACTGTACTTCGAAGTGACGCCATGACGACAACCTTCACCATAAATGTGGGATATGGTCTGACGTAGAATCACGAAAAAGAAAGAGAGTTGAAACTCTAATTTTATATGACATAGAATAAAATAAAATAAAATAGAGTAATACTTTACAACCACTTAATCATTAAACAGTTTAGCATAATATATACTTTAGATTTCTATGATTAAAAAATGTTTAATTTCAGTTTTCTTATAGGGTGAGGCACGTCTCTAGGTCAGTAGAATTATTGGACATCACTCATTTCATACATATTAATTATCATGTATTTTATAATGGTTTTACTTCACAATAATTAGGACGTTTAGGTCCTGCCACTTATGGTAATTACACTTAAGACCTTATACTTTTCTCTACTTGCGTATAGGTCCTTAAGTTATACCTTATTTCTAATTAGTTCCCTAAGGTTTATAAAACTTTCCTTTAGGTCTCTAATATTCTCTTTATTCTCAATTAGGCCCCTAAGGTTTCTAATCTTTGATTTAGGTCCCTAATATCCCTTATTTTCATTCAGGTCATCAACTTTTCAATAATTGCAATTCAGTCCCCAAAATTTTCAAAATTGCACTTTAGTCATTGAAATATTAAACATCATGAAACCACATTTAAAACTTTCCAATTCAATCATATCATGCAAATAATCATCTTCCTCGAGTCTCTAATTTGCCAATGGAGCTTTGCCGGAAAACTGGTTCAAGAGAGAGAGAAAGCTTCAGGTTGTTACCAAGGAATTTCGACGAGTGGCGGCGGTAGGGACTTACCAAGGAGGTGTGGGGAGGACATGGGCATGACTAGGGATGCCGATGGAGCCTTGGTTAGGCTATAGGTGGTCATGAAGGGACTCCAATTTGGTTTGATCGAGTTTGGGTGTAGTCAGATGATGTTAGTGTCACTTCACTGTAATCTACTAGGACTTGTGTCGATCTTTTTTATTAAGAAAAAGGGCCCTTAATGTAACTCTGGTATGGAGATTAGTGGAGGTTATTTGGGAATTAGGGGTATGAGGAGATTGAAATGGGAGAAGCTTTTTATATAGGTAGCATGGGACCTTGACTCTACATATTTCCATTCTAATGTGTCTTTATCCCCTCCTAGAATCATGTTGAGAGTAATATTTGCTCGTCAGAAAAGGAAAGATTTTATTTTCTTTCTCTTTTTGTGATGAGTGCATAAGGCATGTGCGAGCTGTCATGTGGCGTGAAGTGATTGGTTGACTATGCTAATGTGGGATCCAACTAATGGTCAAGGTCATCCTTTTACCCTTTGACATGCCACGTGGCGACCTTTCATCAATCACTTAATCCGACGTGGCAGTTGACTGCATTTGGTCGTTAGAAAACTGTTAGGACCTTGCCACATGACATACTCTGATTGGATTATTCAAATATGACAATATTCCTTCTGATGATATATGCCATTGACACGTGTCCTCTCCTGATTAGTTGTGAGTTTCTTCCATGGATTACCACATATTATATATTGACTAGTTCTCTTAGAGATCCTAATCATCTGCTTACTTGATGTACCATCCATGAGTTTCCTTATGATTGGTCAATTCCTCTAATGTAGATTTTGGTTAGTTAGATCATTCACTTTTGCTATGAATCACTATCTCATTGGTCAATGCTTCCAAACACTGACCTAGAGGCTACGGGGCACGTTTGACACGCGTCGCTCGTTGATTAGTCATGTAGGGTGACTTGGCGCTAACCTGACATTTGGTCCGTTAACCTCGTATGATCGTTGATCAATTCAATTGAACCGGTTTTCGGTGACCCAAGATTTAAACTGATCGGTTCAAGCCCAATTAGACTGGTTTTCTAAACATTAAAATTTCTAAATTAATCTAAATTCATTTTCTGCATGGTGGTCACCTTAATTTACCAAATTGCCCATTTTTTTAGTCACCCCAAAAAATGAATCTTCGAATCGGTTCCTCTTAGTTCAGTATGGTTCTATCCGGTTTATATCCGGTTCTAGTCTTAATTGGTTGATTTCTTTGTTAATTGGGGTTTTTGGGTTTCTTCTCATCCCATATTGATTACTTTGTGCAATCATGGTTAAATTGGAACCTAGGTTTTTCCGCATAATTTTCTAGTTCACATTCCTGGTTCTTTTATTTAAGAAAGATGAGGTTTACAACTATTCCCCTACTTTTAGGAGTTTTGTCCTCAAATCTCATTCGTTTATACCGAAAGCTTCTTAAGATAAATTCGGGTCATTTCCTTGTCTTCCCTGAATTTTGTTGGCTCATTCCTAGACGATCCCTTCATTTGAGTGTCATCTCTTTTCGATGGGCATACTATGTTAGCCCTCTTTTAAGTACATATGTGTTTTCCCTTTTTGGGTGTTACATCCCCCAAGATTGTCTCTTGGATTACGTCCAACAATTCATCCACGGGATGCTCCTTTAGGGATTTTCTATCTCAATGATTTTGAAATGGTGTTACAGGTGGCTTTAGTCTATCGCTAAATCTATTTATAGGATATTAACACTTATTGTTTCTCATTACCATACCAGAATCTCTTCTTGGGAGGTAACTCTTTTCCCCAGTGATTCTATGTTATCTTATCTAATTCATCTTGGCTTTGCTTCACCCATCATTATCTTCGTGTTGATGATTTGGTCTTTGGTCAGTGTTGGGAAATCCTTCCCTTTCTTTTTATCTAGCCGTGCTAGTAGGGTCTCGATTACACATTGAGTTAGTTATTTCATATGAAGTGGCTATGGGTGCCATGAGATAATTACCAACTCCATACTTGATATTGGCCTACTTTAATTTCTCAATTTCTCTCATGTCTCTTATTCATGGTAACTTTTCTCATTGACCATATATGCCGATAATGGATAATCCATTATCCATATTTGGTAGCTCATGTTAATGAGCCATATGATAACTCATTTTTATCCCATGTTATCCGTCGTTACTTATTCAGGGTTTCTTTGTATCCCCGTATATCCCTTTGGTGGTACTCATTTAACTGATCGATCTTACTCCTTTTTAATGGCAGTTTATGCCACTAGTCCAAACTTTTCATGTCATATTTCCACGTCCATCTAACACAATTGTAACCCGTCTTTTTCCAAAAGTACGATCACTCTTTCGGTCAATCTAGAGTCATTCCTTATAAATTGGGGAACTAGTGTCCCCACCCTTGGGGTCCTTCATTCTGTGTCCCCTTTCTGTACCGACCTCATCAGAGGTGTTTTGTGCCATTCACTTAACTTTTATATTGTATTAATGTTTCCATTTGACATGACCATGACCTGAAAGATGGTTATTCCTTTCGTGGGTCAACTCATCTTGTCAGTCTAGGTCATTCTTCTATATCTTATTTCCTTAGTACATGTAGAATGTCATGCTCCAACCCAATTTGGTTGGACTCTCGTGATCAACTCGCCACCCCTTCCTGTACTAAATTAGTATTTCTACCAACATAGACCAGGAAAGGTAACAGCTTATAAGCATATATGTTTTCCATAACAAAATTAACAAAACTTGTTAATAAAAGTTACCTTCTTATGATAGTTATGACAGACTCCTCTAGCTTTTTCTCTTCTTGGCGCGAACACTTCTTTAAAAAGGGGATTAGGGAGAGGGGGTGAGTTATACAACTCAGTTAGTAGGGTTTACAGAACATCATGACTTTATATCCCTACTTTATTATGCACTTAAGCAGAGTTTCCTATCTAGAAAAGTATATGTGTGATAAGCAAGCCATTACTTGCCTTATCTTTCAAAAAATGCTTTTCAAAAGTTTTGTAGCTTATTTAATTAAACTTAGGGTAGGTACCTTCATAGCTAGAGGAATTTAGTTAATTAAACCTACATCGGTTTGTTTCACACCGACAAACAAACAACCACCCTTTATCCATAAAGGGATCAAACACTCATAGAACAGACCCTAAGAGGCTACAATCTCAATTTGTTCCACTTGTGGCCCAAAGCGCCTTTACCGTCCACCTTGGTGAGAGGCCACAATCTCTACCACAAGTCTGTGTGAGCATCATTGCTCATCCTACAAACTTATCGATACTTTGATCCCAGATTTTATTGGGGTGAGACCTCACTCTTCTATCCCCTCGATCTCAATGTGCACAAAGCTCCTAGAGCTCCACCACATACCGAAACAACATTTCTACCCTTATGCCAACCTTGTTGTCTAGCAACCCTTAGAATCGATACTACCCCTGTGATGGACGTCTTCTTGATTCTGTACGATTGGCAAATCACAAGCAAGTGTCTTTAAGTTAAGACCTTTATCTTTGGTGCTACTAGTCCAACGTTCGATGACCCATCTTTGACTCAGTAGCTCACACACATTTATAGATTGTAATAAAATTTTATAACTATGCTCATAAATAAAAATTTATCTATGGGATTTGTCACGCCTCGACCTGTTTTGGTCGGAACCCTATGAACAACCTGTCACTCCCTTTGGTCTAAAAAGAGTCACCACTTACCAAGACCGTGAGTAGTCATGCGTAATTTTTGGCCTTGTTCCTTGGAATAGCATTATACAAAACTTAATAGCTTAAAAACTTTAAAATACATTATTTAAGGCTTGTTCTTGGAATTTCTATAACTCAGTGAGTGGGTGTTAGGGTACTTTCAAAACACATCTCTCAAATTATTTTAATTAAATGTTATGTGAGTTTAGCTCTTTTAACACTCCCCTTGCTTGGGAGATGTTTAGCAAACAATCACACACCCTTCATAGGGCACAAACGTTCACACTTAGGGATCAGAGCGTCTTTCTCGTGCCCCCTAATAGAAGTCCTCGATTTCTACCCTAAATAAGAGTGGACGTTATTCGTCCGACCCTCGAGCTCGAATATACTCTATGTCCGCTATGTGGGACGAGACCTCATCCTATCCTTGCCCCGGTCTCTGCATATGAAGCTACTCCAAGATTCATGACTCACTCGCATGACAAATCTGCCATTATTGCATCCATGTCGTCTAGTAGCTCTTGGAACCAACACAACCCCTCTTGGGCATCTCAATGGTCTCACATCATGGTGCATGCACAAACAATAGTTTTGGTAATTATATTCCATCATCTTTGGTGCCAACGGCCTCGACTCTCGACTTGGGCTCCGTAGTTGTTAGCCCGACCTGGCCCTGGCGCATTGCCACTCGACCAACTAGTCTTGTCAGCCTAGATTTGGTACCTAGCAATTCACACACAATTAGCCAGTTATGAAAGTTTTCATTGCTCTTATAATCATGTTTGTTTACGGGCTCTAACCCGTGCTCACTTGGCCTTGGGCCCACTGCACGAGTTTTTCAAAACTGAGCCTTGAGCCCTATATGTTAAAAAATCTAGGCCTCTAGCCTGTTAGAATTGTCCCAACTCTCATCATAAAAGTCTCCCAAAAATTTGAAGCATTTGCACACAACCATGAAAGATCTTTTTTGAAAAATGGTTTTCAAGTTTTAAGAGGGCATTCACTACCATAACCAGGTATGATGCTGAAAATTCTACTCATAGTGGTTTTTAATTTTCAAAGGTGCTCATCATCCCACCCGGGTATGATGTTTGAAAAGTCCCACTTATAGTGGTTTTTCATTTAAATATGTGCTTATCACCCCAACCGCGAGTATGATATTGAAAAATTACACTCACCCGATATTATTGTCGTGCTCCCCTGCTCACCTTCTTTATCCAATTTGTCCCTATATGGTTTGAATATTATAATGTGGAATGGTTCGGCATGAAATGCCACCTATTCCCATGTATTTGCAACTAGGCCCCGATTTTTGCCTTATTGTAATTAGGTCCATAATGCTTAGTTATTTTCAATTAAGTCCCTAGGATGTCCAGTATCCTCCTTGGGTCCTTGCTTTTCAAAAATCACCAACTCAGACATAACCTTTTCCAAGTTTCCCAATTGGTCTCTTAACTTTTTAAAATTACCGATCAACCCCCAATTTTCCCAAAAAATGACCAATCGGCCCCAATTTTCCAAAAATGACCAATTGTCCCTCTAGGTTCCTCTACTTTGCCAATTGACCCTCAATTTTAAAAGAATGCACAAAGTTTCGAAATCCCCAAAATTTTCCCCAACATCACATTTTCTATAGACTCGAATTTGATTTCATCAAATTGGCCTTACAATTTGTGTTAAGTGTTCTTTATCATGGTGCTAATCGGTTTCCTCATTTCCATACGATATGTCTGATCTTTGAATTTTTATTTTTGGGTCCTAAACGAGCTTAAACAGAGCTTCGCCAGAAAACTGAACGTAGAGATAGAAAGCTTCAAGAACTTATTGACGAAGTTCCAACGATCAGAGCTCTTGATTTGGGATGAAAGCTCTTGTACATAGGGTCCTTCGAGGATCGAGAGCAGCTACAATTTACATCATGAGAAGTGGGAATTTGGTTAATTAAATTTAGGTACTTTCTCTCTCTAGAATCAAACTATTCCAATGAGTGAGGACCAAATTAACTTACACAATTGATTCAGGAGGTTGAGTATAGGTTGGAGAGACTGGAGGAGGGCTTGGTTGAGCTGTAGGAGGTCGGGGATGGCCGAATTTAGACTGGGCAAAATAGGGCAGCTTTAAGTCTTATGGAGCAACTTAATTGTTTGGACACTTCTCTGGTGGTCCTCAGGTTGAATGGAGGGCGTTGTTAGATACCTAACTTCCTTTGGATTCTGTTGGACCTGAATTCACCTTCTGAGGTGGAAAGAAGTGCCCAAGTTGGAGCTTTGGTTCGAGCATCGTCGGGAATTCAAACACTTCTTCTTCTTCTTCGGATGGTTGTGGTGTATGGAGAACGAATGAGGGGGAGCTCTTTATATAGGGAGCTCGGGGACCTTCGACTCTATCGCTTTCCAAATTGGTCAAGCCTATCACTATAGAAATTGTCGCCATTGGAGGAAATATTCCCTCACCGAAAATGGAAGGTGAAATTTCTTCCATGGAAGCCTTCCATTGGCTATTTTTGTCTACATGCCTACTGACCTATTCCCACTGATCATTGATTGGGATACGTGTCGCTCTCCTGGTTGGTCGATGCTGAGGTGGATTTTTCCTACTCTGACCGTTGACCGAGGACACATGTCGCCTCCTGAGTTTTATGATTTCTTGGTTACTTGAGATTTTCTAAATTCCCATATTAACCCTTATTTATCATTTTTGTTTCATTTATGGGCTCAATTTTCTCTTGAAAATTTTTGGTTTCCTCTCCTAGTTTCCTTGGTCCGAGAGGACGAGTTTCATAACTCTCCCCACCTTTAAAGAGTTGTCCCCAAAACATAATTATGCATCCTTTACCTTGGGAATCGATTCTCTTGAGGTCACTTAGGATTCTACTTGATGTACCAATGCTTTGGTTACCCCCTTTCACTTAGTCCGATAGACATGTGCCTAAGGGGTTTCCTTTTACTTTGATCATTCACTTATTCCCTTGATCATATTACCACTGGTTTATCTTACTCTGTAGTTCTAACCTCTCTTCCCCTTGGCTTGTCTCCTTTCTTGCCTTCACTTGGTGATGGAATCCTCTTAGTGCAAGTCAAAACTTTTGATGTTGGTGGAAGTTCTTGGTAACTTGTTTTGGGGAAAGTTTATTAAATTTGAGACCCTTTTCGTCTTGTTATAGGGTTAAATCTTTAGGTAAAATTTTTTGACATAAAGGATCTTTTATTTATCAAAGAAACTTTTCTTGTCGAAATTGGCTTATTACAAGCACTCATCTCACTTCTTTCCTAGTCCTTTATGGTCATTGGTCGGGAATTTGCCTTTGATCTGTTCCTGGATTCCTTATCTGATGATTATGAGGATGATGAGCTTATTAGGTTCCTTCAGACCTCTGGTATGGGTCAGGTAGGCTTTCCTAGGACGAGCTCTGATTTCATAAGTCACTTCAAGTCCATATTTTTCTATCACCACAACCTCATACTCGTATGCCCGTCTCATTAGGTCCGTGGGTTCAAGGTTTATTCGGACTGGTGGGGGTTCGTGTAAAACCTTTACATTATTTGAATATGCCTCCCAATACTTTTTCTAGGCCTCCTCCTCTGCTGTGGTTCTTTCTGGCTATTGTGGGGCTGGAGGAGGTGTGGGTCCTTTTGAGGAAGCATAGGTTCTTCTCTTCCATGGGAAGAATTCTACCAATTTATATATTTTAGTATCTCTCCGTGGAGTTCCCTATAACCAGCGACCATGTCCTTCGGTATAGTTCTTTTGAACTCAAAAGTTCCCTTGCTACATTTCTTGTTGGAGGTGGGGACCTTTTTCAATGGTCCATGAGTTGGGCGAGTTCGTGTAGAAAATTTCCTTTGAGGCATTATTCCTACAAGGTGAATGGGCTTTGTTTAGTTTCATGTTATATAGTCTTGATAATGCATTTGAGGAACCTGGCTCTTATACCACTCAAATTGTTATGCCCTCACCCGGTTTGGTCGAAACAACATGAACAACCCGCCACTCTCTTTGGTCTAAGAATAGTCACCACTTCCCAAGATCACGAGAAGTCGGGCTAATTTCTGACCTTGTTCTCTGGAATAGCATTATACACAACTTAATAGCTTAAATACTTTAACATACCGAATTTAATGCTTGCTCTCGGAACTTCTTTATGGGGTGTTCTTTCCTAAAAAAAGAGTTAAATGGATGGGTGACTTTCTACCACTCAATGATTGTGTGTTAGGGTAGTTTCAAAACACATCTCTCAAATTATTTTAATTCACTGTTATGTGAGTTTAGCTCTTTTAACACTCCCCTTGCTTGAGAAGTGTTTAGAAAATAATCATACACCCTTAATCATAAAGGGTACAAACGCTCGTAGAGCAGTACTCCAACAGCACCCACTTGGGGATCAAATCATCTTTACCCCACCCCCCGTAATATAACTCCTCGACTTCTACCTTGAGTGTGAGTGGACATTATCCGTCTGACCCTTAGACCCAAATATACTCTTGGTCTGCTATGTGGAACGAGACCTCATCCGATCCCCACCCTGGTCTTTGGATAGGAAGCTACTCCAAGCTTCATGACTCACTAGCATGACAAATCTGCCCAGTGAGTCTTGTCAGTCCAGATTTTGTACCATGACAATTTAGACACAATTAGCTAGTTATGAATGTTTTCATGGCTCTTATAATCATGTTTGTTTATGAGCTCCAGCCCGTGCCCACTTGGCTTTGTGCCCACTTCATGAGGTTTTCAAAACTGGGCCTTGAGCTCTATAAGTTCAAAAACCTAGGCCTCCGGCCAGTTAGAGATATCCCAGTTCTCATCATAAAAGTCTCCCAAAATTTTGAAGAATTTGCACATAGTCAGGGGAGATCTTTTCTGGAAAATAGTTTTCAAGTTTCAAGAGGGCATTCACTACCCCAACCGGGTATGATGCCGAAAATTCAACTCATAGTGATTTTTAATTTTCAAAGGTGGTCATCATTCCAACCGGGTATGATGTTTGAAAAATTCCACTCACAATGGATTTTCATTTAAAAAATGTGCTTATCTCCTCAACCGGGTATAATGTTGAAAAATCTCACTCACCCTGATGACTATGATGCGTTCGTCTCTAGTCAGATTCCCAAATTCTTGTTATGCTCCCCTGCTCACTTTCTTTATCCAATTTTTCCCTACACAGTTTGAATATTCTCACGAGGAAAGGTTTAGCATGAAAGGCCTCCTATTGCCATGTATTTGCAATTAGGCCCTGATTTTTGCCTTATTGCAATTAGGTCCCTAAAGTTCATAATCTTTGACTTTAGTTCCCTAATGTTAAGTTATTTTCAATTAAGTCCCTAGGATGTCCAATATCCTCCTTGGGTCTTTAATTTTCAAAAATCACCAATTGGAGCTTAACTTTTTCCAACTTTCCCAATTGGTCACTTAACTTTCCAAAATTATCGATTAACCTCCAATTTTCCCAAAAATGACCAATTGGCCCCAATTTTCTAAAAATGACCAAGTGGCCCAAATTTTATAAAAATGACCAGTTGACCCTTCAGGTTCCTCTTCTTTTCCAATTGACCTTCAATATTAAAAAAATTACACAAAGGTCCCTCAATTTTTGAAATCCCCAAAATTTTCCCCAACTTCACCTTTTCTATAGACTCAAATTTGATTTCATCAAATTGGCCTTTCAAATAGTGTTAATTGTTCTTTATCATGATGCTAATAAGTTTTTTCACTTCCATACGATTTGATTGAGCTTTGAATTATCATTTTTGGGGTCCGAAATGAGCTAAAACAAAGCTTCATCGAAAAACTGGAAGAAGAGAGAGAAAGCTTTAAGAACTTACCAGCGGAGTTGCGATGATGAGAGCTCTTAATTTGGGATGAAAGCTCTTATCCATAGGGTCATTCAAGGATCGAGAGCAACTACAATTCACATACTGAGCAGTAGGAATTTGGTTAGTGAAATTCATGCACTTTCTCTCTCTATAATCAAACTATTCCCATGAGGAAGGACTAAATTAACTTACACGATTGCTTTAGGAGGTCGAGTGTAGGCTGGAGAGACTCGAGGAGGGCTTTGCTTGGTCGTAGGTGGTCGGGGATGGCCGAATTCGGATAGGGTAGAACATTGCAACTTCAGGTCCTATGGAGCAGCATCACTGTTTAGACCCGTCGGCGCTTCTCCGGTGGTCCTCAGGCCGAATGGAGGGTGCTGTTAGGTAGCTGATTTCCTCTAGAGTCTGTAGGACCCGAATTCACCTTCTGAGGTTGAAAGAAGTGCCCAAGTTGAAGCTCTAGTTCGAGCTTCATCGAGATGTTGAGCACTTCTTCTTCTTCAGATGGTTGAGGCATGTTGAGAACGAATGAGGGGGAGCTCTTTATATAGGGAGCTCAGGGACCTTTGGCTCTACCATTTTCTAAATTTGTCAAGCCTATCCTATGGAAATTGCCATCATCGGAGGAAATATTCTCTCATCGAAAATGGAAGTAAAATTTCTTCCATGAATAGTGTCATCCTATGAAAGAAGATGACGATACAGTTCCGCATGTGTGGGCTTGCCATGTGGTGGTGTGTGATTGGCTGGCTTAGTTGACATGACTTCCTACTCAACCGCCTCGTTAGCCGTTGACCAGACACATGGCAGCCTCCCATTAGTTGTTTGTGTCTACGTGGCTTCTGACCTATTTCCGTTGACCGTTGACCGGGACACGTGTTGCCTCCTGATTGACCAGCACTTCCACTCGTTGATTGAGCAACTAAGTAGGTGCGCTTCGCCACATGTCGTACTTCGATTGGTTGCTCTTGCTGACTAGGCGCTAACCTGGCAGTAGTCCGTTGATCGGTTGGACCATTGATCAGTCTTGTTTGTACGGGTTCGGTGACCTGAAATCGTAAATCAACCGATTTAGGCTTGATTCAATCGGTTCACTAAAAATTAAAAATTTCTAAATTAATATAAATTTATTTTCTATCTAGTGGTGGCCTCAATTTTCCAAATTGACATTTTTAAGGCACCTAGAAAAATGAGTTATTGAATCGGTTCATCACGGTTCAATCTGGCTCGATCCGTTTCAGGTCCGGTTCACCTTGAACTGTTTCGATTTTCACATCCAATCCATTCCTTGGTTCTTCTTCATGATTTTTATGATATCTTAGTTGCTTTGGATTTTCCAAATTCCTATTTTAACCCTTCTTTACCATTTTTGGTTCATTTATTGGCTTGGTTTTCTCTTCATAATTTTCGGTTTCCTTTGTTTAAGAGGACGGGTTTCACAAGATTGGACCCATTTCGATCAGCCTTGTGCCCACTGTATGAGTTTTCAAAATACGGCCTTGGGCCCACTTCACTTTTCATAAATCCTAGCCTTGGGCCCACTTGTATAGAACTAGATCTAGCCTGCCATTGTCAACCATGAGTTTCACCCATATCCTGAATCGACGGTCGGACTAGACCATAACCATTGAGATGTATCCATACACTGTTCATTTTTTGTCCTAATATCACACATCATGCTATCATAAAAAATATAATCCCAAATAGTTTAAGCATCTTCACATAGACTGAGGAATATTTTTCTAAAAAATCGGGTATCAAAATGAAACATGATCTTTAAATACATGTAATTGGTCCAATCGACCTCGATGTCAGAAATTCTACTCACACGTATTTCGAGACTTGGTCGTCCTAGGGTATTTCCAAGCTGGACGTGCATTTCCTTTGCACGAACCCGTAGGTGATTTGTTACTACAATGAATTGGGTAATTAGGACCCAAACAATAAGGTAATAATGCTTAATTATGATTTGATTCTTAAGTTATACCTTAATTCCAATTAGGTCCCTAATATTTTTAAATCTTCCATTGAGACCCTAATTTACTCAAATTTCCAATTGGACAAGTAATATCTCATTATTTACAAAAAATCCACACTTTCTTGAAAATTGTAATTAAGTCCCCAAACTTTCCAAAAATGGCAATTTATTCCTCCAACATGATTTTCATCAATTTGACCTTAATTCTTCCTAATTGAGTTCTGACATGATACTAATCATCTTCTCTATGTTCCATAATTCATTTCAAGCTTTAAAACACTAGATTTGACTTAGAAATGAGCTTAAATAGAGCTTCGCCGAAAAATCATCCTAGAGAGAGAGAAAGCTTTGATTACTCACCAGTGAGGATTCGACAATTGGAGCTTGTGCTTCCACTGAGTTGCTATCTTCCTGGGGATCCTTCCTGTATCAAACTGCACCTCAATTGGTGGCGTGAGCAGTACGAATTGCTTAACTTAATTTTTGTGTAAAGCACATTGTGAACAATCATTTCCGGTGAAGGGCGGTAGAAGGGACTTATAACTACAGTTTAGGGAAGGTTTGGACTATTTTAGGGAAGGTATGAAGGGCTTGGTTTGGTCGGGGTTGGCCTGAGGGTGGCTCGAAGTGAGCTCAACCAACTCTATTTGCGGACTGCGAAGGGAGCGAAGGTACTATCCGAGCTGGTCGAATCCCTGTGAACAACCCGCCACTCTTACAGTTTATTAAAGGGTTTCCCCTTATTATAATATGTAAAGAGTAAGTCGTCCTTTAAACCTGCACCATTTCCTAGAATAGCATAATCAAAACTGCATGAAATTTTAAACTTTACATACCTGTCTTATAGGCATCTTAGTTTATGGTCTTTCAAGGTAGGCTTTCTGGGATTTCCTAAAAGGGATATAAGGGAGGGGGTGAGTACGACTACTCAGTGAATGGGTTTTCAAAGGTCTACTTTTAACTTTTAAGAAAAATATTTATATGGAATGTGCCAGACTCCTTTCTTTTCAAAAAAATCCCTTCATTTAAAAATTTGAGTTTTCCCATTATTTCTTAGTTACTGGTGTGTCATCACCCAACACACATCCTTTATCATGAAGGTTACACACATTCGCAAGTCAATATCACTACTGAACCCGCTAGTGGCTTCGGAGCGACTTTTCCTACCACCCGGATAGAAGTACAACCACTTCTACCCTCGAAATGAGTGGATGTACATGACATCCGACCCACAATCCCGAAATCACTTCTTCATGTCCGTATGAGGACAGAGACCTCATCCTGTCCCCATCCCGGTCTCATGCACTTGGTGCTACTCTAGATTTCGCACAGACACCTGGAACGACAATCTGCCCTTATACTCACCGGGTCGTCCAGGGCCCTTAGGACACATCACTACCCCTCATGGGCGTCTTGATGATCCCGTACTCATGTGCATGCACAAACAAAGTTTTCTTAAATTACCATGTAATATGTGGTGCCATTTGTCCCAACGGTCCCGACCTCCAACTCAACCTGTAGCTGTTTGTCTTGACTAGTCTGAAGACCGGTCATGCCGCACTACTACTAGTTGACTAAGTATGTCAGACCTGCCTTGGTACCATGGCCAAACAATTCACTTATTAAGTTTTAATGGCACACACACATACACACACACACACACATATATATATATGTATATATCATGTTCTTTTACGAGCTCTTGCCCGTGTCCATTGGCCTATGGCCCACTGTTCAAATTTTTCAAAAACTGGGCATTTTAGCCCTCAAGTTCCAAAACCGAGGCCCCCGGCCTATAAGAGCTATTCGAGCTCCCGTCAAGAAGGTCTCCCAAATAGTTTAAGCAATTGCACACAGTCAGGGGAGAACACTTCCGACAAAATAGGTTTCCACTGTCCATTATACCAACCGGTATAAGGACATCTCCATTCATAACCGATGAACGGGTTTTCAACTTCCTTCGAGGAAGTCTCATCATACCAACCGGGTATGATCTACTTACAACCGGTAAGTAGTTTTTTTCGCATAATTTTCACATCACTTTCTCTAAGTGGTGATGATTAAAATACCACTAAATAGTGGGTTTTTTTACCGAGGTACTTATCATCCCCTACCGAGTATGATATAAAATTTCCACTCACAACCGGTAAGTAGTTTTATCTTTAAGTTGCGCTCATCATCCCAACCGGGTATGATGTTAGTAAAACCACTCACCCGTTAATGCCGTGAATTCCACTAGACTGGTTCTTTGTATTCACGCGAGCTTGTCCTTGCTGGCGTTCCCAGTATTTCGCATTCCTACACGATATGAACATCTTGGTTCATTATCATTCGGCCTAATCGCCTTCATTCATTCCAAATGAATGAGAAAGTCAAACTTTCATTTATTTGCAATTAGGTCCCTAAAATTATTTCTCTTTAACTTTAAGTCCCAAATACCGGTTTTTCCTCAAATTGAGTCCCGAAACTTCGAAAATTTATCAGAGGATCTCAATTTATTACATTTCACAAAAAGGGGTTTAATTTCCCAAATTTCCAATTTGGTCCTCCAACTTTTCCAAAATTACCATTTTGCCCTTCCTTTACAAAAATGGTAAATTTTGCCCCAAAAATTTCAAAATTCCTCAATTGGTCCTCTAACATTATTTTCATACCCAATTGACCCTCAATTTCATAAAATTGTATTTTGGCCCCTTTGAATTTCGAAAATCCCCAAATTTTCCCCTAATTTCAACTTTTCAACACTACCGAATATGATTTCATCAAATTAACCGATCAAACACTTCTAATTATTGAAATTGGAGTTGAAATTGAGTTCCTGTATGTTCATACGATTCTAAGAAACTTTGAATCGCAGATTTTAACGTCGGAACGAGCTCAAACGGAGCTTTGCCGGAAAACAGACTGTAGAGAGAGAAAGCTTCAATTACTCACCGGTGAAGGCACGACAGTCCGAGCTTTCGATCTGGGCAGATAGATCTCGTCCTGAGGTTCATCCTAAAATCAAGTATTGTATCAATTGATGCGGAATTGGATTAGAATTTCGTCATTGAAATTCGATCGACTCTCTCTCTATCACCGATCGAAAATTATAAAGGGGAGCCGAATTGGCTTACCTTTCGGTCTTAATTCGGCCGTGGAAAGGCTGAGGAAGTGTTGGGAGGGCTTGGTTTGGCCTGAGGAGGGCTTGAAATGGCCAATTTCAGCTTGGCCTAAATAGGGCAGCTTCGGTCCACCGGAGTTGCTTCACTATTCCATCAGGTCGGCGCTTCTCCAACGATTCTCGGATTGACTGGAGTTTGTTATCAGATAACTGTCTTCTCCCCAGTTCTAAAGAGCCTGACCTTTGTTCAAGTCGAAGCTCTGGTTCGAGCTTTACCGAGAAATGGAGCAGTAGAGAGAGAGAGAGAGAGAGAGAAGTGTTCAGGTGTGAGGAGAATGAAATGGGGATGACCTCTTTATATAGTCGTAAAACCCGTGTATTAAATGGGCGAGATTTATTACTAGTATTAATATTGCCATAAATTATTGGCATTACTCTCAAGTAAGCACGCTTAACTTTGAAGTTCTTATGGAATCTAGTTCACCTGAACCAATTTGGTTTTTGTTTTCTAGTTTGTCTTAAGTTTCTTTTCCAATGTTTAATAAATCCTTTGGATCAACCAAAAGTTGTAAATTTTCATATTGCTTATTCCCAAATGTAATCTGATTTGGTTTTCTTATTCGGTTTGACCGGTTCTTTTCCCGGTTTTCCTTAACTCAAATGTGCGGGGTTTACATCCTTCTTGACATATAGGTACATAACCATGTGTCCTAGGTGGTTAGCAAGTATTCCTTTATAACCATTCTGGGTTGTAAGGTCAAATACCTCTTATAGCTTAGTTAGCCTCTTGCCTCTGTACCTCGTATCTCAAAAATTTCTTAGGAAGTATAACCCTCTGTAGCTTCCTTTTAAGTTCCTATTGGGTTTCTGTTATGTCATATGGAGATCATCGGATGTCACTTCTTTTACCCAACTTACTTAGGGGTGGGTTCATGCATCCAAATTGTATGTCCTTTACGGTTATAATATTCCATTGTGTGATTTGTATCAAACGTTGGTGTCTCCCTTAGGGTTTGATTGGTCTCTCTAGGGTTCGCATTATGACCACAACTTGTAGGCATGCCCTATAATTTATCGTGACAAAACGTCATCCATTACCCTCTTAGGTTTAGAATCCTTTATGTTCGTCATTTGTTCTTATACAAATTCTCGAGTTCAGCTTTTCATCTTATTTGTTACTACAATCATGTTTTGATTTCTCGCAATGAAATGTTGGTCATCCTATGACCAATCTTTAATTCTTTGTTTCTTGATTGGTTTTGATCTTTCCCATAGATCGTCAAGTTTGGTCCAACATATTCCCCTCCCATGGGGATTGTCCTTACATAACTTAATGAGGGTAATGTAGATTATTCTACCTTCCTTGTACTCATTATTTCTTGAAGGCATAGATTATATTGTTATTTCCTTCTCATTAATCTATTTTTAGATAATGTGTGCATTATTTCTATACTGAATGCCTTTCCTAGGTTCGATTGATCATAACCAAATCCTTCCTAGTCACACATGGTCCCTCTATGTTCTCCTTGGCTCTCTGGAGTAACCTTAGTGGTAGGTTACACACTTCTTTGCACTGTTGGTATTAAATGTTTATGGTAACTTCTTTATAAAGCTATCAACTCTTCCTATTAGTTTTTGAGATTTGAGTCTTTAGGTGTCATGACCCCAATGACTATTAGTGGCTTGAACATCTCCTTAATCATTGGTGAGTTTCCATCTCACTACCCGATTGTCCCTTCCAACAAGCTACAATTATTCCTTTACATAGGAATTTCGTTTGATGCAATCTTTTCCATCGAGGGCATTCACGTGCCTTTTGTAGGTTATTCCTTTGGACAACTTAGTTATTCCTTGCTCATCCATATTTTACCAATTTTCTTATTGGCCCCTTTTGCCTAATCTTTCAGGATTTTCCGATTATACCCCAACTTGCTTTATGGCACACTCATTGTCATAGTTCTCTGTTTGACCAGGATATCCTTCTTTAGATGTTTTAATTACATATAGTATTTGTATTTGTTCGTGACCATTTAATGAGTATCCTTTTGACTTATAAGTGTTTCCCTATCCTAGGGACATTTTTATCATTAGGGTCTTATGGTAGTATACTTGCTCCATGCTATTAGCGGTTTCATGCTATCATTAGGGTTCATGATATCATTCATGTGGGTTATCGACCCAATCGGACTCGATGCCAGGAAATCCCACTCACCCGTAAACTGTGACATGTTCATCCTAGATGGATTTCCAAGTCGTCGTTCATTCCTTCACACACGAATGTAGGTGGATGGTTCCTACGATAATATGGACGTTTAGGTCTTGCCACTTATGATAATTACACATAGACCTCATACATTCCTCTACTTATGTATAGGTCCCTAAGCTAAACTGTCACGCCCCAACCCGATTTGGTCGGATCCCCGTGAGCAACCCGCCACTCTTTCAGTTTATTTAGGGTTTCCCCTTTCCTTAACCTGGGAGGAGTAAGGCGTTTTTTAAACCTACACCTTTCATGGAATAACATAAATCAAAATTGCATAAAATTTAAACTTTTCAAACATGTCTTACAGTTGTAGTTTAACTCGTAGGTCTTTGGGTAGGTTTTTCCCAGGTTACCTGAAAGGGATATAAGGGAGGGGGTGAGTTCAACAACTTAGTAAATGGGTGTTTTAAAGTATGACTTTCAGAAAATAGTTTGAATTGGAGTGTGCCAAACTCCTTATTTTCCTTTAAAATATCTCATTCTTGAAATCTCGATTTTCATAGCCATTTTTTATCACAATGGTGTGTTATCAATCAACACACGCCCTTTATCATGAAGGGAACACACATTCGTAGGACAGCACATCCACTGCACCCACTTGTGACGTCGGAGCGACTTTACTGGCCACCTAGATAGAAGCACGTCCACTTCTACCCTAAGAATGAGTGGATGTACGTGACATCCGACCCTCAATCCTGTAAACAAAACTCTATGTTCGTATGAGGACATAGACCTCATCCCGTCCCCACCCTAGTCTCATGCGCATGAAGCTTTGTCGAGCTTCTCAAGACTGCTGGTATGACTAACTACCCTTATCTTCATCATGTCATCTAAAGCCCTAGGACACATCGCTACCCTCTTGGGCGTCTTGAAGGTCTCGTAAACTTAGTGCATGCACAAATCAATAATTTTCCACATAAGCCATATAATTTGTGGTGCCACTGGTCCAACGGCCCCGACCCTCAACTCGACCTGTAGCTATTTGTCTTGACCGGTCCGTAGACATGTCATGTCACACTATCGCCAGCCCATCAAGTATGTCGGTCTTGTCTCGGTACCATGGCCAAACAATTCATTCACTTAAGTTTTCATGGCTTAAAATCATGTTTATTTACGGGCTCTTACTCGTGCCAACTAGCCTAGAGCCTTGTGTTCGAGATTTTCAAAAATGGGCATATTAGCCCTGAAGTTCCAAAACCGAGGCCTCCATCCTATCTGAGTTATTTGAGCTCCCATCAAGAAGGTCTCATAAAAATTTTAAGTAGTGGCACACGGTCAGGAGAGAACACTTTCAACAAAATAAACTTTTCATCTCTCCATCATACCAACCGAGTATAGGGACATCTCCGCTTATAATCAATAAGCGAGTTTTCTGCTTACTTCTAGGAAGTTTATCATACCAACCGGGTATGATCTACTTACAACCGGTAAGTAGTTTTTCCATGTAATATTCACATCACTTGTAAACCCCGCTCTTTTGAGTTAAGGAAAACCAGGAAAATAACCGGTCAAACCGAGTAAGAAATACTAGAACGGTTCACAAACCCAACCATTTGAGGGTTCATAAAACTTTGAAAAAGAACCTTAAGATAAATTGGAAGAGAAAAATAAACATTAATACTAGTAACAAATCTCCCCCAATTAATACATAATTTTACACCTATATAAAGAGCTCATCCCCATTCATTCTCCTCACACCTGAACACTTCTCTCTCTCTCTCTACTGCTCCATTTCCCGGTGAAGCTTGAACTAGAGCTTCAACTTGAGCATTTTTCTTAACCTCGAAAGAAGAGGTCGGGCTCTTTAGAATCGAGGAGAAGTCAGCTATCTAATAGCAAACTTTAGTTAATCTGAGAATTGTCGGAGATGGGCCGGCATGATGGAACAATGATGCAGCTCTGGTGGACCGAAGATACCCTATTTTGGCCAAGCTGAAATTGGCCAATTCAAGCCCTCCTCAGACTAAACCAAGCCCACCCAACACTTCCTCAGCCCTCCTATGACCGAATTAGGACTGAAAGGTTAGCCAATTCAGCTCCGCTCTACAATTTCCCATCGGTGCTAGAGAGAGAATTGGTAGAATTTCGATGATGAAATTCTAATTCAATTTGACATCAATTGATGCAATTCTTGATTCTAGGATGAACCTCAGGACGAGAGCTATCTGCCCAGATCGAAAGCTCGGACCGTCGTGCCCTCACCGGTGAGTAATCGATGCTTTCTCTCTCTACAACTCATTTTCTGACAAAGCTCCGTTTGAGCTCGTCCCAACATTAAAACTTGCAATTCAAATTGCTAGAGAATCATATGAACATGTTGAAACTCAATTTTAACTTCAATTTCAACAATGGGAAGTGTTTGATCGGTCAATTTGATAAAATCAAATTTGACTATGTTAAGAAGTTGGAATTGGGGGAAAATTGGGGATTTTCAAAAATTCGAAGGACCGAAATGCAATTTCCTAAAATTGAGGGTCAATTGGGCATGATAAAAATGTTAGAGAGTCAATTGAGAAATTTTAGAATTTTTGGGGTAAAATTTACCACTTTTGTAAAGGAAGGGCAAAATGGTAATTTTGAAAAAGTTGGGGGACCAAATTGGAAATTTAGAAATTTAAACCCCTTTTTGTGAAATGGAATAAATTGAGGTCCTTTGATAAATTTAAAAAATTTCAGGACTCAATTTGAGGAAAAACCGGTATTAGGGACTTAAAGTTTAAGAGAAATAACTTTAGGGACCTAATTGCAAATAAATGAAAGTTTGACTCTCATTCATTTGGAATGAATGAAGGCTATTAGGCCGAATGATAATGAACTGGGATGTTCATATTGTGTAGGAACACGAAGTACCGGGAATTCCAACAAGGACAAGCTTGCGTGAATACAAAGAACCGATGTATTGGAATTCACGGCATTAACGGGTGATTGGGTTTACTAACGTCATACCCGGTTGGGATGATGAGCATAACTTCAAGTTAAAAACTACTTACCGGTTGTGAGTGGGATTTTTATATCATACCCGGTTGGGAATGATAAGCATATCGGAATGAAAACCCACTATTATGTGGTATTTTAAACATTACAACTTGTAAGAATGATGTGAAAACCATATGGAAAAACTACTTACCGTTTGTAAGTAGATCATACCCAGTTGGTATGATGAAACTTCCTCGAAGGAAGTTGAAAACTCGTTCATCGGTTATGAGCGGAGATGTCCTTATACCCGGTCGGTATAATGGACAGTTGAAAATATATTTTGCCCGAAGTGCTCTCCCCTAACTGTGTGCCAATGCTTAAACTATTTGGTAGACCTTCTTGACGGGAGCTCGAATAGCTCTTTTAGGTTGGGGGCCTCAGTTTTGGAACTTGGGGGCTAATATGCCCGATTTTTAAAATCTTGTACAGTAGGCCCAAGGCTAGTTGGCACGAGAAGGAGCTCGTAAACAAACATGAGTTATATGACATAAAACTTTAAATAAAGAAATTGTTTGGCCATGGTACCAAGATAGGACTGACATACTCAGTCAACTAGCAGTAGTGCAATATGATAGGTCGACGGACCAATCAAAACAAACATTTGCAGGTTGAGTTGAGAGTCGGAGTCGTTGGACCAGTGGCACCACAGATTATATGGCATAATGAGAAAATATTGATTGTGCATGCACTATGATTATGGGATCATCAAGACGCCCATTAGGGGTAGTGATGCATCCTAAGGGCCCTGGACGACCCGGTGAGTATAAGGGCAGTTCGTCATACCAGGTGATCGTGCGAAATTTGTAGTAGCACTAAGCTCATGAGACCGGGGTGGGGACAAGATGAGGTCTCTATCCTCATACGGATACGAAGAATTGATTTTAGGATTGAGGGTTGGATGTCACGAACATCCACTCATTCTTAGGGTAGAAGCGGACGTACTTTTATGTGAGTGGCCGGTAAAGTCGCTCTAAAGCCACAAGTGGGTTCAGTGGACATATTGACCTGCAAATGTATGTTTAACCTTCATGATGAAGGATGTCTGTTGGGTGATGAAACACCGTGATTAAATAAAGAAATGGTGGTAAAAATCAAGATTTGAAATCAAAGGACTTTTGAAAGAAAGGAGTCTTGCATAAAAACCCATTCACTGAGTAGTCGTACTCACCCGCTCCCTTCTTTAAGGAAATTTTGGAAAGCCTACCCTTAAAGACCATCAACTAAGACGCCTGTGAGACAGGTATGATAAATTTCAAGTTATTATGCAGTTTTGATTTATGTTATTCCAGGAAAAGGTGTAGGTTTAAAGGACGCCTTACTCTTTATGGTTTATAATAAGGGGAAACCCTTTAATAAACTAGGAAAGTGGCGGGTTGCTCATGGGGATCTGACCAAAATGGATCGGTGCGTGACATCACTCCTCTTAGGTGTGATGGTTAAAATACCACTTAATAGTGGGTTTTCATTTCTAATGTGCTTATCAACCCAATCGGGTATGATATTAAATCCCACTCACCCGATCATGGAGTGAATTCCTCTTATTTAGCTCTTTGCCTCCACACGAGCTTATACTTACCGGCGTTCCCGGTACTTCATGTTCCAACACGTTATGAACATCCTTATTCATTATCTTTGGGCCTATTAGCCTTCATTCACCATGAATGAATAAAATATTCAAACTTTTTAATTTATTGCAATTAGGTCCCTAAAGTTCTTTTTCCTTAACTTTCAGTCCCTAATGCCGATTTTCCCCCAAATTGAGTCCCCAAACCTCTAATTTCACCTTAGAACCCCCAATTAGCAACCTAAATAGAACCACCTCCACTTCTACCCTGAGATTGAATGAATGTATGCGACATTTGACCCTCAATCCCGTAAACAAAACTCCATATCCGTATGAGGACAAAGACATCATCCCGTCCCCACCTTGGTCTCATGCGCTTGAAGCTACGTCGAGATTATCAAGACTGCTGGTACGACTAACTGCCCTTATCTCCACCATGTCGTCCAGAGCCCTAGAAGACATCGCTACCCCTCTTGGGCGTCTTGAAGGTCCCGTAAACTCAGTGCATGCACAAATCAATAATTTTCCACATAAGCCATATAATATGTGGTGCCACTAGTCCAACGGCCCTGACCCTCAACTCAACCTGCACTTGTTTGTCTCGACTGGTTCGTAGACCTATCATGTCGCACTGCCGCTAGCCGATCAAGTATGTTGGTCCTGTCTCAGTACCATGGCCAAACAATTCATTCACTTAAGCTTTCATGGCTTAAAATCATGTTTCTTTAGGAGCTCCTGCTCGTACCAACTAGCCTAGGGCCCACTGTTCTAGATTTTAAAAAATGGGCATATTCCCCCCGGCCTATCTGAGCTATTCGAGCTCCTATTAAGAAGGTCTCCCAAAAGTTTTAAGCAGTGGCACATAGTTAGGGGAGAGCACTTTTGACAAAATAAACTTTTCATTTGTCCATCATACCAACCGGGTATGAGGACATCTTCACTTATAATTGATAAGCGGGTTTTCTATTTCCTTCCATGAAGTTCATCATACCAACCAGGTATGATCTACTTACAACTGGTAAATAGTTTTTTCGCATAATTTCCACATCACTCCTCTTAGGTGTGATGGTTAAAATACCACTTAATAGTTGATTTTCATTTCCAAGGTTCTTATCATACCAATCAGGTAAGATATTAAATCCTACTCACCCGATCGTGCAGTGAATTCCTCTTATTTGGCTCTTTGCCTCCATGCGAGCATGTACTTGTTGGCGTTCTCGATACTTTGTGTTCCTACATGATATGAACATCCTTGTTCATTATCGTTTGGCCTATTAGCCTTCCTTCACTATGAATGAATAAAATATTCAAACTTTTTTATTTATTGCAATTAGGTCCCTAAACTTCTTTTTCCTTAACTTTAGGTCCCTAATACCGATTTTCCCCCAAATTGAGTACTGAAACCTCTAATTTCACCTTAGGACCTCAATTTATTCAAAATCACAAAAGTGGTTTATAGTAGAAGGAACAAGAGTTGTTCTCAGGGGGAGGAAGATAAAGAAGATGATGGAGAGAGATAAGAACAAATATTTATACCACACCCATTGCCCCCATATGTCCTAGATACCCTTTGGTAATGAATCTCTACCCATTGCTATTCGTAAAGAACCTAGAGCTAATGCAGGAAAACCTCCAATTAGATATAGTAATGAACATGATATATCTAACTATGTATCATTTGCATTTGTCCCATCTACATACAAGACCTTTATTGTATCATTATAGTTAGTGCACATACGAAGAAATTGGCAAGAGGCCAAAAATGATCCAAAGTGGCTTGTAGCAATGCATGAGGAGATGTGTGCATTAGAGAAAAATAAGACTTGGAAACTGGCATTACTTCCAAGCAAAAAAAAATTTATTGGATGCAAATGGGTATTCACTTTTAAGCAAAATGTCGAAGTAAAGGTTGAAAGGTATAAAGCAAGATTGGTAGCAAAAGGCTATAGCCAGACGTATAGAATAGATTATGATGAGACTTTTGCACCAGTTGCTAAGATGAGTACTACCATAATACTTAGATCATGTGCTACCAACTTTGGATGGAAATTACATCAATTAGATGTAAAGAATGCATTTTTGCATGGAGACATACAAGAAGAGGTGTATATGGAGATTTCACCTGGAATTGATACAATGAAGACCACTAGGAGGGTATGTAAACTTAAGAAGTCTTTGTATGGACTCAAGCAATCACCAAGAGCTTGGTTTGACCGATTCTGACATGCAGTAGTTAGAATGGGATATCAATAGTGTAATTGAGATCACACAGTTTTTAATTGACACTTAAATAGTCGAGTTACTATTCTTGTAGTCTATGCAGATGATATTATTATAATTGGAGATGATAATGATGATATATTGCAACTAAAGCAAAGATTAGGCAAATAATTTGAAGTGAAAGATTTGGGTCCACTTAAGTATTTCCTCGGTATTATGATAGTCAGGTTTAGGATATGAATAGTATTTTCTTAGAGAAAATATGAATTGGACCTACTTACTAAAACAAAGATGTTGGGTTGTCGAACTGCTAGCACTCCAATTGAACCAAAGCATAAGCTATGTGCTTAGTCAGAGGACCTAGTGGATAAAGAACAATACTAGAGAATTGTGGGACGACTTATCTACTTGTGTCACACACGACCAGACATCACATATGCGGTTAGTATTGTAAGTAGATATATGCATAATCCTTGAATAGAACATTGGGAGGCAATTATGCGAATATTGAGATATCTAAAGAGTAGATCGTGAAAAGGATTTTGGTTCAAGTTTCAAGGTCATACTAGTGTGGAATAATTTTGTGACTATGATTGGGCTAGTTGAGCAGATGATAGAAGATCGGCATCTAGCTACTGTGTGTTTGTTGGAGGTAATCTTGTATCCTGGAGAAGTATGAAACAAGAGGTGGTCGCCAAATCAACGATAGAGACAGAATACAGAGCTATGACTCAAGGCATATGTGAGATAATATGGATAAAGAACTTATTGACCAAGTTATATTTATTCAAAAAAGAACCCATTAAGTTATGGTGTGATAATAAATCAGTGATCAACATTGCTAACAATCCAGTTCAACATGATTGGACCAAACATATTGAAATTGATCGATTCTTCATCAAAGAGAAACTTGAGAGCAAGATCGTGGAGCTACACTATATGAAGACTGGCAAACAATTAGCCGATTGTTTAACTGAAGGGTTAGGACCTAAAGAGTGGATTAATATTTGTAACAAGATGGGAATGATAGATATTTACCGCCCAACTTTAAGGGGAGTGTTGAAATAGTCTAAGATATTTATGGTAGTTATGATATAATATTATTAGTTTAGATTATATCATAAATATTTAAGGTAGTTACGATATAATCTTGGTAATTAAGATTATATTATATATTATATTTAAGGTAGTTACCCTATAATATGAGCCTATAAATAGGCATGTCTATCATTAAGTTAGTGTGTGGAAAAATAAGTTGTTTCAATTTCTCATTCCTATGGCCTCTCTATCAATATATTCTCTTTCTCTCTTTCCTTGATTTAGTTTTCTGACACTAGGTAATTCCTCCAGAAACACTTCATACTCAGGATAATATTTCATTAAAGAAATTTCTTCTAGTTTCCTCCTTTCATGGGTCTCGTTGTTGATTAAGGCCAAAAATGATTTTCACCCCTTTCTCATCATACTTTAAGCTTGAACATAAGATACCAAGTTGATCCCCTCCTTATTCATGTTTACATAAAATATCGTTCCTTCGGCCTTAGGGGAGTGGAACGTTGTTGTTTTATCCTAGCAATTAACTCTTGCATGGTGTAAGGATAGCCAGTCCTTTCCTAATATCATTTCAACGTCCCTTAATGGTAGAGGAATTAAGTCTGCTTCTAATTCCTTCCCCATGATTTCTACCTTGCACCCTTTGAAGACTTTGTCTCTAACTAATTCTTCTCCAAGAGGTGTGAAGACATTTATTTTCGGGTAGAGGGAAACCGCTACCTTGGGAATTTATGGGATTAAAGATGCCTTGATAAAGGATTTCTCAGCTCTAGAGTCAATGAGAGCAAATGTTTTCATTTCAAGCAATTGGACGTATCTTGACTTTTAAGAGACAAAGGTTTAAGGAACTTGGAAATTTAATCATTACTTGAAAGGAGTATAATACATTTTTGTGCTTTTATTCCCACTAAAAGAATATTGTTAATAAAGAGGTCGGGAAGTAGCCGCTACTACACTAGGATTTTGGTTAGCTTCCTTCTGGTGAGGTTGTAAACCCTTGTCGGTATCCTTGGTGTTAAGTCTGCCCCCCCTCCCCCATTCGTGGGTGCGACATCACTTGGTGTTGGTACCACATTCCTTAGTGGTACTGGACAATTCTCTGCATAATGTCCCAACTGTCCACATCTGTAACAGGTTACTTCCCTACATAGACCTTCGTGGTTTCTTGTACATCTTGGACATTGGGAACTCTTTTCTAAGGATTTTTATGACTTCCTACTTTGTTTGGTTTAGGAAGTTCCATTCATTCCTCCACTCTTGGTATGAGTCCTTTGTGGTTCCTTTTTTGGTACTTGGAGAAATTCCTTTCTCTCGAGAATTGTTATTCCAATCTTCCTTCTTGCCCACATCATCCATCCTTCTACGTCATGCCATCACTAGCTTTTCGCACTCATGTGCTATGCTAATCATGGCTACCAAGTTAGTAGGTCTCTCAAGTACTCCCATTCTGTCTCATATGTCTAAGTTGAGACCATCCACGAATTTTTGACAGATGTCGGCCGGTCTAGCCAAATCCGGGGCAAAAGGCCTCAACTTGTTGAAGCAAGTTTTGTACTCGTAGATGGTATTTGGGCCTTGAGGAAGTTGCAAAAACTCTTGCTTCTTCTCGTTTATCAAATGAGGTGCTAGATACTGCTCTAAAAATCTCCTCTCAAACACCTCCCATGAGGGTATAGTGAGGATGAGGTTCCTCACATTCTCCCACCATCTCTTGGTGCTTCCCTTTAAAAAAACATTATGCCATAGTTACCAACTCCTCCCTCAGAATCCTTATTAATCCCATAAACTTTTTACTGCTGGAAAGCTAATCCATAGTAATTCCAGCATATTTTTCACCCTTGAAGGTCTTACACATCAACTATCATAGTGTATTTAGGTGCCTAGGGATATAAAAAAGGAGCGAGGTTAAAATGGTAGTATTTTGGGATTCTACCTCGTTCTCCTTAAGGTGTATACTTCCTGTAGAGCAATTGCCTTATATTTGCGGAAGGTTGAATTTTGCGAACACTTTGAAAATTTCCTCATATAGTTTCTATTACTCTGAAGTCATTACAGGTGTAGTGGTCTTAATCCCCCTAGTCTCATGTGCTCCCAAGCTAATTTTCTCATTTGGGATAATATTTTCCACAGGTCTAGTGGTGGATGCGGTAGCGCAAGTTCATTTGGTTGCTTTTTTAGAGGTCATTTCTAGAAAATGAAGGTCTATTAGTGGTTATGTTTCAAGGGTTTTTTTTTTGAAAATTTTGTTTAGAAAACTTGGCTCTGATAACACTTAAGTTATCACGCCCCAACCCAGTTTGGTTGGAACCTCGTGATCAACCTGCCACCCTTTCCTGTACCAAAATGGTATTTCTACTAAGATAGACCAGGAAAGGTAAAGGCTGATAAGTACCAAGATAGACCAGGAAAGGTAAAGGCTGATAAGTATATATGTTTTCCATAACAAAATTAACAAAATAACTAAATCAAAATTTACCTTCTCGTAGTAAACCTGACTTGTTTCTCAAGCTCTCACTCATCTTGGTGTAAAATCTTTTGTGAAAGAGATAAGGGAGGGGTTACTTCTACAACTTAGTGAGTAGGGTTTATAGGACACTATGACATAATGAAGAATAGACCCTTTAAGGCAATAACCTTGATTTGTTCTACTAGTGGCCCATAGTGCCTTTACCGTCCATGTTACGCCCCGACCCGGTTTGGTCGGATCCCCATGAATAACTCGCCGCTCTCTTGTTTTAACAGGGGTTTCCCCCTTCTTTAATCCAAGGGGAGCCATGTGTAATACCGACTTTGTTCCATAGAATAACATATATCAATTAAAATGCAAGCTTAAGAAAAAATTAAGAATACCTGATAGAGGGTAAGGCTTGGTGTTATCCCTAGTTATTTCTCTAATTACTAAAAAGGGATAAAAAGGGTGGGTGAGTTTCTACAACTCAGTGAATGAGAAATTTTAAAGAAAATAAAGTTTCAACAAATAGTTTTGAATTAGAGTGTGTCAAACTCCTTATTTCCTTTAAAATATTTCATTCTAAAAAATCTCGATTTATATAGTTATTTCTCATCATTAACCAGAAATAGTATGTTTATCAACCAACACATGCTCTTTGTCATGAAGGGAACACATATTGGCAGGACAGTATGTCCACTAAACCCACTTGGGGTGTTAGAGCAACTTTATCGACCACCTAAATAAATGCACATCCACTTCTACCCTGAGAATGAGTGGATGTACGCGACATTTGACCCTTAATCTCGTAAAGAAAACACCGTGTCCGTATGTGTACAAAGACCTCATCCCGACCCCACCTCGATCTCATGCGCATGAAGCTATGTCAAGCTTCCCTGACTGCTGGCATGATATTCTGCCCTTATCTCCACCATGTCATCCAGTAGCCCCTAGGACGCATCACTATCACTCTTGGGCGTCTTGAAGATCCCGTACCTCAGTGCATGCATAATACAACAGTTTTCTACATAAGACATTTAATTTGTGGTGCCACTAGTCCAACGGCCCCGACCATCAACTCGACCTGCAACTGTTTGTCTCGACTGGTTCATTGACCTGACTTATTGCACTGCCACTAGTCCATCGAGAATGTCGGTCCTATCTTGGTACCATGTCCAAACATAATATTCATTTAAAGTTTTCATGGCTTAAACTCATGTTTGTTTACGAGCTCCTGCTCGTGCCAACTGGCCTTGGGCCCACTGTACGAGATTTTCAAAATCGGGCATATTAACCCCCAAGTTCCAAAACCAAGGCCTCTGACCTATCTGAGCTATTCGAGCTCCCATCAAGAAGGTCTTCCAAAGAGTTTAAGCAATGGCACACAGTCAGGGGAGAGCACTTCTGACAAAATTAATCTTTTAGTTGTCCATCACACCAACCAAGTGAGGACATCTACGCTCATAATCGATGAACGACTTTTCTACTTCCTTCTAAGAAGTTCATCATACCAACTGGGATGATCTACTTACAACCGGTAAGTAGTTTTTCCATGTAATTTCCACATCACTTGTCACGCCTCAACCCAGTTTGGTCGAATCCCCGTGAACAACCCGCCACTCTCTCGTTTCAAGAGGTGTTTTTTCCTTTTGTAACTCAAGAGGAGCCATACGTAATTTCAACCTTGTTCCCTAGAATAACATATATCAAATAAAATGCAAACTTAAGAGAAAGTAAGCATACCTGACAGAGGGTAAGGCTTGGTGTTACCCTAGTCATTTTCTCTATTTCCTGAAAAGGGATAAAAATGGTGGGTGAGTTTCTACATCTCAGAGAATGGGTATTTGAAAAGTAATTTCAATAAAAATAGTTTTTAAATTGGAGTGTGCCAAACTCCTTATTTTCCTTAAATTTTCTCATTTTCAAAATCTCAGTTTTTATAACCATTTCTCATTTAACGATGTGTTTATCAACCAAGACACGCCCTTCATCCTGAACCAGTCCATGGCAGCCCTGACCTCCTTCTCCCCGTAAAAGGGCTTGCACCCCAGTTGTCGGAGTGTCTTCATGTATCTAGGATGTCGAAGAGGGGTGGAATATGTAAGGAAGGGGGGTGGGACAGGACCTCCTCCTAGTGGGTTTGGGACTCGAAGCCCAGGTGGGGCTCCCTGAACACCCTTGTGAATTCTTCATATAACATTTGGTGCTTGAAGTTGATGCCCTATGGCATCGATGGAGCTCCCAAGAATTCTACCTCCAGGAGGGGGTTTCCGGCAGAATCAATGATTGCCACCCATATTCTCTTGACTCCTCTCTTGGGTGCCTAGCTAGGTTAAAATTTTCTTTAATTAGTATTTATGTTATAAAGTCTTGATAATGTATCTAGGAAAACACAGGCTCTGATACCACCAAAGTTGTCACACCTCGAGCCAGTTTGGCCAAGGATCTATGAACAACCCGCCACTCTCCCGGACATCAAAGAGGGACTCCTCTAGGGGATCAAGAGAGTCAAGCGTACCTATCATGTTTTTCCTTGAAAATATTAAACAAAACTGAAACTTTAAATTTGTGTACCTGAGTTGGGGTCTTGGGAGGAAATGTTGGTGTAGTCGTGTTCCTTCCTGAAAATGTTTAGAGTGAGGGGGTGAGTTCGACAACTCAATGAGTGGGGAAAAATCTTTTAGGAAGGTTCGATTAAGTAATTTTAAGTGTTTGATATCTCAGCAGTTTCTTCTCAGATTTCTCAAATTCACATCAACAACTGCACTCCTATCATAGGAGGGATCACACGTTCGTAGAACGATCCTCGATCGTGCCACTTGTGGACCAGAGAGCCTTTACTGTCCACCTTGATAGAGGTGCACTACCTCAACCCGGAGTTTGAGTGGACATCAATAGTCCGACCCTCAAACCCTGATCACTTCACCCTGTCCGCATAGTGGGATGAGACCTCATTTTCCCTACTACCTTGGTCTCAGTGCGTAGGAAGCTCCTCAAGCTTCATGACCAAATGAATGATAGAACCACTGTTATGCACCTTGGGTCGTCCAGTAGTCCTTGGGCTCCATCACTACCTCATGTTAGGTGTCCTTATGGCCCGAACATCGTAGTGCATGCACAATCAATAGTCTTTTAAAATTATAGTCTTTATCTTTGGCCCACCAGCTCAACGGTCTATCGGCTTGGCTTCGTCCCACGTGTACTAGCCCAACAAGTTCGACATCTTGGCTTTGGTAGAGAGTGATTTGGCCCAACAAGCTCGACAACTCAAACTTTGCTCGATGGGTATCACACAAAATTCCCATTATTCAAATCTTTTAATCATCATTCATCACATGTTTGTTTTGGACAGGTCCATACTCGTATCCATCAACCTTGGGCCCACTGGTATCTCGAGCCTAAGCCCATAATTAGCACTCAAATGTTTTAAGCAAAGTCACCCAGTCAGGTGAGGCTAATTCCAAGAAAATTATTTTCAAAGTTGAATCGTCATTCCAACCGAAATTGACGTTATAGCGGTTCCCACTCACCCGATAATCTTGGCGGGGTCGTCTCGACGAAATTTGGCCTCGCGAAATCTTTTTGGAAGTCGGTGCTCAAGCAGTCTGCTTCTAAATGACACAAATATCCTCATTAGGGTACTGGACTAAGGGATCGAATCTCTTTGAGCATTTGCATATAGGCCCTCATCTTTTGCCTTAATTTCACTTTGGTCCCTAAGGTTTATGCATTTACCTTTAAGTCCTTAGTTGCTACTTTTGTTTTCTTCAATTTAGTCCCTAGGTTTTCCAATTATCTTTTATGGGTCCTTAGATCTATCAAAATTGCCCATGGGCCCCTCAATTTTCTAAAATTGCCATTTAGCCCCAAATTTTGCCAAAATTTTAATTTGACCCCAAATTCTCAAATTTTACAAATTGGTCCTCCATGTTATCCAATTTGCTCAATTGACAATCAATTAGGAGGGAATTTCATGAAAATGCCCTCAATTTTATCAATTTGCAATTCGGCCCCCAATTTTCAAAAAATCCCCAAATTGCCCAAATTTCTAAAAATATGCATTTTGGCCCCTGAATCTCAATTTAATCAAATTGACCATCAAAACATGGTTAATTGTCCCCATTCATGATTTGGATCACTTCCTTTATGTTTCCCTCATCATTTTAAGCCATGAGATACTTCATTTGACTTAGAAATGAGCTCCAATGGAGCTTCATCGAAAAATACAATCTGGAGAGAGAAAGCTTCGATATCTTACCGGTGAGGGTCTGGTGATCGGAGCTTTGGCTACCACTGTGTTGCTCTCATCACGGTGATCCTCCCTAGATCAAACCACGCTTCAATTGATGGCCTAGGCAATGTGAATTTTAGTGTTAAAGTTTTTGCAGAATTCGGTCGTGAACAGTGTTTTCTAGCGAAGGGCGGCAGAGGGAGCTTACCTTCTTAGCTCGAGGGAAGGTCGGGACACCTCTAGGTGGGGTGTAGGGGGTTTGGTTTGGCTGCAATTGGCCATGGGAAGGCTCGAAGTGGCTACAGGGGCTTGGGACGGTACTATTCGAGCTTCCTCGTTCCTCCTCGGTGGCTCTCAAACTAAATGGAAGGTATGGTGAGGTAGAGGACTTCCTCTTGATTCCAAAGACACCCAATGTGGCTTCGGAGACTGAGAAAAGTCCCGTCGTTAGAGCTATGGTTCGCAGCTCACCGAAAAATGCACTATTCTTCTTCGCTCGATTGTGGGATGATGAGAACGAATGGAAGGGTGCTCTTTATATAGGTAGCTTGGCAACAGTTTAGGCTACCCGCCGGCGTAAGACTCGGCCTCCGACTTGGCTGTTGGTGACCTAACCGGAGAATATTTTGAGTCACCAAAGACTATAGCTTTTCTAGCATCTCTCTCTCCTCTATTCTCTCTATCAGCGTCTAAAGGTTGAATACAATGACGTGCCAGTCGTGCCATGTGGCGCGTTGTGATTAGCCAGTTTTTCTGACATGGAGTGCTAGCTCATCTACCATATCAGCCATTGACTATTATTGATCATTGACCATTGTCTATTGTCCGTTGACCAATTCATTGACTGGTCATACCATTGACCGGTCCGGTCCGATCGAGTTCGGTGACCCGAATTTAAAATTTGGCCGGTTTGGACCCGATTCGACCATTTTTTTTTAAATTTAAAATTTTATAAATTTATCTATATTCATTTTCAATCTATTGGTGGCCTCAATTTCCCAAATTAACATTTTTAAGTTACCTAGAAAAATGAATTTGTAAATCAGTTCACTATGGTTCATCCCAGTTCGGGTTCGGTTCACCTTGAACCGGTTCAGTTCTATCCTCAATTCCACTTCCCAGTTCTTCCTTGTAATTTCTTGTGAATTTTTTGTCACTTTGGATTTCCCAATTTCCCACGTTAACTATTTCTCGTTCATAAATGGGCTCGTTTCTTTGCATATAAATCTATACCAGTTCTCTTTCCAATTTTCTTTGGTCCCAAAGGACGGATTTTACAATGTTGGCCATGACCTCGGATGCAAAGACATCCTAGTCAGAGCTAAGCCCAAGGGGCATTGGTTGTCAAAGAGTACACATGACTCCCATACTCTCAAAAGACTTAATTGGTATTGTGAAATATCCTTCGGGCGTGAATTAGGGTAATTGAATGGCCCATGTGTGCAGGCAAGGAGTAGCCCCTATTTTTGTGGGATATGAGTTCTTAATGTATTTTATATGTTGAGTACTCGATGTATGTTTATAAATGTGGTTTGTGGAAATTGTTATGGGGAAAATTAAGAGATACCCGACTGTAGGATAGATTGTTGTCATGGGCGGCGTGAGATAGGAGTCGCAAGGGGCGAGATAAACCACAGAAACACGATATTGTTAAGAAATCATAACTAAAATTTTGTTAGGTGGTTTAAGGTAGTATATGAGTCACAAACCATGTAGTGGACCAACATTAGTACCCCCATTCACTTAGTAGTGAGCACGCCCCCTCTCCCAAAATAATTATAGGTTTAAGCCAAAGGACATCGGGACGCAAGTCAAAAAGCATCTAATGGGTTGAGTGCCACCTAAGGTAATCTCTTTATCCTGCACGTGAAGGTTAAAATTATGTCTCTTACCAATTGTTATTTTTTCTAGGATAATTATGAAATCTATTTTAGGCTTGTACACCATGCTTTAAAGAAAATGTCCAAAGTTTTGCTACAAAAAAATTATAGAATTGGGTTTTTTTCGGATGTATTACTCCATCCGGTTTCACTATGATGAAGATACCCACCATGGTGACATCGAGGGGATTGGCGGGGGTGCATGGGACCGCTGATCAATTAATCAAGTTGGAGCATTACAGAAAGGCACATATATTTACATAACAACAAAACCACTCAAAATTTAATCTTTTGGAATATCATTTTACACTAAAATATGGCCCACAATTAAAATACTATGAATTGAATATTTGTCATGAATATACCTATTATTTATCCAAGTACCTTGTCTTGAGTATTTTGCTCAACAAGGATATCCTTCTCCTCGTTCTCCTCTCCTTGGAAATTCCTGAAATGTTTCAAGGGGATGGGATGAGCTCACAGCTCAGTGAGTGCGAAAGCTACTAATCAGGTTCTTCATAGCCTCGATGCTATCACAACTCTTTCATTTTGGTTCTTTCTTTGCGAGGTTCACTACTAAACCTATTGTGCACGTGCTAGTGGGAGTTTTACTCCTAACCTATGCACACAATATTGGATGGGTACATTCATCCAAACCAATAATGGGGTCATTGCATGGTTACTTATCATCTGAACCAATATCCCCTTCCATCAATATGGGTATACACTTGGAGTGGTTGGACAGGTACTTATCTTCTAAACCAACTCCCCCTTTACACAATCAATCGAGTATTGTGGATGGCACGCTATAGCCATCCCCACTTAAAATTTCTATATTGAGTTAATCCATGTGGTTAACATTAAATACCTGAGAAACATTTTATCAGGGCCACACCCTCCTTTCAAAATTACTAGATTTCATCTTCATTCTGAAATGGTATGCGAATGATTTATCAATATCGAGCTTTGGCCCTTTGTACTCACATGTTTGGACTTAGCCCTTCCCTAACTCGAACAAAGGCCTTATCCCATTTATTCCAAGTTGGATTTAGCAATTTTGTCTTGGTTATTATGAAAACCTTCAAGTTCACTCCCATATTTTTTAGAAGTCGTCGAGTCTTGGCTCGTTCCTTAATATATTAGGATATTTCCCTATCTTTTATAAATATAGTTCTCTATACTTTTTATGTGGGTATTTCCTTAATGACCATTTCCAATGTATTCATACCATCAAATTCAGAAATTAGTAAACATTGGTAAACATCGGCCCAATCAGACATAAAGTAAAAAATCCCACTAACCCTTGTAGTTGAGACTTGTTCGTCCATACGGTTTTTCCTTTTAACTTTGTTGCATGATTCCTGTGAGATTTATAGTAGGATCCTTCTACATAAATTAAATCATAAAGTTGGGTATGTTTTCACCCTTACCATGGGCCCATACACTCCCCTCCATAGTATTTTCAAATTTTATGGTTTTTCACTTTGGTCTCAGATTGCTTGACTCTCATGTATTGACAAACCCATCACACTAACCCATGTTAATAATCTCTTTTCACCACTTTAGGTTTACACCCTTGCTTGCTTATAGTTTCCAAAATACCCTAAGTACTCTAGGGTTCTCACTTAGATTCCTAACTTTCCCATTTTGGCATTTTGGTCCTTATACTTTTCCAAAAGTACTAAAATACCCTTTCGCATTTTTCTTATCTCTTATGAAAGGCCTAAACTCTTATATGACTCCATTAAAGGTCCCTCAACTTTTTGGACCACGTTTGAGTCCCTACATTCATAAAATTACAGCTTGGTCCATACATTGCATTTAGGTCCCAAAACTTTTCAAAAGGTTTTAGTTAGGTCCTTAGCCTCCATTAAGTTATTTCTTTTTAGGCCCGTAAGTTTCTCCAACCTTTTTTGAAGGTCCTTATACTTTTACCGATATTCATTCAGGTCTTTATTTCCATGAAATTATAGTTTTGTCCTAAAACTTTTAAAAATTTTTATTTAGGTCCCTAAACATTTCAAAAGTTTGTACTTATGTCCTTAGCCTCCTTTAAGCTATTTATTTTTGGCACCTAAGTTTTTCCAACCTTTTCTCTAGGACCTTCATCCGGGTCCCAATTTCCATGAGATTACAGTTTGGTCCTTAAACTTTTCAAAAGTTGCATTTATGTCCCTAAACTTATTTTTCATTCAAATGACTTCCTTAAATCTTCCAAAAATAAGAAACAAACCCCTCATACTCTTCCATAGGTCCCCATAGTTTTTTAGCCATCCTTCGTCGGAACAATGTCATTCTGACCTTGATTAGACCCTAACCAAAAAACAGACACATATTCGAGTTTTGGTCAAAAACTCAATGAAGAAAAAGTGATGACGTCCAACGACGGTGGGGGTAATTAACTCTCCCACAAGTTCTTTGACACCGACATCTCGCTTAATGATGGTTGGAGTTGCTTGTAACACTGAATTTACTGAGCAATGTAAAAAATAGTGGGTTACTGGAGTTTCTTAGATTTTTCATTGCCACGAGACTTACCTTTAGCTTGAATGGTGGGTGGGGTTGTCTAGAGAGGATTGTGTGGAGCTTCTAGCAATAATTTGGGCCATGTTTAGCCATCGAGAAGGTCGAGGTGAGCCCCGAAAGTTTCTGCTCTACTTTTGATCGACATAGTAGTGTTACTGTTCTATTGGATCTCTGTCGCGAAAGGGCATGTCGAAGGCCGAGAGGGGTGAGGTTCAAAAGCTGGCTCTCACCCAATTCTAATGACACCTATATGGCCAAGGTTGGTGGTTGGAAGGGAAGATGAGAATTTCGGGTTTGAAAGGTACCGAAAAACTAGCCCATTGAGCTTTTAGAGAGAATTTTGGCTTACAACCGACTAGAGTAGGGCCGACACTTATATAGGGAGCTTAGGTACTAAGTGGAGTATTCATCCATGTCCATAGTTAGGTTATTTCTACATTTTCATCTGGATCTAGGTCATGCATTTGGATGGAGAAGATGACACATTTGCATGTCTTTGCATTGCGTGCCCCATATGTACGGCGTGTGCATGTGGTGCATATGTGCGTCCGGTTGGTGCACCAAATGATTCACACTGTAGTATAGTGATTTTTGGCGAATTTCTCAATCACTTCAACCAATTTTGGCCTTTACTTGGCCAGTTCACCTCCAATTCAACCTATTCTTGGCCCAAACTAAATTTCTATAAATTCATCATTGAATTTCCTATCAATTAAGCTCAAGAATGACCATCTTTAAATTTAATTTGCCCCTTCTAAAAATTAGAGGATTTTACTTCTTTGAGCTGGTTCGATTAGTTTTAGCCTTACTTTGGTCGGTTCAACTTCAATTCAACCGGTTCTTGGCCTAATTCTTTTTCTAAAAATTCATCATCTCATACTAAGTTGATTGAGCTCAAAATTTACTATTTTTCATTTATTTAATCCCTCTTAAAAATTAGTTATCTTTTCACTTAAATTAGTTTGACCCTAATTTGGGTCGATTTTCACTAAGGCCCTTCTCGATTCTTAATATCCAATCATAGGGGGTTCCTTGAGGATTTTTCATGAACTTACCCCCTATCCATGTTCAGGATCTAAACCAGTTTTCAATCCAGTTTGTGCCCTAATCTCGATCCTCGAGTTTCCATTCTTTGTTTAACATTAGTTCTTAGTCTAATCGGACTTGAGTTCTTGATTTTGCAAATTCTGGTATTACAACTTCTTCCCTCCTTTTTAGGAGTTTTTCCCCAAAACTTTCATTCATGATCCTTTCTAAAGTGCCAAAGTTTACAAAAATATTTAACTAAAACAAATAGGGATACCTCTACCTCATGGCTGCCTTGGGCTCCCAGGTTTCTTCTTCTACATGATTACTATGCCACGACACCTTTATAATGTCTCCTTGTTTTGCATGTGATTATTCTATCATTTTGTGATGCATGTCGGTTCTCCCATGTAATACAGAGTATCTTCTAGTTTGAGCAATTGCTGATCTAGTACATGTTTTGGTTGGGTTCTTACTTCATTAGTACAAATATGTGAAAAACATTGTGAATGCTTTCCAACGATGGTGAAAGCTGTAGTTTGTATGCTATTGGGCCAAACCTTCATACCACTATGTACGGTCCAATATATCACAAGTTTAGATTCCATTTGTGTTGGAATTGTATTACACACTTCCACGAGTATACCTTAAGGAACACTTTGTCCTCCACTTCAAAGTTTAGTTCTCGCTGCTAGTTATTCGCATAGCTCTTCTATCTATCATGGGTGGCGTTCAATCTATCTTTGATGACCTTTATCTTTTTGGTTGCATCCTCGATTAACTCTAGTCTCTCCAATCTCCGCTCACCGATTTCATCCTAATATAGGCGAGTTCTACACTCCTCCCATACAATGACTCGCAGGGAGACATATCTATGATATCTTAATGGGTATTATTATAAGCAAACTCCATCAAGCACATATAGTCCTCCCATTTTTTATAAAGTTCATTAGTCAAGCTCAGAGCATATCCACTAAGGTTTGTATGGTCCATTCTGATTATCCGTTTGTTTGAGGGTGGAAGCTTGTACTTAGGTGCAATTTTGTTCCCTAGTGACTCTTGTATACTTGGCCAGAATGAGGGCATAAACATTGGGTCCCTATCTGACATGATTGATACTACCACCCCATGTAGTCGTACATTCTCCACAATGTATAACTTAGCCAATTTTTCTACTGGATCCGTCAACTTGATCGGTAAAAAGTAGGTTGTCTTGGAGATTTACATAGCAACAAAATCACACATAATTTAAATGTTTGAGATATCATTTTACATCGAAACATGTTCCATAATTAAAAAAACCAAAAAGTTAGTGTATGCTATGAATACACCTATTGTTTACTCAAGTACCTTATATTGAATCTTTTGCTCTGTGGGGATATCATTGTCCTCGTGCTTCTCTCCTTGGAAATTCCTAAAATGTTTTTAAGAGAAGGGTTGAGCTCATAGCTTAGTGAGTGTAAATGCCGCTCATCGGGACCTTCATGGTCTCGATGCTATCACAACTCAAAACTGTGTATCTAGTTTTTATATACTCTTTGTTTTTGGTTCTTTTTTTACAAGGTTTATTACTGAACCTACAGTTTACGTGCTAGTGTGAGTTATACTCCTAGCCTAAACATATAATGTTGGATGGGTACATTCATCCGAACCAACAATGGGATCGTTAGACAAGTACTTATAATCCGAACCAATGTCCATTTTCCATCTATATGGGTACAACATTAGACGATGGACATGTACTTATCATGCTAGACAGGTACATTCATTCCAACCAATAATGGGATTGTTGGATGAGTGCTTATCATCTGAACCAACGTCATCTTCCATCTATCATGGGTACACCCTTGGAGTCATTGGATGGGTACTTGTCATCCGAACTAACTCTCCCTTTAAACAATCAATCAAGTATTGAGGATGGCACGCTACTGGCCATCCACACTAGAAATTTCTTTATTAAGATCATTCTTATGGTTAACATTAAATACCCGAGAAACATTCACAAGTATTTTACCAAGGCCAAACCCTCTTTTCAAAATTACTAGATTTTAGTTTCATTATGAAATGGTATGCGAATGATTCATCAATATCAAACTTTGACTCTTCATTTCACATTTTTGGCCTTAGCTCCTCCCTAACTCAAACAAAGGCCTTAACCCCTTCTTTTTGAGTTGCATTAAATGATTCAATCTAGCTTATTTTAAAAACCTTCGGGTTCACTTCCGTGTTTTTCAAAAGTCATTAGGTCTCAGCCCATTCCTTAATCAATCGGGATATTTCCCTAGCTTTGATAAATATCACCTCATATACATTTTATGTGGGTATTCCCTTAATGAACATTTCCAATGTATTCATACCATCAAATGCATAAATTAGTAAGCATTGATAAATATTGGCCCAATCAGATACAAAGTTGGAAATTTCATTCACCGTTGTAGTCAAGATGTGTTCATCCTGACAGTTTTCTCTTTTAACTATGGATGCCTAATTCCCATGAGATTGTGCATGCTTCCCAGTAATATTTCCCAAATTTTACGATTTTGGCCTCTAGGCTCAGTTTGCTTGACTTTCGTTGGTTGGAAAACCCATCACACTAACCCATGTTCCTTATCTCTTTTCACCACTTGCTCATATTTGACAAAGTGCCGTAAGGATTCTAAGTTTCTCATTTAGATTCCTAACATCTCTTTTTTTTCCATTTTGGTTCTTATACTTTTCCAAAAGTACTAAAATACCCTTTCACATTTTTCTTATCTATTTTGAATTGCCTAATCTCTTCTATGAGTTCATTTCAAGTCCCTCATCTTTTTTAAACTCATTTGAGTGCCTACTTTCATAAAATTATAGCTTAGTAGTCATATTTTGCAAACATTAGATTTAGGTCCCTAAATTATTCAAAAGGTTTTACTTAGGTACTTGGCCTCTTTTAAGCTATTCATTTTTAGGCACCTAAGTTTCTCCAACATTTTCTCTAGGTCATTATACTTTTACTAGCCTCCATTTGGGTCCCTATTTCCATGAAATTATATTTTGGTACTAAAATTTTTCAAAAATTGCATTTAGGTCTCTAAACTTTTCCAAATATTTTACTTTGCCCCTTAGTCTCCTTTAAGTTATTCCTTTCGAGCACCTTAGTTTCTCAACATTTTTTCTAGGTGCTTATAGTTGTATTGACCTTCATTCGGGTCCATGAGATTACAATTTGGTCCTCAAACATTTCAAAAATTACATTTAGGTCCCTAAACATCTTTCTCACTCAAATGACTTCCTTAAATCTTCCAAAAGTCATAAACATACCCCTCATCCACTTACCTAGGTCCCCGTTGTCACTTTTCAGGCTTCCTTGGCGGGAACAGTGTTGTTCTCACCTTGATCACACCCTCACTAGAAAATAGACACATATTCGAGTTTTGGTTAGAAATTCATCAGAGAAAAGTGACGATGTCTAATGGTGGTGGGGTTGTGTAATTGACTTTCCAAAGAGTTCGTGGACACCTAGATCTCGCTCTGTCATGGTCGAAGTTGTCTGTAACTCTTGATTTACAGAGCAATGTCAAAAATAGTGGGTTATCAGAGCTTATTAGATTTTTCATGACCACAAGGCTTACCTTTAGTCCAAACAGTTGGTGGGGTTGTATAGCAAGGACATGAAGGAGCTTCTAGCATTAATTTAGGTCATATTTGGTTGTTTGGCCAATTTCGACATTTCCTTGGCTGGTTCACCTCCAATTCATTTGGTACTTAGCCCAAACTAAATTTCTAAAAATTTCTCATTGAATTTCCTATCAATTGAGCTCAAGAATGGGCATCTTTGAATTTTATTAGTCCCTTTTAAAAATCAGGGAATTTTACTGCTCTAAGTTGGTTCGATCGGTTTTGGCCTTCATTTGGCCGGTTCACCTTCGATCCAACCGATTCTTGCCCAATTCATTTTCTAAAAATTTTTCATCTTATACTAAATTGATTGTGCTCAATAATTGCTATTTCCCAATTTTTTAATCACTCTTAAAAATGGGGGTGTTTTCACTTAAATTTGTTTTACCCCGATTTGGGACAATTTTCACATCATAGGGCGTTTTTAGAGGATATTTTCATGAACTTACCCATTTTCAATGTTCAGGGTCTAAATCAGTTTTTAATCTGATTCATTTCCCAATCTCAAACCTTAACTTTTCATTCCCGATTCAACTTTGGTTCTCGGGCCAACCAGGCCTAAGTTCCCGGGCTAACCGGGCCTGAGATCTCAATTTCGGAAATTTTGATATACAATATGGCTCTAAATAAACATTTCAACGTTAATATCATTTCAAAATTTAATATCATCAAAATATTTTGGAAAACATTTTAAAAATAACATCAAGAAACATTTATATTAAATATTCATAAATAAATGGCTAGTGTCTTTAACTAGCTGACATCATCTTCCCTTTTACCGTTATGCTTTTTTTATACTTCTATTTCTTGAAAGGGATATTGGAGAGATAAGCTTAAATCCCAATTAATAGGATCAACTGACACTGAGATATCATGTTCTTAAGTCATCCTATACTCAAAATATCTATACGAATATTTTCACACTTTTAATAAAATAACCCCCATTGGTTTCTCATTAAGCTTTCAAAACTTATATTCAAGCTCTTCATTTTATTTATACTTCTAGTGGTTTATTCAAGCTCATGGGATTTTAACATTCAAGATATGTAAAACTTTTAAAGTTTTCATAAGCATTAACATTCAATCATGGTTTGGGATTACCATCCACTTATGGTTAGGACGTACTAATTACATGTGATTCAGAGTTATTTTACCAACCACCTATTTGTATTAAATATATCAACCATCACAGATAAATTTGTTCCATCATAGAAGGATATGACATATTTAAACAAATAACTTCCTTATTGGGACCACAAATTTGTTCTCATTAAGCTTTCAAAACTTATATTCAAGCTCTTCATTTTATTTATACTTCTAGTGGTTTATTCAAGCTCATGCGATTTTAACATTCAAGATATGTAAAACTTTTAAAGTTTTCATAAGCATTAACATTCAATCATGGTTTGGGATTACCATCCACTTATGGTTAGGACGTACTAATTACATGTGATTCAGAGTTATTTTACCAACCACCTATTTGTATTAAATATATCAACCATCACAGATAAATTTGTTCCATAGAAGGATATGACATATTTAAATAAATAACTTCCTTATTGGGACCACAAATTTAGTATTCCTCTTAAATTATTACTATCTCTTACTAGGCATCTTATATTCTTGTACTTAGATCTGCCTCAAATACTAATAATTTAATTAATTATTTTATAATTGAAACATGGCTTTATATCTGCAAATCTCATCTATTGATATCATTCTCAATAAGGCTTACGGCACATACCCTCTCTAAGCTTAATTGACCTATGCAAGGTTTGATCTGTTTCTCAAACACAAACAAATAAATCAATAGTTGATACTTGACTTTTTATATGTTCAATCCCATCTATTAATATTAATCTTAATCAAGGTTTATGTGGCATAACATGTCTCTAAGCTCTTTAATCAATATGGGGTTTGATCCATTTCTCAATTACTTGGATATTACAATCTATACTTCAAAAATATTAGGGACATGGTCCTTTCATTCAAGACATTTGGGACATAGCACATTATTATAATAGGAATTGACCCATGTTCTTAAAATTTGGGAGTTGGCCCATGCTATATATTGAAGTTAGGACTAGGGTGTTTTAAAAAAAGACCTTCAAAACTTATTCAAGTATAGTTTTTCTTTTTTTTTAAACATTTAACAAATAGATATTCAAATTTTATAAAATTATGAGCATGCATCATTAGTTCAATTAGATGATACTAGAAATCATATTAACTAGTTATCTAGGTCTTATTCATCTCATAGTAATTCCCGAGTTTTCATATTTTTTTTCGCATGATCATGTAAGGTGTAAGCCTTATAACATTATATATATATATATATATATATATACTTTCTAATAATTTGGGTTGACTCATAAGGGTATATCTCAATAACTAATTTTTTTTTATAATTATAATTTTTTCAATAGGCCTAGTTTATTCGATTCTTTCATCGAAAAACCCTATTTTCTCTACCCGAGCTTTAACTTTCTCTAAATCTCGAAGTTTACCCAATACTAAGCCATATTTTCACTTAGACCCAATTTCATAAAATATTTACACTTAGTACCCCACAATTTCCTTTATTTGAAAAAATGTCTCTAAGTTTCATTTTTTATTAATTGGATCCCCAAATCATTTAAATCTTTTCTTTAGATCTCTAAACTTTCTTTATTTATATTTGGGTCCCAAAACTTCTCTATTTATAATTGAGTCTCTGAGATTTCTCATTTTGTAAAATGGTCCCAAGATTTAGTTCTTTTTAGAATCGAATTTAAACATCTAAATTTCGGCCCTAAAATGATTCCAAGTGTTTTCCCATGTTCACATAATCATTTCATTAAATCAAATAATTTGGCTTAAAAATGACAAAAATCGGAGATTCATCGAAAAACAATAATAGAAATTTTTTTTTAATTTTTTATTATCCTTGTAGGTCATATAGAATCAAGTGGTGACTCAATTGGTCACCAAAGATGTATAAATTTAAGTTGGATGCAATTCTATAAAAACATATTGAAAATTCGAGTACCGGACAAATGGTGTTGTGAACACTTACCAATGACTAGAAGGGAAGACTTGAACATCACTTGGGGTTATCAAAGAGCTTTAGCTCCGTCGCGATTGGTTGTAGGGAAGTAAAATTTTAGCTTGAAACACATTACTCTATTTCAAATTTATAAAGTCAAAATATTGTGCGAACTTGTCAAATACTCTCTTATCATCCTCGAGGTCGGTCCCAACTACTATCATGTAGAGAACTCTCGGAGAAACTTGTGAGACCAAATATCGACCTTTTTTGTTACCAAAAAGGTCTTTATCGGAGCTATGGTTTAATGCTCATCAGAAATTGAAGATATAAAACGATGCGAAAAAGATTAATGTGTGAAAAAAGTAGACGGAAATATCTCATTATATATATGGAAGTAATTTAGTTCTAAACACATTAATTTTCACAAATTTCAATATTAATATTTTGAAACCAACTTCTCAAATTTCCTAATTTTGTAAAATAATTTCTAAATTTTTAGATATTATAAATTGATCACTCAAGTTTTATAAACTTTTAAAGTACACAATACTCTTCAAATTTTTTTCTAAAATGTTGATCTTCATTTCAAATGTTTTCATATCATTTGTTAAAGTTAGAGTTAGAGGAGAAAGTATATCATTGATGGATGGAGATGAGTCCATAAAAACTAAAGAGGTCAACCTTTTTCTGGGTATTTGGCGGATTGGTAAGCATGGATGAAAACTTAAAAAGCTGGCATTGCTCAAAACTATCCTAGTGTTGTTATAGTCGCTCTTTGTATCTGATCTCGAACTGTATTGTAGGGGTATATTATGACAACTATGAGATCAATCAACCATAATGAGTGAAAAGGAAAGTGGAGGTTGGGCGATTGGTAGCCTAAGGAGAGCATGTGGCTAGAGGATTGTGGCTCGTGGTGAGATGCAGATGAGACTTTGTGCGGGCTAGAGTTCAATTGAGCACCCTCAACATTGGGGCATCAATGGAGGAATGTATATTTGATTTTAGGTTGGTCGATTTTATTGTTATCGAGTGTGGACTTGGAAAATACTATTTGTAATATTTTTTTAAATTTTGTAGCAATAAAAATCGAATCTATTCAGCTTGATTTGCCAGTAATGTGATAAAAAATACAACAATTAGAAGATTGACACATATACATATTATTCGAAAATATAAAAATAATTGTTTCAAATTTATTCGTTTCATTTGGTATACCTAATTCCAGCTAGAAATCTTTTTTTTAATTTTATTTATTTATATATTTTATATAAAATTTATTATTTTTTAAAAAATCATAATAATTTCAAAATTTTCCTTTCTTCTCGGATTTGAGTTTTAGAATCTACACTATATATTTCTAGGTAAGTAATCACACACGGATGATAATCATGTATTCATATATGAATGTCATAATATTCCTACAGACAACTTTGTGGAGAGGCACAATTCATCAATTAAAATAATAACATTCTTCAATTTTAATTTAGCGTTTCCCTCATTTTTTTCTAAAGGCCGCAACTTTCAAATATTGGATTTTAATAATAATCATCATTATTATTATTTTCTGAATATTATCTTATTATAGAATCATCACTACTTCCATCTTCACGTCATGTAACACTAACAAAGAAAGCAAGTTCCCTTATAGGCTATCCTGCAACAAGCTAGGTCTAATCAAAGGCCAACTGTCTCACAAGCATATGTCACCCTAGAATGTTGAGGACAATCAGGCAACTGCCCCGCTATGAGGTATCAATGATTCCCACTTGAATGTAAAAAGCTGTGATATGGGCCTTCCCGTAAATTTTCAGTGAGGCCATCATGAAGGGAAGATTAGGATGAGTGATCGGCGATGGTCGTTAGGGGCCCATCATCTGACTCGTTGTGTCCTTTCATGGGCTACCGTGGGCAGACTGGCCCGTGCAGAGTGGAAGAGAATATACCGCCCCTAACCCTAAACCTAGAGGGACTGTCATCATTTTGAAATCTTACAATAAATGGCCTACGACACTTACAGGCTTCATGATAGGGCACTCGAGGAGCAATGATGGTACCTAGATTTCGAATTTGGCTACCCCGCGTATCCTGACAGAAGATTCGGAACCCATTCCAATATTGGAGATAAAAAGAACTAACATGAGTCGGTCTTGAATTGGTGTATATTACGTTTCATATAATTTCAAATATTATAAACATAGAAAATTTATAATATAAGAGATTTTATTGATTTAATAAGGGTCATTCTAGATTAATAAGGAGATTTTCTCGCTTTAAATTTTAATAAGGGCCATTCTTATTAAAAATAATTAAAATTATATTTAATTTAATCAAAATTTAATAAATTTATACGCACATCATTTGAAGTAGGAAAGAGAATGAAAAGTCTAACCTTATGTGATTGGTTATACTATTTTAAACTTTTAAGAGATTCAATTGTTTGATAATATATATATATATATATATGGAACGTCAACCAAGAAATTAATAAATCTTGAAGATAGAGGAGGATATGTAGTCTTTTTTTTTTGCACCATGGATATATAGTCTCACATATCACTTTATCCCGAAAAACTATATTTTTTTTATAATTTTTCTTTATTATTTATATTAGAAACTAGGAAATTGAGAATATTTGCCTTCAATGTCTATGTTTATACTACTCTATTGAAACTTGTTACAGTTTAAAATTGTGTAAATTGTCTAAATATGTACTATATTTTACAAAATTTTCTAAAATATACTATTTTTAATAATGATATAAAATATGATATTTATTATTTAATGCATGAATATATATATTCTTATTTTAAAAAAATGTGTATGAATATATACTTTCAAACAAAGTAACAAATATCCTATTTTTAGATAATTACAAAATATTCTGTATATTTAAAAACAATTTCCATATTTTATAGACAATTTATCTTTAAAATTATAAAATGGTTGACAAAGACAAATGGTAATTTGGATGGGCCTGAATCTAAAGGAGTCCATGATCTTCTTATTGGACATCCTTGTGCGACTTGATTTCATCAATGATAGACCATTACGGCTAGAAACATGTGTAGTAATCAATCAATAAGCTCCGATGAAAAGGCCAAGGAGCCCAGAGACATCATGTTTAAGTATGATGATCAATCTTTGTTGTGATTATTTTCTCACCCATACTTGGAAGATAATTTCATCAAAAAAATATTGTAAAGAATAAGTATCACATTAGAGAGTGCTGAATTTTTCAACGTGAAATCTGGATCGTAAGTAAGAAGAAGGGTTAGTTTTCTCGTATGGACGTGTCAACAGGTGGCTAAGACAACATAACGAACCACAAGTCATAGTACAGGACAGGACGACACACACTACACAGGACATGGGTCACCGTATAGAAATCGCATCACGTGAGATGGACCACGAGACGAAGCACTATACAATGAGGACGACGGGGAGCCGGGTACAATGCATAGTAATGTACATCAAACCAGACCAATGCAACATGTGGCACGATAGACCCCCACCGGCATCTATAAATGATGCATAACAATCCAACACACCATCTTAAATCCAAATTTGGGTGGGCCATACAACTCTATTATCTTGATATATGAATCTCATATTAAAATTTTCAAAATTAAAATTTATCACAATAATTATTATAATATTTCAAAATATATTTACATTAAGTTTGATCTTTATATATTACATTTGAGATAATCTTAACTCGATATTTAAACTTGTTGATATGAGTATGCCAGTTATATCCAGTTCATTTCCTACTTTTCTAAAATGTTTGAGAGAGGGGTAAAATAAGTTGAGTGAGTGAGGACTAATCCAATGACACCATTCATGAACCCTCATTCAAAACATACATAAATATAAACATATAAACACATTTATCAAACTCACAATATTACAATTCAATATTTCTCAAAATATTTTATAAAAAAATTTTCTATTCATATTAACTGTTTCACTATATAAACTTTTATATTAGAGAACACGACCATAATCATTAAATTCTTGGTCAATGAATTGTCTTATCACATCACCATTCTCACTCAGCTCTCATGACACTATTTATCCTCTAATAAGCGCTTAATAGTTCTTAAACACTTTCCGCATAAACAATCAATGATGCAAATGCACTGTAATACATCTCATTATTTTATAACCTCAACTTAATAATCATAAAACAAATCACAAACAACCACTGTATTATCATATAAGAAATAGAATTATTACCATTTTGATAACACTATTTTGAATTACTTTTAATATTAATTATTTCCTTTGGTTACTAAACTCATTTTTCATAAAATACTTTTTATTTCACGTGAAATCATAATTTATTTATCAACATTTAAATAAAAAATTAATTTAATTCAATTAGAATTGATATCAATAAATTCACTTATCTTGAAATTGAATTATAATATCTCGAAATCACTTCTTAACTTAATTATATGTATGCATTCGTTCGACTTATAATATGTTTTACTCCATTATAATATATTTAATTATTAGATATAATTTTATCTATACTTGCCTATACAAATTCTTAAATTCTCAACTTTTAGATTTTAGTCCTTAATAGTTAAATATGTAATTAATTTATCCTAACCCTTATTAACCTTTAATTCATCCCTAAATACTCATGTTTAAAGATAACGATCTAAATATTAAAATTTAGTTCACAAACTTTCCATAACTTATATTTTAGTTCTCAAAAACCACTTTTTATGAAACAACCCATCTTTTCTAAAAACTCATAATTTAACTCATTTTCCTCAATTTTCCAAAATCACCAAAACATTTCCTAAAATTGCACTTGCCTCACCAAAATATTTTTCTTAACCACCATTCACCCAAAACTTGTAAATTTAATCATGTGGGTCTCCTAACTATTTATATTTCGAAATCTTTAGCCTACTTTTCTCAAATTGGCAAAGTAGTCCTAATACTTTTCAAATTCGACATTTTAGTCCCTAGCTCTTATTGATTTCATTTTAACCATATATTCTTTGTAACTTTCATATTTAGTCCCTCAAATATCCCCATTTCAAACTTAGTATCCATATTTTTTGAATTTGTAAAATAATTCCCAAAGTTCCTGAAATTGTGCTAAAGTACTTAACTTTTAAACTCTTTTCAATTTGGTACTTAACGATCAAAATTTATCCTAAACATTACCTTTCATCTTTCACTAGCTATAATTAATTCAATATCATAAACTATCAGTTTTGGTCATTTTCGAGCTGATCTTCATTTCGGTCGAAATAGAGCAGTAGGAAAATAACAAGAGGAAAAGTCACTGGCGACGATGAGTTCGATAACTCTAAAGGGTGGAAGAGATCGAAGTATTCGCGTGGGTGTTCCTTGGGTCAGAGGATCACTGGTGAAAGTATTGGATTTGCCTTAAAAACCATGTGATCAATTGAATGTTGAAATGTGCATAAAAATAGGACAACCACACTCGGGGGAGAAGGGCTTACCAACACGATATGAAGGCCATAAGAGAGTCTGAAGGATGTTGAGGGAGTTGCTAATAAGCTTCTCATATAAATTTTGTGCCATTAGGAATGCCAATGCCCTACATAAAAATGCTATATTTTTTGGTTTGGAAACATGGGAGAAGGTCATGCGACCGCGTGGTAACAGATAGATGTAACACTATATTTTCGAAATAGAGTTGAATCAAGTTAAACTAGAGGCCAAAATTGAACTAAGAGTAGAAAACAAGAGGAATTGGGAGATCCGTCAATATGAGATCCTTAATAATCAGTCAAATTAAGTTGGACACCTAAATAATGTTATAAGTCATGAATTGATGATTTAAAATATCTCGAATGAAAATTGAGAGAAAAACTAGCTTGAAGTGAACTAACAAATTAAACATATTCGAGATTTATTTTTTTGAGAAGACATAGTAAGGGAAAATGATATTTTTAGGTAAAAAAATACAAGCAAATGACTTTATAAAATAAATTAGAAAACTGGTTAAATTTGACCTTAACCGACTGAAAAACAACTCAGATTACTAAAATATGATATAATTGAATCGATTAATAGATCTAAACTAGATCAATGAGAATTAAACTGGTCAAGACTTGTCAAATGACAAATGACACAATCATCCGAACACTAAGATGTGACCAATCCCTGTGCATCGCATGAAAATCATGCACATTCAATAAAGAGTAAACACAATCTAGTGCAATTAGCCAATCACTGTACTCTATATGGAAAGCTCAAACAATCAACTCGAGCTGAATTTAGTAACATGACCACGTGAGATGAGGTAACTCATCTGTGCACGCTATGTGGTAGCGCATATAGTAAGCAAAAACTAATATTTATCTGAATATCAACATCATGAAACCCGACCAATCACTGAGTGTCACGTGGCAGTTCACATGTGTGAACATGCACAATGTCATCTTCCCCAAATTTCACTATCACTCTAGAAAATTAGATAAGAGGGAGGAGTTGGATCGTAATAATTTATCTGACAATGAACAATTGAATATTTAAATGGTGATTTCATGTAAATTAGGAGTTGAAAAGGTCAAGGATGGATAACTCTTCAAGACCCCGACCTCCTCATATAAAGAGCAACATTATTCTTCCTCTCCCAGCACCTTAATTTCCCCTAAAATAATAACACCTCCAATTCTTGGTGAGCTACTAATTAGAGCTCTTATAAGGGGTCACCCCCAAATCATGAACAAGTCTTTCCCGTACATCCTTGGTAAGTTCCTCCACCGTCGTTCACCTAAAAAACCCTAAAAAATATAGAATTCTTCTAATTTCTACTTAATTCTGATCAATCACATTTTCAGGTCCTTTCAACGATAGATTGAGATGCCACTTGATCATAGGGGATCCTTAAGGAGCTAAGCAAACTTCACATACCCTCCACTTTGATCAACGCACTGTCACACGTAAGATCTTGACGCTTTCTCTCGGTAAATTATTTTTTGGCAACACTCTATTTTTTATCAATTATAGGCCAATTTTTTTATTTAAAACTTGGAATGATTGTTGAGACGTGGGCATGTCAATTAGGATCATTGTAACACCAAAAAATTTTAAGCCAAAATTTAAGCCTAATTGGACTAGAATTGAAATTAAGTAGGATTGGAAAGAAAATTTAGATTGTGAATTTATACAATGAATAAATTCAAGAGATTACACTCAAATAATCTCCCTTGAACAAAAATCAATTGTGGTGAAAATTTCAAGTGAAAATCAATTTGAATGAATATTGAATTGAATTGAGGAAAAAAACTCTGTTTTATGAGGCGCTATACAAATAAAAAATAATAATTATTAAGCCCAATTGATAGGAAATAAGATAATGAATTTCTATAAAAAATGAATTCAACCAATAATAAGTTAAATCAGAGGTGAATCAACCAAAATTTAGTCAAAATCGATCGAATTAACTTGTAGAGTTAAACCCCCCTCCCCAAAATTTAGTCAAAATTTAGTACTTTTTGTAAGCCCACAAGATGTAAGGTTCATAATAAAACATCTCAAGTTATTCTCCAAAAATATTCAATTGGAATTGGAAAAGAAACTTTATAAATTATAGTAGAACCAAGTACTAAATGTAAGACACGCTTTTGATTTAGGGTGGCTTCTCATATATCAACATGTTCATTAATCACCTTAGTTCTGTGAAAGGGGTATTTGGAGGGGAATGAGTTCACAACTTAGTAAGTAGGTTACATCGTGGTGTCATGTCTACATTCAACACATACTCTAATTAATGATAAGAGACATTTTAAGAAAATAAGATTTTGCCATATAGGGATTTAAAGTTTGATAAAAGGAAATTGTATTTGACAAGCATTACACACAACATTTCACTTTTGGATCGGAGCACACATTTGCAGAACATACACCCTATATATTTCACTTGTGGATAGAACGACTTTTCAAACCACCTTAGTATGAGGCTATAACTTTTACCACACTAGTACAAGGCTACGACCTCTACCGCATTAGTATGAGGCTACGACCTTGACCAATTGTTTGTGTTAGCACTATAGCCCAATCCCCAAACATACTAATCGTATTGTCCACTATAGAGGGAGTAGACCTTCTACCTTCACCAAGTCTATTACACATAGGACTCCTAGAGCCCTTAACATACTAGCTTAGCTACAGCTTCCCTTGTACCGACCATACTAATTAGTAGTCCTCAAATCCATCACTACTTCATACCACGCTCATTACAATTCACACACATACAAGTATTTTACTTAAGATTGTTATCTTTGTACTATCAACCCTACGAGATGAGACCCGCCTCCACCAAGATAATATTTACTAGGCATGGTCCATTTCACATAAAATTACATGTTTAAGTATTTTAGCATGTTCAAACTTTACCATCAAGATTATTTAGGGGACAAGTCTCATTTCCATTGGCCTTGGGCCCACTTTTATAAGTTTTCAAAATATGGCCTTGGGCCCACTTCTCAATTGACAAATTTGATCTATTCCCTCGACCATGGGTTCGACCCATTTCCAATATCGAGAAACGAATCTATATATCATGCTTGAAATAAAAAGTATGGTAAATATTTTAAGCAAAATTCATGCTCATATAAAGAATATATTTTCCTAAAAACATTTTTAGCGGGGATTAGACAGTTAAGGAGAAAAATATTTTAATTATTTCAAACTATTAAATATGCTAGTAATATCATATCATCGAACCAATCGAACTCGTTGCCAGAAATCCCACTCACCATTATCCGAGGACACGTTCGTCCCCGAGGGATTCCTGAGTCTTCCTGCTCTTCTCGCACAATTATGTATGATTTGCTTCATTTGAATTGGAATCTAGTAATTGAAGAATTTGGGGGTCGATCAATAAAGCTTGGGATTTTCTCATACTTCGAATATACCACTAGGGGCATTTATGTAATTTTGACCTTCTCCTATTTTCAACATCTAAACACGTCCTTAGTTGCACATATTTATAGTCAGTCAAACATGCCCTTAATGGCTCAATTGTAAATTCTCTTAAATGATTGTGGAATTTTATTCTATTTACGGTGTCAATGGCATAGTGTGTAATTTTTCTAAACTTCGGGGGCAATATTGTCTTTTCCCTTTCTCTCTTATCAGTTGAAATTATTTAGGGGTTCTGAAGCCTTTCATTTCATTTGTTATCATTTTTCCTCTCAACTAACATTCTATCCTATGATTGCTTTGAGTCCTTGATGGTCGTTTGTCACTGAAATTACCGACGATTGCCGCCGGTGGTCAGGTTTCCTTTCATCCATTGCTCATTCTAATCTCGATTCCTTCTTTATTATGCAGGTGTCATTCCACCCGATGACTCCATAGAAGATGACAACCAGCTCCATGTCCTCATCTCGACAACAATCTTCTCGAATGGGTTCGAGTTCACCATTACTCACAACTTCATCCTTTGATCCTCTAGTAAGCTCTACAATACCTTCCAACCTTTAGTTCTTCGTAACAAGGTATCCTAATGCTTTGCCATTTGAAGATTGGATTTTTTTTCACCGCACATTCATTTCCTTTGATTATCCTCTCAACTAATAGGGGTTGCCATCATTTTGATTTCGTTCACATGAGAGATTAAAGGTGCACCCTCGTCGAAGCGTCCCCTACTCCCAAGTTACTGAATTGATTCTTTAAATCCATTGTTTATTTGTCAAATACACCCTTACTATCTTATTGAATGGCTGAGCGATCATCTTCGATTCCAAATTAAAATTCTCTATAATATAATACTTCAGTGACCATAAAATTTCAATTTAGGAATTTTTCGGAATAATATTTTTAAGTTTAAAAGTAAACAAATTGAATTAGAAATCTAGTATATTTGATTGATGATAAATAATTTAGCATGAATAATTAAGTAAAAGTAACATAAATTCATTCAATTATATTGGACTTAGTCTAAAAAACAAATTGAATAATATTTAAATTACTTGAACTACCTAAGATCAAGAGATGTATCGTAAATGAGGGCAATTAAATAATTAATCAATTCTATAATATACATAGGTATATGTATATAAGTATTGGAGACATTGTATTGAGTATATTGGACCTAAGCAAAATAAATATTATTCGCATTGCTTGGAATAAATGTCAAAGTACAAGTGCATTGGCGAGGTAATTCCTAAAAAACCCTAAAAAATAGATGGGTCATCCAAAAAGGTCCAGAACCATGAAAATTAGGTCCAACAAGCTAATTTACAAATGTTATGCGGACTGCTTAATTAAGGCCCAAACTATGCATCCTAGTCTTTATTCATCCTAGCTCAAACCAACCCAAGATGAATATGTATGAAACAAAAAATTTAACATCCTTCTCATTCAATGGAATACAAGGAATTAAATAGAGCTGTCCTAAAAAAAATTTGGATTTTTAAAACTTCACAGAAGTATTAATGATCACATAATCAAATAGCATAAAATATGAGTGAGATTTCTAATATTAATACCAATTGGACTGATGATGAGATATTACTCACATTTTTATTCCTAAATAAATACAAGTATTTTTTTTGGAATATCACCCCCCTTGACTGCTTGAACCCTCCTAAAAACCATTTTTGTTGTATATATTCCTTACATGAATTTTGAGCCTCCAATGGGCCCATGGCCATGTTTTAAAAATCTCGTGAAGTGGGCCTAAGTACAATGGAAACGAGCCATGCCCCTTAAATAATTGTTTATATATTTTATCCATTTAAAATATATTATAATTGGATAATATGTGCATAAAACTACCAAGCTAGAGTTAGGTTGTAGCTCGTTGGTGCCGGTGGTACAAAGATACAAGTCTTACATAATAAGACACTTGTGATTGTTATTGATGTAGTACCATGAGACGTTCGATATGGGGTAGTGATGGTTTTAAGGGTTGTTGGATAGTAAGGATGGAACAAGGGAAGTGATCACTTGTCACACCCTGACCTAGTTTGGTCGGAGTTCTGTGATCAACCACCACCCTTCCTTAAATCATCCTGGTATTCCTATCTTTATGAGTTTAGGAAAGTAAAGGCGTACCAATACACGTTTTCTATAACATATTTGAAATACATAGTATGTGACTTAACTTGAGGGTTTGAGCCTTTGCATGGACATCAATTATGCTTGACCTGTCCCCTTTTTTTGTTTCCCTAAGAGAGCTGAAAGGAGGGTAATGAGTATACAACTTAGTAAGGGCAAAATTTCTACAGTGATCGATTATATTGATTTATTTCTTTCCTTTTTTCCCATGATCCACACAAGCTTCACACATCAATCACCCTTTTATCATAAAAAGGGATCACATGATCATAGAACAGTTTCTGACTGTTCCACTTGTCGATCGGAGCACCATTATCGTCTACCCTGATAGAGGCTCGCGACCCCTACCCTAAGTTTGAGTGGACATTAGTAGTCTGACCCTCAAACCCTAGCCATACTTCGTGTCCACAATGTGGGACGAGATCTCTTCCCCCTCTGATCTCGGTCTCAATGCGCGAGAAGCTCCTGAAGCTTCTTGACATACTGGATGATGGACCGCCCTTATGCTCATTGGGTCATCCAACAACACTCAGAATCACCACTACCCCATACTAGGTATCTCGATAGTTATACATCTCATGCATGCACAATCAAGAATTTTATCCATTATCTTTGGCTTACCGGCCATTCAGGTCTATTGGCACGACTTTGGCCCCGTGCGTACAAGCCCAACAAGTTTAACAACCTGGCTTCAGCTTAGTTGTTGTCTAGCCCAACAAGCCCAACAAGCCCAACAAGCCGACCTTGGCTCGGTAGGTGCAACACACAATTGTTCATTTTGAAAGTCTTATTGGACTCATGACTTACTAATTTTCAATGGGCATGCACTCGTGCTCATCAGCCTTGAGCCCACTTACGTCATCTAGCCCAAGTCCTAGAAATAGCTCCCAGATCATTTAAGCAAAGTCACCCATTCAGGGGAGGATAATTCCAGGAAAAGCATTTTTAAATTAAAGAGCATGGCCATTGTCCCAACTGAAACTGATGCTAGAAATTCCCACTCACCCGGTAGTCGCGACGCGTTCGCCCGACTTGGTTCCAATCCTCAGCATGCTCCTCGGTGTCGGTCCTCGTGTTGCCTGTCCTATACGATCCAAGCTTTCAATTATTCACAAATCAATTCAATTTTAATTTTTCTAAAACTCCCCAATTTGCCCCAATTTTTCCAAGAATTACTGAATTAGCCCAATTCTTCCCAAAATTACCAAAATGCCCCTATTTCACGAAAGTCATCAATTTGATCTCAAAATTTCTTAAATCCCCCAGTTGCCCCTCAATTTCTTCACTTTTGCCAACTGGACTTCATATTTCAAAAAATTGCACAAAAGTCCTCTTGTTTTCGAAAAACCCTCAAATTGCCCCCTCCCCCTCCCCACGTCCCCTCGTCCCCCCGTCCTCCACGTCCCCCCCGCCCCCCCCATCAATTCTACAACTTAGTGTGCAGGTGTTGGAAATGAGTTTTCAAAATTGTTTTATCTTAACTATGCCAAGGTTATCATTTCCTTTAAAAAGGATTTCCCTCAAATTTCAGTCTTCAAAACCTTTTTCCATACCCATATTAGGTGTGTTTAGCTTTCTTAGCCCATCCCCTTGCCTCGGGAGGCATTTAGCAAACAAACACACACCCTTCATCAGGAAGGGTACACACATTTGTCGGTGCAACCCATCCACTGCACCCACTTGTGGATTAGAGTGTATTTACCGTCCACCAAGATAGAAACCCATCCACTTCTACCCTAGGTCTGAGTGGATGTTCTCGACATTCGACCCTTAGAGTCGAACGCCACTCCATGTCCATATGAGGATAAAGACCTCATCCTGACCCCATCCCGGTCTCATGCGCAAGAAGCTACTCTGAGCTTCTAGATTGACTGACACGACAAACTACCCTTATCTCCACCATGTTGTCCAGTAGCCCTTAGGACCCATCACTACCCCCTAGGGTGTCTTGATGGTCCCGTACCACAAGTGCATGCACATACAAAAGTTTTCACATATTGCCATTATCTTTGGTGCCAATAGTCTAACGACCTCGACCCTCAACCCCACCTACAGTTGTTTGTCTAGGCCAGTCCATCGAGTATTGTCGGTCCTAACTCGGTACCATGGAAAAATCACACAACCAATTTCATTAGAAATTTTCATGGCTATCTTTAATCAAGTTTGTTTATGAGCTCATGTTAGTGCCCACTACACGTGTTTTCCAAAATCGGGCATTTAGCCCCAAGAGTTCAAAAACTGAGGCCTCTGGCCTATTTGAGTTGTTTTATCTCTCGTCAAGAAGTTCTCCCAAATCTTTTAAGCATTGGCACATAGTGAGGGGAGAACACTTTTGACAAAATTCATTTTGAACTTCATCACACAAACTAGGTGTGATGATATCTCTGCTTACAACAGGTAAGTGGGTTTCTCCTTTCCTTAAGGAAACTCATCATACCAACCAGGTATGATTATCTCTACTTACAACAAGTAAGTAGGTTTTATCAGTTAAAGATAGTACTCCTCATCCCAACCAGGTATGAAGTTAGATAATCCCACTCACCTGATGATCATGACGTATTCCTCTCTAGTCGGTTTCAGAATCCACGCTAGCTTTTCCTTGCTGGCATTCCAATCTCTCACACCCCTACAAGATTTTAGCATCCTTATCAATTAAAGTTTGGCAAAACAACCATCATTTTCTCATGCATAAGTGACTAGGCTCAAAATTATTAATTAATTGCACTTATGTCCCTAAAGTTTATTTTCCTCAACTTTAGGTCCCTAATGCCAAATTTTCCCCAAATTGAGTCACAAGGCTTCCAAAATTCCCTTTGAGTACTCAATTTATTCAAAATTGTATAAGGCACTCAAGTTTTCCAAAATTCTAATTTGGTTCTTAATTTATTCAAAGATGGAAATTTGACCCCAAATGTTCCAAAAATATACCAATTGGTCCCCCAACATCTTTCTCATGGCCAATTGGCCTTCAATTTTGGGAAAATACAAAGAGGTCCCTCAATTTTTTGAAATCCCCAATTTTCCCAAAATTTTCCATCAATTTCTCCCCTTCAAATTGACCGAATTTGAGTTCTTCAAATTGGCCATTCAATTAGGGTTAGTTGCTCCAATTGAAGGTATGGATCAGTTTCTACACTTCCATATGATTCAATTGAGCTTTGAATCACTGCATTTGGGTCCGAATTGAGCTCAAACGGAGCTTCATCGGAAAACTGCTTGTAGAGAGAGAAATCTTCGAAAGCTTACCATCGGAGGTGCAGCAGTCCGAGCTCTCGATCGAGGAAGGTAGCTCTTGTCCCGAGATTCCTTCTAGGATCAAGAATCGCTACAATTGAGGTCAAATCGAGGGTAAATTTAGTTAGTGAAATTTGACACTTTCTCTCTCTAACCCTGATCTGCAACGACTAAGGAGGGTCGAATTAGCTTACCTTTCAGCTCTGTTAAGGTCATGTGAGGGTCATGGGGGTGTTGAGGAGGCTTGGTTTGGGTGGAGGAGGGCTAAATTTGGCCAAATTCAGCTCGGCCAAAACAGGGTAGCTTCGGTCCGTCGTAGCTGCTTCACTGTTTGATTTTATCGGCACTTCTCCAACGGTCCTTAGGTCGAAAGGAAGAAGCTATCAGGTAGCTGACTTCCCCTAGAGTGTGTAGGACTCAACCTTGCCTTGTTAGGCTAGGAAAACTGCCCAAGTTAGAGCTTTGGTTTGAGCTTTACCGGAAAATGGAGCAGTTGAGAGAGAATGACGATTTGAGGTGTGTGGAGGATGAATGGAGAGGAGCTCTTTATATAGGGAGCTCGAGGACCCTCTACCCAACCAATTTCAATTTGGTCGAGTTTATCCTTACCTTGAAATGACATGAACAGAGCAGTTTCATCTTCATCGAAGATATACATTTTCTGCATTAATGAACAGTGCTGTCATCAAGAGGAAGAAGATGACACTGTTTTGAACTGGACCGTACCGGTCCGACCGAGTTCAATGGCGTAAATCGGCCGTTTTAGGCCCTATTCGACCGATTTTCTCAAAATTAAAAATTTCTAAATTAATATAAATTTATTTTTTATATAATGGTGACTTTAATTTCTCAATTTGAACATTTTAAGCTACCAAGAAAAATGAATTTATAAAATAGTTCAAGTGGTTCAAATTGGTTCATGTTCGATTCACCTTGAACCGGTCTAGTTTTCTCTTCCCATTTGTCCCAAGGTTCTTTTCCATGATTTTTTATGACTCTTTGAGTCACTTGTGATTTGTCAATTTACCCATTTTGTCTGTTCTTTTTCAGTTATGGTTCGTGAACCGGCTCGGTTTTCTCTTTTGAAATGACCAGTTTTTTTTCCCGATTTTCTTATCTATGAAGGGACGGGGTTCACCACTCTCCCCTCCTTTTAGGGGGTTTTGTCTCCAAATCAAATTACATCTCGAATAAATGAGGATACCCATCCCTCATAACACTCTCGGTTTCCCATGTCTCCTCTTGTACTGGTCCATTTTGCCAAATAACCTTGGCCAGAGGAATCTTCTTGTTCCTCAAGTTCTTGTCTCTCTGGTCGATGATTTACATCAATTCTACATGATAGGTCAGGTTCTCTTCCAACTCAGGTGGGGGTCTGTCCAGCACATGGCTGGGATCGGGCTGATATTTCTAGAGTTCCAAGACATGGAATACATCATGTATTCTTTGTAAGTTCGGAGGCAGTTCCAATTTATGGGCCACTGGGCCTATCCTTTAGACTATGGTATAGGGACTGATGTATCTAGGTTTCAATTTCCCCTTTGTTGAAACCTAAGTTATCCCCTCCGTGAGGATACCTTGAGAAACACTTGGTCTCCCACCTCAAATTCTAAGTCCCTTCTCCGATGGTCTGCATAGCTCTTTAGCCTATCTTAAGCGGCCTTAAGTCGACTCCTTATGATCTTAATATTTTCTATGGTGTCCTCTATTAATTCAACCCTTTTTAGCTTCCTTTCTCCCACTTCTTCCCAAAATAAGGGGGTATGACATGGTCGTCCATAAAGGGCCTCATAAGGAGCCATTTGAATATGGGCTTGATAACTGTTATTATAGGCAAGCTCCATTATGCACAAGTATTCTTCCCAACCCTTATTCATGGTGAGTACGCATGTCTGTAGCATGTCCTCTAGGATTTGGATCGTCCACTTAGACTGTCCATCGGTCTGAGGATGGAATGTCGTACTCATGTGGAGTTTGGTCCCCAAGGCACTTTGCAAATTAGGCCAGAACCTTGAGGTAAATCTAGGGCATCTATTCGACACTATGCTTACTGAGATGTCATGGAGTCTCACAATCTCACTTATGTATAAGATAACCAGTTGTTCCACCGAATCAATCACTCTTATAGGTAAGATGTAAACCTTGTCCCTTAAAGATAAGGAAACCAGGGAAAGAACCGGTCAACCCGGGTGAGATAACCGAACTAGTTCACGAACCCCAACCGAAAGAGAAAGGGCAAACTAGGAAATTTATAGATCCTGAGTGACCTAAATAGTCACAAAATTCATGAGAAAAGACTTTAAGATGAATTGGGGGTGAAAACCAATCCCGTTTAGGTAAATCAGACCTGAACCGGATTGAACCACTATTGAACTGGTCTCTAAATTCATTTTTCTAGGTGACTTAGAAAATTTGAATTTGAGAATTTAGGCCATTATTTGATAGAGAATGAATTTAGATAAATCTATAAATTTTTAATTTTGAAAAACTTGGTCGAATCGGGCCTGAACTGGCCAGTTTAAGCATTGAACTTGGTTCAAACCAGTCCGGTCCGGTTCAGAACAATGTGGTCTTCTTCCCTCAGATGACAACACTGTTCACTCGCCAAAAAATTGAGCTGTGTCGGTGGAGATGAAAAGTCTCTGACCATAGAGTTTCAGGCAATGAATGACTGCTATTGTAAACCCCGTCCCTTTAAAACAAGGAAACCGAGGAAAGAACCGGTCAGCCCGAATGAGAAAAATCGATCCAGTTCACAAACCCGATCATCAGAGAACAAGCAATTTGGGAAAATTACAACTCTCGAGTGATCGAAAGGGTTTATAAAACCTTGGAAAAGGATCTTAGGACAATTTGGGTGAGAAAACCAGATCGGTTCAGTAGAATAGGATTCGAACCAGATTGAACCGATATGTGAATCGAGCCGATTCATGAAACGGAACCGATAGAGAAAGGGCAAACTGGAAAATTTATGGATCCTGAGTGACCTAAGGATTCATAAAAGTCATGAAAAAGGACTTTAGGTTGAATTGGAGAAGAAAACCAAACCGGTTCAAGTGAATAGGATTCAAACCGGTTTGGACTAGTTTGAACCACTATTGAACCAAATGCTAAATTCATTTTTCTAGGTGGCTTAGAAATATCAAATTTAAGACTTGAGGCCACCATTGGATAGAGAATGAATTTAGAAGAATTTAAAAATTTTTTATTTTGAAAAACTCAATTGAATCGGGGGTGAACTGGCCGGATTAAGCTTTGAACCCGGTTTGGACTGGTACGGTCCGGTTCGGAACAGTGTCATCTTCTTCCTTCAGATGACAGCACTGTTCACTCGCCGAAAAATTGAGCAGCTCCAACGAAGCTGAAAAGTCTATGGACAGGGAGTTTTAGGTAATGAATAACTGTCATTTAGGCGCCAATCAGACGACCAAGATGTCCCTGAGCTTCCTATATAATGACCCCTTCATCATTCATCCTCTCCATACCTGAAAACTCCATTCTCTCTCAACTGCTCCAATTTCCAATGAAGCTCAAACTAGAGCTTTGATATAGGGTCTTTTCTGAGCCAAAGAAGGCACGGTCAGGTTCTCTAGATTTAGGGAGAAGTCAGCTACACGCATGTAGTCTCCATTTGCTTTGAGGGTAGCCGAAGAAGCACCGGCGTTATCGAACAGTGAAGCAGCTCCGGCGGACCGAAGCTGCCCTATTTTAGTTAAGCTGAAATTGGCCAATTCAAACCCTTCTCAGGCTAAACCAAGCCCTTCCAACACCTCCACAACCCTCCTACAGCTGAATTAGAGCTGAAAGATAAGCCAATTTGGCTCCCCTCTATAAATTCTTATCAGTGCTAGAGAGAGAACTGGTAGAACTTCAATGACTAAATTCTCATTCAATTTGACATCAATTGATGCAATTCTTGATCCTAGGAGGAACCTCGGGATGAGAGTTATCTGCCTAGATCGAAAGCTTGGATCGTCGCGCCCCCGATGGTAAACTTTCAAAGTTTTCTCTCTATAAGTCCAGTTTTCTGGCAAAACTCCATTTGAGCTCATTCCAGCATCAAATTGTGCGATTCAAAGTGCAATTGATTCGTATGAAGGTGTAGGAACTCCAATCAAACTTTAATTTCAATAATTAAACTCATTTGATTGGTCAATTTGATGAAATCAAATTCGGCTGAGTTAGAAAGTTGAAATTATTGGAAAAATTAGGGGAAATTTGGGAATTTCAAAATTTTGAGGGACTAAAGTGAAATTTCATAAAATTGAGGGCCAATTGGGCATGATAAAGATGTTGGAGGACCAATTGGGCAAATTTTGGAATTTTTGGGACAAAACTTACCATTTTTGTAAAGTAGGGGAAAATGGTAATTTTGGAAAAGTTGGGGACCAAATTGGAAATTTGGGAAATTGAACCCCTTTTTGAGAATTTGAATAAATTGAGATTCCAAGGTGAATTTTAAAAGTTTTGGGACTCAATTTGAGGAAACACCGACATTAGAGACTTAAAGTTAAAGAAAAATAACTTTAGGGACCTAATTGCAAATAAAAGAAAATTTTGGTTTTCTTATTCATTTGGGATGAATGAGGGCTATTAGGCCAAAGGATAATGAATAAGGATGTTCATATCGTGTAGGAACACAAAGAACCGGGAATGCCAGCTAAGACAAATTTGTGTAAAGACAACAAGCTAGCTAAGAGGATATTCACTAAACTATCGGGGGAGTGGGATTTTTATATCATACGCGGTTGGGATGATAAGCACCTCGAAAATGAAAACTCACTGCTAAGTGGTATTTTAACCATCACACTTGATAGGAGTGATGTGGAAATCATGCGAAAAAACTACTTGCCAATTGTAAGTAGATCATACCTGGTTGGCATGATGAAACTTCCTAGAAGGAAGTGGAAAATTCGCTTATCAGTTATAAGCGGAGATGTCCTCATGCCTGATTAGTATGATGGACAGTTGAAAGGTTTATTTTATCGAAAATACTCTCCCCTGACTGTGTGCCACTGCTTAAAATTTTTTGGAGACTTTCTTAACGGGAGCTCGAATAGCTCATATAGGCCGGAGGCCTCGGTTTTAGATCTTGGGGGCTAATATGCCCAATTTTGAAAATCTCGCACAGTGGGCCCTAGGCCAGTTTCCACGAGCAGGAGCTCATAAACAAACATGATTATTATGCCATGAAAACTTAAGTAAATGAGTTGTTTGGCCATGGTACTGAGATAAGACCGACATACTCGATGGAGTGGCAGTGTGACATGACAGATCTTCGGACTAGTCAAGACAAACAACTACATATTGAGTTGAGGGCCGGGGCTGTCGGACCAGTGGCACCACAGATTATACGGCATTATGTGAAAAACTATTGATTGTGCATGCACTATGTTACGAGACCTTCAAGATGCCCAAGAGGGGTAGTGATGCGTCCTAGGGCTATGGACGACTTGGAAGCTCGACGTAGCTTCAAGCGCATGAGACCGGGGTGGGGACAAGATGAGGTCTTTGTACTCATATGGACACGAAGGTTTTTTTTATGGGATTGAGGGTCGGATGTTGTGAACATCCACTCATTCTCATGGTAGAAGTGGATGTACTTCTATCTAGGTGGTCGGTAAAGTCACTCCGATGCCACAAGTGGGTACAATGGACGGGCTAGCCTACAAATGTGTATTATCCTTCATGATGAAGGACATGTGTTGATTGTTAAACACACTGTGGTAATGAGAAATGGCTATGATAACTGAGACTTTTAAGGATGAATGTTTTTAAAGAAAGTAAGGAGTCTAGCATACTCTAAATCAAATATTTTTCCTAAAAAGTAAAATTTAGAAACTCATTCCCTGAGTTATTGTACTCACCCCCTCCCTTATATCCCTTTACAAGTAACCTAGGGAAAATCTACCAAAAGAGCTCAAGATAACTACACCTGCAAGACAGGTATATAAAAGTTTAAAATTTTATTCAATTTTGATTTATCGTATTCCAAGAAAGGTATAGGTTTAAAGAAAACCTTACTCCTCATGGTTTAAAGAAGGGGAAAACCCTTAATAAATCAGGAGAGTGACGGGTTACTCACGAGGGTCCGATCAAACCGAGCCGGGGTGTGACAACAACGGACCACCCTTATGCTCCTTGGGTCATCCAGCAACACTCAGAACCACCACTACCCCATACCGGGCGACTCGATGGTTCCCCATCTTGTGCATGCACAATCAGTAATTTTATCCATTTTGGCATTTATCTTCTGCCCACCAGCTCTATGGGTTGGTTTGCTCGGCTTCGGCCCCGTGCGTACCAGCCCATCAGGTTCAACGACTCAACTTCGGTTTGGCAGTTGTCTGGCCTAACAAGCCCAACAACCAACCTTGGCTCGGTAGGTGCAACACACAATTGTTCATTTTGAAAGTTTGATTAGACTCATGACTTACTAATTCTCAATGAGCCTACACCCGTGTGAAACCCATCCTCTCGGACCAAAGAAATCGGGAAAAGAACTGGCAAATTTCATGAGAAAATCAAGCCATTTAATGTACCAAAAAAAGTAAATAAGGGTTAAAATGGAAAATTGGAAAATCACAAGTGACCAAGAAGTCATAAAAATCATAGGGAAGAACCATGAAGTCAATTGGATAGGAAAACTAGATCGGTTTAGGGTGAACCAGACCTGAACTAGGTTGAACCATAGGGAACCAGTTCAATAATTCATTTTTCAAGATAACTTAAAAATGTCAATTTGGAGAATTGAGGCCACCACTATATATAAAATTAATTTAAAATTTTTAATTTTTAGAAAATCGGTCAAATCGAGCCTGAACCAGCCGATTTTTGTCACCGAACCCGGTCAGATAAGATAGGTCGATTAACAGTGTCATCGTCTTCCTTAGCATGACAATAATATTTATTAAGGTAGAAATACTTTCCTTTTCCAATGAGAGAATATTCTCTTTGATTATGGCATTTTTCAATGAGGATAAACTCAACCAATATGGAAACTAGTAGAGCAGAGGGTCCTTGAGCTCGCTATATAAAGAGTTCCCCTCCATTCATCCTACACACACCTCCAACCTTTGAATAAGGAGAAGTGCTCCATTTTTTGATGAATCTTGGACCAGAGCTTCGACTTTGGCACTTTTCTCAACCTTAGAAGGTGAATTCTGGTCCTATAGATTATGGAGGAAGTCAGCTACCTAACGGCACCATTCATTCCGCCTGAGGACCACCAGAGAAGCGTCGGTAGATCCAAACAGTGATACAGCTCCATCAGTCCCGAAGCTGCTCTATTTTGCCAAATCTAAATTTGGCCAATCCAGACATCTCATGGCCGAATTGAGCCCCCCCCAGCCTCCACAACCATCACACTACCTTTTTAGAGGGAAAAGGTAAGTCAATTCGACTCCCCTTCATCAAAATAGTTCGATTCTAGAGAGAGAAAGCACCAAATTTCACTAATCAAATTTCCACCGCTCAAGACACGAATTGTAGTAGTTCTTGATTCTAGAAGGATGCTAGGGACAAGAGCTACCTTACCAAATCAAGAGCTCAAACCTCTACACCTCCGATAGTGAGTTCTCGAAGCTTTCTCTCTCTACATTTAGTTTTTCGGTGAAGCTTCGTTTGAGCTAGTTTCGGACCCAAAAATGGTGATTGAAAGCTTGGTCTGATCGTAGAGAAGTGAGGAAATTAATTAACACCATGGTAGGGGACAATTAACATGAATTGAATGGTCAATTTGACGTGATCAGATTCGGGATAATAAAATGGGTGAAATTGGGGGAAGCAATTTGGGGATTTAAAAAAATTGGAGGACCTTAGTGCAATTTTTCAAAATTGAAGGTCAACTGGTAAAGAGAAAGATATTGGAGGACCAATTGGTCATTTTAGAAAGAATTGGGACCAATTTGGCCATTTTTGAAAAGTTAGGGGCAAATCAATAATTTCTGAAAATTGAGGGACTTACTGATATTTTGGAAAAATTGAGTCCCAAGTACAATTATGAGGAAATTAAGGAACCAATGAGCATATTAGAAATCCTAGGGTCTTAATGGAAGAAAAGTTAGCATTAGGGACCTAAAGTCAAGAAGTATGAACTTTACGCACCCAAGTGTAATAAAACAAAAAATTAGGGCCTAGTTTCCAATACGTGAGAATAAGAAGGCTTTCGCGCCGAACCCATCCTTATAAAGATGTTCAAACCGTGTAGAGGCACTTTGGACCAGGAAGTGAGCAAACAAGGAGCACAACTTGGACTTGGAAAGTCAACTCGGGGCGAACATGTCACAATCATCGGGTGAGTGGGCATATTTATACATCATACCCAGTTGGGGTGGTGAGTACCATTTTGAAATGAAAACTACTGTGAGTGGGCATATTTATACATCATACTTGATTGGGGTGGTGAGTAACATTTTGAAATGAAAACCACCATGAGTGGGCTCACTAACATCACATTCGGTTGGGATGATGAGCACGTTTTAAATTGAAATACCACTATGAGTGGGCATATTTATACATCATACTTGGTTGGGGTGGTAAACACTATTTTAAAATGGAAAACCACTTATTGGTTATGAGTGGACATTCTATCATCATACCCGGTTGGCATGTTGAATACATTTGAGCTAAAAACCATTTTGTCGGAAATGATCTCCCATGACTGTGTGCCAAGGCTTAAAACATTTGGGAGACTTTTATGATGAGAGCTGAGACAGCTCCAACAGGCCGAAAGCCTTGTTTTTTAACTTATAGGGCTCAAGGCCTAATTTTGAAAAAACTCGTGAAGTAAGCCCAAGGCTAGTGGGCAGGGCTAGAGCCCATAGACAAACATAAGTAAAAGAGCCATGAAACCTCTCATTAAATTGGAAATTCTGTGTAAATTGCCACGATACCAAGTCGAGACTGACAAGACTCGATGGGCTAGTGGCAATGCGCCAAGAGTAGGTCCATGGACTAGTCAGGCGTAACTACAGGCCAAGTCGAGTGTCGGGGCCATTGGACCGTCTGCACCAAAGATAATAGCTAATATGCTAAGACTATTGTTTATGCATGCACTCAAGTTTGGGACCATCGAGACGTCCATGAGGCATAGTGATGGGTTCCAAGAATTGTTGGACGACTTGGTGGCGATAAGGAGCAGTTTGTCGTGCTAGTTATTCATGAAGCTGGTAGGAGCTTCTTGCGCATGAGACCAGAGTGAGTGGGAATGATTAGGTCTCGAACCTCATATGGACACAAATTGATTATTTCTGGTTTGAGGGTCTGGTGCCTAGGGTGTCACTCAGATTCATGGTAGAAGAAGTCGGACTTCTATTAGGGTGGACAACAAAGTCGCACCAATCCCCCAGTGGGTGCAGTCAGGGACTTTCCTATGAATGTGTGTACCCTTTATGAGAAAGGGTGTGTGAATGTTTGCTAAATACCTCCTGATCAAGGGGAAGTGCTAAAAGAGCTAAACACACATAATAAGTGAAAATGATGAAAGGCTTTGAAAAATGATGTGTTAAATGATGGTTTTTGATAAACTATTTTGAAAAACTCACTACATACACCCACTCACTAAGTTGTAAAAACTCAGCTCCTCCCTTTAGTCCCTTTTTAGAAAAGGAGACAAACCCTTAGAGAATTCCTCGAAACTAGACCCTAAGTCATGTATGCCTAAAAATCCTTATTAATTTCTCAAGTTTTGTATAATGCTCTTCTAGGAAACAAGGTTAGAAGGACGCCTAACTCCTCTGGTCTAAAAGAAGGGGAAATCCTTCTTAGACCAAAGGGAGTGGCGGGTTGCTCACGGGGTTTCGACCAAACCGAGTCGGGGCATGACAACTTGAGTGGTATCATAACATGTTTCCTCGGATACATTATCAAGACTATATAACATAAGAATTAAATGAAAGACTACCTAATTTTTCAGATGGCTCCCAGACAAGTAACCAAGAAAACTAGGATTGTCGTCACTGACACTACCCAAAATTCGGTTCTCATAGGAGGATGACCCTAAAAGCTCTCTAATGCCCGAGGTATTGTAGAAGTCACGAAGGACCAAGAGACATTATGTGGGGGAAGTGTCTAGTACCACCAAGGAATGTGGTGCCAGGACATGTTGAGGTCATAGCCCTGAGTACAAAGAGAGCCAAATTGATGCCATGAACACTAGCAAGGGTTTATGACCTTAACAAGGAGGACACTTATCAAGAACCTAGTATAGTAGTTTCTCAATCTAATTCATAACCACCACTTTGTAATAAGGATAAATCCCCAAAGTATTGCACTCTTTCCCAACTAATGAAAATTTTAAGTTCCTAAAACTCTGCATCACAAATAATAATGTGATTGTGTACCTCATCTATATGAGGAGGGATCACGAAAGGCAAGAAGGACTGAAGGTAGGACCTTGAGGAACCACAAACGAAGCAAAGTATAGATGAAGGGAATTTTCCCTTAAGGAGAGCCACAAGCCATCTAGGAGCAAAGAAGGAAGCACCTCCACAAGAGAAGACAAACCTCAAACGTTGGATGACAAACAGGATGTCTTAGGATGGCAAAGTGTGACAGGTATTGGAAGAGCAGAGGAGCCAAGTTGGGTTACAAATGAACCTAGTGGAAGGAAGCAATTGGTAACAACGAGATGATCAAGGAGAATGAATGATGCCCTAAGAAGGATTAGGGAGTAGTAACAACTACATCCTATAAAGAGTGATAGGATGAGCATCAAGGATGAGTGAACTCGAGAGACAACCATCTCAAGGCAATTAAACAAGGAGTGTAGTAGGGACAAGGCGGTTAACGAACTGACCCTCATGAGAATCATGGATTTAAACCCGACGAAGAAGGGAGAAGAGAAAAGCTAAATGTCAGAAAAGAAGGATGAAGGAAATCCTTAAAGAAATCAATGGTCGAAGACGGATTGTCGACCAAACTCAAGCCACAAGTGGGATTAAGCAAGCTCTCAGAAGGAGGTTAACCTCGAAACAAAAAGAAATTAAAATTCCCCCCTAATAAAATAAAATTGTAGTGATTACAAGTAGGAATGAAGACGAAGGAAAGACGAAATCCTGGGAAAAGATGAGGAAGCCTACCAAGGAAGGGAGCCCTAGAGAAGCATACATATCCGAACGAAGAAGTAATGAACCCAATTGAAGTGGAAGAGAAGGTAAAATTGCAAATGGAATACAAGTTGGGATAAAGGACCAATTACAAGGGAAGTGTACCCAAAGTCCAAGGAGCAAGTTAAACCCCAAGGAATGGGTGAGCACGAAGATAGTATCGACTCATGTCATAACAAGTGGGAATGGGTGGCGTACCTCAAATAAAAGAATAAGGAAATGAATCCCTAAGGAAGTAGAGCCTTGGGAAATGAGGCACGCTAGTCGAAATGTGATTTAAAAGAATAACGATGGACACCAAGACTAATTCTAGTCCACACCCATTTAATGGAACTTAAGATTGAATGTTGGGGCCTAATGTAGAGGACACAAAATAAGACTCGACAATCAGAGATACCTCGGATAGGAAGTAAAGGTTAAAATGGGAAATTAAGGTCGGTGAAGGATTAAAGGTGAGTGAATGCACCAATCCAAAAGGGTGCAAGAATGTGAAGGAAGGAAACCTTCAAGGAATAGTAAGAAGGTCAAATGCATAGTTCCAAAGATGGAAGTCTCTACCCTGAACTACGAGAGTAAAGGATGAAACCAACAAAGGGACTCCTTTAGGTGAATTCAAAGAATCAATAAGTAGACCGTAAGGGATCAACTTGGAGTAAATAGTCACGAAATGGTCATGAGCAAGCAAGGATGGATTGCAGAAAGGAAATCCTTGAGTAAAGGATTCCATTAGATATGAGGAAGGACATAAGGGAGGAAAAATCCCAACACATCGGTAAGTCATGAAGTGATCGAGAAATCCAATGGTTGGAACCAGGAAAACCCAATAAGGAAGTTGGTATGGGATGAGTAGATAAGGAAAACTGACATGGTCTTGAAAGGCATGACATCAAATGTGATGGGACATTATGTGCATGGAAGAGATGCACGAACTAGAATTGAGTAGAGAAACACTCTAACAACGCAAGGAGAAGAGTATGAGAACACATTCTAAGGAAAGAAGTGGAAGAATTCGGTATTGGGAGGTCCAAACCTCAAAGTAAGGAGAATTTTGAGACTAATGAGAAAGAACCAAATGCAAGAGTTAAGCAAAAGGGACGATTGGATAACACTGAAGTTAGTTGGGAAACACTACCAGGTAACAAGAAGGAACGAAGACACACAATTCCTAAACAGTTGGAAAGGCATGAACTGTTATCGAGGAAATGTTCTAGAACTATAATAGACAAAGACAGTTCTAGAACATGTCATGCTGTAACGAACATGTAGGTCCAATAGTCCTAGGAAAATGTGACACAAGTAAGAAAGAATCAGTTAGTTAAGCATGACGAGGTCAAATATAAAAATTTGGACCAGAGTTATAATAAATAAAGGATGGAGGAAGAACCTAAATAAGATAAAAAGGGGATAATACCAAAATCCAAGAGGTTGAGGACGAAAAGGCCAAAAGGATGCTAAGCTAAAGAGCTTCAACGACCAAGGAAATGAATGGAAACGGGGACGGTCTGACATTTATGGAACACTCAACCCAGTGATTTGGATAAGAACCCTCAAGAGGAAGAGTCTTACCCTAAGTAGAGTAAGAATTGGACCTAAGGATGTACCTTTGGATGAGTGGGTAAGATATAACTAATCGTGATAAACTCCATAGAGTGAGTGGATAGTGCAAAGGAAGAGAAATTCCTTAAGCGCATGGCTTAAAGGGCTAAGTGAAGGAGCAACCAAAGTGGTAGCATGTCAAAGCAAACCCCAACTTGAAATCAGGGGAAATTATTCCCGATGTAAAAAAAAATACATAATTAAGTTTTGGGGACAAAACTCCTAAAACGAGGGGGGTGTTGTGAAACCGGACCTCTCGGACCAAGGAAATCGAGAAAAGAACCAGTAAATTTCATGAGAAAACCAAGCCATTTAAAGAACCAAAAATGGTAAATAAGGGCTAAAATTGGAAATTGGAAAATATTAACTGACAAAGAAGTCATAAAAATTATGAGGAAGAACTATGAAGTGAATTGGATGGGAAAACCAGACTAGTTCAGGATGAACCGGACCTGAACCATACTCGAACCAGGTTGAACCATAGTGAACCAGTTTAATAATTCATTTTTCTAGGTGACTTAAAAATGTCAATTTGGAGAATTGAGGCCACCACTAGATAGAAAATAAATTTAGATTAATTTAGAAATTTTTAATTTTTAGAAAACCGGTCGAATCGGGTTAGGATAGGCCGATTTTTGACACCGAACCAGATCGGACGAGACCAGTCAATGAAAAGTGTCATCGTCTTTCTTAGGATGACAACATTGTTCATTAAGGCAAAAATACTTTCCTTTTCTGACGAGGGAATATTCCCTCCAATTATGGCATTTTCCAATGAGGATGAGCTTAACCAATATGGAAACTAGTAGAGCAGAGGGTCCTCGAGCTTCCTATATAAAGAGCTCCCCTCCATTCATCCTTCACACACCTGAGGACCACTGGAGAAGCACCGGCGGGTCCAAACAGTGACATAGAGAATAGAGCCCGAAGCTGCCTTGTTTCGCCCGATATGAATTTAGCTAATTCAGACCTCCTACGGTCGAATAGAGCCCTCCCTTAGACACCATAGCCATCACACGACCTTCCCAAAGGAAAAAAGGCAAGTCAATTCGGCTCCACTTCATCGGAATAGTTCGATTCTAGAGAGAGAAAGTGTCGAATTTTACTAACCAAATTTCCACTGTTGGGGACATGAATTGTAGCGGTTCTTGATCATAGAAGGACCTTGGGGATGAGAGCTACCTTTCCAAATCAAGAGCTCAGACCATCGCTCCTCCGATAGTATGTTCTTGAAGCTTTCTCTCTCTACATTTAGTTTTCCGGCAAAGCTCTATTTGAGCTTTTTTCAGACCCAAAAATGGTGATTCAAAGTGAGGAAATCAATTAACACCATCATAGGTGACAATTATCATGAATTAAATGGTCAATTTGATGTGATCATATTCAGTACAATGAAAAGGGTGAAATTAGGGGAGAAATTTGGGAAAAATTGGGGATTTCAAAAAATTGGAGGACCTTAGTGCAAATTTTCAAAATTGAAGGTCAATTGGTAATGATGTTGGAGGACCAATTGGTCATTTTTTTAAAGAATTGGGACCAATTTGGCCATTTTTGAAAAGATAGGGGCAAATCGATAATTTCTAAAAATTGAGGGACTTATTGATATTTTGGAAAAGGTTAAGTCACGAGTACAATTTTGAGGAAATTAAGGACCTAAGGAGTATATCAGAAATCCTAAGGACTTAATGGAAGAAAAGTTAGGATTAGGGACCTAATGTCAAGAAGTATGAACTTTAGGGACCTGAGTGCAATAAAATCAAAGATTAGGGCCTAGTTGCTAATACGTGAGAATAAGAAGGCTTTCATGTCGAACCCTTCCTTATAAGGAACTTCAAACCATGTAGGGACACTTTGGATGAGGAAGTGAGCAAATATGGAGCTTGACTTGGACTTGGAAAGCCGATTGGGGGTGAACATGTAACAATCATCGGGTGAGTGGACATATTTATACATCATACCCGATTGGGGTGGTAAGTACAAATTTGAAATGAAAACCACTGTGAGTGGGCATATTTATACATTATACCTAGTTGGCGTGGTGAGTACCATTTTAAATGAAAACCACCGTGAGTGGGCATATTTATACATCATACCCGTTGAGGTGATGAGCACCATTTGTAAATGAAAACCACCGTGAGTGGGCATACTAACATCATACCCGGTTGGGATGATGAGCACATTTTAAATTGAAAGATCACTGTGAGTGGGCAAATTTATGCATCATACTTGGTTGGGGCGATGAACACTATTTTACAATAGAAAATCACTTACCGGTTGTGAGTAGACATATCTCTATCATCATATCTGATTGGTATGTTGAATACATTTGAGATAAAAACTATTTTGTTGGAAATGATCTCCCCTAACTGTGTGCCAAGGCTTAAAACATTTGGGAGACTTTTCTGACGAGAGCTAAGACAGGTCCAACAGGCCAGAAGCCTCGTTTTTGAACTTATTGGGCTCAAGACCCAATTTTGAAAAAACTCGTGAAGTGGGCCTGAGGCTAGTGGGCACAGGTTGGAGCCCGTGGACAAACATGAATAAAAGTGCCATAAAAACTCTCATTAAATTGGAAATTCTGTGTGACTTGCCATGGTAACAAGTCAGGACTAACAAGGCTTGATGGGCTAGTGGCAGTGCACCAGGACTAGGTCGATGGACCAGTAAGGCAAACAACTAGAGGCCAAGTCGAGTGTCAGGACCACTGGACTGTTGACGCCAAAGATAATGACTAATATGCTAAGACTGTTGCTTGTGCATGCACTCTGGTCCAGGACCCTCGAGACGCCCATGAGGGGTAGTGATGGGTTATAAGGACTATTGGATGACTTGGTGGTGATAAGGGTAGTTTGTCGTGCCAGTTAGTCATTAAGCTGGTCGAAGCTTCTTGCGCATGAGATTGGGGTGAGTGGGCAGGATGAGGTCTCCATTCTCATATGAACACGAAGTGATTTCGGGTCTGAGGGTCAGGCGCCTAGGGCATCAATTAGACTTAGGGTAGAAGTGGTTGGACTTCTATCAGGGTGGACAGCAAAGTCACGTTGATCCCCAAGTGAGTGTCATCAGGGACTATCCCACTAACATGTGTACCCTTTATGAGAAAGGGCATGTGTATGTTTGCTAAACACCTTCCGAGCAAGGGGAAGTGCTAAAAGAGCTAAACACACATAATAAGTGAAAATGATGAAAAGGTTTTGAAAAGGCATGTGTTAAATGATTGTTTTTTATAAACTATTTTGAAAAACTCACTCCCAACTCGCTCACTAAGTTGTAGAAACTCACCCCCTTCCTTTAACCCCTTTTTAGTAAAGGAGACAAACCCTTAGAGAATTCCTCAAAGTTAAACCCTAAGTCAAGTATGCATAAAAATCCTTATTAATTTCTCAAGTTTTGTATAATGCCATTCCAAGAAACTAGGTCAGAACGACACCTGACCCTTCTTGGTCTAAAAGAAGGGGAAATCCTTCTTAGACCAAAGGGAGTGGCAGGTTGCTCATGTGGTTCCGACCAAACCGGGTAGAGGCATGATGACTTGTGCCCATTGGCCTTGGGCCCACTTGCATCATCCAGCCCAAATCCTAGAAATAGCTCCCAAATCATTTAAGCAGAGTCACCTAGTTAGGTGAGACTAATTCTGGGAAAATTGGTTTTAAATTTAAGAGCATGGACATCGTCCCAACCAGGATCGATGCTGGAAATTCCTACTCACTCGGTAGTCGCAATGCGTTCACCCAACAAAGTTTTGATCCTCGGCATGCTCCTCGACACAGGTCCTCGTGTTGCCCGTCCTATACGATTTGAGCTTTCAATTATTCACAAATTGCAATTCAATCCTAATTTTTCTGAAACTCCTCAATTGGCACTAATTTTTTCAAGAATGACTGAATTGCCCCAATTCTTCCCAAAATTACTGAAATGTCACTATTTCATGAATGTCATCAATTTTCCCTCAAAATTTCTTAAAACCACTAATTGGTCCTCAATTTCTTCACTTTTTTCGATTGGCCCTCATATTTTAGAAAATTGCACAAAAGTCCTCTTATTTTCGAAAAATCCCCAAATGGTACTCTTGACCCCCGACTTCTTACCTCATCCAATTGACTTTCTGAACTTCCTTAATTCCTTTCTCTTCTACTATTCACTTCCCCCAGCTCCCTATGAGCATTCGACACTTTGAATTTCTGAAATCGACTGAGTTTTGCACTCCGATAAAGCTTCATCGGAAAACAGGCTTAGAGAGAGAGAGAGAGAGAGAGAGAGATTAAATTTCTTACCGATGGAGGGCGGTCATCAGAGCTTTCAATTCATGGAGTTAACCCTTGTCGGAAGGGTCTTCTGATAATCAAAATTCACCCCAATTGATATCCTAGGCAGGGAGAATTTGGTCAATAAGTTCCGACCACTTTCTCTCTCTAGGATTATAGGATTTAGGCAAATTGGAGGTGGAAGGGCTTACCAGGAGATTGGATGAGGTCGGGAGGTGTCTTAGGGAAGTTGTTGGAGGTTGATTCCAGTTGTAGGAGGCTAGAGGTGTCCAAAATTTAGCTGGTCGGAGGTGGATTGCTTCGAGCCGTCGGAGCAGCTTCACTGTGTGATCACTCCGATGCTCCCCAGGGAGTCCTCATGTCTGGTGGAGGGTTCAACTAGTTGGAGGTAGTTTCAGAGACAGACCCCATATTGCAAGCCCCCTACCGTATGGTGGCCACAGGACTAAGGAGCTAAAGGAACAATTGGACAAGCTACTAGAAAAGGGCTTCATAAGCCCAAGTCAATCCCTATGGGGCGCACCTGTCCTATTCGTCAAGAAAAAGGATGGAAGTATCAAGCTCTATATCGACTACCAAAAGCTGAACTAGGTAACCATCAAGAATAAGTACTCTCTCCCAAGAATTGATGATTTGCTTGATCAACTACGAGGAGCCACATACTTTTCCAAGATTGAGAGACGATTAGGTATCACCAGTTGAGGATTCGGGAGGAGGATATATAGAAAACCATGTTCCGATCATGATATGGACACTACGAGTTTAGGGTGATGCCCTTCGCGATGACAAATGCGCCCGCGATTGTCACGCCCTGACTCGGTTTGATCGGATCCCCGAGAACAACCCACCATTCTCCTGGTTTATTAAGGATTTTCCCTTTCTTTAAATCGTGAGGAGTAAGGCGTTCTTTATACATGTACATTTCTTGGAATAACATTAATAAAATTTGAATAAGTTTAAAATTACATACATGTCTTGTAGGTTTAGCTAGCATAAGGTCTTTAGGTAGGTTTTTCCCTCAGTTACCTGAAAAGGGGTAAAGGGAGGGGGTGAGTTCGACAACTCAGTGAATGGGCATTTGAAAAATGAGTTTCTATAAAATAGTTTTGAATTGGAGTGTGCCATACTCCTTATTTCCTTTAAAATCAGTTTTTTCCTTGAATTCCTAGTTATTCAAAACCAATTTCCTCATTATCCACAATCGGTATATTTAACAATCAACACACGCCCTTCATCATGAATGGATCACACATTCGTAGGGCATCCCATCCACTCCACCCACTTGTGGTGTCGGAGCGACTTTACCGGCCACCTATGTAAAAGCTCGTCCACTTCTACCCTAGGAATGAGTGGATATTCACGACATCCAACCCTCAAACCCAAAAAGCAACTCCGTGTCTGTATGAGGACAAAGACCTCATCCCGACCCCACCCTGGTCTCATGCGCATGAAGCTACATCGAGCTACCCTAATTGCTGGCATGATAAACTGCCCTTATCTTCACCATCTCGTCCAGTAGCCCCTAGCACGCATCACTAGGTCTCTTGGGCATATTGATGGTTCTGAACTTCAAGTGCATCCACAAACAAAGTTTTCCATAAATCCATTTATCTTTGGTGCCACTGGTCCAACAACCCCAACCCTCAACTCAACCTACAGCAGTTTATCTATACCGGTCCGTCGACTTGGTCTTGTAGCATTGCTAGCAGTCCATCGAGTATGCCAGTCCTGCACAAGATCAGGGTGGGGTTGGGATGATGTCTCTGTCCTCATACGAGCACGAAGATTTGTTATGGGACTAAGGGTTGAATGTCGCAAACATCCACTCATTCTTAGGGTAGAAGTGGGTGTACTTCTATCTAGGTGGCCGGTAAAGTCGCTCTCATGCCACAAGTGGGTTCAATGGACGTACTGGCCTACAACTGTGTGATTGACCTTCATGATGAAGGATGTGTTTTGAAAATCGAGATTTTAATGCGGAGAAAATTTAAAGGAATTAAGGAGTCTGGCACACTCCAACTTAAAAACATTTTTTTGAAAACTCCATTTTTAAAATACCAATTTAGTGAGTGGTAGAAACTCACCTCTCTTTTCTATCCCTTTTTAGGAAAAGAGAAAATGACCAGGATTAACACCGAGCCTTACCCTCTGTCAAGTATGTTTAATTTCTCTTAAACTTGCATTTTATTTGATATATGATTTTCCAAGGAAAAAGGTCTAAAATACGTCCGGCTCCTCTCAAGTAAAAGAAGGGGGAAACTCCTCTTGAACCGGGAGAGCAGCGGGTTGTTCACGAGGATCCAACCAACCTGGGTCGGGGTGTGATAACTAGAGTGGTATCAGAGCCTAGTTCCCTTGAAACATTATCAATATTATGCCCTAACATTAACCCAACTCTAAACTATCGTATAGAAAGGAGAGTCCCTAGGAAATTCACGGTGAAATCTAGTCCTCCACCTATAACCTTGAAAAAGACATCCAACCTCAAGGAGGAAGCTATACAAAGGTTTCTAAAGGGTGAGAAAAGAGTGCCCAAGGACATGGTGGAAGACTAACGGAAACTAGTAGAAGCTTTACTGGAACCGAAAGGTATCATATAGCCTCCTCCTAGACAAGAAGAACCAGCAACACCTCTTAGAAGTCCAACCCCTCCTCCTCCAGTCCCACAACAACCATAAAAGAATCCCACCAAGAAAGAAGACAGGGATAATTATTGGGATGTGTATGCCACCTTTATGAAGATCCACCAAGTACCTCCACCCACTCAACCTGGCTTCAATGCCTCCCAATGGGTGAAGTGGACTTATGAGTGTGAGGTTGAAGTATTAAGGTGGTATGGATTAGAGGCCATACATGAAATTTGCCCTATTAGGAAGTGCGAATGGACCCCAATTAGTTCATCAGAGCCTTCTGATCAAGAGTCTCATAATCGTTCTAGGGTTAACTCGAGTCCTATGACCCCAAGGGATTAGGGGGTAGAGAATTTCTGTAATAAGCCAAATTATGGCAATAAAAATATTTCTTGAATGAAGGAAAGTAAAAGTTTTATTAAAAACTTATGAGTTATTTAAAACAAAAGAATATGATAATAAAAATCTAAGTTGGAAATCACCTAATGAAGAAAATACGAGTCAATCTCAACCCTTAGGACTTACCCTTAGAAGACGATAAAGAAGAATCCATCTAAGAAAGATCTTAAGAAAAAGAAAGGAGAAGGAAAACAATCATCAAGAAGTACGGGATCATGAAAAGTCCAAGGAGTAAAAATAAGCATAGAGAATAAGGAGTAAGGATAAACAAGGGGGAGTAGAACATTCCAAAAGGAACCATAGGAATATCAAAAAGAAAAAGAAATAAGAGACCACGAAGGAAGATAACGGAAAGGCCAAGTATAAAATCTACATAATAAATTAAGGTACAATTCCTTAGAAACTTCATAAGAGAGAAAGACTTGGGGAAGGCAAACGTATGAATCAAAAGAGGAAGAGAAATGGGAGTAGATAAGTCATACAAGACCCTTAAGTCAGGAGAAGATTTAGAGGAATGGATTTGTAAAGAACGATAAGATGATTAAACAAAAAGGAAATCCTAGAATGGAAGATACAAGAAGGAAGAAAAAAATAGGAAGTTGGGGAGAGGAAGGAGAAAGCTCCAAGTCAAGACAATCAATTGAGGAAAGGTTGCAAAACCGGAGTTGAAATAAGGTTCTTAGTAAGAAGTACGAGTGGCTAAATAAGTGTGTTAGGAGGCTGAGCGTGATCTACTACGAGAAGACTTGGAAACCCAAATAGAAAACTCTAGACGGATCTGATTTAAGGATATAGCTTATATGAACTAAGGTATTAAGAGGAGTAACGAAGTCTAATAAGAGATAAGGAGTAGAAAAAGAATACACCCTAACCAAGACAAAAGGGGATTACCAAGGAAATGAAGATATGGAAGGTGTGGACACAATAAGGATGAGAGGTCCACCTCAACAAAATAAACAAATGTTGGAGCAAGTGGGAATGAAGCAAGATAGACGAAAGGCACTCATGGATCCAAAGAGTAAAAGTAAGCTAGTGAATATATCGATAAAAGATACTAGAGAGTTTAATGATTCCAATGGTAAAATTAGAAGGAAACCCTAAGAGAAAGGGGATGTCAAGCTCACCAGAGAAAGGAAACTTGGGAAGGCATAGGTGTACCAATGAAGGGGAAATGGAACCAACGGAGTAAGAAAGAGATTAAACTCTTCAAGAACAAGATGCTGGAAAAGAAAGGATCATATACAAGGATATGGAAATCGTAAAAATTAAGGGATAAGTCAAACCCAAGTAATGCATAGGTAGGAAGATGACATCAAGAGATGCCATACGAGTAAGAAAAGAACTAAACTTAGAATGAATAATAGTGGGAGGAACATTGATAAGAGCAAGGATGGATTTAGAAAGAGAAGAGATCTTAATGAGGAAGGACACTAGTGAGAATGAGGAATGAAGTAAAAGATCAGAAATTTTAATATGTTAGTAAGTATCGGGAAATTCAAGGATGTGAAGGTTGAATGACCGAATAAAGAAATTTGGAAAAAGACGAGAAGTACAAAAACCAATACTGTTATAGGGACGTAAAGATAAAGACATCATGAAGAATGTCATGCGGTAAAGGGGCATGAAGATCCAACAGACTTAGAGAAATACGACTTAGGCAAGGAGTGGTCTATGAGAAGGCATAATGAAGTCAAACATAAAGGTGATAACCAAAGAATGAGGAAGGAATCCATGCAAGATGAAAAGGCAATAAAATGCCAAAATCCGTTGAAGAAAAATGACTGGAACAAATAGTTTTGAAATTTTGGGTAAAACAAGCTTGGGATGGGAAATGGTGCCTTGGGAAAGAAGGACGTAGATAAAGGAAATGATCATAGATCTTCAAAGAAAATATTATAGGCTAAGGTAAGTTCCATGGAATGAGGAAGGATGAGAATGAGATGAGAATCTTAGATATGTGAGGAAAGGGATGAATGAAAATAACCGAGAAGGTTGTAGGACGATAAAATAGAAAATTTCATAACAATAAAAAATAATTTAAGCCAACACGCGAATAATGTGAAATAAGTTTTGGGGACAAAACTTCTAAAAGGAGTGGAGAGTTGTAAACCCCGCTCCTTGGAGTTAAAGAAAGCCGGGAAAAAATCGGTCAAACCGAGTGAGAAAAATCGAACCAGTTCACAAGCTCGTTTATTGGGGAATGAGCAAATTGGAGAAATATCAACTCCCAAGTGACCAAAGAAGCTTCATAAACCTTGGAAAAGAACTTTATGACAAATTGAGAGAGAAAAACTAAACCGGTTCGGGTGAACCAAAGTTGTAATAAATAACAAAAGATGGAAGGGTCAAAATAAGACAAAAATGTGATAACACCGAAACCCGTGAAAGCAAGTATGTAGCACTCAAGAAGACATAGAGATAAGGGTTCCAATGACCAAGAAAATAACTAGACAAGGGAACGATTGGGCAGCTAGGAACTCCCAATCCTAAAATTTTGAGCAAGAACCCTCAAGAGGAAGAGTCTTGCCCTAAGTAGAGGGGGAAGTGAACTTAAGGATGTACTTGGAGTAGTGGGTAAGACATGCCTAAATATGATAAACTCTATGGAGTGAGTAGACAATGGAAGGAAAAAGAAATTTTTTAAGTGAATGTTATAAGTAGGTCAAGAAAACCCCAAGTAGACACCAAAGGAAATTATTCCTGATGCAAAGGTTGTAAATTAAGTTTTGGGGACAAAACTCTTAAAAGGAGGGGAGACATGTAAATCATGTCCCTTAAAGACAAGGAAACCGGGGAAATAATTGGCTAACCCATGTGAGAAACCCGAACCGGTTCACGAACCCCAACCTTTAGAGAAAGAGAAAAATGGGAAATTTACAAATTGTGAGTGACCTAAAGAGTCATAAAAGTCATGGAAAAAGACTTTGGGATGAATTGGAAGTGAAAACCAGACCGGTTTAGGTGAACCGAACCTGAACCGGTTTGAACCACTATTGAACCAGTTACTAAATTCATTTTTCTAGGTGGCTTAGAAAATTAAAATTTGAGAATTAAAGCCACCTTTGGATATAGAATGAATTTAGAAATTTTTAATTTTGAAACTCGGTCGAATCGTGCCCGAACTGGCCGATTTAAGCATTGAACCTGATTCGGTCCGGTTCGGAAAAATGTCATCTTTTTCCTTCATATGACAACATTGTTTACTCATAAAAAAAGCTAATAGTGCTAGCAAAGATGAAAAGTCTATGTTCAATGTGTTTTTTGCCATGAATAATTGTCATAAAGGCACCAATCAAACGGCCAAGTAGTCCTTGAGCTTCCTATATAAAGAGCTCTTCTTCATTCATCCTCCTCACACCTAAAGACTCCTCTCTCTCTACTGCTCCATTTTTGGGTGATGCTCAAACTAGAGCTCTGACATTGGGATTATTCACATCATACCCAGTTGTGTTGATGAGCACCTCGGAAATAAAAAATCACTACTATGTGGAATTTTAACATCACACCTAGTTGGGATAATGTGAGAACTACACAGAAAAACTACTTACCAGTTGTAAGTAGATCATACCCATTTGGTATGATGAACATCCTAGAAAGAAGTAGAATACCCGCTTAATGGTTGTAAGCGCAGAGGTCACCACACCTAGAAGCTACGTAGAGCATCGCAAGGCCTCCTAGTACGACTAATTGCCCTTATATCCACCAGGTCGTCCAGGGCCTTAGGACAAATCACTACCCCTCTTGGGCATCTTCAAGGTCTCATAAACACAGTGCATGCACAATCGGTATTTTCACATCATGCCATATAATATGTGGTGCCACTGGTCAAATGGCCCCAACCCTCAACTCAACCTGCAACTATTTATCTTGACTAGTATAGATATCTGTCACGTTGCACTACCGCTAGTTGACTGAGTATGTCGGCCCCGTCTTGGTACCACGACCAAACAATTCAATTACTCAAGTTTTCATGGCATATAAATTCATGTTTGTTTACGAGCTCCTACGCATGCCAACTGGCCTAAGGCCCTGTAAACCCCGCACATTTGAGTTAAGGAAAACCGGGAAAAGAACCAGTCAAATCGAATAAGAAAACCAAACTGGTTTACATTTGGGAATAAGCAATATGAAAATTTACAACTTTTGGTTGATCGAAAGGATTTATTAAACATTGGAAAAGGAACTTAAGACAAACTAAAAAACAAAAACCAAATTGGTTCAAGTGAATTAGATTACATAAGAACTTCAAAGTTAAACGTGGGAGGTATGATTTTTTGTAACCCAAAATTTCGGTAAAAAATTTTTATGCGAACGTACGGCTTATCATAAATAGCCATCAATTAATATATATTTAATTATTGAAATTAATACCAATAATTTAATACCTAAATTAAATTATTGGAATTAATACAAATAATTTAATACCGAAATTAAATTATTGGAATTAATACCAATAATTTATGGCAATATTAATACTAGTAATAAATCTCGCCCATTTAATACACGGGTTTTACGACTATATAAAGAGGTCATCCCCATTTCATTCTCCTTACACCTAAACACTTCTCTCTCTCTCTACTGCTCCATTTCCCAGTAAAGCTTGAACCAGAGCTTCGACTTGAACAAAGGTCGAGCTCTTTAGAACCGGGGAGAAGACAGCTATCTGATAGCAAACTCCAATCAATCCGAGAATCGTTGGAGAAGCGTCGACATGATGGAATAGTGAAGCAACTCCGGCGGACCAAAGCTGCCCTATTTCGACCAAGCTGAAATCGACCATTTCAAGCCCTCCTCATGCCAAACCAAGCCCTCCCAACACTTCCTCAGCCTTTCCATGGCCGAATTAGGACTGAAAGGTAAGCCAATTCGGCTCCCCTTTATAATTTTTTATTGGTGCTAGAGAGAGAGTCGACCAAATTTCAATGATGAAATTCTAATCCAATTCCGCATCAATTGATACAATACTTGATTTTAGGATGAACCTCAGGACGAGACCTATCTGCCTAGATCGAAAGCTCGGACTGTCGTGCCTTCACCGATGAGTAATCGAAGCTTTCTCTCTCTACAGTCTGTTTTCCGGCAAAGCTCCGTTTGAGCTCGTTCTAACGTTAAAATCTGCGATTCAAAGTTTCTTAGAATCGTATGAACATACAAGAACTCAATTTCAACTCCAATTTCAATAATTAGAAGTGTTTGATCGGTTAATTTGATGAAATCAAATTCGGTAGTGTTCAAGAGTTAAAATTGGGGGAAATTTTGGGGATTTTCGAAATTCAAAGGGGCCAAAATACAATTTTATGAAATTGAGGGTCAATTGGGCATGAAAATAATGTTGGAGGACCAATTGAGGAATTTTGGAAATTTTGGGGAAAAACTTACCATTTTTGTGAAAGAAGGGCAAAATGGTAATTTTGGAAAAAATTGGGGAACCAAATTGGAAATTTGGAAAATTAAACCCCTTTTTGGTGAAATTGAATAAATTGAGGTTCCACGATAAATTTTAAAAGTTACGGGACTCAATTTGAGGAAAAACTGACATTAGGGACTGAAAGTTAAAGAAAAATAACTTTAGGGACCTAATTGCAAATAACTAAAAGTTTGGGTTTTCTCATTCATTAATGAATGAAGGCTGTTATGCCGAGTAATAATGAACAAGGTTGTTCATATCGTGTAGGAACATTAAATACCGGGAACACCAGCAAGGACAAGCTCGTGTGAATACAAATAACCAATCTAGTGGAATTCACGGCATTAACGGGTGAGTGGGTTATTCACATCATACCCGGTTGGGATGATGAGCACAGTTTAAAGTTAAAAACCACTTACCAGTTGTGAGTGGGTTTACTAACATCATACCCGGTTGGGATGATGAGCACACCTTATAATTTAAAAACCACTTATCGGTTGTGAGTGGGTTATTCACATCATATCCGGTTGGGATGATGAGCACAGTTTAATGTTAAAAACCACTTACCGGTTGTGAGTGGGTTTACTAACATCACACCCGGTTGGGATGATGAGCACACCATATAATTTAAAAACCACTTATCGGTTGTGAGTGGGTTTACTAACATCATACCCGGTTGGGATGATAAGCACAACTTATAATTTAAAAACCACTTACCGGTTGTGAGTGGGTTTACTAACATCATACCCGGTTGGGGATGATAAGTGCCTCGATATAAAAACCCACTATTTAGTGGTATTTTAATCATCACTACTTACGGGTTGTAAGTAGATCATACCCGGTTGGTATGATGAGACTTCCTCGAAGGAAGTTGAAAACCCGTTCATCGGTTATGAATGGAGATGTCCTTATACCGGTCGGTATGATGGACAGTAAAAACCCATTTTTGTTGGAAGTGCTCTCCCCTGACTGTGTGCTAATGCTTAAACAATTTGGGAGACCTTCTCGATGGGAGTTCGAATAGCTCTAATAGGTCAGGGGCCTCAATTTTGGAACTTGGGGGCTAAATGCCCGATTTTGAAAATCTCGTACAGTGGGCCCAAGGCCAGTTGGCACGAGCAGGAGCTCGTAAATGAACATGATATATGTGCCATAAAACTTAATAAGTGAATTGTTTGGCCATGGTACCAAGATAGGACAGACATGCTCAGTCAACTAGTGGTAGTGCGACATGATAGGTCAACGGACTAGTAAAGACAAACAGCTGCGGGTTGAGTTGAGAGTCGGGGCCGTTGGACTAGTTGCACCACAGATTACATGGCAATATAAGAAAACATTGTTTGTGCATGCACTGTGAATACGGGATCATCAAGACGCCCATGAGGGGTAGTGATGCGTCCTAAGGGCACTAGACGACCTGGTGGCTATAAGGGCAGTTCGTCGTTCCAGGTGTCTGTGCGAAATCTGGAGTAGCACAAAGCGCATGAGACCGGGGTTGGTACAGGATGAGGTCTCTGTCCTCATACGGACATGAAGAAGTGATTTTGGGATTGTGGGTAGGATGTCACGTACATCCACTCATTCCCAGGGTAGAAGTGGTCGTACTTCTATTCGGGTGGCAGGAAAAGTCGCTCCGAAGCCACTAGCGGGTTCAGTAGTGATACTGACTTGCAAATGTGTGTAACCTTCATGATGAAGGATGTGTGTTAGGTGATGACACACCGTGGTAACTAAGAAATAATGGAAAAATCCAAATTTTTAAATGATGGGATTTTTGAAAACAAAGGAGTCTGGCACACTCCATATAAATGTTTTTCTTAAAAGCTAAAAGCTTTTAAAAACCCATTCACTGAGTAGTCGTACTCACCCCCTCCCTTATATCCCTTTCAGGAAATCCCGGAAAGCCTCCCCTTAAAGACCGTCAAGTAAGATGCCTGTAAGACAGGTATGTAAAGTTTTAAATTTCATACAGTTTTGATTATGCTATTCCAGGAAAAAGGTGCAAGTTAAAGGATGCCTTACTATTTACGGTTTACGATAAGGGGAAACCCTTTAATAAATCGGGAGAGTGGCGGGTTGATCACGGGGATCCGACCAAACCGGGTCGGGGCGTGACAGGCCCACTGTTCGGAATTTTCAAAATTGGGCAAAATAGCCTCCAAGTTCCAAAACCGAGGTCTCCAGCCTAATAGAGCTATTCGAGCTCCCGTCAAGAAGGTCTTCCAAATTATTTAAACAGTGGCACGCAGTGAGGGCAGAGCACTTTTGACAAAAAAATATTTTTAACTATCCATCATACCAACCGAGTATGAGGACATCCCCACTCATAACCGATGAACGGGTTTTCCACTTCCTTCGAGAAAGTTTTATCATACCAAGCAGGTATGATCTACTTACAACGGGTAAGTAGTTTTTTTGCGTGATTTTCACATCACTCCTCTTAGGTGTGATGTTTAAAATACCATCTAGCAGTGGGTTTTCATTATCGAGGTGTTTATCATCCCAACCGGGTATGATATAAAAATCTCACTCACCCGATCGTGTAGTGAAATTCCACTTAGTCAGTTTTCCTCCCTAGAAAGCTTAACTTCAGTTGGCCTTCTCGATGTCTCGTGTTCCTACACGAAATGAACATCGTTATTTATTATCATCTAGCTTGATCACCTCATTCAGTATGAATGATTAAAATTCACAACTTTTTCCAATATTTGCAAATTAGTCCCTAAAGTTAATTTTCCTTTTACTTTAGGCCCCGATTGTTAGTTTTTCCCCCAAATTGAGTCCAGAAATTTTAAAATTTCACTTGGGACCTCAATTTACTCAATTTCATAAAAAAGGTTCAAGTTTCCCAAATTCCCAATTTGGCCCCCAAATTTTCCAAAATTACCATTTTTTGCCTTTACTTTACACAAATGGTAAGTTTTACCCCAAAAATTCTAAAAATGCTCAATTGGTACTCTAACATTCTTATCATGCCCAACTGACCCTCAATTTTATAAAATTGCATTTTGGTCCTTCAAATTTTAGAAAATCCTCAATTTTTCCCCAATTTCAACTTCCTAACACAGCTGAATTTGATTTCATCAAATTGACTAATCAAACACTTCCAATTGTTAACAGTAAGTTAAATTTGAGTTTCCACATCTTCATATGATTCAATTGCACTTTGAATCGCATGTTTTGACGCCGAAACAAGCTCAAATGAAGCTTCATTAAAAAACAGAACGTAGAGAGAGAAAGCTTCAATTATTCATCGTCGAAGGTGCGGCGATCCGAGCTTCCAATAGGGGAAAATAGCTCTACTCCTGAGGTTCCTCTTAGGATCAAGAATGGCATCAATTGATGCTGAATTGGATTAGAATTCTATCATCAAAATTCTGTTGGTTCTCTCTCTAGCACCGATCGAAAATTGCAAAGGGAAGCCGAATTGGCATACCTTTCAATCCTAATTCATCCATGGGAGGGTTCGGAGGTGTTGGGAAAGCTTGGTGTGGTCTAAGAAGTGCTTGATTTGGCCAATTTCAGCTCAGCCAAAACAGGGTAGCTTTGATTCGCCAAAGCTGCTTCACTATTCAATCACGTCAATGCTTCTCCAACGACCCTTGGAGCGAATGGATATTACCATCGTGTAGCTGACTTCTCCATGGTTCTAAGGAACCCAACCATGCCTTCTTTGGCTAAAAAATGACCCTATATCGGAGCTCTGGTTTGAGCTTCATGGGAAAACTAAGCAGCTGAGAGAGAGTGAGATTTTCAGGTGTGGAGAGGATGAATGGAGAGGGGCTCTTTATATAGGGATCTCGGGGACTCGTCGGCCGTTCATTTGGCACCTTTATTACTGCCATTGATGGCCTAAAATGTACTGAACAAAAATGTTTCTTCTTTGCTAGCGTTGCTTCAATTTTTCGGTGAGTGAACAATGTTGTCATCTGAAGGAAGAAGATGACACTATTCCGAACCAGACCGAACTGGTCCGAGTGAGGTTCAAAGCTTAAACCGGTCGGTTCACCCTTGATTCTACCAAATTTTTTAAATTTAAAATTTTCTAAATTTATCTAAATTCATTTTTTATCAAATGATGGCCTCAAATCTCAAATTTGAATTTTTTTAAGCCACCTAGAAAAATGAATTTAGCATCCAGTTTAATAGTGGTTCAAATTGGCCCAAACCGATTCAATTTGGTTCAGATCCGGTTTACCTGAACCGGTTGGGTTTTCATCTTCAATTCATCCTAAAGTCCTTTCTCATGAATTGTATGACTCCTTAGGTCACTTATGGTCCATAAATTTCCCAGTTTGCCCTCTCTATCGGTTTCGTTTCATAAACCGACTCAGTTCTTAAATCGGTTCAATTCGGTTCGGGTCTGGTTCACCCGAACCAGTTTGGTTTTTCTCTCTCAATTTATCCTAAAGTTCTTTTCCAAGGTTTATGAACCTTTTTGGGTCACTTGGGAGTTGAAATTTCTCCAATTTGCCTATTCTCCAATAAATGGGTTTTGAACCGGTTCAGTTTTTCTCACTCAGTTTGACTGGTTCATTCCTGGTTTTCCTTAACTCCAAAGAGTCAGGTTTACAGGGTAGCTTCGGTCCGCCGGAGCTGCATCACTGTTTGATTACGCCGACATTTCTCTAGTGATCCTCGGATTGAATGGTAACCACCGTCGGGTAGCTGACTTCTCCCCGATTCTAAGGAACCCGACCTCGCATTCTTTGGCTTAGAAAAATTCCATTATTAGAGATCTGGTTTGAGCTTCACCAAAAAATAGAGGAGTAGGGAGAGACGGGAGTTTTCAGGTGTGATGAGAATGAATGAGGAGGAGCTCTTTATATAGGATGTTTGGGGACTCCTTGGTCGTCCAATTGGCACCTTCATGGCAATCATTCATGGCCAAAAATGCCCTGAACAAAGACTTTTCATCTTCTTTGGTGTTGTTAGCTTTTCCGGCGAGTGAACAGTGTTGTGATCTGAAGGAATAAGGCGACACTATTTCGAAACGAACCGAACCAGTCTAAACTGAGTTCAATTCTTAAACCTGTCAGTTCAAACCCAATTTGACTGAGTTTTTCAAAATTAAAATTTTCTAAATTTGTCTAAATTCATTCTCTATCCAATGGTGGCTTCAATTCTCAAATTTGAATTTTCTAAGCCACCTAGAAAAATAAATTCAGAAATCGGTTCAATAGTGGTTCAAATTGGTTTAAACCGGTTTAATTCGGTTCACCTCAACGGTCTGGTTTTCACTTCCAATTCATCCCAAAGATCTTTTCCATGACTTTTATGACTTTTTAGGTCACTCGGGATTTGTAAATTCCCCATTTTGCCATTTCTCTAAAGGTTGGGGTTCGTGAACCAGTTCGGTTTTCTCACCCGGGTTGACCGATTCTTTCCCCGGTTTCCTTATCTTTAAAAGACGGGGTTTACAGTGACCTTTATGGATCTAATAAACCAGGTGTTCCAACCTTACCTGGATAAGATCGTGATAGTCTTTATAGACGATATCCTCATATACTCCCGAACTAAATAGGAGCACAAAGCACACTTAGAGACCACCTTGAGCACATTGTAGGAAAATAAACTCTACGCCAAATTCTCTAAATGCAAACTCTGGCTACAAGAGGTGAGCTTCTTATGGCATATTGTGTCAAAGGTTGGAGTAAAGGTGGTCCCAACGAAGATAGAAACAATATCCAACTAGAAGACACCCACCAGCCCAACTGAGATATGTAGCTTCCTCGGACTTGCGGGATACTACTGGAAGTTCATAGAGGATTTTTCCAAAATTGCAGCTCCATTAACCCATCTCATGAGGAAAGGAGTAGAATACAAGTGGGACGTGAAGTGTGAGAAGACCTTCTAAGAGCTTAAGTCATGCTTAATGATGGCCCCGGTTTTGGCGTTACTCGACTCGAATGTCGGGGAGTATACAGTGTATAGTGATGCATCTGGACAAAGATTGGGATGCATCCTAATGCTGTAAGGGAGGGTCATTGCGTATGCCTCTTGACAATTGAAAATGCACGAGAGAAATTACCCCACCCATGACCTGGAGTTAGCAGCAATAGTGTTCGCCCTCAAGATTTGGTGTCACTACTTATATCGAGTTAGATGTCGTATATACACCAAACACAAGAGCCTCAAGTACTTCCTGACCCAGAAGGAGCTCGACCTATGTCAGAGGAGGTGGCTAGAGTTAGTAAAGAATTATGATCTAACAATAGAATACCACCCCGACAAGGCTAACGTGGTAGTAGATGCACATAGCCGCAAGTATCACACGGGAGTAGCCTCGATTTAGTATACACCATGCATCCAGGTAGCAAAAAAAATGTAATGTACCATAAAATCGAGGTACTGGTGGAAAGGAATGAAAAGGGACATTGCAGAGTATGTGGCAAGGTGCCTATCGTGCCAACAAATTAAGGCTGAACATAAAAAAACCCTCCAAACTATTGCAACCCCTACCAATCCCTAAATGGAAGTGGGAACACATCACCATGGACTTTTATGACTGGACTGCATGTGACCAAAAGGGGACGAGACGCGATATGGGTCATTGTAGACAGGCAAACCTAGTCCGCCCATTTCCTACCCATAAAGGTAACTAACCCCATAGAAAATTTGGTTGCCTTGTTTGTAGGGGAGATTGTGAGGCTCCATGGGATCTCAATAAGCATAGTATCGGATCGAGATCTGAGGTTCACCTCTCAGTTTTGGCCTAGCCTACAGGATGCCCTAGGGACCAAACTCCACATGAGCACTGCCTTCCATCCTTAGACGGATGGGCAATCTGAGCGGACAATCTAGACCTTGGAGGATATGCTTCGGGCGTGTGTCCTAACGATGAACAAGGGCTGGGAGGACCATTTGTGCCTCATGGAGTTCACCTACAATAACAGCCATCAGGCTAGCATGCAGATGGCACCACACGAGGCCCTTTACAAGCGACTCTATTGTACGCCCCTATTCTGGGAGAAGGTAGGGGAGAGAAGACATGAGAATGTTGAGCTCATAGAGGATGCAACTGAGAAGATCCAAATAATAAGGAGTCAACTTAAGGCAGCCCAGGATCAACAAAAGAGCTATGTTGACCACCGCAGGAAGGACCTAGAATTTGAGGAAGGAGACCGGGTATTTCTCAAGGTATCACCATGGAAAGGGATACTTAGGTTTCAATTGAAAGGAAAGTTGAAACTAAGGTACATTGGTCCATACGTCATAGTTCAGAGGATTGGACTGGTGGTGTACAAGCTAGAGTTGCCTCCAGATTTGTAGAGAATACACAGCGTAGTCCACGTGTCGGTACTACAAAAATATGAGCCCGACTCCAGCCATGTACTAGATCAACCACCACCCGAGATAGAGGAAGCTTTGGTCTATGAGGTGGAGCCAATATAAATCCTCTATCAACGAGAGAAAAACCTGAGGAACAAGTGGATTCCCATGGTGAATGTCTTTCGACGAAATGGCCAAGTAGAAGAGGAAACATGGGAGACGGAGTCGGCCATGAGGAATAGATACCCTCAATTGTTTAACGTGTAAAAGTTTTGAAGACAAAACTCCTAAAAGGTAGGGAGAGTTCTAAACCTTGTCTCTTGGAAATAAAGAACTAAACCGGGGGGAAGAGGGAACCCCCAAATACTTCTAAAAGAAAATCGAGTGTCTAACGAGAACAAAAAGAGGTAAAACAAAGGTCTAAGACAAAGATTTCAACAACCCAAGTGGTCAATAAATCATAAAAGTCATGAAGGAGAAACATGAAGTGGATAGGATGTGAAAATCAGACCGGTTCAAAGTGAACCGTGAAGAACTGGTTCAAAGATTCATTTTTCTAAGTGGCTTAAAATATTAAATTGGAAATTTGAAGCCACCACCAAGTAGAAACTGAATTTAGATAAATTTAGAAATTTTAAATTTTTGGAAAACCCCTCGAATCATGCCTGAATCGGCCGATTTATGATTTTGGGTCACTGGACCCAATCGGACCGGATCGGTCAATGGTCCAATCAGTCAACGGACCATTGCCAAGTCAGTGCTCAGTCAATAGACACGACCAATCAGCACATGACACGTGGCGAAGTGCTCCAAGTCAGCTGCTCAGTAAATGCTTGGAAGCACTAACCAATCAACAAATGACATCTATCCTAGGTCAACTGTTAATGGAGGAAAATCCACGTCTATGACGACCAACCAGTAGGGGAGTGACACGTGTCCCGGCTAACGATCAATGTCGACAAGCCCCATCAATAAAGACTGGCCAATAGGGAGCTAACATGTGGCAACATCTGGAAAACGACCGATCAATTAGAGGTCGACACATGGCAGTGCCATATCAGATGACCTCAACCAATCATAAGCTATCACGTGGCAGTGGCACTATGCAACAGGAGGGAAATATGACATATTTAAAAATAGACAATCAAATGGCGCCACGTGTCACGATCAATGGTCAACTAAAACCAGTAAACAGCTACATAGGAAGGAGCAGCCAATGGGAGGTTGCCACATGTTTGGTCAGCAAGTCAAAGGCTGACTAGGCTGCTGATGAGGATGCTACATCAGAAAAACCAACCAATCATGAGATGCCACGTGGCAAGCCGACACATGTGAAGCTTGCATGCGTGCCACAGTGTCATCTTCCTCAGATGGCTGACAGGAAGAAGAGGATAAGGTTGGGGGAGGAAGTCTTCAACGACTCAGAAAAAGCTCTGATTCGGTCGCCAGCAAGCAAGGCAGATGCCGAGTTATATGCCAGTAGGTAGCCCAGATAGTTGTCGAGCTCCCTATATAAAGAGCACTTCTCCCATCGCATTCCTCATCCCACCAACCATCGAAAAACCTAAAGAACTCCATTTTCCAACGAGACGTGGACCAGACCTCTAACAAGGGCCCTTTCTCTAATCTTAGAAGGCACACTCGGGCTTTGTGGAACGAGGAGGAAGCCCCTACCTCGCCCCTAACTCCTTTCGAACCAAGGCTAATTAGAGAAGCGTCGAGAAGTCAGTATAGTACCGTAACTCTGGCGACCCCGAAACGATAGAAATGCTCGGACTGAATTCCGGCCACCTCTGACATTAGGTGATCAGGCCGAGCTTCCCCAGTTCCCCACGACCAACCTCCGACCTCCAAGAACCTTCGAGGTAAGCATATTCCACCCCATTTTGCCAAACTAATGAAGTTGTAGAAAATGAAACAGTGAAACTTCTCTCTTTGAATTCTCCATGCTCAAGCAACCAATTGACCTAAGGTTTATCCTGGAAGACTCCCCTCGACCTCGAACAGCACTAGCTACCCCCATTCACAGCTCGGACAACCGCCTCCTCGTCGGTAAGAAAATCAAGCTTTTCTGATGATGCTTCGTTTGAGCTTCTTTCTAAGCTAAATGAAGTGTTTCAAGACTTGAAATGGCAAGGGAGACATAAATAAGATGATTCCGATCATGAATGGGAGCAATTACCCATGTTTAGGTGGCCAATTGAAGGAAACAAATTTGCGGGGCCAAATTGGCAATTTTGGGGAAAATTGGGCAATTTGGGAATTTTGGGGAAATTGGGGGTCGAATTGTAATTTAAGAAAAATTAGGGGATTTTTATGAAATTAACTCTCAATTGAGGTCCAATTGGGCAATTGGATGAAATTGAGGACCAATTGGTAATTTTTAGAAATGTAAGGACCAATTGGCAATTTTGGAAAAATTGAGGGCCAATTAGTGATTTCGAAAGAAAATTAAGGACCATGAGGGAAAGTTGGAAATCATAGGGATTTAATTGAGAATTTTGAACTTTTGGAAGGCCTTTCATACCGAAATTTTTCCTCACGATTGTGTATGAACCTATAGGGGCACATTGAACCAAACTATGTCTAAGGAAGCACGACCAGGACTAGAAGTATGGCTAGGACAAACGAGTCACATTTATCGGGTGAGTGGGAATTTCCAACATTGGTCCCAGTTGGGACGATGGCCATGCAATTGAAATTGAAAACCGTTTTCCTTGAAATTGCCTCCCTTGACTGGGTGACTCTCCTTAAACAATTTGAGGGCAAATTTCAGTGATGGACTAGATAATGCAAGTGGGCCCAAGGCCGATGGGCACGGGTATAGACCCGTTGAAAATGAGCAAATCATGAGCCATTAAAAGTCTCTATAATGGATAATTGTGTGGTTTGGTTACAGTGTCAAAGTTAGACAAACAAACTCGTTGGATTAGTAGCTATTGTGTCACGCCCTAACCCGATTTGGTCGGATCCCCATCATCAACCCGTCACTCCCTTGGTTTAAGAGGGGTTTCCCCCTTTCTTTATAATTTAACCTTGTTCCCTAGGATAACATAAATCAATAAAAATATGAGCTTAAAATAACTTTTAATCATACCTGACAAAGGGTATATCCGAGTGTTTTCCTTAGTCATTTTTTCTACTCCTGAAAAGGGATACAAAAGAGGGGTGAGTTTCTACAACTCAGAGAATGGGTGTTGGGAGTGAGTTTTCATAAATAAAATAGTTTTAATCAGAGTGTGCCAAACTCCTTATTTTCTTTAAGAATATTCTTTCTTCTAATTTTGGTTTTCAAAATTCTTTTTCCAGATTTTTCACATTAAGTGTGTTTAATAGTCAACACACGTCATTCATCAGGAAGGGATCAAACATTCGTAGGGCAATCCGTCCACTACACCCACTTGTGGCTTGGAGTGACTTTACCGATCACCAAGATAAAAGCCCATCCACTTCTACCTTGGGTTTGAGTGGATGTTTGCAACATCTAACCCTCAAACTCAAAATCAACTCCGTGTCCATATGAGGACATAGACCTCATCCCGACCCACCCCAATCTCATGCGCATGAAGCTACGTCGAGCTTTACTGACTACTAGCACGACAAACTACCCTTATCTCCACCAGGTCATCTAGTAGCCCTTAGGATGCATCACTACCCCTATTGGATGTCTTGATGGTCTTGAACCTCAAGTGCATGCACAAACAATAGATTTTCCACAAAACCAATTATCTTTGGTGCCACTGGTCCAACGATCCCGACTCTCAACTCAGTATTTCTTACCAGTTGATTTTTGCCTCCACGCTAGCTTATCCTTATTGGTGTTTCAGTCCTTCATGTTCCTACACGATTTGGAAATCCTTATATATGCATATTTGGCATACTAGCCTTTGTTTCTCACGTATGAACGACTAGGCTCAAAATTTTCAATTAACTGCACTTAGGTCCCTAAAGTTCATTTTCCTTAACTTTAGGTCCCAAATGCTAACTTTTCCCCCAGTTGAGTCCTTAAACTACCAAAAATTCACTTTGGGTCCTCAAAATTATTGAAGGGGTTCAAGTTTTTACAAATTCCTAATTTGGTCCCCAACTTTTCAAAAATTACCATTTTTCCCCTAGGCTATAAGGAACTCGACCTCGCCTTCTAAGCCTCATAAAAACTTCAATTTCGGAGCTCTGGTTTGAGCTTTGCTAGAAAACTGAGTAGTTGAGAGAGACTGTAGTTTTCAGGTGTGAGAAGAATGAATGGAGAGGAGCTCTCTATATAGGGAGCTCGGGGACTCTCTGGTCATCTATTTGGCACCTTTACGATGCTCATTCATGGCCTGAAGCACCCTAAACAGAGACTTTTCAACTTCACCAGCATTGTTCATTTTTCCGGTGAGTGAACAATATTTTCATCTCAATGAAGAAGACGACACTACTCCGAACCAAACCGGTCAGAACTGCTAGGTTCAATGCTTAAACAGGCTGGATCATGCTCGATTCGATTGAGTTTATCAAAATTAAAATTTTCTAAATTCATTCTTTATCCAATGGTGGCTTAAAGTCCCCAATTTGAATATTTTAAGCTGCCTAAAAAAATAAATTTAGAAACTAGTTCAATTTTGGTTCAAACCAGTTCGATCTGGTTCAAGTCCGGTTCACCCTGGTTTGGTTTTCTTTTGTCTAGTTTGAACCGGTTTGAACCCTGGTTTGAACCGGTTTGAACCCTGGTTTGAACCCTGGTTTGAACCGGTTTGAACCTAACCAGTCTAGTTTTCTTTTCCAATTTGTCTCAAAGTCCTTTTCCATGACTTTTATAACTCTTTAGGTCACTTGGGATTGGTAAATTTCCATTTCTACCATTTCTTTATCGATTGGGGTTCGTAAACCGGTTTAGTTCTCTCTCTTGGGATGACCAGTTCTTTCCCCCAGTTTTCTTATCCTGAAGGGGTGAGGTTTACAATGTTGGAGGGCCAATTGGTTAGTTGTAACAAGAATTAGGACCAATTGGCCATTTTTGAAAGTTAGGGGCAAATGGTAATTTTAGAAAAGTTGGGGACCAATTTGGAAATTTGGAGAATTTGAGCAACATTTATAATTTTAAGAAAAATCAAGGACCCAAGGAGGATATTGGAAACCTTGGGACTTAATTGGGGGAAAGATTGAGCATTAGGGACCTAAAGTCAAGAAGTATGAACTTTAGGGATCTAAGTGCAATAAAACCAAAGATTAGGGCTTAATTGCCAATACGTGAGAACAAGAAGGCTTTCACACCGAACCCTTCCTTATAAAGATGTTCAAACCATGTCGGAACACTTTGGACCAAGAAGTGAGCAAAAAAGGGGAGAACAACTCGGACTTGGAAAATCGATTAGGAACGAATGCGTCACAATCATCGGGTGAGTGGGAATTTCCAACATTATACTCGGTTGGGGTGATGAGTACATTTTGAATTGAAAGCCACTATTAGTGGGAAATTTTATATATCATACTCGGTTGGTATGATGAACACTATTTGAAATAAAACCCACTTACCGGTTGTGAGTGGACATAGCTCTATCATCATACCGGGTTAGTATGATGAGTACATTTGAGGTAAAAATAATTTTTTCAAAAACATTCTCCCCTGACTGTGTGCAAATGCTTAAATTATTTGGGAGACTTTTTTTATAGGAGTTAGAACAGCTCCAACAGGCCGATGGCCTCAATTTTGAACTTATTGGGATCAAGGCACAGTTTCTGAAAAACTCATGAAGTGGGCCCAAGGACAAGTGGCCACGAGTTGGAGCCTATAGATAAATATGAGTAAAAGAGCAATGAAAATACTCATTAAACTGGAAATTCTATGTGAGTTGCCACGATACCAAGTCAGGACTGACAAGACTTGATGGGTTAGTGGCAGTGCGCTAGGACTAGGTCAACAGATCGGTCAGGCAAATAACTATAGGCCAAGTCGAGTGTCGGAACCATTGGATTATTGGCACCAAAGATGATGGCTATTATGTGAAAAAAAATTATTCTTTCTGCATGCACTCTGGATCGGGACCATCGAGACGTCCATAAGGGGTAGCGATGGGTTTAAAGGACTACTAGACGACTTGGTGGCAATAAGGGTAGTTGGTCAGCCAGTTAGTTATGAAGTTGGTCAAAGCTTTTTGCGCATGAGACCAGAGCGAGTGGGCTGGATGAGGTCTCCATCCTCATACGGCCACAAAGTGATTTTGGGTCTGAGGGTTGGGCGCTTGGGGCATTACTCAAACTCAAGGTATAAGTGGTCGAACTTCTATCAGGGTGGACAACAAAGTCGCACTGATCCCCAAGTGGGTGCAGTTTGGGATTATCCTGCGATTGTGTGTACCCTTTATGATAAAGGGCGTGTGGATGTTTGCTAAACCCCTCCCGGGTAAGGGGAAGTGCTAAATACACATAACAGTAAAGAATCTTAAAAAAAGATGAAAGGCTTTGAATAAGAATTTATGAAATTGTTTTTAATAAACTATTTTTAAAAACTCACTCCCAACGCCCGCTTACTGAGTTGTAGAAACTCCCCCCGTTTTCCCTTTTCAGGAAAAAGGAGACCACACTTAGAGAGTCCACAAAGATGAACCCTAAGTCAGGTATGCTTAAAATTCTTTTAAGCTTTTCTTTAGCTTTGTGCAACACTATTCCAGGGAACAAGTTCAAAAATTTTGCCTGACTTTTCTTGATCTTAAGAAGGGGTAACCCTTCTTAAATCAAAGTAGTGACAGGTTGTTCACGGGGTTCCGACCTAACCAGGTCGAGACATGACATGAATCATGCATTTCACGGTATTATAGAAAAGCAGCTAATCACATTTGGTCAGTTCAAATGGACTCGTCGTCATTACTCACACTCAATATTTTCATTAGGACTTTTTCATCCCAATTATAGTTTCCCTTAACTTGAGACGTGTGATCCTCATATGATCAGGTGTAGTATTCATTCTACATGAATCAGATTGTTTAACCAATATCATAATAGACATTTACTTAGTACTTATATACTATCACATAATTATTTTCTAAAATTATGTTGTTGCCCCTCGGGTTCAATTCTCTCAACCTGCGTGTCGGTAAATCGATTTTGCGCAACCCCCTCTTATGATTTTATTCCACATATTATAGGTTAAACACACATTTGGCCATATTTACCAAAGTGCCCAAAATTTCTAAGTTCTCCACTTAGATAACTCAAATTTTTGAAACTTTGCATTTTGGTACCTAAGTTGGAAAAAACTACTATTTTACCCCTACTCATCAAAACTTTCTTATTTTAGACCCTAGACTTCCCAAGTCCCTAAAAATACATTAATTACACTATCGTCACTAAAATGGTCAAATTACCATTTTGGCCCTCAACCAAAAATTACAATTTTTTCCTCAAACTCACAAAAATGACTTTAGATATCTCCATTTGTATCAAAATCATCTCATAGACCATTACACTACCCTTAGGGACATTTTCCATAGATTTTCCCATTTTTTGCAAATTCACCCCCAAACTTTCCAAGCTTGCACTTTAGTCCCTAAAATTTTTAAATGATTAAATCAACATCTAATTTCACAAATCACTCCCAAAAACTATCAATATACTCATAATGGCTCATGGGAAGAGTGGGGCTATTCTCTGGCCAAACACAACCGAATTTGGTTGTTTACTAAAATTGGCTGAAAAAGAGCTACTATAGGAGTAGTTGGAAATAATAATTGGAGATGGTTAGAGAGGTGGTCGGATTTGAGGTGTTTTGAAGCAAAGGTCTAGGAGAGTCGTTATGTGGTGATGGCTGACAAAGTGGTCGCCTGAGTTGAGAGAATTTGGTCCTTGGCTGGCCGCAATCGGGCGAAGCTAAATAGACTTAACATTGGAAATTGACTTGTGGCAGTCGATTTTACCCTTGTCAAAGGTCGACCATTGTTATGGAGTGGTAGAGGAGAGGCATACAATCACTTTGGCATTGGTAGCTACTAGAGTAGTGGTCGAAGGTGGTAGAATTTGTCCTCGCTAGGGCAGCAGCCACCGATAGATTTTCTGTCGTAGATCTCAGTCAACCAAAATGACCCTCATACAACATTTTTGGCCATTAACAAGTTGGGACCCAACCACATAACACAAGAGGAGTCCATAAGCGGCATTTTAACACCAAGATCACTCCATTTGGTGGTTAGATGAAGGATAATTTCTCATTTAATCATAGGGAGGTCATGAAGGTTTCTAATATCAGGATTTTTTACTTAGAATTTAAAATTTACTATGATCATGGGGAGTTAATGCAATTAACTTTGTAGGGGGCGGTTGATTACTTACTTATCAGTTGATCCTTATATTTTGTCACATGTCATTTGGTCGAAAATTGAATCAATTTGAGTGATTCATTAGAAGGTGTGTAACTGCAATCCATTGGGCAATAAGGAGGCCTATAGGTGGTATTCAAGTGAGTCGGGTCGACCCAGCTTGAATCTAGGTAACTCAACTTCCTTTCTTCTCCATTTTGTTTTTTGCAATTTAAATTGCTTTTTTCCCTTTTGGGGTCCCCCGGTAATTTAAACCAAAATCTTGATCCCATTTGGTTGAAAACTGGCTTTTTCCAAAAATCTCTTTTTCTTGCTTGGAAAATCGATCCCTAACCTGTTTGAATCTCTTTCTGGCTCAAGTTCCCATTATTGCTTCCAACATTGATTTATGATATGATTAGATTTTTATTCTCGGTTCAGTGTTCCATTCTCAATTTAGATTTTCATTCATGGTTCACAATTTTATTCCTAGTTTGGGGTTTCATTCTTATCTTGGGATTCCATTCTTAGTTTAGGTTTTTATTCTCGGTTTGGGATTTCATTCTCGATTCAATCTTAGTTTTTTGTCCAATTGGGCTTAACTCTAGTTTTGAAAGTTCCATTATTTCAATAATACTTTTAGATTGTTTGTGAATGTAGCCCCGACCTAATATTTCTAGTTGGGCCAACGTTACAATTGACATGCCCACCCGATACTACAATAGTGAGACCCTCATTACTATAGTATTGGCATGTCGTAAGGCACAAAAAACACACATAATATAGTAAAATTTTAAAACAAGTTTACAAAATCAACATATACAAAACATTTTTATTAAAATAACCCATAATATAGTAAAATTTTAAAACAAGTTTACAAAATCAACATATACAAAACGTTTTTATTAAAATAACCCATAAATTCTCTATTTCTTGGAAGACTCCTGATGTAGCTTACCTTAATTTTTGTACTGTGGACGATTTAAGAACCTTCTTTCTTAATGTGAATGGTACCTAAAAGGGATGAGGGAGAGGGGTGAGTTGTAAAGCTCAATGAGTGAGGCACTAACAATAGGATGGCATGTCCATGAATACAACCCCTACTAGAATATCAACATGGAGTATAAAAATCTAATAAAGTTTTTCGCATTTAAGGCATGTATACTTTTCTCAACCATGCTTATCAAGAGAATGAGCCCCCATCCACACAAGCACACATCACAACATAACGATAACTCATGCAATTATTTTGATCGTCGTCATGATACCTACGCATCAAGGTCACAACCTAGTAGGGGGGTCACACCCCTCTCTGTTGATACCTAGTGGTGGTCTCATCCTCTCTCCATTGACATTCATTGAACCTCGTCAAAAAGAGTGTCATCTAGTGCCCTCTAAAGTTCGGACCACCAGCATCTTAGGAATACTGTGACCATCTCTAACCACCACCTCGTCAAAAATCGAGCACTGCCATATAGCTCCTATATCATGGATATCTTGGATAAATAACATATCTTCTTTATTACCTCATCTTCCAAATAACACTTAGTACCTAACACTACCCCTTCGTACAGGCATCTACCGGTACCATTTCACATTCATTACAAACATATGAAATACATAATAGCATATCACAGATACCACAGAGGTTGACTTGCTATTTGGTCAACCCCTCTACAACATAACAAATACACAATGGCATAGGGATTGAAATATTATCTAGCTAACCCCACTAAGCCTATATCATACTAGATTATGGAAGGCATTCCAAAATCGTATTGAAAGTTTTCATGAATGTGGACCGAGGTCCCTCTTCCCAACTCGTAACCTTATTTCCAAAAATATGGACCAAAGCCCTTAGTGTACAAAATCAGGATTGTAGACCTTCTTTTAAAAATATGGTTGAATCCTTTATTTTACAAAATATAGGTCATAGCCCCACTTTCTAACATATGATTCAAAGCCCATTGTCCACAAGATACAATTGTAAGCTCATTTTCCAAAATAAGATTCAAAGCTCATGTTTTGTAAAAAAAAATGAGACATAACCCCATGTTCCATAATATGAGTCAAATCTCATCTTTCACACAAAAACATAGTTGAATGCCTCCTTCTAACCTTAGTTCTATCAAGCAAATGTAAAACACAATGCACACAATTGAAAATAAGTAGCAATCATAACATAGGTCAAATCAAAACTAACGCTAGCATCATAATCCCACTCACCTAGGTTCGTGTCCAATCCCTCGACGAGTCCTACCTCGATTCTCATGTTAGGGTGCGTGTGACTGTTAACATCAAAATATCACTAATTAATATTGGATTCGAGTAATCCAAATACATTATATTAGTATTTCTCAATACTATTCTTCAATTTCTTTACATATATCACTAGGTCCCTAAATCCCCTTGACATTTCACTTAAGTCCCCTACAATTAAAATTCTCAAATCTCCACTAATTACATTTGGGTTCCCTAACTTACTACTCTTTTGCAAATTCATCCCCCATTTGAGTTTCATCAATTCTCACCCAAAATCTTTCCAATTTTCCCACACAACTTCTTCTATCATCTCTCTCATATCACTAGGATCAATCCATGCTTTTAATAGACTAATTTGGCCCCGTGTAGCACCTGATCCAAGTTTTGCTAGAAAATTGCGCAATTCACACAATTTGTCGGAATCTCACCAATAACGGCGAGTTGGCCAAGGCCACTAGCCGGGAAAGCTAGGGGGCTCCCAAGTGACCACCCTAGACTTGACCCTACCCTAGTTAGCCACCGAAGTCATCTAAAACTCTTATTGAACTGCCTCCTTAAAACTGAGCAAGCAATTCTAAGGAAAAGAATGAAAGACTATGGCCAGGAGCTTACCTCGGATCTTACTCCACCATGAATGATGAAGAAGATGTTGAGTACCTTAGGACACCTTCCCGTATCGATTTGACCATCGGAGGAGGTCGAAGTTCACCAAAAAAGTAGGTGCTATGTTTTCTATGTAGAGAGTGTCTATTGTTTGGCAACGTCGACAACGCCTCAGTCACTCGTGGACTTCCCTCATGCCTTGGTTTTCTCAAGCTCATGCTCGAAAGACTGTAAATTGGAAAATTGAGCAATCGACTTTTAGAAGGGAATTTTGATGAACATAGAGGAAGAGGATGACTGAATTTATAGATGAAGCTCCCTAAGGTCTTTGTAAACTCGTTAGTGTGGGATGTGATCATTTGGTGGTGATCTGCCATGGTATTAGAGCTACAAGTGGAATCAAACATTTTTCAAAGGAATCGCACTTAAATCATCTATTTTAGGTGTGTGTTCATTAGAGAATATGACATTCTGTGTGTGTGTATGTGTTGCACGTCATCATATGGTGTATAATGATTGATTATCGCCTACTAACGTGTGCAGCTAATTGAATTAAAATAATCTGATTGTATTTACTCACCACATGACGCTCAATGATTGGTTGCGTTTAATTGACTAGATTTGGACATTGTTGATTGCGTAATTGTCTTCATGTGGCACTCTATGATTGAATGTCCTCATACATGTTTAACTGTCGTCCATAGTGTCCATTCGACACGTGACACACTCTAATTGGTCACCCCAAACCAATATGTTTCACCTAACATCCATAGTTTCCATTCAACAAATGGCACACTAATTGGTTGCGCCTAATCACATAGCTCAACATTCTCTAACCAAACTACTTCACCACGCGACGTGCGACGATTGGTCGCCTGGCCATGTGGCATGTCGTGATTGATCATGGCCTTCGACGTGGTAGTCCGATACAAGGTTGTTGACCGACATTGTTTAAACTTATTTTTGGCATTTTTTTTACTATTTCATCCAATTTTGATCATTTTTTGCTCAGTTCACCCCCAATTTGGCTAGTTCTTGACCTAAAAAAAATATTTTATTCTTCTTTTTTAATTGTAAAGCTAAAAAATATATTTTTACACCTCTCAAATTTTCTCAAAAAATTATCATTATTCTATGATTGGTCCGATTCATTCCAATTTTATCACGATCTTTCTTCTGATAATTTCATACCTCATCTTTTAGGTTTCCTAACATGAATACTCAACCCAAGGATACCTTTCTTGGCTTTTTATTCTTTCTATCTCATTTTTCAATCCAATAATTCAACTTTGACTTAATTTCTTATTAAATCCAATTTCATTCCTAGTTTCATCTAGTTCATGGTTTTCGAGTCTTATCGATAATACTGGAATTTGGGTATTACAGTGAATGGTTGAAAAGAACATATCAAAGCATATACATATATATGTTGAATGTAGCATCATCTTATTGGGAGTTATTTTGAAGAATATGAGGAACATGGAAGCCTTTGGACAAACAAGTCTCAAATAAAACTATGAGTAGGTTTATTAATAGTGGGTCCGATTAGACTGATCGATGCACTTTATAACTTTCTAAAATACATATATGTTTGTGCTTGTTTTAAAAATGTCTTGGAAAGTTAGAAAACAACATGAAAAAATTTTATAAAGTGTTTGAAATTAGGCTTAAAGCCTACTCAATTTGAAAAATTGGCTAAAATCCAAAGATTTTGATGAAATAGCCCAAGTCCCAACATTTTGAAAAGTGGACTATAAACGAATTTTTATAAATCAAGCTTAGGTTACACTTTATGAAAGTAGGACCAAAATCCTTTATTTTAAAAGAAAGATGGAACTTAAGCTTACAAATTTTAAAAATGGGTGGTGACCTACCATTTTAACAAACATATGATATTTGTATGTGTGGACTTAATATAGACCTAATAGGGTCATGTTAAATTGTTGATTTGCATGGCTGGCATAATAAGAGGTTGTCCCCCTTGATATTTTATATGTGATATTATTGATTGTGATGGGTGCATGCACATGATACAAACAAGTTAAGGTCAACAAACACATTGTAAGAGGTGTATTGATCGTCTAGGGCAGGTATAGAACACTGTGATAGAAGGGGGAGTTACTTATTCCAAAGTACATGTGGCCCTAGGGAGAAGTATGGTAAGAGTTCGCATATGTGAGTTTGGTAGTGGTATCGGTTGAGTACCTAACTCCATATATGGATGTCGGACTAATGAGTATCGATATCAAACGAGTGATATTGTTATCATTATCAATTAAAAATGATGCTCCAAAGCATTTGACCAAAGCGTTTGAGTGTTATGATGACACTAACTACTTTTGACTAAAATATATATTTTCCTAAAGTTATCCAAATTCCAAGAATCATATTATTACACTTATGTGAAAAAGTACTATTTTTGAAAAAGTTTCAAATAGTGAAAGAAATATTTCATATTAGTAGAGATTGAGATCGAGTACATGACTCTACTCATTTGTTAATGAACTCATTTATTGAGCATTAGTTTATCCATTCGTAACACTCTTTCCAAGAAAATTAGAAGAGAATGAGAATAACAAGGAGAAGGAAATACATAATACAACTCAATTAAGGTGAGAAACTCGAATACAACTAAATAGAATATAAGACATTTATCTATTTTCTTATTCCCATAAGTTTTGTACTAAAGTTCTTGAAAATGAGATTTAAACTTTTTGTGGAAAAAAACTTTTCTAGTAATGAGAAAGCAATGATTTTATTTTTGAGATTTTATATATTATCAATTTTACTGTAGTAAAAGTCTTACTATCATAGTATATAAAAGAAATGATGCTTGGTAGGTCGATTCTACCTCAAAAATGAGTAGGTGTGATTGTATATGTAAAATATATTTTTTATCTATCATATAACATAAATAAATTATTACTACAATTATATAATAATATCATATAAATGTTATTTGTATGAATATATATATATATATTATATAATATTAACAAAAAAATATATGTATATTATATATATATAATATATATACATTAAATATATTTTTATGTATCATATTCTTATTATATAATTATATCATATAACAAAAATGAGTAATTATTACAATAATAAAATAAATTAATATTAATTGTATAATATATATTATATAATAGTAATATAAAAAATAATAGTTATGTATTTGATAAACTATATTTTGTATGCACCATATATATATTTATGCATAATATTTTGGTATATAATTTTATAAAATAACTTTAATGCATAAATATTTTATTTAAAATATATAAGAATAAAATAATATTAAAATAATAAATAAAATAAATAAATAATAAGATAATTATATAAAAAAATAGCAAAATTATTTTAGTTAAAAATTGTCACATCCCAACCCGGTTTGGCTGTATCCCCTAATCAACCCGTCACTTTTCTCAATATAAAAGAATAACATATAGTCATCGTTAAAAGTTTTTCTTGATTTCCCTATAATAAAATTATCAAAACTAACTCAAAATAAAGGTTTTATACCGATTGTATCTTATATTAGGCAGTAGGTGGTGCATTCTTGCGAGGTTGAGTCATATCTTCTTGAAAAGGGAAAATGGCAAGGGTGAGTTCTAAAGCTCAGTGAGCGGAGTATCGGAAATGAGGAACAAGGGTTTGTTGGGTCTCATTTTTCTTAACGAGTTTCCACACACAAACAATCACCAATTATCATCAAAGGGTTCACACATTCGCAAAATAGTACTCGACTACTCTATTTATGGTCTGGAGCGCCTTTATCGGCCACCCTAGTAGAAGGTCACACCTTATACTCCAAGTTTGAGTGAGTCTTACCGCCCATCACTCAGACCCTAATTGTCTCTGTATCCGTTATAGTGGGATGAGACATCTCCCATTGCTTTCTCGGTCTTAATGCGCATGAAGCTCCTTGAGCTTACTCACTTACTATATGACAAACTTCCCTTATGCTACCTGGTTCGTCTAACAGCCCTTAGAACCAACACTACCCCATATCGAGCGCCTTGATGGTTTTGTATCTCAGTATGCATAAACATAAGTCTTTTTAGTTAAAACAATTATATTTGGTGCTACTAGCCCTACAAGCTTGTTGATCTGGCTTCGGCTCTATCATTACGAGTTCGACGACCTGGCTTCAGCTTGGTAACTACCAGCCCAACAAGTTTGACAACCCTGGTCTTGGCTTGTTAGCTAGGCTACACAATTTACCATTATTGTGAGTTTTCTAGAGGCTCATAAAATTCGTCTATTTATCTACGAGTTTAAGTCTGTTCCCATTGGCTTGAGCCCATTGGAACAGCTCTAGCTCTACTCAAAAATATCTCCCAAATATTTTAAGTAGTGTCACGCAGTTTGGAGGTTATTTTTGAAAAATGGTTTTTAATTTGAAAATATGTTTATAACCCCAACCAGGTATGATGTCGAAAATTTCAATCACTCGTATTCTAGAACTTGATCATCCCGAGAAATTTCAAGCATGCGTGTATTTCCTTTGTGCGAACTTGGAGGCGTTTGTTCCTACAGAGAAGGGTGATTAGGTCTCGAACCATAAGGTATTTACACTTAAAACCCATAATTTTTCATAATTATGTTTTAGTCCCTAAGTGTACCTTATTTACAATTAGGTCCCTAACCTTACTAAATCTCTCATTTGGGCCCTTACTTTCTTTAAATTTCCACTTGGGACACCATAATTCTTTTAATTACAGAAAATCTCAATTTTTTTAAAATTATAATTAAGCCCCCGAAGTTTCAAAAAATTTTAATTTGGTCCTTAAACTTGGACTTCATCAATTCGACATGAATTCCTCCTAATTGAGTCCTAACATGATATTAATTATCTTTCCCACGTCCCATGGTTCATTTCAAGCTTTAAAACACCTATTTTGGCTTAGAAATGAGCTCAAATGGAGCTTCACTAGAAATGGTACTATAGAGAAAGCTTTGATTACTCATTGAAAAGGAGTCGATGATCGGAGCTTTTATTTCCATGAGATTCCTTTTTTTCCCTGGGGATCCTTCATGTGGATCCTTCCTAGATCAAACCTTGGCTCAATTGATGACCTGAGTAGTGAGAATTTCTAAGTTTATTTCTCGAGCAAAGTACATAGCGAACAGTGAATTCCAGTGAAGGGCGATGGAGGGGACTTACCAAGATGGCTTAAGGAAGGTCAAGGCTCCACTAGGGGAGATCTGGGGTGCTTGGTTTGGCCGTGATTGCTCTGGAGATGTCTCGAATGCAACTTTGACTGATTTTGATCATAGACAGCTGGGGAAGCAAGTTCACTATGCGAGCTCGCTGACACTTCTTCGATGATCATCAAGTTGAAAGGATGTTGCAATGAGATAGAGGACTTTTTCCCGGTTTTAGGGAACCCAAATTTGACTTCTGAGGTTGTAGGAAAGGCCCTTGTCGGAGCTCTCGTTCATGCCTCACTAGGAAATTAAGTATCTCGTCTTCTTCAATTGTTTGAGAGATGGGGATGATGAATGGAAGGTAGCTCTTTATATAGGGAGCTTGGCAACTGACAGGGCTACTCTACCATACCTGACTCGGCCCCAATCCCGCCTGTCCTCAGTCAGATTGGAGGGCATTTTGGGTCATCAGAGACCGAGCAGTTCGCCCCATCCTTCTCTCTACCAACTATCAGAGGAAGAAGACAACATTGTACTACACATGCGAGCTACCACGTGGTGCGATGTGATTGGTTGGCTTTGCTGGCATAGCTTCCCACTCAGCGTCCGAGTCATCCTTTGACTCGTTGACCGACCACGTAGCAGCCTCCCATTGGTTGTTCGTTCCAATGTGACCGATTACTATCCTTCACTAGTCATTTGATCATGACACGTGGCGTACTATTATTGATTAATTTAAATAATTAGATTTTTCTCTTGGCATACTATGCCACTGCCATGTGTTAGCCTCTGATTGGCGAAAATCGTCCAACGTGCATCTGCCACGTGTTAACCTTTGAGTGGTCAACCATTTTTTTCAATATCCTACTCGGTCATTGTATACTTGCCACGTGTCAGCTTCTCATTGGCTAACCTCGCTAACGAGTCTTCTCCTAAGTTGACCATTGACTGAGGACAGGTGTCGTTCTTCTATTGGTCAGTCATCGATAACATGGATTTGACCGTTGTCCTTGTACATGTGTCATGCTCTGATTCATCAGCGCTTCCAAGTACTGACTGGGTGCGCTTCGCCACGTGCGCTGACTGGACGTTGATCGGCTGGACCGTTGTCTAGTTCGGTCATACTAGGTTTGCTGAACCAAAATAAAAAAATCTGTCGGTTCAGGTCCAATTGGTTCAGTTTTCTAAAATGTAAAAATTTTCTAAATTTGTCTAAATGTATTTTCAATTTTTCTAAATTAACATATTTAAGTTAACTCGAAAAATGTATTTTTGAACCGGTTGTTAACGGTTTAATCTGAATCGGTCTGATTTTTAACTCCAATTCACCTAATGATTTTTTTTCATAAAGTTTGGGTTTTCGTTGGTCCGTTAATACTTTTTGATTTCCCATTTTAATTTTTATTCATTAATTTTATTTTGATAATTGATTTTTTTAATTTTTAATTTTTTTTATTTTCTTATTATAAAGAAATAGGTCTTACAAAAAATACTAACATACCTCCCAATATCAAAATTAGTGGAGAGATTTTATTTTAATTCAAATAAATGTGTTTGGAAGGTTTTGAAGAGGATGTTAATGATTCTAAACTTCTCCAAAAAAATATCAAAAGAATTCATAATCTCTCACTATTTAAATCTCTTAAAATTACTTAATAAAAAATAGTGTAAAGTTTTGGGGATTATTATATATCTCCAAACCCTTCATTTTTAATCTCTACCAACCCTCCAAACAAAGCTACTCTCTCGAGCTCTCATATGTGGCCGTGGTCTTGCAGAAAGGGTGACTGGTGACCGACAGTGGTTAGGGATGACCTTCCACCAACCTCTTTTCTTTGTTATTTTTTAAATTCAATCTAATTTGATATATATATATATATATACACACACTATTGATTAAGTAGTTATCAAGTGATTTACTTTATAATTTAATAAAGTTTGACTAAAAAATAAAGAATTTTAAGGGAGAAAATCGATAGAGTCTAGGAATTAAAATATTTAGGCCCAAAAAGTAAATTTCAAAATGTTAAATCTAAAATTAAAAAATTGAGCTTTCAGATTGTACTTTAACCTAATAGAGTACCCAAAATAATGAATAGAAGGTAAGTGGAATGGAAGGAAGAAATGAAGGGGCATACGTGTGCCTCACGTGGCATTTTTATGTACTAATATGAAACATTTCTAGAAGTATTTGTACCATTATACAATTAATCGTTGTTTACCATATTTATAAAATGATTTCGAATTATTAAATACTTCCTGCAGTTGAAGAAAACAACACTGCAACACACTCGAAGAAGACAAATAGGTCCAACCAGGAGAGAGAGAGAAATTGGGAGACCGACGGTGAGCAAGTATTTGAGTTGATCTCTCTCTCTCTGATGATAAGCGAGATCGCGAGATCTCTGTTCTCTGTTAAAATATCTCAACAGAAGAGAAAGACATCGACATCTCCTCCAACGTTTTATTGATTCTTGAAGCAAACTCCACATCTAGCCTTGCTTCTCTCCCCGCCCGATTCGTCTCACTTCTTTCTGTTATATTTACTGAGTCAGACGCGCCCAAACTCCATAACTCCCTGCTACTCCACCGACTCCTTGGTTAAGCTCCTACTCACTGCCTTTATCCTTGATCCCTACTGGGGGCAGGTGATTTCCGGGCCTTTGCTTTTTCTCGAGCCGCCCCCGAAAAATGGTGGTTTCCGGGCTGGTCACACCGGGGCAGGTGATCCACCATCCACCCTTTCCGTTTTGCCCATCAAAATGTTTGATTTGTGCATCTTCGTGAATTTTCTTTTGGTGGACTTCGATGATTGACTTGAGCAGTTGGCTTAGATCTTGAATTGTGTTAGTGATTGATTTTTAGTGTAGACGAATAGGTCACGTTCTGCATTGTTTCTCACGGGTTATAATTTGTTTATGTTGATCCGTGATCTGCAATCACGGATACCTTAAATTGAACAATTATGAAGTGCTTTTGAGCTTAAAGTAAATTCTCAAACATTTTACTATGTACTACCATTGGTGGCCATACGTTGCTGGTTCATAGTATGGGTGATAGTCATCAGCACCAGTACCTAGTCTGAGTTTATATTGAAATTTAACAATGTTATCTTTCCCAAGTGTCATTCTATAGCAAGACAGGATGCAGTTGTTGATGTTTTAAGATGCTAGTTAATTGCTTTGCTTGAGGCAAATTAAGTAAATAGCAAAACATAGTTGCTTTGTAGTTAGTTACCTTTCGATTCATCCAGTGGGTTACTGAATAACTAAGGAAGGTCTAGTGAGCTCCTAGGTGGCTCATTCTTGTGATCAGATTTTGTCCCAGCAAAAGCTGGGAAGGGAAAATCACATGATATTATTATTCTCTCCAACTTTGAAATCAATTTTCAAGAATTATAGAGCCTTAATTGAAAATCATAATTATTAAAAATCGATTTTTCGACCATTTTCTCTAACTGATGATTCTATTGAGATAAAATTTCTAGATCATAGATACATTTCGCAGGCCAAAATTTATTGCCTAATAATAATTTTTGAGCTGTTCTACAGGTATCATTTCTACTAGGAATCATCCCAGTTTTTATAGCATGGATGTACTCAGAGTGGTTGGAGTACAAGAAGTCAGCTCCTGCTTCCAAAGTGTAAGTTCTGTACTGTTCAATATTTTACAGATTAAATGGTTGTGGACTTATTTTATATTTTTATGTTTTGACTCTTTCCTTTATTTCTGTTCAGCATTATAATATATAGTTTCTGCAATTTATGCAATTGAATATTGCATGAGAAATGTTATTTAAAGATTGTATGAAAATCTTGATTAGTCATTGTAGAATATTGATAGTTTTTAGGAAATTAGAATATATGATTTAATCTTAATTATAATAGTCTAGTCATTTATGTAATTTTGTGTGATCAATCAATAATGTATTACCTTTGTCAACAGTGATTAATATATTTTTCAAGTATATGAAAGAATGTTGCAAAACACATCTTTTCTGCAAAAAAATGGCATGTCTAGGCAGATGTATCTTTCAAGTTTTTATGAAGAGACCAATATTATGTTATTCATCTTTTGATCAGTAATGGTCTTATTGCAGTCATTCAGACAACTATTTGGTGGAAATAGGAAAGGACACTAACAAGGAAGATGACCGGACTGTATTGATGGAAGGAGGCTTGATAAAGTCAGCATCGCCCAAGTTTCATAGTTCATCTGTCAAAATAAACTTATTACGGTTAGCTTTTTGTGGTGATTTAATAGATTTTTTAATTGGAAATTCTGGGCACTGTCTGACTCTTTGCAAGTTGCATTTTCAGGTTCTTGATCATGGATGAAACTTTCTTGTTGGAAAACCGAGCAACTCTAAGAGCGATGTGAGTAAGATTTTCTTCATCATGGGAATATTTTGCTAATGTCAACAGTTTCTCTTGGTGATGTATACTTTTATGCACAGATCTGAATTTGGGGGACTTCTAATTTATTTCTATGTATGTGATCGCACAAGTATATTACGGGATTCCAGCAAGGTACATTTCTTCTTTTTCTAAATGACATCACAATTGATTTTCACCTCTGGGTATATCTTGATCTGAATATGAATTGGCATGCATTATTAAAATTTGGACTGCATTGGATTTGAATCCTATTGAGTTTCATTACATTTTAAACTAGCTTATTGCCAGGTTATATCCTATGTTGTCTATATATACTTCAGATTATAATACTTTGGTATTAAATGGCATAATTTATTTTCCTTGCGCAGAGCTACAATCGCGACCTTTTCTTGTTCTTGTATGCCCTTTTGATCATAGTGTCAGGGATGACATCCTTGAAAAAACATACTGATAAGTCAGCTTTTTCTGGGAAATCCATACTTTACCTTAATCGGCATCAAACTGAGGAGTGGAAAGGATGGATGCAGGCAAGTTGTCAATCTCATGTCATGTGATATATTTGAATAGCTTAGTATTAACTACAATATAATCTAGTGTTGGCATCTTCTCCTCGTTATTGAAGTCAAGTGCATGCATCTTGAGGGAACCTAGTTTTGAATCAGCATTTAATATCAGTCACATAATTTTTTTTATGGTGGAACATTTGACAATTATTCTTTTTTTTATTTTAATTTAATGGTGGAACATTTGTAGACTCCATGACTAGAAGTGAGAGGAAGGATAAGTAAGAGGGTTGAAAAAGAGAAATATTGGAAATTGATTTGATATTATCATGTCAAAATAATCGATTATAAGATATTAACCTAGGTTTGGTGTTTTTTTCACATTGAAGAGATATAGGTCATTGGTAATTTGGATAACATTTAACTTTGAGGACAGCTATATAAACGTTGCTGCACATTGCAACATTGAAAATTCAGTAGCCTATCTTTAGGAAAATGGATGTTTAACATATCGGAATAGCCCTCCTTTTGTGTCAGACAAACATCCAAATTTATTCATTTTTTATTTCTTATAGTTCAGTTTGTTGTTATTCATAAATCCACATTAATAAGCTATATTGTGTGTAAGATTATCCATTGGGAAGGTTAGACATTATTGATATCTATGGTACTCCTTTCTACATTATACAATTTTAATTAAACAGGCAGCTTACTTTTTTTTGTGTTTCTAATATGATTCCCAGGTTCTCTTTCTCATGTACCATTACTTTGCAGCAACTGAGATTTACAACGCAATTCGTGTTTTCATTGCCGCCTATGTGTGGATGACTGGGTTTGGCAACTTTTCCTACTATTATATTAGGAAGGACTTCAGTGTTGCTCGCTTTGCTCAGGTTATATAATAGCTCTCTTAGCATTGATCAATGTTTTTGAAAATATGTGAAGTGCTCTTGTCAAATGTTATTAGAGTCAAAACAGTTTGTTCTGGCATATATATTCTAGTTCTTCCTTGCTAAACATTATGGACTAGAATTTTATGGTTCATTCATGCAGCTGTGCTGAATTTTAGGAAAAGCATTGCAGACTGTACTACCATATTCTTCATCTGTTATTACTATTATAAATTCTTCCACTTGATGATTGCAATTATCAAAACCAGTTCCTGCTATCATTCCACCATGCTGCATCCATAAACCATGAACCATAAGTCTCCACTAGTTTTTTTACGCATTTCTGACAGTGTGCTAATTGATGTAGATGATGTGGCGGCTTAACTTCTTCGTTATATTCTGCTGCATTGTCCTCAACAATGACTACATGCTATACTATATCTGTCCAATGCATACACTTTTCACTCTCATGGTATACGGAGCACTTGGGATTTTTCATCAATACAATGAGATCAGATCAGTGATGATTACAAAGATTGCTGCATGCTTCCTTGTGGTAATATTAATATGGGAGATTCCTGGTGTTTTTTATGTGCTCTGGAGTCCATTGGCATGTCTATTAGGTCAGTAAACTTCAGTTATATTTTTTATGGAATAAAAGGAAAATTGCCCTGACTTCATATTTTTCATTACATTTTTCTTCGCATAAACTTTTTTCTCTTTTGCCAAATAAAGGGTGAAATATACATATGGAAGGGGAAATACAGAAGTTAGTCTGAAGCATAGGCGCTGTTCCATCCAAAATGGGCTAATACTCTGCTTATCCATCCTATTTCAATATCAATAAAATAAAGTATCATCCCCAGTGCAGATCAATAAAATCATTGAGTGCTTCCCTGAAAGTGGCATGGTCAGTGAGAATGAGTGCAAGGACAATAATCTATATTCCTTATGATAATAGATTTCTGGATGTCTCATGGATGCATTTTAAATTCAGCATTTGTGTATGATGTTTGGTTATATGATTGATGTCCATGGTGAATGGAATGTGGTACTTATTATTAAAGTTTTCCATATAGGATACACTGATCCTGCGAAACCTGACTTGCCCCGGCTCCATGAGTGGCACTTCAGATCAGGACTTGATCGCTATATCTGGATAATTGGAATGATCTACGCCTATTACCATCCTACTGTAAATTCTCCATCCATTTGTTTTGTGTTCCCTAATTTAGCTACTGAATCTGTATGACATTTGTGAACAATAATTTGATTTACGAATTAATTACTTCTTCAACTTTAGGTTGAGAAATGGATGGAAAAATTGGAAGAACTGGAAACAAGGAGGAAGATGACAATTAAAACGAGTATTGTCATTGTTGCAGTTTTTGTAAGTTGTACTGTTTTATATTTCTACTACATTAGAGGATGATACTTTATTCACTTCATTATTGAATTTTACCAAAAATAAATTGTATTCCTATTTTTTGTAGGTTGGTTATTTGTGGTACGAATGCATTTACAAGTTGGACAAGGTTACCTATAACAAGCTCCACCCATACACATCTTGGATCCCTATTACGTGTGTATCCACATAATTGTATACTTTCTTTTATCATGTCAGGCTAAGTATTCTCTAACATCAATCTTGCTTCCAATAGGGTGTACATTTGCTTGAGGAATTTTACACATCATTTAAGGAGTTATTCACTTACCCTCTTTGCGTATGATCCTGACCCAACCATGCATTACAGAATGTCCTTTCTGCTTGGAGATTATGAAAATTATCAGTAATTGAACCTTTTGTTCATCTTATTAGGTGGCTGGGTAAAATCACACTGGAGACCTATATTTCTCAATTCCACATCTGGTTGAGGTGAGTGATTGTCTTTCTATCTTGTTAACTCATTTGAAGTTCCATTTATAACCTTATTTGTTTTCCCATTAATGGCTGATTTTATGAATAGCTTCATTTACTTTTACCTTGCAATGGTTAGTTTAAATTTAAAATTTCTTTCAAAGATTCAAAGACCTGAATCTACTGCCAAATATTCATATTATCTTATATCATCATTCTGGCAGACAGCTTCTCAGGGCTGGATTTAGCCCTGCAAAGCCATGCTTGTCCTCTAATGCTGTGTGGACATGCTCAAATTACTTATATGAAGCCTTCCGGTTTTCTATCGTAAATATATTGTCTGCTTAATGCTTGTGCTGCAGTTTTATGAATTGCAAGAGTTTTTTTATGGTAAACATTCTTTGTCATATGCCCCAGGTCTAACGTGCCTAATGGACAGCCCAAGTGGCTTCTATCTCTCATTCCGGAATATCCTTTACTGAACTTCATGCTCACAACTGCAATTTACATCTTTGTGAGTCTATTTTCCTCCTTGCAAATCTTTAATTAGATAAGTTGAGGATGAAAAGTTCTTTTTCACGGATCCTGGAGGTTCCATTGACCTTTTTTTTGGAATTTGAACCAGGTGTCACTTCGTCTATTTGAACTAACCAATATACTGAAGGGTGTATTTATTCCCACAAAAGACAACAAGAAGCTCCTCTGCAATTTCATTGCCAGTGCCATCATATCACTTTGTTTATACTCGATTTCTTTCATCGTTATTCAGATTACTCATTGATCGGTAACTCCCCCATTACATTCAGTCTCCTAGAGATACCTCAGTAATATTTACTGCTTTATTTGTTGATATCTTTGGAACATGACTCAGTATTGGGTCTGCAAATAGGAGAAAATGACAATTTAGTCAGAATGAACTTGCGCACTTTTTTTTGTTAAGAGTCTGGAGGCATGGGAATCTAATTGTGATGCTAAGGTGTCCTATCTCTCTTGCTTGAACAGGCTTTGACAGAACCAATCATTCATAAAAGAGAAGCAGTTGTTTGTTTCAAGTGGGAATTGAAGAAAAATGCCTTTAATCCCAGGGAAGTGGACTGGCAAAATCTTCACGAGAAATAGGATATTGTTTTCTTCTTTATGTTTATAGTTTTCCTTCAATTAGTTAAATAGCAATTGGCTTATAGGATCAGAAAGTACAAGTTCCATCTCTGCTTTGATTGATATATATTAGCTGGAGTTTTGAGACTTCGTTCTTAATGCAACAAACACCTCAACTATGTCTTCAATTCATTTGATACAAATGAAGTGGTTATAAGCTATGCACATGATAGCCAAATCACATATAAGTCTGAAAAATTACAATGTTTTCCCTTAGTTCTACCATTTATGTCCATGAACACTACTAAAAAATTAGAGGAAATGAAAGACACGGTTCTTCCGAACTTTCTTGGATTTAATAAGCTTTTTGAAGGAATTCATAGGGAAGTTGAGAGTAGACTCCATCGGATTCCCTGCCGTAGGAAATTGCTCCTAAGAAAGTTGCATCCCTATTTACTCTAAAGTGAACATTATGACGGGGTAATATCCTGGGCAAATGTTCACCCAAAAAAAAAAATTACATACATCACAACTATGGATCTTGGAGTCTCACATAATGAGTTTGTCGGATGTCCATCAAAATACAAATGATTTTACTTATTTTATTTTAGTAGTTCAATTCGAAAATATCTTAATTATTTTTTGCTCTATTCAAATTATTTATCCAAATTTGAGAATTTTGTTTTTTTTGCCCTATTGCCTCTTCTAACTTCTTCTTCGACAACTTTTCAGAATAATGCACACTACTTTCAACATTTCAAGAATTTATTATTCACCTTATTTATATTTGATCATGTTATTCACCTTATTTATATTTGATCATGTGATTTTGTATTATTGTTATCTTTAATTTCATTTTCACCATTAATGGCAGGGTTTGAACTTGTGATTAATATTGCTTATCGAACCCTTACTATAATCTATTAACAGCCTTGTACAAGTGTCATTCACTGTTTGTGGATGGCTTACAACTCCTCTACTTGTTAAAATCCAGATACAGACACTCTATACACCGGGATCTCTGTTCTTAACCCAAGAGCTACAATCGGAGTCTACTAGTGTAGCAAGTCGTTATTTTGTCAACTGTCGCGCCCCCTCATTGGCATTCAAGTGTTGAGTTCACTCATCCCGTAGTTGGTCCTATGTGTCTTTCCCATAGTTGGTCCTTATGTGTCTGTTTTCAAGGCATTGTAGAGCCTCTGAGTGACCAACACAACCTCAATTTGATTTAAGTGGCTCCATTTTGTAAGGAGTGTTACCTTCGCTAGACAGTTGGAGGTAGTCCACCAGTAAGTATTACACACAAATGAAATTAACAGAACTGAGTAGTTGCCCGTGTGAGAACAAATCTCTAACCAGGTAACCCTTCTATATATTGTTGCACTAAACCCCACAGAAAAGTGTTCGATTGATTGATTAAGTGATCTAATTGAGAAAGATCATATGGGTAGTGATCAAAGACATTCTTAAATGGGCATGAAAAGATGTTGGTACAGTGAGAATAGACTATATGACAACCAATACATTCTCATTTGAAATTTAGAGTAAACAAACATCTTAGATATTAGTGCAAGGCATTTCTTGTTCAATTGAAAGGCAAATCATATTCCTAAAAGAATGGGATGTAGACAAGAATCTCGACCAACTTGATATTAAAAGCTTCCCTATATGGATGCAAGTTCATGGTCTAGCTTCCCTATATGGATGCAAGTTCAAGTACTATGGGCAGTAGATGAATAGCTTACACAAGGCACCTGGAGTTTAAACGCAAAGGGGGAGTAAACTAGTTCACACCTTTTGTAATTGCAGCAAATAAGTCTCAACTAAACAAATATTTGAACCATGGACAAGAGTGTATGCTAGGAAGGGTCACAATGCAATGATCAACTCTACCCAAACCTCTTAGCCAAATGTCTCTAATTTAGTGCAACCTCAATAACCAGGGAAACACTCATTACCTATAGATAAATCCCAGGTCGATCACCATTAGGGATGCTCCTAAGGAAAAATCGTCAGTTTTAATCTAATAAGTAGCGGATAATCTCAAATTTGGGACACGAGTATTATCAAATGACACCGTAATAGAGAATTGGAAAAACATGACAAAGTTAAGGAAAGGGGAAACAAATCCTATAATATTAAAAAAGTCTACATTCGTAGCAACACTTACCCTATACAAATTTCTAACATGTCACTCAAGTGGAAGATTATAATAAATATACATTCAGGTTACCCACGAGAATATACAATGTACAAGGAAGGAAAATCCTATGAAGGATTATACCTAAATAAGTTATATAACTTATAAAATACTATTTTCTCGCGTTATTATAGAAAGCTCCTGAGTGCTCCGAAAGACTCTCATGTGAACAAAATGGTGGTCTCAAAAGAACTATCAGAATCAACTCTTACATATGGCGATGTGATGTTGAGAATACCATACCACATTGTATAAAATAAATAAGTGTTTTAGGTTTATAAGGTTGGAAAAGTTGCACTACTTACAAATCATGACTTTTAAGTAAAAATGGATCCGACCCCTTATCAATCCACAATACATTCTCACATGGTATTAGAGGCAATAGGCTCACACCTGTACCTGACCCGAGACTGGAAACCCGATTCGTGGTCTGCTCGAGTATGAAGGAAAAATACCCAACTCGAGGTTATTGTTCCCACTCATCCGAGACCGGAAGAATAATACATGACTCGTATACAGTTGTTGAGACCAGGGTGAGAAGTGGTCAAGATGGGAGATGTAGTTGGAGGAGGGTCTAAAGGTGGGGGAATAAAGGGAAACATATACTTATTAAATGTGACCGTGTGTGACAGATGAAAATGTGACTCGAATGAATGGGGATAAAAAAAGAATACCCAAGATAGTTCGAAGGATAGCCAAAAAAGATGCATGGTTGAGAGCGAAACTGAAGTTTGTGAGTTTGGTAGGGCCGTAGATAAGGAAAACATTGACACCTAAACACATGAATAAGATGATAGTAGAGGATTGATGAAGTACCAGATAAGGAAGAATAATACAGATGTTTCAAAAGTAAAACCCTAAAATTAACATAGATGTTTCAAAAGTAAAATCCTAAAATTTTATAGGAAGATTAGCACAAGGGCATGAAAGAGACTTAATTTTGAGCCTAAACAAATTTTCAACACGAAGTCGAAATACACAAAAAATGGAAAAAATATAAATGTCTTTTCATAACAAAGTACTAAGAAAATTTACTATATTCATCCAAAAAATAAATATAATAATGATGTCTTGCATGAGATGTAATAGGAGCAAGTCCCCAAATATTAGTGTGAATAAGTTGTAATGTAGAGGTGCTAATATGTTGAGTGAAATAAAATAGTAATTGAGTAATTTTTCTCATATAATAAGAGATATAAAAAGAGGATGAAAACATATATTTTATTAGTTTTTTAGATGATAACACACATTTAGGGGTCGTTGGTGCCATAAGGAATTAGAAAAGGTGTAGCTAACCAAAGTATGAGAAAAATGAGTTTTTCGCATGATCAACCAAAAAACAGTAGAGGTCGGCTTACGTATCCCTCGTAGTAGCTTCTAATGAGTGTGAAGATCCTTCAAAAGAAAATAATGAGGGTGAAATTCAAAATAACAGTAGTTATCCTTAGTGAATTTAGAGACAAAAAAAATTAAAGGAAATGGATAGAACATAATAAACATGATTAAGAGAAAATCGACGAGTGAGTGTGATAAGAGTGACAAAACTAGAGAATTTGATAGGGAAACCTGAGTAATCACCGATCAAAAGATGTTTAGGCATATTTGGATCCTCCTACAAACTGAGATTAGAGAAATCAACAGTAACATGATTAGCGGCTCCATAATTGATATACCAATCTAAATTATAAGTACTATAGTCGACATTAGAGATAAGATAAGATTGTGGAGATTAAAAATATTGTAACTACGAACAATACATGGTTAAATGACGCGATTGAAGATATAATTAACAGGTGGGTATATGAGAGTCACGGGGTAAATGACTTGGAAGATAATTGGACAACTAAATGTTGTAATTCATGATGATAAGAATAGTGTGGGGTATAGAAGTTGATTTGTTGAGAATGATGACTATAATGAGTAAGTATGTAATAGTTTATTGTGATAAATAGGTAGAAAAAGATATATACCAAGGTTTATGTAGATATTTATTGTAATGAATAATGGAATGACACCAAAAAATAAATGTATAAATAGAGCAGAAAAATGTATGAAATATTTTTAACTGTATTTTTCAACAATGATAATATGATATTTAAATATAATAAAATGAATAATATATTAATAATTATTAAATTAATTTATATTATATATTTTATAGTGAATATGATGAATGTTGTTGTAGGTCTATTATTGTGTTGATTTTTTATTTGTATTAATTAGTTAACAATAATTGGTAACAAATAATTATTTATTATGAATTAAGTTTGTTTATAAGCAATAAATATTTGGAGTTAACATATATACTTTAAAATAATATCATAATGTAATGTACTACTTTTATCAATGTAAAAAGGTAAGGAAGTTTATATTATCTGTTCATTTCCATTCATTGGGTAATATGTACAATCATTACTACTCTACCATTACAGATGTTATCCTGCTTGTATGAAGAAGGTAGTGGAGCTGTTGCTGTGTAGTGGTCCACCAGGTGATCGAGCTGGAGCTTCCATACGGTGGGCCAAGTGAGCTAGAGCTTAGTCCCTTTGACTAGCATTATTAGATAGAAATCCAAAGAACTGAAGGCATGATCGGTGATGAGAATAGAAGACAGAAACTTATTTTTCTCGTCTCTTTCAGTCTTTATGGCTAATTATTTATTTATCTTTCTAAAAATCAACGAACACCCCTCGAAAGATCTATTGGCCGAAGAGACACGGGTCGATGTGTGCCTCCACTTCTTAAGACATCTGTTTATCCTTCTATTTTTTTTGCCAAAGAGTCGTGTCTATTTCAAGGTAGGGCATCCAAGGCACTGTTTCAATAATTGAATACCAAGTTATTGAAATTCTTGAACTGGGTATATTGAAATTCTTGAACTGGGCAGGTAGAGAAAGCTGTCACGAGATCAATTCGAGAGTGAACAGGTTGACAAAAAAAAAAGAGGCTAAACAATTCGGATGTTTCAGATGGCAGATCTATGAAATGACAGAATGGGAGGTTGGAGTAGTGAAGAATGAGGTGGAGAGGCCAAGAGCGCTCATGTGAAAAATCAAATCACCCACCGCATAAAAGGGAAATGAATAGAGCTGAAAATTGAATGAAAAATCAACCAATAAGAAAATCCAATTTATAGTTGTTTTCCACGTTCAATTCCTTGACCAAGTATTATGGGTAAAGCATAATATTATTCTCTGAAAAGTTCTACTGAATTGAACGTTAGTTCAACAACCATCAATTGCTTTTAATTTCCTCCTCCAAACCGAAACTCTGTCTAATTTACACGTGTAAATGGTATATGTCCCATTTAAGGTAAATTTGACTTTTTCATCCCTTACTAGTGGAATCTCCTTTATCTTGATAATGGCCAAAAAGTTTACGACAGAAAGTAAAAAAAGAAAACACGGTACATGACCTATCTTCCGTAATATATTTGATCGCGGCCGGCTGGGTTGGGGAGCACTGACGTGGGGTCATCATCAGCAGGACCAACACCAAAAAAGCACAATAGGGACGACGTCCGACGTGTCCGGTCATATATTCTCCTATGGTCAAAGTGAAGGCGCCAGTCCTTACACGTGCGAGCCTCGTATCCCCCTGCAAACCGACACATAACAGTAGAAAAGGAACACCGTTGTTTCTCTCGGATTCCTTTGACCGCCGTGGCAATGAAAAGGAAAGAGAATCCTTTGACCGGCAACGCAAACTTCACCTTCTCTCTCACGGTCTTCGTTGACTTAACCCTCATCTACCTCTCTATATTCGGCTTCCTAACCCCACTCATCCCGCCCAATAAAATGTCCCCTTAAATTAATTATGTGTAGTTATCTAATGAAAATTTACCGTATATTATTTATTATTTTAAAAAATATAATATAATAAAAAGCATATTTAATTTAATTTAATTTTGTTAATATCCATGGAACATTTGGCCTATGGGCGTCCATATATAGTCTAGATTTTATTGAAACAAAAAATAGCTTTGAATCATCAATACGTTTGAACTTTCGCAAACCAAACCCAAACCGTAGAATTGCACCAAAAAAATAGTTGTCTTGGAACTAGCTTCATAAATGTTGAGAGTGCATATACTTACAATATTGTTTGTACAATATTAACCTAGTCAAGAAAGAACACTTGGAAAAAGTCCATGGAATAGACGTTTTCTTTTTCTGTCTATCCACGCAGTAAGTATTTCAATCTCGATAAATTTGAATACTTAGATGAATAATATATTTTTTACTAAACAAATTAAATTTTCCTATTTACAAAATTTAAGTATTGATATATATATATATAGAAAAAAGAAGTCAAAACGTGCCAGTGGTCATGCTGCTTGTAACTTTTTAGGACTGAGTTTCGGTGGATGGAATATTGGGAGAAAAAGAAAAAAATATGGCTTCTTTTTTTACGAGGACTTGCCAATTGTACGTTGTTGTTTTGTGATTTTGTCAACCTATTGCAATAAAGGTAACAGTACATTAAGACTTCCATAGCATTCAAAACTCTCTTTCACATGTAAATGTTATGAGACTCTTGTCTCCGCGCCTTCCTTTATTTAAAGTCTTAAGACAATTTGCAAATAAAAAGAAATAGACTTAGTGAAGAGGGTGAGAAGATCTTGACGAAGCCCTCTCTTGGGTATCTCAAAGAATACAAGCTTACATCTTTCCCCTCCTCCTCCTCCTCCTCCTCCTCCTCCTCCTCTTTCCATGTCTGATGAACCAACTGACCTCTACAACAACTACTTTGACCCATTTCAGTCTCAGTACCAATATGGCGATTTCAGACACAACCCGGGTTCGTATATTAGCTTCACAGACTGCTTACAAGGATCGATTGATTACAACTCGTTAGAGAGAGCAGTTGGTCTTTCGCCATCTTCTTGTGAGGTGCTTCCGCCCGTGGATGGGAGTGCTGGAACCGTGGTATCTGATCATGCAAGGGAGATCATCGGAGGCCTCACAAGCGATAGCAACAACCCAGTGACTCAGAACTCCTCCATCTCCTCCTATTCGGAGGATGGAACTGAAGAAGATTCGTGCAAGAACAAGAGAGAGATTCAAGCAAAAGATGGAGATGAGGGAGGGGAAACCTCTTCAAAACAGTAAGTGTTTAGATCTCAATACTAATATTAGCATTTAGATCTGTAAAAAAAGTGCTGGACAAGAACAAAGAATGGATTCTTCTCTAGAAAGCAAATTATCATGTGTTTCATGTAATATAAACACCTATATATATATATATGTAAGAGCTCGTTAGTATTTTCAACTGGATTTCAATGAACTCAATGTTTGAAGGAACTCAAATATAACTCTCCGGTTCATCTATTCTCTCTGGGTCCATGCAAATCTGTTGCAGAATCTCATTCAGTATAATTACTGATGTTTTCTTGATCAATACTGTGCTAAAACCGTTATTTGTTAAATACTAATAAATATATTTATGAAATTTTGTTGCTATGAGTAATGTAATGATGCGATGATATTATTAACAATGGCAGGAACAAACCGAAGAAAAGGGGAGAGAAAATTCAAAGGGAGCCACGTTTTGCTTTCATGACAAAGAGTGAAGTTGATCATCTTGAAGATGGCTATCGTTGGAGAAAATATGGTCAGAAAGCAGTCAAGAATAGCCCCTATCCAAGGTACATATATTCGGCTTTTCACATCATTACAACCCAACTCCATACCATATCATTGTTTCAAGCGTATTTACATCTTATCTAGATCTAGATGAAAACCAAATAGATCATGTTCTTTCAATTCATAAATTAAAGGTATATATTTTGCTTTTCAAAATATATTAAAATTATTTGAAAATGGCAACCCGTGAGAGATGCTATTTGACACACATGCGGTTAGCTTAAGATACATCCAACCGATTAATAAGTCCAAACTTAGACATGTCTACACATGAACTTTCTATCACATGGTCTAATGAGTAGAGGAACTCCCTTTTAGGCTTGGTTAAAGGGGAATAACTAGTTTCTTCTCTTTTTCTCTTGTAGTTGACAAAAAAAGGAAGAAGAAATCTCTTCTATCATAATGGGGTTACATTTGAAATATGCAGGAGCTACTACAGGTGCACCACTCATAAGTGCACGGTGAAGAAAAGGGTGGAGAGGTCATTCCAGGACCCATCCATTGTGATCACCACTTACGAGGGCCAGCACAACCACCCAATCCCCGCCACCCTCAGGGGCAGCTCATCATCAGCTGGCCAGATGTTCGCGTCCTCCATGCCGATCCACACCTCTCCCGCTGCTGCAGGGCATGGCCAGAGCTTCTCTCACCAACTTCTGCTTCAAATGCACACTCGGCCCTTGCATCACCCTGGAAGTGGCGGCCGTGGTATGGGCTCTACCTATCCATTGACCCAAACCTCTTCTCGACAGCAGCAGTTTCATGAACAATATCCTGACTACGGGCTTCTTCAGGATATGGTTCCTTCCGTATGTTTCAAGCAGGAGCCTTGAGTAATTTACGTAGTCTTCCCTCTATGCCTAGTATGTTTTATGTAATGTGGTTCTTTTCTCATTTCTATGTAAATAAGTGTTAAGATTTTCTATTGAATCTCATGCATTTGCAAGACTTGGCAGATCACGAAACAACTGAGTGAGAGAGGGAGAGACTAGGAATGCTCCGCAGTTTTCATCTAATATCTCATGATCAGCGCATAAATGAACGCATATGTACTTTTGATTATTGAAATAATCAGGATGCCAAGTTGGAATTAATGTAGAAGAGTTCTTAGATGGACTTCCATATATTAATCATGGCAAGATTATAAACAAAGAAATCTAACACCCTCCTCTGCTTGTCCATATTACACACTTAGTGTTTAATGTTTCTCGGCTAATACAAACCAGTTGACTTCAAAAACTTCAATAAATGTCATTAAGTAATATGATGACACATTTTTGTGCCTCAACATCAAACATCACTATTTCCTTTAATGGTTCAATTTTAAGTTGAAATAAAATCAATCGTCTAATTCATTTTAGATCATGACCTTTCTTCTCGACGTAATATGTCATTGGTCAAGGGTCATACCCTAATTTAAAGTTGTGGCTAAGAAAGAAGCCAACTACTCTATAGTGTTTAATTATTTTAAACCCTTTACATTATTATGGTGGTGCGCTTGTGTGGCTAGGTCAAACAGGAATGCAAGACAACTATACTATTGATGAGTATAATATTTAATTTTATGTGGGAAAACATAGTAAGCAACATGGAAGTCCAATAAGTCGGGCGAAATGGCCCTCAAGGGGCCTTTTTCCATGATGGGGGAAAGAGCTTTGTTGAACTTGTGTACATCAAACACGCGAGCAGTCTTTAAAATGTTGTTTCCTCCACCATCCGTCTAAACAATATGGATTATCCACCATACACACCATGTACACATTGAATTCATTTAATAAATCTAATTCTAATATTCGTAAATGATTAGTTAGTGAATATCATTTTTATTCATTACATTTACACGTACTTCTCTGTAATTTTTGTGAAAAATTGACAACGGGAATGAATATTAGAATATCAGGCTCCCTACCTTTACAAAAAGATGAACGGGTGGGCCTTTCTTGCTATTGTTTGTTCAAAATCGTGAATAGAAAAAATGTTAATAATTGTTAAAAAAATCTTAAAAAATGTTAATAAATTCTTAGAAAAGGTAAAAAAATACTAGAAAATTTAAGTAAATATTAAAAAATGTTAAAAAATAATAAGAACTATGAAACCCTAAAAAATCAAAAAAACGCTAATAAAGTTTAATAAACACTAAAAAATTCTATAAAAACTTAAAAAACATTAAAAAGTACTAATAAATCCTGTCAAACGGTAAAAAATACTAATAAGTCCTAATAAACACTAATAGTACTAAATTATTTATTTTTAATGCTAGATCTAAAGATGAAAAGTTGTTCAACAAATATTTTATAATTTTGCTTTGATCTATATGGATACAAATATATGGAGCTCAAGTTCATATTTTTAATGTTTTGAGTTAGAATTTTTTGTATCACATATTTTATTACAATGTCTCAATTGTCTGATGTACCGTATAAATGCTATCGTGCTCGGGCACTATCAATATTAAAATATTAAAAAAGGAAAAAGTTCCCATAGATGTCTAATTGTCAACTTATGCATAATATATGTATGTAGTTTCCGCCTAATTAGAGTGCTTTGTTCCTAAACAAATTAATGATTATTGTAAAATAGGATAATTAAGCATTCATATAATATAGTACTACAAACTCCATTGGTATTTGATCTTAGATGCGCCCTTGTCCAATCAATCGATCAATACTAGTTTGATCCTTGTATGTGGGTAATGAGGGAACATACTCTCAAATAGTGTAGGCCATCAGCTAAATTCATTGGAGACAATTATTTTGTAACATGTATCATAGCTACCTACCTCCCTAAATTGGGGTCTTTGTTCTTGTGAATCATTTCCTCCTAATCTCTTTGCATGAACACTTTTCAACAAGGGTAATTTCGACTCACCAAAGTATTTATCTTTCAATATCATATCTTATAATGTCATAATCCCACCGAATTCGTTATGGGTGGTACCGTAATAAGATTTCACATCTATTTTATTACATTCCTCGTACTAATTCCAAATAAACTAATAATAATAATAATAAAATACATACAATAATTTTAGTAAAAATTTATTTTTTTTATAAATGGTGCATCAAAAAAATTTATACAAAATAATATAAAATACTATAATTAATAACTATATAAATTAAAATATTTGTCGTATCATTCAAAATATAGTTTATTTAACTTTTTATTTTATCTATAATTATTTTGGAAAGAGAGTACCATTTAGTGAATAAGATACTTGTATCAAATCACTATATAACTTATTAACTCAAATTTTACTAAAATTTTATATATGAAAATTTATTCATAATTTCATACATTATGATACTTTTATAATTTTCTCGTTCCTTACTACTTATTAGTACTTATGTATTAGTTTTTTATATTTATGTCAATCACCCAAATTTTCATACAATGAAAATATAAGGTAAAGTCATGTCTGAAAAGCTACACCAATTCCAATTAGGTATATAAGAGTGTGTAATCACATTCGACATAAATGGAACATTTGTCATATGGATATTAACACATCCAGATTTATATGACTATATTTCGTGTGACTCCTTGTCATGCTTTTATACGCATACAATAATATTTCACTTGACTTATTGTCACAACGGTGTTTTTAGGACTCACTTGTATATTTTCTTGGGAGTTTAAGGCTAGTTCGAACAATGTTAACATAGTATAGTTAACATAGTCTTGACAATATCCAATTAATACTATGAGTGGACACTACCTCGATAGGTTTGTTAATGACATCCTAACTTTAATAACAAATATATACAAAAAAATATGCACATAGAATAACAAGCATATTCAATACACAAATTCTCAAAATGTGGTACTTATTTCAACCAATTCCATCTCAAGTGTCAATGAAGGACACAATACCCTCCATTCATATAGTCCTATCATGCCACTATTATTTTTCAATGTCTATTAACCTTATTTCTTTATATATCATGAAATTCATCTTTATTAGTGATTATGCATGCATGTAGTTTTCCACCATTTTTCATAAAATTTTCTAAAACATATATCATGCACATTCACAAAATTATGGAAAATTGTAAAGTTCTGCGGCCAGACCAATCAGACTCATTGTCAATACTCACACGGACAGTTTTTATGTGGACTCGTTCACCCCAAGTGTTTTTCCTTTCGTCTTGGGATGTATGATACTTGTATAAATAGCTATGAAAATTACCCTACACAAATTAAATTACAAATTCTGGGTTAGTTTTGATCTCTACTTGGTACTTATGCTATCCTATAATTTTTTAAAAATTACGGTTTTGACCCACATGTCCAATTCACTTGACTTGTGTGTCGACGAACCGTTTTAACTAATTCCTTCTATTATTTTATCCTACTTATCAAAATCTATAACCATCTTTGGTTATATTTACCAAAATACTAAAAGTCTCTAAGTTTTTAATTAGATATCTAGTTTTTTCAAATTTTGTATTTTGGTTACTAAGTTGGGAAAAATTAACATTTTGCACTTTACTATTAAAACTCTCTCATTTTGTATCCTAAACATTCCAAGACTCTCACTTTTATCCTCAAATTTCATTTAGTCTTATTTAGGTTCATAAGTTCCTTAAAAATCACCTATGAGTACCTAAATTCCATTATTTACAATTTGTTCCATAAAATGGATAAAATTACCATATTGCCCTTATACCTCAAACTTTTCCTTTTTGGGACCCTAGACTCTCCAAATTTTTTATTTAGATCCTTAGACTTTCTTTAATTTTATTTGAGTCACTAAGTTCCCAAGCATCACTTATGGCCACACAAATGTAATTATTTACACTTTGGTCCCTAAACTTTTCCTTTTGTTCCATTTAGGTCTTTAAGCATTCAAAACTCATTATTCAAGTCTACAACATTTTTCATTCTTTCTCAACATTTAATAAAAGAAAGCCTTACAGGTTCAAGCTCTCCCAACACTCATTCAACCCTCCTACAACCGAATTAGAGTGGAAAGGTAAACCCCGTTCTTTGATAATAAGAAAAATCGGGGAAAGAACCAGTCATTTCCAAAGAGAAAACCGAGTTGGTTTATAAATAAAAACTGATAGAAAAAAGGACAAACTGGGACCTAAAGAGTCACAAAAGACATGAGAAAGGACTTTAGGGTGAATTGGAGGTGAAAACCAAACCGGTTCAGGTGAACCGGACCTAAACTGGATTGAATCGGTTTGAACCAAATTGAACCAGTTTAAACCACTATTGAACTAATTTCTAAATTCATTTTTTTAGGTGGCTTAAAAAATTCAATTTAGAGAATTGAGACCACCATTTGATAGAGAATGAATTTAGATGTATTTACAAATTTTTAATTTTGGGCCTGAACCGATCAGTTTAAGCGTTCAACCTGGTTTGGACCGGTCCGGTCCGATTCAAAATAGTGTCATCTTCTTCCTTCAGATGACAACACTGTTTACTCGTCGAAAAATTAAGCAGCACCGACGAAGATGAAAAGTCTCTGGCCAAGGAGTTTCAGGCAATGAATGACCACCATTAAGGCGCCAATCGAAAGGCTAAGAAGTCCCCGAGCTTCCTATATAAAGATCTCTCCTCATTCATCCTTCTCACACCTAAAAACTCTACTCTCTCCCTACTACTCCATTTTTCGGTGAAGCTCAAACTAGAGCTCCGACTTGGGTATTTTTCCGAGCCAAAGAAGGCGTGGTTGGGTTCTTTAGATTCAGGGAGAAGTCAGCTACATGACTATTTTGCTGTGAGGATCGTCAGAGAACCGTCGGTGTGATAGAACAGTGAAGAAGCTCCGGTGGACCAAAGTGCCTTGTTTCGGCCAAGCTAAAAATGGCCAATTTGTACCCTTTTCAGGCCAAACTAAGCCCTCTCAACACTTCCACAACCCTCATACAGCTGAATTTGAGCAAAAACTTAAGCCAATTTGGCTTCCCTCTTTTAATTCCGATTGGTGCTAGAGAAAGAACCAACATATCTTTATTGGCCAAATTCCCCCTCAATTCGGCATGAATTGAGGTGATTCTTGATTCTAGAAAAAACCTTAGGACGAGAGCTATCTACCCAGATCAAAAGCTCGGACTGCCACGCCCCCGACGGTAAGCTTTCGAAACTTTCTCTCTCTACATCCAGTTTTCCAGCGAAGCTCCGTTTGAGCTCGTCTCGGTGTCAATTCATGCGATTCAAAGTGCAATTGAATCGTATGGATGTGTAGGAACTCAAATCCAACTTCAATTTCAACAATTAACTTCGATTGATCAATCAATTTGATGAAATCAAATCCGGTCAGGTTGAAAGGTTGAAATTGGGGAAAATTTGGGAATTTAAAAAATTCGAGGAACTAAAGTGCAATTTCCTAAAATTGAGGGCCAATTGGTCATTGAAAAGATGTTGGATGACCAATTTTCAATTTTTGAAAATTTTGGGGTCAATTTTACCATTTTGTAAAGTAGGGGCAAAATGGTAATTTTGGAAAAGTTGGGGACCAAATTGGAAATTTGGGAAACTTGAACTTCTTTTTGTAATTTTGAATAAATTGAAGTCCCAAAGTAAAAATTTGAACTTTTGGGACTCAATTTGGGGAAAATTGGCATTAGGGACCTAAGGTAAAAGAAAAGGAACTTTAGGGACCTAATTGTAAATAATTGTAAAGTTTGGATATTTTATCAATTCGTAATGAATTAAGGTTATTAGGTCAAACGATAATGAACAAGGATGTTCATATCATGTAGGAACGCTAGCCAAGACAAGCTCACGTGAAGGCAAAAAGCCGATTAAGAGGAATTCACTACATTAACGGGTGAGTGGGACTTTTACATCATACCCAGTTGGGATGATGAGCACCTCAGTAACGAAAACCCACTACTATGTGGGATATTAACATCACACTTGGAAGGGGTGATGTGAGAAAATGCACGAAAAAACTACTTATCGGTTGTAAGTAGATCATACCCGGTTGGTATGATGAACATCCTGGAAGGAAGTAGAAAACATGCTTAGTGGTTATGAGTGAAGATGTCCTCAAACCTAGTTGCTGTGATGGACAACTGAAAGATTATTTTTGTTGGAAGTGCTCTCCCCTGACTATGTGCCATTGGTTAAACTTTTTGGTAGAATGTAAAACTCGCACTTTTGAGTTAAGGAAAATCGGGAAAAGAACCGGTCAAAGCGAGTGAGAAAACTGAACCGATTCACAAACCGATCATCAGAGAACGGGCAATTGGAAAATTTTAACTCTCGAATGACCCAAAGGATTCATAAAACCTTGAAAAAGAACCTTAAAACAAATTAGAAGAGAAAAACCAGACCTGTTTAGATGAATCGGATATAATAGGATTGAATCAGTTTATGAATTGAAACTGATAGAGAAAGGGCAAACTAAGAAATTTATGGATCCTAAGTGACCTAAAGAGTCACAAAAGTCATGAAAAAGGATTTAGGATGAATTGGGGATGAAAACCAAACTGGTTTAGGTGAATTGGATTGAACCGGTTTGGACCGGTTTGAACCACTATTGAATCAGATGCTAAATTCATTTTTCTAGGTGACTTTAAAAATTTAAATTTGAGATTTGAGGCCACCATTGGATAGAAAATGAATTTAGATAAATTTAAAAATTTTAGATTTGAAAAATTTGGTCTAATTGAGGGTGAACCGGAAGGTTTAAGCTTTGAACCCGATTCGGACCGACTCTTCCTTATTTTGAGTCTTATTCTCCTCGGGTTGTTGGGCTTACATGCCCTTGCAACATGGCATTTTCTAGGACTTATCTCTGTCCATTTAATTTCTAGAACATCTCCTGGAATGTCTCTCTTAGCTTTTAGGCCTTTCAGTGATCATATAACTTCATCCCTCTTTTTTTTTGATAGCATTCCTCAACTATCCTTTTTACCATTATCATCTCCTCCATCATGCCTTTGAACTTATGTCTCACATAACCGCATGGTTTCCTCTTACCTACTCATCTTTCCCCAACTTCTTTATTGGGTCTTTTTGGTTCCCATTGATTGGGTTTTCCAATACTATACCAACAAGTTGGGATTCATCCTTTCTTATGTCCATCCTCGTTCCCAATGACATCCTTTACTCAAGGATTTTACTTTGACCTTAATCCACTCTTTTAGGCTCTATTATGTGAGTGTGGACCACAATCCATCTTGACATTTGTGGTTGTCCCCCCCTTAACCACTTCTTATTTAGGGAGCTTACTTTTCCAAGGTTTCTCAGACGTCTTTCCTTTATTTTCTTATTATGGGTAGTCTACCCATTCTTACTTGTTACAACATCTATTGATGTTATCTTTCTACCTACTCGTTCCTTGGGTTTCACTTATTCCTTAGGTTCTCGTAGTATGTTTCCCTTGGTTCTTTCATCTCACCATGCACTTCATTTGCAAGTTCGTCTCCTTGCCTCTCGTCACCTGGTTCCATTTCTTCTTTATTAGGTCATGTATCATTTCTCAAGATTTCTTTATTTGGGAGGATTCTTACCCCTTTCTCCTGTAATTTCTTTTTCACTCATCTTGAAGACACCTTACTTTAAATGACGTCCCTTGATGCTATTCTTTCATGTTTACCTTTACTCTTGAGATCTTACGGGTACGTCTTTCATACTCCATCCTTATTATCACTTGTACCCCAGTACATGTCTATGTCTTCCTTAGGGAGAGCTCACATCCTCCTAGTGTCAAAATCACTTGGTCATCCTTCGAGAGGCTCACTTAACCATCTCATGGCCTTTTGATGGTAAATCCGATCTTGGTCATTGATTTCTTTAAGGATTTCCTTCCTCCATTTTTTTTCAACATTTTAGCCTTTTCACTTCTCCCTTCTTTGTCATGGTTTAAATCCATGGTTCTCTCGAATACCAGTTCTTTAACTGTCTTTTTCTCTCTATTTTTTTGGTTCAATCGTCTGGGTAGCTGTATCACTCGTCCTTCATGCCCATCCTATTGTCCTTCATAGAGTGTAGTCTTTACTACATCTTCGCCTTTCTTAGGGTTTTGTTCATTCTCTTTGGCTACCCTCTACTACCAATTTCTTCTTTCTACTTGGTTCTCCTGCTCTCTCCAAACAGGTCACCCTGAGCCACCACGATACTTCCTTCCTTTGAAACATTTCCTAACTAAGGTTTGTTTCCTTGTACTCCACATTATGTACATCCGCCCATCCATAATTTCTTCAAGGGTAGTTAGTCGTATGCATCCCTCCGAAGTTTACTTTCATAATGTATTTCCTTATGGAGTATTCAAATCTTTTTTGTTTCAAGATTTCTTGACAATTATGTGAGAGGCTTGCCTATTCTTTTCTTGGCTTGAGTTTAGTCGTTAATTTAGCCTTTGGTCCTGTTATGGATTTATTTTGTCCTTCTTTTCCCGAGTATTTGGCCTTTCCACCCCTCTCTTCTTTGTTGGAACTCAAATTATGGTTTTCCTGTGTATTAGTTCGTTAACTGCCTCTCCTCTACCATTCCTTTGGTCTAAGTTTATTAGGGCAGTTGTTTCTCGAGTATTCATGTCCTTAACGTCCATCTCACTGACCTTTCTAGGGTGTAGTTCCTTCTACCTCCCAGTCTTCCTTAGGCTGTCATTTATTTTCTTTGACTATTTTGTTGTCACGGTTTGCTTACTTCTGCTATGTTGCTCCAAATCTCCAATTTGACTCCTCTACTTTTTCCAAAGAAAGTTGTAGTTGCAATCCCAAGACATCCCATTTGTTGTCAAATGCTCAACTTATCTTCTCTTGTGGATGCACTCCCTCTTTTTCTCCTAAATTATTGGAAATTTCTTCTTTAAGGGAGAGTTCTCTTCAGCTACTTTTTGTTCTGTTTATGGTTTTATTGAGGTCCTACCTTCAGCCCTTTTTTTCTTCCTGCCATATTGCTGTGATCTCGAAAAAAGTTTCCTTGGAACGGTATCCTTTTAGATTTCTTATAGTTGTGGGGTGTTTATTCTTGTAAAGTATTGTTCTAAATCCTAGTGGTGTGGGACAGTCCTTCATTTCATGTCCTATTTCCTTTGTACTTTATAATAGGTTGTTCCTTGTTTAGCTACCCCAAAATTCTCCTAGACTCCTTACCATGACGATTTTCTTGTCATGCCTTCTTTGCATAATAATCTCCTTCCTTTATCCTTGTGTTTGGATACCTTAAGAGTTTCTTTTGGAGTCTTCTTTGTCAATTGATTACTCTAAGAGTCCTTCTAGGTTTCTCAATTTCCTAATTCAGTTTCGTTAACTTGGATGGGATTCTCCTTAGTTTTTATGGTAGTACATGCTTATTTGGTCACTTTCTTTGGGGCCATCTTACTTGAAGATCACATCATATTTTGGACAAGGTTTTTAGGAATTTGGAGTACTTTATTAATAGAGTAGTACAGTATGTTGGGTGTTTTGGCCCTATTACAGAAAATGATCACCAAATAGCTAGGGAGCTACGAGATTCTTGATAAGTGTCCTCCTATGTAAGGTTATATGCCCCTTTGCTTGCGTTTATGGCTTCATGCTTGGCTTCCTTTATACTTAGATTTGTGCCCTCAATAGGTCCTGGCACCATTCTTCGGGATACTTCCCCATTTGGTTTTTTGAGATTCCTGCCATGCCTCAGGCATTTGGGAAGCTTCTAGGGTTGTCATCCTACGAAGACAGGGTGTTGAGTAGAGTCATTCCTAGTTTTCTTGGTTCCTCTCCTCGGAGCCATCTAAAAATTTTAGATTAAATCCTATTAGTTACTATATTTTCTAGCCTTGAATATGTATTCGAGAAAACAGGCTCTGATACCACTCTAGTTGTCACACCCTGACCCAGTTTGGTCGGATGCCTGTGAACAACCCGCCACTCTCCCGGTTTATTAAAGGGTTTCCCCTTATCGTAAACCGTAAAGAGTAAGACATCCTTTAAAAATGCACCTTTTTCCTGGAATAACATAATAAAAACTGCATAATATTTTAAATTCATCATACTTTTCTCACAGGCGTCTTAGTTGATGGTCTTTAAGGGTAGGCTTTCCGAAATCTCCTGAAAGGGATATAAGGGAGGGGGTGAGTACGACTTCTCAGTGAATGGGATTCAAATCTTTTGACTTTAAAAAAAACATTTATATGGAGTGTGCCAGACTCCTTTCTTTTAAAAAATCCCTTCATTTAAAAATTTGGGTTTTTCCATTATTTCTTAGTTACCACGGTGTGTCATCACCCAACACACATCCTTCATCATGAAGGTTACACACATTCGCAAGTCAGTATCTCTACTGAACCCGCTAGTGGCTTCGAAGCGACTTTTCCTATCACCCGGATAGAAGCACGACCACTTCTACCCTAGGAATGAGTGGATGTATGCGACATCCGACCCACAATCCCGAAATCGCTTCTTTGTGTCCATATGAGGATAGAGACCTCATCCTGTCCCCACCCCGGTCTCATGCGCTTGGTGCTACTCCAAATTTCGCACAGACACTTGGAACGACGATATGCCCTTATACTCACCGGGTCGTCCAGGGCCCTTAGGATGCATCACTTCCCCTCATGGGCATCTTGATGATTCTGTACTCATAGTGCATGCACAAACAATGTTTTCTCAGATTGCCATGTAATCTGTGGTGCCACTAGTCCAACGACCTCGACTCTCAACTCAACCCACAGTTGTTTGTCTTGACTGGTCCGTCGACCTGTCATGTTGCACTGCCGCTAGTTGACTGAGAATGTCGGTTCTATCTTGGTACCATGGCTAAACAATTCATTTATTAAGTTTTATGGCACATATATCATGTTCGTTTACAAGCTCCTACTCGTGCCAACTGGCCTTGGGCCCAATATACGAGATTTTCAAAATTGGGCATTTAGCCCCCAAGTTCCAAAACTGAGGCCCCCGACCTATCAGAGCTATTTGAGCTCCCGTCGAGAAGGTCTACCAAATTGTTTAAGCATTGGCACAAAGTTAGGGGAGAGCACTTTCGACAAAACATATGTTTTCTCTATCCATTATACCGCCTGGGTATAAGGACACCTCCGTTCATAACCGATGAATGGGTTTTCAACTTCTTTCGAGGAAGTCTCATCATTCCAACCGGTAAGTAGTTTTCCGCATGATTTTCACATCACTTCCTCTAAGTAGTGATGTTTAAAATACCACTTAATAGTGGGTTTTCATACCGAGATACTTATCATTCCCAACCAGGTATGATATCAAATTTCCACTCACAACCGGTAAGTGGTTTTTAATTTTAAGTTATGCTCACCATCCCAACCGGGTATGATGTTAGTAAATCCACTCACCCGTTAACGCCAGTGAATTCCACTAGACCGGTTCTTTGTATTCACGTGAGCTCGTCTATGTTGGCGTTCCCGGTACTTTGTATTCCTACATGATATGAACATCATTGTTCACTATAACTCGACTTGACAACCTTCATTCATTTCCAATGAATGAGAAAACCCAAACTTTTTAGTTATTTGTAATTAGGTCCCTAAAATTATTTCTCTTTAACTTTAAGTCCCCAAATGCCGGTTTTTCCTCAAATTGAGTCCCAAAACTTTTAAAATTTATCTTGGGACTTCAATTTATTCAATTTCACAAAAAGGGGTTCAATTTCCCAAATTTCCAATTTGGTCCCCCCAACTTTTCCAAAATTACCATTGCCCTTCCTTTACAAAAATGATAATTTTTGCCCCAAAAATTCCAAAATTCGTCAATTGGTCCTCTAACATTATTTTCATTCCTAATTAACCCTCAATTTCATAAAATTGCATTTTGGTCCTTTGAATTTCGAAAATCCCCAATTTTCCCCAATTCCAACTTCTTAACACAGCCGAATTTGATTTCATCAAATTGACCTATCAAACGTTTCCAATTGTTGAAATTGAAGTTGAAATTGAGTTTCTACATGTTCATACAATTCTTTAGCAATGTAAATCACAAGTTTTAACGTCGGGACGAGCTCAAACGGAGCTTCATCGGAAAATGAACTATAGAGAGGGAAAGCTTCGATTACTCACCAGTGAAGGCACGGCGGTCCGAGCTTTCGATCTGGGTAAATAGCTCTCGTCTTGAGGTTCATCCTAGAATCAAGAATCGCATCAATTGATGCCGAATTGGATTAGAATTTCGTCATTGAAATTTGATCAATTCTCTCTCTAACACCGATCGAAAATTGTAAAGGAGAGCTGAATTGGCTTATCTTTCAATCCTAATTCAGTCGTGGAAGGGCTAAAGAAGTGTTGGGAGGGTTTGGTTTGGCTTGAGGAGGGCTCGAAATGGCAGATTTCAGCTTGGCCAAAATAGGGCAGCGTCGGTCCGTTGGAGCTGCTTCACTATTCGATCATGCCGGTGCTTCTCCAACGATTCTTGAATTGATTGGAGTTTACTATCAGATAGCTGTCTTCTCCCTGGTTCTAAAGAGCCCGACCTTTGTTCAAGTCAGCTGTGGTTCGAGCTTCACCAGGAAATGGAGCAGTAGAGAGAGAGAGAAGTGTTCAAGTGTGAGGAGAATAAATGGGGATAACCTCTTTATATAGGTGTAAAAATAGTGAATTAAATAGGAGAGATTTATTACTAGTATTAATATTGCCATAAATTATTAGTATTAATTCCAATAATTTAATTTTAGTATTAAATTATTTGTATTAATTATAATAATTTAATTTTGGTATTAAATTATTGGTATTAATTAGAATAATAAAATATATATTAATTTATGGCTATTTATGATAAGGCTTACTGTAAACTCTGCACTTTTGAGTTAAGAAAAATCGGGAAAAGAATCGGTCAAACCGAGTAAGAAAACCGAGCCGGTTTACATTTGAGAACATGCAATATGAAAATTTACAACTTCCGGGTGATCTAAAGGGTTCATTAAACCTTGGAAAAGAAATTTAAGAAACTTTAGAAAACAAAAACCAAATTGGTTTAGGTGAATTAGATTTTATAAGAATTTCAAAATTAAGTGTGCTTGTTCGAAAGTAGTGTGAGGATGGGTGACCTCCTGGGAAGTATGAATTTTTTTTTTGTAAACCGAAATTTCGGTAAAAAAATTTTTATGTACGCCTTATCATAAATAACCATAAATTAATATATATTTAATTATTGTAATTAATACCAATAATTTAATACCTAAATTAAATTATTGGAATTAATACCGAAATTAAATTATTGGAATTAATACTAATAATTTATGGCAATATTAATAATAGTAATAAATCTCGCCCATTTAATACATAGGTTTTACGCCTATTAAAGAGGTCATCCCCATTTCATTCTCCTTACACCTGAACACTTCTCTCTTTCTCTCTAATGCTCCATTTCTCGGTAAAACACGAACCAGAGCTTCGACTTGAACAAAGGTCGGGCTCTTTAGAACCGGGGAGAAGACTTCTATCTGATAGCAAACTCCAGTTAATCCGAGAATCGTTGGAGAAGCGCCGACATGATGGAATAGTGAAGCAACTCCAGCGGACCGAAGCTGCCCTATTTCGGCCAAGCTGAAATCGGCCATTTCAAGCCCTCCTCAGGCCAAACCAAGCCCTCCTAACACTTCCTCATCCTTTCCACGGCCGAATTAGGACCAAAAGGTAAGCCAATTCGGCTCCCCTTTACAATTTTCGATCGGTGCTAGAGAGAGAGTCGATCGAATTTTAATGACAAAATTTTAATCCAATTTCGTATCAATTGATGCAATTCTTAATTCTAGGATGAACATCAGGACGAGACCTATCTGCCCAGATTGAAAGCTCGAATCGTCATGCCTTCACCGGTGAGTAATTGAAGCTTTCTCTCTCTATAGTCTGTTTTCCAGCGAAGCTCCGTTTGAGCTCGTTTCGGCGTTAAAATCTGCGATTCAAAGTTTCTTAGAATCGTATGAACATGCAGGAACTCAATTTCAATAATTAGAAGTGTTTGATCGGTCAATTTGATGAAATCAAATTTAGTAGTGTTGAAATTGGGGAAAATTTTTGGAATTTTCGAAATTCAAAGGCCAAAATACAATTTTATAAAATTGAGGGTCAATTGGGTATGGAAATAATGTTGGAGGACCAATTGAGGAATTTTGGAATTTTTGGGGCAAAACTTACCATTTTTGTAAAAGAAGGGAAAAATGATAATTTTGGAAAAATTGGGGAACCAAATTGGAAATTTGGGAAATTAAAGCCCTTTTTGGTGAAATTGAATAAATTGAGGTCCCAGGATAAATTTTAAAAGTTATGGGACTCAATTTGAGGAAAAATTGACATTAGGGACTTAAAGTTAAAGAGAAATAACGTTAGAGACCTAATTGCAAATAGCTAAAAGTTTGGGTTTTCTCATTCATTGGAAATGAATGAAGGCTATTATGTCGAGTAATAATGAACAAGGTTGTTCATATCGTGTAGGAATGCGAAATACCGGGAACGCCAGCAAGAACAATCTCGCATGAATACAAAGAACCAGTTTAGTGGAATTCACGGCATTAACGGGTGAGTGGGTTTACTCACATCATACCCGGTTGGGATGATGAGCACAACTTAAAGATAAAAACCACTTACCGGTTGTGAGTGGAAATTTTATGTCATACTCGGTAGGGAATGATAAGTACCTCGGTATAAAAACCACTATTTAGTGATATTTTAATTATCACCACTTACCGGTTGTAAGTAGATCATACCCGGTTGGTGTGATGAGACTTTGTCGAAGGAAGTTGAAAACCCGTTCATCAGTTATGAACGGAGATGTCCTTATACCAGTTGGTATAATGGACAATGAAAACCTATTTTGTCGGAAGTGTTCTCCCCTGACTATGTGTCAATGCTTAAACTATTTGGTAGACCTTCTTGATGTGAGCTCGAATAGCTCTTATAGGCCGAGGGCCTCGATTTTGGAACTTGCGGGCTAGAATGCCCAGTTTTTTGAAAATCTCGTACAATGGGCCCAAGGCTAGTTGGCACGAGCAGGAGCTCGTAAACGAACATGATATATGTGCCCTAAAACTTAATAAGTGAATTGTTTGGCCATGGTACCAAGATAGGACCGACATGCTCAGTAAGCTAGCGGTAGTGCGACATGATAGGTTGTCGGACCAGTCAAGACAAACAACTGCGGGTTGAGATGAGAGTTGGGGCTGTTGGACCAGTGGCTCCACAGATTACATGGCTTGATAAGAAAACATTGTTTGTGCATGCATTGTGAGTACGAGATCATCAAGACGCCCATGAGGGGTAGTGATGCGTCCTAAGGGCATTGGACAACCTGGTGGCTATAAGGGCAGTTCGTCGTTCCAGGTGTTTGTGCGAAATCTGGAGTAGCACCAAGCACATGAGACCAGGGTGGGGATAGGATGAGGTCTCTGTCCTCATACAGACACGAAGAAATGATTTTGGGATTGTGGGTTGGATGTCACGTACATCCACACATTCCCAGGGTAGAAGTGGTTGTACTTCTATCCGAGTGGTAGGAAAAGTCACTCCGAAGCCACTAGCAGGTTCAATAGTGATACTAACTTGTGAATGTGTGTAACCTTCATGATGAAGGATGTGTGTTGGGTGATGACACACCGGTAACTAGGAAATAATGGTAAAACTCAAATTTTTAAATGAAGGGATTTTTGAAAAGAAAGGAGTCTGGCACACTCCATATAAATGTCTTTCTTAAAAGTTAAAAGTAAACCTTTGAAAACCCATTCACTAAGTAGTCGTACTCACCCCCTCCCTTATATCCCTTTCAGGAAATCCCGGAAAGCCTATCTTGAAAGACCATCAACTAAGATGCTTGTAAGACAGGTATGTAAAGTTTAAAATTTCATGCAGTTTTGATTATGCTATTCCAGAAAATGGTGCATGTTTAAAGGATGTCTTACTATTTACGGATTATAATAAGGGGAAACCCTTTAATAAACCGGGAGAGTGGCGGGTTGTTCACGGGGATCCGACCAAACCAGGTCGGGGTGTGACAACTAGAGTGGTATCAGAGCCTGTTTCCTCGAATACATAATCAAGACTATAAAATATTGTAACTAATAGGATTTATCCTAAAATTTTCAGATGGCTCTACTCAACACCTTATCTTCGTAGGAAGACAACACCAAAGTTGCCCTGTTTTGTCCGAGCTGAAATTATCCAATTCGAGCCCTTCTCAGGCCAAACCAAGCCCTCCCAACACCTACACAGCCCTCCTACAACTGAATTAGAGCTGAAAAGTAAGCCAATTTGACTCCCCTCTATAATTTCTGACAGGTGCTAGAGAGAGAACTGACAGAACTTCGATGATAAAATTCTCACTCAATTCGGCATTACTTGATGCAATTCTCGATCCTAGGAGGAACCTATGGACATGAGCTATCTGCCCAGATCGAAAGCTTGGACCACTGCGCCCCTGACGTAAGCTTTAGAAGCTTTCCTTATCTAAGTCCAGTTTTCTGACAAAGCTCCGTTTGTGCTCGTTCCAACACCAAATCATGCGATTCAAAGTGCAATTGAATTGTATGAAGGTGTAGGAACTCCAATTTAACTTCAATTTCAACAATTAAACTCATTTGATCGATCAATTTGATGAAATCAAATTCGGAAGAGTTAGAAGGTTGAAATTGGGGGAAATTTTGGAATTTCAAAAAATAGAGGGACTAAAGTGCAATTTCATAAAATTAAGGACCAATTGGGCATGATAAAGTTGTTGGAGGACCAATTAGGTAATTTTGGAATTTTTGGGGCAAAACTTTCCATTTTGTAATGTAGGGGCAAAATGGTAATTTTGGAAAAGTTGGGGGACCAGATTGGAAACTTGGGAAATTAAACCCCTTTTTGTGAATTTCAATAAATTGAGGTCCTAAGATGAATTTTAAAAGTTTCGGGACTCAATTTGTGTAAAAAACCGGCATTTGGGGACTTAAAGTTAAAGAAAAATAAATTTAGGGTCCTAATTACAAATAAAGGAAAAGTTGGGTTTCTCATTCATTTGGGATGAATGAGGGCTATTACACCAAAGAAAAATAAACAAGAATGTTCATGTCGTGTAGGAACATGAAGTATCGAGAACGCCAACTAAGACGAGTTCGAGTAAGGACAATAAGCCGACTAAGAGGAATTTCACTGCACGATCGGGTGAGTGGGATTTTTATATCATACCCGGTTGGGATGATAAATACCTTGAAAATGAAAACCTACTGCTAAGTGGTATTTTAATCATCACATTTGAGAGGAGTATTGTGGAAATTTTGCAGAAAAAACTACTTATCCGTTGTAAGTAGATCGTACTCGGTTGGTGTGATAAAACTTACTCGAAGGAAGTGAAAAACCCGTTCATCAGTTATAAACAAAGATGTCCTCATACTAGGTTGGTATGATGTACAGTTGAAAAATATATTTTGTCAGAAGTGCTCTCCCCTGACCGTTGCCACACCCGTTCATCAGTTATGAATAGAGATGTCCTCATACTAGGTTGGTATGATGAACAGTTGAAAAATATATTTTGTCGGAAGTGCTCTCCCTTAACCGTGTGCCACTCCTTGAACAATTTGGGGGACATTCTTGACGGGAGCTCGAATAGCTCTTTTAGGCTAGAGGCCTCAGTTTTGGAACTTAGGAGCTAATATACCCAATTTTAAAAATCTTGAATAGTGGGCCCTAGGCCAATTGGCACAAGCTGAAGCTCATAAACAAACATGAATTATATGCTATGGAAACTTAAGTAAATGCATAGTTTGGCCATGGTACCAAGACAGGACCGACATACTCAGTTAACTAGCGGTAGTGCAACATGACAGGACTAGTCAAGACAAATAGCTGCATGTCAAGTTGAGGGTCGGGGCCGTTGGACCAGTGGCACCACATATTATATGGTATCATGTGAAAAATGTTGATTGTGCATGCACTATGTTTACGGGACCTTCAAGATGCCTAAGAGGGGTAGTGATGCGTCCTAGGGCTCTAGATGACTTGGTGGATATAAGGGCAGTTTTTTGTACCATAAGTCTTGCGAAGCTCGATGTAGCTTCAAGCGCATGAGAGCGGGGTGGGGTCGGGATGAGGTATCTATCCTCATACGGACACAGAGATTTATTATGGGATTGAGGGTCAGATGTCGTGAACATCCACTCATTCTCAGTGTAGAAGTGGATGTGCTTCTATATAGGTGGCCGGTTAAGTCACTCCGACGCCACAAGTGGGTTTAGTGGACGTGCTGGCCTGCAATTGTGTGTTTTACCTTCATGATAAAAGATGTGTGTTGGGTGATGACACACTATGGTTAATAAGAAATGGTGATAAAAACCGGAATTTGAAATAAAAGGTTTTTAAAAGAGAATAATGAGTCTAAAACACTTGAGAACAAACATTTTTCCTAAAAGATAAATTTTGAAAACCCATTCATTGAGTCATTGTACTCACCCCCTCCCTTATATCCTTTTTAGGTAATCCCGAAAAATCTACCCCAAGGACCACAAACCAATAAGCCTTTAAGACAAGTATGATCAGTTTAAAATTTTATGTAGTTTTGATTTATGTTATTCCAGGAAAGGTGCAGGTCTAAAAGATGCCTTACTCTTCACGATTTATAAATTAGGGGGAACCCTTAGTAAACCGGGAAAGTAGTGGGTTGATCACGGGGATCCGACCAAACTAGGTCGGGGCGTGATAGAGACCTTCTTGACGGGAGCTCGAATAGCTCAGATAGGTCGGAGGCCTTGGTTTTGGAACTTGCGGGCTAAATCCCAATTTTGAAAATATTGTATAGTGGGCCCAAGGCTAGTTGGCACGAGGAGGAGCTCGTAAACTAACAAGAGATTAAGCCATGATAACTTTAATGAATGATGTGTTTGGCCATGGTACACCAAGATAGGACCGACATACTCGATGGACTAGCGACAGTGCGACAAGATAGGTCAACGGACCAGTCGAGATAAACAGCTCCAGGTTGAGTTGAGGGTCGGGGCTGTTGGACTAGTGGCACCAAAGATTAAATGGCTTATGAGGAAAACTATTATTTTGTGCATGCACTAAGGTTCAGGACCATCAAGATGCCCAAGAGGGGTAGTGATGCTTCCTAGGGGCTACTAGATGATATGGTGGAGATAAGGGCAGTTTGTCATGCCAGCAGTTAGGGAAGCTCGACGTAGCTTCATGTGCATGAGACCGGGATGGGATCGAGATGAAGTCTCTGTCCTCTTACGAATATAGAGTTTTTCTTTCGGGATTGAGGGTTGGATGTCGTGTACAGGCTTCTATCTAGGTGGCCGGTAAAGTCGCTCCAATGCCACAAGTGGGTGCAGTAGATGTGCTGCCTTGCGAATGTGTGATCCCTTAATGATGAAGGGCATGTGATGATTGTTAAACACACCGATCGTGGTTAATGAGGAATGATGGTTTTGAAAACTAAGAATTTGAGGAAATGGTTTTAAGAAAATAAGGAGTCTGGAACACTCCAATTCAAACTATTTTTCTAAAATTCAAGTTTTTAAACTACCATTTACCGAGTTGTTGAACTCACCCTCTCCCTTATACCCCTTTTCAGGTAACAGAGAGAGAACCTGCCTAAAGACCTTGAGTTAGCTAAACCTGCAGGATAGGTATGTAAGTTTAAAATTTCATGTAGTTTTGATTAATGTTATTCCAGGAAAGGTACAAGTTTAAAGGACACCTTACTCCTCATGGTTTAAAAGAAGGGGAAAATCCTTATTAAACTAGGAGAGTGGTGGGTTGCTCATGGGGATCCGACCAAACCATGTCGGGGCGTGACAACTTGTGTGGTATCAGAGCCTGTGTCCTTGAATATATTATCAAAACTAGAGAACATAGTAACTGATAGGAACGATTTTAAAATTTTTAGATATGGCTCCTAAGAAAGGAACCAAGAGAACTAGAGTCGCAGTCTCAAACACTGCTCAACCACCCCTATATGTGGAAACTCCCCGAGGAGCCTAGACAACCTCTCCTGGACTTAGCTCAGAACACCAGTGGTTGTATGAGAAGTTCACCCGTGTATTTGGGTAATCTAACCTCGTCCCAGAGGCTTGCACCAACTCTCGGGTTGAACTAGAGGAAGTACAATCCCATCCTCCCCTTGTTAGCCATCCCCCTCTAGTAGACATTCTCAGAAATCTCAAGACTTTGTCAACTGGGGTGTAAAACATTCCTCAGAGAGAAAGATGCTGGTGCCACCATGGATTGGCTGGCAAATGTTAAGAAGCTGATGGGAATAGTCAGGATACCACCAGAAGACATGGTGATCATGACAGAATTCTTCCTGGAGGGAAGTGCCAAATAGTGGTGGGACAATGTTTAAAACTTGCATGCCTCCACCCCCACCTGAGAGCAATTTGAGGAGAGGTACGCGGAGGAGCACTTGGCTCCTCATTTGATTAATGAGAAGAAGCAATATTTCATCCGACTTCGGCAAGGGCTTAACTCCATATCAGAGTATGAAACAAAATTTAACAAGTTAAGATCCTTTGCTCCTAACCTAGCTGGGCCAGTAGATATATGCCAATGGTTCATGGACAGTCTCAATATGGACATACAAGACTGTATGGGAGTACTAGTATGCCCCACGGACCTGGCGACAGTAATCAGTATGTCTCATAAATGTGAGTGACTGGTGCAAACTTGACGCCAACGGATGGAGCAAACGACCCAAAAGGAGAATAAGGTTCAAAACCGTTAGGGAGGACGGATGGAGCATAACGGTCTGAGATGGGGAAATAGGGTGGCATTTCAAAAGAGAAAGGACATGCCACCTCCTCCCCAAAGAGTAATCCCCACCTTGCCCCAAGGAAACCCTCGCTATCCTAGGTGCCAAAGGCACCATGAGGGAGCATGCTTGACCTGCTTTGCATGTGGTCAAGTGGGGATACTTTGCAAAGGAATGCCCCACTCTCAGGGAGAACAAGTGGAGGAATACACTTGGACCACCACAAGGCAACCCCAGAAATCCCAGACCAGACTCTACAGTCGGAGTACCAGCTAGGGTATACAACCTCACCAGGAAGAGGCTAGGAAAAACCCTAGTACTATAGTGGGTACATCCCAAAACCCTCCTAATTAGCTTGAGAAAAAGTCTTGTAATTGAAAATTTTATTCAATAAAGAAAGCCTTCCTCTAAAAATATACATTTTTTCAATCAGGATATGTTCAATTATGGGGACAACAGGTCTACGCCTTCTTCGACTCAGGAGCTGAGAGGTCCTTCATCAAAGAGGATTTAATTCTAAGATTATCTCTAGAACTTACTCCACTCGAAAAAATTCTTAACATCCTCACACCCTTAGGAGAATGGTTAAATAGGAATAAGCAATTAAAAAGATGTGGGATAAAGGTTGGGGGAACCAAACTTGAAGCGGATTTGATTCCATTGCCCTTGAAGGAGGTAGAAGTAATCCGTGGGATGAATTGGTTAAGTAACCATCAGGTTATGATAGACTGTAGAAAGAAGACAGTGACCTTCGACACTCTCGAGACAAGCGGACTAAAGTTCCAAGGAGATCGAAGGAAAGGTGAAGTATAAATGGTGTCCCTTATGAAAGCCCAAAAGATGATACAGAAAGGTTGTATGACTTTCCTAGCCATGGCCATCAACAAAGAGTCTGAAGAGAAGAGACTCAAAGAAATTCCGGTGGTTAAACACTATCCGAAAGTATTACCAAAAGAACTACCCGGACTACCCCCAAGTCGGCAAGTGGAGTTCACCATAGAAATTATCCCAAGAACAAACCCCATATCCCAAACCCCTTATCATATGGCTTCAGCGGAACTGAAGGAGCAATTGGACGAACTATTGGAAAAGGATTTTATACGTCTTAGCCAATCTCCATGGGGTGCACCCGTCTTGTTCGTTAAGAAAAAGGATGGAAGCATGAGACTCTGCATAGAGTATAGGAAGTTGAACTAGGTCACCATCAAGAACAGATACCCACTTTTGCGGATGATGACCTATTCAACCAATTAAAAGGAGTAGTTTACTTCTCCAAAATAGACCTTTGGTCGGGCTATCACCAACTCAATATCCGAGATGAGAACATTCCCAAGATGACATTCTGATCCCGATACTAACATTACAAGTTTAGAGTGATGCCATTCGGATTAACGAATGCCACTGCAACCTTCATGGATTTAATGAACCGTGTGTTCCAACCACACTTGGACAAGTTCGTGATAGTATTCATAGATGATATTCTTATATACTGACGAACTAGGTTGGATCACGAAGAACATTTGGCAATCACCTTAGAGATATTGAGGGAAAACCACTTATATGCAAAATTCTCCAAGTGTGAGTTATGACTGCAGGAGGTAGGATTCTTAGGACATATAGTGTCCAAGGACTTAGTCAAGGTAGATCCAACAAAGGTGGAAGCCATATATGATTGGAAAGCACCCATGAATCCTTTAGAGATAAGAAGTTTCATAGGTCTGGCAAGATACTACATATGGTATGTGTAAGACTTTTCTAAGATAGCAACCCCTCTAACTCAGCTCACTAGGAAGGGAGTTGAGTATAAATGGGATGAAAGCTGTGAGAAGTCTTTCTTGGAGTTGAAGACTCGATTGACAACCGCACCAGTACTCTTCCTTCCTAACCCAAGTGTGGGAGAGTACACCGTCTACCATGATGTATCTAGACAATGTCTCGGATGTTTATTGATGCAACAAGGAAAAGTTATCGCCTATGCCTCGCAACAACTTAAGGTACATGAGAGAAACTACCCAACCCATGACTTGGAATTAGGTGCGATAGTGTTTGCCTTAAAGATTTGGTGACACTACCTCTACGAGGTTAAGTGTAGGATATACACGAATTACAAGAGTCTTAAGTATTTCCTAACTTATAAACAGTTAAATCTTTGCTAGAGGAGATGGCTGGAATTGGTAAAGGATTATGACCTTATGATAGAGTATCACCCCAGAAAGGTAAATGTGGTGGCATATGCCTTAAGTTGCAAATATCAAACTGAGGCGACACAAATAAAGATGAGCTACATTCCCTTGTTGCAACAGCTGGGAAGAATGGAGGTGAAGCTGAGGATGGACAAGTAGGAGAAGTGCTTGTTGGCCAATGTAGTAGTGAGGCCCAATATAACCGAATAGATTAAGGCTCAATAGAAGGCGTATAAGGAACTCAAATCTTATTTGGATTCGATTAACAGAGAAACAAAATCAAACTATGACCTACAAGGTGATGGAGTGCTAACCTATAAGGGTAGGGTATGTGTGCCTCAAGATAAGAAGTTGAAGAGGTTAATTCTCGAAGAGGCACACAATTCAGTGTATGCAATGCATCCGAGCAATACCAAGATGTACCGCACCCTCAAACAAGGATATTGATGGAAGGGAATGAAGATGGACATTGTGGAATACGTAGCCCAATGCTTGTACTATCAGCCGATAAAGGCTGGGCATCAGAAACCATCAAGGCTGCTGCAACCCTTACCAATTCCAGAATGGAAATGGGAGCACATTACCATGGACTTTGTCATAGGACTACCTGTGACAAGAAAGGGTCGAGATGCAATTTGGGTCATCATGGATAGATTGACCAAATCTGCTCATTTCCTCCCTATAAGAGTGACAGATACAGTGGAACAATTGGCTATCTTATACATGAGAGAGATAGTAAGACTCCATGGTGTCCCAGTGAGTATAGTATGAAATAGAGACCCTAGATTCACTTCAAGGTTCCGGCTGAGCTTACAAAGTGTCATGGGAACCAAGCTTCACATGAGCACGATGTTTCATCCTCAGACCGATGGACAATCTAAGTGAACGATTTAGACCTTAGAGGACATGCATACTTACCATGAACAAAGGCTGGGAGGAATACTTGCGCCTAATGTAATTTGCTTACAATAATAGCTATCAGACCAATATTCAAATGGCTCCTTATGAAACCCTGTATGGATGACCATGTCATACCCCTTTATTTTTGGAAGAAGTGGGGGAAAGGAAGCTGGAAAGGGTAGAGCTAATCGAGGATGCCATAGAGAAAATAAAATTAATCAGGAGTCACCTTAAGACCACTCAGAACAGGCGAAAGAGTTATGCAGACCATTGGAGAAAAGATCTGGAGTTTGATGTTGGAGATCAAGTATTTCTCTAGGTATCCCTATGGAGGGGAATACTTAGGTTTTAACAATGGGGAAAGTTGAAACCGAGGTATATCCATCCATATTTCATCATCCAAAGGATAGGGCCGGTGGCCTATAAATTGGAACTACCTTCAGACTTACAAAGAATACACAACGTATTCCATATCTTAGTACTTCAAAAGTACTAGCATGATCCTAGTCATGTATTGGACCGACATCCACCCGAGCTGGAAGAGAACATGACCTATCAAATAGAACCAGTACGAATCATCGACCGGAGGGATAAGAACTTGAGGAATAAGAGGATTCCTATGGTCAAAGTTGTGTGGCAAAACGGACCTGTGCAAGAAGAGACATGGGAAACTGAAAGTGCAATGAGAGAAGTTTACCCTTGATTATTTAACATGTAACTGTTTTGGGGACAAAAACCCTAAAAGGAGGGGAGAGTTGTAAACCCCATCCTTTGATTATAAGAAAAATCAGGGAAAGAACCGATCATTTCCAAAGAGAAAATCGAGTCATTTTATAAACAAAAATCGATAGAAAAAAGGACAAATTGGGAAATTTATGGATCCCGAGTGACCTAAAGAGTCACAAAAGACATGAGAAAGGACTTTAGGTGAATTGAAGGTGAAAACCAAATTGGTTCAGGTGAACCGGACCTGAACCAAATTGAACAGGTTTGAACTGGACATTAACCAGATTGAACCGGTTTGAACCACTATTGAACCGATTCCTAAATTCATTTTTCTAGGTGGATTAGAAAATTCAATTTGGAGAATTGATGCCACCATTTGATAGAGAATGAATTTAGATGAATTTACAAATTTTTAATTTTGAAAAACTTGATCGAATTGGGTCTGAACCGACTGATTTAAACGTTGAACCCGGTTTAGACCGGTATCGTCCGGTTCGGAACACCGTCGTTTTCTTCATTTAGATGACATCATTGTTCACTCGTTGGAAAATCGAGCAGCGATGAGGAAGATAAAAAGTCTCCGGCCAAGGAGTTTCAAGCAATGAATGATTGCCATTAAGGCGCCAATCAGACTTCCAAGAAGTTCCCGAGTTTCCTATAGAAAGAGCTCCTCCTCATTCCTAAAAACTCCACTCTCTTCCTACAGCTCCATTTTCTGTTGAAGCTCGAACCAGAGCTCCAACTTGGGCATTTTTCTGAGCCTTAGAAGACATGGTCGAGTTCTTTAGATTGGAGAAGTCAGCTATACGACGGTAGCCTTCTTTTGCTTTGAGGATCACTAGAGAACTGTCGGCCTAATAGAATAGTGTAGCAGCTCTAGTGGACCGAAGCTGCCCTATTTCGGCCGAGCTGAAAATGACCAATTCGAGCTCTTCTCAGACCAAACTAAGCCCTCCCAATACTTCTACAATCCTCATACATCTGAATTTGAGCGGAAAGTTAAGCCAATTTGGCTCCCCTCTATTAATTCCGATCGGGGCTAGAGAAAGAACCGACAGATTTTTACTGACCAAATTCTCCCTCAATTCACATGAATTGAGGTGATTCTTGATTCTAGGAGAAGCCTCAAGATGAGAGCTATCTGTCCAGATTTAAAGCTCGGACCACCGCGCCCCCAACGGTAAGCTTTCAAAACTTTCTCTCTCTACATCCAATTTTCCAGTGAAGCTCTGTTTGAGCTCATTCCGACGTCAATTCATGCGATTTAAAGTGTAATTGGATCGTATGGATGTGTAGGAACTCAAATCCACCTTCAATTTCAACAATTAAATTCGATTGATTGGTCAATTTGATGAAATCAAATCCGGTCAGGTTAGAAGGTTGAAATTGGTGGAAATTGGGGAAAATTTGGGAATTTCAAAAATTTGAGGGTCTAAAGTGCAATTTCCTAAAATTGAGGGCTAATTAGACATGAAAAAGATGTTGGAGCATCAATTGAACCCCTTTTTGTAATTTTGAATAAAAATAGGTACCAAAGTAAAATTTTGAAGTTTCGGGACTCAATTTGGGGAAAATTAGCATTAGGGACCTAAAGTTAAAGAAAAAGAACTTCAGGGACCTAATTGCAAATAATTGAAAAGTTTAGGTATTTTATCCATTAATGATGAATGAATTCTATTAGGCCAAACGATAATGAACAAGGATGTTCATATTGTCACTCCTCGACCTGGTTTGGTTGGATCCCCGTGATCAACCTGCCACTCTCCCGATTTATTAATGGGTTCCCCTTTATTATAAACTGTAAAGAATAAGGCGTCCTTTAAACCTGCACCTTTTTTAGAATAGCATAAATCAAAATTGAATAATATTTTAAATTTATCATACCTGTCTCATAGACATCTTATTTGAGGGTATTTAAGGGTAAGCTTTCCGGAATTTCCTGAAAGGGATATAAGGGAGGGGGTGAGTACAACTACTCAGTGAATGGATTTTCGAAAATAAACTTTTAGGAAAAAGATTTGTATTGGAGTGTGCCAGACTCCTTATTTTCTTTTAAAAATACTTTCATTTCAAAACTCTATTTTTATCACCATTTCTTATTAATCACGGTGTGTTATCACCCAACACACATCCTTCATCATGAAGGTCAATCACACAATTGCAGGCCAACCCATCTACTGAACCCACTTGTGGCGTCGGAGTGACTTTACCGGTCACCTAGATAGAAGCACGTCCACTTCTACCCCTGAGAATGAGTGGATTTACGCGACATCCGACCCTCAATCCTAAAATCAATTCTCCATGTCCGTATGAGGACAGAGACCTCATCCCGACCCCACCCCGGTCTCATGCGCAATGAAGCTACGTCGAGCTTCACAAGGTCACCTGGTCCGACGAACTGCCCTTATATCCACGAGGTTGTCCAGGGCCTTAGGAAATATCACTATCCCTCTTGGGTGTCTTGAAGGTCCCATACACAGTGCATACATAATTAGTATTTTCACATCATGCCTTATAATCTGTGGTGCCACTGGTCCAACAGCCCCGACCATCAACTCAACCTGCAGCTGTTTGTCTTTACTAGTTCGGAGACCTGTCATGTCGCACTGCCACTAGTTGATTGAATATGTCGGTCCTGTTTTTGTACCATGGCCAAACAATTCATTTACTTAAAAATTTATGGCATATCTCCTATGGCCTATTGTTCGAGATTTTCAAAATCGGGCATATTAGCCCCCAAGTTCCAAAACCGAGGCCCTCGACCTATAAGAGCTATTCGAGCTCCCGTCAAGAAGGTCTCCCAAATCGTTTAAGCATTAGCACATAGTCAGGGGAGAGCACTTCCGACAAAAATATGTTTTCAACTGTCCCTCATACCAATCGAGTATGAGGACATCTTCGCTCATAACCGATCAACGAGTTTTCCACTTCCTTCGAGTAAGTTTCATCATACCAACCGAGTATGATCTACTTACAACTAGTAAGTAATTTTTCCGCGTGATTTTAACATCACATCTCTAAGTTGTGATGTTTAAAATACCACTAAATAGTGGATTTTCATTTCAAGGTACTTATCATTCCCAACCGGGTATGATACAAAATTCCCACTCAGCTGTTAATTTAGTGAATTCCACTCAACTGGTTCCTTGTATTCACGCGAGCTTGTCCTTGCTGGCATTCCCGGTACTTCATTCATTCCAAATGAATGAGAAAATCAAACTTTCTATTTATTTGCAATTAGGTACCTAAAGTTATTTTTCTTTAACTTTGAGTCCCTAATGCCGGTTTTTCCTCAAATTAAGTCTCGAAACTTTTAAAATTAATCTTAGGGTCTCAATTTATTCAAATTCACAAAAAAAGGGTTCAATTTCCCAAATTTCCAATTTGGTCCCCCAACTTTTCCAAAATTACCATTTTGCCCTTCATTTACAAAAATGGTAAGTTTCATCCCAAAAATTCTAAAATTCCTTGATTGGCCCTCTAACATTTTTATCATGCCTAATTGACCCTCAATTTTAGAAAATTGCAATTTGGTACTTCGAATTTTTTAAAATCCCTAATTTTCCCAAAATTTCCCCAATTTCAACTCACTAACACAGCCGAACTTGATTTCATCAAATTGACCGATCAAACAACTCTAATTGTTAAAATTGAAGTTTAAATTGAGTTTCTACTTGTTCATACGATTCCATAGAACATTGAATCATAAGTTTTAACGTCGGAACGAGCTAAAACGGAGCTTTGCGGGAAAACATACTGTAGAGAGAGAAAGCTTCGATTGCTCACCGGTGAGGGTGCGGTGGTCCGAGCTCTCCTCCTGAGGTTCCTCCTAGGATCAAGAATGACATTAATTGATGTCGAATTGGATTAGCATTCTATCATTGAAATTCGGCCAACACTCTCTCTAACACTGATCGAAAATTGTAGAGGGGAGTCGAATTGGCTTTCCTTTCGGTCCTAATTCGGTCATGGAAGGATTGAGGAAGTGTTGGGAGGGCTTGGTTTAGCCTGAGGAGGGCTCGAATTGGCCGATTTCAACTCAGCCGAAATAGGGCAGCTTTGGTCCACTGGAGCTGCTTCACTGTTCGATCATGCCGACGCTTCTCCGACGACTCTCAAAACAAATGGATGTTACCACTGTATAGCTGACTTCTCCCCGGTTCTAAGGAATCCGATCTTGCCTTCTTTTGCTTAGAAATGACCCTATATCGAAGCTTTGGTTTGAGCTTCGCCGGAAAACTAAGCAGCTGAGAGAGAGTGAGCTTTTCAGGTGTGGAGAGGGTGAATGAGGAGGGGGTCTTTATATAGGAAGCTCGGGGACTTCTTGGCCATCTGATTGGCGCCTTAATGGTGGTCATTCATTGTGTAAAACTTCCTGCCCGGAGACTTTTCAGTTTCGCCGGCACTGTGCAATTTTCCGGCGAGTGAACAATGCTGTCATCTGAAGGAAGAAGATGACACTGTTTCGAATTGGACCGAACCGGTCCAAAGCAGGTTCAAAGCTTAAACAGGCCGGTTCACCCCCCCCCTCCCCCTCCAATTTGACTGAATTTTTCAAATCTAAAATGTAAACCCCGCACTTTTGAGTTAAGGAAAACTGGGAAAAGAGTCGGTCAAACCGAATAAGAAAACCGAGCCGGTTTACATTTGGGAACAAGCAATATGAAAATTTATAACTTTCGGGTGATCCAAAGGGTTCATTAAACCTTGGAAAAGAAACTTAAGACAAATTAGAAAATAAAAACCAAATTGGTTCAGGTGAACTAGATTCCATAAGAACTTCAAAGTTAAGTGTGCTTGCCCGAGAGTAGTGTGAGGATGGGTGAACTCTTGGGAAGTACGATTTTTTTGTAACCTGAAATTTCGGTCAAAATTTTTTATGGAATTAATATATATTTAATTATTGTAATTAATACCAATAATTTAATAAATAAATTAAATTATTGGAATTAATACAAATAATTTAATACCAAAATTAAATTATTGGAATTAATACCAATAATTTATTGCAAAATTAATATTAGTAATAAATCTCTACCATTTAATACACGGTTTTAATCATCCCCATTCATTCTCCTTAGAGATGAACACTTCTCTCTCTCTCTACTGCTCCATTTCCTGGTGAGGCTCGAACCAGAGTTTCGACTTGAAATTTTTCTTAACCTCGAAAGGAGAGGTCGAGCTCTTTAGAACCGAGGAGAAGACAGCTATTTAATAGCAAACTCCAGTCAGTCTGAGAATTGCTGGAGAAGCATCGGCATGATGGAACAGTGAAGCAGCTCCGGCGGACCGAAACTACCCTGTTTCGGCGAAGCTAAAATCGGCCATTTTGAGCCCTTCTCAAACCAAACCAAGCCTTTCCAACACTTCCTCAGCCCTCCCACGGCCGAATTAGGATTGAAAGGTAAGCCAATTCGGTTCCCATTTGTAATTTCCAGCCGGTGCTAGAGAGAGAACCGACAGAATTTCAATGATGAAATTCTAACTCAATTCAGCATGAATTGATACGATTCTTGATTCTAGGATGATCCTCAAGATGAGAGCTATCTGCCCAGATCGAAAGCTCGGACCGCCATGCCCTCACCGGTGAGAAATCGAATCTTTCTCTCTCTACAATCTATTTTCCGGCGAAGCTCCGTTTGAGCTCGTTTCGACGTTAAAATCTACGATTCAAAGTTCCTTAGAATCGTATGAACATGTAGGAACTCAATTTCAACTCCAATTTTAACAATTAGAGGTGTTTGATCAGTCAATTTGATGAAATCAAATTCAACAGTGTTGAAGAGTTGAAATTGGGGGAAATTTGAGGATTTTTTAAATTCGAAGGACCAAAATGAAATTTTATGAAATTGAGGGCCAATTGGGCATGAAAATAATGTTGGAGGACCAATTGAGAAATTTTAGTATTTTTGGGGCAAAACTTACCATTTTTTGTAAAGGAAGGGCAAAATGGTTATTTTGGAAAAGTTGGAGGACCAAATTGGAAATTTGAGAAATTAATTCCCTTTTAGTGAAATGGAATAAATTGAGTTCCTATGATAAATTTTAGAAGTTTCGGGACTCAATTTGAGGAAAAATCGGCATTAGGGACTTAAAGTTAAAGAGAAATAACTTTAGGGACCTAATTGCAAATAAATGAAAGTTTGACTTTCTCATTCATTTGGAATGAATGAAGGTGATTAGGCTGAAGGATAATGAACCAAGATGTTCATATCATGTAGGAACACGAAGTACCCGAAACGCCAGCAAGGACAATCTCGCGTGAATACAAAGAACCGGTCTAGTGGAATTCACAGCATGAACGGGTGAGTGGGTTTACTAAATCATACACGTTTGGGATGATGAGCACAACTTAAAGTTAAAAACCACTTACCGGTTGTGAGTGGGTTTACTAACATCATACCTGGTTGGGATGATGAGCACAACTTAAAGTTAAAAACCACTTACCGGTTGTGAGTGGGTTTACTAACATCATACCCGGTTGGAATGATGAACACAACTTAAAATTTTAAAACCACTTACCGGTTGTGAGTGGAAATTTTATATCATACCCGGTTGGGAATGACAAGTACCTCGGTATGAAAACCTACTATTTAGTGGTATTTTAAACATCACTACTTAGAGGAAGTGATGTGAAAATCATGCAGAAAAACTACTTACTGGTTGTAAGTAGATCATACCCGATTGGTATGATGAGACTTCCTTGAAGGAAGTTAAAAACCCGTTCATCGGTTATGAACGGAGGTGTCCTTGTATCGGATGGTATAATGGATAGAGAAAACATATGTTTTGTTGGAAGTGCTCTCCCCTAACTGTGTGCCAATGCTTAAACAATTTGGGAGACCTTCTCACCGAAAACTCGAATAGCTTTGATAGGCCGGGGGCCTTGGTTTTGGAACTTGAGGGCTAAATGCCCGATTTTGAAAATCTCTTACAGTGTGCCCAAGGCCAGTTGGCACGAGCAGAAGCTCGTAAATGAACATGATATATGTGCCATAAAACTTAATAAGTGAATTGTTTGGCCATGGTACCAAGATAGGACCGACATGCTCAGTCAACTAGCGACAGTGCGACATGACAAGTCGATAGACTAGTTAAGACAAACAACTGCGGGTTGAGTTGAGAGTTGGGGCCGTTGGACCAGTGGCACCATAGATTACATGGCAATATGAGAAAACATTGTTTGTGCATGCACTATGAGTACGGGATCATCAAGACGCCCATGAGGGGTAGTGATGCGTCCTAAGGGCCCTGGACGACTCGGTGAGTATAAGGGCAGATCGTCGTTCCAGGTGTCTGTGCAAAATTTGGAGTAGCACCAAGCGCATGAGACTGGGGTGGGGACAGGATGAGGTCTCTGTCCTCATACGAACACAAAGAAGTGATTTCAGGATTGTGGGTCAGATGTCGTGTACATCCACTCATTCCCAGGGTAGAAGTGGTCGTGCTTCTATCCGGGTGGCAGGAAAAGTCGCTCTAAAGCCACTAGTGAGTTCAGTAGTGATACTGACTTGCAAATGTGTGTAACCTTCATGATGAAGGATGTGTGTTGGGTGATGACACACCATGATAACTAAGAAATAATGGAAATTTCTAAATTTTTAAATGAAGGAAATTTTGAAAAGAAAGGAGTCTGGCACACTCCATATAAATGTGGTTTTTTAGTCAAAATATTTGAATCCCATTCACTGAGTAGTCGTACTCACCCCCTCCCTTATATCCCTTTCAGGAATTTCCGGAAAGCCTACCCTTAAAGATCGTCAACTAAGATGCCTGTAAGATAGGTATGTAAAGTTTTAAATTTCATGCAATTTTGATTATGCTATTCCAGGAAAAGGTGCAGGTTAAAGGACGCCTTACTCTTTACGGTTTACAATAAGGGGAAACCCTTTAATAAACCGGGAGAGTGATGGGTTGATCATTTTCTATCAATTAGTGGTCTCAAATCTCAAATTTGAATTATTTAAGCCACAAAGAAAAATGAATTTAGAATCCGGTTCAATAGTGGTTCAAACCGGTTCAATCCAGTTCGGATCCGGTTCACTAGAACCGGTTTGGTTTTCATCTCCAATTCCTTCTCAAGTCCATTTCCATAACTTTTGGGACTCTTTGTGTCACTCAGGATCCATAAATTTCCCAGTTTACCCCTTTCTCTATCGATTCCGATTCATGAGTTGACTCGATTCATAAACCGGTTCTATATGGTTCTGACCCTGTTCACTTTAATTGGTTTGGTTTTTTTTTTCTAAGATTTATGAACCATTTTGAGTCACATGGGAGTTGTAAATTCTCAGTTTTCCCATTTCCTAATAATCGAGCTTATAAACCAATTCGGTTTTTAAAATTTGAAACTGACCGGTCTTTCCCCGGTTTTCTCATTATCAAAGGACAGGGTTTACACATATCGTGTAGGAACACGAAGTACTGAGAATGGCAGCCAAGAGAAGCTCGTGTGAAGGCAAAAAGCCAGTTAAGAGAAATTCACTGCATTAACGGGTGATTGGGATTTTTACATAATACCTGGTTGGGATGATGAGCACCTCGGTAATAAAAACCCACTACTATGTGGGATTTTAACATCACACCTGGAAGGGGTGATGTGAGAAAATGTACGAAAAAACTACTTACCGATTGTAAGTAGATCATACCATGTTGGTATGATGAACTTCCTGGAAAGAAGTAGAAAACTCGCTTATCGGTTATGAGCAGAGATGTCCTCATACCCGGTTGGTGTGATGGACAACTGAAAGATTATTTTTGTCAAAAGTGCTCTCCCTTGACTATGTGCCACTACTTAAACTTTTTGGGAGACCTTCTTGACAGGAGCTCAAAAAGCTCAGATACACCAAATGCCTCAATTTTGGAACTTGGGGACTAAAATGCCCGATTTTGAAAATCTCGTACAGTGGGCCCAAGGCCAGTTGGCACAAGTAGGAGCTCGTAAACAAACATGAGATTAACTAAGAAAACTTTAATGAATGATGTGTTTGGTCATGGTACCAAGATAGGACCGACATACTCGATGGACTAGCGGCAGTGCGACAAGATAGGTCAATGGACCAGTCAAGACAAACAGATCCAGGTCGAGTTGAGGGTCGGGGCTGTTGGACCAGTGACACCAAAGATTAAATGGCTTATGAGGAAAACTATTGTTTTATGCATGCACTGAGGTTCGGGACCATCAAGACGCTGAAGAGGGATAGTGATGCATCCTAGGGGCTACTAGACAACATGGTGGAGATAAGGGTAGTTTGTCGTGCCAGTATTTAGGGAAGCTCAACGTAGCTTCATGCACATGATAATGGGGTGGGGTCGAGATGAGGTCTCTATCCTCATATGTACACAGTTTTTCTTTTAGGATTAAGGGTCAGATGTCACGTACATCCACTCATTCTCAGGGTAGAAGTGGATGGGCTTCTATCTAGGTGGTTGGTAAAGTCGCTCCGACGCCGCAAGTGGGTGCAGTGGATGTGCTGCCCTGTGTATGTGTGATAAAACCCTAGTCGTACTTGTGTTGATTGTTAAACACATCGACAGTGGTTAATAAGGAATGATGGTTTTGAAAACCGAGAAATTGAGCAAATTATTTTAAGAAAATAAGGAGTCTGGCACACTTCAATTCAAACTATTTTTCTGAAAAACAAGTTTTTAAACACTCATTCACTAAGTTATCAAACTCACCCCTCCCTTATACCCCTTTTCAAGTAACCATGGGAAAACCTACCTAAGGACCTCTAGTTTGCTACACCTTCAAGACAGGTATGTAAGTTTAAAATTTCGTGTAGTTTTCATTAATGTTACAAGTTTAAAGGATGCCTTACTCCTTACGGTTTAAAGGAAGGGAAAAACCCTTAATAAATCGGGAGAGTGGCAGGTTGCTCAGGGGGATCCGACCAAAACAGGTCGGGGCGTGACAGTTCCAATTATGAACCAGAGCTCCTTTACTGTCCATCCTGATAGAGGTTCGTGGCCTCTACCCTGAGTTTGAGTGGACATCAATTGTTCGACCCTCAAACCCTAGTCGTACTTCGTGTCCGCTTTATGGGACGAGACCTCTTTCCCCCTCCGGCCTCACTCTCCATGCGCATGAAGCTCCTAGAGCTTCTTGACATACTGGACTACGAACCGCCCTTATACTCCCTAGGTCGTTTAGTAGCCCTTGGGAACCACCACTACCCCATACTAGGCATCTCGATGGCCCCAAATCTCATGCATGAAAAATCAATAGTTTTCATTTGTTATAGCCATCGTCTTTGGTGTTACTGGCCCAACAGACCCAACAATCCGACTTTGGCTTCGTAACTATTAGCCCAACGAGCTCGATGACCCAACTTCATCTGCAACTACTAACCCAACAAGTTCTCTGTCCGACTTCGGCATTGTAACCAAATCACACACAATTCACCCATTCTTATGAGAGTTTTCAAGCACGTCAATCTTATCTTGTCTATGGGCCTACACCCGTGCCCATTGGCTTTGGGCCCACTTGAACGGTATTACCCGACTATTACATGTTCCATGCAATATTAGGACATGCTCCCAAAAATTTTAAGCTTGTTCAAACAATTAGGAGAGGGCAGCCTTGGAAAACCAATTTCAATATGGGAATACAGTGCTCATCCACCTAATCAGGCATTATGTTAAATCCACTCACCCAATGAATGGGACATGTCCGTCCTAGCCGGACTTCTAGTCATGGTCGTGCTTACTCGCACACGGTCCGATCCAATATGTCCCTACAGGGTTCAGACATGCATGTGAGGAAAGTTCCAACATGAAAGGCCTTCCAAAAGTTCAAAATTTTCAATTAAGTTCTTAGGATTTCCAACTATCCCTCATAGTCCTTAATTTATTTCCAAAATCACTAATTAGCCCTCAAATTTTCTAAAATTGCCAATTGGTCCTCTATTTCATCCAATTGCCCAATTGGACCTCAATTAGGAGTTAATTTCATAAAAATCTCCCAATTTTCCTTAAATTACAATTCGGCCCCCAATTTTTCCAAAATTTCCAAATTGCCCAATTTTCCCCAAAATTGCCATTTTGGTCCTGAAAACTTATTTCCTTCAATTGACCACCCCAAACGTGGGAAATTGCTCCCATTCTTGATCAAAATCATCTACTCGATGTCCCTCTCATCATTTCAAGCTTTGAAACACTTCATTTGACTCAGAAATGAGCTCAAATGAAGATTCATCAAAAAAGTTTTCTAAAGAGAGAGCTTGAGTTTCTTACCGGTGAGGGGGTGGTGGTCCAAGCTCTGGACGAGGGTAGCTAGTGCTTTTCGAGGGGAGTCTCCCAGGATAAACCTTGAGTAAATTGGTTACCTGAGCACGGAGAATTCAAATAGAGAAGTTTTAGTGTTTTATTTTCTGCAACTTTAATGTTCTGACGAAATGGAGTGAAATTGCCTTACCTCAAAGGTTCGTAGAGGTTGGGGGTTGATCGTGAGGAGCTAGGGAAAACTTGGCCTGGATTTTAATATACTAAGAATGACACCTTGTTGAAAGATTTCTTAAACCTTCTATACATTCATCCCATACATATATATATATATATATATTAAATATGAGTTGAATTGTGTATATAAGATTATGATACTAGCTAATCATACCCATTGAGGTTTATTGCTCACCCCTCCAATACTCTTTCCAGGAACCCAAAGTATAGAAGAAGAGATTTAATGGTGTTAGGGGAAGTTTGAATGAGTTAAGTGAAGGTGTATTATTTTTCAATACTTATTCCCATTATTATTTATTGAAATTATTTTTCATATTTTAAAATAATTATTTTAAAAAGGTTATAATGACAAATATTTATTTTGAGCATCAAGTTACGTCATTATATAATGGTGAAATTGCACACTATTGTAGTATTGAAAGGATGCGACGGATTGTTTGTATTTTTAACCGAAAAATCGAATTGAAATGTGACACACCAACTCTTATAAATTCACTGTTAGACTCTAGAAAGACCACGGTCATTTAGAGGAGCTCTATGGGATTATATAGAGCCCCAAAAAAATCATTTTCCTTGCCAAAAAAGACCACATTGGAGCTTTGACATTCACTGCATCAAAAAATGGGGGTAACATATGTTTAGAGGTGAATTGGAGTGTGGATAAGAAGAGGGGAGGGCTGCCCTTCATAGGAAGTTTCGAGAGGTCTAGGGGTTGTGGTACCCATTGGCCAGCATTAAATCGCCACCAATTATTGTGATTATCATCTTTTCTCTTGTCGAAGTTATTTCAAATAAAATGCTCACTTATATGTTTCATTGTGATACTAGGCGATTAGAGAAGATGATCACTTGTGGCACATGTCAGTGTGAGTGCATCGCTGCACAGGTGCCCTTCTTTAATTTGATTATTTTGATTTGGCTAATTTGACAATTAGTCCGATTCAAGGCTAATTTGATCAATTTTTAATATATTTTATTTTATAAGAATTTCTAATTTATTTATTTGTATTTTAAATTAAAATTATTTTTTTTATTTTAAATTCGGTTAGAAAATTAAATTTCAATTTGGTTTGAACACCATATTTAAGCCAAATCCAATCTAATTCAAGTTTATTAACCACAAAATCTTGATTATTAATAAATAATGATTCGTCCAACTAAAATCAGACAAATTTCTAGAATTATAATTTAAATAAATTTCTGATTCCATTTATTTTTCAATAATAATTCAAAATTTCAATATTTCTTACGAGACTATCACACTACATCACAAAATTTCATATTTCCAATTACTTGTGTTGATTTCTGGTCCACTTGTTCAAGTTGATACTCATACTTATTTCTCTTAGTGTGGGTTAGTTCAACTATTCTTTATATAACGTGATATGTTCTTTTATTTCTCCATGCATTTCCATATCCGGAATCAGCACCATTCCTCTTCATACATTCCTTCCTCCCTTCTTCCCACCTACAAAATTTAGTAGCTAGCTCTTTAAAAATTTTAATATAGTAAAATAGTGTTAAATTTTTATTTTTCACTATTTTATAATTAAAAACTTATTTTTAAAACTTATTTTTAAAACTTATTTTTTTATTTTTCAATTTAATCTCTAAATTTAGTTTTTTTTTATAAATTGATGCCCAAAAGTTTCTTATTTTCAACTTGTTCGTTAAAACTTCTATTTCTAAAATTGGGTACCAACTCCCCATTCTTAAAGTTGGTGCTTCCTTTTTTAGATTTCAAAATCAATCCCTTTACTTTCATAATTTTTAAAATTTATCACTCAACTTTTCAAATTCATCAAATTAGCCTCCAAGTTTAGAAAATTTCACAATCCAACCACTTACTTTACCCCATGAATACTTAGTTCATCAATCCCTCACCCTAAAACTACATTATCAGTTATTTTGAATCCCTAACCCTAAAACTACATTATAAGTTATTTTGAATCCCTAACCCTAAAACTTTATCAGTTATTTTGAATTTGTCTGCAAGTTCAAATAAAATTGGAAGATAATCATAATGTGAGTGATTATAAGTTATTTTGAATTAAGTTCAAATAGAATTCTAAGATTATCTCAAGAGTGGAAAAGAGAAAAACTGTGGAAAGCTAAGAAGGCATACTATATGCTTGAAAGAAAACATCATTCATTCATATTATTCATGTTATATGCTTACATTAATAACATGATAATAAATGGCTTGGCTGATTTCTCGGTGATAAAGAAGCTTTTTTTCTGGAACCACTCATAAGGTCTGAGTGGATGACTTTTATATAAAAGAAGACTTTGAATGAAACTCGAAAGGGGAGACAAAGAAGAAGAAAATGAAAGCATGAGAAGTCAGAGCATGACATTGATGACTTCTAGCTATTTGCTTCACTCCATTATATCGGAACAAAGTACCATATTGACATTTTCAAATGCTATATAATGTTACAAGTCAGACCTTAACGAGCTGGGGGTCATATATTTTGTTATATATGCAAATTAAAATATTGAAAGTGAGCGGTCAATAATCTCATTTATTATATCGGAACAAAGTACCATATTGACATTTTCAAATGCTATATAATGTTACAAGTCAGACCTTAACGAGCTGGGGGTCATATATTTTGTTATATATGCAAATTAAAATATTGAAAGTGAGCGGTCAATAATCTCATTTATTATATCGGAACAAAGTACCATATTGACATTTTCAAATGCTATATAATGTTACAAGTCAGACCTTAACGAGCTGGGGGTCATATATTTTGTTATATATGCAAATTAAAATATTGAAAGTGAGCGGTCAATAATCTCATTTATTATGGGATTAAAGTTGTAACTACTCATAAAACTTGATGGGTTAGTGGAGTTTGTTTCAAGGGAAAATTAGATTTAGTCCACATTCATTTTTCCTTTTTATTATCAAGTCTATTAATTTAAAAACTATGATAAAATATAATAATGATTTCGAAATATATTAGTTACCCCTTATTGATTTAGATCTACTGCATGAACACAATTTTTATCAATAAATAACTTAAAAAATTAAATAAGAGTTATTTTTTATAAGTTCATAATAATATTAAAATATAAATAAATAATATTATAATATTAATATATATTTTAAATTATATAAAAATAAATTAAATATTTTAATTAGGTTAAATAATATCATAATTATCTAATACTTCTCATAATCAACTACTCTAATCATATTACTAAAGTAAATAGAGGATAAGTGGAACTAAGCCTATGGAGTAAAGGAGATGTCTTTTTTTACGTTGATAAACACACAGCGTTTTTCTCATTTCAATAATTTTTAGCATTTCAATTATTTATGGAGTAAATGAATACCGGTTATATCTCACACTAATAGAGAACAAATCACACTTGAATTATAAAATAACGGTTCGGACAGGTAAAAATAAATAAAATCCAACGGGTTATATCAAAATATATGGACATCTTTTTATATTACTAGATTTTTGTTCAATTTTTTTAGATATTTTAAAGCCTCTTTGGGACCATAATGGGACTCAAGAAAACTTGGGGACCTAATTGAAAGAATTGGGAAAATATAGGCTCCAAATTGGGGAAATTATTAAGTATAAGCGCAAAATGGTGTTTTTGCCCAAAGTGAGGACTAAATGGTAATTTAGAGAAAATGGAACCATTAGTTGGTGAGTTTAGAAATACGGGCACTTCAATAAGTGTCAAGTAAATTTATGCCAAGAGGTTAACTTTACATAAGGTTAGACCGAGGACAGGTTACCAACTAGTATGTTGGGTGACCTAAGCTGGAAGGACTAAATTGTAAGGACGTATGAAGAGTATAATTGATGAAATAGCAAAATGATAAAAAAAATAGAACTGGCTTTGATTATTTAAATCCTTGTCAAGAATGCACGAAGTACTCGAGCGGAATCAAAAACATATTTTCAAAAACCCCACAAAACCAACAAGTTTCATGTTGTGAAGTAAGTGGACATTGATGGCGAGTTGGATTGTACCGACTATAGAATTTAATACATGTTAATTGAGTGCTTATGAGTAGAAAGATAGTCTTAGAACTCATATAAGTAGTGTAAAACAACTAAGATCATGCTCATTAAAAAAAATATGATTTTAATGGTTAAAGATAGGAATTGGTATTGAGACCAAGGAAAATGGAATGATTTTGGTTTTGAAGAACCGATAAAATATTTTAGGCCTTGATTCTCGTAATGACTTAGGGGAGATGGTCGAGTGAGTGGCCGAGCTCCCCAACAAGTGTTATTTCTAGGTCCTACATAACTTAGCAATCAGGGCATGAAGTATGTCATGTAACCCTGGGTATGGGGCCTAATGCTCACATTGTGAAATGAGGAAATGATCGAAAGACTTGTCGGACTACCAAGATTGATTGAATTGTGTGGGGAGTTGGTCTAGTGATGGACCAGACTCCCAAGTATATCTATGTTTAAACATATTGATTGTGCATTATTATGCTATCTAAATACATGAGGGTGACGTGACTTGACTATAAGTGCCACGAGTATGACCTGAAATCATAAAATAACTTGTTTTGAATTCTAGTATAGGAGAGGGGCAATGGATGGACACCTGCGTAGTTGTGTCATCACCCAAGGGAAAAATGGGAAGGATATTAGGGAGAAATAAGTGTAATCTCCCAAGTTTTCCTAGGACTAATGGTCGAGGTTGTAGACTCACACCAATACGGTAGTGGTTGTAGTCTCTCACCAATATGGTTGGTAAAGGCGTTTTAGACCACAAGTGGATCAAATGGACGTTGTATCCTCTCATGAGGTATGTTCTATGAATGAATGATCACTTTTATGAGAAATGGTGTTTGATTGTTTATCTAATGCAAACCTATGTAATGACATCTTGAACAAATTATAAGAGTTCTTTCAGGTTGGAAGGAACATCTTTTTAGCTTGTGATACACAAGTCATAAATTTAATAGAGAAATCATGTGGAAGATTTTTCAATGATAAAACAAATTGTAGATTGTTGGTGAGTTGGAACTTTACCTTGATAAACTGAAATCTATAATTCTTAAACAAAAGATCTAAAGGCTAAAAACTTAGGAAATTGGTATGATATATTATTTATAATAGAATTCTCTATGTATTGATATTTTGAGTGAAGTATGAGTCGAGGTCATGAAGCGACTCAACATCGGTAATATCATTCACTAAGTTATTTGAACAACCCCCCCCCCCCCCCCCCCCGCCCAAACAACATTCAGATGAAAGCAAAGTTTTGTGCCAGTTTACACAATCAGATATCACTTACATAGTTCGTGGGACTTTGAGATATACCTCTTGCGGCAGGCGTACAAAGATTTATTATTACTTATTAGTTGTTTACTATTACCAAAGTTTTGTATAAGTTTTGCAATTCATAAATAATGAAAGAAGATTTAAATTTCCATTGAAATTATAATGTATGCTTTTATTCTAAGTCATGGTCTCATCAATACTACAAAAGTGAAGGTAAACACCATTATAGAATTGAGTGGACATGACAGGTTGTGAAGTTTAGAGTTTCCTAGGGCTTGTCAGTTATTATAAAAAATTTGTGAAAGATTTCTCTATACTAGTGTCTCCAATGACCAAGCTAACCCAAAAGGTGATCAAATATGAATGGACAGGGAAGTGAAAGGAAGCATTTGAGGAACTAAAAAGAAAACTCACAACATCCCCCGTCCTAGCTCTTCTATACATGAATGGAGGGGAGTACATCATGTACATTGATGCAAAAGGATAGGGTGATTGCATATGTCTCCCGACAGCTAAAGAAACATGAAGTCAACTACCCTACTAAGGACCTCAAACTACCAGCCATGGTGTTTGCCCTTATGATATGGCAACACTACCTATATGGGATCACATCTCGAGTGTTCATATACCACAAGTGCCTAAAATATATTATGACCCATAAGGAGTTAAATTTGATACAACAAAGATGGTTGGAGCTAATAAAAGACTATGATCTCATAATCAAGTATCATCCTGGGAAGGGTAATGTAGTGGCAGATGCCATGAGTTGCAAGCATAGCATGGGCATGGCACATATCAATTCAACATAAATACCCTTATTGGAACAACTAGGGTGACTCAGGCTCGCGTTAGACACCGAGGAAGGGTCAAGTTGTTTATTAGAAAATATAATTGTCTGACCCACCCTAGTGGAGAAAATTAAGGAAAAGCAAAAGAAAAATATCAGAATGAAGAAATACCTAGATAAGATTATTGATGCCACAACTAATGACTTTCTTATAAGAAAGGATGAAATATTGACATACAAGGGTCGAGTATGGTGTCAAATGAAGTATTTGTAAGGAACGCTATCTTAGAGGAGGCCCACGGTTTAGTATACGCAATGCACCTTGGCAGCATCAAAATGTACTGTACTCTAGAGGAGGGATACTTGTGGCTAGGAATGAAATGGGAAATAGCCGAGTACATAGGTCGCTGCTTATCATGCCAACGGGTAAAAGTTTAACATTAGAAACTGGTAGAAATGCTCCAATCACTCCCCATTCCTGAATGGAAGTGGGAGAGAATCAAAATGGACTTTGTGACCGGTTACTCCTATTGACAAAAGGACATGATGCCATATGGGTAATATTAGATCAACTCACCAAGTATGTCCACTTCCTACTCATCATAATGACAAACCCAGTTAAAAAGTTGGCTATGTTGTACATCGCAGAGATTGTGTGATTGTATGGAGTGCAAGTGTCAATTGTATGAAATAGGGAGCCAAGGTTACATCACGATTTTGGCCAAGTCTTAAAGACTCACATGGGACAAAACTACATCTCAGTACTGGGTTCCACCCCTAGTCAGACAAACAATCAAAACAGACCATACAAACCCTATAAGATATGATTTTGGCATGTTTGCTGAATTTTGTTAGGAAATGGGAGGACTATATGTGCTTGATGGAATTTTCTTATAATAACAACTATCAAGTAACATACAGATTAGAGATGCAAGAGTTAATCAAGGACGCAACCAAAATAATAAAGGTCATAAAGGATAGACCCAAGGTCACCTAGGATCGATAGAAACGTTATGTGGATAACTAACACCGAGAGCTGTAGTTTGAAGTAGGGGACATGGTATTCCTAAAGGTATCTCTATGGAAGAGTGTATTATTTTTTGAAACATAGGAAAGCTAAACTCGCGATATATCAAACCTTACCTAATGGTGCAAAGGATTGGCCTAGTAGCCTACAAATTATAGCATCCACCTGAATAAGAACAGAACCACAATGTCTTTTACATGTCAATGCTAAGAAAGTATGAACGAGACCCTAAGCACATGTTAGACCAACCACCACTCAAATTGGAAAGGTCGTTGTCATGCCCTAGCCCGATCTGGTGTACTGGAAACTTGTGCCCCTCCTCTCATCATTGTTGTTAATCACTATGGTTGGTACCTTCACCATAGTGAGAATCAGATGAACTAGGGCTTTTGATGAAAAGAAATGTAAAATGCAGCAAAATTTTGAAACTTTTCTTTCAAAGCTTCATGTGGGAGCCCACAAAACACTTTATCAATTATCCCAGGAATCATAGCATCATGATAAATCAAAATCAATCTTTATGAGCAGTGTACAAGCTTACCTTGTTGGACGTGTGCCTTGGGAAGTTCCTTCCTCTTTCTACCTCGTGCTTTCCGGGCTTACCCTACAACATGTTTAGGGGAGGGATGAGCTCATAACTCTGTGAATGAGACACTAACACAGTGCCGCTACATGGCTTACGATACAATCATCCCTCGTAAACCACCTAGCATGGTTTCCTATACATATCGGTTGTACCACCCATACAAGTATCGTGGTTTGCTTTGCCCCATGGAGACAACATGTCTCGAGCCTTCCGACTCATAGTCTATGCTACGGTTGGGATATCCTTAGTTTCCTTCTTTGGTTCCCCTAAACCAATAATGAACTACTGTTATGTGACACACACCAGGAACTCATGTCCCACACATAGAGGATGGCCTAAACTCGAGGAGTACTAGTGGCCATGCATGAAGTTTGAAATCGTAAAATATGTGGCCAGATGTCTCTCATGTCAATAAATCAAGGTTGAACACTAGAACTCTTTAGGAATGCTACAACATCTCCCTATTCTTGAATGGAAGTGGGAGAAGATCATAATAGATTTTGTGACCGAATTTATCACGCCCTGATTCAATTCACTCGGTCGGCGGTCCCGTGAACCTCGCAAATCCCCTCGATATTACCATGGTGTGTACCTTCACCACAGTAAAGTCGGAGGGACTAAGGTTTCCATTCATGTGTTCTCTATTCTTTTGTAGTGAAATTTTGCATTTTTTTTCTTTAAAATCATGGACAAGACCAAAATTGAAGTTTTAAAAATCCCAAGAAATATATCAATTGATAAAAGTCTATTTGTAACCTTTGTAAGAAGTCAAAGAGGGCTACCTCATTCGATGCTTGATGTGGGGATGCTCTTCTACCCACGTCTGAAGATCCCTTGGTTATTTTCTACAATCGTTTCAAGGAAGAGGGTGAGCTCACAACTCAATGAATAGGGTTCTAATGTTAAGCCACTTCATATCATAGCTTACAACTCAAACAACTCGAACCAACTCACAACTCAATTTTTAATATAGTTCTTAATCCTTTCAAATAATAGGTTCACTTAGCCCCTTGAGACTCCAGTCTTGGGTCACCCGTAACCGTGCTATATTTCATGGTTGGGTCATACACGAGTCATTCCCTCTCCACATAGATTAACAAGGTAAAATTCACAACAACAGTAGAATTTAACACAACATTAGGTGCTCATGGTCCCACATTCCTAGGCTACTCATGGCCTTTTCATTTCATTTCATTTCATTTCATTTCTTTCTTTCTTTTTCATTCGTGTATGAAGGGTATTTCATGATACTGATTGATTCTAAGAGAATGCGAGAGCAACATGTACTCTTCCACAACTAATGCCCCTTAGGCTCGTCTTGTTGGGATGTCTTTGCATTCTCAGAGGTCACAACGAACTTTCCTAAGATCAAATTGCGCCTCAATTAATGGCCTAAGATATGAGAATTTTATCGAATAACTTTTTGGGTAAAAAGCATTATAAATAGTAATTTCCAACGAATGGTGATAGTAGGGACTTACCACGACGATGTGGGCTCTATTGAGGAAGGTCTAGAAAGCTTGGTTTGGATGTGGGTGGCTCGAGGGCAACTCGAATTGAGCCCGAATTATTCTGGGTACAGACGATTGAAGGAGTAATGGTACTATATGAGCCCACTGGTGCTTCCTCGACAATCTCGAGGTGAATGGAGGGTGTAGTCATGTAGAGAACTTTTTCATGAATCTAGAGAACTTGAATTCACCTTCAGAGTTAGAGAAAACTTCCTACGTCAAACCTCTGGTTTGTAAGTGATCGAAAAATGGAGTAGTTCGTGTTCTTTGAGCTTTCGATGTGTGGAGTGGATGAATAGAGAGGAGCACTTTATATAGGGAGTTAAGGGACTGATGTTCCTATCCATTTAATCATTAGTCATCCATTAACTCTTCAATTTAAGGCCTTGTTGGAAAGAGTTAAGGCTTGTTAGAGTTATGATAGTCTTTTGGCCTTCCCTCTTCTCACCTGATCAAAGGTGACACTATACGCGTGTGAGCTTCGTACGTGCGAGCTGTCATGTGGCACATTGTGATTGTCTGGCATTGCTGACGTAGCATCCTACTCAACATCAGAGTCATTCATTTAACCATTGATTGGACATGTGGCGACATACCATTAGTCGTTCTGTCCGACATGGTAGTTGATTGAATTTGACCGTCAAATGATCGTTGTTGACTTTGCCATGTGGTGTACTCTGATGGGTTGATTTAAATTTGTCAGTTTTCCCAACTAACACGTGGTTCCACTACCATGTTTTCGCTTCTAATTATTTGTGGCTATCCAACATGGCCTTGCAACATGGCGACTCCTAATTTGTTGACCTTTCTTGGATATCCTAGTTGGCCATAGACCTAACATATTTGTCACGTGTTAGCCTCTCATTGGTCAGCCCTGCTGATGGGGATTTTCCTATGCTGACCGTTGAATGAGGACATGTGTCAAGCTTCCATTGGTCAATTCTTGTTGACATGGATTTTTCTTCATCAAACCATTTACTAGGGCATGTGTTATGCTCTGATTGATGAGCGCTTTGAGACAATGACCTAGCAAATGATGGGGTGCACTTTGTCATGCATAGTGCACTTATTGGTCTCACGCGCTGATTAGGCGCTCACCTGGTAGGCGATTCGTTGATCCAGTTAGACCGTTAAGTAGCTCAATTGGACCGAGTTGAGTGACATAAAATGGAAAATCGGTTTGTTCATGCCCGATTCGACTAGTTTTCTAAATATTAAAATTTTCTAAATTTATCTAAATTCATTTTCTACATAGTGGTGACTTAAATTTTCATATTTGATATTTTTAATTCACCTCTAAAAATGAATATTTGAATCGGTTCTTCCTATTTTAATCTGGTTCGGTTTCGGTTTGCTTTGAATTGGTCTAGTTCTCTCTTCCAATTTATAATAAAATTATTTTTCTTGATGTTTTATCTTTATTTATCACTTGGGATCACTTTCATTCTCATTTGGATTTCATTTCACAAATTTTAGTTCACTTTGAACCATGGTTTTCTTTTAAAAATTTTCGGTTCTCTATTCCAACTTTCTTGTTTTGAGAAAATGGGGTTTACATTGGAGGTCAGCAATGGTGGGGCTAGAAAGTTACCATTCCCACAAGTCTAGGGTCACCTTGATCACCCTCAAAGGTGGCTAGAGTTGTCTGCAATACCCAATTTATAAAGTGGCGTTAAAATAAGGCAATAGTCTAACTTTCATGGTAGAACCAGTAGGCTTATCTTTCACCATGAGGGTCATTGGAATTTATTTGTCAGAGTTTAGAGGAGTCTGTATGGTATTTTAGAGGAATTTAAGTCACTTAAGGATTGAGAATTTAGCTTTGAAAAGTGTCAGCCTCATTTGGTTGGAATGTGGTTAGTCACTATGTGAGAACACCGGTGTCGGTAGAGTGGTCTTCGATGTGGGACACCAGTGGAAGGTAATAGCCAACCTTCATGCATGTACAATGTCATGCCCTGACCCGGTTTGGTCGGAACCCCGTGAGCAACACGCCACTCCCATTGATATAGGAAGAATCGCCACTCCCTAGACCACGAGGAGTCAGGCGTAATTTCTGTCATTATTCCCTATAATCACAGATCTTCTATCTCCTGAAAAAGTGTAAAAGTAAATTACCTAGGTTAGAGGCTTGGTGGGTGAGACTCTTTAAAGATCTTCTATCTCCTGAAAAAGTTTAAAAAGTATCCCAAAAAAAGGGCATCCATTTCTGATTTTCTCTTTGCTATTCGTCTAGAGGTAGACGATGACACTATGTCACACGTGTGGACTTGCCACGTGGTGCTTCGTCATTGGTTGGCTTTACTGACGCGGGTTCCTACTCAGCAACCTAGTCATCCATTGACCTGTTGACCGGACATGTGGCGGCCTCCCATTTGTTGCTCATTCCAACGTGGCTACTGACCATGTTGTGTTAGCTGTTGACCATGACACGTGGTGTACTCTGATTGGCTAGTTTAAATGTGTTAGATTTTCCACCTGATGCATAGTGCCACTTCCATGTGTTAGCCTCTGATTGGATAAGGTCATCTGACGGGGCATTGCCATGTGTCAACCTATGATGGGTCGGTCGTTTCTCCAACATATATGGCATCCTTACCACGTGTTAGCTCCTCATTGGTCGGTCTTGCTAGCGGGCTTTTCCGACATTGATAGTTGACCAGTGACACATGTCGCTCTCCTATTGGTTGGTCGTCGCTGATGTGAATTTTTCTCCTTTGACATTGACTGATGACATATGTCACACTCTGATTGGTTAGTTATAACTGATCGGTTGACTAGGCGCACTTCACCACATGTCGCATGCTGATTGGTCACGCCTGCTAACTAGGCACTAACCTGGCAGTGATCCGTTGACCGGCTGGACCATTGATCGATCCGGTTCGATCGGGTTCGGTGACCCAAAAACGAAAATCAATCGGTTAATGCCCGATTCGACTAATTTTCCAAAAATTAAAATTTTCTAAATTCTTTCAAATTCATTTTCTATCCAATTGTGGCTTCAATTTCCTAATTTGGTATTTTTAAGCCACTTAGAAAAATAAATCTTTGAACTAATTCTTCACGGTTCAATCTGGTCCAGGTCCGGTTCACACTAAATTGGTCTGGTTTTCACATCCAATCCACTTTATGGTTCTTTTTCACGATGTTTGGGTATTTCTTGATCACTTGTGATTTTTCAAATCCTAGTTTTGAGCCTTCTTTACCCTTTCTGGTTCATTTAGATCCTTGATTTTCTCTAGAAAATTTCATGTTCTTTGTTCCGGTTTCTTATTCTAAGAGAACGGGTTTTACATACAGGGACACATAAATTCTTGTTTTTGATGACATGAGAAGGGAGAATTTCTTCTTAAAGCTCTTAGACGTTGGGAGGTCTCTAGAGTCTCTCTCTCTCAAATTTCAGAGCAAAATGCTTTCATTTGAGGCCATCAGAGCTCGATTTCTGCCTATGAATGGATAGAAAGATGAATTTTCATCTCGATATTAATTTTTGTGATGTGAGATTTGATTAATAATCAGTGTTTTAGAGTGATTTTTGTCACGTGTCCTAGGAGAAAAATATGTCATGAAGTGGGTAATGGGGTGTATGAATTTGAGTGGGAAATTGGTTATGGGTTGCATGGTTAGACAAGGAAGATGGCAAGTATGAAACCCGTCCCCCGGAGCAAGTAAATTGGGGAAAGAATCGATGATTTTGAGAAAATCGAGCCGAAAAATGAACCAAAAATAATAAATAATGGTTAATATGGGAAATAGGAAAATCCAAAGTGATAAAAAAATTCACAAAAATCATGGGGAAGAACCATGAAGTGAATTGGATGGGAAGACCGGACCGGCTTGAGGTGAATTGGACTGAACCGGATTGAACCATAGTGAATCAGTTCAATAATTCATTTGTTTAGGGGGCCATAAAACGTCAATTTGGGGAATTGAGGACACCATTATATAGAAAATGAATTTAGATAAATTTAAAAAGTTTTAAATTTTAGAAAACCGGTTGAATCGGGCCTAAACTTACCAATTGTTGAATTTGGGTCACCAAACCCAGTCGGACCGGACCGGTCAACGGAGGCCAATCAGCAGCCACGCAAGCATGGGCAGCCAATGGGAAGTTTCCATGTGTCCGGTCAATGGTCAACAAATGATCGGTCAGCCTGCTATGCAGACATGGGCAACCAATGGGAGGTTGCCATGTGTCCGGTCAACGACTGACGCGACAGCTAAGTTGGAATGCCACATCATAAAAACTAACCAATCACAGCATGCCATGTGGCACACCTAGCACATCATTGTCTTCAACCTCCGGTCGCTAATAGAGAGAATAGAGAGGAGAGAGAGAGTGAAGGAAGGGGAAGTCTTTGGTGACTCAGAAAATGCTTCGGTCCAGTCGCTAACGGTTGAGTCAGAGGCCGAGTCCTACGCCGACCGATAGCACGGTCAGTTGTCGAGCTCCCTATATAAAGAGCACCCCCTCCATTTGTTCTTAGAATCTCACAATCGACCGAAGAAGGTGAAGTGTTCAATTTTTTGACGATCAGCAAACAAGAGCTCTAACATCGAGGCTTTTCTCCACCTCTGAAGCTACATTCAGTGTCATTAGAACTGGGAGGAAGTCCTTTACCCAGCTGCACCCTCCCTTCAGCCTGAGGGCCACCGTAGAAGAGCGAGGATGCTCAAACATTAACAACGCTCCTTCGTTGTCAACAGCCCGAGCCGCTCGAGCTCAAAGCGAGCCGTCCCCAGGCCAATTCCAACCAAACTAAGCCCTCCAAATGCCACCTAGTGGTGCCCCAACCTTCCCCCGAGCTAATAGGGTGAGCCCCTCCGCCGCCCCTTTGCTGCAAAACACTATTTACGACGCATTTTTGTAAAAAATTATACTAAGAAATTTACACTGATCATGCCACCAATTGAGGCGCGATTTGATCTAAGGGAGATTCCTGGAAGGAGAGCAATTCAGAGAAAGCAAGAGCTCCAGTCATTGGATCCTTACTGGTAAGATATCGAAGTTTCCTCTCTCTAAACTAAATTTTCCAGCGGAGCTCCATTTGAGCTCATTTCCGAGCCAAATTGAGCGGTTCAAAGCTTGAAATGACAAGAAAAACATAGAGAAGATGATTCAAATCAAGAATGGTGTCAATTAACCAAGTTTTGGGGGTCAAATGAATGAAATTATGATTCAGGGACCAAATTACAATTTTTGAGAAATTGGATAATTTGGGGATTTTTGAAAAATTGGGGGTCGAATTGTAATTTAAGGAAAATAGGGGCATTTTCATAAAATTAACTTCCAATTGGGGCCCAATTGAGCAATTAGATGAAATGGAGGGTCAATTGCCAATTTTTGAAAATTTAAGGACTAATTGGCAATTTTTGGGAAATTAAGAACCAATTGGCTATTGTGGGAAAATTGAGAACCAATTGGAAATCCTGGAAGAGTTAGGGACCCATGAGGGATAATTGGAAGTCATAGAGACTTAATTGAGATTAAATGAAAATTGGGGACCCAAATGTAAGGTTATAAACATTTAGGGACATAAATACAATTAAAGCACAATGTGAGGACCTATGTGCAAATACTTGAAACTATGAGGTCCCTTATGTCAATTCTCCTAATGAGGGTACTCAAACCGTGTAGGAGCTGATTGTTCAAGTACCAGTGCAAGGAAGCGCACCACAAATCAAAATCTCACCAAGACAGTCACATCACTATTATATGATTAGTGAGATTTCCAACATCATACCTGGTTGGGGGTGATGAAAACCGCTTTTAAATTCAAAAATCATTTTTCAAGGAATGGTCTCCCCTAACTGCGTGAAACTACTTAAACATGTTGGGGCATTCTTGAGGAGATCTAGAATCGCTCTGACAGGCTCGAGGCCTCGAATTTGAAAATGATAGGGACGAAGGTCCAGTTTTGGAAAACTCGTGAAGTGGGCCTAAGGCCAGTGTGCATAGGTTGGAACCCGTAGACAAATATAATTGTAAGAACCATGAGAATTCTCACAAAACTGTAATTGTTGTGTGACTTGCCACAGGGCCAAGATAGGACCGATAAGGCTCGATAGGCTAGTGGCAGTGCGCCTAAACCAGGTCGACAAGCCAGTCAAGGCAAACAACTACAAGCCAGGTCGAGTGTTGGGGCCGTTGGACCGTTGGCACAAAAAATAATGGTTAATGATTCAAAACTATTGTTATGCATGCATGAGAATCCGAGAGCATCTAGATGCCCCAGAGGGGTAGTCGATGGGTCCCAAGGGTTGTTGGACGACCTAGATGCAATAAGGGTGGGTCTGTCGTGCCAGTCAGTCATGAAGCTCTGATAGCTTCTTGTGCACTAAGACCAAGGCCAAAGGGGAAATGAGTTCTCATCCCACAAAGTGGACATGATGAAGCACTAAGATCAAGGTCGTAGGGGAAATGAGGTCTTGTCCCACAAAGCGCACACGATGAAGCACTAAGATTGAGGCCGAAGGGGAAATGAGGTCACGTCCCATAAAGCGTACATGATTAAGGTTTAAGGGTCAAACTATTGGTGTCCACTCAAACCTAGTTGGACGGTAAAGACGCTTCGATCCACAAGTAGAATAGTCAGAGACTATTCTGTAAACGTGTGGTCCATTTCTATGATAGAAACGACATGCAAATGTTTGCTGAAACGCCTCTCAAGCAAGGCGAATGGCTCAAGAAGAGATAAATTCATATTACGATAAACTGAAAGTATAAAACGTTTTGATCAACTTATTGTTTTGAAAACTTACTTTCCAACCCCCACTCACTGAGTTGTAGAAACTCACCCTCTCCTATTAAACCTTTTTCAGGAAAACCACCTCGCCATGATGAGTAGAGGCTAGAGGAGAAAGCCGAAGGTACCGAAGCAGGTAACTTTTATTTAGTTGTTTTGTAAATTTTGTTATGGAAAACAAGTGCAATTCGACGCATTTACCTTCTTTGGTCTATTTAGTAGAAATATTAAATTAGTATGAGTAAGAATGATGGAATGATCATAGGACTCCGACCTTACCAGGTCAAGGCGTGACAGCAAGCGTGTAGTGTACATGCGCGTCTCACCACTCACATACACGTGTGGCGTGTGCAATATGTGATTGGTTCACATTATAGAAAACTAGTTTTTAATTAGTTAATTTATCGTTTCAGTCAATTTTGACATTTACTTAGTCGTTTCATCTCTTTAACAATTGGTTCTTGTCCAAATTTATTTTTAAAAAATAGTTGATCAATCCTCCATGATCTAGAATTAAGAATTTTATTTTTCCTATTTTTTAGAATACTTGAAAAATTATTATATTCTCATTAAAGCTAATTCAATTTCAATTCAAACTAATTATTTATCAGATTTCTCCTGATCCTTGATTTCCGACTAAATAAAATTTAATTGAGGTAAATTTAGAGTAATTATCCATTTTTAAAATTTTAGATTCAAATTAATTTTTATTCCAACTCAAATTTCTCCCCAATATAAATTTATCCTTCTTAGTTCATATTTAATTTTCGGTTCTCATTAATTTAGATTATTCTCCTCGAAAATCCCACCATTGTAACCAATGTGTTTAATGATTGCTGATAATCCTTCAGACCGGTAGATATTCACCATCCAAACCCCTCTTACTTTTTCTCCAAGCAAGCTTTCATACATGTTAGTGGCTTGTCGTGCATGAGGAATTTTCCAATCTTGTTCGGAATAATACTTGGGAACTTGTCCCACCTACATCCAACATAAAAAGGTGATAGGATGCTAAGTGAAATCAATAAGGTAAAACAAAATATCGATGGCTCCATTAAATGATTGAAAGCACACCTTGATACCATAGGATACTCCCAAGAATAAGGGATCGACCTGAGGAAAGATTCAGTCATGTAATCAATTTAGTCACTATTAGGATCTCTCTCTTGTAATCATAATAGATGAAATATTCATCAAATTTGTGTTAATAATGCATTATTATATGTATATCTTGTACTATAATACTATAATAAAAATTATCTATCAAAGATTTGAAAAAAAATTTTGGACAAATCTTACTCCGATTACTGCTCCATACTTGATTGCAAACCATTAACAACGTTAGTTACCATTGGGCCTCGACTTTTTCCCATCAATGAAACTCATATAGAAGATCCCAGTATTTACATATAAGTCGGTTCACTCCCATACTTGATACTATTTCTCTAATATCGATTGTACTAATAATATTGATAATCGACGTTATTTTTTTAATTTTTTTAATTTTTTTAATATAAATTTAATTTTATGAATTGATAAAAAAACAAATGATTAGACGATTTAGTACCGAATATAAATATAAAAAGTTAAAAGACAAGTGAACTAATATAAATTTAATATATTCTCTGTTTACTTGTTTAATCGTATTAATATTCTATTAATTTATGTTATGATAACACATGTCATTTATGTTATTGATAATAATATTTTAAATACTTGTACCAAATATAATGAAAATTTACACTATTAATAGTATACTAACTTGAGTATTTAGTGATAAAAAGATAGTAATCAAAATATTCTTTTAACTTAAAAGTTGTATATTAATTTGAGTGTTTAGTGATAATAAAATAATGATCAAAATATTCTATTATATATCTTTTAACTTGAAAGTTTAACCTGCTAAAGGGCAATGTTAAAAGTTACAAAAGAAAATGGCTATGAGAATTAAAATTAGGAAAAATTGAGTAGGATGGTGAGCTAATTGAGATTTAGTAACAATATAATTGAGAATTCCAAATTAATTTCTCGCAATAAGATCTCAACTTAATAAACAGAAGTAATTTTTGCCACAGTATTTAAGATCTGGGATGAAAATGCATTAGAAAAAATATACAATACAATGAAAAAAAACAAATAAATTTCAATAATTATATTATGTTTGATAAATATAATGTTTTAATTATATAGAAATAAAATAATAAATTAATTACAACTCTTAATATATTAATTATTAATAAATATAACCCGATTATATGAGTATTAATCCTCAAGCATACATGTAGCACGTATGCTACCACATGTTTTAATACCTCTTTTGAGGGAAATATGCTATCAAAGTTTCTATACATGTTTCTTGTTCAGCAGAAAATAATACTTTAGAGGAAGCTTTTATCTCCTACATAGTCTCTTGTAGTAGTAGTATACAGGCAAGCCCCCTGAATTAGTCATTTCTCCTTCATGGTCAGTATGAAATACAAAAATCAAATAATATGCATCATCACTCCAGCAGACATACATGATATTCAGTTTTTAAGGTCTCTACATTCCAAAGGGCGTGTCCATAAGTGGAGCTTCCTTCATCTGAGTGGAATTTGTAACAGTGTCATCTCACAAAGTCTATCATCTAGGATAGCCTAAGGCAGTCACGTCCATATACTATAGACTTGGACCTAGTAAAGCAAAAAGAAATTAGTTTTTACTCTAGTCTGTACAGTTGATGGATATTACCTTCATTGAGTCATATCATCAAAGATCTTCTCCTTCTATGCAAACTCCTTCCCTGTCCACTCAAGGATGGTTTTCCAATAGATCAGCAAGAGTGATCTTCCCGCATTTACCTGAGTCTAGCTTATCAAAATTTTCACAAATCTGAAGGATGTCTTTCTCAGAGACTTTCCCCATCTCTTTAAGCTTGTAGATCACGTATTCAGATTTACTGCAAGCAGGAGAACAAGACAATGTTACTACCCAAAGGACATAATGACCAAGAAAGAAAATACAAATATGATATAACCGAAAGTCAAGTCAAAACACATTTGTTATCTATATCAAAAATGAAGCTTGTACTGCAAACCCATCAAAGTAGTCATACCAAATTTCTGAGTTATTAGCATCCTTTATTGAATGTGATGTGTCTTTAAAAATAAGTCTGAAGTATAGCTCATAATTAATCTCTAAATAGAGGTATAATTTGAACTACAGTTTACTGGACAGCTTCACAAGATACACCTAAGGCAATTAAGCCAGCTTATTGATGTTGTGAAATGCCTCCAACAGCTATTAGGTTTAACAAATTCAGAAAGACATTAACTACCAGTTCAAAATCTACTCTCATTGTTACAAATAGCAATGACAAATATTTCACGAGAAATTTATGAAAATGTTTTTCCAAATACAATTTCTTTTGTAGGTCAAGATCTTTGTTGAGCTTCAGTGATATGATCTCCTGACTCAGTCTGCATGGTTTGATTTTTTCTCCATAATTGAAGCATTTCATATTATATTCCAGTGAATGAAATGTTAAACTGCTATGTGAGAATAGATTTTCCCTCTTTTAGAAATAGGCATCTATAGAAAAATGAATTAGGGGAATGGTAAAGAAGTTTTGAATCCGGACATCTACATCATGTTTCCTCCCTTGTTAGTAAACTTAAGAATCTATGCAGGAGAACTTGTTTTCTGATAGAAAGATATATCGAACAAAGTGTTGTATTAGCCTTGAAACATACAGAGTAACAAAGATAATATAATTATTAAAGGTATGAAAAAGTTAAATTGGGCTAAAAAGTTGATAGGCAAAATTGTATAGGAGTTGAAACCAAGAAATAATTTTCTTATAGGTGACTGAGGACATTTATGCAATCAAATGTAGAAAAACAAAACTTAAAGTTCCATGTATTCTTGTCATTTGTCTCAACATTTTTGGGTTAACTTTTTCAACAGAAAAACATTTTGGCTACAAAAATTTAATACAACCACAAGGAGAAGCTGCAAACCCTTGATGAAAATTTTCAAGATAAACTCTTGGAAAGTAGCTATAAAATTTCCAGCTCATCCATTGAGTTTTATAAGATGATAAAGTACTAAATTATAGAGAAAATTCTGAAGGCAAAAATGGGCATCAGCATGTTGTATATCACACTATCTGCAAAATCACACAACCATGGAAAGCTAAGCAGCTGATGCATGCTAGCAAATGAATGACACCAGCCTTCATTAGTAGGAAAGAGAAAAAGAATTCACATGAGAGAGAGAGAGAGAGAATGTGTTTGATTTCCATCTAAGTCATCCATGACCACAGTGACAAAATAAAGAGGGAAACATTCATTAGAAGAGAGTTTACTATGAATAAAGGATGGTTTATGTATCTAATTTGACAGATTACTAATTTAGGATTCTGCAGACAGCTTAAAAAAAGGATGAAATCAAACCTGCTTGGATGATAGTAAAATTTGATGAAATCCTGATTCAATAGAGTCTAATGTTTGCTCTTTGACTAAGAAGATGGCTCACTAAATATAAGAACCCTTAAATCAAGCACTTACTCAATAAATCACATTGCCATACATTATTTCTTGTCTATTACTAGGTTGCATTACTTCAAAGTGAAGCATCCATCAGAAAAGCTCCAGTTTCACAATAAGATATAGTAGCTTTCGATATCCACATAGTTGATGAATTTGAACTATCCATTCTAATCCACAGAATATGAGAAAGGAAGCAATACCTGACAAAGCCATTATTATCCATGTCAGCTGCAAGAAATTCAGAAACAGTCATGTCTTGACCCAGAACCCACTTTGCTAACCTCCTCTGCCTCTTATCCACCCTTGCCTCAGCCAAGTATAGAAATGCTCGGGCCACAGCAAGAGTCGATACAAGAAGCCAAATTGAAGCAAATATTCGACCAGCCAAAGACTTAAAAGCCCGATCGCCATACCCAACTGTTGTAACTGACATAACTGAAAGGTAGAAAGAATCAAGCCAATTAAGCTTCTCGACAAAATGCATAACTCCAACACCAATCCCGATACAAATAACCACGACTCCTAATGCCAAAGCCACTTTCAGTCTTATCCTCATTCTACCCTTCTTCACATCGATAATATATGACCCAGCAGAATCTTTTTTTTCTCCTCGATGGCCCTCGGCAGTCCTCAACAAGTAGCTTTCTTGCAAATCCAAAACATAGCTCACCATGCCAGTGAGCAAGATATCAATAAATCCGAACCCAACTAGCACAAACATGATGGAAAACAGCTTGGTGGGGATCGAAATCGGGATTATATCACCGTACCCAATTGTGCACATCGTCACAATACAGAAATATAAAGCATCCACTACCGGATGGGTCTCTGTTGCAGAGAAGTTATCGCGGTTGAACCAATAAATAGTCACACCCATTGACAAGTAAATCACCAGGAGTACACATGCTTGCTTGATGATGGACTGGGAGGAGAACTGTGGAGGCTTCGAGGGAGATGCCCCACGAACGAGGTCCTTAATCACTGCCATCGCAGGAGCTGTTCGGGACCGGTGCAGGCTGGCCTTGGCCCAAGGATGATGTCGCAGCTCTGGAAACGGAGACCAGTCATAACTTTCTACCACAGGAAAATTAGGTTTGGTCCAGGAATTCTGTGGATGATCCGGGTATTGAGAAAGATCGCTGCTGTGTGAGGAAGACAAATCGCTGCTCCGGGAACGACGGGTCTGAGCTGGGGACTGAAGTTGAGATTCATGAAATTGAGATATGTCGGAACATCGCGGAGAAAGGGAGGTGGGTCTGGTCCGAGAATGTTCGGAAGCTCCATGAAATTGCGAACGGTCGTAGCTGTGCAAGAAGGCAGAAGAAGATGAGGTAGATGGCCTTGGAGATGAAGAAGAGGGCCCAAAAACTAGAAAATCTTTGAACTCCGAGGGTGTAAGAGAGAGGGGAACTGAGATTTCGTCGTCTTCAGGAAGGGGGAAGAGCAGGGGAGGCGGCCTCCGACCAGGGCTTGAGTATGGAAGTAGGGTCTCCTTCTCCATTTGGGGTCGCCGGAATACAGCCTTCCTGGTGGTTGACAAGACAGAGCGTGAGACCAAAATGACTAGCTCATCAAGAATATTCTAACCAATTATTTTCCTACTATCAAAAACATATTTATCAACTGTAACAATCTTAAATTATTATAATTTCGATAATAAACTATGTATAAAAATAAAATTACAACAAAGGACCTAAGAACGAGATAATATTTACACTCCGAAGATAATAGATACCACTTGTGACCTGTTTGACATAAAGAAACCCGATTTGGGTCGAGCATTTTGGTGGGCCCCAAAGGATGGTGGGTGTCGATCTGTCGTGGAAAAAATATTTCTAGTGACCGTGATTCATGGCAAATTCAGTTCTGAAAATTAAAATATAAATTTTAGATATTTTATTTAATATTAAATTATTTTCTTATTAAATAAAAATACAAGCTCAACTACCTAAATGAAATTATAATTATTTTTAAATATAATATTTCTAAATACTATAAATAAGAAATGGTTAAGTATAAACTGTTATTATATTAAATATGTTGATAAAAATTCAGGATCAAGATGAAAAAAAGGTAATTTCATTTTGAAGCTTGGTTTGGAATCCTTTTATAGTTTGCTGAAAAGTGTTGTAGGATCGAGCATAGCTAGCATCACGTGCATCCAGAACGTAAGCAAATCGGTTGGCCTGTCCCATCAAAATCGGCCCCTTCCTTTTCATGATTGCCACATCTGATAAAAAAAATAGCACCGTTTTCTCACGTGGCATATTGTATTTTCTCCGCTTATTGTAATTTCCTAAAAGTGAATTACAGACACATGCAAACTGGTTAAGAAAATCCATGCATTACCTTTTTTTTTTACTTCGGTTGACTTCAATCAAAATAATTGCCACATTATGTAAGTCCGTTGGAGCCGACTTATTACATTTATCCACCCTTATCTTGTATATAAGTCGAATATTCTATACTTAGTGTAGGGATAGGTCAGTTATATGATTAATGCAAAAATTATATTATATGAATGTATGGGTACCTATGAATGAATATACAATTTTTCACAATGATAATAGAGTTTTAAAAAAATTATTGAAATGCGATAATATATAGGCTTCGACCTCAACCTACCGCCCTTAAATTAGTTTTGAAAATAGAAGATAAAATTAGTTAGTATTTGATAAAGTTTCATATAAGTTTGAAGATAGAATGTATATGTAAATTTATTTTTTTTACAAGTTATATGCATGTATAGTTGAATAGAATAGTACAATAAATGAATAGTACAATAAGTATATTTGATAGTATAGTTATCTTTTTTTTTTTGCTCAGTAGTATAGTTATCTAGAGTGTGGTATGTCATTACTATTACTTCTCGCAAGGTGGAACTGCAAAAATTGAGATTGTAATGTAATAAACTGAATCTTTAATAAGATATTTAGTTATAATAATAGTAAGATGGACATCCGTGCCGATGTACCGTACACAGAGTTGAAAGTTATTGATAAATATCAATAGGTTTAGTACAGGCGTAAAAAAAATTAAATTTATTGTCAAATATATAGTAAATAAATTATCACGACATAGGGGTAATTATAAAACACCAATTTCATGTATAAGTGATTGAATATAAATAAGTTTAACAATGTCATTAGCTAAACTAATGTACTCGACTTGAAAACTAATTGCTTCTTTAAAATCTAAAATATAAGATTATGACCAATAAAAATAATAAAATTACTTATAGATAATGAGGATTATCAGCCCAATCAATATTAGAGAAACAATTAAGAGTCAGATGATAAGTTGCACAAAAGATTATGACCAATAAAAATAATAAAATTACTCATAGATAAGGAGGATTATCAGTCCAATCAATATTAGAGAAACAATTAAGAGTTAGATGATAAGTTGCACAAAAAATGGACTATAGGATTTGACAACATTATAGTGCGTATACATAAATTGACATACTTGATAGATAACATAAGTAATATTAAGACAAGTCAATGTGAGGTATTGCAAAGAGCCCACAATATGTTTATAGAAGTGTCTCATCACTAAGCAAGAGACGATGGTCCACTATTACAATTGTGGATAAAGGCTTACAACTGTCCATAGCAGTCCGAGTAAGCAAATCATAAATACATTTTTGTTAACTAAGCATCAAACCATATGGAGTCGAATGAATCTCAAGGCAAAGAAAATGATGAAGTAGGCCAATGTCCTTCATAGAGAATTCCCCATGCAGATAAGAGATAATGGGCATGATAGGAGCAGAGGACGAGCCCATAATGATTATATCATCCACAGATGAGGAGAAAAATGATAAAGAAGGGCACTGAGATGAAGAAACCAAGCACTGGATGATTTCTTTAACCCATCTAGAGAGAGAGACAAAGTCTACACACATGTGTGGGGTGAAATGGATAAAAAAATCTAGTGGTTGAGTCATGCATATGTCATAAGTTAGATAGTCATGCAAGAAGGCATTAGAAATATCCAATTGATGAAGTGTCAAATGATGAGAAACAACCAATAAGAGAATAATCCTGATAGTGACATGTTTGACCACAGGACTAAAAGTTTCACTAGAGTCAATGCTGACATGTTGAGAAAAATTCTTGGGCTACTAGATGAGCCTTATAGCGAGCAAGAGAACCATCCATATGTTGCTTGACTTTATATACCCATTTGCATCCAATAACATGACAATCAGGGAATATAGGAACAAGATCCAAAGTATTTGTAGCAAGCAAGGTCTATTCCTAGTGCATGGCATCGATCCAACAAGATTGATGAAAAGTTTGAGGTTCTTGGAAAATAGAGTAGGAAACAAATGCTCTGGGATTATTAGTAATATGAAAGCGACGAGGTGAAAAATAGCTATCCTGAGAGTGGGTGGTTATGCACCAAGGTAGAGTGAGCTGTAAAGGCAGAGGTTGAGGATCATCATCGGAAGCATCAAGTAGAGGTGAGGGGTCTATGTTGAGAGGGAGGGGGGACAATAGAGAAGGGGGAGATGAAGGTGAGATGCTTGCAATAGGTTGATGGATAAAGGGGAAGATGGATTCATTAAAGGTAATTGTATGATATATTTAAATCCGACCGGTGATAGGATCAAAACAATGATAACCACTATAGTTGGAGGGGTAGCCAGGGAAGACATAAGGAGTAGAGCAGAAAGTAAGCCTATGAGGCTGATAGGGACAGAGATTAGGAAAACACTAACAACCAAACACATGAATAAGGTCGTAATTAGGAGGAGAGTGATGGAGAACTTCAAAGGGTGGTTTGAATTATAACAAGCGAGTTGACAATTTGTTGATAAGGTAAGTAGCAGTTTCAAAGGAAAAGTTTCAAATGTTCATAGGAAGATTAGAGTAGGCAAGTAATCTAAGTCCCATGTCAACAATGTAACGATACTTCCACTAAGCTCAACCATTTTGCTGATGCATATTAGAACAAGAAATTCAATGGGTAATGCTAGATTGTTGAAGTTCAAGTTGAAAATCAAAAGAAAGAAACTATTTTGCCCCATCAGTTTGAAGAACCTTGATTTTACGATCAAATAGATTTTCAACTTGTAGTCGAAAGGCATGAAAGATAGCCAAAAGATCACTATGTTTCTTCACGACAAAAAATCAAGAAAATTTACTAAAGTTATCAATAAAATGATTATAATGGAGGTGCCCTATATGTGAGGTAAGTGGGGTCAGTCCTCATATATCCGTATGAATGAGTTATTAGGGAAACATACTAATGTGATGTGTGGAAGGAAATGAATTTTGAGAACTTTTACTAAGACAACATGATTCACAAATGTCACTTATGGAAGAGTGATGCATTAAATGATTAGAAGACAATAGGTGACAAATAATTGGAGAGGCTGATGGCCAAGCCGTTGTGCCACAAGGAATTAGAAAACACAAAACTAATAAAGACATATGATGGAATAAGGGAAGATGAACTAGTTGACAATCAATAGAGACAATCTCTATGAGTCTCGCACAACAACTCCTGATGTGTGTGAAGATCCTTGATAATAAAAAAATAGGTGAAATTTAAAGTAACAAGAATTATCATGAGTTACTTTATAAATAGAAAGAATATTAATGGAGATAGTAGGAACATAAAAAAACATAATTAAGAATAAATTAATGAGTAGAGATATGTAAAAGAGCATATCCCGAGGAAATGATAGGTAAACTTGTCTCGTCGCCAATGGGAAGATGCTCGAGTGTAGAAGAATCCTCATGCAAGGTAAGATTAGAGAAATTTGTAGTGACATGATGTGTCCCCCCATGGTCAATTTACCAATCATTGGTGATGCATCATAATCAACCCTGAAAGCCATGTAAACTTGAGGAATGAAAAATTTGGGGTAGATGTAGGCAATAATGAGAAAATTAACCCTCGTGAAGCCAAAGTTGACAATGGGGCTCATGAGAATTGTGAGGCAAAATGTGTGTTCCAGGTGCATGAAAACCCATGTTGTTGGCATCCAAAATGCGTGGGCTAGAGGTCCAAGAAGAAATTACTGGGGAAAATATTAGATGATTGGGCCTGGAAACAAAGTGTCTAGGAGGCTCGTTCCATGGGCTTAAGTTATGCCTCAAAGTTGAAAGCACGACAAATTGAAAGGGAACACGAAGTGATGATCGTGAGCCCCAAGGAGCATCTCGAGATGATGAAGTTATAGGGGTTTTGACGAACGATGCAAATAAATTGCGGAAAGTGTGACGACGATTAGAGGGTCCTAATAATGGTGCACATAAGCCACTAGTGTTGTAGGTGACTATAATAGTTAGGGCGGTTGGTGGGGGTACTACTAAGCAACCCTAACAGTGGAGAGTTGAATGTTCGAGAGCAGGATTTGTAATCCAATTTTCCTTCATGCTCAATAAGGTAGGATTTCAGTTCTTATATGGATAAGGATTTAATAGAAAAGGCAATACCATAGTAGAGAGATTCCTAATCATGCCCAAGTCCTTCCAAGATTCGTGCTTTAACTTCGTAAACAGATTTAGGATGTTCGAGCAATATCTAAGAGGCAAGTGGACATGGTGTGATCCCCCTTTGCTAGATCACACTAGTGGCAATCCAATAGATCCATTTGTGCCATGATTTGTGAAGTGTAAATTGTTTTTAATTTGGCCCATGCTTCAACTATGGAGGAGACACCAATTACATGCAAATTAACCTCATTGGAGAGGGATTCAAGGATAGCTATGAGACATAATTGATCTCAGGAGAGCCATGTTGTGTAATCGGGATTGGGAAGAGATGATTCCTAACCCCCTTCGGTAGTATGGATATGCTTGGGTAGAGTACTGATGATGCCGAGAGCAAAATCCAACATATGGTAAGCTATGAGCATTGGTGTGATATTGTTATTCCATAGGTAAAAATTGGATGCATCCAACTTGCTATGAATGGTAGGAAGGCTACCAGAAAGAGGAATATAGAGCTTGTTGGTGGATAGAGTGATTTTTGTGTTGCTGGTGGCCATATTAAGTGGGTGAGTATAATGGAGCATGGGTTTAAGGACATCTGTCCATCACACCAACCGGGTGTAAGGACATCTCCGCTCATAACTGATAAGCATGTTTTCAACTTCCTTACAAGAAGTTCATCATACCAACTAGATATGATCTACATACAACCGGTAAATAATTTTTTCGCATAGTTTCTACATCACCCCATCCAGGTGTGATGTTAAAATTTCACATAATAGTGGGTTTTCATTTTCGGAGTACTCATCATCCCAACCGAGTATGATGTGAAAATTTCCATTAACACAATCGTATAGTGAATTCTTCTTATTTGGCTATTTGCCTCCACGCGAGCTTGTATTTGTTAGCGTTCTCAGTATTTCTTGTTCCTATATAATATAAACATCCTTTTTCATTATCCTTTGGCCTAATAGCCTTCATTCATCAATAATGAATAAAATGCCCAAACTTTTAATTATTTGCATTTAGGTCCCTACAATTCTTTTCTTTTAACTTTAGGTCCCTAATGCAAATTTGTACCCAAATTAAGTCCTGAAACTTCTAAAATTTTCCTTGAGACCTCAATTTATTCAAATAAAAAAAAGGGGTTCAAGTTTCCTAATTTGGTCCTCAACTTTTCAAAAATTACCATTTTGCCTCTACTTTACAAAAATGGTAAATTTGAGCCCAAGAATTCCAAAAATTGACCAATTGGTCCTCCAACATCTTTTCCATACCTAATTGGCCCTCAATTTTGGAAAATTGCACTTTAGTCCCTCGAATTTTTGAAATCCCCAATTTTCCTCTTTCAAAGCGGCCAAATTTGATTCCATCAAATTGACCAATCAATCAAGGTTAATTGTTGAAATTGAAGGTAAATTTGAGTTCTTACACTTTCACATAATTCAATGGAACTTTGAATCGCGTCATTTGGATCTGTATTTAGCTCAAACGAAGCTTCGTCAGAAAATTGGACTTAGAGAGAGAAATATTTGAAAGCTTACCGTTGGGGGTGCGACGGTCTGAAATTTCGATTTGGCCAGATAGCTCTCATCCTGAGGTTTCTCCTAGGATCAAGAATCGCATCAATTCATGCCGAATTGAGGGAGAATTTGGTCAGTGAATTTTCACCGGTTCTCTCTCTAACATTGATAAGAAATTCCAGAGGGGAGCCTAATTGGCTTACTTTTCAGCTCTAATTCAGTTGTAGAGGGTTGTGGAAGTGTTGGGAGAGCTTGGTTTGACTTGAGAAGGGCCAAAATTGGTCATTTTTAGCTCAGCCAAAATAGAGCAGCTTCGGTCTGCCGGAGGTGCTTCACTGTTCGATCACGCCGATGTCTCTCCAACGATTCTCAGAGCAAATGGAGACTACCGTCGAGTAGCTGATTTCTCCTTGAATCTAAAGAACTTGACCTCGCCTTCTTTGGCTCATAAAAAACCCCCAATGTCGGACCTCTCGCTCGAGCTTCACCGAAAAATGGAGCAGTAGGGAGAGAGAGGAGTTTTCAGGTGTGAGGAGGATGAATGAGCAGGAGCTCCTTATATAGGAAGCTCGAAGACTTCTTGGTTGTTCGATCGACACCTTTATGGTGGTCATTCATTGCTTGAAACTCCCTGGCAAGAGACTTTCATCTTTGTCGGTGTTGCTCGATTTTTCGACGAGTGAACAGTGTTGTCATCTAAAGGAAGAAGACAACACTATTTCGAACCAGACCAAACCGGTCCAAACTGGGTTTAATGCTTAAACCCGTCGGTTCAAGCCTGATTCGACCGAGTTTTTCAAAATTAAAAATTTGTAAATTTATCTAAATTCATTCTCTATCCAATGGTGTCTTCAATTCTCCAATTTGAATTTTCTAATCCACCTAGAAAAATAAATTTAATAACCGGTTCAATAGTGGTTCAAACTGGTTTAGGTCTGGTTTGTAAACCCCGCTCTTTGGAGTTAAGGAAAACTGGGAAAGAACCGGTAAAACCGAGTGAGAAAACTAAACGGGTTCCCAAAACCGTTTATTGGGGAATGGACAAATTGGAGAAATTTCAACTCCCTTGTAACCCAAAAAGATTTATAAGGCTTGGGAAGGAACCTTAGAAACGAAATGGAAGACAAAAAACTGGATCGATTCAGGTGAATCGGAACCGAACCGGATTGTAATGGTTTAAGAACCGAGCTAGTTTATGAACCAGAAACGATAGAGATAGGGCAAAGTGGGAAATTTATGGACCCTAAGTGACCTATGGAGTAATAAAAGTCATGAAAAAGGACTTTAGGATGAATTGGAGATGAAAACCAATCTGGTTCAGGTGAACCAGATATGAACCGGACTGAAAGGGTTTGGGCTGGTTTGAACCACTATTGAACTGGATTCTAAATTCATTGTTCTAGGTGGCTTAAAAAATTCAAATTTGAGATTTGAGGCCACCATTGGGTAGAAAATAAATTTAGATGAATTTAGAAATTTTTAAATTTGAAAAATTCAGTCGAATTGGGGTGAACCAGCTGGTTTAAGCTTTAAACTCGGTTCGGAACAATGTCGTCTTCTTCCTTCAGATGACGGCACTATTCACTCGCTGGAAAATCGAAGCAGCACCGACAAAGAAAAAATGTTTCCGTTCAGTACTTTCAGGCTATCAATGTTTGTCATAAAGGTGCTAAACAGATGGTCATCGAGTCCCCAAGCTCCCTATATAAATAGCCCCTCTCATTCATCCTCTCTACACTTGAAAATCTCACTCTCTCTCAACTGCTTTGTTTTCCGGTAAAGCACGAACCAGAGCTCCGATATAGGGTCATTTCTAAGCCAAAGAAGGTGAGGTCAGGTTCCTTAAAACCAGGAAGAAGTCAGCTACACGGTGGTGATATCCATTTGCTCCGAGGGTCAACGGAGAAGCGCTGGCATGATTGAACACTAAAGCAGCTTTGGTGGTCCAAAGCTGCCCTATTTTGGTTGAGTTGAAATTAGTCGATTTGATCCCTTCTCAAACCATACCAAGCTCTCCCAATACGTCCTCAACCCTCCCACAACTGAATTAGGACTGAAAGGTAAGCCAATTCGGCTCCCCTCTGTAATTTTCGACCGGTGCTAGAGAGAGAGCCCGTAGAATTTCGATGATAGAATTCTAATCCAATTTAGCATCAATTGATGCGATTCTTGATCCTAGGAGGAACCTCAGGAGGAGAGCTATCTGCCCCAATTGGAAACTCGAACCGCCGCACTCGCGGTGGTGAGCAATTGAAGCTTTCTCTCTCTATAGTTTATTTTTCGGTGAGACTCCATTTGAGCTCATTCTGACGTCAAAACTTGTGATTCAAAGTGCTATTGAATTGTATGAAGATGTAGAAACTCAATTTTAACTTCAATTTCAATAATTAGAAGTGTTTGGTCTGTCAATTTGATTAAATCAAATTCAATTGTGTTAGAAAGTTGAAAATTTGGGGAAATTGGGGGAAATTAGGGATTTTCAAAAATTCGAAAAACCAAAATACAATTTTATAAAATTGAGGATCAATTGGGCATGATAAGAATGTTAGAGGGCCAATTGAGCAATTTTAGAATTTTTGGAGTAAAACTTACCATTTTTATAAAGGAAGGGCAAAATGGTAATTTTGGAAAATTTGGGGGCCAAATTGTGAATTTGGGAAACTTGAACCCCTTTTTATGAAATTGAGTAAATTGAAGTCCCAAGAGGAATTTTAAAAGTTTTGGAACTTATTTTGGGAAAAAACTAGCAATTGGGGCCTAAAGTAAAAGGAAAAATAACTTTAGGGACCAATTTGTAAATATTGGAAAAAATTATGAATTAAGTCATTTATACTGAATGAGGTGACAAGTCAGATGATAATGAATAACGATGTTCATTTTGTGTAGGAATACAAGACATCGAGAATGCCAGCTGTGGTTAAGCTCGCAAGGGACGAAAACCTACTTAGTGAAATTTTACTGTACAATCGGGTGAGTGTGACTTTTATATCATACCAAGTTGGGATGATAAGTACCTCGAAAATGAAAACCCACTATTAAGTGGTATTTTAAACGTCATAACTTAGAGGAGTGATGTGAAAATGACACGAAAAAACTACTTACCGGTTGTAAGTAGATCATACCTTGTTGGTATGATGAAAACTTACTCGGAGGAAGTGGAAAACCCGTTCATTGGTTATGAGCGGAGATGTCCTCATACTCGGTTGGTATGATAGATAGTTAAAAATATATTTTTGTCGGAAGTACTCTCCCTTGACTGTGTGCCACTATTTAAATGATTTAGGAGATCTTCTTGACGAGAGCTTGAATAGCTCTGATAGGTCAAAGGCCTCAATTTTGGAACTTGGGGGCTAATATGCACAATTTAAAAATCTAGAATAATGGGCCATAGTCCAGTTGGCACGAGCATGAGCTCGTAAACAAACATGAGTTATATGCCATAAAACTTTTAATAAATGGATTGTTTGGCCATGATACCAAGATAGGACCGGCATACTCAGTCAATTAGTGGTAGTGCGACATGATAGGTCTTCGTACTAGTCAAGACAAATAGCTGCAGGTTAAGTTGAGGGTTGGGGTCGTTGGACCAATGGCACCACAGATTATATGGCATGATGTGAAAATACTGATTGTACATACACTGTGTTTATGGGACCTTCAAGAAGCCCAAGAGGGGTAGTGATGTGTCCTAGGGCCCTAGACAACCTGGTGGGTATAAGGGCAGTTCGTCATACCAGGTGACCTTGCGAAGCTTAGAGTAGCTTTAAGCGCACGAGACCGGGGTGGGGACAGGATGAGGTCTCTTTCCTCATACGAACATGGAGAATTGTTACGGGATTGAGGGTCGGATGCGCGAACTTCCACTCATTCTAAGGGTAGAAGTGGACATACTTCTATCAAGGTAGTCGGTAAAGTCGCTCCGATGCCACAAGTGGTTTTAGTGGACATACTGGCCTGTGATTGTGTGATTGACCTTCATGGTAAAGGATGTTTTTTTGAAAAATCGATATTTTAAAGTGGAGAAAATTTAAAAGAAAATAAGGAGTCTAGCACACTCCAATTTGAAAATATTTTTTTAAAATTTCCATTTCTAAAATACCTATTCACTGAGTTGTACAAACTCACCCCTCTTTTCTATCCCTTTTCAGGAAAAGAAAAAATGACTAGGAATAACACTAAGCCTTACCCTTTGTCAGGTATGCTTAATTTCACTTAAGCTTGCATTTTATTTGATATATGTCTTTCAAGGGAACAAGGTTAATTTCACTTAAGCTTGCATTTTATTTGATATATGTCTTTCCAGGGAACAAGGTTAATTTCACTTAAGCTTGTATTTTATTTTATATATGTCTTTCCAGGGAACAAGGTCAAAAATACGTTTGTCTCCTCTCGAGTAAAATAAGGGGGAAACTCCTCTTGAACCGGGAGAGCGGCGGGTTGTTCACGGGGATCCAACCAAACCGAGTCGGGGTATGACATGGTTCACCTGAACTGGTTTGGTTTTCTTCTCCAATCCATCCTAAAGTCCTTTCCCATGACTTTTGTGACTCTTTAGGTCACTCAGGATTTATAAATTTCCTTATTTGCCCTTTCTCTATCAGTTACGGTTTATAAAATAACTCGGTTTTCTCTTTGGAAATGACCAGTTCTTTTCCTGATTTTCCTTATCTTTAAGGGACGGGGTTTACAACTCTTCCCTCCTTTTAAGAGTTTTGTCCCCAAAACTTAATAAATACTTTTCACTCTGGGATAAACTTCCCTTAATATCAACTTGGACATGTTAATACTTCGGTCGTTCTTTCACTTAGCCCACTTTAAATCATGCACTTAAGGAATTTCCTTTCTTTTCCATTGTTTACTATTTTCACAGAGTTTATCATAACTAGACATACCTTACTTAAGGGTATATCCTTAGATTCACATCTTTCTTTGCTTAAAGCAACCTTTATCCCTTGAGGTTCTATACTTAGGATTAGGAGTTCCAAGATACCCAATCATTCTCATGTTTAGTTATTTGCTTGGTCGTTAAAACCCTTAGCTCGACATTCTTTCAAGCGTTACATACTTGTTTTCATGGGTTTCTTTGTTATTACCTTTTCGTCCTATTTCGATTCTTCCTTCATCCGTTGTTCATTACAACTTCGGTCCAAATTTTATGTTTAGCCTTGTCATGCTTACTAACTAACTCTTCCTTGCTTTGATTCATATTTTCATCGGGACTATTGGGCTTACATTCCCTTTACAACATGACATTTTCTATAACCTGTCTCTGTCCATTAGATTTCTAGAACACCTCCTCGAGAGTCTTTCTCAGCTTTCCAACCTTTTATTGATCGTATAACTTTATCCCTCTTTTCATTTAGTAGCATTCCTCGACTACCTTTACCATTATCCTCTTATCCATCTTGCCTTTGACGCCATGTCTCACATAACCGTGTCTATTTCTCTTACCTACTTGTCCTTTCCCAACTTCTTTATTGGATCTTTCCGGTTCCAATCATTTGGGTTTCCCGATGTCTTACCGACATGCGAGGATTTTTCCCTTCTTATGTCTTTCCTCTTCTCTAGTGGCATCCTTTATTCAAGTACTTTCCTTTTTCCTTAATCCACTCGCTCATGACCATTTCATGATTCATTATTTTGAGGTGATCCCTTTTTGGTCTATGTATCGATTGCTTTGTTTTCGTAGTTCCCTTCTTACGGTTTCATTCTCTACTATATCCCCCAAGTAGAGATTTTAACCTTAGGAGCTACATGCTCAACCTTCTTACCATTCCTTGATGGTTTCTTCATTCATTTCCTTACACCTTCTTCTAGATTAGGGCTTTTTCCCACCTTTAATCATTCGTCGACCATAATTTCCCAATTCACCCTTTACTTTTCTACCCAAGGTATCTTTGATTGTCGGGTCTTTTTTCGTGTACTCAACACTATGCCCATCCTATTATCCTTCTTTAGAGTGTAGTTTCCACTACTTCTCAGTCCTTCTTAGGGTCTCATTTATTCTCTTTGACCATCTCGTTGCTTCCTTCTGCTAGGTTCGTTGGAAATCCCTATTTGGCTTCTTTGCTCTTCCAAAACATGTAACACTTGGTTGTCCCGATATACCCTCAACCACTTATGGTTCTTTATGAAATTTCTTATGTTGGGTTAAGCCTCTTATGATCCATCTGGCAGTTCCATAGTTTCAAAACTTCACTTCCTACTTTTATCCTTTTACCTAGGGTCTTTCATTCTGGTTCAATCTCCCTAACACTCCTTGTAGGCTTTTTCCTTCTTTCCTTTCTAACACCCTTCTGAAATCGGTATTATTGTCTGCTCTTTATCCTTCCATGTCCTTTATCTCCTTTTTGTTCCTTATACTCTCTTTGAGAAACTTCTGCTGATAGATTGGTTCCTATCACTCTGTTTTATGTCCAATCGTGCACTCCTTGGGCTCTATTAAGCGAGTATGGGCCACAACGAGTCTCGATGTTATTGGTTGTTTCCCCTTAACCACTTCCGAATTTGGAGGGCTTACTTCTCCAAGGTTTTTCGTATGTTCTTTCCTATATTTCCCTATTATGGGTAGCCCTTCCATTTTTACTTGTCTATTTTTTGATGCTATTTTCCTACTTACTTGTTCCTTAGGTTTAACTTTCTCTTTGGGTCCTCCTAGTATACTTCCCTAGGTATGCACTTCAGTTCCTCATCCTTCATATCTTGGTTCATTACTTCTCAGTTGGGATATGTACACCTCCCTAAGGTTTCCTTTCTTGGAAAGGGTTCAGGCACTATTTGCTTCGAGACATCTTTGTGTGAAACTTACTAAATCATCTTTATGGTTTGAGTGTGATCACCATTTCATTTTCGACCATTTATTTCTTTAAGTATTTCTTTCATCCTTCTTTTCTACTGTTATGGCCTTCCCACCTCCTCCTTCCTTGCTGGGGTTTAAATTTATGACCTACTCAAGGGTCAGTTTATTAACTGCTTCATCTCTACTACTCTCCTAGTTTTCTTGTCTCGCAATAGTTGTCCTTCGATTTTTACTCATCCTTGATGCCTATCTCGTCGTCCTTTTTAGGGTGTAGTCCTTACTATTTTTCCGATTCTTCCTAGGGCGTTTTCTCCCAAAGTTTCTAATTACACCTTCTCGCCAGCTCAGTCTACATCCCTACTTGGCTCCTCTACTTTTCCAAGTATATCACACTTTGTTATCCCTAGACATTTCATCATTAGAGGCTTGTCTTCTATGGAGGAGGTGTTCCCTTCTTTGCTCCTAAATGGCTGGAAATTTCTTCTTAAGAAAGAATTCTCTTCATCTACCCTTTATTTTGTTTGTGCTTTATCGAGGTCCTACCTTCAGTCCTTTTTCCTTTCTCATTTAGTTGAGGCACACCATTGTACCATCATTGAAGGATAGAAAGTCTTAGGAACTAAAACTTTTACCTTCGAAATAGGATTACTAACTTGGGGCTTTAACTTTCTTAAAGGAAGGTTTGGGTCGGAAAATACCTACCACTACGCTAGGATCTTGAAGAGCTTCCTCCCCGGATGTGGTTGAAATTCCGAGTAGAAGACATGTTTCTTGTGATGGTATCCTTTTGGATTCCAATAGCTGTGGAAGCAGCATTCTTGGAAAGTATTGTTCTAAATCCTTGTGGTGTGGGATAGTCCTTCACTTCATGTCACATTTCCCTTACACATATAACATGTCATCTTGATACATATCCTTAGTAGTGTTGGGTACTTTCTTAAGCAGTGTCCCTATTATCCACACCTTGTAATAGGTCGTTTCCTTGCCCAGTTGTTACTCTAAGAGTTTCTCCTAGACTCCTCAATTACCTTGGTGGTTTTCTTGTCATGCCTTCTTTGCCCAACAATTTCCCTGATTTATTCCTTTATTTATGATGGGAATCTCCTTGGTCTCCGTGGTGTCTAGGGTAACACAGGTTTGTTTGGTTACTTTTCTTGGGAAAACTTACTATAGCTGAGGTGCAAGATCACATCATTTTTAAAAGATATGGTTTTAGTAACTTGGAGTTCTTTATTAGTGGAGAAATAGTAAAATTTGTTGGGGTCTTAGTCCCATTAAAATAGTGGTTACGAATAGTTGGGGAGCTATGGGTTCTTGACAAGTGTCCCACTTAGTAAGGTTATAAGCCCTCGATGGCTTTCTTGGCCTTAGGCTTGGCTCCCTTCATACTCATGATTGTGACTTCAACAGGTCCTGGCACCATCCTCCTAGATACTTTCCACTAATGTCTCTTGGTTCTTGACAAGTGTCCCACTTGGTAAGGTTATAAGCCCTTGATGGCTTTCTTGGCCTTAAGCTTGGCTCCCTTCGTACTCATGATTGTGACTTCAACAGGTCCTAGCACCATCCTCTTAGATACTTTCCACTAATGTCTCTTGGTTCTTTAGGACTTCTTGGGTATTGAAGGGCTTTTTAGGGTGATCCTCCTATGGGGACAAAGTGTTGAGTGGTATTGGTAACGCGAGCCCTCTTTTTCTTGGTTCCTCCCTTGGGAGCCATCTGAAAATTTTAAAATTTCCTCATTGTTAATATGTTATATAGTCTTGATAATGTATTCAAGGAAATAGGCTTTCATACCACTCAAGTTGTCATGCCCCAACCCGGTTTGGTGAGCAACCTGCCACTCTCCTGGTTTATTAAGGGTTTTCCCCTTCTTTAAATCGTAAGGAGTAAGGCATCCTTTAAACTTATACTTTTCCTGAAATAACATTAATCAAAACTATAAAAAATTTGAACTTACATACCTGTCTTGCATGTTTAGCTAGCTGAAGATCTTTAGGTCTGTTTTTCCCTTGATTACTTGAAAAGGGGTAAAGGGAGGGGTGAGTTCGATAACTCAGTGAATGTGTTTTAGAAAAATAGTTTGAATTGGAGTATGTCAGACTCCTTATTTTCTTTTAAACCATTTCTTCCTTAATTTTCTCGGTTTTCAAAGTTATTACTCATCATTAACCACAGCTGGTGTATTTAACAATCAACACATACCCTTCATTATGAAGGGATCACACATTCGTAGGGCAGCACGTCCTCTGCACCCACTTGTGGCATGGAAGCGACTTTATCGTTCACTTATATAGAAGTCTGTCCACTTCCACCCTGGGAATGAGTGGATGTATGACATTCAACCCTCAAACCCAAAAAGAAACTCTGTGTCCATATGAGGACAGAGACCTCATCCCGACCCCACTTCGGTCTCATGCACATGAAGCTAAGTCGAGCTTCCTTGACTGTTGGTACAACAAACTACCCTTATCTCCACCATTTCATCTAGTAGCCCCTAGGACACATCACTATCCCTCTTGGGCGTCTTGATAGTCTCAAACCTCAGTGTATGCACAAAACAATAATTTTTCTCATAAGCCATTTAATCTTTAGTGTCACTAGTCCAACAGCTTCGACCCTCAATTCGACCTACAGTTGTTTGTCTCGACTGTACCGTCGACTTATCTTGTCACACTACTGCAAGTCCATCAAGTATGTTGATCCTATCTTGGTACCATGGCCAAACACATCATTCATTAAAGTTTTCATGACTTAATCTCATGTTTGTTTATGAGCTCCTGCTCGTGCCAACTAGCCTTGGGTATTTTTAAAATCAGGCATGTTATCCCTCAAGTTCCAAAACTGAGGTCTCCGACCTATCTGAGCTATTTGAGCTCCCATCAAGAAAGTCTACTAAAATGTTTAAGTCGTGGCACACACTCAGAGGAGAGCACTTTTGACAAAATAATTTTTCATCTGTCCATCACACCAATCGGGTGTGAGGACATCTTTGCTCATAACCGATAATCGGGTTTTCTATTTCCTCCTAGGAAGTTTGTCATATCAACCGGGTATGATCTACTTACAACTGGTAAATAATTATTTTAATCCATATCATTATAGTCATATGTTTTTGAAGAATTTAACTTGTGGTTCTCTCTCGTGACTCGATCTCATTCATTATCACCTAATGGAATCTAACCGATTTATCTCTCGTCGTTATATATCTAATGTGCCCCCTTAACCTTTATACTTAAATAACCTTATTTTTCCATTTTCCCCTAAATTACCCTTTTTGCCCCCTAATTTTCATAAATTACTAAACTACCCCTTCTTATTTACAACCTTTTAATTTAAAGATCTAACTCTAGAATTTACCACTGCTTGTCCCTATTCGGTATATTTGTCCTACTAAATCCCCAAGTCCTTAAAATTACACTCCAGTTCCAAACTTTATTTTAATTACACTTTCACCCCTATATTTTACATTAATTTTATTTAATTCCTTAACTTTCTTAAACTACAATTTTAAGTCCTTGAGTTTCTTAATATTCTTCCTCAGGTCAATATTATTCTTAAAATTGTCATTTAGCCACAAACTTTACGCTAATTATCATTTTTTTCCTAAACTTTACAAAAGTTACATCTAGGTCCCTAACCTTTTTAAATCACCAATTCAAGTTCCTAAGTTTCCTAGATTTCCTTCTCAGGTCCCTAATGATTTCCACAAGTTCCTTCTCGGTCCCCTTTTTATTGAATTTACTAAATGATCCCAAACTTTTCAATATTTTTATTTTAGTCCCTCAACTTTTCTCCTTAGAAAACACATTAATATTTTTTGACACATTCTTATAATGACTCTAAGTATGCTCTCAAGTCTCTACAGGTCTGTTCCAACCAACTACAGTCAAAATAGTGTTATTTTCAATCATTTTGGCCCCTCTTTGGAAAGTTACATAGAGTCAAGTTTAATGTTACATCTCGTTGGAGAGACAACGATGATGGTCGATATTAGCAGGGATGAAAAGTTGACTTCTCTACGATTCCAGGGACACCTAGGTTATACTGAGTGGTAATTTGTGCTACCTATAATATCCGATTTAAAGAGGGGTGTAAATTCGATGGTGCATCGTCGTTGTGCATTGTGCTATCCAAATTTTATAAAATGGACTAAGTCCCAATGTGTATTAAAAGGAGCCCCTTTCAATCACATTGTGCATTAGCTCATTTTAATAAATATTGTGATGTAATCATTTTGATAGACATTAGGTCTTACTCCATTTTATAAATATTGGGTTATAGTCCATTTCATACCCATTGGACATTAACCTTTTTATAAATATTGGATCGTAGCTTATTTAATAACTATTGGGGTATAGCCCCTTTTATAAATATGGGGTTTTATAAGTATTTTAAATACAGGCTTACGCCTGTCTTTTCTAGGCGATTGCTTAAGATATCCCACCTCTTTTTATAAAAATCTCGTTATGTATTGACTTCACTAGTATAATAAAACATGATGTCGAAAATTCTACTCACTTGTTATTCAGAACTTTTTATTGCAAGTATACCAAGTATACAATCGTTTAATATGTATATATATTACTACAAATAATATGCATTAATTATTATAATATTCACTAATATTTAAAGTTGATATATATTAGTATATCATATACAATATTCACTAATATTTAGAGTTGATATATATTAGTATATCATATACTGCACAGTAATTTTTCATAATTACTATTTCACTATTAAAATATGGTTAGTTAAATTTACTCATCCACAAACCTATTTACACTACATTTTAACTAAACTCAAAACTTATCAAAATGACTCCTAGGTCTTTATTTTTCAAAAATCGCATCAAAACCCTCTTTCAAAATTATAACGTGTATTTTTTTATATACAAAATTACCATTTTTACCTAGCAAAATGATCATTCTATCCCTTACAATATCAAATTATCACTTTTTACACAAATATAATCATTTTATCATCCTTTTACCAAAAATGACCATCTTTATCCTATTTATGAAAAAATGATAATTTTACCATTAATGCAAAAATTATCATTTTTATCTCTTACTTGAAAAAAATTAATATTATGCCCATTATTTATCAAAAATAATCATTTTAACTCTTATTTATTAAAATGATAATTTTGCCCATTTTTTATAAACAAAATTATTTTATTCCATTTTTATGCAAAAATTACATTTTGCCATTTACTTCCAAAAATAACTATTTTGTCCCTTATTTATAAAAAACTGACTATTATGTCCCTTATTTATCAAAATGGTGATTTTACTGCTTATTTATAAAAAAATGATCATTTTGTCCCTAACTTGTAAAAATGACCATTTTGCCCCTACATTTACAAAAATCACATATTACATGTCCATTTTTTTAAATTACCTTCTAGCCCCATAAGTTTTCCTTAGTAACTATTTCCACAATTTTTTATTATTTTTACAAATTAACCCCAAACTTTTTAAATTTTAAATTTTAGTTTTCAAACTTCAAAAATCACTTAAACTAACTTCAAATTTCACATATCCATTATAAACGCTTTCATTTATCTTATAAGATCTCGTGGAATGAGTTGGGGTTTTACCCAAGTCAAATTTGGTCATTTTACAAAAATGGCCAAAATTGTACTGTCGAAGGTGTGGTAAAAAATTCTCATCAGAGATGTCATGATCGACGGTCAAAGTGAAGGCAAAATGAAGCCAAGGTCCATATGAGTCATTATGTGGTGGTCACTGGTTAGGAGGTCATCGGAGCTGGTCAAATTTTACTGACTATTGGTTGCGGTCTTGAATTGCAAAGAGGACTTCATCGAAAAATAGTTTAGGATAGTTGAAAGTTGACTTTCTGAAACTAGGGAGAGGTTTGTGGAAGGTATAGGAGAGTTAAATTGTCCTTTTTGCTTTGGTTCCAGTTGGAGGGGTGATTGGTGAGATGGTCATAGGGAACATAATTTGGCCTCCAAAAGTCATCAATAATGCTCAATTTTTTAGTCTTGAAAATAGAGTTATAAAAATGGCTATCATGCAATAGTTTTCAGCCATGTTCGAGTTGGGACCCATCCACATAACTCATTAGTAGTCTATTAGTGTTCCTTTGAGACAACAAGAAAATTATTTGGTTGTCGGTAAGTGGGAATTTGGAGGTCGAAGCTCCAATGGTTTGAGATATATATGGTTACTATTTTCCCAATTTTGGAAGAAAAATTCAATCTCATAAGAAGAAGATAACTCAATCAATATCAAGGGAAGACCGATATAGGACTTGTCGGGATCAATTTGGTTGATTTTCTCAATGGCATGCAATAGTTCTTAAACAGTAAAGTGGGTGGTAGAGGGCGAGATCGGGTAGGAAAGACGGGTCCCGACCTAATAAATATTTTATTATTATTTTATATAATTTCTCATTAATACCAAAATTACATCTTTACTCTTTTTATTTTCTCTTATTAATTTAAATCATATTCCACCGGCTAAATTAGTCTATCCTTGCTTTTTTAAAAATTTTAATTTTTTTATTTGAAAATTTAATTTTCAATCTAATTCGATTTCGACTCCTAATTTAAGTTTTCATATATATTTCAACCTTAATTTCCATTATAATTTGGTTAAATTTTATTTTTGAAAATTTCAATGTTAGAGTGAGTGTATATGATACTTAAATTAAACTAAATTACAAGTTATAATTCACTTAAAGAGGATATTTTGATGTTTTTTATTTATTTTATTGAGAGAATAGATTTTAAATTGAGTAAAATAGATTATTATTATGAATATATAATGCGAAAAAATTTCACCAGTTATAAGTAATAATTTTTAAGTGAATATTGATATAACAAATTATTGATTCACAATACTCTCTCAAATTATATTAGAACAGGTATGGTAGCATTTGTATTCAACTCGACTAAAATTTTATTTTATAATATATATAAGTAAAGAAAAAAAATATTTAACTAGAGTTATTGTTGCACTCTATTCAAAATGGTTGTTAATAGTAAATTTAAAAAATTGATCAGATAAATAAATATATATCAAGTAAAATAAATAAATATTATGAGTATATAATATTGGAAGAATTTATAATAATTTTTAATTATATATATAGATTAAATACAATAATATCAATGATTTTTTTATCTTTTTATCAAAGTTTGGGTGGTAAAATATTAGACTTGATTTTCTAAGTACGAGGCAAGTTGGAGTTTTTGTAGTGTAGAGGCTTTTGAGAGGTATTAGTTTGATAGGTTATTCAAGTTATACTTTATTTCTTGGCCGAATGTATAAAGGGATAATTTAGTTGTACTTGCATTTTCTAAGATGAGGAGTAACATTACATTGGTTTGAGAAAAAAATGAGTATATCATATCACCACTATTATAAGCTCTTTCCACTCACCTCCTAAATATGGATACAATTTATCTGTCAAATCCTTTGGCTATCCTCAGTTTATTTTAACTTAAGGATAAACTAGCCTTTCTTACAACCATAAACAAGGAATGTGTTGATGTCTTGCAACCTTAAAAATTCTCCCTAAATAAACCAATTATTTGGTTCTAAACCCTTTTTTTTTCTTGTTTGAGTGTACAAGTAACCCATCAAAGCATGCTTTTTGTTTATCAAGTTCTACTAATAAATAACCGCTCGTATATAACTAAATTTTCTTTATATTAATAATTTAATATATTTTATTTATTCATGTAAATTCTTTATTATTTCTACGTAAATCCCAAATATTTTATAAATATGTTATTCAAGTATTTATGGGAATATTACACCGACATTATGCAGTATGTCTTCTCTTCCCAATCAAGTTTAATATAGGGGAGAATGATGGAATTAAAATTTGTGATCCCTTCATAAAATTTGGAACGCTTTTTATTTCCCCACCACGAAGAATGCAACGCCTTTTGCTTGCATAATTGGGTCTATGAGACAAACACCCATCCCAAAGAAGCCCATATCCCAGAGAGAAGTCTGCCCAAGGGAGAGAAGAGTGTTGAAGTTGAGGACTATGACCCTACAGCAAGCTTTTTATTAAGGCGACCACCTTGTAACTTTCTGAAGAGGTGGTCTCCAATCCCATCTCCATCAACCCCTAGAGGAAAGGGATCCTCAGTAATCAGTAAAGAACAACCAATTGCTCATGCCCCAGTTGAAGAAACTGGAAGGAATGAAGCCCCTAGAGCTCAAGATGCTTCTCGAGTCACGAGGGGTTAAAGAGCTTTTGAGATCATGAGACTACTTCTGATGCGTTGCATATTAAACTCTCCATATAACTTGATGATGGATGTATTCTCATTGTGCAAAAAAAATAGATGTATTACCATCTTTTAATCTCATTCTAATCTATTAATCACCACTAATGGCCAAGTTAAATGCCTCTGTTTTCTTTCTTTTATCAATAATGTCTTGTAAAGCCTGTCCTTTTGATTAAATGGCCATGGCTAGAAGCACCAACAACTAACTCATTGCCATGGAAAGTGTGCTCCTGGAATATTTGGAGTCATTTCAGGATTAACATCAGTGGAAAAGTAAGGTTACCATATTCTTTCTAGCTGGATCAGTGGCGGGCTTACAATAAACAAACAGAGCTGCAGTTCACCGGTATATCGTCTTCAATCAGAATCATCCGATATTTCATCTCCGGGTTTCAAATTCATAACCATTCTAGTTAAAGATTCTCCCATATCTTCCAACTCATCCCTACTTAAACCCCAACCTCTTATCAAGTCTGACCCAGCAGCTCCTCGTTGAATCCCAAACCTCATAAGATTGTTCAACCTGCTCTCAAGATATGGCAAGATGGCATTGCTCATCCTTAGCCTTGTTGCCAGAGGAATGGAGTGCACATCCAGGGATCCCCTCGACGTAGAGCTTGTGGTGGATCCACCTTGTAGCTCTCCCTGACTACCGATGAGGCTACTGAAGATAGAAGGGAATGGCAAAGGTATTGGGAGCGGGGTGCGGGTCGCGGATAGGTGGCAAAACTTTGGCCTTGATTTGGCATGGTCATAAGCATAATCAACAGAGTCCTTCACTTCAGAAACTGAAGCACAATGACCACCTGCAGATAGGATTGCAGAACAAAAGACCATTTCTTACAATATGCAATCAGCAGATTATATTCCTACATATGGAAAGACAACTGGCATAAAGGAAAGAATCTTTGAAACAATCTGAGAGCAAGTTGAAGTTGGAAAATGAAGCCATGGATCAATTCCAAAAAAAAAAAGAGAAGCCATGGATCCAAATATTGGAAAATGATACTTGCCTTCTTCCTCTGTAAAAGGAAATATAAAAGGTGATGGATTCATTTGGTAATATTAATCTGTAATAATACCCTGTAGTAGTAGAGCTTGTGATATCTTTTAACCTTTGCATAAATTTGACAGTTTCATCTATTCAGAGCTTCTAATAATGAGCAAAACAATTAAATAACAGCAAACAAATATAAACTTTGAAGGATTTTACATGCCCTTCAAATTTTGCCTTATAAAAAGGACTTGGGCTCATGCAAGCCATATAATATGACACATGAGAAATCAAATGCAGAATTAGGTTCTTCCAACATTGTAACAGAAATCAAAACACATTATCACTATATCAAAAAGACATTTTCACCAGGAAATGAGACTTAATGAGCACGAAGAGCTATTCTATGACAGGAAGAACAAAATGAAACATGGTATGCAACATCTGAGTAAAGTATGCTTTAAAAGGCTCGCATGATAAAATAAAACTGAAATTTACAAATGAATACACATCCATAGAAGCAAGGCCTGAAAAAACTAAATTCACTTCACAGCAATTGAAGCAGAAGATGTTATTAGCAAACTAAAAAGATATTTCTAACAAATATTGCATAACAAACTGATTTTAGTACTACAGGGAATGACAAGACTTGCTTGAATATTTGGTACCTGGGCCAATAACTCCATGAATATTTACAGCTTCCACTGAATGCAAGTCTTCCACATCCTCTTCTATCTCATAGGTTAATGGGTGAAAATGACTGAGTAGAGATTGCCTTACATCTTTCCCTGAAATGATGAAATCTATACTGAGCTGTACTATAATTATACATAGTAACACCCAGGCACACCAATTAACAGCCTATGCTCTGTCTTCCTATGGCCTGGAACAAATGGAAAAATTAAAGCAGCTAAAGTAGCATGGAAATATGTTTGTTTACCAAAGAATGGAGGATCGGGTTTGAAGGACCTGTACCCATGGAATATGACATGTGGATTGAGAAATCTATGGCTGGTTATAGCAAGAGCGAGGACAATGTGGACAGACTGGATTCAAAAACATTACACCATATGGACAGTGCAAGCAACCGGTGGCTCCACTTGGTACTAGAAAAAACTTCTAAAGCTAAGACTGGTGGCTAAGCAGCTATCTACTTGTAAAGTAGGCGATGGTAGTAATACTCTACTATAGTTTGATGTTTGGGCAATGGAAAAGGGATCCCTGGTGGAGGTATTAAGAAGAGGTAAGATTCCTATTCCAACACTCAAACCCAATCACTGTGAGAGAGGTTACTGATGGGAACAACCATTAGGGATGGAAACAGGTCAGGGCAGGAAGGGGGGGGGGGGGGGGGGGGGCAGGTCCAGGGCGGGGTGGGATTTTTTTTCCATCCCTAATGACTGGGCATGTCCGAGAATAAGCTCGAGCAAGGACACAGCACAAATTCTTGTAATGCAGAATGTTATACAAAAAGCAGGATAAGAAACTTTCATCTGGAATGGAAAGGAAGAAGTAAATATAGGCACCTTTCAGAAGAATCGAGACCAAAAAGCAGTAAGTGGAATGAGAAAAAGTAGTGTGGGAAAAGAATAACATTCATCGACTCTCATTCGTTGCATGGTTGGCATGTTGGGATATACTAGCAACCATGGAGAAAATTGTGAGGTGGAACCCCAGTATAACCACAAGATGTCAATTTTGTGATAGGTGTATGGAAAATAGAGATCACTTATTTTTCAGTTGTCTAATCACAAAACAATTACAAACAATGGTCCTAGATAAAGTCAATCCGTAGAAGAGTGTTTGACTAGAAGCATGAACTGGAGATAGTAGTGAAGATTGGAAGCCGAAACAAAAGTAAATACATACGATATAGACTACTATTTTGTTCACATATATTGTGTATGGTTAGAGAGGAACTCTGGAGTGTTCAAAACCGATTTTTTTTCCATTACAATATTAAGGGATAGAATAATATCATTAGTTAAAATGAAAATGAATGTATTGAAAAATATGGATCTGATTTAAATGGATAGCATGATTTTGTAACCACCTTTTGAATTATGTGAATTAAAGTATAGCAACTAATTTACAAAAAATACACTCATGAACACACTCACAAAGGGAGGAAGAAGAAGAGAGAAAAGACGGAATTGAGAACGTACCTCTCAAAGAAGGTGCAGGCATTGAAATGTCTAAAATTGCCACCGTGTTTTTCCGAGCATTGTCTGATAGCATTCTAACCATATCATTCATATTTATTGCACCCGATACATCATGTGGATCAGCAGGTTGCCTGAGATATTGCATTCTGAAAGGGATACTAGTTGAGTGCAGTGCAGCAGCATAAACTGCACTAGAGTGATAAGGCTTCTCATCTTCAATGCTAAGGAATGTGCATGCTTTACCTATATTTGATATGTAAAACAGGCTTAGTGAACTGATCAAATTCATATGTATGTATGTACAAAATAGAGAACAGGAAGATCACAAAGAAAAATAAAAAAGGCACATATGCCAATGTAAAAGCATATCAAGGAAGCCTCTTGTAAGAAAATTAGGCAAAAAAAAGACAATGTTATGTGATAGTATAACAAGCCCTTCATAAGAAAATTAGGCAAGAAAGGCAATGTTATGTGATCATATAAGAAATTGCTAGGCGTGCCTTTTTTTTACTGACAAGGAGTCTCTTTTTCTGTGTGTCCATGCACATTGAACAGCCATGGGATTAGGAAAATCCATGAGCAAGCATGTGCATAGGTTGCCTCCCCAAGGCCAAAATAACAAAATCAATGCTGACTAGGCTTACTTGTACTCAAGAAAGGCAGACCCATGGGCACAATCAATTGGCAAAGAGATGATAGCCTTGAAAATGAGACAGCATCATGCAGGACTTGGAAAATTTTTTCATTCCGTTGACCAAGTTTCTTGTAAGACCTGGGATCGCGAGCAGTGTAGAGTAAAACAGGGGTGTTTGTGTAATCATCAGCAATGTTCTCAAGAAATTCTGCAGCAACCGCTGAAAATCCTCCAGAGTCATCCACAATGAATTGGAACCCCTAGAAGAACCAACCACAAACATCATAATTGTTTATTTAGGTGACCCTAATTAAAAGGTATTGTTGGATATATAAGGTAATTTGTGGCCTGAAGATGAAATCACATCGAGATATTCACATACATTTTTTTTTTATGTTTGATAAGCACATTTGACATATATTTTCCAAAGAAACTAATGGGATGATAAGAAATGTGATACAATATATGTAATCCGATTCAGGCAAGTGATTTGAAGTACTCTACATCTAATTTTATTTACTTGGAGAATGTAAGACACAACAATATGGCGTGAAATCTCTATATTTTCGCCAAAAATATCATTCACCTAAAATACCAAACTCTCTTAAAATGAATACCTCACCTGAATATGGTCACACTCTTCAACAAAAAACCGAAGCCGCTCAATTATCTCCTCACCTTGATGACCACAATGCAATGCTTCCTTTCCAATTCCATAATTGCTGAAATCCGCAGCATCCATCCATAATCCACTTAATTCAGTCAAACTCTTTGGATGGTAGAGAACTTTTGTGTAGTCTGTCCAAAACTTTACACCACTTTCCAAACATTCAATAATATCCTTTTCCTGATATTCCCTCCCATGATCAATCTCGCCTCCCTTGTTTTTATTAGAGATTTGTTCATCATCCAAACTTTGCAAGAACAAATTTTTCTTCTGGGGTTCAGATGTATGAGTTGAAATATTACCCTCCCTGCAAAGCATTATTCACATGTTTAGATCAAAGATAAAGAAAGAAAACATTCTTCACACATTCATTTAAAAAACTATAGAAAACAAAACAACAGTATACATCAGAAAGTCAAATTTCTTTTTAATTCCTTGTTCAAACTAAATAATGATACAAACTAATAGTTCACGAATCCTGTTGCAAACTCCAACCTTTTTCAGTGACTAAAGAGACAGATAATCATTGATCATAACCAGGAGATTAAAGTAGGGAGGTCAATAAATAAACCTTAATTATTGGAGTACATATGTGAAAAAAAATTATATATATATTCATCTAAAGAAGATAACAGCAGGGACATATGATACTTATTTTTCCGATCAACGGAGATGTAAGATAACTAGCCTACAGCTGAAGATGAGGGAAGACAGAGTATACTTAAATCATTCAAATCAATTCAAGAAAGTCAAATTGTAGCCTTTCTATTTTTACTTCATGGTTATCTACATAAACAAGCAGGTCATCGCACAACAGTTGTAAACTGATAAATCTCTTACCATGTGTAGACATCTTTTGTGGCAGGTGAACTGTCATATAGTGAACCACGTGAGTTCATAGCTCCAAGTGTCCCTACAGTACAAAATTATTGTAAAAAATGTTCATTGATGACCAAAATTCTCTCCATAGTAAATATATTTGGGTGATTGAAGTGAACATAGAACTATGTAATTCCTATTCTTCCCATGGAAGAAAGCGTGGAGATGGTCTCCAAGTTTTATCCAAGAAACTTGTCAGGAAATTGCAAAAGAACAAGTTATAAAAAGAACTATCTAATCAAAGTTCTAAATTATTGTAAAAAGTTTTAGCCACGTGAGTTCATAGCTCCAAGTGTCCCTACAGTACAAAATTATTGTAAAAAATGTTCACGAAGACCCAAATTCACTCCATAGTAAATATAGGCTGAACGAAGTGAACATAGAACTATGTAATTTCTATTCTTCCTGTAGAAGAAATTGTAGAGATGGTAAATATAGTACAAAATTATTGTAAAAAATGTTCATTGATGACCCAAATTCTCTCCATAGTAAATATATTTGGGTGAACGAAGTGAACATAGAACTATGTAATTCCTATTCTTGCCATAGAAGAAAGCGTGCAGATGGTCTCCAAGTTTTATCCAAGAAATTTGTCATGAAATTGCAAAAGAACAAGTTATAGAAAGAACTATCAAATCAAAGTTCTCTCTCTGGTAGTAGAAACATACAATCACTACAAAAAAGATAGCAGAACAGAAAAAACAGGATTCCTCAACAGTGCAAACAAGCAGATATATATATGTTCAGGTCATTCAAATGTACCTTGAAAATCTATGGAAACAAGTCGAGGACTGTATGTAAGGATGCCCTGAAAAAAGATTGAGTGACAGAGTTAAAGAACTCCTATGAAATTTAAAACTGAAAAATTAAATGAAGTATGTCAACAAAACTTTGTTAAAGAGAACCTGCTTCAGATTTGCATGAGAGCTAGCAAAGTTACTACATGCAAATAAAGCTAGAATACAAATAAATAGAAAAACCATAAATGCAAACAGTTTTAAGGAGAATCAAGTAATTAGAATGCACAAGGCACAATTACCATTTCACAAAGGTTAAATTTCGATAACCCATTTTTAGGTATATAAATAGATTATATATAAATCATATGAAGCTAGAGTTTCTTGACATGATACAACCTCAAGTTGAAAACATAAATTTCAAGTCATTCAGTGCCCCAACCAAGAAGCAGACTCTGGGCAGTGGAAATAACTCCCAGAAAAGAGAGAAAATAAATAATGTACAACAAGAGAGGCAATAATTTTTCAGAAGACAATCATAATAACACCGCCAAATATACTTTCTGAGTTAAGTTGATCAACATCTTACAAGAATGCTCTAAACAAAACACGCAGATTATAATTCATAGCAGAATTATGACATGATCGTAAATAAAATTGTTCCCTTAAAAGCAACAAAGATTATGTTTGGATGAAAAGAAAAGTGGGAATCAACGAGATCACAAGAAGAAACACAAGCAAGCTTTCTAGGGAAAAGCATTTCAACCTTTAATTTATGTATTTCTTATGACAAAAAAAAGCCCTATGAAATGAAACACCATACAACGTATGTGTATGAATCACTGATGCTCTAATATTCACCTGAGGTGTTTCACCACTGCGATAGAGTACATCCATGTCCATTTGCTGGTGTTTGAAAATTTCATCGGCGTATGGGTCATCAGCCAGCCCCAGCAACTCATCCTTCAGGTCAGAGATTTATCTTATCAATACTTTTTATCACATAATGGTATAAACCAGTCATTGAAAATTTGCACATCTCAGGCAAACAAGATTAGAATGGCATAAAAAATTCCACAAAGAAAGAGCAGTTAATGATGCAAAAGATGACGTATTAGCATAAGCCTAAAACTATAGTATCACGCAATGTGTTCTAAGTTTCATGATGATAAACAGAAAAAGGAAATGGAAACGCAAGATATAGAGATAACCTTCCAACACTCAAACATAATGAAAATAACTATCTCCTTGTGGTTTCCTTTGGAATAATAATATCAAAGCAACATGAAATCACAGACTTCTCATTGAGATGGAATGGAACCATAGAGCACTATAAGGATCAGTTGTACCTCGAACCACCCCAAAACGACCATGCAGACATTGAAACGTGTAAATGTAGAATCAAATGGAAAACCTACTCGTTCGTTAAAAAAGAACGAACTAGCACCTGAAAATTCCAGAAGTGAGAACCGATGAAATTTGCAAAACCTCCAACTTGCACGGTAATGATTTCCCTCATAGCTCCGATGGTTCAAGTGGTCTTGCAGTTGCAGAGGCGTTGAGGCAGCGATTATATTGCTGTTTAGCAGTGAGCTCAGAGGACTGAGATACGTCCAGAGCAGGGCAGGAACTGAGATGGAGGTGTGGGAAGACCGTAAGTATGGACTACACGGACCAGAGGACTGAGGAGGAAGAGAAGCGGGGGGTGGGGGGTGGGGATTGAATGATGATGCCTGGTAATCTTCGATTGGAGCAGTAGAAAACGGGGAGGCGCCCAGGGGGATTGCCGAAGGTTTGCAATGAGCACTAAATTGGCTGATGGCGTTAAACGACAAAATGGTAAATTAGACAAATGAACAACTTCTTACTTCCTAGCCCTTGAACCAGATGAAACATCATGTCCAAAAATAAAATAGGTCTCTTACATATAAAGACCAACACTATAAGTCCAATTTTTTTGTCATAATCTTCCTTTTTTTTGGCTCTCTAGGTAGGTTGATGACTCATTTGAGAAAGCTTAGAAATGTTAGAGTGTTTGGCAATGTTGAGAAACAGAACAAGCCATGAAACAATGTTGGGATATAGAACAAGAAAATAAGAGTGGTTGCTTTCTCTTTTATCTGAATCAGCTTCAGCACCCCTATTTCACATAATTGTAATGACAGCATCTTCTGTTGTTTATACGTGTTTGAGTCCAGCACAAACAGACTAGAGGGTACTTTTTTTTTGCAAGGAATAGTAAGTCAATTGTGGTGACCTTGACTAAACAAGAGCTAAATGTGTCCATGGTTGGTGTCCCATTAAAAAAAAGTAGCATAAATATAAAAAAAATTTCCTTCAATTACTTGCATTGTCCAAATGTCACAAGTAATTATGCCTACACAAGATGGGAACCCAGCCTTATCTATAATATTTTATATTTTGATTACAAGGCGCATCATCAGTTGTAGATCTAAGGTAATTGGAGCTTAGCCGATATGGTGAGTTGCGTGCTATGGTAAATGGAGCTCAACCCATCGCTGCAGAAGAGAGGCAATGGTGTTAATTTCATCCATATAAGATCAGATGGTGCCAAGATATAGACAATGAAACTTTTTTCGGCACTCATCATTGATCGAATAAGCTTTAACTCATGGGGTAAAGAAGCAAAAATACAATACATACTTCGAATCTAATTCCCATCCATTGAAGCAGCCAAGACATCAATGGCAAGGAGACACTCACGTTCTCTCCGTCTTCCTCTCCCCAGATCTCTTCTCTATTTCTCTCCTACGCTGCTGGCTGCCATCCAATGAAACATAATTTTTCAGTTAAACATAAATACTTGTTGAGAAATCAAAGCATCTGATATGGTGCACTGTTCAGCATCCCTAGCTAGCATAAGCATGTCCCCATTTTTTAGCATTATTGCCATGATTCTCATAAGCATTAATTCAGTGTCTGAAAAGATGAGGCATTGCAGACAAATAAAATGAAAATTATAATCCCAATGCTAAGTATGCCACCTGGGCTATCAAAAGCACAAGTTTTACAGTCGTTTGCAAGTTTATGTTCAAGTGCAAAGCAAATAGAGAGAGAAACCGGGATTAGCCATTCCTTTTTTTTTGTTCCTTAACAATAGATAGAGTCAAAGGAGAAAGGATAGAAATAAAAAAAATGACTCATTGAAAGTTGAACAGAGAAGAGAAACATGAAGACAACAAAAGCAAAGACTTGTTATTCTTCTGAACGCAGAGACAACTGGTCTATACTTTCAATAAATCTCCACTTTCTGGATGACATTCCTAAAGGAACTAAGAAGGTTGGAAAACATGCTTCCTTGTTTATAGAAAACTATTTTTTAGGGTTCTGGTTCATTAACCACAAGTAAAAATTGTAAATATGCACACTTTCTATGTATAGTCCCCGTCCAACATTGGATGTTCAAGAAAAATTCCCAGATCACGTGGAACAAATTACTAAAAAATTGATCTGCAAGGATATCCCCACCCAAAATCTAATATAAAACGCAACTGTACATCATAAAAGGATGGAAGAATATGAAGTATGCAGTAGCCAGTCTTGGGCATCATTTTATCTACAAAAAAAGTACCTAATACACCATTTTATCCAAAAAAATAAGCCCCCACCCCCCCATAGAAACCACCATTCACCTGCAATTCTCCAATTGGATCCAAATTCCTCAAGTACTAACTACACTTCATATCTCAGATTCACTTCAAATTTCTTCCCCGTAGTAACTAAGAAATATTACCACTTTCCATCAAGACAACCATTTTTGTAGAAGCTCATATAGTGCATACTGGCATAATAACTTAATGACTAGCAGGGAAACCAATCTCACAGGTCCATATAACAGTATACTTCTAAGAAAATTATTCAACTTTCAGAAAAGTTCCAGGCTTACGCAAAAGCTGTATATCCGTCACCAGCATTAGCAGAAGATAAAGGTGCTGCATGGGCCCCAATGATGGATACATTATCTTGATCTCCAGTGTCTACCTTTAGAAGAAGAAAAAACCCATATGTCACTTAGACAACATAGCAGGTCAACAAATCATTGTATGTTTGTATATGAGTAAATTTATCCATTTCACTGTAAGCAGGTGAAAGGAAGAAATGGCCAATCTAAAAGCAGGACCTTATCCCACTTTGATTTTTTATTTTGTCTTGCCTCCCGCAAAGTAGGATCAGGTGCAGTCAACACAGACCTTGCAGCACCAGCAGCTACATTTGCAACTGAAAAAATGGCTTCTATAGATATGATACAACAATGTTGAGCTCATAAATCATTAATCAGTCACTAAATTCACTCAAAAAAATATCCTTAAGAAAGGGAAATGAACCTGTAACAGGCAAGCTGATCTTTGATGCAGCAGCAAGATTTGCAACTTGGGTTACACTAGACACAAATTCAACCTGCTGACTCCTTTTCCTCTCAGCTTCACGCTTCATGTCAACCTCTGTTTCAGAAGATGTAAAACAGCTATTTACAAAAACCACACAAAAGAATGCAACTGTAGAATACACATGGAGAAAATTAAAGAAATGAGACAGAATAATATAACGAATAGGTCAACAAAAAGTTGTTTTCAAGAAAGTATGAAAGAATTCCAACATGACATCAAAGATTATTTCGAGTCAAAACAAATATAAAGACGTGAACAATTATTTCCAGTGAAAATAAGTATAAAGAAACCCCGGGTCCCAAAATTCAGAGAAATATAGTTTATAAAATAATGTAGCAAAGTGTAAGTTTTCATTAAGACTGTTAGAATCCTAATGCTATATATCAGATGCAATGCTGAAAATTTTATAATACAAGAAATAGTCAGGAAAAGGAACTTAATCTTACTGTGGAATGTGATCAAGAAAAGAATGAATAGTTAATAGGTAATAAAATTCTTGACCATGAAAGTGCTAAAAACTATAAACTGATAGCATCACATGCCACAGTTTCCATCCTAGAGACATACATCACATGCCACAGTTTCCATCCTAGAGACATACATAATTACTCTTGTCAATTGAAAGAGTACCATCCATCTTTCTTAAACTAGAACCCCCAGAGAAATGCAGCAGTATATGCACTTACAAACAGCGTGCACAAAAATAAAAGATAAACCTCATATGTCCAACAAAACCGGTGGAAACAAGACATTGCATTCCATAAATAATTCAAGAAAATTTAACTTCGCCAACCTATCTCATCATAATAATCACTTGGATCATAACCATGGGGATCAAACACATCCTTGCTAAAGCAAGATCCAATCTGATCAATATCCTGATAGCTCACTGCATGCAGCAAAAAATTGGGGTTTCGGTAGTCTTTCCTGTTCCTCACTTCAGCATTGAAACTTTTTCCAGCTCTCTTATACGCAATAAATTTTCTAATCCTTTCCTACAGCAAGTAATGATATATTATCAGCTTCTCTTATTATTTTTTTTGGCTGAACAATATTTGTGAAGCAAAAAATAGAGTTGCCCACAGTGAGAATTAAAAAATAATCATCACAAAATCAGAATCATTTTCATATTAGCAAGAACAAAATCATAATGTTGAAACCTTGATTTCATATCTTATGTATATGGATGAGATTCCTACCTGAAGCTCTATTGAACAAGTAGTTGGTGGTGGTGGAGGAAGGAACTTATCCAATGGATCAGCGTCATCAGTGACCACGGTATGTTTAGTTTCTAAAGCTTCTGATTCCATATAATCTTGATTAGGAGTATCTAGCTGAGATTGGCCTTGGAGCTCAGATGAGTTAGGAGTGGCTCCAATATTAGGGGATAAAACCTGAACGGTTTCTATCACCTTTTCTTGGTATTCACCTTTAAAATAAATGAGAATAAAAATTAGAAAATTGATGTTGATGCCACACCTATGACTGAAATTACCTATAATTTCAAGGCATTATGACCTTCTTTGTATTCAGATCCTTCTAGGGTTAGAGTCATGATACTATCTAAACAAAATATTTCATCATATAATCTATACAGAACAAAGGACTGCTTCTCATTCATCCATGACTAATGGGATTTTTGCAATTCTGTCCCAAAAATATAACTGGGAAATGCTTGCTTATCAAAGAATGGAGTAAGCAAATAGCATGAAATCCTGACAGCCTGGTTTCATTAGAAAGTGTCAGCATCACAAAATAAAGAAACAAAACCATCGAACCAAATATCCTTTGATTTCCCACACAAGAAACATGATCCAATTGAAATAATATGCATTTTACAGTTTACCAGTGACAGACTGGAATCTTGCTCCAATCCTGACCACCCTGCTGCTCTCAACTTCCCCTTCCTGCCACCAGACATTTAGAAAAGGGCCACTGAAAACCAATAGTCAATCTTCTATTAAAATTCGAATAATGAAATACTAACAAACTATATTATTTAAATTGCGACAAAAAATGGGAATGCGTGAAAATAGAGGAAGAAATCCTATAAAGAGTGAAAGCCGTCGAAATCTCAACTCACAAGCTTATATTGACCTAACCTATTCAGGTATCAAAATGTGCTAAACCTACGTAAGTGCTGAAAATCTCAAGGTAATTGGTTCTTGCAAATGTAAACGGAAAAAGATAATAAATCAATACCGATGTGAGTGTCCAAACCCCGTTGCTTATAGACTCTATGAGGAAAGCAGTGATAATTGGAGAAAGAAAATACCTCGGCCTCAGGAGACATAGCCACTTCGTCCTGGCCATAGTCTACAATTGTCGGCTTCTCCCATATACGTCTCCTCGATTCTGCAACAGCAACATCTTGCCGCTGATGTAAGGAGTTATCATGATTCTCTACCGATAGTTGCGGCGTTCTATCATTGCCAGAATCGTTGGCCAACGCTGCCCTATCCGTACCAACCCTAATTTTATCATCCTTATCGCTAATCTCCATGTAATCGCCGTCAGCCTGCTGTGTCCCCTTCTCTCCATCCCCCCCTTCTGGTTGAAGATCGCTCCCATCCTTAGCTTCCTCCATCTCCTCGTCCTCTTCGTCGTCGTACACAGCAAGCAGCTTGATCCCTTCGGACTCCTTTGATGCCATGGGCAATCTAGGGTTTGTATCTCCCCCTGATATTTGCAGGATCGATTTCCAGAGAAAAAAAACAGTATTCTTTCCGGCTGAATGGGGAAATAGCTCTGCTAAGACTTCGCTCAGCGTGTGACGACTAGATAGGTAGAGATTTTCAGAAAGTAGGGGACGGCAGTCGCTGGTTAGGTCGCAGACGTGATTTCAGCTTGAGGCACTGTTGTAGGGTGAGGTAAGAAACTAGGCCTGATTAGGTCATCTCATTTTGGGATAACCAAAGGTAGTTTGCTTGGTTCTATAGTAATAACCGAATCACAAAAACCAGGCTGGTTGGTTCCAAAGAGTATACGAATATGATAGCAAAAAAGAGAGTTTTGAAAAGAGAGGTATGTGATAAAAGATATGAATATTGACAGTACGAAAATTTTAATATTAATAATTTATAATTATTTTAATAGAATGTACGGTAACTAGAATTTTATATAACCACGATTCTTTTTTTAACCATGTAATGGTCTAATTTTTACCATTAATCGAATTAAAAAATGTTAAAATTAGTTGAATTGAACAATTAATTCACAAAAACTATTTTGATAGAGTGTGAATCAATTAGCGCATTATACAATATGTATTTATGCGTGTGTTGTATTATCAAACCTAAACATAACTCGTATCTTAATAATATTTTCTAAATTCTTATCCATAAAAAAATTAAATCTCATTTAAGATCTAGTGAGTACCATCTCGTTAATTATGTATATGGACTTATAGAAAGTTGGTCCCCCAAGCTTCATATATAAGTGTCGATTATTCTCTCGTCAATAATTTACCGAAATTTTCTTTAAAAGCCAACTAATTCAGTTATTTGGTGATCTCCATACTAGATCTTACCATTTGTTCCTCTTATCACCAAAATTAGTTATTAAGTTGTCCTTAGAATCGGGTGGAAGTCACATTTCCAATCGCATCTCTCTTCAACACTAGTGTGCCCTCTATCGACGTTGACGTGACAAAATAGTATCACTACTCCATCGACCGAAAACTGGCAAGAGTTTTATGACCTTGCCCTGACCTCCTTCATGACCAACTATGGCCCAAATTGATTCTGGAAGCTGCTCTCAGTCCCCTCTCGCTAACCATAGTGGTCGTTCGGGCTATAGGTAAGCCTTGTGACCACGAAAAATTTGAGAAGCTCCAATATATCTCTATTTCTTATACCTCTCTATAAATCAGGAATTACATGTGATTTAGGCCACCACAAGAGGTGATCAAGGTGTACAGAGACTCATGAGGAAGTTAGATATCCAACCACATCAAAGTCGACCATCACCGCTTTCTCTCCGGTGAGTTTCTGACCAAAACTCAATTTTGAGTCTGTTTTTCGATGAGAGTCTGATCAGGGCCAAAACGACAATGTTTCATCCGGGATTGGTTGGAAAAGTTGCTGTGGAGACCTAAGGAATAAGATGAGGGACCTAGAAAAGGTTTTTAGTTGATTTATGAAGTTCTTTTGCATAGGGGTCAAATTGTGATTTCAAGAAAATGGGGACCAAAATGAGACCCGGTAGAAGTATAGGAACCTAAATTAAAGTATGAGGAATGTCACGCCCAGACTTGGTTTGATTGGGGTCCGTGATCAACCCGCCACTTTTTCCTACATCATACAGGTATTCCTACCCGAATGAGACAAGGAAGGTAAAGGCATGTTTACATTCAAATCCTTACTCTAAGTTGGGGGCAGAAAATGTAACTTGAGAGTCCAAGCGCGTCCGGGAACTTTCTGTCTGGGTGCTAGCCTGAAAAAGGGGGAGAGAGGGGAATGATTATGAAATACTCAGTGAGGGAAACTAATATAACGTTTACTTAAATTCAATTCTATGCCCATTAAATTATTTATTTGTCATTATTCACACATTTCACATGATCAACAATCAGCCTCCTATCATAGGAGGGATCACACGTTCGTAGAACGGTTCTCGACCATTTCACTTGTGAATCATAGCGCCTTTACCGTCCACCCTGATAGAGGTTCACTGCCTCTACACAGAGTTTGAGTGCACATCAATAGTCCAACCCTCAAACCCTAATCACTTCACCCTGTCTGCATAGTGGGATGAGACCTCATTTCCCCTACTGCATCGGTTTCAGTGCGTAGAAAGCTTCCTTGAGCTTCATGACCTACTGAATGACATTCCACCCTTATGCACCCTGGGTCGTCCAACATTCCTTAGGCTCCATCACTACCTCATGCCAGGTGTCCTGATGGTTCGAACATCACAGTGCATGCACAATCAACAGTATTTCTTATTATAGCCTTTATCTTTGGCCCTCCAACACAACAGTCTGTCGGCTTGGCTTCGACCCACGCGTACTGGCCCAATAGGTTCGACGACCTAGCTTTGGAAGAGTAGCGGTTTGGCCCAACAAGCTCGATAACTCAAACTTGGCTCGATGGGTATCACACAAAGTTTCCATTATTTGGATCTTTTAGTATCATTCATCACATACTCGTTCTATATGGGTCCACGCCTGTGTCCATTGGCCTTGGGCCCACTAACATATGAGTCTAAGCCCAGAATTAGCTCCCAAATATTTTAAGCAGAGTCACCCAGTCAGGGGAGGCTAATTCCGAGAAAATTATTTTCAAAACTGAATTATCATTACAACCGGAATTGACGTTATAGTGGTTCCCACTCAACCGGTGATCTCGGCGGGGTTGTGCCAGAGGAGTCTCTCTCCTTGGTGCGCTTCGGGGGGAGGGGGCGCTTGGGTAATCTGTTCATGTAGGGTACGAGTGTTTGTATCAGGACGCAGTGACGAAGAGGTCACATACTTTCTCATATTTGCACTTAGGGCCCTGTACTTTACCTTAATTGCACATGGGTCCCTAATTTCCCTTTAATCTCTATTAAGCCCCTAGGTTTCCAATAATTCTTTTTAGGTCCTTAACTCTTTTAATTTTACCAATTGGCCCTTAATTTACCAAAATTACCATTTAGTTCTTAATTTTTCAAAAATTGCAATTTAGTCCCCAATTTTTAGAAATTTCCAATTTTGGCCTCTATTTTGCCTAAACTACCCAATTGGCCCTCAATTGGGGTGAATTTCATGAAAACACCTTCAATTTCATGAATTTGTTGTTCAATCCTTCAATTTTTTGAAAATTGCATAAAAGTCCCCAAAATCCCAAATCGGACTTCATCTTCTCCCCCAATTTAAGCATATGAACATTAAGATCTTACCTTGTCAAATTGGCGACCTATAAATCCTTAATTTCTCCAATTCTCGCCTCAATTCGTCTCCTCTAGCTCCCATCAATCATCCTACACTTAGAATTTCCGAATTTGATTGAGTTTTAAGCCTCGTCGGAGCTTCATCTGAAAATTTACAGTAGAGAGAGAAAGCTTGCGTATCTTACCGACGGAGGGGCGGTGGCCGGAGCTTTAGGTGGGGGCAGCTAGTGCTAGTCAAGGGGAAACCACTAAGACTGAATTTCGTTGCAATTCGCCACTGTCCTGCGGGAATTTGAAGAGAGAAGTCTTTGGTGGGTGAAACTCTAAAACTCAGAAATTCCGACAAGGGGAGGTGAAATTGAGCTTATTGGGGTCTGAAGGGAGGCTAAAGAGGGTCTTATGTGGTTAGAGAAGGCTAATGCAGGCGGCGGAAGGGCCGCGTGCGTCAAGGGCAGGTCAGTCAGGAGCTCCCTGTTTCAAGCTTCAAAGTGACTTTGCTGGAGCTTGAGTGTTCTTCCCCGGTTCCAATGTTGCCCTCCAGAGTTTCTTTGGTGGAGATTTCGCCCGTCGTCGCAACTCTAGTTTTCTGTTCGCCGAAAAATGCACATTCTTCTTCTTCGCTCGATTGTGGGATGCTGAGAACGAATGGAGGGGTGCTCTTTATATAAAGAGCTCGACAACTGCTCAGGCTACCTGCTGACATAAGACTTGACCTCCGACTCAGCTGCCAACAACCTGACCGGAGAGTTTTTCGAGTCGCTAGAGACTCCAGCTTTTCTAGCGTCTCCCTCTCCTCCGTTCTTTCTGTGAGCGTCTGAAGGTTAAAGATGAGGAAATGGCAATCGTGCCACGTGGCATACTGTGATTAGCTAGTTTTTTTGACGTGGATTTCCAACTTGGTTGTTGCGTCAGCGGTTAACCCGTTGACCAGACACATGACAGTCTCTCATTGCCCGCTCGTGTCTATGTAGCATGTTGACTGGTCACCAATTGGCCATTGACCGGACACGTGGCATCCTCCCATTGGTTGCCCGTGTCTGCATGGCTGCTGATGAGGCATCGTTGACCATTGAACGGTCTGGCCCGCTGACCGGTTCAGTTCGTTGACCGGATCGATCCGACCGGGTCGTTGTCCCAAATTTGAAAATCGGCCAGTTCGGACCCGATTCGACCAATTTTCTGAAATTTAAAAATTTCTAATTTCATCTAAATTCATTTTCTATCTAATGGTGACCTCAATTTCCCAAATTGACATTTTAAAGCCACCTAGAAAAATGAATTTGTGAACCAATTCACTATGGTTCATCTCGGTTCAGTCCAGTTCGAGTCCAGTTCACTCCCGAACCGGTCCAGTTCTATCCCCAATTCCACTTCCCGATTCTTACTTACAATCTTTGTGAATTTTTGGTCACTTGGGATTTTCCAATTTCCCACATTAACCCTTCTTTACTATTTTCTATTGATTAAATTGGCCCGATTTTTTGACAATAGTGTCGGTTGTCCTCCCGGCTTCCTTGGTTCAAGGGGCCGGGTTCCACAAGGAAACTTGGGGACTTGCAGCGATAGCTTGAAAGAGGCTAGGGACCCAAATGAAACTTTGGGAAAAGTTTAAGGGGCAAAGTTGTAAATATTGAGAAATTTTGGACAAAAATGAAATTTCTAAGAATGTGAGCACTCAAATAAGGTTAGAAAAAGTTATATGCAACTTGAAATGAACTCATGGAAGAGTTAAACTTTTCAAAATGGACAAATGAAAAGTGTAAGGGCATTATGCTAATTTTTAGGAAATTTAGGGACTAAATATAAAAAGGGGAAGTTAAGGATCTAAGTGAAAAACTTAGAGTCATTGAGGTATTTTGGAAAATATGACACAACATGGGTATAAAACTAGAGTAGCGAAAGGAAATAATGAACAAGGGTTAGTAGTGATGAGTTGTTGACACACAGGAGTAAAGAAAATCGAGCATGATGGGTAAAACCATAATTATTGGACTAATTACGAGGTAGCATATGAACACTAATTTAAGATCAAGGCTGACCTAAGATTTCTCGTGGATTTATGTATAGGAATTCGACAGTTAGCTTACGGAAACCATGCCTTCCACAACGAATAGAAATATCGTAGGGATGAATAAGTCCAAATTATAATGGTGAGTGTAATTTCCAACTTCGCGTCCGATTGAACAAATATTGCCTATGATCACGCTTTACAAAATGATGTTGTGAATATTTGGAAAAAATTTCTTGAAAATTGAGAAAATGTTAACATGGTAGATTTTATCAAAAGACGGTGAAACATCCTGAATGACTTTGAAAAATGAATCGAGAACTCATAGTATAGCATGGATAGGTAGGAACTCGAGGCTCTAAGAGGGATGAGATCCCGACCCTTTACAAAATGAGACATAGAGCCCAAGTAGTTCAAATAGGGCCAAGCTTAGAGTAAAAGAGGTTAAGGCCTCATTTAGAAGAATGAGACTAAAGTTGTATCTATGAAATGAGCCTAGGCTCATGTTTAAAAAGGGCTTAAGTTACGTGTTTCACAAACAAGGGCCTAAGGCCTTCTAGGCGTTGATCGAGTGGCTGACTGGGCGTGCTTCGCCACACATCGTGCATTGATTGGTCGTGCAGGCTGATTGGACGTTGACCTAGCAGGCGGTTTATTAATCGGCTGGATCGTTGGCCAGTTTGGTCATATCGAGTTCGGTGACCCGAAATTGAAAATCGGCTGGTTCAGCTCCGATTCAACCGGTTTTCTAAAATCTAAATATTTCTAAATTTGTCTGAATTTATTTTCTACCTAGTGGTTACTTCAATTTCCCAAATTGATATTTTTAATTCACTTAGAAAAATGAATCTTTGAACCGGTTTTTCACGGTTTAATTTGGTTTGGATTCGAATCTGGTTCACCTTGAACCGGTTCGGTTTTCACACTTAATTCAATTCATGGTTCCATTCCATGATTTTTGGGTATTTATTAATCACTTAGAAATTTTCAAATACCCGTTTTGGATTCTCCATACCTATTTTGGTTCACTTAAATCCTGGGTTTTCTCTAAAAAATTTCCGGTTTCTTATCTTGAGGGAACGAGGTTTACAAATGAGGTGTTGACACGTGGAAAAGGTGCCAAGTGGTCGACTAGGATGTCAGAGAATGGTCGATCCATCAGAGGTTGACATGTGGTGTAAACCTTGTCCTTTGATTATAAGAAAACCAGGAAAAGAACCGACCATGTCTAAGGAGAAAACCGAGTTGGTTTATAAACCGTAACCAATAGAGAAAGAGAAAACAAAGAAAATTTATGGATCCCGAGTGACCTAAAGAGTTTCAAAAGTCATGAGAAAGAACATTAGGATGAATTGGAGATGAAAACCAAACCAGTTCAAGTGAACCGGTAAGCCAATTTGGCTCCCCTGTGTAATTTTTTATCAGTGTAAGAGAGAGAACCAACGAAACTTCATTGACCAAATTCTCCTTCAATTTAGCATGGATTGATGCAATTCTTGATCCTAGGAGTAACTTCAAGACGAGAGTTATCGGCTCTGATCGAAAGCTCGGACCGCCGCACCCTCAACAGTAAGCTTTCGAAGCTTTCTCTCTCTAAGTCCAATTTTTCGATGAAGCTCTAGTTCAACTCAATTTGGCTCCAAATGACGTGATTCAAAGTTCCATTGAATCATGTGAAAGTGTAGGAACCCAATTTTACCTCCAGTTTTAAGAATTAACCTTGATTGATCAGTTAATTTGATGAAATCAAATTTAGCTAGTTTGAAAGGGGGAAATTGGAGGGAAATTTTGGGAGAAATTGGGGATTTCCGAAATTCAAGGGACTAACGTGCATTTTCTCAAAATTGAGGGCCAATTGGCCTTGAAAAAGATGTTCTAGGACTAATATATCATTTTTTTTGAATTATTGGGGTCAAATTTACCATTTTTGTATAGTAGGGGCAAAATGGTAATTTTTGAAAAGTTGGGGACCAAATTGGGAATTTGGGAAACTTTAACCCCTATTTGTGATTTTGAATAAATTGAGGTCCCAAAGCGAATTTTAGAAATTTCGGGACTCAATTTTGGGGAAAAAAGAAAAGAACTTTAGGGACCCAAATGCAAATAACTAAAAATTTGGGCATTTTATTTATTCGCGATGAATGAAGGCTATTAGGCCAAAAGATAATGAACAAGGATGTTTATATTGTGTTGGAACACAAAGTAACGGGAATGCCAACAAAGACAAGTTTGTGTGGAAGCAAAGAGCCACATAAGAGGAATTCACTACAATATCAGGTGAGTGGGAATTTTCACATCATACCCAGTTGGGATGATGAGTACCTCGTAATGAAAAACCACTACTAAGTGGCATTTTAACATCACACCTAGATGGCGTGATGTTAGGAAACACGCGTAAAACAACTTACTGGTTGTAAGTAGATCATACTCAGTTAGAATGATGAACTTCCCAGAAGGAAGTAGAAAACCCGCTTATCGATTATGAGCGGAGATGTCCTCACACTCGGTTGGTGTGATGGACAGGTGAAAAGTTATTTTTGTTAGAAGTGCTCTCCCCTAACTGTGTGCCACTGCTTAAACATTTTGGGAGACCTTCTTGACGGGAGCTTGAATAGCTCATATAGGTCGGAGGCCTCGATTTTGGAACTTGGGTGCTAGAATGCCCGATTTTGAAAATCTCGTACAATGGGACCAAGGCCAATTGGTACGAGCAGGAGCTCGTAAACAAATATGATGTTAAGCCATGAAAAATTTAATGAATGATGTGATTTGGCCATGGTACCAAGACAAGACCGATATACTTGATGGATTAGCGGTAGTGCGACAAGATAGGTCGATAGACAAGTCGAGACAAATAGATGTAGGTCCGATTGAGGGTCGGGGCCTTTGGACCAATGGCACCAAAGATTAAATGGCTTATGTGGAAAATTATTATATTGTGCATGCACTGAGGTTCGAGACCATCAAGACGCCCAAGAGGGGTAGTGATGTGTCCTAGGGGCTATTGGATGACATGGTGGAAATTAGGGCAGTTTGTCGTGCCAGCAGTCAGGGAAGATTGACGTAGCTTCATGCGCATGAAATCGGGGTGGGGTCGGGATGAGGTCTCTGTCCTCATACGGACATGAAGTTCTTTTCAGGTTTGAGGGTCGGATGTCGCATACATCCACTCATTCCCAAGGTAGAAGTGGACGGGCTTCTATCTAGGTGGCTGGTAAAGTCGCTCTAACATCACAAGTGGGTGGAGTGGATGGGCTACCTTGCGAATGTGTGATCCCTTCATGATGAAGGGTTTGTGTTGATTGTTAAACACACCGACTGTGGTTAATGAGGAGTAATGGTTTTGAAAACCGAGAAACTGAGGAATGAATGGTTTTAAAGAAAATAAAGAGTCTGGTACACTCCAATTCAAACTATTTTTCTAAAACTCATATTTCAAATACCCAATCACCGAGTTGTCGAACTCACCCCCTCCCTTTACCCCTTTTCAGGAAACCGAGGGAAAAACTGACCTAAAGACCTTGAGCTAGCTAAACCGACAAGATAGGTATGTAAGTTCAAATTTTATGTAGTTTTGATTAATGTTATTCTAGGATTGGTACAAGTTTAAATAACGCCTTACTCCTCACGATTTAAAGAAGGGGAAAACCCTTAATAAACCGAGAGAGTGGCAGGTTGCTCATGGGGATCCGACCAAACTGGGCCGGGGCATGACACGTGGCAATGACACAATGCATCATGAGGGAAAACTAGCGTATTTAGATCAACCAATCAGAAGAAGTCGCGTGTCATGGTCAATCGAGTACTAAATTCTGTTAGCGGCTATGTCTGTCACTCCTCGTCCTAGTTTGGTCATAGTCGTGATCAACCCGCCACCCTTTCCTCCTTCATTTGGGTATACCAACCTGAATGAGGCAAGGAAGGTGAAGGCATGTTTACGTTCAAACCCTTACTTTCAGTAAGGGGTAGGAAGCATACATTGAGGGCTTGAACATGTCCAAGAACTTCCTGTCTGGGTATTATCCTGAAAAAGGTGAGAGAGGGGGTGTGTAAAATACTTAGTGAGGGAAACTAATATAATGCTTTACTTGGATTAATCTTTTCTATCCTTTAATATTTTTTATTTCACCCAATTCACATGATTAACAACCTCCCTCCTATCATAGGAGGGATCACACATTTGTAGAACGGTCCTCGACCGTGCCACTTATGGACCGAAGTGCCTTTACTGTCCACCCTGATAGAGAGATACTGCCTTTACCCGACGTTTGAGTGGACATCAATAGTCTGACACATCAAACCCCCAATTACTTCATCATGTCTTGTTAGTAAGACGAGACCTCATTTTCCTTACTGTCTCGGTCTTCATGCATTGGAAGCTCCTCGGCTTCACGACCTACTGAATGACAAAACTACCCTTACGCTCCCTAGGTCGTCCAACAGTCCTTGGGCTCCATCACTACCTCATGCCAGGTGTCCTGATGGCCCAAAAATCACAGTGCATGCATAATCAACAATCTTTTTAAATTATAGCCTTTATCTTTGGCCCTCTAGCACAACGGTCTATCGGCTTGGCTTCAGCCTACCATGCGTACTAGCCAAACATGTTCGACGACCTAGCTTCGGTAGAGCAGCGGTTTGGCCCAACAAGCTTGACAACTCAGCTTGGCTCGATGGGTATCACACAATATTCCCATTATTCAGGTATTTTAGCATCATATATCACATGTATGTTCTAGATGTGTTCACGCCCGTATCCATCGACCTTGGGCCCACTGGCATCTCATGCCTAAGCCCGGAATTAGCTCTCAAATATTTTAAGTAGAGTCACCCAGTCAGAGGATGCTAATTCCAAGAAAATAGTTTTCAAAACTGAATTGTCATCCCAACTAGAATGGACGTTATAGTGGTTCCCACTCACCCGATAATCTTGGCGGGGTCGCACCGTCGAAGTCTCCCTCCTTGGTGCACTTCACGAGGTCGATGCTCGAGTAATCCATCCCTACAAGGTATGAGTGTTCGTATTAGGACGAGGCCACACTCGTTCTTATATTTGCACCTAGGGCCCCGTACTTTGCTTAAATTGCACATGAATCCTTGATTTCTCTTTAGTCTCTATTAGGTCCCTTGGGTTCCCAATTATTCTTTTTGAATCCTTAACTCTTTCAATTTCACCAATTGGCCCTTAATTCACCAAAATTGCCTTTTAGCCCTTAATTTTCCAAAAATTACAATTTGACCCCCCCAAACTTTTGAAAATTTCCAATTTGCCCCAAATTTGTCCTAATTGCCCAATTGACCCTGAATTGGGGTGAATTTCATGAAAACACCCTTAATTTCGTGAAATTGTCGATCAACCATCCAATTTTTGAAAATTGCACAAAAGTCCCCCAAAATCCCCAAATCGCCCTTCATCTTCTTCCCCAATTCAAGCATGTGGAACTTCGAATCTTACTCTGAAACCCGACTATCGAACCAAGTAAAGTGGGAAAGGAACCAATGGTTTTGAGAAAATCGAGTCGATAAAGGGACAAAAAATGACAAAAAAGGATTAAAATGGGAAATTGGAAAATCCCAAGTGACAAAAAATTTATAAAAATCATGAGGAAGAACTGGGAAGTGGAATTGATGAGAGAACCATATCGGTTTGGAGTGAATCAGATCTGAACTTGATTGAACCAAGATGAACCATAGTGAACCGGTTCAATAATTCATTTTTTAGGTGTCTTAAAAATGTCAATTTGAGAAATTGAGACCACCATTAGATATAAAATAAATTTAGATGAATTTAGAAAATTTTAAATTTTAGGAAATCTGTCGAATCGGGTCTGAACTAGCCAAATTTCAAATTCGAGTCACCAAACCCGGTTAGACTTGACCGGTCAATGATCCGACCAATTAATGGTCAATGAACCAGTCAACGGTCAATGAACCGATCAATGGTCAACGGTCAATGGCTGGCAAGACATCCATGTTGGCAATCCACATCAGAAAAATTGAACAATCACAGCGTGCTATGTGGCACACCCGCCATGTCATCGTCTTCAACCTCAAGCCGCTGATAGAGAATAGAGAGAAGAAAGAGTCATCGGAAAAGCTGGAATCTCCGACGACTCGAAAAACACTCCGGTCAGGTCACTAGCGGCCAAGTTGGAGGCTGAGTCTTACGCAGGCGGTAGCGTGAGCAGTTGTCGAGCTCCCTATATAAAGAGCACTCCTGCATTCTATCTCAACATCCCACAATCAATCGAAGGAGACAAACTGCTCAGTTTTTCGATGAGCAGCAAACCAGAGCTCTAACATCGGGGCTTTTCTCCACCTCAAAAGCTGCATTCAGTACCATTTGAATCTAGAGGAAGTCCTCTACCCAACTGCAACCTCCATTCCACCTGAGAGCTACTGTAGAAGAACGAGGAAGCTCAAACAGTAACGCTGCTCCTCGGATGTCAGCAGCCCGAGCTGCTTGAGCTTAACTTGAGCCGTCCCAAAGCCAATTCCGACCAAACCAAGCCCCCCAAACACCACCTAGAGGTGCCTTAACCTTCCCCAGAGCTAGCACGTTAAGCCCCTCCGCCGCCCCTTCGGTGGAAAACACTCTTCATGGCCGATTTTATGCAAGAAATTCAACACTGAAATTCACACTGCTCAGGCCACAAATTGAGGCACGATTTGATCTTGGGAGGATCCCTGGGAAGAGAGCAATCCATAGAAAGCAAGAGCTCCGGTCGTCGAACCCTCACCGGTAACATATCGAAGCTTTCTCTCTATAGAATGAATTTTCCGGTGAAGCTCTATTTAAGCTCATTTCTAAGTCAAATTGAGTGATTCAAAGCTTAAAATGACGAGGGAAACGTAGGGAAGATGATTCAAATCACCAATTGAGACAATTAATCTCATTTTGGGGGTCAATTGAACGAAATTGTGATTCGGGAACCAAATTGCAATTTTTGAGAAATTGGGCAATTTGTGGATATTTGGGAAATTGGGGGTCAAATTGAAATTTAAGGAAAATTGGGGCCTTTTCATAAAATTAACTTCCAATTGGGACCCAATTAGGCAATTGGATGAAATGGAGGGCCAATTGGTAATTTTTTAAAGTTTAAGGACCAATTTGCAATTTTTGGAAAGTTAAGGAGCAATGGGTAATTTTGGAAAAATTGAGGACCAATTGGTAAATATGATAAAGTTAGGGACCCATGAAGAGTAGTTGGAAGTCCTAGGGACTTAACGGAGTTCTAATGAAAATTGGGGACTCAAATGTGAGGTTATAAATATTGAGGGACCTAAATGCAATTAAGGACTATTATGAGGACCTATGCATAAATACCCAAAATTTGGAAGTCCATATTGTTGATTCTTCTAATAAGGGTATTCAAACCATGTAGGAGCTGATTGTTCACGTACTGGTGCAAGGAGGCGCACGCGAGTCAGGATCTCACCGGGACGGCCACGTCACTATTACCGGGTGAGTAGGAACATCTATAACGTCCATTATATTTGGAATGACGGTTCAACTTTGAAAACTATTTTCTCGGAATTAGCATCCCCTGTTTGGGTGACTCTGCTTAAAATATTTGGGAGCTAATTCCAGGCTTAGGCTCGAGATACCAGTGGGCCCAAGGTCAGTGGATACGGGCATGGACCTGTCCAGAACAAACATGTGATATATGATGCTATAAGACCTGGACAATGGAAACTTTGCGTGATACCCATCGAGCCAAGCTGAGTTGTCAAGCTAGTTGGGTCGAACTGCTACTCTGCTGAAACCAGTTCGTCGAACCTGTTAGGCCAGTACGCGTGGGTCGAAGCCAAGCCAACGGACCGTTGTGCTATTGGGCCAAAGATAAATGTTATAATTTAAGTGATAACTATCGAGCCAAGCTGAGTTGTTGAGCTTGTTGGGCTGAACCACTGCTCTGTTGATGCGAGGTCGTTGAGCCTATTGGGCCAGTATGCGTGCTGGGCCAAAGCCTAGCTAACAGACCGTTGTGCAAGAGGGCTAAAGATAAAAGCTATAATTAAAAAAAAACTTGTTGATTATGCATGCACCGTGATGTTCGGGCCATCATGAAACTTAACATGAGATAGTGATGGAACCCAAGGACTGCTGGACGACCAAGGGTGTATAAGGGCGGTTCTATTGTTCAGTAGGTCGTGAAGTCGAGTAGCTTCCTACGCATGGAGACCGGGGCAGTAGAGGAAATGAGGTCTTGTTCCACTAAGTGTACATGGTGACGTAATTGGGTGTTTGATGTGTTGGACTATTGATGTCCACTCAAACCCCGGGTAGATGCAATATCCCTCATCAAGGTGAACAGTAAAGGCAGTCCAATCCACAAGTGGCACAGTCGAGGACTGTTCTATAAATGTGTGATCACTCCTATAATAGAAGGGCAGTTGTTGATGTGAATTGAGAAACCTAAGAAGAAAACTACTAAAATATCAAATAATAGAAATTGCTCAATTAAACCTTCATAAAAGATTTTTCCCACTCACTAAGTTGTCGAACTCACCCCTCCCATTAACCGTTTTCAGGAGAAACACCTTGCCACGACAAGTCTAGCTAAAAAAGAGGTCAATGGTATCACAATCAGGTAACTTTTATGTTTTATAAACTTTGTTATGGAAAATAGGTACTACAACGCCTTTACCTTCCTCAGACTATTAGTACAAGGAAGGGTGGCAAGTTGATCACAGAACCCTGACCAAACCAGGTCGGGATGTGACAACTTAAGTGGTATCAGAGCTAGGTTTTCCAAACAAAGTTTCAAAACTAAAAGCCCTAGAACACTAACCCACGATAAACTTTGTCTTCAGATATGATCACCCTTATAGAAATCGAATGGATACATGCTGCCGTAGCCACCCCGGAACTAGGTAGAAATCTTGCCCCGCACGAGGGAACTAGCTCGGGAGCTCAAGAGCCAAGGAGGACCCAACCCATGAGACCAAGGATGTCTCTTGAACCAAGAAGACATTACGACGAATTTGTCAAGGTAATCGAGAAACCTTGTTTCACGCTTAAGAACGGGGACCATTCCATAGGAAGTGCGCACCGGAGGTTGGTGACACGTGGAAGCCCCCAGCAAGCACTGAGAAAAACTTCCCAAAGCCCAAGATGGAGAATGAATTATAAAAGTCCACACAGGAAGGTCACGTGCTACAATTGTTGACAAAGGGAACACTAAGCACGAAAGTGCCCAACACCACTATGGAATGCGGTACCCACTCCTGGGAGCACTACTTTCGCAAACAGGGAAGGACGTGAAAAAGGGGAGAGAAAGGAGAAGAAGGAAGATGAAGCCTCTCTATCACGTAAATAACAAAGGACCCATGTAGGAGCCAGTGATAGGATAACCTGCTATAGGTGTGGAGGAATAGGACACAAAGTGAGGAAGTGCCCCTACGCCACAAGGATGGATGGCAATACCTTCCAAGAGAAATATCTCCCTAACTCTCAAAATCTGAAGGGATGAAAGACAGGAGGCCACCCAGGGAGCCACAACTCAAAGTGAGGATTTCAAACCCACCCCGGAGAGAGTTCCTCAAGGTTCTAGCATAAAACTTCCCAGCCTTTCTTTTAATCATCTTCCTTAGAGGGAAGAAATCCCCAATTGTATATTATATTCAATTCTCAATAAATAAAACTTTGACTTTCCATAAGTTTCTATCACCCAAATCGTAGTATGTCCAATCTAGCTCGCATGCCTCGAAACAAATAAATGAGAAGGACAAATCTCAGATAAGAAGGGTCGGAGAATTAAGACCCAAAGGACTTTGCCAACCTACTTAGGAAGGACAAATAACGAAGCAGGACCGGAAGGAGTGGTGACAACCACACCTTGAAGAAGGTGATAGGATGGGCATTAAGTGAACTCGAGAGATAACTATCTCATGAACCAACCCTCGTGAGAGTTAGGGATTCGGACCTCGACGAGGAGGGAAAAGTAAAGAGGGGCAAACGTCAGAAGAGAAGGATGAAGGAAAATTTTAGGATGATGCATGGCCAAAATGGAATTTGGCAACCACCCTCGAGCTACGAGAAGGACCAAGTGCACCTTTCATGAGGCAACCAAGAGACACCGACATAAAAAGAACTTGGACTTTCCCAAAATCAAGTAAACTTGTAGGAATAAGGAAGGGAGACAAAGGAGGGGTAAGCAGAAAAAGGACGACATCAAAGGAGGTCACAAAGTCAGTCAAGGGTATGATACCCCAAGGATGGGTGAAAGGGAGAGTATACCCAAAGCCCAAGGAGTGAAGTGAAACCCAAGGAGCGGATAGTAGGATAACAAACTCAGGTAATACCGTAACACCTGAGAATGGGTGGAATACCCATACTAAAGGAACCTAGGGAAGGATACTTGAGAAACCTTGGAAAATATGCCCTTCAACTAAGAGGTGATTACTTGGACACAGGTGTAAGGCATAGCAAAGGAACTAAGTCCAAGGGAATAAATGAGCAAACAAATAGGAGGGAAACTAGAGCGATAGAATGTCACATCAAGCCCCGAGTTGACCGCAAGAGAATCCATTTCCGATGTCAAGCACGGACGGCGAAGTTTTGAGGACAAAAATCCTTGAAGGAGGGGAGAGTTGTGAAACCTGACCCTCGGAGCAAGTAAACCGGGAAAGGAACCGGTTGTTTTGAGAAAATCGAGCCGAAAAAGGGAAAAAATGACACAGAATATTTAAAATGGGAAATTGGAAAATCCCAAGTGACCAAAAATTCATAAAAATCATGAGGAAGAACCAGGAAGTGGAATTGATACGGGATGAACTGGACTGGTTTGGGGTGAACCGAATCCGAACTAGATTGAACCGAGATGAACCATAGTGAACCGGTTCAATAATTCATTTTTTTAGGTTGCTTAAAAATGTCAATTTGGGAAGTTGAGATCACCATTAAATAGAAAATAAATTTAGAAAATTTTAAATTTCAGAAAAGTGGTTTGATCAGGTCCGAACCGGGCACCGAACCTAGTTGGACCAGTACTGTCAATGGTCAAACTGGTCAACGGTCAACGAACTAGTCAACGGTAAATGGCTGATAGGGTAGACACACTGCAATCCAAGTCAGAAAAATAGACCAATCACAATGTACCATGTGGCATACCCGCCACGTCATCATCTTTAACCTCCAACCGTTGATAGAGAGAAGAAAGAGTCTCCAGAAAAGTTGGAGTCTTCGGAGACTCAAAAAATGCTCCAATCAGGTCACCGACGACCGAGTCTTACGCTAGTGGGTAGCCTGAGTAGTTGACGAGCTCCCTATATAAAGAGCGCTCCTCAACATCCCACAATCGAACGAAGAAGATGAACTGCTTACTTTTCCGGTGAGTAGCAAACAAGAGCTCCTCAACATCCCACAAAGGGGCTTTTCTCCACCTTAGAAGCTGCATTCAGTACCATTAGAACCGGGAGGAAGTTCTCTACCCAGTTGCACCCTCCATTCCATTTGAAAGCCACAGTAGAAGAACGAGGAAGCTCAAACAGTAATGCTGCTCCTCGGTTGTCAGTAGCCCGAGCTGCTCAAGCTTAACTTGAGCTGTCCCTAGGCCAATTTTGGCCAAACCAAGCCCTCCAAACACCACCTACAGGTGCCCTGACCTTCCCCGAGCTAGCACGATAAGCCCCTTTGTCGCGCCTTCGCCAGAAAAGATAGTTCACGACTAATTTCTACAAAAACTTCAACACTAAAATTTGCACTGCTCAGGCAACCAATTGAGGCACGGTTTGATCTAGGGAGGATCCCTAGGAAGAGAGCAATCCAGAAAGAGCAAGAGCTCTGGTTGTTGTACCTTCACCGATAAGATATCAAAGCTTTCTCTCTCTCTCTATACAGAATTTTCCGGCGAAGCTCTGTTTGAGTTCTTTTCTGAGCCAAATCGAGTGACTCAAAGCTTAAAATGATGAGGGAGACCTAGGGAAGATGATTCAGATACCAATTGAGACAATTAACCCTACTTTGGGGGTCAATTGAATGAAATTGTGATTCGGTAACCAAATTACAATTTTTTAGAAATTGGGTAATTTGGGGATATTTGGGAAATTAGGGGCCGAATTGTAATTTAAGGAAAATTGGGGCCTTTTCATGAAATTAACTTCCAATTGGGACCCAATTGGGAAATTGGATGAAATGGAGGGCCAATTGGAAATTCTTGAAAGTTCAAGGACCAATTTGCAATTGTTGGAAAGTTAAGGACCAATTGGTAATTTTGGAAAAAATGAGGACCAATTGCTAAATTTGAAAAAGTTGGGTACCCATGAAGGGTAGTTGGAAGTCCTAAGGACTTAACGGAGATCTAAATGCAAATTGGGGATCCAAATGTGAGGTTATAAACATTGAGGGACCTAAATGCAATTAAAGCATAGTATGGGGACCTATGCAATTTGGAAGTCCCTTATGTCGATTCTCCTGATAAGTGTACTCGAACCATACAGGAGCTAATTGTTCATGTACCGGTGCAAGGAGGCACACTAAGAGTTAGGATCTCACCAGGACGGCCACGTCACTATTACCGGGTGAGTGGGACCGCTATAACGTCCATTCTGGTTGGAATGATGGTTCAACTTTGAAAACTATTTTCTCAGAATTAGCATCCCCTAAATGGGTAACTCTGCTTAAAACATTTTGGAGCTTATTTCGAGCTTAGGCTCGAGATACCAATGGGCCCAAGGCTGGTGGATACGGGCATGGACCCATCCAGAATAGACATGTGATATATGATGCTAAAAGACCTAGACAATGGGAACTTTGCGTGATAGCTATCAAGCCAAGCTGAGTTGTCAAGCTGGTTGGGCCAAACTGCTACTTTGCTGAAGCCAGGTCGTCGAATATGTTAGGCCAGTATGCGTGGGTCGAAGCCAAGTTGACATACCGTTATGCTAGAGGGCCAAAGATAAAGGTTATAATTTAAGTGATACCTATCGAGCCAAGCTGAGTTGTCAAGCTTGTTAGGCTGAACCGCTGCTCTGCCAAAGCAAGGTCATCGAGCTTGTTGGGCCAAGCTGACATATCATTGTGCGAGAGGGCCAGAGATAAAGGCTATAATTCAAAAAAAAGCTTATTTATTGTGCATGAACCATGATGTTCGGGCCATTAGGACACCTAACATGAGGTAGTGATGGAACCCAAGGACTACTGGATGACCAAGGGTGCATAAGGGCAGTTTTGTCTTTCAATAGGTCGTGAAGCCGAGGAGTTTCCTATACATGGAGACCGAGGCAATAGGTGAAATGAGATCTCGTCCCACTGAGCGGACATGGTGAAGTTATTGGGGGTTTGATTTGTCAGACTATTGATGTCCACTCAAATCTCGAGTAGATGCAGTATCCCTCTATTAGGGTGGACGGTAAAGGTGCTCCGGTACATAAGTGGCACGGTCGAGAACCGTTCTACGAATGTGTGATCCCTCCAATGATAGGAGGGCGGTTGTTGATGTGAATTGAGAAACCTAAGAAGAAAACTACAGAAATATCGAATAATAGAAATTGTTGAATTAAACCTTCATAAAAGATTTTCCCCACTCACTGAGTTGTTGAACTCACCCCCCTCCCATTAAACTTTTTCAGGAGAAACACCTTGCCACAACAAGTCTAGGTTGGAAAAGAGGTCAATGGTATCACCATCAGGTAACTTTTATGTTTTGTAAACTTTGTTATGGAAAACAGGTACTCCAACACCTTTGCCTTACTCGGACTATTAGTATAAGGGATGGTGGCGGGTTGATCACAGAACCCCAACCAAACCGGGTCGGGATGTGACACTTATCTTATCCAATTGGCGGCCTGTAAGTCCTTAATTTCTTCAATTATTGCTTCTATTCGCCGCCTCCAGCTCCCCTCGATCGTCCTACACTTTGAATTTATGGATTTGGTTGAGTTATTTGCCTTGTCGGAGCTTCGCCAGAAAGTTCACAATAGAGAGAGAAAGCTTGTGTTTCTTATCGATGGAGGGGTGACGATCGTAGCTTGAGGAGGAGGCACCTAGAGCTAGTTGAGGGGGAACTAGTAGGACCAAATCCAGTTGCAATTCGCCACTGCCTTTGTGGAAATTTGAAGAGAGAAGTTTCTAGTGGTACAACACTGAAATTTCAAAATTTCGATGAGGGGAGGCAAAATTGAGCTTACCGGGGCCTGTAGGTGTACTCTAGTTTGCAGCTCACCGAAAAATGTACTCTTCTTCTTCTTCGCTCGATTGTGGAATGCTGAGAACGAACGAGGGGGTGCTTTTATATAGGGAGCTCGCCAACTATTCAGGCTACCCGCTAGTGTAAGACTCGGCCTCCGACTCAGCCGCCCATGACCTGACCAGAGAGTTTTTCAAGTTGTAGGAAACTCTAGCTTTTTCGGTGACTCTCTCTCTCCTCTCTCTTCTCTATCAGCGTCTTAAGGTTGAAGATGGTGATGTGGCGGTCGTGCCACGTGGCACGCTGTGGTTGGTCATTTTTTTTATGTGTAGTGCCAGCTTAGTCACCGCATCAACCGTTGATCGGACACGTGGTAGCCTCTCATTGGCTGCTCGTGTCAATGTGGCATACTGACCGGGTGTCAACTGTCAGTTGACCGGACACGTGGCAGCCTCCCATTGGCTGACCCGTGTTTGCATGGTAGCTGACAAGGCGCCAGCTTGTGTTGATCGTTGATCGATGTTTGTTGTCCGCTGACTGGTCCGGTCCAAATAGTTTCACTGTCCAAAATTCGAAAATCGGTCGGTTCGGACCCGATTCGACCATTTTTCTGAAATTTAAAAATTTAAAAATTTATTTTCTATCTAATGTTGGCCTATATTTCCCAAATTAAAATTTTTAACCCACCTAGAAAAATGAATTTGTGAACTGGTTCAATATATTTCATGTTGGTTCAGTCTGGTTTAGGTCCGGTTCACCGCGAACCAGTTTGGTTCTATCCTCAATTCCACTTCTCGGTTCTTCCTTGTCATTTTTGTGAATTTTTGGTCACTAGGGATTATCCATTTTCCCACATTAGCTATTTTTCGATCATTAAACAACTCATTTCTTCATGTATAAATGTAAACCCCACCCTTTGGAGTTAAGGAAAATCGGGAAAAGAACTGGTCAAACCGAGTGAGAAAACCGAATCAGTTCACAAACCTCGATCACCAAAGAATGGGCAAATTGAGGAATTTACAACTCCTGAGCGACCCAAAGAGTCATAAAACCTTGAAAAAGGACCTTAAGACAATTTGTGAGAGAAAATCAAACTGGTTCAGGTGACTCGGATTCGAACCAGTTTGAACACACTATTGAACCAGATGCTAAATTCATTTTTGTAGGTGGCTTTGAAATTTTAAATTGGAGAATTGAGGCCACCATTTGATAGAGAATGAATTTAGATGAGTTTAAAATTTTTAATTTTGAAAAACTTGGTCAAATCAAGCCTGAACCGGCCGGTTTAAGCGTTGAACCCAGTCCGGTTCGGAACTGTGTCGTCTTCTTCCTTGAGATGACAGCACTGTTCACTCGCCGAAAAATTGAATCAGCGCCAGTGAATTGGAAATGTTTCCATTCAGTATATTTCAGGCCATCAATGATGACCATTAAGGTGCCAAACAGATGGTCGAAGAGTCCCCGAGGTCCCTATATACACAGCCCCTCTTCATTCATTCTTCACACACCTGAAAACCTCACTCTCTCTCAACTACTCAGTTTTCTAACAAATCTCAAACCATAGCTCTGATATAGGGTCTTTTCTAAGCCAATGAAGGTGTGGTTGAGTTCCTTAGACTCAGGGAGAAGTCAGGTACACTGTGGTAGTCTCCAATTGCTATGAGGGTCGTCGGAGAACTGTCGACGTGATCGAACAATGAAGCAGCTTCGGTGGACTGAAGCTACCCTGTTTCTGTCAAGCTGAAATCAGCCAATTTGAGCCCTCTTCAGGCCAAACCAAGCTCTTCCAACACCTCCTTAGCCCTCCAACGACCGAATTAGAGCGGAAAGGAAAGCCAATTTGGCTCCCCTCTATGAATTTCGATCAGTGCTAGAGAGAGAACCGGCAGTCGACATGAATTGAGGTGATTCTTGATTCTAGTAGTAACCTTAGGATGAGAGCTATCTGCTGTGTCAACCCCGTCCTCTAGTAATGAGAAAACCGAGGAAAGAACCGGTCAAATTGAATCTTTAAATCGAATTGGTCTAAAAACCCAATTGCTAGGGGATGAGCAAATTTGAAAATTTCTAACTCCCATGTGACTCAAAAAGGTTCATAAACTTGGGCAAAAGAACCCTAGGACAAAATGAGGAAGAAAGACCGAAGCAGTTCAATGGAACCAGGTTTAAACCAAATAGAACCGGTTTATGAACCAAGTTGATTCATTGAACTGAAACTGATAGAGAATGGGCAAACCAAGATGCTTATGGATCCCTTAAGATTCAAAGAGGTTTATAATCCTTGGGAAGGAACCTTAGAACAATGTGGAAGAGAAAAACTAGATCAGTTCGGGTGAACCGAACCCAAATCGGATTATACCGGTTTAAGAACCGAGCCTATTTATGACCTGAAATCGATTAAGAGATGGTAAACCGAGAATTTTATGGACCCTAAGTGACCTAAGGAGTCACAAAAGACATGGAAATGGACTTGTGAAGGAATTGGGGATGAAAACCAAACCGGTTCAGGTGAATTGGATCCGAACCAGTTCGGACCGGTTTGAACCACTATTGAACCGAATCCTAAATTCATTTTTCTAGGTGGCTTAAATAATTCAAATTTGAGATTTGAGACCACCATTGGATAGAAAATGAATTTAGAAATTCTTAGATTTGAAAAACTCGGTCAAATGAGGGGTGAATCGGCCGGTTTAAGCTTTGAACCTAATTCGGACTAGTCCGGTACAATTCGGAATAGTGTCATCTTCTTCCTCAGGATGTCAGCACTGTTCACTCACCGGGAAATTGAAGAAAGTCCGGAAAAGGAGAAATGCTTCCATTTGGTACGTTTCAGGTCTTCAATTCTTGTCATAACGGTGCCAAAGGGATGACCAACATGTCCCCGAGCTCCTTATATAAAGAGCCCCTCTCCATTCGTCCTCTCCACACCTGAAAAGGTCACTCTCTCTCAGTTGCTAAGTTTTCTAGCAAAGCTCAAACCAGAGCTCTGATATAGGGTCAATTCTGAGCCAAAGAAGGTGAGGATGGGTTCATTAGAACTAGGGAGAAGTCAGCTACACGGTGGTGGCGTCCGTTCGTCCCGAGAGTCGCCGAAGAAGCGCTGGCGTGATCAAACAATGAAGCAGCTCCGATGGACCGAAGCTGCCCTATTTCGACCTTGTTGAAATCAGCCAATTCGAGCCCTACTTAGGCTAAACCATGCTCTCCCGACACCTCCTCAGCCCTTCCATGGCCGAATTAGGACTGAAAGGTAAGCCAATTTGGCTCCCCTTTACAATTTCAGATTATTGTTAGAGAGAGAGTTGCCGAATTTCAATGAAGAAATTCTAATCCAATTCGACATCAATTGATATCATTTTTTATCCTAGGAAGAACCTCTAGAGGAGAGCTACCTGTCCAGATAGAAAGCTCCAACCGCCGCGCCCTCACCAGTGAGAAATCAAATTTTTCTCTCTCTACAATCTATTTTCCGGCGAAGCTTCGTTTGAGCTCGTTCCGGTGTTAAAATCTACGATTGTAAGTAGATCATACTCGGTTGGTATAATGGACAATGAAAACCTATTTGGTCAGAAGTGTTCTCCCCTGACTGTGAGCCAATTTGGGAGACCTTCTTGACGGGAGCTCGAATAGCTCTTATGGGTCGGAGGCCTCAGTTTTGGAACTTGCGGGCTAATATGCCCTATTTTTGAAAAACTCAGACAGTGGGCCATAGGCCAATGGACATGAGTAGGAGCTCATAAAAGAACATGATATATATATATATATATATATATGCCCATTAAACCTTAATAAGTGAATTGTTTGGTCATGGTACCAAAGCAGGTCCAATATACTCAGTCAACTAGTAGTAGTGCGACATTACCGGTCTCCGGACTCGTTGGGACAAATGGCACCACATATTACATGGCAAGTTAAGAAAACTTTGTTTGTGCATGCACTATGAGTATGGGATCATCAAGACACCCGTGAGGGGTAGTGATGTGTCCCAAAGGCCCTGGACAACCCAGTGAGTATAAGGGCAAATCGTCGTTCCAAGTGTCTGTGCGAAATTTGGAGTAGCACCAAGCACATGAGACCGGGGTGGGGACAGGATGAGGTCTCTATCCTCATTCGGACACAAAGAATCAATTTCAGGATTGAGGGTTGGATGTCGCGTACATCCACTCGATATTAGGGTAGAAGTGGTCGTACTTTTATCTGAGTGGCCAGTAAAGTCGCTCCGAAGCCACTAGTGGGTTCAATAGTTGTGCTGACCTGCAAGTGTGTGTAACCTTCATGATGAATGATGTGTGTTAGGTGATGACACACCATGGTAACTAAGAAATAATGGAAAACCCGAATTTTTAAATGAAGGAATTTTTGAAAAGAAAGGAGTCTGACACACTCCATAAAAATATTTTTCTTGAAAGTCAAAAGATTTGAAACCTATTCATTGAGTAGTTGTACTCATCCCCTCCCTTATACCCTTTCAAGAAGTCCCAAAGAACCGATCCTTAAAAGACTTGCGCAATTAAACGCCTGCAAGATAGGTACGATTAATTTAAATTATTATTCAGTTTTAATTTATGATATTCTTGGAAAAATGTGCAGTTTAAAGAATTTCTTGCTCTTTACAGTTTTTTTAAGGGGAAACCCTTTAATAAATCGGGTGAATGGCGGGTTGATCATGGGAATCCGACCAAACCGGGTCGGGGCGTGACATGCCAAGATCAAAAGCTTGGACCACTGCTATAAAGCCCGCTCTTTGCCGTAAAGGAAAACTAGGAAAAGAACTCGTCTTACTGAGTGAGAAAACTGAATCGGTTCATAAGCCCATTATAGGGGAACGGGCACGATGGAGAAATTTTAACTCTCAAGTGACTTAAATAGGTTCCTAAACCTTGGAAAAGATCTTTAGGACAAAATGAGAGAGAGAAACCAAACCGGTTTGGATTGAACCGGTTTAACCACTAAGTCGGTTTATGAACCAAAACCCATAGAGCAGGAGGGCAAACCGGGAAATTTAGGGGCTCTGAATGACCTAAAGAGTCATAAAAGTCACAAAAAAGGGCTTTAGGATGAATTTGAGTTGAAAACCAAACCGGTTCAGGTGAACCGAATTTGAACCGGATTGAACCATTTTGGATAGGTTTGAACCACTATTGAACCGAAAGCTAAATTCATTTTTCTAGGTGACTTAAAAAATTCAAATTTGAGATTTGAGACCACCATTGGATAGAAAATGAATTTAAAAAATTTTAAATTTGAAAAATTTGGTCGAATCGGGGGTGAACCGGTCGGTTTAAGTTTTGAACTTTGTTTGTACCGGTCTGGTTTAGTTCAGAACAGTGTCGTCTTCTTCCATCAGATAATAGTATTGTTCACTTATCGGAAAATCGAAGCAGCAACGATGAGGAAGAAATGTTTCCGTTTAGTACATTTTAGGCCATCAATGTGTGTCATAAAGGTGCCAAACGGACGGTCGACTAGTCCTTGAACTCCCTATATAAAGAGCCCCTCTCCATTCATCCTCTCCACACATAAAAAGCTCACTCTCTCTCAGCTGCTTACTTTTCTAGTGAAGCTCGAACTAGAGCTCTGAGATAGGGTCATTTCTAAGTCAAAAAAGGCGAGGTCAGGTTCCTTAGAACCAGGGAGAAGTCAGCTACACGGTGGTGGCATCCATTCGTTCCAAGAGTCACCGGAGAAGTACCGGCGTGATTCGAGCCCTCCTCAAAGCAAATCAAGAACTCCCAACACTACCTCAGCCCTCCCACAGCCAAAATAGGACTGAAAGGTAAACCAATTAGGCTCCCCTCTACAATTTTCGACCGGTGCTAAAGAGAGAGCAAGAAATATTTCAATAACAAAATCCTAATCTAATTTGACATCAATTGATGCCATTCTTGATCCTAGAAGAAACCTCGGGAGAAGAGCTACCTACCCAGATAGAAAGCTCATATCATCGCGCCCTCACCGGTGAGCAATCGAAGCTTTCTCTCTCTATAGTCTATTTTTTAGCGAAACTTCGTTTGAGCTCGTTACAGCGTTAAAACTTACAATTTATAGTGCTATGGAATAGTATGAACATGTAGAAACTCAATTTCAACAATTAAAAGTGTTTGATTGGTCAATTTGATGAAATCAAATTCGGCTATATTAGTGAGTTGAAATTGGGGATTTTCAAAAATTTGAAGGACCAAAATGTAATTTTTATAAAATTGAGGATCAATTGGGTATGATTAGAATGTGATAGGGATTGAGAAATTTTAGAATTTTTGGGGTAAAACTTACCATTTTTGTAAAGGAAGGGCAAAATGGTAATGTTGGAAAACTTTGGGGACCAGATTGGGAATTTGGGAAACTTGAATCCCTTTTTATGAAATTGAGTAAATTGAGATCCCAAGAAGAATTTTAAAAGTTTCAGGACTCAATTTGAGGAAAAACCGGCATTTAGGACTTAAAATTAAAGAAAAATAACTTTAGGGATCTAAATGCAAATAAAGGAAAAGTTAGTTTTTCTCATTCATTTGGAACGAATGAGGGCTATTCGGCCAAAGAATAATAAACAACTATGTTCATTTTGTGTAGGAAAATGAGACATTGGGAATGCTAGCTGAAGTCAAGCTTGCTAGAGACGGAAACCGACTAAGTGGAGTTTCACTGCACGATCGGGTGAGTGGGATTTTATATCATACCTAGTTGGGGATGATAAGTACCTCGAAATGAAAACCCACTACTTAGTGGTATTATAAACATCACAACTTAGAGGAGTGATGTGAAAATAACGTGGAAAAACTACTTACTTGTTGTAAGTAGATCATACCCGGTTGGTATAATGAAACTTTCTTGAAGGAAGGGGAAACCCCGTTCATCGATTATGAGCAGAGATGTCCTCATAATTGGTATGATGAACAGTTGAAAACATATTTTTGTCAGAAGTGCTCTCCCCTGACTATGTGCCACTGCTTAAACGATTTGGGAGACCTTGTTGACGGGAGCTCGAATAGCCCTTATAAGTCGGGGGCCTCGGTTTTGGAACTTAGGGGCTAATATGCCCAATTTTGAAAATCTCGCACAATGGGCCATAGGCCAGTTGGCACGAGCAGAAGCTTGAAAACAAACATGAGATATATGCCATAAACTTTAAATAAATGAATTGTTTAGCCATGGTACCAAGATAAAACTGACATATTCAGTCTACTAGTGGCAGTGCGACATGATAGGTCTTCAGACTAGTCAAGACAAACAGCTGCAGGTTGAGTTAAAGGTCGGGGCCGTTGGACCAATGGCACCACAGATTATATGGCTTGATGTGAAAATACTAATTGTGCCTGCACTGTGTGTACGGGACCTTCAAGACGCCCAAGAGGGGTAGTGATGTGTCCTAGGGCCCTTGATGACCTGGTGGACCAGGTGACCTTGCGAAGCTCGATGTAGCTTCAAGCACACGAGACCAAGATGGGGTCGGGATGAGGTTTCTGTCCTCATACAGACACGGAGAATTGATTTCGGGATTGAGGGTTGTATGTTGTGTACATCCACTCATTCTCAGGGTAGAAGTGGATGTGCTTCTATCTAAATGGCCGGTAAAGTCGCTCTGATGCCACAAGTGGGTTCAATGGACGGGCTGGCCTGTGATTGTGTGTTTTTTACCTTCATAATGAAGGAGGAGTGTTAGGTGATGACACCCTGTGATTAATAAGAAATGGTGATTAGAAATGAAAGGATTTTTTTAAAGGAAATAAGGAGTTTGGCACACTCCAAATAAACCTTTTTCCTAAAAATCAAATATTGAAAACCCATTCACTAAGTTGTAGAACTCACCCCCTCTTTTCTATCCCTTTTTTAGGAAAAGAGAAAATGGCTAGGAATAACACCGAGTCTTACCCTCTATCAGGTATGCTTAATTTTCCTTAAGCTTGCATTTTATTTGATATATGTCTTTCGAGGGAACAAAGTTAAAAATACGCATCTCGAGTTAAAGAAGGGGGAAACTCCTCTTGAACTAAGAGACCAGTGGCTTGTTCACGGGGATCCAACCAAACCGGGTTGGGGCGTGATAGCCGCGCCCCCAACGGTAACTTTTGAAACTTCCTCTCTCTATGTTCAGTTTTCCAGCGAAGCTCCATTTGAGCTTGTTCCGTCGTCAAATCGTGCGATTCAAAGTACAATTGAATCGTATGGAGGTGTAGGAACTCAAATCTAACTTTAATTTTAATAATTAAACTCATTTAATTGATCAATTTGATGAAATCAAATTCGGCTGAGTTGGAAGGTTGAAATTAGAGGAAATTTTGGGGATTTCAAAAATTCGAGGGACTAAAGTGCAATTTCATAAATTAAAGGGCCAATTGGGCATGGAAAAGATGTTGGAGGACCAATTGGTCAATTTTTGGGGTGAAATTTACTATTTTTGTAAAGTAGGGACAAAATGGTAATTTTAGAAAAGTTGGGGACCAAATTTGAAATTTGGAAAACTTGATCCTTCTTTGTGATTTTGAATAAATTGAGGTCCCAAGGTGAATTTTAGTAGTTTCGAGACACAATTTGGGGGGAAATCGACATTACGGACCTAAAGTTAAAGAAAAAAAACTTTAGGGACCTAATTATAATTAATTAAAAAGTTTGGGTATTTCATCCATTCGGGATGAATGAAGGCTATTATGCCAAGGAATAATGAACAAGGATGTTCATATTGTGTAGGAACATGAAGTACCGGGAACACCAGTAAGGACAAGCTTGTATGAAGACCAAGAACCGGTTAAGTGGAAATCACATCATTAATGGGTGAGTGGGATTTTATATCATACTCAGTTGGGATGATAAGCACCTCGGAAATGAAAACTCACTACTAAGTGGAATTATAAACATCACACCTTAATAAGAGTGATGTGGAAATTATGCGAAAAAACTACTTACCGAGTGTAAGTAGATCATACCCAGTTGGTATGATAAATTTCTTGGAAGAAAGTAGAAAACCAGTTCATCGATTATGAGCAGAGATGTCCTCCCACCTGGTTGGTGTGATGGACAGCTAAAAGATTATTTTGTCGGAAGTGCTCTCCCCTGACTGTGTGCCATTGCTTAAACATTTTTGGAGACCTTCTTGACGGGAGCTCGAAATGCTCAGATAGGTCGAAGGCCTCAGTTTTGGAACTTGGGGGGCTAATATGCCCGATTTTAATTGAAAATCTAGCACATTGGGTCCAAGGCCAGTTGGCACGAGTAGGAGCTCGTAAACATACATGAGTTTAAGCCATGAAAACTTTAAATGAATGATATGTTTGGCCATGGTACCAAGACAGGATCGACATACTCGATGGATTGGCGGCAGTGCGACATGACAGGTCGACGAACCAATCGAGACAAACAGCTACATGTCGAGTTGAGAGTCAGGGCCGTTGGATAAGTGGCACCAAAGATTAAATGGCTTATGAGGAAAACTGTTGTTTTGTGCATGCACTAAGGTACGAGACCTTCAAGACACCCAAAAGGTGTAATGATGCGTCCTAGAGGCTATCAGACGACATGGTAGAGATAAGGGTAGATTGTCGTGCCAGCAGTTAGGGAAGCTCGATGTAGCTTTTTGTGCATGAGACTGGGTTGGGGTTGGGATGAGGTCTCTGTCCTCATACGGACACAGAGAATTGTTACGGGATTGAGGGTCAGATGTCGTGAACCTCCACTCATTCTTAGGGTAGAAGTGGACATGCTTCTATCTAGGTAGCCGGTAAAGTCGATCCAACGCCACAAGTGGGGTCAATGGACGTGCTGGAATGCGATTGTGTGTTTGACCTTCATGATGAAGGATGTGTGTTGGGTGATGACACACCGTGATTAATAAGAAATGGTGATAAAAATTGAAATTTGATATGAAAGTTTTTTTAAAAGAAAATAAGGAGTCTGGCACACTCCAAAACAAATATTTTTCCTAAAAAAAATTAATTTAAAAACCCATTCACTGAGTCGTTGTACTCATCTCCTCCCTTATATCCCTTTCAGGAAATCCTGTAAAGCCTACCCCTAAGGATCATCAACTAATACGCATGTGAGATAGGTATGATCAGTTTAAAATTTTATGCAGTTTTGATTTATGTTATTTCAGGAAAGGTGCAGGTTTAAAAGACGTCTTACTCTTCACGGTTTATAAACAAAGGGGTAACCCTTAGTAAACCGGGAGAGTGGCGAGTTGATCATGGGGATCTAACCAAATTGGTTCGGGGCGTGACAGGCTATATCAGCAATGTTAGCCAATCACAGTGTGACAAGTGGTTGGGACATGTGCGAAGCTTGCATGCGAGCGTACAATATCGTCTTCTTCCTTTAATTTTCTGAACAGGAAGGGAGAAGGGCTGACGCCTTAACTCTAGCAAGCCTTTAATAACTCCAACAAGGCCTTAAATCGATGAGTTAATGGTTGATTGATGGATGGATGGCTAGAACGGCGAGTCCTCGATCTCTCTATGTAAAGAGCTCATCTTCATTCATCATCCTCATCCCTCGAAAGCCTAAAGAAGAAGAACAACTCCATTTTCCTACCATCTCTGAACTAGAGCTCCAATTTCAACCTTTTCCTCCACCTCCGACCGAGCAATTTAGTTCCCTAAAATCCTGAGTAAGTTCTCCACCTTCTTGCATACTTCATTTAGCTTGAAGGTCACCGGAGAAGTTCTGACGAGGCTGCACAATACACTTACTTCGATGACAAAATTCAGGCAAAAGCTTTCAGGCAAAATTCTGACCACCATTGACCCCCTACGACAAGGCTGACCCTCCCATGGCTCTTCATGAATGAACCTCGACCTTCATGTGTGGTAAGCCAATTTCGCCTTCTCTAGTCGGAATAGTAAAATAACATAGCGAAATCATCATAAATTTTTCTAATAAAATTCTCCTTGCTCAGTCAGTCAAATGACATGAAATTTGATCCTATGAGTACCCTCTTGATGAGCACTAGTCATCCATATTTAGAGCTCTAACAACCGTCCATTCGTCGGTAAGAAAACAAATCTTTCTCTCTCTAGAAAAAAGATTTCGATGAAGCTCCATTTTAGCTTGATTTTGGATCAAATTAAGTAATTCAAAACTTAGAATGCTCGTAGGGAGATGGAGAAGATGATTAATAGCATGATAGGAGGAAATTAACGAGGTTTAAATATTCAATTTGATAAATCAAATATTTTGGGGCTAAAGTGCAATTTTTGAAAATTGATAAAATTGGGAATTTTCTAAAGTTTAGGGATTATTGTGAAATTGACATCAATTGAGGATCAATTTGTAAATAAGAAGAGTTTTATGATTTAATTGTAATTTAAGATAATTTTTAAGTAATTTAATTGAAATTAAAAATAATTATGAGTATTTATTTGTAATTTTAAATAATTTTATTTTAATAGAATTATATAGGGGATGGAATTAAAAATAAAGTAAAGTTAGGAAATTTTGGTAATTAATTGGGAATTAATTACTAATAAATTATATTTAGGGATTTTTATTTAATTAAGATAAAGCATAGGTACCTAAGTGAAAAATTTTGGATATTGAATAATTCATTATCCGTGATAATATAGATGTGAAAAGGAGACTACGACCTACAATCGTAAGATCGTTTAGTGATAAACGAGAATCCATCCGGGACGAACAAGTCACGGATTTCAAGTAAGTGAGATTTTTGGCATCATACCCATTTGGGTTGGTGAACGTACTTTCATAATTACTGAAAAGCTAAAGTATTTTCCAGAAATAGTCTCCACTAGCTGTGTGAAACTGATTAAAAATTTTGGGAGACATTTCTGCTAAGAGCATGAAGCACGTACCTTATGTAGCTAGAATTGTTTGAGTGGGTCCAAGGTCTATGTTTTTTAACTGAAGTGGGTCCAAGGCCATATTTTGGAAAAACTCGTGAAGTGGGCCCAAGTACAATGGAAAGAGTAGAAATTTTGATTTCTTAGCATTATGAAAACTTTCATAAATGGTTGAATTGTATGATTTAGCTACCAAGAGCAGGATAGTCAAACTTATTGGGTTCGTAGCACCATAAATAAAAGTTTTAACTAAAAATACTATTAGTTGTACATGTTGAGCTCATGGATTATTAGGGAAGATTTGTTGTTCGAGTATGTCAAATAGCTTTAGCAGCTTTATGCGTATTAAGACTTAGGAAGAAATGGGATAGGTCTCGTCCCACAATAGCAGACATAAAGTTTCGGATAAAGTTTGAGGATTGGATAATGGTGTTCACATATTTGTGATAGATATTGTAGACTATTACCAGTGTAGATGATAAATTCACTCTAGTATACAAGTGAAATCGATTGAGAACTATTTTACAAATAAATAAACCCTTTGATAAATTGTGTTGGTTCGTTTGTTAAATCAAATCCCAATAAAGAAGAATGGTGAAATATATTTATAGTCAATCTTCTAAATATCTTTGAATAATTACTCACTAATTTGTCAATTTCATACCCTCTCTTTTTCCCTACAAGAAATTTTCAATATTATATAAAATAAAAACAAAGCAATGTACAAATCTTTTTCATTAAACAGTTTTGATAATTTTATTTTTAAAAAATACTAAAAATATAGTTTTTAACGTGTAAGCACTATTATGGTAACTAATGCAGTACGAGAGATGCAGTGAGTTATACCTCCATCGTTCAAATAGGGTGGGCTATGACATTTATTCCATAAATTTATAATAATTTAAGTGATTTTACTTTTATCTAGAATTCAAGTTTTTTTTGCCCATAAAAATAATAATAATAATAAAATTGAGCAATTAAACGTCAATGTGAAATTAAGTTAAATTATTAAAAAAGTCAATTGACAAATAAAATTATTAATGAATACAAATTTTAGACTGAATTGTTAAACCAATATATTTTGAAGGTAGGTGGGGAGGAAAGGGAGAGTTTTCTTTCATTTGTATTTTTTGTCCGAGTTGAATGGAGGACGAGGTGGCCGGCAACTAGCCTCCCATTAACTTAATCGAATTAAGAATAATGGAAGATGCCAAATAAATATAAACAGGATAATGAACATATGACATGGATCATTAAGTGCGAGGCAAGTATGCCACAAGTGAAAAATTATATGATAAAATGCCAGTTCCTCCATACATATATTATATATATATATATATATTATTGTAACTTATTGGACTCAAATGAACCAAACCTTTTGTTGTTATCCTTACCATTTAACATTAAGTTTTGTATCTCATTTTCTTTATTAATTTCCCGACAATCCGTCCCCCTTTATGCCAACCGTCCATATTGACTATAGAGAACTGACTTTTAGTTATGTCTAACTTTCCAACTCCCAAATAATGAGGACTCGAAGAGTTCAGGCAGGAACTCCTGCGGCCAAATCAATTCGGCAAGCACGGAATAAATGGATGAAAAGACAATTTGGCAAGCTTTATTTTTAATAATAATAATTTATTTGATAAGTTTGATACATAAAAGATTGGATAATAATTAATTTAGTTTGAATAAATTTAAGAGTATTATTGAGAATTAATATTTAAATAGAGTAATAGTGTGCGTATATAAAATTTAAAATTTACACCAATTATACGTTATAAAATTAAATTTCTCGATTTATATATAGTTATTTTATAATATTTAAAAATAATAATAGTATCTTATATGAATTTTAAGGATTAATATTCTAATTTTTATAAAATTAATAAATATTTTTGTATAAATAAGTTTGTAAAAAATTGGCTTATAATTTATAATTTTTAAATGTACGGTTATAAAAAACAATTTCTTAAAAGTTTGTATAATAGAACACAGGAAGAGAAGCACCTGCTTCCATCGTTGGTATATAAAATAGACTGACTCATTATTCTCCTTGTATATAAATAAAGGCTAGAAGACTGAAAAACATGAGATTATTGTATTTTCCCCGTATCCATATCGATATGGCTCGACATCACTGTTGGATATAGTCTGTAGTGAACAGAAATTTCCTTTTCTGGAGCAAGAAAAAAGGACAGATATTTCATCATGCCTCGGCGTTGACCGGTAGCTGCCAATAACATCTTTTCTCCATATATTTTAACAATTTATATCGGATGGTACGAACTACGAATTGCTCATATATACACACACTCTCCCGCTACTGAGATCCTTAAGGGATAAGGAAACAGGGCCACTATCCGTCAATGATCATGCCTTCCTCCGGCGGGATTCGACTGGCCATCGCGCTTCTACTGATCCTGGCCTCGATCTCCCGCCTCGGCTCCTCCTCCTCCAACCTCCCCGACAGGTACTCCATCGTCCTCGAGAATGAGCTCGATGGTATGGTCTCGGAGGAGAGGGTGCTGGAGCTATTCCGGCGGTGGAAGGAGAAGCACGGGAAGGTGTATCGCAGCGTGTCCGAGGCCGAGAGGCGGCTCGAGAACTTCAAGAGGAACCTCAAGTACGTGATGGAGAAGGGAGGAGGGAGGCCGGGAAGTGCGGAGGCGGCGGCGGCGAGGGGAGGACACAGGGTGGGGCTCAACAAGTTCGCGGATCTGAGCAACGAGGAGTTCCAGCGGATCTATCTGTCCAAGGTGAAGAAGCCGGCCGCGAGCGGGAAGTGGGGGCGGCAGAGTAGCAGCCTCGAGCGGCAGAGGCGGCGGCAGCAGGAGAGGTTGGCCGGCACATGCGAGAACGCGCCCTCGTCGTTGGATTGGAGGAACTACGGGATCGTCACCGGAGTTAAGGACCAAGGGAGCTGTGGTAAGTTTCTGAACCACTTTTGACTTTATTTCTCTGGCCCAGCTGCCTGTTTTATTTTAACATGATATTCTGAATTTGTGTTAAAATAATTTTAATTTAATTATTAATAAATATATATAAATTAAGATTAATAAAAATTATTATTTTACCTTAATTTTAGTCAAATACATATTATACCTATACTTGCACATTATTAAATCGACGTCACTCGGTCAGTGTAGATTTATTCTAATATATATTTGTTTATACCCAGAAGGGTCACAGAAGAAGTACAATTATAAGGCTAGAAGTATAATACAAGAAATCATCACTTAAGATAATCATGTGCTAAACGTTCTCGATCACCATATACTACCACAAAACTAATATATATGTAAATATGAATTATAAAATTGGCTTTTGTTTTGTACCTATTAGGATTTTAGTGGGATTAGATATGAGTGGTGATTCCTAGAGTACCTATGCTTCGTCTATTAATTTATTTTATTTCATTTAAATTCTGCATGTGCTAATTTAATATATTTCCTATAAAACCTAACAGTCCCAACTGTCATTCTTTGCCCTCCATCCATAATATTAACGTGTGCAGCATGACAAGCAATGCTTGCCTATTTATTATTATTATTATTATTATTATTATTATTATTATTATTATTATTATTATTATTATTATTATTATTATTATTATTATTATTATTATTATTATTATTAATTACCTATTGGATGATAAACCTTGTTGTTTGATTTTGCAAGAGAACAATTTTGTAAGACATAAACAACAATCTACTTGAGCCTCAGAAATTTAATCAAATGATGAAAAGGGACATACAAGATTCCTGCTAAAAGTTCCACCCATGTGATATTAATGCAGGAAGCTGTTGGGCCTTCTCATCCACTGGAGCGATGGAAGGGATCAATGCTCTGGTAACGGGAGACCTCATCAGCCTGTCGGAGCAAGAGCTCGTGGACTGCGATACCACAAACGACGGCTGCGACGGAGGATACATGACCTACGCTTTTGAGTGGGTCATCAGCAACGGGGGCATCGATTCTGAAGCCGACTATCCTTACACCAGCATTGACGGTATCGACGGAACCTGCAATACAACAAAGGTAAGTGTGGCGGTTCAGTCACCGTCAAACCCTCTGTTTTTTGCCTAACTAGCTACCGCCGTTTGATCACTTGTTATTTCACTTTAGAGGTGTCTTATATGGTCTGGCCATGTTGCGTGTGATGAGTAGGAGGAGAGTGACAAGGTGGTGACCATCGACGGGTACGAAGATGTGGCGGAGTCGGATAGTGCTCTTGAGTGTGCTGTGGTTCAGCAGCCCATCAGCGTCGGGATCGATGGCTCGGCGTTGGACTTCCAGCTCTATACCAGTGTATGTATGCTGCATCATAGGCAATATGGAACATCCATTTGATGCAAATACTACGCACTTATAGTCCAATTTGTGTAAACTCAGGGGATATATGACGGAAGCTGCTCGGACGACCCGGACGACATCGACCATGCTGTGCTGATCGTCGGATACGCCTCGGAGGGTGACGAGAATTACTGGATTGTGAAGAACTCATGGGGCACAGAGTGGGGCATCGATGGCTACTTCTACTTGATAAGGAACACTTCACTACCTTATGGAAAGTGCGCCGTCAATGCAATGGCCTCTTACCCGACAAAACAGTCCTCGGCCCCGTCTCCATACCCATCCCCCGCCGTCCCACCACCCCCACCACCGCCGCCACCAACTCCGGTAACCCCGCCGCCGCCGTCTCCATCCCCAAGTGAGTGCGGGGACTTCTCCTATTGCCCCAGCGACGAGACGTGCTGCTGCATCTTCGAGTTATTCGACTTCTGCCTCATCTACGGCTGCTGTGAGTATGAGAATGCAGTGTGCTGCAGCGGGACCGAGTATTGCTGCCCCAGCGACTACCCGATCTGCGACGTCGAGGATGGACTCTGCCTCAAGGTAATCAAGCTTCCTCTTCTCCTTGGAGAATATAATTTAATCCCAAGTGAAATATTGTGATTATTGGACGGCATCGTGACTGACCCATATCCAGAACAAAACCGATCTTTATATAGGTTCAGAGCAAATGCTCATAAATGTTGTAGATTTTTCATGATGCAGATATATTGACGACTAATGGTGTGTTTCTTCTTTTGTTTCTTAATCGGTGCGAAAAGAATGATGGGGATTACCTGGGAATAGCGGCAAAGAAGAGGAAGATGGCTAAGCACAAGTTACCATGGACTAAGAATTTTGAGCAGACAGAGAAGGCATACTCGTACCAGCCTCTTCAATGGAAGAGAAACCGATTTGGAGCGTCGCATTGAGAACATATATATGCATTTTAGGTTATCGCTTTGAACAGTGCCGAAAATGCTCAATTTCAAACTTTGCTTTGTTGCATTTGGTGTTTTATTCAGCCACTTGGATGGCTCATATTCCATATGTTATATATATATATATATGGTCGGCGGAAATTCTTGCATCCATTGCAGAAGAGAAGAGCTTGGAAGAAAGAATAAGAAGACATGACCGAGAGAAATGGCCTCTTGTTTCCCTCTTGATTCTGCTGTACCTATATATTGTGTGTATTTCTCTATCATGTGCTGGCACTCATATTTTCTTCAGTCATTCATTAGATGAAAAATCCTTCTTTACCTCTCATCAGTCCACTAGACACTCCGGTCTAAAAACTCATGCATTGCAAGGGAAAACAGTGGTTGTATGCAAGCACATCTTGTTTTTATTGTACATCTTACTGACCTTGCAAAAATCTCAGGTTGGATCGATATTCGACCGGACCACACAGAGTTAAGAGATTAAGCGATCATGTTTCCAGTCCGGGGTCCAAAATAACGATTCAATTATCGGGTAGTGATCCTAATATGCGAGTTTATGCCGCAAATTTAATTTTTTTGGGAGAATTAATCAAAATTTATTTTAATATTAATATAATTGGACCATGCAACCTAAGTGGATTTTACCATCTTAATAAAGTAAATTATGTTAAATATTTAAAATATAAATATTATATAATAAAACTTAATTGGGAGTAAACTTTAATATGAAATATATTTTAAATTTTTTTTGTATAAAAACATATTTATCTAAAAATATTTTTATTTTAAATAAATAATAAAATTAAAAATATTTTATCTGATAAAATATAAATTCTATTATTAATTTAGTTAAAAATTTAAATTTATTTTTCTAATAAATAATATATTTTAGTTGTTGAGTTGGATTCAATTCTATATATCTAATTATATAGTTTAAGTTTATTTGAATACATGAACTCTACTTGGGTACTTGGGTAAGAATATATAAGTATCCCGCCTTCGGGTCAGATTCGGGTTCAGTTAGACCAGTACTCGTACTCGGAACAATTACCACCCCTATTTCTCCCTGTTCAAACAGGCAAAAAGTTTCTTACCTATTTTCCCATAATTTTAACTTATTTTTGTTTTGTATTTGATATCTTTCAAAAATATCTCTAATTTGAGAGATGTTGTTCGATTACAACGGATCTGGATCGATGCTTCTTGATCTTATTTCATCCCATGCTTCTTGATCTTATTTCTACGTACATACCACCTTCTCTCGTGTTATAAGAGAATTTGTATACAAATCTTTCCGTAGAGATTTCTGTAAATATTATGTATGCTGTTCAACGTTGAATGACTCCAATTGGGGCGTCTTGTTGTAGCTCTCAAATATCCTTATGCAGAGATTTCAACAGATTTTCTCCCCTTTGATTTTCCTATTTAAATGGGGTTTGTGATGAGAGATTGTTCATTCATCTCTCGTGCTTGCATGCATTGTTCTAATGACGTTCTCAAGCCTCCTTTAGATTCGGTCTCTCAAGGTATTTTCGTCTCTCTGTTATGCAAAATTTGAATATCACCTTGTGATTTGTTTTTGTTGAGTTTGATTTCCTTGGAACTTGATTTGACTTTGTTCTTGGATTTATTGGAGGATGGACTTCAGTTCCAAGATATGATAAGTTCCCTTCTTCTCTGATCACCCTTCCTTGCTTAAGCACTCTTTCTATTTCTCAATTTTCAGTTTCTTTTCTCTCAGGATCACCTTCAACCACGAAGATCCCCTTAGAAGTTTCTGTAGAAAACTTCCTCTCTATTTGTTTTTCATACGCTCCTCTGTATTTCACTATTTTTTTTACATGTTATTGTTATGTTGACTTGATTTTTTATAGTCAATAAATACTGAGTGTTCTTAGCTTATTTACATCTTGTCCATTTACATAACTCATAAAACTCTCCCCTCTAGTCTCTTCCTAATCTTTATAAATATTTCATTTGATTAATATTTAGTAATAATATATACAATTTGATCAATTGTATAGTAATACTTTAAATTTATAACTTTATTTTGAATTAGTTTACTAAGATAGTAATTGGTGATATACTAAATTATTAAAAAGTTTAATAGTGGATATATTATCATAGAATATCTTAGTAACCTTAGTTTGCTTTTTGATTTAATTGTTCAAGCATTTGTTTTAGCTATAAGTGCATAATTAATAAGTGTTAAATATTGTACCTTATTAGTTGAAAATGTAACTATAAGTCGTTTCTTGAAAGATTAGGAAATACAGTTATTTCCAAAATTGGCATAATGTACTCTTTATTTATTCAGAGTCTCTTGTAAAATCAAGTATAAGTATAGAGTAAATGTTTTTCATCTTTTCTCTATAGTAAACTTATGTAACAAGTTCCTTTTAAATATTTGAATATTTATTTGATTGCTTTTAATATATTTTTCATTTGGGATTTTCATTAATTTACTGAGGAGATTGGATTATATTTGGACGAGTAATAGTTGTATAAAAGTTACATAAATTAGACATTTTATTATATATTTAAAATATGTATTATCTATGTTTATGTTGTTATTTTATTTATAAAGTTTTGTACCAATGTAGGAGTTGATACATGTTTGTATTCAATTATATTAAATATATTAAATATTTTATTTATATACTTTGTTTGATTTATAAAGAAGTTTGTTACTTTATATAATTTCAATTCCCAAAAAGTACGTAATTTTTTCATATCAGTTATTTTAAATTTTTTTTCAATATTTACTTAAAATTTTGTAATATAAAATTATTATAAGTGATAAATCATCTATATACAATCATATTATATCGTTTCATATCTTTTTTATAAATAGTATTTGCTCACAAAAATACTTTTGAAAACATTTATTTATAAATAAATTTTCAATTTTACTATATCATATTTTGTGAGATTGTTTTAAACCATATAATATCTTTTTTTAAAATATATACTTTATGTTTTTTTACCTTTGTTAATGTATTATTCATGTTATCATATGTATACAATCTCTCCTAATTTTCCATATAAAAATATATTTTTTACATATAATTGATAAATAATCCAGTTATTTTTACAATAATGCTAACAATAATTGCATGTTGTCAATTTTTACAATAAATGTAAATATTTAAGTGTAATCTACTTGAGCAAAAAAAAATCTAATGTCCCTTAGACACTAGTCAATCTTATATTTGTCAATATCTCAATTTGTTATAATTTGGTTTTATATAATCACTTTACTCCTATTGGTTTTACTGGTTTTGATAAATGAGTAAATGAGTAAATTCCCATATTTCATTTTCAATAATTGAAGCTATTTCTGCATCCATTGTATCTTTTCAACATTTATTTGTAAACTATAGTAAATATGATATCCTAATTCAATACTCACTATATAGTTTTGTATCCACCTTATCATACTTTTTATTCTTTCTAACTACCTTAATTGAACTCATGCATTTTTTTTAATTTCTTGATTTTGTGAATTTTTAATATTTTTGTTATGCTCCAAATTCCAATTTTCATTAATTTGAATCAATAAATTTTCTTTAATTTGACATTCCCAATTCCAATTTTTATTGTCTATAAATTTCACGTCTCTAAATTATAGCATTTTTTACTATATTATATATAAATTTAAATTCTTCGTTATATTTCACAAAGAATTTTTTTTTGCTTATATCATCTCTAGCTTATACTTGTTATACTAGTTAAATATACATATACTATACATCCAAATATTTTAAAATATTCAACTAAATCTTTTATACCACTCCATGCTTTTTTTAGAAAATTTATCTTTAATTGATTTTTAGGACTAATTTAATATATGTATTGCTTATTTTATTGCTTCAGCCCAAAAAATCATTAGGTAATCTTATTTTTGTAATTATAATTATTATCATGTTCATTAAAATTTTATTTTTTTCCTTTCAGCAACTTCATTTTAGATGCGTAGGATGTGATTAATTTCCTTGTAGTTTCATATTATTTACCGTTATTAAACTCATTTGAGGTAAACTTATTTTCTCTATTTGTTTTCAAATATATTATATATAATCTAGACTACTTTTCTACTCCTATTTTGAAATGTTTAAACATTTATAATGCTTGTGATTTTTTAGTTAACAAGCCTATACAAGTTTTTTTTTATTATGATCATTAGTAAATGTAAAGATATACTCATTACTCTTCATATTGGCGTGATGGGTCAACATATATTTTAATGAATTAACTAAAGTGGTTTGTGCGCTTTTCATTTTGCTGTCGCATAATTGTCGTTCTTGGTTGTTTGGCAATCCGCTTATCATGTTCTTGAATTTTAATAACTTTATCCCACTCATATTTAAATGTCTGTATCTTTTATGCGATAATATTGATTATTAATTTATATCATGTTGATAACAATTTTTTTTGCCTTCTCATTTCGATTATGCATTTTACAATGCACATTCTATTAGATAACATGATGATTTCTATTAATATTTCATTTTTAGAATGATTTAATATACATATTATTTGTTATACTCATGTTCTTGTAGTTATCTAATACTCAGAAAATTATTTTTCAGTTTAGGTACATAATATATGTCCGTGATTATCAGGTTATTTTTCTTAATTGAAATACGATATCTATAAACCCCGCCCTTTTTAGCTAAGGAAAATCGGAAAAAGAATCGGTCAAACCGAGTGAGAAACTGAACCAGTTCATAAACCCGATCATTTGTAAATGGAAAATTTGGGAATTTACAACTCCCAGGTGATTCAAAGAGTTCATAATACCATGAAAAAGAACCTTAGGATGAATTGGAAGAGAAATACTAGACTGGTTTAGATGAACCGGATCCAACTGGATTGAATTGGTTTATAAACCGAGTCGGTTCATGAATCGGAACCGATAGAGAATGGGCAAATCAGAGAAATTCAACTTCCTTGTGCCCCAAAGAAATTTATAAACCTTGGGAAGGAACCTTAGAACAAAATGGGAGAGAAAAACCAGATCGGTTTGGGTCAATCGAACCCAAACCGGATTGAATCAGTTTAAAGACCAAGCCGGTTTATGAACCGAAATTGATAAAGATATAGTAAACCGGGAATTTTATGGACCCTAAGTGACCCAATGAGTCACAAAAGACATAGAAATGGATTGTGAAGGAATTGGGGATGAAAACCAAACCGGTTTGGACCGGTTTGAACCACTATTGAACCAGATCCTAAATTCATTTTTCTACGTGGCTTAAATAATTTAAATTTGAGATTTGAGGTAACCATTGGATAGAAAATAAATTTAGATGAATTTAGAAATTTTTAGATTTGAAAAAAATTGGTCGAATGAGGGGTGAACCGGTCGGTTTAAGCTTCGAACCCAGTTTGTACCGGTCCGGTCCAGTTCAGAATAGTATCATCTTCTTTCTAAGGATGACAACACTGTTCACTTGCCGAAAAATCGAAGCAGCGCCAACGAAGAAGAAACGTTTTTGTTTGGTACGTTTCAGGTCTTCAATGCCTGTCATAAAGATGCCAAACGGACGAGTCCCTGAGCTCCCTATATAAAGAGCCCCTCTCCATTCATCCTCTCCACACATGAAAACTCCATTCTCTCTCAACTGCTCCATTTTCCGGCGAAGCTTAAACCAGAGCTCCGATATGGGGTCTTTTCGGAGCCAAACAAGGTGAGGTTGGGTTCTTTAGAAATGGGGAGAAGTCAGCTACACGCTTGTAGTTTTCGTTTGCTCTGAGGGTTGCTGGAGAAATGCCGGCGTGATGAAACAGTGAAGCAGCTCTGACGGACCGAAGCTGCCCTGTTTCGGCCGAGTTGAAATCGGCCATTTCGAGCCCTCCTCAGGCCAAACCAAGCCTTCCCAACACTTCCTCGGCCCTCCCACGACCGAATTAGGACTAAAAGGTAAGCCAATTCGGCTCCCCTCTACAATTTTCGACCGGTGCTAGAGAGAGAACTGACATAATTTCAATGATGAAATTCTAACTCAATTCGGCATCAATTGATGCGATTTTTAATTCTACGATGAACCTCAGGATGAGAGCTATCTGCCCAGATTGAAATCTCGGACCGTTGTGTCTTCACCAGTGAGAAATTGAAGCTTGCTCTCTCTCTCTATAGTCTATTTTTCGGCGAAGCTTCGTTTGAGCTCGTTCCGACGTTAAAACACGCGATTCAAAGTTCTATGGAATCGTATGAACATGGAGAAACTCAATTTCAACATCAATTTCAACAATTAGAGGTGTTTGATTGGTCAATTTGATGAAATCAAATTCGGCTGTGTTAAAGAGTTGGAATTTGGGAAAAATTGGGGATTTTCGATAATTCGAGGGATCGAAATGCAATTTCCTAAAATTGAGGGTCAATTGGGCATGATAAAAATGTTAGAGGGCCAATTGAGGAATTTTAGAATTTTTAGGGTGAAACTTACCATTTTTGTAAATGAAGGGTAAAATGATAATTTTGGAAAAGTTGGGGGGCCAAATTGGAAATTTGGAAAATTAATCCCATTTTTATGAAATGAAATAAATTGAGGTCCTATGATAAATTTTAAAAGTTTTGGGACTCAATTTGAGGAAAAACCGACATTAGGGGCTTAAAGTTAAAGATAAATAACTTTAGGGACCTAATTGCAAATAAATGAAAGTTTGACTTTCTCATTTATTTGGAATGAATGAATGCTATTAGGACAAATGATAATGAACCGAGATGTTCATATCGTGTAGGAACACGAATTACCGAGAACGCCAACAAGGACAAGCTCACGTAAATACAAAGAATCGGTTTAGTGGAATTCACGTCATTTACGGGTGAGTGGGTTTACTAATGTTATACCCGGTTGGGATGATGGGCACAACTTAAAGTTAAAAATCACTTACCGGTTGTGAGTGAAATTTTATATCATACCTGGTTGGGGATGATAAGCACATCGAAATAAAAACTCACTACTATGTGGTGTTTTAAACATCATAACTCAGAGTTGTGATGTGAAAACTATGCGGAAAAATTACTTATAGGCGGTAAGTAGATCATACTCGGTTGGTATGATAAAACTTTCTCGAAGGAAGTTGAAAACCCGTTCATCGATTATGAACGGAGATGTCCTTATATCGGGTCGATATAATATACAGTAAAAACATCTTTTTATCGAAAGTTTTCTTCCTTGACTATGTGTCAATGCTTAAACAATTTAGGAGAGCTTCTTTACGGGAGCTCAAATAGCTCTTATAGGGCGGGGGCCACGATTTTGGAACTTGGGGGCTAATATGCCTAGTTTTTTGAAAATTTCAAATAGTGGGCCATTAGCCAATGGGCACGAGCAAAAACTCGTAAACGAACATAATATATGTGCCATAAAACTTTAATAAGTAAATTGTATGGTCATGGTACTAAGGCTGGTCCGACATTCTCATTCAACTAGCAGCAGTGCAACATGACCGATCTCCGGACCAGTCAAGACAAACAGCTGCATGTTGAGTTAAAAGTCAGGACCGTTGGACTAATGACACCATAGATTACATGGCATATTAAGAAAATATTATTTATGCATGCACTATGAGTACGGGATCATCAAGACACCCATGAGGGGTAGTGATGCATCCTAAGGGCCTTGGACGACCTGGTGAGTATAAGGGCAGTTCGTCGTTCCAGGTGACCGTGCGAAATTTGGAGTAGCATCAAGTGCATGAGACCGGGTGGGGACGGGATGAGGTCTCTATCTTCATATGGACACGAAGAATCGATTTTGGGATTGAGGGTCGGATGTCACGTACGTCCACTCATTCTCAGGGTAGAAGTGAACGTACTTCTATCCGGGTGGCCGGTAAAGTCACTCCGAAGCCATAAGTGAGTTCAATGGACGTACTGACCTGCGAATGTGTGTTTAACCTTCATGATGAAAGATGTGTGTTGGGTGATGACACACGGTGATTAAATAAGGAAATGGTGATAAAACCCGAGATTTTGAATGAAATGATTTTTGAAAAGTAAGGAGTCTGGCACACTCCAATATAATTATTTTTCCTAAAATATAAATGTTTTGAAAAAACCCATTCACTGAGTAGTTGTACTCACCCCCTCCCTTATATCCCTTTTAGGAAATCCTGGAAAGCCTACCCTTAAAGACCATCAACTAAGACGCCTGTGAGACAAGTATAGTGAAGTTAAAATGCTATGTAGTTTTAATTATGCTATTCTAGGAAATGGTGCAGGATTAAAGGGCGCCTTACTCTTTACGGTTTATAATAAGGGGAAACCCTTTAATAAACTGGAAGAGTGGCGGGTTGATCACAGGGATATGACCAAACAGAGTTGAGGCATGACAATATCTCCCTTTCCTACTGCCTTTAATATTGACTTATAATCTAACTTAATATATTGACTAAAATTTTCATTAAATCCGAACAAATTTTCTCTAGTTTTGCTCATGTGATTACTGCACTTTAAGTCTAATAGCCAATATGTTTTAATTTCAATGGATATTACCTCATCGTTTACTATTAGATTGATTTTGCTTGGTCATGTAGTATTGATGAAATTGACATTCTAGTTTGTCTAAGTGGGACACTCGAATTGGCAGTGTCCTAACTTGTGTCATTTGAAACATGTTACCCATCCTGTCACGCTCCAGCCTGATCTCCCGAGCTAAGGAGCACATGGCAACCCACCACGCCCCCCTGCATACTACAATGATGGGTACTTTCACCAAAATAGTATCGATAGGACAAATGATTTAGAATAAAACTTCACACAAATCAACAGAAAGTTAAAGTTTTCACAAAAGCTAGTAGTTTACCCCAAAACAAGTATATCTTTCCCACGAGAATGTAGCAACTGATAAATAAATATAAAATTAGCATTTGTGCACACTTTCGAGTCCATTCCTTGGTTGCATGCCACTGGGTATTGCAACTATCGTAGGATATTCAATGCTCCTTCGTACATACATGTAATTGGTTTGGAGAGCTCACAACTCAGTGAATGTCATTACTCACGTCGAGCCACGATATGATTTACGATCCGATATTCATTCAATCTTCTTATTAGATTTTTAGTGATATCTTACTTGAATTTTTTTAGAGTATGCACTTTGCTATTTCTCATAATAGTTTTTTAATTTATACTTCTTTAACTCAAGAATTCAATTCTCATTTCATAATACCCACATCAAGTGTACACAATCATCATTGGAGTTCGCACATACACGATTCCGCGGTACAAGTGGTAATTTGCGTATGAATTAAAAACTACCTAACTCATAACCTAGAGTTGACAACCATCATATTCGCACTAAAAATATGGAGGCATTACCTCTAAGGCATAACATGCTAGATCTTCACCAATCACAAGACCTCAAGTATCTATTGACTCAAAAGGAGCTCGATTTAAGGTTGCAATGATGGCTGAAATTAATAAAAGATTATAACCTGATCATAGAGTACCATCCAGGGAAGGAAAATGTGACAGATGCTTTATGTCGGAAGCACGAGGTTAGTGTGGCTCACATAAGGTCAGTGTACCTACTCGTGCTAGAACAACTGAAGTATCTCTACATCTCACTAAACACGGATGAGGGGACTTCAAGTTTGGTGGTAGATATAACATTTCGACCCACCCTGGTGGACCAAATCAAAGTCAAGCAAAAAACAAACCCCAATAGGAAAAAGTATGTAGAGAGGATTGTTAGGTCTCGACTCGGTTTGGCCGGAATCCCGTGAGCAACCCACCACATTTTCTTTTACTATTTAGGTATTCCAACCAAGGAAGAACAAAAAATGTAAATGTGTACAATATACCTATTTTCAATAACAAGGTAAATACAATAATTCAATAAAATTACCTCATCTGGGGTAATCCTACCGCGCTTCTTAGGCTCCCACATTTCTTGTTATAGAAGGTCTCCTGAAAAAAGGTTTAAGGGAAGGGTGTGAGTTCGATAACTTAATGAGTGAGAGTTTTGGAGCATCTTAAAAAAAAGTGATTCATTTATCCCATGGTAAATAATATTTTTTATTTGAGGTGTTTTATGAGTTTGCACATATGCCCTTTTTCGAAAAAAAACATGTTTCAATGTTCTTCATTATTAATCATGTTTAACACACATCAACATACCTTTATCATTAAAGAGATTAAATATTCGCAAAATAGTAATTGACTATTACACTTATGAACCGAAGCATCTTTACTATCCGACCTCGTAAAAGTCCACGACCTCTACCAAAAGTCTAAGCAGGCATCAATTACTCGACCCTCATACCCAAGTCATATTTCGTGTCTGCAAATGTGGGATGAGACCTCTCCCCTCTGACCTCGATCTCAATGTGCATGAAGCTTTTTCGAGCATAAAGACTCACTAGACGACTAAGCTTCCCTTATGCACCCTGTGTTGTCCAGTAGCCCTTAGACCCAATATTATCTCATATTGTGCGCCTCGATGGTTCCGTATCATGACATACACAAACAAAAGTATTTTTAGTTTAGACCTTTATTTTTGGTGCTACTAGCCTAATGAGTCTAACAACTTGGACTCGACTCAATAACTACTAGTCCAATGATTTTGATCACTCGGTTTCAGCTCAGTAGCTACCAGCCCAACGAGTTCGACAACCCTGATTCGGCTAAGCAGCTGTCTCACATAATTTAGCCATTTTATGAGAGTTTTTCATAGACTAAAAATTCGTAACTTATTTCCGAGACTAAACCTGTTTCTATTGGTATTGGACCCGCTTATACGAGATTTCAAAATATGGTTTGGTCCCACTTCATTTTAAAAAATGAGGCCTTGAGCCCACTTACACAACACTAGGCCTAACTCATCCTCATCGATAATGGGCATTGCCCATATCTTGCATCGACAATCGGACCAGTTCGTGACCCATAAGATGTATTCATACACTATCCATGGTTTTGCCCTAATATCATAGTGCATACTTTTATTAGAAATATAACCCCAAATATTTTAAGCTTGATCACACAATAAGTGGATTACATTTCTGGAAAATCGGGTTTCAAAAGGGAATTATGATTTAAAATACTTGGAATCGATTTTAAATGGTCCCGATGTTAGAAATTCCCACCCACTCGGTATTCGCGACACATTTGTCCCGATTGGATCTCAACCAACGATTTGCTGCTCTGCACAAATTCTCGGGCAACTAGTCCTACACGATGAGTATCCTCATAAGTAAACTTGGCATAAAATACCTCATATTATCATGTATTTGCACATGTGTACTTAATTTTACCTTAATTGTATTTAGGTACTTAAAGTTCATAAATTTTCATTTAGGACCCTAATCCCCAATTGGGTCCCTAAGGTTTCCAATATCCTTTTAAGGACCTTAATTTCTTCTTATTTTTATCCAAGTCCACAATTTTTCTTTGATTGTAATTCGACTCCCAATTTCCCAAAAATCTCCAATTTTGCCCAATTATCTCAATTATTTACATTTTGACCACCCAAACTTAGTTAATTACCCCTTATCATGATCTTAATTATCTTTTATTAGTCTTACTCGTCATTTTAAGTTTTAGTACGCCGAAAACGGTTTAAAAACGAGCTCGAAGGAAGATTTGTTAGAAAATCAACTTAAAAGAGAGAAAATTTCAATTATAAATTGGTAAGCCATAATCTAAACCTAATGCTAGCACGGGCTACCTCTTACCACACTCTACGTTATAATGCAATTATATTATAATGTGTTACATTTCCTTTCCGAATGGCGAGGGTGTTTTTGCAGCAATGGCTAGGCGGGCGATGGTTCCGCGACCAATCTCGACTTTTCATGAGGTAAAAGTGGACAATCTAGTAATGCATGCCCATTATGTTTATTTCAAGGAAACAAAAATGATTATATGTTAGATCATGCATTAGATCCTTGTATTATTTCCTTTTATCCAAGGTAATTTAAAATAAGATATTATTTTGTTATAAAAATTAAATAACATTTTATTAAATAAGACTATAAAATACAATATAGTTGAAATTATATCATCTATAAACTCATAAATTAATAAAGATATGATAAATGGAAATTTTATTTATTTTACTTGAGTAAAAATGGTTAGAGATATTATTCTAATATGCAAAAATTGTAGCATCAATTACAAGATGTCACCTGTATTATTTTATTTAATTATATTAATTAAATAGAATACCATTATTCTTTAATAAATAAATGATATGATGAGATGTATTATTGACTGAATCATTAAATATTATATGAATTAATTATTATTTGAAAATAAATAAAATATAATGTCATTTAAAAATATTATACGAATAAATATATCCAAATGCATGATTTAGATAAAAAATATGTTATCATATAAATATATTATCCAAATATTTATTATGAATAAATATATGTACTTGTACACTAAACAATAAGATATTCAATTAAAATTAATGCAAATCAACTAATAAGTTGAGGAAGAAGAATTGCTTAATTATTATATTTTATCTATATAAATAAAGAGGATTGATATTAGAATAAAAGATCGAAAAATAGGATAAAAGAGAGAAGGTATATGAAATTTTAAAAATTCGGCCAAATTCAATTCAAGAATTTCTCTATTTCCAAACCCTATCTTAATGGTTGTTTCTTCGTCGTAACTTTTCATCATCCAGATACGTGTGAGATGAGATCACGACAATAGGCATTCGTGTTGAATGTCACATGCTAAGTTCATACGAATTTGGACTTTATTTCTGTGAATAGTATAGGAGTATTTACACTATATGTAATATAAGAAAAAAGGAAAGGAAAAAGTGATGCACCATAAAAATTAATATGGACAAAGTATTTGATAGAGTGAAATAGAGCTTTCTCATTCTAACTCTATTGGAAGGGAGGTTCCAGATCCTTTGGGGGAGAGGAGAAGCAAGAAGAGAGCACTCTAATACCAGTACATCAAGGAGGCCATACAACCAAATATCCAAGTTGCATACAGCGGGAAGGGAGGTTCTCATTAAACATGTAATTAGCAAAATTTCATTCTAATGATGTGATGATGTATTTTCTGTTGACATCGATTGGTACAGAGGTAAATGCAATTATATCCCAGTTAGTTCTGGTGGAGGAGCAAGGCCAGTCCAGAAAAATCCCTGAATAGGCTAACTGATATTAAGAAGAACCATGGACTCGAATTCAAGGATATTCACACCTATTTAACCAGGGTCATGCCATAAAGTATGCATGACACACTCACTAATCATCACTCACTTTGGACTGGATATAAAAGGATGATACTTCCCTAATTCAGATCTATTGGGTGGCTACAAGGGGAGCCGACCCTCATGTCTCCGGAACAGTTAAAGGAGAGACTTATTTAAAAAGTTGGAGATGGGGACAATAATATTGCTATGTTGTGCTCGCCCCCTTTCCAGACTCCTAAACTTCTCTTTCTATGATGATATTAAGATTGCTGAACATGAACTGCTTTTGCTTTTCTGCCCTTATACTAGATTTATATAGTTTGAATTGTGTAATTTGCCTATAAATATGTATGGAAGTGTGTGTTTTAACAAGTCCGTAAAAAGCTGGTTTTATGCAGACATTCTGGCTATATGGAAGGAGGTCAACCAAACTTGCTAAATAGGAATAGGTAATCCCACACCCACAACTTGTAATAGCCAATGCTAACAGGATTTTGGTGGAACTTGCAGGAATAGAAAGTGTGAAGAAGAACAAACACATACAATACAAGTTGAGAATAACGGTGAGGCTCCAAAATTATGACGTCGCCCCCTTTCCAGAGTCCTAAAAGTCAATTATGATAGCTCATTCGAGAAACTTGATTGTAAGACGGGCCTTCACTTCATTGTACGGGATCACCAGGGTGTGCTACAGGGATGGGGAGGCCGGGAAATGATGTGTAGCCATAGCCTCGAAGCTGAAGTGGAAGCATTACTAATGGGCACACGATAGGCCGATGGGCCAACGAAGAAGAGGCTCTTACCGTCATATAGTACAACTTTTGTAGTTGGCTGCATCTATAGCTAGTCAAAGAAATGGGACCGCATTATATCGATGAATAATAGTACTAAAATTATAATTTATAAGAGCTAATGAGAGAACTAAACTAGACTTAGTTCAATTTCCGGGCCTTCCTAGCAATTAGTGATCATAAAAGGGGCATAAGACATCTACAAAACAAGGATGGAATGGACTCTCCTGGGCAATCCTTGATTTCATAAGAATCGATCAAGTGTACGGACAAATGGGGTTCTAGCAGATGCAGCAACAGTCAAAATCTTTGAAAGGTGAAAAAGTGAATGAAAGCTTCAGCTGTCAGGCAAAAGGATATGCAGTTTTGCAGATTGATAGACAGACTGGTAGAGGTATATAGCCAACCCATACACACACATACATACGTAAAAGCACATAGGAGGGATTACTAGAAAGATTCACACAATACACAGCTAACCTCGACAGGGACTGCAGGTTTTAACCCAGAGCGCTCGTGATCGTTCAATGAACAATCCCTTTCTTTGCCCAAATTCGTTCTTTCTGGAGGCAGATAGGCTGGACCCGTCTAAAAGACAGCTGTCTGCTTGCTCCTTCGTAGACGAAGAAGAAGGAGCTGAGGAGTGGGACAAAAGAGTGGTATGGAGTCTCGAAAGAAGAAAGCAACACGTCTTTGTAAGTGAATCCAAAAAAGGGATACGATAATAAAGAACAACGACTTTACACTGCTTGCTGCATGCATGATTGCAGTATAAGGGACCGTTTAGAAAAACTAATAGGCTACCACGTGATAAATTTAAAAAGAAAAAAGGAAATTTTGGCACGTATTAGTCGCTCTTTCGTACTCAAGGTTATTATGTATGGCCCGTGCAACAAGGAATTCTTCCCTATCAAAGTGCGACAGCTGGAATAGTAAGAGTTGCTAAATAACTTTATCTTCGATATTATAATTTTAATTTTTTGGGCCAGTAATTGGAATTTAATGATAAAATTCAGTCGATATAATAAATTATTTGATCAATTGTTAAAATTTATAATATTTATATAATATAAAAAAGACATATACGACACATTCATTGAGAAGGCAGAATGAATTTTAGTATAAATGGAAATCTTAAACATAGAGTTATATTCATTAGAAAGCCAGTGGAACATGTAAAAAACAGCATCGTGCAAAAAAATCCTTAAAACAACATTGTGCAAAAAAAGTCCTAAAAACGGTTAATTTTATTATTGGAAAAAGTCTTGAGAGGCTGTGGAGGACAATCCAATTTTCAATTGTAATATTTATCTAAGTTTGTTTAAGTTACTAAAATGAAACAATTTATGTCGCATGTATTTAACTGAAACTATATAATATGTTTTAACTGAAATATTTGAATATTAATATGCTTAAAAATAATGATATAAAAATGGTGAGAAGTAAAAATTTGGTTATTTTGATCCATGGTTGCATCTTTCACCAATTATCACTTCAAAATATGATGCGTCTATTAACTAGTTGATGGAAATGGGTTACCCACATAGTACACATCATATTTTGAGCTAATTAGTAGAGTTGTTGGTGGCAAATTTTGTTTAGAGATTTAGATTGTTTTTTCACACAAATACAGTGTATTAACTATGTAATAGATAAGAAATTGAGATTATTCAAATAAATGTTGATCTCTTGCAATGAATGGAATAAGAGAGTTAGGTACCCGAATAAAAGTTTTATTTTAACCTAACCGTTCTTATGGTGAGATGCTAATAAGTGCTCAAATGAATTATGTATTTAATAACTCTAAAAGAAGAGAAAGATTGTGAATATAAAAACATATTCTAAATATTGGGAATGCGGTTGAATAAGCCTAAAAAAATCTTTGAGTTTATCTAAAGAACCATGAACGTTGAGTCATTCTACGTTATTTGGATAGTACGAACTGCACCACTTGCCTTATCTTCCGGTGAGGTGGTAGTGTAACATCGAGTTCTATCTCTAGCGCAAACTTTCCTCGTGTGTTCTCTTTTAATGCATCAGACTTTTGCCATCCATAAATAGTATCAACAAAATTATGAAGCAGGAGGAACTTTTTGAGCTATTGACTACATATGACAAATAGATGGAGTTGTTAGAAGATAGTATTCCTTTATATCGGCCTGAATATTAGATATAACACAAAGTATACAAGATAAAACATGCTCAAACTTAGAACAATTTTGCTCACTACATATACTACAAGACATGTGTGAAAAACTAAAAAGTCTATTATATTGTTACAATTTATCATATTTCAACTTTGTAAAGCAATTATCAAACGAGTTTTTACTATCTAATTTATCAATTTAAATGCCACAAACATAAGGCCAAATGGGTATAGTTCACTCACATTCCAGCATAATGTATTTAATAGTTTCACCCATACCACACACATTACAATTAAAGGAATCAACTTGTTTGTGAGAATATAGGTTGTTCTGGGAGGGAATTTGTTCATGCCCGCCACATAAACATCTTCACTTTTAGGGCACTTTTTATACTACAAATGATTTTCCACACTCTATTTGGAGTTGAATGAGAGGATGATGTCCCTAAGGGGCTTAACCCTATCAATATCATAGATAAAGGCATAAGCAAAATGTAGTGACGCTATCACAAAATTTTTAAATGGCAAGATTAGTTTATCACAATTATATGTTGCTAGCATAAACACTTTCCTAATATAATCTATTTCTAAAGGCGAGAGTATAGATGATAACCTACTTAAGTTCTAACTGCATTTCTCCTTGTCCATAATGGAACATACTCTTAGGTTATTCATGCAATCTGGACATGAGTTTCTTATTTGGGAGAGATGAGATCTGTCACGCCCCGATCCGGTTTGGTCGGATCCTCGTGAACAACCCACCACTCTCCCAGTTTATTAAAGGGTTTCCCCTTATTATAATCCGTAAAGGGTAAGGCGTCCTTTAAACCTGCACCATGTAGGGGTGGAGGTGTCCTTATTGGAAGGTATCGCTTGGATCCCTTGCAATGTGGGACAATTCTTTGATATGTGTCCCACCCTCCCACACTCATAACTGATCCTCTCGGATTTTGTCCTCTGAAATGTCGAGCATCTTCTAATGTAGTGTACCTATTACCCACATCTATAACAGGTCATCTCCTTGCGTGGACCTTTGTGGTACTTCCCATACTTTGAGCATTGTGGGGCCTTTTTAAGGGATTGATGATAGTTCAATGCCTTGTTGTCCTTGAGCTTGACCACCTTAGAGGCTTTCTTGTCGAGTCCTATTTGACCCGGGATTACCCCAAGGGTCCTTCTATTATTCCTGGTTTTTTCTTTTTGCACAATTCTATATTCCTGGTTCATTTCCTCCCTTGGGATGGGGTTCTCCCTAGCTTCCGGGATGGCTAAGGTAGCACGAGTTTGTTTATCTACTTTTCTTGAGGCCATCTAAAAATTTTAAAATTATTCCTATCAACTACTATGTTATCTAGTCTTGATAATATATTCGAGGAAACAGGCTCTGATACCACTTAAGTTGTCACAGCCTCACCCGGTTTGGTCGGATCTCCATGATCAACCCGCCACTCTCCCGGTTTTTTAAGGGTTTTCTCTTCTTTTAAACTGTGAGGAGTAAGGCGTCCTTTAAACTTGTACATTTCCTCGAATAACATAAATCAAAACTGAATTAAATTTAAACATATCATACCTGTCTTACAAGTGTGGTTAACTGGTGGTCTTTGGATAGGCTTTTCTCCGGGTTACCTAAAAAGGGGTATAAGGGAGTGGGTGAGTTCAATGACTTAGTGAATAGATATTTAAAATTTGACTTTCAAAAAATAGTTGAATTGGAGTGTGCTAGACTCCTTAGTTTCTTAAAAACATTTCATATCACACCCCAACCCAATTTGGTCGGATCCCCGTGATCAACCCGCCACTCTCCCGGTTTATTAAAGGGCTTCCCCTTATTGTAAACCGTAAGGAGTAAGGCGTCCTTTAACCTGCACCTTTTCCTGTAATAGCATAATCAAAACTGCATGAAATTTAAAACTTTACATACCTGTCTTACAAGCATCTTAGTTGACGGTCTTTAAGGATAGGCTTTCCGGGATTTCCTGAAAGGGATATAAGGGAGGGGGTGAGTACGACTACTCAGTGAATGAGATTCAAATGTTTTGACTAAAAAAATATTTATATGGAGTGTGTCAAACTCCTTTCTTTTAAAAAATCCCTTCATTTCAAAATTTGGGTTTTTTCATTATTCTTTAGTTACCACGGTGTGTCATCACCCAACACACATCCTTCATCATGAAGGTTACACACATTTGTAAGTCAGTATCACTACTGAACCCGCTAGTGGCTTCGGAGCGACTTTTCCTGCCACCCGAATAGAAGCATGACCACTTCTACCCTGGGAATGAGTGGATGTAAGTCATTATTCTTTAGTTACCACGGTGTGTCATCACCCAACACACATCCTTCATCATGAAGGTTACACACATTTGTAAGTCAGTATCACTACTGAACCCGCTAGTGGCTTCGGAGCGACTTTTCCTGCCACCCGAATAGAAGCACGACCACTTCTACCCTGGGAATGAGTGGATGTACGCGACATCCGACCCACAATCCCGAAATTACTTCTTTGTGTCCGTATGAGGACAAAGACCTCATCCTGTCCCCACCTCGGTCTCATGCGCTTGGTGCTACTCCAGATTTCGCACAGACACCTGGAACGACGAACTTCCCTTATAGCCACCAGGTTGTCCAGTGCCCTTAGGATGCATCACTACCCCTCATGGGCGTCTTGATGATCCCGTACTCATAGTGCGTGCACAAACAATGTTTTCTCATATTGCCATGTAATCTGTGGTGCCACTAGTCCAACGGCCCCAACTCTCAACTCAACCCGTAGTTGTTTGTCTTGACTGGTCCGTCGACCTGTCATGTCGCACTACCGCTAGTTGACAGAGCATGTCGGTCCTATCTTGGTACCATGGCCAAACAATTCACTTATTAAGTTTTATGGCACATATATCATGTTCGTTTACGAGCACCTGCTTGTGCCAACTGGCCTTGGGCCCACTGTACGAGATTTTCAAAATTGGGCATTTAGCCCCCAAGTTCCAAAACCGAGGCCTCCGGCCTATTAGAGCTATTCGAGCTCCCGTCGAGAAGGTCTCCCAAATTGTTTAAGCATTGACACACAGTCAAGGGAGAGCACTTCCGACAAAAATAGGTTTTTACTGTCCATCATACCAACCGATATAAGGACATCTCTGTTCATAACCGATGAACGGGTTTTCAACTTCCTTCGAGGAAGTCTCATCATACCAACCGGGTATGATCTACTTACAACCCGTAAGTAGTTTTTTCGCATAACTTTCACATCACTTTCTCTAAGTAGTGATGATTAAAAATATTACTAAGCAGTGGATTTTTATACCGAGGTACTTATCATCCCCAACCAGGTATGATATAAAATTCTCACTCACAATCAGTAAGTGGTTTTAAAATTTTAAGTTATGCTCATCATCTCATCCGGGTATGATGTTAGTAAACCCACTCACAACCGGTAAGTGGTTTTTAACTTTAAGTTGTGCTCATCATCCCAACCAGGTATGATGTTAGCAAACCCACTCACAACCGGTAAGTGGTTTTTAACTTTAAGTTGTGCTCATCATCCCAACTGGGTATGATGTTAGTAAACCCACTCACCCGTTAATGTCGTGAATTCCACTAGACCGGTTCTTGGTATTCACGCGAGCTTCTCCTTGTTGGCGTTCCCGGTACTTTGTGTTCCTACACGATATGAACATCTTGGTTCATTATCCTTCGGCCTAATCGCCTTCATTCATTCCAAATGAATGAGAAAGTCAAACTTTCATTTATTTGCAATTAGGTCCCTAAAGTCCCAAATGCCAATTTTTTCCTCAAATTGAGTCTCGAAACTTTTAAAATTTATCATAGGACCTCAATTTATTCCATTTCATAAAAAGGGGTTTAATTTCCAATTTGGTCCCCCAACTTTTTCAAAATTACCATTTTGCCCTTCCTTTACAAAAATGGTAAATTTTACCCCAAAAATTTCAAAATTACTCAATTGGTCCTCCAACATTATTTTCATGCCCAATTGACCCTCAATTTCATAAAATTTCATTTTGGTCCTTTGAGTTTCTACATGTTCATACGATTCTTTAGAAATGTGAATCGCAAGTTTTAACACCGGGACGAGCTCAAATGGAGCTTTGCCGGAAAACGAACTATAAAGAGAAAGCTTCGATTACTCACCGGTGAAGGCACGACGGTCCGAGCTTTCGATTTGGGCAGATAGCTCTCATCTTAAGGATCATCCTAGAATCAAGAATCACATCAATTGATGCCGAATTGAGTTAGAATTTCATCATTGAAATTCTGTCGGTTCTCTCTCTAGCACCGGCCGAAAATTACAGAGGGGAGCCGAATTGGCTTACCTTTCAGTCCTAATTCGGCCGTAGGAGGGCTGAGGAAGTGTTGGGAGGGCTTGGTTTGGTCTGAGGAGGGCTTGAAATAGTCAATTTCAGTTTGGCTGAAATAGGACAGCTTCGATCTGCCGGAGCTGCTTCATTGTTCCATTATGCCGGTGCTTCTCCAACGATTCTCGGATTGACTAGAGCTTGCTATCAGATAGTTGTCTTCTCCCCGGTTCTAAAGAGCCCGACTTCTCCTTCTATCCCCGGTTCTAAATAGTCGATTTCAGTTTGGCCGAAATAGGGCAGTTTTGGTCTGCCGGAACTGCTTCATTGTTCCATCATGCCGGCGCTTCTCCAACGATTCTCGGATTGACTAGAGCTTTCTATCAGATAGTTGTCTTCTCCCCGATTCTAAAGAGCCCGACCTCTCCTTCTGTCCCCGGTTCTAAATAGTCGATTTAGTTTGGCCGAAATAGGGCAGCTTTGGTCCACCAGAACTGCTTCATTGTTCCATCATGCCGGCGCTTCTCCAACGATTCTCGGATTGACTAGAGCTTTCTATCAGATAGTTGTCTTCTCCCCGGTTCTAAAGAGTCCGACCTCTCCTTCTGAGGTTAGGAAAAATATTCTAGTTGAAGCTCTGGTTCGAGCTTCACCAGGAAATGGAGAAGTACAGAGAGAGAGAGAGAAGTGTTCAGGTGTGATGAGAATGAATGGGGATGACCTCTTTATATAGGTGTAAAATCGTGTATTAAATGGGAGAGATTTATTACTAGTATTAATACAAATAATTTAATATCGAAATTAAATTATTGGAATTAATACCAATAATTAAATATATATTAATTTATGGCCATTTATGATAAGGCATGCGTTTGCATAAAAAATTTTGACCGAAATTTCGGGTTACAAAAAAATCATACTTCCTAGGAGGTCACCCATCCTCACACTACTTTTGAGCAAGCACGCTTAACTTCAAAGTTCTTATAGGATCTTGTTCACCTGAACCAACTTGGTTTAACATTCTTAATATTCCAAGATTTAATGAACCCTTTGGATCACCCAGAAGTTGTAAATTTCCAAATTGCTTGTTCCCATATGATTGGGTTTGTAAACCGACTCGATTTTCTTACTCAGTTTGACCGGTTCTTTTCCCGATTTTCCTTAACTCAAAAGTGCGGGGTTTACATTTCATCCTCAAAATCTTGGTTTACATAGCCATATCTCATCATTTACCACAACCGATGTGTTTATCAATCAACACACACCCTTCATCATGAAAGGAACACACATTCGTAGGGCAGCACATCCACTACACCCACTTGTGGTGTCGGAGCGACTTTACCGGCCACCTAGATAGAAGCACGTCCACTTCTACCCTAAGAATGAGTGGATGTACGTGACATCTGACCCTTAATCTAGTAAAGAAAAACTCTGTGTCCGTATGAGGATAGAGACCTCGTCTTGACCCCACCCCGGTCTCATGCGCATGAAGCTAAGTCGAGCTTCCCTGACTACTGGCACAACAAATTGCCCTTATCTCCACCATGTCATCCAGTAGCCCCTAGGACACATCACTACCCCTCTTGGGCGTCTTAAAGGTCTTGTACCTCAGTGCATGCACAAATCAATAGTTTTCCACATAAGCCATTTAATCTGTAGTGCCACTGGTCAAACGACCCCGACACTCAACTCGACTTGCAGTTGTTTGTCTTGACCGGTTTGTCGACCTATCATGTCGCACTGTCAACATTCAATCGAGTATGTCGGTCCTGTCTTGGTACCATGGCCAAACATATCATTCATTTAAAGTTTTCATGGCTTAAACTCATGTTTGTTTATTAGCTTCTACTCGTGCCAACTGGCCTTGGGCCCATTGTACATGATTTTCAAAATTGGGCATATTAGCCCCCAAGTTCCAAAATTGAGGCCTCCGACCTATCTGAGCTATTCGAGCTCCCGTCAAGAATGTCTCCCAAAAGGTTTAAGCAGTGGCACACAATTAGGGGAAAGCACTTCCCACAAAATAATATTTTAGCCTTCCATCACACCAACTAGGTGTGAGGACATCTCCGCTTATAATTGATGAACGGGTTTTTTACTTCATTCTAGAAAGTTTATTATACCAACTGCGTATGATCTACTTACAACCAGTAATTAGTTTTTTCACATAATTTCCACATCACTCTTATTCATGTGTGATTTTTAAAATTCCACTTAGTAGCGGGTTATCATATCTGAGGTGCATATCATCCCAACCAGGTATGATAGAAAATCCCACTCACCCGTGAATGCAGTGAATTCCTCTCAATAGGCTTTTTTGTCTCCACGTGTGCTTTTCTTGGTTGGCGTTCCTGGTATTTCGTGTTCCAACACAATATGAACAACCAGATGTGAGGACATCTCCACTCATAATCAATGAACGGGTTTTCTACTTCCTTCTAGGAAGTTCATCACACCAACCGGGTATGCAACCGGTAATTAGTTTTTCCGCGTAACTTCCAAATCACTCTTATTCAGGTGTGATGTTTAAAATTCCACTTAGTAGCGGGTTTTTATATCTGAGGTGCATATCGTCCTAATCGGGGATGATAGAAAATCCCACTCACCCATTAATGCAGTGAAATCCTCTTAACTAGCTTTTTTGTCTCCACGCAAGCTTGTCTTGGTTGGTGTTCCTGGTATTTCATGTTCCTACATGATATACACATTCTTGTTCATTATTTTTTAGCTTGATAGCCTTCATTCATCACGAATGAATAAAATACCCAAACTTTTCAATTAATTACAATTAGGTCCCTAAAGTTTTTCTTTTTCTTTAACATTAGGTCCCTAATGCTGATTTTCCCCCAAATTGAGTCCCGGAACTTCAAAAATTTACCTTGGTACCGCAATTTATTCATAATTGCAAAAATGGGTTGAAGTTTTTCAAATTCCCAATTTGGTCCCTAACTTTCACCCCAAAAATTGACCAATTGGTCCTCCAACATCTTTTTCATTCTCAATAGGTCCTCTAACACCTTTTCCATGGCCAATTGGCCGTCAATTTTATGAAATTGCAATTTGGTCCCTCAAATTTTTGAAATCCCCAAAATTTTCCCCAATTTCAACTTTCCAACCTGACTGGATTTGATTTCATCAAATTGACCAATCAATCGACATTAATTATTGAAATTGAAGTTAGATTTAAGTTTCTACACCTCCATACGATTCAATTGCACTTTAAATTGTACGATTTGAAGCTGAAACGAGCTCAAATGGAGCTTCACTAAAAAATAGAGCGTAGAGAGAGAAAGTTTCGAAAGTTTACCGTCAAGGGTACGACGGTCCGAACTTTCAATCTAGGCAGATAGCTCTTGTCCTAAGGTTTCTCCTAGGATCAAGAATCACCTCAATTCATGTCAAATTGAGAGAGAATTTAGTTAGTAAAAATCTGTGAGTTCTCTCTGTAGCACTGATCGAAATTTACAAAGAGGAGCAGAATTGGCTTAACTTTCTGCTATAATTCAGCTGTAGGAGGGTTGTGAAAGTGTTGGGAGGGCTTGTTTTGTCCTGAGAAGGGATAGAATTGGCCATTTTTAGCTCGACCGAAATAGGGTAGCTTCGGTCCGCCAGAGCTGCTTCACTATTCTATCACGTTGGCATTTCTCCGGCGATCCTCGTAGCAAATGGAGACTACAGTCATTTAGCTGACTTCTATCTGAATCTAAAAAACCCGACCATGCCTTCTTTGGCTTAGAAAAATGCCCAAGTGGGAGCTCTAGTTCGAGCTTCACAGAAAAATGGAGCAATAGGGAGAGAGTAGAGATTTTAGGTGTGAGGAGGATTAATGAGGAGGGGCTCTTTATATAGGAAGCTCAGGGACTTCTTGGTCGTTCGATTGGTACCTTAATGGCAGACATTCATTACATGAAACTTTCTGGCCGAAGACTTTTCATCTTCACTAGCGCTATTCGATTTTCCAACGAGTGAACAGTGTTGTCATCTGAAGGAAGAAGATGACATTATTTTGAACCAAACTGGTCTAGACGAAACTGGGTTTAAAGCTTAAACCGGTCGGTTCAGGCCCGATTCGACTGGATTTTTCAAAATTAAAAATTTATAAATTCATCTAAATTCATTATCTATCAAATGGTGTCCTCAATTCTCCAATTTGAATTTTCTAAGCCACCTAGAAAAATGAATTTAGAAACTGGTTAAATAGTGGTTCACACCGGTTCAGGTTCAGTTCACCTGAACCGGTTTGGTTTTCACCTCCAATTCATCCTAAAGTCCTTTCTCATGACTTTTGTGACTCTTTAGGTCACTCGAGATCCATAAATTTTTCAGTTTACCCTCTCTCTATCGGTTGGGGGTTCGTGAACGTGTTCGGTTTTCTCACCCGATTTGACCAGTTCTTTCCTCGGTTTTCTTATCCTAAAAGAGTGGGGTTTACATAATAGGCAGTTCATTGATCAGTTGGACCGTTGAATGGTTCGGTAGGACCAAGTTCGATGACCCGAAATAGAAAATCAATCGATTCAGGCCCGATTCGACTGGTTTTAACAAAATTAAAATTTTATAAATTCATTTTCTACACATTGGTGACTTCAATTTCCCAAATTGATATTTTTAAGTCACCTAGAAAAATAAATCTTTGAATCGGTTATTATTAGTTCAAATCTGGTTCACCCTAAATCGATCTGGTTTTCACATCCAATTTAATTCATGATACATTTCCATTATTTTTTATCTTCATTGAACACTTGGTATTTTCCAATTTGCCATTTTGGTTTTCTCTTTTCCATGTCCGGTTCACTTTGAACCACAGTTTTCTCTCAAAATTTCTCGGTTCAAACCGGTTCAAGTTTAGTTCACCTGAACCGGTTTGGTTTTCACCTCCAATTCATCCTAAAGTCCTTTCTCATGACTTTTGTGACTTTTTATGTAAACCCCGCACATTTGAGTTAAGGAAAACCGGGAAAAGAAACGGTCAAACTGAATAAGAAAACCAAACCGGTTTACATTTGGGAATAAGCAATATCGAAATTTACAACTTTCGGGTGATCCAAAAGGTTCATTAAACATTGTAAAAGAAACTTAAAACAAAATAGAAAACAAAAACCAAATTGGTTTAGGTGAACTAGATTCTATAAGAACTTTTAAGTTAAGCGTGCTTACTTGAGAGTAGTGTGAGGATGGGTGACCTCTAGGTTTTGTAACCCGAAATTTCGGTTAAAAATTTTTATGCGAATGTACGGCTTATCATAAATAGCCATAAATTAATATATATTTAATTATTAAAATTAATACCAATAATTTAATACCTAAATTAAATTATTGGAATTAATAACGAAATTTAATTATTGAAATTAATACCAATAATTTATGGCAATATTAATACTAGTAATAAATCTCACCCATTTAATACACGGGTTTTACGACTATATAAAGAGGTCATCCCCATTTCATTCTCCTCACACCTGAACACTTCTCTCTCTCTCACAACTGCTCCATTTCCCGATAAAGCTCGAATCAGATCTTCGACTTCAACAAAGGTCGAGCTCTTTAGAACCGGGGAGAAGACAGCTATCTGATAGCAAACTCCAGTCAATACGAGAATTATTGGAGAAGCGCCGACGTGATAGAATAGTGAAGCAGCTCCGGCGGACCGAAGCTGCCCTATTTCGGCCAAGTTGAAATCAGCCATTTAAAGCCCTACTCATGCCAATCCAAGCCCTCCCAACACTTCCTCAGCCTTTCCACGACCGAATTAGGACCGAAAGGTAAGCCAATTCGGCTCCCCTTTATAATTTTCGATTGGTGCGAGAGAGAGAGTCGACCGAATTTTAATGACGAAATTCTAATCCAATTCCGCATCAATTGATGCGATTCTTGATTCTAGGATGAACCTCAGGACGAGAGCTATCTGTCCAGATCGAAAGCTCGAACCGTCGTGCCTTTACCGGTGAGTAAGCAAAGCTTTCTCTCTCTATAGTTCATTTTTCGGCGAAGCTCCGTTTGATCTTGTCCCGACATTAAAACTTGCGATTCACATTTCTGAAGAATCGTATGAACATGTAGAAACTCAATTTCAACTTCAATTTCAACAATTAGAAACGTTTGATGGGTCAATTTGATGAAATAAAATTCGGCTGTGTAAGGAGTTGGAATTGGGGGAAAATTGGGGATTTTCGAAATTCAAAGGACCAAAATGAAATTTTATGAAATTAAGGGTCAATTGGGCATGAAAATAATGTTAGAGGACCAATTGAGGAAATTTTGAAATTTTTGGGGCAAAATTTACCATTTTTGTAAAGGAAGGGCAAGATGGTAATTTTGGAAAAATTGGAGGACCAAATTGGAGATTTGGGAAATTAAACCCCTTTTTGTGAAATGGAATAAATTGAGATCCTATGATAAATTTTAGAAGTTTCGGGACTCAATTTGAGGAAAAACCGGTATTTGGGACTTAAAGTTAAAGAGAAATAACTTTAGGGACCTAATTGCAAATAAATGAAAGTTCGACTTTCTCATTCATTTGGAATGAATGAAGGCGATTAGGTCGAAGGATAATGAACCAAAATGTTCATATCGTGTAGGAACGCGAAATACTGGGAACGCCAGCAAGGACAAGCTCGCGTGAATACAAAGAACCAATCTAGTGGAATTTACGGCATTAACGGGTGAGTGGGTTTACTAATATCATACCCGGTTGGGATGATGAGCACAACTTAAAGATAAAAACCACTTACCGGTTGTGAGTGGAAATTTTATATCATACCCGGTAGGGGATGATAAGTACCTCGGTATAAAAACCCACTGTTTAGTGGTATTTCAATCATCACCACTTAGAGAAAGTGATGTGAAAATTATGCGAAAAAAAAACTACTTACCGGTTGTAAGTAGATCATACCCGGTTGGTATGATGAGACTTCCTCGAAGGAAGTTGAAAACCCGTTCATCGGTTATGAACGGAGATGTCCTTATACCGGTTGATATAATGGACAGTGAAAACCTATTTTGTCGGAAGTGTTCTCCCCTGACTGTGTGCCAATGCTTAAACTATTTGGGAGATCTTCTCGATGGGAGCTCGAATAGCTCTGATAGGCTAGGGGCCTAAGTTTTGGAACTTGGGAGCTAAATGCCCGATTTTGAAAATCTCGTACAGTGGGCCCAAGGCCAGTTGGCACGAGCAAGAGCTCATAAACGAACATGATATATGTGCCATAAAACTTAATAAGTGAATTGTTTAGCCATGGTACCAAGATAGGACCGACATGCTCAGTCAACTAGCGGCAGTGCGACATGATAGGTCGACGGACTAGTCAAGACAAACAACTACGGGTTGAGTTGAGAGTTGGGGCCGTTGGACTAATGGCACCACAGATTACATGGCAATATAAGAAAACATTGTTTGTGCATGCACTATGAGTACGGGATCATCAAGACGCACATGAGGGGTAGTGATGCATCCTAAGGGCACTGGACGACCTGGTGGCTATAAGGGCAGTTCGTCGTTCCAGGTGTTTGTGCGAAATCTGGAGTAGCACGAAGCGCATGAGACCGGGGTTGGTACAGGATGAGGTCTCTGTCCTCATACGGACATGAAGAAGTGATTTTGGGATTGTGGGTAGGATGTCACGTACATCCACTCATTCCCAGGGTAGAAGTCGTCGTACTTCTATTCGGGTGGCAGAAAAAGTCGCTTCAAAGCCACTAGCGGGTTCAGTAGTGATACTGACTTGTGAATGTGTGTAACCTTCATGATAAAGGATGTGTGTTGGGTGATGACACACCGTGGTAACTAAGAAATAATGGAAAAATCCAAATTTTTAAATGATGGGATTTTTGAAAACAAAGGAGTATGGCACACTCCATATAAATATTTTTCTTAAAAGTCAAAAGCTTTTAAAAAAAAACCCATTCACTGAGTAGTCGTACTCACCCCCTCCCTTATATCCCTTTCAGGAAATCCCGGAAAGCCTCCCCTTAAAGACCGTCAACTAAGATGCCTGTAAGACAGGTATGTAAAGTTTTAAATTTCATGCAGTTTTGATTATGCTATTCCAGGAAAAAGGTGCAGGTTAAAGGACGCCTTACTCTTTACGGTTTACAATAAGGGGAAAACCCTTTAATAAACCGGGAGAGTGGTGGGTTGATCACGGGGATCCGACCAAACCGGGTCGGGGCGTGACACTTTAGGTCACTCGAGATTCATAAATTTTCCAGTTTACCCTTTCTCTATCGGTTGGGGTTCGTGAACGTGTTTGGTTTTCTCACCTAGTTTGACTAGTTCTTTCCCCGGTTTTCTTATCCTAAAAGAGTGGGGTTTACATAATAGGCAGTTCATTGATCGATTGGACCGTTGAATGGTTCAGTAGGACCGGGTTTGGTGACTTGAAATTAAAAATCGGTCAATTTAGGCCCGATTCGACCGGTTTTCACAAAATTAAAATTTTATAAATTCATTTTCTATACATTGGTGACTTCAATTTCCTAAATTGATATTTTTAAGTCACCTAGAAAAATAAATCTTTGAATCAGTTATTCTTAGTTTAAACTAGTTCAAATCTGTTTCACCCTAAATCGATCTGGTTTTCACGTCCAATTTGATTCATGATACATTTTCATTATTTTTGGATCTTCATTGAACACTTTGTATTTTCTAATTTGCCATTTTGGTTTTCTCTTTTCCAATTCCGGTTCACTTTGAACCACAATTTTCTCTCAAAATTTCCCGGTTCTCATTTTCGGCATCTTATTTGATAGAACGAAGTTTAAAAGTTTAGATGATCTTTAAAGTTCAGGGAATAAAAGTTTGGAGACCGATTTGCAAAAAGGGGAAACTTGTAGAAAAGTCATGAATCTTGGGGATCCATAGGTAATCATTAGGAACTTAGAGACCCAAGTAAGTGTAATGGAAAGTTGAGAACCCAAATAAGAGACTTGGAAAGTTTAGGTTCGTAAGTGAAAGAGCTTAGATAAGTAAGGGTAAAATGTTAATTTTGCTCTACTTGTGAACCAACATCCAACTTTGGACAAGTTGTGTCATGCCCCGACCTAGTTTGGTCGGGGTTCGTGATCAACCTGCCACCCTTTCCTGCATCATACGGGTATTATTACCCGAATGAGACAAATGTGTTGAATGCGTGTTTACGTTCAAACCCTTACTTTAGTTTAGGGGTAGGAGGCGTACCTTGAGTGTCCGAGCGCATTCGGGAACTTTCCGTCTAGGTGCGAGACTTAAAAGAGGAGAGGGGGGGAATGAGTCCATAATACTCAATGAGGGAAACTACTACAACGTGTACTTTAATCCATTTATCTTTCCATTAAATATTCCATTTGTCATTACTCACACACTTCACATGATCAACAATTGCCCTCCTATCATAGGAGGGATCACACGTTTATAGAACGGTCCTCAACCGTGCCACTTGTGGACCGGAGCGTTGTTATCGTCCACCCTGATAGAGGTGCACTGCCTCTACCCGGAGTTTGAGTGGACATCAATAGTCTGACACTCAAACCCTGATATTTTCACCATGTCCGCTTAGTGGGATGAGACCACATTTCCCCTACTATCTCGGTCTCCATGCAGAGGAAGCTACTCGGCTTCACAACCTATTGGACGACGAAATCGCCCTTATGCACCCTAGGTCATCCAACAGTCCTTTGGTTCCATCACTACCTCATGCCAGGTGTCCTGATGGCCCGAATGTCATAGTGCATCGACAATCAATAGTCTTTTTACTTTATAACCTTTATCTTTAGCCCTCCAGCGCAATGGTCTGTCGACTTGGCTTCGGCCCACACGTATTGGCCCAACAAGTTCAATGACCTAGCTTCGATAGAGTAGCGGTTCAGCCCAACAAGCTCGATAACTCAGACTTGGCTCAATTGGTATCACACAAAGTTCCCATTATTCAGGTCTTTTAGCATCATATATCACATATCCATTTTGGACGTGTCCATGCCCGTAACCATCGACCTTGGGCCCACTGGCATCTCGAGCCTAAGCCCAGAATTAGCTCCCAAATGTTTTAAGTAGAGTCACCCAGTCAGGGGAGGCTAATTCCGAGAAAATGGTTTTCAAAGCTGAACCGTCATTCCAACTGGAATTGACATCAAAGCGGTTCCCACTCACCCGGTAATCTTGGCGAGGCTGCGCCTGTAGAGTCTCTCTCCTTAGTACGCTTCTAGGGGTCGGTGCTCAAGTAACTCATTTCTGCAGGGTACGAGGGTTCGTATAAGGACGTGGTAGCAAAGAGGTTACACACCCTCTTATATTTGCACCTAGAGCCCTATACTTTGCTTAAGTTACATCTAGGTCCCTAATTTCTCTTTAATCCCTATTAAGCCCCTTGGGTTTTCAAATTATTCTTTTTGGGCCCTTAACGTTTTTTATTTCACCAATTGGCCCTTAATTTACCAAAATTGTTCTTTAGTCCTTAATTTTCCAAAATTTGTAATTTGGTCCCTAACTTTTCAAATTTTCCAATTTGCCCCCCATTTTGCCCAAATTGCCCAATTGACCCACAATTGGGGTGAATTTCATGAAAACGCCCTCAATTTCATGAAATTGCATAAAGGTCCTCCAAATCCCCAAATTGCACTTCATCTTCTTCCCCAATTCAAGCATATGAATGTTCAATTCTTACCTCGTCCAATTGGCGGCCTGTAAGTCCTTAATTTCTTTGATTCTTACTTCTATTCATCTCCTCCAGCTCCCCTTGATCATCCTACACTTTGAATTTATGAATTTGGTTGAGTTTTACGCCTCGCCAGAGCTTCGCCAGAAATTTATAGTAGAGAGAGGAAGCTTGGGTATCTTACCGACGGAGGGGCAGTGGTTGGAGCTTGAGGTGGGGGCATGCACATCGCGGGGGACCTAGAAGGACCAAATTCCGCTGTAATTCACCGCTATCTTATGGGAATTTGAAGAGAGATGTTTTGGATGGTGCAGCTTTGAAACATAGAAATTCTGATGAGCGAAGGTGAAATTGAGCTTACCGTGGTCTGTAGAGGTGTTGTGGAGGGTCTTAGGCAATCAGAGGTGGCCAATGTGGGCGGCAAAAGGGCCAAGAGGGTCGAGTTTGGGTCAGGCAGGAGCTCGCTGTTTTGAGCTCCGGAGCAACTTCATTGTGCAATCCCTCGTACACTTCTCTAGGCGTCCTCTAGTCATTTTGAGAGTGTCTAGAGCCAGGGCACTCTCCCTTAATTCCAATGCACTCTTTTAGAGCTCCTTTGATGAAGATTTTGCCCGTCGTCGGAGCTTTGGTTTGCAGCTCATCGAAAAATGTATTATTCTTCTTATTTGCTCAATTGTTGGATGCCAGGAATGAATGGAGGGGTGCTCTTTATATAGGGAGTTCGGCAATTGCTCAAGCTACCCACCGACATAAGACTCGGCCTCCAACTCGGTCATTGGCAACCTAACAGGAGAGTTTTTCAAGTCGTTAGACACTCCAACTTTTCCAGTGTCTCTCTCTCCTCCCTTCTCTCTGTCAGCGTCTGAACGTTGAAGATGATGACGTAGCGATTGTGACACGTGGCACGTTGTGATTGGTCAATTTTTCTAACGTGGAGTGCCAGCTCGGTCGCTGCATCAACCGTTGACTGGACACGTGGCAGCCTCTCATTGGCTGCTCGTGTCTACGTGGCATGATGTCCATTGACCAGACACGTGGTAGCCTCCCATTGGCTACTTGTGTTTGCGTGGCAGCTGACAAGGCACTAGCTATAGGACCTGGTTCAACCGGGTTAGCTAAATTTTCTAAATTTGTCTAAATTCATTTTCTATCTAATGGTGGTCTTAATTTCCCAAATTGACAATTTTAAGCCACCTAGAAAAATGAATTTGTGAACCGATTCACTATGGTTCATGCTGGTTTAGTCGGTTCGAGTCTGGTTCACCCCAAACCAGTCTGGTTCTAACCCCAATTCCACTTCCCAGTTCTTCCTCATAAGTTTTATGAATTTTTGGTCACTTGGGATTTTCCAATTTTCCACATTAACCCTTCTTTACTATTTTCTATAGATTAAATTGGCTCAATTTTTCGGTAATGGCGTCGATTCTTCTCCCAGTTTCTTTGGTCGGAGGGAACGAGTTCCACAAGTTGAGTATCCAAGTGAGAATATTAGAGACTTTAGGCATTTAGGCTAATAAGACTAAATATGGATATATTTTCAATAGGTGGAATGAAACCACAAAATGGGGCTTAATTAAATCGGGTTCATTGGTGCGCGAGTCGAGCAAATCTGGCCTAAGGGGCAAAACTGTAATTTTGAAAATTTTATGGGGCAACACAATGGTTACCCAAGGAAACCAAATTTGACCTTGTTCAAGTAACTTGATTTGTATAGTGAAATTGTCATCCAAGCGACACGGGACTACACGCATCTAAAGGCATTCAGAAAATCCTACACGATGAACAAGTCTTGGATATAACGATAAGTAGGTTTATAGATAATGAGTTCTATTACACCGGTTGTGGTTCCTTGCATATTTTACATTAAAACTACATAATGTAGAAAGTATGATAGAATTTTCCTAAGATAAGTAAAGATGTAAAATGTGCATGCTAAGCCATGAATTAGATTAATGACATGTGATGACACAAGAGAAAACCTGAGACTATGTTTTGTGTATGATTTTCCAAGGGAAGGCTAAAGTCTCAATCGATCTATAGCGAAAAGACTAATTCCAAGAGTTTTCTTAAAGAAAAATGGGAGTTAGGCTCCATGTGTATCAATTAAGCAAATGAGAGAAAGTAATTATAAATTACTCGAATAAAGGTTATGAGAACATATGTAGTGGGGTCGACCAAATAACATACCGAATCTCATGAGTTAAAAATACTTATATGTATTTGTATGTATTGCATGCATTATAATATGAACAGCAGGGTCGGTAAGATAGCATACCGCACATACAGATTTAAAATGGTCATTTTTGTTATTGTGATCATATGTGCGATATGATTGTTTGGTGGATGAGTTATGAAGCTGACATGGCACCTGAAATAAGAGATGGTTCCGGCGTATCGAGAATAACGAAAGTGGGGATACAATGGAAGAGTTGGCTTCCCGAAATTCACAGGATCCGGGGAGGTTTATGGCTAGGATCCATGTAAAGCTCGCACTTTTGAGTTAAGGAAAATCGGGAAAAGAATCGGTCGAACCGGTCAAACCGAGCCGGTTTACAAACCCGATCATATGGGAACAAGCAATTTGGAAATTTACAACTTCCGGGTGATCCAAAGGGTTCATTAAACCTTGGAAAAGAAACTTAAGACAAAATAAAAGAGAAAAACCAAATTGGTTAAGGTGAACAAGATCCCATAAGAACTCTGAAGTTAAGTGTGCTTGCTCGATAGTAATAAATCTCTCCCATTTAATACACATTTTTACACCTATATAAAGAGGTCATCCCCATTCATTCTCCTCACACCTCAACACTTCTCGCGCTCTCTCTACTGCTCCATTTCCCGATGAAGTTCGAACCAAAGCTTCGACTTGAACATTTTTCTTAACCTCGGAAGGAGAGGTCAGGCTCTTTAGAACCGGGGAGAAGACAGCTATCTGATAGCAAACTCTATTCAATCCAAGAATTGTTGGAGAAGCGCCGGCATGATGGAACAATGAAGCAGCTCCGGCGGACCGAAGCTACCCTATTTCGGCCAAGCTGAAATCGGCCATTTCGAGCCCTCCTCAGGCCAAACCAAGCCTTTCCAACACTTCCTCAGCCCTCCCACAGCCAAATTAGGACTGAAAGGTAAGCCAATTCGGCTCCCCTCTGCAATTTCCAGCCAGTGCTAGAGAGAGAACCGACAGAATTTCAATGATGAAATTCTAACTCAATTCAGCATCAATTGATGCGATTCTTGATTCTAGGATGAACCTCATGATGAGAGCTATCCGCTCAGATTGAAATCTTAGACCGCCGTGCCCTCACTAGTGAGTAATCAAAGCTTTCTCTCTCTACAGTCCGTTTTCCGGCGAAGCTCCATTTGAGCTCGTTTTGGCGTCAAAACTTGCGATTCAAAGTGCTATTGAATCGTAAGAGGATGGAGGAACTCAATTTTAACTTCAATTTCAACAATTTGAGGTGTTTGATTGGTCAATTTGATAAAATCAAATTCGGTTATATTAACGAGTTGAAATTCAAAGGACCAAAATGCAATTTTAGAAAATTAAGGGTCAATTGGGCATGAAAATAATGTTGGATGACCAATTGAGGAATTTTGGAATTTTTGGGGCAAAACTTACCATTTTTATAAAGGAAGGGCAAAATGGTAATTTTGGAAAAGTTGGGGGACCAAATTGGAAATTTGGGAAATTAAACCCCTTTTTGTAAAATTAAATAAATTGAGATCCCAAGATAAATTTTAAAAGTTTCGGGACTCAATTTGAGGAAAAACCTGCATTTGGGACTTAAAGTTAAAGAGAAATAACTTTAGGGACCTAATTACAAATAACTAAAAAGTTTGGATTTTCTCATTCATTGGAAATGAATGAAGGTTGTTAAGTCGAGTAATAGTGAATAAGGATGTTCATATCGTGTAGGAACACGAAGTACCGGGAACGCCAGCATGGACGAGCTCGCGTGAATACAAAGAACCGGTCTAGTGGAATTTACGGCATTAACGGGTGAGTGGGTTTACTAATAACATACTCGGTTGGGATGATGAGCACAACTTAAAATTAAAAACCACTTATCGGTTGTGAGTGGGATTATATCTATCATACCCGGTTGGGGATGATAAGTACCTCGGTATAAAAACCCACTGTTTAGTGGTATTTTAATCATCACCACTTAGAGAAAGTGATGTGAAAATATTGCGGAAAAACTACTTATCGGTTGTAAGTAGATCATACCCGGTTGGTACGATGAGACTTCCTCAAAGGAAGTTGAAAACCCGTTTATCGGTTATGAACAGAGATGTCCTTATACCGGTCAATATAATGGACAATGAAAACTTATTTTGTCGGAAGTGCTCTCCCCTGACTGTGTGCCAATGCTTAAACAATTTGGGAGACCTTCTTGATGGGAGCTCGAATAGCTCTGATAGGACAGGGGCTTTGGTTTTGGAACTTGGGGGCTAAATGCCCGATTTTGAAAATCTCGTACAGTGGGCCCAAGGCCAGTTGGCACGAGCAGGAACTCGTAAATGAACATGATATATGTGCCATAAAACTTAATAAGTGAATTGTTTGGTCATGGTACCAAGATAGGACCGACATGCTTAGTTAACTAGCGGCAGTGCGACATGATAGGTCGATGGACCAATCAAGACAAACAACTACGAGTTGAGTTGAGAGTCGAAGCCGTTGGACCAGTGGCACCACATATTACATGGCAATATGAGAAAACATTATTTGTGCATGCACTATGAGTACGGGATCATCAAGACGCCCATGAGGGGTAGTGATGCGTCCTAAGGGCACTGGACGACCTGGTGGCTATAAGGGCAGTTCGTCATTCCAAGTGTCTATGCGAAATTTGGAGTAGCACCAAGCGCGTGAGACCGGGGTGGGGACAAGATGAGGTCTCTGTCCTCGTACGGACACGAAGAAGTGATTTCAGGATTGTGGGTCAGATATCGCGTACATCCACTCATTCCCAGGGTAGAAGTGGTCGTACTTCCATCCGGGTGGCAGGAAAAGTTGCTCTGAAGCTACTAGCGGGTTCAGTAGTGATTCTGACTTGCGAATGTATGTAACCTTCATAATTAAAGATGTGTATTGGGTGATGACATACCGGTAATTAAGAAATAATGGAAAATTCTAAATTTTTTTTAATGAAGGGATTTTTGAATAGAAAGAAGTTTGGCACACTCCATATAAATATTTTTCTTGAAATTTAAAAGATTTGAATCTTATTCACTGAGTAGTTGTACTCACCCCTCTCTTATACCCCTTTCAGGAAGTACCGGAAATTCGAACCTTAAAAGACTTGTGCAATTAAACGCTTACAAGACAGGTATGATTAATTTAAATTACTATACAATTTTGATTTATAATATTACTGGAAAAAGGTGCAAGTTTAAATAACACCTTACTATTTACACATTACTATCTTTTTTATATAAAATAGTTGTATTTTATATTTTAAATAATTTATTATTTTGATACTTAATCTATATTTGGATTGAATGATTTAAATTGATTTGGATGTGAACTCTTCGAATAGATTTAAAGGTGTAGTGTTCACCCGAATTTGGAGGGTAAATAAAGTGATGAATTTTAAATTTTTAAAATTTTTTAATAATACGTAGTTTGGATGGAGACGAACGATTATTAATAAAAAAATTAAAAAAATAAATTTATTATTTAAATTAAATTAAATTAAATAATTTATTAGATATTATATATAATTAAATTATATAAAATATATTTTACCCAATATTTTTTATATATAATATTTGTATTATATATTTATATTATATAATTTTATATAAAATATTATTAATATATAAATTTATTTAAAATATATAATAATAAATAATAAATAAGTGTAGTAAAATAATTTAAACAATAAGTAACAAATCTCTCCACTCAAAATTAGGTATTATGTTATAATATAAATTGAGATATTTAGAATGATTCGGAGGTTATTATCTCCTACAAATTCCTCCATTTTTTTATCAATCAATTTATTACTCCCTCACTTGGTGCACTACAAATTAATACAAAACACTCCATCGTAATTATAACACTACTATATTATTATAATTAATTAACAATTTAAAACAGATCAAAATACATATGATAATATATGGTTACATTTAATTAAATAGCTCTTGAACTATAATAAGAATACTATACAAATATAAACTCACCCATTATCAATAAAATTTAATATCCGTGGGAAAAGTGCGTTGTAATGTAACAGAATTTGCAACTATAGTAAGGATAATGGATTCCCATGTTCTAGAAGACGATAAAACGATGATTACTATAAGGGAAGGATGGGGCAACTATAGTAATCCTACTATTAAACTGGCGGCCGAATCTAATCAGAAATTTGCACATGAAATTCGCCCCTCAGTGGCATTCCCCAGAAATTAATTGTGGCCACACAAAGCCCGGAGGAATTATGGATGATGACGGGAAGAACCGAGCAGGTGGGAGGGAGCGGCATACTAAACGGGCGCTGAGCTCCCATCAAATGGGAGGACGACGCCGGACTGGGGATTTCTCGCACAGCCCTACTAGAAACCGGGGCAGAGACTAGATTGCTAAGCGTGACAAAATTGGGAGGAGAACTTGACTTAAAACTATTTTTTTCTCTCTTTTTATCTCGACGTTGTACTTTTTATCTCTTTCCAATACAGGTGCATCAACCCCATATGATGCAATTTGTTGGTGGGAAGGAGAGAAATCGGCTTTGTCCCTGAAAAAAAGTGGGGGTTCGATTTGATGTTTCATTGTTTGGAGTATTTTCTATCCTTGGGCATTGGATCCTACTAAATTGTTTTTGTAATTGAAAATGCAGATAAATGGATACACCTTAGATTCCTATAGTTCTAATCTTATAAATGCTCTATCGACACAGTAAAATTGTGTTAAATATACAAAATCCTTCGAATATGTAAATTTGTATAATTTTTTTAAATATAATATTACAATATAAAAATATTTTTAAAATATTAATTTATCAAATAAATTATTAAATCCGTACTAATGTTGGTGGCCTCTAGTCACTCCACCATTTTTTAAATGTTTTTAAAAAATGTTAAAATTCAATTTTTATACTATTATCATTATTATATCACAATATTAAAAATTGCCAAGTTAACATAAACTAATTATGTTAGCATATATTTAACTACTTATACAATGAAATATCATTTATCAAAATATTAAGGGTTTTCAAAATTTTGTATATATATTAAGATTTCTTTATAAATGCTTGGAAAAAAATCTAATTACAAGATGGGGTTGGATTTCTATACCTGAAAACTTGTCTAAAATTGGGTTTAATATATAAAAAATTATTATATTTTAATATTTGTTTTAATTATTAATACGAGATATGATGCCCATCTTTTATCTCTTATTTTTATGTATAAAAATATATATTTACATTAAAATTAATATATAGGTTAAAGTTTATATTCTATTAAACTAACCATCAATATTCAAGTAAAAATTAGCCAAGTATGGTGAGAGGACAAGTAAAGCAATATTTATAATCTAATAAACTAATAATATTTTTTATTTAATTTAATTTATTATCATATTTTTAATTTACAATTTATATACATTTATCCGTCTTAATTTTAAAATTACTCTCAACAACTACGGTGTATAAATTGTATATAATTTTTTCAGAACAATAAAATCAATATTTTTGTTCATAATCGAGTAGACATAATTCAGTTTTCCGATATCGTGTCAGGTACGTATTCAAACTCATTAGCTCTAACACCATATGAAAAACTATTGTTTAGTAGTAGTGTAAAATATAATAGAATGATAAAATAAATTTTTAAAACTACACCATGACCTATAAGTAGTTATTCTAGATGAGTTAAATTCTCCTATAATGATAAATATAAGAAATTGTTAGTTACATCATTTGAGACATCTAAATTGATTTATCAATCAAGGGCGTGAATACAAATATATGTGTTTTAGGCAACATTGATTTGAGTTATTTAATAATTGGTTCTAGTTATGTGTATAAGTTTATGACAAACTTAACAAAAATGTGTATAATTTCGAGTTTAAAAATTGTGTGCTTGAGTAGAACCTCAGATCCACTTGATAATTGGATAGGTATGTTCCTCATGAGGTCCACCAGTGTTAGTGCTATGAAAAGTGTTATGAAAAGCATTTTTATGTGTGAAATGGCGTGTTTTACTCCCCGAACACCCCATGACATGCGACTTTAGTTGAAGGTTTGATCTCTCTCTATAGTGGCCATTAAAAATTATATTATGTATGATTTGTGTGGAAGGGTCGGATGAGTAGAATGGTCGACAATTAGGCGAGAATATAGGGACTTGATCTTGTCATACACGTATAAAAATAACAGTGATAAAGTGATGAGTATCAACATATCGGAGATCAGATACTAAGTATTAAATAAGTTTTCTGAGTTTTTTATAATTTTTTTTTTACTTGTGCACTCAATAAAATAAATTTGAGTTTGTAGGTGGGCAAGGTAAGGAAAATTGCCCTCCATTTATTATTCCGTCCAGAAAGGATATTATATTTAATTTGAGATTTAATTTTACGTTATCCAATTTGGGTAAAATTAATAGTTAAATTTACAATTACAATGAGATAAATAACTTATGGTGCTTTGTACAAGTTTCATCATTTATTATTAAATATGTTGGTTTAAGCACGAACTTGGTTGGAGTAGAAAGTTTCCAATTTTACTCATATTTTAGTCGGATTTTCACTATCTATAACTTTGGAGATTAACTTGAATAGTGAGTGATTATATAATCGTGAATAAATAAAAGTGATAGTAGATCTTTCAAAAATTATAATTAAAATTGATAATGGTGGTTGAATCGTTTTCTTTCTATTAGAGTTTCTATTAGAGTTTGGTGAGAGTACTGAGATTATGTAATGAGCATACCATAAAAAATAATTGGTGATCGAAATATTGTTTGTAATATTTATAACGAGTGTACTAATATTTAATTTAAAGAATTTAAAGATGATTGGTTGAGTAAATAAAAAAATAAATAAATTAAAAACTAATTAATAAAATATGGATAATCAAGATTATAAATCTAGAATAAATTATATTTTCAACAATTAAAATTATTTTATGTACCATCCGTTATCAACCCATCATAAAATTTGTCCCATAATAAAAGTTTATAATAAAATTTATAATTTATAAATATATTATTATTTAATATTTTGAATTTCATGACAAATTTTGATACATAAAGATAATAATTTTAATGTATACGATGAACCTCACAACATAAAAACTAAAATATCGTACAAGTATTTGTGTTTGATAATTAAATTAATGCACATATTTTATTTTACTTTATTTTATTTAAAGACAAATATTTCATTATTTATTCAATTAAAACACTCAATTTACAAAAAATAAGGTATTAGTAAACAAAATTCTATTACTTGAGTAAAATAAAATATTTATTTTTAAATTAATTTACCATCGTGAAAAAAGATATATGCAACTTTAACCTACAAGTTCACTGCATAAGAACAAATAAAGTGTTAACACACCAAATATAAAATATTTTTGCTTTTTAAATATATTAAAAATACAAAAAAAAGTATTTCGTTGTTTTTTCATAAAAATCATTTTATAACACTCAATAAATATAAAAGGGATAATGCTCGACAAAAGTAACAACCTTTGACTTACTGGCAATTGGCTCCAATTTTATTTCTTAGCTTAAAAGTACAATTTTAATTTTACACAAAATTTTGCCCCAGATTTAAAATATTATTAAAAATAAGTTCTAACAAAAAAACGTAAACAAAATTGTGCAATTGCAGGGCTTTTCTTTTTAAAACATAAATAAATTAAAAATATTTTATACTTCATACTAAGATTAGTATAAAAACTCAAAGTTCAAAGTACTTTTAGATAAATAACTAAAATTTGATGCAATATTTTAAAATTAGATAACTAAGTAGAGTGAGAGATGAATTTGATGTATACACTATTACTATACATTCAAAAATATTGTTTTACTCTAAGTTATTATCTAAATATCCATTATACTAAATATAAAATCTTTTTTAAATCCTCAATTAAGAGGGTCATAAATAGTTTTTTTCCACGCAAAATCAAATAATATTCAAAAGTTGTTTGAGCTTATCACAATTCTAAATGAATTTTATTTTTCTGAAATAAATATTCAAGTAGTATAGAATATGGAATCAGAAGAGAAGAAAATGAAAGAAGATAATAAAGGGAAAAGGAGAATCCAGAATGCACCGGACAGACCGGAAAGTTAGCGATAAAATATGGTATCCGTTAGGCTGAAAGCGATTTGACAGTCTTTTACCTCCTCGATTCTCCCAAAATTTACAAACCTAAAAATATTTCTCTTGTGAATTTAGTCTCTAGTTTCTATGCTACAGGAGGAGGGATGAGAAGAATTTGAGAATCCCAACCAATCCCTAGATTACTGTTGTGTAAGTATTATAGGTTAGAGCCAAAAAGTACTTTCATCAGAAATGGTGGACTCCGCAGAAAGAGAGGACTTTGCTGAAAGTTCATCGGTAGGAGCATCACTGCAGTCAGCGGCTCCTCTCTTCTCTCTGGCAGAAGTGGGAACCTTCACTCTCCTCTCCCTCCAATACACCCCGTGTTCTCTCATTCACACTCTCTCCACCTCCAACCCCACTATAAACGCCCCGCGAAAATCAAAATACCGTCCTCCTCCGCTCTCGCCGTCCTACTTACGGAGCTAAAATCGAACGAGTGAGAGATGAATCTGGTCGGCGGCTGGGAATGGGTGGTCAGCAAGTGCACCAAGAAGCAAGGGAGAAGATGGATGCGGAGACTCCGAGCAGCATTTAAGGGTGCGATCAAGAACAGCGGCGGCGGAAGTGCGCGCAAGTGTAACTTCCGGTACGATCCCTGGAGCTACGCGCTGAACTTCGACGACGGTGCCGGAGCCGGAGATGGAAATGGAGAGGGAAGTGGCAATGCCGGCGCTGCAGTCAGGATCAGTGGAGAAGGGAAGAGTGGCATCTGGGTTTATGTTCTTTGGGTTAAAACAGATTGAAATACGTTCTCTCTCTCTCTCTCATTCTTTCCCTCTTTTTTTTATCTTATTGATTCCTTTTGGTTCCAGTTGTAGAGAGTAAGTAGCACTTCAATTTTGCTCATACCGAGCCCACTGTTTTAAAATTGGCATCTTCATCGTCCCAAGTTCTCGTGTTCGCTCGAATTCACTCTCCAATTACAACTTGATTCCGGTGATTATAATGTTAGGTGACTGAACTGAATTCACAATCACAAATGCATGGATGAAAGAGGAGAGAGCTGTCATGGAGAGAAAATGGATATCTTGTGAAACATGTTCAATTTACACACGTGAATGTGAAGGAAACCAAATTGGAAGTCTTCCAAGGAGAAGAAAAGGGGCATCTGGATCCTCTAAAGTAATGTACATTACAAGATGGCCAGTAAAAAGCATCAGATACAGAGGTGCCAGAGATGTTCCTCAGAGAGCCTATTAGCAGGGGATGGTGGTGTATGGGGGGGATCATATCCTTATGGACGATTGGCAGTTGTGCACACACCTCATACAGATGGATCTTCCAGCTTGGCTGAAGATAAGTCATTTATCCGAGGATAAGCAGCTTTCTTGTCCAGCTGGTTTTGAGCCCATATCAGCATCTTCAACAAGCTTGTAAGCTTTGGATCTGCATTCCATATCACAGGTGACAGCAGGAGCTAGTGTGTCACAGTTTTCCCGTTTCAAAACCCAAATCTCATTATATCCGTCACAGCGGGTTAACAGGCATCAATACATTTAACAAGTACTAAAATAGGTTTGGTTCAAAGAACAAACCCTATCCAATGGCCAAGAACAAACGACAATAAAAAATTGAATTGACAAGCATGACACAACAGTTCCCAGATAGAGACAACTAATGAACAGGTACATGCTGACCAAAATTGAATTGATAAGTACACTTGAGAGTATATTCCAGGTAAAATGACTCCTAAATCATGACAATCCAATTTCTCATGCAACACTTGCAGCTGAAAATGAACTTGTGAAAGAGGGTCTTTGTGCTGTTGCACAACAAAACAAAGATGAGTTCAACAAAGTGCATGTACCTTTTTCATGGCTCTGGCTAGTGAGAATAGCTGCATTCACTTCACTAGCTGTCTTGTGGCGCTGGGACATATCTAGAAGTTCACCAACAGGGCAGTTGGATACATCTTCAAAGGCCAATAGTGCAACCGTTCTCTCTAGTTCCTCCAAGAAGCTTTGCTGAAAAGGATTAGAATGGTAAAATAGGGAATAAAAAATTCTAATTAGCTAAAAAGAATATGATATGCATGGGAGTAAACAAGCACTTTAATCCATAATGATTACACCCTATTATTAATTTGTCAACAATAAGACCCAAATGTGAAGCAGTCAACAAAAGTAACCTCATCTGACTAAACTGTTAGGTTCGTGCAAACATTAAGAATAAATTGTGGGTTCTTGACAAAAACTGAGAACTAAGCTGTTGGTTTTAAGAAATATTGCCGATTAAATTGTTGCACACACCAGCAGTTTAGCGCTCATTTGGATAAAAAAACAATGGTTTAGTTTTCAATGTTTGTGAAAACCAACAGTTTAGTCACATGGGATAATCTCTGTTAGGTAAATGCTTCATGTATGAGTCTTATTGCTGGCCAATTAACAATAAGGTCTACTATTAGTTTTGGCAAACATCAAGACTAGACATGACAAAAGCACAAGACATCTTTATCTCATAATCAACAGATGGCTATCCGTCGTGGGGGAAGGAAAAGGAGATAAAATCTGAGGTGTACATTTTCTTCTCCCCTGGGGGCAAGTTCATCTTGGGCAAACTCAAGAGCCTCTTCTACCTTCCCATTTCGAATTAGTTCTATCAATCTTTGCTGTTGAAGATGGAAAAAGAGCAGTGGATTCGTGTCCAATATCTGGGAAGAAACAATAATATGTAAATTAGAAAGGTGGTATTGGAAGAGTAAAATATTTCATGAGAAGGGTATAGAAAAAATAAACATTTCAAAGAACTTTTCTGTCAAAAATATTCATGAATGACCCAAGAAAACTACTGAAATTCTTAAATAATTTAACAAACTAGTGTATGCATAAATAGACTAACTAATTATATAGATTAAAAAAGTGTCCTCACCTCCGGATTCAAATCGTTCACTTTCTCAATAGCATCCACAACATTCCCACATTGAACTGCTTTTTTAACAGCCATTCGTTCTGTAATTGTAGTAAGATCTATGTCTGCTGTACAACAATAAGGAACTACAGGCTATGGTGGAAAAAGTCAATCACACTAAGATGCACATAGGAAAACAAAACTATGCATAAGAAAACAGAAACAAAGCTAAGAGGATACGTTCTGTCCCAGATTCTATCCGGAACTTCTCAGCAGCTTCAACGTAGCCCTCAGTTACCAAAAAATTCATCACCAACTTATTCATGTCCTCTTTTCTGATTTTTACATCATTAAGCTTTTTCTCCCACTCATCTCTTGTAATCACTTTCTTTGACATCGCCTGGAGAAAATCACTCTTTCAAGCATTATAATATATCAACAAGGGGAGAAAAATAAACTTACAATTACACAAGCATCTGGTTGCATTTATCCAATATGAAATAGTTTTTTGTTTGAATAAAAATTGCCAACATAATGGTAATACAATTTGCATTGTAAATTGAGCAAATCTATGAAATGAATAATCCTTCTACAGCTATGAATGTGGTGCACCCTATTGTCATCAAAAGCACAAAAAAGAGAACCCATTTGTAGTTATGTCATTGCTGCTCAATCAGTGATACTAGTTAATTCCGGAGGCAGCAAGCATAGGTACCTCACAGGCACAAGACATGCTAAGTACATGTATCAAACATTCAACAAACAAAAAAGTATACGTATTCAAATACGTGTGTGCTAGATAGAGGAATTATCATCTATACTACACCAAGCGGAACAGTGACACCAAGAACTAGATTTTAAATACAGAAAAATGAGAATCGATTCAAGAAACAATTACCATTGATTCACTCTCAGCAAGTTGACGTATGCCAATCCAGAATAGTGACATTCAGGGACAGAGACGTAGTGGTGGGCAATCGGGGCAGTCGTCCCCGCTTAAATCTCCAGGAGTTCCTCAGAATACTTCAAATGAGATGATGCCTATTCAGACGTCATCGATGCGATCGAAATAATTTGTCCAGATTAGTACGTTAATTGAAAATCAATCCTCGGGCAGTTGATCTTAGAAGAATCAACGAGGTGCAAAACCCTAGAAAGGAAATGCGCCCGTTTTACCCCGACCTGGAACAACACGCGAAGCAGTAAAGACGGTTGGAACTGATTGTTACCGGAGATGGGAGGAGAGAGTAGCTGAAAAGCAACCGAGGCACGGGATCAGTCACCCACCGAGCAAGGTAGGAAATGCAGCAGAGAAGAAAAAGAGAGAGACTAGAGAGGAAGGGAAAGATGGGGGAGAGAGACGATACCTGCCCAAGCGGAATCAGTATTGGGCCTTAGAATGGGCTCATATGCGATGATATATATTGAATTAAGCCCATAAAGGGCCTTAGAAAGCAATATGCTTGAAATAATATATATATATATATATATATAAAAGTTGAGAAAGAGTAATTTATTGTCTTAAATTTCATTAAGGCCTAGGTTTGAGTTATCTTGTAGGGAGTTAAGCCTTGAAAATGTGAAGTGGGAGTTGATGGTTTGATGCAATAAATAAATAGTAGATAATTATTAGTACGTAGTATATAAACTATTTTGAATGTTTCAATTTAATATATATACTTTTTACTCATGGTTAGTACATAAAATTTTGAAATTGTATATCTCGTACACACCATCAATTTTTATAAATTTAATTGCATGGTTCATGCATAAAGTGTTTTAATTTTAATGAGACGATATTATATTTTTTTAACAAATAGGAAATGCAAAGTAGCATTTTATATTAATTTGAAAATTCAAAAATAATATATGTAAAATTGTTTAGTTATTCATATTGAAATGGGGAATTTGTACAAATGTTATCAATTTAAAATACTTTTTGTACAATGAAGGAACATGAGCTTGAACTTGGAAGGAAGAGAAGACACGAAATATGCCATTTGAGGAAATTCTAATCACCAAGCCACGAAAAAAACCAGAGAATTCCTCAATCTAGTTGCAAGGGGTCAATCTACTAGGCTCCCATCAAGGTCTCAAGTGCAAGTATCTATTTCTTGCTGGAAGAAGAGAGTTGTGGCTTGGGAAATGAATAGAGAGAGAGATTAAAGATGAAGTAAGGATTCATGAAGACGAGAAAAGTTTGCTCTTGGGACTATTGAATTAAAGATGTTTATTTTACTCGTAGTATTTATTGCTAAGAATTATGCAGAGGATCATAATGACATCATAACAAAAAATTTGTGCATGGTCTTGTCAAACTCATGATTCACACGCAGTTACGATCCATTCTCAAGGAGATGGGCTAGGTGGAGGAATTACTATGTCTCAAAACCCAATAATCATGGAAGAAGAGGCTGTTGGCGGTGATTCAAGCAAAATTGCTAATGCCACAGTAGCAGGAGCTAGTGCTGAAGCAGTAGATGTCGGCGTGTCAGCAACAGCTAAATCTTGGAAGCAGCGGCTGGCGCACGGAAATTGGTTGATACAGTAACACCCGTGGACAAGGAGTCAAACTAGCTGCACAATTTCGAGTTCCCAATTTCTTCGAATGCCCTCGAGAAGTTTGGTGGACGGCATGGAGCTCGGGCCCGCTTCATGCAAGGAAACATAAAGATGGAAGCCACGCTGGGATGGGATGCCGGATCCCCAAAGATGTAGTAGTAGTAGTATGGGATACTATGACTTTTAACGATAAGTGAATACAAGAGGCGGAGAGGGCTCATATGATTACCACTTTGGTTATAAATGCTTTCAGATGCTGGATAGACAAGAGGCCTGTTGGTTTCTAGATGGCCTTCTAGTCTAATTGTAGTAAACCCTGAAGTTGCATAATGTACTTTCTGTTTTATAGCACCTCCTGCAATCAAGCAAGGGTGGCTTCTTGGGGTTGCGGAGGAAGGACCTGTGCAAGGAAAGGAAAGGAAAGGAAAGGGTGGAGTATTCAAGAGACAGATAAAACATTTCCTAAACTAACAGCAGTGAAATAGGGATCTTCAAACTGGAACCAAAGGATTCTACTTCCTTTAAGTCTCTCCTGTTTTGTTCTTTCTTATCTCTGGATTATCTTCACAGCTAAAAGTATTGGCAAACAACCTCTGAAGACGCTTGAAAAAAGGAGATTTACCAAGGAATACATGAGGTTATATTTGTTTTACAAGCTACAATTGCTCCTGCTAATGATCGGTATATGGAGCTCCTAAGCATCTAAGTTGGCAAAAGAAACAACCAACAGATAACTGGCTAAATAAGAAAATGAAAAAGGAGAAATATAGGGCAAGGTGAAGAAAAATGAACAAAGAAGACAAACCTACTGGGCTATCCATTTGATGCAAGATGCACCATCATTAACAGGAACTGCTGTTAAAGAAGCTCTTGGGCGTCCTGTTATTGGAAATGGAGTTGGTAACACAAGGGATGTGACTCTGCTGTTTGTACCATGCTTAATTTTAGGGAATTCGACAGGACTCAATGACTTCGGAAACTGCCTTGTGTGTCTCAGGTGTCATCATATCAAGTGTCAAATGGAACGCCTGAAGGAGAAAAAAGAAAATCAGAATTGGCAGCATACATTCACATATACATCTCAATTCTCTAAATGAAGCCACAAAGTTGTTTGAATTGAATGAGGCTTAGGAAAGGAAATAGAAGAGAAGGCCAAAGGGGATTACTTGTACCTCTATATCAAATCTTAGAAGAGGTGTTACCTCTCCCCCTTATATAAGCTCATTTTTCTTGCAACCATAAGGTTTGAATTGAGTCAAAAGGGAAAGGACCAAATAAATTGACAATTATTCATCTTTTTCTTTTGACTAACAAGCTGGTTTGGATGATAAGCAACATGATTTAAAGCTCTTTCCCCTTCCCTCCCATTTTCTATACAATCACATTGAAACTAAGTTGAGACTCCCCTTTGTCTTTCTTATACCCTAATAAGATTTTAATCTTTTCCTTGTTTTCATCTCTCTTCCCATTAATGTATCCAAATTTAGAGCCATATCATCCATATGAATCTGGAGGGGTTGCAGTCAAACAGCTGGCAGCACGAGAGAAACAATGGCATAGACAGATGCATACCACAAATCTCTCCAACACAGGCACAAGAATTCCCAGATTGTGATTTGGGAGACACGCAGCAATTGCTTCTCGTGTCCTTTTACTGCAAATAGTGTAGGCAAAATATGAGACACAACATACAAGTATCAGAAGCAAAAGAAAGTCACAGCTGTGTGGACCTTTCAGTAGAAAGGAATGCTAGAAGCAAGGCTGCATAAGCTTCCACTATCATTTTTTCTGCTTCTTTTTGACCTTGTTCCATAATTGTCTCAGGGTCCTGCACCGTTCAGTCAACTCCATTTTGATTAATACGGGAGGGCATTTCCCATGGTCCAGTGTTAGGATACTGGACTGTGAATCAAATACATAACATGGATCATAACTATAACCCTAAATACAATGGAAAATTTTCTCCTTGGATTTGAATAACAAAGAAGTCCAAATTGAGATGTATAATGAAAGCTATGCCACAGAATATGGTCAGTCATGTTTCCTCACCCATGGTTGGCCATTTTCTTCACCAGATATCTTAGTATCCCCCTGATGAGAAAGAAAGATAGAACAGAACAATGGAATCGCTTCCTTTTGCTCCTCACTATCAGAACACGAGTCATTTACTGTAACACTTGCCCTGGCTAATCGGAACCTGCAGTAGCACATGATCAATATTATGTGATTCTTTTAAAGAAAGAATTTTATTCATAGAAAGGAAAAATAAAAAAACAATTTATTTTCGGACTACCAGAATGAGCATTTTTTCCCAATGAATTAGGTACTTGCAGAGTATAAACACTTTGGAGAAGGGAAAACTAAATTAGTAAAATAACCTGTTATTCTCATCTTTCTCAACCAAATTCACAAGTAAGCCAAGAATTGCAACGAGAAAGTCCAGTTCCTGATCAGTGAGATGATTATCCTTCTGATTGCCAAATTGGATGTTGACACCATACTCTTCGATCTCACATGGAGGGAACAAAGAAGAGGTTGATGAGCTAAAATAAGGGAAATGAGCAGCTATTATTGAAGCCATTGCCTCAAGTCCTCCAGAGGCAGCAATTTGCTGACAGCCCACAATGTTGTCATTTGTGAGGTTCATCAAGACCTGTCAAGGAAGCAACACATCAACCCTGTTTTCTCTGCATAACATGCATGAAGCATGTGCCTTTCCATGACTTACAAAAGGTCCTCCCTATTCCATTATACACTTTTTAAGACAATTTATATAAATGCATGGAAAAACACTAGCCGCCTAGCATACATTATGTTTCATCTCTATCATCATTGCTTTAGCCAACAAACTCAGTCTAGGAATTACGCAAATGATAAGGCCCTTATTTCAGCAGACACTGCAATTTCAACACCTTTCTAATTCTTCAGTCATATAACATATCCCCTTTCTTGAAATTCCTCAGTGGTTCACAGGGATTGGAAGGCGCATAAAAATTTGCACAAGTACATTTTCCTTTCAAGGCACTTTGGTACTCATTATGATCTGAAAAACAATGAATGCACAAAGAAAACCACAAAATTGCAAATTTATTTATAAATCTTGCACATAAATCAATAAAGTTTTATTAGTTTTCCAAAATGCAGTGTATTTCTTTTCTGAATGCAAGTATATCTTTCAAAAGGTTTTCTATCAATGAACAAACTTGAAGCATATGACTGACTACATGCAATTAATTATCTGAATGCTATAAATCAGAGACATGCCATGACCTTAACAGCAGTAAGAAGACAGTCAGCTAGAAGACTGGAGCTTTCTTCACTGGTGACTCCAGAGCAAGATGCTTCCTGAGATAGATGGCTTCTAGAAGTATCGGATTCTTGCAAAGAACATTCAAAGTTATCCGAAACCTTATTTGTCATTTGCTTGAACTGACCCATATCTTTGGCCTCTCCTACTGCCAGCCTTCTGCTTTTAGATCTTGATGATCTCTTCTTTCCAGATAATGTCTCCCACTTTGAGGGCTCAAATTCATACTCATCAAAGGCAAATGGATCTTGAGTGTCTTCTGAAAGATCACATGCAGAATTTTCAGACATATCAGATGTCTTTTCCTGGGAAAAGTTCTTAAAACCATTACTAATTAAACTGGTTTGACAATTTGAACTCCTTGACATCTCTCCATGTGAAGCTGAAGCAGCAGGCACGCTACTCTTGAGGGAGAAGCTACCATTCAAGGAAGAGGTATTTATTTCAGATAATGATGATCTTGAAGGTGCTGATGACAGCAAGTGATTGTCCAGGAAAAAACCAGAACTTCTTTGGGATGAGGATTCCTCCATGATGCATCTCTCCTTGAAGGATTGGACAGAGAAAACTTCCCCACCTTCAAGTTTTAAGAAACAGTCATCTTAGAAATCTGTATCTAGGAATTAATTTGAAAGATGGGTACTAGGCTACATTTATTATAAGTTTGAAGAAACCATAGCAACTTGGTCATGTCATTGTCATTCTACTTTATATTGAGCACATCCACGGTCGTGTGAAAATCTACATCAGTATGACTCAAGTCATAGCAACATGGTCATGTCATTGTCATTCTTCAAAGGGTACACTTTATTTTTGTCAAAAAGAAACATGCAAGTCTTCAACAGGGTCAAGTACAAATTCATAGCACAAAAAATCTTCTCTTAGCCTTATCTCTCCATTCTCTATCTATAACTTCAACCGTTTTTTTTATTATAAGCAAACTCTCTTTTATCTTTTTTCTTTTATATAAGTAGATAACATCCTAGTAATCAACTGGACAGAATATTATACAACTTAGGGTTTTTTCATTAAACCTCATATACTAACCTAAGAGATTGAACTCAAGACCTTGCAACAACAGGCTGTCAGCATCTTTACTAGTCCAGTTGTCATCCTTAGGTGACACTCCCTTTTATCGATAATTTTTGGCAGATAGCCTAAATCCTCCCTTTTTTCTATGTTGATGAAAAGGGAGTAATTTTTATAGGTTCTACCATTAAACTCCAGATGCTGACCCATGGGAACGAATCCAAAACCTACTAGCCAGCTGCAGGTTATCAGCGCCTTTACCAGTAAGGTTGTCGTCCTTGGGTCACACTCCCTTTCTATTGATGATTTCTGGCGGATTGCCTAGATCTTCATCTTTTTCCATTGATAAAACACAGTATATTTATCAATGAAAAAAAGAGGGTGATTTAGGCAATCTGCCAGAAATCAATTGGAAAACTTGCCATTGAAAACTAACTTGATATAGACAAAAATAAGAATGTCCTAGAAAGAAGTAAAAAAAGCAATTACCTTTGTCTTCAGTCACTAAAGCCAATTCAGATGCAACCCCTCCAATTAAATTTAACTTAATGCCATGTGCAGTGACAGAAGAGCCCTTACACAAAAAGAGATCTAACATCCACAAAGGAAATCAGGACAACGTAAGGCATTCATGGCATAAGATGCAGCAAAAGAATAAACCATAGAAAAATTAACAGTTACTAAAAAAGTTAATGCTTTATTGTATACCTGAAAGAATTTTGATTACATTTAGAACAAGTTTAGGAAAAGATACACGATATCCTTGACAATCCAATTTCCCCCGCAATTTCAGCAGATAATCCTGGGAAAACAGAAAATAGAAGAGATCTAGCAATTTTGAGAAGAAAGTTTTTCTATATGACCAAATACAAAATTTATGCACACTATCATAAATATCTGAACATTCAAAAGAAAAAAATATAGATATAAAGCTAGTAGCAATCAGATTTCATATACCTGATTATCTTTACTAAGGAAAGTAGCATTTTCCATAATCTTCAAACATTTTAAGAGCAGCACCAAGCTCTCCATAAGTGTGCCATCTCTAGCATCCCAGATGGAAGAAGAGTCACTATCTTTCAAACCCTGGAAATCGTATAGGAGTTTGAAAATCTAAATATATTTTAATTGGAAATTAAGAAGGTTGTATCATCATGATAGGTATATAAAAACCTTGGGCATACTGGAGAATTTAAGCTATGAAATAATATGATAAGTAAAACGATGGAAGAACCAATTCTAACATGGACATCAAATAACTATCTCATATAAGATGAATATAGTTGGAGCAGAAAACAGATACGAGATAATAAATTGACAACTCTAAGAAAATTAAGCAAGTGCAGAAACCCTTTCTGCATATCCTCTAATTTATGTCAAGAAATTTGCTCACGATAGGCCTTACCAATCAGCTTCTACAATATTAATTAAAGTGCAGGATCACCACAAACTACTTGACCCTAACTAATTATAAAATTATAAATTATTATCTCAAAGAAAAGGGCAAGGGTGTACCTCAATATTGGTATGACAATGCATCGCCACATCAAAGACTGCATCAAGTCCACCAAACTCTCGTAATTTCTCCTTAAAGTTGCCTCCAGTTTTCCTCACAATACCAGAATTTTCTGCAGCAATGGGATACAATTTATTGGAATGAGATAGAAAATTCAATTGAAAGTATTATTTATTTATGCATCAAGAAAGGTGAGTATGGAAGCTCTGATATGGTAGGTCCATCTCTATCAAACACATTTTCATACTGCATTGGCATGGAATATCTAACAAATCCTCTTGTAACCATTTTTATCATACAATTTAATTTAGCAAAACATGGAAAATTTCCACTATGAAAACAAAAAACTCCAGCTTTAAGCATAGAATACAAAGACAGGACCTCTTTGACAGTTTACCTTCAAGGGAAATTGTAGATACACTAGATTTCTCCATGATTGACAGCACGATCCATCTAGGACTTGACTCTGGTCTGCCCAATACATAATCATCCCCGAAAGTTGACTTCAATTCCTTGCAACTCCCAAGGATTTCCTTAACTTTAGTTATGATACTGACAGAGGTACGATCTAACATGTTAGATGTACCTCGTGTAACCTCAGAATCATTCTTTATACATAAGAGCTTGGATCCAATCTTAGGAAGCTTGTCTTCAATAGCAGCAGAAGTTACTGGCTTCAACAATTTGATGAGAAACAAAATGCAGCAGGACGATTCCAAAAACTTCTCATCTTGACCCTGAAGATAAATTCACAAAGATCAGAATCTTCCTAGCACCTGATATTAAACAGTACAAATTTACACAATACATCGAATTCAAAAAGAACCAAGTAGAATGCAAAACTTTTTAAGACAGGAAAATGATTCTTCTTATCCCCAATTTGCTTTCCTCCTATTTGTAAGAAACATAACAATGAGATTATTCCTGCTGTTGCTCTTACCACTTCAGATAAACACATGAAACTGAATCCATCCTTAAATTTGCCATCAAATACACCCAATAAAACATTATTATATTTTCTCCCATTGACAAGCCTTATATAACAAACAGGTTATCCTTTGTGTTCAGCGTGACAAAATGTTGAATTTTGCATACATGTGCTGCAGCCAACAAACAATGAAGGAGTAACTTCTTTGTTTGCTTTTAGGGTTCTGAAGGGACTGACTTCTCATCCTTAAAATCCTTTTATGACTTCCTGTTTCGTTATCAAATAATGAATATATACACCCAGCTCATTGCACTTAGCTCTTAAAATAAATAAATGAATTTGTGCATTCTATTGTTGAATCAGCCAATGAATATTGGACCCTAATGCATTATGTGAATAATCCCAATCAAGTATTACATATTATTCATATAGAAGCCACTGTTGGTTTGAACATTTATTATAATGAATAACTGTAAGCAGATTCTGAATGCCTGTGGGAACAATCATATAATCAAACTAGTATAACAAGGACAAAATAACAAGATATTCAACAAATCATCATGTAAACTAATTCAAACTTCAAAAAAAATTTAAAAAGTTGCATCAATCTACCAAGCACCCAATCCATGAAAGTGAAAAAAATGAAATCCTAGAAAGTCTATTCAGGATATAGCACGGGATGTCCATCAGATTGGATGAGAACTAACAGTACAGTTAGACCACTTACATCACTGATCAAGATGTGAAAGAGGGTTGCTGCAGCCATATTGCTCACTGCATCATCGAAACTGAGACCCATAATGGCATCAAGTACACTCTTTACCATCCTGATAACAATATCATATCAGTAAATACAACGCCATAACTTCTAGATTGAAGAAATCTCAAGGAGATAGAGAATATTTCAGAAAATTACATGACTCAGAGTAGTAAAAGAATCATCAGCAAAGATCAAGCATTCTATTCAACTCAGACCCGATGGATTAAAAGCTAGATTAACTCAGAATCACCGGCAGTAAATTGATACCACCAATGAACTCCAAGGCTCCAAACACCATGTGGCCTAGAGAAGAAAGGGGCCTTAAAAAATGACCAAGTTCAGCAAAAACCCTGAGAACTCCTGGAAGCTTTCTATCTAAAAATCTCGAGGCCTTCAAAATTACCCTGGACAAACTGCAGGGTTGCAGGTAGCATCTCTAGACCCTACAAAATGATAACAGATCTAGCTCATAGCAATTAAAATATGTGGTTTTCATTTTCATTAAGAGGTTCATAATGCAAGAGCTTAGTGAACTATAAGATATATATATTCTAGCTTTTGGTGAACATATCAATAATTCTTTAGTCTAAACGTTTCTATTTACAAGGATAAACAGTTCCAGATACATGTCTTGATCTAATTCCCTAGGAAAATAGAAGTAATTCTTCCTTGGTCAACAGAAATATCCCAATTGGATGCAACTCCACTTGACACTTCAACCTCACAAAGGGTACTCAGGGGCAAATCCAGCAATTTGATTTTAAGTAAAAATTAGACAGGTTCAGAAATAAACTTAAAATCCACAGCCCTCACTGGACAAATCTCAAATCCTCGATTTCACATACCCATGGCTCCTCAACAGCCTCCTTCGAGGAGAGGTACAGCAAATCCCTAGAAGAGACAACAGGCTCGCACTCCTGATCCGCAACGGCTGCCCCTTCCTCAGCCCATCTAAGGCAAAATTAACCTCGTCAACGTGCTCCATCATCTCCCCAAACTCCTGCGTCTCCATCAGAGTCGAGGTCGTCCGGTGCACAGAGTAATCCACAAACCCTAAATCTACGGTTTCTCCCTTACCCACCTCACCCTTCTTCTGCCGCTTTGGCTTCCTCGAGACCCCACCGCCGGTGTCGAAGTGAGCCGAGTCTTGAGATGAGAAAGCAAAAATACCAGCAGGAGCAGCCGCCTCCTTGGAAGAAAAGGAGTCCCTGTAAACGTCTTCGTCGTCGTCGTTGTCGGAGAACGACCGAGAATTCCCTCCTCCCGGCTTCCGCCTGCCGTAGGTCCTAACGATCATCTTCTTGCGGGACTGAATTGCCTCCAATGGCAACTGAAGCGGTCAAATTGGAGAAAGGATGGTAGGATATGCCATTTGAGGCGAGTGAAGGGGATCAGCAATCCTCTGGGAGTTCACCAAATTTGAAGGTTGGCACGTTATCTTGAAGTCCGTCAGCTGCCAAAGATGATGTCCAGGATTTGGAACAGAGAGAGATCTCTGGTTTTTGGAATTTTGAGAGTCGATTTGATATCTCATCGCCCGAATGTGTTTTGGAACGGGGAGAGGAGAGAGCGATAGGTGTCATTAAATGACGAATTTGCCCATAAACGTCATTCTTGGAAGCCAGTCCCAACGGAGGGTAGAATAGGAATTATGTAGGGTACGTCGCCTACGTTATAAAATTCAGGACTCCGCAGCTTGATTTTCGCAAAGCTTTTCCATTTTCACCAAGTGTGATTGAATCCAAATATATCAAATATGCTAAAATATAGTATCGATCCTTCAACTTTATAATATTTATAATTTCACTTCTCAAACTTTTAATATAATTGTTTCGGTTCTAAAACTTTAATTTCATTACTTTTTTTTATCTTGTCCATAAAAAATATTTTTTGATATAATTCTATTAAAATACTAACATAAATTAATCTCCATAATACATATTAATAAATCAAACTAATTTGATTAAAAAAAAGAGTGTGACGCTCTCCCTCCCCCAACTCCACCTGGGGAAGCATCTTACTAGGGACCGGTATAAGGGGATGCTTGGGTCCTTACTTGGAGGGTGGGTGTAATATTATCGTTTTTTAAGAAATTTATCATATAGACTAATATGATTTTTCAACCTACTTAATTATTCTCGCACACTAAAAATATTTCTAGCATTTAAAATAACTCCAAGTCAAATATGCTTAATTTAAGAATTCTTGAAATTGAGTTTTTAAAAAGAAAATATTTTTTATTAATACTTATACAATCTCAAAATACTTAACTATATTATACTATTTAAATATTTACTCTCTTTATTTTCATTTTCATTCAATTCATTTTTATATTATTAAAGCTCACAATCATTTTTAAAATTAGTAATAACTTACACTTTTGCCTAGACACAATATGAACTATGGATTATATTCTCACCCACTTATTAATTTTCACGTGATTCACAACTTATAATAAGATTACTTCAAGTTAATAATATTTAACTTTATAGTTATTGAAATTAAATTTTAAAAAATAGTATGTAACTTATTCAATTCATAGAATCAAATCAATTTTTTATATTATTAATGATTATCGAGTTTCTTGCAAATTATTGAAATTCTTAACTCCTTCCTTTGATATCAATTTCAATTTTATCATTTTTATTGTATATAATATGATTCATTCCACTTCTTATTTATATTTTTAGATTTTTGTTAACTTAATCTCTTACTAACCCAATTATTCCTATACACTTACCTATAACAACTATTTAGCTTGTCCCTACCAATTAAACTTGAAGAATAATTACTAAAAAGTGATACCAAATCACCCTCTGTGATGCAAATCAAAGACTTGGTAAATGGACCGTTAGAGGGTAGCCACCCTTTCGAGATAGATGGTATGTAAGGAGTAATTGGGTAGAACCTCCTAATTCTTCCCCACTTGATATACTTTGTAATACCATATTTATAAAATTGATTTAAATCGAATTATACTAGAAACTAGAGTTGAATCGGGAATCGATTTGATTCGAGATCTAATAAATTGGTCAAGATTAAGTTGGACTAAACTAAAAAAATATATTATTGATTAGTAATTAAATTGAATTGGAGTGTGATTTAATTTTTTTGAAAGTATCCCAAAAGGGTAAATATATAATTTTGGGTCAAACGTGTAAATAAAAAATGAAAAATATGGGTTTGACCCGACTTAGGTCAATGACTACGTGGTCAAATCCGGTCAACATATAAGTTGAGTTTGGAAGATAAGACAAGAAAAAAATTCAATGACAAGCTACAATTTTAGATAATTTTATGTTGGCAAGGGTGATTATTAACAACCCAAAACCTACCCGAACTTCCTATAAAATGTGAACTCCCCTCTTGTCTTTTCCACACCACAATACCCCTTAAACCCAAATAACTTCATTTTCATATAAAATAGTTCATTCTAGTTCAATACGGTTCAATCTGGTTCACATCCGATTCACCTTGAACTCGTCCGGTTTCATAATCCAATTCTATTTATGGTTATTTTTCATGATTTTTGGGTATTTATTGAGCACTTAAAATTTTCCAATTTTCCATTTTGGTTGCTCTATACCAATTCCGCTTTGAAACTTGGTTTTCTATCAAATTTTTTTGGTTCCCAATTCAAGCTTTCTGATTATTGGAAACAGTGTTTACATTGGTGGTTACGCCCTGGCCCGATTTCTCTCGACAGCCGGGGACCTATGAAACCCCGCCAATCCCCCCTAACTTTATAGAGGGGGTACCTTTCCCAAAGTAATACTGGCAGGACCAAGGCTCAAAACTGTACAACTCATGAAAAAGATAGTGGAAATTTAGAACTTTTTTTGTATCAAAGTCCCTCTTGGGCGCTCCTGAAATGGTGTATTTAAAAATCACACCAATAGTAGAGACATGATATGATAATGAACTACAACCTTCATAAGCGTAGGTGTGCCCACCTCATAGAAGGGGTCTTAGTTTTGACCTTCCCCTTCTCAACTTCTTGTATTTTTTCGACTTATCTACACATATGTTAGGGGAGGAGGTGAGCTCACATTTCAATGAGTGGGACGCTAACGTGGTACCATTACATGGCTTATGACCCAGACCTTTCCCATAAACCACCTAGCAACAAGTTTCACTCTGATTGCTACATGCAAGCCCCGTGGTTTGTGTTTGCCCCTCTGAAACACAGTCTCGAGTCATCTGGCTCGTCTCTATCCGTCCGGGATATTCTCGATCTCCCCCTTGTTAGGTATTCATACATTTAATTCATTGATTTAAAACATGGGATGTGGTCCCACACAACCACACAACCTACACTCCTAGGTTACTCGTGATTCGTGTCTCAGTCCGACAACTTAGGCAACAATACAAAAACAAGGGGCAATTCATGGCCCTAAACATGCAATCACATTTCCACTCAAACTAGATCGCTACTTGGCAATCCCAAACCGTGGGCATGAGTGTGGGAGGCCCCAGGGCTCTCTTCCCACAATCAACACCTCACATGTGTCACCTCCTAGCTTGGTGCCTTAGCACCTCGGGGACATGGCAATTTTGCAGCCGCTCTTCCGCACAATGTGGCACTTAGGCATGCACAATAGTTTGGGCTACTCGAATCCCACATAAAACATAAAACCTCCCCACAATGCACCGCTCTCGGGATGACACCAAATAGGGAACTGGAGTGCAGGGGTCACGAACCTTCACTACAATTGACACCCTCATGTGTCGTCTCACAACATGTGTCTCAACACTCGGATCATAGGTGCATAATTGCCTATCGCTGGCCTATGGCCCCTACACATATGACTCATCTCCACCATCTTTCTGTCGTAGAGGTGTACTGGGATGGTACCCATATGTATCCCGAGTGTCCTATGAAACATGGAAGATTACAATGTGCACTCCCCGATCTCCTTTCCATTTCCCATGTTCTTCCATACTGGTATTCACAATAACAATTCATATGACTACATATCATATGGAAGGTGGTGCTCATTGCCATTCCTTGTAATGGTGCTACATGCATTGCATTATCGGGAGTTTAACACAACACATGCCCGATTCTCCACCTTTTTAACACACAAAATGCACATCATAATCATCATGCTAAAACATGGATAAACATGGGAGTGTGGACTCTTACCAGTCGTCTCCCCATAAAGGATGTATGCACAATTATTGGGAGCTCGACTCTACGGGAGTCGACTTCCCTTTACAAACAACTAGCACAACGGCCCCGGACTTGGGTCACACCGCATGAACCTGACTCAATTACTATCACAACAATACACACATAACGGGAATCTGGCCCTCATCGACCCTCTCCCCAAATCACACTACGACTCTAAGATAAATGATTTTCCTCAGTTTATCAAAACCAATATTTATTTCATACCCCAGTCCTCATGTCTAGTTCTTACTCACACTTTTAAAATGATATTTGGTTTAGTGGGCATGCTATTACCGGTTCACACTTCTTATATGAGTTCTCAAAATTTAGCTTACTATCTTAGCACACAAAGTCACACAAACATGAATTGATTGGAACTCGGTTGGTCCAATAGGATGCGCCGACAAACACACTCACTCACCTAGTTTATAGAACTTGTTCATTTAGTGAGGTGCTTGGAATCCACTCTGATTCCAGGTGAATGCTCCTTACGTTCTCTGCAAGGTATAGAAAAATCATGGTCGATTTTTCTACTGACCACTTATACTTTTTCCAACTACATTCTTCCTACGATCCTTACACTTTTAAAGTCACATCTTTTCGGACCTTAAACTTTTCTTAGGTCTTTCCCTTTGGTCCCTAAAGTTTTTTTGGGTCCCATTTAGGTCTCAATAGGCATTGGAATGATCCCAAGCATTATTCCCCTTAAACTGCCAAAATGCCCCTAAGTTTTTACAAAATTACCATTTTGTCCATACACTTGAGAACTTAGGTTTCGGGATTCATCTGCTCCATCCTCCCCAAATTTCACACATATGTCCATAAACTTCTTTTTATTAAGTTTAGGTACTTGGACTGCCCAAAAGTCCACTTTGGCCATGAAAAATCTCTTTTTTTGTACTTTGGCCCCAAAATTTACCTTTATTGTAAAAATTTCCAATAGGCAAAGCCAGTCCCCAAACTTCACCAAACTTCCCAACCAGGCCCAAAACTTTATTTGAACCGTTAGAAAACCCCCCATAAAAGCTTATTCCTAATCGAGACTCCTAACTTTCAATTTTTTTCATTTTAACCCCTCACCTTTGACCTATAACTCAAGTGTCTCAAAAAATTCTCAAATTAAGTGTGGAGGTCCCATTGGCCTCCCTCAACACAATTGTAAGCCTAGCTTGGTTGGCATCAATCGGAGTTGCTACGACCGAGCTTGATTAGAAAGAGTGACACAACACATAGTAAGTCATGCTAAAGTGGGAAACTCATCAGAGTTGTCACATCGGTTGTCGAGGCCGATGGGATTGGAAAGCTGACACTCCGAGTAGTATATAGCCACTTAAATCAACTCAAATGGTGGTTTGGAGCTTCTGCAATTTACATTTTAGTCAGTTGGGTCACTTTGCCTGTGATGTAATACTTTGATGATTTAATTCAGATTCAATTCTTGATCAAATAGGGCAATGTCGATGGCTATGGAAATGGTGGTGCAAGGGACTCACCTAATTTTTCGCAGCTCGTGAGGACTGTCAAGGCCATCAAAATTGGCCTCGGAAATAGGTGTTTTGTTTCAGGTCGCCGGAGATAAGGTATTGTGCGATCTCGCCAGTGCCAATAGAGTAAGAGTCGATGGATACCAAGAACATCACTGAAGGTGGTAGGATGACGAAGTTATGCTTTATGGTAGCAAGGTCGTCGGAGTTGGAAGTAATAGGTGGTTGGGAGAGAATTTTGAGCAAATTCCAGTGAGAGAGCAACCCCAATTTATATGGCTATGATCTAGATCTTCGTGGCAATCTATCCATAGCTTCCTTTTATTAATTAATAGCAGGTGGTGTTGGCAATGAATTATTTTCCCCAAGTGGTGGAGTCGGTGGGCCAATGGTGATATGTCGGGTAAAATAGGGCAATCCGAGTTGATAGTCTGGCAAATAAAATGACATGCACATGCGTGGCCACGTGTGCAGCGCATGCATGAGCCCGACTTCTCAGCCAACCGGTCTGGCACTATAGTGAATCAATTTCTAACAAATTTTTTGGCCAGTTCAACAGTTTTTAGCCTAGTTCACCCCCTTTCCGACCGATTCTTGAGAAAATAAAAATAACAAAAAATTATACATTTAATTTCCTATTGAATGGGATCAAGAACCACTCAATTTGGATTTTTTTTAACACCTTCGAAATTCGGTGATTTTGTAACTTCACTTAACTTGAACCTAGTTTGAACCGATTCCCTCTCGATTTTCTCCCAATCTATGATTCTAAGTCCCACGACCAATATAAGGGTTTCTCTTAGCCCTTATTCACCACTCTTGGCCCTTCCATCGACCCCTTTCCTCATTCTGGTTCCACCCTGGTTACCCTTGGGTTCTCGGTTCGATCCACTTTCCGATTCAGTTTAGCCCAATTATAAAGTCGAGATTTTCCTTGGTCTCACATTGGTGGTCCTTAGAATGATTGCCTAGTCATGTTTGATCCTTGGAGAGGTCATAATTGGCTCAGAAAAAAATTGCTCGATTTTAAACGTATGGGCATCATTACTCTTTAATAATGTTGATATTCCTCCGGTCATTATTGAGCCTAGACATGATTGTAGAGGAGTTTCTGTAGGAATTTATAGAGCCTTTTTAGTTGCCAAAAAGGGACACATTAGAGTTTTGGTTCATAACACCCCATAAACTTGAGATACTTTAATTTAAAGAGTATTTAAGGTGTGAAGAAAGAAAAAGAGAGGTTAGTTTTTTTTATGAGGAGCTCATAGATATTTGAGGTTATAATTTCTTACACTTGTCAGCTCGTGTGCACACACGCATGTCGCATGTGTGTCTCCCGTGAACTTATGCCACTCATACCTGGTTCATTTTTTATTATCTAATTTGACTAGATTTTAGGATTTAACCGATTTTATAGTCCATTTAATATGTTTCTAATTTTTTTCAAAAAAATAAAAATAATTTATTTGTAATTTGAACCTAAAATACAATTTTTTCTTTTTTAGATCCACTCAAGAAAATAAATTCTTATATGATCTAATTCAATTCAATTTTCCACCTAATATACTATTGAATTATTTTCAATCTTCCATTCATTATTTAAAATATTATTCTCAGTTTAATCTAACTTTATTTGATCAATTTTTAAGATCTTAGTTTTTAATAGATATTGAATTTGATTCAATTTTCAATTATTACTCGGTTTAATGAATTTTCGAAAATATGATATTATACACTATTACACCCCACCAGGAAAGTCGGGATATTATATGTATAACAACATATAAAGTACTCTCTTAGGGCATCACACAAATTGCAGTATATCAATAACTTAAGACGTCTCTATAATATTTTTAAACATGATTAGAACTTACAATAATATAAATGATAATTCAATTTGTATATAATATAAAGTATTTGATCAAGTGTTAAGAGATTTTTAACATAGAGTTATTTATTTGTAAAGTTTATAAAATTATGAGCAATTATGTGCTTATGAAAAATTTATCAAAATATATACAAAAAAATTACTTAAAGAAGGGAGATAATATTTAATATTTATGAAAGTGAGTTAAGACATTTAAAAAAAGAAAATAACAACTTAATATTTATAAAAGTGGGATAAGTATTAATCTGATTTACAACACAATATTTATAAAAATAAGATAAAAATACAACGATTAATAAAAATGGTCACAACTAAATATTTATAAAAATGAACTAATATCTTCACAAATATATAAAAGTGTGTACACGTTCAATAGTTTAATAAAAAATACTTTAACCCAATTTTTTTTTTCGTAAAAGATGAGATATGATATGGTACGGAAATGTTTTTAAGATGGTGAGTGACATGATATTTTACAAATATCTAAAAACTTGACTTAAAAGTAAAAAAAAATAAACATTAAAAATTGGAGGTCAGTAGAATGGTTGATTTAGGGTAGTAAGTCAAACTTTAATCCATAAATGCTTATAGTTGAATATAAATGAAGTAAATATCTTTTATGTGATTTGTATCATTGTTTTTGTTTGAGATATAATATCAGAGATGATAGTGATAAATAATATAGTAATGGAGAGATACTGAAAATATTTAGGTAAATAAAAGAGTATATTGTTTATAGTATGCCACTAATGAGTTAAGTAAATGGTTGATTTAATGTATTAGAATAGATTTATTCGTCACTACTTTGAGTGGGATTGTCTCCCTGCATGTTTTGTTCCTATTATGAATACACAAAAATTTATATGTTTATAAAAATTCAAAAAAATTGTGAGGTAAAGAATAAGATGTTTATAAAAATAACTATAAATGAGTTTTTGAAGAAGGCTCAATTATAAGTTGAAGGAGATCTATTAAATTATATTAAATATTTTCCTTCAATATTTTTTACTAAATACAAATGCTATTATTAAAGTTTAAATTAAAAAAAATTATTTATTTTATATTTGGAGTATTACAATATATTAACATTAAATTGGTATAACCTTCCTATGAGTGATAACAATGATGTAAATGGAGGGAAAAAAATAACAAAAACCCTAAGAAAAAAATAACATTCCAAAATGAAAGATAACCTAATAAAAAATATAGTTGAGTCTACCTACTTATCACATACTAGATTTGAGAATATATCCTTAATACTATTCCTAACAATAATAAATTATTTCATTTTACCATAGGGATGTGTAAAGAAATTAATTTCATGATCTCAAACTTCTGGTGGCAACAAACTATTGATAAAAAATGTACATTGGGTTAAGTGAAAAACCTCATGTTTCATGTACACATTCTCAATACTATAATGTATACACAATAAGAAGTTTCTCAGTCAAAGTATGGTAGGATGAATGAATTTTTATATTCATGTACCTCACATTTAGAGGTAATAAAAAACACGATCACACCAAATGAAATACATGCTGCCGTCTATAAATAGGATAAGTTGAGAGTTGATTTGTCCCTTTGACAAAAAAGAAATCGGGACAGTTGTACAGGACCAGGATGAATGACCTTTTATAAGGGTAGCCAGGGACACAATTCAATGGTAAAAATCCAGTTGAAGCGACGTGCCAGCTGTGATTCATGGACTAGAGCTAGCTAGAGACCACAATTGGAAAAAGTATTATTTTAGAGATGAACTAAAAAATTGTTGCAAATGCTTTTACTAGCAATAGCTAGAAGTACTGTGGTTGATAGATATTCCCTCAAATTCAAGAATTTAGAGCACTCTCCTGCAGACCAGACGTCATGGCGTAGCGTAGAATTAGAGGAAAGGATATGAATCAATATATTCACTATTTTACCTATGGAATTGGTTCATTTATTTGATTCATATAAGTGTAATTCATTGGCAGAAACCTAGGAGATTTGAATTGTATTACTCTACACTTTGATTGATGAATGAGTTATTATTGGGCAAAAAAACCACCTGAGTATATTCTAAAAGAAGTAGGAATAGACAATAAAATAGATGCTTGGAAGGATAACCCGATATCTAATACGAGATGAGATGAATAAAAGTGGAACAAATCAGCATGAAAACAAGATTTTCCATCAAAGACAAGTTTAGAGAATACAGGAGCAAGGAAGGAAACAAGAGAAACAAAAGAAGAGGCAGGCACAATGGAGGAGCATCCTACCCAGTGGCGGCGAAGTAGCCCGGCAGCCCCGCTTGGAGAAAAGTTCAGTTCTGCATCAGGGTTAGGGAGGGCGATAACAGACAAGGCTCCAGAGGCCAAATGGGCTCTGAGAAATAGATGCTTCAATACAGCCCAGGCATAAACAGGCAATTCTCCGAGCAATTCAAATAGCCATACAATCGAGCAGCTCTTTTGTCATTCGTGGTATCATGAATAGAAATGAATGTCACTAGACCAATTATGTGGTATTTGGTCCTTTAAGCCCTTTTCTGCAACTGTCTTTTGAATGGAACGAGGATCTAGAAAACATGACTCAGTGAAAGTATAGACTACATAAACCCCTCATGATGATGCCCTTATAGCCTATTTCTACTAAATGAAGTAATTTTCTTACATGGTGCACAAAAAAGTAATTTTCTTTTTAAAAAAACCCTTGTAAAAATGTAAATCTATTATACATTGAGTTAGAAATCCAACACTTGGACAGTACCAGAATTTAAACTCAATCAGAAAATTTATGCTCAATCTAAATCCAACATAAGTCGTACGCTAGGCAAAGAAAAGGAGTGCACACTATCAATGTAACCCCCACATGTTTTCCTTTTCCAGGCATGACTTCTAATTTCAGTTTTCGAGAATTCAATGTGATAATGAAACTCAACTTGATAATTTCGAGTGCCTACATGGTACAATTAACATGATATTCTATGTGATAACACACTCAAGTTTTAGATAGTCATCCATGAATAATAGTCACAATCCAAAGGAGGTAATCAATCAACCGAGCAGGAGGAAGTAGGACTGAAAGTATCAAATAATATCTCTTTTAAGTTTGGCATACAAATTCTTTAATAGGAGGAATGATTGTGTCAATGTGAATAAGATATGCCTTCACTATCATTTTGAAAGAATTGGCAGATGTGGTCAGCTTCCACATTATTCATTCACTATCATACATAGAGCAATGCTGACAAAAATAGATCTAGAATAATAAAGAAGTGCAAGCCATTTCATGGTAGTCACTATTAATCAGTAAAAGCTAGGGTTCCTATATCTAAGCTCAGACATACACGAAGATAAAGCTTCTCTTACTCGGGGATTGGTAGAGTCCATTTGCAGAGCGTCTTCATATAGCCTCTTTGCCTGCTCGAGTAGCTTCACCTTTTCTTTACTGTTCTGTGGCCGTAGGCGCGATCTTTGTTGCAATGCAACACCCCACCTAAACAGGGCTGCCATTACAATTAATGGAGCATAATAAATTCTCAAAGTTTGGCAGAAGATACAAGAAAAAGATTCTTCCTTTTTTAAATTCCATTCAGCAAATTAAGTAAAATAAAATTTCTTTCAATTGGACAAACCAGAGACCTGGAAAATTGGGCTAGCTGATGATTTTCAGGTCATGTAGGCATAGTATGAATTTTATTCAAGTCATAATGATCCGTCCCGCCATTTCAGCCAATTCGAAATGACAAACCTGAGCCTAGGGTGTCCAATTCATATAATAAATTTATTTTTTAGATAACATAGGTTCTGATTCCTATGATTTTATGTCAAAAAGGCCTACTCACAAATCATAATTCATGGAGGACAGGACAAAGGACCACGGACTGACTATGAAATCATAGGCCTACTTTCTATTCATGAAGTGCTAACAAGAAGTAGTTCAATCCATATAATAAATTCATGTCAAAAAGGCCTATTCACACATCCTGATGCAATATCTGGCAAAGATCCAAAGCATAATATTACCGGAAATATATACAATTCCCAATGGATTCAAACAATAAGGAATAGATTAGAATGTACCATCGGGTGCATAAATGTTACCCTTGGACATCATCATGTCAAATTTATCAATAGCAGCCAGGAACACCTTGTCAGCATCGTAGGCAGCTTCCTGTGTATAAAAATAATAGAGTATATTAGAGCTCAAACAGGAGAAAATTAGTCCATAAAAATCACTATGGTTATTCTTAGAATACAATAAATACACATGAGATTACAGAATCAGTATACAATGAGCAATACAAATATAGTAATTACCGGTCCTATGTCTGCAATTAATTGTGCACGGAAGGAGAGAGCAAGACCCCAATTGTACAGAGCTCTAGCATCATTCCCATCAATGGACAATGCATGTCTATACTTTCTTCCCGCTTCCACAAGAAGTTCCTCACACTCTTCACAGACCCCAACAAGAGCAGATGCAATTTTATCTTTTCTCATAGGATTATAGTCCAAGCTATTCAAACTTCCAACATGTCTCTCAAAAGACAAGGGTTCATTGGTTAAGAGTAAAGTCCTCAGATCACGACTCATTCTCAACTTCAATTCACCTTGCAGAAGATAGGTATTTCCCAGCAGGCCCACAGCTAGCAAACTCATGGGTTTCATTGCTGTAGCTCTTCCGAGTATCTCAGCAGCCTTGTAAAGAATGGTCTGGGCGTGATCCGCTTCACTTCTTGTCTTCACCAGGTCCCTGGCTCGTTTTAATAGACTGTTTGCCTCTGTAAGATACCTATCAAAAACAATATCATCTGAAATTGTTGAAGACTGCGAACCATTATTCTCCTCTAGTTCCAAATGGTCATCAACAAAGAGGAAATCTTCTTTGTCCTTTTCATCTCTACCATGATGTTGATGCTGGTGAGCATCATAGTAACTCCTTTCCTTTCTGTTCCAAGATGTATATGTTTCACTTGATTTCTTGTCCCATTGCTCTTTTTCAAATGATGCTTCAGCCTCAATATTTTTCATATTCAGATCATCAGTAAAGTCAAGCAGATTATTTTGGGACCTCCATGTCCGCTTTTGGTAACTGCTACTTGCCTTTGTGTAGGTATGCTCTTTATTTACAAAATGGATATGATTGTCTTGATAACTGATCCATCCTCTATCATTTAAAACTGTATTTCCACTTCTCAAGCCACTCCCAGGTCCCTTGTCCTGGCCTCCTTCATGAATAGAAGTAGGCCTCTTTGATATGAAATCATAGGAATCAGAACCTATGTTATCATTATTTTTGTGGCTCAGATACTTGCCCCTTTCTTCACCATCTGATGATGGAACACCCCCATGAGCATGATCCTTCAAAACATTTTCCACATTCTCCTGTTTAACACTATTCTTATTTTTGTTAGCATTCAAGCTAGACGCACTTTCTCCAAACAAGCTCCCAACAAAATCAAATATTACATGGCCTAACTCTTTCTGGTCCTTACTCAATTTAACATTCTCCCTTAACAAATCATCATTGTTACCAATAGAAGTATGCATAGCATCTCTCACCTTTGATGTGGATGAACTAATGAGCTTAAGTTCTTCAACGTATTCCAACAAATCACCTAATGAGACTCCATCGCAATCGATAGCTTTCTGCAAACCGTTTTTTATCCGATTAACTCTAGCATCAAGTCCATTAAAGAACTCCACCAAAACTTCCAACCTCTCTCCACCAAACCTAAGCATATCCTCTTTTATTCGTTTCTTACTCCCATTCACCTGACCAGCAATTCCGCCACGGAATAATCCCATTGAAAAACCAAATGCAAAGACCAAAACTGAAGCTGGAAATATAATGATTGACGGAATCCGAACCCTACTAATGGCCAGAGCAGAGACGAATCCAACGATGAACACGAGGACATACCTCTTGTCATCGAATCCTGCAGAAACCAAGAACCTGTGCAGCTGAGCTAAGTCACCCGGGTGGACCGAGCCTTCGGCGAACCTCAGGTCGTCCCATCCGCCGTAGCTGGTCGATTCGACCCCACAGCAAACCCCGGGGAGCACGAACTTCTGAGAGACAAGATTTTGAGACCATTTTCGACGGGGAACATGCAAGATTCTGCAATAATTCCGATCAAGTGGGAAGCGAAAGATCGAGAACTGTCGACTTAGATTGCTATTCAGAGCCGAATCGGTGAAGATTAGAGATTTCATCGGATGGAGTGAGCTCAATCTTCCAAGTCACGGTGACATGGACTTCGTGCATCCATTCCTTCTCCATTTTATCACTCTCCAAACTTCAACCTTGATCCATCTGAAAATTGGAGACTAATATAGGGGTAGTTTCGTCAGAAAAAATATATAACCGGGATACGTTTTTCTTTTTGGTTAATGATTAAAAATGTTTAGTAGTCTCAAATTTTGATTATTAGTTTTAAAATATAAAATTTTTAAATTTACTCTAAATTTTAATCTAAAAAATATTTTTATCTTTATAAAAAAGGGAATCTTACTCCTTTTTCATTTTCTTATAAAGGTTCCCATCATATCTTTTAAAATATGCTTATGTTAGGAAGGATATCAATTTAGAAAGATTTGTAAATGTGAATTGAATGGTTTAAAATAGTTACAAGTTACTCTTAAATCTAAAATTTACATGGAATGGAAGGGTAGTAGTTAATGAAAAATTTTAAAAATAAATCTATTATTTTTAATTAAATTTAATAATTTATTATATATATATATATTTAAATTGTAATACATGTACTATATTACTACATTTTAAAAAAATAGGAGTTAAAGGTACTGTACAACAGTTAATTGAATGTGACAATTAATAGAAATAATAATAATTTTAAAGTAGAATTATATAAATTAATTAAATTTAAGTTACACAATATAGAAAAAAATATATTATACTAAAAATTGATAATTGGTTATAAATAATATTATATCATATTAAAATAAATTATAAACTCTCACAAATAAAAATGATAATTATGAGTTAAAAATATATGTAAATAATTAAAAGAAATTAATTGAACGAAATTAAAATTAAACTTAATTTAATTAATTCATTAGACCGGATAATAAAGCAACTAAGAGGCACATAGTGCTAGAGTGGCTCATGAGATGACAATTGACACACAAGAATCATTACTCTACGTTTATTGCCACTATTAAAGTGAGATAAGGAATGAGGAGGAGATAGGAGGACACTCCATGGTGGCAAGATTTAATGGCACCAGTAATTTAGGGTCAATTGACAATCAACTAATGCATGTATTGACTATCCCATACTTTCTAGACTTCCTATAAAATTTCATATCCACAATTTCTTTCTCTATATTTCAACTATATAAATTTCTAATAAAGAGAAAAAATAATTAATTAGATAAAAAATTAGAGTCAAATCGATAATTTATATCAAATTAAACTAATGAATTAAAATTAATAAGTAAATTTGTTCAAGTTAGGGTTTAAAAAATTATGAGAATAATGTTAAACATACTCTAAAGGATTTGAAATGTTATGTATGGATTATGATTGAGAAATATTTAATCAATAATTATATCAAAATTGGAACTAAATATGTTCGAACTAAGAAATTTTTTTATCAAATGTAAAAAGATAATTCTCAACTTTAAACTCAAGAAAATAAGATAAATAATTTTTAGAAAACTTAAATTAGGTTAAGAATTGGTTTAATTGGACATGAACAAACTAAATAAAGGTCAAAATTAGTACGAAAAATTACCAAGAATTTATTGCAACACAACGACGAACCAATCAATAATGATTAGATGGGGCAAGAAAGACATGAGTTGCACATACCTTCCTTACCTAACGACTGACCTAGATCTAACATGTAGAACTCAATTCAGCTAGAATTAGCTTAAGTCTAAAATTTATAAATTTATTTTTTTACATAGTTATAAATTACTTTTCTCATACAGCCATGGTCATTCTCTCGTTGATGTTTTCACCAAAATATGGTAAAATAGAGATCCTAGTTTCTTGTATAATTTATAATTAATACCAAAAATACCTGGAGAAAAGTACACCTAGGTAAAATATGATATAGACCCATTAAAACGTGAAGGAAATTTGCATGTTTTTGCACAAGTAAAATCAAAAGAAGTCGAAATGCTTTAGACTTATGAAGTGCTCATACGAGATGATGCTAGAAGGTAAATCACATGCCATTATGAGATGTAGATAAGGACATAGATGATTAATAAATTTTATACTAAAGTGGCTTATGGGAGGTTTCTATTCGTAAGGGAATGATATACGTAGGATGATACGAATGAGAAACCCACACATAAGAGTAAAATATCATCTGAATTCCAATGTGATGTGGTATTGATAAAACTATACTGAGAAAAAATAGGATAAGGGATCGAAACGATATGAGTGATGATGTATGAGAAACTTAGGTTAAGGAAACATCACAACATGTGATATTCATAAGGGTGATGTTCAAATCAAATAAAAATCTCCTAAAAAGGGATCTATGAAAGAAGATACCGTATATAATTTCATATAGAGTGAAATTAATGAGTTAGTCATAAATATTTACTCAAATAAAAAGGAGAAAAGAAATTAAGTATCAAGTAAAGAGAATAGTGAGATCAATTACATAGAGTTTGACCATAAAGGTTTCCTACACTAATGATGTGAATGTACATTTCCATTATGTATCATGAATAAGGGTTCAAAGGTAAGGTATTTCACAAATGTAAGGGCCATAAATGTCTCGTACACTAATGACTCAAGTAAGTAGGTAGTATGAAACTAAAATAGTAAATGAAAATAAAGTCAATATATTATTAAGTACGCATATGTAAACCCAATTTTTCTCAAAATAAGAAATCTAGAATGGAGAAACAAAAAATTTCGAAAAAACTATGTTTCAAATTAAATCAGAATTTGTGAAAACAAATCAAAACATGAATTTAAGTGATCAATAAAAATATAAAAAGTAAGAAAAATTATCATATTACAAATTGGAAGTGAGAACTAAATCGGTTAAGGGCAAATCGGAACCGGACTGAATTTAACCTGATTGAATGGGGAATAACCAGTACAAAAATTCATTTTTAAAGGTGACTTAGAAATGTCAATTTGGAAAATTAAAATCACCACTATGTAGAAAATAAATTTATAAATTTTTAATTTTTAGAAAACCGGTCGAATCGGCTCTAAACCGGTTGATTTTCAATTTTGGGTCATCGAACTTGTTCCAATTGAATCGGTCAATGATCCAGCTGGGTCAATGAATCATCAGCCAGGTCAGCGCGTGACATGTGGTGAAGTGCACCTCTTAGCTGCTAGGTTAGCGTTTGGAAGCGCTAACCAATCAGAGTGTGACACGTGTCCCTAGTCATCGATCGGCTGAAGAAAAATCCATGTTATCAGGAATTGACCAATGTGAGCATGACATGTGTCCTAAGTCAACGGTTAGTTGAGGAAAATCCCCGTAAGTAGGGCTGACTAATGAGAGGCTGACACATGGCAAATGTGCCAGGTCAGCGACCAACTAGGATGTCCGAGAAAGGACGACCAATCAGGAGTTAACATGTGGCAAGGCCATGTCGGATAACAACAACCAATTAGAAGAGGACCATGGTAATGGAACATTGTGTCAGTTGGGAAAACTAACGAATTTAATCAACGAATTAGAGGACGTCATGTGGCATGGTCATCTAACAGTCAGATTCGATCAAATTGCCATGTCGGACAAAGCGACTAATGGGAGGTCGCCACATGTCTAGTCAATGGGTCAACAAATGACTTGGATGTTGAGTAGTATGTTGTATCAGCATCACCGACCAATCTCAACATGCCACGTGGTAGCTCGCATGTGCAAAGCTCACACGCGTGTGCACATTATTGTCTTCTACATTTAGATAGTTGAACTGAGGAGGAGAGGGAATGTTACGCCCCAACCTGGTTTGGTCGGATCCCCGTAAGCAATCCACCACTCTATTTGGTCTATAAAAGATTGTGCTTCCTTCTAAACTGCAAGTAGTTAGGCATCCTTTTTACTTGATTTTCTTAGAATAACATTATACAAAATAGAATATGTTAAAACTTACATACCTATCATTGTCTTAAGGGTTTGGCTTCAAGGTATTACTTAAGGATTTACCTTCCTTCCTGAAAAGGGGTTAAAGGAAGGGGGCGGGTTTCTACAACTCAGTGAACGGGTGTTAGGAAATGAGTTTTTTCAAAAATACTCTTTCTTCACTAAAATCTTGGGGTTTCTCTTTATCTTAGAAAAATAAATCATCTTTTTAAATTTATTCACCATTATGTGAGATAAACTCTTTTAACACTTCACCTTGCTCAGGAAGTGTTTCACGTAGTACAACTGTACGTGTTTTTAAAACCTTTCATCATTTCACTTATTAGGTGTGTTTAGCACTTTTAGCACACCCCCTTGTCTCGGGAGACATTTAGCAAACAAACACACGTCCTTTATTATAAAGGGTTCAAGCGTTCGCAAGATACAATTACGACGACTGCACCCACTTGCGGATCGACGCGTCTTTACCATCCACACTAATAGAAGTCCCCAATGTCTACCCAGAGTCTGAGTGTAAATCAACTGTCCAACCCTCATACCCAAAATACTTCGTGTCTATATGAGGACGAATACATCATCCCGACCTCACCTCGGTCTTGTGCGCAAGAAGCTCCCGGAGTTTCATGACTAACTGGCATGATGAACTGCCCTTATCTCCACCATGTCGTCCAGCAGCACTTGGAACCCATCACAACCCCATTGGGCATCTTGATGGTCCCAAATCCATAAATGCACACACAAACAAGAATTTTCATAATTTAGCCATTCTCTTTGGTGTCGATGGTCCAATGGCCCCGACACTCAATTCGGCCTGCAGCTGTTTGTCTTGGCCGATCCGTCGACCTGGCCATGAGTCGCCAACCCATCAAGCATTGCCGGTCCTAATTTGGTATCGTGGCGAATCACACAATTAATTTCCATTTTTAAATGAGAGTTTTCATTGCTCTTCCTATTCATGTTTGTTTACGTGCTTCAGCCCGTGCCCATTAGCCTTGAGCCCACTGCACGTGTTTTTCAAAATTTGGCATTGAGTCCTATGAGTTCAAAACCGAGGCCTTTGACCTGTTAGAGCTATTCTAGCTCTAATTAAGAAGGTCTCCCAAATAGTCTAAGCAATGGCACAAAGTCAAGGGAGAACATTTCCGACAAAATCTTCTTTATTTATTACCCATCACACCAACCGGGTGTGATGATAGGTTCGCTTACAATTGGTATGCGAGTTTTTTCCTTTCAGTAAGAAGCTCATCATACCAATTGGGTATGAAGTTTAAATAATCTCACTTACAACTGGTAAGTAGGTTTTCCTTTAATAAAAATGCTAATCACCCCCAGGTATGATATTAAAAGGTTCCACTCACCCGATGGCTGTGACGTTTTCATGGGTATGATGTTTAAATTATCAAGAAGAGTTCGACATGACAAAATTCTTTTTATCACGTATGGGCGACTAGGCCTAAATCTTGGTTTTATTGCACTTATGTCTTTAAAGTTCATACTTCTTAACTTTAAGTCCCTAGTGTTCAATTTTTTCCCAAATCGAGTCCCAATGATTTCCAATATCCTCCCTAGGCCCTTAATTTTATAAAAATTGTATATGGACCTCAAATTCTCCAAATTTCCAAATCGGTCCCCAACTTTTCCAAAATTACTATTTTACCCCTAATTTAAAAAAATGACCAACTGATCCCAATTCTTTCAAAAATTGACCAATTGGTCCTCCAACATCTTTCTCATTGCAGTTGACCTTAAATTTTGAGAAATTACATGGAAGTCCCTCAATTTTCCGAAATCCCCAAAATTTCCCCAATTTCTACCCCTTTCTACTGACTGAATTTGATTTCTTCAAATTGGCCATTCAAATGGGTTTATTTGCTCCAATTTATGGTATGGATCAATTCCTACACTTTCATATGATTCAATTGAGCTTTGAAATGCAACATTTGGGTCTAAAATGAACTCAAAGGAAGCTTCACCGGAAAAATGTACGTAGATAGAGAAAGCTTATCGTCGGAGGTGTGACGGTCTGAGCTCTCAATATAGGAAGGTAACTCTCATCCTTAGGGTCCCTCTAAGATCAAGAATCACTATAATTGATGTCAAGATCAATGTGAATTTGGTTACTGAAGTTCAACACTTCCTCTCTCTAGAACCAATCTACAACGATGGAGGAGGGCCGAATTGGCTTACCTTTCACCTCTATGGAGGTCGTGTGATGGTCGTGGGGACTATGGGGAGGCTTGGTTTGGTCGTAGGAGGTCTAAATAGGCCAAAATAGGGTAGCTTCGGTTCGATGGAGCTACTTCATTGTTCGATCTCGTCAACACTTCTTGGGCGATCCTTGGGTCGAAAGGAGGTTGCTGTCATGTAACTGACTTCCCCTAGAGTCTATAGGACCCAAGTTTGGCTTCTAAGGATGAGAAAAGTGCCCAAGTAGGAGCTCTGGTTTGAGCTTTGCCAAAAAATGGAGCACTTCGGAGGATGAGAGAATTTGAGGTGTGTGGAGGATGAATGGAGGGGAGCTCTTTATCTAGGGAGCTCATGACCCTTTCCCCTACCAGTTTTCATATTGGTCGAGCTTATCCTCTTTAGAAAATGCCAAAAGTGGAGGGAATATTCCCTCACCAGAGAAGGAAAGTTTTTCTGCCATATGAATAGTGTTGTCATCATAAGGAAGAAAATGATATTGTTCTGAACCAGATTGGACCAGTCTGACCGGGTTCAATGGCAAAAATCGACCGGTTGAGGCCTAATTCGACTGGTTTTCTCAAAATTAAAATTTTCTAAATTTGTCTAAATTCATTTTCTATCTAATGGTGGCCTCAATTTTCCAAATTAAGATTGTTAAGCCACCTATAAAAATGAGTTTTCCAATATGGTTCATTATGGTTCAATACGATTCAGGTCCGGTTCACCTTGAATCGGTCCGGTTTTCACATCCAATTTACTTCATGGTTCTGCCCCATGATTTTCATGACTTTTTGGTCAATTGGGATTTTCCAATTTCCCATTTTTACCCATTTTTATCATTTTGGGTTCCTTAATAGGTTCAATTTTCTCATTTAATTGACCGATTCTTTCCTAGTTTTCCTTGATCCGAGATGACAGGTTTCACAAGGAAGGTTGCCTTAACTCCGATTGTAACACTGGAAAATTCCCGACGCATAAACTAGGAAGAGATGAACCGAGGGAAAAGGGAATGAACCAGAAGACGGAATTTCAACAAGGGGAACTCAACTAGATAAAAAAGGAATAGAGGATCAATAGAGGGTTTAAGAGAGGCAAATTGGAGCTTGGGAGACTGAGTGAATGGGTTTTCAAATTTTAACTTTTAAGGAAAAATGTATGAATCAGAGTGTGCCAAACTCCTTAGTTTCTTTTTTTTAAACGTTTCATTCTCAAATTAAGTTTTTATAACCATTTCTTATTACCACGAGGTGTTATCACCCAACACACATCCTTCATCATAAAGGTAAAACACACAATCGCAGGCCAGCCTGTCCACTATACCCACTTGTGGCGTCGGAGTGACTTTACCGGCCACCTAGATAGAAGTACGTCCACTTCTACCTTGATAATGAGTGGATGTTCGCAACATCCAACCCTCAATCTCGTAACAAAACTCCATGTCCGTATGAGGACAGAGACCTCATCCTATCCCCACCTCGGTCTCATGTGCTTGAAGCTACGTCGAGCTTCGCTAGACTTATGGTACGACTAACTGCCCTTATATCCACCAGGTCGTCCAAAGCCCTTGGATGCATCACTACCCCTCTTGGGTGTCTTGAAGGTCCTGTAACACGGTACATGCACAATCAACAGTTTTTCACATAATGCCATATAATATGTGGTGCCACTGGTTTGACGGCCCCGGCCCTCAAGTCGACTTGCAGCTATTTATCTTGACTAGTCTGAATAACTATCATGTCGCACCGCCACTAGTCCATCGAATATGTCGGTCCTGTCTTAGTACCATGGCCAAACAACTCATTTACTTAAGTTTTCATGGCATATTAATAATGTTTATTTATGAGCTTCTGCTCGTGCCAACTGGCCTAGGGCCCACTGTTCGAGATTTTTCAAAATCGGGCATATTATCCCTTATGTTCCAAAATCGAGGCCTCAACCTATATGAGCTATTCAAGCTCTCGTCAAGAAGGTCTCCCAAAAATTTTAAGTAGTGGCACACAGTAAGGGGAGAACACTTCCGACAAAATAAACTTTTCCACTATCCATCATACCAACTGGGTATGAGGACATCTCTGTTATATCGACAAGCGAGTTTTCCACTTCCTTCCAGGAAGTTTCATCATACCAACCGGGTATGATCTACTTACAACCGATAATTAGTTTTTCCACGAGATTTTCATATCACTCTTCTCATATGTGATGATTAAAATACCACTTAGCAGTGGGTTTTTATTTTCAAGGTACTTATCATTCCAAACGGGTATGATATTAAATCCAACTCACAGGATAGTGTAGTGAATATCCTCTTAGTCGGCTTGTTGACCATACTCAAACTTGTCTTAGTTGGCGTTCTTGGTACTTTGTGTTCCTACATGATATGAACACTCTTGTTCATTATCCTTTGGCCTAATATCCCTCATTCGCCCTAAATGAATGAGCAAACTAAACTTTTCCTTTATTTGCAATTAGGTCCATAAAGTTATTTTTCTTTAACTTTAAGTCTCTAATGTCGGATTTTTCTCAAATTGAGTCTTGAAACTTTTAAAATTCACCTTGGTACCTCAATTTATTCAAATTCATAAAAAGGGGTTTAATTTTCCAAATTTCCAATTTGGTCCCCAACTTTTCTAAAATTACCATTTTGCCACTACTTTACAAAAATAGTAATTTTTGCCCCAAAAATTTCAAAATTTGTCCAATTGGTCCTCTAACATCTTTATCATACCCAATTGGCCCTCAATTTTATGAAATTACACTTTAGTCTCTCAAATTTTTGAAATTTCCAAATTTCCCCAAATTTCCCCCAATTTCAACCTTCTAACTCGGTTGAATTTGATTTCATCAAATTGACCGACCAAATGAGTTTAATTGTTGAAATTGAAGTTGATTGGAGTTCTTACACCTTCATACGATTTAATTGCATTTTGAATCGCACGATTTGATGCCAGAATGAGCTCAAACGGAGTTTCGCTGGAAAAATGAACTTAGAGAGAAAATACTTAGAAAGCTTACTGTCGGGGGTGCGACGATCCAAGCTTTCATTCTGGACAGATAGCTCTTGTCCTAAGATTTCTCCTAGGATCAAGAATTGCATCAATTGATGCTGAATTGAGTGAGAATTTTATCATCAAAATTATGTCGCTTCTCCCTTTAGCACCGGTTGAAAATTATAGAGGGAGCCGAATTGACTTACCTTTCAACTCTATTTCAGTTGTAGGAGGACTGTGGAGGTGTTGGGAGGGCTTGGTTTGGCCTAAGAAGGGTTCGAATTGGTCAATTTTATCTTGGCCAAAATATGACTGCTTCAGTCTACCGAAGCTGCTTCACTGTTCGATCACGACGACACTTCTCCGACGACCCTCAGAGAAAATAGAGACTACAGGCGTGTAGTTTTCTACAAATCCAAAGAACTCGACCATGCCTTCTTTGGCTAAAAAAAGACCCTATATCAGAGCTCTGGTTCGAGCTTCACCGAAAATTGGAGCAGTTAAGAGAGAATGCAGTTTTTAGGTGCACAGAGGATGAATGTGGAGTGACTCTTTATATAGGAAGCTCATGGACTTCTTGGTCATCCGATTGGTGCCTTAATGGTGTTCATTTATTTCCTGAAACTCCTTGGCTGGAGACTTTTCAGCTTCGCCGACGCTGTTCGATTTTCTGGTGAGTGAACAGTACTATCATCTAAAGGAAGAAGACGACACTATTCCGAATGGGATCGGACCAGTCCGAACCGGGTTCAAAGCTTAAACCGGCCGGTTCAAGCCCGATTCGACCAAATTTTTCAAAATTAAAATTTTCTAAATTCATCTAAATGTATTTTCTATCCAATGATGGTCTCAAATCTCAAATTTGAATTTTTTAAGCCAACTAGAAAAATAAATTTAATATTAGGTTCAATAGTGGTTCAAACGGGTCCAATCCGGTTCGGATCCGGTTTACTTGAACCGGTTTGGTTTTCATCTCCAATTCATTCTTAAGTCCCTTTTCATGACTTTTGGGACCCTTTGGGTCACTCGAGATCCATAAATTTCCCAATTTGCCCTTTGTTTATCGGTTCTGGTTTGTAGACTGACTCGATTTTCAAATTGAAAATATCCAGTTCTTTCCTCGATTTTCTTATTATCAAAGGACGGGATTTACAAGAGCCAAATTGGCTTACCTTTCTGCTCTAATTTAGCTGTAGTATGGCTGTGGAAGTATTGGGAGGGCTTGGTTTGGCCTGAGGAGGGCTCGAATTGGCCGTTTTCAGCTCAACCAAAATAGAGCAACTTCAGTCTACCGGAGCTGCTTCACTGTTCAATCATGCTGGCATTACTTCAACGATCCTTGGAGCAAATGGAGGCTACCATCATGTAGCTAACTTCTTCCTGAATCTAAAGAACCTGACCACGCTTTCTTTGGCTTAGAAAAATACCCAAGTTAGAGCTCTAGTTCGAGCTTCACCAGAAAATGCAGTAGTAGGGAGAGAGTGGAGTTTTCAGGTGTGAGAAGGATGAATGATGAGGGGCTCTTTATATAGGAAGCTCGGGGACTTCTTGGTCATCTGATTAGCACCTTAATGGCAGTCATTCGTTGCCTGAAACTCCCTAGCTGGAGACTTTTCATCTTTGCCGACGCTGCTCGATTTTCCGGCGAGTGAACAATGCTGTCATTTGAAGGAAGAAGACGACACCGTTCCAAACTGAACCAAACCGGGTTCAATGCTTAAACCGGTCGGTTTAGGCCCGATTCGACCGAATTTTTCTAAATTAAAATTTTGTAATTTCATTGAAATTCATTATCTATCCAATGGTGGCCTCAATTCTCCTATTTGAGTTTTCTAAGCCACCTAGGAAAATGAATTTAGAAACCAGTTCAATAGTGGTTAAAATTGGTTCAAGTCCGGTTCACCTGAACCGGTTTGGTTTTCACCTCCAATTCATCCTAAAGTCCTTTTTCATAACTTTTGTGACTATTTAGGTCAATCAGGATCCATAAATTTCCCAGTTTGCCCTTTCTCTATCGGTTCCGATTTATAGATCGACTCAATTTTCTTTTTGGAACTAACCGATTCTTTTCCCGATTTTTTCTTATTATCAAAGGGCAGGGTTTACACTAACCTTCGGGTTTTCCGATCACTTCTTGACTTAACGACATGTTTGGGATTTTTCCTTCCTTATATCCTTCCACATCTCCAATGATGTCCTTTACTCAAGGATTTTCTTTCTTTATTCCTTCCTTACTCACTCATGACCATTTCACGGTTACTTATTCTGAGTTGATCCCTTTCGGTCTATGTATTGATTCCCTTGTTTGGGAAGTTCCCTTTTGATGGTTCATTCTCTACTATGTCCTTCAAAGTAGAGACTTTCACCTTAGTAGCAACATGTTCAACTTTCTTGTCATTCCTTGGAGGTTCCTTTCCTTTACCTCCATACACTATTTTTATATTAATGCATTTTGTCCACCTTTGATCATTTGTTGCCTTTAAATTCCCATTTTACCTCTTATTTCTTATGCAAGGAACTTCCGATCATTGGGTCTTATTTCGTGTACTCCTCGTTATGCCCAGTCGTCAAATCTCAAGCTCCATTAAATGAGGGTAGACTTCAATCGATCTTAATGCCCGTAGTTGTTTCATTTAATCCTCTTATTTGAAGAGCATATTGTTTTAGGGTTTTTTTGGATATCCATTCTTTTATTTTCTTATTATGGGTACTCCTTCCATTCCCACTTATTACGACATCATTTGATGATATCTTACTACTTACTGTTCCTTGGGTTTAATTGAATCACGCTTCCCTTGGTCTTTTCACCTCAAAATGCACTTCATTTACAAGATTATCTTCTTATCCCACTTTAATTGGTTTCATTACCTCTTAGTTGGGATATGTATGCCTCCCCAAGTCTTCCTTCATTAGTAGGATTCTTCCCCTTTCTCCCAAAATTCCTTTTTCATTCACCCTCGAGGGTTTCTAACCTTAAATCAACTTCATGGAATCCTTTGATGCCATCCTCTCCTGCTTATCCTTACTTTTAAAATCTTGCGGGTACATCCTTTGTACCCTATCCTCATTCCCACTTGTATCCCATTATAAGTCTATTTCTTTAGGAAGGGATTCAAATCCTCTTTGTTTCAAGGTCTCTTGATCACCTTACGAGAGGCTTAATTAATCCTTCTTAGGGCTTAAGTGTGGTCGCCAATCTCTTTTGGCCATTGATTGCTTTAAGGATTTCCTTCATCCTTCTTTTTCGACATTTGGCCATTTCACTTCTCCCTTCTTCACCTGAGTTTAAATCCATGATTCTCACGAGTGTCAGTTTGTTAACTGTCTTATCCCTAATACTATACTTGTCCAATTGTCTTGAGATAGTTGTCTCTCGAGTTCACTCGTCCTTGATGCCCATCCTGTCACCCTTTGTAGGGTGTAGTCGTTATTACTCCCCGATCCTCCTTAGGGCATCTTTTATTCTCCTTGATTATCCTATTGTTACTAATTGCTTCCTTCTGCTAGGTTCATTTGTAACCCTATTTGGCTCCTCTGCTCTTCCAAAGTAGGCCATACTTTGCCATCCCAAGACATCACGTTTGTCATCTAACGTTCCATGGGCGAGTCCCATGGTCGACAATGGTGGACTAGATCTAGTTATGTTCAAGTGGGCGCAAGACCACGATTTTGAAAAGTGAAGTGGGCCCAAGGCCGTGTTTTCAAAACTCACATGAATGGACCTAAGGCCAATGGAAATGGGGCAAACCCATAAATAAGTTTATACTTTAAGAGCCTTATAAAAATGATCACAATTGGATAATGTTTGCTGGTGAGCTAGAGTCGGGTTGGAGCCCATTAGGCTAGTAGTGCAAAGATAAAGGTCTTAAATCTCAAGACTTATGTGTGTGATTGCAATCATTCAGAACCAAAAAGACGTCCGGTACGGGGTAGTATTGGTTTAATGGCTATTGTACAACAAGGTTGGTATAAGGGAAGTTGTGATGTTCTGGTATGTCTTGAAGCTCTAGAGGCTTCGTGCGCACTGAGATTGGGTGAATAGAAGAGAGAGGTCTCACCACTACATATGGGGATCGAAGTATCGATAAGTTTAAGGGTTGGGCCAAGGTGCTCACACAAACAATATGGTGGAGGTTGTGGCCTCTTACTAGGGTGGACAGTAAAGATGCTCTAGGCTACTAGTGGAATATATTGATGTTGTAGCCTCTGAGTGTCTGTTCTGCGACTATTTGATCCCTTTAATCAGAAAGGGTATTTGTGAGTTTGTGTGATACAAATAGATGAAAATCAAACTATAATAATTATGAAAGGTTCTTTTGGGAAGGAAGAAAAACAAATTTTAGCTTGTGAGACTCAAGCTGAGAAAACCCCTTTAATACGAAAAGGGCGTTTATTGTTTGTTCGATATAAACCTTAAAAACTATGAAAGTTCTTATAGAATAGAAAGAACTAAGTTTTGAGTGTGTGAGATACAAGTAGTGAGTTAAATCTTCAAATTTATTTTTCAATGAAAAACAAGTTGGCACTTGTTTATTTTTCATATTTGTTGGAAATGAAAATCGTATAGATTTGAGTACGTGTTGAATTGTGAACATGTCGTCACATTTTCAACTAACTCTCTCAGTTTGTTACAAACTCATCCCCTCTCCATTACCCCTTTTAGGTCTTAACTATGTCAAAAAAGACATTCAAAGACATTCTATCAAACCGGTACATCATTTATCCTTACAAGTTTATGTATAGCATTATATATTTCAACATATTTTGGAAAACATACTATGATATAATATTTTTGTTATTTTACTTCTTGCCACTACCAATACTATGATAACAAAAGTAACATCTATAATAGTATTGAAAGGAGTGGCGAGTTGTTCACGGGGTTCTGACCAAATTGGGTCGGAGTGTGACATCTTAAATTAAAATATATTTGTTTGTAATTGCAATCATGTGGAACCAAATAGATGTCCGATACAGGGTAGTGTTGGTTTTAAGGATTGCTGGACAGTAAGGTCGACACAAGTGAAATTATATTGTTCAAGTATGTCGTGAAGTTATGGGAGCTTCGTGCGTACTGAAACCGAGGAAGAAGGGGGAGAGGTTTTGTCCCTCAATAGTGGATAGGGGAATCGAGATGTATGGGGGTTGGATAATAGTGCTCACACAGATAATATGGTGGAGATTGTGGCCTCTCACCATGGTGAATGGTAAATGTGTTGTAGCCTCTAAGTATCTGTTATGCGATTGTTTGATCACTTTAATAAAAAATTGTGTTTGTTTGTTTGTATGATACAAACTCATAGTTTGAAATATTATAACCAATTATGAAAATTCTTTCAATTAGGAATAAATCTACCTTAATATTGGGGAAATAAGTAAAGAATTTATATGAAAATTATTTTCTAAGTTGAAGACAAGTAGTGTCTTGTTTTAACGGGGCATATAGACCCATTTTAAAAGAAAATGAAAGTTCTAATAGAACGTGTTAAATCGTGGACGGAAAGTTATGATGTCGTGTAAACCCTGCTACTAAGTGGTAAATTCACCAACTCTATTGTCCCTTTCAAGTACTAAACATGTTATGAATAATGTTAGAGGATGAGCTACTAACATGTTGTGTGAAAATTTTCTTTAAAATATTTATGTGCTGCATAATATGTTCCACAAAAATTTTGGAAAACTTATCTAATTTATTATTTTCCTTGTTATCTTAAGCTTTACTTATTTCAATATTATAATGATGAAAATGATTAATATTATAGTATTGGGAGAAGTGATAAATTGTTCACGGGGTTCCAACTAAATAGGTTAGGATATGACAAAAAGTTACCATAAATATGGAGTGAATAAGGATTAGATTTATTTCTAGTATATATGTACTAGTAGGCATAAAGCAGTGCCCAACTTGACGAGGTACTGGTTGGTTAATAGTCATGTATATTGTATTGTTTCTATTGTCCTTGATTGACATTTTAATGATAGAATTATATATATAGTTCTCATTGTCGTTACTGGACATTCAAATAATACACGTATGTGCATAGTTTGAACACACTCGTGTGAATCTGGATGATTATTTATAAAATTTACTTGAAATCTACTATATTTTGAACTTGCATCAAACAATTATTGCTTGAGTAGAGATTTGATTAAGAACATGACTATTCACTATCATATATCTCACTCACTAGGGTAAGGTTACCTCTCTCCACCCTTTGAGAAATAATAAACAAGAAGTTGTAAAGCACAAAGATTTAAAATGGAAGAAAACATTTCCGAGCAATTCACTTCAACTTTTATATCTCGTGATTTTATAAACCATTGATTTTTTTAGTCATTCAATTTATAAAACTATTAATTTTAATATACCAAATTCGATATTTTATATGATACTATAGTAGTGCCACTTATTATTATAGTATTCATTACACAAATATAACAAATGACAAATAAATTACATATAGCCCCCAAATTTTCAACTGTCACATACAAGTGAGTCAAGTATCCAAGAGAGGAATAAGTGTGGTAATGGTAACCAATAATGACTCATTCCTTGCAAATGACTGACGTGGCCATAAAAGTAGAGGAGTTACATGAACCATCAAAAACTATGTCCGTAGTGAATCATCCATAAAAAAGACAAACAGGTGTTTGATGTAAGCATGTGAATGGGATCCAAGACTCGAGATCCGGGCCCCTACCCGACCCGATCCTCCATGCGAACCACAGCTATATCCTCCGTGCGTTCATCGACTTGCTGCTCAGCTCCAGGCACCGCCACCGACGGAGAAGAAGATCGGCCCAAGTGGAGCTGTGCCTCTTCATGCTGCTGCCATAACTGTGAAAAATGAGGTAGCAGCACCAGCGTCGCCGACATTAATGTCAATGGGCTTTCCTCGACAACTTCATCTTCCCCTGCTCGCCTCTGTCGTTCTACACATCATCATCATCGTCGTGATGTTATTCCTCTTCCGGTGACAGAAATAAGCGGCCGGTGACTCAGTCGATGGAGGTTGGTCTCTAGAGTCGACAATTACTTGTCGGCGCCATAATCTTCATCGGATGTCTTGAACTCTTGGAAATTAATGGATGATTTTTCAACTATTAGCGGAAAGAAGTTCTCAACAACTTACGTAACACCGTGGAATGAGAATGATCATGCTACATGGAGCGGGGAGAGGAAGCAATGATGATGAATGATGGATGGACAGTTTTATTTTTTATGCTCTATAATAAAATTGGGAGCAAAAAAAAATAGATATAATATCGATAAAATATAAGAAATAGTGAGAGAATAAATTTTTTAAATACTAGATTACATTAATTATATCAAATATTTAGAATAAAAGATATTTACAAACAAAATTAAATGTATCCAAGCACCGAATTCGAATCTAAAAGTCTTGGACCCGAGCATCTAGTCTATGGATTCCAACCTCTGGTCCTGGTGGGTCTCTGGTTCCACAGACCCAAGATTGACCCAAGATTGAGTCAGGGTGTACCAGACCAAGTGAACTCGAAATCCGTCCTCATCCGAGCTATTTACAACCCTAATTTGATCCAGTCACTTTAGTAATTTGTTTATATATACACATTACATTGCCAAAATCCTAGCCATCTTTATTGGAAGTATGAAAGTTTTGCCTCGTCAATACATCAAATCCTCAAGACTAATATAGTTCAAGATTTCAATGTTAATGGAAAAAAAAGCCTCATGCCCAAAATTAGAAGTATGTACATATCTACCATATATATAATTAAAACCTCACGCTCAAATAAAAATTATTCAAAAATTTTGTACTATGGGGCAAAAGGTCCATTCACATACTATCCCGTGATTCATGGATAAAATTGACACCATCACATAGAGGGGGGTATTCCTGATCCATTTCCATGCGTAGACATGTGTTGCATGCAGTAAAGTTGCCAATCATCTCGGGGACTAATCATCCTGTTGAGATAGTTATCTGAAATGATTCAACAAATTATAATAGTTGCTAGTAGTGTTATTGTAGCTATCTATACATATATAAAGAGATAACTAATTGTGCATATATTAAACAAAGAAAGTAAGACAACCAAGAAAATGAAACTTCATTTGATGCTCCAAATAAATATCAAAAGTTGGGATTACCATTGTAATCGACATAGGCGAGGCCAATGTGTTGCACCATCATATCATTTTGCAGTTTAGAGCAAAACAAAACTTGAGATGACAGTAAGATCATTAGGAAGAGGGAAAGCAAAGAGGTAGAGCTTACATTATCCACAGCGCCAACATCAGGGCTTTCCCATGATGTGTTATCGATGAATATGAAAATAATCTACATACAAATAATGATCACAGTAGCCCATAAATTATATGAATTTGAAAAATGTTGGATCCCACGGGTGTTATTCTCATGTGGATGCATCTCTTTGAGTTTGTGTTGGTGACTAGTGTTATCTGGATCAAATAAACTAAACGGGAGATGATACTATATATTTGATGAAAGTGAGGGAATGCATAAAAAAGAACAAGATGCATGTGGTAATTTAATTGTATGTTGGTTAAGAGGATATGGATGAAGTCATATATGTTGTAGCACTATCTTTTGCTTATATTCATATTGAAGGAATAACATGAAATGCTAATGATTTTGATGTTCATATATAATGCAGTGGTTCATAGAACATAACCAAAGCTAGTTTCCATAAGCAAATGGTCACAGCATAATCTCCATGGGATTTATGCATATTATTGATGAGAAGTCCAAAGGATATAGCAATTCAATTCATAACTTCTCACCCCACAATTCTTTTATACGGTTTTGATCAATTGGCATATTGACTGGTTGCATCATATGATTGCACATTGAATTATTGTCGTGGGTATGACACACATTTGTACCTGCACAGAAGTTGGAGAAACATGACATCATTATGTTGATTCTAGTCAAAGCAAATTTTCACTATTGATAAAACTAATAATGTATGTTGCAACTTCATTGGGGTGGAAATGATTCAACAGAAGATGCACCTCCCGTTTCGTATGGTAAGCACAGGTTCGATAATGTGCTGCTGCCTTGGCAATATTCCAAATTAGCATTAGTAAGTGGAGCACCGAGGATGGAGGAGGAATTAGGCTGAGAGGCATATCGAGACTCCATAAAAGTTGGTAGTGATGGAGATGATGCTGATCCTGATGATTGTGGCCATACTTGATCTACCATGCGTAATGATCCTAATCCTGATGCTTGTGACCATACTTGATCTACCCCGCGTAATATACCTGATCCTGATACTTGTGGCCATACTTGATCTACCCTGCTTAATGATCCTGATCCTGATGCTTGTGGCCATACTTGATCTATCACGCGTAATGATCCTGATCCTGATCCTGATCCTGATGCTTGTGGCCATACTTGATCTACCCCGCGTAATGATCCTGATCCCGATGCTTGTTGCCATACTTGATCTAGCCCGCAGAATGTTCCCGATGCTTGTGGCCACACTTGATCTGCCCCACATGATGATCCCGATCCTTGTGGCCATACTTGATCTACCCCATATGATGATCCCGGTGCTCGTGTACATACTTGATCTACCCCACATGATGATCCCGGTGCTTCTGGACATACTTCATCTACTCCACATGCAAGAGTTTGTTGTCAGACCCTAAAACCAATTAGAGATTCTTAGGATCATGCTAACTTGCTCTTACCACATTCTGAGGCCTTTTGAGGGTATGGGTGGGAAGCTTTTCTTTTGGGTCGTGGGGGAGGTACAAGTTCTTCTTTCCCATTCATCTTCATCTTTATAAAGTGCTTTTGAGCATGACTTCGGATCTGCACTCATTAAATTATCTTGAAATCAATCACGACTCTCAATATGAAGTCCTACCATTTTATACATACAGAAAATGGATCAAAGTTCTTCAAGATTGGTGGATGAAATATAACCTAAATTCTCGGGCCCCAACATTCTAAAGAAGAAAATACAACACTTGGGTGCAGGTATCATACTATCAATAATATAGCTGACATAAACTATAATCACTCATAAGCTTACCTGTATGACTGTCTTTGACCCGATGTATTCTTGGATTCTTTTCCAGTTCCGCTTATATCTGAATCATATTGAAAATCACATTTTAAAGTGAGTTACTGGATATAAAAGTTGGTTTTATGCTAAATTAACAAAAATATCACTACATTAACTTACAGACTAACAGCTTCCTCGAACTTGGAGTGCTCGGCTTCCGTCCAAATCTCCCTTGATTTGGTGATCGTGTAGGGTTTGCGCATCTTCTTAACGGGTATCTCCCTTGCGGTTGTGGCGGATGCCCTGGCGGGGGGCTCAAGGGGGGGAAGAACCATTCCATTCTGATTAAAGTAGACTCCCTCACCTATCTCCCTTGCCGTTGTGGCGGATGCCGTTGTGGTGGATGCCGTTGTGGCGGATGCCGTGGCGGGGGGCTCAAGTGGGGGAAGAGCCATTCCATTCTGATTAAAGTAGACTCCCTCACCGTAGTTGGGATAATTAGATTCCATTAGGATAGATTATAACAAGGGTCAAGCGGGTACCTTTCTCATCTTCTTTCTGCTATTTACTTTGAACTATGAGTTCCATAACGGTAAGCCATGGAGCGAAAGATTTATATGACGACTTGATGACACCGCGCCAAGCAACAAACCCCACATGAAGAGTTTCTCTCCCCTGTTTTAGTTTTAGTTGCTAGATATTTTGCGGGGCCCATTCTACTCAGCGTTGACCGGGTCAATTATAAAAAACAGAATTTGGTCAAATCTTGAATTTAATTTACTTTATATTTTATACATTAATCTTATTATTTTAATTTAACTTAAGTAGTTTTAATATCCCGTGAAAATTATATGATGATGAATTTAAATAAAAGAAACTAATAAGATATTGTGATCTTTATATTAATCTTAATAAAAAAATCTCACTTGAAAATATCTTTTCAAGAGTTGTTAAGTTGATGCAAATTGACCAGGAAAAAACGTTGAATCAGTTATTAGTAACCACCGAGCCGTCAATCGGAGTCCATTTTCCACGACAGAAAATGTGGCGTGGCGCAGCTGTTAAGAGACCACTATGGACCCATTAGTCCGATGATGATTAGGTACATCATGATGTTATTTACACATTCACAGATTAGATTTGAACGTCCGTCATTCTTCATCGAATATCTTTGAAAACTAATGGGTCCCTCCCTCCGTTTATGGTGTGACGCCGTTAGACATGCAGAACTTTTTTGGCGCCCAAATCAATATATTTAAAGTACAGAATATTTAAGAATAATTTTTCACTCCCCAAATCAATATATCTAAATTAGAAAAAATAATTGCATTGTTATATATTTACTTAAATAATTATTAATTAACATTTTAAGAATACTTTTATTAAAGATATAAAAAATGTATAGATATATCAAAATTATAAAAGATATATATATAGATATATCATAATTTTTTACTCCGGAAATCAAAATTAGAAAATATTATTGTAATGGAATATATTTACTTTCATAAAGATATATAGATATATTATTAATTAGATATATAGATATATTATTAATTAAAATATAAAATATATTATTAATTAAAATATAAAATATATTATTAATTAAAATATAAAATACACCATATAACAAGAAGATCAGCACCGGGGTTTCCCCTGCTTTCTCTTCCGGTGATAGAAAGAAGCGGCCGGTGACTCAGTCGATGGAGGTCGGTCGCTCGAGTCGACAATTCCTATTTGTCGGTGTCATAATCTCCATCGTACATTTTGTACTATTGGAAATTAATGGAGTGTTGTTGTTATAATCTTCCAACTATTAGCCGTCCTTACATAACAAGATGTAATGAGAATCGTCATGATCCATGAAACAAGGGATGGGATCGGGTCGGCGTGTGTATGTTTGACTACTGCGGGACATATGCCCCTTAACTTCATCCCGGCAAAAAAAGGCTCCCAATCCCCAATTGATGATGAAATATAGAAATGAGAGAGAGGATGACATATCATAAAAAAAAACTCTCGTTCAATGGTTGACTAAATTTGGAAATGAGAGTAGGGTGACATATCCCTAGTGGGTATAGGGGATTTGGAGGTGACTGAACGATTGGAGAAAATTGATAATCTCTAAATTCGTCCTTTTATGGAGCAATGAAAGTCAATAAAAAATTTAAAATATGAATTTATTATTTTTAATTAAAATTAATAATTTATTAAGAAATATTATATCACATTTATATACAATTAATTAAATAGTATTTCTAATAATTATATAGTATATCATACCATAAAATATTAATATAAAATAAAATAACTATCACAAAATCTAATGTTAAATAAAATTATGTAATTATATTATATATAATAAAAATATATATCACATTTAATTATATAACACAATCATTGATACAATTATAAAATAAATAAATATCAATTGTATAATAATATTTATATATAAATATTGTATAATATGAATAATATATATATATATATACATATATATCATATAATAATATAACATAAATCAGTCAGTGATATAAAAATAAAATAAATTAATAATATTTATACAATAATACATATATATAAATGTTGTAATAACCAATTTTCAAAAATGAAAAATTTTGGTCAATAAATCTCAAATCAAAATTAAATTAATATTTAAGATTGAAGTATAATAAAAAAACGAGATGGATGGGAAAATCAGTTAAAGTCGAGATTTGAGATATAATTAAAATAAAGTTAAATAATAATAAAAAATATAAAATTGAGGATGAGATATAATTAGATTAAATCATCCGAACCACATATTTCGGTAAATTTTTCAAGAAGCTTAGTTAATGATAAAAAAATGTTTTTTTGCTCTAAAATCAAGCAATTGAGCTGAATAAAATTAAAAAATAGTTTGGGTTAAAAATCGTATGAATTAATGGTGAACTAATAAAAAAGTTTAAAATTAGTCGAACCGATCGAAAAATTCGCTAAAAACTAGTTTGTAATTGTCATGACTTGACTCAATTTTTCGGGTTAGTGTCTAATAATAACCCATAATATCCACTCGGTATTATAATTGTGGGTATATTTATCAAAATAGTACCAACATGACAAATACTCAGTATAACAATGATCTCAAGTTAAGCCTAAGTGGACTAGAAATCAAGATTAAACTGAGAATAGATTCCCGAACTGAAAATAAGACCCTAAGTCGAAAAATGGAATTCCAAATTAAAAGTGAGAACCAAAGTCGAGAATGAAATTTTAAACCCAAGATGAGATACGAAATTGAGAATTAAATCCCAAACGAGAGACAAAAACTGGAACCGAGAATGGAACCCCAAATCGAGAATTAAACCCCTAGTTGGGATTTGTAAAGTCAAATTTGGATCATAAACCAATGTTGGAAATGAGATAGGAAACTTGATGCCAGAACTAGGGATCCGATCGAATTTGAGATCGAGTTTCAGTAGAAGAAAATCGAGGCTTTTGGGGAAAGTTGGTTTTCACCCGAATAGGGTTGGGATTTTGAATTTAATTACTGAAGGGACCGAAAAGGAAAAGATTGTAATTTAAATTGAAAAAATAAAAAGAAAAAGAATGGAAGTTAGGTTGGTTGGAACTGAGTCGGGTCAACCCAACTCACTCACGAGCCACCGCCCACTACTCGACAGAATTTTTGCTGCATTGCTATAAATATCACTCTAATTGATTCAATTTTTAATATAAACGAGTGCTACAAAATGTGGAGATCAACTAGGAACTGAGTTATCAGTCTCCCTATGGAGTTAATTGCATTAACTCTCCATGGAATAGCTCAAATTTCAGATTCAAAGTAAAAAAATACTGATCTTAGAGAGCTACTTGACCTCCCGATACTTGATTATGAAATTCTCTCTCGTCCAATCACCAAATGAGGTGATCTTGGTGTAAAAATAGCACTTATGGAATCCTCTTGAGTTATATGGCCATGTCTTAACCTGCTTGTAAACCCCATTCTCTTGTAATAAGAAAGTTGGAAATGAGAACCAAAAAATTTCGAGAGAAAATCGAGGTTCAAAGTTAACCAAAATTGGTAAATAAGAGCCAAAACGAAAAATTTGATAAACACAAGTGTTTAGTGAATATCCAAAAATTATGGAAATGGATTATAAACCAAGTTGGATGTGAGAATCGAATCGTTTCGAGGTGAACCAGACTCGAACTAGGAAGAACCAGTTCAAAGATTAATTTTTCTTGATAACTTAAAAATATCAATTTGGGAAATTAAAGTCATGAATGTGTAGAAAATAAATTTAGAAAATTTTAATTTTTAGAAAATCACTCGAATCGGGCTTGAATCGGCCAATTTTCGATATTGGGTTACCAAACTGGGTCCAAACGAACTGGTCAAAGGTGAGTGCCTAGTCAGCGTGTGTGACCAATTAGCGTACGACACGTGGCAAAGCAAACTCAATGAGTCGCTTGGTTAGTGTGTGGAAGCGCTAACCAATTAGAGCGTGACACGTATTTTCAGTCAATGATGAGACAGAGAAAAAGACACGTCATCAGAAACTGACCAATGGGAGTGTGACATGTGTCCTTAGTCAACGGTTAGCTCAGGAGAATTCACGCCACTTGGGCTGAACAATGAGAGACTGACACGTGGCAAGGGTGCTAGATCAATGACCGACTAGGATGTCGGAGAATGGTTGATCAATCAGAAGTTGACACGTGGCAAAGCCATGTTGGATGACCACATCCAATATGAGGGTGACACATGGTAATAGCGTTGTACGTCGGGTGAGAAAACTGATGAATTTAAATTGGCCAATCAAGTGATGCCATGTGTCATGGTCAATGAAGGGCTAGATTTGGTCAGCGATGTCAATTTAGATGACCAAAGAGAGGCCGCCACGTGTCTGGTCAATGAGTCAAAGGGTGACCCGGAAGCTGAGTGGAAAGATGTGCCGGCAACACTAGCCAATCATAGCGTGACACGTGACAACCCACACGTGTGAAGCTCACATGCACGAGTATAGTGTCATCTTCCTCCTTCAAACTTCTAGACGCTTTAACTCTTGTGAGCTTTAAATTGCTCCGACAAGGCCTTAAATCGATGAGTTAATGGCCCACCGATGGATGGATGGCTAAAATGGCCAGTCTCTGAGCTCCCTATATAAAGAACTCTTCTACATTCCTTCTCTTCATCACTTGAAAGCTTGAATAAGATGAACTACTCCAATTTCTGACCATCCTTGAACCAGAGCTTCGACATCGACCCTTTTCTCCATCTTTAAATGTGAATTTAGGTTATTTGGAAATGGGAGGAAGTCCTATACCTTGCTACATACTCCTTTTAGCTCGAGGATCACTAGAGAAGCGTTAGTGAGCCTGTACAATACCGTCGCTTCGGCTGTTACGAAGTAGCAGAAACCTTCAAGTTGAATTTCGGCCACCTAAAACCTCCTAAGGCTAGGCCAACCCTCCCACAAATCTCCACAACTGAGCCTAGTCCTCTTTGAGCCTTTGAGGTAAGCAATTGTCGCCACCTTCATTGGAATAATGAATTTACCGAGAGAGAAACTGATTAAACTTTGCCGATTGAATTATCCCTGTTCAGGGCACCAGTTGGTGTGAAATTTGATAATAGATGTATCCTCTCGATGAGAGCTAGCTCCTTCGATAAAGAGCTCAGACAACCGCATCCTTGTCGGTAAAAATTAGAAGCTTTCTCTCTATATTTTTGTGAAGCTTCGTTTAAGCTCAATTATAGGCCAAATTGATTGATTAAAATCTTGAAATGATCGTGAAGAGGTAGGGGAGATGATTAGCAGCATGATAGGTGGCAATTAATTGAGTTCGAGCGGTCAATTTGATGAAATGAGATTTTGGGGTGCCAAAGTGTAATTTTAGAGAAATTGGGTGATTTGGGGATTTTTGTAAATTTGGGGATTTTTGTGGAATTGACATAAATTGAGGTCAATTGAGGATTTAAATGAAATTGGAGGCTCTATTGCAATTAAAATAATTTAATTACAATTAAAATTATTTAAAATGCTTTATTTGTAATTTTAAATAATTTTATATTTAATAAAATTATTTAAAGATAAAATTGAAAATAAAGTAAATTGAGGAAGTTATGGAAAACATTTTGGAGTTTATTTGTCAAGAAAATATACTTAGGTACTTATGTGTAATTAAAGAAAACATTGGGTTATATGTATAAATATTAGATAATTGATGGATCGGTTATCTATGATCATGTAGGTACAAAAGGAATGCCCTAACCTACAATCGAGAATCCAACCCAAGTTATTGGAATACTGTTTGAGACGAATGAGTCACAGATCTCGGGTGAGTGAGATTATTGACATCGAGTCTGATTGGACCGATGACGCATACTTAGAAGCATGCTTTATCTTGAAAATAAAATTTTAGAAATATAATCACTTGACAACCTAAAAACCGCTTAAACATTTTGAAATTATATTTTTGAATAAACCATGAAGTATGTTTATAGGACAACCCTTGTCGGTGTATGGATACACTTCAAGGGATATGGTCTAGCGCGACCGTTGATGCAGAAAATGGGTGAGGCTCATGGTCGATAATGGTGGGCTAGATCTTGTTCTATGTAAGTGGGCCCAAAGCCACAATTTTGGAAAATGAAGTGGGCCCAAGGCCAATGGAAAATGGGTTCAGCCCCGTAAATACATTCTTATTTAAGAGACTGTTAAAATTATCATAATTTGATAATGTTTGCTAAAGCTGCTAAGCCGAACCTAAGTTGTAGCCTACTAGGCTAGCAACACAAATATAAATGTCTTAAATCATAAAACTATTGTATGTGATTACAATCATGCGGAAGAAATGAGATGCCCGGTACGTAGTAGTGTTGGTTCTAGAGGCTGCTAGATAAGATTGGCACAAAGAGCAATTATGTTATTCTAGCATGTCTCTAATCTCTATGAGCTTCGTGTGCACTAAGATTGAGGAAGAATGAGGAGAGGTCTCATCCCTCAATAGCAGACAGAAGAATCGATAATGTATGTGGGTTGAGCAATGGTGCTCACATAGAAAATGTGGTGGAGGTTGTGGTATCTCACTAGGGTGGATGGTAAAGATACTTCGTGCCACTAGTGAGACAAATCGAGATCATAACCTCTAAGGGTCTGTCCTATGATTATATGATCCCTTACTAAAAATGGTGCTTGTATGTTTGTAGGTTACAAACTAATATATATCCACTAAATTTGAAATACGAGAAATTCTTCCAACTAAGAAGGAACTTGTTATAAGGCTTGTTGGAGACATGTGATGGATTTATCCAAGGGAAAAAACTTTTTTTAAATGATAAGACAAGCTGTATCTTATTTATCAGAGTATTTTAACTCTAGTATTATAAAAAGGTTAAAACTTTTGAGTATGGAATGACTTGTGGACATAAAGTTATGATATTAGAAAATTCTACTCACTGAGTTATAGACTCACCCCTTCCTTACCCCCTTTCAGGTTTTAAAATGACGCAAACAATGCTAGATAATGATTTACCTACCTAGTATGTGATGAGTTCTTTTAAATATTTGTGTATTGCAATATCTATTCCGACATATTTATTTTTGGGAAACTTATCTAAGACATACTTTTCCTTTCGATATTGAGCCTTGCTTTTGTCAATAATATGAATATGTAATTATTCCTATTATAGTATTGTGAGAAGTGGGAGGTTGTTCACAGGGTCCCGTCCAAAAGCAGGTTGGGGTGTGACTACTTAAGTGGTATGAGAGCAAAAATTTTCAAACTTAATTTTTTTTAGTTTAGAAAACTTGGTATCTTGGGAAATATTTTTGAAAAATGTCGGAAGTATTTGCTACATAATTATTGAAATAAAGGAAAAACCTAATGTGTAGGAGGATTCCCAAAAGAAGAAGGACGAAGTCTATGGGAGATGAAACAATTCCACCATCTGTAAGCTAATCAAACTTGGGTAGGGGAAATACTAACCAAACTCCTACTCGACAAAAAGTCGAGGACAACTTTTGGGAGATTTTTTATGAACCATGCGAGGGTGTTTAAGAAGCTACCACCCATTCAAACTTCCCAAAAGTTTGGACGTGCAACCCTTGTTATGCCTCGACCCGGTTTGGTCGGATCCCCATGAGCAACCCACCACTCTCTTAGGTTTAGGAATAATTTTATCCTTTTCTAAACCGTGAGAAGTAATGCATCCTTTTACATGTTTTTCCTGGAATGGAATTATATAAAACTGAATATATTAAATCTTACATACCTGTCTTTCAGGTTCGACTACAGGAAAGTCTTTAGGTTTTTTATCCCTTGCTTACCTGAAAAGGGGTAAAGGAAGGGAGTGAGTTCTACAACTCAGTGAATGGGTGTTGGGAGTGAGTTTTCATAAATAGCTTTAATCAAAGTGTGCCAAAAACTCTCATTTTCCTTTAAGGATGATTTTTCCTCAAATTCCAGTTTTCAAAACCCTTTTTCCTCATTTTCCACATTATATAGTTTTAGCAATCAACACATGCCCTTCATCAGGAAGGGATCACACATTTGTAGGGCTACCCATCCACTACACCCACATGTGGCTCAGAGCGTCTTTACCGACCACCAAGATAGAAGCCCGTCCACTTCTACCCTAGGTCTGAGTGGATGTTCATGACATCCAACCCTCATGCCCTAAATCAACTCCATATATGTATGAGGACAGAGACCTCACCCCAACCCCACCACGGTCTCATGCGCAAGAAGCAACGTCGAGCTTCCCGACTGTTGGCATGACAAACTGCCCTTATCTCCACCATGTCGTCCAGTAGCCCTTAGGATGCATCACTACGCATCTTGGGCATCTTGATGGTCATGTACCTCAAGTGCGTGCACAAAAAATAATTTTTTCATATAACCATTTATCTTTGGTGCCACTAGTCTAACGACCTTGACCCTTAACCCGACCTACAGCTATTTGTCTATGCTGATTCGTCGACCTGCCCTTGACGTACTACTGCTAGTCCATTAAGTATGTCAGTCCTGTCTTGGTATCATGGCAGAATAACATAACCATTTCATTAAGAGTTTTCATGGCTTTCATAATCTCATGTTTGTTTACGAGCTCTAGCTCGTGCCCACTGTATGTGATTTTCCAAAACCGGGCATTTAGCACCACAAGTTCTAAAATCGAGGCCTCTGGCCTATTTGAGTTGTTATTGCTCCCGTCAAGAAGGTCTTCCAAAGAGTTTAAGCATTGGCACACAGTCAGGGGAGAACACTTTTGACAAAAATATAATTTTCACTTCATCACACCAACCAAGTGTGATGATACCTCCACTTACAACCGACAAGCGGGTTTCTCCTTCCTTCAAGTAAATCCATCATACCAAATGTGTATGATTTCATCTACTTACTACCGGTAAGTAGATTTTAGCTTAGTTCACACATCACTCCAACAGGATATGATGTCAAAATTCCACTTATGAGTGGTTTTTCGTTTATAAAGTGCTCACCATCCCAACCGGGTATGATGTGAATAAGCCCACTCACCCGTTAACCGTGATGTGTTCATACTTAGTTGATTTTCCAAGTCGACGCAAGCTTTCTCTTGTTGCTGCTCCTATCCCACTTGTCCCTACACGATGTGGGCAACCTTCTCACTTAAGGTTTGAAATAAAAGCCTAAACTCACAAATTATCGATATATTACATTTAGGTCCCTAAAGTTTATTTTTCTTAACTTTAGGTCCCTAATGCCAACTTTTTTCTAATTTGAGTCCCAAAATTTCCTTTGAGTCCTCATTTTACTCAAAATTGCATAAAGGGCTCAAGTTTTCCAAATTTCCATTTTGGTCCCCAACTTTTCTAAAATTACCATTTTGCCCCTACTTTCGAAAAAATGGCAATTTACCCTAATTATTCCAAAAGTCGACAAATTGGTCCTCAAACATCTTTTTCATGGCCAATTAGCCCTTAATTTTATGAAATTGCAAATAAGTCCCTCAATTTTATGAAATCCCCAAATTTCCCGAAAAGTTTCCCCAATTTCTCATATTCAAACTGACCGAATTTGATTTCTTCAAATTGGCCATTCAATCGGGGTTAATTGCTCCAATTGAAGATATATATTAGTTCCTACACTTCCATATGATTCAATTTAGCTTTGAACCTCGTCATTTGGATCCAAATTGAGCTCAAACGGAGCTTCACCGAAAAATTATGCATAGAGAGAGAAAGCTTTGAAAGCTTACCGTGGGAGGTGCGGTGGTCCGAGCCCTTTATCTGGGCAAGTAGCTCTCGTCCTAAGGTTATTCTTAGGATCAAGAATTGCTACAATTCATATCAAATTGAGTGAGAATTCTGTCAGTGAAGTTTCATAGTTTCTCTCTAACGCTAATCAGAAATGATAGAGAGGGGCCAAATTGGCTTACCTTTCAACACTATTATGGTCGTGTGAGGGCCATGGGGGTGTTGGGAGGGCTTGGTTTGGCTGGAGGAGGGTTGAATTTGGCCGATTTCAGCTCGGCCGAAACAGGACAGCTCCGGTCCTTCGAAACTACTTCACTGTTCGATTCCATCGGTGCTTCTCCGATGGTCCTCGGATTAAACGGGGGTTGCTATTAGATAGTTGACTTCCCCCAGAGTCTAAAGAACCCGACCTCACCTTTTGAGGTTGAGAAAACTATCCAAGTTGGAGCTTTGGTTTGTGCTTCTCAGGAAAATGGAGCAGTTGAGAGTGAATGGAGATTTCAGGTGTGAGGATGATGAATGGATAGGAGCACTTTATATAGGGAGCTCGGGGACTCTCTGCCTGACCGTTTCACCTCTTAGTTAGGCTTATCCTTGCCCTAAAATGCCCTGAACGAAGACGATTTGTCTTCACCGGCGCTGTCCGTTCATGCATTGAATGAACAGTATCGTCATCTGAAGGAAGAAGATGACACTGTTCCGAACCGGACTGGACCGGTCCCATCGGTTCAATGCATAAATCAGCCGGTTCTGGCACGATTCGACTGATTTTCTCAAAATTAAAAAATTTTAAATTCATTCTCTATCCAATGGAGAATTCAATTTTCCAATTTGAATATTTTAAGCCACATAGAAAAATGAATTTAGAAACCGGTTTAGATTCGGTTCACCTGAACTGGTCTGGTTTTCTCTTCCAATTTGTCCTAAAGTCCTTTTCCATGAATTTTATGACTATTTGAGTTACTTGGGGTTTGTAAATTTCTCAATTTACCCTTTCCCTATCGGTTGTGGTTCGTGAACCGGCTCAATTTTCTCTTTTAATACGACCGGTTCTTTTCCTGGTTTCATTATTTATAAAGGGATGGGTTTACAACACTCCTCAAACAAGCTTATTAATGTGCAGCAATAATAATGAGGAGGTATGAAATATCAAATCTCTAGAAGGGCAAAACTACCAAACTCTTGAGAGCAAACCTCTTACTCAAAATACGAGGAACCAAGAATGAATGCTTGCGAAAGATGTGGAAGGTACTATGGAGGCCCATGTCCACCAGATAAAACAACATCAACTTCCAAATCTTCGGAAGAAGAATCTCGCAACCTAGTATTGATGAACTCTAAGTCAGTTAACAAGCATGACTACAACAATAGATAGTGAGAAAGTTGATGTAATTCATTTTATATGTACTTTAGCCATATTTATGGCTAATGAAATTAATGAATAAAACTTTATACACTAAAAGTTTTATGATCTCATACTATAACCAATAAACTCATGAATTTGAGTAAAAGAAGAAAACCCTTTAGGAAAAAGGGTTATGGAAGCCAAAGTATGAGGAAGAGAAGGTTAAAAAAGACACTTAGTAATATCAAAACCATGAAAAGGGATTGATAAGGAAGAAGTCAACTACCCTAAGGACTATTACCAAAGTATAGGGAGATAAAACTTCCTACTACAAAGATTTCAAAGGGAATCAAAGTTGGCCTAAGAATTTATGAATTGAGAATGAGTCATTTAAGATCTAATATTCTCAATAAGGAAGTCGAGAAAGGAAGACATGAGAAGTAGTACCCAAGACCTTTATTTTTAATGAATACACTTGTAAATGGAATACATGTGGAGATAAGAATTGCATAGAAAGAAGAAAGTGTATCCACGAGGTCTCTAAGAAGGGAAGTTAAACACAATGAATGGGTAAACTGGACGAAGACATCCAATATGTCATGAAATTTTTGAAGGGTTGAATGTCCATAATGACGGACTAAATGAAGAGACATCCAAAGGTGCAGAATGGGACATACCAAGGTAAAGGAACCTGGAGAAATAAAGTACCCAATAAATGAGTCAATGTGTAAACAAGGAAGACAAAGAATTATAGATGTCATGAGGAGATTGGTCAAGTACCATCTCCACCTTAAGGAGACTTAAGATTTGAGGATGGGGCATAGTGTGAAGTACACAAAATAAGACCCCGGTAACAAGAATTTCTTGGATAAGGAATAAATTTCAAAAAGAAAGTTTAAATATGACAAAGGATTGAATATGGACAAATGCACCGATACAAAAAGGGTGTAAGGACATGAAGGAAGGAAACTTTCAAGGAGGGATGAGAAGGTTGGATGTATGGTTCCAATGATGGAAGTCCCTACTTCGAAGTAGGAGAGTAAAAAATGGGACAAACAAAGGGAACTCCTAAAGAAAAGCCCAAAGAGGTAAATACTTACCATAAGAGATCAATCATAAGTAAGGAGAGAATAATCGTGAAATGGTCACGAACACGTACAGATAAAGTAAGGAATAGAAACCCTTAACGAAGGATATCTCTAATCAAAAGGAAATATACAATGGAGGGTAACCATGAATATGTTGTTAGGCCAGTTATGAAGTGATTGAGAAACTTGCTTGTCAGAACTGAGAAAGACTAATACGGAGATTGGGGGAGGAACAGTAAATAAGCGATGCCCGGAATTCATGGAAGCCCAAATGACCCTAAAAGGCATGGTGCCTAAATAAAAGAACTTCTTTCGTTCAAAAAAATTGGTTACCTCACAGGAGGTTAAATTATGAACAAAAGATGACAAACATAAATGAAATTAATATTTCTAGAAGGAATGTTCGAATGAGAAATGAGTGATGGAATGCTCTAACAAGCATAAGAAGAAGAGCTTGGGAGAGCAAGCCTGATACATCAGATAAAGTTAGTGGGAATACCCTTTAAGGAATGAAATGGTGAAGATTTGGCATTGAGAATGTCCAAATAACAAATGATGGAGATGTATGCATTGACCGTTTGAGTAATACGCAAGGTAGTTGAAGGATATAACCAAAAAGTAAAGGGACAAAGTTCTATGATCCTTACAGATTGAAAGGTGAACATTAGGAAGGAGAATGTTCCTCAAGTATATCGGGTGAAAGCATATTACCTTACGAAAGATATGTAAGTCTAAACCAATGAACATATTGGTTTCACCCAAGAGAGATTTGTTTGTTGGATCATGAATATGTCCAAACAAAGTCTTGAGAGGACTTAAATGCCTATAAATGAGAAGAAATGCCTTGAGCTGAGAAGCTAAAATGTGCAAATGGATGCATTTAAAGGTACTTAAAGACAGGATCCTCAAATAAGGAGGATTATACATAAGGGTTATTCAGGTTGGATAACCAAAACCTTATATTTGGATGATGCTTGAAATCCAAAAGTGAATAATATTTTACTAACACCAGACCAGTGAAAAAGGAAAGAGCGAGTATCCCAAACCTGTTATTAAGAGGGTGTAAGACAAAAGAATGCGACTCTAGATGGACTGGATATGCATTTGACACCCCATATAGACAAAATCTGTCAAGCCTAAAGGATGGTCTCGATGCGACCATGAGACAAGGAGTATATAAAAAGGTCGTAGAAAGGGAATCATACGATCGATAATGCCTTTAAATAACTCTCGGGCGAAGGGGACAAAGAAGATCCCTAAGATATAAACAAGGATTTTGATGGAAAAATAAAGTCAAAAAGATGAAAGAGGATAAGAATCCATCCTATAAGATAAAACCTGTTCAAATCATAGGTCGACAGGAAAAGAATCTTAAGAGTGAAAAAATTCAAATAGAAATGGTATTTTGGTTCACTGGCTAGATGATGGAAGAACACAAGTTTTGTAATGTGGAAAGATACCCTAATTTAATTAAGGCATAATGAGTTTTAGGGACAAAACTCCTTAAAAGGAGGGGAGTAGTTGTATACCCCATTCACTCATAATAAGAAAGTTGAAAATGAGAACCAAAATTTTTTTAGAGAAAATCGAGGTTCAAAGTGAAATAGAATTGGTAAAGAGAAGCCAAACTGGGAAATTTGAAAATCCCAAGTGTTTAATGAAGATCCAAAAATGATGGAAATAGATCATAAACCAAGTTGGATGTGAGAACCAGATCGGTTCAATGAGGGTCAGACTTGAAATGGGAAAAATTGGTTCAAAATTTTATTTTTATAGTTGATTTAAAAATATCAATTTGTGAAATTGAAGTCACCAAGGTCTAGAAAATGAATTTAGAAATTTTTAATTTTTAGAAAACCGGTCTAATCGGGATTGGACCAATCGATTTTTTATTTCGGGTCACCGAACTTGGTTCAACCGAACCGGTTAATGGTCGAGCCGGTCAATGGACCGCCTGCCAGGGAAGAGTCCAGTCAGCGCACAAAACCAATCAACGTGTGACACATGGCGAAGTAGAGTCAGGTCAAAGTTAGGAACTCACCGGAGATAGCACGTCGATCATCAAGGCTAGTGCGATATGAAAGTTGATTCCTCATGGAGTCCATGACCACTTGAATCACCTTGATTGATGGTACATAGCTCCTACAGTGTCCATTTTAGACAGTATGGCAACTCGAGATCTGAAACATCAAATATTTAATTCACCTTCGAAAATTATTCAAATTGAGCGAGGCTAGTGGCTATGGAATTTTGGTGGTATGAGGAACTTCTGAATTCTTCTTAGCTTGCGAGGGCCACTGAGGCCATCAAAGTTAACCTCTAAAATAGGTGCTCTATTTCTAATCACTAGAGATCATGTACTGTGTGATCTCACCCAAAACTGTAGAGGCGGAGTTGAGGGTCAATAGAGGTGGCAATGGAAAGTAAGATGGTCATCGGAGGTGGTTGGGTGGAGGAGTTATGGTTTCTAATAGTCGGATCTTCGAAGTTGGGAGAAATTTGAATTTTAGAGAGAATCCAGAGCAATTTCCAACAAGGGGACATACAAGCTTTATATGGATGTGTTTTGGACTTGCGTGGCTATCTATCTAGAGCCTTCTTTCCTCATTCCATAGCATGTGGCTTTATGAATGAAATAATTTCCCCAAGCGATGGTGCCAAGTTGTCTGCCAGTGTTTATTGAGTTATTTTGTGGAATTCATTTCAGAACTTGGGAGAGGAAGATGACATGCGCGTGTGCCATATGTGCATGTGCCCGGTGCTACACGCCGACGAGTCTGCATTGTAGCGAACATGTTTCTTGTAAATTTATCGGTCGATTCTAAGATTTTTGGCCAAGTACACCCATTTTTTTACTGGTTCTTGGGAAAATAAAAATAATTAAAAATTCTATATTCAATTTCCTATTGAATGGGCCCAAGAACGGCTTAATTCCAATTTATTTAGCACTTTTAAAACTTTAGAGGGTTTTGTGACTCCCCTCAGCCAGAACCCGGTTCACATCGATTTTTTCTCAAGTTTCTCCCAATCTTTTCCTTTGTATCGTGAGACACTCCTAAGGGTCCCTCATGACCCCTTTCATCCCTCTTAGACTCTCCATCTATCCCTTCTCTCATTCTGGTTCGATTCCATTTCCCGGTTTAAGTTTCATTTTCTAGTTCAACTCAATTCAGTTATTGAATTGGGATTTATCAGTGTTACGGGTGGTCCCGTGCAACTCACCAATCCCCTTAATGTTATAATGGTGGTTACCTTCACCAAAGTAAAGTCGAAGGGACTAAGGCTTAGAATAAAAAGTTCTCTACTTTTTAACAGAAATTTGAAAATTTACTTTAAAGCATAGTGTGCCCAAATGGGCTATACAAATGACCCGAGAATATAACAGTTGATAAGCATTAAATTACAACTTCCACATGCAAGTCAAGAGGCTTACCTCAAGCTATGCTTTTTTTGGGAATGCTCCTCCACTCAGGCTTTGTTGTTCCTCGACTTTTATCTGCAATGGTTTGGGGGAGGGGTGAGCTCACAGCTCGGTGAATGAGATACTATTGCCAAGCCACTACATGGCTTAAAACTTCAAATATCTCATGAAACTTTCTAGCATGGGGATTTATCATTGTTTTACCAAAACCCCCCTCATTTTACATTATTTTATTCTGCCCCTTGAGACTCCTATCTCGGGAGATTCATTTTCGGTTTACAAAATCCATTATGTCACAAGGTTTTATTCAACCCCTTGAGACTCCTATCTCGGGACATTTATTATCAGTTTACAAAAACCTTCATTAACAATTTATTTTATTCAGCCACTCGAGACTCATGTCTTAGACCATTATATATTCATAGATTTATCTGTTCCCTTGAGACTCATTTCTTAGGCCACCTATAAACCGTAAATTCACATTATGTCAAGTGCAACTCTCTTTACCCCAAACAATAATCAATTCAATATCATGTTATGCAAACAACAGTGTATACTGGAAACTCGTGGCCCAAGCCATGCCTGAAACTCGTGTCATAACTTTGATCGGATAGATGGAAATTTGTAACTTAGGTGTATTCTCCACAACCAATACCCCTTGAGTTCATCTATCATTTGGTATGACTTATCATCTAAGGTCATTACACCAATTTGATCTACTATGTACAGTCCTCTTATACATGTGACTCAATTTCGTTGCTTCTCATCGCAGCAGTGTAACATTAGAACATGTGGTACATTAACCGGGAGTCCCTGGAAAATTTGGAAGTAACAATTTCAATCTCCCCTTATCTACCCTTCCAATTTCTTTCAAGCATCGACACTACATTATCTCGGTAGTTGTCCCGTCAATCCCCGCTCCCTACTAGTACACGATATACATTATAGTATTTTCACAACATGCACACATGCCTAAGTATTCCTATCACAATTTGATTTAGTGTGGTACTCACTTGACCACCTAACTTCAAGTGCATGTATGAACTCAGCAGATATGATGCAACTTTAATGCACATCGGGAGTTTGGTCCATCATTCGACCAACTCCACTCAGCAAATATAATGCAAACTTAATGTACATCGGGAGTTTGGTTCATCACTCGACCAACTCCCCTTAATAGATATAATGTTTCTTAATACACATTAGGAGTTTGGTCCATCACTTGACCAACTTCCTTTAGTAGATATGACAGGCACAAAACCCCAACTCCATAGCCCTAGCATGTGGCTATTATTCATTTGTCTTGGTCATTAGGATCCTTATCCCATTTCTTAACCTTTTCAAGGGTATTTCTTTAGTGGACACGCATTTACATCATTTTAAACTTTTTATACGAGTTTCAAAATTAAGTTTAGCATTTATTTCAAAGTAAAGCTCAAAAATCGTAAAATATTTCGATCGGTACAATCATACTCGCCGTCATTACTCCCACTCACATTTTTCATTAGGACTTTTTCATCCAAACTATTATTTCTCCTATCTCTAGTTGTGTGATCCCTTGTGTGATCAACTATTGGATTCATTCTACATGAATCAAAATGCACAACTGGATTAGTTTCGATATCTACTAAGCACTTATAAATAATATCCCTTAATTTTTCGCAAATTATGGTTTTGCCCATCGGGCTTGGTTCTCTCAACTAATGAGTCCATAACCCCACTTATGATTTCCATCCAAATCAGAGTTAAACCCACATTAGGTCTTATTTACCAAAATACACAAAAGTTTTTAAGATATTAACTTATATAACCCAATATTTCCAAAATTTACATTTTGGTCTTTAGGTGGGGTAAATTTGCCATTTTGCCCTTACTCCTTAAAGTTCCCCATTTTTGGACCTTAGACTTCACAAGTCTCTCATTTGGGTCATCACAGCTTATTTAACACATCTGTGCCCCAAAAATGTATTTATTACACTTTGGTTCCTAAAATGAGCAAAATTACCATTTTACCCCTCACTTGTAAAAAGCTCTATTTTGCATATTTACTTTGGCAAAATAACCATTTTGCCCTCCATAGTTCAAAATGAACTATTTGACATTCATTTGGGCATAATTGGTCATTTTGCCCTTATTTGGGCAAAATTAGCATTTCACCCCTCCTATACATAAAATTTAAGGTAGTGCCTCGCACTCCTGAAAATCACTTTAGATATCTCCATATGTCTCAAAATCACTTATAAGCCCCTTAAACTACTATTAGGGACATTTTCCATAATTTTACCATATTTCCAATTTGGTCCCCAGACTTTCTATAATTACATTTTAGTCTCTAAACTTTGAAACATAAATAAAATTAACTTTTAAATTTAAAATTTACCCACAAATGATCTCATCATACACATAATGGCTCGTGGAATGAGTTGAAGGCCCTTACCTCGATCAACCATGGCCAAATTTGGTCGTTTTCCAAAATTGGCCGAAATAGAGCTACTTAGGGGTTTGTTAGAAATTCTTATTGGAGGTGGCAAGAACTTAGGCAATTTATAGCCAAGGTCCTTGTGAAGCTTTTTATGGTGGTGGTCGACCAAGAGCTCTCCAGAGGTGGGTGAATTTGGTGGTCGACTAACCGTGATTGGGTAGAACCCAATAGACCCACATGCAAAAATTGGCTTTTACCGGCCGATTTCCCCCTTGCTGGAGATTGGCCCTTGCCATGGAGGGGTAGAGGGAAGGCAGGTGGTCACTTATGCACTGGTGGTCGTCGTAGAGGTGGCTGCCGTAGTGGTGGTCAAAGGTGGCCAAATTTGACCCCAAAAGGCCGTCAACAGTGGGAGGAACTTCTTTCCCGAAACTAGGTCGGCCAAAATAACCCTCATGTATCATTTTCTGGCCACTAGTAGTGTCACACCCCGACCTGATTTTGGACGAGACCCTATGAGCAACCTATCACTTCTCCTAGTACTATAATAGGAATAATTCCATTTTCATATTATTGACAAAAGCAAGGCTTAAGATCGTAAGAAAAATTGTGTATTAGATAAATTTCCCATAAACATATGTTGAAATAGATATTACAGTGGACAAATATTTAAAACAATTCATCACGTACCAGGAAGGTAAATCGTTCTTTAGCATTATTAACGCCATTTAAAACCTGAAATGGGCAAGGAAGGGGGTGAGTCTACAACTCATTGAGTAGTGTTTACTAACATCATGACTTTATATCCACAAGTCATTTCATACTCAAAAGTTTTAATCTTTTTATAATACTAGAGTTAAAATACTCTGATAAACAAGCTACAACTTGTATTATCATTTAAAAAAAAGGATATTCTTCGAGATAAATCCACCACTTTTCTCCCACAAGCCTTATAACAAGTTTCTTATCTATTTTTTAATGAAAATTTAAAACTTTTCTTAGAAATATAGTATACCCAGATGGTTTACAAAAATAACCCAGTAATATTGTAGTTGATAAGTAGTAACTAAAAACCTTTGTATGCAAGTTTTGAGATCTACCTCAAGTTGCGCTTGTTCTAAAGATGAGATCTGACTTGTACCTTGAGGAGCCTCGACTTTCACCTAGAATTATTTGGAGGACATGGTGAGCTCACAATTCAGTGAATGAGATATTGACACCAAACCACATATGGCTTACGACCTAAGACTTCATATAAAAATTCTAGAATGGATATTTATTCTCAATTTTATAAAAGTATTCCATATTCATAATTTTATTCGGCCCCTTGAGACTATTGTCTCGGACCATTCCATATTTATAGTTTTATTCGGTCCTTTGAGACTCCAATCTCAGGTCATTCCATATACATAGTTTTATGTAGCCACTTGAGACTCATGTCTCAGGCCACCCAGAAGTCGTAATTTCACATTACGTTTGGTCAAACTCTTCTTTCCAAACAAATCAATTCAATATATCATGATTCTTATATTTAAGTAATTTTTAGTTTTCACTGCCCTTATCACTCAGCCTTAGGTTTTCACATTTCATCACAACACATAATAAATCATATAATTGGTTCCCAATGGAACGAACATGATCTCACCATGTTCCAAACCATACACAATGTATGTGGATATCGAGTATCTATCATTGATCATCTGTATACTCTAGTTGTTCCATTCGATCACGCACTCAAGTATATGTATACGCTGGTTATCCACTACTGCCACACACATAAGTACACATGGAAGCTAGGACGATCTGGAAGCACAACTTAGTCCTCCTTCACACCACTTCCAATCTTACCCTGGGCATTGTTACTAACTCGCTAGGCATTCTGACGATGCCCATATTCAAAATAACATGTATATACCAAGCACAATAAGATAAATAACATGCATGCTCAATCAGAATATCAAAGAGTTTGGTTCTCAAATCGACCAACTATATCTCTCACATGCATGATAAAACTTAGCAAACATCAAGCAGGTTCACTTCATATTCATGAGGAGGTTGGCCCTAACTCTGACCAACTTCATATGAGAAAATTAATCATGGGCACACAACCCTTATTCACATAGTTCTAGCAAGCGAATATGGTTTTCTCACGGTCTATCGACCTTATTTCGTTTAGTCATTCCAAAAAATAGTTTTATTTAGTGAGCATGCATCCATATAGTTTTCCATTGCTTTTCAAAGAATTTTTCCAAAACATGAATCATATATTTCACTATTTTATAGAAAGTCAGTAAAGTGCATCAGCCGGTCCAATCGGACTCACCTTCAGTACTCCCACTCACTGTTTTCATCGGGACTTGTTCCTCCTGGCTATTATTTCCCATTAACTTGGGTTGTGCGATCCACGTGTGATCAGCTACTGGATTCATTCTACAATAATCAAATTATATAATCGGGATCATTTTAGATATCAAGTAAGCACTTATAAATACTTTATCATAAATTTACCCAAATTACAGTTTTGCCCTCATACTTGGTTCTCTTGACTAACGTGTCAGTGAAACTTCAAAATTACTAACCCCCACTTATAATTTCATTCCAAATCATAGGTTAAACCCACATTAGGTCTTATTTATTAAAATGTCTCAAAAGTTTCTAAATCCTTACTTAGATAACTCAACTATTCCAAAATTTGCATTTTGGTTCTTAGTTGGGCAAAATTACCATTTTGCCCCAGTTCCTCAAAAGTTCCCCATTTTGGACCTAAGACTTCCCAACTCTCTCATTTGGGTCCCCAAAATTCCTTTCGACACATTTGGCTCCAACAAATGGGAAAAATTACCATTTTTCCCTCACTTGCAAAAAGACCCATTATTTGCATATTTACTTTGAAAAAATTACTATTTTGCCATACATAGTTCAAAATATACTATCTCATCTCTCTTTGGTGATAAATGAATATTTTGCCCATATTTGAGCAAAACTACCATTTTGCTCATTCTTTACCTAAAATTTACAATTTTACCTCCGAACTCCCAAAAATTACTTTAAACATTTTCATTTGTTTTAAAATCACTTTTAAGCCCCTTAGGCTACTATTAGGGACATTTTCCACAATTTTTTTCATATTTGAAAAATTTTCCCCAAACTTTCCATAATTGTACTTTAGTCCCTAAACTTTGAAACTTAATCAAATAAACTTCTAAATTCACAAATCACTCCCAAATAATCTCATTACATAATGGCTTGGGGGAGGAGGCTTACTCCAGCTAACCATGACTGAATTTGGTTATTTTATAAAATTGGCCGAAATAAAGCTACTGAGGAAGTTATTGGAAATTCTCATTGGAGGTGGCTGAAGAGGTGGCTCAAGCTTATGCATTTTGTAGCAAAGGTCTAGGAGAATCTTTTTGTGGTAGTGGTTGGCCAAGAGGCCACCGGAGTTGGGAGAATTTGGTCGTCGACTGACTGCGATCGAGATGAACCCAACATACCCACCGATGGAAATTGGCTTGTGTCGACCAATTTCTCCCTTGTCAAAGGTCGGTCCTTGCCATAGAGAGGTAGAGTGGAGGCATGCGATTACTTTGGCACTGGTGCCACTGGACTGGTGGATGGAGAAGGTCAAATTTGGCCGCAAAAAGCCATCGATGGTGGACATAATTTATGTCCACGATCAAGGTTGACCAAAAAGGCCCCCACATGGCATTTTCCAACCATTAACAAATTGGGACCCGGGCATAGAAATCAAGAGGATTTCATAAGTGACATGTTGACAGCAAGATCTCTCCATTTGGTGATCGGATGAAAGTGAATTTATCATTCAAGCATCAGGCAATTAGCTTTCTAATATCAGGATTTTTTTACTTTGGATCCAAAATTTGATATATCTAGGAAGAGTTGATGCAATTAACTTAATAGGGAGACCGATAGCTCAATTTCTAGTTAATTTTTTTATAATTTGTAGCACTTAATTTAATAAAAAATTGAATAAATTAGAGTGACATTTGTGATGGTACAATACGAATTCTATCAGGTGGTGTGTGCTCGCACGCGAGTTGGATGAGTCAAGTAGGCATGTCAAAAATACCCAAGACCCGAACTCGAACTCGAACCCGCACTCGACCCAAACCCAACCCGAAGTCTTTCGGATCTAGTCTGGTCTAGGATCGAGTTCGGGTCTAAGCTTTGGACCCGGACCTAATGATTTTTGGGGGTTCGGGTCCAAAACTTGGACTCAAAATTCAGGTCTCGGGTCCAAGATCTAGACTTGAAGTTTAGGTCTTGAATCAAAGACCTGGACTCGTGGGAGGTTCTCGACCTGAAGTTCGGGTCTTGGGTCCAAGACTTAGACCTGAACTTTGGGTCAAGGACCCAGATATAGAATCTAAATATACTAGATATATATGTATATCTTATATCTAGAATAGAATCTTTGTGTTCGGCTCAATCCTTTTAGTAAAAGATTGGGCCGAGTTTAGTTGAATTGCAATTCAATTAAGAGAACGAACGAAAATTAATGGATTACAAAGTATCCATTGCTTCGAATTCAAATTTGATCTCCTTCCATACTTCACAAGCAGCAGCTAGTTCAGGACTCCATTTGCTAGCCTCGCGGATAATTTCATTACCTTCACGAGCAAGATCACGTCCCTCATTACGAGCTTTTACACACGCTTCTAGAGCTACTCGATTAGCTACAGCACCCGGTGCATTCAGACCCGATGGGGTCCTTGACCCAAAGTTCAAGTCTCATACCTAAGGGCGATCCAAGACCTCGAACTATTATTCATTTAAGCTCAATTGCAGGTCCTGCTAAAGTTAGCATTGACATTCTTCTTTTTTTATTTTTCCCATATAAAGGAAAATGGGAAAAAAATTAATTATAAATATGTGAAACTCTAGATTTAATTACATTCTAATTTCTAGTTTCTTGTCTTTATTTTCTCATGGTAGATATCTTATTATTGATCTCTTAGTTTTCTAAGGACCTTGAACAGTATTATCACCCAATTGAACCCAGCTGTGTGGGAGATCATCGGTCACATGGTGTAGAAGAGGAAAAAGGATTATGAAGAGGCATATGAGGAGAATGCATGGAGGCTCCTTGTAGAGGTTTCCCTTTCTAGGGAGAAGTTCTAAGAAGTTAAAATCCTCATCTTTGAAGCTATTTTTTGTAGCATGAACAAAACCCATATCACTGCCCAAGGTTTGGAGAGTGAGGAGGAGGTTGTAGAGGTTTATTCTATAGAGGATATACTCGTAATGAAGCATGAGTAGGGGTCTCACACTGCTAAGGTAGTTGAGACCCATGACTACCTTGTTATGCAACGAGGAAGAAGTTGGAATATTGGAATAGAGTTTTACTGGTGTCTAGATGTATGTTGATGATTGTCATTACTATAGTGGCATGAGTTTGAGTCTATGGAGTGGTTTATTGATACGTATAAGAAAAAACTTTTTGTTTGCAATGATTAGTTAATGTGTGGTCGATCACATGCCCATCTAGCTTTGGCCACATGGGGGATTGTTGCTTTCATTCTAAGGTGTGTGCCTTTGAACTACATCATATGTCACATTTGAGATCAATATATACATTAAAGTTACTCAAATAGGACCTCTGACATTTCATATTCATGTATATTTTCCACTCATTTTCATACCGCTTCATTTAGTTGGACTAGGCAATAGTGATTCCAAGAACTTAGCTAATTGGGATTGGTCGTGCTTTGCTTATGTGGGCGATAAAGGGGTTGAAATCATTAATATGGAGGAGGGTGATGTTCGAGAAAATGACTTGAAAATTTCCTTTTGTAAAGGATAGATATGCATAGTTGTAGTTTTTGTTCTTTCTAGATTATGCACTACACTATAAAAGGAGGATTGAAGAGAGAAAATGTTATTGGAGAGAATGAAGAAGGCTATCATTCATAATCCAAAGGAGCTAGCATACATGATTGACCTTGTCAACCTTCCTTCAACTCTCTAATTCTCTAGGGGAGTTGGTGAGTCAGTCTTAGATCTCTCACCTAGGTTATTTCATGTGTGTATGATAAGAACAAAAATTTTTAGGCCAATAGTATATGTCATTGGCTTGCTTATATAATGATAGCATTTATGCTCTTTCTTCAATTGGTTTGTATTTGGTAATTGTAGGTGTTTGCTAAGAAAAAAAATATGATAATGATGAATTCTCATGGATATACACAGTGTGTGAGACGAAGCTACTATAGGACAATATTTCATGGGATGGCACAGTCACGTGTGGTCGACTCGTGAAGGCTCTCCCCAAGGAAAACACACCGAAGTACGTGGATCTCGCAGCACCCGAGTTCGGGACCTGAGCTGCGAGATCCGAGTTTAGGACTCGAAGTCGAAGATCTTCGGGTCCATGACCCTTAACTCGAAGCTCGGGTCCAATTGACCCGACCATCAGGTTGGGTTTGGGTTTGGGTTTGGGTCCCATTGCACGGACCCGACTTTGGGTCTGGTCCGGGTTAAGCAAAATCCGACCCGTTTAATTGACATCCCTTGAGTTAGGTCTACCAGACTAGCCTTCCATTCTTTTCCTCTTTATTTTTGTAATTTAAATTACCATTTTGTCATTTTTTGTTCCCTTGGTTAATTAAATTTGAAATCATGACCTTTTTCATGCAAAAATCAATTTTCCCAGAAAAAACCTCATGTTTTATGTTAGGGATTTGATCTCTAGTTCGATTAGATCCCTAGTCCCAACACCAGGTTTACTATCTAATTTTTAACATTGGGTTATGATATGAATTTGATTTTCCAAATTCTACTTGGATTTCATTTTCGATTTGGGGTTCCATTCTCAATTTAGGTTTTTATCTCTAGTTTAGAATTTCATTCCCTATTTTAGGTCTCATCATTGGTCTAGAATTCCATTCCTAATTTTAGTTCATATTCTTAATTCGAAATCCCATTTCCCGATTTAGTATTTTATTCTTAGTTTGAGATTATATTTTAAGTTTACCCTTGGTTTATAGTCTAACTGAAGTTATGATATTATATTATTGATCATCTTATTAGTGGTTGAATGAAATTTGAGGAATTACCTAAGAATAAACTTTGACAAAGGGGACGTTTGCCAAAGATCTCATACCATGAGTATGGGTGATGGATCCATTGCATGGCCACAAAGTTCATTATAGGGTTATATAATAAGCATGAAATTTTTTATTGTGAAAAATACTTGAATGTAAATTATTCATAAGATAGTTTTGTAAATAATTTTTCAATGAGGAAATATTTTAATAGAAAAGAGAAACAGATTTTCTCATTGAATTGGAAATGTTACAATGTATTTAAATTATTTTATTTTTTAATTGGAATTGAAATCTAGTTTAAGAATGCTCATTATCTATCTTCCTCAATATAGATCACTCCTTCCTAAATTAAATATTTCAAGAAATGTAGAATATTTGAAAGTAAATTCAAGAGTAAACAATAGTACCGATTAAATAAAATAAATGAAGGAAAAGTTATTACTATATGTATATCCAAAAGAGAATATGTGGGATAGATATAATAAAATATTATTTTTTTAATAATTTTTCTATTTAATTTAAGAAAATTTTAATATGAACCCTACACATTCAATATACTACAATAGTATAATACTCATACTACAAGATGGCTTGACGAGTTTGATGTAGATATGATCCCGGATTGCGAGTTGGTGTATAACACATACAATTCATATTAAGAATATAAAGGTTGATTGGAAAGAAAATAAAGAGATTGGGGAAAGCTTTCACAATTATTTTTCTCAATAAGTAGGAAAACTGCTCCCATTTAGATGAAGTGAACAATTAGAACAATTAGCGGTTCAACTAGACACTAAAAGATGGTGAAGAAAAAATCTAGACACTAAAAGGGTATGATTAAGTAGATTCAACCATTCATTTTTTTTATTTATATGGGCATTTAGTCAGTCTTAACAATATATCTATTATGTTTTATTTTTTTGTATGCTAACTTTTTAAAATAGTAAACGAGATAAATATTATAATTATCGGCGATATATTCAGATTAAATATCTAAATATTATTCTATTTTTCCTTTTAACTTTACATATAAAATTATTTTTGAAGTACTAGTTAATCAATCACTTACAACCTCTCTTGGATGAGATAGTGTATTGTGAGTAAAGTACTTTCGTACCAAAACAAGTAATTCAAACAATGTTGTTGCACATGAATTTGTTTTCATTATTTAAATTCTAAAACAAGATGCAAAAAAAGTGGCATGCAATAAAAATGATACCATGAAAGATTATGGCATGTGGAATGGCATTTTCTCAAAATTTTTACTTCTTAGTGGGTTTGATTCTATTTTTGTTAATTGGATAATAATGTGTCTATTAGGTGTCTTACAAAATTATATTTAATGGTAAGAGAACTGAAGTGATCCTATCTCATTACTTTTTTATACTCATAGGTGAAGTACTATTTTTTAGCATATGTAACGTTCTATGATCTATGATCTGTCATTTATCATGGTCTAGTCAAGATTGTAATTGGTCACAACTGTGTATTAGAAGTAACTATGATCAGTTTGATTAAATTGCAGAACTTTCCAATATTTATCAGAAAGGCAATGGGCCTCAGCAGCTGGTTGGATAGACTTGAGTGTGAATTTCTCATAAACTTTATTACTGTAAAAGAATGCCTGACATAAACAGATAGTGAGTAATAAAAAGGTTATGCCTCTGGGTAACCTTAACAATTGATATGAAGCATTGGTACAAGGAATGTGCATATTTTTTTATTATTTTTTTGGCACAGGTAAAATCAATGAGCAGAATTCTTTTCTGGGTCTAAAACTACCAGAGCAATGAATAAATATCAATCACACTCCGAGATTGTGAACAAAACTGCACAGCAACCAGTATTACATAAAGAATCCAGAAACATGGAGAGGAGATTTGAGAGAACAGCAGACCTATTCCGATTTCTTTGCACTTGTAGATGGCTTCCTCTTCATTCTGCTGAATGGTCCAACTGCACAGTCCATAATGTACATGTATATCACCTGGCTCCATGATCTGTAAGACTCGAGCCCTTCATAGTATTCAGGTGCGATCTCCTTCACCTTGTAGAGCTTGCTTCCAGCAATCCTCGGGAAGTCGTGGTGTTCATTGTGATATCCCACACTCCATGTCATAAGATTGAGAGGGCCATAGTAGGAGTACGTCTCCTGTTTGGGGTTGAAAACATAGTGTTCAGAGATGAAATGGCCGGCCATAGGGTGCATTCCACCTCCTACAAATGTCGAGAGGATCATATATGCAAAAGATTTCCAACCAAAGAAGTACACCATAGCAAAATCGAGGGCAATCTGGATTGCAAAGTTCACGAATTCCCAAGAACCGGGTGGCTTCGGTTTTAGGAAGAGCGGCCGGAGTGCATAAAAGAAGAGCTGGAAGATAACCCAGATGGATTTTGTGAGAGCATTCCTGACACAGAGAGTTTCAGCATAGCTCGGGATATCCATGTCCATCCCGTCGACGCCCTGGTATCTGTGGTGTTCAAGATGGTACTTCTGGAAGGTGACTGACATTGGCACACCAATGGGGAGATTAGCAAATATCCCGAGCCATTTGTTCGAGGAAGGGGTCGAGAAGGCAAGGTTGTGGCTCAGTTCATGGATTGCTAGGAAAAGGTTGTGGTTGAGAAAGGACCCAAAGAAGTAGGAAACTGCAAGGATCTTCAGCCACCCTGAATCACGGAGGTAAGTTGCAGTCCAGAGCTGAATAAGAACCGTCATTGTAATCTGCATGAAAATATGGGAAAAGGAATATACTTGAGAAGAGTTGAAAGAGAACTAGATGCATTAAGTCTCAAAATGATACCATGCAAGTTTTAATCAGGCCAAACACTTCAATGAGTCAGGCATTGGGCACATTTTCAAATCAGATGCTACAGCTTGCATTAAATTCAATGCAAAAAAAAATATATCTGAAATCTTCACCTGCAAGTAACATTTGAATCAAAAGTTTTAACCAAAAAATAAAACTCCAACAATAGAAAATACGGTCCAAAAGAAAATGTGGCATGTTTTCCTGGTCAAACAATCTGTCAATTGAAAGTGGAACTTCTGCCTGACATTGATTCCATGCAGAGATTTGTTTATGGAACCTCCCAGCAGACTTCCAGATGAACTCTGAAACCAACATGGACAAGAGAGTTTCCCTTTCCCAAGATGTTGTGAAATTGCAAAAAAGAAGCTCAATAAAAAAGCTAAGGATATAGAAGGGACTCTTCCAATTTAAAATTCAAGCTTGCTTTCCAAACCTTCAGATTTGGAAGCTCACTAAAGACTCATGTTTCCTTGTACATGGTAGAATTGTAATACAGTCGTATACAAGAACATAATCTTTTATGACTTCAAAAATCATTTTCATGGATAATGATGTAACATGGTGAGGCCAGAAGGTCCCATTTGGTGTCCCACCAAACAGTGATCCATCAAAGTGGAGGAGAGCAGAGCAGTTCCTCCTATCATTTCCATTAGTAAAAAAGCTTGTGAATCTCTTCAAATCATTCAATATTCTGCCTATAACTAATGGAAATTGGTTTATCCAGATTTAACACATTACTCTTCAATTCCTGATTCATATAGCATCCAAATAACCAATGTCCTCGGCCCGTCAATATACATGATAAGCAAAGGCTAAAAGCCATCCTAATCAGATTGGAAGTTATCAAGAGAACCAACATGAAGTTAAAGCTGATACACAGATTAGCATAGCAAATGAAGCTGAAGCTTTGAAACAACATTAATTCATTATGTGACAAGTCTTGGCAATTGAGCTGCAGAGGCCAATTAATCACACATTTTCCAGATCTAACCAAGAAAGCTGTCAATCAATACATGGCAAGAAAGCTACTAACATCCTTAAAACGAATTTGAAAGCATTTAGGTTGCAAAATTGATCCAAAGGCACTATTCAAACAGAGACACACACTTCAGCACATATAATTCGGATCCAAATCCCAGGTACGAAAAACAACATACAACAATAAAAAAAAAACATAAGAAAAGACAATGCGAGAGAGGAAGGGACCTTGAGGAAGGCCCAGGGATCAGGGCCGAAGAGTTCCTTGATCTGAGGGTACTGAGAGAGGATTTGCTTGCGTCTTGAGGCATGAGGCTCGTCTGTGTAAGACCAGAAGAAGTCGTTAGCCATTACTCCTTCCTCCTCTTCCATTCCTCTCATCCCCATTGTATGCGTTTTCTGCGGACTCTCTCTGTTTCTCTTCCTCTTGGCCTTTATATATGTCTTCTTCCCCTTCACCCTCCCTCTCTGTTATGGGGAGGAAATCTCTTGTCCGTGCTCCCACACTAAAGGATCCTTTAGGCTAGTAAAGATCTGCCATTTCCATGTCCCATTTCAGGAATTAAATAGATAGAAATTTCCTGAAAACAGGAGGATGTGGTGTTTGCTGAAATGTCTCTAAGCAGGCAAGGAGAGAGAGAAACTATTTCATGGGCATTATTTAAGAGACAATGGTCGCCATTGCTTTGTTCTCTCTCTCCAACATATCCAAACAAAGAGAGCCTGCAGAGAGAGGGATCATGGATGAAGGAGATGACAGGTTGTGGCCTATTCAAATTAGGTTCACCGCAATAGATTTCCCTCCCCTGCTTTCACTTTCTTGTCTAGCATATTGACCCTTCCAAAGCTCAATATAGGCGAGTCATAAAAGCACTAATTTTTATGTGTTATCATAGGTTTGGATAATGCCAATTGTTGTTGAATTTCTCATCACTTTTAATTATCTCTTTTATTTCAATGGTAAATAATAATCAAGCTACTCACTCTTTCAAGCACTTCATTGTAAACATGAGAATTAAAAATAACTTGTAAAATAAAGACATCAACATCATTAGTTTAAATAAGATATACTCTATGGTATTATTCTCATAAATTTTAAAATTGCAAACAATGAGTTATGAAGTAGCTACAGTATTTCATCATTTACTTTGACAATTTAAAATTTTCATCTTTCCATTCAAAATATTTCATTATCTCAAACCTTCTTATTGTTGAAATAATCTCAATTCCTTCCAAGTAGAAATAAAAAAAATCATATCAACAAGTGAAAGCATCTACAACATCCCATCATCATTACACCAATTCATCTTACTATTATAATTGATATTAAGTAAAAATAACTCATACTTTCAACAATAAAATGGTTCAAACAAAAGAAAAATTTATCATAACTATAAAAGTGACCTTCCAAAATCATACCAACTTCTTCATCCATCAAGCTAAATTTATTTATCCACTATAACTCAATTTCGTCATTATCTTTCTCATCATATTCCATCATAAAACAAATAGAATGAATAAGATTAAGATTAACAAATAGAATGAATAAGATTAAGATTAACAAGTTTTCTTTACGGGTAATATTTCTTCCACATTTACCATCATCCCACTAACTTTCTCATTTTTTATATAACTTTTCTTACATGAGAAAGTGACTTGTTTCTAAAAATTTCTTACTTTGCGAGCACTTGATTTTTCAAGCACATCAATTGTGAAATCTGCCCTCTCGTACCAAGAAAATCGGGACAAAAATCAACAATTTCTATTAGAAAACTGATCCGTTTAAATAAATAAATAATGGTAAATAAGGGTTAAAAATGAGAAATTTAAAAATCCAAAGTTACCAAGAAGTAATAAAAATTATGGGAAAAGTATTAAGAAAATTGGATGAAAAAATCAGACCGATTCGGGATGAACCAAACTTGAACAGTAGTGAACCGGTTTAATAATTCATTTTTATAAGTGAATTAAAAACATCAATTTAGAAAATTAATGCCACCATTTGATAGAAAATAAATTTAGATTAATTTAAAAAATTTTATATTTTAAGAAAACCGGTCGAATTGGGCCTGAACCGATCAATTTTCGTTTTTGGGTCACCAAATCTGGTCGGATCGGACCAATGGTCCAGCCTGTCAACAAACCGCTAACAAGTCAATGCCCAATCAACACGCGCGACCAATCAGCACACAATACATGGAAAAGCATGCCCTGTCAATCGCTTGCTCAGTGCCTGAAAGTGCTACCAATCAGAGAGAGACACGTGTTCGGTCAACAGTCAATGGTTGGTGGATGCCCGATCAACAGCCACATAAACATGAGCAGCCAATGGGAGGCTACACGTGTCTGGTCAACCGGTTAATGGTTAACATGGCAGTTGAGTAGGATTACCATGTCAGCTAAACCAACCAATCATGTGCCGCCAGGGTAAGTCAATTCGGCCCTCCCTTGTCGGAATAGTTTAATTCTAGAGAGAGAAAGTGCCCAAAATTCACTAACCAGATTCCCACTGCTCAGGGAACGAATTATAGCGGTTCTTGATACTAGAAGAACCCTGGGGACAAGAGCTTCCTTTTCAAATCAAGAGCTCAGACAGCCGCACCTCCGATAGTAAGTTCTTGGAGCTTTCTCTCAATACATCCAATTTTTCGGCGAAGCTCTTTTTGAGCTCGTTTCGGACCCAAAAAATGTAATTCATAGCTCAATCGGATCGCATGGAAGTGAAGGGACCGATTAACACCTTGAAAAGGATCAATTAACCCCATTTGAAAAGACAACTTGAAGAAATCATATTCGGTCTATAGAAAGGGGTAAAATTGGGGAAAATTTTTGGGAAATTTGGGGAATTCGAGAAATTAAATGGCCTTAGTACAATTTTTACAAAATTGAAGGTCAATTGGTAAAGAAGAAGATAATGGAGGACCAATTGGTCATTTTTTAAAAATTTGTGCCGATCGATAATTTTGGAAAATTTAGGGACCAGTTGGAAATTTTAGAAGAATTGAGTCCCCATTTACAATTTTGAGAAAAGTAAGGATCCAAATAGGATATTGGAAATCTTAAGGGCTTAACTGAAGATAATTGAGCACTAGGGACCTAAAGTCAAAGATTATAAACTTTAGGGACCAAAGTGTAATAAAACAAAAAAGGGCCCTAGTTGCCAATACGTGAGAACATGAGTGCTTTCATGCGAACCTTTCCTTATAAGGATACTCAAACCATGTAGGGACACATTTGGACAAGAACGTGAGCAAGGGAGCATGACCCGAACTTGGAAAGCCGACTGGAGATGAACACGTCATAGTCATTGGGTGAGTGGACTTATTAACATCATACCCGGTTAGAGTGATGAGCACACGTTTAATTTAAAAACCACTTACCAGTTGTGAGTGGGCATATTTATACATCATACCCGATTGGGGTGGTGAGCACCATTTTGAAATGAAAAACCACTAGTGAGTGAGTTATTTAATGTCATACCTGGTTGGGGTAATGAACAATTTTAAAGCTAAAAACCACTTATCGGTTGTGAGTGTACTTATTTAAACATCATGCTCGGTTGGTGTGATGAACTCTTTTACTGAAAGAAAATGCCACTAAGAGTGGGATTATCTATCATCATACCTAGTTGATATGATGAGTGCATTTTAAGCTTAAAAACCATTTTTTAGAAATGATCTCCCTTGATTGCGTGCTAATGCTTAAACTATTTGGGAGACTTTTTTATGATAGTTGGGACAGCTCCAACAAGCCAAAAGCCTCGATTCTTAACTGATAAGGCTCAAGGCCCAGTTTTGAAAAACTCTTGAAGTGGGCCCAAGGCTAGTGGGCACGGGTTGGAGCCCATAGACAAACATGATTATAAGAGCCATGAAAACTCTCATAAATTGGCAATTTTGTGTGTGACTTGCCACAGTACCAAATCAGGACTGACAAGGCTCGATGGGCTAGTGGTCGTGCACCGGGACTAGGTTGATACACTGGTCAGGCAAACAACTACAAGCCAAGTCGAGTGTCGGGGTCGTTGGATCGTTGACACCAAAGATAATGACTAATATGCTAAGACTATTGTTTGTGCATGCACAAGGATCTGAGACCATCGAGACACCCAAGAGGGGTAGTTGATGGGTCCCAAGGGCTGTTGGACGACCTGGATGCAATAAGGGCAGGTTTGTCGTGCCAATTAGTCATGAAGCTCGGAGTAGCTTCTTGCGCATGAGACCGGTGCAAGGTCAAGATGAGGTATCCGTCCTCATATCAAACACAAAGTAATTTTGGGTATGAGGGTTAGATAGTTGATTTCCACTCAGACCTAGAGTAGAACTTAGGGACTTCTATTAGGGTGAACATTAAAGATGCACCGAACCCCAAGTGGGTGCAGTCGGAGTACTGCACCTACGAATGTTTGTACCCTTTATGATAAAAGACGTGTGAATGCTTGCTAAGTGCCTCTCGAGCAAGGGGAAGTGCTAAAAATAGCTGAACTCACATAATAGTGAAGTGATTTAAAAGGATAAAATATTTTGATAAACTATTTGTATTCGAAAACTCACTACCAACACCCGCTCATTGAGTTGTAGAAACTCACCCCCTTCCTTTAACCCTTTTTTAGGAAAACGGAGACCAACCTTAAAGAATCCTCGAAGATGAAACCTAAGTCAAGTACGCTTAAATTTTTTTTAAGCTATTGAGTTTTGTATAATGTCATTCTTGGAAATAAGGTCAGAAGTTACGCCTGGCTACTCATGACCGTGAGAAGGGGTGATCCCTCTTAGACCAAAGGGAGTGGTGGGTTGTTTACAGGGATTCGACCAAAATGGGTTGGGGCATGACATCAATAATAGACTCTTATTTCTCCTAAAAACTTCTTTCAACAACTTTATCTTCTGTTTTTTACATTTCTTTTTGTTCATTTTCTAAGTCACACCTCGACTTAAGTTACAGGTTAAGCATGCAAGCAACCCATTATATTCTATCGATACTAAAATAGTAAATGTCTTACCATTGTGCTACCGACATGCCAAAAGTGTTATGCCCCGACCCGATTCACGGTCGACGATCCCGTGCAACCCACTAATCCATTCGATTTTACAATGGTGAGTATTTACACTAACGTAAAATCAGAGGAACTAAAAGTTAGAATAAATAAGGGAATCTTGAATTTCAATGGAAATTAAATTTTTTTTAATAAATAGTGTGCCTAAAAAGTTATACAAATAACTCAAGAATATAACAACTAATAAGTATTAAATTAAAACTTTTGTACGCAAGTTTTGAGATCTATCTCAAGCCGTGCTTGTTCTGAAGGCGATGTCCTCACTTGATCCTCATGGAACCTCATATTTCACTTGTAATTGTTTGAGAGAGGGTGTGAACTCACAACCCAATGAATGAGGTATTAACGTTGAGCCACTATATGACTTATGATTTCTAACTTCACTTCAAAAATCTATACATAAATAATGATTTCATGATTCGTATATTTGGGTAACTTTTTCTCCGACTCTTATAATTTGACCTTAGATTTTCACAATCAAGTATATATATTGGTAAAGCTCCAACTCACCAATTACAACAACAAGCAATAAATCATTCACAGGTTCCCATTGGAACGAACATGATCTCACCGTGTTCTAAACCACACACATGATTCATGTGGATGTCGAGAATGTGTCATTGATCATCTGTATTGTAAACCTCATTCCTTTAAAGATAAGAAAACCAAGAAAAGAACCAGTTGTTTTAAAAGAGAAAACTGCTAAAACTGATAAAGAAAGGGTAAAGTGGGAAATTTGAAAATACCAAGTGTCACACCCCAACTCGGTTTGGTCAGATCCCTGTGAACAACCCGCCGCTCTCTTAGTTTAAGAGGAGTTTCCCCCTTCTTTAACTCAAGAGGAATCAAGCGTAATTTTGACCTTGTTCCCTAGAAAGACATATATCAAATAAAATGCAAGCTTAAGAGCAATTAAGCATACCTGACAGAGGATAAGGCTCGGTGTTATTCCTAGTTATTTTCTCTTTTCCTAAAAAGAGATAGAAAAGAGGGGTGAGTTTCTACAACTCAGTGAATGGGTATTTTAAAAAAATGAAGTTAAAAAAAATAGTTTTCAAGTTGGAGTGTGCCAGACTCCTTAATTCCTTTAAATTTTCTCATATTCAATTTTCAGTTTTCAAAAACACATTCTTCATCATGAAGGCCAAACACACAATCATAGGCTAGTACGTCCACTGAAACCACTTGTGGCGTCAGAGCGACTTTACCGACCACCTAGATAGAAGCACGTCCACTTCTACCCTGAGAATGAGTGGATGTTCGCGACATCCGACCATCAATCCCGTAACAATTCTCCATGTCCGTATGAGGATAGAGACCTCATCCTGACCCCACCCCGGTCTCATGCGCTTGAAGCTACGTCGAGCTTCACAAGGCTTCTGGTACGACTAACTGCCCTTATATCCACCAGGTCGTCCAGGGCCCTAGGACACATCACTATGCCTCTTGGGTGTCTTGAAGGTCCTGTAAACAAAGTTTATGCACAATCAACATTTTAACATGATGCCATATAATTCGTGGTGCCACTGGTCCAACGGCCCTGACCCTCAACTCAACAAGCAACTGTTTGTCTTGACTAGTCCGGAGAACTGTCATGTCGCACTGCCACTAGTTGACTGAATATATCTGTCATATTTTGGTACCATGGCCAAACAATTCAATTACTTAAGTTTTCATGGCATATAAATCATGTTTGTTTACGAGCTCCTACTCGTGCAAACTGGCCTAGGACCCACTATTTGAGACTTTCAAAACTAGGCATATTAGCCCCCAAGTTCCAAAATCGAGGCCTCCGGCCTAACAGAGCTATTCGAGCTCTCGTGAAGAAGGTCTCCCAAAATGTTTAAGCAGTGGCACATAGTTAGGGGAAAGCACTTCCGAAAAAATATATTTTTCAACTGTCCATCATACCAACCGAGTATGAGGACATTTCCGCTCATAACCGATGAATGAGTTTTCCACTTCCTTAGAGGAAGTTTCATCATACCAACTGCGTATGATCTACTTACAACCGGTAAGTAGTTTTTCCACGTGATTTTCACATCATTCCTCTCATGTGATGTTTAAAATATCACTTAGCAGTGGATTTTCATTTTCAAGGTGCTTATCATCCCAACCAGGTATGATATAAAAATCACACTCACCCGATCATGAAGTGAAATTCCTCTTAGTCGGTTTTTGTCCCTTGCGAGCTTAATCTCAGTTGGCGTTCCCGATGTCTCGTGTTCCTACACAAAATGAACATTTTTGTTCATTATCATTTGGCTTGATCACCTTCATTCATTATTAATGACCCAATATTTAACTTTTTAAATATTTGCAATTTGGTCCATAAAGTTAATTTTCCTTTAATTTAGGCTCCAATTACCGATTTTTCTTCAAATTAAGTCTCGAAACTTTTAAAATTCCCATTGGGACCACGATTTATTCAATTTCATTAAAAGGGGTTCAAGTTTCCCAAATTCCCAACTTGGCCTCCAATTTTCCAAAATTACCATTTTGCCCTTCCTTTACAAAAATTGTAAGTTTTACCACAAAAATTCTAAATTTTGCTCAATTGGTCCTCTAACACTCTTATTATGCGCCATTGACCCTCAATTTTATAAAATTGCATTTTGGTCCCTCAAATTTTCAAAAATCCCCAATTTCAACTTACTAACACATCCGAATTTAATTTCATCAAATTGACCGATCAAACACTTCTAATTGTTGAAATTAAAGTTAAATTTGAGTTTCTACATCTTCATACGATTCAATTGCCATTTGAATCATAAGTTTTGATGTCGGAACGAGCTCAAATGGAGCTTCACTGGAAAATAGAGCGTAGAGAGAGAAAGCTTCAATTGCTCACCATCGAGGGCACGACGTGTAAACCTCGCACTTTTGAGTTAAGGAAAACCGGGAAAGAACCAGTCAAACCGAGTAAGAAAACCGAGCTAGTTTACAAACTCGATCATTTAGGAACAAGCAATTTGGAAATTTACAACTTCCGGATGATACAAAGGGTTTAATAAACCTTGGAAAAGAAATTTAAGACAAATTAGAAGAGTAAAACCAAATTGGTTTAGGTAAACGAGATTCCAAATTGTAATTAATACCAATAATTTAATACCTAAATTAAATTATTGGAATTAATATAAATAATTTAATACTGAAATTAAATTATTGGAATTAATACCAATAATTTACAACAATATTAATACTAGTAATAAATCTCTCCCATTTAATACACGATTTTACACCATTCATTCTCCTCACACTTCTCTCTCTCTACTACTCCATTTCTCGGTGAAGCTCGAACTAGAGCTTCGACTTGAACATTTTTCTTAACCTCGGAAGGAGAGGTTAGGCTCCTTAGAACCGAGGAGAAGACAACTATCTAATAGCAAAATCCAGTCAATCCGAGAATCACTGGAGAAGCACCGGCATGATGGAATAGTGAAGCAGCTCCGACGGATCGAAGCTGCCCTATTTCGGCCAAGCGGAAATCGACCATTTCGAGCCTCCTCAAACCAAACCAAGCCCTCCCAACACCTCATCAGTCCTTCCTTGGCCAAATTAGGTCCGAAAGGTAAGCCAATTCGGCTCCACTTTACAATTTCAGATCGTTGTTAAAGAGAGAGTTGATCGAATTTCAATGAAGAAATTCTAATCCAATTTGACATCAATTGATGTCATTCTTGATCCTAAGAAATACCTCTGGAGGATAACTACCTGCCTAGATAGAAAGCTCCGACCGTTGCGCCCTCACCGATGAGAAATCGAAGCTTTCTCTCTCTACAATCTATTTTCCGGCGAAGCTCCATTTGAGCTCGTTCCGATGTTAAAATATGCTATTCAAAGTTTTTTAGAATCGTATGAACATGTAGGAACTTAATTTCAACTCCAATTTCAACAATTAGAGGTGTTTGGTCAGTCAATTTGATAAAATCAAATTCGGCAGTGTTGAAGAGTTGAAATTGGGGAAATTTGGGGATTTTTGAAAATTCGAAGGACCAAAATATAATTTTCTAAAATTGAGGGTCAACTGGTCATGATAAGAATATTAGAGGGCCAATTGAGAAATTTTAGAATTGTTGGGGCAAATTTTACCATTTTTCTAAAGAAGGGGCAAAATGGTAATTTTAGAAAAATTGAGGGACCAAATTGGAAATTTGGGAAATCAAACCCCTTTCTGTGAAATTAAATAATTTGAGGTACTAAGATAAATTTTAAAAGTTTTGGGACTCAAATTTAGGAAAAACTCGACAATAGGGACTTAAAGTTAAAGAAAAAATAACTTTAGGGACCTAATTACAAATATATGTAAAGTTGGGTTTTCTCATTCATTTGGAATGAATGATAGCTATTAGGCCAAAAAATAATGAACAATTATGTTCATTTCGTGTAAGAGAATGAGACATCGGGAACACCAATCGTCGTCTAGCTTGCTAAGGACGGAACCCAACTAAGTGGAATTTCACTACACTTTCGGGTGAGTGGGATTATATAACATACCCGGTTGGGGATGATAAGTGCGTCGGTATAAAAATCCACTGTTTAGTAGTATTTTAATTATCACCACTTAGAGGAAGTGATGTGAAAATTTTATGAAAAAACTTCTGACCGGTTGTTAGTAGATCATACCCGATTGATATGATGAGACTTCCTCGAAGGAAGTTGAAAACCCATTCATCGGTTATGAATGGAGATGTCCTTATACCGATCAGTATAATGGACAGTGAAAACCTATTTTGTCAGAAGTGTTCTCCCCTGACTGTGTGCCAGTACTTAAACTATTTGGGAGACCTTCTTGACGGGAGCTCGAATAGCTCATATAGGCCGAGGGCCTCAATTTTGAAACTTGGGGCTAAATGCCCGATTTTAAAAATCTCGTACAGTGGGCCCAAGGCTAGTTGGCACAAGCAGGAGCAGGAGCTCGTAAACGAACATAATATATGTGCCATAAAACTTAATAAGTGAATTTTTTGGTCATGGTACCAAGATAGAACCGACATGCTCAGTCAACTAGCGGCAGTGCGATATGACAGGTCAACGGACTAGTCAAGTCAAACAACTGCGGGTTGAGTTAAGAGTCGGGGCCGTTGGACCAGTGGCACCACATATTATATGGCATAATGAGAAAACATTGTCTGTGTATGCACTATGAGTACGAGATCATCAAGACGCCCATGAGGGGTAGTGATGTATCCTAAGGGCCCTGGACGACCCGGTGAGTATAAGGGCAGATTGTCATTCCTGGTGTTTGTGCGAAATTTGGAGTAGCACCAAGCGCATGAGATCGGGGTGGGGACAGGATGAGGTCTCTGTCCTCATACAGACATGAAGAAGTGATTTCGGGATTGAGGGTCGGATGTCGCGCACATCCACTCATTCCCAGGGTAGAAGTGGTAGTGCTTCTATCCGGGTGGTCGGTAAAGTCGCTCCGAAGCCACTAGTGGGTTCAATAGTCGTATTGACCTGCGAATGTGTTTAACCTTCATGATGAAGGATGTGTGTTGGGTGATGACACACTGTGGTAACTAAGAAATACCCGAATTTTTAAATGAAGAGATTTTGGAAAGAAAGGAGTCTAACACACTCCATATAAATATTTTTTTTAAGTTAAAAGTAGACCTTTGAAAAACCCATTCATTGAGTTGTGGAAACTCACCCCTCTTTTCTATCCTTTTTCAGAAAAAGAGAAAATGACTAGAAGTAACACTGAGCCTTACCCTTTATCAGGTATGCCTAAATTTGTCTTTAAGCTTGCATTTTATTTAATATATGTCTTATAGGGAACAAGGTTGAAATTTTGCCTGCTTCTCTCGACTAAAAGAAGGGGAAAACTCCTCTTGAACCGAGAAAGAGTGGTGGGTTGTTCACAGGGATCCAACCAAACCGGGTTGGGGCATGACATGGCAGTCCGAGCTTCGAACCTGGGTAGATAGCTCTCCCCGTGAGGTTCCTCCTAGGATTAAGAATTGCTTCAATTGATGCCAAATTGGGTGAGAATTCTATCATCAAAATTCTGTCAATTCTCTCTCTAGCATCAATTAGAAATTGCAGAGGGGAGCCGAATTGGCTTACCTATCAGTTCTAATTTGGCCGTAGAAGGGCTGAGGAGGTGTTGGGAGAGCTTGGTTTGGCCTGAGGAGGGCTCAAATTGGTCAATTTTAGCTCAGCCAAAATAGGGCAGCTTTGGTCCACCGGAGCTGCTTCATTGTTCGATCAAGCTGACACTTCTCCAGCAACCTTGGAGCGAATGGATGTTACCACCATGTAGCTGACTTCTCCCCAGTTCTAAGGAACCCGATCACCCCTTCTTTGGCTTAGAATAGACCCTATATCAGAGCTCTGGTTTGAGCTTTTCCAGAAAACTAAGCAGTTGAGAGAGAGTGAGGTTTTCAGGTGTGGAGAGGATGAATGGAGAGGGGCTCTTTATATAGGGAGCTCGGGGACTCGTCGATCGTCCGTTTGGCACCTTTATGAAAGTCATTGATGGCCTGAAACATACTAAATGAAAACGTTTCTTCTTCGTTGGCACTGCTTCAATTTTCCAGCGAGTGAACAATGATGTCATTTGAAGGAAGAAGATGACACTATTTCGAACCGGGTTCAAAGCTTAAACCGGTCGATTCACCCCCAATTCGACTGAATTTTTAAAATCTAAACATTTTTAAATTTATCTAAATTAATTTTCTATCTAATGATGGCCTCAAATCTCAAGTTTGAATTTATTAAGCCACTTAGAAAAATAAATTTATCGTTCAGTTTAATAGTGGTTCAAACCGGTCCAATTCGATTTGGATCCGGTTCACCTGAACCAGTTTGGTTTTCATCTCCAATTCATCCATAAGTCCTTTTCATGACTTATGTGACTATTTAGGTTACTTGGGATCCATAATTTCCCCGGTTTTCCCTCTCTCTATCAGTTCCGGTTCATAAACCCGCTTGGTTCATTAATCAGTTCAATCTAGTTCATATCCGATTCACCCAAATAGATCCGAATTTTCTCTCTCATTTGGTTTTAAGGTTTCTTCCCAAGATTTATGAATCATTTTGGGTCACATGAGAGTTGAAATTTCTCCAATTTGCCCATTCCTCAAAAATCAAGTTTGTGAACTAGTTCAGTTTTCTCACTTGATTTGATCGGTTCTTTCCCAGTTTTCCTTAACTACAAAGAGCGGGGTTTACACCAAGTGACTCAAAGAGTCATAAAAATCATGGAAAGGAACCATGGAGCAAATTGGAAGAGGAAATCGAACTAGTTCAGGGTGAACCACATTGAATTGGTTTGAACCATATATGAACTAGTTTCTAAATTCATTTTTCTTGGTGGCTTAAAATATTGAAATTGGAAAATTGAAGCCACCATTAGATATAAAATGAATTTAGATTAATTTAAAATTTTTTAATTTTGAGAAAACGGGTCGAATCGGGCTTGAACCGGGTGATTTTCACCATTGAACCCGGTCGGACTAATCTGGTCCTGTAAACCCCACTCTTTGGAGTTAAGTAAAACTGGGAAAGAACTGGTCAAACTAAGTGAGAAAAATCAAACCAGTTCACAAAGCCGATTATTGAAGAACATGTAAATTGGAGAAATTACAACTCCCATGTGACCCAAAAAGATTCATCAACCTTGGAAAAGAACTTTAGAACCAATTGGGAGAGAAAAACTAGACCGGTTTATGTGAATCGGATCCGAACCGGATTGAACCGGTTTATGAACTAGGTCGGTTTATGAACTGGAACCGATGGATAAAGGGGAAACCGGGGAAATTATGGATCCCAAGTGACCTAAAGATTCACATAAGTGATGAAAAAAGACTTATGGATGAATTGGAGATGAAAACCAAATCAGATCAGGTGAACCGGATCCGAACCGGATTGAACCGTTTTGAAACACTATTGAATCGGATGCTAAATTCATTTTTAGGTGGTTTAAAAAATTCAAATTTGAGATTTAAGGCCCCCATTGGATAGAAAACAAATTTAGATGAATTTAGAAATTTTTAAATTTGAAAAAATCGGTCAAATTGGGGGTGAACCGACCAGTTTAAGCTTTGAACCCACTTCAAACCAGTCCGGTCTATCAGCTGAAGAGGAAACATTTTTATTCAGTATGTTTCAGGCCATCAATGACTGTTATAAAGATCCCAAACAGACAGCTGACAAGTCCCCGAGCTCACTATATAAAGAGCCCCTCTCCATTCATCATCTCCACACCTAAAATCCTCACACTCTATCAGTTGTTTAGTTTTCCGGTGAAGCTCGAACTAGAGCTCTGATATAGTGTCTTTTCTGAGCCAAAGAAGGTGTGGTTGGGTTCCTTAGAACCAGGGAGAAGTTAGCTACACAGTGCAAGTATCCATTCGCTTCGAGGGTCGTCGGAGAATCGCCGGCGTGATCGAACCGTGAAGCAGCTCCGGTGGACCGAAGCTACCCTATTTTGGTCGAGCTGAAATCGGCCAATTCGAGCCCTCCTCAGGCCAAACCAAGCTCTCCCAACAACTTCTCACCCCTCCACGCCTCCCCCCCCCCCCCAACGGCCGAATTATAATTTCTGACTGGTGCTAGAGAGAGAATTGACAAAATTTCGATGATAGAATTCTCACCCAATTCGGCATCAATTGATGTAATTCTTGATTCTAGGAGAAACCTTGGGAGGAGAGCTATCTGCCCAGATTGGAAGCTCGGACAGTCGCCCCTCCCCCCCCCCCCCCCCCCCCGACGGTGAGCAATTGAAACTCTCTCTCTCTACGTTCTGTTTTCTGGCGAATCTCCGTTTGAGCTCGTTCTGACATCAAAACTTGCGATTCAAAGTGCAATTGAATCATATGAAGATGTAGAAACTCAAATTTAACTTCAATTTCAATAATTAGAAGTGTTTGATCGGTTAATTTGATGAAATCAAATTCGGTTGTGTTAGTAAGATAACATTGGGGATTTTTGAAAATTCGAGAGACCAAAATGCAATTTTATAAAATTGAGGGTTAATTGGGCATGATAAGAGTGTTAGGGGACCAATTGTGCAAATTTTAGAATTTTTGGGATAAAGCTTACCATTTTTGTAAAGGAAGGGCAAAATGGTAATTTTGGAAAAATTAGGGGCCAAATTGGGAATTTGGGAAACTTGAATCCCTTTTTATGAAATTGAATAAATTGTGGTCCCAAGGGAATTTTAAAAGTTTCGGGACTTAATTTGGGGAAAACCGACAATTGGGGCCTAAATTAAAGGGAAAATATCTTTAGGGACCAAATTGCAAATATTTAAAAAGTTGAATATTTGGTCATTTATAATGAATGAAGGCGATCGAGCCAAATGATAATGAACAAAAATGTTCATTTCGTGTAGGAACATGAGACATCGGGAATGCCAACTAAGATTAAGCTCGCAAGGGATGAAAACCGACTAAGAGTAATTTCACTGCACGATCGGATGAGTGGGATTTTCATATCATACCGGGTTGGGATGATAAGCACCTCAAAAATGAAAATCCATTGCTATGTGGTATTTTAAACATCATCTGAGAGGAATGATGTGAAAATCATGTGAAAACACTACTTACCGGTTATAAGTAGATCATACTCGGTTGGTATGATGAAACTTTCTCGAAGTAAGTGGAAAACCCGTTCATCGGTTATAAACAGAGATGTGCTCATACTCGATTGGTATGATGGACAATTGAAAAATATATTTTGTCGGAAGTGCTCACCCCTGACTATGTGCCACTACTTAAACATTTTAGGAGACCTTATTGATAGGAACTCGAATAGCTCTGTTAGGTCGGAGGCACACTCCAACTTGAAAAATATTTTTATAGAAACTTTATTTTTAAAATACTCATTCACTAAGTTGTAGAAACTCACCCCTCTTTTCTATCCATTTTCAGGAAAGAAAATGACTAGAAATAACACCGAGCCTTACCCTCTGTTAGGTATGCTTAATTTCTCTTAAGCTTGCATTTTATGATATATGTCTTTCTAGGGAACAAGGTCGAAAGTACGCATGGCTCCTCTTAAGTTAAAGAAGGGGGAAACTCCTCTTAAACTGGGAGAGCGACGGGTTGTTCACGGGGATCCGACTAAACCGAGTCTGGGCAAGACAGGTTCGGTTCAAAATAGTGTCATCTTCTTCCTTAGAATGACAGCAGAGTTCATCGGTTCAAAAACTTTCCCTCTCTAACGAAGGAATATTCGCTCCGATCAGGGCATTTTCGAGCGAGGATAAGCTCAACCAAAATGGAAAGTAGTCGGGCAGAGGGTCCCCGAGCTCTCTATATAAAGAGCTCTTCTCCATTCATCCTTCACACACCTCAAATCTCCATTCTCTCTCATGTGCTCCATTTTCCAGTGAAGCTCAAACGAGAGATCTGACTTGGGCACTTTTCTCAACCTCAGAATGCAAGGTCATGTCCTACAAACTCCAGGGGAAGTTAGCTACCTGACAGTGACCTCCTTTCGACCTGAGGACCACCGAAGAAGTGCCGATGGAATTAAACAGTGAAGTAACTTCGACGGATCGAAGCTTCCATGTTTTGGCCAAGTTGAATTCGGCCAAATTCAAACCCCCTCCTGCCAAACCAAACCTTCCTAACGCCCCCACGACCCTCATATGACCTCCATAGATTTTTAATTATTAGAAAACTGATCTAATCGTGCCTTAACCAACCGATTTTCAATTTAGGGTCACCGAACCCAGTCCGATAGAACCAGCCAATGGATTACCTGCTAGGTCAGTGCCTATTTAGTGCGCACGACCAATCAGTGCATGCCATGTGGCAAAGTGCATACAATTAGTAGCTCGGTTGGCGTCTAGAAGCACTAACTAATTAGAGTGTGACACGTGTCCTCGGTCAATGGTTAGACGAAGAAGACAAGTCACCGAAGATTAACAATGAGGAAGCGACACGTGTCCTCAGTCAATAGTCAATTGAGGAGAAGTCTCATAAGCAGGCTTGACCAATGAGGTGTTGACACGTGGCAAAGGTCGACCAGGATGTCAGAGAACGATTGACTAATTAGAGATTAACACGTGGCAAAGCCATGTTGGATGGTCACAGCCAATCAGAGGTTGCCATGTGGCAATGGCACAATATGTTAAGTGGGAAAACTGATTAATTTAAATTAGTCAATCAAAGAATGCCACGTGTCATGGTCAACGGAGGGCTAGATTCAGTCAGCGGACACGTTGGCTTAGGCTATCAATGAGAAGTCACCACATGTCCGATCAATGGATCAACAAGTGACTCAGATGCTGAGTGAGCGGTTGCGTCAGTGATGCCAACCAATCACAACATGACACGTGGTAGCATGCACGTGCACAACTCACACGCCCACACAATGTCATCTTCTTCCTTTAGGTTTATGAACTAGAAGGCAGGAAGACCGATGCCATAACTTCAACAGGTCTTAAATGGCCCCAACATGCCTTTAATCGGTGAATTAATGGTCGACCACTGGGCGGATGGCTAGAACGGTCAAACTCGGAGTTCCCTATAAAATGAGTTCCTCTCCATTTGTCCTATTCACCCCTCTATTAACCAGAGAACTCAAACTACTCCACATTCCAACCATCTACAAACCAAAGCTTTGACATTGGCCTTTTTCTCCATCTCCAGTTGCACAATTGGGTTCCCTGGAATCCTAAAGTCCTCCACCTTCCTGCATACTCCATCTAGCTCGAAGGTAAACGGAGAAGCTCTGATGAGGCTGCATAATACATCCACTTCGATGATAGAATTCGGGCAAAAGATTTTGAGCTAAATTCCAACCACCATCGAACCTCTAAGACCCGGTCGACCCTCCCAAGGCTCTTCACGACTAAACCTCGACCTCTCTAAACCTTTGTGGTAAGCTAATTTCGCCTTCCTTCGTTGGAGCAAAGTAATAATAGAGCAAAAATGCGAATAATTTTTATAATGAAATTCTCTTTGCCCATACAGTCAATTAACATGAAATTTGATCCTAAGAGGATCCCCTTGATGAGCACTAGCCACCTATACTTAGAGCTCCAACGATCATCCATTTGCTGGTAAGAAATCGAAACTTTCTCCCACTAGAAAGATTTCCTGCAAATCTCTGTTTTAGCTCGATTTTGGGTCAAATGAAGTCACTCAAAGCTTAGAATGCTCGTATTAAGATGGAGAAGATGATTAGTAGCATGTTAGGAGAAAATTAACAAGGCTTAAATGTTCAATTTGATGAATTAAGGATTTTGGGTATAAAGTGCATTTTTTGGAAATTTGGCAAATTAGGGATTTTTTAAAGTTTGGGGATTTTTGTGAAATTGATATCAATTGAGGATTTTTCAAACAAAAAGAGTTATGGGATTTAATTGTAATTTAAAATAATTTTTGGAATTTAAATTAATTATAAGAATTTATTTGCAATTTTAATAATTTTATTTGTTTTATAAATTTTTATAAGGTATGAAATTATAAATAAAGTTAATTTAGGAAATTTTGGTAATTAATTGGGAATTAATTTCCAATAAAAATAAACTTAAGGACTTCTATTTAATTAGGAGAAAACATTGGCAACTAAGTGGAAAATTTAGATATTTGAGTAATTTATTATCCGTAATAATATAGGTGCAAAAATGAGAACTCTAACTATAACCGCAAGATCATTTAGTGGCAAGCAGAAATTAATTCAAGACGAATAAGTAATGGATTTTAGGTGAGTGAGATTTCTGGTATCATGCCCATTTAGGATGATGAATATACTTTCATTTTACCGAAAGATAAATCATTTTCTAGAAATAGTTTCCCCTAACTGTATAAAACTATTTAAAGATTTTTGGGAGATATTTCTGTTGACAGCATGAAGTATGTATCTTATAGAGCTAGAATTACTCCAATGGGCTCAAGGCCTCGGTTTTTTAACTAAAGTGGTCTCAAGGCCATATTTTGGAAAATTCGTGAAGTGGGTCCAATGCCAATGGAAATGGGCCTACACTAGTAGAAAAATTATGATTTATGAGCCTTATGAAAACTTTCATAAATGGTTAAATTGTGTAATTTATCTACCGAGCAAAGTCGGGTCGTCGAACCCATTGGGCTAGTAGCACAAAGATAAAGGCCTTAATGAAAAGACTATTGATTATGCTTGTTGAGATATGGAACCATTGAGGTGTACGGTATGGGGTAGTGTTGGTTCTAAGGGCAATTGGACAACCTAGGCAGCATAAGGAAAGTCTAGTTGTTTTAGTATGTCAAGAAGCTCTAGGAGCTTCATGCGCATTGAGACCAAGGAAGAAAGGGGAGAGGTCTCGTCCCACAATAGCGGACACGAAGTTTCAAATAAAGTCTCTGGGTTGGGCAATGGTGCTCACATAGACTTGTGGTTGCAACCTCTTATCAGGGTGGACGGTAAAGTCGCTATGGTCCACAAGTTGAACAGTTAGGGACTGTTCTATGAAGGAATGAACCCTTTGATGATAAATGTCATGTGATTGTTTATTAAACCAAAAACCCAATGAAGGAGAATGGTGAAATATAGTGATAAACAATCCTTTAATATCCTTGAATAATTACACACTCACTGAGTTGTCAAACTCAACCCCTCCATCTTTTCCCTACAGGAAATTTCCAACTTTGTCGAGAAGAAGAACAAGCTACTTCATTGATTAAGGTACCAAATGTATAGAAATTTTACATAAGATAGTTTTGATAATATTGTTTTAGGGAAACATTGGAAAGGTTAGATTATAACTTGTCTATACTATTATGGCAACTAATATTGTAATAGTATGGAGAGGTGTGGTGAGTTGCATACTGGTCCAACTATCCAAACATGGTCAGGGTATGATAGAAACCCTCAAGTGGTGACAAGAAGGATAAACATAAAGTATCAAAGATCGAATTCTCTACTTTAAAGGACAAGAGTAGAGAATGTGACAAACAACGAGAACTGTTAAAGAAAGGCCCAAGGATGTAATTACTTATCATAAGAAACAACTTGTAAGTAAATAGAGAATAATTGTGGAATGATCAAGAACAAGCACAAAAAGGCTAAGGTAATAGAAACCCCTAAGTAGATATATATCCAAACAAATGGATATGTATGATGTGAATTAGATGGAGGATAAACCATGAGTATTCCACTAGGCAAGTTGCGAAATGGTTAGGAAACTTGATAGTAGGAACATAATATGACCAATAAGAAAGTTGGTAAAGGATAAGTAAAATATTGAATGCCTAAAGTGCTTGAATGGAAACCTTGAGACATAACAAAAGTTCTAAAGAAAGGAACTAATGCCACCTACTGGAAGAAACCAATGACCAGGGAGATGAAAACTCACCATCATCATAGGGAGATGAAAACTCACCATCATCACGGGGAGATGAAAACTCACCATCATCACGGAAACCTCGGAAACCACTAACTACCATGAAGGCCACGATACTCTAACAAAAAAGGGTAGCGATGAAACGGTCTATAGGAAGATAAAAATTCGTAAGTAAAGAAGGATGATTTTATGTTGGACTCAAGGACCAGCACAAAATAGAGGGGCGGAATTAATAACACCAAAACAAGATGAAGTAGGAATGACAAGTTTGAAAGGTGAAAGACCAAGGATTACAATGACTAAGGTGCCAACCAAACAAAAGGATGGTTAAACGTACATGGATCACACCCATGTGATTGGAATTGGGTTTAGGATGGAAACCTCAAAAGAAGAGTCTCACCATAAAGGGACATATGGTCGGGATAATTAAAAAAAAAACCCTATGAATAGGCGGGTAAGAGGAACTAATCATGGTGAGTCCACGGAGTGGGTGAATGTTCAAAGAGAAGGTGGAATTTCTCGAGAAAATCACTAAAGGAAGAAATAGAAGGATGCCCATTATGATATCTTGCTGATGCACAAAATGAGCGAATGAATGCTCAAGAGAAAAGGAATGGGAGGCCAAATCGCTTGAGATCTTCACATCGAGTTCGAATGCATGATCATGCCATTAAAAATAGAAAAAAAAATTGGTGGATAAACGACATCCCAAGATGGGAGAACGAAGGACTGATAACCCAAAAAGGGAAGTGGCACAAGTTATACTCACTTAAAAGCTGTCGGAGATATGAAGAGTAATAGAGTAGGGCAAATTGAAAATAGTACGGAATATTTGGGCTCCACAACCAAAAATGGTTATGAAGAAACCATTGATAACCACATAGGATGCATGGTTAGGAAATGAGAAAAAGGAGGTAATGGGAGTGAGCTTAAATGCAAAAAGTGACAAAGAAAGGAAATCAATATTTCCATAAGCAATGCTCTAACGAAAGATGAGTGATGGAACACTCTAGCATAGTGAGGAAGAGAGCTTAAAAATGAAAGGCGTGAAGTAATAGATAAAATTCGGTAGGAATATCATGTAATGGATGATACAGTGATAATTTTATAATAATGAAATCTGAAGAAAACAAGTGGAAATTTAAAAGTAAGTCAGAAATGACTAAGTACTTGAGTAGTACGCATTGAATATTTGGGTGATATTCATGGCAACTAAGAAATGTTTCCAAATGTCAAGAATGGACGAAGTTTTGTGATTCCTACAGATTAGGAAATTTGACATTTGACAAGAGAAAGTTTCCGAAGAATATCATGCGAAAGCACCCTTAAATCCGAATATATGAAATATTATAACTCATGAGAAGAATGGTTATTTAGTGGATTATGATGATGTTATAAAGAAGTCATGGGAGGCCTCAAATAACTATAAGTGTGATAAGCTGCCTTGAGCTAGGAAGCTAAAAATGGGCAAGGTGATAAGTTAAGAGTTTTCAAATGAAGAGCACTTGAATAAAAAAGATTATAAGAATGGATTATTCAAGTTGGATAACCAAAGCCTTAAGTTTGGATGAGGTGTAAAATTCAAGAGTAAATAAGATCCTACTCACCAGGCCAGTGAAAAACAGAAAGGAAGGATCCCAAACATTGATCAAGGATCATGTTATTAAGATGAGAGCATAAGATAAGAGATTGCAACCCTAGATGGACTAGATATGCAAATGATACCTCATATGGAAAACACCGACCAAGTCTTAAGGAAGGGTCTTGATGCAACCATAAGATAAAAAGGGTATGAGAAGGTCCTAGGAAGGGATCTTGCATTTAACAATGCCTTAGTGTAACTTCTAAGTGAAGGGGGTAACAAAAAGACCCCCAAGGAAAAATGAGGAGTTGGTGAAGAGTTAATAGTCAAAGATATGGAATTTGGATGAAAATCCATCCTATAAAGAGGAGACTGTTTGAATCATGGGTCAATAGAAAAAGAATCTTATGTGCAAAAAGATTATAATGGTAAAAGTATTTTGGTGTAGTGGCCATATTGGGGAAAAACGAGAAGACACAAATTGGGTGATAAAATAAAAGTGTCCCCCATTTAATTGATGTATAACGAGTTTTGGGGACAAACTCCTTAAAAGGAGTGGAGTAGTTGTAAACCCCATTTTCTCAAAACAATAAAACCATAAATGAGAATCGAAAAATTTTGAGAGAAAATTGTGGTTCAAAGTTAACCGGAATGAGTAAAAAGAAAACCAAAATGGGAATTGAACAATCCCAAGTGACCAATGAAGATCCAAAAGTCAAAGAAATGGATCATGGAGCAAATTAGATGAGGGAACCGGACTGGTTTAGGGTGAATTAAACCTGAACCGAGTTGAACCAGATTAAATTGTGAAGATTCAGCTCAAAGATTCATTTTTCTAGGTGACTTAAAAATATCAATTTGGGAAATTGAAGTTATCACTATATAGAAAATGAATTTAAATAATTTTATAAATTTTTTATTTTAAGAAAACTGATCGAATCAAGCCTAAACCAGTTGATTTTTTTATTTCAGGACAATGAACCTAGTCCAACTAAACTTGTCAATGGTCCAGTCGGTCAACGAACCACCTACCAGGTCAGCGCGCATGACAAATTAGTGTACAACATGTGGTGAAGCGCTCTCATTCAATCGCTTGATTAGCGTTTGAGAGTGCTAACCAATTAGAGCATGACATGTGTTCCTCAACAACGATCAGATGAAGAAAATCCACGTCATTGGAAATTGACCAATGAGAGCATGACATGTGTCCTCACCAACGGTCAACTGAGGAAAATCCCTATCAGCAAGGCTGACACGTGACATAAATGACAGATCATTATTAAGGGAGGATGTCTACGAGGAGTCGACCAATCAAGAGTCGACACGTGGAAAGGCCACGTCAGATGGTCACAACCAATCAAAGGAGCACATGTGGCAATGACATAGATTTTAAATTAGTCAATTAGAGTATGCCATATGTCATGGTCAACTAAGGGTTAGATTCATTCAGTGGCACATCAAATTAAGCGACCAATAAGAGGTCGTCACATGTCCAGTCAATGGGTCAAAGGGTGACTCAAACACTGAGTGTGAGGTCGCATCAGCAATGTCAACCAATCTCAACAAGCCATGTGACAGCTCGCATGCATGTGCATAATGTTGTCTTCTTTCTTCTAAATTTTGAACAGAAGGGGAGAGAGGTTGTTGCCATAACTCTGACGAGCCTTTACTCCCTCCGACAAGGCATTAAACCATGGAATTGATGGCCAACCAACTAAGAAGGTATAGAATCTTCAGTTCTCGAGCTCCATATATAAAGAGCTCCTCTTCATTTATCTTCTCCACACCTCCACAACTCGAATAACATGAATTACTCCATTTTCTGACCATCTCTGAACCAAAGCTCCAACATCGACCCATTTCTTCACCTCCAAATGCTAAGTTGGGCTCTCTAGAATCCTAAGTAAGTCCTCTACCTTGTTGCATATTCCTTTCAGCTTGAGGGTTACCAAAGAAGCACCTGTGAGGTCGCATAGTACCACCACTCCGACGGCCATAAGAGAGCTTAAACTTTCGAGCTAAATTCGGGCCACCCTCGGACCTCCTAAGACTAGACCGACCCTCACACAACTCTCCACAACCGAGCCTCCTCTTCCCTAAGCCTTTGTAGTAAGAAATTGCTGCCACCCTTCGTTGAAATAGTAAATTTATAGAGAGAAAACTATGCAAACAATGCAAATTGAATTCTCCCTGATCGGTCTATCAATTTAGATAAAATTTGATCATGAGAGAATACTCTCGACGAGAGCTAGCTCCCTATATCAAGAGCTCTGACAATCGTGTCCTTGTCGGTAAGAAATCAAAACTTTCTCTCTCTAAAAATGTTTTTAGGTGAAGCTTCATTTGAGCTCAATTCTAAGCCAAATTGGACAATTCAAATCTTGGAATGATTGTGGAGTGGTAAGGGAGATGATTAGCAGCATGATAGGAAAAATTAATCAAGTTTAATTGGTCAATTTTATGAATTGAGAATTCGGGACTAAAGTGCAATTTTGAAGAAATTGGGCGAATTAAAGATTTTTGGAATTTTTGGAATTTTTGTGCAATTAGCATAAATTGAAGGTCAATTGGTAAATAAGATGAGTTTAGAGACTTAATTGTAATTAAAAATAATTTTTGGGAATTTAATTGTAATTAAAAATAAATATAATGCTTTATTTGTAATTTTAGATATTTTATTTTAAATTAAATTATGTGGGGATAAAATTGTAAATAAAGCAAATTTAGGAAAATTTTGGCAAATAATTTGGGATTTATTTCTTAATAAAATAAACTTATGAACTTTTATGTAAATGAAAGATAACATAGGGAAATAAGTGAAAATTTCATATAATTGATGGATATGGTATCCGTAACAATGTAGGTGTGAAAAAAAAAGGTTTTTACCTACAACCGCAATACTATCTAGACACGTCGAGAATCCATTCGGGACAAATAAGTTACAGATCTCGGGTGAGTGAGATTTTTGGCATCGAGTCCGATTGGATCGATGATGTGTACTACTCACAAGTTTACAAGCATTCTTGCTTAAAAGACCTATTTTTCCATAAATATAATCCACTTAGTGGGTGAAACTGCTCAAACCACTTTGGGATTTATTTCTAAAGAAAGCATTAAGCATTTTTATAGGACTATCTCTAGACGGTGTATGGATACACATCAAGGGATGGTCTAATCTTGATCGTCAATGCATGATATGGGTGAGACCCATGGTCGACAAATAGTCGGTTAGATCTAGTTTTGTGAAAGTGGGCCCAATGACACATTTTTATGAAAATTTGTTCAAGTGAGCCCAATTCCAATGGAAAATGGTCAAATTCCATAAATAAATTATGATTTAAGAGACTAATAAAATTATCACAAATTAATAATGTTTGCTTAAGCTGCTAAGTTGAAGTTGGATCGAAGCCTGTTGGGTTAGCAGCGCAAATAGAAAGGTCTTAAATTAAAATATATTTGTGTGTGATTACAATCGTGTGGAACCATGGATGCGCTCCATATGGGGTAATGTTAGTTCTAAGAGTTATTGAATAGCAAGGTTGGCATAATAGAAGTTATGTTGTTCCAATATGTCACGAAGCTTTAGGAGCTTCGTGTGCATTGAGATCGAGGAAGAAGGGGCAGATGTCTCATCCATCAATAGCGGACAAAAGTATCGATAATGTCTAGGGGTTGGACAGTGATGCTCATATAGACGATGTGGTAGAGGTTGTAGACTCTCACCAAGGTGATCGGTAGAGATGCTCAGGGCCACTAGTGGGATAGGTCGAGGTTATAGTCTCTAAGTGTCTGTATCGTGATTGTATGATCCATTTATTGAGAGAGTGTGTTATGTGATACAAACCCATGGTAGGTCCACTATAAAATAAATTATGAAAAAATTTCCAACTAAAATGTAAGCTACTTTGAACTTGGGGGAAACAAGTAGTGAACCTAACTGAGAATTTTTTTTAAAAGAAAAAACAAATTGTAATTGTTTATCATGTTATATAAACTCATTTACTTTAAAAGAAAATAAAAATTTTTATTTTGAGTGTATGTTAAATTATGTACAAAAAGTCACGATATCATTAAAATCATACTCACTGAGTTATAACTCACTCATTATTTCCTTACCCTTTTTTCTTAAACATGTCGATAAAAACTTTAAAATTATAAAAATTTTATTTATAATATTTATATAATCTATTGTGATAAAGTTTAAAAAAATATCTAATACATTATTCTTTTTGTTATCTTGAGCATTTATTTTAACAATATTATGATAAGTGAGATAATTTTTATTATAGTATTATAAGGAATGGTGAGTTGTTCAAAATATTTCAACCAAATTAATTTTATCGTTTTAATATACTCGATATTAAAAGTTCGACTAACTTTAACTTTTACTCTTTTGATTAACTTATACTAATGTAAAATTTTTTCACCTACATATTTTTGAGGTGCATATTTATAACACTTATAGCTCAATTTATTTTCTCTACCCATTTTTAAACCCTTTTCTACCATTAGTATAAATCTTTCATCAAAATTAATAAATGTTTCTCGTATACCACACATGCCGTTATTGCAACCTAAATTCAATAGTCAAATTTCTTTCATTAAAATTAATAAATGTTTCTCGTATACCACACATGCCGTTATTGCAACCTAAATTCAATAGTCAAATTTCTTTCATCAAAATTAATAAATGTTTCTCGTATACCACACATGCCGTTATTACAACCTAAATTCAATAGTCAAATTTCTTTTATCAAAATTAATAAATGTTTCTCCTATACCACACATTCCGTTATTGCAACCTAAATTCAATAGTCAAATTTCCTCCCTTTCTAATTTTTTTCATCCCATCACGAGCGGTTCACAACATTCCTTATTTTCATTTTTCAAATTTTATGAAGTTTGTTCTTTCCCGCGAAAAGTTCCATATTAGTATCATGGGATAGACATGGGAAGCATATGGGTCTTTCCAACAATCTCCTCCTCGGACACCCCATCTCATGTGTATCCCTCCCTCCCCCCCTAAAGCCCATATCATGCTATCCTATGCTTAGGCTAGCGAACTCTCATAGGCCCACTAAGTCTGGTCTGATCGTTTAGCAGCTCTTTACAAGAGACGAGACGGGAATGTAAATAGAAAACATCGTCTAGGAAAGCCTCCTGACCTGGTGGTTGGCGTAACAATAATGATATTTTTCGATATGTCATTGCCTATTTACTAAGATCATCATAGATTATTTATGTGTTCATTCCAGACGTTAGTTCCTAGCAATCCAATTGAGCAAGCGGCCACAAAGAATATTATGATTAGCAGAAGAAGCTTACCGTTGTCTCCGCACTGATGTAATTCAATTATCATCCATTGTAATATCTCTACGCGAGGGAGCCATCGTAAGGTATAAGTATTCTGGAAGAAGAATTTTTGTTTGGTCCATTCTTTGACTACTCCACTCCCCCAAAAAGGAGAGATCGGGCACTCATTTGATTCTAAATGTCCAAAGGAGGAGTGCATATATTGTTGACACCTTAGAGGTAGAGACAATAGTTGTAGAGGTGAGTTACATGGGTGCACAAGAGTAGTTCGAGTCACTCTCTTTTTGACAGGTTATACAGACCTATATTGTGCATGAGAAGGTCACCCAATTACTCAACACCTGGGGTGCATTTAGTTATCCATGAGACTCTCGAGATATTCCTTGCTCGGTCATCCATAATCGCCCGCCCTTATAGATGGGACGCCCTTTTTCATTATCATCTACTGCCCTTTCTTTACTCCGGCTACTCAAGAATGAAGATTGTAGGTTGTATGCTTGACATTGGTTGTCCGTGGTATAGGCACAAGTACATTATGGCAATCACCCTTCTTCTCCGAGAAGAATTGTGCTATGTCCCTCCTATCCGTATAGAGGGAAAGAGCTGCCTGGTGATCCATAGGTTGCAGCATGTTCGGTCCTTAACTCCTTGGGCCGTTGCCGCCGTTTGTTGGATCAATGACACCTCACTTGCACAGTTGCCTAAACTCGTGTGCTTTCCTGAACCAAGGGTATTGGAGCATCTTGCCAACCACCTACGGGAGGCTAGATGGGCTAATTTTTATTTTAAAATTATTTACTATTTATTATTATTATTATATTACCACCATATTGCTGGGTTTGCCTCTATTAATAATTTTAGTATGCATTTGTGGATTTGTATAACAGGTTAGCAATTTTTAAAAGGTTGCATATTAATTTACTAAATTTTAAAATTTTTGTCCGGTATAAACTGGAATATATGCAACACATAATAAAATAAAAAATAAATGTTATTATAATAACATTGAATTGAACGATGTATTCTTGACATCACATGATTTACATGTTGCTTATAAACTGAACTAATAATAAATGTACCCACCCAATCAAGAATAGATTCAGGGACACTTTATATATTTAGTCAAAAGTAAGACATCTCTGTCTTGAATTTAAGATAATCATCAAACATTATATAAATTTTATTTACTATATTTATCTTATAATCAATTAGTTCATTTCACCTCTGAATTCTTATGAATATTTAACATCTATTATATTTTCTATATCATATTTTAAAAGTCTACTAAACCACAACTACCAAAAGATTGAATCTAACTTCAGATAGTAACAATCTAAAAAATCTTGAATTTAGACGGTCTAGTGAAAAAAAAAAAAGAAAACACCTGGCAATTGTTATTTAATTCAGAACACATGCATCCATTTTCAATGCCCGTGATTTTTGTTTCTAAATTGTGTACAAATACTCATTCATAGTATAATGACTATCAAAGGTACTGTCTATTTTTATATTTTCAAAAATTTTCATATCTTTTTGTCAACTTACCCTTTTGCATGCGCATTTACAATAAGGCCGATAAATTCCAAGGAAAAAATGCGCAACCAATATATAACGCACAAAAGTATTGCAAAAAAACTACTTTCCCTTTTACTCCATCAAAGATTTCTTCCAAGAGGGAGTTAACCTGTGATTATCAACACAAAATCAGGAGGTTTTGAATATAATTATAACTCACGGAATTGTCCAGTATAAACAGAGGTGTACCATGACCACAAAATTCGGGTCCTATTTCTGGCGCCGTAAATGCTCTCGCATTTGAAGGTGCACTTCTGTGTTCACCACCAGCCTCATCTTCTTTGAATCTTCCCATAGTAAACCCCCACATTCTCTTGCAAAATCACAGGCTGCCTCGTACACATCCTGCAAATGATTTCATCAAAACAGAGACTATCAGCTTGTTTCATCCACGGCCACAATATTAAAATAGGAGAAAATAAACGAGCTGCTGAATCAATAATTATTATGACACGCAAGTTCCTCTCAGTTCTCTCTGAAAAATAAGGGTGTTCTTTCTCTGTTTAGTATTGCCAGGGTATTTTTTTCTATTTCAATATACTTTCCAGTAAGCATTGCCAAGAGATGATAGTATCCACCAAAGGAACCTTTTAAGCAGAGGAGCAAGAAGTTTCTATCTCTGGCAGAGGGATCATATATTTTTAAATCACATCTCAATAAATACAGTTGAAAATGAGGTGTATTATTTAACTACAATATCAGAATATTGGAAAGGGATTACTCTCGATGGGAATTCGTCATAGAAATGTGCTGGGGTCATCTCCACTCTGTTTAGATCTGACTCCCATAATCTTATCTGTAAAAGAAAATAGCACATAAGCAAAAAAATTTGCAGAACCTGAACTGGTTTACAACTTTGAAGATCAGGAGAACGCCAACCTGATCTGTTACATTTTCAGGGACAGATGGTACCCTCTCAGCCACTCGAGCATGTGCATTTTGCTGGAGGAAGGAAATTATCTGCATATCAAAGATCGGAGGCAGATAAGCATTAAGGTTTTCAAAAAGAGATTTCCATGAAATACAAAATTGTGCATTACACTCTATAAGAGTAAAACTCCACTAGAAAATTAGAGCGACCTGTCAATCTAATAAGGAGGCTTGCCTGTTCAGCTGTGATACCATTCTCAAATGCATTATACAAACTTTCCTTGGTAATAGAGGCAACTATAAGGTTTGGAAGTTGGTATTCAACCCTGAATAATATATCCATAATTATAAACCATCATAATACATGAATCTACAAGGAGAACATGTGGGCAGTAGCAATATAAGCAGAAGATTATCAGGATGCAAAAACCAAGATGTGTGAATATTACTAAAAATTAACAGAAGAAAGGATAAAAGTCAGGTGCATGTATGTGAATTCCCAACCTAATGCTGGACTCGATAACATGAAAGAACACACAGCTTCTTTGCATCTGAAAAATGAAAGCTAACAAGAGAATAGGCACCTTTCAGACATACCTTGAGAAAAGGCGTAAAATCTCAGTGTGTAATTTAGATGATGAGTATGCATACATTCTAAAATTTGTCTCCACCATCACAAAGCCCTGGACAAATTAAAAAAAGAAAGAATGCATAACTACTTGCTGAAAACATATCCCTTATGTAACAAACACCAGTAGTGAAAGATTTTACCTCTTTACGTGATGATGAATCAGTCAAACTAACTGAGAGATTAGTAGCTAATTTGGTAGGTATAAACCAACTCTCTTTTCTTCCCTGGGAATATTAATGAATTGATAAGAAAACTAGCACTCATAATTTCTAATATCATAGAAAGTTTATATGGTATCATACCTGCTGAAGTTTGACCAGACCCAGATCTTCAAGGTCTTTAATTGTGTTTCTTTGAATTTCATCCAATGTGTTCATGTTATATGCCTGACACATTTAAATATAAATAGATTTAGTAAATATACCCTAAGAGTCAATTTTGTAGTTTCCAAGAAGCTTCTCCAAGAAAAATTATGATCTATATACAAAGAGGAGCATCCTATCCATAAAAGAATCCAACACCTGGCCTGTTTCATGAAAGCTCAGCTCAAGCATGAACGAGATCAAATCTTCAGGATCTACACCTATCTCCTGTAAAACATAATGAAAATTCCACTTCAATACTAAGAGTCATTTCTATAGGAAGAGGTTCATACAATACCCCTTAATCATATGCAAACCTCAAGAGTTTGGTCTGCTTTTAGCTTTTCTACAATATTTTTTAATGTTATTTATTTTATATCACTAACATATCAGCAGCACTTTAAGTTGTCATTCCAATATAAATTAAAGGTGAAAAAAAATACTTTGGTGAAAAGTTATGACCTTAAATAATTATCTTCTCTGAACTGATGGGTATTTGATATTGCATCCATTTTAAAACATGTCTACTCAATTATAAAAACTTGATTCTATATAATTATGTCTAATAGGAATGGGCAAATGCTAATTTTAAGTACGGAGTTCTTTTTATTTCCATTCTATTTTGTTCTCCACAATTGTGGTTCCAATGAAAGTATGTCGAAGGATTTTTATTTTATGGTTCATCATGAATACAACATTGCAGGTGCAAACCTGTTCTTAAGGAAATTTCCTATAAACCCCTAGTCATGAATTCCCTTTTAAGAATTTATTATTCCATCAAGAAATATGCTTGGTGATCATTATATTTATTTTCATTAACCTTATACTTTGCAATAAATTTATCCAATTATGTACCACAATGGCTAAATCTTTCTCAATTATATTTAGAGTGCTCATCAAACATCATTAGGATCACAAGGTAGTTCCTAAATATTGACAAAGAACATTAAATAGAACATCTTAGGGTTAATTGCACAAAAATACAAGACATTCTAAAAAATAAATAAATTGGTTTTTTGTACCCTATTAGTATAATAAAGGCATATGTTCCCCAGCCTAGTGATTAAACATGTTTGATTACGTCCTTATCATAATTTTAATTCTGTGATGGTGCAAAAAGTTTGGGACTGTTGCAAATTGATCCAAAGAGAAAATATTGATTACAGAATTTCACATGAAATTTATTTACCCATGTGTAAAAATATATTACCATTAATTTGGTACAATTCAACTATGCTAACAAGGTTTTGTTCATTCCTGCAGATGCATATGAAAAAAGTCAAATTGGACATTTCCCTCCTCTTCTCTCTCCTCATCCAACCCATGAGATTCAAGTGAATGTGAATCGCCATGAACCTGAGTTGGAGTAATGGGATAATACAACCTTTAGCACTGATTGGAAATGATTTTCTTTTTCATTTTGCACTAGCTTAAAACATATTTTAACGGTTTCTAATGATGGAAAATATACTTGAAATGTCCTGTACCAATGGAGCATAACAAATTATGTTTGTATCAAGTTATTTCATTTCCAAAACTTTCTGTAACATTTGGGCAACATACCCATATCTCTGAAGCCTTACCGAAACAAATTTCAGATTTCTTCCTATCTATTTTCTACAATTATCATAGTAACTCAATCTCAAACTAGTGCTTTTATAAAAGATGATGATGAAGAAATTAATCAGGAAGAAGATGTAATTCTCTAAAATGATAGGAGACAAGAACAGAAAGGACACAATCCAAACAGGAACAATAACAATCAAAAGCAGATACAGAAATCTAACATTCCGTTGATTCACATAGTAACCAGTGTTATTAAACAGCAGAAATTTCCTGGTTCCATACAGCCAGTTAGAACGATACTCAGAATTTTGCACAGGCAACAAAGGAATACCTAATTCCATACATTGATATTTAATCAGCATTAATGTTTTTGTTTTCATTCAGGGCCTTTCGCAACAAACTGATATTACCTTCATCCACAAGAAAGCCCATCTAGCACCTTTCCAGCATTATCCATAAGATTAATGACCTATAATAGACTCTAAATTAATAAGCAACCTCAACTGTAAGGTGGGGTCAGCTCCACCCATTGTCCTAAGTAAATCTACTGGCCCTATTCCCTAAGCTAAACAGAACATGGATTTAGAATCTGGCAAAGAGCTGATGATTTTGTTTTATAGAAGATAATACCTCAGAATTTGAGATGTATTCTCTGATTATATACCAAAGCTGTGCATTTGTGTCCATCAACTGATTATCCAAAGAAGAAAGAGTATTTCTATCAGCTGCACAGTACAAAAGAGGAGAAACTCTGGTGATTCATAAACCAGGCAACTTATGATAGTCATACCAAAAACTGGAAACCACTCTCCGTTAATCGTGGAGCCTCTTTATCCCTGTATCAGAAACAAGAATTTTCAAGTTTTATACTCCATATGTAGCTCTCTGAAAAAGCAAATGAAGTGTAATCATGCCTTTGTGTCAAAAGCCCTCTTTGGAAAATTCTCATCATAGAGGGGCTGATATTCGTCATCCTTTCCACTTGGGCTGAGTTTATAAGTTGAAGAAGAAAACACTGTTTTACCACAATCAAAAGGTTATGAAAAGATAAAATAAATTGAGAAATTAAAGAAGTAAATAGATACATTTTGGCATACTTCAAGGAAAGAGCTGAATAATTATTCTGGAGGAGCAGGAAAGACAAGGAAAATAGAAGAAACAAAGGTTCAAAGTTTACCTCCCATTGTTGAAGAGCATAGGTCTCAAGTTCCTGTGAACTAGGGAGCCTGATTGTGATATTAGAAGGCATAGGCTCTCTAGGCAAAATTGCGCTGTAAGTAGTTCAATGTATACACTCGATCATTAAATATTTCAAAGCAAAGCATCTTATGGAGAAAGCAAATCAAACATTGCAATAAAGCAAAAGATGAGGATGCACATTCAGAATTTGGAGATGATTGTAACTCGGTGAAATATTACATGCTAAACCCAAGAATAATCTTACCACTTAACAACATTTTATAAGAAAAGGACGCTAGATGTGAATTTGAACATACCCACAGGTTATAAGCTTTTGGAGGTTTATCTGAAAAGTTGCATTCATCCTATAGCTAGTACCAGTTGTCCTGCCAAAAGAATATCAACTTTAAAAATTTAAGTAAAATGAAAGCTGTTAAAAATGGAAAAATTATAGAAATTTTATAGACTCTATATCATAAAAAAACTTTAAAAAAGTACAGGACCTACCTGTCAAAGCTCTCCGAGAAAATTCTTAACTGCAGCAACCTGTCAATGGCCACTTTATGCTTTGAGAAACCACCTGGAAGAACCCATTCCTCCAATGATTTGCTTGTTATGGGTTCTTCTATATAACACATTTGGATCACATACTTCTTTGCAAGGGGTTGCAATGACCTGAGTAAATGATATGGTGAGCAAAATCGTACCCCTACTAAAATGAAACTTCACAGGGTGATAAAGGGCTATAGGGTATATTCTGACACAACCCTATATATGCACACCATGCAGCTTACTGGCTACACAAATCATGAGGGTCATTTTTATGGAAAATGTGAAGTTGTAATAGGATGCAAACTATGTTATGCAAAGGTAATGCAATTAGCAACTGAATCAACAGTCAATACCAGCAATAGCATAGTGATGAGTATAACTGAAGTAAGAAATAACAGGAAAATGGCAATGGGCGTATGAGGATACAATCTTTATGTAAATTAATTAGCTCTCTTTCATGAGATATCCCCAATTAAACTCACTTTGATAGTTACAATTAATTGCGTTCCTGTAGTAGATAAGTCCAGAATAAAACTCTGAAATAAATTAGCCCCTAAAGTCTCTAATAGTATTAGCAAACCTTGGAGAACATAAACCAAAGGTTCTATCCAGTAAGTGAACACATTCAAGCTAACAATCCAGGATTGCCAATCAACTAATAGGGGACAAACTACCTTAGGAAACATTAAGAGATAGAGCATAAGAAATGGAGTTGGAACCACTCATCAAAAGAGAAACCTGAGAATTGCTTCACAGATGAAGGCGTTCTGGTACAAGCGGTCGAGCTTCATGGCTGGCAGAGCAGCCACCATGTCCATGAAATTTTTTGCAATTATCCTCACCTGTGGCATTTTGATAGAAATTCCTCCAACCCCAAGTTCAGATGATGATTCCTTTTAGGGCTGAAGATCAAATCCTGTGGCTATTGCAGCAATCCAGAGTTCACAATAGCTTCACTAATTGGACTCCAAAATAATATCATTTATATTTCACCTGCGCAAGCCACAAGATCAGTAAATAAAATATGATTTTCAAGACTAAAGAATATATATATAACGATAGAGAATTTCAGGCATTTTGCCGAACAGATAAGTGGCTTACACATACTAACGGGTAAGTCCCATAAAACCTAATCATTGAGCAACCAAACAGACAATCATTCAAGCACAAGAAATTACAAACCTTTGTCTGTCAACGAGAGAGGCGGCGCTGATTAGTCGAAAAACGAAGAAGAGGCCATGCGAATGGCGGCCAGACAAATGGTCATCAAATGGGTAGCCAGTGTGCAGAGACGCCCACGACCATCTTTCGCCCTAATTCTATTATTTTTATAATTAATGCCTAATTTTATACCATATCTATTGCCACCTCTATCTTTTTCAATTTTCTTTTACCCAACATTTTTATTTTTCATTTTATCACTGGTAGATTTGTAGGGAGGGGTTAGGGAAGAATTAAAATTATTTTTACATAAAATAATTAAAATATTATTTTATATATTATATTATTATTTATTATTTTAATATCATTTATTATTTTTTTATATATTTTAAATAAATTTACTTATTAAGATATTTTTATAAAATTATATTATTTAATTATATAATAAAATATTATGTATAAAAATATATATTCTACATATAAAATGTAATTTATCTAATACATATATTGTTTTTATATTATTATTAACATTAATTTATTTTATAATTATAATATTTACTTGTTTTTGTTATATAATATTATTACATGATAAAATTATGATATATAAAAATCTATTTGGTGCATATATATTATTATATATTTATATATAAACACTTTATATAATAAATATTTATATAATACGATTATATGATTGTAATAATAATGTATTTGATTTACATGATTGAGAAAAAAAATAAATGTACAGTATAATTTATTATATATATTATTCCTATTATATAACATTTATATATAAATATTATTATTAAATTAACAATAACTTATTTTCTAATTATAATAATAACTCAATTATATTATAAAATATTATTAATATAATTCATCATATATGATTATATACTTTATTTGACATTTATTCTTATTCTTATTAATATAATTTAATTTAATTATAGATATATATATATATATTAAAATGTGATTGCCTAACCATTTAAATTTGTTAAAATTAGTTTTTTTTTAACATTTGATTTACTTTTCCATGCATACAAATGGGTTACCATGCAAACTGGTCACTTTCCATACACTCTAAATCCGTCCCTTACCAACCCTATATTTTTTTAGTGGTTAGTCATCAAATTTTATCAACTCGTGACGCTCGGCGCAATATTAAATAAATTATTGAATTATAAAATTCTTAGTTTAAAGTAAAATTAGAGAATTAAAATTTTGACAAATAAATTGAGAAATAAAATTGTATCTAAATGAAAAATTATATGCTTTAATAAAAAAAAGTGTTCATCAAATTATTAATAAGCCAAAAATCATATCAACGAATTATTTAGTTACTATTTTATATGTGCTGTATCAACCCTATTTAGGTGATTAGCTATTCTCAAAATTAGGTAATATATTTGAGCTCCGCTAAATTCATTTAACCTATTTGTGATTAATCTTTCAATTTTTGATGGTACGCTACTTTTTCTTACTAAGATACCTATATTATTAGAATTTCCGAAATTGTTAATAAAAACCCAAATTAAAATTTGATAATCTAATTGTATTAGAATTTGCTTGGTATTATAAATTTAGACAATTAATAATTTTATAGAATTACCCTCAAATAAACTAATTTGATAAAAAAAATAAGAATTAGAAAGATAAAAGTAAAAACAAGTTTGAATTAGAATCGAACTAGTTTAAAGTAAAAATCATTAGATTTTTATAAACCGTTATATAAATAGAAAAAAAATATTTTTTAGACAAATTAGATAATAAATTTTTAGAAAAAATAACGGGGTAATAACAAGTCGATTTGGAGGTGAACTAACCAAATAATGGTTAAAACCGATCGAATCATCTCGCAATATTAAAATTCCCCGATTTTTAGAACAACCTAAATAAATAAGAAAGTAGAGGTTGTTGGGTCCATTTTGTAGGAATTTATTTACTCTATATTTTGTAGAAAATTGAATAATGATTTTAAAAAATAAATTGGACAAAAAATCGACTAAATTCGAGGTGAACTAGCCAATAAATGAGCAAAATTAACTACAATTGATTTATTCATTGGAAACCAGTTCGCTATATTGTGAACCACCAATGTGTTATGTCGGGTGCACGAATGCATCACACATGTTTTGCTCGCCGTCTCCACTCGACTGGATGATCCAAAACTCGATTCGGATATGCACATTTACCCGATTTTCATGAGATTTTCAACATCATAGACCCTAATAGAATTAAATGGAAAGTGAGGTATATAGGGTCTAATATGACCAATTATGGACATGGGGTGATAGACATTTGGTTCTCCAAGCTCCCCATATAAGACTCGACATCTCACTCACCAACTAGTAACCAAAATTCTCTCTAAAATTGAAGGCTTAGTTTTTCGATTACCTTACTTTCATAACTCATAACTTTCGATTTCGACCAATAAACTTGGCCATTCTTATGGCGTTAGAATCATGTGAAAACTAACTTTCAAACCCTACCTCTCCTTGACACTGATGTGCCTCCTACCAATACTGTTGTGATCAAATAGTAACAATGCTCCCTCACCCGAAAATAAAGTAGTGCTTTCCCGAATTTACCCGACCTCCCCGATGACCAACCACGATCCAAAATCATTATAAAGACCTCTCTTAGTCACCTCTAACCAACACTGCAAGCCATTCAAGTTGTAGGTCAGCCTCGTGGCCAGTGACTCCACTATTTTGTACATCCATTTTAAATCGTATTTTTCCGGCAACTCAGACAACTATTTGAGATGGTTCAAGAGACTACTAATGTGCTAGGGAGTAAGCTTTCCAACCCAAACTACATCGACGACGACTGACCCTCTATGGTGAGTTCCTGTCATTTTTTTGAATTGTGTCAGTTTTTTGACGAAGGCCCGATCACAACCAAAACACCACTATTTTGACCGAGGCTGGTCGAAAAAGTGATCGTGGGGATCTGAGGAATAAGATGATGAGTTTTTTTGGGGATGTTTTAAAGGAAGATAAATTGGGGGACTAAAGTGTAATTTTTTAAAAATATAGGGGTTCAAACAAAATTTTGAGAAATGGGGATCCAAATGAGACTCAATAGAAGTCTAGGGACATGAAATAAAGCTTATGAAGACTTAGGGACCCGAAAAGGAAGCTTGAAAGAGGCTAGGGACCCAAATAAAACTTTTAAAAAAGTTTAGGGGCAAATGGTAAATATTATGAAGTTTGGGCTGAAAATAAAATTTTTAAGAATGTAAGATCGAGAAATCCCAACTCGATAACTAGGCTAAGTTGAACATGACAGTGGGATCGAACCAGGAGGTAGAACATGAATCGGGAGGTGAAATCAAACCGGAACTAGGAAATAGATCGATGGAGAGGTCAGGAGGGGTGAAAAGGGTCGTGAGAAACCCCTAAGTGTGTCTTGGAACATGAGGTCAAGTATTGGGAGAAAACTGAGAAAAAACTAGTTTGGACCAGGTTCAGGCTAGGGGGAGACACAACACTTCCTGAATTTTTAAGGGTACAAAATAAATCCAAATAGAATAGTTCTTGAGTCCATTTAATAGGAAACTGAATGTAAAATTTTTATTTATTTTTATTTTCTCAAGAACCGGTCAAGAAAGGGTGAACTGGCTAAAAACTACCGAATTGGCCAAGAAATTCACTAGAAACTACTTCACTACAGTGCAACCCGGATAGCATGTGATATCGGGCACATGCATGTGCGACCACGCGCGTACGTGTCATCTTCCTCGTCTGTCAGTTCACACGGGTTCCCATGTTTTTACCTAATGACGCACCTAGACAATCCAAATCCGCTGCTTGGAAAGACTAATTCATTCCCAAAGCCACATGCTATGGAATGAAGTAAGAAGGCAATGGATCGATAGCTACGTAAGTGTGTAGAACACGTCCATATAAAGCTTGGGTGTTCCCCATTGAAAATTGCTTAGAAAACGCTCTGAAAGTGAAGTTGCTCCCAACTTCAACGACCCAACTATCAAAGAGCTTTGCTCCACTGTCCGACCACCTTCGACAACCGGCTTGGTACCCTTGGAAATCCAACGCCACCTCTCCCGACCTTCAATTCTACCTCTACAAGTTTCGGTGAGATCACAAAGTGCAGGATCTCCAACGAAAAAAAAATAGAGCATTTGTTTCAAGGGTCAATTCTGATGGCCATGACGGGTCTTGTGTGTTGAGAAAAATTCGGTGAACCCCTTGTACCACCAGCTTTTCATAGCCTCCCATCTTTCCCGATTTGAAAAAGATTCGAGGGAGAATTAAATCATCTATGTCTTAGATCGTGAGCTAAGTGACCGAGCTGACTAAAATACTAATTGCAGGAGCTACATGCTAATAATGGAGGTCATTCAAGTTGCTACGAACTCCTGGAGAAGTTAGCTTTCGAACCGCACCTACCTCGATAACCGACATGCTACCTTCGATGAGTTCCCGGCTCCGACCTGACTTTTTCTTATTTGCTCGTATGTTTTTAATCAAGCCTGATCGGAGCAGCTCCGATCGACCCCAACCAAACTAAATTTACGATGACCTACATGAGAAAGTTGGGGTCAAATGGATCCACAAACCTAATTCCTCAAGAAGAGGGGTAAAATGGTAAATTTGCCAAAACTTAGGGGCCTTTAGGCAATTTATGAGAACTAGAGCTTGTAATTGTTCCAATGCCTATTTGGGATCAAAATGGGACTTGAAGAACCCAAATGAAAGATTTGGGAAAGTCTAATGTCTAAAGAAAGGAATTTGTAAAGTATAAGGGCAAAATGGTAATTTAGTGAAAATGGAATGATTAAGTGGTTAGTAAAGAAACTATGGACACTTTAAAAGAACATGAACTTAAGCCTAAGAAAATTAACCTTAAGGAAGGTTAGATCGAGGGTCGGGTTACCGATTTATGAGTCAGGTAGCCGGGACATGGAAGGACTAAACAGTAAAACCGTAGAAAGAGTATCGTATGTTGATTTATTAATGGTCAGAAGTGAAGCTGACCTTATGATTTCCTAACCTTGCAGAGAATCTAAGAAGCATGCTAGTGGAACCAAGAATGGACTCCAAAAACCTCGTGGAATGAATAAGTTTCGGGAAAAGAGGTGAGTGGGTATTAAGGGCGAGCCCGATTGGACCGGCGGGAGCATAAATAAGTATGCTATTGATTGTGCACCATGATTGGAAAGTTGGGCTTAGAACTCATAAGATGTCACACCCCAATCCGGTTTGGTTGGAACCCCATGAACAACCCGCCACCCCTTCCTATACTATGACGATATCTCTACTATGTTAGACCAGGAAAGGTAAAGGCTTATAGATGTAAGTGTTTTCTATAATAAAATTTACAAAAAAACTTAATATGATTTACCATATCTTAGTAATATTATTTTCTCTTCAAGTCTCTCTCTTTTCCTAAGGTGGAGGTTTCCCTGAAAGGGGTTTAGGGAGAAGGGGTGAGTTTGAAACTTAGTGAGTAGGGTCAAATGACACTATGACTTTTTGTCCATGATTCATCATATACTCAAAATAGAACTTTCATTTTCTTTTAAAATGGGTTTATATGTCCCGATAAAACAAGAAAACACTTGTCTCAACTTTAGAAAATGATTTTCATATAAGTTCATTGCTTATTTCCACCAAGATTTAAGGTAGGTTCCTTCCTAGTTAAAAGAATTTTCATAATTGGTTATGATAGTCCTACCATGGTTTGTATCATACAAATACACAAACACCCTTTCTCAATAAAATAGATCAAACAATCACATAATAGACCATAAGAGGATACAAACTTGATTTGTTCCACTAGTGGCCCATAGCACCTTTACCATCCACCCTGGTGAAAGACCACAACCTCTACCACATTGTTTATGTGAGCACCATTTCCCAACCCCCAAAAATCATTGATTCTTCTGTCTGCTATTGAGAGATAAGACCTTTCCCCCTTCTTCCTCGGTCTCAATGCGCTCGAAGCTCCCAGAGTTTCATGACATACTGGAACAACATAACTTCCCTTGTGCCGATCTTGGTGTCCAACAACACTTATAACCAACATTACCCAAGGCATCTCTTTGGTTCCGCACAATTGCAATCACAAACAGATGTTTTTTGATTTAAGACCTTTATCTTTGTGTTGCTAGCCCAATAGGCTTCAACCTAGCTTTGGCTTAGTAGCTTAAGCAAACATTATCATATTAAGATAATTTTATTAGTCTCTTAAATCAACACTTATTTATGAGATTTGATTCATTTTCCATTGGCTTTGGGCCCACTTGTACGAGTTTTCAAAATATGGTCCTGGTTCCACTTCACTTTTCAAATTAGTGGCCTTGAGCCCACTTTCATAGAACTAGATCTAAGTGACCATTTGTCAATCATGTGCCTCACCCATATCATGCATCGACAATCAAGGTTAGATCTATAAATTCCATCCTCTCGGAATAAGGAACCAAATTTTTAATTTTCGAAAAATCAATCGATCGGGCTTGAACCAGCCAATTTACTTTTTCGGATCACCGAACCCGATCGAACCGGACTGGTCAACGGACCGCTGCCATGTCAGTGCCTAGTCAGCATGTGTGACTAATCAGCGAGCGACGCGTGGCGAAGTACACTCCGTCATCATACAGTCAACGTTGACCATTCAGAAGTTGACACGTGTCCTCGGTCAATGATCAGAGGAGGAGAATCCACGTTAGCGAAGGCCGGCCAATAGGAGAGCGACACATGTCCTCGGTCAACGGTTGATCGAACATAGTCAGCAGCCACATTGGAATGAATGACCAATAGGGGGCTGCCATGTGTCTGGTCAATGGGTCATTGGAAGCCATGTTAGAAAAGCCAACCAATCATAGAGTGTCACGTGACAAGTCTACACGTGCAAAGCTTGCACGTGCGACACATGGTTGTCATCTACCTTTGGATGAGAAGAAGAAGGAAGGCCAAAAATATATGCTCTTCTCCGACAATTGATAAACTTCTCTAACAAGGCCATAAATTGGATAGTTAATGGCCAATTGATGGGGTAACAGATAGAATGATCAATCCCCGTGCTCCTTATATAAAGAGCTCCTCCCCATCCCTTAAATGCCTGGAGAAGAAGAAGTGTCCATTTTCCAATGAAGCATGAACTAGAGCTCCGACTTGGGCACTTTTCTCCACCTCCAAAGTTGAATTTGGGTTCTCTTGAATCCTAAGGAAGTCAGCTACATGAAGACACCCTCCATTCAACTCAAGGATCATTAGAGAAGCACTAATGAGCTTGCACAATACTGTCGCTCATTGGCGATCTGCAACCCGAGCTGTTTGAGCTCAATTTGAGCCATCCTCAAACTAATTCTAGCCAAACCAAGCTCCCTAGACCACCCCTAGAAGTGCCCCGACCTTCCCTGAGCTGAATTGGTAAGTCTCCTCCACCTTCCTTCGTCGAAATTCACTATTCACAATCAGTTTTGCTTGAAAAATAAAATTTGAAATTCGCACTGCTCATGCCACCAATTGAAGCACAGTTGGATCCAGGAAGGATCTATAAGAAGAGAGTAATCCATTGGAATCAAAAGCTTTGATTGTTGGATCCTCACAAGTAAGAAATCGAAGCTTTCTCTTTCTAGACCGATTTTTCGATGAAGCTTCATTCAAGTTCATTTTTTAGCCATTTTTAGCATGCTAAAGCTTGAAATGATGAGTGAGACATAAGGAAGATGAATGAGATCATGAAAGGAGTTAATTAACTGAGTTTAAGGGGTCAATTGAACAAAATAAGATTTTGAGAGACAAATTACAATTTTTGGCAAAATTGGGCAATTTGGGGGGGGGGGGGTTGGAAAAATTAGGGGTCGGATTGCAATTAAAGGAAAATTGGGGGATTTTTATGAAATTAACTACCAATTAAGGGCAAATTGAAAATTTAGGTGAAATTGAGGACCAATTAGCAAATTTTGGAAAGTGGGAAGCCAATTGGTAATTTTAAAAAAAGTGAGGACCAATTGGTAATTTTGGAAAATTAAGGACATATATGCAAACACTTGGAAGTAAGAGGTCATTTATGCCAAGTTTTCCTAATGAGGATACTCGGACCCTATAGGAACTAGTCGTGCGAGTATTGGTGTAGAGAAGTACATTTGTGATTGGAATTAAGCTGGAATGAACGTGTCTCAGTACCCAGTGAATGGGATTTTCCAACATCATACTCAGTTGGGGTGATAAGCATCGTTTTTAAGTATTGAAAACTATTTTTCAGGAATAGTCTCCCTTAACTGTGTGAAATTACTTAAACATTTTGAGAGACATTTTTTAGAGCTGGAATGTGCTCCAGTAGGCCCGTGGCCTCAATTTTGAAAATGTTAGGGCCCAAGGCCCAATTTTGGAAAACTCGTGAAGTGGGCCCAATGCTAGTAGGCACGGGCTGAAGCCCATATACAAATAAGTTATTGAGTTATGAAAATCTTTTATAAATGGATAATTGTGTGAATCACCACTGTGTTGAAGCTGATCCATCAACTCATTGGGCTAGTAGTTGCTAAGTCAAATCTAGGTCGTCGAACCTATTGGGCATAACAGTTATGGAGCCATAGTAGAGTGGCGGGATCGTTGGGCCAATAGCACCAAAGATAATGGATATAATTTCTAAAATTATTGTTTGTGCATGCACCGATTTCTGAAACCATCGAGGTGCCCAATCTGGGGTAGTATTGGTTCCAAGGGTTGTTGGGTGACCCAGGGAGTATAAGGGAAGCCCGTCATCCAGCATGTCTCAAAGCTCGGAGTAGCTTCCTATACACTGAGACCAAGGTGGAAGGGGGAAGAGGTCTCGTCCCACATTTGCGAACACGAAGTATCTTCGGGTCTGAGGGTCGAACTATTGATATCCACTCAGATTCAGGGTAGAAGTCATGGACTTCTATTAGGGTAGACGATAAAGACACCCCGGTCCACAAGTGGATACAGTCGGCATACTACATCAGTGAATGTTTGAACCCTTTTTGTTAAAGGGTAGATAATTATTTGCTAAACAAATCCTGTGAAAAGGTGGAATTATTAAAAGAGTTAAATCCTCACACCAATGAACAAGAAAGATGCTATGAATTCTTTTGAAATCTCTCCCTAACACCCGCGCACTAGGTTGTAGAAACTTACCCCCCCCCCCCCCCCCCCCTTTAAACCTTTTTCAGGAAACAAGACGACCCTTTAGGGAATCCTTACTCCAAGTCCTAAAAATCCAAGTAACTTACTTTTTAATGTTTTCAGTTTTGTATAATGCTTTTCTAGGGAACAATGACCACAGGTACGCCTGACTCCTCGCGGTTTTGGAAGTGGTAACTCTTCCTAGATCAACGGGAGTGGCAGATTGTTCACGGGGTTCCGACCAAACTGAGTTGGGACGTGACAAAATCATCCCCCTGAAGTATATCCATATACCGTTCAAGGGTAGTCCTATAATCATGCTTCATGCTCTCTTTAGAAAATGTATCACAAATTGGTTTGAGCGGTTTCACATAGTGAGTGTATTACATTTATGGAAAAATAGGTTTTTCTAACCAAGCATGCTTACAACTTTGTGAGTAATAACGCGTCACGCCCCGACCCGGTTTGGTTAGATCCTCATGAACAACCCGCCACTCTCCTGGTTTATTAAGGGTTTTCCCCTTCTCTAAATCGTAATGAGTAAGACGTTTTTTTCACTTGTATTTTTCCTAGAATAACATTAATCAAAATTGAATATATTAAACTTACATACCTGTCTTGTAGGTTCAGCTATCGGAAGGTCTTTAAGTTGGTTTTCCCTTAGTGAATGGGTGTTGGGAGTGAGTTTTCATAGTTAAAACATCTTTAATCAGAGTGTGCCAAACTTCTTATTTCCTTTAAAAATATTCTTTACTCAAATTCCCGATTTTTTGAACCATTTTCCCCATTTCCATATCAGGTGTGTTTAACAATCAATACATGCCCTTTATCAGGAAGGAAATCACACATTCGTAGGGTACCCACTTGTGGCGTCGGAGTGACTTTACTGACCACCTAGATAGAAGCCCGTCCACTTCTACCCTAAATATGAGTGGATGTTCACGACATCCGCCCCTCAAACCCGAAATCAACTTTGTGTATGTATGAGAATAGAGACATTATCCTAGTCTTGTGGCCATGAAGCTCAAACATAGTAGATTCAGGAAGCCCCAAACATAGTAGCTTCGTTGAGTCCAAACACAGTAACTCCGTGGAGTTCAAACACAATAAATCCGTGGAGTCCAAACTCAGTAACTCCATGACTAACTAGTACGACGAGAAACCCACACACAATAGCTTTTCTTTCCCTTATCGCCACCACATCGTCCAGCAGCCCTTAGGACCCAACACTACCTCCTAGGGCATCTTGATGGTTTCGTACCACAAGTGCATGCACAAACAATAGTTTTCATTTTTCTTAGCCATTCTCTTTGGTGTTGATGGTCCAATGGTCCCGACACTCAACCCAACCTGTAGTTGTTTGTCTGACTGGTCCGTCGACCTAGCCCTAACACACTGCCGCTAGCCCATCAAGCCTTGTCGGTCCTGACTTGGTACAGTGATGAATCACATAGTTAATTCCACTTTAAATGAGAGTTTTCATGGATCTTCCTATTCATTTTTTAAGGGTTTCAGCCCGTGTCCATGGCCTTGGGCCCATTGCATGTGTTTTCCAAAACTAGGCATTGAGCCCCAAGAGTTCAAAAACTAAGGCCCCTAGCCTATCTGAGTTGTTTTAAATCCTGTAAATAAGGTCTCCCAAATAATTTAAGCATTGGCACACAGTTAGGGGAGAACACGTTTGATAAAAAGGTTATTTTCAAATTTATCACACCAACCGGGTGTAATGATATCTCCACTTACAATTGGTAAGCGGGTTTCTCCTTTCCTTAAGTAAGTTTGTCATACCAACAGATATGATCATCTCTACTTACAACTAGTAAGTAGGTTTTCTTTTCATAAAAGTAAGCTCATCATCCCAACCGGGTATGATGTAATTAAGCTCACTCACCCGATATTTGTAGTGTATTTCCTCTTAAATTGACTTTTTGCCTCCACGCGAGCTTATCTTTGTTGGCATTTCGGTCCTCCGTGTTCCTACACGATTTGGACATCCTTATTTATTATCATTTGACATAATATCCCTCATTACTCACATATGAAAAAAATACCCAAACTTTTAATTATTTACATTTAGGTCCCTAAAGTTCTTTTTCCTTGACTTTAGGTCCCTAATGTTAATTTTTCCCCAAATTGAGCGCCGAATCTTCTAAAATTCACTTTGGGTCCTCAATTTATTCAAAATCACAACAAGGGGTTCAAGTTTCCTAAATTTCCAATTTGGTCCTCGACTTTTCAAAAATTAACATTTTGCCCCTATTTTACAAAAATGGCAATTTGACCCCAATAAATTTCAAAAATCGACCAATTGGTCCTCTAACATTCTTTTCATGGCTAATTGGCCCTCAATTATGGGAATTGTCACTTTGGTCCCTCAATTTTATGAAATTCCCAAATTTTCTCCAATTTCCCCTTTCCAAACTGGCCAAATTTGATTTCATCAAATTGACCATTAAATCGGGGTTAAATGCTTCAATTGAAGGTATGGATCAGTTCCTACACTTCCATATGATTCAATAGAGCTTTGAATTGCATCATTTGTGTCAAAATTGAGCTCAAATAGAGATTCGTCGGAATACTGAACTTAAAGAGAGAAAGTTTTGAAAGCTTACCATCGGAGGTGCGGCGGTCTGAGCTTTCGATCAAGGCAGGTAGCTCTCATCCTAAGGATTCTCCTATAATCAAGAATTGCAACAATTCATGTCGAATTGAGTGAGAATTTGATTAGTGAATTTTCACTGTTTCTATCTCTAACGCTGATAAGAATTTATAGAGGGGAGCCAAATTGGCTTACCTTTCAACTCTAATTCAGTCGTATGAGGGTTGTGGAAATGTTGGGAGAGCTTGGTTTGGCCTGAGAAGGGCTCAATTTGGTCATTTTTAACTTGGTTGAAACAAGGCAGCTTCGTTCTACCAGAGCTAATTCACTGTTTGATTACGCCGACACTTCTCCAACAATCCTCAGATCAAATGGTGACCACCGTCGGGTAGCTGACTTCTCTATGAATCTAAGGAACCTGACTTCACCTTCTTTGGCTTAGAAAAACCCCAATGTTAGAGCTCTGGTTTGAGCTTCACCAAAAATTGGAGTAGTAGAGAGAGAGAGAGAGAGAGAGAGAGGAGTTTTCATGTGTGAGGAGGATGAATGAGGAGGAGTACTTTATATAAGGAGCTCGGGTACTACTTGGCCATCTGATTGGCACATTTATAGCAATCATTTATGGTGTGAAACGCCCTGAATGGAGACTTTTCATCTTCGCTGGCGCTGCTCACTTTTCTGGCTTGTGAACAGTGGTGCCATCTGAAGGAAGAAGACGACACTGTTCCGAACCGGTCCGAATCGGGTTCAATGCTTAAACCAGCTGATTCAGGCCCGATTCGAATGAGTTTTTCAAAATTAAAAATTTATAAATTCATCAAAATTCATTCTCTATAAAATGGTTGCATCAATTACCCAATTTGAATAATTTAAGCTATCTAGAAAAATGAATTTAGCAACCAGTTCAATGATGGTTCAAATCGGTTCGAATCCGGTTCACTTGAACCAGTCTGGTTTTCTCTTCCAATTTGTCCCAAAGTCACTTTCCATGGTTTTTATTACTTTTTGGGTCACTCGAGAGTTGTAAATTTCCCAATTTGTCCTTTCTCTAACAGTTAGGGTTTGTGAACTGGTTCAATTTTTCTTCCTTGGGTTGAACAGTTCTTTCCCCACTTTCCTTACCTTTAAGGGATGTAGTTTACAACTCTCCCATCCTTTTAGGAGTTTTGTCCCAAAAACTTAATTAGCATGTTTCCCATCGGGATCAATTCCCTTAATGTCCACTTGTGGTTTGCTTGACATGCTAACACTTCACTTATTCTTTCACTTAGTCGCTTCAAATGACGCATTTATGGAATTTCTTTTCCTTTACCTTGTTTACTCCCTCCATGGAGTTGATCATAACTAGGCATGTCTTGCCCACTAGTCGAAATGTATATCCTTAGGTCCACTTCCTCCTCTACTTAGGGCAAGATTCTTCCTCTTGGGGTTCTTGCCCGGGATTTTAGGATTGGAATTTCCAAAAATTATCAATCGTTCCCGCGTCTAGTTATCCTTTTGATCTTTGAAACTCTTGGCTTGGTGTTCTTTCGAGCATTACATACTTGTTTTAATGGGCTTTGGTGTTATCACCTTTTTTTTTTTCCTATTTTGACCATTCATCCATCCATTGTTATATTACAACTTCGGTCAAATTTTATGTTTGACTAACTGACACTTCCCGGGACTGTTGGGCTTACATGTCTCTTACCGCATGACATGTTCTAGAACCTGCCTTTTATCCTTGGTGTCATGTCTTTCATAATGGTGTCAGTTTTCCTTATCCATTCATCCTTTACCGACTTCCCTATTGGTTCCAACCGTCGGGTTTCTCGATGACTTACCGACATACTGGGATTCTTCCCTTCTTATATCCTTCCTCATCTCCAGTGGCATCCTTTACTCAAGTACTTGCCCTTTCCTCAACCCACTCTTACTCGCTTGGGACCATTTCACGATCCTTTCTTCTAAGTTGATCCTTTTCGGTCTCTGTGTTGATTACTTTTTTTGGGGAGTTCCCTTCTTACAATTTTGTTCTCTACTTATGTCACTCAAAGTAGAGGCTTTCACCTTAGAAACTACATGCTCAACCTTTTTATCATTTCTTCACAACCCTTTCTATATCGGGGCATTGGCCCGCTTTGAATGATTCCTCATCTAAAAATTCCATTATATCCCTTATTCCTTATTTGAGGAACTTCCGATTATTTGTTTCGTGTACTCCACCATATGCACAGCCGTCCACTACTTAGGCTCCATCAAGTGAGCGTGGACCACAACCACCCTTGATGTTAGTGGTTGTTCCACTTAACTACTTCTTAATTGGCGGGCTTAATCCTCCAAGGTTTCTTGGGCGTTCCTTCCTTTATTTCCTTATTATGGGTAGTTCACCCATTCTTACATGTCACGACATACCATCTAGCCCTATCCAATAGGATTGGTATAAGACAGGTACTTTATTCCTTTCCAAAGTATATTACCATTTTGTCAAGGCTCCTACCCCATAGTTTTCTTGTATATGGGTGCACATCTCTTGCTTGCTTAATTAAGGAAGAACCTAACCTTAGTAAAGGTTATGAGTCATACTCATGGTTTTCTTTTGCATCCTTATTGCCATCTCACTAAGCCAAATTATTTTCACTTTTCCTAGTACCCTTTATTGGTCAGGGTTGCTTAGACGCACTATGATTTGGGCCACTGGCCTAAACCTTGTTCTAGTTCACATAATAACTCATCCACATTTAGCCTCTTGGTCTCTGCCTTTCTTAGGACGCTCTTACATCTTTCCTATTTCTCGAGTCATCCTATTGTAGTGAATGCCTCCTCTTGTTCTCTGAGGGATTCCAGATCAAACTTAACAGGATGTTTCACGTACTTAAGTATATTTAAGTTATGTTCATCACTATCCCATACCAGGGTGTTCCTAGAGGTAGCATGCACTATTAGTATCCCCTCTTTGATGGTTTCTACTATATATTACTTCTCATTTCATAGGGGTATGTCAAAGGTTTCTTAAATAGTTGAGGTATATCCTTGAATCTTGGGCTCCCTTATTTAAAACCTCTGCCATCACAGGCTTTACTACATGTCCCCATCCCTAGCTCCTCATGTCGTGTGGTCCACTAAATCTATAGTGCAAATCACTAGTATATTTGACCATTTGTTCGAATGCACTACCCATAATATAATATTAGTACCATTCTATAAGATTGTTACCCTTTTTCATTTATGTTTTGGGTACTTTCTTCCTTTAAGAAATTTTATGTTATAAATGAAGATCTTATCAATGTTATTCTCATTTTTTCAAACCATCCCAAAGTACATTGTTCTCAAAATCTCATATTTTGAAAACGTGGTGTAAACCCCGTTCTCACATAATAAGAAAGTCGTATTCGGGAACCAAAAACTTTTAAGGGAAAACCGAGCTTTAAACGAATCAAAAGTTTGTAAATAAGAGTCAAAATGGGAAAGTGATCATCTCAATTGGCCAATAAATACCCAAAACTCATGTAAAGTAACCATGGATGAAATTGGGCATGAGAACTGGACCGATTCAGGGTGAATCGGATTGGATTGGGATGAACCGTATAGAGCCGAGTCAAAGATTCATTTTTCTAGGTGGCTTAAAAATATCAATTTATGAAATTATAGCCAATATTGGATATAAAATGAATTTATACGAATTTAGAAAATTTAGAAAATTGGTCGAATCGAGACTGAACTGACTGATTTTTGTATTCATGTCATCGAACCCGGTCGGACCGGACCGATCAACAATACAGTCAGTCAACGAATCGTTGCTTAGGTCAGCACCTAGTAAGTAGTAGTGACCAATTAACGCGTGACACGTGGCGAGGTGCGCCCTGTCAGCTGCTCAATCTGTGCCAAGAAGTGATAGCCAATTAGAGAGCGTCACATGTCATTGGTCAACGATCAGAGTAGGAAAATCCCCATCAGCATCGACTGACCAATAGGAGAACAACTTATGTCCCTCGTCAGCGGTCAATGCTAGAGAAGTCTAGTCAATCCTACTGACCAATGGAATGCAGACACATGGCAAAGGTGCCATGTCAGCATCCGATTGAGACATTGGAGAAACGGTCGACCAATTAGAGGTCGACATGTGTCTAAGCCACGTAGGATGGCCACAACCAACCCGAGGTTGACACGTGGTAGTGGCACTGTGCATTAGGAGGGAATCTAACATATTTAAATAAGTCAATCAGAAAATGTCATGTGTCATGGTTAAACGGTTGACTGGTCAATAGTCACATTGAAATGAGCAACCAATGGGAGGCCACCACATGTCCGATCAACGAGTCAAAGGCTGACTAGGCTGCTGAGTAAGAAACCAGGTAAGCAAAGTAAACCAATCACAGCATGCCATGTGGCAACCCCACATGTGAGAAGCTCGCATGCGTAACACAATGTCATGCTTCTCCTTAGGATAGTTGATAGAAAAGGATAAGAAGGAGAGCTGATTCTCTGGTGACCCAAAAGACTCTCCGATTTGACTGAGGACGAGTGAGACAAGGGCTGAGCCCTATGCTGGTTGATAGCCATGTTAGTTGCTGAGCTTCCTATATAAAAAACACCCCACCCTTCGACTTCCTCATCCCATAAACGAGCGAAGAAGGAGAGGTACTCCATTTTCCAGTGAGACATAAAATAGAGCTCCGATGAGGGCCTTTTCGGCAACCTCAAAAGGTGCATTTGGCATCTTTTGAACCAGGGAGAAGTCCCCTACCTTGATGACACCTCTTATCTGCCTGAGGATAATCGAAGAAGCGTCATGAAGCTTGCATAGTACTATCACCCTAGCAGTCCTAAAATGGTAGAAACTCTCGAGCAGAACTTCGACCACCTCCACCCTCCTATGACCAGGTCGAACCTCCCATGACCCTTCTTGACCTACCAGGGTGGATGGTAAATATGCTCTAGTCCACAAGTGGAACAGTCGGGTACTATTCTACAAACGTGTGATCCCTTTTGATGATAAAAGGGTGTGTGTTGCTTGTCAACTCAATGATATTAACCAAATACCTTGCAACGTAAAAAGGAAAATGGAAAAAGATAATGTGGCCTAATCATGAGTCTGGACCTAATAAAACATGGGGAGAAAGATGCAGGGGTTGCAATGGACTGGCTAAGCCAGCCTCAGAAAGTTCATGGGGATCATAAGGACGCCACCAAAAAAGATGGCGACCCTAGACGAATTCTTCTTGGAGTCTAGTGCTAAGAGGGGTGGGATAATGTGAGGAACCTCTCCACTACTATGCCCATATGTGTTGAATTCGAGGAAATGTATTTAGAGGAATACTTGGGCCCCCACCAGATCAACAAAAAGAAGTAAGAGTTCTTCTGACTCCAACAAGGATCAAGCACCATCTTAGAGTATGAGACCAAATTCAATGACTTAAGGCCCTTCACTCCTGCCTTGGCTAGACTGGCAGAAATTTGCCAAAGGTTTGTGGATAGTCTCAAATCACCGGCCAAAAATTGTAGAGGGGAGCTGAATTGGCTTACCTTTCAGTCCTAATTTGGCCGTGGGAGGGCTGAGGAAGTGTTGGGTGGGCTTGGTTTGGTTTGAGGAGGCTCGAAATGGCCGATTTCAGATTCGCCAAAATAGGGCAGCTTTGGTCCGCTAGAGCTGCTTCACTGTTCCATCATGCCAGCGCTGGACTCCAAATTTCTAAAACCTTGCCTCTCGGATAATGATATAGCCTTGTGCTTCAACTATATGAGGAAGAGTCATGGAAGGCAGGAAGGATCGATGGTAGGATCTCAAGAAACCGCAAACGAAGTATAATATAGATGAAGGGAAATTTTGACTTACTCCCCCGCCGCGATCAAATGACACGGCCTAGACTCCTACGGGAGGCAGCAGTGGGAATTTTCCGCAATGGGCGAAAGCCTGACGGAGCAATGCCGCGTGGAAGTAGAAGGCCCATGGGTCATGAACTTCTTTTCCCGGCAAGCAATGCGGACTCTATACGCGCGCACTAGCGCGCTCTTTCGAGCCTCCGCTTGCTCTTTGGCGCGCTTCGGGTCCTTTCGGACCTCTGCTTGCTCTCTTGCTCGCTCCGATCTAGCCTCCGCTTGCTGCTCCGGCTTTCGAGCTCAAACCTACGCTTGCCAGAGAGCAAGCCTACGGTCCTTCCCCCCCTCCGCTTGCTGGGGAGGAAGGACTTAGACCCGGAGCGCGCAGATTCTTGTTTTGTTGCTAGCGCGCTCCGACTTTCGCCCGAAGACAAGCCCTAAACGTTGAAAGACAAAGGAGATGTTTTGGGATAGCAAAGTATGACCTACTTTGGAAAAGTAGAGGATCCAAGTTGGAAGCAACTAGTAACAATGAAATGATCAAGGAGAATAAACAACACCCTAAGAAAGACTGGGAAGTAGTAAAGACTACACCATAAAAAAGGCAATAGGAGGGCATTAAGAACAAGTAGACTCGAGAGATAACTATCAAAGGACAATTAGACAAGGAGAGTAGTAGGGACGAGGCAGTTAATGAACTGTCCCTCGTAAGAATCATGAACTCAAACCTGAGCGAAGAAGGGAGAAGTGGAAAGGACAAACGTGGGAAAAGAAGGACGAAGGAAATCCTTAAAGAAATTAATGGTAGAAAATGAATTGGTGACCACACTTAAGCCATGAGGAGGATTAAGTAAGCCTCACATAAAGAGATCAAGAAATCTTGGAACAAATAGTATCTGAACCCTTCCCGAGGAAGAAAACTTATATGTGATACAAGTATGATTAAGGAAAGGGTACAAGGACGTGCCACAAGATTTCCAAGGAAGGGCACATAGGAAGGACGTCAGCAAAGGATGCCATAAAGTTGCTTTAAGGTCGGATGTCATGCCCCAACTTGTTTTGGTCGGATCTCTGTGATCAGCCCGCCACTCTCTTGGTTTACTAAGTGTTGCCCTTTGTTTATAAATCGTGAGGAGGAAGATGTCCTTTAAATCTGCACCTTTCCTAGAACACATAAATCAAAACAGCACAAGATTTTAAACTTATCATACCTGCCTTACATGTGTGTTAGCTGGTGGTCTTTGGGGTAAACTTTCTAGGGTTACCTGAAAGGGATATGGGGGGGATTAGTAAAATGACTTAGTGAATGGGTTTTCAAAATTTATCTTTTAGGAAAACGTTTGATTCAGAGTGTGCCAGACTCCTTATTCTCTTTTAAAAACCTTTCATTTCAAATTTTAGTTTTTATCACCATTTCTTATTAACCATGGTGTGTCATCACCCAATATACATCCTTCATCATGAAGGTAAAATACACAATCGCAGGCCAACCCATCCACATAAACCACTTGTGGCATCAGGGCGACTTTACCAGCCACCTAGATAGAAGTACGCCCACTTCTACCCTGAGAATGAGTGGATGTTCGCGACATCTGACCCTCAATCCCATAACAATTCTTCGTGTCCATATGAGGACAGAGACCTCATCCTGACCCTACCCCAGTCTCATGCACTTGAAGCTACGTCGAGCTTCACAAGGCTTCTGGTACGACTAACTACCCTTATATCAACTAGGTCATTTAGAGCCCTATGATACATCACGACCCCTCTTGGGCATCTTGAAGGTCCCGTAAACACAGTGCATGCACAATCAACATTTTTCACATGATGCCATATAATATATGGTGCCTCTGGTCCAACGGCTCCGACCCTCCACTCAACCTGCAGCTGTTTGTCTTGACTAGTCTGAAGACATGTCATGTCGCACTACCGCTAGTTGATTGAGTATATCGACCATGTTTTGGTACCATGGCCAAACAATTCATTTATTTAAGTTTTCATGGCATATAAATCATGGTTGTTTACGAGCTCTTGCTTGTGCCAACTGGCCTTGGGCCCTCTGTTCGAGATTTTTAAAATCGGATGTATTAGCCCCTAAGTTCCAAAACTGAGGCGTCCAGCCTAACAGAGCTATTAGAGCTCCCGTCAAGAAGGTCTCCCAAATTGTTTAAGCAGTGGCACACAGTCAGGAGAGATCACTTTCGAAAAAAATATTTTTATAATTGTCCATCATACCAATCGAGTATGAGGACATATCTACTCATAATCGATGAACAAGTTTTCCACTTCCCTCAAGGAACTTTCATCATACCAATCGGGTATGATTTACTTACAACTGATAAGTTGTTTTTCCGCATGATTTTCACATCACTCCTTTCAGGTGTGAAGTTTAAAATACCACTTAGCAGTGGGTTTTCATTTTCGAGGTGCTTATCATCCCAATTGGGCATGATATAAAAATTCCACTCACAACTGATAAGTAGGTTTTCCTTAAATAAAAGTGCTCATCATCCCAACCGGTATGATGTATAAGATTCCCACTCACCCGTTAATGTAGTGAATTCTTCTCGACCGTTTCTTTGCAATCATGCGAGCTTGTCCTTGTTGGCGTTCCTAGTAGTTCGTGTTTCTACGAGATATGAACATCCTTGTTCATTATCCCTCAGCCTAATAGCCTTCATTCATTCCAAATGAATGAGAAAACCAAACTTTTCCTTTATTTGTAATTAAATCCCTAAAATAATTTTTCTTTAACTTTAAGTACCTAATGCTAGTTTTTCCTCAAATTGAGTCCCAAAACTTTTAAAATTTATCTTAGGACCTCAATTTATTCAATTTCATAAAAAGGGGTTTAATTTCCCGAATTTCCAATTTGGTCCCCCCAACTTTACCAAATTTACTATTTTGCCCCAACATCACAAAAATGGTAAGTTTTGCCCCAAAAATTCCAAAATTGTCCAATTGGTCCTCCAACATCTTTATCATGCCTAATTGGTCCTCAATTTTATGAAATTGCACTTTAGTCCCTCTAATTTTCAAAATTCCCAATTTCCCTCCAATTTCAACCTTCTAACTCTCCTGAATTTGATTTTATCAAATTGACCAATAAAATGAGTTTAATTGTTGAAATTGAAGTTAGATTGGAGTTCCTACACCTTCATACGATTCAATTCTACTTTGAATTGCATGATTTGGTTCCAAAATGAGCTCAAACGGAGTTTCACCTGAAAATAAGACTTAGAGAGAGAAAACTTTGTAAGCTTACCATCGGGGGCGCAGCGGTGTGGTTCGTCTTAGGATTAAGAATTGCATCAATTGATGCCAAATTGAGTGAGAATTTTATCATCGAAGTTCTGTCAATTCTCTCTTTAGCATCGATCGGAATTTACAGAGGGGAGCCAAATTGGCTTACCTTTAAGCTCTAATTCAGCTGTATGAGGGTTGTGGAGATGTTGGGAGGGTTTGGTGTGGCCTGAGAAGGGCTCGAAATGGCCGATTTCAGCTCAACCGAAATAGGGCAGCTTCAGTATGTCAGAGCTACTTCACTATTCTATCACACCGACACTTCTCCAGCGACCCTCGGAGCAAATGGAGACTATAGGCGTGTAGCTGACTTCTCCCCGGTTCTAAAGAATTTGACCTCGCCTTGTTTGGCACAAAAAATGCCCAAGTCAGAGCTCTGGTTCAAGCTTCACCGAAAAATGGAGTAGTTGAGAGAGAATGGAGTTTTCAAGTGTGGAGAGGATGAATGGGGTGGGGCTCTTTATATAGGAAGCTCGAGGACTACTTGGTCATCCAATTGACGCCTTAATGGCTGTCATTTATTGCTTGAAACTCCCTGGCCAAAGACTTTTCAGCTTCGCTAGCGCTGCGCGATTTCCTGGTGAGTAAATAGTGTTGTCATCTGAAGGAAGAAGATGACACTATTCTGAACTGGACTAGACCGGTCCAAACCGGGTTCAAAGCTTAAACCGGCCGGTTCACCAATGATTCAACCAAAATTTTGAAATCTAAAAATTTCTAAATTCATTTTATATCCAAGGTGGCCTCAAATCTCAAATTTGAATTTTCTAAGCCACCTAGAAAAATGAATTTAGCATCTGGTTCAATAGTGGTTCAAATTGGTCTAAACTGGTTAAATCCGGTTTACCTGAACCGGTTTGGTTTTCATCTCCAATTCATCCTTAAGTCCTTTTTCATGACTTTGATGACTCTTTAGGTCACTCAGGATCCATAAATTTCTCAGTTTGCCCTTTCTCTATCAATTCCGGTTCATGAACCGAGTCGGTTCATAAACCAGTTCAATCTAGTTGGATCCAGTTCATCTGAACTAGTTTGATTTTTCTCTTCTAATTTGTCCTAAGGTTCTTTTCCAAGACTTTATGAACCCTTTAGGTCACTCAAAAGTTGTAAATTTCCTAAATTACCCATTCTTTGACGATCGGGTTTGTGAACTGGTTCGGTGTTTCTCACTCGTTTTGATCGGTTCTTTTCCCTGTTTTCCTTAACTCCAAAGAGCGGGGTTTACAAAAGATCTGTCGGTTCTCTCTCTAGCACCAGTCAGAATTCACGGGGGGGGGGGGGTGAGGGGGCAAATCAGCTTACCTTTTAGCACTAATTCGGTTGTAGGAGGGCTAAAGAGGTGTTGGGAGAGCTTGGTTTGGCCTGAGTATGGCTCGAATTGACTCATTTCAGCTCAAAAGAATCCGGGCAGCTTTGGTTCGCTGAAGCTGCTTCACTGTTCGATCACGCCGGCGCTTCTTCGACGACCTTAGGAGTAATTAGAGACTAACACCATGTAGCTGACTTCTTCGAGTCTAAGGAACCTGACCACGCCTTCTTCGGCTCAAAAAAGACCCTATATCATAGCTCTGGTTCGAGCTTCGCCGAAAAACTTAGTAGTTGAGAGAGAGTGAGGTTTTTAGGTGTGAAGAGGATGAATGGAGAGAGGCTCTTTATATAGGGAGCTCGGGGACTCGTCGGTTGTCCATTTGACACCTTTATTACAGTTATTGATGGCCGGAAACATTTCCTCTTCTCCAGTGTTGGTTTGATTTTCTGGCAAGTGAACAGTGTTGTCATCTGAAGGAAGAAGACGACACTATTCTGAACCAGACCAGACCGGTCAGAACCTAGTTCAAAGCTTAAACCGACTGGTCCAGGCCCGATTCGACAAAGTTTTTAAAAATTTTAAATTTCTAAATTCATTCTCTATCCAATGGTAGCCTCAATTCTCCAATTTGAATTTTCTAAGCCACCTAGAAAAATGAATTTAGCATCTGGTTCAATAGTGGTTCAAACTGGTCCAAACCGGTTCATCTGAACCGGTTTGGTTTTCATCTCCAATTCATCCTAAAGCCCTTTTTCATGACTTTTGTGATTCTTTAGGTCACTTGGGATCCATAATTTCTCTATTAGTTCCGGTTCATAAATCGACTCGATTTTCTCTTTGGAAATGACCAGTTTAATCTGGCTTGGATCCGGTTCACATGAACCATTTTTTTCTCCCAAATTGTCCTAAGGCCCTCTTCCAAGGTTTTTATGACCCCCCTTTGGGTCACTCGGAAGTTGTAAATTTCTCAAATCGCTCGTTCTTTAATGATCGAGTTTGTGAACCAATTCTATTTTCTCGCTTGGTTTGACAGGTTCTTTTCTCGGTTTTTCCTTAACTCAAAAGGCGGAGTTTACAACTCTCCCCTCCTTTTAGGAGTTTTGTCCCCAAAACTTATTTCATACTTTTTGCACTGGAATTAACTTCTCTTGATATCAACTTGTAGTTCTCAACATATAATCCCTTTAGTTATTTCCATCTCTCCCTTATATAACATACACTTGAGATCTCCTTTTCTTTTCTATCATTTTCTCATTCCATGGAGTTTATTTTAGCTAAGTGTATCTCCCTAGAAGTTTTAAGGTCATATCCTTAGATTCACTCCCTTCGTTTCTTAAAGCACTATTTCTCCATTCCAAGATTCTTTACTTAAGATCTCAGGATTGAGAGTTCTAAAATACCCAATCCTTCCTACTTTCTATTATTCTCTTTATTGTTGATCTCTCCAACTCAGCGTCCATTCCGGCACCACATACCTACTTCCACAGGTGTTGATGTTGTCACCCTTTTTCCTCCTACATTGATGCTTCCCTCATTTGTTGATTATTACAACTTCGTTCCACATTTAATGTCTGACCTTGTCATGCTCAAATCATAGACTCTTCTTTTCCTAATTCATATTTCCCTAGGACAGTTGGGCTTACATATCCTTTACTGCACAACATTCTTTGGAACTTGTCTTTAACTTCACATCTTTATGACCATATTGGTTTACTCACTTACTCATCCTTTTCAAATTCCTTTATTAGGTCATTCAACTTTCAAATCTTTGAGCTTCCTGATAACTTTCTAACATGTTGAAACTCTTCCTTTCTTCTGTCATTCCTCACTTCCGCTATCGCCATTTCTTTTAAGGTCTCTTCTCTTTCTAAATCCATTCTTACTCACATGTGACCATTTCACGATTCTCCTTTTTGACTTAGTTCCTTCCTTACTCATATGACATCTTTTGACGTTATCTTCCTACTTACCCGTTACTTGGGTTTAACTTATCCTTTGGACATTCACGATCACTTTTCCTTTGCACTTGATCATTTCATCTCCAGTAGCTTGTTCTTGATGAGCTTATATTCTTCTCAATTTTGTAGGTTCCATTTCCTCTTAATTGGATACATGTGTCCTTCCAATATTTCCTTGGTAAGTTTTACACTTCTTTTCTCCTAGAATTTCTTCTAGTTTTACCATTGTGAATATTCTACCTTGAATTTCCTTCCTTGATGCTATCTTCTCCTGCTTACCTTTACTCTTGAGATCCTACGAGTGCTTTTCGTATATCTCACCTCATTTTCACTTGCTCCAAGTATTCGTTTATTCCTTTGAGGTGAATTTCACATCCCTCTTTTTGTCAAAATCTTTCGTCTCTTTGTGTCCTTGGTATTCCTCCCTTTGCCTCAATTAGTGTGTAGTCCTTACTACTCCCCAATTCTTATTATAGCTTAGTTTATTCTTTTGGACAATTTGGTCAATAGGAGTTATTTTCTTCAATCAGATACGTCTAAAATCCCCATTTGGTTCCCTACTCTCTTACAATCATATCATGTTGGCCTTCCAAGTATTTACTTGGTCACCTATATCCTTTAATGAGGTCCTGGTTCTTGCCCCATTTAATGATATCTCATCAGTTGATTGAACTTTTTCTACAATTCTACTTCCTATCTTCATTCTCCTTTTAGGGACTTCCGTATTGGGATTTTCACGCTCATTTTCCTTACTGCTCCTTGAAAGTTCTCGATTCATTCTTTATTATGCTTCTCGACCTTTGCATGGTGATTCACTCTAGCTTTCTCCCCTATCTTCTATTCCTTTTTGTTTCCCATCTTTATCTCCAAACAAGTCCTTTATTACTATTTTGTTCCTAAGGGTGTATATCCTACCTCTTTCCAAGTGTTGGTATTATTCCTAGAGTTTTTTTTTCTATCGTACTTCTTTTCTCTTCTTTTTTCTTTGTCTTGTCTTACTTGTCTTAACATCTTCTATGCTTTCCTTAAATTTCTTCCTTTCTTTCCAATCAACTTCCATTCCTTTGGTTTTTCTTTGGAATAGTTTATTTGTTTTCTTTTCCCTTATTCTTTGAATCCTTCCTTAACTCCTTAATCCTATGTCTTTAGATGCTTACTTCCTTTTTGTTCTAACTTTCTTCTTCTTTCTTATGATTAGAATTTTGTCTACTTTGTGTGAACTCTTAGAGTTTCTTCCTTGCCAAATTTCATTGTACTTTGAGGAAATTTTTAAGGTTAAGATTAACTAGTAATAACATGTTATCCTTCTTGGGTGATTTTCTATCATTTTAGGTTGATTAGCATACACTTATTGTTTGAATTTATCAAGGAACGCATAAATTTTATCACGAAAAAATTTCACTTCATTCATTCAAGAAATTTTCTTGCCATACATGGCTCATTACAGAATTTTCTACCCCTAATCCCTTGGGGTCATAGGCCAAGAGTTAGCCCTAGAGCGGTTGTGGGATTCTTGATCAGAAGTCTCTGAGGAACTAGTTAGGGTCCACTCGTATTCTCTTATAGGGCGAATCTCATGTATGACCTCTAGTCCGTATCACCTTAGTACCTCGACCTCACACTCATAGGTCCACTTCATCCATTGGGAGGGATTGAAGCCGGTATGAGTAGGTAGAGGTACTTGGTGAACCTTCATGAAGGTGGCATACGCATCTCAGTAGTTATCCCAAGCCTCCTTCTTGGTTGGATTCCTCTCTGGTTGTTGTAGGGCTGGAGGAGGTGTTGTGCTTCTAGGAGGAGGTACAGGATCCTCTTGTCTTGGAGGAGGATATGTGATGCCTTTTGGTTCCAATAAGGCTCCTACCAATTTCCGGTAGTCTTCCACCATATCAGTGGGTACTCTTTTCTCGCCTTTTAAGAATCTTTGAACGGCCTCCTCACCTTGGGTTGTGACTTTTCCAGGGTTATGGGTGGAGGGTTGGATTTCACAGTGAACTTCCTAGGGATTCTCCTTCCAACACGAAAGTTAAAGTTTGATTAATGTCAGGGCATATTATTGATAATTTTTCAAGGGAACTTAGCACTGATACCACTCAAGTTGTCACGCCCCGACCTAATTTGGTTGGATCTCTGTGAACAACCCGCCGCTATCTTGGATCAAGATTAGTTTTCCCCCTTCTTTAATTCAAGAGTAGTTAGGCGTAAATGTCAACCTTGTTCCTTGGAATAACATATATCAAATAAAATGCAAGTAGATGAAAAATTAAGCATACCTGACATAGGGTAAGACTTGGTGTTATCCCTAATCATTTCTCTATTTCCTGAAAATGGATAAAAAGGGTGGGTGAGTTTCTACAACTGAGTGAATGGGTGTTTTAAAAAAATTAACTTTCAATAAAATGGTTTTTATGTTGGAGTGTGTCAGACTCCTTATTTTATTGTAAAATAATTCATGCTTAAAATTTCGGTTTCCATAGCCATTTCTAAATTCTTAATCATAATCAGTGTGTTTATCAACTAACACACGCCCTTCATCATAAAGGGAACACACATTCACAGGGCAGCCCGTCAACTGCACCCACTTGTGGTATCAGAGTGACTTTATCGGCCATGTAGATAGAAGCACGTCCACTTCTACACTGAGAATGAGTGAATGTACATGACATCCGACAAAGAAACTTCGTGTCCGTATGAGGACAGAGACCTATTCCCGACCCCACCCTGATCTCATGCGCATGAAGCAACGTCGAGCTTCCCTCATTGCTGACACGACAATCTGCCCTTATCTCCACCATGTGATCCAGTAGCTCCTAGGACACATCACTACCCCCCTTGGGCATCTTGAAGGTCCTGTACCTCAGTGCTTGTACAAAACAACAATTTTTCACATAAGCTATTTAATCTATGGTGCCACTGGTCCAACAGCCCCGACCCTTAACTCGACCTACAGCTATTTGTCTCGACTGGTCTGTGGACCTGTCATGTCGCATTGCCGCCAGTCCATCTAGTATGCCGGTCTTGTCTTAGTACCATGGCCAAAAAATTCATTCATTTAAAGTTTTCATGGCTTAACTCCTATTTGTTTACGAGCTCCTACTCGTGTCAATTGGCCTTGGGCCCACTGTACGAGATTTTCAAAATCGTACATATTAGTCCCCATGTTCCAAAACTGAGGCCTTCGGCCTATCTAAGCTATTCGAGCTCCTGTCAAAAAGGTCTCCCAAAAAGCTTAATTAGTGGCACACAGTCAGGGGAGAGCATTTCCAACAAAATAATCTTTTAATCTGTCCATCACACCGACTAGGTGTGAGAACATCTACGCTCATGACCGATAAGTAGGTTTTATACTTTCTCTCAGGAAGTTCATCATACCAACTGAGTATGATCTACTTACAACCGATAAGTAGTTTTTCCACGTAATTTTCACGTCACTCCTCTCAGGTGTGATGGTTAAAATACCACTTAGTAGTAGGTTTTCATTTCTTAGGTGATTATTATCCCAACCGGGTATGATATAAAAATCCCACTCACCCGTGAATGCAGTGATTTCCTCTTAACCGGTTCTTTGCCTTCACGTGAGCTTGTCCTTGCTAGCATTTGTGGTAATACATGTTTTTACATGATATGAACATTCTTGTTTATTATCACTTGGCCTAATATCATTCATTCATCATTAATGTATGAAATACTCAAACATTTTAATTAATTGCAATTAGGTCCAAAAAGTTCTTTTTCTTTAACTTTAGATCCATAACGCCGATTTTTCCCCAAATTGAGTCCCAAAACTTCTAAAATTCACCTTGGGACCCCAATTTATTCAAAACCACATAAAGGGATTCAAGTTTTCCAAATTCACAATTTGGTCCCCAACTTTTCAAAAATTACCATTTTGCCCCTACTTTACAAAAATGGTAAGTTTCACCCCAAAAATTTTAAAAATTGACCAATTGGTCCTCCAACATCTTTATCATGCCCAATTGGCCCTTAATTTTATGAAATTGCACTTTAGTCCCTCGAATTTTCGAAATCCCCAAATTTCCCCCAAATTTGACCTTCCGACCTAATCGGATTTGATTTTATCAAATTAAGTGATCAAATGAGTTTAATTGTTGAAATTGAAGTTAGTTTTAAATTCCTATAACTTCATACGATTCAATTACACTTTGAATCATACGATTTGACGTCGGAACGAGCTCAAACGGAGCTTCGCCAGAAAATTGGACGTAGAGAGAGAGAGAGAGCTTCGAAAGCTTACCGTAGGGGGCGCGGCGGTCCAAGCTTTCAATCTGGGCAGTTAGCTCTTATCCTTAGGTCTTTTCTAGAATCAAGAATAACCTCAATTCATCGAATTGAGGGAGAATTTAGTCAGTAAAGATCTATCGGTTCTCTCTCTAGCACTGATTGGAATTCATAGAGGGGAGCCAAATTGGTTTACCTTTCTACATTAATTCGGTCGTAGGAGGGCTGAGGATGTGTTGGGAGAGCTTGGTTTGGCCTGAGAAGGGCTCGAATTGACTGATTTCACCTCGACAGAAACACATCAACTTCGGTCCGTCGGAGATGCTTCACTGTTCAATCACGTCGGCGCTTCTCTAGTGACCCTCGGGGCAATTGGAGACTACCATCGTGTAGTTGACTTCTCCCCGAGTCTAAGGAACCCGACCATGCCATATTCATCTTAGAAAAGACCCTATGTTGGAGGTCTGGTTTGAGCTTTGCCGGAAAAGTAAGTAGTTGAGAGAGAGTATGGTTTTCAGGTGTGGAGAGGATGAATGGAGAGGGGCTATTTATATAGGGAGCTCGGGGACTCATCGGTCGTCCGTTTGGCGCCTTTATGACAGTGATTGATGACCTAAAACATACTGAATGGAAACGTTTCCTCTTCACCGATGCTGGTTCGATTTTCCAGTGAGTGAACAGTGCCGTCATTTGAAGGAAGAAGACAACACTATTCCGAACTGGACCGAACCGGTCCGAACTAGGTTCAAAGCTTAAACTGGTCAATTCAGGCACGATTTGATAGAGTTTTTCAAAATTAAAAATTTTAAAATTCATCTAAATTCATTCTCTATCCAGTGGTGGCCTCAATTCTCCGATTTGAATTTTCTAAGCTAGCAAGAAAAATGAATTTAGCATCCGGTTCAATAGTGGTTCAAACCGATTCAATCTAGTTCACCTAAAGCCCTTTTTCATGACTTTTGTGACTCTTTAGGTCACTTGGGATCCATAAATTTCCCTGTTTATCCTTTCTCTACTGGTTCTAGTTCATAAACCAACTCTGTTTTCTCTTTGGAAATGATCTGTTTAATCTGTTTAAGATCCGGTTCACTTGAATCGGTTTTCTCTCCCAAATTGTCCTAAGGCCCTCTTCCAAGGATTTTATGACACCCTCCCTTTGGATCACTCAGGAGTTGTAAATTTCTCAAATCGCTCGTTCTTTGATGATCGGGTTTGTGAAATGGTTCGGTTTTCTCACTTGATTTGACCGGTTCTTTTCCTAATTTTTCCATAACTCAAAAGGCGGGGTTTACATGTATGACCATTGGTGGCCGAGTCCTATGCCGGCCGTTAGCCTGGACAATTACCGAGCTCCCTATATAAAGAGCACCACTCCCCACGGATTCCTCATCCCTCCAACGAGCGAATAAGGAGAAGAGTGGAGTTTTATGACAAGGTTTAAACCAGAGCTACGACAACGTGCTTTTTCAACACCTCTGAAGCTCCCATCGGTGTCATTGGAACCAGGAGGAAGTCCTTCACCCAACTGCACCATTCACTTGACCCGAGGACCATGGGAGGAATGTTGGATGGGCCAAATAGTGTCATTGCTCCGAAGGACTCGAAGTAGCACGTTTCGATCCAGCCTAATTCTGACCACCCCCGACCTTCTACGGCCGAACCAAGCCTCCCACAACCCTCTTAGCCAACCACTGACTCCCTTGAAGCTTCCATGTAAGTAAACTCAACCTCTGCTCGTCGAAGCAACTTAGTCCTAGAGAGAGAAAGTTCCCGATTTCACTTACCAAAGTCCCACTGCCCAGAATGTAAATTGGGTCCTCCATTGATCCTCGAAGGACCATTCCGACAAGAGCAAACTTCCCAAGTCCAGAGCTCCGACCACCACACCCCATCGGTAAGCATCAAAGCTTTCTCTCTCTAAGTCTAGTTTTTCATGAAGCTCCATTTGAGCTCGTTTTGGGGTAAAAATGGGTGATTCAATGCTTGATTTGATCGTAGGAAGGTAGAGAAAATGATTAGAATCATGTTAGGGGCAATTAACTGGATTTGCAAGGTCAATTGGATGAAATTGGATTTTGGGACAAAGAGGAGTGATTTGGGGGAAGAATTGGGTGAAATTGGGTATTTTCCAAAATGAAGGGACTTTTGTGCAATTATCAATAAATTGAAGGCCAATTGGTAATTTTGAGGAAATTAGGGGCTAATTGGTAATTTTGGAAAAATTTTGGGACTTAATCGCAATTAAGCAAACAATCGAAATTTCAAAGTCCAAAAAAGGAAATTTCATGAAATTTTGACAAACAACAATTCATAATGATGGTATTTAACCGAGGGTTAAGTATAACATGGGTGGAATTCGAGAAATGGCACACTGAATCAACACTTAATGTTCCTTATATGGGATAATGTAGGTACGAGAGGAATACGTCGACCTACAATGGCTAAGCACCTTGGGAGTGGCGATCAGCCAGCCCGGGAAAGGTCAAGTCACTGCATACCGAGTGAGTGTGTCATGCCCCGACCCAGTTTGGTCGGAACCCCATGAGCAACCCACCACTCCCATTGATCTAGGAAGAGTCATCACTCCCTAGACCGTGAGGAGTCAGGCGTAATTTCTACCATTGTTCCATGGAATCACATTATGCAAAACTAAAAGCATAAAAGTAAATTACCTTGGTTAAAGGCTTGGTGGAGGGATTCTTTAAAGGTCATCTATCTTCTGAAAATGTTTAAAAAGTGAGGGGTGAGTTCTAAAACTTAGTGAGTGGGTGTTAGGGTGAGTTTTGAAAGAATTTATAATAACTTCCTTGTTCATAGGTTTTTCTTCTTTAGAAAAATGCTTCATTATTTCCCCTTGCTCGGGATTAGTTTAGCACACAACCACACTTGCCCCTTATTAAAAAAAGGCTTCATATGTTCGCAGAGTAGTTCACCAACTACTCCACTTGTGGACCGGAGAGTCTTTACCGTCCACCTTGATAGAAGTCTGTGACTTCTACCCTAAGTTTGAGTGGACATCAATTGTCTGATCCTCAAACCCAAAGATAATTCATGTCCGCGATATGGGATGAGACCTCTCCCCCTCCAACCTCAACCTTAGTGTGCATGAAGCTTCCTTCTCGACATACTGGACAATAAACTTCCCTTATACTCCCTAGGTCATCCAGCTACCCTTGGTACCAACACTACCCCATACCGGGCACCTCGATGGTTCTGAACTCATAGCATGCACAAACAATAGTTTTAGGAATTATGATCATAATCTTCGGTGCTACCAACCTAACAAGCCTGATAACTCAGCTTTGGCTCCATTACTGCTAGCCCAATGAGTTCGATGACTGGGCTTCGGCTCAGCAGTTACTAATCCAATGAGTCCAACAGTTCAACTTCGACACGGTGGTGGTTCACACAATTAACTCATTGTGAAAAGGTTTCTTAGCTCATAAGCTTACTTGTCTACGGGCTTCGGCCCATGCCCATTGGCTTTTGTCCCACTTCACGAATTTTCCAAAACTGGACCTTGGGCCCTATTATTTTCAAAACTGAGGCCTCATGCCTACTAGAGCAATTCTAGCTCTCAGAAATGTCTCCCAAAACATTTAAGCAATTTCACGTAGTCAAGGGAGACCATTCTTGGAAAACAATTTTCAAAATTGAAAATGGTGCTCATCACCCCAACCGGGTATTATGTTGGAAATTACACAAATCGTCACAGGTGGATTCCAATCATGAATGTGCTTCTCTACACAAGTAGTCGCACAACCAGTTCCTACATGGTTCGAGTATTCACATATGAGAATTGGCATAAAAAATACTTTTTCTTCCATATATTTTCATATATATCCTTAATTAATGTCTTATTGCAATTAGGTCCCCTAAAGCTCATAACATTGACTTTAGGTCCCTAATACTCAATTAAGTCCTTGAGATTTCCAATATTGCCCTTAGGTCCTTAATTTTCAAAATTTGCCAATAGGTCCTTAATTTCTTAAAAATTACTCATTAGCCCCCTATTTTTTCGAAAATTGCTAACTAGCCCTTAATTTCATCCAAATTGCTAATTGGCCCTCAATTAGGAGCTCATTTCATAAAAGTATCCCAATTTTCTTTTAATTGCAATTCGACCCCAAATTTTCCAAAATCCCCAAATTGCACAATTTTTCCAAAAATTGCATTTTTGACCCCTTGAATCTTATTTTATTCAATTGGCCCCTTAAACTTGGGTAATTGTCCCATTTCATGATCTTAATCATCTTTCCTATGTCTCACTCGTCATTTCAAGTTTTAGCACACCGAAAACGGCTTAAAAATGAGCTCAGGTGAAGCTTCAACAGAAAATCAATCTAAAGAGAGAAAGCTTTGATCTCATACTGATGAGGATTTGATGATCGGAGCTCTTGCTTCCCTAGAGTTGCTCTCTCCCTCAGGATCCTTCCTAGATCAAACCATGCCTCAATTGGTGGCTTGAGTAGTGCAAATTTCATATTTTAATTTTCAGCAAAAATGTACTATGAATAGTATTCTCTAGCGAAGGGCAACAGAGGGGACTTACCAACACAGCTCATGGAAGGTTATGACTCTTCTAGGGTTGGTCTGGGAAGCTTGGTTTGGCTAGAATTGGCCCGAGGATGGCTCGAATTGAGCTTGACTAGTTTGGGTTGCAGACCACCGAGTAGCGACGGTACTGTGTGAGCTCGACAATGCTTCTCCAGTGATCTTTGAGTTGAATGGAGTATGAAATTAGGTAGCTAACTCCCTCACGATTCTAGATAACCCAAATTTGCCTTTGGAGGTGGAGAAAAGTGCCCAAGTCAGAGCTCTAGTTCTTGCTTCATCAGAAAATGAACACTTCTTCTTCTCCAAGCATTTGAGGGATGATGAGGACGAATGGGGAGGAGCTCTTTATATAGAGAGCGCGTTGACTAACTGTTCTATTCGTTACTCCATCAATTGGCCATTAACTCTCTAATTTAAGGCCTTATCGAAGGAGTTTATTGGCCATTGAAGAAAGGGCGTCTATTTTAACCTTTCTCTCTCTTGCCCGTTTGGAGGTAGATGATGACATTGTGCCATGCGTGTGAGCTTTGCACATGCTAAATTGCCACATGGCGCTCCATGATTGGTTGGCTTTGCTTATGTGACTTCATACTTAACAGCCTCGTTAGCCTTTAACCCATTGACTAGACACGTGGCGGCCTCCCATTGGTTATATGTTCCTACGTGGTTGCTGACCATGTTCGGTTAACTGTTGATCAGGGACACATGTCACTCTCCTATTGGTTGGTCTTCACTAGGGTGGATTCTCCTTTTCTGACCGCTAATTGAGGACACGTGTTACTCTCCTATTGGTCGGTCTTCGTTGACGTGGATTTTACTTTTCTAACTATTGACCGAGGACATGTGTCACATTCTGATTACCTAGTGCTTCCAGGTGCTGACTGAGCAGTTGACTAGGTGTGCTTCGCCATGTGTTGTACGCTGATTGGTAGCGCCTGCTGATTGGGTGTTGACCTAGCTATATTATTTATCACAACATCTATTAATGTGTCATACTATATCTTTTTGCATATCCCATTTTTTGAAATTTGAGTTTTCATATAATTTACCCCAAATTCCATTATTCTCATGGTTTACTACTTTTTACTTTTAGCTAGTGTACTTGTTTTGCTTAACATATGAAATTATATTCAATCTTAGTAAAATTACTAGAACTGTCATCCAACACTGGATCAGGGTGCTAGTAGTTTTACTAGCACCCTAATCTAGTGCTGAATCATGATACTAGTATTTGTTCTAATACTGGAACACATTCTCGATTTTGTTGATTTATAAATTGTAGTTTTCTTTTTTATTTGTAATTATATTTATTATTACTTTGTATAGTAATACAATTTGGCAGATGGTGATGAGCCAACACCGACTAATGTATAATTGCAATCAGCGGTTGGATCTACATCTATGAGTGTTGTAGGTACCAGATATACATTTGGTAATCTTAGTACTGAAATCCAAAATTCTTAACGGGATAGATTTACTTCTAATGTTTGGGACCATTAAACTAGAGTTACAGTTGACGGTAGATTAAAAGCGAAATACAACTACTGTGGAAGCTTGTATGTTGGAGATGGTAAACAAGGTACAAGTCATATGAGGAAACATATGGGGAAATTTTCAAGAAGGACAATACCCGATATTCGTCAACATTTAATGAAATATGTTGACGGAAGTTTACAATTGGAGAAAGACCATGTTGGAGACTGGATTTTTTTATCAATAGGACTATCGTTCATCACTTGCACGAATGCTTATACTGCATGGATATCTGATGAACACAGTAGAGCGATACAGGTTTAGAGAGTTTGTAGGGAAGTTACAACCACAATTCAAGATCATGTCACATAATATAATTAGAAATAATTGCATTAAATTATATGTAGTTAAAAAGAAGGTATTACAAGAGATTTTGGAGAATTTGAATAGTTGTTTTGCTATCACCAGTGACATGTGGACTTTAGAGACACGAAAAAAGGGTTATGGTGATAATCGATCATTACATTGATAATGATTGTATATTACAAAACCGTATATTGAGGTAATGATTCATACAATAATGTGTGTTTGTATTTTTTCGGTATTTGTTTGGTACAATTGATTTATTATTTTTTTTGTATTTCTTTAATTGTAGGCTATTTCATGTACTATGTCCACACACAAGTAATGTATTGTGTGAAAAATATTAACCTCTCTTATTGATTAGAATATTGATTTCAAACTATGTACTATCACTTTGTATAATTGTTCTACAAATGATAGTATAATACAAATTTTAACTAAAAAATTGCCTTTGAATTCAATGATGTTGGGAGGACAGATACTACATATGCAATATTGTGCACACATTATGAATATAATTGTGAAAGTAGGATTGAAAACAATTACAAAAATCATTGAGGAAACTGCCCGTCAACCACAGATGTTTGCCTAGTGAATTAGATTGGTCATTGGCAAATAAGATTACTAGCAAGCTTAGTGTGTTCAACGACGTCACTATTATATTTTCTAGTAGAAATTATTCCACCACTAATTCATACATGCCTATTATTTGTTCGATCAAAGATGTTGTTAGTGGATGGATGTATTATGGTATATACTGCATTGAAGTCATGGCTGCTGAAATGATGAAGAAAGTTGAGAAATATTGGTGGAAAGTTAATGTTATATTAGGAATTACAACAATTCTTGATTCACGATGGAATGTGGACGGATTGACATATTGTTTTGATAAAGAATCAAAGGAAGTGGTGTAAACCCCGCACTTTTGAGTTAAGGAAAACCGGGAAAGAACCGGTCAACCCAAGTAAGAAAACCGAGTCGGTTTACAAACCCAATCATATGGGAAAAAGCAATTTGAAAATTTCAACTTCTGGGTGATCCAAAGAGTTCATTAAACCTTGGAAAAAAACTTAAAACAAAATAAAGACAAAAACCAAATTGGTTTAAGTGAATGAGATTCCATAAGAATTTTGAAGTTAAGCATGCTTGCGTGAGAGTAATGAGAGGATGGGTGATCTTGGGAAGTATGAATTTTTTTATAACCTGAAATTTCGGTCAAAAATTTTTATGTACGCCTTATCATAAATAACCATAAATTAATATATATTTAATTATTATAATTAATACCAATAATTTAATACCTAAATTAAATTATTGGAATTAATACAAATAATTTAATACCAAAATTAAATTATTGGAATTAATACCAATAATTTATGGCAATATTAATACTAATAATAAATCTCGCCTATTTAATACACGGGTTTTACGCCTATATAATGAGGTCATCCCCATTTATTCTCCTCACACCCGAACACTTCTCTCTATCTCTCTACTACTTCATTTCCTGGTAAAGCTTAAACTAGAGCTTCGACTTCAACAATTTTCTTAACCTTTAAAGGAGAGGTCGGGCTCTTTAGAACTGGAGAGAAGTCAGCTATCAGATAGCAAACTCCAGTCAATCCGAGAATCACTAGAGAAGCACCGACATGATGGAACAGTGAAGTAGCTCTGGTGGACCGAAGCTGCCCTATTTCGGCCAAGTTGAAATTGGCCATTTTGAGCTCTCCTCAGGCCAAACCAAGCCATCCCAACACTTCCTTAGCCCTCCCACGGCCGAATTAAGACTGAAAGGTAAGTCAATTCGGCTCCTCTCTACAATTTCTGATCGGTGTTAGAGAAAGAACCAGTAAAATTTTAATAATGAAATTCTAACTCAATTCTGCATCAATTGATGCAATTCTTGATTCTAGGATAAACCTCAAGATGAGAGTTATCTGCCTAGATCGAAATCTCGGACCGTCGTGCCTTCACCGGTGAGAAATCGAAACTTTCTCTCTCTATAGTCTATTTTCCGGTGAAGATCCGTTTGAGTTCGTTCCAACATTAAAATCTATAATTTAAAGTTTATTAGAATTGTATGAACATGTAGGAACTCAATTTCAACTCCAATTTCAATAATTAGAAGTGCTTGATCGGTCAATTTGATAAAATCAAATTTGGTAGTGTTGAAGAGTTGAAATTGGAGAAAAATTGGGGATTTTCAAAATTCAAAGGGCCAAAATGCAATTTTATGAAATTGAGGGCCAATTGGGCATGAAAATAATGTTAGAGGACCAATTGAGGAATTTTGGAATTTTTGGGGCAAAACTTACCATTTTTGTAAAAGAAGGGCAAAATGGTAATTTTGGTAAAATTGGGGGACCAAATTGGAAATTTGGGAAATTAAACCCCTTTTTGGTGAAATTGAATAAATTGAGGTCCCAGGATAAATTTTAAAAGTTACGAGACTCAATTTGAGGAAAAACCGACATTAGGGACTTATAGTTAAAGAGAAATAACTTTAGGGATCTAATTGCAAATAACTAAAAGTTTGGGTTTTCTCATTCATTGGAAATGAATGAAGGTTGTTATGCCGAGTAATAATGAACAAGGTTGTTCATATCGTGTAGGAACGTGAAATACCAGGAACGCCATTAAGGACAAGCTCGCGTGAATACAAAGAACCGGTCTAGTGGAATTCATGACATTAACGGGTGAGTGGGTTTACTAACATCATACCCGGTTAGGATGATGAGCACACCTTATAATTTAAAAACCACTTGTCGGTTGTGAGTGGGTTTACTAACATCATACCCGGTTGGGATGATGAGCACACATTATAATTTAAAAACCACTTACCAATTGTGAGTGGGTTTACTAACATCATACCCAGTTGAGATGATGAGCTCAACTTAAAGATAAAAACCACTTACCGGTTGTGAGTGGAAATTTTATATCATATCCGGTAGGGGATGATAAGTACCTCACTATAAAAACCCACTATTTAGTGGTATTTTAATCATCATCACTTAGACAAAGTGATGTGAAAATTATGTGAAAAAACTACTTACCGGTTGTAAGTAGATCATACTCGGTTGGTATGATGAGACTTCCTCGAAGGAAGTTGAAAACCCGTTCATCGGTTATGAACGGAGATGTCCTTATACCAGTTGGTATAATGGACAGTGAAAACCTATTTTGTCGGAAGTGTTCTCCCCTAACTGTGTGCCAATGCTTAAACTATTTGGGAGACCTTCTTGACGGGAGCTAGAATAGCTCTTATAGGTTGGGGGCCTCGATTTTGGAACTTGCGGGCTATAATGCCCATTTTTTTTTAAAATCTTGTACAGTGTGCCCAAGGCCAGTTGGCATGAGCAGGAGCTCATAAACGAACATGATATATGTGCCATAAAACTTAATAAGTGAATTGTTTGGCCATGGTACCAAGATAGGACCGACATGCTCCGTCAACTAGCGGCAATGCGACATGACAGGTTGACGGACTAGTCAAGACAAACAACTGCGGGTTGAGTTGAGAGTCGGGGCCGTTAGACTAGTGGCACCACAGATTACATGGCTTGATAAGAAAACATTGTTTGTGCATGCACTGTGAGTACGGGATCATCAAGGCGCCCATAAGAGGTAGTGATGCGTCCTAAGGGCACTGGACGACCTAGTGGCTATAAGGGCAATTCGTCGTTCCAGGTGTCTATGCAAAATCTGGAGTAGCACCAAGCGCATGAGACCGGGGTGGGGACAAGATGAGGTCTCTGTTCTCATACGGACATGAAGAAGTGATTTCAGGATTGTGGGTCGGATGTCGCATACATCCACTCATTCCCAGGGTAGAAGTGGTCGTGCTTCTATCCAGGTGGCAGGAAAAGTCGCTCCGAAGCCACTAGCGGGTTCAGTAGTGATACTGACTTGCGAATGTGTGTAACCTTCATGATGAAGGATGTGTGTTGGGTGATGACACACCGGTAACTAAGAAATAATGGAAAAATCCAATTTTTTTTTAAATGAAGGGATTTTTTTTAAAAGAAAGGAGTCTGGCACACTCCATATAAATGTTTTTCTTAAAGGTTAAAAGTAGACCTTTGAAAACCCATTCACTAAGTAGTCGTACTCACCCCCTCCCTTATATCCCTTTGAGGAAATCCCGAAAAGTCTACCTTGAAAGACCATCAACTAAGATGCCTGTAAGACAGGTATGTAAATTTTAAAATTTTATGCAGTTTTGATTATGTTATTCTAGGAAATGGTGCAGGTTTAAAGGACGCCTTACTCTTTACGTATTATAATAAGGGGAAACCCTTTAATAAACCGGGAGAGTGGCGGGTTGTTCACGGGGATCTGACCAAACCGGGTCGGGGCGTGACAAGTGAAAAATCAAGAAATAGGCACAATAGTGAATACATTTAAGATGTTGTTAACTGAATATGCCAATATTGTAGAACATCACACTGATCAAGTATTTGAGGATGATGCATGAACAAGTAGTGCAAGTAACTTGTAGCAAATAAATCTATTTTATAATTTTATCAAATTTGAGCAAGATAAGAAGAATAAGCTAAAGAAATTAAAGTCTGAGTTGGACTTATATTTGGATGAGAATGTGGTCCACAATACAGATGGATTCAACATACTTTATTGGTGGAAAAATAATTCTGCTCTATATCCAATATTATAAAGGATGGCTAAGGACATATTGGCTATTCTAGTTACAACGGTTACTTCAGAATCAACATTTAGTATCAACAGTCGCATTATCAGTTTATCCCGTAGTCGACTTGTCGATGAAGCATTTGAAGCACTCATTTGTGCACAAAGTTGGATAAGAGCAAAGACATTCGGTATGTTGTTTGCTCAGTATTGTACTTTTCTACATTTATATGTTCTCTTATTATAATTTATTTCATTTGTTAAATTTTTTAGCAAATGCTAATGTTGATGAGATTGATTACGATCTAAATGAAGATTTATTGGTACAAATGATATGTGCTGCTGATGATGATGATCAAGCGAGACCAAGTGGTGTTTAATTATTAATTGTATTTTGTATTGTGTTTTACGACACTGGTATGTATTTAGTATAATTTGATTAAAATTTGTAATGATTAAATATTTTAAGTATATTAAAATATTTTTATTAACTTTAATTATAACAAGTATTATGAATAACGTGAAAATGCGAAGTTCATGCCAATTTTTTTAAAAAATTGTAGTGATTAAACAATATTTGATTTTATTAACCTTCAATATAAACGGTTCTTTTATTAACCTTAAATATAAAGGAAGTATGCATCTTTCGGTAGATAATCTTTTAAATTTGATGTGCACCATTTTTTATTTGTTATGCTTAATTTTCATGAAAAATAATGAGCATATTCTATTTGATAAAATGATAAATGTAGTATAAAAAAATCATGTTAAATTTTAAAAAATAAAGATGTTTAAATGTATTATTAATACCATGGAACTAAAATATATGGTAATCATAAAATTTTGTAAATTTAATTCATGTGCAAAACTTTATAAATACCTTAATGGCCCATATAAGTTTGTATAACCGGGTCCATATTATCATTTAATAAAATTTATATTAAGATTTGACCTTTTAAATTAGTCAAATTAATATTTATTTTTAATAAAAAATAGTATATATAAAATAAAATAATAATCTAATGTTTAGTATCAATCCAACTCTCAAGAATTATCTTTCATTGCTAGTATTATCAATTCTTTGTCAGCTCAATATGCTTCTATGGACTTTCAGAAAAAATCTACTATTTCAAAACATAAGAAGCAAGATAATAGAGTTATCTCCTCCCTAGGGCTCAATGAGACCTTAAAACAACTTTTAGGTAAATCTGGAAGTGTCTTCTAATTAGTCTTGTCTACATAAGATAATCTAACTACTACTTAATACAACTATGCTCTACGTTAAGTAGAAATGGAGAACGAGGGTCAGCTTGTGGACCAAATATTGTAGTCAAGACTTGTGATATTAGATAAAGTAACAACTAGTAGGCAGAATATTATCCTAGTGGCATCTCTAATAGATTGGATCCCTAACCTTGCTGGGCTTGCACGGACATGTGAGGTGTGTTGTTGAGCTATATGCATTCTTGGTATCTTTTGGCATTTTTCTTCTTTAGTTAGATGCTTCTCTATTAATGAATAATCATTTGTTCCCTTTTGGTAGGTGTTCAAGACTTTTGGATTAACTATTTCCGATGTTAATATAATACATCACAAGCAGTTCCAACTCATTAGGTTTTCTCAACTTTCTCTGGTTGCTGCTTCTTATTATAAAACACTCCATTTAAAACAGCTAGGGTTGTTACTTCAAGTTATGACTGAGAACACTATCCTTGTAGCGTGACAGTGGAGAAATGGGTTCCCATTATTGAAGTACCTGTGGAAAGCTCGAAGGGTTTCTTGGAGTAGAAGAAGCGTGAAGGCTTTTCGATATTGGGTTTAGAGAAGACGGCAAATAGTTTTACTCTTGATCAATACCAATTTCCAAAGAAGACAGTAAGCTTTTGGACTATGAATTTAAACATTATTGTAAAATAATTTTTTCCTACTTCCAATTGATTGTATTTTTGTTCGCTTGACGTTGAAGACCAAGTAGACCAATAATATTGTTGCCATGATTGGTTTATACATTTCCACGTTCTTGTTTAAGGATGTGAAAAGGAGGGAATACCAATGGAGATAATTCACATGCTGGATGCTTACATTGAAATTCCATAACTAGGGGTTGTACGGTCATTAAATGTGCACGTTAGCAGTGCTATTGCTCTGTGGGAGTATACTAGATAGCAAAGATCTTGATGGGTAATCGATTGCAAGTCACTTGAACCTGTAATGAATGGTTTATCTTGTTCATGCTGTGAAAGGGAAAATAAATTAAGTTGTATATTTAATGGGTGTTATTGTTTGTGGAACAATTTTGTATTCATAATTAAATTCATATCTATCAAAGTGTAAGCAAATAATAGCAAATGAAAGTTTTCCGTCAAATAATACCTCCACGGGATACTAGATTATGCTACAGATCTGATGTCAACTTACATCATTAATCTCTACTCACAACCCTAACAAACATTGAAACAATCTACCAGAAAAGAAAACGCAATATATTTTGGCTTTGGGTGCTAATCTTTCTAGATGTCATCCTGCCATGTTGCTTGCCACTACTTATCATAAAAGGATGTCTCCTCAATGAGCTTCTTTATGGTTTGGATTTCCTCATTCTTTCTGATCAACAAAACTCCTGATACCCTATAAACAAGAGAGTCTTACAGAAGAAGTTGCGCCACGAATCTTGCAAAAAAAAAAATTAGGACCCGAGCAGCAGGTTCGGGTCTAGAGAGTCTTGGGTCCAGCAGACCCGATATCGGGTCGGTCTAGACCCGACCAAGTGAACTCGAAGCACGTGTCCACTCGGGCACAGGTCCGCCAAAACCCACCTCAACCTAAGCTATTGACATCCCTAGTCAGGGGATCACATTTCTGGAAAATAGGTTTTTTTAACCAAGTATTCTTTCAACTTTTTAGTAATTATCCATCACCGGTCCAATCGAACTCGATGCCAAAAATCCCACTCACTCATATTCTGAGACTAGATCGTCTTACGGAATTTATGAGCTTGGCATGCATTTCACTTGCACAAACTTGTAGGTAGTTTGTTGCTATGATAAATTGGGCAATTAAGTCCCAAGTAATAAGGTAATCACACTTAAAGATCATAACTTTCTAAAAAATAGGATTTAGCCCTTAAATTATACCTTAATTCAAATTAAGTCCCAAATATTTTCAAATCTTCCATTTGGGTCCCTAATTTCCAATTGGGTACTTAATTTCTTACTATTTGCGGTAAAATCTCCAAACATTCAAAAATTGCTATTTAGTCCCCAACTTTCCAAAAATTACAATTTAGTCATCCAATTTGATCATCATCAATTCGATCTTAAAACTTCTCAATTTGAGTCCTAACGATACTAATCATCTTCCATATGTCCCTAGAATAATTCCAAGCTTTGAATCATCCAATTTGGCTTTGAAATGAACTTAAACGGTGCTTCGCCAAAAAATCGTTCTAGAGAGAGAAAGATTTGATTTTTTTTATCAGTGAGGGCCCGATGGTCGGACTTTCGATTCCAACAAATTGTTTTCTCCCTAATGATCCTTCTTGTAACAAACCGCGCCTCAATTGGTGGTATGAGCAATGCAATTTCATCGATTTAGTTTTTGGGTATAATGCATTGTGAATAGTAAATTTTGACGAAGGGCGGCAGAATGGACTTACTATGACAGTTCATGGAATGTTTGGACTCCACTAGGGAAGGTCTGGATGGCTTATTTGGCCATTGTTGGTCTAAGAGTGGCTCGAATTGAACTCGATCAACTCTAGTCGTAGGCTACCGAGGGAGCGATGGTACTTTGCAAGCTCGTCGATGCTTCTCCGACGATTCTCAAGGTGAACAAAGTATGCAGTCATGTATATGACGTCCATAGGATTCTAGGGAACCCAAATTCACCTTCAGAGGTGGAGAAAAGTGCCCACGTTAGAGCTCTAGTTCACGGTTGATTGGAAAATAGAGCAGTCTGTGTTCTCTTAACTTTCGGGGTGTGGAGATGATGAATGGAAATGAGCTCTTTATATAGGGAGCTCAAGGACTTCTGTTACTATCGTTACTATCCAGTTATCTATTGGTTGACCATTAACTTTCCTATTTACTCCCTTGTTGGAGAGATTTATTGGTCGTTGTAGTAATGGCAAACTTTCTCATCTTCTATCGTTTAGAAGTCTAAAGGAAGAAGATGACACTAAGCGCACACATGCGAGCTGCCATGTTGCATGTAATGATTGGCTAGTTTCACTGATGTGGCTTCCCACACAGCATCTGAGTCATCCATTGACTGGCCACGTGGTGAACTCCCATTGGTCGCTCTCTCCTATGTGGTCGGTGACAAAATCTAGTCATCCGTTGATTGTAACACTTGGCGTCCTCTAATTGGCTAATTTAAATTCGTCAGTTTTCTCACTTGACACACTATGCCCTTGCCACGTGTTAGCCTCTAATTGGATGTGGCCATCCAACATGGCTTTGTCATGTGTCAACCTCTATTTGATCGATTGTTCTCTAACATCCTAGTTGGTCATTGACATGGCACCTTTACTATGTGTCAACACCTCATTGGCCAGCCCTACTAACAAGGCTTCTCCTTAGTTTACGTAAGAACACATGTCACTCTCCCATTGGTCAGTCTTTAATGACGTGGATTTTCATCATCTAACCGTTGATCAAGGACACGTGTCACGCTCTAATTGGTCAACGCTTTTAGACACTGACTGAGTGGCTAACTAGGCACGCTTCACCACATGTTGCGCAATGATTGGTCATGTGCGCTGATAAGGCTCTAACATGGCAGATAGTCCATTGACAGACCGGATTATTGACTAGTTTGGTCAGACCGGGTTCAGTTACCTGAAATAGAAAATTTATCGATTCATGCCTTGTTCGACCGATTTTCTCAAAATTAAAAATTTCTAAATTCATTTTCTACACATTGGTGACTTCAATTTTCCAAATTGATATTTTTAAGTCACCTAAAATAATGGATCTTTGAATTAGTTATTCCCGGTTCATGCTAGTTGAACCTAATTCAGGTCTGGTTCACCCTAAATCAGTCTAGTTCTCACATCCAATTTGGTTCATGATCCATTTTCATTATTTTTTATCTTCATTGAACATTTGGGATTTACCAATTTCTCATTTTGGTTTTCTCTTTACCAATTCCAGTTCATTTTGAACCATAATTTTCTCTTAAAAAATTTCAGTTCTCATGTACAGCTTCTTATTTTGAGAGAACAGGGTTTATCCCTAAAACTTGTTATACATCTATTAAATGGGGAATACTTTTCTATCTCACCCCATTTGTGTCTTCTCGTTTGTTTCTTCATTCTGACCACCGTGCCTGAATACTTTTGCCATTGGAATCTTTTCATACCTTAGATTTATTTTCTGTCGATTCGTGATTCAAACAAGCCATACACTAGAGGATAGATTTTCATCTTATTTGCATCTCATCGGCTCAAGCTCTTCATTAAACTCCTCACCTTTACCTTGGGGATTTTTCCTATCCCTTTTTTCCTTTGGAATTACTTTAAACTTTTGAACGAACCCTTTTAGGATCTTTTCATACCTTTCTCATCTCCCGGTTATTTTGGGATCCTACCTTCCTACTTGACTAATGTTTACATATGGGTGTAATTCGCGTACTCAAATCAATTTTAGTCGCATCCCATTAGCTCGTACCATCATCATGATGACATGATCCTTAATAATTATTCAAGATTCTTTCCCTTCCATTTCACTCCCTTGGTGCGAGTAAAATCTTATTTATGTTTGATCTTAATGCCTCATCCACTTTTAAGGTTTTGGTTATTCAACCCAAATAATACATTGTCGTAATCTTTTTTATACAAATATCCTTCCTTCAGGGATCCAAAATTTACAACTTTGCCCATTTATAGCTTCCTAGGTTAGAGGCATCCTTTCTTCTTATAATTCAAGTCTACCCGAAGACTTTCATTAGACATTAACATGCTTAGATAAACGACTCTTCTTTCTATCAGTCATATCTTTTTAATCATTTGGACATATGTGTCCTTAGCATTGTAGGGTGCTTTAGCATGATATCTATCAAAAATATTTTCCCATCAATCATCAAACTTCCAATCTATGAAAACACAGAATTTCCATCCATTTCTGGCATTTAGTAAAATTCCCTAGTTATCATGAATATCATCCAAATATTTAATAATTTTTCATTCATTGCTTTATTCATTTCTAACTTACTTATAACTCTCAATTTTAGTCACTCAGACTTTCTCAGTGCCGATTCTCATCATTTAATCAAATGGTACTTCTACTAAGCTTTATTTGAGAATTTCATACTTGTTCCTCCAAGCTTTTCTCCTTACTCTGCTGGGGTGTTCCATCACTTATTTTTCGTCAGAGTATTACTTGTGGAAATAATTGATTTTCTTTGTTCCTAAGTCCATCCTCCCATGAAGTAAATGTTACATCGAACACGGGAAGTTCTACATGACCTTTCTCACTTCCTCTTTATCCTCCTTATCTAACTACTCATTCTAGGTGGTTATCAATTATTTCTTATAACTATTTTGGTCGGAGTATTTTGAATGCTTCATGTTATTTCCAATTGGCACCACTCTTACCATAATCCATATCTCTACACTCTCTTTTTGGGAGCATAATGTATCTTATATCTCATTTTAGACTTTAAATCCTTCATTCTCCCATCTTGGGGTGTCCATTCGCCATTAATTATTTCATCATCGTTCTTAATAGCATGATTAGTTATTCAAACTCGAGAAGATCTCTTAGCAATCTAGTCTCCCATTTCCTTTCCCTTGTGCACTCTCTCGCTCTTATGATTACTCTGAACAATATATCACTATGGGCACTATTTTACTTTGCCCTTTAGTTAATATCCTTGAGGGGTTTCCCCTCCATTGGAGCATCCACTTCTTCCGTTTAATTTATTATGATTGGGTTCTCTTACATGTGTACTGGAAGGTATTTTCTTAGGTCCAACAATTATGTCATTTATGGTTAAAACTCTCACTCTTAAGATTTTTCTCTAATAATTAATTGGATCAAAGGATTTTGATATATGTAATGCTTAACTATTCCATGGTTTAGTTATTCTCTTAGTTGTTAAAAATCCCCTTTCTAACTTTTTCGTTCTTATCTTTTCTTTCCTTGGCTTTATTAACTTCACCTATTTGGTCCTTGAGTTCATCATTAACTCTCCTTACCTATCATTAACCCCTTATGGTAAGTATTTACCTTCTTGGACTTTTCATTAGGGGTTCTCTTTGTTTGTCTCATTCTACTTTTATGGAAAAATATTTCTTTGAAATAATATTGAAATTTTCTTGATTTACACCTTGCTCTTGTCAATACAATGGTGGTAGTTTTCTCATAATATTAGGAATTACACATAATATTAGGAAGAGTGGGAGGTTGTTCAGAGTTTCGATCATCCAAACTAGATCAGGGTATAACAAGCTAGGTAGTGCACATCCTACTGAGATAGAGAGTAAGCTCGCTTATACACCAACCATCCAAAAGTTGGAATTTAGCACCCATCAAACCTTACATCACTGAGGAAGAGGTAGCTTTGACATAGCTAATTCCCATCTCGAGCATAGGTTGCGAAGACCGGATCGTTTGGCCATGGGAGACCTCTGGATAGGTAAGTGTTACGTCAACTTTTGAATTCTCAAGGGACAGACCACTTCACATCCATAAGGTAAGTACCTAAAACCTTTGTAATCTAGATAAGGTAGTCTAGATAAATATCTCGAAGGTCCAATGTGCACCTAAAGTTAGGATTTTCATTTAGAGAGTGTGCTTAGATAGCTTAGCAATGAAGGAAACCGTATATAGGAGATGTACTATTGATAATTCTAACTAACCTGTGGGAGAATTCATTATATCATCTCAAGCTTACATAGCACCCACACTTCAATTTATTGACATTATTATTATTGGTTCTATTAGGTCATTACATAAGGCACGGATGAAAGTGATAGGAGGATATTTTTTTTTCATGATATTATTTAGAAAAGTGACAATAATAATAACACTTTTTGAGACGAAAGCATGCAAATAAATAAATATATACATCTTTAAAGATTTTTACTAATAAATATATAATAGTCAACTATGCGTACAAATAAATAATAGTTGCATGTAACTAATATCTAAAATTGAGATGCACCGTTATATGTTTGGCTTTGGCATGGGTTTCTCTTACCCATGTGTACTGAATTCTAGACCACCTAGAGATGTCGTGAGCAGGATCAGAGTGATTTTCCATATTATGTGTACATAAGTCCGAACAACATCGTCTAGCGTGTTATGGTTTCAGTTTTGGGGCCAGTTATTAGAGCCTCTTTGGTTTTGTTGGTAATGTACAAATATAAAATGGCATTTTGGCACGACAATTAGCAAGAGATCGTTACAAGTTATTATATAAATAAAAACATCAAATCCCCCAAAGGATTATATATATCTAATTATGAAAAAATGAAAAAGAAAGTATTACGTAATATTTTATATATAATAAAAAAATATACAAAAATAATATAGAATTAATTAGGTTGTTATTACCTAATCCAATACTCTTAACATTGATAAAAAAATACAACACATGGCATAATTTCTCATAATAATTTTATAGCAAGCTATGAGCACCGAAGGAGTCATAAATATTGATGAATTTTGGGTGTTATTTCGTCAAAATTATTTTTTAAATTTTAGAAAATTATTTATATATTTACTCAATTCATCTTAAAAAATTAAAAATTGTCAAATACTTCAAAAATAAAATCATTTCAAGTTTATATATACATAAGGCTTCGCTTGTAATAAATATCAAGTTTTGGGTGACACATACACCATACAAAGTCGTGATGAGTAAACGAGAGATTCCTAGATTAGGCTGACCGTGTTCATGTATTGTGTCGTCCTTTGTGTAATATTAAATGTATGGGTCGTGTTTGCAAAGAGTTAACAGTGCAGGTGGTCCTCATACCGGATGTCTGATGCATCACTTCGCTCTCAAGTTCACTTCAGCACGAGCATGATTTGTCTTGTAGCCAGCAATGGCACGAACTGTCACATGCAACATGATTTAACATTGACATATACTTTCAATGGAAAAGGTATCACATAGAAGAGGATTAAAATGAAAAGTTAGTGCGTTATGTCGTGTGTTAGCGCCAGTGAATAGTCAAGCAACCACGGTGATATCTTAATGTAATCACTAGTATGCACATTATTAAACACTATATTTCCTTTTATAAGAATAAGGATAACGAGAGGGTACCTTTTAGATTTCATGATGGCTTAAAAATGGTTAGCTTTTAAGTCTCGCACATTATTAAGCTCTTCTACCATTAGATGATATATGTGTAATTATTTTATTATTATATATATTATTTAAAATATAATCTCAAATTATATAAAATAAATAAGGATTTTTAATTTATAAAATTAAAATATTATACTAATTATAAATTATAATTTTTAATTATATATATTCGTTATTTTACCTAAAATTCAGTTCGTATTCTATTCGATTATAAAAAAAAAATACTTAATTTGACTCTATCGTATCCCATTATTAATTATTAGTTTAAAATTATATATTATAAATGTATCTGAGGAAATTATTGAAAATATAATTATAAAATAAATAAGTATTAGTAAATTTATAAAATTTAAAAAATTACACTTATTACAACTAATAAATTTTATGCCTATTATAGATCAACCAACCTTCTTACCTATATTTAAAAAAATGATTTTATATTATCTCTAATTAATGAATCCTAGAAATAACCACTAAAAGAGAATGTAATAAAACCTTCATTACTAGCAACCATAATAATAGAGATTCTCACTTTCTAACTTTTGTAGTTCTTATTGCCTATGTTGGCACTTCTATAAAGAGGAGATTTTAGAGAAAAAAAAAAGTCAAGGTTTGAATGACGACCAAGCTGATCAATAGAAACAGTACACAACATAAAACGCAAGAGCTTATGTCAAATTCTACAATAGAAGAAAGATGGCTTATTCGATTTATTTTCTTTTACGTTCACTTCATTCCAAACCGGACGGCTGGGATGACGTCAGCGGGAAAAGCGGAAGCAGCCGGGGCTGGGGCGAAGTTATGGCGGAGCTGCGCGGGGACGGGTGGAGAAAGAAGCCCTTTTCTCTGATCGCTCTCTTCTCGTCCAGCTTCACGTCCAATGCTGGCGAAGGATGGCTGAAAGGGTCAATCAAGAGGGGCGTGACGGGGCTGAGCGAGAGTGAGGGGAAGTTCAGGTGGCTCGGGGAGAGAACTTCGGGCTTCCAGGGGCTCGGCTGCTGGGCGAGAGAGGGTGCGAGGGCGTTGAGGCTGAGCTTCTTGATGGAGCTCCGCCGCCGCTCGTGGAGCCTGAATGCGGGCTGGTCAGGGGTGAGGCCGGGCTTCTTGGGGGCGGCAGTTTTCAGGTGCGGGATGGGGATGGAGTTGTTTCCACCTGCAGTGGTGGCTTCCAGCTTTTTGTTGTGGGATGGGGAGAATCCGGTAAGCATTTGGACAACTTGCTTGAACACTGAGGGGTCGGCATGGACGAAGGTGGTCGAGGGCGGTCCGTCTGGACCGGATCTTATCACGTGTATGGGGGAGTGATGCAGCGGCGACTGCATATTGGGGATATGGTCTTCTCTGCTCTTTGGGGAACCCTCCATTGTTTTTGGGTCAGACAGAGTCCGATCTTTTCAATGAGGATTGCGTTTAGAGAGAAAGAGGGTGAGGAGGGAAAGTGGTCTAACGACTTTATTTATGGAGATCTTGACAAGGTAACCTTTTCAAGGTCTAACTTATTAAGGATGAGTAATCATGAAGAAAGAAAGGATTCACTTCATGGTCATCGATTATTTTACTCATTTTACACCTCTTTTTTTTTCTTATTCACACATTATTTGAGCCCACGAGGCTAACATAGCGAGTCACTATATTGAGTTGGTAGCTCCAACTCGATTGAGGAACCATAACAGTCAAGGTGACCTTCAGGAATTTGTGAGAATGTTTGATAAATATTAATACCATTGGATAATATAAATAAATATAATGAAGTGTGGTGAGTAAATATAATTAAAAGTGTTTATTTATTTATAAATAATCAAATTTAAATATATATATATATATAATATCTTATAAAATTGATGAATGGCTAAAATTAGGAACCTAAACAATGGTGGTGGTTCATTTGGCTGGTGCTGGATTGTCTTGTCTCAATAATGCTCACCTTGCATGGCAAAGACAAGAACGGACCTCCTCTCTACCCATCCATCCTCACATGTTTTGTCTATAACTTAGGGACTTTATCTAATCTTTGAGTTGATCGAGTTGATTTTCATTCACTTTTTACTGAATTGCATTAACTAAGGTTATATTTCTTTATGTTTTAAATAAAATGGGTCGCCTACTCTCAGACAACGAACCAGGTGGTGCAGCCTGAGACAACCTCATCCAAGTGGTCTAGGAATCTTTACGAGAGGGAGGGACAGACGATCATCGACAGCAATCCCCAATTCTTCCTTTATCAGAATAGGGAGAAATTATTCGTTCGCTTTATTCCAATTCTTCCACATATGGACACGAGGATGTGCAAATTCACAAGCAAAAGGGACTGAAATCCTCTCTTATTTATGTATGAACTTGGACTGGATCGATCATACCAGACATTTCACACGGTCTTGTCCTCAACCTCATTATTTCGCACGAACTTCGGCTGGATCATAGGGATTCGAACATACGATACAAATCCAATTTTTATAATTTATTGATGTGTAGTTTGTGTTGGTTGATGAGTCACCTAAGCTCAATCAAATGCACGCATCCTTGTATAATATCTATCGCTTATATAATAATAATATTAAAATAGATTAAATTGAAATGCACAACTTTATAATAAAATTAATTTATTATTTAAATTGACCCCGATTGAATTTTGATGGTAGAGTAAATTGACGGATGGGTACTTCAAGCAATGCTCATCTTGTTAAAATGATTAAAGATTGTGCCACAAAAGATCATAGGAGTTATCAATTCTGCATCCAATTAAAGCCCCCACCGAGGTTTTGTATCAATCCAATAAATTATTTTCCTGCATGATTCCAGACAGACATTATTGCCGTGGGTTTCTCATGATTGGAGCCAACAAATCCAATCATATGTTGAACAATGTGCCACCCAGTCTACCATGCATGATGTGGGTCCATAGCCAGGCTCATGTGGAAAGCCAACTCTTGTTCATATACAATTAATTCCACTTTTAGGGCCCAAGATTAAGAATGAAGAAAGTAAAACTTACTAGGATGTTATATGAACAATATGATTTATAAGATTTAAGATCAGATTCCCTTTTCTAGATGTGTGGATGATATCTATATAACGGGACCACAGGAAAGATCGGCAAAGACCTGCGAAGCTACTACTAATTAAGAGCGTCCGTTCAGGCTAGTGGCTCTTTAGTGATGGAGATTCTAATTTATGAACTGGAAAAAAGGACTGATGCAGTACATGGTGGTACGGTTTGAACCATGCTGTTGATAAACCAGGTGAATCATCTCAAACAGTCTAGTCGTGAAAAGAAGAACGTCATGCCATTTACCAATATAAGTGTGACCGTGTGAACTAGGGCCATGATCATAATCCGTCAACAACAATGAAATCAGGTAAAGATGTTAAATAATTCCCAATATTGGGCCAGTCAATTTCTATTCTTAGTACACCCTTGTGTGGACTATGTGCGATATAGATTACTCACTTCCATATGGGTTGGCAATGGGACTAAATAATACCCAAATAAAACCTGAATAGATTCCGCAGACTAAGCGGAGTGATAGTCGGGTCGTAGACATTCTAGCTAGACCGGGTGACTCGGTTCGAATACAAGTGAACTCGGCAAATTCACCTTTTTTATTTTTTTCAAAAATATTTTAAATATATTTTGAAATTAATATAATTTGAATTCAAAGTAAAGGTAATAATAAAATTATTTTATTAAATAAATCGAAATTTATTTTATGTGTCCCTTCAACGATGTTAATGTGTGACTCATGTGCTAAGTAGAAGATTGCATTAGTAATTTTTGTAAACGCGTATTCTTGTACTAAGAAACCAGAAAATAGTATTAAAAATTTTTGAGAGAAATTGAGAAATTAATTAAATTAAAAATGATAAAAAAATGTAAGAATTGAGAATTTGGAAATTCCAAATGGCTAATAAACGCTTAAACACCATGAAAAAGGAATTAGAAAAAAATTAGAAGTAAAAATTGGATCGGTTCATTGTGAACCATACCCAAACTATATTGAACTAGATGAAGTTGTGAATAACCAGTTCAATAATTCAATTTTTAGGTGGTTTAAAAATATCAAATTAGGAAATTGAAATTACTATTAGATAAAAAAATAAATTTAGAAAATTTTAATTTTTAGAAAATCGGTTGAATCGTACCTGAACCGGCCAATTTTCATTTTCAGGTTGCTGAACCCGATCGGACTGAACCGGTCAATGAACCACTGCCAGGTCAGTGCACAGTCAGTAGGCACAATCAATCGATTTACGACATGTGACAAAACGTGTCCAGTTAGCCGCTCAGTCAGCGCCTGAAAGCGTTAACCAATTAGAGTATGACGCGTGTCTCTGATCAACGGTTAGAGGAGGAGAATCCACCTCAACGACGACCGACCAATAGGAGAGCGACATATTTCCTAGTCAATGGTCAATGTCAGAAAGGCCTCGTCTAAAAACTGACCAATGAGAAACTGATACGTGACAAAAGTACCATATCAGTATCCAACATGGGAAACAAACGGCCAATTAGAGAATGACACGTAACAGTGCTACGTCGGATGACCTTGGCCACTCAAAGGTCGACACGTGGTAGTAACACTGTGCATTATGAGGGAAATCTGACGTATTTAAAATAGCCAATCAGAGGACGTCACGTGTCACAGTCAACGATCGACGGAAACCTGTCAACAGCCACGTGGGCTAGATCAGCCAATGGGAGGCTACCACGTGTCCAGTCAATGGGTCAAAGGTTGACAAGGCTACTAAGTGGGACGCCGCGTCAGCCAAGCTAGCCAATCATGAGATGTCACGTGACACACGTGCGAAGCTCATAGCATGGAATAATGTCATCTTCAACCTCAGTCTGGTGGGCGATTTGTGACCATTGGAGGAGGATCAGAACTTCAACCTCCGGAAAATCGGTCACCACTGACGGAATCAGACGAGTCAAACGCTGAAACCTTCGCCAACCGGTAGCTCTATCAATTGTCGAGCTCCCTATAAATAGAGCACCCTTCCACTCAGCCTCCCTATCGCTTAGGCGCCCTCTAAAGATAGATAGTCCCATTGTCACACCGTGTTTTTAGTAACCCAAAATTTCGGTCAAAATTTTTTCTAGAATTGTATTATAAGTTTAAAATTCAATTGATATAATTGGAATAAATTTGATTTAAAATAAAATGAAAAGTGTTATTTTGACCAAAATAAATAACTCGATGGAATGGATAGGGTAAATACCTAGTACTACGCCACTATCATAAATACCCATAAATTAATTCCTATATTCAATTATTGAACTAAATACCCACAAATACCCATAAATTAATACCTACATTCAATTATTGGAATTAATACCCATAAATACCCATAAATTTCTCAATTTAATGAGAATAACTAACAACATTAATACTCATAAATACCCATAATTTAGTAATAAATCTTCTACATTTAACAAACAATTTTATAGTTATATAAGGAGCTTAGAACAATTTATCAAAGCGACATCGACTGAGCTAAGAGAGCAATTCGATGTAGAAGAGAGCTATCTGGTCCACTAGTCCTTGTTCACACCTTAAACATTATTTTTACCATAATCACAATAGATCTACTAGATTAATACTCCCTACCTATGAAATTCTCATTCTCGACACCACCATACAACAACCAAATTTAAGGAAAATGGGGAAGTATCGGAGCAGAGAAACACCAATAAGACCAATCAGGGGCGGGTACCTGGGAATCCCTCCAAGATGAACATGTCTTTACATAAAAGGTGAGTGGGCTTATTTACATTATATCCGGTTGGGGTGATGAACACTTTTATCAAAAGAAAACCTACTTACTAGTTGTAAGTAGAGATGATCATACCCGGTTGATATAGCAAATTTCCTAGAAGGAGAAACTCGCTTACCGATTGTAAGTAGAGACATCGTCACACTCGGTTGGAGTGATGAAGTGAAAAATACATTGTTGTTAGAAGTGTTCTTCCCTAACTGTGTGCTATTGCTTAAACTATTTGAGAGACCTTCTTGACGAGAGCTAGAACAAATTAGATAAGCCAGAGGCATTGGTTTTGGAACTTGTGTGGCTAAATGCCCGATTTTTGGAAGATCATGTATAGTGGGCCCAAGGCCAGTGGGCACAAGCAGAAGCTCATAGAAAAACATGATTAGTAAGAGGCATGAAAACTCTCATTAAAAGTGGAATTTACTGTGTTATTTGCCACGGTACCAAGTCAGGACCAATAAGACTTGATGGGCTAGTAATAGTGCATTAGGGTTAGGTCGACGGACTAGTCAGATAAACAACTACATGACAGATTGAGTGTCAGGGCTGTTAGACTATAGGCACCAAAGAGAATGTCTAAGAAAGATGAAATGTCACGCTCCGACCCAGTTTTGGTCGGATCCCCGTTAACAACCCACCACTCTCCCGATTTATTAAAGGGTTTCCCCTTATCATAATCCATAAAGAGTAAGTCATCCTTTAAACCTGCACCATTTCTTGGAATAGCATAATCAAAACTGCATGAAATTTTAAACTTTACATACCTGTCTTACATGCATCTTAGTTGATGGTCTTTTAGGGTAGACTTTCCAAGATTTCCTGAAAGGGATATAAGGGAGGGGGTGAGTACGACTACTCAGTGAATGGGTTTTCAAAGGTCTATATTTAACTTTTAAGAAAAACATTTATATGGAGTGTGCCAGACTCCTTTCTTTTCAAAAATCCCTTCATTTAAAAATTTGGGTTTTTCCATTATTTCTTAGTTACCGATGTGTCATCACCCAACACACATCCTTCATCATGAAGGTTACACACATTCGTAAGTCAGTATCACTACTGAACTCGCTAGTGGCTTCGAAGCGACTTTTCCTACCACCTGGATAGAAGTTAGACCACTTCTACCCTGGGAATGAGTGGTTGTACACGACATCCGACCCATAATCCTGAAATAACTTCTTCGTGTCTGTATGAGGACAGAGACCTCATCCCGTCCCCACCCTGATCTCATGCGCTTGGTGCTACTCCAAATTTCGCACAGACACCTGGAACGACAAACTGCCCTTATAGCCACCAGGTCGTCCAGTGCCCTTAGGATGCATCACTACCCCTCATGGGCATCTTGATGATCCCGTACTCACAGTGCATGCACAAACAATGTTTTCTTATATTGCCATGTAATATGTGGTGCCACTTGTCCAACGGCCCAGACTCTCAACTCAACCCGCAGTTGTTTGTCTTGACTAGTCCGTCGACCTGTCATGTCGCACTGCTGCTAGTTGACTGAACATGTCAGTACTATCTTGGTACCATGGCCAAACAATTCACTTATTAAGTTTTATGGCACATATATCATGATCGTTTACGAGCTCCTGCTCGTGCCAACTGGCCTTGGGCCCACTATATGAGATTTTCAAAATCGGGCATTTAGCCCCCAAGTTCCAAAATCGAGGCCCCTAGCCTATCAGAGCCATTCGAGCTCCCGTCGAGAAGGTCTCCCAAATAGTTTAAGCATTGGCACACAGTCAGGGGAGAACACTTCCGACAAAAATAGGTTTTTATTGTCCATCATACCGATTGATATAAGGACATCTCCGTTCATAACCGATGAAGGGGTTTTCAACTTCCTTCGAGGAAGTCTCATCATACCAACTAGGTATGATCTACTTACAACCCATAAGCAGTTTTTCCACATAACTTTCACATCACTTTGTCTAATTAGTGATAATTAAAAATACCACTAAGTAGTGGGTTTTTATACCGAGGTACTTATCATCCCCAACCGGGTATGATATAAAATTCCCACTCACAACCTGTAAGTGGTTTTTAATTTTAAGTTGTGCTCATCATCCTAACCGGGTATGATGTTAGTAAACCCACTCATCTGTTAACGCAGCGAATTCCACTTGACCGGTTCTTTGTATTCACGAGAGCTCGTCCATGCTGGCATTCCTGGTATTTCACGTTCCTACACGATATGAACATCCTTGTTCATTATTACTCGGCATAACAGCCTTCATTCATTTCCAATGAATGAGAAAACCCAAACTTTTAGTTATTTGCAATTAGGTCCCTAAAGTTATTTCTCTTTAAGTCACAAATGTCGATTTTTCCTCAAATTGAGTCCCGTAACTTTTAAATTTTATATTGAGACCTCAATTTATTCAATTTCACCAAAAAGGGGTTTAATTTCCCAAATTGCCAATTTGGTCCCCCAATTTTTCCAAAATTACCATTTTACCCTTCCTTTACAAAAATGGTATGTTTTGCCCCAAAAATTCTAAAATTCCTCAATTGGTCCTCCAACATTATTTTCATTCACAATTGACCCTCAATTTCATAAAATTACATTTTGGCCCTTTGAATTTCAAAAATCCCCAATTTTTCCCCCAATTTCAACTCTTCAACACTACCAAATTTGATTTCATCAAATTGACTGATCAAACACTTCTAATTGTTGAAATTGAGTTCCTTCTTGTTCATACGATTCTAAGAAACTTTGAATCGTAGATTTTAACGTCGGAACGAGCTCAAATGGAGCTTCGTCGGAAAACAAACTATAGAGAGAGAAAGCTTTGATTTCTCACCGGTGAGGGCACGACGATCCGAACTTTCGATCTAGGCGGATAGCTTTCATCTTGAGGTTCATCCTAGAATCAAGAATCGCATCAATTGATGTTGAATTGAGTTAGAATTTCATTATTGAAATTCTGTTAGTTCTCTCTCTAGCACTGATCAGAAATTGTAGAGGGAAGCCGAATTGGCTTACCTTTCAGTTGTAATTCGGCCGTGGGAGGGCTGAGGGAGTGTTGAGAAGGCTTGGTTTGGCCTGAGGAGGGCTCGAAATGGCCAATTTCAACTCAGCTAAAATAGGGCATCTTCAGTCCACCATAGCTGCTTCGATTCTAAATAGCCCGACCTCTCCTTTCGAGTTTAAGAAAAATGTTGAAGTCGAAGCTCTAGTTTAAGCTTAATCGAGAAATGGAGGAGTAGAGAGAGAGAGAGAGAGAAGTGTTCAGGTGTGAGGAGAATGAATGGGGATGACCTCTTTATATAGGTGTAAAATCCGTGTATTAAATGGGAGAGATTTATTACTAGTATTAATATTACCATAAATTATTGATATTAATTCTAATAATTTAATTTCAGTATTAATGCCAATAATTTAATTTTGGTATTAAATTATTTGTATTAATTCTAATAATTTAATTTAGGTATTAAATTATTGGTATTAATTATAATAATTAAATATATATTAATTTATGGTTATTTATGATAAGCCGTACGTTCGCATAAAAATTTTTAACCGAAATTTCCATCCTCACACTACTCTTGGGCAAGCACGCTTAACTTCAAAGTTTTTATGGAATCTTGTTCACCTAAACCAATTTGGTTTTTGTCTTTTAATTTTTCTTAAATTTCTTTTCCAAGGTTTAATGAATCCTTTGGATCACCCGAAAGTTGTAAATTTCCATATTGCTTGTTCTCAAATGTAAACCGACTCGGTTTTCTTATTCGGTTTGACCGGTTCTTTTGCCGATTTTCCTTAACTCAAAAGTGCGGGGTTTACAACTCTCCCCTCCTTTTAGGAGTTTTGTCCCCAAAACTTAGTTAACATCCTTGCATGAGCAATCATTTCCTTTGATGCCCATTTGGTGTTTGCTTAAGATACAAACTTTTATCTCGTCCTTGAAATTAGTCCCTTTTACAACCTTCACTTAAGAAATTCATTTTCGTTAATATTATTTACTCCCTCCATGGAGTTTGTCATAATTAGACATACCTTACATTAGGGTATGTTCTTAGATTTTATCTCTCACTTTGCTTAGAGCAACATTCTTCCCCTTGAGGTCCTGTACTCAAGATTGGGAATTCCAAGATAACTAACCATTTCTGTGTCTAGTTAAACGCTTGATCATTGAAACACTTAGCTCGTCGTCCTATAGAGCATTTCGTACTTATTTCCTCGGATTTCTTTATCACCACCTTTTCATTCCATTTCGACTCTTCCTCCATTCGTTGTCTATTATAACTTCATTCCAAATTGTTATATTTGACCTCGTCATGCTTATTAGCCGACTCTTCCTTACTTTGAGTCTTATTCTCATCAGGTTGTTGGGCTTACATGCCCTTACAACATGGCATTTTCTAGGACCCGTGTCTGTCCATTTGATTTCTAGAATATCTCCTGAAGTGTCTCTCTTAGCTTTTAGACCTTTTAGGGTTTGTATAACTTCATTTCTTATTTCTTTTGATAGTATTCCTCAACTATCCTTTTTTTTTTACCATTATTAACTCCACTTACTCAATTGTGTTGGTTCTCCTTACCCACTCGTTCCTTTTCGACTTCCTTATTGAGTATTTCCTGTTCCAATTAATTAAATTCCTAGATATTTTACCGACATGCTGGTTTTCATCCTTTCTTAGATCCATCATCATTCCCAATGATATCCTCTACTCAAGGGTTTTCCTTTGGCCTTAATCCCCTCTGATTTGTTCGCAACCATTTCACAATTCTTTATTTTTCTGGTCCAATCATCTGGGCAGTTGTATCACTCGTTCTTCATGCCCATCCTATTATCCATCATAGAGTGTAGTCTTTACTACATCTCATTCCTTCTTAGGGTTTTGTTTATTCTATTTGGCTACCTATCGTTATTAGTTTTTCTCTTTCTACTTGGTTCTCCTGTTCCCTCCAAACAGGTCAGCCTGGGCCATTACGATACTTCCTTCCTTGGAAACATTTCCTAATTAAGGGTTGGTTCCTTTCACTCCACATTGTGTCCATCCGCCTATCAATAATTCCTTTAGCTTAATTTCCTTCTTAGGACCTCATTTTTCCTCGGTACTCGACTTTTCCATCTCAACCAACATTTCATTTGTGAGCTTATCGTTCCTTCTATTTTGGTTGGTTCCATTTCCTCTCAATTGGGATACACATGTCTTTTCGGGGCTTCCTTCCTATGTAGAATTCTTTCCCTTTCTCCGGACATTCCTTTTTACATTTGCTCTAGGGGATTTCTACTCTTGATGTTGTCTTCTCCTATTTACCTTTACTCCTTAGATCTTGTAGGACATCTTTTATACTCTATCTACATCCTCATTCATACCCAATACCTGTCTATTTCCTTAGGGAGCGTATAAATCTTCCTTGTTTCAAGATTTCTTGATCATTATGAGAGAAGCTTGCCTATTTCTTTCTTGGCTTGAGTTTGGTTGTTAATTTGGTCCCTTTAAGGATTTCTTTCATCCTTCTCTTTCAGAGTATTTGACCTTTCCGCCTCTCTTCCTTGTCAGAACTTACATCATGGTTCTTCCGCGTATTAGCTAGTTAACTACCCCGCCTCCACCAGTCCCTTGGTTTAGGTCTTCTTAGGGCAATTGTCTTCTCGCGTACTCTTGTCCTTAACGTCATCTCACTAACCTTTTTAGGTTGTAGTCCTTTCTACTTCCCGATCTTCCTTAGGTATGTTGGTCAGAGACTTTGATTTTTAACTTTTTTGCTTTTTCCAAAAGAGGCAGTACTTTAAAATTATATCACTTTTCCAAAGCAAGTTAGTCTTGGCCTGTGATACTTCCTTCCTTCAAGTAGTTTCTGATGAGGGGTTGGCTCCTTGCACATTTGCCAACCAATGATTCCTTTTCACAACGCATTCCTTCTCTTCTTCACTCTCACTGTGTCATTCCCTAGAGTTTCGGGGGACGTTTTTCAGTGTTTGCCCCTTATGAGAGGGTTCTAAGTATGCTTCTCATGTACCTTATCCCTATTCATGAGGTATCCTTCTCAGTTTGACCTTCTTAAGAAGTTTTTGTATTCACCTCATCTTTTCTTGACCTCCTTTTGAATTGTTTATGTAACCCGCTCCATGGTATCGGTCTCCAATCCTTCACGTCCTTTAGTAGGGTTGGGCATCTCTTCAGGTAATGTCCCATCGTCATTCCCTTACATGGATTGTTGTGGTTCTTCCTTTCCTTTGAGTGGGGCTTTTTCCAAGGTTACTATTGGTTTGGTGCTTTACCGTTCTTGAGTCTGATCACTTTGACAGTTTTCTAGTTGAATCACCTTTGCTAGGGTCATGATAAGAGTCCTCCTAGGTTTCCTGATTCATCTTCCATCACTGGGATGCGACTCTTCCTTAGTTTCTAGGATAGTGTGAGTTTGTTTTATTTTTCTTAGGCCATATTCCTAGAAAGATCACAACCTCAGAAGATAGAGTTTTGGGGAATTTGAATCTTTTATTAACATGGGGATACAAAAGGTTGGGCTCTCAGCCCTATCACAGAAAATGATCACAAATTAACTAGGGAGCTATGGAATTCTTGATAAGCATCCTCCTTTATACTTAGGGTTGTGCCATCAATAGGTCCTAGCACCATTCTCCAGGATGCTTCCCCATTTGGTCTGCCAGGTGTCAGGCATTTGGAAAGCTTCTAGGGTTGTCTCCCTACGAAGGTAGGGTTTTGAGTAGAGCCCCACAGAGTTTTCTTAGTTCCTCTCCTGGGAGCCATCTAAAAATTTTAGGATAAATCCTATTAGTCACTATATTTTCTAATCTTAATTATGTATTCAAGGAAATAGGCTCTGATACCACTCTAGTTGTCATGCCCCGACCTAGTTTTGGTCGGATCCCCGTGAACAACCTGCCACTCTCCCGGTTTATTAAAGGGTTTCCCCTTATCATAATCCATAAAGAGTAAGGCGTCCTTTACACCTGCACAATTTCCTGGAATAGCATAATCAAAACTGCATGAAATTTTAAACTTTACATACCTATCTTACAGGCATCTTAGTTGATGGTCTTTTAAGGTAGACTTTCCGGGATTTCCTAAAAGGGATATAAGGGAGAGGGTGAGTACGACTACTCAGTGAATGGGTTTTCAAAGGTCTACTTTTAACTTTTAAGAAAAACATTTGTATGAAGTGTGCTAGACTCCTTTCTTTTAAAAAATTCCTTCATTTAAAAATTTGGGTTTTTCCATTATTTCTTAGTTACCGGTGTGTCATCACCCAATACACATCCTTCATCATGAAGGTTACACACATTCGCAACTCAGTATCACTACTGAACCTGCTAGTGGCTTCGGAGCGACTTTTCCTGCCACCTGGATAGAAGTACGACTACTTCTACCCTAGGAATGAGTGGATGTACGCGACATCCGACCCACAATCTCGAAATAACTTCTTCGTGTTCGTATGAGGACAGAGACCTCATCCCGTCCCCACCCCGATCTCATGCGCTTGGTGCTACTCCAAATTTCGCAAAAACACCTGGAACGACGAACTGCCTTTATAACCACCAGGTCGTCCAGTGCCCTTAGGATGCATCACTACCCCTCATAGGCGTCTTGATGATCCCATACTCACAGTGCATGCACAAACAATGTTTTCTTATATTGCCATGTAATCTATGGTGCCACTGGTCCAATGGCCCCGACTCTCAACTCAACTCGTAGTTGTTTGTCTTGACTGGTCCGTTGACCTGTCATGTCTCACTGCTGCTAGTTGACTGAGCATGTCGGTCCTATCTTGGTACCATGGCCAAACAATTCACTTATTAAGTTTTATGGCACATATATCATGTTCATTTACGAGTTCCTGCTCGTGCCAACTGGCCTTGGGCCCACTATACGAGATTTTCAAAATCGGGCATTTAGCCCCCAAGTTCCAAAACCGAGGCCCCTGGCCTATCAGAGCTCCCGAATTTCATCTCTTCAACACTACCGAATTTGATTTCATAAAATTGACCGATCAAACACTTCTAATTGTTGAAATTGAGTTCCTGCATGTTCATACGATTCTAAGAAACTTTGAATTGCAAATTTTAATGCCGGAATGAGCTCAAATGGAGCTTCGCCAGAAAATAAACTATAAAGAGAGAAAGCTTTGATTTCTCACCGGTGAGGGCATGACGGTTTGAGCTTTCGATCTAGGTGGATAGCTCTCATCTTGAGGTTCATCCTAGAATCAAGAATCACATCAATTGATGCCAAATTGAGTTAGAATTTCATTATTGAAATTCTGTCGGTTCTCTCTCTAGCACCGATCGGAAATTGCAGAGAGGAGCTGAATTGGCTTACCTTTCAGTCATAATTCGGCCATGGGAGGGCTGAGGGAGTGTTGAGAAGGCTTGGTTTAGCCTGAGGAGGGCTCGAAATGGCCAATTTCAACTCGGCCGAAATAGGGTAGCTTCGGTCCACCGGAGCTGCTTCACTGTTCCATCATGTCGGCGCTTCTCTGGTGATTATCGAATTGATTGGAGTTTGCTATCAGATAGCTGACTTCTTAGAGGTCACCCATCCTCACACTACTCTCGGGCAAGCACACTTAACTTCAAAGTTCTTATGGAATCACGTTCACCTAAACTAATTTGGTTTTTGTCTTTTAATTTTTCTTTGAGTTTCTTTTACAATGTTTAATGAACCTTTTGTATCACCCGAAAGTTGTAAATTTTGATATTACTTATTCCCAAATGTAAACCAGTTTGGTTTTCTTATTCAGTTTGACTGGTTTTTTTCCCGGTTTTCCTTAACTCAAATGCGTGGGATGACCTGGAGCAGTAGTGAGAGAGAGAGAAGTGTTCAGGTGTGAGGAGAATGGAATGGGGATGACCTCTTTATATAGTTGTAAAACCCGTGTATTAAATGGGTGAGATTTATTACTAGTATTAATATTGCCATAAATTATTGGTATTAATTCCAATAATTTAATTTAGGTATTAATTTTAATAATTAAATATAAATTAATTTATGGCTATTTATGATAAGCCGTACGTTCGCATAAAAATTTTTAACCAAAATTTCGGGTTACAAAAAATCATACTTCGGGAAATTAATGTTAGAGGACCAATTGAGGAAATTTTGAAATTTTTGGGGCAAAATTTACCATTTTTGTAAATGAAGGGCAAAATGGTAATTTTGGAAAAAATTGGAGGACCAAATTGGAGATTTGGGAAATTAAACCCCTTTTTGTGAAATGGAATAAATTGAGATCCTATGATAAATTTTAGAAGTTTCGGGACTCAATTTGAGGAAAAACCGGTATTTGGGACTTAAAGTTAAAGAGAAATAACTTTAGGGACTTAATTGCAAATAAATGAAAGTTCGACTTTCTCATTCATTTGGAATGAATGAAGGCGATTAGGTCGAAGGATAATGAACCAAGATGTTCATATCGTGTAGGAATGCGAAATACCGGGAACGCCAGCAAGGATAAGCTCGCGTGAATACAAAGAACCAGTCTAGTGGAATTCACGGCATTAACGGGTGAGTGGGTTTACTAACATCATACCCACCTCGGTATAAAAACCCACTGTTTAGTGGTATTTTAATCATCACCACTTAGAGAAAGTGATGTGAAAATTATGCGAAAAAAAAAACTACTTACCGGTTGTAAGTAGATCATACCCGGTTGGTATGATGAGACTTCCTCGAAGGAAGTTGAAAACCCGTTCATCGGTTATGAACGGAGATGTCCTTATACCGGTTGGTATAAATGATAGTGAAAACCTATTTTGTCGGAAGTGTTCTCCCCTGACTATGTGCCAATGCTTAAACTATTTGGGAGACCTTCTCGACGGGAGTTCAAATAGCTCTGATAGGCTAGGGGCCTCGGTTTTGGAACTTGGGGGCTAAATGCCCGATTTTGAAAATCTCGTACAGTGGGCCCAAGGCCAGTTGGCACGAGCAGGAGCTCGTAAACGAACATGATATATGTGCCATAAAACTTAATAAGTGAATTGTTTGGCCATGGTACCAAGATAGGACTGACATGCTTAGTCAACTAGCGGCAGTGCGACATGACAGGTCGACGGACTAGTCAAGACAAACAGCTGCGGGTTGAGTTGAGAGTCGGGGCCATTGGACTAATGGCACCACAGATTACATGGCAATATAAGAAAACATTGTTTGTGCATGCACTGTGAGTACGGGATCATCAAGATGCCCATGAGGGGTAGTGATGCGTCCTAAGGGCACTGGACGACCTGGTGGCTATAAGGGCAGTTCGTCGTTCCAAGTGTCTGTGCAAAATCTAGAATAGCACGAAGCGCATGAGACCGGGGTGGGGACAGGATGAGGTCTCTGTCCTCATACGGACATGAAGAAGTGATTTCGGGATTGTGGGTAGGATGTCACGTACATCCACTCATTCCTAGGGTAGAAGTGGTCGTACTTCTATCCGGGTGGCAGGAAAAGTCGCTCCGAAGCCACTAGCGGGTTCAGTAGTGATACTGACTTGCGAATGTGTGTAACCTTCATGATGAAGGATGTGTGTTGGGTGATGACACACCGTGGTAACTAAGAAATAATGGAAAAATCCAAATTTTTAAATGATGGGATTTTTGAAAACAAAGGAGTCTGGCACACTCCATATAAATGTTTTTCTTAAAAGTCAAAAGCTTTTAAAAAAACTCATTCACTGAGTAGTCGTACTCACCCCCTCCCTTATATCCCTTTTAGGAAATCCCGGAAAGCCTCCCCTTAAAGACCGTCAACTAAGATGCCTGTAAGACAGGTATGTAAAGTTTTAAATTTCATGCAGTTTTGATTATGCTATTCCAGGAAAAAGGTGCAGGTTAAAGGACGCCTTACTCTTTACGGTTTACAATAAGGGGAAAACCCTTTAATAAACCGGGAGAGTGGCGGGTTGATCACGGGGATCCGACCAAACCGGGTCGGGGCATGACACAAAGTGTTATTCGTGTATGAGGGTCAGATGTCGAGAACATCCACTCAGATCCAAGGTAGAAGTGGACGGACTTCTATCTTGGTGGCTAGTAAAGACTCTCCGAGCTACAAGAGGGTGTAGTGGACGTGTTGCACCTACGAATGTGTGTACCCTTCTTGATAAAGGGCATATGTTGTTTTTTAAACACACCTAACATAGAGTTGGGAAAAAGGTTTGAAAACCATGGAAAGAATTTAAGAATCCTTGGGAAAGACTTGGTAAACCTTGGAAAGAGGTTTTTGGAAAAGAATTTAGAATTTAGGAAACCTTGTTAAAAGGAAAATATCACCCTTGGCATGGTAAAGGTTTTGAAAAACCGAACTTTGAGAAAAAACTTTCTTCTTAAAGAAATGATAACATTGGCGTGTCTATCTTGAAAACTCACTCCCAACACCCGCTCATTGAGTTGTAGAACTCACCCTCTCCCTTTTACCCCTTTTAGGTAACTGAGGGGAAAACCAAACTTAAAGACCTCCATGTATTGAGATTGTAAGACAAGTACATCAATTTTAAGATATTCAGTTTTGTATAATGCTATTACAGGAAAGACAAGAAAGAAGTACGCCTTACTACTCGCAGTTTAAAAAGGGTGAAACCCTTCATAGACCAAAGGGGGTGGCGGGTTGCTCATGGGAATCCGACCAAACCTGGTCGAGGCGTGACAACTTGAGTAGTATCAGAGTCTGAATCCTCGAATAAATTATCAAAACTACCTAACAAGTAACTAAGAGAAAGTTTTAAAATTTTCAGATGGCTCCCAAAAGAGAAACCAAGAAAACTAGGACTGATGTTACCAACATTACCTAACAATTTTTCCCCATAGGAAGATCGCCCTAAAAGCTCTCCAATGCCCAAGGTGTAGTAGAAGTCACAAAGGACCAAGAGGCATTATGGGGAAGTATCCAATGCCACCAAGGAATGTGGTGCCAGCACCTATTGAGGTCACATCCATGAGTAAGAGGAGAGCCAACCTAACACCAAGGACACCATAAGGGACTTATAACTAAGAAGGACGATTAGTAAGAACCTAGTATAGTAGCTCCACAAGCTGAAACTACTTCTTGTAATAGGGATAATACCCAAAACATATTGTACCCCTTATTAATGAAAAATTCTAATATTTCCAAAACTCTAGCCTCAAACAAAGTCTCGTTCTCATACCTTAGCTATATGAGGAGGGGTCACAAAAGATAAGAAGGACTAGAGGAAATACAACGAAGCAGAATATAGATAAAAGGAAAAGAGAAGTAGGAGGAATGTCTTGGGTGCGAAATGCAAGGATCAAGGAAGGACCGATGACCAAAACCATGGAAGCATGTTAAGTAAGTTGTTCGTAAGGAGGTCAAGAAATAGCAGGATAAATAAAAAAATTCAAACTTCTTTTTAAGAAGGTCAAATAAGAGAGGAATACCATAAGAATTGAGGTAAGGTACATGGGAAGTACACCTAAAACCCCCTCAAAAAGGGCAAACACGAAAAACATCCTCCAACAACTTTAGAGTAGGACACAGAAAGAGTGAAGAGGGAAGAAATGTGCTAGGAAAGGGAAATTCGGGGGGTGTATATGACTAAGTACCCCTTGAAGGGACCATTGATGGGCAGTTGGACATAACGTGGAGTGCAAGGAACCAACCCATAATCAGGAACTCCTCTAAGGAAGGATAAGGAACAAAAAGGAAATTGGAGGACAGTGAAGGATTAAGGGCGGATGATTGATGGGTGTAAGAAAGGAAAGAAGAAAAAGCCTTCAAGGAGTGTTAGGGAGGTTGAACGTGAAACTCAAAGGATGGAAGTCCCTAGGTAGAAGGATAAAGGTAGGAAGTGAGACCATAAAACAAAAAAGGGGGGGATTTCCAAGCCAAGGAACCGATAGATGGATCATAAGAGGCTTAACCCAAAATAAGTAATCTCATAAAGGGGCATAAGTGATTAAGGATGTATCAGGATGGCCAAGGGTAACCGACTTTGGAAAAGTAGAGGAGTCAAATAGAGATTTAAGATAAATCTAGCAAAGGAAGGAACTAGTAACAACGGGATGGTCAAGCAGAATAAAAGACGCCCTAAGAAGGACCGGAAAGTAACAAGGACTACACCCCAAAGGGCAATATAATGGACATTAAGAACAAGTAGACTCGAGAGACAACTGTCTCAAGATAATTAGCACAAGTAGCCAATGAAAGGATGTCACATGTCTAGTCAACGGCTGACGCGATGGTCAGGTTGGCACTTCACCTTAGAAAAACTGACCAATAACAACACACCACGTGGCACGACTGCCATGTCATCATCTTCAACCTTTAGATGCTAACAGCGAGAAGGGAGGAGAGAGAGATGCTGGAAAAGATGGAGTCTTCGACAACTCGAAAAACTCTCTAGTCATGTCACCGACGGCCGAGTCTTACGCCGGCAGGTAGCCTGAACAGTTGTCGAGTTTCCTATATAAAGAGTACCCCTCCATTCATCCCTAGCATACCACAATCGAGCGAAAAAGAAGAATACATTTTCTTGCAAGCTGCAAACCAGAGCTCTGACGACAGGCGAAATCTCCACCAAAGGAGCTCTAAAGGGTGGCATTGAAATCGAGGAAGAGTGCTCTAGCTCCAAACACTCTCAGAATGACTAGAGCACACCCAGAGAAGTGCACAAGGGATCGAATAATGAAGTTGCTCTGGAGCTTGAAACAACGAGCTCCTGCCCGACCCAACCTCAACCCTCTCGGCCCTTCCGCTGCCAACATTGGCCATCTCTGACGACCTAAGACCCTCCACAACACCCCTACAAACCCCGGTAAGCTCAATTTCGCCTCCACTTGTCGAAATTTCTAAGTTGCAGAGCTGCACCACCCAAAACTACTCTCTTTAAATTCCTGCAGGACAACAGTGAATTGTAGCAGGATTCGGTCCTGCTAGGTCCCCCACGACTATCTCTAGCTGCCCCACCTCAAGCTACGGTCACCGTCTCTCCGTCGGTAAGATACGCAAGCTCTCTCTCTACTGTGAATTTTTCGGCGAATCTCCAATGAGGCAAAAAAACTCAACCAAATTCATAAATTCGAAGTGTGGGACGATCAAGAGGAGCTGGAGGAGACGAATAAAAGTAAGAATCGAAGAAATTAAGGACTTACAGGCTGTCAATTGGACGAGGTAAGATTTCAACATTCATAAGCTTGAATTGGGGAAGAAGATAAAGTGCAATTTGGGAATTTTTGGGACTTTTATGCAGCTTTCGAAAATTTGAGGACTGGACGACAATTTCACGAAATTGAGGGTGTTTTCATGAAATTCACCCCAATTGAGGGTCATTTGAGAATTTGGGCAAAATAGTGGGCAAATTAGAAATTTTGAAAAGTTGGGGACCAAATTGTAATTTTTAGAAAATTAAGGACTAAAGGGCAATTTTGGTAAATTAATGGCCAATTGGTGAAATCAAAAGAGTTAACCACCCAAAAATAATAATGAAAAACCCAAGGGGCTTAATAGAGATTAAAGAGAAACTAGGGACCCAAGCGCAATTCAAGCAAAGTATGGGGCCCTAGGTGCAAATATAAGAGGGTGTGTGACCTCTCTACTACCACTTCCTAATACGAACCCTCGTACCCTGCATGAACGGATTACTTGAGCGTTGGCCCTTAGAAGCGCACCAAGGAGAGAAACTCCGTTGGTGCGACCCCGCCGAAATCACCGGGTGAGTAGGAACTGCTATAATGTCAAATCTGGTTGGAATGACGGTTCAATTTTGAAAACTATTTTCTCAGAATTAGCCTCCCATTACTGAGTGACTCTAATTAAAACGTTTGGTAGCTAATTATAGGCTTAAGCTCGAAATGCAAGTGGGTCCAAGGTCGATGGATACAAGCGTGGACTCGTCTAGAACAGATATATGATATATGATTCTAAAAGACCTGAATAATGAAAACTTTGTGTGATACCCATCGAGGCAAGTCTGAGTTGTCGAGCTTGTTGGGTCGAACCGCTACTCTGCCGAAGCGAGGTCGTTGAACATGTTGGGCTAGTACACGTGGGCCGAAGCCAAGTCGAGAAACCGTTGCGCTAGAGGGGCAAATATAAAGGCTATAAATTAAAAAGACCGTTGATTGTGCATGCACTACAAGGTTCAGACTATCAGGACACTTGGCATGAGGTAGTGATGGAACCCAAGGACTGCTGGACAACCCAAAGACCATAGGGGCAGTTCTGTTGTTCAGTAGGTCGTGAAGCTGAGTAGCTTCTTGCGCATGAAGACTGAGGCAATAGAGGAAATGAGGTCTCGTCCATTGAGCGGACATGGTGAAGTAATCAGGGTTTCAGTGTCAGACTATTAATGTACACTCAAACTCCGAGTAGAGGCAGTGCACCTCTATCAGGATGGACGGTAAAGGTACTATGGTCCACAAGTGGCACGGTTGAGGACCGTTATACGAAAGTATGTTCACTCCTATTATAAAAAGGCGATTGTTGATCATGTGAAGTGTGTGAATAATGACAAATAGAAAACTTTAATGGACAAACAAATGAACGTTATAATAGTTTCTCTCATTGAGTATTATGTACTCATTCCACTACTCTAACCCTTTCAGGTATAGCACCAAAATAGAAAGTTATCGGACCAACCTGTACCTTTAATGTACGCTTCCTACCCCTACTTATAGTAAGGGTTTGAATGTAGAAATGTATTTATCTCCACTACATCATTAGGGTAGGAATACCCGGACGGTGCAGTAAAGGGTGGCGAGTTAATTACAAACTCCGATCAAATCAAGTTGGTGCGTGACATACCGTACGACAATTGTGGTCTCATTCGCTAGAATAATGAATTTATATAAAAAAAAATTGTGCAAATATTACTAATTAAATTACCATTTCTTATATTAACAATTAATCAAAATTTTGATATTAAAATAATACTATCAACAAAAGATATCTTACCAAATCAAGAGTTCCAACCATAATGTATTGGTCAATAATAAATCAAAAAAAAATTTGAAAATATTTTTCAATTAAAATTAATTTGAACTCAATTATATTCTAAATTAAATTATTCAAAACTTGAAATAATTATGAAACTCAATTATATTCTAAATTAAATTATTCAAAACTTGAAATAATTATGAAGAGTAATGTAAATAATTAGTATCATGATAAGAGGTAATTAATAAAATTTTAGTATGAGAAATTAATAAATCAAGAATTCAGGCAAAAGAGCAATTTTAAATAAATTGGACAAATTGAAATTTTTTTAAAAATTTTTGTTATTTGAGTTAGTTTTCTTAATAGTACAATTACCCAATAGTATTGCATCTCCCTTCAATTTAATTAGTATTAGTAAATTGACTAAAAGTTTAAGATGTTCTTCTAGTATTACACAAGATTGGATCATCCTTCTAAACGACCTTTTATAGATGATATGTAAATACATTACAAAACTTATCATAAACCCAAGCAAACTCCACTATTTAAAATGTTAAACCATTTTGGTGCAACTCCTTACTCTGGCTAGATTAGTACATTTGATTAGAAAACAAATGGCCGTCGTGTGCATTTGGATACCAATGAGATGAATGGTAAACCATGATAGAACAAATAGACCAAGATGAACTTAGACGGCAGCCTTTGGTAGGAGGCCACATTTAACGATTCTGGCATCGGTTTCAGATCCAGCACCAACTAACGTTTTCCCCTGATTCAACAATTTGGAAAAGCATGACAATCAATTCCAAGTATAAATTGTGCAAAAAAATAATCCAAGTATAAAAAGTCATTCTGCTCTGTTGTTGCAACTCGAGCGTCAAAACAGATGCGTGCAATCACCATCACGGCTTTGATGACTCAAACAAAATTCAGGAAGAAAATATAAATCCAAAACTGCAAACTTGGTCTGATTACGGATCAAAAGTCAAAGATAAAAGGAATAAACGGAGAGCTGTCCAGAGCATAGGAAATTAACCAGACGTTGATCATGGTTCTCGTAACTGACCAAGCTCCATCTTCCAGAGACCCTAGAAATTCAAAGCAAAAAGATGCAAATTTTCACCTTGCGTTCAGCATGAGATAAAGTTGGATCTTGCCACACATCAAAGATTAATATATCTGCAGTTATGCTCAGCATCCGGTTATAAACTAACTGAGTAACTCCTAGCCTCCAAACATAAAATGAATCCCACCTATGGCTTTAGGAGATAGAACAACATACAGATAAGGGCATTTTTACAGAGCTGCATTGCTTTAGGAAATGGAACCTAGCAGTATAAGAGGAATCTCAACAAATTGTCATCCAGATGTACTAACACATCTATAAATATCATAAAGGCCATGCAAAAACGAGATCAATACTATCTTGATGTAATAATGATAAGAAAAGAAATTGAGTAGGCAATAGTATGGTAGAAGTTTTATGACTTTAACCTTTGTCTGCATTTGATGTAAATGGAAGCGAAGGGAACATTAATTAACATTAATTAACAATGTTATCAATGGGGAAATACTATTTTTTCTTTTATGTCAATGGTATCCAGATGTGATAGCACCCAGCTAATCCATCAATGTACGGCCAGAGGTATGTCATAACCCCAAATGCTGGCCCATTGTTTCAAATAAATGAACTAGCAGCGCTGCAATTTGTCATGGCCTTTTCCAGCAGGAATGCTGCCCTTAGGCTGGGGAACATGTATAAATAGAATTTGAAAAAAAAAACCTTTCATTTATCAGTTAAAAAAACAGTAGATAGTGCATATCATCACAATCTAATAATCACGTACACCAAAAATTGAACAATTTATCAAGAACCAAGTAAATAAAAATTACAATTTTCATAGTCTAAGCTTGACACATAATAGGGAGAGAAGCTAAAATTGTATCTTTTATAAAACTGCAAAATTTAATTTAATGACCTAAAATTAAAAAAAAAAAAAAACTTTAAATTATTACACATTCATTTAAATGTGATCAAGAAATTCCTCTCCCTTTGCCTCATTTATAATTTTCAAACTGATTTTTTTCCCTCCCTTTATCTCCATTCAGCCAAAATCAAATTATAGGATAAGCCTACTGCAGGAAGAAAACTAAGGTTCACTATAAAGATTATATAAATATTTTAACAATCCAATGATTATCGCAAGAAAATTGACTCCACAAATTACCATGTTCAGCATGAAAACAAAGGGCAAGACAAAACTTGGTAGCCTGGAGCAGCACATGATGTAAAATATGAAACTCAAACAATAGCCTAAATCAATCATAGAAAAGTGATCCTAATACCCAAAGAAATTAGATCAACACCAGAAGCAAGATTTAACGTATGGCTACCTTCATGTAACTGATTCAATCTCTTTTTCTTCTACATCATTTGTTGTACCAATGGCTTCAACACCCTGAGCATCCTCGGCTGGAGGCTGTACTTGCTCTTCTTCTGGCAATGGTTCTTCCACATAGTCATTCTCAAAGGCATCAGCTGGAACCTCATATATCCTCACCTGTGGCTTAGATGGATCCTTCACCAGCACATACTTCCCTTCATTGAGTTTCATGCACAGCGCAACAATAGATTTCATAATGCCCCACATGTTAGATGTATTCAGATTGATCTGAGATGCAAAGTCTCGAGGTTTATACTGTTGCACAGCCAATATCACATGGTTAAAATGGTCACGGGGATGAACCCGGGAAACAAAGCCCAGTTTCATATAGTCTGCACTTGCTAAGAGTGCTTGGGCAGTCCACTTGGCCAACTTATTTGCATTGTTTTTCAGCTCAGTAGCCAACACAGCACCTCTCTGTGTCTCCAGCTTCTGCCGCCAATCAACCCCAGAATATTTTGAATCGAACTCATTTAGGGCATTAAGGGTCAAAAATGATCTCTGCTTATTGATCTCATTAACACTCTGAACTTCACACCGTGCAACAAGATACATATCATCATCGAGCTTCCATCGCCTATACCTGTACGCCACAGATGCGGCCTCCTCTCCCTCATTGGCAAATGGGTTAGGCTCATCAAAGGTAACCTTATTCCCATCCCTGACTAACACCTGCTGTGAAAAATTCTGGTTTATATATGCAGCCTCAACACTCAATGAATAAGCTGAGTTAATATCATCTTTAGCCTCAGGCAGAGGCTGCAAGGATGTCTCGTGAACAGAAAGCAAATCCAGCTGTGAGCCATCTCTCTTGTCAAAGAATAGCTTGTTTCCAACCCTCTGAACAACAATGTCCCAAGAGTAAACTGACCTAGGCGCACACATCAATGTAGACAAGATAGTGTCTGTTGCAAAAACAGTGGCTTTGTCCTCATTTGCCAAGCGCCTGATCACAGGATCATCAGTGGTTGTAACCTTGAAGAAATTCCTATTCTTGAACCTGTATTTGCAATGTAAAAGAATTAGCACGGATTTTATCACAATATTCCCTAATTAACAACCAACCGATTGACAGAGCTTTCATAAATTTGCAGAGCCAAAATGTATCATTTTACTAGTATAACTATAATATAACTTTTTCAGAAAAAAAAATATCTAAATTAAACAAATTGATATAAAAAAATTGGAAAGAAAATAACTTGTAAGGATAGAAGCATGGTTGTTAGCAATGACAGCATTAACTCAATTGTAAAATTAACTTTGCAGCTCCGCACGTATCCGCCATATCCGCAAAATAGAGATGTGATCATTAACACTGAGAAAATCAACCATGGGAAAATAAAATCGTTAGATTGGTAATCAATCCCTTAAGCCGCTTTTCCCATATGGAGTTCTTAGTTCACAAGACCAATCGAGCAACTATAAAGGAATTGACCGAGAACATACCTTTCAAGGCGTCGCTCGTTCTTGGGCGTAGCGCGGTCATAGGTACGATCGTAATACTCAAGTGCGCCACACAGGAGCAAGTCTTCGGGCTCAGGCACGGAGAAAGATAGCTTCGTGAAAGTGGAGAACGGAATCTGATCCAGCATGTTCCATTCCGGCTGTATATCGACGGATGATTTGAAAACTGCTGCCTCCCGACGCTGAGAATTGATGTTTGGCCTGCTGAGGTTGTACAGCCGATCTCGGCGGGCGCGCTCCTTCTCAGCCTCGCGCTTGCGGGCCTCCACCTCCTCGTCACGACGCTGAGGAAGCTGGGAGCGGTTCTGGTTGAAACGCCATTTTGGTCCGAACTTGGGCCGTGGTGCAGGCTTGGAGTCCACGAGGCGGAAGGTGGAGTCCTCATCGCCGAGGCCGAATGAGTCATCCGCCGTGAAATCGAAGATGGAGTCGGATCCACCACCTTGCTTGGGGTTCTTCGCCGGATAGTTCGTATTTCTAGTCCAGTCCGCGATTCGCCCGAGCTTGTCGGATCGGGAAAAGGGCGCGCACGGGACATCGTAGGGGAGGCTGGCGGTTGTGCCTGAGGCAGCCTCCGGCGGACCCCAACCGTCGGGGTTAAACGGGACAGCACCGACCTCAAATCCTCCTACCATGTTTGTGTATTTGGCGGATGCGATAAGAAATGAAGAGGTAGCTAAGAAGGCGAAAACCTGTAAAACTAACTAGGGTTTTATATGAAAAAAATATCTGATGTGACGATTTTACCCTTCACCCCGGGTGGCTAAGAATAGTTAGTATTCGTAATAAGAATACAAAATTACATCAACTTAACATTTTAGCATGGAAGTTAAAGTGAAATTGAGAGAAGGATTGCTGATCATATATATATTTTTTTAGTGTTTTTTTTTACATTTGAACTCTATATTTTTTTAAATGTATGATTGTTATATATTTAAAAAATGTAACACGTTCATTCATTTATATTTATATATATTTAAAAAATGTAACACTTTCATTCATTTATATTTATATATATTTAAAAATGACTTTTAAGTTTTATATATTTAAAAAAAAGTGGCACATTCAATATTATACTAAATATTTTACTTTTATCAAATATATATAACTTCAAATAAATTTTCAAATATATGATTGAACATATTAATGTTTAAAATACATATACTTTTTTCAAATATATAATACTTAAAAAGTCATTTAATAAAAAATGAATAAAAAGTGTCACTCTTTAAAATATACAACACTCTAAAAAATACACAAAAATCTAGAATTTGCAAATAAAGTGAAATATATATACCTTAATATTCATTAGGTGCAATTTTCCCTTGAATTTTCATATTTATTCTTGGTTAAAAATTATACTCTCAATAATCAAAATTAGGTCAAGAAACAATAATCAATCTCTTTATTCATAAACTCTCTTCTTATCCTTTCTTCTCACCTTTAACCCCTTTCATTCTTACTACTACTTTTTTTTATTTCCAAAATTAATATGATATAATTAAAGTAAAATAAATACACTCGATATTGATATTGGTCTTACTCAATAACACCTACCAATATATATATATATATGTTATATTTAATTTTCACTTTTTTAAATTAATAAAGCTAATAAATGCTCTAATTCTTTGAATATGTAGTATTGAGTAGCCATCAATTATTTAATAACTGCTGCAATCTGATCAATGAGATGAATTTATATTATATTCCTTCTCATATTCTCATATATTGTAAATTGTACACATCTACCATATTGAATGAGATGTGAGATAATACATTTCATATTAGTTTAAACTTTTATTAATTTAAATGCTATAAAAGGGTTTTTGAGAAAACTACTCCTTGGAGTGGGAGGGCCATAAAAGCCTTTTTTGAGAAAACTTACTCGTATGAATAGGGTGGGAAGGCCTCAAGTCTCTAAATCAATTTTATCCAATTAACTTACTATCAATCTTGTGCCGTCATTACCTTAGTGTAGCTTTTTTTTTTCTCTTCCAAATTTATTCTTTTCGCTTATTAATAACTATAATTTTATACAACTAAATCTTTTCATTCTATTAAATTAGTTAGGTATTTAATTTTTAGTAATCAACATCCTTAAGTGCATCTACATCCACAAAATATTTATTTTTTAAAATTAATTTTTTTTCAAATTTTGTTATATATAATTTCTTTTTCACACAATATTATTTTACTTTTTCTAATGTTCCAAATTTTGTACCCTTTAGTTGGTGTAGCTGCCTAAGTTTTTTTTTTAGCTGTAAACTGTATAAATTTTTTTTGTTCGTGTCAAGTGTTGAGATGGGGATGACAAAAATCTCCAGTTGGAACGGAATCCCGTGGGTACGGGTCCATAGGAGGCAAATCTGGGACTCCACGGTCAAGTTTCCTACTTGAAATTGGATCCGTAGCCTCGAGATAATTCTTTTTTACACTAAATTGATAAAAAAAATGCCGTCCTTTTTTATATAATGCTAAAAATATTTTAAATTAATATTTATAGTAAATTATATTATATAAAAATTAAAAGTTTTAATTGTAGTAATTTTTTTATGTACATAAAATTGACAAATTTTAATTATAGTAATTGTTTTCTATACATAATATATTTATAATATTATGAGTTTGTATATTATATATAATTATATTAAATAATTTAATTTCCATAAATTAATTTTACTAAATATAAAATAACTAATATATTATATATTAGTAAATTATTTTATATACATAAAATATTGTTCTAAATAAAGAATAACTTGTATGTAAAATTACAATTTTTTAATTATAGAAATTTTATATTATATATAACTTGAAATATTATAGTATTATACATAATTATTATAAATTATTTAATTTACATGAATTGTTTTTATCGCTTTAGTAATTATTATATATAAAATTAAAAAATAATTATAGTAAATTATTTAATCTCGATAAATTAATATTATTGTATATAAAATTATAATTTTCTATTATATAAAATATTTATTATATTATAATTTGATATATTATATATAATTATATTAAAATATTTAATTTACATAAATTAATTATGAATATGTACATAAAATTAAAAAAACGTTATTTCATTTTCATAAAATTTATTAATTATATAATTTGTAAAATTATATATACAAAAATATATAAACCATTATAAACTTATATATGTGAAATTATATTATAATATTATAAAAAATATTTAAATTATATAATTAAATATAATTTTAAAATAAGTATATTAAAAGAGTTAATTTGTACCAATTAAAATCATACTGTAATAACTATAACACGAATTAGGTATTAAATGCACAGATACATGAAAACACGAGTTCGATTTGAATCGAATTCATATGAGACCCAATTTAGTTTTGGAGTGGTCTGGATTGATGAGACCCAAAAAATACGACTAATAAATCCCAACACTTTAAGTTTGACCCAACTGCCAGATTCGGGTCCAACTACTAGACTCCAACCCGACTAGATCTTTTACCACCCCTATATTATGTACACTAGAATAAATAACTTCTCATTTTATCGTCATATTCTAGATAATATCCTTATAAGAATGAGGGGTTTCTTGTTTGACCCCCAACTTATGTGCCTTATGTGCATGCACTCATTATAGACAATAATATCACATATTATAAATTTAGGATTTGGACATCTCAGCCAAGAAAAACATGTTAACATGATCCTATGAGATTATAATAAGTTCATATATAAAATATCACTTTTTAAGATTTATGAGTTATCACATTTCTTTTTTAATTTTACAAGGTCATAGCCCGTATTTTTTAAAAAATCAAATGCTATGGCTTGAAGGTTTCCACGTTTCTTGAGTTCGTTTAATGCCTAACAAGATTATCCTACATTTAAACCACACATACATACATATTTAGCTACATTCACAATCGATAGAAAATGGAGCAACTAAGGTTTTAGAGAGAATTCTGGTGCCTGCCCCGACCTGATTCCAGGATCGGAGTCCAAGAATAAAATTTCATATCCCCTCGATGTTAACAATGGTGGACACCTTCACCAAAATAGTACCGATAGAACCAAGGTTCATAATAAAATGCATACCAATTTTCAACGAAAATTTAAACTATTCTTTCATGCTAAAATTTTTTCCAAATCGAGTCCCAAGTTTTCCAATATTATTTTTGGATCCTTAATTTACTTAATATTGCGAATGGGGCTTAAGTTTTTCAAATTCTCAATTTGGTTTCCAATTTTTAAAAATTACAATTTTGCCCCTACTTTCCAAAAATAGCTATTTGGCCCCAAATCTTTCAAAAATTGACCGATTGGTCCTCCAATATCTTTTTCATGGTCAATTGACATTCAATTTTGAGAAATTGCATGGAGGTTCCTCAATTTTTCGAAATCACCAATTTTCCCCCAAAATTTCCCCCTAATTTCTACCCCTTTTACTGACCGAATTTGATTTCTTCAAATTGGTCATTCAATTAGGGTTATTTCTTCAAATTGATGATATAAATCAATTCTTACACCTCCATACAATTCAATTGCACTTTGAATTGCAGGATTTGGGTCCAAAATGAGCTCAAACATAACTTCATCAAAAAACTGGACGTAGAGAAAGAAAGCTTCGAAATCTTACCGTCGAAGGTGCGACAGTCCAAGTTCTTGATCTAGGGAGGTAGCTCTTATCCTTAGGGTCTTCCTAGGATGAAGAATCACTACAATTGATATCTATACGAATGGAAATTTCGTTCCTCAATTTTTCAAAATCCCCATTTTCCCCAAATTTCTACCCCTTTACTGACTGATTTGATTTCTTCAAATTGGCCATTCAATTGGGGTTATTTCTTCAAATTGATGATATAAATCACTTATTACACCTCCATAAAATTAAATTGCACTTTGAATTGCAAGATTTGGGTCTGAAATGAGTTCAAACGGAGCTTTGTCGAAAAATTGTACATAGAGAGAGAAAGCTTCAACAACTTACCGATGGAGGTGCGGCGGTCCGAGCTCTTGATCTGAAGAGGTAGCTCTCGTCCTTGGGGTCTTCCTAGGATCAAGAATCACTACAATTGATATCCATATGAATGGAAATTTCGTTAGTGAAGTTCGACACTTTCTCTCTTTAGCACCGATTAGCAATAACAGAGGAGGGTTCAATTAGCTTACTTTTCACCTCTATGGGTTGTGTGATGATTGTGGGAACTTTGGGGAGGTTTGGTTCGGCCATAGGAGGGCTGAATTGACCGAATTCAGCTCGGTCAAACAGGACAGCTTCGAACCGACAGAGCTGCTTCACTATTTGATTCCGCCAGTGCTTCTTCGATGATCCTTGGGTCAAAGGGAGGTTACTGTCAGGTAGCTCACTTCCCCCGGAGTCTGTAGGATTTGACTTTGCCTTCTCAGGTTGAGAAAAGTTCCCAAGTCGGAGCTCTGGTTTGAGCTTCACTAGAAAATGTAGCACTTAGAAGAGAAAGGTGATTTGAGGTGTTTGGAGGATGAATGGAGGGGAGCTCTTTATATAGGGAGCTCGGGGACCCTCTGACCGACCAGTTTTGTCATGCTCCAACCCAGTTTGGTCGGATCCCCATGAACAACCCGTCACTCTCCCAGTTTATAAAAGCTTTTCCCCTTCTCTAAACCGTAAGGAGTAATACGTCATTTTCACCCGTATCTTTCGTGGAATAACATTAATAAAAACTTAATATAAATTTTACATACATGTCTTAAGATTCAGCTACAAACAGATCTTTAAGGTTAATTTCCCTTGGTTTCCTGAAAAAAGAGGTAAAGGGTGGGGTGAGTTTAACAACTCAGTTAATGGATGTTGGGTGCGATTTTTCACAAAAATAACTTTAATCAGAGTGTGCCAAACTCCTTATTTCCTTTAAAACATTCTTTCTTCAAGTTCGGGTTTTCAAAACCTTTTTCCAAGGTTTACCAATTCTTTCCCAAGGATTCTCAAATCCTTTCCAAGGTTTTCATAACCTTTTTCCCATTTCCATATTAGGTGTGTTTCACAAACAACACACACCCTTCATCAGGAAGGGTTCACACACATTCGCGAGATGCAGTTACACCGACTGCATCCACTTGTGGATTGGAGCGAGACCCAAAATACTTCGTGTCTATATGAGGATGGAGACCTCATCCCGAAACCACCCCAGTCTCATGCGCATAAAGCTACGTCGAGCTTCCCTAACTGCTCTCATGCGCATGACCAATTGGTCCTCCAACATATTTTCCATGGCCAATTGGCCCTCAATTTTGGAAAATTGCCCTTTAGTCCCTTGAATTTTTGAAATTCCCAATTTTCCCCCTTTCAAATTGGCCAAATTTGATTTCATCAAATTGACTGATCAATCGAGGTTCATTGTTAAAATTAAATGTGAAATTGAGTTCCTACACATCCATATGATTCAATTGCACTTTGAATCGCATGAATTGATGTCAGAATGAGCTCAAACGAAACTTCGCCAGAAAACTAGACTTAGAAAGAGAAAGCTTCGAAAGCTTACCGTTGGGGGCACGACGGTCCGAGCTTTTGATCTAGGCATATAGCTCTTGTCCTAAGGTTCCTTCTAGGATTAAGAATCGCATTAATTCATGTCGAATTGATGGAGAAGTTGGTTAGTGAAGTTTCATCGGTTCTCTCACTAACACTGATAGGAATTTACAGAGGAGAGCCAAATTGGCTTACCTTTTCATCTAATTCAGTTGTATGAGGGCTGTGGAAGTGTTGGGAGAGCTTGGTTTGGCTTGAAAAGGGCTCGAATTGGCCATTTTTGGCTCACCTGAAATAGGGCAGCTTCGGTCCACCAAAGCTGTTTCACTATTCTGTCATGTTGGTGTTCCTCCACGATCCTCAGAGCAAATGGAAACTACTATCGGGTAGCTGACTTCTCCCCGAATCTAAAGAACCCGACCTTACCTTCTTTGGCTTAGAAAAATGCCCAAGTTGGAGCTTTGGTTCGAGCTTCATCAAAAAATGGAGTAGTAGGGAGAGAGTGGAGTTTTCAGGTGTGTGGAGGATGAATGAGGAGGGGCTCTTTATATAGAAAGCTTGGGTACTTCTTGGCTATCTGATTGGCACCTTTATGGTGGTCATTCATTGCCTAAAACTCCTTGGCTGGAGACTTTTCATCTTTGTCGGCGCTGCTCATTTTTTCGGCGAGTGAATAGTGTTGTCATCTGAATGAAGAAGATGACACTATTCCAAACTGGACTGGACCGGTCCAAACCGGTTTCAACGCTTAAATAGGCCAGTTCAGGGCCGATTCGATCGAGTTTTTAAAATTAAAAATTTGTATCTAATGGTGGCCTCAATTCTCCAATTTGAATTTTCTAAGCCACTTAGAAAAATGAATTTAGAAATCGGTTTAATAGTGGTTCAAACTGGTTTAGGTTCGGTTCACCTGAACCAGTTTAGTTTTCTTTTCCAATTCATTAGAAAGTCCTCTTCCATGACTTTTGTGACTATTTAGGTCACTTAAGATTTGTAAATTTCCCATTTTTCCCTTTCTCTAACGATTGGAGTTTGTGAATCGGTTCGATTTTCTCATCTGGGTTGACCGGTTCTTTCTATGGTTTCCTTTTATTTAAGGGACGGGGTTTACCACTCTCCCCTCCTTTTAGGAGTTTTGTCTCTAAAACTTAATTAGCAACCTTTGCATCAGGAATAATTTCCTTTGGTGTCAACTTGGGGTTTGCTTGGCATGCTAACTCTTTGATTGTTCTTTTAGTTAGCCCTTTTTCTATCATTCACTTAAGGAACTTCTTTTCCTTTCCATTATTTACTCTTTCCACGGAGTTTATCATAACTAGACATACCTTACTTAAGGGTATATCCTTTGATTCACTTCTTTCTTTGCTTAGAGCAACATTTTTCCATTTGAGGTCCTGTACTTAGGATTGGGAGTTCCAAGATACCCAACCATTCTCGTGTCTAGTTATTCTTTTGGTCATTGAAACCCTTAGCTCGATGTTCTTTCGAGTGTTGCGTACTTGTTTTCACGGGTTTCTTTGTTATCACCCTTTTTTTGTCCTATTTTAACTCTTCTTTCATTTGTTGTTTATTAAAACTTCTGTCCAAATTTTATGTTTGACTTTGTCATGCTTACTAACTCACTCCTCCTTACTTTGAGTCATATTTTCCTGAGGACTATTGGGCTTACATGCTCCTTACAACATGACATTTTCTAGAACCTATCTCTGTCCATTAGATTTCTAGAACACCTCCTTGAGGGTCGTTTTCAGCTTTCCAACCTTTTAGGGATCGTATAACTTTATCCCTCTTTTCATTTGGTAGCATTCCTCAACTACCTTAACCGTTATCCTCTCATTCATCTTGCGACGTCATGTCTCACATAACCGTATCGATTTCTCTTACCTACTCATCCTTTCCCAACTTCTTTATTGGGTCTTTTCGATTCCAATCATTGGGTTTCCTGATAATTTACTGACATGCGAGAATTCTTCCTCTTCTTTAGTGGCGTCTTTTATTCAAGAACTTTCCTTTTCCTTAATCCACTCTTACTCGCCCGTGACCATTTCTCGATTCATTATTTTGTGTTGATCCTTCTTAATCTATGTGTCGATTGCTTTGTTTAGGGAGTTCCCTTCTTACGATTTCATTTGTTACTAGGTCCTTCAAAGTAGGGATTTTAACCTTAAGAGCTATATGCTCAACCTTTTTACCCTTTCTTGAATATATCTTCCTTCATTTACTTACACCTCCTTCTATATTGAGGTATTTGCCCGCTTTGAATCCTTACTCATCTTAAATTCCATTTCATCCCTTATTCCTTATCTGAGAAACTTCCGATTATTAATCTTATTTTGTGTACTCCTCCCTATGCTCAACCGTCCACTCTTTATGTGAGTGTGAACCACATCCCATCTTGATATTAGTGGTTGTTCCCCTCTTAACCACTTCTTATTTGGAGTGCTTACCTCTCCAACATTTTTCGGACATTCTTTCCCTTATTTCTTATTATGAGTAGTCTACCCATTCTTACTTGTCACATCATCTTTTGATACTAACTTCCTACTCACCCATTCCTTGGCTTTAACTTATTCATGGGGTCTTCCAAGTATGCTTCCCTTGGTTCTTCCACCTCAACATGCGCTTCATTTGCAAGTTCATATCCTTATCCCTCTTTACTTGGTTCCATTACCTTTCAGTTGGGTTACATATGGCTTTCTACGACTTCCTTCCTTGGTAGGATTCTTTCCCTTTCTCCTGGAATTCCTTTTTCATTCGTCCTTTGGAAGTATCTAATCATTAACTGATATCCTTTGATGTCGTCCTTCCCATGTACCCTTCCTGAGAAATCTAGTGGTACGTCCTTGTACCATTTCCTTAATTCTACTTGTATCCCACACAAGTTTTCTCACTTGAGAAGGGTTTAGACATGGTTTGTTTCAAGACCTCTTTGTGTGAGGCTTACTTAATCCTCCTCATGACTTGAGTATGGTCCCCATTCCATTTTTGGCCATAATTTCCTTTAAGGATTTCTTTCATCCTTCTTTTCCAACATTTGGCCTTTCACTTCTCCCTTCTTCGCTTGGGTTTAAATCCGTAATTCCTATGAGGGTCAGTTTATTAACTGTCTTGTCCCTACTACTTTCCTTGTTTACTTGTCTTGGGTTAGGTTTTGCTCGAGTTCACTTGTCCTTGGTGCCTATCCTATCGCCCCTTTTTTAGTGTAGTCTTTACTACTTTCCGATCCTTCCTAGGGCATCTCCTCCCACAATTACTAGTTACATATGTTCGCTAGATTCTTCTTGGCTCCTCTACTTTTCCATAGTATGTTACTCCTTTCTATCTTGAGGCATCCTATTTGTTTCTCCACATTCGGGGCTTATCTCCTCTGGTGGAGGTGCTTCCTTCTTTGCTCCTAGATGGCCTATAGCTCTCTTGTAAGGGAAGATTCCCTTCATCTATAGGTCCTACCTACCTTCCGTGGCTTTGGATTTTTGGTAGTCGACATGTTTCTCGGGAGGTATTGCCCTAAATCCATGGGGTTTGGGATAGTCCTCCATTACCTATCCTATCCCCCTACAAGTTAACTTGATACCTGTCCTTAGTAGGGCACTTCTTCATGCAGTGTCCCTATCGTTCATACTTGTAATTATGTGGACCTAAATGGTTCCTCCTAGCATCTTTCTAGGGAATTACTGGTTTTGGTACTTCATCGTCCTTGAGTATAGATACCTTGAGAGTTTTCTTATGGAGTCTTCTTTGCAAAAGGATCACTCTAAGAGTCCTCCTAGATTTCTTGATTTCCTAACTCAATTTCCTTAACTGGGATGGGATTCTCCATAGATTTTTCTTTTCGTAGGGCCATCTTCCTAGCAGGATCACATCCTTTTGAGAGACATGGTTTTTAGAAATTTGGAGTACTTCATTATTAGAGGAGTACAATATGTTGGGGTTTGAGCCCTATTACAAAAAGTGGTCAAAGAATAGTTAGGGAGCTACGGGATTCTTGATAAACATCCTCCTAGGTAAGGTTATACGCCCTTTGCTAGCATTTTTGGCTTTATGCTTAGCTTCCATCATACTTAGAGTTGTGACCTCAATAGGTCCTAACACCATTCTCCTGGATACTTTCCCATTTGGTCTTTTGAGACTATATGCCTCAAGCATTGGAAAGTTTCTAGGGTTGTCTTCCTAAGAGAATAGGGTGTTGGGTGGTGTTAGTGACGTCAATCCTAGTTTTCTTGGTTTCTCTCTTGGAGCCATCTGTAAATTTTAAAACTTTATCTTAGTTATTATGTTATATCGTCTTGATAATGTATTAGAGGAAACAGACTCTAATACCACTCAAGTTGTCATGCCATGACCCAGTTTGGTCGGATCCCCGTGAACAACCCTCCACTCTTCTAATTTATAAAAGGTCTTTCCCTTCCCTAAACCGCGATGAGTAAGGTGTCTTATTCACTCATATTTTTCTAGGAATAACATTAATCAAAACTGAATATAAATTTTACATACCTACCTTAAGGTTCAGCTACAGACAGATCTTTAAGGTTGATTTCCCTTAGTTTCCTAAAAAAGGGGTAAAGGGAGGGGGTGAGTTCGACAACTCAATAAATGGGTGTTGGGTGCAAGTTTTCACAAAAATAACTTCAATCGGAGTGTGCCAAACTCCTTATTTCCTTTAAAACATTCTTTCCTTAAGTTCTGGTTTTCAAAACATTTTTCCAAGGTTTACTAATTCTTTTACAAGGATTCTCAAATTCTTTCCAAGTTTTTCATAACCTTTTTCCCATTTCCATATTAGGTGTGTTTCACAAACAACACACACCCTTCATTAGGAAGGGTTCACACACATTCATGAGATGTAGTTACGCCGACTACACCCACTTGTGGATCGGAGCATCTTTACCATCCACCTTGATAGAAGTCTCTGACTTCTACCTGAAGTCTAAGTGAACGTCTCCGACGTCCTACCCTCATACCCAAAATACTTCGTGTCCATATGAGGATGGAGTCCTCATCTCGATCCCACCCCGATCTCATACGCACGAAGCTATGTCGAGCTTTCCTAACTCCTGGCCCGACAACTGCACTTATGTAAAACCCGCCCTTTTGAGCTAAGGAAAACAAGGAAAAGAACCGGTCAAACCAAGTGAGGATTTAGAACCGGTTCACAAACCTGATCATTTCTGAACGGGCAATTTGGGAATTTACAACTCTCGGGTGATCCAAAGAGTTCATTAAACCTTGGAAAAGAAACTTAAGACAAAATAAAAGACAAAAACCAAATTGGTTCAGGTGAACGAGATTCCATAAGAACTTTGAAGTTAAGTGTGCTTACTCGAGAGTAGTGTGAGGATGGGTGACCTTTTAGGAAGTATAATTTTTTTTTTGTAACTTGAAATTTGGGTAAAAAAATCTTATCATAAATGGCCATAATATAAATTAAATTATTGAAATTAATACCAATAATTTATGTCATCCCCATTCATTCTCCTCACACTTGAACACTTCTCTCCCTCTCTCTACTGCTCCATTGCTCGGTGAAGCTCGAACCAGAGTTTCAACTTAAACATTTTTCTTAGCCTCGGAAAGAGAGGTCGAGCTCTTTAGAACCAGGGAGAAGACAGTTATCTGATAGCAAACTCCAGTCAATCCGAGAATCGTTGGAGAAGCGCTAGCATGATGGAATAGTGAAGCAGCTTCGGCGAATCGAAGCTGCCCTATTTCGGCCAAGCTGAAATCGGCCATTTCAAGCCCTCTCAACACTTCTTCAGCCTTTCCATGGCCGAATTAGGACTGAAAGGTAAGCCGATACGACTCCCCTTTACAATTTTTGATCGGTGCTAGAGAGAGAGCCGACTGAATTTTAATGACGAAATTCTAATCCAATTCTACATCAATTGATGTGATTCTTAATTATAGGATGAACCTCAGGACGAGAGCTATCTGCCCAGATTGAAAGCTCGAACCGCCGTGTCTTCACCGGTGAGTAATCGAAGCTTTCTCTCTCTGTAGTTCATTTTCCAACGAAGCTCCGTTTGAGCTCGTCCCAGCATTAAAACTTGCGATTCACATTTTAAAGAATCGTATGAACATGTAGAAACTCAATTTCAACTTCAATTTCAAAAATTGGAAACGTTTGATGGGTCAATTTGATAAAATCAAATTCGACTGTGTTAAGAAGTTGGAATTGAGGGAAAATAAGGGATTTTCGAAATTCAAAGGAACAAAATGAAATTTTATGAAATTGAGGGTCAATTGGACATGAAAATAATGTTGGAGGACCAATTGAGAAATTTTGGAATTTTTGGGGCAAAACTTACCATTTTTGTAAAGAAAGGGCAAAATGGTAATTTTGGAAAAATTGGGGGACAAAATTGGAAATTTGGGAAATTAAACCCCTTTTTGTGAAATTCAATACATTGAGGTCCCAAGATAAATTTTAAAAGTTTCAGGACTCAATTTGAGGAAAAACCGGCATTTGGGGACTTAAAGTTAAAGAGAAATAACTTTAGGGACCTAATTGTAAATAACTAAAAACTTTGGGTTTTCTCATTCATTTGGAATGAATGAAGGGTGTTAAGTTGAGTAATAGTGAACAAGGATGTTCATATTGTGTAGGAACACAATGTACCGGGAACACCGACATGGACGAGCTCGCTTGAATACAAAGAACTGGTCTAGTGGAATTCACTATATTAACGGGTGAGTGGGTTTACTAACATCATACCCGGTTGGGATGATGAGCACAACTTAAAGATAAAAACCACTTATCGGTTGTGGGTGGAAATTTTATATCATACTCGATAGGGGATGATAAGTACCTCGGTATAAAAACCCATTGTTTTGGTATTTTAATCATCACCACTTAGAGAAAGTGATGTGAAAATTATGCAGAAAAACTACTTATCGGTTGTAAGTAGATCATACCCAGTTGGTATGATAAGACTTCCTCGAAGGAAGTTGAAAACCCGTTCATCGGTTATGAACGGAGATGTCCTTATACCAATCGGTATAATGAATAGTAAAAACCTATTTTGTCGGAAGTGTTCTCCCTTGACTGTGTGCCAATGCTTAAACCATTTGGGAGACTTTCTTGATGGGAGCGCGAATAGCTCTTATAGGCCGGGGGCCTCGATTTTGGAACTCGAGGGCTAGAATGCCCATATTTTTGAAAATATCATACAGTGGGCCCAAGGCTAGTTGGCATGAGTAGGAGCTCATAAATGAACATGATATATGTGCCATAAAACTTAATAACTGAATTGTTTGGCCATGGTACCAAGATAGGACCGACATGCTCAGTCAACTAGCGGTAGTGTGACATGATAGGTCGACGGACCTATCAAGACAAACAACTGCGGGTTGAGTTGAGAGTTGGGGCCGTTGGACCAGTGGCACCACATATTACATGGCTTGATAAGAAAACATTGTTTGTGCATGCACTGTGAGTACATGATCATCAAGACGCCCATGAGGGGTAGTGATGCGTCCTAAGGGCACTGGACGACCTGGTGGCTATAAGGGCAGTTCGTCGTTCCAGGTGTCTGTGCGAAATCTAGAGTAGCACCAAGTGCATGAGACCGGGGTGGGGATAGGATGAGGTCCCTGTCCTCATACGGACACGAAGAAGTGATTTCAGGATTGTGGGTCAGATGTCACGTACATCCACTCATTCCTAGGGTAGAAGTGGTCGTACTTCTATCCGGGTGGCAGGAAAAGTCGCTCCGAAGCCACTAGCGAGTTCAGTAGTGATACTGACTTGTGAATATGTGTAACCTTCATGATGAAGGATGTGTGTTGGGTGATGACACACCGTGGTAAATAAGAAATGGTGGAAAAACCCAAATTTTTAAATGAAGGGATTTTTGAAAACAAAGGATTCTGGCACACTTCATATAAATGTTTTTCTTAAAAGTTAAAAGCTTTTAAAAACCTATTCATTGAGTAGTCGTACTCACCCCCTTCCTTATACCCCTTTTCAGGAAATCCCAGAAAGCCTCCCCTTAAAGACCGTCAACTAAGATGCTTGTAAGACAGGTATGTAAAGTTTTAAATTTCATGCAGTTTTGATTATGCTATTCCAGGAAAAGGTGCAAGTTAAAGGACGTCTTACTCTTTACAGTTTACAATAAGGGGAAATCCTTTAATAAATCGGGAGAGTGGCAGGTTGATCACGGGGATCCGACCAAATCGGGTCGGGGCGTGACAACTTATCTCTACCATGTCGTCAAGTAGCCCCTAGGACCATCACTACCCCTCTTGGGCATCTTATGGTCCCGAACCTTAGTGCATGCACAAAATAATACTTTTCCTCATAAGTCATTTAATCTTTGGTGCCACTGGTCTAACGGCCCTGTCCCTCTACTTGACATTAGCTGTTTGTCTCGACTGGTCTGTCGACCTGTCTTGTCGCACTGCCACCAATCCATTGTGTATGTCGGACCTATCTTGATACCATGGCCAAATCACATCATTCATTTAAGTTTTCATGGCTTAACATCAAGTTTGTTTATGAGATCCTATTCATGCCAACTAGCCTTGGGCCCATTGTACGAGATTTTCAAAATCGGGCATTTTAGCCCCCAAGTTCCAAAACCGAGACCTCTGGCCTATGTGCACTATTCGAGCTCCTGTCAAGAAGATCTCCCAAAATGTTTAAGCAGTGGCACACTGTCAGGGGAAAGCACTTCTGACAAAATAATGTTTCATCTATCCATCACACCATCTGGGTGTGAAGACATCTCCGCTCATAATCGATAAGCAGGTTTTCTACTTCCTTCTAGGAAGTTCATTATACCAAACGGGTATGATCTACTTATAACTGGTAAGTAGTTGTTCTGCGTAGTTTCCACATCACCTCATCCAGGTGTGATGTTTAAAATCCCACTTAGTAGTGGTTTTTCATTTCGATGTACTCATCATCCCAACCGGGTATGATGTGAAAATTTTCACTCACCCGATAGTGGAGTGAATTTTCTCTTAAAGAGGTTTCTGCCTCCACACGAGCTTAGCCTTGCTGGCATTATGAGTACTTCATGTTTCTACACGATATGAACATCCTTGTTCATTATCCTTTGGCCTAATAGCCTTCATTAATCACAAATGAATAAAATGCCCAAACTTTTAGTTATTTGCATTTAGGTCCCTAAAATTATTTTTCTTTAACTTTAGGTCCCTAATGCCAATTTTCCCCACATTGAGTCCCGAAACTTCTAAAATTTCCTTTGGTACCTCAATTTATTCAAAATCACAAAAGGGCTTCAAGTTTCCCAAATTCCCAATTGGGTCCTCGACTTTTCAAAAATTACCATTTTGCCCTTACTTTACAAAAATGGTAAAATTGACCTCAATAATTCGAAAAAATGACCAATTGGTCCTCCAACATATTTTCCATGGCCAATTGGCCCTCAATTTTTGAAAATTGCACTTTAGTCCCTCCCAAAAATTTCCCCCAATTTCCCCTTTCAAACTAGCCGAATTTGATTTTATCAAATTGACCGATCAATCGATGTTCATTGTTGAAATTGAAGATGAAATTGAGTTCCTACTCATCCATACAATTCAATTTCACTTTGAATAACATGAATTGATGCTAGAATGAGCTCAAACAGAGCTTCTCCAAAAAATTGGACTTAGAGAGAAAGCTTCGAAAGATTACCGTCGCGGGTGCGACAGTCTGAGCTTTCAATCTGGGCAGATAGCTCTTGTCCTGAGGTTTCTCCTAGGATCAAGAATCGCATCAATTCATGCCAAATAATTGGAGAATTTTGTTAGTGAAGTTTCACCGGTTCTCTCTCTAACACTGATCAGAATTTACAGAGGGGAGCCAAATTGGCTTACCTTTCTGCTCTAATTTAGTTGTATGAGGGCTGTGGAAGTGTTGGGAGAGCTTGGTTTGGCCTGAGAAGGGCTTGAATTGGTTGTTTTTAGCTCGACCGAAATAGGGCAGCTTCGGTTCGTCAGAGCTACTTCACTGTTCTATCAAGCTGGTGTTCCTCTAGCGATCCTTGGAGCAAATGGAGACTACCGTCGGGTAGCTAAATTCTCCCCAAATGTAAAGAACCCAAGCTTGCCTTCTTTGTCTCCGAAAAATGCCCAAGTCAGAGCTTTGGTTCTAGCTTTACTGAAAAATGTACTAGTAAGGAGAGAGTGAAGTTTTCAGGTGGGTGGAAGATGAATGAGGAGGGGCTCTTTATATAGGAAGTCTTCTTGCCCATCCGATTGGTGCCTTTATGGTGGTCATTCATTGTCGGAAACTCCCTAGCTAGAGACTTTTCATCTTCATCGGCGTTGCTCGATTTTCCGGCAAGTGAACAATGCTATCAAGTGAAGGAAGAAGATGACACTATTCTGAACCGGACCGCACCGGGTTCATCACTTAAACCGGCCGGTTAGGCCCGATTCAATAGAGTTTTTCAAAATTAAAAATTTGTAAATTCATCTAAATTTATTCTCTATCTAATGGTGGACTCAATTCTCTAATTTAAATTTTCTAAGCCACCTAGAAAAATGAATTTAGAAATTGGTTCAATAGTGGTTCAAATTGATTCAATCTAGTTCAAGTTCGGTTCACCTAAGCCAGTTCGGTTTTCTCTTCCAATTCTTTATATAGGGAGCTCAACAACTATTCAAGCTACCCACCAGCGAAAGACTCGACCGCCGACAATCTGACTGGAGAGTTTTTCGAGTCACTAGAGACTCCGACTTTTTCGGTGTCTCTCTCTCCTCCCTTCTCTCTATCAGCGTTTGAAGGTTAAAGATGATGATGTGGCATCATGCCACGTGGCATGCTGTGATTGGCCAGTTTTTCTGATATGAAGTGCCAGCTCGGCCGTCGCGTCAACCATTGACTCGTTGACCAGGCACATGGCAGCCTCTCATTGGCTATTCGTGTATGCGTGGCGAGCTGACAGGGCACCAGCTGATCATTGACCGGACACATGGTAGCCTCCCATTGGTTGCTCGTGTCTGCGTGGTGGCTAACAGGACACCAGATTTCCAATGACTGTTGTCTATTATCCGTTCATTGGTCCGGTCCAATCGGGTTCGCTTCCCAAAATTCGAAAATCGACCGATTCAGACCTAGTTTGACCGTTTTTCTGAAATTTAAAATTTTCTAAATTCATCTTAATTCATTTTCTATCTAATGGTGGTCTCAATTTCCCAAATTGACAATTTTAAGCCACCTAGAAAAATAAATTTGTGAACTGGTTCACTATGGTTCGTGTTGGTTTGGTCCGGTTCGGGTCCAGTTCACCCCAAACCAGTCTGATTCTATCCTCAATTCCACTTCCCTGTTCTTCATTGTAATTTTTTTTGAATTTTTGGTCACTTTTGGTTTTCCAATTTCCCATGTTAACTATTTTTCGTTCATTAATCGACTCGTTTCTTTATGTATAAATCTATATCGATTCTTTTCCCGGTTTTCTTTGATTCCAAGGGACGAGTTTTACAACTCTCCCCTCCTTTTAGGAGTTTTGTTCTCAAAACTCCATCACCTCTCTTTGCTCTCTAAAGAAATCCTTACACAACTCCTTTAGGGTGTAAGTTGATACACTACCGACTTGAGTTACTCTCTTTGCCTCACTTCCTTTACTCTTTGGGATTCGGTCAGTTTAACTCGTCCCCCTTTCCTCGGCGTTCATGGAGCCTCACCGATCTGATACTTCTGGTAGCTTGGGGTCAAACTTTCCTTACAGGGGTGTTGTCGGGATCTGAGGTTCTGATACCTCCCATCATACCTAGGTTCATTTACTCCTTTGTCAGTTTGGCACCTTGTCCAGCCGACTATTGCGTTTGCCCTTCTTGGCGTTACTCCCCTTTTCTTGGTCCTCTAATCCCTCCTTTGTTACTCGAGTTCCTTCCTTGTTGGCGATTGACTTAGTTGTCCCTAGTAGTGCGACTCCTATGCCTGTGGTTCTACCCTGGGCCTTAGGTCCGACTTGTATTGTGGTTGGAATCGTGTCCTTTCACCCTGGTCCTTAGAGTGTACTCTCTCTTATTCTCGTCCTTTTCATTACCTAGGTCACTTCGTTGCTTGACTCTTTTACTCCTTGGCTCTTTATTCCATATGTCCCGCCCATGTTCTGATGTCCCTGGGAATATAGATGTTTGGCTCCCTATTTGAGTTTGGGGTTTTCCTGGGTTTATACGTCCTATTTCATTTCCCTTCATTGCGTTTGCATGCCCTCAACTGTCGGGTCTCCCAGCCTGGTGGGTCCCATTGACTCACCGGTCTTCCCACTTTCATCTGTTCGTGCCTTTACTAGTGTTCTCCAGCTAGCAAGGGGTCCTTCCCTTTTCCGGTCCCTCTCTTCCCACTTAGCCTAGAGGTCATTATGCTTGCCAATGTGTAAAGGCTTTACACCTTTGGATTTATCTCTTTCTTATCGAAATCGTCCTCGAGGGGCTTCTCCCTCTGATGAAGTTCACTTCCCACGTGGGACTAGTTTCTAGGGGTTTCTCCTAGAGGTTCTACCCTCGAGGACCCGGGGGTCCTCCCTTGCTGGTCCTTGGTTGCTTTGTCTGGATCATCGTTTTATTTCAACTCGTCCGATTACCCAATCCTCACTCGGGATTGTTGGGCCTATGTGTCAATCCTTCCTTCTTGGGTTTGTGTCCCTCTTCATGTGTTGGGGTTCATGCCTCTTCCTTGTTTTTCGTCTTGTGGGTTGATTTGCCTTTTTGGTTTGGTGTCCTCCTCGAATTCCGAGTCTCGTTATATAACTCCCTTATGTATCTGCCTAGTTTGACTTTAGATTTTCCATTCTTGCCCGCTCTTTCCTCTTTTCCTTCCCTTGGTCCGTAGGGTCAGGATGTTTCATTCCTTCGTCACGGGCTTGCTTCTCAATCCGTCATACTAGGTTGTCATTCTTCGGTTATCTTGGCTATCTCTTGCTAGGGTCCTATGGTATCTGGGTGGTCTAGTCGGTTATCACGCTAGTCTCATACTAGAGGTCCTATGGGGCTATTAGGTCTATTCTCGGGTTGTCCTTGGCCCATCTATTTTCTTTCTCTGGTCTCTGTCTCCGGACACTTCGGGCCTTTGCCCTGCTGCCATTCCTGGTCTGTGTTCTTATTCTCTATCATGGCATCCCTTTGGGGTTTCCTTACTCTCTCTTGATATGGCTTTCCTTTGGGTCATTGGTCACCTCTTAGGGTTCTTGCTGACTTGCTTGTGGCATCTATTCCTTAAGGTTCCCTATTTTTCCCTTTGGGCTGACCATGGTTTACCCTGACTTTCCTTTGTCCTTTAAGATACTTCTGAGGGCCTCCTATCATCCTAGCCTCGTCATGTGGGGTATAGATGTTGGGAGGGGACGGCCAACCTATCTAAAGTGAGCTTCGGTTCTTGTTCACTTCTTAGGGGTCCTTGGTATTCCAGGTGCTTCTGTAGTTGTTTTGTTGGTTAGTTAAGAAATTTGGGTTCTTTCTTTGAGAAAATTCTTTATTCATTGGTCCAAAAAACCCCGGTCAAGGTTTATTACAATCGAAAATTCTAGAATTTACTACCCCCCTTTCTATCCCCACCAATTAATTGACCTAGAGTTATACCTATGCGGGTTGCGAGACTGTGCATCTCGCGTTTGGATGCGCCTCCTTCTTTTGGGTGGGCATTCGCCCACATGGTACCTTCCATAGCGAGGGCACATGTTCATGCTAGGCTCTTCAAACTTCGTGGATGTTGATAGGCTAGGAACCCTCCTGGTCTGCATGGGTGGTGCTATGTCTATCCTGTATCGACGTAAGATAGCAGCATTGTGAGCGTGTTGTGTAGGGCCCATGATACACGCACTACTGTGAATCGGGGGGAGTTAGTGAAAAACCCTCACATAATTAGAGTATGCCTCTCAGAAATTTCTTTCAGCCTCCGCTTGAATCTGGGCCAGGTTTGGCTCCTGAGGGGACACTTCGTCTTCCACCGAGTAGGGAGGGGTCCTATCTTGGGGTGCATCCCATGGGATGGGCTCTTCTAGCGCCTCTAACCATTGTTCCATGGCATGTATCTAGGGAATATACTCTTCTGGGGTGTTCCCCTTCTTGTTTTCTACAAGGTTGTTAGGTATTAAGGATTAGGATGGGTTGGGGGGAAAACAAATCAGGAAAGTATGCTCTGATACCACTCAAGTTGTCATGCTTCGACCGGGTTTGATCGGGGTTCATGATCAACCCGTCACCCTTTCCTACACCATCCTGGTAGTTCTGCCCTAATGATGCAGGGAAGGTAAAGGTGTGTCTACATTAAAACCCTTACTATGAGTGGGGGTAGGAAGCGTACCTTGAGGGTCCAAGCTGGTCCGAGAACTTTCCATCTTGGTGCTATACTTGAAAGGGGTGAGAAGAGGGGAATGAGTACAAAATACTCAGTAAGGGAAACTACTATAACGTTTACTTTAATTCATTTATCTGTCCATTTTAATTTTCTATTTGTCATTATTCACACATTTCACATGATCAACAACCACCCTCCTATCATTGGAGGGAACACATGTTTGTAGAACGGTCCTCGACCGTACCACTTGTGGACCGTAGCGCCTTTACCGTCCACCTTGATGAGGTGTACTGCCTCTACCCAAAGTTTAAGTGTACATCAATAGTCTAACACTCAAACTTTGATTATGTCATGCCTCAACCCAATTTTGTCGGATCCCACGTGAGCAACCCGCCACTCCCTTTGGTTTATTAAGAGTTTTACCCCTTTTAAACTACGAGGAGTAAGCTGTCCTTTTACCTATTTTTCCTGAAATAACATTATAAAAAAACTAAATAAATTAAATCTTACATACATGTCTTAAGGTTCTGCTATAGAAAGGTATTTAGGGTTGGTTTCCCTTGGTTACCTAAAAAAGGGTAAAGATAGGGGGTGAGTTCTATAACTCAGTGAGTGGCTATTAGGAGAGAGTTTTTATGAAACGACTTTAAATCAAAGTGTGCAAAAACCGTATTTCTTTTAAGAATGATCATCCACAAATTTCTGGATTTTCAAAACCTCTTTCCATTTGCCATCTGGTGTGTTTAGCAAACAACACACATCCTTCATTAGGAAGGGAACACACATTTGCAGGTGCAGCTCGTCCACTACACCCACTTGTGGCTCGAAGCTTCTTTACCAGCCACCAAGATAGAAGCCGTCCACTTCTATCAAGTGTCTGAGTAGATGTTCTTCACATCTCATCCTCAGACCTGAAAACAACCCCGTGTCTATATGAAGATAGAGATCTCATCTCGACACCACCTCGGTCTCATGCGCAAGAAGCTACGTCGAGCTTCCTGACTACTGCACGACAAACTACCCAAATCTCTAACATGTCGTCTAGTAGCCCTTAGGATGCATCACTACCCCTCTTGGGCGTCTTAATGGTCCTGTAGCTCAAGTGCATGAACAAAACAATAACTTTCACAATTGGCCATTTATCTTTAGTGCCACTGGTCCAACGGCCCCGACCCTCAACCCGACCTGCAACTGTTTGTCTAGGTCGGTCCGTCGACCTAACCCTAACGCACTGCCGCCAGTCCATCGAGTACTGTTGGTCCTAACTTGGTACCATGGCAAAATCACACAACCATTTCATTAAGAGTTTTCATGGCTTTCAAAACTCATGTTTGTTTATGAGCTCCTACTCGTGCCCACTAACCTTGGGCCCACTGCATGTGATTTTCCAAAACAGGGCATTTAACACCATAAGTTCAAAAATTGAGGCCTCTAGCTTATCTGAGCTATTCTAGCTCCCATCAAGAAGGTCTCCCAAAGAGTTTAAGCATTGGAACACACTCAGGGGAGAACATTTATGACAAAACACATTTTCACTTTATCACACCAACCGAGTGTGATGATATCTCTGCTTACAACCGGTAAGTGGGTTTCTCTTTCTTTTAAGGAAGTCCATCATACCAACCAGGTATGATTTTCTCTACTTATAATTGGTAAGTAGGTTTAACTTCGTTCATCCATCACCCCAACCAGGTATGATGTCAAAATTCCTCTTACAAGTGGTTTTTTGTTTCTAAAGTGCTCATCATCCCAACCGGTTATGAAGTGAATAAGTCCACTCACAGTAGCTTCCAATTTAGAAAAGGTGTTTATTATCCCAACCGGGTATGATGTGAATAAGCACACTCACCTTTTATCCAGAGACATGTTCATCCTAAAAGGATTCCTAGGAACTCGTCCCTGGTTGGTATTATTGGTGTTTTTGTGCTCCAATACTTCCCAAATTTCCTTAAATTTTTGTTGTTGCATGGTGGATGTCGAGATTGATAATTTCATAGGTATCAAGTATTAATTCGTAGATCTAATGTTATCATGGCAAATATGATGTTTGAGGTGTGAACAAGGACTAGTGGACTAGGTAGCTCTCTTCTACTCGAATTGCTATAATAGCTCAATTGGTGTCGCTCTGACCAATTGTTCTAAACTCCTTATATAGCTATAAAATTGTTTGTTAAATGGGGAAGATTTATTATTACATTATTTCTTATTGATATATTATGATCAATTGTAGTAGTCTGATGGAATTCGAACCTTTATCATCATAAATGAGAAGGAACTCTAACACTTTCTCATTCTAAATCATGATACCCCAAATCACTACTCTCATTATCTCAACTTTTGATTCCTTATGCGCACATCAAATACCCTTCTTATTATATAAAATGGATAAATCTCACATAATTTACATTTCCTTAAATGCTTTATATTAAATAGTCCATGTTAAATGGAGAGTCCAACTTTAGACCAATTGATCTTTAAGCGTTAAAAACTGATAACCAATTACCTATGACATTATATAAATTTATGGGTTGGGTAAAGGGACGATATCTAGGAAATTTATGTGCTTTATGATACTTAAATGTGTCAATTATTCTCATTAAATTAGGAAACTGATGGATATTTATGAGTATTAAGGGGCGTAGTACTAATACTTCCAAAGTGCTAATAGTTTCCATACTAAACAGAATTCACATAATGATCTCATTATTTTCACCTAAGGGAATTTACTAGGTCTTTACCCTATCCATTCCATTTCGATAAAGTAAAATAAAATTGTAAATATGTATGGTTGGATTTTCACAATGCCTAGGCTATTTAGTACCCTTTTAATTCCACAACTGTTATTTTCTATGGTCCAACATTATATGAATCTATGTTTAATATCGACATTCACTTAGTAGTATGATTGAGTGGAATTGATATTTAAATTCCTCATGTATACTTGGATTTCATTCATTTTTGTATAATATATCTATATTGGTATTTTGAACATCTTAATAAAATTATGTGTGTATTTATTTGATAATAGTACAACCTCAACTCTCAAATACTTTTCTCCTTTATATTTGTTTGGAAATTAATTTTGTACAGGTGTGTATATATATATATACCCTTATATATAAACATATCTTCAACATTTATATATATATATATATACATAATTAACAATTATATATATAATATTTAATTTTAGCTTAAATTCAAAGAACTTAACTTGATTCTATCGAGTTATTTATTTTGGTCAAAACAACACTTTTCATTTTATTTTAAATAAAATTTATTCAAATTATATCAATTAAATTTTAAACTTATAATACAATTCCGAAAAAATTTCGGACAGAAATTTCAGGTTACTAATAACATGGTGTAACAACTACTGCCCACCTTTTTAGGTGTTTTGTCCCCAAAACTCATGCAACATTAGTCTCTACTTCTTACTTTTTTTGTACACTTATTTGTTTTAATTTTCAATAACTTTCTACAAAAACATTTGTTTACTTTACCACAATAACTTCTCAAGATAATGTTAACTTTTCTCAAGACTATTTATTTTATGATTAGACAATTTTACTTAGGTTCTCTTATATAATTTATCCAAAGCAAATTAGATATTCAACCATACATTCTAATCGGTTAAAATTTCCAACTGGGGCTTCCTTATAAGGTTGAATTGCACACCAAGTTAATGGTATCTTCGAATCTTAATCGATCACTTAGTGTTTAAATAAAACTTTTGCCCTCTTTAGCGAGTACTTTTATACCATTCAAAAGGAAATATCACTTTTAGTGTATTTTCAAATACCTATCTCTTATTAGAGAATTGATGTTCTATGATCACATGGTCTTTATAATTACTAGTTGTTCATTTTCTTTAGGAGGTTCATTTGACACCTTTTAATCCAACGAATGTTATAAAAATCTTTAACAATTTTTCCTCCACCAATTCATGCATCCATCATTGGACTATATACTCCAATTTTAGGGTCCTTTTTCCATAAAGATTGTACCAACTTATTGGGTCTACGATATCATGAACTTTTTGATTTACTCCATCATTCATTATCATGCCCTTCCTCATGGTAAGCCATGTTGGTATATCATTCTCCAAGATTTTACATTCTTCACATACTTTTGTATTGATTTATTTATATATAACCATTTCGTTATTCTCTATTACGACTTATTACTTTATAAGTCATTATTTTTTTAAAACTTTCATCTCATTGGACTTCTTTTTTTACATTTGAGTCTATTGCTTTAGAAAATTTTATCTCGGACATATGTGACCGCCGTTCCTTTAATGCCCTCGCGAGGAATTTCCCACTTTAGTAAATAATTTCTTTGGTATTTGAGGATTTCACTTGTTCTAATTTATCATTGGTTGCATCCATTAATCCAAATCAAGTTACTCTATACGTATTGCATGAGTGTTTGGTTTATTAAACCTTTGTCTCACATTTCCTAGAAACTCTTATTTCAGACTCATGCTCTAGATCCGTAACATCTCATCAACTAGATTAGGCTCTTATAAGTTTTCCACAACATCCCTGTGGTTATCATTGGTAGTGAAGCAAGTTTCTTATTACTTGCAATAAAATTTCCCTTCGTGGGTTTCATCAAGTACAAAATTTTGATAATTCAAATGAAAGTACATATATTTATGGCATTCCATATGTAATGGTTTAAGTTTAGGAAATTACATATTCCTTTCTATTTCCTTCGTCTCCTTTGCCGAGTATTATTCATAAGGTTTCTTGTATATCTTTTTAGCTTTCCAAACTTTTGATGAATCCTTTATAAGGATATTTTCTGATTTTTACCGGAAATCCATATATCACATTCTTTATAACACTCATGTTACTCTTGTGGATGTTTTCCCACTATAGGTTTCCCGATATCCCTTAGTAGGTATTCAATCATGGTCTATTCTTTGAGGTCACTTCCATACTAGAGTTATAAACCTAACACTCATTTCAATAAAGGTATTTCTGATAGAAGGTTAAGGGTATTGGGTATTTTTTATTTACTTTTAGGTTATAAAGTCTTGATAATGAATTTGAGGAAACAAGCTCTGATACCACTTAAGTTGTCACGCCCCAACCCGGTTCGGCCAGATCCCTGTGAGCAACCTGCCACTCCCCTTGGTTTATTAAGAGTTTCAACCCCTTTTAAACCACGAGGAGTAAGGTGTCCTTTTTCCAGTTTTTCCCGAAATAGCATTATAACAAACTGAATATATTAAATCTTACATATATATATTAAGGTTCGGCTACAAAAAGGTCTTTAGGGTTGGTTTTACTTGGTTACCTAAAAATGGATAAAGGGAGTGGGTGAGTTCTACAACTCAGTGAGTGGGTGTTGGGAGAGAGTTTTTATGAAACAACATTAAATCAAAGTGTGCCAAAATCCTTATTTCTTTTAAGAATGATCTTTCCACAATTTTTTGGTTTTTCAAAACCTCTTTGCATTTGCCATCTGTGTGTTTAGAAAACAACATACGCCATTCATCAGGAAGGGAACACACATTCGCAGGTACAGCTTGTACACTGCACCCACTTGTGGCTGGGAGCGTCTTTATCGGCTACCAAGATAGAAATCTGTCCACTTCTACCCTGGGTCTAAGTAGATGTTCTCGACATTCGATCCTCAGACCCGAAAACAACTCCATGTTCGTATGAGGACAGAGACCTCACCCCGACCCTAGCCCGGTCTCATGCGCAAGAAGCTACTTCGAGCTTCCCGATTGTTGGCTCAATGAACTACCCTTATCTCCACTAGGTCGTCTAGTAGCCCTTATGACGTATCACCGCCCCTCTTGGATGTCTTGATGGTCATGTACCTCAAGTGCATGCACAAAACAATAATTTTCACAATTGGCCATTTATCTTTGGTGCCACTGGTCCAATGACCGAGACCCTCAACCTGACCTACAGTTGTTTGTCTAGGCAGGTCCGTCGACCTGACTCTGATGCACTGCTGCCAGTCCATCGAGTACTATTGATCCTAACTTGGTACCATGGCAAAATCACACAACCATTTCATTAAGAGTTTTCATGGCTTTCATAACTCATGTTTGTTTACGAGCTCCTACACGTGCCCACTAGCCTTGGATCCACTGCACGTGATTTTCCAAATTCTAGCATTTAGCCCCATAAGTTCAAAAATTGAGGCCTCTAGCCTATTTGAGCTATTCTAACTCTTCTCGAGAGTGTCTCCCAAATAGTTTAAGCATTGGCACACAATCACAGGAGAATACTTCTGACAAAACACCTTTTTCACTTCATCACACCAAACGAGTGTGATGATATCTCCGCTTACAACCGACAAGTGGGTTTCTCCTTCCTTTCAAGGAAGTCTATCATACCAACCAGGTATGATTTTTTCTACTTACAATCGGTAAGTAGGTTTAACTCCGTTCGTCTATCACCCCAACCGAGTATGATGTCAAAATTCCACTTACAAGTGGTTTTTTATTTCTAAAGTGCTCATCATCCCAACTGGGTAATATGTGAATAAGCCCACTCACTATGGCTTCCAATTTAGAAAAGGTGCTCATCATCCCAACCGGGTATGATGTGAATAAGCCCACTCATAGTGGCTTCCGATTTAGAAAAGGTGCTCATCATCCCAATCGGGTATGATGTGAATAAGCCCACTCACCTTTTATCCAAAGACATGTTCATCCTTGAGGGATTCCCAAGTACTCGTCCCTCCTGATTGGTCTTATTGGTGTTTCTCTACTCCGATACTTCCCAATTTTCCTTAAATTTGGTTGTTGCATGGTGGATGTCGAGATTAAAAATTACATAGGTAGGGAGTATTAATCTGGTAGATCTAAAGTTATCATGGTAAATATGATGTTTGAGGTGTGAACAAGGACTAGTGGACCAGGTAGCTCTCTTCTACTCGAATTGCTCTATTAGCTTAGTTGGTATCGCTCTGACCAATTGTTCTAAGCTCCTTATATAGCTGTAAAATTATTTATTAAATTGGGAAGATTTATTACTACATTATTTGTGATTGATATATTATGATCAATTGTAGCAGTTTGATGAAATTCCAACTTTTATCATCATAAATGAGAAGGAACTCTAGCCCTTTCTCATTCTCATTCATGATACCCCAAATCACTACACTCATTAACTCGACTTTTGATTCCTTATGCACACATCAAATACCCATCTTATTATATAACATGGATAATTCTCATGTAATTTACATTTCCTTAAATGCTTTACATTAAATAAATGGGGTGCCCAACTTTAGGCCCATTGATCTAAGCGTTAAAACTAATAACCAATTACCCGTTTGAGTAACTATGACAATATATTAACTTATGGGTTGGGCAAATGGATGATATCTAGGAAATTCTATGGTTTTTTCTCCTTCATTCCAATAATTGTTATGTGCTTTATAATACTTAAATATTGTCAGTTATTCTAATTAAATTAGGAAACTGATGGGTATTTATGGGTATTAATTACAATAATTGAATGTAATTATTAATTTATGGGTATTTATGGTAGGGGCGTAGTACTAATAGTTTCGTGTTAAACCAAATTCACGTAATGATCTCATTACTTTCACCTAAAGGAATTTACTAGGTCTTTACCCTATCCATTCCATTTTGATAAGTAGAATAAAATTGTAAATATGTATGGTTGGATTTTCACAATACCTAGGCTCTTTAGTACCCTTTTAATTCCACAACTGTTATTTTCTATGGTCCAACATTATATGTATCTATGTTTTATATCGACATTCACTTAGTAGTATGATTGAGTGGAATTGTTATTTAAATTCCTCATGTATACTTGGATTTCATTCATTTTTTTATGACATATCTATATTGGTATTTTAAACATCTTAATAAAATTATGTGTGTATTTATTTGATAACCGTACAACCTCAACTCTCAAATACTTTTCTCTTTTATATTTGTTTGGAAATTAATTTTGTACAGGTATATATATATACCCTTATATGTAAACATATCTTTAACATTTATATATATATACACATAATTAACAATTATATATATAATATTTAATTTCCACTTAAATTCAACATACTTAACTTTATTCCATCGAGTTATTTATTTCGGTCAAAACAACATTTTTCATTTTACTTTAAATCAAATTTATTCCAATTATATCAATTGAATTTTAAACTTATAATACAATTCCGAAAAAATTACCGACCAGAATTTTGGGTTACTAAAAACACGGTGTGACAACTACTTCTCACCTTTTTAGGTGTTTTGTCCACAAAACTCATGCAATATTAGTCTTTGCTTCCTACGTTTTTTGTGCACTTATGCGGTTTCATTTTTAATAACTTTCTACATAGACATTTGTTTACTTTACCACAATAACTTATCAAGATAATGTTATCTTTTTTCAAGACTATTAATTTTATCGGTGGATAATTTTACTTAGGTTCTCTTATCTAATTCATCCAAAGCAAATTTGGTATTCAGCCATACATTCTAATCGGTTAAAATTTTTGATTGGGGCTTCCTTATAAGGTTGAATTGCACACCAAGTTAATGGTATCTTCAAATCTTAATCAATCACTTAGTATTTACATAAAACTTTTGCCCTCTTTAGTGAGTACTATTTATACCATTCAAAAGGAAATATCACTTTTAGTGTATTTTCAAATACCTATCTCTTAATAGAGAATTGATGTTCTATGATCACATGGTCTTTATATTTACAAGTTGTTCATTTGCTTTAGGAGGTTCGTCTGACACCTTTTAATCCAATGAAGGTTCTAAAAATCTTTAACAATTTTTCCTCTACCAGTTGATGCATCCATCTTTGGACTATATACTCCAATTTCAGGGTCCTTTTTCCATAAACATTGTACCAACTTATTGGGTTTACGATATCATGTACTATTTGATTTACTCCATCGTTCATCATCATGCCCTTCCTCATGGCAAGCCATGTTGGTATATCATTCTCCAAGATTTTCCATTCTTCACATAATTTTGTATTGAGGTATTTGTTTATAACCATTTTGTTGTTCTCTATTACAACTTATTACTTTATAAGTCGTTCTTTTTTTAAGACTTTCATCTCATTGTATTTCTTCTTTTACATTTGAGTATATTGCTTTAGAAAATTTTATCTCGGTCATATGTGACCGCCTTTCCTTTAATACCCTTCCGAGGAATTTTCCACTTTAGGAACTAATTTCATTGGTATTTGAGGATTTCACTCTCGTTCAAATTTATCATTGGTTGCATCCATTAATCTAAATTAAGGTACTCTATGTGTATTGCATGAGTGTTTGATTTATTAAACTTTTGTCTCACATTTCCTATAACCTCTTATTTAAGACTCATGCTTCAGATCTGTTACATCTCATCAACTGGGTTAGGCTCTTATAAGTTTTCCATAATATCCCTGCGGTTATCATTGGTAGTAAAGCAAATTTCTTATTACTTGCAATAAATTTTCCCTTCATGGGTTTCATTTAGTACAAAATTTTGGTAATTCAAATGAAAGTACTTATATTTGTGGCGTTCTATATGTAAAGATTTAAGGTAAGGAAATTACATATTCCTTTCTATTTTCTTCGGCTCCTTTGTCGAATATTATTCATAAGGTTTCTTTTATATCTTTTTAGCTTTCCAAACTTTTGATTAATCATTTATAAGGATAATTTCCAATTTTTCCCTGAAATCCACATATCACATTCTTAATAATACTCATGTTACTCTTGTGGATGTTTTCCCACTATAGGTTTCCCAACATCCCTTGGTAGGTATTCAATCATTGCCTACTCCTCGAGGTCACGTCCATACTAGAGTTATAAACCTAGCACTCATTTCAATAAAGGTATTTCTGATAGAAGGTTAAGAGTATTGGGTATTTTTTATTTAGTTTTAGGTTATATAGTCTTGATAATGAATTTGAGGAAATAAACTCTGATACCACTCAAGTTGTCATGCCCCGACCAGGTTTGGTTGGATCCCCATGAGCAACCCTCCACTCACATTGGTTTATGAAGAGTTTCAACTCTTTTTAAACCACGAGGATTAAGGTGTACTTTTTCCTGTTTTCCTGAAATAGTATTAAACCAAACTGAATATATTAAATCTTACATACTTGTGTTAAGGTTTGACTATAGAAAGGTCTTTAGTGTTGGTTTCCCTTGGTTACCTTAAAAGGGGTAAAGGGAGGGGGTGAGTTCTACAACTCAATGAATGGGTGTTGGGAGTGAGTTTTTATTAAACGACTATAAATTAAAGTGTGCCAAAATCATTATTTCTTTCAAGAATGATCTTTCCACAATTTTTTGATTTTTCAAAACCTCTTTCCATTTGCCATTTGGTGTGTTTAGCAAATAACACACACCCTTCATCAAGAAGGGAACACACATTCGCAGGTTCAACTCGTCCACTGGACCCACTTGTGGCTTAGAGCATCTTTACTGGCCACCAAGATAGAAACTCGTCCACTTCTAACCTGGGTTTGAGTTGATGTTCTCAACATCCGATCCTAAGACACGAAAACAACTTCGGGTCCATATGAGGACAGAGACCTTATCCCGACCCCACCCCACCCCGGTCTCATGCACAAGAAGCTACGTCAAGCTTCCCGGTTGTTGGCACGATGAACTGACCTTATCTCCACCAGGTTTTCCAGTAGCCCTTAGGATGCATTACTACCCCTTTTGGGCATCTTGATGGTTATGTGCCTCAAGTGCATGCACAAAACAATTATTTTCACAACTAGCCATTTATCTTTGGTGCCACTTGTCCAATGGCTCCGCCCCTCATCCTGACTTGAAACTGTTTGTCTAGAACGGTCCGTCAACCTGACCCTGACACACTGCTCCCAGTCCATCGAGTATTGTCAATCCTAACTTGTGACCATGGTGAAATCACACAACCATTTCATTAAGAGTTTTCATTTCTTTCATAACTCATGTTTGTTTACGAGCTCTTGCTCGTACCCACTGACCTTTGGTCTACTCCACGTGATTTTCCAAAATCGGGAATTTAGCCCTGTAAGTTCAAAAACCAAGGCCTTTGGCCTATCTGAGCTGTTCTAGGTCCTATCAAGGTCTCTCAAAGATTTTAAGCATTGGAACATAGTCAGGGGAGAACACTTTTGACAAAACACGTTTCACTTCATCACACCAAACGGGTGTGATGATATCTCTACTTACAACTAGCAAGCGGTTTTCTCCTTCCTTCAAGGAAGTCCATCATACCAACCAGGTATGACTTTCTCTACTTACAACCAGTAAGTAGGTTTACCTACGTTCGTCCATCACCCCAACCGAGTATGATGTCAAAATTCCACTTACAAGTGGTTTTTCATTTCTAAAGTGCTCATCATCCCAACCGGGTATGATGTGAATATGCCCATTCACGGTGGCTTCCAATTTAGAAAAGGTGCTCATTATCCCAAACGAGTATGATGTGAATAAGTCCACTCACAGTGGCTTCCAATTTAGAAAAGGTGCTCATCATCCCAACCGGGCATGATGTTAATAAACCCACTCAACTTTTATCCAGAGACATGTTCATCCTGGAGGGATTCCTAGGTACCCATCCCTGATTGGTCTTATTGGTGTTTCTCTGCTCCCCAATTTTCCTTAAATTTGGTTGTTCATAGTGGATGTCAAGATTGAGAATTTCATAGGTAGTGAGTATTAATCTGGTAGATCTAATTTGATCATGGAAAAGATGATGTTTGATGTGTGAACAAGAACTAGTGGATCAGGTAGCTCTCTTCTACTCGAATTGCTCTCTTAGCTCAGTTGGTGTCGCCCTAACCAATTGTTCTAAGCTCCTTATATAGCTGTAAAATTGTTTGTTAAATGGGGAAGATTTATTACTACATTATTTTTTATTGATATATTATAATCAGTGTTGTAGAAATGTGATGGAATTCCAATAGTTATCATCATAAATGAGACTCTAACCCTTTCTCATTCTCATTCATGATACCCCAAATCACTACTTTGATTAACTTGACTTTTGATTCCTTATGTGCACATCAAATATCCATCTTATTATATAACATGGATAATTCTCGTAATTTACCTTTTCTTAAATGCTTTACATTAAATAGCCTATGTTAAATGGGGCACCCAACTTTAGCCCCATTGATCTTTAATCATTAAAACTACTAACCAATTTCCCATTTAAGTAACTAAGACATTAAATAAATTTATGGGTTGGGCAAAGGGATGATATTTAGGAAATTCTATGGTTTTTTCCCCTTCATTCTAATAATTGTTATGTGCTTTATGATACTTAAATTTTGTCAATTATTCTCATTAAATTAAGAAATTAATGGATATTAATTCCAATAATTGAATGTAGATATTGATTTATGGGTATTTGTGGTAGGGGCATAGGACTAATACTCCAAAGTGCTAATAGTTTAGTATTAAACCAAATTCACATAATAATCTCATTATTTTTACCTAAAGGAATATACTAGATAATTACTCTATCCATTCCATTTCGATAAGGTAAATGGCCTAGGCTCTTTAGTACCCTTTTAATTACACAATTGTTATTTTCTATGGTAAATAATATATGAATCTATGTTTTATATCGGCATTCACTTAGTAGTATGTTGAAGAGGAATTGTTATTTAAATTCATCTTATAGAGTTGGGTTTCATTACTTTTTGTATAATATAACTATATTGGTACTTTGACATCTTAATAAAATTATGTGTGTATTTATTTGATAATGGTACAACCTCAACTCTCAAATCCCTTTCTCCTTTATATTTGTTTGGAAATTAATTTTGTATAGATATATATATATATATACCCTTATATGTAAACATATCTTCAACATTTATATATATATATATACATAATTAACAATTATATATATAATATTTAATTTCTACTTAAATTTAATATATTTAACTCGATTCCATCGAGTTATTTATTTCAGTCAAATCAACACTTTTCATTTTATTTTAAATCAAATTTATTCCAATTATATCAATTGAATTTTAAACTTATAATATAATTTCGAAAAAATTTCCAATTGAAATTTTGGATTACTAAAAACACAGTGTGACAGATTACTTCACCATGGCCGCTTTGTGGACCGAGACCTCATTTCCCCTACTGCCTTGATCTCGGTGCGCAGGAAGCTACTTGACTTCATGACCTAATAAACGACGAAGCCGCTCTTATGCACCATGGGTCGTCTAGTAGTCCTTGGGCTCCATAACTAGCTCATGTCAGGTGTCCTGATGGCCCGAACATCACAGGGCAAGCACAATCAACAATCTTTTTGAATTATAGCCTTTATATTTGGCCCTCTAGCACAACGGTCTATCGGATTGGCTTCAACCCACGCGTATTAGCCCTATAGGTTCGACAACCAAGCTTTGGCAAAGCAGTAGTTCGACCCAACAAGCTTGACAACACTACTTGGCTTGATGGGTATCACACAAGGTTCCCATTATTTAGGTCTCTTAGTATCACATATCCGTTTTGGACAGGTCCACGCTCGTATCCATCAGCTTTGAGCCCACTGGCATCTCAAGCCTAAGCTCATAATTAGATCCCAAACGTTTTTGGCAGAGTCACCTAGTCAAGGGAGGGTAATCCCGAGAAAATAATTTTCAAAGCTAAACTGTCATTCCAACCGGAATTGACGTCAAAGCGGTTCCCACACACTCGGTGATCTCAGCGGGGTCGCGTTGGCGGAATCTCTCTCCTTGGTATGCTTCTAGGGGACGACACTCGAGTAATTCGTTACTGCAGGGTACGAGTGTTCATATCAGAAAGTGGTGATGAATATGTCACACACTTTCTCATATTTGTACCTAGGGCCTCGTACTTTGCTTAAATTGCACCTGGGTCCCTGATTTCTCCCTTAAGCTCCTTGGGTTTCCAATTATTCTAGTGGGGTTCTTAACTCATTTAATTTCACCATTTGGACCTTAATTTAACAAAATTAACTTTTAGATCTCAATTTTTAAAAAATTAAAATTTTGCCCCCAACTTTTTGAAATTTCCAATTTGCCCCAAAATTTGCCAAAATTGCCCAATTGATCATAATTAGGGTGAATTTCACGAACACATCCTAAATTTCGTGAAATTTTTGTCCAATCCACCAATTTTCAAAAATTGCATAAAAGTCCCCAAATTGCACATCATCCAATTGACGGCCTGTAAGTCCTTAATTTATTTGATTCTTGTTTCTATTTGTCTATTCCAGCTCCCCCCGGTCATCCTACACTTCGAATTTATGAATTTGGTTGAGTTTTTCACCTTGTCGAAGCTTCGTCGAAAAATTCACAATAAAGAGTGAAAGCGTGTGTACTTATTGACAAAGGGGGGTGAGCAGAGCTTGAGGTGAAGGCAGCTAGAGCTAGTCGAGGGGAATCTAGTAGGACCAAATCCTACTACAATTCATTGCTGTCCTATGGAAATTTGAAGAGAGACATTTCGGGTGGTGCCAGGAGCTCTGGTTTGCAGCTCGCTGGAGCTCTGGTTTGTAGTTAGTTGTTGTCCTACCAGGAGCTTTGGTTTGCAGGTTGCCAAAAATTGTACTCTTCTTCTTCTTCTTCTTCGCTCGATTGTGGGATGTTGAGATTGAATGGAGGGGTGCTCTTTATATAGGGAGCTCGACAACTGTTGAAGCTACCCACCAGCATAAGACTCGACCTCCGACTCGGCCGCCAGCGACCTGACTAGAAAGTTTTTCGTCTCTCTCTCCTCCCTTGACGATGACGTGGGGGGTCATGCCATGTGGCACGCTGTGATTGGCCAGTTTTTCTAACATGGAGTACCAGCACAGTCGCCGCGTTAGCTGTTGACCCATTGACCGAACACGTGGCAGCCTCTCATTGGTTGCTTGTGTCCGCGTGGTGAGCTGGTGGGGCGCTAGCTGACCGTTGACCAGACACATGGCAGCCTTCCAATGGTTGCCCGTGTCTGCGTGACGGCTGACGGGGCGCTAACTGTCTATTGATCATTGACCGTTGTCTATTGTCCATTGACCGGTCCGGTCCGCCCAGGTTTGCTGCCTAAAATTCGAAAATCGGCCGGTTTGGACCCGGTTAGACCATTTTTCTAAAATTTAAATATTTTCTAAATTTATTTTCTATATAATGGTGGTCTCAATTTCCCAAATTGACATTTTTAAGCCACCTAGAAAAATGAATTTGTGAATTGGTTCACTATGGCTCATGCCGGTTCAGTCTAGTTCAGGTCCAGTTCACCCCGACCTTTGGAGTTAAGGAAAACCCGGAAAAGAACCTATCAAACCGAGTGAGAAAAATCGAACCAGTTCACAAACCTGAACATAGGGGAATAGGCAAATTGGGGAATTTACAACTACTGAATGACCCAAAAGGGTTCAGAAACCTTGGAAAGGAACCTTAGGACAAATTGGAGATGAAAACCGAAGCGGTTAAGGTGAACCGGATCCGAACCGGTTTGAACAACTATTGAACCGGATGCTAAATTCATTTTTCTAGGTGGCTTAGAAAATTCAAATTTGAGATTTAAGGCCACCATTAGATAGAAAATGAATTTAGATGAATTTAGAAATTTTTAATTTTGAAAAATTCGGTCGAATCGGGCCTGAACCGGCCAGTTTAAGCTTTGAACATTGTTCGAACCGGTCTGGTCCGGTTCGAAACAGTGTTGTCTTCTTCCTTCAAATCACAACACTGCTCACTCGCCAGAAAATCGAGCAGACACCGTCGAAGCTGAAAAGTCTCCGGCCAGGAAGTTTTAGTAATGAATTACTGCCATTAAGTTGCCAATCTGACGACCAAGATGTCCTCGAGCTTCCTATATAAATAGCCCCTCCTCATTCATCCTCTCCATACCTGAAAACTACATTCTCTCTCAACTACTCCAATTTTCAGCGAAGCTCGAACTAGAGCTCCAAGTTGGTCACTTTTCTGAGCCAAACAATGTGAGGTTGGATTCTTTGGATTCGGGGAGAAGTCAGCTACACGCCTGTAGTCTTCATTTGATCCGAGTGTCACTGGAGAGACGCCGGCGTAATAGAACAATGAAGCAGCTCTGGCGGATCGAAGCTACCCTATTTTGGGCGAGCTGAAATCGGCCAATTCAAGCCCTTCTTAGGCCAAACAAAGCCCTCCTAACACCTCTACAGTCCTCCTACAGCTGAATTAGAACTAAAATGTTAGCCAATTTGGCTCCTCTCTGTAAATCCTAATTTGTGCTAGAGAGAGAACCAACAGAACTTCAATGAGTAAATTCTCATTCAATTTGGCATCAATTGATGATATTCTTAATCCAAGGAGAAACCTCAGGATGAGAGCTATCTATCCAGATCAAAGCTCGAACCGTCGTGCCCCCAACAGTAAGCTTTCAAAGCTCGGACCGTCATGCCCCCAACGGTAAGCTTTCAAAGCTCTCTCTCTCTAAGACCAGTTTTTCGACGAAGCTCCATTTAAGCTCATTCTGGCATCAAATTGTGCGATTTAAAGTGCAATTGAATTGTATGAAAGTGTAGGAACTCCAATCTAACTGCAATTTTAACAATTAAACTCATTTAACCGGTCAATTTGATGAAATCAAATTCGGTTGAGTTAAAAGGTTAAAATTGGGGGAAATTTGGGAATTTGAAAATTTTGAGGAATTAAAGTGCAATTTCATAAAATCGATGACCAATTGGGCATGATAAAGATGTTGGATGACTAATTGAGCAATTTTAGAATTTTTGGGGCAAAACTTACCATTTTTGCAAAGTAAGGGCAAAATGGTAATTTTGAAAAAGTTGGGGGACCAAATTGGAAATTTGGGAAATTAAACCCCTTTTTGTGAATTTGAATAAATTAAGGTACCAAGATGAATTTTACAAGTTTTTGGGACTCAATTTTAGAAAAAAATTGGCAATTGGGACTTAAAGTTCAAGAAAAATAACTTTAGGAACCTAATTGCAAATAAAGGAAAATTTTGGTTTTCTCATTCATTTGGTATGAATGAGGGCTATTAGACCAAAGGATAATAAATAAGGGTATTCATATCGTGTAGGAATATGAAGTACCGAGAACGCCAGCTAAGACAAGTTTGATTAAGGAACTAGGACGGGAATCCTTAGGTAGAGGATACAAGTAGGAAGTGGGACTTCAAAAAGGGAAGTTCCAAAGGTAAGGAACCACCAGATGGATCCTAAGAGGCTTTAACTGACATAAAGAAACTCATAAAGAACCATGAGTGGTTAAGGGTATGTTGGGATAGCCAAGGTAATACCTAATTGGAAGAGCAAAAAAGTCAATTAAAGATTTCGGACGAACCTATAAAGAAGGAAGCAACTAGTAGCAACGAGATTGTCAAGGAGAATAAACGAGACCCTAAGAAGGACCAGGAAGTAGTGGAGACTACACTCTAAAGAAGGGTAATAGAGTGGGCATTGTGAGGAGTATACGAAATAAGACTCGGCAATTGGGGATACCTCGGATAGGAAAGTAAAGGGTGAACTAGGAAATTAAGGTCAGTGAACGTTTAAATGTAGCCGAGAAATACAACCAAACGAAGAGAGAGACGAAGCTATACAATCTTTGAAAGGTTGGAAAGTTGGGAACAACCCTAAAAGAGGGGTTGTAGAAGATTGATGGACATAGACGAGTTCTGAACTGTGTCATGTTGTAAGGGACATGTAAGCACCAACAGTCCCGAGTAAAAATGTGACTCGAGTAAGAAAGAGTCAGTCAGTAAGCATATCAAGGTTAGACATTATTTTGACCGAAGATGTAATCAATGACGGATGAAGGATGGATCAAATTAGGACGAAGGAATGATTGGGCCCCTTGGAACTCCCAACTCTAAAATCTTGAGTAAGAACCTCAAGGGGAAGAATCTTACCTTAAGTAAACGAAGATGTAAACCTAGGAATATACCTTTGGACTCACGGGCAAAACATACTACTTATTATAAACTCCAAGGAGGGAGTAAACAATGTAAAGGAAAATAAATTTATGAGTATGTGTTATACCGGGAATAAATGGAAATGATCGAGAAGGTTGTATGTAATAAATAACAAGCTGATACCAAGATAAGTTCTTTTCAATATGAAGGATGTTGAATAAAGTTTTGCAGACAAAACTCCTAAAAAGAGGGGAGAGTTGTAAACCTCATGCTTTGAAGTTAAGGAAAACTAGGAAAAGAACCGATTAAACAGAGTGAGAAAAACTGAATCGGTTCACAAACTCGATCATAGGGGAACAAGCAAATTGGGGAATTTAAAACTCCTGAGTGACCCAAAAGGGTTCATAAACATTGGAAAAGAACCTTAGGAAAAATTGGAGATGAAAACCAAACTGTTTCAGGTGAATTAGATCCGAACCGGATTGAACTGATTTGGACTAGTTTGAACCAAATGCTAAATTCATTTTTCTAGGTGGCTTAAAAAATTTAAATTTGAGATTTGAGGCTACCATTAGATAGAAAATGAATTTATGTGGATTTATAAATTTTTAATTTTAAAAAATTCGGTCGAATTAGGCCTGAACCGACCGGTTTAAGCTTTGAACCCAGTTCAGACTGGTCCGGTCCAGTTTGGAATAGTGTCGTCTTCTTCCTTCAAATGACAGCACTATTCACTCGCCAAAAAATCGAGCAGACGCCGGCGAAGCTGAATAGTCTATGGCCAATGAGTTTTAGGCAATGAATGACAACCATTAAGTCACCAATCGAACGGCCAAGAAATCCCTCAGCTTCATATATAAAGAGTCCCTCCTCATTCATACTCTCCACACCTGAAAACTCCATTCTCTCTCAACTACTCCAATGTTTGGCGAAACTCAAACTAGAGCTCCGACTTAGGCACTTTTCTAAGCCAAACAAGGTGAAGTCGGGTTCTTTGGATTGGGGGAGAAGTCAGTTACCCGCCTGCAATCTCCATTTGCTCTAAGGGTCGTCGGAGACACGTCGGCATGATAGAACAGTGAAGTAGCTCCAACGGACCGACGCTGCCCTATATTTGGTCGAGCTGAAATTGGCCAATTCAAGCCCTTCTTAGGCCAAACCAAGCCCTCCCAATACCTCCACAGTCCTCCTACAGCTGAATTAAAACTAAAAGGTTAGCTAATTTGGCTCCCCTCTATAAATCCCCATTGGTGCTAGAGAGAGAACCAACAGAACTTTGATGACTAAATTCTCATTCAATTCGATATCAATTGATACAATTCTTAATCCAAGGAGCAACCTTAAGATGAGAGCTATATGCCCAGATCAAAGCTCGGACCGTCGCGCCCCCAACGGTAATCTTTCAAAGCTTTCTCTCTCTAAGACTAGTTTTTTGCCGAAACTCCGTTTGAGCTCATTCTGGCATCAAATCGTGCGATTTAAAGTGCAATTCAATTTTATGAAGGTGTAGGAACTCCAATCTAACTTCAATTTCAACAATTAAACTCATTTGATCGGTTAATTTGATAAAATCAAATTTGGCTGAGTTAGAAGGTTGAAATTAGGGGAAATTTGGGAATTTTGAAAATTTGAGGGACTAATGTGCAATTTCATAAAATTGAGGACCAATTGGGCATGATAAAGATGCTGGATGACTAATTGGGCAATTTTAGAATTTTTGGGGCAAAACTTACCATTTTTGTAAATTATGGGCAAAAGGGTAATTTTGGAAAAGTTGGGGGACTAAATTGGAAATTTGGGAAATTAAACCCATTTTTGTGAATTTGAATAAATTAAGGTCCCAAGATGAATTTTAATAGTTTCGAGACTCAATTTGAGGAGAAACCGGCAATTGGAACTTAATGTTAAAGAAAAATAACTTTAGGAACCTAATTGCAAATAAAGGAAAAGTTTGGTTTTCTAATTTATTTAGGATGAATGAGGGCTATTAGGCTAAAGGATAATGAACAAGATTATTCATATCATGTAGGAATACAAAGTACAGAGAATGCCAACTAAGACAAGTTCGATTAAGGACAACAAGCCAGCTAAAGAGGATATTCACTACATTGTTGGGTGAGTGGGAATTTAATATTATACCCAGTTGGGATGATAAGCACCTCAAAAATGAAAACCCATTGCTAATTGGTATTTTAATCATCACACCTAAGAGGAGTAATGTGGAAATCAAGCGGAAAAACTACTTACCGGTTGTAAATAGATCATACTCGTTGGTATGATAAAACTTTCTCGAAGGAAGTGGAAAACCCGTTCATTGATTATGAGCGGAGATGTCCTCATACTCGGTTGGTATGATGAACAGTTAAAAAATATATTTTGTCATAAGTGCTCTCCCCTGACAGGAGCTCGAATAGCTTTATTAGGTTGGAGACCTCAATTGTGGAACATGGGGGCTAATATGTCCGATTTTGAAAATCTCGAACAGTGGGCCCTAGCCCAGTTGGCACGAGCAGAAGCTCGTAAACAAACATGATTAATATGCTATGAAAACTTAAGTAAATGAGTTGTTTGGCCATGGTACCAAGACAGGATCGACATACTCGATGGACCATTGGCAGTGCGACATGACAGGTCTTCGGACTAGTCAAGACAAACAACTATAGGTCGAGTTGAGGGTCAGGGCCATTGGACTAGTTGCACAACAAATTTTATCGTATTATGTGAAAAATTGTTGATTGTGCATACGATGTGTTATACGACCTTTAAGATGCCCAAGAGGGGTAGAGATGTGTCCTAGGGCTCTCGACGATCTGGTGGAAATAAGGTGGTTAGTCGTACCAAAAGTCGTGAAAAGCTCGACGTAGCTTCATTGTACATGAGATTGGGATGGGGACAGGATGAGGTCTCTATCCTTATATGGACACAGAGTATTTTTGGTCTGAGGGTAGGAGATCAGAGACGTTTACTTAGATTTTGGGTAGAAGTCAGAGACTTCTATTAGGGTAGATAGTAAAGATGCTCCAATCCATAAATGGGTACAGTCGACGTAACTATATCTCGCGAATGTGTGTGATCCCTTCATGATGAATGGCGTGTTGTTTGTGAAACACACCGAATATGGAAATGGGATAAAGATTATGAAAACCTTGGAAAAGACTTGAGAATCCTTGGAAAAGAATTGGTAAACCATGGAAAAGGGTTTTGAAAACCAGAACTTGAGAAAAGAATGTTTTTAAAGAAAATAAGAAGTCTGGCACACTCCAGTTCAAACTATTTTTCTAAAAGTTATACTTTTAAACACCCATTCACTAAGTTGTTGAACTCACCCCTTTCCTTATATCCCTTTCAAGTAACCCGAGGGAAAAACCTACCCAAAGACCTACGAGTTAAACTACACTTGTAAGACAGGTATGAAAAGTTTAAATTTTATGTAGTTTTGATTAATGTTATTCCAGGAAAGGTATAGATTTAAAGGACGCCTTACTTCTCACGGTTTAAAAGAAGGGGAAAACCCTTAATAAATTAGGAGAGTGATGGGTTCCTCATGGGGATCTGACCAAACCGGGTCGGGGCGTGACACCGGGGGAAGTCAACTACCTCACAGCAACCTCCTTTTGACCTGAGGACCGCCAGAGAAGCGTTCGCGGAACCAAATAGTGAAGCAGCTCTGACGGACCAAAGCTGCCTTGTTTTGGCCTAGCTGAATTTGGCCAAATTCAGCCATCCTCCAACCAAACCAATCCTCCCCGATAACCCTACGGTCCTCACACGGCCTCAAACATGTTTAATGGTAAGCCAATTTGACCCTCCTCTAGCAACCTCCTTTTGACCCGAGGACCGCCAGAGAAGCGTTCGCGGAACCAAATAGTGAAGCAGCTCTGACGGACCAAAGCTGCCTTGTTTTGGCCTAGCTGAATTCGGCCAAATTCAGCCATCCTCCAACCAAACCAATCCTCCCCGATAACCCTACGGTCCTCACACGGCCTCAAACATGTTTAATGGTAAGCCAATTTGACCCTCCTCCATCGTTACAAATCGGTGTTGGAGAGAGAAAGTGTCGAATTTAACTAACCAAATTCACCCACATTTGGACATTAATTGTAGCAATTCTTGATCCAAGAACGAACCTCAGGATAAGAGCTACCTTCCTAGATTGAGAGCTCGGACCATCACACCTCCAATAGTAAGCTTTCAAAGCTTTCTCTCTCTATGAATAGTTTTCCAACGAAGCTCCATTTGAGCTCGTTTCGAACCTAAATCATGCAATTTAAAGCTTAATTGAATCACATGGAAGTGTAGGAACTGATCCATACTATCAATTGGAGCAATTAACCTCGATTGATGGCCAATATGAAGAAATCAAATTCAGAGAAAATTTTGGAAAATTTGGGGATTTCAAAAAATTGAGGGACCTTCATGCAATTTCTCTAAATTAAAAGCAAATTTGCAATGAGAAAGATGTTGGAGGACCAATTAGTCAATTTTCAGAACCTTTGGGGGCCAAATTTCCATTTTTGGAAAGTAGGGGCAAAATTGTAACTTTTGAAAAGTTGGGGACCAAATTGGAAATTTGGAAAACTTGAGCCCCTTACACAATTTTGAGTAAATTGAGGACCCAAAAGGGAATTTTGGAAGCCTTGGGACTCAATTTGGGGAAAAGCTAGCATTAGGGACCTAAAGTTAAGGAAAATGAACTTTAGAGACCTAAGTGCAATAAACCAACAATTTTGAGCCTCGTTGCTCATACGCTAGAAAACGATGGTTGTCGTTCCAAACCATAATTGATAAGGATACCCAAATTGTTTAGGGACACGAGAGACCGGAACGCCAGCAAGGAAAAGCTAGCGTGGACTTGGAAAACTAATTGAGGATGAACACCTAATGGTTATTAGATGAGAGGGAATTTTATACATCATATCGGTTTGGATGATGAACACTATGTTTAATGAATAAAACCTACTTAATGGTTGTAAGTAGAGATAATCATATCCGGTTGGTATGATGAGTTTCTTGAGGAAAAGAGAAACCCACCTACCGATTATAAGCGGAGATATCATCAAACTCGGTTGGTGTGATGAGCTAAAATTGATTTTTTTCAGAAGTGTTCTTCCTAGTCTGTGTGCCAATGCTTAAAATATTTGGGAGACCTTCTTGATGGGAGCTAGAACAGCTTAGATAGGCCAGAAGCCTTGGTTTTGAACTCATGGGGCTAAATGCCCAGTTTTGGAAAAACATGTATGGTGGGCCCAGGGCCAATCGCCACGAGTAGGAGCTCGTAAACAAATTTGATTTTGAAGAGCCATGAAAATTTCTAATGAAATTGATTGTGTAATTTTGCCACGGTACCAAGTCAGGATCAACGGTACTCAATGGACTGGCAGCAGTGCATTAGGGCTAGTTCGACGGATCGGCCTAGACAAACAGTTGCACGTCGGGTTGAGCATCAGGGTCGTTGGTCCGTTGGCACCAAAGATATGGCTATATATGAAAAACTTTTGTTTGTGCATGCACTTGTGGTACAGGACCATCAAGACGCCCTAGGGGGTAGTGATGGGTCCCAAGGGTTGTTGGATGACATGAGGGGTTATAAGGGAAGTTTGTCATGTCAGTCAGTCATGAAGCTTTGGGAGCTTCTTGTGCATGAGACTAGTGTGGGGTCAGGATGAGGTCTACATCCTCATATGGACATGAAGTGGCATTCGGGTCTGAGGGTCGAACATCTGGGACATTCCACTCAGACCTAGGGTGGAGGTGGATGGGCTTCTATCTTGGTGGACGATAAATTCACTCCAATCCACAAGTGGGTGTAGTGGATGGACTACACCTGCGAATGTGTGTACCCTTCCTAATGAAGGGCTTGTATTTGTTTGCTAAACACCTCCCGAGGTAAGGGGATGGGCTAAGAGAGATAAACACACCTAATATGTAAATGGAAGAAGGTTTTACAAACCAAAATTTTAGAAAAATCTTTTTATAAAGAAAATGATAACTTTGGATGGTTTGGATAAAACTATTTTGACAACTCACTCCCAACACCCACTCACTGAATTGTAGAACTCACCCCCTCCATTTTACCCATTTTTTGGAGTAAGGAGATATAACAAAAGAAAATGTGAAGATGTCTATCAGTTATGCTTAAAGTTCCTTTTAAGCTTGTATTTGATTGATTTATGATATTTTAGTGAACAAGGTTTGAATTTACATCTGGTTACTCTTGATTAAAAGAAGGGGAAACCCCTCTTAAACCAAGGGAGCGGTGGGTTGATCTCGAAGATCAGACCAAACTGGGTCATGGCATGACAACTTGAGTGGTATCAGAGCCATGTTCCCTTGTAAGCATTATCAATACTATGCCATGACACTAACAAAAACTTAATAACCTTGTAGGAAGAAGAATCCCAAGGAAGTTCGTCATGCGAACCAAACCCACAAACGAAATAGTGAAAAAGGCTCCTACCTTCAGTAAGATAGTCGTTCAAAGGTTCATGAAAGTCAAGAAGAGTGTGCCAAAAGACATGGTCGAGAACTATAGGAAGCTTGTTGGAGCATTATTAGAGCCATACGGTATAACGTATCCTCCTTCAAGGAAAGAAGAACCTACCCCTCCTTCAAGGAAAGAAGAACCTACCCCTCCTTCAAGGTGCCCGACACCCTCTCTAGCCCCACGACAGCCAAAAAAGACCCCTATTCGGAGGGAGGCCTGGGACAACTACTGGGATGCCTGCACAACCTTTATGAAAGTTCATCAAGCACACCCATTGACTCAATACAACTTTAACCCTCCCCAATGGATTAAGTGGACCTATGAGTGTGAAGCGGAGGTGCTGGAAAGGTACGGACTCGAGGTGCTCCCTAAAGTCCGTCCTAGCAGGGAAGCCTGACGGGAGCATGGATGGACGTCAACCAGTTCATAAGAACCCTTGGACCACGAATCCCGAAACAATTCAGAAGTTAACTCCTAGCTTATGACCCCAAGGAAATAGAATAGGAAGTAGTGAGAAATTTCTTGTAATAAGTTGAGTGCAGCAAGAAACTACCTACTTGAATGAATAAAGACCATTATTTTTCTTTTAAAGTTAATCTCAATGTTAACGACAATTATTATTAACGGATTGAAATATACCACCTGGGAGAAAAGGCCACCTAAGAAGGAAGACTACAAACCACCTCTAGTTAACACTATCTGATAAGATAGTCAGCCTAAAGTCGAATAGTACCCCCACAAGAACTAAGGAACTCCCAAAATAGAGTAACAAGGCAACAAGTTGAGACAAAAGGTTAAGAAGGAAGTTTCCAGGAAGGAACAAAGAGCCTTCCAAAAAAGAGAGTCATCAGAAAGGACATACCCTAACCAAGGAAAGGGAAAAAGGAAAGAGTGTGCTCATAAGAGGTCAAATATGAGGGAAGCAATACTTCTATGGAGTCAAAGACTAGGATCAATCTGGGGAAAGGGAAAAGGGGAAGGCAGCATCAAGAGATGCAGGAGGAGTGGAAGGGTTAGTACTAGAAGGAAAACCTAAGGACCGACAAGGGATTGAGCGAGCACTCATACAGGAGTTAAGAAACAAAGAGGAATTGAGTTGCCTCTAAGAAGAACAAGTTGAATGAAAGACAACAAAGAATAGAGGTAAGGTACAAGGGAAGTACACCTAAAACCCCTCAGAAAGGGCAAACACAGAAAATGCCCTTCGGTAACTCTAGGGTAGGATACGACAAGAGTGAAGAGGAGAAGAAACGTGCTAGGAAAGGGAACTCTAGAAGGATGTATACGATTAAGGGCCACTAGAAGGGATCATTGATGGGTGGTTGGACATAATGTGTAGTGCAAGTAACCAACCCATAAGCAAGAACTCCTCAAAGGAAGGATAAGGAACTAAAGGGAAATTCCTAAGCTAAGGAACTGGCAAGTGGATTATAAGAGGCATAACATGAAATAAGGGAACCTCAAAGATGTAACTAGTAACCATGGGAGGAGATGCCCTATGAAGGATCGAGAAATAGTATCGACTACACCCTATAAAGGGCGACGAGATGGGCATCAAGGACAAGTGAATTCTAGAGATAGTTGCCCCCAGATAGATGGACAAGAAAAATAGTAGGGATGAGGAAGTTAACAAACTAACCCTCGAGAGAAACATGGATTTAAACCCCGGCAAAGAAGGAAGAAGTGAATAGGCCCAACGTCGGAAAGAAGGATGAAGGAAATCCTTAAAGAATAAATGGTTAAAAACGGCTTAACGACAGAACTCAAGCCATGAGAAGAATCAAGTAAGCCTCTAGCAAGGTGATCAAGAGACATTGAAACAAGGAAGATATGAATGACTCCCTAAAAGACATAAGATTAGTACTGGGATGCAAGTCGAAATGATGATAGGGTACAAATGACATGCCCGCAAGATTCCCCAAAATAAGGGTAAGCACGAGAGGATGACATCAAAGGATGTCATGAGGGTAACCTAAAGATAGATACCCAAGAAGACAAAGGAAAGAGGAAATCCAGGAAAGGAGGAGGAAGCCTACAAAGGAAGGAAGCCCTAGAGAGGCATACATACCCCAAACGAAGGAGAAATGAACCCAATTAAAGTGGAATAGAAGTAAAATCGTAAAAAGGATTGCAAGTTGGGATAAAGGACTAATTACAAGGGAAGTATACCCAAACCTAAAGAGTAAGTTAAACCTAAGGAGCGGGTAAGTAGGAAGATGGCATCAAAAGATGTTGTACAAGTAAGAAATGGGTGGACTGCCCATAACAAGGAAATAGAGGAAAGAACATCTGAGAAACCTTGAAGTAAGCCCTCCAATTAAGAAGTGATTAAGGGAAACATCCACTAACATCAAGACTGGTCATGGTCTATGCTCGCTTAATGGAGCCTAAAGAGTGGACAAATGGGTATAGTGTGGAGTATACAAAATAAGACCCGATAATCAAAAATTCCTCGGATAGGGAATAAGGGATGAAATGGAGATTTTAAGACAATGGAGGATTGAAAACAGGCAAATGCCCCCAATATAGAAAGGGTGTAAGGAGATAAAGAAAGGAAATATTCAAGGAATGCTAAGAAGGTTGAACATGTAACTCCTAAGGTGAAAGTCTCTACTTTGAAGGAAATAGTATAGAATGAAACCGTAAAAAGTGAACTTTCCAAACAAAGCAATCGACACGTAGACTGGAAGGGATTAACTCGGAATAAAGAATTGTGAAATGGTCATGAGCGAGTAAGAGTGGATGGAGGAGAGGGAAATTTCTTGAGTAAAGGGTGCCATTGGAAATGAGGAAGGACACAAGAAGGGATGAATCCTAACGTGTCGGTAGGTCATCGGAAACCTGATGGTTGGAACCATGGAAAGACCAATAAGGAAGTCGATGCAGGATGAATAAATAAGGAAAATCGACACCATTATGAAGGATAAGATGCCAAAGTTAAAAGGATGATTGGATAATAGTGAAGGTGGTTGAAGAATACTACCAGATGAAAAGAAAGGATGAAATGATACTATCCCCGAAAGGTTGAAAAAGTTGAGAACAACCATCAAGGAAATGTTCTAGAATTATAAAGGACAAAGATAAGTTCTAGATTATGTCATGCGATAAGGGACAAGTAGGTCCAATAGTCTCAAGAAAATGTGACTCAAGTAAGAAAGAGTCAGTCAATTAAGCATGACACGGTCAAACAAAAATTTGACTGGTGTAGTAATAAATGAAAGATGGAGGAAGGACCAAAATAAGGTAAAAAGGGAATCACATCAAAACCCACAGGGTTAAGGACGAAGAGTCCGAAGGGATGCAGAGCTAAAGAGCATCAGCGACCAAGGAAATAAATGGAAACGGGGAAGATCGGACATTTATGGAACATCCAACCTAATGACATGGATAAGAACCCGTAAGAAGAATAGTCATACCCTAAGCAGAGTAACAAGTGGACCCAAGGATGTACCTTTGGACCAGTGGGTAAGACATGCCTAATGATGATAAACTCCAAGGAGTGAATAAACAATGAAAGGAAAAGAATTTTTTAGGCACGTGGTTTAAAAGGGGCGAGGTGAAGGAACCACCAAAGTGGCAACATGTCAATCAAACCCCAAGAGGACATCAGGGGAAAATTACTCCCTATAGGATTGTTGGCTTAATTTTGGGGATAAAACTCCAAAAAGGAGGGGAGAGTTGTAAACGTCGTCCTTTAAAGATAAGAAAAAACCGAGAAAAGAACCAGTCAATTCAAAAGAGAAAATCGAGCAGGTTCACGAACCATAACTGATAAAAAAAGGGTAAAATGGGAAAATGACAAAACCCAATTGACACAAAGAGTCATAAAAATCATGTAAAAGAACCTTGGGACAAATGGGAAGAGAAAACCAGATCGGTTCAGAGTAAACCAGTCCTAAACCATATTGAACCGGTTTCTAAATTCATTTTTCTTGCTGTCTTAAAATGTTCAAATTGGGAAATTGAAGCTACCATTAGATAGAAAATGAATTTAGATTAATTTAGAAAATTTTGATAAAACCGGTTGAATGGGCCTGAACCGCCCGATTTTTGCCATTGAATCTAGTCGGACCAGTTCGGTTCGGTTCGGAATAGTGTCATCTTCTTCCTTAGGATGACAGCACTACTCATTAATGCAGAAAACTTCCTTCTCCGGCGAAGGTGTAACCACTCTAATTAGGCCATTTTCGGGTAAGGATAAGCTTAACCAAAATAGAAAGTGGTCGAGCAGAGGGTCTCCGAGCCCCCTATATAAAGAGCTACTCTCCGTTCATCCTCCACACACCTCAAATCGTCATTCTCTCTCAACTACTACATTTTCCAGTGAAGCTTAAAATAGAGCTCCGACTTGGGTAGTTTTCTTAGCCTCAAAAGGCAAGGTTGGGTCCTACAGACTCCGGGGGAAGTCATCTACCTGACATCAACCTCCTTTCGACCTGAGGACTGTCAGAGAAGCGCTGGCGGAATCAAATAGTAAAGCAGCTCTTATGGACCAAAGCTGCCCAATTTTGGCCGAGTTGAATTTGGCCAAATTCAACCCTCCTCCAGCCAAACCAAGCCTCCCCAACACCCCCACGGCCCTCACATGGCCTCAACAGAGCCAAAAGGTAAGCCAATTTGGCCCTCCTCCTTCATTACAAATCGGTGTTAGAGAGAGAAAGTGTTGAATTTCACTAACCAAATTCACCATCATTTGGGCATCAATTGTAGCAATTCTTGATCCTAGAAGGAACCTCAAGATAAGACCTACCTTCCCAAATCAAGAGCTCGAACCGCCGCACCTGCGATGGTAAGCTTTGGAAGCTTTCTCTCTCTACGAACAATTTTCCGATGAAACTCTGTTTGAGCTCGTTTTGGACCCAAATCATATATGGAAGTGTAGGAACTGATTCATACCATCAATTGGAGCAATTAACCCTGATTGAATGGCCAATCCAATTCGGTCAATTTGAAGGGGAGAAATTAGGGGAAATTTGGGGATTTCAAAAAATTGAGGGATCTTCATGCAATTTCTCAAAATTGAAGGCCAATTGGCAATGAGAAAGATGTTGAGGGACCAATTGGTCAATTTTCAAAACCTTTAGGGCCAAATTGCCATGGAAAGTAGGGGCAAAATTGTAACTTTTGAAAAGTTGGGAACCAAATTGGAAATTTGGAAAACTTGAGCCCCTTACACAATTTTGAGTAAATTGAGGACCCAAAAGGGAATTTTGGAAGCCGTGGGACTCAATTTGGGGAAAAGCTAGCATTAGGGACGCAATGTCACGCCCCGACCCGGTTTGATCGGATCCCTGTGAACAACCCGCCACTCTCACAGTTTATTAAAGGGTTTCCCCTTATTATAATCCATAAAGAGTAAGGCGTCCTTTAAACCTACACCATTTCCTGGAATAGCATAATCAAAACTGCATGAAATTTTAAACTTTACATACCTGTCTTACAGACATCTTAGTTGATGGTCTTTCAAGATAGGCTTTTTGGGATTTCCTGAAAGGGATATAAGGGAGGGGTGAGTACGACTACTCAGTGAATGGGTTTTCAAAGGTCTACTTTTAACTTTTAAGAAAAATATTTATATGAAGTGTGCCAGACTCCTTTCTTTTCAAAAAAATCACTTCATTTAAAAATTTGGGTTTTTCCATTATTTCTTAGTTACCGGTGTGTCATCACCTAACACACATCCTTCATCATGAAGGTTACACACATTCGCAAGTCAGTATCACTATTGAACCCGCTAGTGGCTTCGAAGCGACTTTTTCTGCCACCCGGATAGAAGTACAACCACTTCTACCCTGGGAATGAGTGGATGTACGTGACATCCGACCCACAATCCCGAAATCACTTCTTCGTGTCCGTATGAGGACAAAGACCTCATCTTGTCCCCACCCCAATCTCATGCGCTTGGTGCTACTCCAGATTTTGCACAGACACCTGGAACGATGAATTGCCCTTATAGCCACGAGGTCGTCCAGTGCCCTTAGGACGCATCACTACCCCTCATGGGCGTCTTGATGATCCCGTACTCACAGTTCATGCACAAACAATGTTTTCTTATATTACCATGTAATCTGTGGTGCCTCTAGTCCAACGGCCCCGACTCTCAACTCAACCCGCAGCTGTTTGTTTTGACTAGTCCATTGACCTGTCATGTCGCACTGCCGCTAGTTGACTGAGCATGTCAGTCCTATCTTGGTACCATGGCCAAACAATTCACTTATTAAGTTTTATGGCACATATATCATGTTCGTTTACGAGCTCCTGCTCATGCCAACTGGCCTTAGGCCCACTATACGAGATTTTCAAAATCGGGCATTTAGCCCCCAAGTTCCAAAACCGAGGCCCCTGGCCTATTAGAGCTATTCAAGCTCCCGTCGATAAGGTCTCCCAAATAGTTTAAGCATTGGCACACAGTCAGGGGAGAACACTTCCGACAAAATAGGTTTTCACTATCCATTATACCAACCGATATAAGGATATCTTCGTTCATAACCGATGAACGAGTTTTCAACTTCCTTCGAGGAAGTCTCATCATACCAACCGGGTATGATCTACTTACAACCAGTACGTAGTTTTTTTCTCAAAATTTTCACATCACTTTCTCTAAGTGGTGATGATTAAAATACCACTAAATAATGGGTTTTTATACCAAGGTACTTATCATCCCCTATTGGGTATGATATAAAATTTCCACTCACAACAGGTAAGTGGTTTTTATCTTTAAGTTGTGCTCATCATCCCAACCGGGTATGATGTTAGTAAACCCACTCACCCGTTAATGCCGTGAATTCCACTAGACTGGTTCTTTGTATTCACGTGAGCTTGTCCTTGCTGGCGTTCCCGGTATTTCACATTCCTACACGATATGAACATCTTGGTTCATTATCCTTCGGCCTAATCGCCTTCATTCATTCCAAATGAATGAGAAAGTCAAACTTTCATTTATTTGCAATTAGGTCCCTAAAGTTATTTCTCTTTAACTTTAAGTCCCAAATCCCAGTTTTTCCTCAAATTGAGTCCCGAAACTTCTAAAATTTATCATAAGACCTCAATTTATTCCATTTCACAAAAAGGGGTTTAATTTCCCAAATTTCCAATTTGGTCCCCAATTTGTTCGACTCTCTCTCTCGCACCAATAAAAAATTATAAAGGGGAGCCGAATTGGCTTACCTTTCGGTCCTAATTCAGCCATGGAAAGGCTAAGGAAGTGTTGGGAGGGCTTGGATTGGCCTGAGCAGGGCTTGAAATGGCTGATTTCAGCTTTGCCGAAATAGGGCAACTTCGGTCCGTCGGAGCTGCTTCACTATTCTATCACGTCGGTGCTTCTCCAACAATTCTCGAATTAATTGGAGTTTGCTATTAGATAGTTGTCTTCTCCCCGGTTCTAAAGAACCCGACCTTTGTTCAAGTCGAAGCTCTAGTTCGAGCTTTACCAGGAAATGGAGCAGTGGTGAGAGAGAGAGAGAAGTGTTCAAGTGTGAGGAGAATGAAATGGGGATGACCTCTTTATATAGGCGTAAAACCCGTGTATTAAATGTGTGAGATTTATTACTAATATTAATATTGCCATAAATTATTGGTATTAATTCCAATAATTTAATTTCGGTATTAATTACAATAATTTAATTTCGGTATTAAATTATTTATATTAATTCTAATAATTTAATTTAGGTATTAAATTATTGGTATTAATTATAATAATTAAATATATATTAATTTATCCTTACCAAAATTTTGGGTTACAAAAAAAATTAATACTTCCCAGAGGTCACCCACCCTCACACTCAAGCAAGCACGCTTAACTTTACAGTTCTTATGAACTCTCATTCACTTGAACCAATTTGTTTTTTCTATTTTCTAAAGTTTCTTAAATTTTTTTTCTAATGTTTAATAAATCCTTTAAATCACCCGAAAGTTGTAAATTTCCATATTGTATGTTCTCAAATGTAAACCGGCTTAGTTTTCTTACTCGATTTGACCGGTTCTTTTCCCGGTTTTTCTTAACTCAAAAGTGCGGGGTTTACACCTAAAGTTAAGGAAAATGAATTTTAGGGACCTAAGTGCAATAAACCAACAATTTTGAGCCTTGTCACTCATACGTGAGAAAATGATGGCTGTCATGCCAAACCTTAATTGATAAGGATGCCAAAATCGTGTGGGGACACGAGAGACCAGAACGCCAACAAGGAAGAGCTAGTGTGGACTTGGAAAACTGACTTGGAACGAACACGTCACAGTCATCGGGTGAGTGGGAACTTTATACATCATAACGGTTGGGATGATGAGCACTATCTTTAATGGATAAAACCTACTTACTAGCTGTAAGTAGAGATAATCATACCCAGTTGGTATAATGAGTTCTTTGAGAAAAGGAGAAACACGCCTACCGATTGTAAGCGGAGATATCATCACACCCGGTTGGTGTGATGAGCTAAAAATAATTTTTTGTCGGAAGTGTTCTCCCGTGACTGTGTGACAATGCTTAAAACATTTGGGAGACCTTCTTGTTGGGAACTAGAACAGCTCAAATAAGTCAAGGGCCTCGATTTTGAAATCGTGGGGCTAAACGCCCAATTTTGGAAAAACATGGGTAGTGGACCCAAGGCCAATGGGTACAACAGGAGCTCATAAACAAATTTGATTATGAAGAGCCATGAAAATTTATAATGAAATTGATTGTGTAATTTTGCTGTGGTACCAAGTTAAGATCGACAGTACTCGATGGACTGGCGATAGTGCATCAGGGCCAGGTCGATGGACCAACCTAGACAAATAGCTGCATGTCGAGTTGAGCGTCGGGACCGTTGGACCGTTGGCACTAAAGATAATGGCTATATGTGAAAAACTTTTCTTTGTGCAAGCACTTGTGGAACGGGACCATCAAGACGCCCTAGGGGTAGTGATGGGTCCCAAGGGCTATTGGACAACATGGGGGGCATAAGGGCAGTTTGTCGTGCCAGTCAATCATGAAGCTTTGAGAGCTTCTTGCGCATGAGACCAGGATGGGGTCAAGATGAGGTCTCCGTCCTCATACGGACACAAAATGGTATTCTGGTCTAAGGGTCTAATGTTTGGGGCGTTCCACTCAGACCTAAGGTAGAAGTGGACGGGCTTCTATCTTAGTGGATAGTAAATATGCTCCAATCCACAAGTGGGTGCAGTGGACGAACTGCACCTATGAATGTGTGTACCCTTCCTGATGAAGAGTGTGTGTTTGTTTGCTAAATGCCTCCCTAGGCAAGGGAATGTGCTAAGAGAGTTAAACACACATAATATTGAAATGGAAGAAGGTTTTGAAAATTGAAATTTAATAAAAATCTTTTTATAAAGAAAATGATAACCTTGGATGGTTTGGATAAAGCTATTTTGAAAACTCACTCCCAACACCTGCCTACTGAGTTGTAGAACTCACCCTCTCCCTTTTACCCATTTTCAGGATTAATGAGATATAATGAAAGAAAATATGAAGATGTACCCTCCGTCAAGTTCCTTTTAAACTTGTATTTGATTGATTTATGTTATTCCAGGAAACAAGGTTTGAATTTACATCTGGCTTCTCTTGATTAAAAGAAGGGGAAACCGCTCTTAAACCAAGGGAGCGGCGGGTTGATCACGGGGATCCTACCAAACTGGGTTGGGGTGTGACACTTTTTATATATCGTACCTCTAGCTTTATCATCTATTTCCTTATTTATGTTGATAACATCATTCTTACAGGTTCACCTACTACTCCCATTATATATATCTTAGGTGCTCTCAAATCAGAATTCTCACTCAAGAATTTGGGCCCTCTTTATCGCTTCCTTGGTATTGAAGTTCACTCTTCCTCTACTGGTATTCACCTCACGCAGTCCAAATATATTCATGATCTCATTGATTGTGTTGCTATGCTCCAGTGGAAGCTTATCTCTACCCCTGTTACTCTCGGTCCCGGTCTTTCTACTCATACTAGAACCCCACTCTCTAATCCAACCCAATACCATCATATTGTGGGATCTCTCTAATATCTCATGCTCACTTGTCCCAATATCATTTATGATGTTAACCAATCTTGTCAATTTATGCACATGCATATTGCCCCTCATTGGACTATTGTTAAACTGATTCTTCAGTATCTTAAAGACACTACTTATCTTGGTCTCATGCTCTATCATCATTCACCTCTTGCTCTCCACTATTTTTCTGAATTTGACTACGTCGGTAATCCTAATGATCGTCACTCTATGAGTCGTTTTGTCGTCTTTTTTTGTCATAACCTCATCTCATGGACCTCCAAAAAGTAGTGGACTGTCGCTCGTTCTAGTATAGAGGTCGAATATAAAAGTTTTGGTAACGCAACTACGGAGCTCATTTGGCTCCAATCGCTTCTTCGAGAACTTCATCTTCTACTCTCTTATCCCGTAACCCTTTGGTGTGATAATCTCTCTTACTATCTATCTTACTGCCAACCCAATTTTTCACATTCATACTAAGTACATTGAAATTAATTATCACTTTGTTAGTGAACAAGTTAGTCGTGACAATCTCCAAGTCCGTTTCATCGGCACAAATGCTCAATTAGATGACCTTCTCACTAAAGTTCTCTCATACACTTGCTTTACTCTACTTAATTCCAAGTTCAATCTCCGAAAACTCCATTTGAGATTGCGGAGGATAATAGTAGGAAATAAATCACATACTAGGAAAGAAATCAAATCACATCATATCACACGCAATTGTCCCTACAATTGTACAAAACATTTTATTTACTTATTGAACCACTAATATATTATCTATGTTTTACAACTACTAATACATGCAATCATATAGGAAATAATATATATTATTAATTTTATTTACTTATTTCTTATACTGCAATACTGATATAATTTTACAACGATACTAAATAAAATTTATGTAAAAGTTACAAATAATATTACTTGTCTCATCTTATTTTCATATACTCTTTTAACTTTATTCACAACTTTATATTAGGATTATTGTAGATGTAGTATAGCAATCTAGTAAATACATCAATTCACCTCATTTTGATGAGCTCCTTATTAACTCGTATTTTTTTTACTATTCAACACGTAAGAAAAGACTCCTAAAATTTTGGCACTTCTTTAGTTACAATTTATATTTGCTCATGCCAACTCCAACATAATGTTCTATTAGTCTCTAATGGATGTTAGTAGGTTGCTAATGAAGATGATATTATTTATTTAATTTTTAACTTCAAGTTTGGATATTTTTACTTGAGTTTGCGGCTGAGTAATAAAACTAAATAATATGTTGTTAGATATTTACTTAATAATTATAATATCACCCCTTAAATGTATTTATATTATATTTATCTCATAGACTATAAATTATATGTATCTACAATATTAAATGATATATGAAAAAATACATTTCAAAATCTATTTTATTTTAAATTTTCTACGCATTCATAGTAACACTATTGATAGATTATTAATTATAAGAGTAAAATACATTAGATGTTCAAAAGTTTTGGTTTTAGATATTAATAAAGTTTTGGATAAAAGGAAGTTCGGCGATGTATATCCAACAACTAATTCCTTCTTTCAACTGATGCACTTAACATATAGTGCAATGAGAATGGTCCTTAGTATGCATAATCTACGCAACCAATCCTTTCGAGTCTGTGGGAAATTCTCGCCGTTGTCAGCATGAGCGACGAGTCTCCCTCCTCCAAACCAGCATTGTCATGCTGTCTCATCTGGGTCATGCCAATGAGAAAATATCTCAGGAATATAATAAATAAGATAGTTGATCTTTTCTTTAACTGATTGCTTTCATCTCTACTAATACAAGATGAGGTATAATAATTTAGAAGTTTGGCATGGAGGTTCTAAATCCATATTTTTGATAGATTACATTGTTTGTTAATAAAAATTAAAAGGTAATTTATTTTTAATTAAATTTAATATTTTATTAAGTAATATATATTATATTATAAATTATATGTACTATGTTATAAAATATTAATAAAAATCAATATATATAATTAAATTATATATATTTCAAATTTTAGTATATAATCAAACAATATAATATAATAAAGTTTTTATTATAATAAAAATAAATTAATATTAATCATATAATAATAGTTATATATAAATATTTTAATTATAACAAGAAAAATAATATGTATAGAATAATATTATATATATTCCGATAACATTTTTTATTATATAATTATATATAACATATTATTAATATATACTTTTATTTTAAATTTTTAAAATAAAAAGAATAATATAAATATATAAAATAATATTAATGTTATTAAAAAAATAAAAATCACCATCGCTCCAAATTACAAAAGTAGAGATATTGAATTTTAATGTAAAGGGACGGTGTGGTCTGTAATTTTTTTTCTTTTGCACCAACCTTCTCGTTGAAAGTTTGAGCATAATTATACTCTTTTAAATATATATATATATATATAATGTTGAGAATATCTTGGAATCACTTAAATATGCATTTTCATATTGGACTCATGCTGAATTGTACCTCGGAACGGATGGTGTGGAAAACATTGCTACCGACGGCGGAGAAGCTGGCGCTGACAACCTCGGCCCCCTCTTCATTCATCACCCGCATGACCTCGTTGAACAGCCCCTGGTGATCATGGCAGCTCGATCCAGTGATGAGATCGACCTCAATGGCCGATCCAGTCCGGTGAATGTAAATGCGAGGTACCATTGATCCGATGCTGGAGTTTAGGCTCTCTAGACCAGTCAGGTTTTCTTTCTTTTCCCTCAACTCCTCTATTTTTATCTTCAGCCTCTTTATGTAGTTTGTAGCTGCATCGAGCTGATCAGGCAGTGATGATACCTCCTGCAAAGAAATTATTCATGAAGAAATAATATTATATTTGACATAACGAGGAATGTAAGTAATATGAAATAGAACTAAAAGCTCTTATCCAGTAGTTTTAATATCTTAACCACTATAAAATGATGTGCTTAGTATATATATATATACTTTTGATGATAATCTAATATATTTGTTATTTACCTATATTTTAATTTATATATACTCATTTTATTTAATTTAAATTATGTGTATATATATATTATATAATTTGTATTTAATAAAATTATATATACATAAATATTATTATTTCTAATTAATTTAAAATAATAAAAATAAATATTTTACAAAAATATAATACAAAATTATATATTTTAAGTTATTAATAAAAATTATATATAATTTAAATTAAATATTTATATATAAATTATTATATTGTACCATATATATTATAATAGCTTAAAAGGTTATATATAATATATATAATCCGTAGGCTTTCATAATTTATATATAAATTTATCTTAAGAATATATATTATATATAATTTTTACTTATTAAAATTAGAGTTGAAAATTAAAATATATGTAAATATATTATAATTTTTATATAAATATTTTATTTAACATTAATTACATATATTTAAAAAACATAAATTATATATAACTTATACTTAATAAAATTATAATTAATATTATATATATAATTTTAAAATAATAAATTAAATATTTTATAAAAATATAATAAAAAACTTACATAATATTGTGTTATTAATAAAAATTATACTTAATTTATTTAAATGAAATTATTATATCATATAAATTACATATAAATTTATATAAAACATTAATTATATATAATTTTTACTTAATAAAAAATTATATAATATCATAATTTATATATTTTTTATATAATAAAAAATATATAATCTTATTAATAACTCAAAATATATATAGTTTTGCAATATATTTACGTAAAATATTTAATCTATTATTTCATATTAATTAAAATTATTTTAATTATATATAATATGTATTTTTAAAATATATATTTTAAATTAAATAAAATATTTATATATGAATTAAAATATAAGTTAATATTATAAAGTAAAGTATACATTGATTAGAATTTTAACTATACCTAAAATACCCATATTATATTCCACCTAACCTGTCATAAATGTGTTATCGTGTATTACAAATTGTTAAATTAATATTATCACTTTTTAAATGTTATTAAAATTGATATACAAATACCAATTTTATCAAATATTTGATATTAAAATGTAAACTTTTAATAGTTTAGCACACAATTGTTATGAAACTTAAAATTTTGGAATAATAATAATGTAATCATGAATAAGAAGAAAAAGAAACAATATACAAATCTTCTATAACTTTAGTAGAAATTTCACAAACAATATACAAATCTTCTACAAATTTAGTAGAAATTTACCCAAATGAACTTTGAAGATTTATATCCCATCATTGATATATAATCAGCAGGCTTTCATAATTTATATATAAATTCATCTTAAAAAATATAAATTATATATAATTTTTAATTTAATAAAATTATATATAATATATATTTAATATTTTGTATATAAATTTAAAATATTAAATTAAATATTTTATACAAATATAATACACAATTATACGTAATTTAATTTAAATAAAATTATTATATAAAAATCCAAATTATATAAAATTTCAATTAATAAAATTATAAGTGTAAATTGTTATTATATAATTATTTATATAATATCATAATTTATTTATATTTAATTTAAATTAAATTAAATAAAAATATTTATATGTAAGTTAATATTATAACGTAACTAAATTCATATTCATTATTTTACGGAATTGGAATTTTAAGCTATTGTATAAGAACACCACAAGTCATAAATTGGTAGCATGACAAATTATTAAATCAATATAGGTTAGAAGTTAAAATTGATACAAGTGTCAATTGTATTAAATGTTTAACATTAAAATTTTAATTTTAATGGGTTGGTACAAAAAAAATGATCAAAACAAAAAAAAAATGTAACAATAATGTAATTTAGTCCCATATCATATATAATGTATCCTGGGGAAGAAAAGGAAACAATACACAAATTTTCTACAACTTTAGTAGATATTTAGGGAAATGAACTTTCACATACAGTGAAGATTTATACCCCATCATTGCATTGCATTGTTTTGGCCTGGTCCTAACTCTCTATTGTTTTACTGTTTATTCTATGCTTATGAAGATCTTACTGTAATCATGGAAACAAGTCATTACAGTGAAACATGGAGGAAAAAAAAGGTAAGAATGCAAATTATCTCGATCATGGGAGCAGAGACTAGAGAGGGACAGCGAGAGCAGGATAGAACAGAGACCGTTGGATTTTGACGCTGGATGAGAGAATTGAGTGTGTTGAAGAGCGATTTCATGTGGTTCCTTCGGTTCCTCTCGATGGTCTTCCTATCAGCCCTTAAAGATGAAGCCAATAAGCTAGGATTTCCTCTCATCTCCATGTTCATCTCCCACCGAACCTGAACTGTACTCCAATCATAACATCAATAAATATCGCTACTGTTGTTGATGTTGTTTCAAATATAAGGGTTTGATTAGTGGAGGGGACGCTTTTATCATTATGAGAGGGCGGAGAAAGACGAGAAGGAATCAACAAAAGCAAAAGTGGCAGATATAAAAAGATTGGGTGCTCGTACGGACCATCAAAAGCCATTCATTCCCATTTGTGTGGACCAGGCCTTGACCCAAAATTCATTTACTTGGCGGTGATGTTGAGGAACTTTCCCTAACATAATCCCAACTGTTCAAATTACATCTGGATAACAAGGGCCCCTCATGAACAGAACTAAATGCTAGTAGTAAGGTTTTTGATGTGGTGACAAGGGCTTAGCATCCAGAGAAAGCACTACGTACACAAATTTTTTTTCACTAATAATTCAAATTAGAGAAAAAAATCATTAACAACTCAATTTTTCTTGAGAGTCCCTTAAATTAACCAGTTGTGAAAATATTGTACTCAAATTGAGTCAAATAAAATATTTATAAGCATATTCTGGTAAAGGGAATTCGTGTTCACCTTTTCTTTCTTGTTTCAATTCCCTTCTAGTATGGCCATGATGTATCCTACGATTGGGCTACTTTTGGGAGGGAGATGGAAGTGGTATCAAGTTGAAATATTATATTATTAAAATATTATTTTAGTTAATTAATATATAATATTATTTTTAAAATTTATATAATTAGTTTATAAAATGCATATAATTTATTAAACTATTTATCAATAAAGTTATTTTCTCCTATTTTATTCCTATGAATTATTAAATGAATTTGTAAGCTCTACCACAAAATAAAAAATAACTTTTTGTTGGTTACACTGTACAAAATAAAAACCAATCTGCCTAAAATAAAAACGATTTATTTTATCTTTTGATTATGATGTTATTCTATTAATTTAGTATTAAGTTAATATTTAGGAGTTAGTTTTTATAATTTTTCAATATTAATATTTTATTTGATTCTATCTTCATTAAAAATATATTAAAATATTATATTATATTATATTATTAAAATACTATTTTAGTTAATTATAATAGATATTATTTTTATATGATTTATTTCTATTTTTATATAATATTAAATCTATAAATATGTATTTTTTATATAATTTATTAAATTATTTATCAATAAAATTATATTATCGCTTACATATAAGTTAACATGTCTATTTTTTAATATCTTCCTCACCCTGTTTTATTTTCAACAATAGGAAAAGAGACTCGGTGGCCGTGTGTGCGGTTATTAATTTATGATTTTCATTGAATTTTTCCTATATCTTTGGAATCCTACACTTGAAAAAATTTTGTTATTTGTCATTGTTCCACGGATGACAATCCAACCTAAGCGAGCTTCTTGTTTTCACAGCAGTGCAATGACCCTTAAGGTGTGGCATCGCCTTTCCCGAGGGACATTATGTGACCATTATTGAATTTGTTTTGGGTACTTAATTTTGTGTTTGACTGATCAAGTTAGCTGAACTGGGAGAAATTGCAATGTTTTATGGAGTCTAGTTGGAAACCGCATGTAACTATCTAAGAAGTCCTTAACTTGGACACTGATCCCGTGCGCCATAGTTCAAAAATACTGCTAATAAGTAAGGTGATATTAGAACGTAAGATAAAACGTCGCTAGTGTGGCCTCTAACATCTTTGTTTTTATGGATAAAAAAGAGGTTGTAAGAGTACTTACAAATAGTTCGTCGACAACGGAAGGATATAGTATTTTGCTTTTAGAGTGAAGTGGGGTAAAGTGATATATAACATAAACTCATTGACGGGCCAATTTGACTTTATATACATAATACATGGTTCCACTAGATATTTGAAGTAATTGATGGAAGATTAATTGTCAAAGTTTGGCTCAATTTTGGAAGTGATCCAATGAGAACGGTACATTTACCATATTAGTCTCAATATAATTAAAACTTAAAATAAAAATACTCATATGATGTACACTTACCCATTAGTATTGCAATAATATGTATATTTATCATATTAGGAGTGATGGAACCAAAATTTAAAATAAAGATACACATATTTTGTGATAAAACTTTGAACATTTTTTTTCGTAAAGTAGTATATCCAAAATTGTACAAAATTCTTATAAATATAGAAATTAATAAAAATAAAATTAAATATTAGTATGCACAGTCACACTAATGATAAAACTGATGTATCAAAATTTTACTTTAATTTGATAGTTTTGTCACTTATAATGGTTTTGGGAAGTAAGAATTAACCTATAATTCAATAAATTAGTTTACCAACATCGGATCATAATGTTACTTACAACCTTAACTTTTAAATAAAATATTTAACATATAAATTTCTCAATGTTATCAATTTGCTAATCATAAAATTTTTACGATAAGAATTTCCATCTTTTAACCTAGACTTGTCGATTTTTTTAAGGAAAACTCAATTCCCATTTCTTATTAAAATCGAGTAATAAATGCATTATCACGTTTCAACCTAATTTGGTCGAGTTCCCATAATCAACCTGCCACTATCCCATGCATCATTTAGGTATTTCTTACCTTAATGATACATGGAAGGTAAAGGGGTGCCTATATTCATTCCATTACTATAAGTCGAGGGTGAGTAACGTACCTTGAGGGCTTGAGCTTGTCCAAGAACTTTTTGTCTTTATCTTGAACCTGAAAGAGTGAGATGAGTGTAGTGAGTTTATAGGTACATATACTTAGTGAGAGAAACTACTACAATGATAGATTTATTTCTTCATCCATTAGTCATTATTTGTCATTTTTCGGATATCATTCACGCATCAACCGCCCTCCTATCATAGGAGGGATCACACGATCGCAGAACGGTCCCCGACTGTTCTACCTGTGGATCGGAACGCCTTCACCATCCATCCCGATAGAGGTTAACTATGTGGAACCCGTTATCTCGAATCAAGGAAAACTAGGAAAGAACCAGTTAGTTTAATCAGAAAATTGAATTACTTAAGGAACCGAGAATGATAAAGAAGGGTTAAAATGGGGAATTGGAAAATCCCAAATAACCTAAAAGTCGTGAAAATCATGGGGAAGAACTATGAAGTAGATTGGATGGGAAAATCAGACCGGTTCAGGGTGAACCAGATTGAACCGATTTGAACCATACATGAACCGACCTCTAAATTCATTTTTCTTGCTGGCTTAAAAATCTCAATTTGGAAAATTGAGGCACCATTAGATAGAAAATAAATTTAGATTAATTTAGAAAATTTTAAATTTGAGAAAATCGGTCGAATCAGGTTTTAACCAACCAATTTTTACCATTGAACCTGATCAGACCAGTTCGGTCCGGTTCAGAACAGTGTCATCTTCTTCCTTGAGATGACAACACTATTTATATGCCAGAAAAAACTTTCCTTCTCCAGTGAAGAAATATTCCCTCCGATTTGGGCATTTTCTAAAGAGGATAAGCTCGACCAATATGGAAACTAGTAGGGTAGATGGTCCTTGAGCTCCCTATATAAAGAACTCCCCTTCATTCATCCTCCACACACCTCAAATCGCAATTCTCTCTCAAGTGCTCCATTTTCCGGTGAAACTCAAATTAGAGCTCTGACTTGGGCACTTTTCTTAGCTTTAGGAGGCAAGGTCGGGACCTACAATATCACGCCCTAACTCGGTTTGGTCGAATCCCCGTGATCAACCCACCACTCTCCCGGTTTATTAAGGATTCCCCTTCTTTAACACAGTAGGAGTAAGGCGTCCTTTAAACTTGTACCTTTCCTGAAATAACATAAATCAAAACTTGCATAAAATTTTAACTTTACATACCTGTCATGCAAGTGTAACTAATAAGATGTCTTGGGTAGGTTTTCCTTGGTTTACCTGAAAGGGATATAAGGGAGGGGTGAGTAAAATGACCTAGTGAATGGGTTTTCAAAATTTGACTTTTAAGAAAATGTTTGAAAAGGAGTGTGTTAGACACATTATTTCCTATTAAAAATATTTTATTCTCATCTTCGATTTTTATACCCATTTCTTATTGCAACGGTGTGTCATCACCCAACACATATCCTTCATCATGAAGGTCAATCATACAATCGCAGGCTAGTACGTCCACTGAACCCACTTGTGGTGTCGAAGCGACTTTATCCGCCACCTAGATAGAAGTACATCCACTTCTACCCTGAGAATGAGTGGATGTTCACGACACCTGACCCTCAATCCCATAATAATTTTTCGTGTCTGTATGAGGACAGAGACCTCATCCCGTCCCCACCTCGGTCTCGTGCGCTTGAAGCTACGTCAAGCTTTGCAAGGTCACCTGGTACGATTAACTGCCCTTATATCCACCAGGTCGTCTAGGTCCCTAGGATGCATCATTACCCCTCTTGGGTTTCTTGAAGTTCTAGTAATCACAGTGCATGCACAATCAGTATTTTCACATCATGCCATATAATTTGTGGCGCTACTGGTCCAATAGCCCCGACCTTCAACTCAACTTGCAACTGTTTGTCTTTACTAGTCCGGAGATCTATCATGTCGCACTGCCGCTAGTTGACTTAGTATGTCGGTCCTATCTTAGTACCACGACCAAACAATTCAATTATTCAAGTTTTCATAACATATAATTCATGTTTGTTTATGAGCTACTGCTCGTGCCAACTAGCCCATTGCCCACTGTTCGAGATTTTCAAAATTGGGCATAATAGCCCCCAAGTTCCAAAACCAAGGCATCCATCCTAATAGAGCTATTCGAGCTCCCGTTAAGAAGGTCTCCCAAACCGTTTAAGTAGTGGCACACAGTTAGGGGAGAGCACTTCCGACAAAAATATATTGTCAACTATCCACCATACAAGCTGAGTATGAGGATATCTCCGCTCATAACTGATGAAGGGGTTTTTCACTTCCTCCGAGGAAGTTTCATCATACCAATTGGGTATGATCTACTTACTACCAGTAAGTAGTTTTTTCGTGTCATTTTCACACCACTTCTCTAAGTTGTGATGTTTAAAATACCACTAAGTAGTGGGTTTTCATTTCCGAGGTACTTATCATCCCAACCGGGTATGATATAAAAATCCAACTCAGTCGTTAATGCAATGAATTCCTCTTGACCGGTTCTTTGTATTCACGCGAGCTTGTCTTTATTGGCGTTCTCAGTACTTCATGTTCCTAAACGATATGAACATCCCCGTTCATTATCCCTCGGCTTAATAGCCTTCATTCATTCCAAATGAATGAGAAAACTAGACTTTTCATTTATTTGCAATTAGTCCCTAAAGTTATTTTTCTTTAAGTCCCTAATGCTAGTTTTTTCTCAAATTGAGTCCCGAAACTTTTAAAATTCACCTTGGGACCTTAATTTATTCAATTTCACAAAAAGGGGTTCAATTTCCCAAATTTCCAATTTGGTCCCCCAACTTTTCCAAAATTACCATTTTGCCCCCCACTTTACAAAAATGGTAAGTTTTGCCCCAAAATTGTCCAATTGGTCCTCCAACATCTTTATCATGCCCAATTGGTCCTTAATTTTATGAAATTACACTTTATTCTCTTTAATTTTTGAAATTCCCAAATTTACACCAATTTCAACCTTCTAACTCTGTTGAATTTAATTTTATCGAATTGACCAATCAAATGAGTTTAATTGTTAAAATTGAAGTTACATTAGAGTTCCTACACCTTAATACGATTCAATTGCACGTTTATTCGCACAATTTGGTATCGGAGTGAGCTCAAATGGAGCTCCACCGGAAAACTAGACTTATAGAGAGAAAGCTTCAAAAGCATACCATTGGGGGCACGATGGTCTGAGCTTTCGATCTTGGCAGATAGCTCTCGTCCTGAGGTTCATCCTAGGATCAAGAATTACATCAATTGTTGCTGAATTGAGTTAGAATTTCATCATCGAAATTCTACGGGTTCTCACTTTAGCACCGGTTGGAAATTGTATAGGGGAGTCGAATTCGCTTATCTTTCCATTCTAATTTGGTCGTGTGAGGGTTGAGGAGGTGTTGGGAGAGCTTGGTTTGGCTTGAGAAGGGTTCGAATTGACCAAAACAAGGCAGTTTCGGTCTGTCGGAGCTGCTTCACTATTCGATCACGTCGGCATTTCTCCGATGACTATCGGAGCAAATGGAGACTACAGACGTGTAGCTGACTCCTCCCCGGTTCTAAAGAACCTAACCATGCCTTTTTTGGCTAAAAAAAGACCTTATATCGAAGCTCTAGTTTGAGCTTCGCCGGAAAACTAAGCAGCATAGAGATAATAGAGTTTTCAAGTGTGGAGAGTATGAATGAGGAGGGACTCTTTATATAGGAAGCTCAGGAATTTCTTGGCCGTCCGATTAGCACCTTAATGGCAGTCATTCATTGCCTGAAACTCCCTAGCCAGAGACTTTTCAGCTTCTCCAGTGCTACACGATTTTCCAGCAAGTGAATAGTGTTGTCATCTGAAGGAAGAAGACGACATTGTTCTAAACCAGACTGAACCGGTTCGAACCGAGTTTAGAGCTTAAACCGACTGGTTCACCCTCAATTTGACCGAATTTTTTAAATCTAAAATTTTTTAAATTCATCTAAATTCATTTTCTATCCAATGGTAGCCTCAAATCTCAAATTTGAATTTTTAAAGCCAACTAGAAAAATAAATTTATCATCTGGTTCAATAGTGGTTCAAACTAGTCCAAATCGGTTTAATCTGGTTCGCCTGAATCATTTTGGTTTTCATCTCCAATTCATCCTATATTCCTTTTTCTTGACTTTTGTGACTCTTTAGGTCACTCGGGGTCCATAATTTTCCCGGTTTGCCCTTTCTCTATTGGTTCCGATTCATGAACCGACTCGGTTCTTAAACCGGTTCAATCCAATTGGATCCGGTTCATTTAAACTGGTCTGATTTTTCTCTTCCAATTTGTCCTAACGTTCTTTTCCAAGGTTTTATGAACCCTTTGGGTCACTCGAGAGTTGTAAATTTCCCAAATTGCCCATTTCATGATAATCGGGTTGGTGAACCGGTTCGATTTTCTCACTCTATTTGACCGATTCTTTTCTCAGTTTCCTTAACTCAAAAGGGCGGGGTTTATAGCTCTCCCCTCCTTTTAGGAGTTTTGTCCCCAAAACTTAATTAGCAACCTTGCATGAGAAACCATTTCCTTTGATGTCCATTTGGTGTTTGCTTAACATGCAAACTCTTCTCTTGTTCTTTTAATTAACCCCTTTTACATCATTCACTTAAATAATTTCTTTTCCTTTATATTATTTACTCCCTCCATTGAGTTTATCATAACTAGACATACCTTACTTAAGGGTATATCCTTAGATTCTCATCTTTCTTTGCTCATAGCAACATTTTTCCCTTTTAGGTCCTGTACTTAGGACTGGGAGTTCCAAGATACCTAATCATTCACGTGTCTAGTTAACCTCTTAGTCGTTGAAACCCTTAGCTCGATGTCCTTTAGAGCATTACATACCTATTTTCACGTGTTTCCTTGTTATCACCTTTTCATCCTATTTCGACTCTTTCTTCATCCGTTGTTCATTACAATTTTAGTCCAAATTTTATGTTTAACCTTGTCATGCTTACTAACTAACTCTTCCTTATTTTGAGTCATATTTTCCTCAGTACTGTTGGGTTTACATGCCTCCTTACAGCATGAGATTTTTTAGATTTTGTCTCTATTTCCATTAGATTTCCAAAATATTTCCTTTAGGGTTATTCCCAACTTTCCAATCTCTCAAGGATTGTATAATTTCACCCCTCCTTTCATCGGGTATCAACTACCTTTACTAATATCCAATTATTCTTTGTGTCTTGACAAAGTGTCTTACATAATCGTGTTAGTTTTTCTGTACCCACTCATCCTTTCCCAACTTCCTTGTTGAGTCTTTTTGGTTCCAATGATTTGGTTTTCCAATAATTTACCGACAAGCTATGATTCTTTCCTTCTTAAGTCCTTGTCATCCTTTATCCAAGGATTTTTTTTTTGTTATTCCTTAATCCAATTTTACTTACTCGTAATCATTTCATCATTCTTCGTTCTAAAATAATCACTTTCGATCCATGTGTCGATTCCTTTGCTTGGGAAGGTTCCATTCTTCTGGTTTCATTCTCTACTATGTTCCTCACAATAGAGATTTCCATCTTAGGAGTTACGTGCTCAACCTTCTTATCATTCCTGGTAGGGTTATTTCTCCCTTTCTTCGCACCCCTATCGATGTTAGGGCATTTGTCTGCTTTGGATCCTTCTCTATCCACAACTTCCGTTTCATCCTTTATTCCTTCCTTCAGATACTTTCGATTATCAATTTTATTCCGTGCATTCCACACTATGCTCAGTCGTCCACTCTTGAAGCTTCATATGAGTGTGTAGACTATGACATGTTTTACAAATTGTGGTTATAGTATTTGTACATCGGGCCTCATAGTATGCCTTAATTGCATTTAGGTTCCTGATTGCCTCTTAGTCTCAAATAAGCCCCTAGGATATCAAATTATCATTTTTGGGTCCTGAACTCTTTTTAAATTCACCCATTAGCCTTTAATTTTCCAAAATTACTATTTAATCCCAAAAATTTCATAAAATTACAATTTGGCCCTAAACTTCTCAAAATTTCCAATTGATCCTCATTTCTACCCAAATTGTCCAATTGGCCCTTAATTGGGAGTGAATTTCATGAAAATGCCCTCATTTTTGTCAATTTTCCATTCGACCCTCAAAATTTTGGAAATTTGCACAAAAGTCCCAAAATCCCCAAATTTGCCTTCTTCTCCCCCAATTTGAGCATATGAACATTTGAATCTTACCTCGTCCAATTGACGGCATGTATGTCCTTGATTTCATCATTTCTTGCTATAATTCGCCTCCTCTAGCTCCCCCTGTTTGTCTTACACTTCGAATTTTCGAATTTGGTTGATTTTAGAGCTGTGTCGAAAAATTTACAGTAGAGAGAGAAAGCTTACTTAGCTTACCAAAGGAGATGTGATGGCCAGAGCTTGAGGTGGGGGCAGCTAGTGCTCGTCGAGGGGAACCTATGAGAATTGGATTCCACTGCAATTCACCATTGCATTATGGGAATTTGAAGAGAGAAGTTTCAGGGAGGTGAAGTTCTGAAACTCAGTAAATTCAATGAGGAGAGGCAAAATTGAGCTTACCGGAGGTATGTGAGGGTTCTGGAGAGCCTTAGGCGGTCGGAGGTGGCCAATTCTAGCGGTGGATGGGCTAATGGAGTCGGGGTTGGGTCAGTCGAGAGCTCATAGTTTCGGGGCTCTGGAGTAGTTTTACTATGCCATCACCTAGACACATCTTCGATAGCCCTTTCTGTCGCTTTGAGGGTGTCTCGAGCTCGGGAACTCTTCCCGATTCTAATGCTACCCTACAAAGCTTCGTTGGTGGTGAATTTGCCCGTCGTTGGAGCCTCTATCGAAGTTTCATTGGAAAGTGGACTATTGGTCTTTAGAGAGTGCTTGAGAGGTGAGGAGGATGAGTGAGAGGATGCTCTTTATATAGGGAGCTCGACATCTGTTCAGGCTACTAGCTGGCGTGAGATTTGACCCCCGCCTCGCTCATTGGCGACTTTTTGGAGAGATTTTCGAGTCGCCGGAGACTCCAGCTTTCCCGCCCTCTCTCTCTTTTCTATCAGTAGAGTGAGTTTGAAGACGATGATGTGGCAAGCATGCCACATGGCGTGCTGTGATTGGCTAGTTTTTCTGACGCGGTTGACCGGACACGTGGCAGTCTCTCATTGGTTGTTCGTGTTTGTATGGTAGGTTGACGGGTCACCATTTGTCCATTGATTGGAAATGTGGCAACCTCCCATTGATTGACCATGTCTGTGTTGTTGCTGTTTGGGCATTGTTGACTGTTAACTAGTCTGGTCTATTGACTAGCTGGACCGTTGACCGGTCTGGTCCAACTGGGTTTGGTGACCTGAATTCAAAAATCGGTCGGTTCAGACCCAATTCGACTGGTTTCTGAAATTAAAAAATTTCTAAATTAATCTAAATTCATGTTCTACCCAATGGTGGCCTCAATTTCCCAAATTGATATTTTTAAGCCACCTAGAAAAATGAATCATTGAACCAAATCACAATAGTTCATCCTAGTTCGGTTTGGTCCGGTTCACCCTGAACCGGTCCAGTTCTCTTATCAACTCCACTTTCTAATTTTTCCTCACAATTTTTGTGAATTTTGGGTCATTTGAGATTTCTCAATTTCCCTTATTAACCCTTCTTTACTATTATAGGTTCTGATTTCATATGTTCCTTCCATGATCCGATGTTCCTTGGATGTAGATGTCAGACTCCTTGTGAGAGTTTGGGTTTCCTGCATTTATTCGTTCTATTCTATCTCCTTGTTGATTCTTCCCATCTCTGACGGTCGAGTTTCTCGCCCCTTTCTGGTCCCATCTGCCTACCAGGGTTCTCCTCCCTTAGTCTGTCCTCACTTTTATTAAAGAAAAATCAACTTACCGATTGTAAGTGGGATTTTTTTAAAAATCATTCATAGTTGGTATGATGAGTTTATTTACTAAAAGGAAAAAATTCACATACCAGTTGTAAGCGGACCTATCATCACACTCGGTTGGTGTGATGAGTTAAAAATAAGATTTTGTCGGAAGTGTTATCCCCTTACTATGTGCCATTACTTAAACTATTTAGTAGGCCTTCTTATTGAGAGCGAGAATAGCTCTAACAGGCCAGGGGCCTCGATTTTGAACTCATAGGGCTCAAGGCCCAATTTAAAAAAAAATATGTGTAGTGGGCCTAAGGCCAGTGGACACCACTAGAGCACGTAAACATGCATGAATAGAAAGAGCCATGAAAACTCTTATTTAAAATGGAAATTAATTGTGTGATTCTCCATGGTACCAAGTTAGGACTGACAATACTCGATGGGCTAGCGGCAGTGCGTCGGGGCTAGGTCGACGGATCGGCCTAGACAAACAGCTGCAGGCCGGTTGAGTGTTGGGCTGTTGGACCGTCAGCACCAAAGAGAATGGCTAAATTATGAAAAAAATTTGTTTGTGCATGCACTTATGGATTCGGGACCATCAAGACGCCCTAGGAGGTAGTGATGGGTTCCAAGGGCTGGTGGACAACATGGTGGAGATAAGGTCTATTCGTCGTGCCAATTAGTCATGAAGCTCTAGAAGCTTCTTGCGCATGAGACCAGGGTGGGGTCAGGATGAGATCTCTATCATCATATGGACACGAAGTGAATTTTGGGTCTGAGGGTCATACGTCTGGGATGTCCACTCAGACTTAGGGTAGAAGTTCATGACTTTTATCAGGGTGGACGACAAATGCGCGTTGATCCCCAAGTGGGTGCAGTTTGGGACTGCCCTGCGAACGTTTGTACCCTTTATGATGAATGGTGTGTGCTTGTTTGCTAAATGCCTCCCGATAATATAATATTTTTAATTGATTATGTGAAAATGAGTAGAAAGCTAGCCTTGAACTCATATAATAAGTGCAAAATGAATAAGTACACACCCACTAAAGTAAATGTGATTTTAAAGACTAAAGTAAGAACCGGTAATGAGACTGGGGCGTGTGGTGTAAATACGGTTCAGATGAACTGAGAATTTGTTGGGCCTTGAGCCATTTTTGTGATTTGGGGATATGGTTGAGCAATAGGACGGGCTTCCAATAAGTGTCATTGATATGTTTACATGTCGATTGAATAACCGGGACATGAAGTATGCCGTGAGACCCAAGTATAGGGCAGGATGCCCAACTATGTGATATGGGGAGACGATCGAGTGATAGGCTGGGCTTCCAAGTTTTATTAAACTGTGTGGGGATTTTTATAAACCGTTTCAAGAGGGCTCCCATGAGAAACTTTGAAAGAAAAGTTTCAAATTTCTTCTCCATTTTATGGGTATTTTGTCAGAAGCCCTGGTCATTTCGATTCTCACTATGGTGAATGTACCCTCCATAATGGTTATTGACGAGGAAGGGAGGAGAGGGGAGGAGGGGGTTCATGGGTCTCCGACGGACATAATCAGTCTGGGGCGTGACAACCCCTCCGAGCAGTATTAGAGAATGAGTTTTTAAAAAACAAAAATTTGAAAATAAAATGGTTTTGGGATGGATGGAAAAGTGGGAATAGCAATGATAAAGTTTTCGTTGATAATATTATAGTAGAGAGATTACTCCCTTACTAATTAAACCTAAAATGTTTCCCATAGAAAATGTAGCACATCGATGAGTTGGTGGGGGGACCTAATTGAGAACTACTCGGAGAAGGGTTAGCAGGGGTTCCAATTGGGAACTTGTACGTAGAGGCTGCAACTCCTGCGTATATTTGGGCTTACTAGGATTTCATGAGGGAATACAACTTGGATTTAGAGCCGACAAGAGTACCTCTCCCCGTAGTGGCTCCAGCTATGGAAGTAGCGGAGGTAGCACCACCTCCAGTGGGAGCATCAGCTCCTGGTCGGGAACCCTAGGGGCTCTACAACAACTAAGGTGCAAGGTTTTCGTGGGAGGGAAAGATGTTGTCATAGCTATGGACTAAAGAGACCGATTCATTCTAGTCCAGGTCTGGTTCACCCTAAACTGGTATGATTTTCTTATCCAATTTCCTTCATGTCCTTTCCCCATGATTTTTGTGACATCTTGGTCACTAGGAATTTTCAAATTTCTCATTTCAACCCTTCTTTATCGTTCTAGATTCATCAAGTGGTTCGGTTTTCTCCTTAATTTGACCGGTTTTTTCCGGTTTCCTTGACCCATGGTGACGGATTTCATAACTCTCCCCTCTTTTTAGGAGTTTTATCTTCAAAACTAAATTTCGCCTCCCTTACATTGAGAAACTCTCCCTTGGTGTCAACTTGGTTTTACTTGACATGCTACCCCTTGGTTATTCTTTTACTTAGTCCTTTTTAATCCACACACTAATGGAATTTCTCTTCCATTCCATTAATCACTCACTTCATGGAGGGTATCCTGACTTGGTACGTCTTACCCACTAGTTCTGAAGTATACCTTTAAGTCCACTTCCTATTCTTCTTAGGGTAAGATCCTTCCTCTTGAAGGTTTTCATCCATGTCCTTGGATTGACTGTCCCATAATCATTATTTCCCTTATAATCCTAGGTTGCCCCTTGATGGTGGTTCATGACTTTCCAATCTTCTCGGAGTTACTATGATTTACGCCTTCTTGTCACTTGGTAGTGTCTCTCGACTACTCTCGGTGTTATCCAGTCGTCATTTTTCCTTGACGTCATGCCTTTTTGGTAGCGTTTGGTTCTCCTTATTTATTCATCCTTCCTCATCTCTCTTATTGGGTTTCCCGGTTCCAACCACTGTGTTTCCTATCCACCTCTGGGCTTACTGACTTATTTGTGATCTTCTCTCCCATCCATTTCCTTCCTTATCTCCAGTGGTATCCTTATACAAGGACTTCTCTCCTTTAAGTACATCCTCAACCATTTATGTCCCTTTTTAGGTTTCTTATTCCGGGTTAAGCCTCTTAGAATTCTACTGTTGATTCCTTAGCTTGATCTCACTTCCTACTTTTTTCCGTCTACATAGGGATTTCCACCTTGGGAGTTTCAAGTTCAACCTCCCTAATGCTCCATGAAGGCTTTTCCTTCCTCCCCATCTTCCACCCTTCTGATGTCGGTATGGTTGTCCGCCCTTAATCTTTTATTGTCATCCAATTCCCCTTTTTGTCCCTTATTCCTTTTGTGAGGGACTTCCGATCATTTGGTCTTTTCATTTCTATTCGTGCTTCAGGTGCGGGCTTATTTGCTTTTCTCCATTCTGTTGGGTCCATCGTCTCTTTGTTGGGGACATGCACTTCCCTATGACTCCTTTCTTTACTAGGCTCCTTCCTTTCTTTGCTCTTACAATCATCCAATCTTAGTGTAACTTAACGCCATCCTTTGCTGTCACCCTTCTTGTTTCCCCTTCCTTAAAAATCTTGTGGGTATGTCCTTGTACCTGTTTCTTATCCTTACTTGCATTCCGTACAAATCTACTTCCTTAGGAAGAGTTCGGGTACTGTTTATTTCAAGATTTCTTAACCTCCTTGTGTGAGGCTTATTTAATCCTTCTCATGGCTTGAGTGTGGTCGCCAATTCATTTTTCGACCAGTGATTCTTTAAGGATTTTCTTCATCCTTCCTTCCCAACATTTGGCCTTTCCACCTCTCACCTCTTTGTCGGGTTTACTTCCATGATTCTCATGAATGTTAGTTCGTTAACCGCCTCGTCCCTACTACTCTCCTTGTTCCATTGTTTTGAGACAGTCGTCTCTCGAATTCACTTTTCCTTGATGCCCATCCCGTCGCCCTTTTTAGGGTGTAGTCATTATTACTTTCCAGTCCTTCTTTCCTCCTTCGAGGGACTCCTAAGTATTAGGTTCATTTTGTGTGCTCCATACTATGTCCAACCATCCAATCGTGACTCCCTTGATATTTTTTCACTCCTTCTTTGCTCCTACCGATTCCGACCTTAGATCATTGGAGATCACATATGGTGCGATCTCTCCGGAAACTGTAGAAGTCGGGTTGATGGTTAAAAGAGTTGGCAATGAAAAGCTGAGGTACTTATCTTTCCAATGGTACCATGATGGTCGACGGATATGGTTGTACAGAGAAGTTATACTCTTTGGTAATCAGATTACTAGAGTTGGGAGCCGTCTCAGTTCCAGAGTTAATTCAAAGTAATTTTCAACGAGTGAACAATTTAAATTTATATGCCTATGATCTAGACTTGTATAGCTATTTATACATAGTATTTTTTTCATTAATATATAGAATGTGCCTCTTGCAATTAATTAATTTTCCTAAGCTATGGAGTTGGTTGTCTGCCGAGAATTATCGAGTAAAATAGGGGATCAGAGTCATCTGTTCGGGTGAGAAAAATGGCACGTGCATGCATGGCTACGTGTCCGTGTGACCGATTTTACACGTCGATCGGTTTGCACGGTAGCGAATCAGTTTCCGACAATTTTCTCTATTGATTCGACAATTTTTAGTAGGTTCACCCATTTTTCGACCAATTTTTGGTAAAATAAAAATATCAAAAAAATTTATATTTAATTATCTATTTAATTTATTTATAAATTTAAATTTATTTTGTATCATTACAAATACATTAATTTTGTAACTCACCCTAACCAATTTAATTCAAACACATTTTTTTTTATTTTTCTCTCAATTTTTTAACTCTTTTTATGAAAATTTTCTAAAGGTTTGTAATGAACATTCTCACCCCTCATTTAACACTTTATCGATATATTTCTATTTTCTAATTTAATTTTACTTGATAATTTAAAATTTTTCTCTTCTTTCAATCTTATTTTCTGATTTAACTACGCATATTTATCGAATTGGGGTTACATATTACCCAATTCTATATAACTTACGATTTAATTTGCTTTCTTAATTGCGTGTAAACCTATGTGAAAGGAATATAACACTCGGTTTCAAGTTATTTATGGCACTCCAGATTACTTGCGAGATATTTGTTCACATGCAAAGTAGAGATATTTTTCTGAACCCAAATACATCTTTTTTTATTAAACAATAAAATTATAATATTATCCTTCGTAAATATATATTTTTTGAACCGGATCCAGCGTTAGTTTTCCTTTTAGTGCAAAATAAAGTATTAATTTTCCATGACAAGTACAAAAAAAATTGACTGATTTTGTAGATATTGCACGGAAATGAGCTTTACTGCTTCTCCTCCGAAAATAGTTTCCCGCTATGGGGGAAACTTACTTTACTGTGCGAATTGCGCCCAGTCGTAGCAACCTAACATATGATTGAAGTCAATTCCATAGGCTTCAATTACAACCAACCAAACACGGCCTAAAATTTCAATGCATTAGATATATTACGTAATAATATATATTATTATAATTTATAGCTTATATTTATTATTTTAAATTCAGTCATGGAATATATTTTGAAATTATTTTTAATTTTTAATTAGACAATCAGTTAGTCGAATGATGTTATCAACCATCTATCCAGATGGAGTATGAAAGTCCATTGGTCGGGTCCACTGCCAGGCCCTTTTCAGTGTGCGGAGTGCGCACATGCTTTCCCATTGCAGAATATTCAATTGAAAAAAATATATATAGATACTCTATCTCTTGACTAACATGACATTCAATTTTAAAAATATATTTTATTATATTATTAGATATGTATTAAGTTTTATATACTTTTATATTTGGCTAATAAATTAGAAATTTGATTATTAGAAGATATAACGTGACTGCAGGGACGGGTAAATGAAAAAATGGAAAATTTTATAATACCGCTGTGTGAGAGCTGATTTTGGAACTCAGCTTCAGGTATACCTGGGTTTATTATTGGCCGTAGATACCTCTTAGCTGTGCATGTCGGCACGGTGCGATCCAGCCACGTGTCAGACAGCACTCACGGGTTAATGTCTCTTTTACTACCGTTTCATGGGGGCCCATCTGAAGCTTATCTCCTCGAGGAGGAAATAATATTAAATTGCTTTGAGACCCGACTCTCTCTGCCTGATCTCAATCTGACCCCACACGTGATGAAGTTTTTCAATTTCCCCACTGTTAAATTGAATATTTTCGATTTACACCCAAAACTATTTGTTTGGATACACAATGTATAGGCTTGGAGGTGCCCCTAATTTTTTAGATAAATAATAATAATAATAATAGAATGGTCTGAGGGACTCCTATTCTGGAGGGGTGGCGCCTTGCCCGGGGACCTCGCCTAAGCCATTAGGGATTTCACAGAGGTCCTTGACATAGAGCGAAAGCCCATCCGTCATATTTACTTCTCCCCGTTTCTTCTCTAAGAATTTTCTTTAAAAAAAATTGCATGTCCAATTGGGGCTACTCAATGCGACCTAGCGGAATCCCGGGCGGAGCGTTGCAGTGTCGGGATGGCGCAGGGCGCTTTCCATTCCTCTACTCATAAGGAGTTGTGTTGCCCCTGTTCATGAATGCCATTGGAGAAGGGAGGTGATCTAGCCGAGGGTAAGTAGCAAAAGTCCATTTTTGACTTGCTTTTGATGGACGTGATCCTAGAAAAGTCAATACATGTGCGCATTGGGAAAAAATTTCCACCGAAAAATTCTCCATGTTGATTACGAACGTGATGTATCATCTCCCTTTTCCATCTTATTGTTTCAAGACTTTTGGAGTTTAAAAGACTTTCAGGGTTTGACAGACAATATATCTACTCTAACTGATGTAGATTTTGCAATGAATGAATAATCAATGATATTTTTCCTTTGTCCAAATGCAGAAATTTCGTATATTAAAACGCTAAATCATTTATAGAAATACGATTAATATATATATGGTCATCAAATACGACCAATTCAAGCGAAATTAAAATATATTGTAGATACAGATCAAATTTAATCATTTACCTACTACAACTTGATCATTTTCGGGTGATAGCAGTGATTCAATAATAATATTGTTGAAGGGACAACTTTCATTGAAATTTCAACTTATCCTGGTATTAAAGAAATCGTCTGTAATTAAAAAAAACTCTGATTTTTTAGGTAGACTATAATAATTTTGAAATATATTTGAGGGGTAAGAATTAATAAAATAATAATAAATGTATTTTTATAAATTATACAAATATATATAATTCTATAGAATTAGGAGTACGACGTTGGAATACCTCGATCATACTTATTACATGAGAGGAATAGGCATCATATTATTAAAATTACTGAAACTGTTGTAGGGAAGGGATGGTCAATAAAGTTCAGGTACCCAAATGAGATTTATGTTAAGTGCAGGGCTAAAATAAAATTTAATCCTATTATCTTCCCTATATTATCATCGAAAGGTTGAGAATCTCCCAAAGCGTTAAAAAAACAAAAATCCATTACGGAAAAGATCTCCACCACCTCACTAGTCCCACTCTCTCCTCCCAAATCCCCCACCTCCTCCTCTGTCAACAATGCAGCACGTCTATCTGACTAAGCCGGTGCCGCCGCCGCCGCCTTCCGACAGCGTAGCGAGCGGATTCGCGGTGATTTGCTTCCTACACTCGATGATCGCGATAGTCAGCGGCGGCCTGATGATGTTCCACGCCAGCGGGATCTACTCACTCTCCCACGGGATCGACACGGCGGCGAAGCTCGTCGGTTCTACTCCGAGGGATCAGCTCCTGATCAGGACCTCCGACTCCTTCGCCGGACTACTGCTGCTGGCGATCGGGCTGCTCCTCCTGATGGTCTCCGGCGTGAGGGACAGGGACTTCCAGGCTTTCTTCGCCAAGGGCTGCACCGTGCTCCACGTCTTCGTCGCCACGTGGCGGATCTCCGTGGAGCGGAGAGTGGAGGACCTCGCCTGGGACTGCGTCAGGTTCACCGTCGGCGACATCCTCCTCGCCTTCTCCTGGCTCATGTTCGTCGTCTGCACCTGGAGGGAGAAGTACGATTGACCCGACCCGAGTTAAACCGATCTAAGTTTTGCCCCACCAGAGATGTTTAAAAGTAGCATCTGCTTTGTAGATACTCTGGATTCTGTGCAGTAGTATCATCATCTGTCGACATAACTACTATCTTTTTTTTTCCTGCCATGAAGATGTCTCAACTTCAGTATGATTCCGTCTCCTCTGTTTTGAGGCTCGGATGCTCGATGGGATTCTCCATGTGATTTTGTAGATATGGTCCCCTTTGATCTGTAAATTAATGAGTGGCTTGTTTGGTAGATAATGGACGTGATGGGGTTTGTGTCAGTGGTTTGATCAGCTCGATTGTAGTGGGAAGGAATGCTTCTGTTTAGGATGGAATTCAATTGGCTGTCTAATCCTCAATCGGGCATCACTTGTTTGATGCCATTATAAGCTTTTGTGCAATTATGAGGTTCTCCAATGCTTTTTCTTCCAACCCAATTACAAAATATTTTTGGAGGAATTACCTAAAATGTATTTATTGAATCTCTTTCAATATTTTAGTGTAAATAAGGATATGAATGAGCATTTAATTCTCATTTCAGGCTTATTTTTTTGTTTTTCTCCCACTTCATAATATAAATTATAAAAATACATATATTTTCTAATTACTTATTATAATATATGATAAATTTCAAATTTTATTCCTTGGTGTACTGAATAATGAAAATAAATTTTACTATTTTAATTTTAATTTCACTTTATTACATTTTGTTTGATAGACTCATTCTCGTTATTTTCAAGGACCCAACGATGACATATCAATCATTTAATTGGGTTTTGCCTCTGGAGACATTATTTCCTCCAAATCTCTAATCTCTTCTGTTATGGATCAACTCGGCAAAAAAAAATCCCATCAATCACTTTTAGCATTATTTCCCCCACAATTTCATATCATCCTACGTGAGTTCTTCTACATTTAATTGATTTTAATTATTAACTTATCTATATGTTTTTCATGTGGGTTAAATAAGCATTTTAAAAGTAGGATGTATCATCTTCAAGGACAAAAAAACATTGCATTGCAAGGATGGAAAGGTGAAGGTGACCTACCCATGGGGTATTGGTGGACAATATTAGAGAATCACTATATTTGGATATTTCACATAAATCGTAACTTTCTATAATTTGGTTTTGTGTAAATTATTTTAATAATAATTATATAAATTTGTAATTGACTATCAATTATAAGTCAATTACATTTTGAAATAAAAAATTGCTAGTTAATTGATTCATGATTTGCATTAATTACATTATTTTGTGTATAAATTAGGAGCGTATGTACCCAACCTAAAACTTCTGCAAAAAAATGTCAAACTCTATATATACTTGGCCACTTAATATTAATAGTTAATATACAATTAAATATATTATTAATTATATATTCATTTATATTTATCACTTGTGTACCTAACTTTTTTATTGAAAAAAGATGAGATAAAAGCTTAAATGAATTAGTAGGAGATGGAAAGAATTTATTGTGATTGATAATTTAGTATTCATCCTTATCATGTGTACAAATGTCATTATCTCTAATTTTTGTGAAACTAAAATTTACATTTATGTTATTATTATCATTACTCCCCCACATGGCTAAGAGACCATCCATTCTTGTATATTGTGCTTAGTCGAGGGGTTACAATATAATTTGTAATAATATTTGTAAATTGATCATAAATTTTAATAAACTAAAATAAAGTTGTCATTCTCATATATTCTTAAATAAAATGATAGTTACGGGCATAAAATATTGGATTACCTGTCAAATAAATAATATAAAAATTGTTACAACATAAAGTAGAAGTTTTATCCAAAATAATTCGGAGCTTACCAAAAAGAGTAGAATTTGGATGGTTGCGACCGTGAGATTAGTTAAATATTTGTATTCTACTTTTGTACTATACATAATTCGTTTATTGCAAATATGGGATAATATTATGATAAAAAAATCAATAAATGGTTAATGGACCATTAATTATCACGATAGCAGTCTAATTAGCATTAGAGGTTGATCCAAAAGAATTCCGAGTTGACCAACAAGAGTAGAGTTTGGATGGTTACAACTGTGGGATTAGCTAAATATTTATATTCTATTTTTGTACCATACATAATTGGTTTATTGCAACTATGGGATAATATTCTGATAAAAAATCAATAAATGGTTAATGAACCATTAATTATCAGGATAGTCGTCCAAATAGCATTAGAAAAATATCGGACTTACACCAAATAGATAGGCCATGTGAAGGGGTGGGTACCATGAATATAAGTAGGGTACGCTTGATAATAATCTAATGAGCAGTTGTAAAGCAATACATAAATTGGAGAACTGACTACCTAAGAAATAAATATTTGGCATATTAGACGAGATACTAAAAAAAAACTAATAATTTATTGATAAAGGATATTTGGGCATATTAGGTGAGATACTCAAAAGAACCAATAATTTATTGATAAAGGGTAGAATTGTCCAGAAGAACACTATCATGAATAGAGAGGTGAGAAGTAACAATAGGAGTGGTTAAGGGTTTATACTGAAGCAAAAATGCATCACATTAATTTTTTGAGCTGAAAACTAAAGTTGGATCTGGATTAAAAATATAAACCAAATCGGGAAGCGATTCGAACCAAGATTTTAGGAATAAATAAAAGGATAAATTGAATCAAATATTTAAAAAACACATAGACGAAAAATCAATAATGCAGAGAATTCACAGGTTAATATTGTACCACTATAACTTTTGAAATTAGGATACACTTGGACCAAAAATTAATATGAAATCGGAAATAGAAATAAAAAAAATTAATATTTGGAATTGAACTGTATTGAAAATTAATTCTGAACATAAGTTTAGATAATTGATAGGTATATGAATTTTACTCCAATAATCTCACTTGATCGAATATCAAGTATTGAAAAAATCCCGATTGAAAGTCAAATTGAATTAGGATCAAACTAGTTTGGGACATAAAACTCTTTTATAAATAGTTATATAAACCCAAAAATATAAATTCTTGAGCCCATTAATATGAAATTAAATAAGTATTTTTAGAAAAATAAATAGAACAAAAAAATCGATGGAATTAGAGTTTTTAAAAAAAATAAAAAAGACAAAAATAGATCGAATTAGAGGTGAAGCAAAAACTAATTGAATAGACTCAAAATAGTAAAACCCTATTATTTTTCAAATGGACCAGATAAATTATAAAATGGAAGTTGATAAGTCTAAATTTAGATAATTGAACAATAAATTTTTAGAAAAATAAATTAGGCAAATAACCAGTTAAATTGATTGTGAACAAAATAAAAAAAATAACCAAAATAGGTTGAATCAACAAATTTATTCGCTAAAAAATAGTTCCAAAGTGCAAACCGACCAAAATGTATGTTATGCATATGCACATGCCTAAACTTAAGGAATAAGGAATAAAAATCCGATAACTAAGATTTGTAATTATACTAGATTGGATACTGGACTTGACCCTAAACTTAAAAAATGGGCAAGTTCACAAAATTACTCTAAAAGAACCCCATTTTATTGGAAATCAAAGATTAAGAAGAGTACAAATGAAAATTTGTTCGGTTCGAACCAACTTAAGGTTGGAAGCACTCCATTTTTAAGAGTAGTTAGATAAATAAAAAATGATAATTATTTAGCCCAATCAAGGTGGAATATGATAAATAATTTTTAGAAAAAGAATTGGACTGAGAACCGATTGAATTATAAGTGAACTAAGCAAAAAATGACCAAAACTAATCGAACCAACTTGGAGTGGTAAAACTTCCTAATTTTTAGAAGGGCTATACAAATTAGAAAATGAATACTTTTATTTCCAAATTATAGAAAATTGAATGAAGAATTTTTATAAAAATAAATTGGGCCAAGAACCAATTGAATTGGAGGTGAACCAACCAAGAAAAGACTGAAGTTGGCCAAACTAGCCGATTAATTCACCGAAAACAAGTTCGCTACAGTGCAAACCGGTCGGCGTGCCACACCGGGCATACACATGCGGTACACACGCGTGGCACGAGGGGCACATATCGCACATACACACACACGTATCGTTTTCTTCGTTCGACTCGCAACTTGAATACCCAACCTAGAACTTGGAAATAACCCAAATGTCAGGCGATATTTCTATAGTCTATTTCCTAAGAAATTTAAATGAAAAGTGGATTTTAGGAAGTCCCGTATGGCCGGCTATGGACATGGATAGATGGAGCGTGAGTCCGCAGAGCTCCCTATATAAGTGTTGATCCTTCTCTCGCCAGCGGTAGGCTGAAATTCTCTCTTAAATCTCGAATGCTTAGTTTGTCGATGATCTTCAAACAAGCGATTCCCATTTTCTTCTCTGACCACCAACCTTGGCCAAATAGGTGGCATTAGAACTAGGGGGAGTGTCAACTTTCGATCCCCTCCCCTCTCAGTCATCGATGTGCCCTCTAGTGACGACAGTCCAACGGAATAGTAACATCACTCCATCGATTGAAAATAGAGCGGAGGATTTTAGGGTTCACTCTAACCTCATTGACGACCAAGCACAACCCAAATTAATGCTAGAATCTCTTCTCAGTCCCCTCTAGACAACCCCACTAACCGTTCGTGTTAAAGGTAAGGCTTGTGACCCTGAAAAGTGTGAGAAACTCTGGTAACCCACTATTTTTGTTATCGCTCTGTAAATCGATTGTTACAGACGACTCCAACCAGCGTAGAGTGAGATCTAGGTGTCCATGAAATCGTGGGAGAGTCAGTTACACAACCTTACTACCATCGGACATCACCGCTTTTCTCCAGTGAGTTTCTGACCAAAACTCGACTATGTGTTTAGTTTTCAATGAGAGTTTAATCGGGGACAAATCAGAACTATTTCGGCCAAGACTAGCTGGAAAGTGACTATGAAGACCTAAGGAAGATGATGAGAAACATAGAAAAGATTTTTGGGGGTATTTGAGGAATTGTTTTAAGGAGATAACAATTTTGAGACTAAATCACAATTTTTAAAAAGTATTGGGGCCAGACTATGATTTCATGAAAATGGGGATCTAAATGAGACTCGGTGGTAGTCTAAGGACTAGAATGGAAGCATGAGAAAACTTGGGGACCTGAAGAGATAGCTTGGGACAAGCTAGGGACCCAAATAAAACTCTTAGAAAAGTTTAAGGGACCAAAATGTAATTTTGAAAACTTGGAGGACCAAAATAGAATTTAAGAGAAGTTAGAGACCTTTACCGAACCCATGAAAGGTTAGAGGACCTAAGGTGAAATAAGATCTGAGTTTAATTCCAAAAATAAGTAAGGAGAAAGTAGATGGACTAAAATGTGATTTTTGAAAAGTTTAGGGACAAAGTTATAAATATTGAAAAGTTTTGGCCAACAATGGAATTCTTAAGAATGTGAGACCCAAATGAGACCACAGAAAGTTAGGGGACCTGAAATAAACTCATTGAATATTTAGGCTTTTCAAAATGGACTAATGAAAAGTGTAAGGGCATTATGTTACTTTTTGGGAAATGTATGGACCAAAATGAAAAAGGGGAGGGGGGAGGGTTAAGGATCTAAGTGAAAAAACAGGAGTACTTGGGGTATTTTGGAAAATATGACCCCACATGGGTGTAATCCTAATGTAGTGAAACAAATTAACGAACATGGGTTAGTCATGACGAGTTTGTCGACATGTAAGAGTCGAGCAAACAAAGTACCGAGGGGTAAAATTGTAATTTTGAGAAGTTATGGGACAATACTAAAATTACAATTTAGAACCAAGTATTATATATGCTATATTATTTGCTTAATTGTAGTATAGCTTCTACAAGTAGTGAGTGAACTTCTTAACCAAAGATACTTGGAAACACACCAAAACAAACACATTATGCATATTCGGGTGAGTGAGTTTACAGATAGATGATGATTCATATTGGACCGATCAAGGTTCTTTATCTAGTTTTTTTTAAATTAAATATGAGTAAAAGAGTAAGATATGTTTCACATATGTAACACAAACTATGATGAGCATGATGTCGTATGAATATGATTAAGAATCGTGGTATAAATATATGAATAAACCAAGATTATCTCTAAACATAAAAATGAGACTTGGTTTCACGAGGTTGACTAAGTAGCTATAAATGAATAAGTTGACCAAACACTAGAGCCATGAAATTTTGATAAATGCATGTATGATATGAATTACGAAATGAGAATATCAAGTGGTGGGGTCAATCAGATAACATGTCAAGCCCTGAGAATTTAAAGAAGACTATTGCTTTCTATGATATTAAATACAAGTTAAAGAATATGAGTAGCGAGGTCGGTCAGATAGCACACAGCACATCCAAATAAGAATGATAATTATATTGTGTGACTATCATTGTGATATGATTGGGAGGATGCTTATGATGTTGGCTTGATGACTAGTACTAGAGGTAATGATGAACGTAATGAGGAAGATTGGAAGCGGGGGTACAAGGGAAGAGTTGGCTTCGAGAATCATTCTACAAACCCGAGGGAGACGTATGATGGTGGTTGAGTGATCACTTGTGATCCAATAGATGGGTCGAGCTGGATCAAAGGACGTAGGATGTTGGATGACGCATCAACAACATTCGTGTGAGGGGGACAATCATCTTGAGATGTTCCATGGGAGTGCACCTTGTTGCACATACCCCTCACATCCCAAGTTCATATGTGTAAGAACTCCGAGGATTATGCTTGTACATTTTATGTGTGCTTTTGTGAAATGGGAAATGAATTACTCGGATGATAAAAATGAGATAAAATACTAATGTGAGAAATAAAGTCATGAAAAGACACAAGTAAATAAACCCTAACAAAAAGATGGATTAAAGACTAGGTCGTAAGCCATGCAGTGGCTCAACGTCAATAAATACATTCACTAAGATGTGAACTCACCCCCTCTCCCAATCCATTTATAGGTGAGTGCAAATGAGCATGAAAGGCCCTACGACGACTCTAACATCCAAATGCATATAATTGATGAATAAAACATGAAAGGCGTGCACAAAGGCTAATTATATGGCTGCTTATCAGTTGCCATATTCATGTGAGAAAGATGTATCTATTTTTGGGCACGCTACTTGATTATATGATTGTTTTAAATTTTGTTGAATTATGTAAGTTTTTATTCTTAAGCCTTTGTTCTGTCGGTACTACTTTGGTGAAGGTACCACCATTATAGCATCGAGGGGACGCGTTGAGTTGCCATTGGTTCCTCGACCACCACATTATCGTTTTCCATTTCCCTTTTTACGTCACAAGGTGTTCAGTTCATATCATCAAGTTGACAAGCAACAACACCCTTTTATAATCAAAATGAATCACATGTTCGTAGAACAGTCCCCGACTATTCCACTTGTGGATCGATGCGTCTTTACTATCCACCCTGGTAGAAGCTCACAATTTATACCAAAGTTTGTGTGGGCATCAATAGCCCAATCCCTAGACTCGAGTTCATGCTTCATGTCTACAAATATGGGACGAGACCTCTCCCTCTCCCACCTTGGTCTCAATGCGCATAAAGCTACTCGAGCTTCCTAACATACTGAATGACAAAGCTTCTCTTATGCTCCCTAGGTTGTTTAGCAGCCTTAGAACCACCACTACCCCATATCGGGCACTTCGATGGTTATGTATCTCATGCGTGCACAAACAACAAGCCTTTTCAGTTAAGACCTTTTATGTTTAGTGCTACCGGCCCCCACGAGCTTGTTGACCCAACTTCGACTTGGTATTACTAGCCCAACAAATTTGACAACTCTGGTCATTGCCTAGTAGCAATCACACACAATTTACCCATTATATGAGTTTTCATAGATTCATTCCTCATATATTTGTCTATGAGCTTAAGCCCGTGCCCAATTGCATTGGGCCCACTCGAGCAATACTAGCTATAATTATTTCATGATTCATGTTCTCATCGAAAAAGTCTACCAAAAATTTTAAGCTGGTTCAAGTAGTCACGAGAGAGCATTTTTGGAAAATAGTTTTCAATTCGGGAAGGTATGTTCATCAACCCTACCAAACGTGGTACAAAAAACCCACTCACCTGGTATGTCATGACTCATTCTGACTGGATCTCGGTCGGCTACTTGCTCCTCTACACTAGCCCCTAAATCACCCGTTCTACATGTCCGAGCATTCACATCAATACAATTAGCACGTGTCTCATATTTGCACTTATTGGTACCTAGAGAGAGAGAAAGCTCAGTTTTCTACATGTCAAAACGAAGCCTTGTTGGAAAAAGTTATTAGAGAGAGAAAGCTAAGTTTTCTTACTGGTGGGGGGGGGGATGACCTGAGTTGTAAACCCCGTCCCTTTAGAGATAATGAAAACGGGAAAAGAACCGATCGTTTCAAAAGAGAAAATCAAGCTAGTTCACGAACCACAACTGATAGGGAAATGATAAATTGAGAAATTTACTAATCCCAAATGACACAAATAGTCATAAAAGTCACAGAAAAGGACTTTCGTACAAATTGGAAGATAAAACCAGACCGGTTTAGATGAACCGGATCTGAACTGGATTGAGCAGGTTTGAACCAATTTCTAAATTTATTTTTCTAGGTATCTTAAAATATTCAAATTGGAGAATTGAAGCCACCATTTGATAGAGAATGAATTTAAAAATTTTTAAGTTTGAGAAAATTGGTAGAATCGGGCCTGAACTGGTCGATTTACGCATTGAACCTGTTGGACTGGTCCAGTCCAGTTCGGAATAGTGTCATCTTCTTCCTTCAAATGACGACACTATTCATTCAATGCCCGAATGGATAGCGCCGGCGAAAAGGAATCATCTCCGTTCAGGCTGTTTTAGGTCTTGAATGAGCTTGACCAAGATGCTAAATGGTCAGGTAGAGATTCCCTGAGCTCCCTATATAAAGAGCTCTTCTCCATTCATCCTTCTCACACCTGAAATCTCAATTCTCTCTCAACTGCTCCATTTTCTATTGAAACTCGAACCAGAGCTCTGACTTGGGTAGTTTTCATAACCTCAGAAGGTGAGATCGAGTTCTTTAGACTCCGGGGAAGTAAGCTATGTGATAGCAACCTTCGTTCACTCCAAGGACCGCCGAAGAAGCACCGACGAAATGAAACAATAAAGCAGCTCCAACGGACCGAAGCTGCCCTATTTTGGCCAAGCTGAATTTGACCAATTTTAACCCTCCTTCGGCTAAACCAAGCTCACACAACATCCTCACAGCCCTCATACGACCTCAACTGAGCTGAAAGGTCAGTTTTGAATTTTTAAACCGAATTGGTCTACAAGCTCGATTAATAGAAAACAAGCAAATTGAGAATTTACAACTTCCATGTCACGCCCCGACCCAGTTTGGTTGGATCTCCGTGATCAACTCGCCACTCCCTCAATTTATTAAAGGATTTCCCCTTATTGTAAACCGTAAAGAGTAAGGCGTCCTTTAACCTATATCTTTTCTTGGAATAGCATAATCAAAACTACAAGAAATTTAAAACTTTACATACTTGTCTTATAGGCATCTTGGTTGACAGTCTTTAAGGGTAGGCTTTCTGGGATTTCCTAAAAGGGATATAAGGGAGGGGGTGAGTACGACTACTCAGTGAATTGATTTTTAAAAGCTTTTGACTTTTAAGAAAAATATTTCTATGGAGTGTGCCAAACTCCTTTTTTTTTTAAATCCCTTCATTTAAAAATTCGGGTTTTTCCACCATTTCTTAGTTACCGGTGTGTCATCACCCAACACACATCCTTTATCATGAAGGGTACACATATTTGCAAGTCAGTATCACTACTGAACCTGCTAGTGGATTTGGAGTGACTTTTCTTACCACCTGGATAGAAGTACAACCACTTCTACCTTGGGAATAAGTGGATGTACGTGACATCTAACCCACAATCCCGAAATCACTTCTTCGTGTCCGTATGAGGACAGAGACCTCATCCCGTCCCCACCCCGGTCTCATGCGCTTGGTGCTACTCCAGATTTCGCACAGACACCTGGAATGACGAATTGCCCTTATAGCCACCAGGTCGTCCAGTGCCCTTAGGACGTATCACTACCTCTCATGGATGTTTTAATGATCCCGTACTCACAGTGCATGCACAAATAATGTTTTCTCATATTGCCATGTAATCTGTGGTGCCACTGGTTCAACGACCCTGACTCTTAACTCAACCCACAGTTGTTTGTCTTGACTGGTCCGTCGACCTGTCATGTCACAATGCCCCTAGTTGGCTGAGCATGTCAGTCCTATCTTGGTACCATGGCCAAACAATTCACTTATTAAGTTTTATGGCACATATATCATGTTCGTTTACGAGCTTCTGCTCATGCCAACTGGCCTTGGGCCTACTGTACGAGATTTTCAAAATTGGGCATTTAGCCCCCAAGTTCCAAAACCGAGGCCCCCAACCTATCAAAGCTATTCGAGCTCCCGTTGAGAAGGTCTCCCAAATTGTTTAAGCATTGGCACACAGTCAGGGGAGAGCACTTTCGACAAAACATATGTTTTCTCTATCCATTATACCTCCCGGTATAAGGACTCCTCCGTTCATAACCGATGAACAGGTTTTGAACTTCCTTCGAGGAAGTCTCATCATACCAATCGGGTATGATCTACTTACAATCGGTATGTAGTTTTTCCGCATGATTTTCACATCACTTCCTTTAAGTAGTGATGTTTAAAATACCACTAAATAGTGGGTTTTCATACCGAGGTACTTATCATTCCCAACCGGGTATGATATAAAATTTTCACTCACAATCAGTAAGTAGTTTTAAAATTTTAAGTTGTGTTCATCATACCAACCGGGTATAATGTAAGTAAACCCACTCACCCGTTCATGCCGTGAATTCCACTAGACCAGTTCTTTATATTCACGCGAGCTTGTCCTTGTTGGCGTTCCTGGTACTTCGTGTTCCTACACGATATGAACATCTCGGTTCATTATCCATCGGCCTAATCACCTTCATTCATTCCAAATGATTGAGAAAGTCAAACTTTCATTTATTTACAATTAGGTCCCTAAAGTTATTTCTCTTTAACTTTAAGTCCCTAATGCCGATTTTTCCTCAAATTGAGTCCCGAAACTTCTAAAATTTATCATAGGACCTCAATTTATTCCATTTCACTAAAAGGGAATTAATTTCTCAAATTTCCAATTTGGTCCTCCAACTTTTCCAAAATTACCATTTTGCCCTTCCTTTACAAAAAGGATAAGTTTTGCCCCAAAAATTCCAAAATTTCTCAATTGATCCTCCAACGTTATTTTCATGCCCATTTGGCCCTCAATTTCATAAAATTTCATTTTGGTCCTTCGAATTTCGAAAATCCCCAAATTTCCCCCAATTTCAACTCTTCAACACTGTCGAATTTGATTTCATCAAATTAATCGATCAAACACCTCTAATTGTTGAAATTGGAGTTGAAATTGAGTTCCTACATGTTCATACAATTCTAAGGAACTTTGAATTGTAGATTTTAATGCCAGAACGAGCTCAAATGGAGCTTCGCCGGAAAACAGATTTTAGAGAGAGAAAGCTTCGATTTCTCACCGGTGAGGGCATGTCGGTCCAAGCTTTCGATCTGGGCAGATAGCTCTCATCTTGAGGATCATTCTAGAATCAAGAATTGCATCAATTGATACCGATTTGAGTTAGAATTTCATCATTGAAATTCCGCCAGTTCTCTCTCTAGCATTGGCCGGAAATTGTAGATGGGAGTCGAATTGGCTTACCTTTCAGTCCTAATTTGGCCGTGGAAGGGCTGAGGAAGTGTTGGGAGGGCTTGGTTTGGTCTGAGAAGGGCTCAAAATGGCCGATTTCAACTCGCCGAAATAGGGCAGCTTCAGTCCGCCGGAGCTGCTTCACTGTTTCATGATATGAGCGTTTCTCGAGCGATTCTCGGATTGACTAGAGTGTGCTATTAGATAGATGTCTTCTACTCGGTTCTAAAGAGCTTGACCTCTCCTTCCAAGGTTAAAAAAATATTTAAGTCGAAACTCTGGTTCGAGCTTCACCAGGAAATGGAGCAGTTAATAGAGAGAGAGAAGTGTTTAGGTGTGAGGAGAATGAATAGGGATGACCTCTTTATATAGGTGTAAAATTGTGTATTAAATGGGAGAGACTTATTACTAGTATTAATATTGACATAAATTATTGGTATTAATTTCAATAATTTAATTTCGGTATTAAATTATTTGTATTAATTCCAATAATTTAATTTAGGTATTAAATTATTAGTATTAATTACAATAATTAAATATATATTAATTTATGGTCATTTATGATAAGGCGTACGCTTAACTTCAAAGTTCTTTTGAAATCTCGTTCACATGAACCAATTTGGTTTTTGTCTTTTATTTTGTCTTAAGTTTCTTTTACAAAGTTTAATTAACCCTTTGTATCATCTGAAAGTTGTAAATTTCCAAATTGCTTGTTCCGATATTATCGGGTTTGTAAACTGGCTCGGTTTTCTTACTCGGTTTGACCGGTTCTTTTCCCAGTTTTCCTTAACTCAAAAGTGCGGGGTTTACATTCCATGTGACTCAAAATTATTCATAAATCTTGGAAAAGAACCTTAGGACGAATTGGGGAAGAAAAATTGGACGGTTTAAGTGAACCGGGTCCGAACCGGTTTATGAACCGAATCGACTCATGAACCAGAATCGATAGAGAGAGGGTAGACCAGGAAATGTATGGATCCCAAGTGACCCAAAGAGTCTTAAAAGTCATAGAAATAGACTTGAGGAGGAATTGGAGATGAAAACCAAATCGGTTCAGATGAACCGGATCCGAACCAGTTTGGACCAGTTTAAACTACTATTGAACCAGATTCTAAATTTATTTTTCTAGGTGGCTTAGAGAATTCAAATTCAAGATTTGAAGCCACCATTGGATAGAAAATGAATTTAGATGAATTTAGAAATTTTTAGATTTGAAAAATTCGATGAAATGAGGGGTGAATCGGCTGGTTTAAGCTTTGAATCCAGTTCGGACCGGTCAGGTCCGGTTCGAAACAGTGTCATTTTCTTCCTTCAGATAACAGCACTGTTCACTCATCGGAAAATCGAAGGAGCACCAGCAAATAAGAAATGTTTCCATTCAATATGTTTTCGGCCATCAATGCCTGTCATAAAGATGTTAACAGATGACCGACGAGTTCCCGAGCTCCCTATATAAAGAGCCCCTATCCATTCATCCTCTCCACACCTGAAAACCTCACTCTCTCTCAATTGCTTAGTTTTCCGGTGAAGCTCGAACCAGAGCTCAGATATAGGGTCATTTTTTAGCCAAAGAAGGTGAGGTCGAGTTCATTAGGCCCGGGGAGAAGTCAGCTACATGGTGGTGACATCCATTCGTTCATAGAGTTATCGGAGAAGCGCCTGCGTGATCGAACAATGAAGCAGCTCCGACGGACCGAAACTGCATTATTTTGACCGAGTTGAAATTGGCCAATTCGAGCCCTCCTCAGGCCAAACCAAGCCCTCCCACAGCCGAATTAGGATAGAAAGGTAAGCCAATTTGGCTCTACTCTGCAATTTCCGATTTAGAGAGAGTTGGCCGAATTTCAATGACAAAATTCTAATCCATTTCGACATCAATTGATGTTATTGTTGATCCTAGGAGGAACCTCAGAAGCAGAACTACCTACCCAGATAGAAAGCTCGGATCGTCATGCCCTCACCAGTGAGTAATCAAAGCTTTCTCTCTCTATAGTTCATTTTTCAGCGAAGCACTGTTTGAGCTCGTTCCGACATTAAAACTTGTAATTCAAACTGCTAATGTATGAACATGTAGAAACTCAATTTCAACTTCAATTTTAACAATTGGAAACATTTGATCGATCAATTTGATGAAATCAAATTCGACTGTGTTAACAAGTTGGAATTGGAGGGAAAATTGGTGAAAATAGGGGATTTTCAAAAATTCGAAGGACCGAAATGCAATTTCCTAAAATTGAGGGTTAATTGGGCTTGGAAAAAATGTTAGAGGGCCAATTGAGAAATTTTAGAATTTTTGGGGTACAATCTACCATTTTTGTAAATGAAGGGCAAAATAGTAATTTTGGAAAAATTGGGGGACCAAACTGAAAATTTGGGAAATTAAACCCTATTTTGTGAAATTGAATAAATAGAGGCCCCAAGGGGAATTTTAAAATTTTTGGGACTCAATTTGTGGAAAAATCGGTATTAGAAACTTAAAGTTAAAGAAAAATAAATTTAGGGACCTAATTACAAATAAATAAAAGTTTAGTTTTTCTTATTCATTTTAAATGAATGAAGGCTATTAGGCCAATAGATAATGAACCAAGATGTTCATATCATGTAGGAACATGAAGCACCGGGAACGCCAACAAGGACAAGCTCGCGTGAAAATAAGGGACCGGTCTAGTGGAATTCACTGCATTGACGGATGAGTGGGATTTTGTATCATACCCGGTTGGGGATGATAAGTACCTCGAAATAAAAACCCACTAACAAGTGATATTTTAAATATCACAACTTAGAAGAGTGATGTGAAAATCATGCGGAAAAACTAATTACCGATTGTAAGTTGATCATACCCGGTTGGTATGATTAAACTTCCCCGAAGAAAGTTGAAAACCCGTTCATCGGTTATGAGCAGAGATGTCCTTATACCTGATCGGTATAATGGACAGTTGAAAATATATATTTTATTGGAAGTGCTCTCCCCTGACTGTGTGCCAATGCTTAAACGATTTGGGAGACCTTCTTGACTGGAGCTCAAATAGATCTTATAGGACCGGGGCCTCGGTTTTGGAACTTGGGGGCTATTATGCCCGGTTTTGAAAATCTCGAACAACTGGGCCATAAGCCAGTGGGCACGAGCAGGAGCTCATAAACAAACATGAGATATGTGTCATAAAACTAAATAAATGAATTGTTTGGCTATGGTACCAAGATAGGACCGACATATTCAGTCAACTAGTGGTAGTGTGACATGACAGGTCTCCGGACTAGTAAAGACAAATAGCTGTAGGTTGAGTTGAGAGTCGGGGCCATTAGACCAGTGGCACCACAGATTATATGGCATGATAAGAAAATATTGTTTGTGCATGCACTATAATTACGAGATCATCAAGATGCTCGTGAGGGGTATTGATGCTTCCTAAGGGCCTTGGATGACCTAGTGAGTATAAGGGCAGTTCGTAGTACCAGATGAACGTGCGAAATTTGGAGTAGCACTAAGCGCATGAGATCGGGGTGGGGACAGGATGAGGTCTCTGTCCTCATACGAAAATGGAGAATTGATTTCGGGATTGAGGGTCGGATGTCACGTACATCCATTCATTCTCAGGTTAGAAGTGGATGTACTTCTATCTAGGTGGTCGGTAAAGTCGCTGCAAAGCCACAAGTAGATTCAGTAGATGTACTGACCTATGAATGTGTGTTTAACCTTCATGATGAAGGTTGTGTGTTGGGTGATGACACACCATAATTAAATAAGGAAATGGTGGCAAAACTCAAGATTTTAATTTAAATAATTTTTGAAAGAAAGGAGTCTAACACACTCCAATATAAATCTTTTTCCTAAATGTTAAAAGTTTTGAAAACTCATTCACTGAGTAGTCGTACTCATCCCCTCCCATATATCCCTTTCAAGAAAATTTCAGAAAGTCTACCCTTAAAGATCATTAACCCAGACAACTGCAAGACAGTTATGATAAAAATTAAAATATTATGCAATTTTAATTTATTTTATTCTAGAAAAAGTGCAGGTTTAAAGGACGTCTTACTCTTTATAGTTTATAATGAGGGGAAACCCTTTAATAAACCGGGAGAGTGGCGGGTTGATCACGGGGATCCGACCAAACTGGGTCAGGGCGTGGCAACTTCAGTGGTATCAGTGCCTGTTTCCTTGAATAAATAATCAAGACTATAAAATATATTAACTAATAGAAGTTATTTTAAAAATTTACAGAAATGGCTTCAAAGAAGGGAACCAAGAGAACTAGGGTTGCCGTCTCCAATACCGCTCAACCACCCTTGCTTGTAGAAACTCCCAGAGCAGTCTAGACAACCCCTCCTGGACTTAGTAGGGAGCATCAATGATTGTATGAGGAATTCACTCGTGTATTTGGCCAACCTAACCTCACTCCTGAGGCGGGCACCAACTCACGGGTTGGACCAGAAAAAGTACAATCCCACCCTCCCCCTATTAATCCAACCGCTCCAACGGACATTACTAAAATTCTCAAAACCCTCTGACAACTAGGATGTAAACCTTTCCTCGGAGAAAAGGATGCTGGAACCGCCATGGATTGGTTAGCCAATACAAGAAGTTGATGGGAATTGTCCGGATACCACCAAAGGATAAGGTGATCTTGATGGAATTCTTCTTGGAAGGAAGTGCTAGACGGTGGTGGGACAATGTTCGAAACCTACATACCACCACCCCCATTTGGGAATAATTTGAGGAGAGGTATTCGGAGGAGTATCTGGCACCCACCTAATAAATGAGAAGAAACAAGAGTTCATTCGGCTTCGGCATGGGCTTAACTCCATATCAGAGTACGAAACAAAATTCAACGAGTTAAGACCCTTTGCTCTCGACCAAGCTAGGCCAGCTGACATATGCCAGAGGTTTGTGGACTGTCTCAACATGGACATTAGGAACCGTATGGGAGTACTGGGATGCCCTACAGATCTGATAGTTGTAATCAATATGGCTCACAAATGTGAACGACTAGTACAAACCTGACGCCGTCGAGTGGAGCAGACAACCAGAAAGGGGGATAAGGATCCAAACCGTCAAGGAGGATGAAAAGAACAAACCAGTCCAAGAGAAGGAAACAAAATGGTATTCCAATGGAGAAGGGGCATGCCACCACCTCCCCCTCAGAATAGTCCATACTTTACCCCAAGGAAACCCTTGCTGCCCGAAGTGTAAAAGAAACCATGAGGGAGCATGCCATACCAGTTTCGCATGCAGACGAGTAGGACACTTCGTAAAGGATTGTCCCACCCTTAGGGAGAACAGACAGAGGAATACTCTTGGACCACCTCAAGGGAATCCCAGAAACCTCATACCAGAAGCTACAGCAAGAGTAGCAGCTACAGTATACAACCTCTCTCGGGAGGAAGCTAAAGGAGACCCTAGCACTGTAGCGGGTACATCCCAGGACCCTACAAATTAGTCCAAATAAGTCATGTAAATTAAACATCTTCTAATTTAATAAAAGAAAATTCCTTCTAAACTATACGCTTCTTAAATCAAGGTATAAACAACTATGGGAATAAGCAGTCTATGCCCTCTTTGACTCTGGAGTAGAGAGATCATTTATCAAGGAAGAGTTCATTTCAAAAGTACCCTTGGAGCTCACTCTACTAGTACAAAGCCTCAACATCCTTACCCCTTTAGGAGAAGGTTTATACAGGAATAAACAATTAAAGGGATGTGAGATCAGAATTGGCAGAATCAAACTTAAAGCTGACTTGATCCCATTACCCCTAAGGGAGGTTGAAGTAATTTTGGGAATGGACTGGCTGAGTAATCATCAACCAAGGATGGACTATAGAAGGAAGACGGTAACTTTCTACACTTCCAAAACGAAAGGACTAAAGTTCCAAGGAGATAGAAGGAAAGAAGAGGTACAATTGGTGTCCCACCTAAAAGTTCAAAGGATGATACGGAAAGGATGTACAGCCTTTCTGGCCATGGTTATAGGCGAAAAGTTCGAAGAAAAAGAATTGGAGAACATTCCGGTAGTTAGACATTATTAAGAGGTTTTTCCAGAAGAGCTACCGGATATTTCTATAGCACTGTTCACTTGAGGAAAATCGAAGCAGCGCTGGCAAAGAAGAAACGTCTTTATTCAATACGTTTCCGGCCATCAATGCCTGTCATAAAGATGCCAAACGAATGGTCAACGAGTCCCCGAGCTCCCTATATAAAGAGCACCTCTCCATTCATCATCTCCACACCAGAAAAGCTCACTCTCTCTCAGTTGCTTAGTTTTTCGGCGAAGCTTGAACCAGGGCTCCGATATAGGGTCATTTCTAAGCCAAAGAAGGTGAGGTCAGGTTCATTAGAACTAGGGAGAAGTCAGTTACACGGTGGTGACATCCATTCGTTCCGAGAGTCGCTAGAGAAGCACCGGCGTGATCAAACAGTGAAGAAGCTTCGGCGGACCGAAGCTGCCCTGTTTCGACCGAGTTAAAATCGGCCAATTCAAGCCTTTCTCAGGCCAAACCAAGCCATCCCAACACTTCCTCAACCCTCCCACAGTCAAATTAGGACAGAAAGTTAAGCCAATTTGGCTCCCCTCTGGAATTTTCGATCATTGTTAGAGAGAAAGTTGGCCGAATTTTAATGATGAAATTCTAATCCAATTCAACATGAATTGATGTCATTCTTGATTCTAGGAAGAACCTCAGGAGGAGAACTACCTACCCAGATAGAAAGCTCGGACCGCTGTTGTAAAACCCGCCCTTTTGAGCTAAGGAAAACCATGAAAAGAACCGGTCAAACCAAGTGAGGATTCAGAACCGGTTCACAAACCCGATCATTTTTTAACGGGCAATTTGGGAATTCACAACTCTCGGGTGATATAAAAAGTTTATTAAACCTTTGAAAAGAAACTTAAGATAAATTAGAAGAGAAAAACCAAATTGGTTTAGGTGAACGAGAATCCATAAGAATTGTAAAGTTAAGTGTGCCATAAATTACGCCTTATCATAAATTACCATAAATTAATATATATTTAATTATTGTAATTAATACTAATAATTTAATACCTAAATTAAATTATTGGAATTAATACAAATAATTTAATACCGAAATTAAATTATTGAAATTAATACCAATAATTTATGACAATATTAATACTAGTAATAAATCTTTTCTATTTAATACACAATTTTTACAAGAGTAGCACACATTATTTTTTAATGTTAATTAGTGAGAAATTATGATCTATAACATAAAAATTTCAAAAGGGTGATGCCCACCCAAGTGGCCAGCTGATCTCTTAGTTGATTTCCTTCTTTCACTCTATTTTTTTCTTGTTTATTTGTTATCACTCCCCGTAACATTAAACCTTATCATAAACTTATTACTTAGAAAAGTTACCAAATTTTTAAAGAAATTAGAATATATAATTAATTTTAAATAATAAATTAAATGTCTTATATAATTTTAGTATAATCATACAATTTAAGTTATTATGTATATAATATTATAATTTTTATATAAATAATTCATTTATTTATTTGATGATATAATATTTAATAAAAATGATATTATGATAAAATATTTAATAATTTATTTATATGGTAGATGAGAAATTCTCTCTTTCACCTAAATCCTTCTATTCTACTCTCTTTAATACCCAATGGACGAGATGATGGCAAGGCTGGGCTCTAATTACATTCTGCTTATATATAATGGACTTATACTTGTTAATTAGTAATTTAATTATATTTAATATGTGTATTAATATTAAATAATAAGATAATAATTATGAAATAATGTGAACTTATTAATCTTTTAATTGGATATAAATTAAATTTCCTATACTATTTTTATCATTTTAATTAATTATCAAAACAATTTAGGAATAAACTCTTGCAGTTTTAGTTGTCCATCTCTCTTCTAACTTTTATGAGTTTACACTTGACAAATTCTTGCTACCTTGTAAATGGGAGTTTACCTTGTACGGTTGAAGTTGGACATCTTCCAATGGAACCTTCCTATTTGAAAGTTTTTTTTTTCATTTCTATTTCTATATAATAAACCCTAAATGTCTAATGAGGAGAAATGAGTTTAGAATCATATCAATTAATAACTAGACAATCTCATCCAATAACTATACACTTCCATAATAATTATGTAAAAGGAGAACCGTGTATAGCTTTCATGGTTAATCAATCATAAGGGAACAAATGTCCAGAACAATAAATGTATTTAGTTGGTCAAAGGTAACGGTAACACGTCCTCCTGTACTCATTCTTTTTATATAAGAGGGAAAATTACCCAAGTCTTTGCCTCCATCTCTTTCATTAGTACCTGAACATCCTTTGGTGGTCTGCAGTGCAGCAATGTTACGTGTGCTGTTTCTAGTGTTTCTTCTTGCCTCTGCACAGTCGGGGAGCCTTCAAAAGGAGGCTCCGCCGGCCCCCCACAACATCTTCATACTGGCAGGACAGAGCAACATGTCCGGCAGTGGCGGGGTAGAGCTAAATGCCACCACCGGATTTCTATACTGGGACGGGATCCTCCCTCCGGAGTGCCAGCCCAACGCCTCGATCTTCCGTCTCGACGCGGACCTCAAATGGGTCCAGGCCACAGAGCCGCTCCATGACGGCATAGACACCATGCTGATCAATGGGGTCGGCCCTGGCATGCCGTTCGCCCACGAGATCCTCCATCTCAAGCCGGACTACGGCACCATCGGCCTGGTCCCGTGCGCCCTTTCAGGAAGCTCCATTAAACGCGGGCAGAGGGGGTCGTCCTTATACGACCGGTTGATGCGGAGGGTTAACGCCGCGGTAGAGAGCGGAGGGAAGGTCCGGGGGATGCTGTGGTACCAGGGCGGCGCGGACTCTATGGCCTATGAAAATGCCATAGCCTACGAACGCTTGCTGACACAATTCTTCAGGGACGTCACTGAAGAACTCAACTCTCCCGGCTTTATGATCTTGCAGGTCGAATCTCTCTCTCTCATTCCTTACTCTTGGGTAGGACTGGAAAGATACCATCATTTTAACACCATTTTCCTTGCTCTCTTGTGGTTGGTTATCAGGCAGCAATAGCTTCAGCGAAGGAGAAGTTCACTAGTATTGTGAGGGCGGCTCAATTCAACGTGAAAGAACCCAACCTTCTAACCGTCGATGCTGATAGACTGCCCGTGGAGTGGGACAATCTGCACCTAAACACACGGGGCCAGATCCAGCTCGGCAACCTTCTCGCCTCCACATATCTCAAAACATCTACATTAGTAGTAAAATAATCATAAATACACGATGAACCATTGAGCCCATCTCTCTCTACATAGGTGCTTGTGTGCTAAATGCTGGCGCTAATATAGTTAATGAATGCTTCCTTAGTAATAAAATAATTTTCTAATAATTATTATTATTATTATGATTTTTTTTTCCAAAAGCAAAAACTTTTAACTTGTTAAGAAACATAACAGTATCATTATAAATCTAGTAAGATATAAGTTATAGAGGTGGAATATAAAATAACTGTTTATCGTGACACATGATCCGTGCTTTCCGGTGCTGGGCACTGATGGGTCATACACGCTAAATGATGTTGATTTGGTTCGGTTGGATTGGATTGGGTGATTTAAAATAAAAAATCACTCGATTAAAGTTCAATTCGACCGATTTTTTAAATTTATCTAAATTTGTCTTCTACATTTTTGTTACTTCAATTTCCTAAATTGTTGTTTTTAAATTACCTAGAAAAATTAATCTTTGAACCGGTTTGAACCGGTTCTTCCAATTTCATGTCAGTTCTACCTGGTTCAGGTATGGTTCACTCTGATCCGATCCAATTCTCACATCTAATTTGGTTGAGATTTATTTCCATTCTTTTTTAATTTTAATTGAACATTTAGTATTTTTTTAATTTCCTATTTTGTCTCTTATTTATCAATTCTTGTTCATATAAATACTTATTTTTTTCTCAAAATTTTCCGGTTCTCATTTTCAATTTCTTATTTTTAGAGAACATGGTTTACATTTTATGTACACTCTATCACCTTGTTTCATAAAATGGGTATTTGGAGGGGAATGAGTTCGACAACTAAGTGAGCAGGGTAGTTGATATCATAAAGTCAAATCCACGATTTAACACATACTCTATTTAAAATAAAATAGATTTATTTACTGTAATATTAAGAAATTAATTCAACAAACTACTGCTTGTTCTATCAATAAAAAATCTTTCTTATGGTTCATAGTTGGGTTTCTCGACTTGTACCTTACAAGCTAAAATTAAGTTCTTTCATACCGGGAAGAACATTCAAAATTTTATTCGAGTAATAATTTAAATTCATTTGTAATTGACAAACAATTATACACACTTTCTCATCAAATAGATCAAACATTCGCATAATAGACATTCTAAGACTACCACCTCGGTCTGTCCCACTTATGGCTCGTAGCGTACTTACCATCCACCTTAGTGAGAGCCTACAACCTCTACCACATTGGTGCGAGTCTATGTCACGCCCCGACCTAGTTTGGTTGGATCCCCGTGATCAACCCGCCACTCTCCCGATTTATTTAAGGGTTTTCCCTTGTTATAAACCGTAAAAAGTAAGACGTCCTTTAACCTGTACCTTTTCTGTAATAATATAAATCAAAACTGAATAAAAATTTTAAATTTATCATACTTGTTCCATATGCGTATTAGTTGGTGGTCCTTGAGAGTAGGCTTTTTAGGATCTTTCTAAAAAGGGATATGAGAGAGTGGGTGAGTACAATAACTCAGTGAATGGGTTTTCTAAATTTAATTTTTAGGAAAAGGATTTGTTTGGAGTATGTCGGACTTCTTATTTTCTTTCAAAAATCCTTTCATTTCAAATTTCTTGTTTTATCACCAATTCTTATTAATCACGGTGTGTCATCACCCAACACACATCTTTCATCATTAAGGTTAATTACACAAACGCAGGTCAGCACATCCACTGAACCCACTTGTGGTGTTGGAGCGACTTTACCGGCCACCTAGATAGAAGCATGTTCACTTCTACCCTAAGAATAAGTGGATGTATGCGATATCTGACCCTCAATCCCGAAATCAATTCTCCGTATCCGTATGAGGACAGAGACCTCATCCCGATCCCACCCCGGTCTTGTGCGCTTCAAGCTACGTCGAGCTTTGCAAGGTCACCTGGTCCGACGAACTGCCCTTATACCCACCAAGTCATCCAGGGCCCTAAGACACATCACTACCCCTCTTGGGCATCTTGAAGATCCCGTACACACAATGCATACACAATCATTATTTTCTCATTATGCCATATAATATGTGGTGCCATTGGTCGAATGGCCCCGACCCTCAATTCAACCTGTAGTTGTTTGTCTTTACTAGTCCGAAGACCTGTCAAGTCGCACTACCACTAGTTGATTGAATATGTCGGTCCCGACTTGATACCATTGCCAAACAATTCATTTATTTAAAGTTTTATAGCATATATCTCATATTTGTTTACGAGCTCCTGCTCGTGCCAACTGGCATATGGTCCACTGTAAGAGCTTTTCAAAACCGGGCATATTAGCCCCCAAGTTCCAAAACCAAGGCCTCCGGCCTATCAGAGCTATTCGAGCTCTTGTTAAGAAGGTCTCCCAAATCGTTTAAGTAGTGGCACACAGTATGAAAACTTGTGTGGCATTAGAGTATATTTCCTCGAATACATTATCAATACTATATAATATAAGAACTAAGAGAAAATTTTTAAAATTTTCAAATGGCTCCCAAGAGAGAAACCAAGAAAACTAGTTCTACCATCACCAACACCGCCCAAAATCCTGTTCCCATAGGACAATGACCCTAAAAGCTCTCAAATGCCTGAGGCATGGTGGAACCCGCAAAGGACCATGCAGGAAGTAACTTGTTTTGGATGTGGACGGTGGAGGAAGTGTTCACCACTAAGGAATGTGGTGCCAGTATCTATTGAGGTAACAACCCCAAGTACAAAGGGAGCCAAGCCTGAAGCCAAAAATGCTAGCAAGGGCTTATAACCTTACCAAGGAGAACCCTTATCAAGAACCCAATAGCTCTCAATCTATTTCGTAACCACCTTTTTTGTAATATGGCTAAAACCCCAACGTATTGTACTCTTTCTCCATTAATGAAAAATTCCAAATTCCTAAAACCCTGTCTCAAAAAAATGATATGATCTTGTACCTCAACTGTAGGAAATTGCCCTAAGAAAAGTAACGAAACAAACTCGTGTTACCCTAGACACCACGGAGACCGGGGAGAATCCCATCTCAAATAAGGAAAATGAACCAGGGGACTAAGGAATCTAGGAAAACTCTTGGGGGAACTATTGGACAAAGAAGGCACGACAAGGAAAACAGTCAAGGTGACTAAGGAGTCTATGAGAACTCTTGGAGTAACTACTAAGCAAGGAAGGCATGACAAAGAAAACCACCAGGGTGATTGGACTCAAGGACGACAGAGCACAAAAATACCAGAAATCCCCTAGAAAGGCTCCCCAATGCTCAAAGTATTGGAGGAACCACAAAGGTCCACCAACCCGGTTTGGTCGGATCTCCGTGAGCAACTCATCACTCCATTTGGTTTAAGAAAAATTTCACTTCCTTCTAAACTGCGAGGAGTCAGGTGTCATTTTTCCTGCTTTTCTTAGAATAAAATTATACAAAACATAATGTATTAACAACTTTACATACCTTTCTTAAGGGTTGGGCCTCGAGGTATTCCTTAAGGATTCGTCTTCCTTCTTGAAAAGGGGTTAAATGGAGGGGGTGAGTTTCTACAACTCGGTGAGTGGGTGTTGGGGAAATAAGTTTAAAAAAATATTTAGTCTATCGAAATCTTTAGCACATTGTTCTTTAAAACAATAATTTTCATAATTTAGCCATTCTCTTTGGTATCGACAGTCCAACGGCCCCAACACTCAACCCGGCCTACCGCTATTTGTTTGGCCGGTCCATCGACATTGCCCAGACGCACTGTCGCCAGCCCATCGAGCATTGTCGATCCTGACTTGGTACCATGGTCAAATAGTTTAAGCAATGACATAGTCATGGCGAGAACACTTCCGACAAAATCTTTTTTTTAACTCATCACACCAATTGGGTGTGATGATATGTCCGCTTACAACCGGTATGTGTGTTTTTCCCTTCAGCAAAGAAGCTCATCATACCAATCGGGTATGATGTTTAAATAATCCCACTTACAATAGGTAAGTAGGTTTTATCTTTAAAAATGTGCTCATCATCCCAACCGGGTATGAAGTGTAATTAAGCCCACTCACCCGATAACTCTAACATGTCCGTCTCTAGTCGACTTTCCAAGTCCACGCTAGCTCTCTTACTTACGTTCCAGTCCCATGTGTCCCTAAATGGTTTGGGTATCATTATCAGGAAGGGTTTGGCATGACAACATTCTTTTTCTCACGTAGAGGTGACTAGGCTCAAATCTTGGTTTTATTGCACTTAGATCCCTAAAGTTCATATTTCTTGACTTTAGGTTCCTAGTGTTCAATTTTTCCCAAATCAATTCTTAAGGATTTCTAATATCCTCCTTTGTCTCTTAATTTTATTAAAGTTGTATATGAGGCTCAAATTTTCCAAATTTCCAAATCGGTCCCCAACTTTTCCAAAATTACTATTTTCCCCTAAAATCCAAAAATGACCAATTGGTCTTCCAACATCTTTCTCATTGCTAATTGACCTTCAATTTTGAGAAATTGCATAGAAGTCCCTCAATTTTTTGAAATCCCTAAATTTCCCCAATTTCTTCCCATCTCTTCTGAACAAATTTGATTTCTTCAAATTGGTCATTCAAATGGGGTTAATTACTTCAATTGATAGTATGGATCGTTTCCTATACTTCCATATGATTCAATTGAGCTTTGAACTGCAACATTTGGGTCCGGAATGAGCTCAAACGGAGCTTTGTTAGAAAATTGTACGTAGAGAGAGAAATCTTCGAAAGCTTACCGTCGGAGGTGCGGCGGTCTAAGCTCTTAATCTGGAAAGGTAGCTCTCTTCCTTAGGGTCCTTCTAGGATCAAGAATCGCTATAATTGATGTTAGGATCAAGGTGAATTTGGTTAGCAAAGTTCAGCACTTTCTCTCTCTAGAACTGATCTGCAACGATGGAGTAGGGTCGAATTGGCTTACCTTTCACCTCCATGGAGGTCGTGTGATGGTTGTGGGGACTATGGGGAGGCTTCGTTTGGTCGTGGGAGGTCTGAATTGGTTGAATTCTAATCGGCCAAAATAGGGCAGCTTCGAACCGACAAAGTTGCTTCATTGTTCGATCCTGTCGGCGCTTCTCCGGCAATCCTTGGGTCGAAGGGAGATTGCTATCATGTAGCTGACTTCCCCTAGAGTTTGTAGGACCTAACTTTGCCTTCTAAGGTTGAGAAAAGTGCCTAAGTCGGAGCTCTGGTTTGAGTTTCACTGGAAATTAGAGCACTTTGGATAGGAGGACGATTTGAGGTATGTAGAAGATGAATGTAGGGGAGCTCTTTATATAGGGAACTCAGGGACCCTCTGCCCTACTAGTTTCCATATTGGTCAAGCTTATCCTCATTAGAAAATACCCAAATTAGAGGGAATATTTCCTTGTCGGAAAATGCAAGTTTTTCTGCCATATGAACAGTATTGTCATCCCAAGGAAGAATACGACATTGTTCTTGACCGAACCAGACCGGTCCGACTGGGTTCAATGGAGAAAATCGGTCGGTTTAGGCCCGATTCAACCAGTTTTCTCAAAATTAAAAATTTCTAAAATTTTTTAAATTCATTTTCTATCTGATAGTTGCCTCAATTTTTCAAATTGAGATTTTTATGTCACTAAGAAAAATGAATTTTCCAATTCGGTTCATTATGGTTCAATCTGGTTCAGGTCCAGTTCACCCTGAGTCGGTCTAGTTTTCCCATTCAATTTACTTCATGGTTCTTCCACATGATTTTCATGACTTTTTTGTCACTTGGGATTTTCCAATTTCTCATTTTTACCCCTTTTATCATTCCCGATTCCTTAACTAGTTCGATTTTCTCATGTAATTGACCGTTTCCTTCCCGGTTTTCCTTGATCCAAGGTGACGGGTTTCACAGCATATCACCATGGATTTTGTAACTGGGCTGCCAGTGACAAAAAAATGTCAGGATGTGATATGGGTTATCATATATCGGCTAACTAAGTCCGCCCACTTCCCATAAGGGTGACAGACCCGATAGAAAGGCTAGCCGCCTTGTACATGGGGGAAATTATACACGACTCCATGGGTCCTAGTAAGCATAGTATTGGATCGAAACCTGAGGTTCACCTCTCGATTTTGGCCAAGCCTACAAGCTGCCCTCGAGACTAAACTCCACATGAGCACTACTTTCCACCCTACGGATACGCAATCTGAACGGACCATCCAAACCCTGGAAAACATGCTCTGGGCATGCGTTTTGACGATGAACAAGGGCTGAGAGGATTATCTATACCTCATGGAATTCACATACAATAATAGCTATCAAGCCAATATACAGATGGCACCCTACGAGGCCCTCTACGGGCGACCCTGTCGCACTTCTCTATTATGGGAAGAGGTAGGGGAAAGAGGACTTGAGAGGGTCAAGTTGATAAAAGATGCAACCAAGAAAATTCGGATAATAAGGAGCCGATTTAAGACAGCTCAAAATTGGTAGAAGAGTTATGTCGACCACCAGATGAAGACCTAGAATTCGAGATAGGGGACCGAGTATTCTTCATGGTGTAACCGTGGAAAGTAATACTTAAGTTTAAATAAAAGGGAAAGTTGAAACGTATTTACATCTATCCATATACCATAATTTAGAGTAACAGACCACCAAAAGCGTACAAGTTGGAATAATCTAAACCTGCAAAAAAATTCATGATTTCTTATACTTTATTTTTAGCTAAAAAAATTCTTACAGGTCCATGGAAACTATTTTTGCCAATTTTCAAATTTTGGTTTCATTGACCTTAAATTCTTTTGACATTAACTCCTATTTTAGGTCTAATTTGATTTAATTTTTTAAAATTTAATATTATAATTAGTCTAATATCTTGTTACAACTTCTACTTTAAATTTCTAAGATTAGCCACGGTAGGATTCATCCACTAATAAATTTAGTTGGAATCTTTAATCTATTTTCTCAATTAATAAGTGATTATATTTAAATATTATGAATTTATAATTTGAGATAGGGTCATATCAAATTAATAATGATATATTTCAAAGGCAGTTGTTCGAGTCTTTGTAACAGAGAAAACTTACTATATGAGATGTATTTTCATGGATAACACTTATATATTAAATATTAATTAATCTACCCTCAATAAATTTTTTAGATATCATATGATTTTACTAAAAAAATAATATATAATTTAACAAAATAAAAAACATAGATACCTCTATTTTTATTTATTTATGTTTCTTGTATACCTATAATCAAATTTAATTCTTATATAAACAATATAATTCAAATATTAATTAATTTAATATCAAATAATTTAACAATGGAAACTCACCAAGTCCTCCAACTACCCACCAATTCCTATCACTCACTGTACATGCATGTGCAATAGCGCCTGCCCCATCATCCGCCCGCTCTCCATCACATCACCTCGGCTGAAATTTCTGATATCGCTAATCTTTGTTTAAAAAATATTAATATTTATAATTTGACTAAAAATATTCACATTTTTTTAATTAACTTAAATAAGTTTAATATTTATGTACAATAAATATTCTTATTTAAGTTATTATATAAATAGTCTTATTTTTTTCTCTTTGGTGAAAAAAGAAATCCTTGTATCTAGCCGCCATTTCCTCCTGTTTGGAGTAAGGGTTACGGCAAGCCCTCAAGCGGTCGTTGTTGTTTCCCACAATGATATGATTTTTCTCTAACATTAAATAGTCCATACATATCTTAAGGTGAATGCCTCTTAAATTAAGGATGTCCAAAAGGGTAGAAGGATAATTTGATCTACTAAAAACAAAAAAAATGGAGAAATTATATGTTTAATTTTTATTATAACGTTTATTTCCCTATTTTATTTAGAGATATTTGTAATTGAGCTAGATTAAAAAAATATCAAATAAAACTTGTTTTTAATTCAGTTTGGTTTAACATATATACTAAATAATAAAATGTTTGAAAATTAAATATAGAATTTGCCCTAACTTATAAGCCGATAATCATGGCATCAAATAAAAAGGTAGAATTATAGTAATAGTTTATATCCTTATGGAGTATCCATAATCATAGTGCACACTCTTATTATCCTAATTTTGATTTATTAATAAGTTTATTAGGATGGATCTATCCAAGGAGACCCACAATTTGAAAAGAAAAGGTATGTGTGAGATTCTAGCTTGAACTTCAAGCCATCCTCATTTTTCCATGTCCAAGAAAGGGTTGCATACAGTATGATCACTGTTCACTTTGACTCATTATTCTTTTTTTAATCATAAATTTTCAATTTCTTATTATTCTATGGCCATATAATTTGACTTTATTAATCCATCTTATTTGCATAACCAATATTCTATAATTTTGACAAATTTCTCTTTCAATGGTCATCTAATGCATTGATGAAATCATGTCTCCATTATAAAGTTTATAATGGCATGCTTAGCTTATCTACAGCCGTATAAGTAAGGATTAATATGAGCTAAATGAGTGAAATTTGACCAATTGAAGGTCCCATTAGTGAAAATTAACAAGGACAAAAATGGTAGAGATAATAATTTCCCTCTGATGGCTGAAAAAAACAAATTTTCTTATATATATATATATATATATAATATAGAAAAGGGTAGAGGGTCAAGTACTCGGGTTAGAAGGTCTCAGTGGATTTTCACTCTCTCTCAGCATCAACCACCTTTTACTTTTGTCTGTTTCACAACGGAGCAGGAGTAGTTCTTTGAGGTGGCCAAGCCAAACCACTTCAAAACTCTCTGTATTATGTCCCTTGCTTCCATGAGTAAGCTCTTGCTTGGGTATGTTCTGTCTAAGAGCTTCTGCAGCCGAATTTTACTGTAAGACATGAGCTTTGATCATTGTCTTGTTCCAATTTGATGTATCTTTAAGCCATGCCTTCTGGGTTCACTTTCACGCTTACTGCCCATGTCCAAGTTTTATTCTTTACGGTTAGATCCTGAAGAAGGTAACAGTTTGTTCAGTTCTTGAGATGTTTGTTGTATTATTAGCTCCATGTTTTTGTTTCCTTCCAGTTCTTTGTCAGTGGCTTGGATGTGAAATTTCAATTATGGCGGTATTCTTTAAGAAAGTGTGTAGGTGCCCTGAATTCGGTTATGCAATAGTCATCCTTACCATAAGTATCATAATAGATCTCTGAGGAGTTTGGTCAGATGGGTTTATGTTACTTCAATCTCTGGGAAAGGGCTCTTTATTTCTGGCATATGTAGTAGTCCGAAGTTGGATTGGAGATTTTCTTTGAATTTCTCTATTATGTACGTCCATATGGCATGAACCTTGGAAGGATCTTCTTGATTTATCAGCTTCTATGTTGCCCCTGCTATATTTCAATTTTCATGATTTTTCTTACCCCTCAGGTGATGCCTACTTGAGATTTACGGAAATTATAAGGAGGGAGAAAAAATATTTCTCTGAAGGAAATTTTCTAAATCTAAGATATGGAAACGAGCTTTAGTGCTCAGCATGAGAGAGAGAAGCCAAATCTTATGGTTGAGGTACTATTCTTGGAGATCATGCCAATGTTCTTAGCCACAGTAGGAGACTCTTGACTTCAATCTTTCTATGCTTATCCTCCACCTTGAATTTTGTAACTTCTAGGTATCTAACATGGAAAAGAAATTCTGGGCATTGGTCAACTCGCAAGGTTTACTCCACCCTGAAGTTTTAAACTTGTACCAAGGAGTTTGTTCCTATTATGAAAGACTCATCCTGACGAACATGGACGTTCTGAATTTCCAAGAAGTCGAGTATTCCCTGTGGAAGCTACATTATAAGCAAATCGATGATTTCCGCAGGCAAATCAAGAAAGGGTCTGCTGGATGTTCCGGTCATGTAGAAGGATTGAAGAACTTCCTTTTGGGTGCAATGGAATTTTATAAAAGTCTCTTCCTCAAACTGCGGAGACAATCAGTTGAGAAAGTTTGGATTGAGCATGACCACCCATCACAATTCTTGTGCCATCGCTTCCTCATCTGTCTTGGGGATCTTGCCCGATACAGAGAACTGTATGAAAAGGATGAAGTTGAAGCAAGGAACTGGTCCATTGCAGCTGGCCATTACTTGGAATCATCAAAGCTTTGGCCTAAAAGTGGAAACCCACACAATCAAGTATATTGCATGACTGTGTGAAGTTCTTTATCTTTCTCTGTTTTCATAGGGTAGTTTCAGTTTTCTGTTAGTCTGTGAAATTTTCTGCTCAAGCTTTTCATAAAAATGGAAGGAGAAATCCAATAAATGTGCAACTGTTTTGGATTGGTATTTGTAATATTACAGTATTTATGTGATTTTACATGCAGTTGGCATTACTGGCAACTTACATCTGTGATGAATTCCTTGCCTTATACCATTGTGTGAGAAGTTTGGCGATTAGCGAGCCTTTTCCTGATGCCTGGAATAACCTCTTGCATATCTTAGAACAGGTAAAGGTTTCTGTGTTTCCTACTTTTTTGCGGCTTCACAGATCATCAATCTTTTATGATTCTCATTTTGCTCGTTAAAAGTATTGCAGAGCAGATCATCTCCTCTGTGCTCCAATCCTTCAGAGGCACCGTTTAATTTTCTCAGACCATCGGAAAGGAGAAACTCACCTAAGAAGGAGATAACAAAGATGGAAAACAATTTATGGACACTCATTGTCAGAATCACGAGTTTCTTCTACATTAAGTCAAGGTAATCTGTCTATCCTTTTGGTTTTTATTTCTACTTTGTTCATTCTCTGATGCAAGCAGAAGTAATTCGAGAAAAGAATTTACTACTTTCTCAATTATTCATGACCTGCATTTTCTGCACACTCCTTGATAGCGTTGAAGAGTTTCCTAGAACCTTCGCTTCTACTGTGGAAGAGCTTGAGATATTGATGGAACTAGACGACTCTAAACTGGAAACTGCTCTGAAGCCCTATCAGTTCATGGAATTCACTGATGCCGGCCCTACTCGAGCAATCCAAGCGGCCTGTACTTTCATCTTCATCATCCATAACCTGCCTGAGAATCCGTTGCTCCAAAATCCTGAAGAAAAAAATGGAGGACATGAGGAACTATTATTAAGAAAATATGTGAATTCCAGTATGTTCATATTCATGGGCCGTCTTGTTGATCGTTGCTTGAAGACTCATTTAGTCAATTCGAGCCCTCTTCTGCCCTCCATTCTCATATTCACAGAGTGGCTTGTGAATGCGCTTGATGCACTGGAGTTACATGGCGGCAGTGAGGAGGAAAGGGCAGCTGCGTCGTACTTCTTTACCAGCCTTGTTCACCTGTTGAACTTACTGAAAATGGGAAAAGCTGAACTTGATTCCCCAGATTGTGCTGCTCTTTGGGAAGACTTTGAATTGAGAGGTTTCGTTCCTTTGGAAAAATCTCATATTTCATTGGATTTCTCAACTTCTTTGGGCCACATGAATAGTTTTCAGAGTGGGAATATCTTTCGTGCACGGCGAATTCTTTTTGCTGCAACGAAAATTGAAGAAAGATATCAGAGGTGGATCTTCTATGATAAATCCAGCGGACGATTCTCTGCAACGGCAAAAGCGGAAGATCCACGGATCACTGTTGATGAAGAGGAGGTAATTCTCTTCAAGCCTTTGACAAGATACAACTCTGCTCCGCTGTATGATAGTGTTATATCGAAAGACCAATCACTTGAAGGGGAGGGCATTGATGAACTGATTATCCTCTCCAACGAATGTCTGAGACAGACCCAGACTTCTCTTGAATTCAAGCCGTTCAAGCAACCTGAGTTGGCTGTTTTTGCTGCCCCACCTTCACTAAGCGCTTGGGTTCTGAATGGAAGAAGCTCGGGAATGGGTATAGATCATCGTCTATCCCCAATCCATGAGCTTGCTTCGGCATCGTTGGACAGTCTGCCAATCATAACTTCCAAACGAGAGGAGCCTATTCTTGGCACCTTACATGAACCAGTGATGATCACCCATTTGGCACCTCCTCATCCTCATCCTCATCCTCATCCTCATCCTCCATATTCGGCTCCAGTTCCCTCTGCACCATTTTTACCTGAAAATGATGCTTGGTTTAGTGGGAACCCAGCAAATATCCTTGATGGGCAAACACACAGGATGCCTGATGCCAATTCTGGATTTAGCTATCCAGAACCAGCCCCGCAGTCCCATGCAGGCTTTGTGGTTTACCCAGTATCTGGAGGACTGAGCTCCTCCCAGTGGCTCCAGAAGTTCCGAGAGATCAACAGTCTTCACCCAGGCAACAATCAGATGTGGTCTGCCTCTAATCACCTCAGGAATCTCGAGCCCCCGGCAGCTCCTGGAAGTCCATTTGACTGCAGCCAAATGGTTTACTTGAGCCCGAAGCCAGTGTTGTATCCCGAGTTCTACCAGAGACCAATTCCTTACGGATGCAGCGGACGGGTGACAAATCCCTTTAGAGACGATCTTCAGCTGACGCTTCTTCAGCACCTCAAGGAAAGGGAGTGGAGGGCCCAGCAGGACTCGAAGCTTCGAGGCCCCACATTCCCTGGAAACTAACTGTCTACGAGCTTCAGACATAGATTTGTAAGTAGGTGAGCACTCACTACTACATAATATGTGTGAACTTGTAATGTATGTTTGTAATGTCTGTAGATGCTTTATGGAGTTGCTAGCAGGGAAAATGAAGAAAAAATGGTGCAACTGTAAAGAGAGATATATATATGTATATATATCCATACAAAACTTATTTTATCTGCTATCCCTACAGTCATTTTGTAGAATCCACAGTTTTTCTTCGCACATCATAAGAATTATTGTTTGGTAAAATAAAATAAATTAGTTTGAACTAGTGCATTAACCACCTACATTTATAATAAACATAATTATTCTACTATTTTTTATTTAAATTACTTTAATATTCTTATATATATATATACATGATTTTTTTCTTTATTATTTAATTTATTTTTATTTTTTTTATATTTTAAATAAATTTATATATTAGTAATATTTTATATAAAATTATATGCTATAATTATATAATCAAAATAATATCTTAAATATATATAATATAATTAATTAAATACAAATATATATTATTTTTTGTTATAATTATAAAATAAATATATATTATATAATTAATATTAATTTATTTTTTATTAAAATAATAACTCAATTATATTACATAATTTAATTATATAATAAATTTTAATTTGTATAATTTATCATATATATATAATATAATTATATATTTTTTTATTTAAAATTATATTATATTTTATATATTCATTTTATCATATATTAAATTTGGTATGAGTTAAGTTATTAAGTTATTTTAAATATTTGTGTAATTCAATATTTATTTCAATATTTTTTTTTGGTAAACTTATTTGGTACATAACTTTTTTTTATTTTAAAATTTATTTTTATAAATATTATTAATATTAAATTATTTCTATTATAGTATTAGGAGGAATAGTGAATTATTTACAAAATCTCGTAAATAAATCTCTTTAGGGTGTGATATATATATATTATAACTATTTAAAATAATATTATAATATTATAATATTTATTCTTAAGATTAACATCATTATTACTACTGACAAGCTTAATATTGAGATTATCTCATAATAAACCTTTAATTAGTAGATCAGCTAGTTGAGATCGAGGACTAGTAAAATGAATATTAAGAAAATCACTACTCACTTATTAATGAAAAAATTGATAGTGGATATCAATTTGTTTGGTATAAGCATTAAAAACAAAATTTAGTGTGAGTTAGATATCTTATAGGTTGTCAAATTAAAGTGTAGAATAAGTGAAAAGTGATAGATCAAGTTTTTGAATAAGAGATCGAATCAAAATAAGTTTAGTTATTTTCTAAGGAAGGGCTAGTAGGTAGTAAGGGTTATATGTGTGCTAAAATGAGAAGATAACTACATAACACTAACGGACAAGTAGGGTAGCAAGAGATGAGATAGTTAATTAAATGATATGAGAGTCATGTATTTAAACCCCAGTAAAAAAATGGAAGAATGAACAACTTAGACGTCATAAAAAAAAGGATAAAAGTAACCCTTAGAGTCGAAAATGATTAGTATTAATTGATATAAGGGTGACCAAGTTCAAGCAACGAGAGGATTAGGTAAGACTCTCACAACAAGGTCAAGAAACCTTGAAAAATAATGGATATGAACTCTTACCCTAAGTAAACTTATAATGGGATATGAGTAGGAATAATGATAGGGTACAAATAATGTGCCCGCAAGACTCCCAAAGAAAATGGTAAACTCGACGACATCAAAAAGAAGATGTAAACTTACTCTAGGGTATTATACCCATAAGGATGTATTAATGTGTCTTGATGGCCCCGTATCTCACAAATTGGAAGAGAAAGACAGACCGGTTCAGGTGAACCGAACCTAAACCGGATTGAATCGGTTTGAACCATCATTGAATCAGTTGCTAAATTCATTTGTTTAGGTGGCTTAAAATATTCAAATTGGGGAATTAAAGCCACCATTGGATAGATAATAAATTTAGAAATTTTTAATTTTGAAAAAATTGGTCGAATCGGGCCTAAACTAGCTGGTTTAAGCATTAAACCCGGTCGGACCGGTCCGGTCCGATTCGAAATTGTGTTGTATTCTTCCTATAGATGATGACAATGTTCATTCAATGCAGAAATTGATAGTGCCGGCGAAGGAAAAAGGTCTCCGTTCAAGGCCTTTCAGGTCAAGGATAAGCTTGACCAAGATGTGAAACGGTCGGACAGAGAGTCCCCGAGCTCCTTATATAAAGAGCTCATCTCCATTCATCCTCCCCACACCTGAAATCTTCATTCTCTCTCAACTGCTCCATTTTTCTAGTGAAGCTCAAATTTGATATCCGACTTAGGCAGTTTTCTCAACCTCAAAAGGTGAGGTCAGATTCTTTAGACTTCGAGGAAGTCAGTTACCTGACAGCAACTTTTGATCAACCAGAGTACCGCCAGAGAAGCGTTGATAGAATCAAACAGTGAAGCAGCTCTAAAGGATCGAAGCTGCCCTATTTCGGCCGAGCTGAAATCAGCCAAATTCAGCCCTCTCCGGCCAAACCAAGCTCTTCCAACATCCCCACAGCCCTCATATGATCTCAACTGACTTGAAAGGTAAGCCAATTTGGCCCTCCTTAGTCATTACAGGTTGGAGTTAGAGAGAAAAACTACAAAATTTTACTAATGAAATTCACTCTCGATTCGAGGTGAATTATAGAAATTCTTGATCCTATAAGGTAACTCAGGAAGAGAGCTACCTTTCCCGATAGAGAGCTCGGACCACCGCACATCTGATGGTCATCTTTTGAAACTTTCTCTCTCTTAGCACAATTTTCCAGCGAAGCTTCGTTTTAGCTCATTTCAGCCTCAATTCATGTGATTCAAAGCTCAATTGAATCATATGGAAGTGTAGGAATTGATTTACGCCTCCAATTGAAGCAATTAACCATGATTGAATGGTCAATTTGAAGTAATCAAATTTGGCCAGTTTGAAAGGGGGAAATTGGGAATTTCATAAAATTGAGGGACCTATTTGCAATTTCCTAAAATTAAGGGTCAGTTGGCCATTAAAAAGATGTTGGAGGACCAATTGATCAATTTTTGGAACAATTGGGGCCAAATTGCCATTTTTAGAAAGTAGGGGCAAAATGGTAATTTTTGAAAAGTTAGGGACCAAATTGGAAATTTAGAAAACTTGAGCCCCTTATACAATTTTGAGTAAAATGAGGACTTAAAGGGAAATTTTGGAAAACTTGGGACTCAAATTGGGCAAACATGGGCATTAGGGACCTAAAGTGAAGAGAAATTGACTTTATAGACCTAAGTACAATTAATCTAAAATTTTGAGCTTAGGCTTTTATGCCAAACCGTAAATGATAAAGCAACCCAAACTGTGTTGGTAAATGTGTGACGAGAATGCAAGCAAGAGAAACCTCGCGTATAATTGGAAAATCGTCCGAGGATGAACACGCCACGGTTATCGGATGAGTAGGTTTATTTACATCATACCTGGTTAGGATGACGAGCACCTTAGAAATGAAAAGCCACTTGTAAGTAGGATTTTGACATCATACCCAGATGGGATGATGGGAAAACTAAGCTAAAACTTGCTTATCGGTTGTAAGTAGAGGAAATCATACCTGGTTGGTATGATGGACTTCCTTAAAGGAAGAAGAAACCCTCTTGTCGGTTGTAAGTGGAGATATCATCACACTCGGATCATGTGATGAAGTGAAAATACATTTTTGTCAAAAGTGTTCTCCAGTAACTGTGTGCTAAAGCTTAAACTCTTTAGGAGACCTTCTTGACAGGAGCTAGAACAACTCAAATAGGCTAGAGGCCTCATTTTTTTTAGCTTGTGGGGCTAAATGCCCGGTTTTGGAAAATCACGTGCGGTGGGCCCAAGGCCAATGGGCATGAGTAGGAGCTAAAAAATAAACATAAGATATGAAAGCCATGAAAATTCTTAATGAAATGATTGTGTGATTTCACCATGGTACCGAGTCAGGACTGAGAACACTTGATGGAGTAGCGGTAGTGCGTTAGGGTCAGGTCGATGGACCGGGCTAGACAAACAACTGTAGGTTAGGTTAAGGGTCATGGCCGTTGGACCAGTGGCACCAAAGATAATGGCTATGATATGAAAAACTATTGATTTGTGCATGCATTTGAGGTACATGACCATCAAGACGCCCAAGAGGGGTAGTGATGTGTCCTAAGGGCTAATGGACGACCTGATGGAGATAAGGGCAGTTCGTCATGCCAGCAGTAGGGAAGCTTGACGTAGCTTCTTACATATGAGACTCGGGTGGGGTTGGGATGAGGTTTTTGTCCTCATATGGACACAGAGTTGCTTTCGGGTCTGAGGGTCGATGTCATGAACATCCACTCAGACCCATGGTAGAAGTGGACGAGATTCTATCTTGGTTTAATTTAATATTTAGTTAAAAATAAATTGTAAATCTCTTAAACATGTAAAAAATTTTTGAATATTGATTACAATTTTGTATCAAATAATACAGTTAATTAAAGATATAATTTAATGTAATATGAATTTTTATAGTGTAATTCTTACGAGTATTTATAAATTTATTATGGTATAAAAAAGGAAAAATAATTAATATAGAGAATATATTTATAAATTTGTTAGGTATAAGAAAGAAAAAAATAATATAATATAATGTGAATATGTTTATAAATCTATTAAGGTATAAGAAAGGAAAAAAATTAATTAGGGTTTAAGAAAAGAAAAAAATTATATAATATAATGAGAAAATATTATGTGATAAAAAAATAGAGAAAATTTTAATCACTTTTTTATTAGAATATTTTAATATTTTTTCTCTACATTTAATAAAAGGATGTGGTTTCATTAAAAAGGAAAAAAATTAAAAAGGAATGTGGGCCCACCTTTAGGTCCATTTGGACTCGAGGCTCGGGTTCACTTTTCTAAACCCAAGACTCGGGTCTAGCCAACAGGACCCGAGCCCATAGGAATCAGCCAATGGGACCCGAGCACAGACCTGAGCAGGCCCGAGACTCCTCGGGTCTGCTCAGGTCCTATTGACATGCCTACGCATGAAGCTACGCCGAGCATCCCTGACTACTGGCACAACAAAATTGCCCTTATCTCCACTATGTTGTCTAGTAGCCCTTAGGACACATCACTACCCCTCTTGGGCGTCTTGATGGTCTCGAACCTCAAGTGCATGCACAAACAAAGTTTTCCATAAAGCCATTAATCCTTGGTGCCACTAGTCCAACAACCCCGACCCTCAACTCGACCTGTAGCTATTTGTCTCGACTGGTCCATCAACCTGGTCTTGTCGCACTACTGCCAGCCCATCGAGTATGTTGGTCATGTCTTAGTACCATGGACAAATCACATAATCATTCATTTAGAAATTTTCACATTTTATCATCATGTTTGTTTACGAGCACCTACTCGTGCCAATTGGCCTTGGGCCCACTTTACGAGATTTTCAAAATTGGGCATTTAACCCCCAAGTTTAAAAACCGAGGCTTTTGGCCTATATGAGTTACTCGAGCTCTCATCAATAAGGTCTCCCAAAAATTTTAAGCATTGAAACATAGTTAGGGGAAAACACTTTTAACAAAATAAATTTTAAATCGTCCCTCACACCAACTCGGTGTGGTGAAATATCCACTTACAATCGGTAATCGGGTTTTCTAATTCGTTCTAAAAAATTCATCATACCATCTAAATATAATCTACATAACAATATTTTTATATATATTATTTTAATAATTTATTTTTTAATGTATTTTATATAAATATATCATTAATATTGATACATTTTATGATTTTAACATTAATTTATTTTTTATATAATATATAAAAATTATATGTGATGTATATATAATATAATATTTTTTCTTATTACTATTATATAATATATATTGTTATACTATAAAAATTAATTTATTTTATAATTATAACAGAGATTTATGATTATATAATAAATTGTGATTGATAAAAAATATATATGATGTATATATAAATAATTTATCATATATATTCTTGTTTATTATTATATTATATATATACATAAATGTTATTATACAAGTAACATAGAGTTAATTTATGATTATAAAAATGTGTTATAAGATATAATTGTTATGTATGCAAAATGTATATGGTAAAATGTATAATATATTTTATTATATATTATTTTTCTTATTTCTATTATACAATATTTATTTATAAATATTATTATATAATTAACTTTCATTTTATTTTAATTCTAGAATGTGTATATCATATGTAACTTAATTATAATGTAATTATTTATTTTTATTTGACATAATATTTTATTTTATATTAATAATTTATCTTATTATATAAAACATATTTTTTTGTAATACAAATTTATTAAATTATATATAGATAGAAGAATATGTATTACACTCACTTCAAAATCAAATAAAAAAATGATACAATAGATTTAATTCATACTAATCCAAGTCTCCCCTCAAAATCTCTAAAAATCTTCCATTAAAATCTCTAAAAATGACTTATTTACTCTAAATCACTCCAAATTAATATCCTAAACTCATTTTCAAATCTAACAAATATTTTTTAAAAATTCTTAATCCTCCTTATTTATATTAATATTATGGCATGGCATAAAAAATAAATTATTGATTAAATTTACAGGAGTTTATTATTTTTTTTTAAATATACCTATATTAAAATTTTATACATTATCGATATTATATATCACACTAAAATATTTTTATTAGTATTGTTTATAATATAAATTTACATATTTTTAAGTAGGTATAAACCCAAAATATTAACAGTACACAATATATTCTCACATGTTATAAAAATATGTGAGCTCACACCGGTAACCTATCCGATACCGAAAATTCGACTCGTGTTTTATTTGAGTGTGAAAAAAATACTCAACTCGAGATTATTGTTCCCTATGTCTGAAACCGTAATAATAATACCCGACTTTTATAAAGTTTTTAAAGGTGTACTTAAAAATTTTATATGATAAGTGTATCAATGTTATATTACACATTGAGAATATGATCTTGTATTTAATAAAATAAAAAATTATTTTGTAATTATAAGTTTTGAAATATTTTACTTATTATAATTAATAACTTTTAAATTTATATTAGTACTATTTATTATATTAATAAATAATACTTTTTCCTAACTATATATCAATTTTTCATAATGTGTGAATAATTCTTAATTAAATTGTGATGGTTGACAAACATTTTGAGTTTTTTCTGTTATATGTCTTCCTTATTTTATAAATATTTATAAAGTGATTTTTATTTTTTTGTTAAAAAATGTTTAGATATATTTTGTAACATTATTTACATGAATTTGATCTAACTTATTATTTTTTTAATAAATAAATTTGATGTTGTTGTCATAATTTACTTGTTCTTCAAATTTTACTCTAACATTGAATCTTATAGTTAGTCATCCCATTGTAAATTTTATTTTTTAATCCAAACTGACCTACATCTTATCTTTGGTAAGCTATTTTCTAAAATTAATTTTGTGTCAATTTAGCCTCAAATGTAGGAGTTAATTTAATAAAATATAATAAAAAAAATTATAAGAGCAAATAATATCCACATCATTTCCCTATAAATGAGTGTATTGTAAATGTGAGTAATTTGGAGTATCAAGTAGAAAAGGAAAGCCTAAACGAACAAAAACTTAGTTTTTTCTTGTATAGATATTCCAAGTAATTAAATGTCATGATTGAAAGTATTTGTATTAACATATTTCTTTCATTAGACAATTTTTCACTGTATGTATTCTACATGGTTCTTAGGTTTTAGAGTTTTTTAAACTCTTCATCAAATTTTATATCCTAAGTAATATATTAGAATTAATGCATAATGTACATTGAATATTTTTTTAATTTCAAAGTGGTCTTATAAATATAGGGAAATAAAAAATATGTAAAATGACTTATGTGATTTTTTATATATTATAAAAATTAGAAACTTGAGTTATATAATTTTCATCTAATTTATTAATCATCTCAATTAATTCAGAGAGAAAAGAAAATATGCATGAATTTGTTCCATTCAAGCAAATATTGAAATTAGGGTGTATGTTTTTTTTTTATTGTCGTAATTCTCATTAAAAAAGTTGAAACTGTAATGTCAATATAGTGTAATATATGCTTTGATGATAAATGGTAGTACATGAACTAGACCGTAAGGTATTTGTGTTCTTGTGTCTAAATCCAAATCCACTTTATGAGAATGGTTAATGAATATTTCTTTCTTCATAAATTGTGGATGTTATATAGTTATTATGTGAATGACTAACTTGTATGATTTTTGTTAAATTTGTTATTATTATTTATTCGATAAATAAATATATATAGAGAATAAAGTGTTTCTTAAAATTTATTTACCCAAAAATCTTTTTTAATTAAATATATAAAATATATTAAAGATTGTTTTCCACTTGATAAAAGTATTATATACATATTAACTCAACTTATATTATCTTGCTTATGAGTTTTACCCATAACTTGATTATTTACCTTTTAAAGTTAATTTAATATTTTCATGCTTTATTAATTAAATAAAAATATATTATTCAATTTTTTATTAATCAATAAACTGCATAAACTTATCTCTCTCATTATACTATAATATTTTTTAATTTAAAATTTATACAAACTTAAATATCATAAATCATTAGATGAAATTTATCAATAATAATTATAATTTTACAAAAAAATATGTACACATTTTTCAACAAAAATATGAATATCTTTATATATATCTTTATAAAATAAGATTTCATATAAGAGCAAAAACTCAATTGTTGACAATAAAAATATAGTAATTAACTATTATTCACAAATATTAAAATCATGTACATTGGATAAATAACATATGTATTAAGAAAAAAAATGATATATGCTAATAAAGATAACAAAGAAGAGGTGTATAATTACATACAATTTTCAATATATGTATTTATGGATCATAAAACTAAATATGAAAAGAATTTAAAAAATAAAAAATTGTAATAAGCTTGATAAATTTGAACTTTTTATAACAAACGGTAACATTTATTAATTTAATGTGGTGTATTCTTGATAAATGGATTGTTGTCACAATTAGTTTGTTGATCAATTTTTATTATAATATTCAATATTTTACTTTCTATTGAAAATTTTATTCTACCATTTAAATCGATCTACCTCTTTATATTGGAAAAAATGGTTTTTCTTCAATTAAGCATCAAATCTAAGAGTTAAATTTAATACTAAATAATAATAAATGATTATAAAAGTAAATAATATCAATTTAATATCTTGAACATGAGAGAGTAAATATGAGTAATTTGAAGAATTTGGTTGAGAATTGAAGCTTTTCTTAGTATAAAAAAGATCACCAACAATAGTATTTTCTTAGAGATAAGAGCATTAGTACTCCATCTTTGGTCATTTTCAGATCATACCTTACCTCCCACTTAGTGCTTCAAATTTTCGAGTTTTTTTAACACTATCCATTCAATAATATATAATTGAACAATGTTTTAGAATTTATACTTGAACACATGCATAAGATAGATGTTTTACCATGTATGAAAATGAAAGTATATTTATACATAGCACATTTTTTTTTAATTTCAATGGCATAGTTCTAAAAAGAGAAATCAAATAAAACATAAAAAATTGACACATCTGGCTCTATTTATAATATAAAAATTCTGAATCTAAGAAAAATAATTTTTTTGTTCATGCATTGATTCTCTCAATTGCTTCTGACCACTTAATAAGAAAAGAAAGCGTGAATATGTTGATTTTATGGGAGTGAATATTGGAATTAAGATGGATGGTAGAGCTAATACTTTTTGTTGTTATCATACTCCTCACCTGTGAAGCAGATGAAACTTTATTATTGGATAGAATTCAATATATGTTGGGATGGTGAAGAGTAGTACATGAGGTAGAGGTAGAGGGTAACATCTTCATTGTCCTTGTCATTAAGCTGCTCAATGAAAATGGCTAATGATACATTTTATTTGTTGTGGATATTACATGCAAGTTGTTAGTTGAGGTTCTAGTGTGGTAATTATTGGATGGGTGTAGTTGTTTGTCTCCCTTATTCATTAAAAAATACTGCATATATAGGTAGAGAAAGAAAAATATTTTTAATTAAATAAAAAGAATCTAATTTTATAGAAAGATTTTCCTACTCTCAGATTATTTTTCCAATTGAGAAAATATATGTGTCATTTCTCAATTTTCTTTTTTATATATTACTTATAATTTTTACATTTTAAAGTTGAATTAATAATTTTAAATTATTATTAATTAAATAATAATATTTTTTATTTTTATCAAATAATTATACTATATTCATATAGTTAAGGCACTCACTTTGTCAGTACTTATCCACAAAAAACTACTATTTCATACCATTTATTGCAATCACATAAAACTCTTTTAATATAAATTTACTCGAATTTAAATATAATAAATTATATTAAAATATTTAATATTTTTATAAATATTGAAAATGTTATACATAGATCTAAATTAACATAAAAATATTTTTATCAAATTTTTAATAAACTCCACTAAAATTAAAATGTATATGATAGGTTTTGAAAATTTTTGCAAGTCATTTAAACACCAAAATATAAAATAATGACATATTGCGTAAAAAAAAAGTAAATAATGACCACGTAAATAATTATTAATATGTTGTAATATAGAAAATTTATAAAGAAATATAAAAGAATTATTACTATCTAGATAAAACCTAAAAGTTATATGATTTTTTTAGATATTTACCCATTTTAAATTATACCATGTATTAGTAGAGTAGACTTCACTTAATTATTAATTTTTTATTTATTCTTATGTTTTTAGTGTATGATATTTAAAGTAGAATGAAATATTGCAAAATTTTGTTTTATTGATAAAATATCTTAGAAAGAAGATTTATCCAATATAATTTAAAGGAGAAGATTTATATTAAAAATTAAAAAAATCATTGGTAAGAAGCCTAAATACTATGTTTAAGAAAGGAACAATCACCAAGTATTACAAGAAAAATAATAATAATACTACTCACCATGTTGGAGCTTTTATCCGTACAATATAATGGTGTCACCCATTTACAGTCCATTTTCCCTGGCAAATTCACGACCAAATCAAAATTAGATGGCCTCATCATTTATAAAAACGGTTAAACATATCTATCAATTTAAATAAATAATTTGTTAGATAAATATTAATTTTCTTGAATTTTATACATTATAGTCATTAACTAAATATTAATTAGATTACTAAGATATTATTAAATATTAATTAGAATTTAAGGAAATTATTGAGCCTCAGTTATGGCTTTTTAAATTTTTTAAACCTTAAAATATATCAATTAGGCCATGAAAATATTAGTTAGATCTTTTTTAACATCAATTAGGTTATTATGTAAACAAACATCAATTAACATCCCAAGATTAATAGTTAGTGTTTTAAGCACACTAATTTTATTTTATTTACAAATAAACTCTCAATTATTTATCATAATTTACTCAATTTTTATTTTATTTATAATTTTATCGCCAAATAATGTTATTTAATATTATATTTAAAATTACAAATAAATTATTTTATTTACTTTTAATTGTAATTAAATACCAAAAAATTATTTTAATTGTAATTAATTCTCAAATTTCTTTTAAATCCTTAATTTATGTCAATTACACAAAAATTCTCAAATTTTCAAAAATTCCCAAATTGTTCAATTTCTCTAAAATTATAATTTGATTACTGAAATATTATTTTATTAAATTAACTAATTAAACTTAGTTAATAACCTCCAATCAAGCTGCTAATAATCTACTCTACCTCCTCACAATCATTTCAAGTTTGAATCGTTCAATTTGGTATATAATTGAGCTCAAAAGAAAGATTCAACAAAAAATAATTCTAGAAAAAAATTGTTTCGAATTCTTACCCGTAAGGACGTGTTAGGCGTAGCTTTTCATTATGGGAGCTAGCTCTGGCCTATAATCCTCTTATTATCAAATTTAATCTCAATTGGTGCCCAGAACAAGGAGAAATTGATCAGCAAAGTTTTAACATTTCTCTTTGTAATTTCATTATTCCAACGAAGGGCAGAGGCAATTGCATACCTCAAAGGCTCAAGTAGTACTAGGCTTGGTCGTGGAGAGTCTGGGAGGGCCCGCCTAGTTTTAGGAGGTCCGAGGGTGGCTTAAATTTAGCTTGAAAGTTCTTACTCAGTTGACAATTGGGACGACTGTATTGTGCTCACGTACGCTTCTCTAGTGATCCTAGAGTTGAATGGAATATACAGCAAGGTAGATAACTTTTTACTAGTTCTAGGGAACTCAAATTCGTATTCTAAGGTGGAGAAAATGATCGATGTGAAAGTTTTAGTTCAAGGATGGTTGAAAAATGGAGTATTTTATCTTTTTCAAGATTTCAAATCATGGAGAATATAAATGGAGGGGATATCACGAACTTCTATTACTATCCATTCACTCATTGGTCAGCCATTAACTTTCTGATTTACTCACTTTTCTAAAAGATTTATTGGTGGTTAGAGTAATTACAATATTTCTTCTCCTATATAAAGGAAAAAACTCTTATCATGAGAATTACTCCCTTTAAATACTTTTGAACCTCTATTCCTCCATTCAAATACTTTTGAACTTCTCTCAAATAAGTTTCACACTCTAAATCATTCTAAACATGGGGATTTTATCTTTATTTTTAATTGAAACATAAGAGTAAAAACTTATAATGTCAAAGTGAAAATTTTACATGTCCACATGTCTTAGAAATGTTTCCCTAAAATAAAATTTTAAGATAGGTAACAAGCATGCAATTGGATTTATTTTCCTTAAAAATATCAAAAATTAATTTAATCTCAAGTGTGAATGGGTTCCAAAAAAAAAAAAGGGGAGATCAACCTCAAAATCTTACCACATTTTTAAATGGATTATTATTCAATAATAAATGATAGGACTTGTCATAAAAAAGTTATAATTCATAAACCTTATTGAATAAGTTTATTATTTTTTAAAAATAATTTCTTGAAAAATCCATATATTATCCAATATTACACTATATTTATTTGTTAATATATATCAATTTTTCATAATATAGTTATTTTTATCCGATGTGAAACAAAACTTAATTTCTAGATTTTGATAGCATGATCTACTTTTTCTCTAAAATTAAATATAATACTTCCTATATTATAGAGTTATGTGAAATTGTTGCGAATTTTATTTTTAAATTCAAATTGATCCACATTTTATCTTGAGGTATCTTAATTAGATTTTGTAGCAAACAATCAAAATGAGACAATCTAATAACTAAAATTTTCATCTCTCTCAATTTCTCTAAATATAAGCTTTCAAATCTCTTTCAACTCCCTCTTTTAAATTAGTTCAAACTTACCTTATCAAATATATACTAAATTTGAGATTTTAATATAAAATTTTTATCACATAGTTTTTATAATTATATTTAATAGAAACATGAGTAAAAACTTATAATATATTATAAAGTGAAAATTTTGGTGCAATTGACTCAATGAATTCCCTTGCTCAAAAGAGAAGTATGCTCGAATTTATTTTCTATGAATATATCCTAAATAAATTTAATCAATCAATTGTTAATGAATTATTTGAAAGGTAAGACAAATCCTAAAATGACAAATATGTTATACTTATTTTATAAAAATTGATGCATGGATGATCTTGTTAAAAATAATATATCTATTTTGTAATATTATTATGATTATTGGTAAGTTTCATCCAATCTCATAAATTACTGTCATAATTCTTTGTTCTTTCATTTTTTTTCAACATTGTTATAAATTTTATTATCCAATACAAATTGATTTATACCATGCACTTAAAATGTATACTAACAATTGATATACACCATGCCCTTAAAGTTGAGACAAACACTCAAATTATGACTTGAAATGTGAGACAAACCTCAAATTTGTTAATTTAACAAGCGGGTATATATTGTTTAGAATTATTTCAGGGTTTTTTAGGATTTAGTTTAACTTTAAAATTTTTACTCTTATATATGTTATGTTTATTTTATAAAAATTGATATTGAATATTTATGTTAAAAATTGTATACCAATTTTTGTAACATTGTTATGATCATCATAATTAGTTTTTTCTTCCACCTTTTCTCCAAATTTTGATATTGTACTTATTAGAGTGTAGAGTTATTAGAACATATTATAAATTTTATTATCCAAACAAATTAATCTATCATGCGGTATATTGACAATTAATATATACCATAAATATATCTTTACAAAAATTTTATTTAGAGAATTATGAATATGTACATTTTAAATTATCAAGTTGAGAGTTTTTATTTTTATTTTTTAAGATATAAGAATAGATATCATATTTAGTTATCATCATTAAAAATATTTGTATTAATATATTTATTTTAGTGAGTTAGTTTTTATCATATATATATATATATATATATATATATATATATATATGGCTTCCACTTGGTAGTTTGGTGGTTAGGTTTGTAAATATTTTTCAGTCTCTTATTTATACCTAACTATTTTCCACACAATGTGGTAACAAAAGGTATAACTTACACAAATAGTTTCATTTTACAGTTGAATAGTTCGTAAATATTTTTAGAACATTTTTAACAGATAGACAAATAGTCAATTTAGAAAAAACTTATTTGTCAACCTATTTCAGATATGAATCTATCTAATTCACAAGGGATAACTTGTATCAATATCTCAATTTTAATTCGAACACCTTGCCCTTAAAGTGAAGACAAGCACTCAAATTATAATTTAAAATGTGAGACAAACCTCAAATTTGTTAATTTAATAAGCTAGTATATATTGTTTAGAATTTTTTTAGGGTTTAGTTTAACTTTTAAAATTTTACTCTTATATATATTACACCTATTTCATAAAAATTGATATTAAATATTTATGTTAAAAATTGTATACTAATTTTTGTAACATTATTTTGATTATTGATAAATTTCATCCAATCTCATATTACTATCATAATTAGTTTGTTCTTTTACCATTTCTTCAAAATTTGATATTGTACTATTAGAGTGTAGAGTTATTAGATCATGTTATAAATTTTATTATTCAAACAAATTAACTTACACCATGCCCTTTAAATGTATATTGACTATTAATATACAACATGCCCTTTGAAATATATCTTAACAAAACTTTTATTTAGAGAAATGTGAATATGTACATTTAAATTATCAAGTTGAGCAAGTTTTTTTTTTAAAAAATATAAGAAGATATCATATTTAGTTATCATTATTAAAAATATTTTTATTAATATATTTATTTTAGTGAGTTAGTTTTTACCATATACATGACTTCCCTTTGGTTGTTTGGTGGTTGAGTTTGTAAATATTTTTTAGTCTCTTATTCTAATTTAATATAATTGAATAATATGTGAGAATTGATTTATGAAAATATGTGAGAATTGATTGATGAAATTCACGTAGGGACACTTCTATATTATCTATTGACTATCTTTAGAGCAAAAAAATACCATATTTTTATCCAAATAAATAATAAAAAAATAAATATTGGAAAAAATTAAAAACACTAGAATATTAGTATAATTTAGATTTAAATAGTTATAAATAATTAATATATATTAATTTATATAAGTTTTCATAGTTTATTATGTATAAAGAATTATATAACTTTTTTGAAATTAATCAATTATCATATTTTTTTTCTTTTATAAATGTCATATAATTAATATTTTAATTGCATAAGATTATTAGTTTGTGTAATAATTAAAAAAACTTCACTATATTATTCATTAAAAATATATTATATAATATAAATTTTATTATAATTTTAAATGCAATATCTAGATATATTATTTATAATAAATTTGAAAATAAATATAATAAGTTATGATATTTTTTTGAAAACAACTAATGATTATTATTTTTTTAATTATTTGCTGTCAACTTTAACTTATTTACTACGACTCCTTTTTTCTTTCACCCATTAATGTTTTAAGATATAGGTCAACACACAACGATCCAACATGTTTTACAATAGTTAACAAATTGAGAGGTTAAGGAATTCTCGTATAAAAGAAACAAAAAGTAAATTGTAAATTAAGGAAAGATTTTTAGACATCCATAGCTATATTACATATAAAAATAAAAATGGATGTTATATGATTGAAATTAATTCATTTAAATAATATATGTATATACAAATAAAATATATATTTTTAAACTTAATTAATAATATGGATGGAATAATCTAAATCAAATTATATTTATTTTTGAATTTTCCTCAACCAATTTTATAAAATTGATGATAGAATTCATTAATCATATATGGATAAAAGTTGTCTTACCTTATATTACAATTATTCGAATAAACATCACTTTTTTTTAAATTCTTACTTCCATTTGAGCATTAGTTTGTATTAACACAAAAATATAAAAAAAATAAAAAATAAGAAGTGTTATTATAGTAGCTACTGTAAAAAAAATATATGTCAATAAAAATATTAAGGTAAGCTAGTTTTAAAGTTTTGGCCATGGTATTATAAGTGGTGCCACTAACCTACATCATTAAAAAGTTATAATGAATATAAGATCATTTTTAAGACTACACTAAATTTTGTATTAGAAAAAAATTATGAAAAAGGGATCGAGAGAGTAAAATGATATCGCAATTGATAATAAGGAGAGAAATGACGATAGTTCAATGTTAAAGTGGGTGGAAAAAATAAGTAATTTAGATTGTAAAACATAATATTACTTTATAAAAATGAGAATACATACTTCAAGTTTTTAGGTTCAAATTAATAAATTTTGAATTTAAAATCAATAACGAATAATTTATTTTATTAAACACTAAAATATAATTTATCACAAATATTTAACATACTATCATTTAGTTATTTTTAAATTATAAAATCCTAATTATACTATATAATAATTTTATTAATTTTATTTATTTTGTAAAAGTGAGAAAATGCCAAAATATAATTTTTATTTCAAATTATATTTGTATTATTTTAAATATAGATTTTATAGTTTCTTCCTATTTCCTTATTATTTTTGTATCATATTTTCCACAATATTAATTTTATTTTTATAAAAAATATAGATTAATAATATTTTTATAGAGTTAAATAATATGATTATATAATAAAAATATTATAAATTAAAAAATGTAGGTCATTCCTACATAACAATGTTATTATATATATATATATCATTTTACTTATTTCTTTTTTAATATATTTTATATAAATTTATCATTAATATTAATACATTTTATGATTTTAACATTAATTCATTTTTATATAATATATAAAAATTATACGTGATGTATATATAGTAAAGTAAATTTTCTTTTTACTATTATATAATATATATTGTTATACTATAAAAACTAATTTATTTTATAATTGTAACAGTAATTTTTTATTATCTAAAAGAATATGTATTGCAATCACTTCAAAATCAATTAGAAAATAACACAATAGATTTAATTTATACTAATTCATATATTTCCCTACTCTCTCGTGAAATCTTTAAATATGACTTAATCACTTCAAATTGATAAACTAAGCTCATTTTTAAATCTAACAAATATTTTTAGAAATTTTTTTAGTCTTCTTATTTACATTAATACTAGGGCATGACATAAAAAATAGAGTTAATCAAGCTTATAAGAGTTTATTATTTTTTTAAAATATACCTATATTAGAAATTAATCCATCACGATTCATATGATTCTATATTACAATACATGTTCTATTTTAGTGTGAAAAAAAAAATACTTAACTCGAAATTATTGTTTACATTAGCCTTACACCAAAAATAATACCTGACTTTTATACAGTTTTTTTATGGTGGATTTAAAATTAAATAATCTCAAATTAAATAAAATAGAGTATTTTTATGAGGTTATAATATTTGAAATATTTCATTTTTTCAATTTAAAACTTTTAAGTAGATGTGAGTAAGATAACAAGTTATATTGGTTCATAATACTTTTTTACAACTATATATCAATTTTTCATAGTATATATAATCATTATCCAATGATATGATATTAGTGTAAATAAGCCTTAATAATTATATTGTGATTGTTTACATAAATATGTTGAATTTTTTCTCATATATGTCTTAATTTATAATCTAATATATTATTTTTTTTAATAAATGAATTTTATTTTTTTGTCATAATTAACTTGTTCTTCAAATTTTACTCACTCTGAATATTGTAGTAAGTTATCAATTTATTGTAAATTTTATTTTTAATCCAAATTGACCTAAATCTTGTGTTTGGTAAGATATTTTACAAAATTAATTTTGTGTAAATTTAGCCTCGGTAGGGGTTAATTTGATAGGATACGATAATAAAAAATTATAAAGGCAAATAATATCCGCATCATTTCTCTATGCATGAGTGAATTATTAATATGTGTATTTTGATTTATCAAGTTGAAAAGTAAAGTTTTTATTGAGAACTAAACGAACAAGAACTTAGTTTTTTTGTTAAAGAGATATGCAAAGAAATTCATGAACAAGTTTGGAAGTATTTGTATTAACATAATTTTTCATAATATATATTGTATTCTACATTGTTGTTAGGTTTTAGAGTTTTTTAAATAGTTAAATTTTATTTTGTAAGTAATAGATTAGAATTAATCCATCAAAATATATATATATATATATATATATATATATATAACATGTATGCTTTATCATGTTAGAAGATAGAATGATGAGTATACATTGAACATTTTTTATATAAAAAAAATTAGAAACATCAGTTATATAATTTTCATCTCATTTATTGATTATCTCGATTAATTTGAGAAAAGAAAATGTGTATGAACTTGTTCCATTAAAGCAAATATTGAAAATAGGGTGGAGTATATTTTTATTTGTTATTGTGGTATTTCTTATTGAAAAAGTTGAAACTTTAGTGTGATTAAATGATTAAATATATGTTGTGATGATAAATGGTAGTTAATGAACTAGAGGATGACATCTTTGTACTACTTGTATATAAATCCCTTGTATAATAAGGGTTAATACAAAAATTTTTATTTATAAGTTGAAGATATTATATAGTTATTTTATGGCAAATGTGGTATGAATTTTGTTAAACTTGTTATTATTATTTATCTGCTAAATAAATAATATATATATATATATATATTGAAAATAAAGTGTTTTTTAAAAATTTTTAACCAAAAATATTTTTAAATTAAATATATAAAATATACTAGAGATTTTTTTCCATGTTATTTTTTCATGATAAAAGTACTATATAAATATTAAGTCAACTTATATTATCTTCTTTTTTATATTATAAATATAAGTTTTTCTCTTTAGTTTATTTACCTTTTAAAATTTATTTAATATTTTCATGTTTTATTAATTAAATAAAAATATATTATTCATTTTTTATTAAACAATATAATGTATCAACTTATCTATCTCATTATACTATAATATTTTTTATTTAAAATTTATTCGAACTTAAATATCATAAATCACTAGACAATTTATTAATAATAATTATAATTTTACAAAAAATATATGTACATAATTTTCAACAAAAATAAATAAATATATTTACATACATTTTTATAAAATAAAATGTTATTTGAGAGGAAAAACTCAATTGTTGACAAAATCATATTTACAAATAACAAAATCATATACATTGAATAAAAAAAGTATGTATTAAGAAAAAAAATGATATATACTAACAAAATAACAAAGAGGTGGTGCAAAATTAAATACAATTTCCAATATATGTTTTGATGGATCATAAAATTAAATGTGAAAAGAATTTTAAAAATAGTAAATTGTAAAATCTTAATAAATTATAACTTTTTATGACAAACCATAACATTTATTAATCTAATGTGGTAATTCTTAATAAATGGATCTCATGTTACTGTGCAATTTGTTCATTAATTTTAACTATCATATTAAATCTGGTACTTTCTATACTTTAAAAATTTTATTCTACCATCCAAATCATTTACTTCTTACTCTTGAAAAAATTAGTTTTACTTCAATTAAGAATCAAATTTGAGAGTTAAATTTAATACTAAATAATAAAAAAGGATTCTAAATACAAATAATATCAATGTCATATATTGAACATGAGATAATTGTAAATAAGTTGAGAGTTCTTACTAGCAAAAATATCACTAACATTAATATTTTCATAGAGATAAGAGCATTTAATGGTGATAAAACACTATAAACCTCATAGAAGTACTCCTCCTTTGGTAATTTTCATATCATACATTATGTAAATCCTGCACTTTTGAGTTAAGAAAAATCGGAAAAAGAACTAATCAAACCGAATAAGAAAACTGAACTGGTTTACATTTGAAAACAAGCAATATGTAAATTTACAACTTCCGGGTAATACAAAGGATTCATTAAACATTGGAAAAGAAACTTAAGACAAATTAGAAAATAAAAACCAAATTGGTTCAGGTGAACTAGATTACATAAGAACTTTAAAGTTAAGCGTGCTTGCCCGAAAGTAGTGTGAGGATGGATGATCTCCCATGAAGTATAAATTTTTTGTAACCCGAAATTAAATTATTGGAATTAATATAAATAATTTAATACCAAAATTAAATTATTAGAATTAATACCAATAATTTATGGCAATATTAATACTAGTAATAAATCTCTCCCATTTAATACACGGTTTTATACCTATATAAAGAGGTCATTCCCATTCATTCTCCTCACACCCGAACACTTCTCTTTCTCTCTACTGCACCATTTCCTGGTGAGCTCAAACTAGAGCTTCGACTTGAACAAAGGTTGGGCTCTTTAGAACCGAGGAGAAGACAGCTATCTGGTAGCAAACTCCAGTCAATGCAAGAATTGTTGGAGAAGCGCCGGCATGATGGAATAGTGAAATAACTCCAGCGGATCGAAGCTACCCTATTTCGGCCAAGCTGAAATTGACCATTTCAAGCCCTCCTCATGCCAAACCAAGCCTTCTCAATACTTTCTCAGCCCTCCCACGACCGAATTATGACTAAAAGGTAAACCAATTCGACTCCCCTCTGCAATTTTCGGCCGGTGCTAGAGAGAGAACCGGTAGAATTTCAATGATGAAATTCTAACTCAATTTGACATCAATTGATTCAATTCTTGATTCTAGGATGATCCTCAAGATGAAAGCTATTTACTCATATCAAAATCTTGAACCGTCGTGCTCTCACCGATTGGAAATTGAAGCTTTCTCTCTTTACAATCTATTTTTTGGCGAAACTTCGTTTGAGCTCGTTCCGACGTTAAAATATGCGATTCAAAGTTCCTTAGAATTGTATGAATATGTAAGAACTCAATTTCAATAATTAGAGGTGTTTGATTGGTCAATTTGATGAAATCAAATTCAGTAGTGTTGAAAAGTTGAAATTGGGGGAAAATTTTGGGGAAATTTGAGGATTTTTGAAATTTGAAGGGCCAAAATAAAATTTTATGAAATTGAGGGCCAATTGGACATGAAAATAATGTTGGAGGACCAATTGAGAAATTTTAGAATTTTTGGGGCAAACTTACCATTTTTGTAAAGGAAGGGAGAAATGGTAATTTTAGAAAAGTTGGAGGAGCAAATTGGAAATTTGAGAAATTAATCCCCTTTTAGTGAAATGGAATAAATTGTGGTCCTATGATAAATTTTAGAAGTTTCGGGACTCAATTTGAGGAAAAACCGGCATTAGGGACTTAAAGTTAAAGAGAAATAACTTTAGGGACCTAATTGCAAATAAATGAAAGTTTGACTTTCTCATTCATTTGGAATGAATGAAGGCGATTAGGCCAATGGATAATGAACCGAGATGTTCATATCGTGTAGAAACACGAAGTACCAGGAACGCCAGCAAGGACAAGATTGCGTGAATACAAAGAACCGGTCTAGTGGAATTCACGGCATTAACGTGTGAGTAGGTTTACTAACATCATAAACGGTTGGGATGATGAGCACAACTTAAAATTAAAAACCACTTACCGATTGTGAGTGAAAATTTTATATCATACCCGGTTGGGAATGATAAGTACCTTGGTATGAAAACCCACTATTAAGTGGTATTTTAAACATCGCTACATAGAGGAAGTGATGTGAAAATCATGCGGAAAAACTACTTACCGATTGTAAGTAGATCATACCCAGTTGGTATGATGAGACTTACTCGAAGGAAGTTGAAAACCCATTCATCGGTTATGAACGGAGGTGTCCTTATACCCGGGTGGTATAATGGATAGAGAAAACATATGTTTTGTCGGAAGTGCTCTCCCCTGACTGTGTGCCAATGCTTAAACAATTTGGGAGACCTTCTTGATGGGAGCTCGAATAGCTCGGATAGGCTGGGGGCCTCGGTTTTGGAACTTGGGGGCTAAATGCCCAATTTTAAAAATCTCGTACAGTGGGCCCAAGGTCAGTTGGCACGAGTAGGAGCTCGTAAACGAACATGATATATGTGCCATAAAACTTAATAAGTGAATTGTTTGGCCATGGTACCAAGATAGGACCGACATGCTCAGTGAACTAGCGGCAGTGCGACATGACAGGTCGACGGACCAGTCAAGACAAATAACTGCGGGTTGAGTTGAGAGTCGGGGCCGTTGGACCAGTGGCACCACAGATTACATGGCAATATAAAAAAATATTGTTTGTACATGCACTGTGAGTATGGGATCATCAAGATGCCCATGAGGGGTAGTGATGCGTCCTAAGGGCACTGGACGACTTGGTGGCTATAAGGGCAGTTCGTCGTTCCATGTGTCTGTGCGAAATCTAGAGTAACACCAAGCGCATGAGATCGGGGTGGGGATAGGATGAGGTCCCTGTCCTCGTACGAACACGAAAAAGTGATTTCGGGATTGTGGGTCGAATGTCACGTACATCCACTCATTCCCAGGGTAGAAGTGGTCGTACTTCTATCCGGGTGGCAGGAAAAGTCACTCCGAAGCCACTAGAGGGTTTAGTAGTGATACTGACTTGCAAATGTGTGTAACTTTTATGATGAATGATATGTGTTGGGTGATGACACACCGTGGTAAATAAGAAATGGTGGGAAAACCTGAATTTTTAAATGAAGGGATTTTTTAAAACAAAGTAGCCTGGCATACTCCATATAAATGTTTTTCTTAAAAGTCAAAAGCTTTTAAAAACCCATTTACTGAGTAGTCGTACTCACCCCCTCAGTTATACCCCTTTCAAAAAATCCCGGAAAGCCTCCACTTAAAGACTGTCAACTAAGATGCCTGTAAGACATGTATGTAAAGTTTTAAATTTTATGTAATTTTGATTATGCTATTTCAAGAAAAGGTGCAGGTTAAAGTACGCTTTACTTTTTACGGTCTACAATAAGAATAAATCATTTAATAAACTGAGAGAGTTACGGGTTGATCACGAGGATCCAACCAAACTGGGTCAGGACGTGACATATTACATCCCACTTGGTACTTCAGGTTTTAGAGTTTTTTAACGCTATATATTCAATGATATATAATTGAACAATATTTTAGAATTAATGCGAAAACACATGCATAAGATAGATGTTTTAGTATGCATAACACATTTTTTTTAATTTCAAATTTACTTGTTTGCTAAGAGAAATAAAATAAAATATGAAAAATGGGTAACTCTAGCTTTATTTATAATAAAAAATTTTGAAAACTGAGAAAAAGAATTTTCATCCAATTCATTAATTCTCTCTATTTACTCTAACCACTTAGAAAAAAAATATATATATGTTGATTTCATGGGAGTGAATATTGAAATTATAGTGGATGATATTATTAATATTTTTTTGTTGTTTTCATATTCCTAAATGAAGTAGTTGAAACTTTGGTGTTTGGTAGAATTCAATATATGTTGGACGATAGTAATCTATGAGGTAGAGATAACATCTTCATTCTCCTTGTTAGTAAGTGCTCACCGAGAACAGCTAATGATACATCTTCATTTGTGTGGATCTTACTTGTAAGTTGTTTGGATAGTTGAGGTTCTCATTTTGTATTTATGGGATTGGTGTTGTTGTTTCTCATGAAGAAATACTGCATAAGTAGAGAAAAATTATTTTTAATTAAATAAAGAGAATCTAATTTTATAGAATTAATTTCCTCCTCTCACATTATTTTTCCAATTGAGAAGATATATCAAATTATATTTGTATTATTCTAAATATAAATTTTATATTTTCTTCCTATTTCCTTATTATTTTTGTATTATATTTTCCACGATATTAATTTTTTTTATAAAAAAATATAGATTAACAATATTTTTATAGAGTTAAATAATATGATTATATAATAAAAATATTATAAATTAAAAAATATTGGTCATTCCTACATAACAATGTTATTATATATATTATTTAAATTATTTCTTTTTAATATATTTAATATAAATATATCATTAATATTAATACATTTTATGATTTTAACATTAATTCATTTTTATATAATATATAAAAATTATACGTAATGTATATATAATAAAGTAAATTTTCTTTTTACTATTATATAATATATATTGTTATACTATAAAAATTAACTTATTTTATAATTGTAACAGTGATTTATGATTATATAATATATAATGTATATATAAATAAAAATGTGTTATAAAACATAATTGTTATGTATGTAAAATATATATTTTATAAAATGTATAATATATTTTATTATATATATATATTAATTTTCTTATTTCTATTATACAATATTTGTTTATAAATATTATTATATAATTAACTTTCAAATTATTTTAATTCTATAATGTGTATATCATATGTAACTTAATTATAATGTAATTATTTATATTTTATTTTACATAATATTTTATTTTGTATTAATAATTTATCTTATTATATAAAACATATTTTTTTATAATTCAATTTTTTAAAATTATATATAGATAGAAGAATATGTATTGCACACACTTCAAAATCAATTAGAAAATAATACAATAAATTTAATTCATACTAATCCATATCTTTCCTACTCTCCCGACCAAATCTTTAAATATAACTTATTTACTCTAAATCACTTCAAATTGATAAACTAAACTCATTTTCGAATCTAACAAATATTTTTGGAAAATTTTTTATTCTCCTTATTTACATTAATACTAGGGTATGAGTCATGACATAAAAACTATACTTAATCAAGCCTATAGGAGTTCATTATTTTTTAAAAATATAACTATATTGAAAATTGATCCATCACCATCCATATGATTCTATATCACACTAAATATAATTTAATATATTTTTGAGTAGATATCAAAACAGAAAAATAATTTAATCATTATCTGTTAATAATAAATTCTCACATCGTATAATAGTATAAAAATCTTATTCATATTCTATTATAGTGTGAAGAAAAAAATACTTAACTCGATATTGTTATTACCCTCGTGACAACGGAAAAATAATACATTGACTTGTATACCGTCGTTGATGGTAGGTTTAAAAATTTACTATAATAAGTGTATTAATTTTACGTTACAAGTTAGTAAAATGTTAAGAATATGATATTAAATTAAATGAAATAGAGTATTTTTGTAAAGTTATAAAATTTAAAATATTTTACTTTTTTTCAATTTAGAACTTTTAATTAGATGTAAATAGGATAACAAGATATTGGTGCATAATATTTTTTCACAAATATATATCAAATTTTTATAATATATATAATAATTATCCAATAATATGAGAATGGTAAGTATGAATAAGCTTTAATAATTATATTGTGATTCTAATTGTGGTTATGTCTTAATTTATATAGAGATTTTTGTTTTTTTATTAAAAATTATGTAGATATATTTTTTAACCTTATTTACATGAATTTGATCTAAGGTATTATTTTTTTAATAAATGAATTTTATTTTGTTGTCATAATTAACTTGTTCTTCAAATTTTACTCTCACTTTGAATCTTGTAGTAAGTTATCCATTTATTGTAAATTTTATTTTTAATCCAAACTGACCTAAATCTTGTGTTTGGTAAGATATTTTGTAAAATTAATTTTGTGTAAATTTAGCCTCAAATGTAGGAGTTAATTTGATAATTTAAGATAATAAAGAATTATAAGGGCAAATAATATCCACATCATTTCTTTATGGATGAGTGAATTGTGAATATAAGTAATTTGATTTATCAAGTTGAAAAGTAAAGTTATTCTTGAGAACTGAACCATCAAGAACTTAGCTTTTTCTTCCATAGACATGCAAAGAAATTCATAAACTATCATGATAGAAAGTATTTGTATTAACACAAATGTTCACCGTATATATTGTATTTTACATGGTTGTTAGGTTTTAGTGTTTTTTAAATTATTAGTTAAATTTTATTTTGTAAGTAATATATTAGAATTAATGCATCAATATGTATATAACATGTATATTTTACAATGTTAGAAGATAGAATGATGCATATACATTGAACCTTTTTTTATATAAAAAAATAGAAACATCACTCATATAATTTTTATCTCATTTATTGATTATTTCGATTAATTTGAAAAAAGAAAATGCGTATATATTTGTTACATTGAAGCAAAAATTAAAAATTAAAAATAAGGTAGAGTATATTTTTATTTGTTGTTGTGTATTTCTCATTGAAAAAGTTAAAACTTTAATGTGATTAAATATATGTTGTGATGATAAATAATAGTTAATGAACTAGACTATGACATCTTTTTACTACTTGTGTCTAAATCCCTTATATAAGAAGGGTTAATACAATAATTTTTTATAAGTTGAAGATATTATATAGTTATTTTCTCAATATGGTATGAATTTTGTTAAACTTGTTATTATTATTTATCGGCTAAATAAATAATAAATATATATATATATTAAAATTGAAGTGTTTCTTAAAATTTTTTACCCAAAATTTTTTTTAATTAAATATATAAAATATACTAGAGATTTTTTTCCATGATAAAAGTACTATATAAATATTAAGTCAACTTATATTATCTTCTTTATTATATTATAAATATAAGTTTTACTCTTAAGTTGATTATTTACCTTTTAAAGTTGAATTAATATTTTCATGTTTTATTAATTAAATAAAAATATATTATTCATTTTTTATTAAACAATATATTGTATCAACTTATCTGTCTCATTATACTATAATATTTTTTAATTTAAAATTAATTCAAACTTAAATATCATAAATCACTAGATAAAATTTATTAATAATAATTATAATTTTACAAAAAAATATGTACGCAATTTTCAATAAAAATAAATAAATATCTTTACATACATTTTTATAAAATAAGATGTGAGAGGAGAAACTCTATTGTTGACCATAAAAATATAGTAATTAACCATTATTTATAAATAACAAAATCATATACATTGGATAAAAAAAGTATGTTTCAAAAAAAGTAATGTATGCTAACAAAATAACAAAGAAGTGGTGCAAAATTAAATACAATTTTCAATATATGTTTTGATGGATCATAAAATTAAATGTGAAAAAAATTTTAAAAATAGTAAATTGTAAAAACTTAATAAATTTTAACTTTTTATTACAAACCATAATATTTATTAATTTAATGTGGTAATTCTTGATAAATGGATCTCATGTTGTTATAGCAATTAGTTTGTTTATTGAAAATTTTATTCTACCATCCAAATCAATTCACCTCTTCCTCTTGGAAAAATTAGTTTTGCTTCAATTAAAAATCAAATCTGAGAATTAAATTTGATACTAAATAATAAAAAAGGATTCTAACTACAAATAATATTAATGTCATATGAGAGAATTTTAAATGTATGTCATTGGGAGCATTATTTTGAGAATTGAAGTTTTTCTTAGTAGCAAAAATATCACCAACATTAATATTTTCATAGAAATAAGAGCATTTAATAGTGATAAAACACTATAAACCTCATAGAAGTACTCAGCAAGCTTTGGTAATTTTCAGATCACATAAAACTCTTTTAATGTTAAATTTACTCAAACTTAAATATGATAAATTATATTAAAATATTTAATATTTTTATAAATGTTAAAATTGTTATACTTGTATAGTGTTATGGCCTAAATTAACATAAAAAATATATTTCTCAAAATTTTTAATAAATTTCACTAAAATTAAAATGTATATTATAAGTTGTGAAATTTTTTGCAATAAGGTCATTTAAACAACAAATTGTCAAATAATTATTAATATATTGTAAGTTTTGTTATAATATAGAAAAATTATAAAAAAATAATAAAAAATTATGACTACATAGATAAAACCTAAAAGTTATATAATTTTTTTTAGATATTTAATTATTTTAAATTATATCATGTATGAGTAGAGAAAACTTCACTTAGTTATTAATTTTCTTGATTTATTCTAATGTTTTTAGTGTATCCACATATTTAAAGTGGACTCAAATCTTACAAAAATTTGTTTTATTGATAAAAAAATCTTGAAAAGAAGATCTATCAAAAATAAATTAAAGGAGAATATTTATATTAAAAATAAAAAATCATAGGTAAGAAGCCCAAAGTACTATGTTTAAAAAAAGAAAGAAATACTAACCATCACTAAGTATTACAAGAAAAATAATAATAATAATGTTGCCGCTCTTATCCTCATACAATATAATGGTGTCACCCATTTACAACCCATTTTCCCTCAAAAATTCACTAACAAATCAAAATTAAATCATCATTTATAAAGACGGTTAAACATATCTTTATATTTTAAAAAATAATTTGTAAGATAAATATTAGTTTTCTTAGATTTTATACATTATAGTCATTATTTAAATATTAATTAGATTATTGAAATATTATTAAATATTAATTAGAATTTAAGGAAATCATTGAGCCTCAATTTGGCCATGAAAATATTAGTTAGATCTTTTTTTACATCAATTAGGTTATTGTGTAAACAATCATCAATTAACTTCCCAAGATTAGATTAATAGCTACTATTTTAAGTACACTAATTTATTTTTTTACAAATAAATTCTCAATTATTTACCATAATTTACTCAACTTAGATTATTTGTAATTTTTCGTCAAATAATTTTATTTAATATAATATTTAAAATTACAAATAAATCATTTTATTTACTTTTAATTGCAATTAAATCCCCCAAAAAATATTTTAATTGAAATTAATTCTCAATTTTTTTAAATCCTTAATTTAAACTCAATTTATGTTAATTATACAAAAACCCCCAAATTTCCAAAAGTCCTCAAATAGTCCAATTTCTCCAAATTTGTAATTTGGACACCAAAATCTCATTTTATCAAATTGACTAATTAAACTTAGTTAATTACCTCCTATTTTTTTTGCACAATATTAATTACCTTCTATCATGCGGCTAATCATCTACTCTACCTCATCATGATCATTTCAAGATTTGAATTGTTCAATTTAGTTTATAATTGAGCTCAAAATAAGATTTATAATTCTCATCCGCAAGGATGCATTTGACGGGGCTCTTAATTTTGGGAGTTAGCTCTCGTCTATAAGATCCTTTTAGAATCAAATTTCACCTTAATTGGTGCCATGAATAGGGAGAAATCAATTAGAAAAATTTTAACATTTCTGACAAATGGCGGAGACAATTGCTTACCTTGAAGGCTCAAGTAGTACTAAGCTTGGTCGTGAAGAGTCGTGAAAGGGTCGACCTAGTTTTAGGAAGTTCGAGGGTGGCTTGAATTTAGCATGAAAGTTCCTCCTCAAAGTCAACGACTGGAGCGACTATACTATGTAAACTCACTGACACTTCTTCGATGATCCCCGAGTTGAATGGAATATGCAGCAAGGTAGAGAATTTTTTTCTAGATCCTGGGTACCCGAATTCACATTATAAGGTGAAGAAAATAACTGATGTCAAAGCTTGAGTTCAAGGATGGTAAAAAAAAACTAGTGTAATTAGTCATTTTCAGGATTTTAAGGGATGGAGATGATGGATGGAGTGAAGCAATTTATATAAGGAGTTTGGGGACTTTCCTTCCTATTCCTCTACCCATCGGTCGACCATTAACTCTCCGATTTACTCACTTGTCGGATAGATTTATTTTCCAGTCGAGTAATTACAACATTTCTCCTCTTCTGACATTTAAAAATATAAAGGAAAAAACTCTTGTCATGAGAATTCCTCCATTCAAATACTTTTGAACCTCTCTCAAACTAGTTTACCTAAATTAATGGTTTATTAGTTGAACAAGCTTATTTGAGTATATATTTTTTTAAATTATTTTCACATTTAGTTTAATTGGTTAATTTTTACTTATATATATATATATATATTATACTTATTTTATAAAAATTGATACATGAATGCTCATGTTAAAAATAATATATTTATTTTTGTAACATTGTTATGATTATTAATAAATTTCATCCAATCTCACATATTAGTGTAATAATTAGTTTGTTTTTTCACTTTTTCTCCAATATTGTTATAAATTTTATTATCCAATACAAATTTATTTATACCATGCCCTTAAAATGCATATTGACATTTGATATACACCATGCAATTGAAAGGTGAGACAACCATCAAATTATGACCTTGAAAGGTGAGACAAACCTCAAATTAGGACCAACATATTTTTGAAGGAGATTGTTTATCCTCTTTATCCACATTAATTAATATTATGATTTGTTAATTTAACAAGGATCATATATTTTTTAGATTTCTGTTCACATTTAGTTTAACTGTTAAATTTTTACTCTTATATATGTTATGCTTATTTTATAAAAATTGATATTGAATATTGATATTAAAAATTATATACAAATTTTTGAAACATTATTATGATAATTGATAAATTTCATCCAATTTCATATTACTGTCATAATTAGTTTGTTCTTCCATTTTTTCTCCAAAATTTAATATTGTAATTACTGGAGTGTAGATTTATTAGACAATGTTATAAATTTTATTATCCAAACAAATTAATTTACCCTTACCCTTTAAATGTATATTGATATTTAATATACACCATTCACTTTCAAATGTATATTGACATTTAATATACACCATACCCTTTGAAATGTATTTTTACATTTAATATACACCATGCCCTTTAAGAAATGTATCTTGAAAAAACTTTTATTTGGAGAATTGTAAATGAGAACATTTAAATGATAAGTTATTTAATACAAGTTGTTCTATGAAAAATAATGTTTGTTTTATTATCATAAATGGGGAAAGTTGCACTAACTTTGCTAGCATCGATCTTGTGGAGAAGTTGGCCTTAAATATAATAAAGCGTCTAAATCCATATCAAATTCAAAGGCTAAATGATCGACACAATCTCGAGGTAACCCAACAGGATATAGTGTCCTTCTCTATTGAGAAATATCAGGATAAAGTATTATATGATGTAGTACCAATGCATGCATGTCATATTCTATTAGGAGAACCTTGTAAGTTATATCGTCAAGTTACATATGATAGATTAACAAATAGGTACTAATCTGTAATGAATAATAGACCAATATCTCTTGTACCTTTGACTTTACAACAAGTTTTTTAGGATCAGTTGAAAAAGAAAAAGGTAAATGAAAAGAAAATAGCAGAAAGACAAGAGAGAAAAGCCAATATTGAAGAGGAAGAGATAAAAGGCAATATTGAGAAAGAAGAGAGAAAAATTAGAGAGAGAAAAGTCGGAATTGAAAATAATGAGAGAAAAGGCAAGGTTGAAAAAGAAGAGAGAAAAGTCATAATACAAAGAAAAGAGAGTAAAAACAATTTTGTGGAGAGAAAAAGTGAGATAAAGAGAGGTATAATTTCAAATTCTATCCTTACAGTACTTAGGTACAAGAATTTATATTTTACTAACCATATTGTCGGATATTTGCTGAGAATTAGTATTTCTCTTATGCGAGAATTCAAAAATGTCATTCCTAAGAAGATAACTCCTTGTTTGCCACCTGTTTGAGAAATCAAGTATCAAATTCAACACCAAATTCTGAATTTGAAGGAGCTGGGATATGCACATGATAATATGATTTCAAATGTTGTGCAAATGCCTAATAAAGACAATTTGGCAAAAGTGTGTTGATTTTCGAATAATCAACCGTATGAAGGTAATGTATCTTCACCATATTCCCCAATTAAATATTGTGGTAGATGAGTTGCTTTTTCAAAATTTATCATAAGAGTGAATATTCTCAAATTTGTATGAAAGGTAATTATGGATTGAAAATTGCATTAAAAGTAAAACATGGTTTATATGAATGGTTGGCTATAATTTTTGTAATTCAAACACTTTTATGAGGTTAATAAATTATGTCCTGCGTGCTTTTATTGAAAACTTTGTTGGAATATATTTTGATAAAATCATAATATACAACAATTACTTAGATAAACATGAAAGATATTTAAAAATTACCTTGCAAGTTTTTAGGAAAGATTAGATGTTTGCTAATTTGAAGAATTGCATATTGTGTTCAGGTAAACTTGTATTTCCTAGATATGTTATAAGCTTTGAAGGTATTAGCATTGACAAAGAAATTAAGGTAATTTGAGATTGGCCAATGTATATTTTGCATAATTTATGGTCGAAAAAGTTTATTATTCACACAGATCATGAATATCTTAAGCACATTAAGGGGCAACACATGCTGAACAAACGTAATGCAAGGTGGGTGGAATTCATTGATACATCTCCTTATGTGATCAAGTGTAAATAAGGTATGAAAAATGTAGTTGCTGATACATTGTCTGGAAGGTACGTTTTGCTTACAATCATTGATATTAAATTGCTTAGTTTTGCTTGGAGCACTTTTTTGGTTACAAAGCTTCTATTTTCAATTGCATGTTTACTACATGTTATGTTTGCATATAATCGTTATTTTTATTCAGAGAATAAGTTATCACCATTAGAGAATATCTATGGTTTTAATCCATTGTATAAAAAATGGCAGACTTAAAAAAAATATTAATCTAGCCAACAAGGATTTCAAGAAGGTTGTTTTTTATCTAGGGATTTGGATTAGCTTACATTTGAGGAATGAATAGTTTATGGAGAAGAAACTATAAAAATTCCTTAGATTAGAGGGATCATTTAAAGTGTTAAAACTCATTAGTAATAATTATAATTATAAGTTGTTATCTGACAAATATATTATTATCTATAGCATAAATATTTCTAATTTAATGCCTTTTGATGTAGGTGATGAAGGAACAGAATATTTGAGGACAAATCATTTTCAAAAGGGGGAGAATGATGTGAATCCGATTAAAGAGAATACGAATTTACAAGTCCAATCAACTGAACCTACAATGGAGCTGAATAGTCTATCACCAAATGAGATGAAGGATCATTTGAGACTACAAGAGGGACAAATCACAATACTAAGGGCTAAAAGATTCAAAGATGATTTATATTGGTTGATTAAAGAGATTGTAGAAAATTCAAGTAGAAGCCCAAAATAATAGCCCAAGAAGAGCCCAAGAGAAGGTACAAATTTAATTAATAAGGAGATATCTTATCCAAAGTGTGTCTCTTCTCACACACTTTGGATTTTTAATTTTGTGAGTTTTGTTTTCTTTCTTTCTTGAAAGAACTTTTGAACTTATTAGGTTTTTACTTGTGGCGTTCAAGCAATCAAGACTTATCACCAGGGTTTTCTAAGTTTTCTAAGAGTTATTCTTAGAGGATTTGGGTGTGGTGTCTTCATATCTCATACCTTGTTTATTCAAGGTATATTCCATCATTTAGTACTTGTGTCGTGAAAGTCTTGGGGTCTTGTCATATTTAATGTAGGGTGTCGTCAACATATTGGCGACGTTCGCATCACATGCTCATCAGCCTAGTCACAAGAGAGGAAGTGGAAAGAGCAACCTTCGGGGGGGATAAAGGACTAACATTTTTTTAGTTGTGTGTGATTTCTTTTTAACAGGACATCTCCCTCGGCTACTCAATGAGACATATATTATTCTTATACCAAAGATAGTTAATCTGGAGAAAATGTCCCACTTCCGGCCTATCGCCCTTTGCAATTTCATATATAAGATCATTTCAAAAATTCTAGTTAATAGACTAAAGCCTCTTATGGATAGAATAGTTTATGGGGAGCAAAGTGCATTTATCTCAGGACGTGTAATACATGACAATATATGTGTAACACATGAGTGCTTCCATTTTTTAAACAGAAAAAAGAGAGGAAAGAAAGAATAATGTGGAGTGAAACTTGATATGCTAAAAGCCTATAATCGAGTGGAGTGGCCCTTCTTGTAGAGACTTTTAATTAAATTGGGTTTTCATATTACATTTGTTTCATGGATTATGCAGTGTCTATCTTCAGTCTCGTACAGGGTCATTTTGAACGGGCAAAAGACAAATCCCATCCAACCGACTAGGGGTATCAGACAAGGAGATCCTCTTTCTCCATATCTCTTTATTTTAATAGCATATGTCCTTTCTAGAAATATTACTAAAGTTGTTTATAGGAATGAGTTAAGAGGTCTCAAGATTGGCAAGCATTGTCCTACTATATCACATTTATTTTTTGTTGACAATGCACTATTTTTTCTTGAGGCATCTAAGGATAGTGCATCATGTCTAATTCGATTATTGAGTGAATATTGTATGGCTTCAGGTCAAAAGATCAGTTTAACCAAATCTTCTTTATATTTCAGTGCAAACACAGGGCCAACAACTCAAACAATAATTAGCAACAACTTGGGTATAGGCAATGGTGAAGTCAATGATACATACCTTGGTTTGCCTATCTTCTGGGGGTGTAATAAATGGAAAACCCTCCATTTCTTGAAGGAAAAAATAACTCAAAAACTCCAAGGGTGGAAATCAGCATACTTGTCCCTAAGTGGTTGAGAGGTTCTTATAAAATCTACCATTTGTGCTATACCCACATATGTTATGAATTATTTTTTTGCTGCCACAGGTCTGATGTTCAGAGGTGAACTCACTCCTATCACAGTTTTGGTGGAGTAACTCGAGTAACCACAAGAAGATCCCTTGGGTTAAGTGGGCTAAACTTACCGATATCAAGGAAAGGGGAGGGATGGGTATTAAAGATCTCCATACTTTTAATTTAGCATTGCTAATGAAGAACATATGGAGAATCCATAATCAATCTAATACTCTTCTCTTCCAGCTACTCAAAGGTAAGTATTAGAGGCATAATGACATTTTCTCAGCTGGTCCAGGTAACCGTCCCTCCTGATTGTGGATGAGTTTATATGTAGGTAAAGAATAACTACGTGAAGGGCTGCATTGGCAAATAGGTAATGGGAACCAAGCCCGTGTTTGGAAGGACAACTGGATTCATGACCTGCCCAATGGACATTTGCAGCATCAAACAAATGATGAGGAAGCCAACCAAATCCCAGTAAGTACCCCCATTGATAGAAATATAGATATATGGCGGTTAGACAGTATCGAACGATACCTTGTCCTAGAGGAAAAGGAAGCCATCATGACTATCCCTCTCATTTCTCCTACCTGGGAAGATAGGTTGATATGGCCTTGGGAACGGACTGGTAAGGTTACGGTAACCTTTCTAAGTGATAGAAAAGCCTACATAAATACACTTCAATGCACGTGGATCAAGTTTGGTTACTATGGGATGATAATCTCTTACAAAACACAAACAACCAAATTTACGAGGACAGACTGAATGTATGTTGCATCACATCAAAAGTTAACAAGGAGATTGAAAGTTCAATATCTGAGATGGCATCCAGTTAATTAAATATGTTGTCGTAAATACTATTTCACTCAATAGATATTTTGGAATATTCATTATAAATAGAAGAGTGCGAGCTACCTCTAACAAGTGTCAATTCTTCCATTCAACCACCCCATTTCGTTATGATGTATTTGGACATGTAGTATGATGTAGAATCCCTTTTTAGATAAATATGATGAGAACTCTCTATTAACATACTCAGTACCATTATATGTATGAATAGTACTCAATTTAGCATTATATTGTGTTTACACCAAAGATAAAAAATCTTTAAAGCAAGTCAATGTCTCATACTTATTTTTCATCAAATACACCCATATCATTATTGAGTAACAATCAATAAATGTAACAAATCATCTGAATCTGCCAATCGAAATAACTGGACATGGTCCCTAAACATCAGAATGTATTAACGAAAAAGTTGAACTACTTCTTAAACCAGTAGAAGAATAACTTGTTCTTATATGCTTTCCAAACTCACAAGCTTCACATACAAGCTTACTACGTTCAACATTATTCATCAAGTCAGGTTCTACCCTCTTAATATTCTCAAAAGATAGATGATCAAGATGATGATGCTCTAATATAACTTCATTCATCGCTCGTTCAAATAAAGTAGTGGTTAAAGATGCGTCAAACCCTTCTCTCCTAAGATACCACAATCCATCAAGCCTTCGTCTAGTCCTAATTATTCTCTTGGTATTCCTTTCTTGTATGCACATAAATCTTGATAAAAGATTACTTGATAGTTCAGTTGATCACTAATTGCACTAACTGATAATAGGTTAATAGGAAATGATGGGACATGTAAGACTGATGATAATTTAATTGATGAAGTGCATTTAATCAAGTTGGATCCCCTAATCGGTTGAAATGTGCCATTGACAGTTTGAACTCTCTTATGAGAAGAAGGTGGACAACAAGTATATGTAATAAACCCTATTGATGTTCCTTTCACGTATCTAGATGAGCTTGAATCAATAATCTAATATGTGGAAGATGGTTTGGAAGAAAATGCATGTGCAATAGTACCTGAGTCAGCATTAGCATAATACATGTTGTCATTTAAAATGTCAGCTTCTTTAGTAGAAGCACGATAGGTTTGTCCCCCAAATCGTCTACATCCTCGACCTCGGGCTCCATGTTCTCTAAGGCTACGACTTGTTCCACCTCGTGTAGGGATATGTGTCGAGGGACAATTTCAGGTAATATGTCCATTTTTTCCACAATTATAGTATTATCGGTTGTCAATAATCGTTATTATTAGAGCAGAGCGAACTGGTGTTGCTGAGATCTCATTAGTGTTCATAATTTTTTGTCTTGACTCCTCATGGATAAGGGCAGCAATAACATCTTCCATCAGAGGAATTGGAGATTGGTGACATATCATTGCTCTCTTGTATTCATATTCTAGGTTTAGTCCCCTTAGGAGGCGAATCACACGTCGTCACTCCATCCATGCTCTAATAGAAGTTGTATTTGAAGGATCAAATGTAATCAATAGATCATAATTATCAAGTTTGAATCATAACCTTTTCAGCTCAGTACTGTACTCTATTATACTTTGCTCCTCATGCTTTAGTGCATCCAATTTATCTTCAATCTCAATCATCGTCATCATATTCCCAATACCAGAAAATTGAGTAGCCAAAACCTTCCATATATCAGATGATTTACTAATGTCTTCTACCAACCCCGCAATGGAATGCTAAAGTGATCCTATTATCTATGCAACCACTAGAGAATTAGTCATCCTCTATACTTTCCATGTTGTGCTGGTAGCATCAGTAGGTTCTTCATATGAGTTATCAATATAGTCTTACAAATATTTTTACTCTAGTATGAGTCCTATCCTTCTCAACCAACTCAGATAGTTTTTCATTCATTCAAATCTCTGCTCTATCGAGAGTAATTTCAACTTCAAATCTTGATTAAAAATCTCGTTATGTGGAGGCGATGTATCGTCTATTCGTATAAGCAATTTGTCCATACCTTCTAAAATTTCCTTCCACTCTCTTTCTATTACTACTGTAACTATTTTCTTCATCTCTTACAACAATTCAACTATGTTGTGTATGGAGCTTTCATATCAAATAAAAAAACTTGAAAATAACTTAAAACCTTTACTATGATATCATGTTAGAAAACTAAATTAGGAAAAGATAATATGTTGATAGAGAGGCTATAAGTATAATAAATTGAAACAACTTATTTTTCACATTATAACTCAATGATAGACATGCTTATTTATCTACTCATATCATATCGTAACTACCTTAAATGATATAATTTTAAGTAATAATATTATATCGTAACTATCTTAAATATTTTATATTATTTCAACAATAATTAATATACACCATGCCCTTAAATATATTATTACAAAACTTTTGTTTAGAGAATTGTGAAAATGCTTGGATAAGATATCATATTTAGTTATCATCATTAAAAATATTTGTATTAATATATTTATCTTAGTGAATTAGTTTTTACAAGATACATGACTTGCACTTGGTGGTTTGGTGGTTGAGGTATTAAATATTTTTTAGTCTTTTATTCCAATGTAATATAATTGAATAATATATTAGAATTTATGCATGAAAATATATGTGAGAATTCATTAATGGAATTTATGTAGGGACACTTATATATTATCTATGGACTAGGAGCAAAAAAATAATATCATATTTTTATCCAAATAAATAAAAACATAAAAAATAAATATTGGAAGAAAACTTAAAAACACAAGAAAATATTTATAATTTAAATTTAAATGGTTATAAATAATTAATATATATTAATTTATATAAGTTTCCATAGTTTATTGTGTATAAAAAATTATATAACTTTTTTAAATTAATCAATTTGATAATTGAAATATTTTTTTATAAATTTCATATAGTTAATATTTTAATTGCATAAGATTATTAGTTTGTGTAGTAATTGAAAAACAAAACTCCACTATATCATTCATTAAAAATATATTATATAATATAAATTTTATAATAATTTTAAATACAAGATCTAATTATATTTTTTATTATAAATTTGAAAATAAATATAATAAATTAATGTTTTATTAAGGCACAACTACTCTACATGTTTTACCATGGGAACAAATAGAGATTTCAATTAATTATCGTAGAAAAGAAACAAAAAATGAATTGTAACTTAAAAAAGATTTTTCAACCTCCATAGTTATATTACATATAAAAATAAAAATAAAATGATGATATATGATTGAAATTAATTAATTTGATAATATATGCATATCAAAATAGAAGATATATTTTTTAACTTAATTAATAATTTTGATCAAATAATCTAAACTAAATAATATTTATTTTTGAATTTGGCCAAACCACCTTTATAAAATTGATAATAGAGTTTGTTAATCATATATGGGTGAAAGTTGCCTTACCGCATTAGCATCCTTCTAATCAACATCACTCTTTTTCCACTCATTTTCCTGTTCACATACAAATATAAATAAATAAATAAGAAGTAGAATTATATTAGCTGATATAAAAAAATACATGTCAATAAAAACACTAAAATCCCCTTAGTTTTAAAGTTTTGGCCATGAGATTAAAGTGGTACTGGAGTAAGATTTATTAAAAAGTTCGAATGAATATATCATTTTGGAGAGATATAAGATCATTTTCATGTAAATGAAGAATACATTAAATTTTATGTTAAAAATGATATAAAAATTTATCGAAGGAAGTACAAGATATTGTAATTAATGATTAGATAGAAATAATGTTCAATGTTAAAGTGGGTGGAAAAAATAAGTAATAATATTATTTTACAAAAATGAGAATATGTAATTTAAATTTTTATGTTCATATTAATAAATTTAAAATTAATACCAAATAATTTAATTTATTAAATATTTATCAAATACCAAAATTTAAGTTAGCACAAATATTTAACATATTATCATTTATTTATTTTTAAATTATAAAATCGTAATTATATATTAATTTAATTTGTTGTGAAGTAGTGAAAAAGTGCCAAAATATATCTCCTTACAAGTAAAACTAGTTAAATTTCACTCATTTATTAGAATTTTATTATTTTTTTGGGTAAATAATTATTTTTCCATTGCAATTTTTACTTAAAATAATATCAAATTATATTAGTATAATTTTAAATATAAAATTTCTACTTTTTTTCATATTTCCTTATTTTTTTGTATTATATGTCAGATGATATTATTTTTATTTTTATAAAACAATATAGGTTAATAATGTTTTTATAGAGTTAAATAATATGATTATATAATAAAAATATTATAAATTAAAAAATGTATGTCTTTTTTTTTTGCACAATAATTAAAAAATGTATGTCATTCCTACATAATAATGCTATTATATATATTATTTTAATTATTTCTTTTTTAATGTATTTTATATAAATATATCATTAATATTGATACATGTTATGATTTTAACATTAATATATTTTTATATAATATAATTATATGATATATAAAAAATATATATGAGGTATATATAATATAGTAATTTTTCTTATTACTATTATAAAATATATATTGTTATACTATAAAAATTAATTTATTTTATAGTTACAACAGTGATTTATAATTATATAATAAATTGTGATATATAAAAAATTTATGTGGTTAGTATTATACTATATCTATAGATAAATGTTATTATACAATTAACATATAGTTAATTTATGGTTATAACAATGTGTTATATAATATAATTATTATGTATGCAAAATGTATAATATATTTTATTATATATATTATTTTTTCTTATTTCTATTATACAATATTTGTATATAAATATTATCATATAATTAACTTTCATTTTATTTTAATGGTAGAAACTTCAAATGTGATATATATATATATATATAATTTATCATATTTAACTTAATTATAATATACTTATATATTTTTTATTTGACATAATATTTTATTTTATTATATAAAACATATTTTTTTGTAATACAATTTTATTAAATTATAGATAGAAGAATATTTATTCTCCTACATTTAAAATCAATTAGAAAATGATAGAATAGATTTAATTCGCACCAATTCATATCTTCTCCATATTTCCCTCCAAATCTCTAAAAATCAATTCAAATTGATTCTCCTCACTCATTTTCAAATCTAAAAAATGTTTTTGAGAGATTATTTACATTAATTTTAGGTCATAATATAAAAAAATAATTTATCAAGCTTATAAGAGTTCATTATTTTAAAAATTATACTTGTATTAGAAATTCATCCATTAACCTTGTGATACTTCTATTTTAGTATGGTTAAAAATATAATTTTATATATTTTTAAGTATATATGGATGTTAAACTATAATATATTCTCAATTAATATATATAATTCATGTTTAGTTTGAGTATTGGGAAAAAAATATTTAACTTATTCCCTGTAATAATTATACTCCCATTGTATATAGTTGTTGAATTTGAATTTAAAAATTATAGTTAATTTATAAGGTTAAAAATGTTTCACGAAATTATAAATAATAATTTTTAATTAGATATGAATATAACAGGGAGTTTCTTAAAACTATATATCAATTTTTCATAATACATATAATTATTATCTAATGATATAATATTAGTATTTGTGAATAAGTATTAATAATTAGATTGAGATAGTTAATAAGTATATTGAGTTTTTTTCTATTATATATATCTTACTTATTTTATAAAGATTTATACAGAGATGTCTTCTAACATTATTCCCCTAATCTAACATATTATTTTTTTTTAATAAATGGATTTGATGTTGTTGTTACATTGTTTTTTATATTTTATTTCAATATTGAATTTTGTAGTTAGTCATCCCATTGTTGTAAATTTTATTTTTTATCTAATGTGACCTACATCTGATCATTGGTAAGGTATTTTACAAAATTGGTTGTGTCAATTTAGCATGAAATGTAGGAGTTATATCCCTATCATTTTCCTATGGATGAGTGAATTATAAATATTAATAATTTGAAGCATTAAATTCAAAAGAAAAGTTTTTATTGAGTACTAAAGATTAAGAATTTAGTTTTTTCTTAAATAGATATTCTAAAGAATTTAAAAACAAAGTATTTGAATTAAAATATTTATTTCATTATACAATTTTTCACCGCATATATTATATTCTATATGATACTAGAGGTTTTAGAGTTTTTTAAACTATTCATCAAATTTTATATACTAAATAATATATTAGAATTAATGCATCAACAACATTTATATAAGATAGATTTTGACGATTTTAGAAGATATAATGATGCTTATACATTAAACATTTTTTTTAATTTCAAAGTGTTCTTATAAATCTTAGACAATAGAAAAAAATATGTAAAATGACATATATGAATTTTCATATATTATGAAATAGAAACTTGAGTCATATAATTTTCTTCTCATTTATTAATTATGTCCATTACTTTGGAAAAAAATGTGTATTGGTTTGTTCCATTGAAGCAAATATTAAAATTATATAGGATATTTTTTTGTTGTTGTCATACTTCTAATTGAAAAAGTTGAAACTTTGATGCTATTATAGTCTAATATATGTTGTGAAGATAAATGGTTGTTCATGAACTAGATGGTCACACATTTGTGCTACTTGTGTCTAAATCCACTCTATGAGAAGGGTTAAAGCAACATTTTTTTTGATAAGTTGTGGATATTATATAATTATCCTGTGAATGACTAATCTTTTATGATTTTTGTTAAAATTGTTATTGTTATTTTTTTATGAATAAATAATCTATATATATATAGAGAAAAAATGGTTTCTAAAAATTGTTTACCCAAAAAATCTTTATTTAATTAAATAAATAAAATATATTAAAGATTTTCTTCCGGGTTATTTTTTTACGATATCTTATTTTTTTATAGTATGCTTATGAATTTTACCCTTGATTATTTATGTTTTAAAATTGATTTAATATTTTTCATGTTTTATTAATTAAATAAAAATATATTATTCATTTTTTTATTTAAAAATATACTGTATCAACTATCTCCCATTATATTATAATATTTTTTTAATTTAAAATTTATTCAAACTTAAATATGATAAATCAATTGATAAATTTTATCAATAATCATTATAATTTTACAAAAAAAATATGAACACAATTTTCAACAAAAAAATGAATATCTTTACATATATCTTTATAAAATAAGATGTTATATATAAGAGAAAAAAATTCAATTGTTGACAATAAAAATCTAGTGATTAATCATTATTTATAAATAACAGAATCACATGTATTGGATAATGATAATATTTATTAAGAAAAAATTATATATATATATATATACACTAACAAAGATAATAAAAAAGTCGTGCAATATTACATACAATTTCCAATATATTTTTTATGGATCATAAAAGAAAATAATTTTAAAAATAATAAATTATAATAAGCTTGATAAATTTTAAAATTTTATTACAAGTGATAAATTTATTAATTTTATGTAATATATTCTTTATAAATGGATATCATGTTGTTGTCGCAATTAGTTTATTCATCAACTTTGCTCTAATATTGAATTTTGTACTTTCATACACTTTGAATTTTTTATTCTACAATCCAAATAAATCTACCTAATGCTCTTGAAAAAATTGGTTTTGCTTCCATTAAGCATCAAATGTGGGAGTTAAATTTGATATCAAATAATGAAAAAAGGTCTAGCAAATAATATCAATTTCATATCTTTAATATGAGAGAATTGTAAATATGGATCATTGGAAGCCTGAGGTTGAGAATTGAAGATTTTCTTAGTGGTAAAATGATCACCCATCTGAATATTTTCTTAGAGATGAGAGAATTTGATGGTGACACTATAAAAGTCATAGAAGGGGACTCCTCCATCTTTGGTAATTTTCACATCATACATTAAATCTCACTTGGTGTTTGAGGTTTTAGAGTTTTTTAACACTATCCATTCAATAATATATAATCCAACAATATTTGAGAATTCATGCATGAACACATGCATAAGATAGATAGTTTACCATGTCTGAATTTCAAAGGCATTAGTTCTGGAAAGAGAAATCAAATAAAACACTTAAAATGGATAGCTCTAGCTATATTTATAATATGAAAATTAGGAACCTGAGCAGAAGAATTTCCATCTCAGCATTGATCCTCTCCATTGCCTCTGACCACTTATTGAGAAAAGAAAATGTGCATATGTTGATTCCATGGGAGTGAATATTGGAATTATGGTGGATGATACTGCTAATAGCTTTTGTTGTTGTCATACTTCTCACCGAAGCAGTTGAAACTTTGGTGTGGGGTAGAATCGGATGGTGAAGAATAGTCCATGAGGTGGAGGGTAACATCTTCATCCTCCTTATCATTAAACTGATCAATGAGAATAGCTAATGTTACATCTTCCTCATTTGTTGTGGATGTTGAAGGTAAATTGTTTGGATAGTTGAGGTTCTGATGTGGTTTTTCCTGGATCTGGTGTTGTTTCTTCGCCTTATTGATGGAGAAATACTGCATATATAGGTAGAGAAAAAAAAGTTTTTTTAATTAAATTAAAAAAATCTAATCTTGTAGAAAGATTTTACTCCTCTCACATTATTTTTCTATTGAGAAAATTATACGTGTCACTTCTCATTTTTCTTTTTTATATAATACTAAAAATTTTTGCATTTTAAAATTTAATTAATATTTTTATTTTTATCAAATAATTATACTTTCATATAATTAATAGAGCCACTTTATTAATACTTGTAATAGTATCCGCTTGTGTGTAATAAGTAAACTACAATTTTACTCAATTTCTTACAATAAGGTAAAACTCTTTTAATATTAAATTTACTCGAACTTAAATATAATAAATCATATTAAAATATTTAATATTTTTATAAATATTAAAATTGTTATACTTCTATCTTTTTCTTAAATAGTATAGTGTTATGACCTAAATTAATATAAAAAATATTTTTTTCAATTTTTTTAATAAAATTTACTAAAATTAAATTAGCAAATAATGACATCTTATGCAAAAAAAAAAAGCAAATAATGACATAAATAAGAAATACCTAAATAATTATTAATATACTGTAAGTTTTGTTATAATATAGAAAAAATATAAAGAAAGGTAAAAAAAAAATTATGACTGTACATATAAAACCTAAAAGTTATATGATTTTTAAGATATTTACCCATTCTAAATTATATTATGTATTTGTAGAGTAAGATTCAATTAGTTATTGATTTTCTTGACTTTTTCTAATATTTCTAATGTATCCAGAAATTTAAAGTAGAATCAAATTTTACAAAAATCTGTTTTATTGATAAAAAATCTTGGAAAGAAAATATGTCTAAAATAAATTAAAGAAGATTTATATTATAAATAAAGAATTATAAGTAAGAAGCCTAAAGTACTATGTTTAAGAAAGGAGAGAAAAAATAAGTAACACTATAATATTACAAGAAAAAATAATAATAATACTCACCATGTGGTGGCTCTCATCCTTGTACAATATAATGGTGTCACCAATCTGCAGCCCGTTTTCCCTCACAAATTCACCTATTAAATCAAAATTAAATGATTGTCTAGTCATCTATAAACATGGTTAAATGTATCATTCAATTTTAAAAAAATAATTGGTATTTAAAAAATAATTAATAAGATAAATATCAATTTTCTTGAATTTTATATATTATAATCATTATTTAAATATTAATTAGATTACTAGATATTATTAAATATTAATTAGAATTTAAGGAAATCATAATTAAGCTTTTTAGATTTTTTTCAACCTTAAAAAATATCAATTATGCCATAAAAATATTAGTGAGATCATTTTTAACACCAATTAGGTTATTGTGTAAACAAAGATTAATTAAGTTTTTTTAAATATTTGGATTGTGGGGTTTGAGTAGATTTAGAGAAAATTACTTAGAAAAATTAATTCACCTCATATTTAGTAATTTGTTTTATGTACCACTCAATTTAAACAAAATTCTGTTGATCACTTTTCTTTGTAACTTTTTTACAAATCTAATACTCTTTTATATATCAAACTTTTATATTTTTATTTTTTCTCGCATTTGTTATTCTTATATATATATATATAATTATATTTTAATAATATTTTATATAGAATTATATGATATGCTTCTAATATATATATATAATGCCTATACAATATAATTTATTATATTGTTTATTTTTCCTCGTCTTATTATTTAATGTTTATATATAAAGGTTATTATATTATTTAAATTAATTTATTTTTTATTTTAAAAATAACTTATTTATATTATATTATATGATAAAAATTATTTATATGGTATATATATAGTATAGTTTATCATATATATATTTATAATTTAATGACTTTATAATTTTCACAATGATTTATTTGAATTATATAATAATATAATACTTAATTAATATATATCATACTTATACAATATAGTTTATCATATATTATTTTTATTTATACAATACAATAATTTTATATAAATATTATTATATAATTAATATACATTCATTTTCTAATTATAATAATTATTCGCTTGCATCATATATTCAATTATATGATAAAAACATGATATATATATATAATTTATTATATACATAATATAATTATAATGTAATTATATATATATATTTCATTTTACATTATATTATATTTTATATTATTATAGTATTATACAACATAAATTTTATTAATATAATATAATTAAATATTTATTTATCTATATTTTTTGCAAAAACTTTATAAACATAAAATTATTTAAGTGAATTAGAAAGAATACATTTTTTTAATTTCAATTAAATTTCATTTTTTGAGCAAATATTAATTTTTATTGACGTTTGATACAAGGAGAAAATTTATGATGCATTTGGAGGGAAATGGATTGGAAATGTGGAAAAATACCTTATTTGGTAACAAAAAAAATGGAGAGATTTGAACTGGATGAATAATTATGTCTAAATTACTTTAAATCACTTAATTTACACTATAACCTAATACCGTGAGTATTTAGATAAATTGTGTCATTTAATATTTAAATTAATTTAATACTCTTATTTTTTTTATTTTCTTACTTATTTTTATTTACATTAAATAAATTTATATATTAATAATATTTTTTATAAAATTATATAATAAAAATATTATATATACAAAATTAATATACAAAATATATTTAATATAATTTAATTATATATATTAGTTAATAAATTATTTAATTTAATTAAAAGTGTTAATTTTTATTTCTAATTTTTTATTAATAATTTTCAACTAAATTTACCTCCATCTAAACTATACATTATTAAAAAAATTTAAAACATTTAAATCAATCACTTTATTTTCAGTATAAACAACTAATAACACCTAATCTCCAAATCACTACAACACCTAAAATTTAATAACCACTCCAAAAAAATCACTTTACATTCATACTATTTAGCTAATTCCACCCACCTATTTTCATCCTACTCTTCATTTCCTAATCAGCCCTGCACTCTTTGTGAAACCTTCGCCAAATCTTTCCCTCCATTATATGAGACTAGCTTCCAAGAAGAGTATCTTTTTACAATTTCTTCCAAGGTGAGGATAACCAACAAACAGATGGGTAGATGATAAAATTGATGTAAATTTATCTATTTATCAAGTAATTGTTTATTAATCACGTCTATCTAAGTGGTATTCGAAACTACTATTCAATGATTTACTTTTTTTTATAAATTAAAAGTGGGTATGTAATTGAACATATATTTCAAATATCAATTATACCCGTGTATTTATTTATATATATCAATTTTATTTATGAAAATTAATTTTATTTTTTAATTACATATATAATTTTAGGAGGATTTAGTTGATATTTATTTTTATTTTCTTTCATGGACCTAACCAATGCCAAATAAGTGAAGTTGATGATATATAATAGTCATAATTCATATTTAATGGTCTATTAAAACACCTAATTAATGTTAAAAAGAATCCATATATAAAATGTAACATTCCTCAAGGATAAAATATTATATTTACTATTTAAAAATTATAGAAAATATTTTATAATAATCTAATTGCTATATTGATCTCTTATCAATGAATTTTCCTATATCCATAAAAAATGGTTGCTATTAGTGAATATGTGGAAGAGGATAGGACAGTGGCATTTTTTTAATAAATGTGTGGATTTTCCTATACCTATAAAAAATGGTTGCTATCAATAGGACAATGGCATTTTTTTTAATGAATATCATATATATCCTCACTTCATATGTAGTAGACTAAGAAATATGCATTTAAGAACCTGAAAATATACCTGTGTTCTCCAGCACATACATCCTGCTCTTGTTGTTTGACCAATACCTGCTTTTTCCCAATGCAGGAATGGAATAGAGTTTTATATTGGGACAAACTTCAAAAAAATATAATTAAAAAGTGTTATTACTTCACTTATGTTTTGGCAAGTTCAAGTACCATGTAAAAAAATACAAACAAAGAATGTCTTTCTTTTTGCCACTACATTTGTCCCAATGAAATTTTTTATTGCTAAAATCACACATATGGTCGTGTACTTTATTTGCAATTAGCTTAAATCAAAGAAACAACTTTGATTGCTTACATAATTAAAAGACAATGAGTTTAAACTTACTACATGTCTTTCATTTTAATGACTTTGTAGGCTAATTAGATATATCCATTAATTAATTCACAAACCTCATTAGTATTTTATTAATTAATAATTAATAATATTTTAAATTTAAAATACATATAGAATTGAGTTGTTAATCAAAACTTTAGATGTAATATGAATGAAAATAAACTTTTGGACATAAGAGGAGCCATGAATCAAAGCTTATGTGTGAAATAAGTTGAAGAAAAGTTTATTATGCTATTAGTTAAATTTGAGATTTAACTGATTTTATAGTATATGGAAATGTATTTTATCTCACTAATCAAGATTAATACTAAAAATTTAAATAAAACTTCCCCACATAAATTCACAAATTTAAACTCTTAAATTGAGATGAAATGAATTAGCTCTTAAACTAACAATGTTATAAAATATTTGTTAATATAGCACATAATTTTTATTCCAATTGAGATTGAACTTTGTAGATCATAAATCTAATATTTGTTAATCAAAATTAAAAGTTGTAATTCTCACTTGTATTTGACATTCCATCCTCTTTCAGAGTAGATATCTCTGATTACCACTTGGATTCCTTCCTTTTCAACTAGGCATGGAAGATGTTCCTCGGCCTCCCTCTGCAGCAAGAAAAAAATATTACCATAATTTTATTCAAAATAACAAAAAAATTAAAAATATAAATATTATAAGAAAAACTCAAACCCGAGAAAGGATTTATGTTGCTCAATTAAATTGTAATAAATAATTAATATTTATTAATTTATGAGTATATGTTTGGATTGAGGTGAATAGATTTGGAGGTGAGTATTTTGAAGAGTTAAGAATTCACTTGTATGATAATATAAAAACATAAAACTTGGGGGCTTGAATTCTTTGGATGGGTGGAGAATCACTTACAAATCACTGCATTTACACTCTAACCTAATAATGGGAATGTGGATCAATATTAATTTATTTTTTAGATTATTTAATACATTATTTATTATTTATATTATTATTTATTTGTATAGTTATATACTTTAAATAAATTTATGTATTAATAATATTTTATATAAATTATATGATATAAATATATAATAAAAATATTATATATAAAAAATTAATTGTACAAAATATATTTAATATAATTTAATTATATATAGTAACTAATAAATTATTTAATTTAATTAAAATAATAAATTTTTTTAATTTTTTTTATTAACAATCATTTATAAAAATTATAAATTATTAAAATTTTTTAATATATTCAAATTTATCAATTAACTTCAATTAAGAATACTAAACTCTAAATCACTATGGAGTTAATCAATTTTAGAATTGAAATATTTTTTTATTTTATAAATTTAAAAAACTCTCACTATATTATTTACCAAAAAATATAATATAATATAAATTTTATCATAATATCTAATAGGAAATATCCAATTATATTATTTATTATAAATTTGTAAAATCTTTTTTTTGAAAGATATATATAACTATTTATTATATTCTTTTACAAAACAATTAATGATTTTTTTTGTATGCAGAAAATCATTAATGATTGACAATTATTTTTTTCTGTAATTTCTTGCTGTCAACTACTAGGGCTATAATTAATACGCCTCTCTTTTTTCCCGTTACCCATTAATGTTTCCCATTATTTGATGAATGGAGATTGGGAATGGATTGGTCAACCGGGAGCAGGCTAGAAGTGTTAGACCGACCCTCTACATGTTTCAGCATCGTCAACAGAGGTTAATTAATCATCTATAGCAAAAAGAAAGATGAATGGTAAAACAAAAAAAAAAAGATTCTCCATCATATACATAGCTATATTAATATAAAAATGAGTGATATATAATTAAATTTAATTAATTAAATGATATATCGATGACAAACTTGAATATATAATGATTGAACTTAATCAATTTGGATAATATATGCATGTCAACCTCTATATATATATATATATATATATGAACTTAATTAATTTGTATAATATATGCATGTTAAACTCCAATATATATATATATATGGTTAAACTCAATTAATTTGGATAATATATGCATGTTAAACTCCAATATATATATATATATATGGTTAAACTCAATTAATTTGGATAATATATGCATGTTAAACTCAAATATATATATAGTTCAACTTAATTAATTTGAATAATATAAAATAATTTATACTTCTTGAAAATTTGATTTTATTCTACATATAAGGCAAACAAAAGTAATTTATACTTGGATTTAGCAAATAACTTTATAAAATTGATGAAAGAATTCAATAATTATATATGGATGAAGGTTGCCTACCTTAGGGACTACAATCCTCCCAAGTGATCCCACATCACTGTTCTTCAGCTCCTTTTTCAGTATTAATTTCAGCTTCTGTTAACGCAAAAGAGCAAAAGTCAAATGAGAAGTAGAATTGTGTTAACCGATCTTTGAAAAAATACTGAACAATAAATAAAAAGACTTTCGGTTCATGTTTTTTATCATTTTTTTTCTGGTTCTTGATGATCCACCTTGTTATCTGCAGTGATGAATTCAATCGGATCCTTGGGCTTATCAGGGATGGAGATCTCATTTGTCTCATGCATGGATACAATAACCCCAGGGTCCTCGTAGTATGAACGAGGAGACGGAGCAGAATGGTCCCCAGAGTTCGAGCCAGTGTTTAAGTTGAGGCTTCTCTGCCTAGCCATCTTACGCTTGTTCCTTGCGATCTTGGTCGTCCATGCATCCGAAGCAGTGGGAGCAGCCCTTATCTCCATGCCAGCCATTACAACATTGCAGCCGATATTGTTGTTGGTATGATCGGAGAAACTCTGAACCATTTGGGTCGAATAGGGCATGAGATTCTGGACATCTTGTCCGACCCAGAAAGGCTGATCGAATGACTGGTTGAATGGAGGGCCAACCATGAAATCTTGCGGTGGATATGGAAGGTAGGGATAAATGATATTAGGTGGCCGCTGTTCAGCATAATGGAAATACGAGATGGGAGAGGACGATGAAGGGTTTGGCAGTATTGGTGGGTGGCGGTGGTGGTAGTAGTAATGCTGGTATTGTTCATCGGGAGGAGGCTGGGGCTGAGGCTGAGGCAGAGATGAGTTTGGGTAGGGTTCATTGTTGGTATTGCTGGGAAATGATGGGTAGTGTTTCTCCATTTCTTTCTTTTCACAGATTGTGAGAGAAGAAAGTGATAGAGAGCTAGCCAGCCCTAGGTTGAAAATACACTGACCATTTGTGTTGGAATGTCTCAATTTATGTCTGTCTCCCCCTCTCTCTCTCTCTTCTCTCTCTCCTCTCCTCTCCTCTCCTCTTCCCGCTCAGAGAGAGAGAGAGAGAGAGAGATGAAGATCGTATCAAAAGAATCTTCACGAGTAAATGCTGATGCCAGTGGCTTCGTGTGTAAGGACCACCAACAGAAACAATATCAGGGGAAATAACTCTACGAAGAAGACCGGAGGGTATCGTTAATAATCTAGGGTAGATGATAGTTGAAGGAGTGATGGGTGGAGACCAGTAACTAGGGCAATTGAAGAAAGATACAGGCGTTGAGGAAGCAACAGAAACGTGGCAAAGTGGGGGTGATAGCCATTGAAGACAACGTTGAAGGTGGAGGAAGAAGAGGAGGAGGAGGAGGAGGACAACTGTGAGCGTTGTTGTTGGAGGTTATGCTTACTTACCAATATGGAGAAGCTTATTAAATGTAGAAAAAAAATTAATGAAGTTAACTCTCATCTCGATCTCTTCTCATGGCAATCAATATAAGAAAAAGGAACTAAATATTTTATGAAATTAAAAAAAAACTAAAATCTGCATATTTTTAGGTGAATTACTCTTATAAATAATAATAATAATAATGATGACATTGGTAATAAAAGCAATGGACGGGTCTAAAGCCCTCAGGGGATGTGGGATGCGTGCAAAATAATTAATTATTTACGTAAATATAGCTTAATTTATCTATATTTTAATGATTTATCTCATTAAACTTCCATTTAAGTTCAATTTTTTACTATTTATATTAATCAATTTGCCACCTGGCATGAATTTCCCAAATATATGCCTGGGCAGAAGATTAGTGTATGGAGAGTCCTTGAAAGTTGAGACATCCCCAAGGCACAAAACATCATGTATTGGAAATTAAAGTTATGTTTTGTTAAGAGATTATTTAAATTATTGGTCATATATATTTTTAACTCATATCTCCATTTTTAAATTTTATTGGAAAAATATACTATTAGGGTATTATCTCTTATAAAAAAATCTTTTAAATATATTATTTGTAATTTATTCAATTTGTATAAATTACACATATAATGCTTAACAATAAGAAATAAAAAGATATAGAATATCTAGGTATAAACTTTTTATATTAATTTATAAACAATTATTTTATTGATAATCCTTCCATACTTATATATTTTAAATCACAAATAAACCCTTAATTAACAACCCAAATTTGTAAATGTATTATATTTTAATTGAATAATTAATAAAATGTTTGCAATTAAGAATAAGAGAGAAAATAACAAAGAGAAATAACCAATTTATTCAATTTTTATAAGGGTAATTTTGACAATAAAAAAAGATAAAATAATATATATATATATATATATATATATTGATAAATTTATATTTAATAACTTAACCTATGTCAAATACAAAATAGGATCAACTTATATAATCCTAATAAAATATAAAATATCTTATTTAATCCTAAAATTTAGATTTAATATTGATACGATTATAAAATTTTAGAACTAAATAAACCAGTTTTATAAACTTATTGAAGTTATTGATACATGTTCAAACATTTTAAGACTAATTTTAGGAATTGACAAACTTTTGGGATTTAGTGAGTCATCTTTAAACTTTTAGGACAAAGCTCATATTTGTAAAAGATTTAAGGGTTAAGTGTCTCTATCCTAATACAAAATTTATGATTAATGCCAGACTATGCACTAACTGTCGATTTTATCTATTGATCATGAGCATTTTTCTGACTTAGAAGATAACGATCTTTATTACCTTTTTCAATTTTTATACAAATTTTAAGCTAATAAAGTACACATTTTGGATATTATATCAACTTTAGGTAAGGATTATTTTTTGCCAAAATGGCACACAACCGGCTAAAATCACTGATGTCTAAATGACCTTTGCAATGTTTGAAAAAAATGGAGACCTAAATGCAATTTTCTTGCTGGATGGATCTGCGACCAAAGGAGAAAGATTAATTGGATCCATGTAATGATTACTCTCCGTCTCTCAATTTCTTCACCGGTTGTTACATCAAAATTGATATACCATAAATAATCCATTCTCGTAGGGTAAAAAATAAAAGTTCTTGCCATATTTAATAGAAAAAATAGTAAGTTTATCCTTAAAGAAATAATTTGTGTTAAAATCGATAAAGCTATTAAAATTTATGCATATTGTGCAAATTTATTATTATTATTATTATTATTATTATCAACTTTATAATTGTAAATATACTTATAGTAAATAATGAACGAAATTAAAAGGGTCATAAATTTCCGCAGGATCCAAATAATTAGAATTTCTAGGTTTAACGATTTTCTAGATTTAGGGTATTAAGTAATGCTTTTAGATTGTGCAAAAAAAAGTAATGCTTTTAGGGTTTTATTGTGTACAATTTATAAACCTAATGAGATTTAGCTTTGAGATTTCTCTATGTGAGCTCAGGGGTCTCCTTCATTGAAGTGATGTAAAGTTAAATTGCATAAAACTCCAATTGAAATGTAATTTGATTTTGCGATTTGTAAATATTTGAATTAATATAAGATATATATTAATAAAATATTATATATATATATATATAATATATGCAGACAATTATTCTCACCTGCATCTTTCCATTCTCTTTCCTTAGGCCTAGCATGTAATTCACTTTGCCATGGAGGCCGCAATTCCTTTATGGGGAATCGGGTAAACTCGGAAAATGAAACGGGTCCAAACCCCAAGTATATAGTTGGTAATTGTGGCTAAACAATGTTTTTTTGCTCATAAACAAGAAGGTGTACGAGCCTCATATGTCATGCCTAATAATTTGACACATTAAAGCGGGAGTAGTAAAACAAATTGTTCATCTATCTCTTAAACTCTTGAAATTTGAGTTTTTGTGATACCAACCCTTCAATATGTGGCCCTATTTGCCATATCACTTGCTACAAATGTTTTGTCACTTAATTATAAGTTTCACATCCATTTTGAGTGAGCTTTGTTTGTAGTGCATACCACCACTACTAAGAAATTCTTATAATTCTCTCCGACTATTATTCCCACTCTTTGACATTTAAGAGAGTAATAAGATCAATTACATGCAACTGTTATTGTATATTGTGTTGGCATTTACCAAAATTTATGTTTATGAATTGTGTGTTTTTAGTTTCCTTTCCCCGTGGTTCCTTTTCATGCATTGGCTCCAAGAAAGTCTAATTCAAGTTTTCTTTTCCCTTCAATAGCTTTAGCACTACCAAGGTTGCTTCCATTATGATCATGCCTAGAGTACTTACAAATTTCACACGCAAATCTTGATCGTATTGTGTATTAAATAAACAATATTATTGACATTTGGCAAGCTCACGATATAACAACTATCAATTCTCAATCCACAACTTTAACACTACATCTTAAAAGGCATTACAATATCATATGTTCAATAGTTTATCGAATATTACAAATAACGTTATACATATATTGCATCTAAAAATATTATATTTCATACTCTCCAAATAAAGTTCTTAATTTTTAGGAGCACGGATTTCCCACAAGTTTAGGGTAGTATAGAATAATATTCAATGATAGTCATATCAATCCTCCTTACATTTGACCGTTACATATCCTATTACTAAAGTAATATATCCTCCCTAATTAGTTGATAAGTGAAATAACACATATAACTTTAATTTTAACATTTTGAAAATGCTTACATGTTAGTCATTAGGGGTAAGCTCCTAGATGGCTAAGATTTTATTCAAGGAAACATAATCTTTTTGGACCTAAGCGTTATAATTCAATGGACTTCCTTATATATTCACATAAAGGGAAATAATCCTTTATTAAAAAATAAGTAATAATTCGATAAAATATAAAAAAATAATAGGTGGATATCAAATATGATCATCAAAAAATATAGGGATTAATCTGATAGATTTTGATAGAGAGACACCGGATACTTTTCCATAGATAGGTAATAAAATAATAGTTTATATTTCACATCATGTGTAAAATAAAACTATTCAATTTATTTTAAAAAATTATTATTAAAATATTTAAAAAATAAACTTTATAAATCATAGCAAAAACAAGTATGGAATGTAAGGGGTAAATTTAGTTTTGGATGGTATTTTTTTGGTTATTTACATGTACTCTATCACCTTGGTAACTGAAAAGGGTGTTTGCACATTAATGAGTTTGACAACTCAGTGCTCGTAGTAGCTGAAATCGTGATGTCAAATGCACGAGTCAGCACATACACAAATCAGTACTTTTACTAATCAATATTTATACTATACAATGATCTAAAATTTTCATCAATAAAAATTAGCCTTGAGTTTGACAACGACCATACACTTTTCCCTCATGGAAAATAACACACATTTGGAGAACAGATTCTTGGAATCTACAATCTCCATCTGTCCCACTTGTACCCCCAAGCGTCTTTATTGTGGTAGAGAGATTACAACCTCTACCACTAGCATGTGTGAGCACCATTGCCCACCCCCTAAAATTTTCTGAAACTTCTTGTCCGCTATTGTTGGACAAGATCTCTTCCCCTTCTTCCTCGTTTTCAATGCACTTTGGAACTCCTAGAGACTCGTGACACACTAGACCAATAATACTTCCTTTATGGTCCCTAAGCTATCCAACAATCTTTGTAACCAACACTACCCCATATCAGATGTCTCGATAGTTCCGTATCTCAACAAACATAATCATTAATTTTTTTGTTAAAACCTTTATTTTTGTACTACTAGCCCAAAGAGTTCGACAATCTGACTTCACCTCAGTAGCTCAAACACATTATCAAATTATGACAACTTTTTATCAAGTGCTTAACTCAAATTACTTACTGAAGAATACTCCCGTATTGGTTGGAGTTGTGCTTGACACTGTTGCACCTATGTGTTTTAATTTATGTTTTTAGAGAATTAAATTAGCGCAAGCCTTAAGGTACTTTCTTATATATTATTGAATTAACATATGTTGCATGTAAATTATGCTCTTCTTTCTCCCCTTATTTATTTATTTATTTAAAATTAAAAATTGTATATTCATTAACATCACATTTCTTATATCATCTTCTATTCAATTAGCACCATCTTTATATATGCATATATATATATATTATTTAATAATCATTTACTTGTGCACATCCAAATTAGGTAATTAATCTTATTTAAATAGGGTTCATTTAAATAAATTTCAATTTACTTGTACTGCTTCAATAATAATAATTTTTTTAATTAAACATAAATATTTGAGTAATTTATCCTTGGACATTATCAAATATTTAAATTTGAGTTATTTCTAATTTATATTAAATTTTAATCAAATCCATTGGATTTTCGATTCAATGATAAATTTCGATTTGACCTCTTATTGAAAATTTTGGTTTCCTAAAAATACGGTGTTATATTGTGAAACACATAATGAGATCCGATAGTTTACGAATTATAGGTCAAGTCTCGACCATTTATGAAATACGGGCCAAGTGCCAACGGTTTATAAAAGAAAAGCTAAGTGCCAACAGTTTATGAAAGAAAAGTTAAGTCCTGTATGTTTATGAAAGAATAACCAAGTTTTGACTGTTTATGAAAGAAGGGCCGAGTCTAATCCATTTATGAAATACATGCCAAGAGTAACATCAAAAATTTAGAAAGCCATGATTAGATCATTTTGGATAGGGGCAAATCGTGATTTAATTTCCAAAGAGACCTAAAAATGGAAAAAAATTTGGGGTAATTAGGTAAATAAATAGAAATTAAAAAAGGATAAAGATAAAAAAAGTCGAGTCGCGTCACAACTCGACCCAATACATGGTCAGGGGTTCGGTAACAAACTACAAGATCCACTCGATGTTACAATGGTGTGTAATTTCACCAAAATAGAACTAACATGACTAAGACTCATAATAAAAAAAATCATAATTTGCAGTGAAAATTTGAACTTTCTTTCATAAATAGAGAGCCCAAAAAATGTATACAAAAAATATTTGAGAATACAAGTGATAATAAATAAAAGGAAATCTTCGTATGTGTACTTAGATATATATACCTCAAAGATTCTACTAATGATGTAGGTGATATCTAATTTTGTATCCTCAACGGACCTATACTTTCACCCAAAATTTGTTTGGGGAGGGGGGTGAGCTCACATCTCATTAAATAATATCATTGAGGTCAAGCCACTACATGACTTCAACTACAACTTCTACTCAAAATGTACATCTTATAGAGTTTTATCAGTTTTGTAACAAATATACGATATGTATTCCTCGGTAATTTAACCGAATTTTCAGGATTTAATGCAAGGTGTATATTCATAACACATGCGTAAACAAGCAACAACATGCTAAACAAACAAGACAAATCTGCTATGCCTGGAAGGTCATTCGTCTACTATTCAACTTCATCAAGTTTATGTGCAAATTTATGCACTTGCAAATCCTTACACAAGAGCCATCATCTCGATCATAATCTATGAGGGTATCTGCGAATCTTGCACTCGCAAAGTCCTACAAAAGAGTTGTCTCTATCATAGGGATGTCGAGACCATGATCAATCAAATATATCATACTAAGGTCGTACTAAATCACTCATGGCCATAAGTATGCTTGAATAATGCTTTATATCTCCCTTGGATCCTAGTTGACTTGGAAGCTAAAAGAAACATCTCACCTTTATCCATTGCTTCCGGTCAAACCCTAATGTCAACACATCCTTTGTAAACCCCGTCCTCTCGGACTAAGGAAATGGAAAAGGGAACCAAAATTTTTTAGAGGAAACCGAGAAACTAAGTGAACTGAAAATGGTAAATAACGGTGAAAATTGAGAATTTGGAAATCCCAAGTGGCCAAGGAACACTCAAACACCAGGAAAAGGAACTAGGAAGAGATTAGATGTGAAAACCGGATCAATTTAGGTGAACTGGACTCGAACCGTGAAGAACTAGTTCAATAATTCACTTTTCTAGGGGACTAAAAATATCAAATTGAAAAATTGAAGCCACCATTAGATGGAAAATAAATTTAGATTAATTTATAAATTATTAATTTTTGGAAAACCGGTTGAATCAGGCCTAAACTGGTTGATTTTTGTTTTCGGGTCACAGAACCCGGTCGGATCACACTAGTCAACAATTTAGTTGATCAATGAACCGCTACCAGGTCAACACTATCACTCCCGACCCGGTTTGGTCAGATCCCCATGAGCAATCCACCGCTCCCTTAGTTTAAGAGGGGTTTCCCCTTCTTTTAGTCAAGAGGAGCTAGGTGTAATTTCAAATCTCGTTCCCTGGAATAGCATAAATCAAACTAAAGCAAGCTTAAAAGAACTTTAAGCATACCTGATGGAGGATACATCTTTTTGAACTCTCTTAATTGATCTCCTTACTCTTGAAAAGGGATAAAGGGAGGGGGTGAGTTTCTACAACTCAGTGAGCGGGTGTTAGGAGTGAGTTTTCAAACACTTAGGTTACCAAAACCATGCCAAGTTTTAACATTTTCAAGGTTTTTAAGGATTTTCTCAAATCTCAAATATCATGATTTTTCCATTTTCATATTAGATGTGTTTAGCTCTCTTTGCACATCTCCTTGCCTCAGGAGGCGTTTAGCAAACAAACACACGACCTTCATCAGGAAGGGTACAAATATTCGTAGGGTAGTCTCAGACTGCACCCACTTGAGGATCAGTGTGACTTTGTTGTCCACCCTGATAGAAGTCCTAGACTTCTACTCTGAGTTTGAATGAACGTCTCACACGTCTGACCCTCAGACTTGATTTCCACTTTGTATCCGTATGATGACAGAGACCTTATCCTAACCCATCCTGATCTCATGCGCAAGAAGCTCCTAGAGCTTCATGACTAATTGGCACGACGAACTGCCCTTATCTCCACCATGCCATCCAATAGCCCTTGAAACCCATCTCTACTCCCTAGAGCATCTTGATAGTCCCGAACCATGAGTGCATGCTAAAACAAATATTTAGCTTTCAAAACGTGCTCATCATCCCAACCGGTATGAAGTATAAAGTTTCCACTCTTCTGATGACTTTGACGCGCTTGTCCCTAGCCGGTTCTCCAAGTCTGAGTCTGGCTCCCCTATTAGCATTCCAGTCTCAAGAGTCCTTACACGGTTTTTCCACTCTTATATGTTAGGGTTTGGCGTAAAAGCTTCTTAGCTTTTCAATATTGGCTACTATACCCAAATTTTCTAATTTATTATACTTGGATTCCTAAAGTTCATATTTTTTTTACTTTAGGTCCCTAGTGTTAAATTTTCCCCAAATTAAGTCCCAAGTACTTACAATATTCTCTTTGGGTCCTTAATTTACTTAAAATTGTGTAAGGGGCCCAAGTTTTCCAAATTCCCAAATTGGTCCCCAATTTTTCAAAAATTATGGTTTTGCCCATACTTTCCAAAAATAGTCATGTGGCCCCAAAATTTCCCCTAATTTTTCCCTATTTCTACTCCCTTTACTGTTCGAATTTGATTTATTCAAATTGGACATTCAATTTTGGGTATTTTGTCAAATTGATGATATGAACTAGTTTCTACATCTCCATACAATTCTAGTGCACTTTGAATTGTAGGATTTGGGTCTGAAACAAGCTCAAACAAATCTTCGACGAAAAACTGAACATAGAGAGAGAAAGCTTTGGAAGCTTACCGTTGGAGGTGCTACAATCCGAATTCGGCCTCTAAGGCTAGAAGAAGTGCCCAAATCGGAACTCTGGTTCAAGCTTCGTCGGAGAACAAATCACTTCAAAGAGAAGAGAGAATTGAGTTGTGTGGAGGACGAATGGAGGGGAGCTCTTTATATAGGGAGCTCGAGAACCCTTTGCCCGACCAATTTCCATATTGGTAGTGCTCATCCTGATAAAAAATTGTCCAAATCGGAGAAAATTTCCATCGCTAGAAAAGGAAATATTTTCTTTCCTCGATGAATAGTGTCATTAGACAGAGGAGGAATGTCACGCCCCAACCTGGTTTGGTCGGATCCCCATGATCAACTTGCTGCTCCTTTGGTTTAAGAGAGGTTTCCCCCTTTCAAACTCGAGAGGAGTCGTGCATAATTTAACCTTATTCCCTAGAATAAAATAAATTAATAAAAATACAAGCTTAAATCAACTTTTAAGCATACCTGATAGAGGGTAGAACCATGTATTTTCCTTATTCATTTCCTCTACTCCTGAAAAGGGATATAAAAGAGGGGTAAGTTTCTACTACTTAGTTAATGGGTGTTGGGAGAGAGTTTCCAAAAGCAAGATATCATTAATCGGAGTGTGTCAAACTACTTATTTCTTTTAAAAACATTTTTTCTCAAGTTCCAATTTTTAAAACCCTTTTTCCTCATTTTTCACATTAGGTGTGTTTAACATTCAACACACGCCCTTCAACACTTGTTGTTTCGGAGCGACTTTACTGGCCACCTAGATAGAAGCTCGTCCACTTCTACCTTGGGTATGAATGGATGTTTGTGACATCCGAACCTTAAACCCGAAATAAACTCCGTGTCTGTATGAGGACAGAGACCTCATCCCAACTCTACCTCGACCTCTTGCGCATGAAGCTACGCCAAGCTTTCCTGTCTGTTGGCACGACAAACTGCCCTTATCCCCCACCATGTTGTACAGTATCTCTTAGAACACATCACTACCCCTCTTGGGTGTCTTGATGGTCCTGAACCTCAAGTGCATGCAAAAATAACAATTTTCAATAGTAATTTATCTTTATTGCCACTGGTCTAACGACCCCGACCCTTAACCCGACCTGCAACTATTTGTCTAGGCCGGTCCATCGACCTAGCCCTAACGCACTACCGCTAGTCCATTGAGTATGTCGGTCCTATCTTGGTACCATGGCAAAAACACATATCTATTTCATTAAGAGTTTTCATGGCTTTCATATCACATGTTTGTTTAGGAGCTCCCACTCGTGCCAATTGGCCTTGGGCCCACTGTACGTGATTTTCCAAAATCGAGCATTTAGCCGTACAAGTTCAAAAACTAAGGCCTCTAGCCTATTTTAGCTGTTCTAACTCTTGTCAAGAAGGTCATCCAAAAATTTTAAGCATTGGCACACAGTCAGGGGAGAACACTTCTGACAAAATAATATTTCCATTCATCATACCAACCGAGTGTGATGACATCTTCGCTTACAACCGGCAAGTAGATTTTCTCCTTCCTTCCAGGAAGTCCATCATACCAACCGAGTATGATCTCTCTACTTACAACTGGTAAGTAGTTTTTTTTGCATAGTTCTCACATCATTCCAACCAGGTGTGATGTTAAAATCCTACATATAAGTGATTTTTCATTTTCGAGGTGCTTATCATCCCAATCAGGTATGATGTGAATAAACCCACTCACCTGATAACTGAAGTATACTCTTCTCCAGTGGGTTTCCGCCTCCACGCTAGCTTGTCCTTACTGGCGTTCCGGTCCCTCATGTTCCTACACGATTTGGACATCCTTATCTATTAATATTTGGCATAACATCCTTCATTTTCTCACGTATGAACAACTAGGCTCGAAATTTCCAATTAATTGCACTTAGGTCCCTAAAGTTCATTTTCCTTAACTTTAGGTCCCTAATGCAAATGTTTCTCCAAATTGAGTCCCGAAACTTCCAAATATTAACTTTGGGTTCTCAATTTTCTCAAAATTGTTTAAGGGGCTCAAGTTTTCCAAGTTTCCAATTTGGTCCCCAACTTTTTAAAAATTACCATTTTTCTCATACTTTACAAAAATAGCAATTTGACCCCAATTATTTTAAAAATTTGACCAATTGGTCCTCCAACATCATTTTTATGGCCAATTGGCCCTCAATTTTGGGAAATTGTAATTTGGTCCCTAAAATTTATAAAATCCCCAAATTTTCCCAATTTCGCCCTTTCAAACTGGTCGAATTTGATTTCATCAAATTAACCATTCAATCGGAGTTAATTATTCAAATTGGAGTATAATTCAGTTACTACACATCCATACGATTCAATTGAGCTTTTAATCGCATGAATTGAGGCCAAAATGAACTCAAACGGAGCTTCGCTGAAATACTATGCGTAGAGTGAGAAAGCTTCGAAAGCTTACCGTTGGAGGTGCGACAATCTGAACTTTTTATCTGGACAGGTAGCTTTCATCCTGAGGTTCCTAATAGGATCAAGAATCGCAACAATTCATATCGAATTGAGGAAGAATTCAGTCAGTGAAGTTTTCACAGATTCTTTCTCTAACGCCGATAAGAAATGACAGAGGGGGCTCACTTGGTATACCTTTCAGCTCTATTACGGTCGTGTGAGTGTTGTGGGAGTGTGAGGAGGGCTCGGTTTGGCTTGAGGAGGGCTGAATTTGGCCAATTTTAGTTCGACCGAAATAGGGCAACTTTGGTCCATTGGAGCTGCTCAACACTGTTTGATTCCGCCGGCACTTCTCCGGAGGTCCTCAGATCAAACAGAGATTACCATGAGGTAGCCGACTTCTCCCAAAATCTAAAGTACCCGACCTCACCTTCTAAGGCTCAGAAAAACCTCAATGTCGGATGTCACGCCCCAACCCGGTTTGGTTAAATCCCCGTGATCAACCCGCCACTCTCCCAGTTTATTAAAGGGTTTCCCCTTATTGTAAACCGTAAAGAGTAAGACGTCCTTTAACCTGCACCTTTTTCCTGGAATAGCATAATCAAAACTGCATGAAATTTAAAACTTTACATACCTGTCTTACAGGCATCTTAGTTGACGGACTTTAAGGGTAGGCTTTCCGGGATTTCCTAATAGGGGTATAAGGGAGGGGGTGAGTACGACTACTCAGTGAATGGGTTTTTTAAAAAATTTTGACTTTTAAGAAAATAATTATTATTGGAGTGTGCCAGACTCCTTTCTTTTTCAAAAATCCCTTCGTTTAAAATTTTGGATTTTTCCACCATTTCTTAGTTACCGGTGTGTAATCACCCAACACATATCCTTCATCATGAAGGTTACACATATTCGCAAGTCAGTATCACTACTGAACCCGCTAGTGGCTTCGGAGCGACTTTTCTTGCCACCCGGATAGAAGTACGACCGCTTCTAGCATGGGAATGAGTGGATGTACGCGACATCCGATCCACAATCCCGAAATCACATCTTCGTGTCCGTATGAGGACAAAGACCTCATCCTGTCCCCACCCTGGTCTCATGCGCTTGGTGCTACTCCAGATTTCGCACAGACACTTGGAACGACGAACTGCCCTTATAGCCACCAGGTCGTCCAGTGCCCTTAGGAAGCATCACTACCCCTCATGGGCGTCTTGATGATCTCGTACTCACAGTGCATGCACAAACAATGTTTTCTCATATTTCCATGTAATCTGTGGTGCCACTGGTCCAACGGCCCCAACTCTCAACTCAACCCGTAGTTGTTTGTCTTGACTGGTCCGTCAACCTGTCATGTCGCACTGCCGCTAGTTGACTGAGCATGTCGGTCCTATCTTGGTACCATGGCCAAACAATTCACTTATTAAGTTTTATGGCACATATGTCATGTTCGTTTACGAGCTCCTACTCGTTCCAACTAGCCTTGGGCCCACTGTACGAGATTTTCAAAATTAGGCATTTAGCCCCCAAGTTCTAAAATCGAGGCCCTCGGCCTATAAGAGCTATTCGAGCTCCCATCGAGAAGGTCTACCAAATTGTTTAAGCATTGGCACACAGTCAGGGGAGAGCACTTCCAACAAAACATATGTTTTCTCTATCCATTATACCGCCCGGGTATAAGGACACCTTCGTTCATAACCGATGAACGGGTTTTCAACTTCCTTCGAGGAAGTCTTATCATACCAACCGGGTATGATCTACTTACAATCGGTAAGTAGTTTTTCTGCATGATTTTCACATCACATCCTCTAAGTAGTGATGTTTAAAATACCACTTAATAGTGGGTTTTTATACCGAGGTACTTATCATTCCCAACCGGGTATGATATAAAATTTCCACTCACAACCGGTAAGTGGTTTTTAATTTTAAGTTGTGCTCATCATCCCAACCGGGTATGATGTTAGTAAACCCACTCACCCGTTAATGCCGTGAATTCCATTAGACCAGTTCTTGGTATTCACGCGAGCTTGTCCTTGCTGGCGTTCCCGGTACTTCATGTTCCTACATTATATGAACATCTTGGTTCATTATCCTTCGGCCTAATCGCCTTCATTCATTCCAAATGAATGAGAAAGTCAAAATTTCATTTATTTGCAATTAGGTCCCTAAAGTTATTTCTCTTTAACTTTAAGTCCCAAATGTCGATTTTTCCTCAAATTGTGTCCCGAAACTTCTAAAATTTATCATAGGACCTCAATTTATTCCATTTCACAAAAAGGGGTTTAATTTTCCAAATTTTCAATTTGGTCCCCCAACTTTTCCAAAATTACCATTTTTCCCTTCCTTTACAAAAATGGTAAATTTTGCCCCAAAAATTTCAAAATTCCTCAATTGGTCCTCCAACATTATTTTCATGCCTAATTGACCCTCAATTTCATAAAATTTCATTTTGGTCCTTTGAATTTCGAAAATCCCCAATTTTCCCCCAATTCCAACTTCTTAACACAGTCGAATTTGATTTCATCAAATTGGCCCATCAAACATTTCCAATTGTTGAAATTGAAGTTGAAATTGAGTTTTTACATGTTCATACGGTTCTTTAGAAATGTGAATCGCAAGTTTTGACGTCGGGATGAGCTCAAACGGAGCTTCGCCGGAAAATGAACTATAGAGAGAGAAAGCTTCGATTACTCACTAGTGAAGGCATGGCGGTCCGAGCTTTCGATCTGGGCAGATAGCTCTCGTCCTGAGGTTCACCCTAGAATCAAGAATCGCATCAATTGATACGGAATTGAATTAGAATTTTGTCATTGAAATTCGATTGACTCTCTTTCTAGCACCGATCGAAAATTGTAAAGGGGAGCCGAATTGGCTTACCTTTCGGTCCTATTTCGATCGTGGAAAGGCTGAGGAAGTATTGGAAGGGCTTGGTTTGGCCTGAGGAGGGCTTGAAATGGCCAATTTCAACTTGGCCGAAATAGGGCAACTTCGGTTCGCCAGAGCTGCTTCACTATTCCATCATGCCGACACTTCTCCAATGATTCTTGGATTAACTGCAGTTTGCTATCAGATAGCTATCTTCTCCCCAGTTATAAAGAGCTCGACCTCTCCTTCCGAGGTTAAGAAAAATGTTTAAGTCGAAACTCTGGTTCGAGCTTCACCGGGAAATGAAGCAGTAGAGAGAGAGAGAAGTGTTCAGGTGTGAGGAGAATGAATGGGGATGACCTCTTTATATAGGTGTAAAACCGTGTATTAAATAGGAGAGATTTATTACTAGTATTAATATTGCCATAAATTATTAGTATTAATTCCAATAATTAAATTTTGGTATTAAATTATTTGTATTAATTCCAATAATTTAATTTAGGTATTAAATTATTGGTATTAATTATAATAATTAAATATATATTAATTTATGACTATTTATGATAAGGCGTATGCATAAAAAGTTTTGACCAAAATTTCGGGTTTCAAAAAAAATAATACTTCTTAGGAGGTCACCCATCCTCACACTACTCTCAAGTAAACACGCTTAACTTCAAAGTTCTTAGAGATTCTTGTTCACCTGAACCAATTTAGTTTTTCTTTTCTAATTTGTCTTAAATTTCTTTTCCAAGGTTTAATGAACCCTTTGGATCACTCGGAAGTTGTAAATTTCCAAATTGCCCGTTCAGAAATGATCGGGTTTGTGAATCGGTTTTGAATCCTCACTTGGTTTGACCGGTTCTTTTCCCGGTTTTCCTTAGCTCAAAAGGGCGGGTTTTACATCGGAGCTCTGGTTCGAGTTTCACCGGAAAACTGAGCAGTTGAGAGAGAATGGAGTTTTCAGTTGTGAGGACGATTAATGGATAGGAGCTCTTTATATAGGAAACTTGGGGACTCTCTGTTCGACCGTTTAGCACCTTAATGGCGCTTATTCATGACCAAAAACACCTTAAATGGAAACGTTTCATCTTTGTCAGTGTTGTTTGTTCTTTCGACGAATGAACAATGTCGTCATATGGAGGAAGAAGACGACACTGTTCCAAACCGGGTTCAATGCTTAAACCAGCCGATTCAGGCCCCATTCGATCGAGTTTTTCAAAATTTATCTAAATTCCTTCTCTATCCAATGGTGGCTTCAATTCTCCAATTTGAATATTTAAGCCACCTAGAAAAATAAATTTAGCAACTAGTTCAATGATGGTTCAAACCAATTCAATCCGGTTCACCTTAACTAGTATGGCTTTCTTTTCAAATTTGTCCCAAAGTCCTTTTCCAAGACTTTTATGACTCTTTAAGTCACTCATGATTTGTAAATTTCCCAATTTTCCCATTATCTAATGGTTGGGGGTATGAGAACCGGTTAAGTTTTCTCACCTAGAATGATCAGTTCTTTCCCCGGTTTCCTTATCTTTAAGGGACGGGGTTTACAACTCTGCCCTACTTTTAGGAGTTTTGTCCCAAAAACTTATTCAACATCCTTTACATAGGAAATAACTTCCCTTGATGTCAACTTGGAGTTTGTTTGACATGCTCACACTTTGGTTATTTTCGCTTAGCCTCTTTATAACACACTCTTAAGGAATTTCCTTTCTTTTCCATTGCTTACTCATTTCATGAAGTTTATCCTAGCTAAACATGTCTTACCTATGAGTTCAAGGGTATATCCTTAGGTTCACATCTTCCTTTGCTTAGGGCAAGATTCTTCCCCTTGAGGTTCTTACTCAAGATTCTTCCCCTTGAGGTTCACATTCCTATGTCTAGTCATTCTCTTTATCGTTGAAACCCTTAGCTCGGTGTCCTTTCAAGCGCTACGTACTTGCTTTCATAGGTTTTAGTGTTGGCTCCTTTTTTTTTTTTTTAGTTTTGACCCTTCTTATGTCCTTCCTCAAGGATTTTCCTATCACTTAATCCACTCTTACTCGCTCGTGATCATTTCACGATTCTTTATTCTGAGTTAATCCCCTTTGGTCTATGTGTCGATTACTTTGTTTAGGGAAGTTCATTTATTACAGTTTTGTTCTCTACTATGTATCAAATAGTAGAGACTTTCACCTTAGTAAGTACATGTTTAACCTTCTTATCATTCCTTGAAGGTTTCTTTCCTTCCTTTCTTCATACCCCTTTTCATATTAGGGCATTTGCCTGCTTGAATCCTTCTCTAATTGAAATTTCAGTTTCATCCCTCATTCTTTACTTGAGACACTTCCGATTCTCAATCTTATTCTATGTACTCCACACTATGTTCAGTTGTTCTCTCTTTAGGCTCCATCAATTGAGCGTTGACCACCACAGTCTTGATGTTAGTGATCATTTACTTTAATCACTTCTTAACTGGAGAGTTTACTTTTCCAAGGGTTCTTAGGTGTGCTTTCCTCTATTTCCTCTTTTATGGGCAGTCCACTCCTTTCTTACTCGCATGACATCTTTTAATGTTATTTTCCTACTTACCCGTTACTTGGACTTAACTTACTCCTTGGATCCTCCTGGGTACCTTTCCTTTATACTTGATCTTTCCATCTCAACCAGCATATCTTCGACGAGCTTATCCCATTTCCACTTGTGTTGGTCCCATTACCTCTTAATTGGGACACTTATGTCCTTCCAAGGTTTCCTTCCTTGGTAGTTTTATACTCTTTTCTCCTGAGGTTCTCTTTTAATTTTGCCTTTGAGGACGTCTAGCCTTAAATGACATTCTCTGATGTCACCCTCTCCTATTTACCTTTACTCTTGAAAACTTACATGTACATCTTTTATACCTCATTTTCATTCTCACTTGTTCCCAGTACCCATCTATTTCTTTTAAGTGGAATTCACATCTTCTTTATTTTAAGATCTCTTGATCATCCTACATGAGGCTTACTTAACCTTCTCATGGCTTTTTGGTCATTACTCCAATCTCAACCATTAATCTCTTTAAGGCTTTCCTTCATCCTTACTTCCCAAATATTTTTTGCCTTTCCACCTCTCCCTTCTTTACTTGAGTTTTGACCTTCACAAGGGTCAGTTCGTTAACTGCCTCGATCCTATTACCCTCCTTATTTAATTATTTTGGGACAGTTGTCTCTCGAGTCTTCTTGTCCTTAATGTCCACCCCTTGTCCTATTTAGGGTGTAATCCTTACTACTTCTCGATCCTTCTTAGGATATAGTTTATTCTCCCTGACTATCCTATTGTTATTAATTATTTCCTTTGCTAGGTTCGTGTAAAATCCCTATTTGGCTTCTATGCTCTTCTAGAGTAGGTCACACCTAGCCATCCAGGTACGTCTTTAACCACCTATGTTTTTTAATGAGGTCCTTATTTTAGTTCTAGCTTCTGATGGTTCATTTGTTGGTTACTTAGCTTGGAACTTTCTCCTTCCATGGTCCCACTTCCTATCTTTATCCTTCTTCCTAGGGACTTCCGTCCTGAGAGTTTCACGTTCAACCTCCCTAACGCTTCTTGAAAGCTTTTCCTTCATACTTTTCTTACACCTTTCTGACATTAGTATGGTTATTCGCCCTTGACCATCCCTGTCCTCCAATTCCTTTTTATTCCTTATCCTTCCTTCGAGAAACTCCTGATTATTGTTGAGTTCCAAATAATTCGTGTCCTACCTATCACTAATTCTTTCAAGGTACTTGTATTATTCCTCTAGGTTTTCTTCCTACCATACGTCTTTCCTCTATTCTCTCTCCTTGTCTTATCCCAACATGACTTAGCATCTTTCTGCACTCCTATTTCTTCCTTACTTTCCTCTTGGTTAGCTTCCATTCCACTGGTTTCCCTTGGGGCAGTCCAATCCTTCTTGGTTTCCTTTTATCTATAGGGCTTTTCATTAACTCCTTATAGTACTTAGACTATTCATGCACCCTTTGATGCTTACTTCCTTTGCACCAGACTTCACATTCTTCTTCTTCCTTCCCTTAACTAGGGTATGTCCTCCTTGGTGAACTCAAGGCAGATTCTTTTAGAATTTCTTTTCAAGTCTTGTTGTCTTGTTTCTCCATTCTCTGTGTAGGGGAAAACTTATTTGGCTATCTTTAAGGTTTTGGTTAGCTAGAGATAACCCATAGTTTTCTTCCTTAGGTGATCTTTTCTCTATCCACTACTCTGATCATTATTGGCATACTTTCATTTTTGTTAGTTGTAATTGTCATTATCAAGGAGATTAAATCAAGGAAAATTAGATTTTCATTCATTTAGGAGATAGTTTCTCGTCGTACTAGGCTTATTATAGAAATTTTCTAATTCCTAGTCCCTTGTGGTCATGGGCCAAGAGTTAGTCTCAGAACGGTTGCGGGATTCACAATCTGATGGTTCTGAGGAACTAGTTGAAGTCCATCCATATTCCCTTTGAATTTCCCTTATGGGAAGAACATCATGTATGGCCTCAAGTCTGTACTGCCTTAACACCTCTATATTGCACTCATATGTCCACTTCATCCATTGAGAAGGATTGAAGTTGGACTAAGCAGGTGAGGGTACTTGGTGGACTTTCATGAAGGTGGCGTAGGCATCCCAATAGTTGTCCCAAGCCTTTTTCTTAGTGGGATTCCTCTCTGGCTGTTGTGGGGCAGGAGCAGGTGTTGGTGTAAAACTCGCACTTTTGAGTTAAGGAAAACTGGGAAAATAACCGGTCAAACCGAGTAAGAAAATCGAGCCGGTTTACAAACCCGATCATTTGGGAACAAGCAATTTGGAAATTTACAACTTTTGGATGATCCAAAGGGTTCATTAAACCTTGGAAAAGAAACTTAAGACAAATTAGAAGAGAAAAACCAAATTGGTTTAGGTGAACGAGATTCTATAAGAACTTTGAAGTTATGTGTGCTTACTCGAGAGTAGTGTGAGGATGGGTGACCTCTTGGGAAGTATGATTTTTTTTATAATTAATACCAATAATTTAATACTTAAATTTAATTATTGGAATTAATACCAATAATTTATGGCAATATTAATACTAGTAATAAATCTCTATTCATTCTCCTCACACCTGAACAATTTTCTCTCTCTCTCTCTCTCTATTGCTCCATTTCCCAGTGAAGCTCGAACTAGAGCTTCGACTTGAACATTTTTCTTAACCTTGGAAGGAGAGGTCGGGCTCCTTAGAACCGGGGAGAAGACAACTATCTAATAGCAAACTCCAGTCAATCCGAGAATCGCGGGAGAAGCGCCGGCATGATGGAAAAGTGAAGTAGCTCCGACGGACCGAAGCTGCCCTATTTCGGCCAAGCTAAAACCGGTCATTTCAAACCCTTCTCAAACCAAACCAAGCCCTCCCAACACCTCCTCAGTCCTTCCTCGACCAAATTAGGACCGAAAGGTAAGCCAATTCGACTCCCCTTTACAATTTCAGATCGTTGTTAGAGAGAGAGTCGACCAAATTTCAATGAAGAAATTCTAATCCAATTCGACATCAATTGATGTCATTCTTGATCCTAGGAAGAACCTCTGGAGGAGAGCTACCTGCACAGATAGAAAGCTCCGATCGTCATATAAATGTTTTTCTTGAAAGTCAAAAGATTTGAATCCCATTCACTGAGTAGTTGTACTCACCTCCTCCCTTATACCCCTTTCAGAAAGTCCCGGAAAGTCGAAGCTTAAAAGACTTGCGCAATTAAACGCTTACAAGACAGGTACGATTAATTTAAATTACTATGCAGTTTTAATTTATGATATTCTTGGAAAAGGGTGCATGTCTAAAGAACGCCTTAATCTTACAGTTTATAATATAAGGGGAAACTTTTTAGTAAATCGGGAGAGTGGCGAGTTGATAACAGGGATCTGATCAAACCAGGTCGAGGCGTGACAACTAGGGTAGTATCAGAGCCTATTTCCTTGAATTCATAGTCAAGACTAGAAAATATAGTAACTAATAGGATTATTTTAAATTTGGGAGAATGGCTCCAAAGAAAGGAACCAAGAGAACTAGGGCTGCCGCCTCCAACACCGCCCAACCACCCCTACCGGTAGAAACTCACAGAGTAGCCCAAACAACTCCTCCTGGACTCAGCAGGGAGCATCAAAGATTGTACGAGGAGTTCACCCGTGTATTTGGCCAACCTAACCTTACTCCTGAGGCAGGCACCAACTCACAGGCTGAGCCCGAGGAAGTGCAATCCCACCCTCCCCCTGCTAATCCAACCACTCCAACGGACATACCTAGAAATCTCAAAACTCTCCGACAACTAGAATGTAAACCTTTCCTAGGAGAAAAGGATGCTGGGACCGCCATGGATTGGCTGGCCAATATCAAGAAGTTGATGGGAATTGTCCGGATACTACTAGAGGATAGGGTGATCCTAATGGAATTCTACATGGAAGGAAGCGCTAGACGATGGTGGGACAATGTCCGAAACCTACATGCCACCGCCTCCACTTGGGAGCAATTTGAGGAAAGATATTCGGAGGAGTACCTGGCACCCCACCTAATAAATGAGAAGAAACAAGAGTTCATACGACTTCAGCAAGGATTAGTTCCATAGCAGAGTATGAAACAAAATTCAACGAGTTAGGACCCTTTGCTCCTGACCTAGCTGGACCAGCTAACATATGCCAGAGGTTTGTGGACGGTCTCAACTTGGATATTCAAGACTGTATGGGAGTACTAGGACGCCCCACAGACCTGATAGCTATAATTAGTATGGCTCAAGAATGCAAGCGACTGGTACAGACCCGACGTCGTTGAATGGAGTAGACGACTAGAAAGGGGGATAAAGATTCAAACCATCAAGGAGGACAGAGAGAATATCCCAGCCCAAGGGGATGAAACAAAAAGGTATTGCAATGGAGAAGGAACATGCCTCCACCCCTTCCCAAAGTAGTCCCTACCTTACCCCAAAGGAACCCTCTCTGTCCGAAGTGTCAAAGGAATCATGAGGGAGCATGCCATGTCTATTTCGCCTGCGGACAAGTGGGACACTTTGTGAAGGATTTTCCTACTCTTAGGGAGAACAAATAGAAAAATACTCTTGGACCACCTTAAAGGAACTCCAGACCGGAAGCTACGACAAGAGTACCGGCTACAGTATACAACCTCACTCAGGAGGAGGCTAGAGGAGACCCTAGCACTGTAGCGGGTACATCCCAAAACCCTACCAACTAGTCCAAAAGAGTCATGTAAACTGAACGTCTTTTGAATTAATAAAGAGAATTCCTTCTAAAATGTACGTTTCTTAAATCAAGGTATATACAACTGTGGGGACAACCAGTTTATGCTCTTTTTTACTCTGGAGCAAAACAATCATTTATCAAGGAAGAGTTGGTTTCTAAGATACCCATGGAGCTCACTCCTCTTGTACGAAGCCTTAATGTCCATACACCCTTAGGAGAATGTTTGAACAGAAATAAACAACTAAAGGGGTGTGAGATAGAAATTGGAGGAATCAAACTTGAAGCTGACTTGATTTCGTTACCTCTAAGAGAAGTAGAAATAATCATGGGGATGGGCTGACTAAGTAATCATCAGGCAAGGATGGACTGTAGAAGGAAGACAGTAACTTTTCATACCTCCAAGACTAAGGGACTAAAGTTCGAGGGAGATAAAAGAAAAAGTGAAGTAAAATTTGTGTCCCACCTAAAGGTTCAAAAGAATGTACAGTTGTGCTGGCTATGGTGGTAAATGAAGATTCTGAAGAAAAGAAAATGGAAGATATCCCGATAGTCAGGCATTATCCAGAAGAGCTACATGGACTACCTCCAAGTCGCCAAGTGGAGTTTACTATAGAAATAACCCTATGAACCAACCCCATATCCCAAGCCCCATATTGCATGGCTCCGGCAGAACTGAAAGAACTAAAGGAACAACTAGACGAATTATTGGAAAAGGATTTCATACGTCCAAGTCTGTCTCCATGGGGTGCTCTTGTTTTGTTCGTGAAGAAAAAGGACGGGAGTATGAGACTATGTATTGACTACAGGAAGCTAAATTAGGTCACCATCAAGAATTGATACCCACTCCCAAGGATAGATGATTTGTTTGATCAGTTAAAAGGAGCAGCATACTTCTCAAAAATAGATCTTCGATCGAGCTACCACCAACTAAGGATTAGAGAAGAGGACATCCCTAAGACGGCGTTTCGATCCAGATATGGACACTATGAATTTTGAGTGATGCCGTTCTGATTGAAAAATGCCCCTGTAGCTTTCATGGACCTAATAAACCGCGTGTTCCAACCTCATATGGACAGGTTCGTGATAGTATTTATAGATGATATCCTTATATACTCCGAACCAGGTCGGAACACAAAGAGCATCTGGCAATTACATTGGAAATCTTGAAGAAAAACCAATTATATGCAAAGTTTTCCAAGTGTGAATTCTAGTTGCAAGAAGTAGGATTCTTAGGGCACATCGTATCTAAGGACGGAGTTAAGGTGGATCTAGCCAAAGTGGAAGCTATAACAGAATGGAAAGCTCCAAGTAATCCTACAAAAATTAGAAGTTTCTTAGGATTAGCAGGATACTATAGGCAGTTTTTGCAAGACTTTTCTAAAATAGCAACTCCTCTAACTCGACTCACCAGGAAGGGAGTTGAGTATAAATGGGATGAGGATTATGAAAAGTCTTTTTAGGAGTTAAAGACATGATTGAAAACTGCACCAGTACTCTCCTTACCCGACCCTACTGCAGGAGAGTACACAGTCTATAGTGATGCCTTGGGACAAGGACTGGGATGTGTTTTAATGCAACAAGGGAAGGTTACCGCGTATGCTTCATGACAACTAAAGATACATGAGAGAAATTACCCAACTCACGACTTGGAATTAGCTGCAATAGTGTTTGCCTTGAAGATATGGTGACATTACCTTTACGGGGTTAAGTGCAGGATATACACATATCACAAGAGCCTTAAGTACTTCATAACTCAGAAGGAGTTAAATCTTCGTCAAGGAGATGGCTAGAATTGGTGAAGGACTATGATCTTGTGATAGAATACCACTCCAGAAAGGCAAATGTGGTAGCAGATGCCATAAGTCGCAAGTATCAAACTGAGGTGACACAAGTCAAGACAAGCTACTTACCTTTGTTGCAACAATTGGGAAGAATGAAAGTGAGTTTGAGGATGGACCGACAGGAAAAATGCCTGGTGGCGAATGTAGCGATAAGGCCCAGTCTAACCGAGAATATAAAGGCCCAACAAAAGATTGATAAAGAACTTCAGTCCTACTTGGATTCAACTAACAGAGAAAGGAAACCAGACTATGATGTACGAGGTGACAGAGTACTAATATATAAGGGTAGGGTATGTGTGCCTCAAGACAAGGAGTTACGTAGATCAATATTGGAAGAGGCACACGATTCATTGTATGCTATGCATCTGGGCAGTACTAAAATGTGCTGCACCCTCAAACAAGGATACTGGTGGAAGGGTATGAAGAGGGACATTGCGGAATATGTAGCCCAATGCTTGTCGTGTCAACAGATAAAAGCAGAGCATCAGAAGCCGTCAGGGCTAATACAACCCTTACCAATTTTGAAATGGAAATGGGAACACATCACCAAGGATTTCGTCACGGGCCTGCCGGTGACCAGAAAAGGTCGAGATGCAATTTGGGTAATTGTGGATAGATTAACCAAATCAGCTCATTTCCTTCCTATAAGAGTAACAAACACAGTAGAATAGATGGTCAGGCTATACATGAAGGAAATAATAAGACTTCATGGTGTCCCGATGAGTATAGTATCAGATAGAGATCCGAGATTTACTTCCAAGTTTTGACCGAGTCTACAAAACACCATGAGAACCAAACTCCACATGATTACGACATTTCACCCTCAGACAGATGGGCAGTCTGAGCGAACTATCCAAACCTTAGAAGACATGCTAAGGGTATGTGTACTCACCATGAATAAAAGCTGGGAGGAATACTTATGCCTGATGGAATTTGCATATAATAATAGTTATCAAGCCAGCATCCAGATGGCTCCCTATGAAGCCCTTTATAGACGACCCTGTCATACCCCTTTGTTTTGGAAAGAAGTGGGTGAAAGGAAGTTAGAGAAAACCGAGATAATAGAGGATGCCACAGAGAAGATAAAATTAATAAGGAGTCTTCTTAAGATTGCACATGATAGGTAGAAGAGTTATGCAGACAATCGAAGGAAGGATTTGGAGTTTGAAGTGGGTGATCAGGTATTCCTCAAAGTATCTCCATGGAGAGGAATACTTAGGTTTTAGCAAAGAGGAAAGTTAAAACCCAGATATATCGGTCCATATCCCATTATTCAAAGGATAGGACCAGTAGCTTATAAATTAGAACTGCCTCTTGATCTACAGAGAATCATGATGTATTTCACATTTCAGTACTTTGGAAATATCAACCTGATCCTAGTCACGTACTGGACCGACCTCCAATGGAACTAGAAGAGAACTTGACTTATCAGACAAAGTCGGTACGAATCATCGACCAGAGAGACAAGAATTTGAGGAACAAGAAAATCCCTATGGTCAAGGTGTTGTGGCAGAACGGACCCATGCAGGAAGAGACATGGGAAACCGAGTCTATGATGAGGGATAGTTATCCTCAGTTATTTAACATGTAACTGTTTTGGGGACAAAATCCCTAAAAGGAGGGGAGAGTTGTAACACCCGCACTTTTGAGTTAAGGAAAATCGGGAAAAGAACCGGTCAAACCGAGTAAGAAAACCGAGCCGGTTTACAAACCCAATCATTTGGGAACAAGCAATTTGGAAATTTACAACTTCCGGATGATCCAAAGGGTTTATTAAACCTTGGAAAAGAAAGTTAAGACAAATTAGAAGAGAAAAACCAAATCAGTTCAGGTGAATGAGATTCCATAAGAACTTTGAAGTTAAGCGTGCTTGCCCGAGAGTAGTGTGACGATGGGTGACCTTAGGAAGTGTGATTTTTTTTATAACCCAAAATTTCAGTAAAAAAATTTTATGCGAACGTATGTCTTATCATAAATATTCATAAATTAATATATATTTAATTATTGTAATTAATACCAATAATTTAATACCTAAATTAAATTATTAAAATTAATACAAATAATATAAGTAATAAATCTCTCCCATTTAATACATGATTTTACACCTATATAAAGATGTCATCCCCATTCATTCTCCTCACACCTGAACACTTCTCTCTCTCTATTGCTCCATTTCCTAGTGAAGCTCGAACCAAAGCTTTGACTTGAACATTTTTCTTAACCTCGGAAGGAGAGGTCGGGCTCTTTAAAACCTATGAGAAGACAGTTATCTAATAGCAAACTCCAATTAATCCGAGAATTGCTGGAGAAGAGCCGGCATGATCGAACAGTGAAGCAGCTCTGACGAACCGAAGCTGCCCTATTTCAGCCAAGCTGAAATCGGCCATTTCGAGCCCTCCTCAAACCAAACCAAGCCTTCCAACACCTCCTCAGTCCTTCCTCAGTCGAATTAGGACCGAAAGATAAGCCAATTCGGCTCACCTTTACAATTTCAGATCGTTGTTAGAGAGAGAGTCGACCAAATTTCAATGAAGAAATTCTAATCAATTCGACATCAATTGATGTCATTCTTGATCCTAGGAAGAACCTTTGGAGAAGAGCTACCTACCCAGATAGAAAGCTCCGACCGTCATGCCCTCACCGGTGAGAAATCGAAGCTTTCTCTCTCTACAATTTGTTTTCCAGCGAAGCTCCGTTTAAGCTTGTTTCGACGTTAAAATCTGCGATTCAAAGTTTATTAGAATTGTATGAACATGTAGGAACTTAATTTCAACTCCAATTTCAACAATTAGAGGTGTTTGATCGGTTAATTTGATGAAATCAAATTCGGTAGTGTTGAAGAGTTGAAATTGAGGAAATTTGGGGATTTTTGAAAATTCGAAGGACCAAAATGTAATTTTCTAAAATTGAGGGTCAATTGGTCATGATAAGAATATTAGAAGCCAATTGAGAAATTTTAGAATTTTTGGGGAAAATTTTACCATTTTTCTAAATAAGGGGCAAAATGGTAATTTTGGGAAAATTGAGGGACCAAATTGGAAATTTGGGAAATCAAACCCCTTTGTGTGAAATTAAATAATTTGAGGTCCTAAGATAAATTTCAAAAGTTTCGAGACCCAAATTTAAGAAAAACCTGGCAATAAGGACTTAATGTTTTAAAAAAAATAACTTTAGGGACCTAATTGCAAATGTATGTAAAATTAGGTTTTCTCATTCATTTGGAACGAATGAGGGCTATCAGGCCAAAGAATAATGAACAATTATGTTCATTTCGTGTAGGAGAATGAGACATCATGAACGCCAGTCGAGGTACAGCTTGCTAAGGACGCAACCCGACTAAGTGGAATTTCACTGCACTATCGGGTGAGTGGGATTATATATCATACCCGGTTAGAGATGATAAGTACCTCGGTATAAAAAAATCTACTGTTTAGTGGAATTTAAATCATCACAACTTAGAGAAAGTGATGTGAAAACCATGCGGAAAAACTACTTATCGGATGTATATAGATAACACCCGGTTGGTATCATGAGACTTCCTCGAAGGAAGTTGAAAACCCGTTCATTGATCATGAACGGAGATGTCCTTATACCGGTCAGTATAATGGACAATGAAAACCAATTTTGTCGGAAGTGTTCTTCCCTAACTGTGTGCCAATGCTTAAACTATTTAGGAAACCTTCTTGACGGGAGCTCAAATAGCTCTTATAGGTCAGGGGCCTCAGTTTTGGAACTTGCGGGCTAATATGCCCTATTTTTGAAAAACTCGAAAAGTGGGCCATAGGCCAATGGATACGAGTAGGAGCTCGTAAAAGAACATGACATATGTGCCATAAAAATTAATAAGTGAATTGTTTGGTCATGGTACCAAGGCAGGTCTGACATACTCAGTCAACTAGTAGCAGTACGACATGCCCAGTCTCTAGATCGGTCAAGACAAACAGCTATAGGTTGAGTTGAAGGTTGGGACCATTGGGACAAATGGCACCACATATTACATGGCAATTTAAGAAAACTTTGTTTGTGCATGCACCATGAGTACGGGATCATCAAGACGCCCATTAAGGGTAGTGATGTGTCCTAAGGGCCCTGGACGACCCGGTGAGTATAAGGGCAGATCGTCGTTCCAGGTGTTTGTGCGAAATTTGTAGTAGCACCAAGCGCATGAGACCGGGGTGGGGACATGATGAGGTATCTGTCCTCATATGGACACAAAGAAGCAATTTCGGGATTGAGGGTCGGATGTCGCGTACATCCACTCATTCCCAAAGTAGAAGTGGTCGTGCTTCTATTCAGGTGGCAGGTAAAGTTGCTCCAAAGCCACTAGTGGGTTCAGTAGTCGTACTAACTTGTGAATGCATGTAACCTTCATGACGAAGGATGTGTGTTGGGTGATGACACACTAGTAACTAAGAATAATGAAAAACCTGAATTTTCAAATGAAGGGATTTTTGAAAATAAAGGAGTTTGGCACACTCCATATAAATATTTTTCTTGAAAGTCAAAAGATTTGAATCCCATTCACTGAGTACTTATACTCACCTCCTCCCTTATACCCCTTTTAGAAAGTCCTAAAAAGCCGAACCTTAAAAGACTTGCGCAATTAAATGCCTGTAAGACAAGTACGATTAATTTAAATTACTATGCAGTTTTGATTTATGATATTCCTAGAAAAGGGTGCAGTTCTAAAGAATGATTTACTCTTTACGGTTTATAATATAAGGGGAAACCCTTTAGTAAATCAGGAGAGTGGTGGGTTGATCACGGGAATCCGACCAAACCGGGTCGGGGCGTGACAGTTGGGCTCCTTTAAGGAGGGACAAGTTCTTCCTCTCTTGGGGGAGGATAGGTAATGCCTTCTAGCTCTAGTAGGGCTCCAGTGAGTTTCCCATAATTATCAAACATATCCTTGAGCACTCTCTTCTCGTCCTTAAAGAATCGTTGAACTGCCGCCAGTCCGTCGACCTGGCCCTAACACACTGCCGCCAATCCATCGAGTATGCCAGTCATGTCTTTGTACCATGATAAAAATGCATATCCATTTCATTAAAGTGTTTTCATGGCTTTCATATCACATATTTGTTTATGAGCTCCTGCTCGTGCCAACTGGCCTTGGGCCCACTGTATGTGATTTTCCAAAATTAGGCATTTAGCCCCACAAGTTCCAAAACCGAGGCCTCTAGCCTATTTGAGCTGTTCTAGCTCTCGTCAAGAAGGTTTCCCTAAAATTTTAAGCATTGGCACAAAGTCATAGGAGAACACTTCTAACAAAATAATCTTTCCATTCATCACACCAACTAGGTGTGATAACATCTCCACTTACAACCGGCAAGCGGGTTTTCTCCTTCCTTCTAAGAAGTCCATCATATCAACTAGGTATGATCTCTCTACTTACAAACAGGATGTGATGTTAAAATCCCACATATAAGTGGTTTTTCATTTTTGAGGTGCTCATCATCCCAACCGGGTATGATGTGAATAAACCCACTCAACCAATAACTGAAGTGTACTTTTCTCTAGTGGGTTTCCACCTCCATGCTAGCTTGTCCTTACTGGCGTTCCGGTCCCTCGTGTTCCTACACGATTTGGACATCCTTATCTATTAATATTTGGCATAACATCCTTCGTTTTCTCACGTATGAACAACTATGCTCAAATTTTCTAGTTAATTGTACTTAGGTCCCTGATACAAATGTTTCCCCAAATTGAGTATCGAAACTTACAAAAATTAACTTTGGATCCTTAATTTACTGAAAATTGTTTAAGGGGCTTAAGTTTTCCAAATTTCCAATCTGATCCCCAACTTTTCAAAAATTACCATTTTGCCCATACTTTACAAAAATGGCAATTTTACCCCAATTATTTTAAAAAATCGACCAATTGGTCCTCCAACATCATTTTTATTGCTAATTGGCCTCAATTTTGGGAATTTTCAATTTGGTCCCTAAATTTTACGAAATCCCCAAATTTTCCTTAATTTCCTCCTTTCAAACTGGCCGAATTTGATTATATCAAATTAACCATTCAATCGGGGTTAATTGTTGAAATTGGAGCTATAATTTAGTTCCTACACATCCATACGATTCAATTGAGCTTTGAATCGCATGAATTGAGGCTGAAACAAGCTCAAATAGAGCTTCGTCGGAAAACTGTGCATAGAGAGAGAAAGCTTCGAAAGCATACTGTTGGAGGTGCGACAATCCCAACTTTCTATCTGGAAAGGTAGCTCTCATCCTGAGGTTCCACCTAGGATCAAGAATTGTAACAATTCATATTGAATTGAGGAAGAATTCGGTCAGTGAAGTTTTCACAGTTTCTGTCTCTAATGCCGATCGAAAATGACAGAGGGGGCCGAATTGGCTTACCTTTCAACTCTATTTTAGTCGTGTGAGGGTTGGGGAAGCGTCGGGAGGGCTTAGTTTAGCTTGAGAAGGGCTAAATTTGGACAATTTCAGCTCAGCTGAAACATGGCAGCTTCAGTCCATTGGAACTACATCACTATTTGATTCCGCTAGCGCTTCTCTGACGGTCCTCAAATCAAATGGAGATTACCGTCAGGTACCTGACTTATCCTGGAATCTAAAGAACCGACCTCACCTTCTAAGGCTTAGAAAAACCTCAATGTCGGAGTTTTGGTTTGAGCTTCACCGAAAAAATGAGTAGTTAAGAGAGAATGGAGTTTTTAGGTGTGAAGAGGATGAATGGAGAGGAGCCCTTTATATATGGAGCTCATGGACTCTCTTGTCGACCGTTTAGCAACTTAATGATGCTCATTCATGACCTGAAATGCCCTGAATGGAAACGTTTCATCTTCATCGGTGCTGTCTATTCTTTTGGCAAATGAATATTGTCGTCATCTAGAGGAAGAATATGACATTGTTCCTAACCGAATCGTACCGGTCCGAACCAGTCCGAACAGAGTTTAATGCTTAAATCGGTTGGTTTAGGCCCAATTCGATCGAGTTTTTCAAAATTAAAAATTTTTAAATTCATCTAAATTCATTCTCTATCCAATGGTGGCTTCAATTCTTCAATTTGAACATTTTAAGCCACCAAGAAAAATAAATTTAGCAACTAGTTCGATAATGGTTCAAACTAGTTCAATCCGGTTCAGGTCCGATTCACCTGAACCAGTTTGGTTTTCTTTTCAAATTTGTCCCAAAGTCCTTTTACATGATTTTTATGACTCTTCAAGTCACTCGAGATTTGTAAATTTTCCAATTTTCCCATTATCTAATTGTTGGGGTACGTGAATCGATTTAGTTTTCTCACCTGGATTGACCAGTTGTTTCTCCGATTTCCTTATCTTTAAGGGATGGGGTTTACAAGGAAAATGACATTGTTCTGCACATGCGAGCTTCGCACGTGCAGGTTGACCATGTGGCAGCATGTGATTGGTCGGTCTTACTGACATGACGGTCTAACTCAGCCACCACGCCAACCGTTGACCAGACACATGGCAGTCAATGATTGGTCGATCATGCTGACATGGCTATTTGACTTAGTAGACACATCATCCGATGACCATTTACCGAACACATGGTAGCCTCTCATTGGCTAGTTGTGTTTGTGTGGTTGTTGACTAGGCACCCGTTGACCGGCTAACAGAGCATGCCTTGACATCGTGCTGACTGGGTGCTGACTGGTCATTGGTCCATTGACTGGTCCGGTCCAACCAGGTTTAGTGACCAAAAAGTGAAAATTGGTTAGTTCATGCCCAATTCGATAATTTTCTAGAAATTAAAATTTTCTAAATTTGTCTAAATTAATTTTCTATTAAATGGTGGCCTCAATTTCCCAAATTGATCATTTTAAGCCACCAAGAAAAATGAATTTAAAAACCCGTTCATGTATAGTTCAAATCTGTTCAATCTGTTCAGTCCGGTTCACCCCGAATCGGTACGGTTTTCTCATCCAATTTCCTTCATAATCTTTCCCCATGATTTATATGACATCTTGGTCACCTGGGATTTCTCAATCTCCCATTTCAACCCTTCTTTATTGTTCTCGATTCATCAAATGGTTCAGTTTTCTCCTCAATTTGACCGGTTCTTTCCTAGTTTTCTTGACTTATGGAAGATGGGATTCACAACTCTCCCCTCCTTTTAGGTGTTTTGTCCCCAAAACTAAATTTCATCTTGTTTTCCTTAGGGTCAATGTCCCTTTGTGTCAACTTGGGTTTACTTGATACACCATCCCTTGGTTGTTACTTTGCATGCGTTAAAGGAATTTCTCTTCCATTGCATTAATCACTCAATCTATGGAGAGTATCTTGATTTGGTGAGTCTTACCCACTATTCCGAAAGTATACCTTTAAGCCCACTCTCTATTCTACATAGGGTAAGTTCCTTCCTCTTGAAGGTTTTCATCCATGACTTTGAGTTGACTATCCTATGATCGTCCCTTCCCTTATAATCCTAGGTAGCCCCTTTGATGGCGGTTCATACCTTTCCAATCTCCTCGATGTTACGGTGATTGTGCCTTCTTGTCACTGGTAGTGTCTCTAGACTACTCTCGGTGTCATCCAATCATCCTTTTCCTTGATGTCATGCCTTTTTGGTAGCATTTGGTTCTCCTTATTTACTTGTCCTTCCTCATCTCCTTTATTGGGTTTCTCGGTTCCGACCACTGTGTTTCCCTTCTACTTCTGGGCTTGTTGCCTCCCTTGTGGTTTGCTCTCCCTTCCGTTTCTTCCTTATTCCTGGTGATATCCTTACATTAGGACTTCCTTCCTTCCCGTACATCCTCAACCACTTGTGCTCCCTTCTTGGGTTTCTTATTTCGGGTTAAGCCTCCTATCACTTATTGGTGTTGTGAAACCCGACTCTTAGACCAAGTAAACCGGGGAAAGAACTGGCAGTTTTGAGAAAATTGAGAAAAAAGGGGAACCAAAAATGATAAAGAAGGGTTAAAATGGGAAATTAGAGAATCCCATGTGACAAAAAATTCATAAAAATTATGAGGAAGAACAGGAAGTGGAATTGATGAGAGCACCGGTTTAGGGTGAAGCAGACCCAAACCAAACTGAACCATAGTGAACCGGTTCAATGATTAATTTTTATAGGTGGCTTAAAAATATCAATTTTAGAAACTGAGGTCACCATTAGATAGAAAATGAATTTATAAATTTATAAATTTCAAAAAAATCGGTCGAATCAGGTCTAAATTTCAAATTTGTGTCACCGAACCCTGTCGGACTGGACCAGTCAATGGTCAACGATGCCCCGTCAGCAGCCACACAAGCACGGGTACCAATGGGAGGCTGCCACGTGTCTAGTCAATGGTCAACAGATGACTAGTCAGCATGCCACACAGACATGGGCATCCAATGAGAGGCTGACATGTGTCTGGTCAACGGGTCAACGGCTAACGTGGTGGCTGAGTTGGACCTCCACATTAGAAAAACTAGCCAATCATAGCGTGCCATGTGGCACACCTACCACATTATCATCTTCAACCTCCAGCCGCTGACAGAGAGAAGAGAGAGAGAGAGAGATGTTAGAAAAGCTGGAGTCTCTAACGACTCGAAAACTCTCCAGTCAGGTCGCCGGTGGTCAAGTCGGAGGTTGAGTCTTACATTGGCAGGTAACCTAAGCAGTTGTCGAGCTCCCTATATAAAGAGCACCCTTCCATTCAATATTAGTATCCTATAATCGACCAAAGAAGATGAACTGCTCAGTTTTTCGGCGAGCAACAAACCAGAGCTCCGACATCGGGGCTTTTCTCCACCTCAGACGCTGCATTCGGTACCATTAGAACTGAGAGAAAGTCCTTTACACAGCTGCACCCTCCATTCCGCTCGAGAGCCACCATAGAAGAACAAGGAAGCTTAAATAGTAATGTTGCTCCTCGGTTGTACGCAGCCCGAGCTACTTGAGCTCAACTCAAACCATCCTCGGGCCAATTTCGGCCAAACCAAGCCCCCAAAATGCCACCTAGAAGTTTCCGACCTTCCCCCAAGCCAGCAAGGTAAGCCTCTCCGCCGCCCCTTCGCTGGAAAATATCGATTTTGGAAAAAATATTAAAAATTAAATTCGCACTGCTCATGACACCAATTGAGGCGCAATTTTATCCAGGGAGGATCTCTGAGAGGAGAGCAATCTAGAGAAAGCAAGAGCTACGGTCGCCAGACCCTCACCAGTAAAATATCAAACCTTTCTCTCTCTAGACTGAATTTTTCGACAAAGCTCTATTTGAGCTCATTTCTAAGCCAAATCGAGCGGTTCAAAGCTCAAAATAATGAGGGAGATATATGAAAGATGATTCAGATCATCAATTGAGACAATTAATCACGTTTTGGGGGTCAATTGAACGAAATTGTGATTCGGGGACCAAATTGTAATTTTTGAGAAATTAGGCAATTTGGGGATTTTTGGAAAATTGGGGGGACGAATTGCAATTTAAGGAAAATTGGGGTATTTTCATGAAATTAATTCCAATTGAGATCCAATTGGGAAATTGATGAAATGGAGGGCCAATTGGTAATTTTTGAAAGTTTAAGAACTAATTTGCAATTTTTGGAAAGTTAAGGACTAATTGGTAATTTTGGAAAAATTGAGGACCAATTGGTAAATTTAGAAAATTTAGGGACCCATGAAGGGTAATTGGAAGTTCTAGGGACTTAATGGAGATTTAGTGAAAATTGGGACCTAAATGTGAGGTTATAAACAATGAGGGACCTAAATGCAATTAAGGCATAGTATGAGAACCTATGCACATATACTCGAAACTAGGAAGTCCCTTATGATGATCCCCCTAATAAATGTACCTGAACCATACAAGAGCCGATTGTTCTAGTACCAGCGCGAAGAAGCGCACCACAACTCGAGGACTCACCGAGAAAGCCACATCACTATTGTCGGGAGAGTGGGATTTTCAACATCATACCTGGTTGGGAGTAATGAGAACCGTTTTTTCGTTTGAAAATTATTTTTCCAGGAATAGTCTCCTCTAACTGTGTGAAACTACTTAAACATTTTGGGAGACGATCCTGATTGCTCCAATAGGCTTAAGGCCTCAAATTTGAAAATGATAGGGTTGAAGGCCCAATTTTGGAAAAATCGTGAAGTGGGCCCAAGGCCAGTGTGCACGGGATGAACCCATAGACAAACGTGAATTATAAGAACCATGAAAACTCTCAAAAAAACTAGAATTGTTGTGTGATTTGCCACAAGGTCAAAACAGGACTGATAAGGCTCGATGGGCTAGTGGTAGTGCGCCCAGACCAGGCGGACAGGCTAGTCTAGGCAAACAGTTGCAGGCCATGTCGAGTGTCAGGGTCGTTGGACCATTGGGACCAAAGAGCATGGTTAATTGCTCAAAACTATTGTGTGCATGCATGAGGGAACCAAGAGCATCTAGACGTCTAGGAGGGGTAGTCGATGGGTCCCAAAGGCTGTTGGACGACCTAAATGCAATAAGGGTGGGTTTGTCATACCACTCAGTCAAGAAGCTCTAATAGCTTCCTATGCATTGAGACCAAGGTTAGAGGGGAAATGAGGTATCGTCCTACTAAGCGAACATGATGAAGTGATGAGGGTTTGATGTGTCAAACTATTGATGTTCACTCAAACTCAAGGTAGAGGCAATACACCTCTATTTGGATGGACAACATGAGGATTTGAAGTGTCAGACTATTGATGTCCACTCAAACTCAGGTGGACGAAAAAGACGCGCCGAACCACAAGTGGAATGGTCGAGGACTATTCTACGAACGTGTGATCCCTTTCTATGATAGAAAGGGCATGTGATTGTTTGCTAAAGCATCTCCCGAGCGAGGGGGGATGTTCAAGAAGAGATAAACTCATATTACAATAAATTAAAAGCGTAAAAATCTTTCGATAGACTAATTGTTTTAAAAACTCGCTTCCCAACCCCCACTCACTAATATGTAGAAACTCACCCCCTTCCATTAACCCTTTTCAGGAGAAACACCTCGCCACGATGAGCCTAGGCTGGGAGAAGATGCCAATGGTACCACCATCAAGTAACTTTTATGTTTTGCAAACTTTGTTATGAACAACAGGTACTCCAACGCCTTTTTCTTCCTTGGACTATTTAGTAGATATACTAGATTAATACGAGGAAGGGTCGCAAGTTAATCATAGAACCCCAACCAAATCGAGTCGGGGCGTGATAGGTGTGATCTCACTTCTTATCTTTTACCCTTCTATGTAGGGACTTTCACCTTGGGATTTTCACGTTCAACCTCCCTAACATTTCTTGAAGGTTATTCCTTCCTCCTTTTCTTACACCTTTTTGTTATCAGTATAGTTGTTGGTCATTAATTCTTCATTGCCCTCTAATTCCCCTTTTTGTCCCCTTTCCCCTATGCGAGGGATTTCCGGTCATTGGTTCCTTTCACTTCTACCAGTTTTTTAGGTGTGGCTTAATTGCTTTCCCCTCTTAATCGGGTTTGTATCCATAATTCCCACGATGATTAGTTCATTAACCGTCTCGTTCCTACTACTCTCCTGGTTCTACTATTTTGGGATAGTCATCTCTTGAATTCACTTATCATTGATGCCCATGTTGTCGCCCCTTTTTAGGGTGTAGTTATGACTACTTCCCAATCCTTCCTTCCTCCTTCAACGGATTCCTGAGTGTCGGGTTCTTGTCGTGCACTCCGTACTATGTCAAATCATCCAATTGTGACTCCCTTGAGTCATTCATATCATTTTCAGGCTTTCTTCCCTTGCTCCTATAGCTACCGGCCCTAGAACCTCTTGATGTTGTTTCCTAGGTACACTTCTTCCTGGGGGAAATCCGTGGGTACTTATAATGTACCATATTCTTTGTTGCCCTTCTTTTAAGTTGTCCTTCTTAAGGGAAAATTTGATTCCTCTTCTTTTTGGAATTTCTTGACTCCTATACAATGGTTCACTTTAATCCCTGTTGGTCATTAGGTTCCTTTCTTACACTAATCTTCTCACTCCTACCTGTTACTACATCATTTGATGCCACCTTCCCTTCTTTCCCTTTCCTCAGGTTTATCTCATCCTTTCGACCTATAGAAATGTGCTTCCCTTGCACTTGGCCCCTTTTTTCGTCCATCAGCGTATTCTTTTCTCTTCCCATTCAGTTGGATTCTATGCCCTTTTATTAGGTCATGTGCCTTCCTACGACTCCCTTCTTGGTAGGTTCCTTGTTCTTCCCTGGATTTCTCCTTGAGGTTTCCTAGTCTTTAACTTGTCATGTCGCCTTGTCCCTTTGGGCTTGAAGTTCCTTGCTCTTGTTAGAAACTGCTTGGGTTAAGTTAAGATATCTTAGGGGGGTCAATTAGTATTACTCCTTTTTTAGTTCTTTCCATCCTTTCTTTTATGTGAAGGTTTTTCCTATAGTCTTCTCCTCGGATGGTCCGTGCATGTTATGCCTCGGTCCTTATTGCTACCTTTGGGGTATTTTCCCATCCCTTGTGGTAACCCGTTTATCAATGAGGAGACTAGCATATATATATGAAAGAAAAACTTTATTCATCTTTATTTATTTGGAAATAGTTTTTGCCGTACTCGGCTTATTACAAATGATTCTCACTACTTTCCCTTCTAATTCCTCGGGGTCATAGGCCAGGAGTTAGGCTCCGAATTGTTTCGAGATTCATGGTCTGAGGGCTCCGAAGAGCTAGTAGATGTCCATTCATACTCCTGGTGTACCTCCCTGATGGGTTGGACTCCATGGAATACCTCGAGTCCGCACCTTCCCAACATTTCAGCTTCACATATAAGCCCACTTTATACATTAGGTGGGGTCTAAGTTGCACAGAGCTAGTGGGGGTGCCTGGAAAACCTTCATGAATGTTGCGTGAGCATCCCAATAGTTGTTCTAGGCCACTCTTCGAATTGGGGTCCTTCCCGGCTGTTGCGGTGCTAGAGGTGGTGTCAAGTTCCTTGGAGGAGGTATGGGTTATTCCTACCTTAGGGAGGGATATGTTATGCTGACTAGCTTCAACAACTCCCCAATAAGCTTTCTATAGTCCTCGACCATATCCATTGGTACCCTCTTCTTGAATTCAGCAAGTTTTTGGACGTCTATCTTGCTAGAGGTAGGAGCCTTTTTCAAGGGTACGTGAGTGGGGTTGGTTCGCACGGCAAATTTCCTAGGGACTCTTCTTCCTATAGGGTAATTTAATCCTTATTAGTGTCAGGTCATAGTCTTGATAATGCTTTCAAGAGAACACAATTATAATATCACTCAAGTTGTCATGCACTGACCTGGTTTGGTTAGATCCTCATGAGTAACCCACCGCTCCCTTTGTTCAAGAGGGGTTTCTCCTTCTTTTAGTCAAGAGCAGCCAGACATAATTTCAAATTTCATTCCCTAAAATAGCATAAATCAAACTAAAGTAAGCTTAAAATAACTTTAAGCATACCTGACGGAGGATACAACTTTCTTAGCTCTCTCAGTTGATCTCCTTACTCTTGAAAAGGGATAAAGGGAGGGGATGAGTTTCTATAACACAGTGAGTGGGTGTTGAGAGTGAGTTTTTAAATGCTTAAGTTATCAAAACCTTGCCAAGGTTTAACATTTTCAAGGTTTTTAAGGATTTTCTCAAATCTCAAATCTCAGGATTTTTCCATTTTTATATTAGGTGTGTTTAGCTCTCTTAGCATACCCCCTTGCCTCGGGAGGCATTTAGCAAACAAACACACTCCCTTCATCCGGAAGGGTATAAACATTCGCAGGGCAATCCCAAACTGCACCCACTTGGGGATCAACACAACTTTGCTGTCCACCCTGATAAAAGTCCCAGACTTCTACCCTGAGTTTGAGTGGAGGTCCCAGATGTCCGACCCTTAGACCCGATTTCCACATCGTGTCCATATGAGGACGGAGACCTCATCCTGACCCCACCCCGATCTCATGCGCAAGAAGCTCCGAGAGCATCATGACTAACTAGCACGATAAACTGCCCTTATCTCCACCATATCGTCTAGCAGCCTTTGGAACCCATCACTACCCCTAGGGCATCTTGATGGTCCCGTATCCAGGAGTGCATGCACAAACAAGAACTTTTCATGATTAAGTCGTTCTCTTTAGTGTCGACGGTCCAACGACCCCGATACTTAACCCGACTTGCATCTATTTGTCTAGGCCAGTCCGTTGACCTGGCCCTGACGCACTACCGCTAGCCCATCAAGCTTTGTACGTCTTGACTCGATACCATGGCATATCACACAATCATTTTCCATTTTAAATTGGAGTTTTCATGGCTCTTCCTAATCATGTTTGTTTATGGGCTTTAGCTCGTGCCCACTAGCCTTGGGCCCACTGCACGTGTTTTTCCAAAACTGGGCCTTGAACCCTATGAGTTCAAAACATTGAGGCCCCTAGCCTGTTAGAGCTGTTCTAGCTCTCATCAAGAAGGTCTCCCAAATTATTTAAGCAGTTGTCACACAGTCAGGGGAGAGCACTTCTGACAAAAATCTCTTTTAATTCATCACACCAATCAGGTGTGATGATAGATCCGCTTACAACTAGTATGCGGGTTTTTCCTTTCCTTAAGAAAGCTCATCATACGATGTTTATTTAATCCTACTCACAACTGGTAAGTAGGTTTTTAGCTTCCAAAACGTGCTCATCATCCCAATCGAGTATAAAGTATATAGTTCCCACTCACCCATTTACTGTGACGTATTTGTCGCTAGTCAGTTCCAAGTCCACGCTAGCTCTCTCTCTTGCTTGTGTTGTGGTACCAAATGTCCCTACATAGTTTAGGTATCATTATCAGTAATGGTTAGGCATGACAACCTTTGTTTTCTCACTTATGGGCGACTATGCCCAAAAATCTTGGTTTATGGCATTTAGGTCCCTAAAGTTCTTGTTTCTTGACTTTAGATCCCTAATGCTAAAATTTCCCCCAAATCGAATCCCAAGGCTTCCAATATCCTTCTTGGGTCTTTAATTTACTTAATATTTCAAATGGGGCTCAAGTTTTCTAAAATTCCAATTTGGTCCCCAACCTTTCAAAAATTACAGTTTTGCCCCTACCTTCCAAAAATAGCCAATTGACCCCAATTCTTTCGAAAATTGACCAATTGGTCCCCCAACATCTTTCTCATTACTAATTGACCTTCAATTTTGAGAAATTGCATGGATGTTCCTCAATTTTGCAAAATCCCCAATTTCTACCCCCTTTACTGACCGAATTTGATTTCTTCAAATTGGCCATTTAATTGGAGTTAATTTCTCTAATTGATGGCATGGATCATTTCTACACTTCCATACGATCAAATGAAGCTTTGAATTACAAATTTTTTATCCAAAACGAGCTTAAACGGAGCTTCGCCGGAAAACTGTTCAAAGAGAGAGAAAGCTTCAAAAGCTTACTATCGGAGGTGTGACGGTCTGAGCTCTTGATTTGGAGAGGTAGCTCTCATACTTAGAGTCATCCTAGGATCAAGAATTGCTACAATTGATGTCCATATGAATGGGAATTTCATTAGTGAAGTTCGGCACTTTCTCTCTTTAACACCGATCCGCAACGATGGAGGAGGATCGAATTGGCTTACCTTTCACCTCTATGGAGGTCATGTAATGGTCGTGGGGACTTTGGAGAGGCTTGGTTTGGCTAGAGGAGGTCTAAATTGGTCAAATTCAGCTCGGCCAAAATAGGGCAGCTTCGAACTAACGAAGTTGCTTCACTATTTGAATCCACCAGCACTTCTCCGATGATCCTCGGGTCGAAGGGAGGTTGTTGTCAGGTAGCTGACTTTCCTTGGAATCTGTAGGACCCGACTTTGCCTTTTGAGGCTAAGAAAAGTGCTCAAGTCGGATCTCTAGTTTGAGCTTCATCAGAAAATTGAGCATTGAGGAGAGAAGGACGATTTGAGGTGTGTGGAGGATGAATGGATGGGAGCTCTTTATATAGGGAGCTCGGGGACCCTCTGCCCGACCAATTTATATTATGGTCGAGATTATTCTTGCCCGAAAATGCCCTGATAAGGGGAATATTCCTTTCACTAGAAAAGGAAAGTTTTTGAACCGGTGAACATTGATGTCATCCCAAGGAAGAAGACGACACTATTCCAGACCGGACCGGTCCAATCCAACCAGGTTCAATAGCAAAAATCGGTCAGTTTAGGCTCAATTTGACCGATTTTCTCAAATTTAAAAATTTCTAAATTTGTCTAAATACATTTACTATCCAATGGTGGCCTCAATTTCTCAATTTGATCATTTTAAGCCACCAAGAAAAATGAATTTAGAGATGGTTCATGTATAGTTCAAATTGGTTCAATCCGGTTCAGGTCCGATTTTCCCTTTCAATTGGTTCCATGGTTCTTCTCCATGATTTTCATGACTCTTTTAGTCACTTGGGATTTTTCAATTTCCCATTTTACCCTTTTTTACCAGTTTCGGTTCGTTAAATGGCTTAGTTTTCTCTTTTTGAATCGACCGGTTCTTTTCCCAATTTTCTTATTCTCAAAGGAACGGGGTTTACACAGTCTCCAGCGACCAGGAAAATGCTTCAATATGACTGTTGGCAGCCGGGTTAAGGGTCGAGTCTTGGGCAGATGGTTCACTAGTCAGTTGTCGACCTCCCTATATAAAGAGCACCCCTTCTCTCTCCTTTCTCATCCCACTAGCGAGTGAAGAAGGAGAGGTACTTAGTTTCCCGGCAAGGCGTAAACTAGAGCTATGACGTCGGGCTTTTTCCCAATCTCCAAAGCTTCCATTGGTGTCATTGGATCCAAGAGGAAGTCTTCCACCCAGCTGCACCCTCAGTTCGACCCGAGGACTAACGGAGGAGCGCCGACAAGCCTCTACAGTGTTGCTGCTCCAAGTGGTTTGAAGTGAAGAAATCTTGTTGAGCTCAATTCCGACCACCTCTGACTTCTGCGGCCGAACCAACCCTCCCACGAGTTTTTCCGACAACCGACTCCCCTAAAGTTTCCACGTAAGTAAACTCAGCCTCTATTCACCGGAGCAGCTAAGTTCTAGATAGAGAAAGTGACTGATTTCACTAACTAAATTCCCGCTATCCAGGACGTGAATTGGAACCGCTCTTGATCCTCGTAGGACCACTCCGACAAGATCAAAATTTCCAAATCTAAAGCTCCAACCACATACCCCATCGGTAAGCTTTCGAAACTTTCTCTTTCTAAGTCTAATTTTCCGACAAAGCTACATTTGAGCTCGTTTTGGGGTAAAAAATGATGATTCAAAGCATGGTTTGCTCGTAGGGATGTGGGGAAGATGATTAGAATCATGCTAGGAAGCAATTAACTCGGTTTATAAAATCAATTTGGTGAATTTGGCTTTTGGGGCAAAAAGGGGTGATTTGGGGAATAATTGGCTGGAATTGGGGATTTTCAAAAATTGAGAGACTTTTGTACAATTATCTATAAATTGAGGGTCAATTGGCAATTTTCGAGAATTTAGGGCCAATTGAAAATTTTGGGAAAATTGGGGACTTCATCACGATTAAGAAAAAATTGTGCAAAAAAATCATGATTAAGCAAAAGATCAAAATTTCAAAGTCCAAAAAGAAATTTTTGTGAAATTTTGACAAAGTTAATAATTCATAATGTTTGTATTTAACCGAGAGTTAAGTGTCACGAGTGTAGAATTCAAGAAATGGTGCAATGAATCGGGACGTAATTTTCCTTATCCTGAATAATGTAGGTACGAGGGGAATACGTCGACCTACAACCGCGAAGCGCCTCAAGAGTGCTTATAAGCCAGCTCGAAAAAGGTCAAGTTAGTGCATACTTGGTGAGTGGGTTTAGCATCACATACAGTTGGGCTAATGAGTACACTTTTCTTTAATTGAAAATAGTTTCCAAAATTGCTCTCCACTTACTGATTGAAAAAGCTTAAATATTTTGGGAGACTGTACTAATAAAAGTATGAATCATGCGATAGTAGAGTTAATACTGTTCGAGTGGGTCCAAGGCCAATGGGCACAGGTGTAGGCTCATATACAAGTTAAGGCTTATGTGCTTAAAAAATACTCTTATAATCGGATAATTGTGTGAACTAGCTATTGTGCCGAAGTCGGGTCATTGAACTCATTGGGTTAGTAGTTGTTGAAATGAAATCGGGTCATCGAATCTGTTGGGCTAGTAGATACAGAGCCGAAGTCGGGTTGTCGGGTCCGTTAAGCCAATAGCACCAAAGATAATGATCAAAACTAATAAAACTATTGATTGTGCATGTCACGAGTTCAGAACCATCGAGACACCCCGTATAGGGTAGTGGTGGTTCTAAGGGTTACTGAACAACCCAGTGAGTATAAGGGAAGTTTGTCATCCAGTATGTCAGTAAGCTCGGAGAGCTTCATGCGCACTGAGACCGAGGTCGGAGGGGGGGAGGTCTCGTCCCATATTTGCAGATACGGAGTATGATTCGGGTATAAGGGTTGGGTAATTGATGATCACTCAGACTTTTGGTAGAAGTTGTAAGCTTCTATTATGGTGGAGAGTAAAGGCGCTACGGTCTACAAGTGAAATGGTGGGAGACTATTCCGCGAATGTGTGAACCATTTGTGATAAAAGTCGATTAAATTGTATGCATAGCCGAACTAGCGCCTTAAATAAAAATATAAAATGATAATATATGTCGATAGCTTAACCACTCATAAAGTTATGAAAACACACCCACTCTCTTACCCTTTTTCAAGGAAGCATACAGTTGATAGGGAGAATAAATATAGTAAGAGATATAAATGGTTCAAGAGTTCTACTAAATTCATATGGAGAATAAATGTAGTCATTCATTTCCCGCCAGTATCCAAGCGAGTTATACTGAGAGATATAATGTGCAATAATGTGGTGATTTTAGATAGGTATTATCCTTAACTGATAGAACAAATTTGTTAATTATCGTGAACTTAATGTGCTATACAATCGGGTGGTTGGTAAAATAATTTCGAATAACAGATAGTTAGTAAATTCACTTGAACCACAAATGGATGGTAAAGTAAATTTCATGGAGTGCTAATGTTTGCTTAAAAATTAAAAATTTTCATAACTTAAAAGTTAAAAGCCTATATACTTAAATAAAACATAGAAGTATAAATAAGTTGAATAATATTGAATATAAGTTTCTAAAAACATAAACAAAAATTAAATGGCTTAAAATCTAAAAGTTTGAGAAAGCCCAATTAGTTTATTTACAAATAAAACTATAAAATAAATTTTATAGATATTTTGTGTACGTAGAACATGGTTATCAATTGATTCTGATAACTGAGATCCAAGCACACCCTCCCTCCATATGCTTGTGGTTTAATTTGTGTGGATTGAAAATTGATTCATTGCATATAGATTATTTTTGTGAGTAAATGGTCCATTTACTGTCGAAATACTACCTAAGCTTAACAAAAAAATTACATGATGAGAAGTAGCATAACTGGAATGAATAAACAAAAATTGTTGAGGTACTCCATGATTCTAGTAAAGATATTGAAAATGCTAATAGAATGCTCGGGTAATGTAAAACATGAGATCCTGCAAAATTGTGGGTGGGCACAAGTAACGGATTGTCACATCTACAAAGCCACGGCAAAAAACTATCTCATGTTGTCATTAAGATCAATTGGGACACCTCGTTTACAGAGGTAGATCAACCAACAGGTGTTAACTTTGTAGCTCAAGATCATGCATACTAGGTCGTAGTGGGGCAACAGTCAAATCAGCTATAATACTACCATAGAGGTTGAAGAATCACTAGTCGTTCAAGGATCTTATGTGCACGAGATGCAGCAATGGAGAACCATTATTTTGGGGAGACTGATTTCGTTCTATAACTGATTGCGCTCGGAACCCTATCGGATAAATTAGTACATTTATCAACATATCCACAAGATCCAACAGCTCACTCTAGTTATTCAAAGAGTTGGTTTTCCCTCGAGTTATTGAAAACCTGTGGGATGATTCCTGTACTGGAATGTATAACTGAATAGTGATTTAAATGTATTATTTTTATCCCTTTAATAATAAGGGTTGATCTTGATATATACAGTTGTTTTCAATATTAAATCATCAGGCTGATTTTGGCAGAAAAAAAAAAACCTGCTGATGGTCGACCCTTCTGCCGATATTATCCTATTGAAATCGAAATTTTGTTCAAACCAACCCAATGAATTATTTCTCCTACGGAATGATTTGCATGCACACACCACCGTACCTTTATAGTCTTTTTTAATATATATTAATTTGTCCCTTTTTTACGTTGTCTAGCTCTTGGCAATGGACTTGGTCGCAGGAGGTTGCTCCTTTGTGACAAGGAGAGACGAGCAATAAATAATGATAGAATTTTCCATAAAAATATCTCAACATCCATTTGTTCGGACTAGTTTAAACACGTTCTTTTGAGCAAGATACAATAGGGGGAATGGGAGATAATTCCAAGCTAACACATGGCATGGAGATAGTTGGTCGAGATACCTGCTCATACACACCCATAATATTCTCCCGTTCGTATGACATAATAGCTTTTCAAACACTAAACAAACACGAAGACGAAAAGGACGCACAGACAAACCCTCCGGAAGGAGGAGATGAACCAAACCAGCAGTATGTACAAGGTGATTTCGACGAAGTGCTGATGATCTTGAGCCGATCCGCCGCTCAGCGATGCTTGCTTCGAGTCTCGTCGCTGTACAGCCTGCCATATAACGCCACCCATATCAGAACACTCCAGATCCATAAACAGTTATTAATATAAGAAGATTGGCTTGTGTATAAATATATATATATATATATCTACCAGTCATAGACCGTGGGAGAGTTGGGCTGAGGTTTATCGAAGTAGTGACCCCCGATGGTCTTAGTGGCAAGGTTGCTCCCTGGATGGAAAACGCTTCTCCACACGTTCTCCTTCCGTGCTGACCCTGGGGTAGTGGGCGTTGCGGGAGTCGTCGGCGTCGATGGGCTCGCCGGCATGGCCAGTGGCTTTCCACCGCTACTGCTCTCTCCTAGTTCTGCTGTGTCACCAGGAGAGAATAAGGGATATTAGAACTCCCTTCTTATTTGAGCAAAAAAAAAATTAGAACCCCATTCTTGTTATAAGAAGTTAGGAGACTTGATCTGCCACGGAGATCGATCAACACAGAATGTAGTGGATCGTATTTGTCTTAATAAGTAGTATATGAGTGACACACACGTGTTATTTATAAACCTTTAACGTTGACTGTGGGTGTGGAGAGCTTCCTCAGCTTGCCGAGGCCGCGATCGGGCTGAGGTCCGGCGACGATGTCATCCCAGAGCTTGTCCAACAGAACCATCCTTTCCCCTCTCCCTCTCCCCTAACTTATGCACTATAGTCTTCCAGCGGGTTAATGCGAAGTTCTATCATATATAACGTGTGCGGCTGCCAATGAGCAACTTGTAAAAGGGGCAATGGACGATGGAGATGAAAATATCTCCTTCAACCCTGATGACATAATTTATTTTTTGTCTATCAATATTGAGTGAATCGTGAATTTGATAAAGGATGGAATTTTCGTACCTCTATTTAATCTAATAGTCTTAATCTTGACCGGATAAATAAAATATCTCCTTCCTAATTGGCTATCTTAATGGCGATGTGTCTTCACGTGAAATCGCAAACTGTCTATCCAGATCCACATTGTCCATCCAGATCATACAGTAAAGAGGATAAGGATGAAGGACTGCCGACAAAAGTGGGACCCGTGAAAATTAAAAAAATATATATTTTTTCAGTATGAATAGATGAGCATTGAATACTACTGACACGCAGAAGCCCATTGTCATCCACTTTGCAGAGATGACAAAATTATAACTAATAGTAAAAAATAAATTTTTATCCTATATCCATGTTTTTTCTTGTAAACTTATCAAATTTTTACAAAATTATAACTATTAATTATACGTAAAAAAATAAATCTTTACCCTAAAAATATCAAAGTTTGAATAAACTTAACTTGAAATATTTTATCATTTTTACGATTTATTTTGTTTCATATTCTTTCTAACATTTATTCACATATCATATTTTGATAATCATTTTACACAAATTAAATATTAATAAATATAATATAATAAATATGATAAAATATAAAATTCAAATTTTAATTTTATAATATTTAGTTAAATTTCAACTCGATTTAAGGAAAAGTTGATTAACAGATTCTAGAAGAGTTAGTGACCTTGCTCAGTTCTTTTACCTTCCTCTCAGTTTTTTTGCTTTTAAGCGAGCAAAAACCTATCCACTGCATTCATTAAGGTCAAAAGGAAGAAAAAGAAAAAGAACAGCTCAAATCCTAGGGCAATTTTGTTTTTAGCACCAACAAATCCTTGGGCAATTATTGAGTAGAGAGAGCCCACAGGAATTGGGAATGTGAGCCCCACCACCAGCTTTCAATTTTGTTCTTCATTTTACCCTCTCCTATAATATAGGCCTAAATTTTACGAAGAAAAATATTTTTATGAACTTTTTAAGGGAATGAAATATAATTTAAAACCGCATCTGAAATTGATATGATATAATTAACTTGTTAGAATTTAGCATTGGGTACTAAATTATTGGCGTATTAACTGTTAATCCACGCTTTTCATAATTCATAAGAGAAGTTGGATTTAGAACCATGGAAGCAGCTAAATCCATCACTGCACAGATTTGCAGAAGGGAGGGGGTTCTACGGTTTATGGAGGGTTTTCAATCCTCAGTTAAAATGATAATTGGAGAATATAATGAAAATTCAAGATATTTTCCTGTATGTTTCATAATGGACATCTCAGCCCATTATTAATTTTAGCGAAAATATTGTTGATTATGATCTGCAATCCATGCATATTATATTAACTTGTTTAATGAATGTCTCAGAAAAATGGTTAAGGTTTTTTTTGCGCAGAATGGGCTAAAAAATAGCAGTACGGTTACTTACCTCACTAGTTCTTAGAAGATAAACCAGAAGGATTATGAAAGTTCACAAAAGGTCCTGGCGTCCACACGTCTGCTTTCTGCTGCCTTTGCATCTGCCAAAATGACACTTCATAATCAAAGCGAAGCCGAGTGAACAAAGTGTTTAGCACGAGATAGAATGACCCGCCTTAAATGAACGAAATTACAACACTTGAGAGGATTATCGATCATCCTCACAGGATAGAAGGAGGAGACAAACGGAGCAAACAAGCTATTGCTTACAAACACAAGCCAGTTACAGATATGTCCAGTATGCGGAGCAAACTCCAGAATATGCCCAAAGGAATAACATGATCAAATGGCAATCCATATGCAAAGCAAGATTACCTTTAATGCCACTGCAGATGCAGTTCCCTTGGGTCACACTCCATTTCTGGTTGTGCGTGTTCTCCATTGGCAGGAACGGCCACATCTGAAGAATAAACAGGTAGCAAGAACGTGTTTGAATTTAACCCAACTATAGACGGTCCTGTTTAAAATTAAACGATGGGTAATATGATCTCCAATCAGTAGCTTTACCCACTAGTCTTCCTGTTTCAAGGGAATAAGGAACCAGTCTGAGATGGGATATGCAAGTCATTCAAGGGATGTCTCATCGAGAGATCAAACCATAAGCAAAAGATAAATCCAGAAAGATTAAGATCAAATGGCTGAAGCAAATCAGGAAGAAACAAACAAAGCCAAAGAAAAGCAAGGCTGGGTAAAGAAGATTCTATCGTTCATCTCTTATTGCAGGTGATCATTTGAACAAAAGACATCCCTGTATAGAAGTAGGCACAAATATTCACCTTGATTTATTTTCTCGATACAAACAATTCCTCTGCCAAGAGAGTAAGTACATTTTATAGATTGAGTACATTCTAAGTGAGATTATCACTATCAATGATATCTCCTCTGACAGAAGTTATTACTCAAAGATCTACTCGGAAAATCAACATGTTCCATGAAGGATTCATCACTTTGTTTGTAGATGAATTTCAGCCATTAGAAAAATGTTCTTTGTTTGAAGAAATCAAAAGAAGAATGTTCACATAAAGTAGTTATTATTTTAAGAAAAGGGTTTAGATATAGCCACGTAATAAAAAAAGTGTGATATCTATATAAGATACGCGAATAACAGCAAAGGAAATTTTCAAAACTATTCAAAGATCAGAAAATTCATTCCTCAAGGTTAAATACTTTTTGCAGCACCATTTACTCACGCAATATCCACATTGATAATGCTTGCTGAAGAGAGGTAAGCCAAGCAACCAAGGGATATCCGAGGCCTTCTTTAGGTTCATTCTTTTTGCTCTTCTTGATACTAGTTAGTCAGTATTAAGTAGTATGAGATCAACCAATTTAGCTGTGATATTTTACAACCATAAAATGTAAATTTTTACCTTAATATAGTAAATATGATTTGGATTCATGCAACCATTTCATCGTATAAAACATACTATTACAAGGACTTGGTAACAATGATAAGATGCTAGAATTATCAAAAGAAGATTCAACATATTGCAAAACTAAGAAGACAAAACAATGAGGCGAAATCATAATCTGTGGATTTCCATAAGAAAGATTATGGTGTGAAAGAGATTAAATTGATAGAAGAAGTCAGAAAGGTTAATTTCCATTCTATAGAAAGGTTAATCATCATTTGATCACCTCACATCAAGCAGAGAAAATACAAAATGGGCTAGTTTCAGTCAGCACTCCAAACTTCCCAAAACTGGATAAGATTATGTAAAATTACTCCGCAACACCTCATGAATTTTTACATCAAAATAGATGAAGAGTCATCTATGAACCTATAATATAATAGTTGGTAAACAAAGAGATAAAAAAACTAAATAAATTGATGAGTAATATGTACAACTAAGCCCACCAAATCTATATATTGTACTTGAGTGCATCTAGTCCACCAAGAAACAACTAACAGCTGAAGTAACATGATGTCACATCAAGGAACCTAGGAGGAAAACCAATCTTCGTGCATCAGAAAATGGAAACAGATTACTCATGTCCATTATGCAAGACTTTCTTTCAGCATACTTTCCTGGAGTATTTTACTTGCTTAGCAATAGATTTGATTTTCATTAGTGTACTTGAAGCATGAATTCACTAAATCCAGAGGAAGGTTCAGATTTTTTCAGAAGGCAATGCAAATTATCTCTTATTAAGATGATCAGGGATATAAACAAAACTAGGAATAGACCAGGGGTACATATATACAATTTCACATCTATAACAGAACCATGGTTGAGAAAGAGAGTTCCTTCAAATACCCAATAATTTCATTTTCCTTTATTGGGCATAAGTAGTACCCTACGAATTTTGATAGGAAATAATTCTCCCTCAGAATAATATCCCAGTCTTATAGGCTCTTTTAAATTTCAGGAACTGAAATTTCTCCAAGCTCTGCACAAAAAGATGATTTCAACCGGCATTGAAAGGTTTGCCATACTTATCCACATATCCCTGCAGGCAACAAAGTCGACTATCAAATTCCAGAAAGACCGCCCAAATTTTCAATCAATACTTTCTAGACATGATATTCACCTCCAATAACTTGGAAATTTTAGACTCTGATGAAGAAAGATAATGCTTTATTGAGTCTTTGCTAGTTGGAACTTGTTCCTTAGTCAAGGTACTAATCACCTTATCAACTGCCTTCTTCACTATCAGATTATGTGCATCCTTGGTCAGACGACCATCATCCCAGCATGGTCTAAGCATTGCTTTCACAAAATCAATAAGAACAACTCTGAAATTCCTTTTAAGCTTTGATTCTGATTGCCCCTCTGCATTTCTACTTTCATGCAAGTGTTTTTCAATCTTGTTTCTAACTCGTTCATCTTTCAGATCTTTTTTGGGTCTAGGCTGATTGCCACTCCGATGAAGAGTCTTACTATGTTCATCAACCTGTGAAATTTCTCTAAGGGTCAGACTGTTCTCTTCCGGAAGACTATTTTCAATTTGGCAATCAACAATGGAGTTCTCAGCTGTCTCAGCAATTTCAGCAGATAAATCTTTTTCTGTAACATGATAGTCTTTATCCACAACTTGCTCATCAGGGTTCCTAACTTGAGAAGAAATTGAATGTCCATTTTCACAGCCTGAGACATTTCTATTAGCAGATATTTGCTGTTCTGCTGCTGTAAAATCTCCACCTTCTACATTTGGCTGCTCAATGCTATCAAGAAATGGGTCATATTGGTTTCCTAGAGATGGAAGAACAGAAGAAATTGAAAAGGAAGGTCGAAAAGGTACAGAAGGCTCCCAATTACATGGAGAAATTTTCCTCTTATTCATAGATCTCATAAAAGAGTATGTCTCTCGTCCATGCAAAGAGAATAAGGATGGACTCTGAACTGAAGCAGATTTGTAGGAAGTGTATCCGTTGCCTGGAAGCCTTTGAGAATGAAGGCTCATGTTTGAAGAGGGAGAGCCGAAATCCAAAGGAGGGGCATCTAAGGCTGGATTCAGCGACTGATTATGAAGGCGTGATGGTGGTATATTACTTTCTTGTATGTATAATGATCTAACTGGCACATTTGAAGAAAGACCACAGTCAGGAAGGAAGTTACTCCGGACAGTAATGGAACTGCCTCTGTTGATCAGTGAGCTGTATATCCGGTAATCCTCGTCATAGCGGCTCCGACCCAAGCCATTTCTTATCACATCCCGATATGAGGAGATAAATTCATCATCACGTTTGAAAGAGTCCTGACAGTCAATGGATAGCAAGCCAGGGTTTACATGGAGAACTGAAGAACTGGGGTTAAATGCAGAGCAATTCTGATTGTTAGAACCATCTCGCACCAGAATTCCAGGACATGTCTTGGAACCATCTATTATTCCTGAGATAGAATAGGAAGATATAAGAAGCATTTGATGATGGAAATCTACAACCTATAGTAAACAATATGCACCTTTATCATGCTTGCTGTCTTTTTCTTTCACATGGTGTTCACTAGAACAGACTGGATTTTCTTTTACATGAAGAAATCTGCATGAACTCCCTCTGATGCACCACCCTTTCATGAAGAAGTCACAGATAATTGCTGGGCGCTTGTTTCTTTCAGAAAACTCCATATAAGGCGACAAACTTCCAGGTGCCACCTCAGACATGACCACTCTAGAAAATGGCATTAACCAAACTGGTTTGAGACATTTACTGGAGAAATAAAGTGATCATATATATAAGAATAGGACCAGCTAGTAGCCTCATTGTTGTGTTATAAATTAACTTCAAGTTATAAAAAGCTAAGTCACCAGACCTTGATTCCATTCCCTTCAAATCTTCCCCTAACTGAAAGCCCACTTGTTTATCCTCATTTGCAGGATAAAGAGCCCTGCCATCCCTTTCAACACTGTGAGATTGAGAAACCAAACTATTCTCCTGATTTATAGTGGAACAGGAATTAGTGGTCTTGGCATTTAACATTATTCCTCCATGCAAATAATGCTTGCCTCCACCAAATGCAGCTTCTGTTCTCAGTTGCATTCTGGCACAATTTCCATTCTCTACCATCTCTCGACCTTCAATGTTTTAATGAGAAAATTGATCAAGAAAAGATTTTGGAGATTTGAAATAATCATAATTATAGACATACTTTTTATTGAGCCCATTAAATGGCTAATTTGAGATAGCCATTGTGCTCCACAAAAGAAACTAGAAAAAGAAACATGCCTAATGCATTAGCAGGATAGAAGAAGCAGATCACAGAGGCCAAATCTTCCCTATGGACTTTCTCCAAACTTGTTCAACCATCAGTCATGAAAAGAACAGATGTGCCTAAGCGTAACCAAAAGTGATGAAAATCTTCATTCATTCTGTCAAAGATTGAGAACAATCTCATTCTATGCCTATTTCAATGTCAGTCATAAGACCTTTTTTTCATAAAGGCAGTTCATTGTAAACCTAAAAGGTTTAGAGGTAAAAGGAAGACATTTATTACAGGGGGAGAACTATATGGCATGGAACCTTTTTTTAGAACTACTATACATAATTGCTCAACTTAAGTACCTACACCATCTCCCTTCATCATAGAAAAACTTTCTCCATGGCCGACTGTTCAGATTCAGCATGGATATTTGATAGGTATTCATCAGAGATCAGGGATTAGCTGCAGGGAAGTAGCAATCATCCCCAGAAGCCAATCTGTTGAATAATTGTGGTCCAAAAATAATCCAAGAGGTTTGTTGCTAGGAAATGCTCCAAGGGCAGCTTGAAGGGACCTTTTGTCAAGCTACCCAGGGTCTAATGAAGAAAGAAAGTCCCAAGCATACTGGAGTACATTAAGTGACACGACTTAAGCAAGATGAAGATGTGGCATCACTTAAGTGAATAAAAACTGTCGCCTTGACCAATCTCAAATCTCAAGAATAGTAGTTTAACCCAAACTGGAGCTCCCTAGCCTTTCCCCCAATTCCTGCTACCATCATCATCCATCCCAACTTTCTTCTAGTACATTCTTCTAACATCTTCTCCACTTGCCTCAATACATTGTATCAGAAACATCAACAATTTTATCTTTATATTCATCACTACAGCCTAACACTAATTCTTATTTTGTTACTTAAAAGGCTGATTCTTCATCCCATCACTGTTAAAGAGTTGAGGTAAAACGTCAGGTCTTCTATACAGACAAATTATAATTATTCAACATTATTCTCTGGAGGATTTGTCTCCACACTGGGAAATACAATGCCATTTTAATCACATCCGTAATGGTCTCACACTCTATTGATTTGTAGCAAGCAATTCCAGACCACCTTTGCCACCAAAAGAAGAAACTACAAGTTGGGAATTATCAATAAACATGGATACAAGAAGCATAAAGACTCTGGATTCGAGATAGAACTTCATTGTTCTGCTGAATGTGATGGTAACTCCAAAAGCAGACAATGATTACTGAATATAATTAAATCATCTCCCCATGGAAAACTTGGCTTTAAGAGCCATAGCCAATCACTTCCAGGAATCTTTATAGGTTAATATGTTCTTCATAATGAAGAATCTTAATTTAACCAATACATACAAAATGATTGCTCAATGCTTTATATATTTCTACATTTTTCATTATCCAGCCAAACATAAGCATCAAGAAGTGGCCGATGTGACCAAAGATTTTTCAATTCAACCTTCAAATATACCAATGTAATTTTATTAGGGCCTCATTGATGGTAATTCAGCTTCTTTCCACTGATGGTTGCTAGATAAGATTGCAAACTTTTGGCCAACAGTATTCTTTCGAGGATTCTGGGCATTAATAAGCAAATGTTCATAATTGTTATGTTATGCTTTTATGTATAAAAGAACTTGATAATATCCTGACATCTAATACAGATAAATGGTCATTGTTCCAGAGTTTTTGGTCAGATATGGCTTGTTTAAAATGGTGCAAGGCCAATGAGTGAATATATTGGAGGTATGAAATCTCAGAAGGCTCTTTTGCTCTCAATAAAAGTCCAAAGTAATTTCCCAAGTCTTTCCAAAGGAGTGGGAGTATCTTAGAATATTTTTTTTGGATTTCATGTACATTGCTATTCAGTTTTGAAGAGGAACACTTGTGACGCTACACTTTTGCAGATTGTGGGGGCATCCGCATATTGTTTTCTTTTTTCATTTTGAAGCCATAACACAAACAGCACATCTCTTTATCCACTCCTAAATTTCTGTATTATTTTTTGAAACATGAAAGCGAACATGCCAATTCCAAGATTAAACATTTGGACATTCATTCAAATTCAATAGTTAAGCATGGTAAACATTCTAATAAAAATATTATATGCAAGGGAATAATATACACCTTTCACATAATGGGTTTATGTGTCTTTAATCGAATGGTGTTAAAAGTAAAATAAAAAAGCAGATGAATTCTTAAGGAAAATAAGTTCCATGGATTCCCATTCATATATAATCAAGATGACTGGAAATTTGAAGAATAGGAAAATTGATCAAATTTAATGTACCAAAAAAAGCACAAACATCTTTAACACAGACGTGACAAAGAAATGAAGTAATAAGAGGACAGCAGAACAACACACCGTCTGAACAACAACAATTAAAAATGCAAGTCATCAGAACTGTAATGGTAATGTCACGATATGCAAAGAAAATAAAATGGAAACAAAGTAATGAAGAAGAAACGATTGTTTCAAGCAACAATGTTCCAATTATCACTGATATAATAGAGATGTCCTCAGTTAATAGTCACGAAGGCACTGGTAACACAAAAACAGGAGGATGGGAAGGAAATTCACAGCTAATGCGGGATCAACAGAGTAGATCGCCCAAAGCATCAAAATTGAAACAATCAACACTAGATTAGGCACCAATTTTACATCCTCAACATCTTAATCCGAGACGCAAGAGGCAAACAGTAATGCACGGTAAGTAATCACTGCAAAGAATAATAATTGAAACGATCAGGTGAATACATACCATTTCCGATCAACTGAGTTAGTCCTCTTCCTCCCCCTTCCTTTTGTCCCTTTTCGCGTTCATCCTTTTGGTCCACCTTCTCTTTTACTTCCTCCTTATCAATTTCCATGTCTTCCTCGCCACTCTCCCCAGTCCCCGCCTCTTCTACCTCATCCACGGCCGCTTCACACCCAGCATTAGAAGCCGAGGCCTCCTGAAGCGGTGGCGCGTGGTCCTTGTGGTCGACGGAGGACGGAAACATACTGTATAGCTTGCTGTTTATGATACAACGAAGACCATTACGTGAGAGTCCACCGAATGACTTTCCGATGGTGCAAAAAAAAAAAGGTCACTCGCTACAATTTCATTTCATCAAAATTGCTTGTGATACAAAAAAATTAATGATTTTTTATATAATTAGTTTTTTTATTAGTATTTATATGAGAAAATACTATATATAATATTTTTTTTGGTATACTCACTTATATATAAGCTATTATCAATGCAATAGGTTTGGAAAAGTACATGAATATATCAAGTTGATATATTTGTATATGGAGGTTGTCCATCTAATGAATAATGGCATATAATTAAGAAAAGATAAATGAATAACAATAGAGGTTAAAGAGAAAGTAACTATTATAATATAATTAATTAATTATGAAATTTTTATTTGTATGGTTAGAATTTGAGGCATATAGTTAAAATATGCATAAATATTAGGTTTGCAAATTTGATAAAAAATAGTTCCATTACAAATGAATAAACAGATATTTTATAATCAGACCTATCACATTTTGGATAAAACATGTTAGTATCAAAATAGGTTAATGTAAAATTATTTTTTTAAAATTTAATTAAGTAATATTTTTTTACAATAATAGATATAATTTTACTTATTATATATACTAAATTTATAAAATAGTTTTTTAATAAATCTTCATTCTCTATTATTTATAGGTCAAATTGGAGGACTCAATTTTTGAAATACTACTGTACACATATGAAAAATAATTAATATCATTCTATGACTGAAATGTGAAAGTTTAAACTTGATTTTATAAAAAATAAAATTTTAGGAATTATTTTGTAAATTTGGGAAAGTTGGGGACTAAACTATAAATAATGATAAGTTTATAGATGTTATTGGAAATATAGGAAAGTTTAGGAACTTGGAGGAGAAGATTTAAGAACTTTAGGGACATAATAGGAAATAAGGTATAAATTTGGAACCTATATGTAAATAAAATATCATATAGAGATTTAAGTATAATTATTTATTAAAAATTGATTAATTATCAAGTATAGTTTAGTTCTAAAAAAACTTTATGAATCAAAATAAGTTAATGATTGACCATTAAGAAAATGATATCGTAACTCTACCTATACCATTAGAGCTACCCCAATTTTATTTTCAGATAATTGTCCAAATCATTGTAGCCGATGAAGCTCAAACCAGAGCTTCGACATAGGGTCTTTTCTAAGCCAAAGAAGGCATGGTCGTGTTCCTTAGACTTAGGGAGAAGTTAGTTACATGGTGGTAGTCTCCAATTGCTCTGAGGGTTGCCGGAGAAGCGCTGGCTTGATCGAACAGTGAAGCAGCTCCAGCGAACCGAAGCTGCCCTATTTCTACCAAGCTGAAATTAGCCAATTCGAGCCCTTCTCGTGCCAAACCAAGCTCTCCCAACACCTCCTCAACCCTTCTATGACCGAATAAGTGTGGAAAGGTAAGCCAATTTGGCTCCCCTCTATGAATTCCGATCAGTGCTAAAGAGAGAACCGACACATCTTTACTGACCAAATTCTCCCTCAATTCAATATGAATTGAGGTGATTCTTAATTCTAGGAAGAACCTCAGGACGAAAGCTATATGCCCACGTCAAAAGCTCGAACCGCTGCACCCCCAACGATAAGCTTTCAAAGCTTTCTCTCTTTACGTTTAATTTTTCGACGAAGCTCCGTTTAAGCTCGTTCTGACATCAAATCGTGCAATTCAAAGTGCAATTGAATCGTATGGAGGTGTGAGAACTTGAATTTAACTTCAATTTCAAAAATTAACCTCATTTAATTGGTCAACTTGATCAAATCAAATTCAGCCAAGTTGAAAGGTTGAAATTGGGGGAAATTTGGGGATTTAAAAAATTCAAGGGACCAATTGGGCAATTTTTGGAATTTTTTGGGTGAAACCTACCATTTTTGTAAAATAGGGGTAAAATGGTAATTTTGGAAAAATTTGGGACCCAATTGGGAATTTGGGAAACTTGAATCCCTTTATGTAATCCTGAATAAACTGAGGTATCAAAATAAAATTTTGAAGTTTTAGGACTCAATTTTAGAGAAAATCGGCATTAGGGACCTAAAGTAAAAGAAAAAGAACTTTAGGGACCAAATTGTAAATATTTGAAAAGTTGGGTATTTTATTCATTTATAATGAATGAAGGCTATTACACCAAAGGATAATGAACAATGATGTCCATACCGTGTAGGAACATGAGGTATTGGGAACGCCAGCTAAGACAAAGCTCACGAGTAAACGAAAGCATGTTAAGAAGAATTCACAACATTCACGGTTGAGTAGGATTTTTATATCATACCTGGTTGGTATGAAAGCACCTCGGAAATAAAAACCCACTACTAAGTGGAATTTTAAACATCACACTTGAATGGAGTGATGTGGAACTTATACGAAAAAACTAATTAACGATTGTAAGTAGATCATACCTGGTTGGTATGTTCAACTTCCTATAAGAAAGTAGAAAACCTGTTCATCGATTATGAGCGGAGATGTCCTCACACCCATTTGTTGTAATGGATGGCTAAAAGATTATTTTTGTCAGAAGTGCTCTCCCCTAACTATGTGCCACTACTTAAACTTTTTGGGAGACCTTTTTGACGGAAGCTCGAATAGCTCAGATAGGTCGGGGGCATCGATTTTGGAACTTGGGGCTAATATGCCCGATTTTGAAAATTTCGTACAGTGGGCCCAAGGTCAGTTGGCACGAGTAGGAGTTCGTAAACAAAAATGAGTTTAAGCCATGAAAACTTTAAATGAATAATATGTTGGGCCATGGTACCGAGACAGGATCGACATACTCGATGGACTGACAACAGTGCGACATGACAGGTCGACAGACCAATCGAGACAAACAACTACAGGTCAAGTTGAGAGTTGGGGCCATTGGACCGGTGACACCAAAGATTAAATGGATTATGAAGAAAATTGTTGTTCTGTGCATGCACTAAGGTACGAGACCTTAAAGATGCCCAAGAGGGGTAGTGATGTGTCCTAGGGGCTACTAGATGACATCATGGATATAAGGGCATATTGTCGTGCCAGCAGTCACAGTAGCTCGATGTAGCTTCATGCGCATGAGACCGGTGTGGGGTCAGGATGAGGTCTCTATCCTCATACGGACATAGAGTTTTCTTTACGGGATTGAGAGTCGGATGTCGCGTATATCCACTCATTCTCAGGGCAGAAGCGGACGGGCTTCTATCTAGGTGGCCTGTAAAGTCGCTCCGATGCCACAAGTGGGTGCAATGGACGTGTTGCCCTGCAAATGTGTGTTCCTTTCATGATGAAGGGCGTGTGTTGGTTGATAAACACACCAATTGTGGTTAATAATGAGGAATGACTTTGTAAACCAAGATTTTGAGGATGAAATATCTTAAAGAAAATATGGAGTCTGATACACTCCAATTCAAAAACTAATTTACTAAAACTTTATTTTTTTAAAAAAATTTCCATTCACTGAGTTGTAAAAATTAACCCATACTTTTTTATCCCTTTTTAGGAAATAAATAAATGACTAGGGATAACATGAGGCCTTACCCTTTGTGAGGTATGCTTAATCATTTTAAGTTACATTTTTATTAATATATGTTATTATAGGGAACAAGGTTGAGATTTACGTTTGGCTACTCTTGAGTTAAAGTAGAGGGAAACCCCTCTCAAACTAAGAGAACGGCGGGTTGTTCATGAGGATCTGACCAAATCGGGTCGGGGCATGACAAGCATGATGTATAATTAAGTCCACTAATCTAGTGATTGTGACGTGTCCGTCCCTAGTCTACTTACAAGTCCACGCGAGCTTTCTCTTGTTGATGTTTTGGTCACACGTGTCCCTACACGATTTGGGTATTATTATCAATAAGTGTTCAACATAACAACCTTCATTTTCTCACGTATGGGCGACTAGGCATGTCACGCCCTGACCCGGTTTGGTTGGATACTCGTGAGCAACCCGCCACTCTCTCAGTTTATTAAGGGTTTTCCCTTTCTTTAAACTGTGAGAAGTAAGGCGTCCTTTAAACATGTACCTTTCCTAGAATAACATTAATCAAAACTGTATGAAATTTAAACTTACATACTTGTCTTGCAGGTGTAGCTAATTAGAGGTATTTAGGTAGGTTTTCCCTTGGTTACCTAAAAAGGGTATAAGGGAGGGAGTGAGTTCAACGACTCACTAAATGGGTATTTAAAACTTGACTTTTAGAAAAATAGTTTGAATTGGACTGTGTCAGACTCATTATTTTCTTAAAAGTATTTTCTCAATTTCTCAATTTTCAAAACCATCATTTCCTCATTAACCACAGTTAGTGTATTTAACAATCAACACATGCCCTTCATCATGAAGGGATCACACATTTGTAGGGTAGCCCGTCCACTACACCCACTTGTGGCATCGAAGAGACATTATCGGCCACCTAAATAGAATCCCGTCCACTTCTACCCTGATAATGAGTGAATGTACGCGACATCCGACCCTCAATCCCAAAAAGAAACTCCGTGTATATATGAGGACAGAGACCTCATCTCGATCCCACCCCGGTCTCATGTGCATGAAGCTACGTCGAGCTTCCTTGACTACTGGCACGACAAACTACCCTTATCTCCACCATGTTGTCTAGTAGCCCTTAGGATGCATCACTACCCCTCTTGGGCATCTTGAAGGTCTCGTACCTCAGTGCATGCACAAAATAATAATTTTCCTCATAAGCCATTTAATCTTTGGGGCCACTAGTCCAACAGTCCCGATTCTCAACTCTACCTGCAGCTATTTGTTTCGACTGGTCCGTCGACCTGTCTTGTCTTTTACCGCTAGTCCATCGAGTATGTTGGTCTTATCTTGGTACCATGGCCAAACACATCATTCATTAAAGTTTTCATGGCTTAACCTCATGTTTGTTTACGAGCTCCTGCTTGTGCCAATTGGCCTTGGGCCCACTGTACAAGATTTTCAAAATCGGACATTTTAGCCCCCAAGTTCCAAAACTGAGGCCTTCAGCCTGTCTAAGCTATTCGAGCTCCCGTCAATAATGTCTCCCAAAAATTTAAGCAGTGGCACACAATCAAGGGAGAGCACTTCTGACAAAAATAACTTTCCAACTGTCCTCCACACCAAACGGGTGTGAGGACATCTCCGCTTATAACCGATGAATGAGTTTTTTACTTCTTTCCAGGAAATTCATCATACCAATCGGGTATGATCTACTTACAACCGATACGTAGTTTTTGTGTGTTTTCTCACATCACCCCATCCAGGTGTGATGTTAAAGTCTGACATAGTAGCGGGTTTTTATTACCGAGGTGCTCATCATCCCAATTGGGTATGATGTGAAAATTCCCACTCACCCGTGAATGCAGTGAATTCCTCTCAACTAGCTTTTTACCTCTACGCGAGCTTGTCTTGGCTAGCGTTCCCGGTATTTCGTGTTCCTACACGATATGAATATCCTTGTTCATTATCATTTGGCCTGATAGCCTTCATTCATCACGAATGAATAAAATACCTAAACTTTTCAATTAATTTTAATTAGGTCCCTAAAGTTCTTTTTCTTTAACTTTAGGTCCCTAATGCCAATTTTTTCCCAAATTGAGTCTTGAAACTTCTAAAATTCACTTTGGTACCTCAATTTATTCAACTCATAAAAGGGTTCAAGTTTCCCAAATTTCCAATTTGGTCCCCAACTTTTCCAAAATTACCATTTTTCCCCAACTTTACAAAAATGGTAAAATTGACCCCAAAAATTGACCAATTGGTCTCAATTTTAGAAAATTGCACTTTAGTCCCTCGAATTTTTAAAATTCCCAAAATTTCTCCAATTTCAACCTTTCAACCTGACCTGATTTGATTTTATCAAATTGATCGATCAATCGAAGTTAATTGTTGAAATTGAAGGTGGATTTGAGTTCCTACACATCCATACGATTCAATTGCACTTTGAATCGCATGAATTGATGTTGTAATGAGCTCAAACGGAGTTTCGCCGAAAAATTGGATGTAGAGAGAGTTTCGAAAGCTTATTGTCGGGAGTGCGACGGTCTGAGCTTTCGATCTGTGCAGATAGCTTTTGTCCCAAGGTTACTCCTAAGATCAAGAAAATGGACATATTGGAAGAGAATGGAGTTTCCAAGTGTGAGGAGGATGAATGAGGGGCTCTTTATATAGAAAGTTTAAAGACTTCTTGTTCGTTCGATTGACGCCTTAATAACGGTCATTTATTACTTGAAACTCCATGGCCGGAAACTTTTCATCTTCGTCAGCGCTACTCGATTTTCCACGAGTGAACATTGCTGTTATCTAAAAGAAGAAGATGACACTATTCCGAACTGGATCAAACCGGTCCGGACCAGGTTCAACGCTTAAATCGACTAGTTCAGACCCGATTTAATTGAGTTTTTCAAAATTAAAAATTTGTAAATTTATCTAAATTTATTATCTATCAAATGGTGACCTCAATTCTCCAATTTAAATTTTCTAATCCATTTAAAAAAATGAATTTATAATCCGATTCAATAGTGATTCAAACCGGAATGAAAACAAAAACTAATCGTTGCAAGCAAGAAACCTCATATCACAATGAACATTAGATCATGTAGTAAAGAAGCTGCAGCCCCAACAACTTCAATGACATGGAAAACCTGGGGATTTGATTGTTCTTCCTACCATCTCTTCCATTCTATTTACATGCCTGAGGCACATGGACTCCACTTCTTTGCGGATACCTAGTATTGTCAGTTGAAACCCACTGCCTGTGTGTTAGCGTGTTACTGGCATGCGCAAAGCCAGAATTAGATTGGGCTTGGTCTCGTGATCTGCTGCAATTGTAAAACAAATCTGGCTTAAGCCGCATGAACCAAGAAAAATTTTCAGGAACTAAAAAAGTGAGAACACCAAAAAATGGAAACATAACATCACCAACTCTAGAAAACCCTAACTTAGATTTCTCAGTGGCTAGAAGTTTTTAGCACAAGAAAGTAGCATTCTTCAACAAGAAAAAATTATTTGATAATGATTGTGACCTCAACACAGTATTTGGGTTGCATCTATGTTGAGCCAAAGAGAGAAAGTATGTAGTGAAATAGTAGGTGAATTTGACTGTTAGGAGTTTGAGAGAGAGATGTGGGTGTGAATATGAAGAAAAATATTCTGCCTTGGCAGTGTTTGGTGTATTTTCAAATAAATAAATGCACGCATGCTTCTAATTCCATGATATGTATAAAGCGGGGTTCGATATCAAAGGTTTGATATCAACACAAGCATCCGCAGATTGTGAGAATCCTCCAAGAAAGCTAGAGGAAGAAAGCATCTCAGAAACATGTAAATTTTCATTCCAATAAGCCAATCCATCTAGGACAACTGTTATAGCACGTTCAATTATTATTTTGAGAGAAATGTGCCTAAAAAAGAGGTTGAAAGATGCTAATAAGCTTAAGGTTGAGATTTTTCAATGAAACTTCCAAAATTGTCTGCCTTTTTCTGGTATATGGTTTAAAGGTGTCAGATGTTTTTCTCGTGCAAAACATACACAACTGAAAGACTTTCAAGTGAATTAAACCGGGCTTTAAGGAAAAAAGTTTTTCTTTGTGCACCATCATTGATCCGAGGAAAATTAGTATCCTATTAAAAGCACTTATAAGGGGTCTAATTAATACTGTAAAACTATATTTTGGAAGCATGCAACTGCAAATAAAGGCAAACTGAAAAAAAAAACCTGATTTCCAGATTGAGTAGAAGTTGCTAAACTGGTAGCCCAGCTGTGAGGTTGGTTCACATTTACTGGCTCTCGGCTCTCTCTGATGAAAGCTATGGTTCCAGACTCCTCTGGCTTGTGGGTCAATTGCACTGGTGGCAGCTCTCTCATTATCCATAGCACAAAGGCAGAGGGCACTGATGATCCTACATGAGTAAAAAAATGTCTATTATGTTTCAGAGGATTTCTTCATGTCCATTGTTATCAGTCCTACCACTCAGGTCTTTGTTATCAAACTTACTGTTCATAATATTAATACTTCTTACAGTGATTACACAGCATTTTCATCAAGAATGTTGTGTCACGAGCATGCTGAAAGGGGATATATATACTTTGTGAACTATTCACTTAAGAGACTACTTAGAAGAACATATTTTTTTATTCTAAATAATCTGAGATAGCAACAAGTCTGAAAGTACCTATGAAATAGTACAAAACAGCCAAGGTAGAAACATAAAGACCATTCACATGTTGGGGATGCCAGAGGAGCTGCAGCTACATAGATGATGATCACAAAAGAGCATGTGCGTGAGAGAGTTTCATCAGGTTAAGATGATAAAATTATTCAGTAATTGATGCAAAGAGTGAACATACCGGAATGTCAGTTAAAATGCCAATCAAAGAACTTGTGGTGAAACACAAAATTGAAACAACTGCCAAACTTCCGACCTGCAAAAACAAAGACAAGTTAGTGTGAAACTGAGTATACAAAGTTCACATCATAATGATTATTCCAAGAATTTCACTAAGTAGAAAATAACTTGAGCTGAGAATCAGTGGGCTTAATCTGTATGTAAACTAGTCAAATGCTCCATACATTTTTTAATATATTTTTATCAGTACAACATAATATTATATTTGCTGCACAAACAAAGCACCTCCATTTTAAAATCAGTATGTAAAATTTTTAAACAACAATACAGCTCCTCACCTTCCACATCTCAGATGAAGCCCTCTCTGCTCGAATCTTCCTCATCTTCAGGCATAACACAAACCCTGTAGAGTATTACAAATCTAACCATCAATCAAGGATTTAAACAAAAATTACAAATCTTCTCTATTTACAATAGAGAATTTAAAATATGATTACTCTCCTGTATTTACTTACCATAACATGCTAGTGCTCCTCCAAGACAAAACATTGCTATTGCAATGAAAGCTACATAAACCTGCATTTTCCCAATATTGTTTCACTAGCTGGAATTGGAAAATTGAAGAAATTCTTTAATGCATAAAAAGGTTTAAAAGCCAGAGGCCCAAACTACACATATGTCAAACAGTCCTAAATTCATAGCATGGCCGCATGAAAAGATATGAGCACTTATGATTGGAATATATGGACTCTTTATCATGAAATCACATAGTGACAAGAGACATTTTTTATTGGAAAAGTTCCATCAACAAAAACACTTCAATGTAATTTAGCTACAAGGCAAATAAGATTTCTACAAGTGAAGGTCATTACATTCAGAGAAACATATATATATATATATGTATATATTCATTAATACCACATCAAGAAGATATGCAAAATCATATATAAATAAAAATTAGCTATAAAATTACATGAGCCTACTCATAAACCACTTGTATACTTAATAATGACACTCCCTGTACATTTGACTGTACCCAAATCTAGATCTCATATCCACCACTCCATAAATTTAAAATAAAACTCTCCAAAATATAATAGGGAAACATTATAAATGTTATTTAATGAAAAAAATAGAGCAAGAGTAACATCTAAAGATTTATTAAATCAAACTATATCAGTATGCTTCCAAAAGCTTACTCGAGCCACCAGTTCAGAGTCAATGGGGTTTTTCCCTATGCCAATCCAGATAAGCACAACAGCAGCAACCATTAGTATGCTTAACAAGACTGTGACCTGAAGCGGTATGGGTACATAATCAGAACATGGACATGAAAATAATTTAACGCAAACCTATATAGCAATATTTACTGTCTTTTATCCATACCAAAACGACAATTATTTGGCGCCTTCCTATATGGGATGACCGAAAAGGTAAACATCTCCTAGAAACATCTCTGGTAGAGGTACTTGGGTTGCTCATGGTCCTTTCCAACAATGACTCATAGAAACTCCCATCTTCATCATCATAATCGTCATTTGCTTGATGGCATAGATCAATCCTGTAAGAGTTTTCAGAGTAGAGTGAAATTATCTAAAATGTAACTGAAGCTTATCCCCAAAAGAACAAATGTTTCAGCATAGAAATTGTAATAGACCATTTTACCACGATACGTACCAGAATGACAATAGCAAGAGAAATGCTGAAAAGAACAGAATATTGGGGAAAGCTGCAATAGAGAACCTCCATATTTCAGGTACTTAATAGAATGGGCAGTTGTGACAAAAGGATATAATCTACTAAGCATATCGGATATTCATATACCCATGAGGACAAAGCCACAAGAAAGTGACCAGCGTACCCATCCCTTACAAGTAGCAACAACAGTCAATAAGAAGTACATAGAGTAACCTGCAAGAAATAATATGTATAAATAAAAGAGCATTCCATAACAATGAATAAGATTAGAATGGACAAAGTTTCACATATCAACAACTTCAAAAACTGCAGTAAGTTGTTGCATGGAAAAAAAAGAGTCAATAATGACAGTATATGTGAACATCTTACCTAAGCTGGAAAAACCAATCATCAGATGAAAGACCTGATATTACACTCAATGTGTCAGAAAGGTGGCTGGCATGATTTGAAACAAGTTAAGGGCAAATAATATATTATTTGAAAATTTTGTACAACCACAGCATATTCAGGGGGTATAAATCAAAATCAAAGTCTAAAATTAAATGAACAAATATTAGCATATTAGCTACCGTCCCATAATTTATCTATCAAAATATACTGTCCAATGATTATTAGCACATAAGCCAAGTTTCTCACTTACTTTCTGACGATTCCAGCCAGCTTGTGAGTCATGTGACTGTATCCTATACAACTGCAAACAAATACGAACAATTATTCAAAATTACATTTGATACAGGATCATAATCTTACAAAAGACTGGCTAACAGATGTAAAGAATCAACCCATCACAAAACTGAACTAAAGTAGTTTCTATTACTAGTTTAAAGCACCTGAAAATGTAGGTTTACATTGAAGAGTTCTTTTTTTTTCCTAAATCTTCTGGTGATATTGAATCAATTATGGGGGGACAACGAGCAACGATTTAGTAGAAACGAGAGGTTAGTAATGGCGTACTCTAATTTCAGTAACTCCAAGTTCAAAAATCAATGCTGCATTTTCAGATCAAAATTAAACACCGAACTCATCTCCATAACAGAACAAGAAAAGGCCTCGTATAAATTTGAAGCAGAAAAGATCTTTCATAGATGCGCAACAAACAGTAAGAGGTTTATGATATAAATTCTGTATCTCACACAAAACATACCCAGTAAGGGAAGGGAAGCTTTCTCGAGGAAACACAAAACTTTCATGAAAAATGTCCAATTTAAAGAGAAGCGGTTTTCTTCAGAGATGATTTCGACGTAAAGGAATCAAATTGAAAACAAATACAACACTCCTCTAACACCCAAGTGCCTTACCAAAATACATTTGTCGGAATTACAATCCCAATTCAAAAGCAAGAAACATTACCTGATAAAATGCAAGAATGGCGATGATGAGGTCCACACAACCAAGGCCCACGTTCACACCCATCGACAGCAGCGGGAAGCAAGACCCGTCCCTTAATTGGGTCATTCTCCCTTCGATCTCACAGTTTTTGTCTCTATGGGGACGTTGAGTTGAGAGTAGAGGGTGTTCAAAGGACGTGCCTTCTCGGTATTTCAGATCACTTTAAAGGGAAGATCAGCTGAGGCTGTTCGAACTTCCACAGAAACTACGAGGGAGATTTTGTCGGAGAAATTGTTGATCCCTTTCCCCGTTCTGGAATTTCACATGCTATAAATTGAACATTTAATTGATTACTCAAGAATTACTCAGATAAAGTAGCGGATAAATTAGTTTTTGGAAGTATAATATTGTATTTACTAACTAATGAATTGATATTGATAAAAATAAATAATTAACAAATTAATCTATGGTTATAGGTGGCAATAAATATGAAATTTCATATATTATCTATAATTTTTCTTTTATCCAAATAAAAATTCGAGTATCTAACTTCTTCGTACTCTAATTATTAACCACTACCTTCTTCCCTATTTTTTTTGCCCAATAAATCAATACACATCAACTATCTAAAATAATATAACTCCTTTTCAACTCAATCCTATAGTGCCCAATATAGCCTGTATTTTTCAACTACGAAAATAATTTAATCAGTATATTAACAAATATACTACTTTACCTTTATATTTGCCTGTTTAGTTCGACCAATCATATTTGCGTAATAATTTGCTAATATATTTGTTAAACTCAATTTGAGTGTACGAACATGTCTTGCTATACGCCATATTTCATTATATATATATATATGGGATTATTTGCCATGATATTGCACCTTAAGGGCATACTCAATGATGTTATGATTTCTACTATCAATTCATTCCAATTATTCATTGTGGAGTGAGGCATGTACCATGTTTTCACTTCTATTTTACGAGGTGGGTACAGGTAAGTTTTGTCTCTTCTCCCTCCAAAGCTTTGATTTCTTGATTACTTACTATAAATACAATTTATGCCATATAAAACCATAACAATTAATTTTAATCTTACACGTAAGATAATATTTTTATATAATATGATTTAGTAGATCTTTTCAGTATTTGCTCCTATATCTAACTTGTACATTTATTTTTTTTTCTATTCTAAAATAACTTTTTAGTATTTTTAACCATATTAGGGGCGCTGACCCAATTCAATAAATACTTAACTCGAAAACGTTCTCTACATTACTTATAAATTAGTGTCGAATTAGAGTTATAACCCCTGTTCATCGGTTCATTACTACAATTGCTAATAAAACACTAGCGTATAGGGATTTGTTAATCTAATCCTAAGTGATTATCGCAAGAGTAGTACCAATATCCTGAAAAGGGAACATAAGAGTGAAGAGCATAACTAATATATTCTATACCAGAAGAGTAACAAAGGAGCGTCCAAAGTGACCACACAAGAACCTATGTTCAATCGATGGTAATCAAAGGATCAAAGTGAGGAGTAGAGGCATCCAGACCATGATAGATGAGTGCTGGAGGTTGAACGCTCCTGCAAGGTGTCGCTGGGGCGAGGGGATTCAACGATGGCTAACAACATTTGACTATTGACTGCGACCTATCGACGGGGCATTCAATGACCACCAAGCCAGAATGATATACAACTAGAGAATCAAATACACAAGTTTTATCATTGAGAGCTATAACATAGGGGACTAGATCTATGTAGTTTGGCATTTGCGTTGTTCTATTTTGTGGAAATGTAAGGACATTCCATAGTTAACAAAGAGTCGACAAGGCGACCAATTGATTAGCAGAGCTCTCAAGCAGTTTTCAGTCTGGACTCATCGACTGGGGCAACTATTTATAAGTTCCTCCTAGTCGAAAAAGTAATGGCAAAGAGGAATATTAGATGGGGGACATTGAAAGGGATTCTCCAACGGGTATGGGGTAATCTGAGAGCAGTCGACATAATCAGCCATGACTCCAACCTATTCTTCTTCGCATTAGATAATATGAGGGAGGCTGAGAGAATTATATAGGACAGTCCATGGTTGGTGGGTGGGCACAATATATTTATGAGGGAGTGGAAGGGTGATACCAAGATAACCAAACTCAATTGGACTACTTAGTTCTTCTAGATTCAACTCTATGACTTAGCTTCAAATAAGATGATAGTATCGAATGAATGGAAGCTTGGAGTTGCCGCAAGGGAATTAGAAGAAGTGGAAGAACCACAACAATGAGGTGGCCAAGGTTTCTACCTCAGGATGAAAGTAATGATTACACTGGATGGGCCCTTGCCATGTTGGGTATGGATAACATCAAGCACAAGAGAGGCTAAATGGACGAATTTTAAGTATGAGCCCCTCTCAACTATATGCTTCAGATGGGGTACACTCGACCACTAAGTTAGAAACTACCCAAAGGATCCACCTAGAGAATATCTATATGAGCCATGACTTAAAGCTCTCACTATCAGCAACACATAGTGGACATTGAACAAACACAAAAGGCGATCCTAGGAGACAGTAAATCAAGACTGTTCAGAGTTAGTGTCACGCCCGATCCGGTTTGGTCGGATCCCCGTGATTAACTTGTTACTCTCCTGATTTACTAAAGGGTTTCCCCTTATATTATAAACCGTAAAGAGTAAGGCGTTCTTTAAACCTGCACCTTTTTCTAGGAATATCATAAATCAAAACTGCATAGTAATTTAAATTAATCATACCTATCTTACAGGCATTTAATTGCGCAAGTCTTTTAAGGTTCGGCTTTCCGATACTTCCTTAAAGGGGTATAAGGGAGGGGGTGAGTATAACTACTCAGTGAATATTCAAATCTTTTGACCTTCAAGAAAAATATTTATATGGAGTGTGCTAGACTTCTTTCTTTTAAAAAATCCCTTCATTTAAAAAAAATTTGGGTTTTTCCATTATTTCTTAATTACCGGTGTGTCATCACCCAACACACATCCTTCATCATGAATGTTACACACATTCGTAAGTCAGTATCACTACTAAACCCGCTAGTGGCTTCGAAACGACTTTTCCTACCACCCAGATAGAAGTATGACCACTTTTACCCTGGGAATAAGTGGATGTACACGACATCCGACCCACAATGCCGAAATCACTTCTTCTGTGTCTGTATGAGGACAGGAACCTCATCCCATCTCCACCCCGGTCTCATGAGCTTGGTGTTACTCCAAATTTCGCATAGACACCTGGAACGACGATCTACTCTTATACTCACAGGGTCGTCCAAGGCCCTTAGGACACATCACTACCCCTCATGGGCGTCTTGATGATCTTGTACACATAGTGCATGCACAAACAAAGTTTTCTTAAATGACCATGTAATATGTGGTGCCATTTGTCCCAACGGTCTCGACCTTTAACTCAACCTGTAACTGTTTGTCTTGACTGGTCCGGAGACCGGTCATGTCGCACAGCTACTAGATGATTGAGTATGTCGGACTTGCCTTGGTACCATGACCAAACAATTCACTTATTTAGTTTTAATGGCACACACACACACACACACACATATATATATATATATCATATTCTTTTACGAGCTCCTACTCATGTCCATTGGCCTATGGCCCACTGTTCGAGTTTTTCAAAAATAGGGCATATTAGCCCTCAAGTTCCAAAACCGAGGCCCCCAACCTGTGAGAGCTATTCGAGCTCCCGTCGAGAAGGTCTCCCAAATAATTTAAGCATTGGCACACAGTTAGGGGAGAACACTTCCGATAAAATAGGTGTTCACTATCTATTATACTGACCGGTATAAGAACCTCTCCATTCATAATCGATGAACGATTTTCAACTTCTTTCAAGGAAGTCTCATCATACCAACTAGGTATGATCGACTTACAATAGGTAATTAGTTTTTCCACATAATTTTCACATCACTCTCTCTAAGTGGTGATGATTAAAATACCACTAAATAGTGAGTTTTTATACCGAGGTACTTATCACCCCCAATCGGGTATGATATATAATCCCACTCACCTGATAGTGTAGTGAAATTCCACTTAGTCGGGTTCCATCCTTAGCAAGCTGGAACTCGATTGGCGTTCCCGATGTCTCGTTCTCCTACCTGAGATGAACATAATTGTTCATTATTCTTTGGCCTAATAGCCCTCATTCGTTCCAAATGAATGAGAAAACCCAACTTTACATATATTTACAATTAGGTCCTTAAAGTTATTTTTCTTTAACTTTAAGTTCCTATTGTCGGGTTTACTTTTAAAATTTATCTTAGGACCTCAAATTATTTGATTTCACACAAAGGGGTTTAATTTCCCAAATTTCCAATTTGGTCCTTCAATTTTTCCAAAATTACCATTTTGCCCCTTCTTTAGAAAAATGTTAAAATTTTGCCCCAAAAATTATAAGATTTCTCAATTGGCCCTCTAATATTCTTATCATGACCAATTGACCCTCAATTTTAGAAAATTACATTTGGTCCTTCGAATTTTAAAAAATCCCCAATTTCCCCCAATTCCAACTCTTCAACACCGCCGAATTTGATTTCATCAAATTAACCGATCAAACACCTCTAATTGTTGAAATTGGAGTTGAAATTGAGTTTCTACATGTTCATACGATTATAAGGAACTTTGAAACGCAGATTTTAACGTCGGAACGAGCTCAAATGGAGCTTCGCCGAAAAACAGACTATAGAGAGATAATGATTTGATTTCTCACCGGTGAGGGCGCGACGGTCGGAGCTTTCAATCTAGGTAAGTAGTTCTCCTTGAGAGATTCTTCCTAGGATCAAGAATGACATCAATTGATGTCGAATTGAATTAGAATTTCTTCATTGAAATTTAGTCGAGTCTCTCTCTAACAACGATCTAAAATTATAAAAGGGAGTCGAATTGTCTTACCTTTCGGTCCTAATTCGACCGTGGAAGGGTTGAGGAGGTGTCGGGAGAGCTTGGTTTGGCCTGAGGAGTGCTCGAATTGGCCGATTTCAACTTGACCGAAATAGGGCAACTTCGGTCCGCCGAATCTGCTTCATTGTTCCATCATGCCGACGCTTCTCCAGCGATTCTCGGATTGACTGGAGTTTTCTAACAGATAGTTGACTTCTCCTCGGTTCTAAAGAGCCTGAACTCTCCTTTCGAGGTTAAGAAAAATGTTCAAGTCGAAGCTGTGGTTCGAGTTTCACCGGGAAATAGAGCAATAGAGAGAGAGAGAAGTGTTCGGATGTGAGGAGAATGAATGGGGATGACCTCTTTATATAGGTGTAAAATCGTGTATTGGGAGAGATTTATTACTAGTATTAATATTACCATAAATTATTGGTATTAATTTTAATAATTTAATTTAGTTATTAAATTATTTATATTAATTCCAATAATTTATTTTATGTATTAAATTATTGGTATTAATTATAATAATTAAATAAATATTAATTTATGGCTATTTATGATAAGGCCATAAAAAAATTTTAATTGAAATTTCGGGTTACAAAAAAATTATACTTCCCAGGAGGTAACCCATCCTCACACTACTTTAAGGCAAGCACACTTAACTTTAAAGTTCTTATGGGATCTCATTCACCTAAACCAATTTGGTTTTTCTCTTCTAATTTATCTTAAGTTTATTTTCCAAGGTTTAATGAACCCTTTGGATCACTCGGAAGTTGTAAATTTTCAAATTGCTTGTTCCCAAATGATCGAGTTTGTAAAACAGCTCGATTTTCTTACTCAATTTGACAGGTTCTTTTCCCGGTTTTCCTTAACTCAAAAGTGTGGGGTTTACAATTAGGAACTAAGGTATAAAAAAAGAAACCACTATGCAAGGGAAATATGGAGAAATCACTAGATGGAATATCAAAAAGTGGGGGAGCAGCAGAAGCACATAGAAGCTACGTTGAGGGAGCGTCAAGATGGAATATATCGAAGGAACCATGACTAGATGATATTGAGATATAAGAAGTGAGAGTGGATCAACCAAACTCCCTAAGGACCCCGATCCCTAGTGGGGCATATACAGTGGAATTCCTAGTAGACGATGATTAGGAAGTTTTGGGAATGGAGATAGTGACATACCCATTGAAATATTCAAGCTAACAATTAAATGACAGTGATGGGAGGAGGAGGCTGATGAGTATCAGACCGATTGATTCAACTAGTTCGACACTGTTTTGAACCGATTTCTAGTAAATTGTTCTGTTACTTTGGTCGTTTTTTGGCTGGTTCGCTCTCTATTCAAGTGTTTTCTGGTCCAATAAAAATTTCTAAAAATATTTGTTCAATTTTTTTATTGAATAGACTTAATAATTACAAAATTTCAATTTATTTAACACTCTAAAAATTGAAGAATTTTGTGATTTGGATTGATTTAAACACGGATTATTTCTTATTTTTTCCTAATTTTTTATTTATTATCAAATAATATTCTCTAATAATATTTTATAATCATTATAATTATTTTATTGCTTGATTTCAAACCATATTTTAAATCTACTTCGATTTCAAATACGAGTTCAACTTTTCTTCTCGACTTTTACTTATTTAACGACTTTTACTTATTTAACAACTTATTTTCCGAGTTGAAATTCCCGATATCATATCTAGTCACCATCATACTCATATAAAGTTACTGTTGAATATAGAATGCTAAGTAGATTATACAGAGATAAAAAGAAGATTTTCTCACTTCTAAAATATGACTCGTAAGAGCTTGAAAGCATTGTCGCGGTACTTTTATTTTATAGAATATTTTTGTATGAATGTCAATAACAGTAGGGTTGGCCATATGCAACTCTAGTAAGATATGGATGAGTTAGCTTACATTCTACTAAGTGACCAATCGGTTGAAAATGTTGCTTTCCATGGAGTTCTTTACTTGTTGATTTCTTTCTATTTTATCAATAGCGTATGTTATATTTGATCATTCCGCATGCGGACCTCGTTCCCACGTTTGACCGGCTATTGACCCAATTCCACTCATTCAATTGATTTTTTCCTTGTTCAATCATTTTTTTCTTATTTTTTACCGTTTTAACTTGATTCACCTTATTTATTACTATTTCAACCTATTTTTTAGCCAGGTAGACCGGTTTCATCCTTTTATTTGACTTGTTTGACCTATTTTTTAATTTTTTTTTAAATTTATTATTTGCTTTTTAAATTAAATTTTATATTTTTTAATATTTTAAATTTTTTCAAAAAATTATATTTTGATTTGATTTGATCCAGATTTGATAGGATTTTTTCCATATAGTTGTTTTTTTGTTCAATAAGACCTATTATGGGTTAATTAGATTGATCTGATTTTTAAAATCACTGTTAAAATAGATTTAGGGTTATATTTAATTTAAAATCACTGCTATATTTAATTTTTAATTTCGTTTCGATTGTCATTAACGGTATGATTCAATTTTCAGAAATAAGGATTACATACTCACCTTTCACCTATTTAAAATAAGTCCAACGACTTATATAAACCGTAACCTCTTTTTGATAAAATAATAACAAATCAATCCCCAAATCTTTCTCTTATGACAAGAATACTCAACATCATTGTTCTGTACAAAACTCACCCTATCACTTTTCTTTTTGTTATATTTGCTACCTACAAACGACAATTTTGAACTTCTCCGTGTGTTGCAATCAAGTCCAACTGCTCCTCACGCATCTTCGTTTCCTTCCTCCTTCCTCCATTTTGTGAATTTATCTTAAAACCACAAGAAATAATTGTATTTGCAGGCAGGCATCTCTTATCCAGCTGTAATGCGAGTGTCTGTCCAACTGTCAAATTCAAAGCATGGCTATAAAGACATGACAATTTCTGGATTGTAGTAATTACAGTGAAAAAAATTAAAAATAATAATTAAATTAGGAAAAACCTTGAATTTTGCCCATTCCATCACTTTTATTAATACGTGAATTTTGGCATTAAACTGAATTTTGAATATTTTTACACTGTTACACAGAGTAATTTGATTTTAGTTTCTCGGAATAAAAAAATACTTATTTCTATGAAGAATTCTCCCGTTTGTTAACCCAAATTATAAATATATGAAATTCAGAAGTTTATTATAAAATCTTTTAAAAAAATAATATTTTATGGATTTAAAGGGATACCATGCGGTTGTAAATTGTCTGGGAGAAAAATCTACAGATAGCAGATAAGAGTCCAGATATGAAACTCCAACGAGGCGTTCATGGAATCTACAGCTGCCAGTGAAATTAAAGATGCAGATATCATCAAATGTCTAAGCCATCTGATATATCTTTAATTGTGTTTTTTATTATTCCTCAAAGAAAAACTCTTTGAACTTGATAAAAGTTGCATTCCTAAGAATATTCAAAACCTAGATTGGATTATTCAAAAAATAACACACTTTCTTGGCTATCTATCAACCTAATTTACTTTATCAAAGTTAAATTATGAAAAATTCATCATTCATTAAAAGAAAGAGCATGTGGTTGTGAATTGCTCGGGAAAAAAATCTAGTGATTGGCTATATGTGCTCGAGATATGTACTCGGGAACTGGTGAACAACGGACTGCCACGTGGGAAAGCTAGGCAACCGTCGAATCTTGAGCTGCCAATGAGATGAAAGATACAGATCTCACCGGATAACCATCTTACCCCGATTGCCGTTATTTATACTTGCAACCACCGTAGTTCCATCATCACTCTCTCACAGTCTCAACTAGTACTCCTCTCTCAAAAGCTCGACATCCCAAAAAATGGCGGCTTCCACCATGGCGCTCTCCTCCCCCTCATTCGCGGGCAAGTCGGTGAAGCTCTCCCCTTCCGTCCCTGAGCTCCTCGGTAGCGGCCGCGTTAGCATGAGGAAGACCGTCACCAAGCCCGTCTCCTCCGGCAGTCCCTGGTACGGTCCCGATAGGGTCAAGTACCTTGGTCCGTTCTCTGGCGAGCCCCCGAGCTACCTGACCGGCGAGTTCCCCGGCGACTACGGCTGGGACACCGCTGGGCTCTCCGCCGACCCCGAGACCTTCGCCAAGAACCGCGAGCTTGAGGTGATCCACTCCCGGTGGGCCATGCTCGGCGCCCTCGGCTGCGTCTTCCCGGAGCTGTTGGCACGGAACGGCGTCAAGTTCGGCGAGGCTGTCTGGTTCAAGGCCGGAGCCCAGATCTTCAGCGAGGGAGGCCTTGACTACCTCGGAAACCCTAGCCTCATCCATGCCCAGAGCATCCTAGCCATCTGGGCCACCCAGGTCATCCTCATGGGGGCCGTGGAGGGCTACAGAATCGCCGGAGGGCCCCTCGGAGAGGTCACCGACCCACTGTACCCAGGCGGCAGCTTCGACCCACTGGGGCTGGCCGACGACCCAGAGGCCTTCGCGGAGCTGAAGGTGAAGGAGATCAAGAACGGCAGGCTGGCCATGTTCTCCATGTTCGGGTTCTTCGTCCAGGCCATCGTCACCGGCAAGGGGCCGCTGGAGAACCTAGCGGACCACTTGGCTGACCCAGTCAACAACAACGCCTGGGCCTACGCCACTAACTTCGTCCCCGGAAAGTGAGATGAGATTGAGATCTTGTCTGTCTGCCCGTCTATTATACATCATCATCTTCCGAGAGATAAGAAGGGGATGTCTGTGCTGTGGACGATGTCGGTGTGCATGGGATCGTGGACTTTGGTGCTGTAAATTGCTGCTTAACTTAATGGAAAGAATCGATGTATGAGTTTCTTTAATTGTGAAAAATAGCTCATCTTTCGCATTTTTCCCCTCCAATTGGATATGTTTTGATGAATTGATCCCCTAAGCTCCGCTTAAAATGAACATCATATGTTACATTTTCATTACACATGTTTAATGCTCACCGGATTCATCTGATGAAGTCGTTTGTTTATGGTGCTGGCTGGAAAACCCAAATATGCCAACCATTATAAGATCCCACAGTTTCAACTTGATTTTACTGAATCATCAAGGAAAATATAAACATAAGCATTCTAAGTGATCTCGCATGTTTAATGAAAGCTGAGTAGCTTTAAATGCTTTTTTATGACATATACACATCATTAAAGTCTCAAATATCAAGTGATTGCACTTGTCCTTTTCATTGCTTTTCGAAACATCAAAACCAGAGTTATTAGTGTCCTCGTGAGGTCTACATAGCTATGAGCTAAGGTATCTCACACCAACTACATACAGAGGATAGCAGCTAACCAAATTATTTTCATTTGGACATCCAAAGCCCATGGTCACCTATGATTCTTACAGAGCTGCTTATGGTTATCAAAGAATTACCTGAGATGACTATGTAAAGACAATCAACCGGGCAGAAAAATCGATCTGTAAGAAAGAACTTGAATGCATGATGAGAATTATTTACCTACTTGATTTATCTACTAGTGTTTACACATTCCAACATGGCACTCAACAGCTTAGAAGCTACTCAAACAATGTCCACATGACCCAGCATTTCCCATCACAGTACCGACTGAACCGCCAGAAATTATGTACTTGTAGTAGTTAATAAAGAGCAACCAACTATTTAGATTACTTCCCATGCATTCCAAGTATAGCAGACAATTCAAGGAAATATGCAAGACCAACACAATGAAACAGCAGGAACATCAGATATGGATTACATCATGCAAATAGTTTAATATCCTAACCAACCTCGCGCAACTGAGCAGGAGCAAATAGTAGACCAGCTAGGACTGTTTTGTACTGCAGAACAAAGAGACCTCAGCTAGGCAGTATAGACTGCAATTAATCATCATCCTCAAGAACACTCCGACGCCTCTGGATCTGGATCCATAAGACACCAGGAAAAAAAAAGCATGTCAGCAAATATGAATGTTCTACCTCAAGCAGAGGCATGGAAGAGATATGACTGAACAAACGTACAGTGACTTTGGTCTGTTTGGATGTTTGTGTGTTGATCTGTTCCAGCAGTGAGATGAGCCTCTCTTCAGTAACCTTAGATAGTAAATACAATAAGAAAAGAGTTGTTAAGCACAAGATGATGCATATTGGAAATGTTCTATCATAAATATAAGAGGTACCTTCTCAACAATTTGACCCATCTGAGCAGATCGAAGAAGAACATCTTCAACCCCTCTAGCCTTCTCAGGTTTCACCAGAGCAATCCGAGCAACTATAACAGAAAATACGACACTTTAAAATAGTTGGTAACACAAAAAATAACTTCTCAACAATCTCAATTTGACATTTATACAGAGCCTACTGTTTCCACCAATCCGGTTGTACATCTTTTGTAATTTTAACAGAAAAATTACATTACACATGCAAAACATTTGCATAATTTAATATTTTGGTACAAATTCTTTAAAATGTAACATTGTGATATAAAACCTTTCGAAAATGTAGTTATGTGATACAAATTGTTAAATCCATACTACCACTGTTAGCATTTAATGACGTGAAAACGCATATATGTTTGTGGTGCAATGAAATCCTATTCGCCAAAGGTTACCAAATGCTAACAACATCCTTTTGAATATGACAATCTGGACCATGGGAATACATTTTTGAAAGATTTCATACCACAATGTTACATTCTACCAGTTTTATACTAAATTGTTACACTTTGTAAAGGTTATGTACTTCCGGTGCAATTTACCACAGAAGAAAATTTTTCCAAATAAAAAAAATTGGCCAAATTTTTTTAGTATCAGCATTTTGCTCAATGGACAAAAGAATGAATTGGTATTTAATATCAATAACAAGATTGCACTTTTGTTATGTATGTCACAACAATCTTTCCTTCTTTCACAATCATATAGGAAACAATAGAGAAGATTCAAGAAGGAAATCATTTGCAAAGGTGAAGAATTTAAGTCACAAATAACTAACGGAGCATACGCAGCCAAAAAATGTAGAGCAGTTCAGACTTGAGATCTAATGAAATATGTCCCACATGCAGACACTACCACAAACACAAATTTACACATGAAGTACATTATATTCCCAATTAAATGGAATTACACTCACTTCTTTCACGTGCCTCGGGTAACAAAATTTGGCTAAGCATCATCTGCCGCCGTTCATCTGCCTCTCTGTACAATTGTTCAAAAATTATTTCAGAATAAACAATTATCAGGAATGAACCTATGAGAAAAATATATTAAATAAAATGACTGTATAAGGCCAAAGTATTAACCTCTTAGCATCCTCTTGGGCCTTCTGCTGTTCAGGATTTTGTTGATTTCCCTGTTGCATTTATCAGCAGCAGGAGATTAAAAATCGAAATGGAAAAAGGGCAAAAGTCCAATCATTTTAACTGCAATGATCTCCTACCATTCCATGTTGAGCCATGAGCTCCCGCATTCTTCTCTGCCTGATTGCTTCTAACTCAGGATCAGCCTAAATGATAAACCAATATTATAAGAGCATCAAGTTTTCAGTTGAGAATTTAACAAATACTATTTTGGTCCTGAGCACAACAAAATGCAAGATAGTATAAAAAACAATGGAATATATAGTTCCATGGAGAAATGAGAAGATGATTACAGGTAAAGTCCAGTCAATCATCTAAGTGATACCTTCTAAAGACAGAATTGGCAGTAGCCAGATTGAACATTTTTTTTCATGTGTAACTGCTGCAAACTAGCAATAGACTGACCCAGTCATATTTTTCCAAGCAAAGTAAATTCTAGTCTATGGTCTACAGCTATGAACATACTCAAGATTACCCATTTTACTGGTCTCTAGAATATACAGGCTTGCAATGTTGACTTGATCTATTAATAAAACCTTCACAGCAATCCCAAAAACGAATGGAGAAGATGAGTTTCAGTAAAGTTTCTTAGAATATAACCACCACATTTCCATGTTCACCCATGAGAATCAGAGAAACATAACTCCTTTTGAAAATAGATCACCATAAAACAATGTCAGTGACATTATGCCATCAGTATTGATCAAATTATAGCTTTTCCCTTCATAGATATATCGTTGGTTAAAAATCCTTAACTCTGATATCTCAAGATATGTTCTATCGTCATTCTTGTAACGCTAAAGGCAGGACCAGTTCAGCTCTTCTTTAGACTAAAGTAGTATCCACTTGAATCTTCAATGGAAGTGCTGAATTACTAATACTCACCATTATTGCAGACATGATTATTCCTCAATTCATGAAAACAATCGCAAATCTCGTTTTTTTGTGTACGTTTTCAAGCAAAATGGAAACTGCATCAATAAGTTTTGTTTCATGTGAGACAACTGACAACATTCAAAAGCAAATCTTTAATTTCCAGGAGGGAGAACCACAGGATCCTTCTCCAACAAGCACCTGACATCTTAAGATATACGAAATCTGTAACTCTAAAGACTGCGCGAAACAACTAAAAAAGACGAAAAAAATATATACCAAGAACGAACAAAAACAGAGTAGCTGGTGAAGATTATGACATGAGAGATGACAATCAATAACATGTATATGCACTTCCTCAAAACCTGCGCTCACTAGAGCATGAAATTCGGTAGCCCTGGTAGGTTTTCAGTGGAAAATATACGAAAGAAAGGAGAAATCTGTCAGACCAACTTATTCGAGCAACAACAAAGAATCGTACCATGATGAGCAACAGACGGATTAATGGAAACCGGTTAGGCGCCTGGCAGGGCTAAACAATGGCCACGGAGAAGAGATGATTGAGTAGAGAGAGAAGCTTTGAACCTCAATCTAGCATGGAGCAAGAATAGGGAATAAGGTAGCGTCCGCTAAACGCGTTTTCAATTGGTCGGTAAATACCCGACCCTTTTAATTCGGGTCGGGAACTCGATCCATGATAATAAGTTCTGGGCCGTAAATTTACAAACTTATGGTCCTTGGATGTTGTTTGGAATCTTCCTCAACATTTAGATTCTCCTTTCTACAATTTTAAGGGTGATTGATTTATTATTTGGGTAGACCATTGGAAGTACTCCTAAAAAATGGTTAGAATTAAAGGATGAATTAATTTAACTTATAGAAAATAAAATAGTTAAAATTAACGGCCTAGAGGATGAATTAATTAAAATTATAGGAAATGAAATGCCGAGGTTAATCTCAATCTTTCCCTTGTATCCTGGTAGTTTGAGACGTATGCTACTCATTGAAAAGATTGTATAATAATAAAAAATAGGTTGGATATAGAAACTAAGTATTAAAATGATTTTGGAATGAATATATAAATTCAAGTTTTGAGGAGATCCTATTTTATTTTTAATATTTTTAAAAAATTAGTTTGTTTATTAGAAAATTGGATTGTGATAAGAATCTTAGTAATTGGATTTGTCTAAATAGTAGTTTGGTTAGAATTGCATGAATCAATTCATAATTTGTTAATAGAAAAGAATGGTAGGAAATTTGTTGAGGAGGTACTAAGTAATAAGTATCAATGAAAAAAGATGTATTTGTGTATATGTGAGAAAAAGAAAAATTATGACTTTATAACTATATCGAACGGAACTAACTGATAAGTAAGATCGAACTAGAAATCGAAAGATGATCGAAGAATAGATTGAAATATAAGCAATAGTAATCAATGGAAGGATAAAAAGTGATGAATAAGGATAATAAGGAATCCTTAGTATAGTTGTTTGACTAGTAATTATGGATTAGTAGAAAATTAGAAGGGAATCGGTTTGAAGTGGGTTCAAGATGAATGTAGTAATAAAATCTCCCAAATTTTTAAATAGCCGAAACAAATCCAAATTGAGTAATTTTTAAGTCCATTCAATAGAAAATTGGATATATAATTTTCAGGTATTTTTATTTTCTCAAGAATTGGCTGGAAAGTGGGTGAACCAAGCAAAACACTATTAAACTAACCGAAAAATTTGCCGGAAACAGTTTCACTATAGTGCCAGTGTCACGGCCTGGCCCAAAACCCTCGGTCGAGAACGTGTGAACCACTCGCCAATCCCCCCAACATTACAAAGACAGGTATTTTCACCAAGGTAATATCGACGAGACCAAGGCTCATAACTATTTAACCCATGAAAACTGCAATGGAAATTTTAAAAATTTTAGAATAAGTCCCTTGTGGGGGGCTCCTAGAAACACATGGTTAAAAATCATAGAAATAGTAGAGTTATGATACGATAGGGAATTCAAACCTTCGTAATAGAGGTGTGCTCACCTCGTGGTAAGGGATCTTTGTTTTAACTTTCCCACTTCTCTTCTTGCCAGGCTTCCTCAACTTATTTGTACAATTGTTAGGGGAGGGTGAGCTCGCAGTTTAGTGAGTGAGACGCTGACATTGCGCCACTACATAGCTTATGACCCAAACATTTCCCGTAAACTACCTATCATACAACATCTACTTTAATTGCTCGTATTCCCCACACGAGCCCTCTGGTTTACTTCATTCCCTTTGAGACCTAGTCTCGAGTCATCCAGCTCGACTCTATCTTACGACCGGGATATTCTCGGTCTCAATCTCATCAGGTATTCACATATTTCAAATATGGGACGTGGTTCCGCACAATTATAGGACTTACGCTTAGGCGGCACTCCTAGGTTATCGTGACTCGTGCCCCACCACAACAACTTAGGAAAACAACATGAAACAAGGGTCACTCATGGCCCTAAACACACAAACACAATCCGCTCGGATTGGATAACAATTTGACAAATCCCATACCGAAAGCTAGAGTGTGGGAGGCCTCATGGCTCTCATCCCCACCACTCGCACCTCACATGTGCCGCCTTACAACTCGGTGCCTTAGCACCTCGGGATCATGGCCACCTTGTCGTTGCTCTTCCGCATAACATGGCTGTAAAACCAAGGAAAAGCCTGACTTAATAACTAGGTTGAACCGAACTAGAAAGTGAGATAAAAACTCTGAACCGATGGGTAATTGGAGAATTAATTAAACCGGAAGGAGGAAAGAGGTCAATGAGAGGCCATGAGAGGTGAAAAAGGGTTAGGAGAAACCCTTAACAGGATTGTAGGACTCGTAATCAAGGATTGGGGGAAAATCAGGAAGAAACCAGTTCGAACCGGATTCTTGAGTCCATTCAATAGGAAATTAAATTTTGAAATTTTAGTTATTTTTATTTTCTCAAGAACCGGCAAAGAAAATGGAGAACCGACCTATAAATTCACTGAAAACTGGTTTGCTACAATGCCAGACCGGTCTATATGGAAGCTGGGTGCACGCACATGTGGCCACGTGCGCACGTGTCATCTTTCTCGCCCGACTCCCCAACCTAGATCCCCTATTTTACCTAACACCTCATCAGTTTATCCACCAACTCCACCGCTTGGGAGAATTATGTTATTGCTAGCACCACATGCTATAAATTAATGAAAAGAAGCTATGTATAGATTGTCACGAAGGTCTAGAACATATCCATATAAATTGGAGTTGCTACCTCGCCGAACATTGCTCAGAATTCTCTCACAACCACCAAGTACTCCTGTAAACCTCGCCCTTTTGAGTTAAGGACAATCGGGAAAAGAATCGATCAAACTGAGTAAGAAAAACCAAATCGATTCACAAACCCGATCATTAAAGAACGAGCAATTTGGGAAATTTATAATTCCTGAGTGAACCAAAGGGTTCATAAAGTCTTGGAAAATAACCTTAGGACAAATTGGAAGAGTTTTACTAGACTAGTTCAGATGAACCGGACCCAACTAGATTGAATTAGTTTATGAACCGAGTCGGTTCATGAACTAGAACCGATAGAGAAAGGGCAAATCTGGAAATTTATGGACCCCGAATAACCTAAAGAGTCACAAAAGTCAAGAAAAAAGGACTTTAGGATGAATTGGAGATGAAAACCAAACCGGTTCAGGTGAACCGAATTAAACCGGTTTGGACCACTATTGAACTAGATGCTAAATTCATTTTTCTAGATGGCTTAGAAAATTCAAATTTGAGATTTGAGCCCACCATTAGATAGAAAATGAATTTAGAAATTTTTAGATTTGAAAATTTTGGTCGAATCGGGGGTGAATCGGCGGGTTTAAGCTTTGAACCCGATTTGGAATAGTGTCATCTTCTTCATTCAGATGACAATACTATTCACTCGCCGAAAAATCGCGCAGTGCCGACGAAGCTGAAAAGTCTCTGGCCAAGGAGTTTTAGGCAATGAATGACCACCATTAGGGCGTCAATCTGACGGCTAAGAAGTACCTGAGCTTCCTATATAAATAGTCCCTCCTCATTCATCCTCTCCACACCTGAAAACTCCATTCTCTCTCAATTGCTCCATTTTCCGGTGAAGCTCCAATTAGAGCTCCGAATTGGGCACTTTTCTAAGCTAAACAAGGTGAGGTCGGGTTCTTTAGAATTGGGGAGAAGTCAGCTACATGCATGTAGTCTCCATTTGCTCCAAGGATTGTCGGAGAAGCACCAGCGTGATCGAAAAATGAAGCAGCTTCGGTAGACCGAAGCTGCCCTATTTTGGCCGAGCTGAAATCGGCCAATTTGAGCCCTCCTTAGGCCAAACCGAGCCCTTCCAACACCTTTACAGCCCTTCTACAGCTGAAATAGAGCTGAAAGGTAAGCTAATTCGACTCCTCTCTATAATTTCCGACTGATGCTAGAGAGAACCGATAGAACTTCAATGATGAAATTCTCACTCAATTCGGCATCAATTGATGCAATTATTGATTCTAGGAGGAACCTTAGGACACAAGCTATCTGTCCAGATCGAAAGCTCAGACCGTTGCGCCCCCGACGGTAAGCTTTCGAAGCTTTATCTCTCTAAGTTCAGTTTTCCAACGAAACTCTGTTTGAGCTCATTCGCGCACCAAATCGTGCGATTCAAAGTGCAATTGAATCGTATGAAGGTGTAGTAACTCCAATTTAACTTCAATTTCAACAATTAAACTCATTTGATTGGTCAATTTGATAAAATCAAATTTGGCAGAGTTAGAAGGTTGAAATTAGGGGAAATTTGGGAATTTTGAAAATTAGAGGGACCAAAGTGCAATTTAATAAAATTGAGGACCAATTGGGCATGATAAAGATGTTGGATGACTAATTGGGCAATTTTTGGAATTTTTGGGGCAAAACTTACCATTTTTGTAAAGTAGGGGCAAAATGGAAATTTTGGAAAAGTTGGGGGACCAAATTGGAAATTTGGAAAATTAAACCCCTTTTTGTGAATTTGGATAAATTAAGTTCTAAGATAAATTTTAAAAGTTTTGGGACTCAATTTGAGGAAAAACCGACATTAGGGACTTAAAGTTAAAGAAAAATAACTTTATGGACCTAATTGCAAATAAATAGAATGTTAGTTTTCTCATTCATTTGGAATGAATGAGGGCTATTAGGCCAAATAATAATGAACAACAATGTTCATATCGTGTAGGAACATGAGGTACCGAGAATACAATCTAAGACAAGTTCGAGTAAGGATAACAAGCCGGCTATGAGGAATTTCACTATACGATCAGGTGAGTGTGATTTTTATATCATACCTGGTTGGGATGATAAGAACACTGAAAATGAAAACCCACTGCTAAGTGGTATTTTAACCATCACACGTGAGAGGAGTGATGTGAAAATCACATGGAAAAACTACTTAACAGTTGTAAGTAGATAATACCCGATTGGTATGATGAAACTTCCTCGAAGGAAGTGGAAAACCAACGCATCGGTTATGAGTGGAGATGTCCTTATACTCGGTTGGTATGATGGACAATTGAAAATATATTTTGTTAGAAGTACTCTCCCCTGACGGTGTGCCACTGCTTAAACAATTTGGGAGACCTTCTTGATGGGAGCTCGAATAGCTCTATTAGGCCAGATGCCTCGATTTTTTGAACTTGGGGGCTATTATGCCCAATTTTGAAAATCTCGAACAGTGGGCCCTAGGCCAGTTGGCATGAGCAGTAGCTTGTAAACAAACATGAATTATATGCCATGAAAACTTGAGTAATTGAATTGTTTGGTCATGATATCAAGACAGGACCGACATACTTAGTCAACTAGCGGCAATGCGACATGACATGTCTCCGGACTAGTCAAGACAAACAGTTGCAGGTTGAGTTGAGGGTCGGAGCTGTTAGACCAGTGGCACCACATATTATATGGTATGATGTGAAAATACTAATTGTGCATGCACTATGTTTACAGGACCTTTAAGACGCCTAAGAGGGGTAGTGATGTGTCCTAGGGCCCTGGACGACCTGGTGGATATAACGGCGGTTAGTCGTACTAAGAGGCCTTGTAAAGCTCGACGTAGCTTCAAGCGCATGAGATCGGGGTGGGGTTAGGATGAGGTCTCTATTCTCATACGAACACAGAGAATTATTACGGGATTGAGGGTCGGATGTCGTGAACATCCACTCATTCTTAGGGTAGAAGTGGATGTGTTTCTATCTAGGTGGCCGGTAAAGTTGCTTCGATGCCACAAGTGAGTTCAGTGGATGGGCTGGCCTATGATTGTGTGTTTTGATCTTCATGATGAAGGATGTGTGTTAGGTGATGACACACCATGATAATAAGAAATAGTGATAAAAACTAAAATTTGAAATGAAAGGTTTTTAAAAGAGAATAAGGAGTCTAACACGCTCCGAATCAAGCATTTTTCCTAAAATATAAAATTTTGAAAACCCATTCACTAAGTTGTTGTACTCACCCCCTTGCTTATATCTCTTTCAGGTAACCCCGGAAAAACCTACCCCAAAGACCACTAGCTAATACGCCTATAAGACAGGTATGATCAGTTTAAAATTGTATGCAGTTTTGATTTAGGTTATTACAGGAAAGATATGGGTTTAAAGGACACCTTACTCTTCACGGTTTATAAACAAGGGGCAACCCTTAGTAAATCGGGAGATTGGTGGGTTGATCACGGGAATCCGACCAAGCTGGGTCGGGGCATGACAACTCCCAACTCCGGCGACCACACTACGAGAAACCATAACTTCACTGTCTGGTCACCTTTAATGACGTTCTAGGTATCTATGGAAAGTTGATGACCTCAACTTTTCATCGCCACCCCTCTTGACCTCTAACTCTTTCCCTATCAGCACCGACGAGATCGCACACTAACCAATCTTTGACAAATAGAAATAGAGCAATTATTTTCAGGGCCAATTTCGATAGCCTCGATGGTGCTCTTGAGCTAAGAAAAATATGGTGAGTACCTTGCATCACCAACATTCCATAGCCACTGAAATTGCCCAAAATTATTAAAAATGGGTCTAAATTAAATCTTCGATATAACAAAGCAGGAGTAGAGAGATCTATCTGACTAAAATGTAAATTATAGGAGCTACATACCACCAATTGAGTTGGTTCAAGTGGTTGCACACTCTTGGTAGTGCTAACTTTCCAACCCCACCAACCTCGATGGCTGACGTGCCACCTCCATGAGTTTTCGGCGTTAACCTGATTTACTATGGGATTGGTTGACTTTCCTGATCGAGCTTGGTCAAAGTAATTCTCTCTGAATCTAATAAAACCAACCATATGACTGGGTAGAGGGAGGCCAGGGGGACCTCTCCACTTAATTTGAGAATTTCTAGAGATACTTGAAATTTGGGTCAAAGGTGGGGGACCAATTTGTAAAAAATTAAAAGTTAGGGGACCCAATTAGGAATAAGCTTTTACGGGGTCTTCCTAACTATCTAGATAAGGTGGTGGGACTAATTGGGAAGATTGAGGACCAAATTGCCTATTGAGAAATGTGTAGGGACCATTTTGTAATAAAGACAAAGTATATGGCCAAAGTACAAATACGAACTTTTGCATGGCCAAAGTGGTCTTTTTAGGGAGTACAAGGACCTAAACATAATAAAAAAAGTTTAGGGACCTGTGCGGGAAAAATGGGGGTCAAATGGATCACATAACCCAAGTTCTTTCTAGAGGGGCAAAATTGTAATTTTGCCAAAACTTAGGGCCTTTTGGCCATAAAGGAGAAATGAGGCTTGGAATCACTTCTAATGCCTATTGGGACCTAAATGGGACCCAAATAACCTTAGGGACCAATTTGGAAAGATTTAAAAAAGTCTTAGGTCCGGAAAGAGCAACCTTAAAAAGGATAGAAACCGTAGGAAGAGTACGGTCGGAGTAAGTATAGTGGATTAGTAGAAAGACTGATCCTGAGTTTATTATACCTTGTAGAGAACGTAACGAGCATCGATCTGAAATCAAAATGGATTCTAGGTGTATCAGAGAATGAAAAGTTCTATGAACTAGGTAAGTGGGTTTAAGTTTAATACCATAGCTGACGGTGCATCCTATTGGACCAATCGAGCCATTATGTGAGTGATTGTGGACTTGTGTGCTTTATTTAAATTACATTTTTATAACTGATATAAGAAGTGTGAATCACAAAAATGCATGCCCACTAAATTAAAGAGTGTTTTGAAAGTAAAGGAAAGAACTAGTCATGTGAACCGTAGGTTAGTTGAATGTTGATTTTTCTCTCTAGTATTATTTTTCAACAAATAAATGTCACAGTTCGTAAGAAACTGGAGATTTTTCTCTCTAAATTTATTTTCCAATGAAATTCTATTCTTGGTCATTTCTAGGACAACTTATTCGATTCAAAGCTTGAAATGATCATGGAGACATACAGAAGACGGTTAGGATCATGTTAGGATCAAAATTTTGAGGATTAAACCTGGTTCCCTGAAGGACTAAGTTCGAGAACATTTTACAAATTTTAGAAAGTTTAGAGACCCATTCGGTTTGATTCGCATGACCTAGGTGATTATGGATGGTCAGATCCTTCTCTAAATGATGGATCGTCTAATGTGGGTAACCAATCCCATACAAATTGGTCTAGTATGATTAACATGAACCATACATACATGTGGTTGTGAATGTATGTTCATATAGTGGTGGTTGGTAAAGTCGTTTTGAACCACAAGGGGATGGCAACTTGACTCCATACTCCGCATGGGTGATATCCTTACATAATGAAATGGATATGTATGTGTGTGTATTGATGATGTCCTTCCATGAAGGAGTAGATAGGTTTGGGATGGGTAACATGCACCATATAGTCTTGTTGTTAAATATGTCTAGTTCGTCTATGGATCGTCTAGTATAATTTACTTGTATCATACAAGTAATATTGGTATGGTTGAGATGTTTCATCTAAAGTTGTATCATAATAAGAAAACTTCTAAAAGAACAAACATCTTTAAAGCTATGATACATGATGTCACGCCTCGACCCGGTTTGGTCGAATCCCCGTGAGCAACCCACCACTCTCCCAGTTTATTAAGAGTTTTCCTTTTTTTAAAACCGTGAGGAGTAAGGCATCCTTTAAACATGTACCTTTTTTGGAACAACATTAATCAAAACTGTATAAAATTTAAACTTACATACATGTTTTGCAAGTTTAGCTAGCTAAAAGTCTTTAAGTTGGTTTTTCCTTCGATTTCCTGAAAAAGGGGTAAAGGGGGGGGGGGGGTGAGTTTGACAACTCAGTGAATAAGTGTTTGAAATATGAGTTTCAAAAAAATAGTTTGAATTGAAGTGTGTCAAACTCCTTATTTTCTTTAAAACCATTTCTTCTTCAATTTCTCGGTTTTCAAAACCATTATTCCTCATTAACCACAATCGGTGTTGTAAACTCTACTCCTTTAGGATAAGAAAACCAAGGAAGGAACTGGTCAACCCGGGTAAGAAAATCAAATTGGTTCACGTACCCCAACAAATAGAAAAAAGTGTAAATCAGGAAGTTGGTCATTTTCCAATTGCCAAAGGTTTCTCTAAATTTCACTTACTCTTTGCCACCCCAATTTTCCTCCAAATTGATTTCTTATAATGTCTCGATAATTTCCTTCCTTGAAAATAAGCAGAGATGAGGGATTCTACTCATTTTCATATAAAGAATTTTATTAGGAAAGTAGAAGGTTTTTAAGAAGGAGCAATGTTACATGATTTGGTTATTACTGAAAAAAAACTAAAACACCATCCTCTAACAAATTGGTCATTATCCAATTGCCAAAGGTTTCTCTAAATTTCACTTACTCTTTTCCACCCCAATTTTCCTCCAAATTGATGTCTTGTAATATCTCGATAATTTCCTTCCTTGAGAATAAGCAGAGTTGAGGGATTCTACTCATTTTCATATAAAGAATTTTATTAGGAAAGTATAAGGTTTCTAAGAAGGAGCAAGGTTACATAATTTGGTTACTACCGAAAAAAAACCAAGACACCATCCTCTAACAAATTTTTGGGTGTTTTCATTCCCCAAGTTGAACCCTCCTTACCTCTACCAAAGTTGAATAAATTCCCTAAAATCATTTGGTGTGTAGAGTCAGTTTCCCCACCTCATTTCCTTGCAAATGACCCAACACTAATCATTAACATAAATTAGAATATTCCCATTGAAATTCGGGGATATCTTCCCTCCTCATTGATACTGAGACACTAGACTCAAATTTCTTCTCTACCACAAAATTTTCAAATGGCCATTTAGGCAATTCAGTGTCATGTTTCTAAAAAAAGTAGTCCCTCAAAATTTTCACGAGAACCTAGCCTTGCAAGCAAGTCAACTCTCTCTCACAAAAAATTCATAGACGGTGAATACATCTAATAATGATCGAGGAAAACAAATATTTGAATGGAAACATGAATCTCTTATCGAACTTCAACAACAACGCCATTCTAAAATTCTTGTATCCCACCCTTGTGATTTTGATAAACATACAAAGGGCTAAATTGTTGCCTGTTCGGTTGCCCGAGAAAGAAGTAACTCGGATGAGTAGTAAACCTCAGATTGAGTCACCAAGCAATTAGTCTCTCGGCAATGACATTTACTCTAAACAATGGGAATATGTGGATTTTTGGAAATAGTGACTGTGGGCTTGGTTGAGAAGAGAGAAGGAGAAGGGAAATGGTGAGAAACTCATGTATGCTTCTGGGAAGTACTCGAGGGTAAAGTCTTCTATGTGGTAGCCAGAGATTGACAATCGGCATGTTGGGTTCTGAAAAATGAGCTTCAAATTATCTAAAAAGGAGAAAAGAGAATTGGGTGAATTATATGGGATGAGTATAAGACACATTAAAATAAGATTTTGTCCACTGGGTTGAGAAGAAAGAGTAATTGGACTTAAGACATATATCAAATGGAAAGAAATATTTGGGCTAGTGTGATGTGGGTTAAAGTCGTGCGAATAAAATGTGACTTAAAATCAATGGGCTCTTACAATTTTAGGATAGCACAATAAATCTAGTGAGCCTCAATTTAATTTGAACTTCAATATAATTTTTGGACCAAAATAGAGATGGGTTTTGACATATTAAGGAGAATGAGTTTGGATACCCATTATGATTGGGCTCATATTTTCAAGTACTAGAACTAAATTTAAGAGGTAAGATATTTATAAATTATTATTAGTATTGGATTTCTCTTAGTTATAAGAATTGTGAATTTGATTATTAGAATAGAGCATTAGGGCTAAAATTGTAATTATTAAAAAATTACGGTATGACATGGTATATTCCAATACAGGTCAACCCAAAGTTATTCATACAAAATGTGTATAATATTATACAATTCATGCAATAGCAGTGTGAAAATTTAGGAATCCCTTAGTACAAACAAGTCTCGAATAACTGGTAAATGAGATTTTTTTTATCATGTTCGATTGAACTGATAATGAGAATTGCTACCAATTTTATAAAAAATTGAATATCTCTTTATGAAATATTTAGGAAAGTTGTAAATTATGCAAAGATAAAATTTTGAAAGTATTTCATGAAATACGGGATTTCTTATGAACCCAAAATAAGAAATGGTCTAAGCTTACTATTTAAAAGAAGGGAATTATGTCCCCTGATATTTTTAAAGATAGGTTCAAAAAATTCAACTAAATAGGAAATTATGCACATAAGTTTTAATAAGGTGTGTTTTTACCTGAATACTAAAAAATGGACCACACCCCGTAATAATTAAGCATTTTTTTATTATTAGCATTGGTATCTTTGATATTAGCTTAGTAATGGTACCCAATATTGTAAAATCGATGGAATGTGGTAGATTCTATAGGACTGTCGACCGTGGAATGGGTAGGGGGTAACAAGGCAGATCAACGGATTCAGGTCCCGTTAACTAGATCCATTGATAGCTCATGCTGACCCTTTTTTTTAATAATTTCACATGTGTACCAAAATTACATTTATTTTCATTTTTAGGTCATCTCATTCATTTAAATCATGTTTCCACTTATCCTAATTGGTCTAAATTGGCTTTCCAAAAATCATGGTTACTTTCTCGGGTAATCGATTTCAAATTCATGATTTGAATTTTCATTCTCTATTCAATCTTAATTTTCATTCCAAATGGTTTTAATTCCACTTATAAAAATTATATTGTTATATTTTTTTATTATTTTATGGTGAAAGACACGAGGTCGTACTATGGTCACATAGAGAGATATGTAGAGTTGTACTATAATGATTATTAGAGTTGGTGGTATAAGGGGTAGTACTTTTACTTTAACGAGTCATTTGACCTAAGAGAATAGGTGTGTGTCAATTTGATTTTAGAACGGGTGTTGGTTGGCTAACAGATTTTATTGTTTCATATAGTAAGGTGACAAACTTCTAGCTATTGAAACTATTTTTTAACAGAAACCTAGTACATACTAGTTTTGTTATATCAGTAATGGACTTCCGACCAATGAGTCATTTGAATTGAAAATCTAAATTTTGATATTTCATATTAATAAGTTAGTTGATATCGGTGATGAACTTTCGAGAAGCAAAATTATTTTTGTTCATGGTTTATGCTTATGATATAAATTTATGACTTGTTACTTAATTTACTCTATTATCTTGAAAAATAAGTTATTATAAATCATTTTCTAATTATAGCTTATTGACCAAATTTTATAATTTCATTAAAAAAAATGAGCTGGTATGTAAATCTCGTCCCTTAAAGATAAGGAAAACCCGGAAAAGAACCGATCAACCCAAGTGAGAAAACCGAACCGGTTCATAAATTCCAACAATTAGAGAATAGGCAAATGGGGAAATTTACATATCCTGAGTGACCTAAAGAGTTATAAAATTCATGGTAAAGGGCTTTGGGACAATTTGGAAAAGAAAACCAATCTGATTCAAGTGAACCGAACTAGAACCAGATTGAAATGGTTTGAAACATCATTGAATCATTTTCTAAATTTATTTTTCTAGGCGGCTTAAAATATTCAAATTGGAAAATTGAAACTACCATTGGATAGATAATAAATTTAGATGAATTTAGAAATTTTTAATTTTAAAAACTCGGTCGAATCGGGCCAAAACCAACCGATTTAAGCATTGAACCTGGTTCGGACCGGTACTGTCCATTTTAGAACAGTGTCGTCTTCTTCCTTCAGATAATAGCATTGTTCACTCACCGGAAGAATGAACAATGCCAACGAAAATGAAATATTTTCGTTCAGGGCATTTTAGGCTATGAATGAGCATCATTAAGGTGCTAAACGATCGGTCAAAGAGTCCTCGAGCTCCCTATATAAAGAGCTCCTCTCCATTCATCCTTCTCACACTTGAAAACTTCATTCTCTGTCAACTACTCAATTTTCCGACGAAGCTCGAACCAAAGCTCCGACATTGAGGTTTTTTTTAGCCTTAGAAGGCGAGGTTGAGTTCCTTAGATTTCGGGAGAAATCAGTTACCAGACGGTAGTCTCCATTTGATCCAAGGACTACCAAAGAAGTATTGGCGTAATCAAAGAGTGAAGCAGCTCCGATGGACCGAAGCTGCCCTATTGCGGATGAGCTAAAATCGACTGAATTCAGTCCTCCTTAGGCCAAACCAAACTCTCCAACACTTCCATATCCCTCACATGACTGAATTATAGCTGAAAGGTAAGCCAATCCGGCTCCCTCTGTCATTTTCGATCAGTGTTAGAGAGAGAGACGGTGAAAATTTCACTAACCAAATTCTCCATCAATTCGATATGAATTGTTGTGATTATTGATTCTAGGAGTAACCTCAGGACGAGAGCTACCTGCCCGGATAGAAAGCTCGGACCGTTGCACCTCTAACAGTAAGTTTTCGAAGCTTTCTCTCTCTACGCATAATTTTCCGGCAAAGCTCCGTTTGAGCTCGTGTCAGCCTCAATTAATGTAATTCAAAGCTTAATTGAATCATATGGATGTGTAGGAACTGAATTATACCTTCAATTTCAACATTTAACCTTGATTGGATGGTCAATTTGATGAAATCAAATTCGACCAAATTGAAAGGGGGAATTGGGGGAAATTTGGAGAAATTTGGGGATTTCATGAAATTGAGGGACCAAATTACAATTTCTAAAAATTGAGGGTCAATTGGACATGAAAAGGATATTGGAGGACCAATTGGTCGATTTTTTAAAATAATTGGGGTTAAATTGCCATTTTTGTAAAGTAGGGGCAAAATGGTAATTTTTGAAAATTGGGGACCAAGTTGGAAATTTGGAAAACTTGAACCTGTTAAACGATTTTGAGTAAATTGAGGACCCAAAGTGAATTTTTGTGGGGAAAAGTTAGCATTAGGGACCTAAAGTCAAGGAAAAAGAACTTTATGGACCTAAATACGATTAATTGAAAACTTTGAGTTTATACGTTCATTCATGAGAAACAAAGGCTGTTACGCCAAAACTTAATAGACAATAATGTATACATCGTGTAGGAACACGAAGGACCAGGACACCAACAAGGATAAGCTAGCGTGGAGGCAAAATTTGACTAAAAAGGAATACACTGCGATTATCGAGTGAGTGGGTTAATTTACACTTCATACCCGGTTGGGATGATTAGCACCTTTTCTAAATTGGAAGCCACCGTGAGTAGGTTTATTCACATCATATCCGGTTGGGATGATGAGTACTTCGTAAATGAAAATCACTTCTAGGTGAGATTTTAACATCACACCCGATTAGAGTGATGTGAGATTAAGTGGAAAAACTACTTACTGGTTGTAAGTAAAGAGATCATACCAGGCTGGTATGATGAACTTCCTGGAAGAGAGTAGAAAACCCACTTACCTGTTGTAAGTGAAGATGTCATCACACCCGTTTGGTATAATGAGTTGAAAGGTTATTTTTATCAGAAGTATTCTCCCTTGACTGTGTGCCAATTCATAAAAATTTTGGGAGATTTTCTTAACGAGAGCCAGAATAGCTCAGATAGGCTAGAGGGCTCGGTTTTGGAACATGTAGGCTAAAATGCCCGATTTTGGAAAATCACGTACAGTGGATCCAAAGCTAGTTGGCACGAGCAGGAGCTTGTAAACAAACATGTGATATTTATGCCATGAAAATTCTAAATGAATGGAATGTATGATTTCACCATGGTACTAAGACAAGACCGACATACTTGATGGACTGACGGCAGTGCGACAGGGTCATGTTGATAGTGCGTCAGGGCCATGTTGATGGACCGACCTAGACAAACAGCTGCATGTCAAGTTGAGGGTCAGAATCGTTGGACCAGTGACACTAAAAATAAATGGCATTGTGGAAAAAAATTGTTGTTTGTGCATGTACTTGAGGTTCGAGACCATCAAAATGCCTAAGAGGGGTAGTGATGCGTCCTAGGGGCTATTGGACGACATGGTGGAGATAAGGGCAGTTTGTTGTGCTAGCAGTTAGGGAAGCTCGACTTAGCTTCATGTGCATGAGGTTAGGGTGGGGTCGGGATGAGGTCTTTGTTCTCATACAAACACGAAATTGATTTTGGGTTTAAGGGTCGGATGTCGCGAACATCCAATCAAACACATGGTAGAAGTGAACGAGTTTCTATTTAGGTAGCCGGTAAAGTCGTTCAAATGCCACAAGTGAGTGTAGTGGACGAGCTACCTTGCGAATGTGTGATTCACTTCCTGATAAAATGTGTGTGTTGACTGTTAAACACACCTATTTTGGATAATAAGAAAAGAAATTTTGAAAATCGAAATTTGATAAACAAATTATTAAAGGAAATAAGGAGTGTGGCACACTACAATTAAAAACTATTTTTATGAAAACTTAGTCTCAATACTAATTAACTGAGTTGTAGAAACTTATCACTCTTTTATATTCATTTTTAAGAGTAGAAAAAATGATTAAAAAAATATTATAACCTACCTTTCCTCAATTATGATTAAAAGTTATTTTTAATATTTTATTTTATTGATTTATGTTATTTTAGAGAAAATGTGAAAATTTACGCTTTGCTACTCTTAATTAAATAAATGGAGAAAACTCTTTTTAACCAAGTTAGTGATGGGTTGATCATACGAACAAATAAAATCGGGATATGTCATGTACGAATAAATCACTAAAATTAGGGCTCACCACTTCATTAACTATTTTAGAAAGTGAATAACTTAAAATTGAATCTAAGTCGTATAAGTGGATATAAAATTCGAATAGAACATTATTAACCTAAATTTAATCCGTTATTGATATAATTCCTAAAATTTTGATAAAATTTTTAAAGTGAATTATTTTATAAAATTTTATTTTTAATCTTTTATATTATCAATACTACGGTGGTTTGAATACCACTACTATAACGGGAGTAGAATGGATATATAGCGCAGTTGCCCACCCAAGATTCGGGTGCGAGAATGAGAAATGTTATACATCTACTTTTTTTTTTTTTAGTTGCCATAGATTTATTACAGGATTGTGTGAGTGTTTTCTTTTTCCCGACTTTGTTGGATCATCATGGACGATATTGAAATGCTATTTATGAATATATAAGCTTCTATCACAAAAAAATATTAATTAATTTACTAAACCTAGTTAATTTGTGATGGCTCATCATGGAGGATATTGAAATGTGATTTATGAACCATATTTATTTATTTATTTGTGATTCACGTGTAAATTTCCGACTCACAGCCTATTAAAGCCTTTTTTCCTTTTTCGTAATTAAGCCGGCCAATCAATTCATTGTCGGTAGTTAAATCTCACCTTAGCGCGTCTTAACTCGGAATCTCTCTCTTCTCACTTGCTTAGTTCCTAGTGAAGTCAAAATCAAATCCAACGCAGTGAAGTTGAAGTAGGATAATTGCAAAAAAAAAAAAAAAAAAAACAGAAGTAGAATCAGAAGACCTGACCTTGAATAAGAAGGTGGAGAGGAAAGAAGGAAGTAGAGAGAGGAAGTGAACAATGGGGTTGACGATGGGTCTGAATCTGCTGCTTCTGATGGCGATGGTGGCCACCAATATCCTCTCCCTCTACCACCTCTCCTCCACCGTCCAGTCCCCGAAGGCCACTCCCACCGCTCAGCCCGTTCCCGACCACCTCCTTCACCAGCTCCACACCATCCGCTCCGCTATCAACCACCTCACCCGCCTCCAGCACCCCACCCCCACTGCCTCATCCAACGCCGCCACCGCTACCTCCTCCGCCTCGGCAGCCGTCCCTCCAGATCTCCTCCTCTACTCTCAGCTCTCCCTCATTGCCTCTTCCTGCCACAACCACCCCGATCTCCTCCACCAGTACATGAACTACACCCCTTTTTCTATGTGCCCATACGATCCCGATCTCGCCGAGACCCTCATCCTCCGGGGTTGCCACCCGCTCCCCCGCCGCCGCTGCTTCTCACGCACCCCTTCCAAGCCCTCCTCTTCCCTCCCCCTCCAACCCTTCCCCTCCTCTCTCCCCGACTCTAACGTCATCTGGTCCAAGTACTCCTGCAAGAGCTTCTCCTGCCTTAACCACTACAACCCTTCCCTCGGCTTCGACCCCTCCCTCGACTCCTCCCGCTTCTCCTCCTACTCCTCCGACCTCGATCTCCCCGTCCCCCAGCTCCTCCACATCGCCAGATCCGCCGGCTCCCCTCTCCGCCTCGGCGTGGATATCGGCGGCGGCACGGGCTCCTTTGCCGCCGCGATGAAGGCCCACAACGTCACCGTCCTCACCACGACCATGAACCTCGGCGCCCCCTATAGTGAGGCCACCGCCCTCCGCGGGCTCCTACCCCTCCACGCCCCTCTCCAGCAGCGGCTTCCGGTGTTCGATGGCGTCGCCGATCTGGTCCGGTGCGGCCGTGCCGTGAACCGGTGGATCCCCGACACGGTCCTCGAGTTCCTCCTTTTCGACGCCGATCGGATGCTGAGAAGCGGCGGCTACCTCCTGCTGGATCGTTTCTTCAGCAAGGGGCCGGATCTGGAAAATAAGTACAAGCCACTGATCGGAAAACTCGGGTACAAAAAAGTGAAGTGGGCCACCGCCAACAAGACGGATTCCAGCGGGATAAAAAACGGGGAGGTCTTTCTAACAGCCCTCCTGCAGAAGCCTGTATCCAAGTGATGGAAACGATTCTTGTCGGAGGTGACAACTGCAACCAGATCAGACAGGACAGTGAGGTGAGTGGATTGAAAATTTTCTGCTTTCGATAAAGTCGTCCAGACTGTAAATCGTGGTTTGTGCTTTTGTGGGCATTGAGAAGAAAAGTAGCCTTTTAGATGACAATTACTGGGTTGATTCTCTTGGAATTTTGATACTTGTTTGATGATTTCTTGGCACTAGAATGTTATTTGGCTAGTTTGCTCTGCTTATATTGAAAACCCCTCAAGTTCTTCAGTTTTGTGATTTATGTCCCAATGTGATGCATCATGACCTTGGCAATCGAATCACAAAGCTTGGTTTGTTTGTTTGGAATCATTGATGCAATCCCAGTTACATACTCGAGATATATGCCCAAAAAATTAAGAATGGGTTGATGCTGACATATACAAATGTGGCCGTATAGAATGCTTTGTATTCATGATGTAAACTCTGGTAGAAAGTTTCCTGCATTTCAACCATGGAACTCTTTGTGAAATTATTTTGCCGTCTGGGTACCAATGCTTTCGTTGTTCCACAAAGAAAGATATGATTAATTGGCTCTATCAGCATTGCTTGTTAGTTGTTACAATTCTGACTGCTGCAACTGTGATCATCCTGTTTTTTTTTCAGGAATTGCTTGATACTTTGAATGTTTATATTGGAGATGGGAAGACTTTACATTGAAGATTGGATATGCACAATTTCCCAAAAAATGTTCATGCAACATCACCAGACAAGGCAAGGGAAAGAGAATTTAAGAGGTTGAGGCTTCAAAGCCGAGCATGTTGACAATTACTATTGATGTATGTTTTGAAATTGATTGTAGGATGAACTCTCTGTCATAGTCCCATAACCACTATTGTATGGGTCTTCATGATAGCCAATTTCATAAAAAAAAATAAAGAAAATAAATAAATAAATATACATAAATAACACTGGTTTAATATGGGACAAGAAGTTGCCATTCTAGTAAGAATACATCTTCAAATAAATCATCATAAAACTGAATGGTTATAATAACTTCCTTGGAATAAATGCATCTTCAAAGTTTAAAATATTTTTTCAAATATATTACCTATTTGGCCTAATTGAAATAAAAATATTAATACTTCAACAAATTTACACCAATTACATTTGCTATATGACCACTCAAATTTTACTAGTGTCTTAGTTTGTACATAAGTTGATTAATTAAAAAGAAAAAATAAAATAGGATTTTAGATGGAAAAAAGATAAAATTTTAAGATTTCATCATTTATAGTTTTAATAAATTCTACCATTGCCATAGAAAATTATGATTATACAAAAGGCATATAAACTATATAATTATTATATGGGAAAGAATTTTTTTAATAATTCAATTCTCTAATTTATAATTTATTAATAATTTGTCTAACAATTTTATTTTGACTAATTTAGATGAGAATCAAAAAATTATATGAACATAAAATTATTAAAAATATATAATTAAAAAATAGAATATTATGTGAAATTGAAATTAAAGAATTAAATTATTGTAAAATATTGAGAACGAATATATTAATAAAATGATGGGCTACATTTTTTTTTTTTTGCTCCAGAGTAACCTCACTTCCCAGTCCTGTGTAGCTGAGGTGGAGACCTCGAAAGCCCCACAAGCAAAATAAGGGAGAAGAGGATGAAGCTCTTCCTCTGCAACTCTTCCGCCACGCTCAGGCCGCCTCCGGCGGCATATCTTCCGGCTCCAACAACCGTAACTTCCCTCGTGTTGAACAATATATCCTCTGTCAAGACAAAGCTCATCGGTGCTACCCTCTCTATCGGCCTCCTCCTGGGTTCACCTCCTTCCTTTGCTGTGGATTTTGACTCCTCCATCAACCAGTTGAAGCCCTACGGAAACCCCCCGATCGAAGATTGTCTCCTTGATGAGCCAGAAGAGATAGAAGAAGTTGGGCCCCAGGCTGTGACAAATGAGAGCTTAGTAGAGGAGGCTTGGGAGATTGTGAATGATAGCTTTCTCGACGCCGTCCGTCGCAGATGGACTCCTGAAATGTGGCAGGCAATTCACCGTCTTCTTTTATTCAATCAGTATATCTACGATCTACATGATTATTATTGTTATGATATAATAAACGAAGAATACTGAACATGAGATGAAGGGCTATCTCTTTGAATTATTATAGTCTACGTAGGAGGAGAGTGTAACCTCGGAAGTTTTGAAATATGCCTTCTTGCTGCTCTCATGGGTCGCAGAAATCATTAATTTGATTTGATTAATCTTTTTAACAATATATTGGAGTTTATGCCAAGATATTATGAGAAGGTTTGGATTTTGGGTCCTTTCTTCTGCAGCAAAAGAAGGAAGACATAATGGGAAGTAATATTCAAACCAGATCAAAGGCTCATGAGATTATTAGGAGGATGCTTGCTAGTTTGGGTGATCCCTACACTCGCTTTCTTTCTCCAGATGAGGTAATGGTCCCATCTATTTGGTGTTTGAACTCTGTAGCTTGTTTTGTGCTAATATAGGATGTAACTTTTTCCTTCAAATGATTGATTTTGACTGACAAGTTCTTCAGTGTTCATGTCCCATGGTTGTGTTACCTTTATTGCCTGTGAAAGTTCTCCAAGATGGCTAGGTATGACATGAGCGGTATTGGGATAAACCTTAGGGAAATTCCCAATGGTGATGGAGCTATCAAGCTTAAAGTTTTAGGACTTCTTCTGGATGGCCCAGCCTATGCAGCTGGTGTTAGACAGGTACCTCCATTGTTGGTTAAGTTCATTTGTCCGTGTGAAAGTACTGAAAATGTTAATTTAATGACTGATACATTTTTGGCGATGACCTTATCTGTTTTCTGAATGAATATGAGTTAATCTTTGTCTTGTTGTGGGACTAAAAAGAATGGGTCAACACTTGTTTGAATGTGATCTTTACAGTTCAAATTGATATTTCTGTGACAGGGGGATGAAATCTTGGCAGTTAATGGAGATGATGTCAGAGGTAAATCAGCATTTGAAGTGTCATCATTGTTGCAGGGACCTAATGGAACTTTTGTGACTATTCAGGTTCAAATGTCAATTCTGTTTTACATTTGGAGGGTACTCAGTAAATTATAGCTTTTTTCTTCCCTGATCTTCCATGGATGCTGTTATAGGTAAAGCATGGCAATTGTGGACCTATTCAAGCCCTTGAAGTCCAGCGGCAACTTGTTGCTCGAACTCCTGTATTTTATCGTCTGGAACAAGTGGAAAATGGCTCTATTTCTGTTGGATATATGCGGTTGAAGGAGTTCAATGCATTAGCCATAAAAGATTTAGTTACTGGTGATTTTCTTCTCGGTTGAACCTTCTTTTCATATTCGATCATGCTAAACTGTAGAACAACTTCTGCAGCAATGAAGAGACTCCAAGACATGGGTGCCACATATTTCGTACTGGATCTCAGAGATAATCTTGGTGGACTGGTGCAGGTTTGTCTTTTGCATCAAATCATCATCTCTTTAGTGTCTGAAAATTTTAAGCCGTTCTAACTATTGATTTTTTTTTCTTAATAGACTATCTGGGCTGAAAAATTCTGCTTTTTATTTCCACTTGGTTCTTCATCTTTCAGGGATATTTTCCTTGAATTATATTGTGTTTCTCCTTTATCATACTTGGTTGCTTTCTGGATTACTGCATAGGATATTGTACACCGATCCTCGTTCCTCAGCTAGCTATCAATCCAAAATTCTATGGTTTTCTTTCTACAATTCTATGTTGCAGAGAGATTTCATTATCTTTGTTGAGAATACAATCCCACATTGATAATAAAAGATAAATGTTGTAGGTTTGTAAGAAAATTAGAACAGCCACTTATTTGTTTAGCCTTTTTAAGTGTATATGAACTCAATCCCTTATAGGCCCACAATTTTAGACTGATTTTTTGTGGATGAATAATCATAATTGATATATTCAATTGAATAAATTGTGCGTGTAAAAGGCAGTAGCTTCATTCTTTTGAAAATGCAACCCAGAAACTTAAGATGTGGCAGAGTGAAAGATGAGAAAAGTGGTCTGCTTTCTTTACACGTATGCTCAAAAGTTTAATTAACTTTATTTCTTGTGTTTACTATCAACACAGTATTATTACAATCTGCTTCCTTTTTTCTTTCTAATTCTCAGGCTGGAATTGAAATCTCGAAGCTCTTTCTAAACCAAGGAGCTACCGTATGTGAATAAGTTATTCTTTACATAATTTTAGTTGAACCTTGAAACAAAAATCGCCCTTACATTTCACCTTAATTTTGGACTACCTTTATTCTAGATCATATTGTTGAACTCGGCCTTGAATCTCTTAATTACCTTCACAATGCATGGTCAGCTTTTACTCAAATTTGCGGTTTCCACTTGTTTTCAAGAATGTGAAAGCCTCCTTTTTTATTCTTCTTGTCTCTGAAAGAAGTTATTAGCTTATCAAAAGAAAAACTAATCATTACAAAGCTCATGCTTCAAAGGAAATACAGAACTCTAATGGCTGATTCTCTTAGTTGTGTATTTGGAACAGGTGATTTATACTGCTGGGAGAGAGTCTCAGTTCCAGAATACAGTTAAAGCTGATATGGCCCCACTGGTTACTGCTCCAGTAGTTGTAAGAACTTATTCATCCTATAGCCTAAGCTTGATCGTATCAGTTAGTTTCACTATTATCCAGTGTCTCCCTCTTGAGGTTCCACACAAATACCTGAAATGTCACAATTTATGGTCATAACTGGAGATTTCTAGTTCTTGGTCATGCATCAATCTTATTGAAAATGGGTGCTCATGTCTCTATGCACCTGGGCTGCAGGTATTGGTAAACAATAAAACAGCCAGTGCTAGTGAAATAGTGAGTATCTTAACTTACAATTTTGGCACTTTGTTTTTTATGGTCGTGGAAAAAAAATGCTTGTGTCATAATTAACTCGATATTCTTTCTCAGGTAGCCTCAGCACTTCATGACAACTGTAGGGCTGTTCTTGTGGGGGAAAGGACTTATGGCAAGGTACTGATTTCCACTAATCTATTCTACCAGTGACTGCTTAACTGAAGTAGATATATGGTAAGACCTAAAAGCTGTGAATGGAACCCTGCAAATTGGGTATCATCTTTCTGGGTCTTGGATGTTTTAGCCAAGACAATGGAATTTTGAAAAAAAAGCTATCACTTTGAATTTGTCCAACAGATCCAAGAAAATATATTGCATCAGCATGCTCTTTCAGGAGTATCTGATTTCTTAATGATGAAGTCCCGTCATTAACATTCCAATCACGGGGTCAACCATCCATTATGGCATCTTTGGTCAATGAACAAGATGGTTTAAGAGGCATTGCTTCTAAAGTCATGCAATGATTTTGGTGATTTGATTCATTAACATTCCTAGTTCTCATTCTTCTCTTTCAGGGTCTGATACAATCTGTATTTGAGCTTCATGATGGCTCTGGGATTGTTGTCACTGTGGGGAAGTATGTAACACCGAATCACATGGATATTAATGGGAATGGCATTGAACCAGACTTTCACAATCTTCCTGGTAAAACAGATGCCCTTTTCTTTATTATTCTACCTTCTGCTTCCAAGGTCCTAGTGTGCTAACTTAAAATTACTATTCTGTGCACAGCTTGGAATGATATCTCCAAGCGTCTCTCTAACTGCAGCAGACTTCAAGGATAAGCTCTTTTCCAACCATCTTAGTCAGGTTTGTCTTCAAACTGTGTTGATTTTTCATTCTATCTCATTTGCTCCTATACAAGTTTCTACTCTCTGGAACTTACTAAGTGCACCATTCCTGGAAATTTTGCAGACTATATGGCCAAATCTTCCATGCATGTAACTCAACTCTCCATGAATGGACAAGAAAGATGATGCAGAGTAAAGATTTTACCATTATTTTCGATTTAGCATTCTTATCACCTGTAAATAGAATTGGTAAGAAGTCTTCAACCTTTGATGGGCAGCACTTAAATTATACATGGGAAATTTCTGAGCACAGGTCTGTAGTAAGTGATTTCCGCACTCTTTGTTGTTTTCGTTTGCCCCTTACGCCAATTAGGCCTTATGATATCAATGTAATCAATATTCTCTGTTTGTTATCATTTCAACTTGAAACACGTGTCCGTGGTCCTATGTAATCAATCAAAACCATGGGCTCTATTATAATATAAGGATAATTCACAAAATGCACGAAGTTTAGATCTACTCCTTATGCCCCAGTATTTTTATTTACCACAAAATACTCGAACTGCCTACGACCCACCACTTTTACCAATGGTTTTGTAATATGGAACATATATGGTGGAGGGTGCTGACATGACATAATTCTAGTTGTTACGGAAAATATTCTTCAAATATTTGAATATTTAAAAAATAGTGTTTTTAAGTGATAAATATCACGGAAGGAGAGATGCAGAATAATAACTTGAGACTATCATCTCTTTACAGCAATAAATTCAACGGGCTTTCTCAAAATTCTCTCATTAGAGGCTTTTGCTTATGTGGATAATACATTAGTTAAGCCCTTCAACAACAGCTGCAAGAGGAACTCATAAAACAAGAGAAACATGAAGAACAAGGATTTTTTTTATCAGAACATCAAGAAGGATTACTAAAGAAAGTAAAAGGGCGTAACTTCTCTTCTTCCCATCAGACTACTGTACAATTCACTTAGTATTGTTGCATCCGGATCACTATAAACGAGAATCTCAGACGCTCCGTGGACTAGATAAGGAAAGCTGCACAAAACACTATGCAAAGAACATCGAAAACCCACAGCAACTTCAGTCTGGTTTCGAGCTTTTACCAACATGGTTCGAACCAACTAATTGATAACAATAAGCCAATGTACAAAAGTTCGACCAACCAAAGTCCTGCTCTTGTTCCACAAGATATAAATCCCAAGTCAGTGTTATCTGGTTAATGGAGGGAAGTCAGCTGCCATTGGAATCTCATCAAATTTCTCTCTCACTGAATTTGCAGAAGATTCACTTGCATATGGCTTGATCGGTGGGGTTCCCAGAAAGTTTAGGCTTGAAAGGTATAGCTACGAGAGAAAGCATGATCAAATAACTCAGATTTTTTCGGATTATGACATTTATTCAAATGGTGGTGGCTTTTGAAGAAAGAAAGGCTTGCAGCTTGTGCAAATTTATCAAGCTTCAGCCATACATTGAAAACTAATACAAGATTATGGAGTTTAATACCTGGTCCACAGATTTTAAACCCTCTGAATCAAAAAGTATTGGACGGCACCATTTATCCTCGTTCATCAAGCTTGAATTTTGAAAATGGGCAACAAGGGCTGCCTTCCCCTGGATTCTAGCATATGCTAGGGAAGCCACTTTTTCACTGTTAAACTTCTCCCACTTCTTCCCATTGAAGTTCTGTGCAATCCAAAGAAATAGTATTCTGTCAAGCTGGCTTAGTTTCAGTAACTCATGGAATAGTTGTTCTTGTATGTGTGACAACAATTATTTTAGAAGATAAAAAGAATAAAGGTACAAAACTAAACCTTATAGAATGGAATGATATGCGCAGGAGAGAGCATATTAATAAATGCATAGCCCACATTGCACTTGTTCTGCACCAACAATAATAAAAATAATTTCTGTTAAAATGGAAACAAGTTGCAAAATCTCATAATTAAGTTATAATACCTTAAAACTGATAAAAAAAAGTCCTACCTTAAAATCAATAGGCAGGTACAGAAAGTCATACGTTCCTCTGTGATTCTCATCAATGGCAGTTAGAAGCATTTTGGAAGTGTACCTGCTTAAAAATAATATATCACTAAATGCTGAATATGTACTCTTTTTAACACTTTGAGAACACAAGCAGAAATGATCCAACTAGTAAGAGATTCCCTGATATCGAATTTAACCATTCCTTTTCTTTTATAAGTTTGTTTTACTGTGACATTGTAGGTAACTTGCCAAATGTACCAGTTACAATGAACAGAACAATTGCAATTGGTTGGTATGAGAAATCTTTACAGGCCGTACTTGATCTAGGATTCTTCATAAGCAAATGACAGGGATGAGGAGAGATCATACTTGTTTGGAATGTTCTTTATCATTAATGTTGTTCGAGTATCTTCACCGCCAATAATCTTATCCAAGTCGAGCTGAAATAACTTCCGGCTATTCTCCATCTCAAACCGAGCATTCTCCATTCTCTGAGCCTCCATGTGTTCATTTAACCTATTCATCTCATTGTGTCCAAAAGATGTGTACGACCCTCCAACCCCCACGAGAGTAGGACTAAGCCCTGAGGGCGAAATCACTGGGAAATTTGTTAGCCCATTTTCAAACAAATTCCTTGGAGCACCTTGTGAATTAAGATTCACCGAAACTGGGGTCGGCCTCACAAAAGAAGCCTCATAAGACTCTGGGTAGATACTGAACTGCCTCTGAGGGGGGTAACCTGATGGGGCAGAACCTACATGATGAGATGATGGTAAAATGAATGAACCCACTTGGCCAGATAGAGAAGCATTGGGTGCCCTTTCTTCCCGCATGATGTGATGCCTCATGGGTGGAGTTGCCCAGGGGGAGGAAGAAGCTGTGCTATCTAAGTAAGGACTTGAATTTCCCCAAAGAAACTGGGACCCAGACAATGTTTCCACTGATCCATTTGAAGTTGATAAGCCTGAAGAAATGGATCCAAGGTACTCGTTAATCTTTGGTATAGGGAGTGAATGAGCATGTTGGAAAAGATTGTGACCTGGGAGATAATTCAACAGGGCATTCTTTTGTCAGTTCCACAAAATATAGCAGTATTGCATTTTTAAAGTATCTCTTCCTAAAAGAAACAGAAAAACCTGGAAGGCTTATCTAATAGCATGACTTCCAGAATATAAACCAACCATATCTTTTCCTTCTTTCAAAAATAGAAACATATATATTAGGATACATCCGATGCAGCACATACATTAGAATCCTAATAATTATCCCAATCACCTATTAGTACAAAAAAAAAATAAGGGTAACATTACCAATCCCCTGTTTTCTGCTGATGGGTGCAACCCTAAGGGAGCTAGATACTTGAGGATGCAAAATTGAAGCCAAACCAGGCAAATGTCCATTATAATAAGATCCTTTACCCTTGAAATCAGAAACTTGACTAATATTATGCGGACTTCTGAGCCCAATTGGCCTGCCGAACTGCATCCAATTGCCTAAACAATGAATTTAAATATCAAACATCACTTGGAAGAGAAGCTACCTGGAAAATGGAAAGTTCCGAAAAAAACTTAAAAAATAAGTTCAGCAGTAAGACATTTACCAGGAGGTGAACTAGTAATCGGTGAGCCAGCTTGATTATGCAGGAAACTCCGGATATCATCTTGTTCAAGATCATGATTCAGTTGAAACATCAAACTGAAAAGACAAACAACCAAAGAATTCTCAATCACACAACTTTATATCATTATTAATTGGATAGAAAAGGATGCCCAGGATACTAGAATTCAAGAGGCAAACTTCTCCCTCTCAAAAACCAGAAACAGAATATGAAAAATGAGTTATACGCACTTTTTTCGGGCTCCACCAGGGCGACTTGGTTCAAGCTTTATTCTCTTACCAGCAATATCACTCCCATTAAGAGACTTGAGCGCTGCTTCTGCATGTCTAACATCGTAATACTCGATAAATTTATGGTGCCTCTTCTGTGGGGTTTCCCTTATCTATTTTTAGTTAAGAAGTAGAAAAGAGACGTCACAATAAAGTGGATTTAATAGAATAAATTTGGTACTAGGTGTGGTTACTATATGTGCGTGTGCATTGATAAAAGATTTTCTCACTTCTTTAACTTCGCCATAAGAACCAAATATCTTAAGGAGCTGTTCATTTGAGACAGAAGGATCCAAGTTGAACACCACCAAGGTTCCTTGATTGATATCTTTGTCTGATGGATTATCCTAAACAAAAGATAGCAAATATGAGAAAATGATATTGGTGAGCCCACATGTAAGATCAAAATAATTTTCTTTTCACATCTTGCATTTTGAGGTGGGGAGTTCACCTTTGGAATTGAAAAGTGGATGTCAAGCTTTCTCCTTCTCAGGGGTTTGTTCTGTAATGAGCGCATAGCAGTTCGAGCATCGCGAATATCAAAGTAAGATATCATGACAAACCCTCTGTGCTTACAGGCAGTATACATAGTCCTGATATCACCATATTGCTGCATCGAGACAAAATTAAAAAAAAAATAAAACCTGTCATGGTTTACACTAACCAAAAAAAGATTCTCCAATAGGAATCCCAGGAAAATATTTACAGCCAAAATTACCAAACAATTGATGATTGCAAGAAATTTTTCAATAACAATGAAAAAATGAAAAATATTAGAAATCAAGTAATTTGACATCTAGATATCACTCCATCTTTACTTCCACTATAAATATGTCACATAAGTTCACATAGAGAAGGATCTCAATTACTGTAGCTGACATATAAACCCATGTTTGATACATAAGAATGCAAAGGAATGGATTTCATAGAATTCAATGTAATGGCGTTGAAAAAGAAATTGGAGGTTATTACATTCAATCTTAGAAACATGATGAATGCATTGGAAAGGCACAAGCTGAATCAGTACTCTTGATCTTTTTGGAAAGATTGTTCATTCAAATAAAATATAAAAGTCTAACCCAATGGGAATTATACTCACAATAAGCAAACTAAAAATGAAGACAAAGAGTAGGTTTTCATTCTATTCCTTCTATTCCATTTTTGCATATCCACTTAACAGCAGAAAATTAGATGTTGCAGTTTGATTGGATTCCCTTTTTAATTATACATCATCCCACCAAAATATTTTTGTATAATCTTCCACCTTAGCTGTATCCAAAAGAAGTAATAGATGGTATAACATCAAAGTGAACAGACATGCTTGAGGACTAAAGTTCTCTTATACCTCAAAGAGAGATCTCAGCTCTGAATCTTCAACATTGCTATTGATGTTCCGAACGAACAGTGTTCTAGAAGGATGCTCACCATAAGGATGCTCTCCACTAACAGCACCCACACCATTAGAAAAACCATAATTAGGACTGGCAGAATTTCCAGACCAACTCATCTTTGAAATACCAAGAGCAAGGGACTCTTGAGGATCCGTTTCCAGTTCAATTCCTCCAAAAATATCTTCATCATCCAAGTCCTCTAATGAAATAGGTAGCCCACTCAGGTCAAAATCTTCCATTATTCCAGCTAAAAGTTCGTTCTCGTCATCAGGAAGCAGCCCATGCAATGCATGAGAATCAGCATCTTCAGACAGGCCACTTTCTCCATTGATAGATGGAGAACTATTTTCAGTATAATTCAAATTTACTGCACACAAGGACCACAGGAGATATCTCATCAGAAAAAAAATGCCATAACATCATGCCTGGTAGATAAAAACTACAGAGGCAACTTCAGCTACAAATGACACAAACAGACTCCACTCCAGATTTTAGGTGAAAAACATGGCTTTTCAGATCAACTGGAGGTCAGCATGCTTATGAAATGAGTAGGCAATAATTTCTTGATACTGAAAGTAGCAAATAAACTGAAAAAATCTTAGACGCACATTTCTCATGGGGTAGCACAGGCAATGAGCTTGAGAAGAGAGCAGTGTCCCGTGAGCTGGACGGGGAGAAAGATCTCCAAGGATCAATTCCCATAGTTTCTTTGGAAGTACTCATGCAGATATTTAGACCTACAAGATACAGATTCCATAAGATCAGAAAGAGAAGACAGAATTAAACATATCAATAATCTGTAGAAAGGATAATCAGCTGGAGAATACAAGGCATTATAACTAAATGAAAAATAGCAGCTTTAACTCACCAAACGATCAAAAGTTTAGGTAAGAAAATTTTCAAACGGATTTAAAAAAAACGTTGAACAAAATAATGTTCTAAAGAAGTTGAGCAAATGAACGATAACATCAAGGGAAAGATCTTAACAGGTACTTGAAGCAAGTATAATTCAATTAAGATCTTTACCGTATTTTGACAGAAAAAAATTAAGAATCGCTTTATGAAACCCTCGACAGAAATTAACCAGCAAGGAGGACTACAATCTGAGCCGGAATTTTTCAAAGTTTAGTTAGAATCATCCCCAAATATGAAAACTTGAATAATAAAGACCATCTGAGACTTCCAGAATAACGTACTAAGAAGCAAAAGCTTTACAAGGTCAGGCAAACACGGACAAAATGATAAAGCCCAATTCGCAGTCTGAGCAACACACAGACCTCCTGAGAGAAATCCAGATTCCCATCACTACAAACCAGAAGCTCAGCAGTCTGACACTCTTAGCAAAGGATAAAACTTTTCACCCTCATGAAATTGAAAGGGAAAAAGAAAGTCGAAAACCGCTGCTCAAGGAGTTAACTGTACCACCAAATTAGAAGCCCCAGAGAACCGAAGACCCAGTAATAGTATTACATACCTTACCAATAGAAATATCCCAAAGAGAGCTGTTATAGATATTTTTGCTAAAAGGTCGTCACGTGCAATAACTGTCAAAAAGAACAGCACATATAGTACCCGATGATTTCAAACCTTGCGCAGAAGCAGAGAAAACTGAAATTTTATTACTCGGGATTAAGATTCAGAGAGACAAATAAAGGAAAGGAGGGATGGGCATGACTACTCCTGCTGCAGCTATTTGCACAGAAGAAGAAGGAAGAAGAAGCGATGTAGAGAAAGATATCACGTGTCAGTTGAAATTCAACACAGAGCAAACATGTATGGACTTATAGAACACCAACTCAGTACGGGGAGCCAGCCAGAGTTAGAGACGTGAAAGAAGAGAACTTTTTCGTCCTGGGTTTCTTGTTTCGGGCAAACTGAGTTGGGGGCTTTTGCCCAAAAACATCAGACACTCCCTCCCTCGATGATAGTTCTTACCGATGCTAGAGTTTCAGAATTGAGGACACTGCCAGCCTCCACAAATCTATCTTTCAAACCCCAATAAGAGATAAAAAGAAGAGCAATGTTCCGTGTGTGTGTGTGTGTGTGAGAGAGAGAGAGATGGAGATGGACAGAACCAGATGGAGAAAAGAAGGATTATGACTTGCCAGGAAGAGCAAAAAGCAGCGGAAGATGATTGATTGTGAGAGAGACAGTGTGGGACGATGAGAGAGACGGACAAAGAGAGATGAACCAAGAAGCAACGCTTCCTTGCCTTTCTATGCTCTTGTTGAAGCTTAATGGGTCCAACTTGACTCAGCCGTATATCATACATATCATTGTGTTCTCCGTGAAGGTACGTATGCCAATGAACCACTTCTCCCCTCCCCCACCAAAAAAAAGAGAAAAATAAAAGGAGCTTGCTTCAAACTGCAAACCGGAACAGAAGGACAGAGATCAGGAAATGGGGCAACAAAAATCATCCGTTGCAGACTTGGAGTCAAATATTTACCCAACTTCTGGAGCGTACAAGGAAAAAGAAACATTGAACCATTATAACCCATAATGAAATTTATCTTCTTCTATGATAACTTATCTATTGAATATTCACCAGATAAACCGAATGTTATTATATTTCAGTTAATAATGGATATATATATATATATATAAATCTTGCCATTATTGTTTTTATTTAATATGATATATTATTTTTTTATCTGCATTTATATTTATTTTATATATAGTTAAATTAATAAAAATATTAAAATAAAAATTTATACTAAATTGATAAATATATTAAAATTTATATTTGGTTAGAGTTTTTTATAATGCAATTATTTAAATATTGTAATAATCATATAATTTACCTAATAATATATTATATAATTAAAATTTTTATTATTAAATCAAATATATTATTTTAGGTATAACTGAATAATATATTGGCCACTTGAAGGGATGCATTTGCATATGGGCGGGGCTTCAAGCTGGACACTATAATAAAAGCATGCGTATGCATCCATTAGAATTCTTAAGGGAATAAGTCCAATATTAATTTAATATTAATATTGATAGCTTACTTCCCACTACTTATCTCTATTTCAATTATCCCAATGTGAGGTTGATGACGTGGGCATCGAATAAAGTCATTAAAAAAGGCAAAATAATTTAGAAAGGGATTTCTTAACCTTGCAATTTTTTAATAAAATTTAAATGATAAAGGGGATTATACATTATTACTCAATTTAAATTAAATTTATTGATTTTTTTTATAAAACTCGGGAATTAATGATTTGCCTAATAATGTTTAGAATTACATGTAAACCATTATAATATAGCATGTCAGATTACTCTATATTAATAAAATAATATTATTCAAGTTTAGATTTAGTTTTCATTGATCACTCTAATACCGTCTTATAATTTTCCAATAATTACAGTTTTGTTTAATTGGGCGAGTTGGTTTAACTTACATGTTAACAAACTTGTTTGAATTAACCACTTTCTATTATATCTTTATACAAATATTAGGTTACACCTATATTTGATTGTATTCACCAAAATTTCCAAAACTTTTAAGTTTCTCACTAGATATTTAACTTTTTTTTAAGTTTGTATTTGGTCCTTAATATGGGCAAAATGACAATTTTGCCCTTATAGTTCAAAACTCTTCCTTTTGGAACCCTAAACTCCCCAAGTCTTTAATTTATAGTTTTAGACTTACTTTAGTTTTATTTGGGTCCATAAATTACCAAGAATCATTTATGGGTCCTCAATATTTTACCATTTACACTTTGATACCTAAACTTTTATTAAAAACACAGTTAGGTCCTTTAGCTTCCAAAACTCATCATATGTATCCCAAACCTTTTCCATTTTTTTCATTGGTCAATATACTTTCTTCGAATCCTAATAGAGACCCATAAGAAATCTCATTCTCCAATGGATTCTCTAAATTTACAAAATTAAAATCTGGCCCCCAAGCTTAGTTTCTCAACAAAATATTTATAAAAAATTATGAAACTTAAATATGAAGTCCTCATTAGCTCCCTTTAGGTTGCTATGGTCCCCGTCCGATTTGATTTGGCTGGAACGGTACCTTCCAAGGCAATTTTCTAAAGATTTCCATGATAGTGCAACAATCGGGTCAAGGTCGGAATCCCATTAGAGACGGTGACTGTAAACCCCATTCTTCAAAATAAGAAAATCGGAAATGACAATCAGAAAATTTCAAGAGAAAACCATGGTTAAATCGTCTACTAGGTCGAATTTCAACATTCCAACTTAGTTGAATATGATTTCATCAAATTGACTGATCAAATGAGTTTAATTGTTGAAATTGAAGTTAGATTAGAGTTCCTACATCTTCATATGATTCAATTGCACTTTGAATCACAGGATAAGGAGCTTAAACGGAGCTTTATCGGAAAACTAAACTTCGAAAGCTTACCGTCGGGGGTGCGGTGGTCTGAGCTTTCAATCTAGGTAGATAGCTCTTGTCTTGAGGTTCCTTCTAGGATCAAGAATTTAATCAATTAATGCTGAATTAAGGGAGAATTTGGTCAATGAAGTTTCGTCGGTTCTCTCTAACACTGATCGAAAAATATAGAGGAGAGCCAAATTGGCTTACCTTTCTGCTCTAATTTAGCTGTAGGAGGGCTGTGGAGGTGTTAGGAGGGCTTGGTTTGGCTTGAGAAGGGCTCGAATTGGCCGATTTCAGCTCAACCAAAACAAGGCAGCTACGATCCACTAGAGCTGCTTCACTGTTCTATCACGTCGACGGTTCTCTAGTGACCCTCAGAGCAAATGGAAGACTACAAGTGTGTAGCTTACTTTTCACCGAATTCAAAGAACCTGACCACGCCTTCTTTGGCTTAGAAAAATCCCCAAGTCGGAGCTCTGGTTCGAGCTTCACCGGAAAATGGAGTAATAGGGAGAGAGTGGAGTTTTCATGTGTGTGGAGGATGGATGAGGAGGGGCTCTTTATATAGGAAGCTCGGGGACTTCTTGATCACCCGATTGGCACCTTAATGGTGGTCATTCACTGCCTGAAACTCCCTGGCCAAAGACTTTTCATCTTCGCTAGCGTTGCTCGGTTTTCTAGCAAGTAAACAATGCTGTCATTTGAAGTAAGAAGACAACACTGTGCCTGTCACGCCCCGACCCGGTTTGGTTGGATCCTTGTGATCAACCCGCTACTCTCCCGATTTACAAAAGGGTTTCCCCTTATATTATAAACCGTAAATAGTAAGACATTCTTTAGGCATGCACCTTTTTCCAGGAATATCATAAATCAAAACTGTATAGTAATTTAATTTAATCGTACCTGTCTTGCAGGCATTTAATTGTGCTTGTCTTTTAAGGTTCGGCTTCCCGGGACTTCTTGAAAGGGGTATAAGGGAGGGGGTGAGTACAACTACTCAGTGAATGGGATTCAAATCTTTTGACTTTCAAGAAAAACATTTATATGAAATGTGCCATACTCCTTTCTTTTCAAAAATCCCTTCATTTAAAAATTTGGATTTTTCTATTATTTCTTAGTTACCGATGTGTCATCACCCAACACACATCCTTCATCATGAAGGTTACACACGTTCGTAAGTCAGTATCACTACTGAACCCGCTAGTGGCTTCGGAGCGACTTTTCCTGCCACCCAGATAGAAGTACGACCACTTCTACCCTGGGAATGAGTGGATGTACGAGACATCTAACCCATAATCCCGAAATCACTTCTTTGTGTCTGTATGAGGACAGAGACCTCATCCTGTCTCCACCCCGGTCTCATGCACTTGGTGCTACTCTAGATTTCGCACAGACACCTGGAACAACGATCTGCCCTTATACTCACCAGGACGTCCAAGGCCCTTAGGACACATCACTACCCCTCATGGGTGTCTTGATGATCACGTACTCATGGTGCATGCACAATCAAAGTTTCTTACATTTGCCATGTAATATGGGGTGCCATTTGTCCCAACGGTCTCGACCTTCAAGTCAACATGTAACTATTTGTCTCGACTGGTCCGGAGACTTGTCATGACGCACTGCTACTAGTTGATTGAGTATGTCGGACCTGCCTTGGTACCATGACCAAACAATTCACTTATTAAGTTTTAATTGCACATATATATATATATATCAAGTTCTTTTACGAGCTCCTGCTCGTGTCCATTGGCCTATGGCCCACTGTTCGAGTTTTTCAAAAGTTGGCATTTTAGCCCTCAAGTTCCAAAATTGAGGTCCCCGGCCTATAAGAGCTATTCGAGATCCCGTCGAGAAGGTCTCCCAAATAGTTTAAGCATTGGCACACAGTAAGGGGAGAACACTTCCGACAAAATAGGTTTTCACTGTCCATTATACCGACCGGTATAAGGGCATCTCCATTCATAACCGATGAACGGGTTTTCAACTTCCTTCGAGTAAGTCTCATCATACCAACTGGGTATGATCTACTTACAACCGTTAAGTAGTTTTTTCGCATAATTTTCACATCACTCTCTCTAAGTGGTGATGATTAAAATACCACTAAATAATGAGTTTTTATACTGAGGTACTTATCATCCCCAACCGGGTATGATATATAATCTCACTCACAACCGGTAAGTGGTTTTTAATTTTAAGTTGTACTCATCATCCCAATCGGGTATGATGTTAGTAAACCCACTCACCCGATAGTGTAGTGAAATTCCACTTAGTCAGGCTTCGTCCTTAGCAAGCTAGACCTCGACTAGCGTTCCCGATGTCTCGTTCTCCTACACGAAATGAACATAATTGTTCATTATTCTTTGGCCTAATAGCCTTCATTCGTTCCACATGAATGAGAAAACCCAGCTTTACATATATTTGCAATTAGGTCCCTAAAGTTATTTTTCTTTAACTTTAAGTCCCTATTACTGGGTTTTTCCTAAATTTGAGTCCCGAAACTTTTAAAATTTATCTTAGTACCTCAAATTATTTAATTTCACACAAAGGGGTTTAATTTCCCAAATTTCCAATTTGGTCCCCTAACTTTTCCAAAATTACCATTTTGCCCTTCCTGTACAAAAATGGTAAGTTTTGCCCCAAAAATTCCAAAATTCCTCCATTGGTCCTCCAACATTATTTTAATGCCCAATTGACCCTTAATTTCACAAAATTGCATTTTAGTCCTTTGAATTTCGAAAATCCCCACTTTCCCCCAATTTTTCCCCCAATTTCAACTCTTCAACACTACCGAATTTGTCAAATTGACCGATCAAACACCTCTAATTATTGAAATTGGAGTTGAAATTGAGTTCCTGCATGTTCATAAAATTTTAAGAAACTTTGAATCGCAGATTTTAATGCCAGAACGAGCTCAAATGGAGCTTCGCCGGAAAATAGATTTTAGAGAGAGAAAGATTCGATTTCTCATCGGTGAGTGCACGGCGGTCCGAGCTTTCGATATGGGTAGATAGCTCTTATCTTGAGGTTCATCCTAGAATAAAGAATCGCATCAATTGATGCCGAATTGTGTTAGAATTTCATTATTGAAATTCTGCTGGTTTTCTCTTTAGTACCGGCCGGAAATTGCAGAGTGGAGCTGACTTGGCTTATCTTTCAGTCCTAATTCGGTTGTGGGAGGGCTGAGAAAGTGTTCGAAAGGCTTGGTTTGGCTTGAGGAGGGCTCAAAATGGCCAATTTCAACTCGGCTGAAACAGGGCAGCTTCAGTCCACGGGAGCTCTTTCACTGTTCCATCATGTCAGCGCTTCTCTAGTGATTCTCGGATTGACTGGAGTTTGCTATCAAATAACTGACTTCTCCCCAGTTCGAAAGAGTCTGACCTCTCCTTATGAGGTCACCCATCCTCTCACTACTCTTAGGCAAGAACACTTAACTTTAGAGTTCTTATGGATTCTCGTTCACCTGAACCAATTTGGTTTTTCTCTTTTAATTTGTCTTAAGTTTCTTTTCCAAGGTTTAATGAACCCTTTGGATCACCCGGAAGTTGTAAATTTCCAAATTGCTTGTTCCCAAATGATCGAGTTTGTAAACCGGCTCGGTTTGACTGGTTCTTTTCTGATTTTCCTTAACTCAAAAGTGCGGGGTTTATAGTTTCGAATCGTGTTCAAAGCTTAAACCGGCCTGTTCAGGCCCGATTCAACCGAGTTTTTCAAAATTAAAAATTTCTAAATTCATTCTCTATCTAATGGTGGCCTCAATTCTTCAATTTGAATTTTCTAAGCCACCTAGAAAAATGAATTTAGCATTCGATTCAATAGTGGTTCAAATCGGTCCAAACTGGTTCAGATCTGGTTCATATGAACCGGTTTGGTTTTCATCTCCAATTCATCCTGAAGTCTTTTTTTTCATGACTTTTGTGACTCTTTAGGTTACTCGGGATCCATAAATTTCCCGATTTGCCCTTTCTCTATCGGTTTTCTCACTGGGGTAAATGGTTCTTTCCCTAGTTTCCTTGTTTTTAAGGGATGGGGTTTACAATTCTCCCCTCCTTTTAGGAGTTTTTTCTCGAAAACTAAATCAACATCCTTTGCATTACAAATAATTTCCCTTAATGTTAACTCAGGATTTGCTTAACATGCCAACACTTTCTTCCTCTTGAGGAAAGTCTTTTCCTTTTAAATCACTTAAACCTTTTAAATCATGCACTTAAGGAAAGTCTTTTCCTTTTCATTGTTTACACATTTCCTAGAGTTTATCATAACTAGGCATGTCTTACCCACAAGTCCAAAGGGATATCCTTAGGTTCACTTCCTCCTCTACTTAGGGCAAGATTCTTCCTCTTGAGGGTTCTTGCCAAAGGTTTCAGGATTGGGAGTTCCAAAATACCCAATCATTTCTATGTCTAGTTATCATCTTGATCATTAAAACCCTTAGCTTAGTGTTCTTTCGAGCATTATGTACTTATTTTCACAGGTTCTAGTATTATTACCCCTTCGTCCTATTTTGACCCTTCCTTTATCCATCATTGTTACAACTTCAGTCAAAATTTTGTCTGACCTCGTCATGCTTACCAACTGACTCTTCCTTACTTGAGTCACATTTTTCCTCGAGACTGTTGGACTTACATGCTCCTTACAGCATAACATACTCGTGAACATGTCTTTGACCATTTTAAATTTTTAGAACACTTCCATAATGGTTGTTCCAACCTTTAGGGATCGTATAATTTCATCCCTCTTGTCGTTTGATAGTATTCCTCGGCTATCTTTACCATTATCCAATTAACTTACATAACCATGTCGATTTTTCCTTACCCACTTGTCCTTTCCCAACTTCCTTATTGGGTCTTTCTGGTTCCAATTATTGGGTTTCTAGATGATTTACTTACACGCTGAAATTCTTTCTTTCTTAGGTCCTTCCTCAATCCCAATGACATCCTTTACTTTAAGGATTTCCTTTGAACTTTATCCACTCTTACTTGCTCATGACCATTTTGCGATTCCTTTGTTTGGGAAGCTCTCCTTTTTACTGTTTTCATTCTCTACTATGTACTTCAAAGTAGAGACCTCCCCTTTAGGCGTCATATGTTTGAATTTCTTACTACTCCTATGAAGGTATCCTTCTTTCACATTCTTACACCTTTTTGAATTAGGCTTTTACCCACCTTTAATCATTTATCGACCTTAATTTCCCGGTTCCCTTTTATTTTCTAACCTTAGGTATCTTCGATCGTCGGGTCTTACTTCATATACTCAACACTATGCTCATCCTATTGCCCTTCTTTAGAGTGTAGTCTCTACTACTTCCTGATCCTTTTTAGGGTCTCGTTTATTCTCCTTAACCATTTTGTTGCTACTAGTTGCTTCCTTCTGCTAGGTTAGTTGGAAATCCCTATTTGTCTTCTTTGCTCGTCCAAAGCAAGTCACACTTGACAGTCCCGATATAACATTAACTACTTATGCCCCTTAATGAGGTTCCCTATTTTGGGTTAGTCCTCTTATGATCCACCTGTCGGTTACTTAGCTTGGAAATTTCCTTTTCTATAGTCCCACTCCCTATCTTTATCCTTCTACCTAGGGACTTTTGTCCTGGGAATTTTACGTTTAACGTCCCTAATGCTCCTTGAAGGCTTCTCCTTCTTTCTTTTCTTACACCCTTTTGATATCAATATGGTTATCTACCCTTGATCCTTCCCCGTCCTCCAATTCCTTTTTATCTCTTATCCTTCCTTCGAGGAGTTCCTAATCATTGGTTGGTTTCTAGCACTCTGTTTTATGTCCAGCCATCCACTCCTTGGGCTCTATTTAAGTGAGTGTGGGCTACGACCAGTCTTGATGTCATTGGTTGTTTTCTCCTTACCCACTTATGAATTGGAGGGCTTACTTCTTCGAGGTTCTTCGGATGTTCTTTCATTTCGGCATGCACTTCATCTCCTCATCCTTCATCACTTGGTCCATTACTTCTTAATTGGAACATGTATGCCTTCCCAGGGTCTCCTTCCTTGGGAAAGGTTCAGGCATTATTTGCTCCAAGCCTTCTTTGTGCAGGACTTACTAAATCCTCCTTATGGCTTGTGTGTGGTCATCATTTCATTTTCAACCATTTATTTCTTCAAGGATTTCCTTCATCCTTCCTTTCCACTGTTCTGGCCTTTCAATCTGCCCTTCCTTACTAGGTTAGCCTACAACCCTACATGGTTCCTCTGTTTTTCCAAGGTAGATCATACCTTGTTGTCTTGAGACATCCCAGTTATCTTTCATCGTTCGGCTTGTATTCTATGGAGAAGCTGTTTGTTTCCTTCTTTGCTCCTAGGTGGCTTGTTGTAAACCTCGTCCTTTAATAATAAGAAAACCGGGGAAAGAACCGGTCATTTCCAAAGAGAAAACCGAGTCGGTTTAAGAACCGGAATCGATAAAGAAAGGGTAAACCGGGAAATTTATGGATATCGAGTGACCTAAATGGTCACAAAAGTCATGAAAAAGGACTTTATGATGAATTGGAGATGAAAACCAAACCAGTTCAGGTGAACCAGATCCGAATGGGTTTGGACCAGTTTGAACCACTATTGAACCGAATGCTAAATTTATTTTTCTAGGTGGCTTAGAAAATTAAAAATTGACATTTGAGGCCATCATTGGATAGAAAATGAATTTAGATGAATTTAAAAATTTTTAATTTTAAAAAATTCAGTAGAATCTGTCCTAAATTGGCTGGTTTAAGCTTTGAACCCGGTTCGGTTTGGAACAGTGTCGTCTTATTCCTTCAGATGAAAACATTGTTCACTTGTCGAAAAATCAAGCAGCACTAGCAAAGCTGAAAAGTCTATGGCTAGGGAGTTTCAGATAATGAATGACCGCCATTAAGGCGCCAATCGGACGGCCAAGAAGTCATCGAGCTACCTATATATAGAGCCCCTTCTCATTCATCCTCCTCACAACTAAAAACTCCACTCTCTCCTTACTGCTCAATTTTTCGGTGAAGCTCAAACCAGAGATCCAACCATTTTTCTGAGCCAAAGAAGGCATGGTCGGGTTCTTTGGATTCGGGGAGAAGTCAACTACATGCCTATAGTTTCCATTTGCTCCGAGGGTCGCTGGAGAAACACCGGCGTGATAAAACAGTCAAGCAAATCTGGCGAACCGAAGCTGCCCTATTTCGGTTCAGCCAAAATCGGCCAATTCAAGCCCTCCTCAAGCCAAACCAAGCTCTCCCAACACCTCCTCAGCCCTCCTACAGCCAGATTAGAGTGGAAAGGTAAGCCAATTTGGCTTCCCTCTATAAATTTCGATCAGTGCTAGAGAGAGAACTGATAGATATTCAATGACTAAATTCTCACTCAATTCGGAATCAATTGATGCAATTCTTGATCTTAGAAATAACCTCAGGACGAGAGCTATCTGCCCAGATTGAAAGCTCGGACCGTCGCACCCCCAATGGTAAGCTTTCGAAGCTTTCTCTCTCTATGTTCAATTTTCCAGCGAATCTCCCTTTGAGTTGATTCTGTCATCAAATTGTACGATTTAAAGTACAATTGAATCATATGAAAGTGTAGAAACTCTAATCTAACTTCAATTTCAACAATTAAACTCATTTGATCGGTCAATTTGATAAAATCAAATTCGACTAAGTTAGAAGGTTGAAATTGGAGGGAAATTAGGAATTTCAAAATTTTGAGGGACTAAAGTGCAATTTCATAAAATTTAGGGCTAATTGGGCATGATAAAGATGTTGGAGGGCCAATTGGGCAATTTTTGGGCAAAATGGTAATTTTGAAAAAATTGGGAACCATTTTGAAAATTTGGGAAACTTAATCTCCTTTTTGTGATTTTAAATAAATTGAGGTCCTAAGGTGAAATTTAGAAGTTTTCAGACTCAATTTGGGGAAAAACGGCATTAGGAACCTAAAGTTAAAGAAAAAGAACTTTAGGGACCTAATTGCAATTAATCAAAAAGTTTAAGTAGTTTATCCATTCACGATGAATGAAGGCTATTAGGCCAAGAGATAATGAACAAGAATGTTCATATCATGTAGAAACATGAAATACCAGAAACGCCAACAAGGATAAGCTCACGTGACGACAAAAAACTGGTCAAGAGGAGATCACTACATTATCAGGTGAGTGAGATTTAATATCATACTCGATTTGGATGATAAGCACTTCGGAAATGAAAACCCACTACTAAGTGGTATTTTAACCATCACACTTGAGAGGAGGGATATGAAAATTACGCAGAAAAACTATTTATTGGTTGTAAGTAGATCTTAACTGGTTGGTATGATGAATTTCTTGGAAGGAAGTAGAAAACCCGCTTATCGGTTATATGCGGAGATGTCCTCATACCCAATTGGTGTGATGGATAGATAAAAATTTATTTTGTCGGAAGTGCACTCCCCTAACTGTGTGCCACTGCTTAAAAATTTTGGGAGACCTTCTCGACGGGAGCTCGAATAGCTTAGATAGGTCGGAGGCCTCGATTTTGGAACTTGGGGGCTAATATGCTCGATTTTGGAAATCTCGTACAATGGACCCTAGGCCAGTAGGCATGAGCAGGAGCTTATAAACAAACATGATTTTAAGCCTTAAAACTTAAATGAATGAATTGATTGGCCATAGTACAAGGACAAAACCGACATACTAGTTGAGACAAACAGTTGTAGGTCGAGTTGAGAGTCGGGGCCATTGGACTAGTGGCACCATAGTATATGGCTTATGTAGAAAATTATTGATTTGTGCAAGCACTATTGTTATGGGACCTTCAAGACACCCAAGAGGGGTAGTGATGCGTCTTAGGGCTTTGGACGACATGGTGGAGATGAGGGTAGTTAGTCATGCCAGCGGTCTTGGAAGCTTGACGTAGCTTCATGCGCATGAGACAGAGGTAGGGTCGGGATGAGGTCTCTATCCTCATATGGACACAGAGTTTTGTTACATGATTGAGGGTAGGATGTTGTGTACATCCACTCATTCTCAAGGTAAAAGTGGACGTACTGCTATCTAGGTGGCCGGTAAAGTCACTCTGACACCACAAGTGGGTACAGTGGATGTGTTGGCCTACGAACGTGTATTCCCTTCATGACAAAGGGTGTGTGTTGGTTGATAAACACACCGTTGAGATGAGAAATGGTTATAAAAAAACTAAAATTTAATAATGGATGGTTTTAAAGGAAAAATAAGGAGTCTGACACACTCCAATTCAAAATATTTTCTGAAAGTCATCTTTAAATACCCATTCACTAAGTCGTTGAACTCACCCCCTCCCTTATACCCATTTCAAGTAAATCCCGGGAGAAGCCTACCTAAAGACCACCAGTTAACACACGTGTGAGACATGTATGATAAGTTTAAATTTTATGCAGTTTTAATATATGTTATTCTGGGAAAGGTGCATGTTTAAAAGAATGGCTTACTACTCACAGTTTTAAAGAAGGGACAACCCTTAATAAATCGAGAGAGTGGTGGATTGATCACGAGGATCTGACCAAACTGGGTCGGGGCATGACAACTTGAGTGGTATCAAAGCCAGGTTTCTTGAATACATAATTAGGACTAGAAAATATAGTAACTAATAGGATTGATCTTAAAATTTTCAGAATGGATCCAAATAAAGGAACCAAGAGAACTAGGGCTGCATTCTCCAACACTGCCTAACCACTCCTACATGTGGAAACTCACAGAGAAGCCCAGACAACTCCTCTTAGACTTAGCACAGAACAATAGAGGTTGTACGAGGAGTTCACCCATGTATTTGGACAACCAAACCTCATCCCTAAGGCAGGCACCAATTCTTAGGTTAAACTAGAGGAAGTGCAATCCCATCATCCCCTTGTTAGCCATCCCCCTCCAGTAGACATTCCCAGAAATCTAAAGACTCTCCGTCAACTAGGGTGTAAACCCTTTCTCAAAGAAAAAGATGCTGATGCTACCATGAATTGGCTGGCAAATATTAAGAAGCTGATGGGAATCGTTAGGATACCACCAGAGGATATGGTGATCCTGACAGAATTCTTCTTGGATGGAAGTGCCAAACGATGGTGGGACAATGTCCACAACCTGCATACCACCATCCCACTTGGGAATAGTTTGAGGAGAGGTACTTGGAGGAGTACCTGTCACCTCATTTGATAAATTAGAAGAAGCAAGAGTTCATTTGGCTTCGGCAAGGGCTTAACTCCATATCATAGTACAAAACGAAATTCAATAGGTTAAGATCCTTTGCTCCTGGTCTAGCTGGGCAAGCAGACATATGCCAAAGATTCCTGGACGGTCTTAATATGGATATTCGAAACCATGTGGAGTACTAGGACGCCCCCATGGACTTGGGAATAGTTTGAGGAGAGGTACTTGGAGGAGTACCTGGCACCTCATTTGATAAATTAGAAGAAGCAAGAGTTCATCTGGCTTCGGCAAGAGTTCATCTGGCTTCGGCAAGGGCTTAACTCCATATCATAGTACAAAACGAAATTCAACAGGTTAAGATCCTTTGCTCCTGGTCTAGCTGGGCAGGCAGACATATGCCAAAGGTTCCTGGACGGTCTTAATATGGATATTCGAAACCGTGTGGAGTACTAGGATGCCCCCATGGACTTGGTAACTGTCATTAGTGTGGCTCATGAGTGTGAGCGACTGGTGCATACCCGACACCATCGGATGGAGCAGACAACCCGAAAAGAGGATAAGGGTCAAAACTGTTAGGGAAGATGGAAGGAGCATAATGGTTCAAAATGGGGAAATAAAATGGCATTTCAAAGGAGAAAGGACATTCCACCACTTCTCTAGAGAGTAGTCCCCACCTTGCCTCAAGGAAACCCTTTATGTCCAAGGTGTCAAAGGAACCATGCGGGAGCATGCTTGACCTGCTTTGCATGTAGACAAGTGGGGCACTTTGAAAAGGATTGTCCCACTCTTAGGGAGAACAAGCAAAAGAATACTTTTGGACCACCTCAAGGGAACCCTAAGAATCCTAGGTTGGACACTACAACACGAGTACCAGCTAGGATATACAACCTCACCCAAGAAGAGACTAGGAGAGACCCTAGCACTATAGTGGGTACGTCCCAAAACCCTCCAAACTAGTTTAAGAGAATCTTATAAACTGAAACTTTTATTTAATAAAGAAAAGTTTTCATCTAAACTACACACTTCTTCAATCAGGATATATACAATTATGGGGACAATAAGTCTATGCCCTATTCGACTCAGGAGCTGAGAGATCCTTCATCAAGGAAGAGTTGATTTATAGTGTACCCCTAAAACTTACACTATTAGAACAAAATCTCAACATCCTCACACCTTTAGGAGAAGGGCTAAACATGAATGAGCAATTAAAAGGATTTGAGATAAAGATTGGAGGAATCAAACTTGAAGCCGACTTGATTCCATTACCCTTGAAGGAGGTTGAAGTAATCCTTGGGATGGATTGGTTAAGTAACCATCAAGCAAGAATGAACTATGGAAAGAAGCAGTGACCTTCCACACTCCCGAGACAAATGGATTAAATTTCCAAGGAGATGAAAGGAAAAGCGAAGTACAGATGGTGTCCCATTTGAAAGCCCAAAAGATGATATAGAAAGGTTGTATGACTTTCCTAGCCATAGTCGTCATTGAAGAGTCTAAAGAAAAGAGACTGGAAGACATTCCGGTAGTTAGGCACTATCCAGAAGTATTTCCACAAGAGCTACCCAAACTATGTAAAACCCGTATTTTTTTTTAGTTAAGGAAAACCGGGAAAAGAACTAGTCAAACCGAATAAGAAAACCAAGCCGGTTTACATTTGGGAATAAGCAATATGGAAATTTACAACTTTTGGGTGATCCAAAGGATTCATTAAACCTTGGAAAAGAAACTTAAGACAAACTAGAAAGTAAAAACCAAATTGGTTTAGTTGAACTAGATTCCATAAGAACTTTAAAGTTAAGCGTGCTTGCCTTAGAGTAGTGTGAGGATGGGTGACCTCTTGGGAAGTATGATATTTTTATGTAACTCGAAATTTCGGTCAAAAATTTTTATGCAAACATACGGCTTATTATAAATAGCCATAAATTAATACCTAAATTAAATTATTGGAATTAATACAATTAATTTTATACCTAAATTAAATTATTAGAATTAATACAATTAATTTAATACCTAAATTAAATTATTGGAATTAATACAATTAATTTATGGCAATATTAATACTTCGGGTTTTATGCCTATATAAAGAGGTCATCCCCATTTCATTCTCCTCACACCTTAACACTTCTCTCTCTCTCTCTACTACTTCATTTTCCGGTGAAGCTCGAACTAGAGTTTCAACTTGAACAAAGGTTGGGTTCTTTAGAAACGAGGAGAAGACAGCTATCTGGTAGCAAACTCCAGTCAATCCAAGAATCGTTGGAAAAGCGTCGGCATGATGGAATAGTGAAGTAGCTCCAGCGGACCGAAGCTACCCTATTTTGGTCAAGCTGAAATCGGCCATTTCAAGCCCTCCTCAGGCCAAACCAAGCCTTCCCCAACACTTCCTCAGTCCTTCCTCGGCCAAATTAGTACCGAAAGGTAAGCCAATTCAGTTTCCCTTACAATTTCAGATCGTTGTTAGAGAGAGAGTCGATTAAATTTAAATGAAGAAATTCTAATCCAATTCGACATCAATTGATGTCATCCTTGATCCTAGGAATAACTTTTGGAGGAGAGCTATCTGCCCAAATTTGAAAGCTCCACCGCCACGCCCTCACCGGAGAACGAGACATCGGGAACGCCAGTCGAGGTCCAGCTTGCTAAGGACAGAACCCGACTAAGTGGAATTTCACTGCACTATCGGGTGAGTGGGTTTACTAACATCATACCCGGTTGGGGATGATAAGTGCCTCGATATAAAAACCCACTATTTAGTGGTATTTTAATCATCACTACTTAGAGAAAGTGATGTGAAAGTTATGCGGAAAAACTACTTACGGGTTGTAAGTAGATCATACCCGGTTGGTGTGATGAGACTTCATCGAAGGAAGTTGAAAACCCGTTCATCAGTTATGAACGAAGATGTCCTTATACCGGTTGGTATGATGGACAGTAAAAACCTATTTTTGTCGGAATTGTTCTCCCTTGACTGTGTGCAATTGCTTAAACTATTTGGGAGACCTTCTTGACGGGAGCTCGAATAGCTCTTATAGGCCGAGGACCTCAGTTTTGGAACTTGAGGGCTAAAATGCCCAGTTTTTGAAAAAATTCGAACAGTGGGCCATAGGCCAATGGACACGGGCAAGAGCTCGTAAAAGAACATGATATATATATATATATATATATATGAGCCATTAAAACTTAATAAGTGAATTGTTTGGCCATGGTACCAAGGCAGGTCCGACATACTCAGTCAACTAGTAGCAGTGTGGCATGACTGGTCTTTGGACTAGTCAAGACAAACAGCTACAGGTTGAGTTGGAGGTCGGGACCGTTGGGACAAATGGCACCACATATTACATGGTAATTTAAGAAAACTTTGTTTGTGCATGCACATGAGTATGGGATCATCAAGACGCCCATGAGGGGTAGTGATGTGTCCTAAGGGCCCTGGACGACCCGGTGAGTATAAGGGCAGATTGTCGTTCCAGGTGTCTGTGCGAAATTTGGAGTAGCACAAAGTGCATGAGATCGGGGTGGGGACAGGATGAGGTCTCTGTCCTCATATGGACAGGAAGAAGTGATTTCGGGATTGTGGGTTGGATGTCGTGTACATCCACTCATTCTCAGGGTAGAAGTGGTCGTACTTCTATCCGGGTGGCAGGAAAAGTCGCTCCGAAGCCACTAGCGGGTTCAATAGTGATACTGACTTGCGAATGTGTGTAACCTTCATAATGAAGGATGTGTGTTGGGTGATGACACACTGATAACTAAGAAATAATGGGAAAACACGAATTTTTAAATGAAATGATTGTTTAAAACAATGGAGTCTAGCACACTCCGTATAAATGTTTTTCTTAAAAGTTAAAAGATTTGAATCCCATTCACTGAGTAGTTGTACTCACCCCCTCCCTTATACCCCTTTCAGGAAATCCCGGAAAGCCGAACCTTAAAGGACTTGTGCAATTAAACGCATGCAAGATAGGTACAACTAATTTAAATTACTATGCAGTTTTGATTTATTATATTCCTGGAAAAAGGTGCAGGTTAACGCCTTACTCTTTACGATTTATAATATAAGGGAAAACTCTTTAGTAAATCGGGAGAGTGGCGGGTTGATCACGGGGATCCGACCAAACCGGATCGGGGCGTGACAACTAGAGTGGTATCAGAGCCTATTTTCTCGAATACATAATCAAGACTAGAAAATATAGTAACTAATAGAGTTATTTTTAAATTTGACAGAATGGCTCCGAAGAAAGGAACCAAGAGAACTAGGGCTGCCGTCTCCAACACCGCCCAACCACCCTTACCGGTAGAAACTCCCAGAGTAGCCCAGACAACTCCTCCTGGACTCAGCAGGGAGCATCAAAGATTGTACGAGGAGTTCACCCGTGTATTTGGCCAACCTAACCTTACTCCTGAGGCAGGTACCAACTCACAGGCTGAGCCCGAGGAAGTGCAATCCCACCCTCCCCCTGCTAATCCAACCACTCCAACAAACATACCTAGAAATCTAAAAACTCTCCGACAACTAGGATGTAAACCCTTCCTCGGAGAAAAGGATGCTGGGACCGCCATGGACTGGCTGGCCAATATCAAGAAGTTAATGGGAATTGTCCGAATACTGTCAGATGATAAGGTGATCCTGATGGAATTCTTCCTGGAAGGGAGTGCTAGACGGTGGTGGGATAATGTTCGAAATCTACATGTCGTCGCCCCCACTTGGGAGCAATTTGAGGAAAGATACTCAGAAGAATACCTGGCACCCCACCTAATAAATGAGAAGAAACAAGAATTCATCCGACTTCGACAAGGGCTTAGTTCCATAGCAGAGTATGAAACAAAATTTAACGAGTTAAGACCCTTTGCTCCCGACCTAGCCGGACCAGCTGATATATGCCAGAGGTTTGTGGACGGTCTCAACTTGGATATTCGAAACCGTATGGGAGTACTGGGACGCCCCACAGACCTAGCAGCTATAATTAGTATGGCTCATGAATGCGAGCGATTGGTACAGACCCGACGTCGTCGAATGGAGCAGACGACTAGAAAGGGGGATAAAGATTCAAACTATCAAGGAGGACGAAGAGAATATACCAGCTCAAGGGGAGGAAACAAAAAGATATTACAATGGAGAAGGAACATGCCTCCATCCCTTCCCAGAGTAGTCCCTACCTTACCCCAAGGGAACCCTCGCTGTCCGAAGTGTCAAAGGAATCATGAGGGAGCATGCCATGCCTGTTTCGCCTGCGGACAAGCAGGACACTTTGTGAAGGATTGTCTTACTCTTAGGGAGAACAGACAGAAAAATACTCTTGGACCACATCAAGGAAACTCCAGGAACCCCAGACAAGAAGCTACAGCAAGAGTACCGGCTAGAGTATACAAACTCACTCAGGAGGAGGCTAGAGGAGACCCTAGCACTGTAGTGGGGTATATACAGCTGTGGGGACAACCAGTTTATGCTCTATTTGACTCTGGAGCAGAACGATCATTTATCAAGGAAGAGTTGGTTTCTAAGATACCCCTGGAGCTCACTCCTCTTGTACAAAGCCTTAATGTCCTTACACCCTTAGGAGAAGGTCTGAATAGAAATAAACAACTAAAGGGGTGTGAGATAAAAATTGGAGGAATCAAACTTGAAGCTGACTTGATTCTGTTACCTTTAAGAGAAGTGGAAGTAATCCTGGGGATGGACTGGCTGAGTAATCATCAGGCAAGGATGGACTGTAGAAGGAAGACGGTAACTTTCCATACCTCCAAGGCTAAGGGACTAAAGTTCCAGGGAGATAAAAGAAAAAGTGAAGTAAAATTTGTGTCCCACCTGAAGGTTCAAAAGATGATTAAGAAAGAATGTACAGTTGTGCTGGCCATGGTGATAAATGAGGATTTTGAAGAAAAGAAAATAGAAGACATTCCGATAGTCAGGCATTATCTAGAAGTTTTTCCAGAAGAGCTACCTGGACTACCTCCAAGTCGCCAAGTGGAGTTTACTATAGAAATAACCCCAGGAACCAACCCCATATTCCAAGCCCCATATCGCATGGCTCCGGCAGAACTAAAAGAACTAAAGGAACAACTGGACGAATTATTGGAAAAGGATTTCATACGTCCAAGTCAGTCTCCATGGGGTGCTCCTGTTTTGTTCGTAAAGAAAAAGGATGGGAGTATGAGACTATGTATTGACTATAGGAAGCTGAATCAGGTCACCATCAAGAACCGATACCCACTCCCAAGGATAGATGATTTGTTTGATCAGTTAAAAGTTGCAGCATACTTCTCAAAAATAGATCTTCGATCAGGCTACCACCAACTAAGGATTAGAGAAGAGGACATCCCTAAGACGGCGTTTCGATCCAGATATGGACATTATGAATTTCGAGTGATGCCGTTCGGATTGACAAATGCCCCTACAGCTTTCATGGACCTGATGAACCGCGTGTTCCAACCTCATCTGGACAGGTTCGTGATAGTATTCATAGATGATATCCTTATATACTCACGAACCAGGTCGGAACACGAAGAGCATTTGGCAATTACATTAGAAATCTTGAAGAAAAACCAATTATATGCAAAGTTTTCCAAGTGTGAATTCTGGTTGCAAGAAGTAGGATTCTTAGGGCACATCGTATTTAAGGATGGAGTTAAGGTGGATCCAGCCAAGGTGGAAGCTATATCAGAATGGAAAACTCCAAGGAATCCTACAGAAATTAGAAGTTTCTTAGGATTGGCAGGATACTATAGGCGGTTTGTGCAAGACTTTTCTAAAATAGCAACTCCTCTAACTCGACTCACCAGGAAGGGAGTTGAGTATAAATGGGATGAGGATTGTGAAAAGTCTTTTCAGGAGTTAAAGACTCGACTAACGACCGCACCAGTACTCTCCTTACCCGATCGTACTGCAGGAGAGTACATAGTCTATAGTGATGCCTCGGGACAAGGACTGAGATGTGTTTTAATGCAACGAGGGAAGGTTATCGCGTATGCCTCACGACAATTGAAGATACATGAGAGAAATTACCCGACTCATGACTTGGAATTAGCTGCAATAGTGTTTGCCTTGAAGATATGGCGACACTACCTTTACGGGGTTAAGTGCAGGATATACACAGATCACAAGAGCCTTAAGTACTTCCTAACTCAAAAGGAGTTAAATCTTCGTCAAAGAAGATGGCTAGAATTAGTGAAGGACTATGATCTTGTGATAGAATATCACCCTGGAAAGGCAAATGTGGTAGCAGATGCCTTAAGTCGCAAGTATCAAACTGAGGTGACACAAGTCAAGACAAGCTACTTACCTTTGTTGCAACAATTGGGAAGAATGGAAGTGAGTCTGAGGATGGACCGACAGGAAAAATGCTTGGTGGCAAATGTAGTGATAAGGCCCAGTCTAACCGAGGAGATAAAGGCCCAACAAAAGATTGATAAAGAACTTCAGTCCTACTTGGATTCAACAAACAGAGAAAGGAAACCGGACTACGATTTACGAGGTGACGGAGTACTGACCTATAAGGGTAGGGTATGTGTGCCTCAAGACAAGGAGTTACAGAGATTAATATTGGAAGAGGCACACGATTCAGTGTATGCTATGCATCCAGGCAGTACTAAAATGTACCACACCCTCAAACAAGGATACTGGTGGAAGGGTATGAAGAGGGACATTGCGGAATATGTAGCCCGATGCTTGTCTTGTCAACAGATAAAAGCAGAGCATCAGAAGCCGTCAGGACTACTACAACCCTTACCAATTCCAGAATGGAAATGGGAACACATCACCATGGATTTCGTCACAGGCTTGCCGGTGACCAGAAAAGGTCGAGATGCAATTTGGGTAATTGTGGATAGATTGACCAAATCAGCTCATTTCCTTCCTATAAGAGTGACGGACACAGTAGAACAGCTGGCCATCCTATACATGAAGGAAATAATAAGACTCCATGGTGTCCCGGTGAGTATAGTATCGGATAGAGATCCGAGATTTACTTCCAGGTTTTGGCCGAGTCTGCAAAACGCCATGGGAACCAAACTCCACATGAGTACGGCATTTCATCCTCAGACAGATGGTCAGTCTGAGCGAACCATCCAAACCTTAGAAGATATGCTAAGGGCATGTGTACTCACCATGAATAAAAGTTGGGAGGAGTACTTATGCCTGATGGAATTTGCGTATAATAATAGTTATCAGGCCAGCATCCAGATGGCTCCCTATGAAGCTCTTTATGGACAACCATGTCGTACCCCTTTGTTTTAGGAAGAAGTGGGTGAAAGGAAGTTAGAGAAAACCGAGATAATAGAGGATGCCACAGAGAAGATAAAATTAATAAGGAGTCGTCTTAAGACTGCACAAGATAGGCAAAAAAGTTATGCAGATAATCGAAAGAAGGATTTGGAGTTCGAAGTGGGTGATCAGGTATTCCTCAAAGTCTCTCCATGGAGAGGAATACTTAGGTTTCAGCAAAGAGGAAAGTTAAAACCCAGATATATCGGTCCATATCCCATTATTCAAAGGATAGGACCAGTAGCATATAAATTAGAACTGCCTCCTGATTTGCAGAGAATACATGACGTATTCCACATTTCAGTACTTCGAAAATATCAGCCCAATCCTAGTCACGTACTGGACCGACCTCCAATGGAATTACAAGAGAACCTGACTTATCAGATAGAGCCGGTACGAATCACCGACCGGAGAGACAAGAATTTAAGGAACAAGAAAATCCCTATGGTCAAGGTGTTGTGGCAAAATGGACCCATGCAAGAACAGACATGGGAAACTGAGTCTCTAATGAGGGATAGTTATCCTCAGTTATTTAACGTGTAACTGTTTTGGGGACAAAACCCCTAAAAGGAGGGGAGAGTTGTAAAACCCGTAATTTTTTTTTAGTTAAGGAAAACCGGGAAAAGAACCGTTCAAACCGAATAAGAAAACCAAGTTGGTTTACATTTGGTAATAAGCAATATGGAAATTTACAACTTTTGGGTGATCCAAAGGATTCATTAAACCTTGGAAAATAAATTTAAGACAAACTAGAAAGCAAAAATCAAATTGGTTTAGGTGAAGTAGATTCCATAAGAACTTCAAAGTTAAGTGTGCTTGCCTTAGAGTAGTGTGAGTATGGGTGACCTCCTGGGAAGTATATATTGGAATTACTACAATTAATTTAATACTGAAATTAAATTATTGGAATTAATACCGAAATTTAATTATTAGAATTAATACTAATAATTTATGGCAATATTAATACTAGTAATAAATCTCACCCATTTAATACACGGGTTTTACGCCTATATAAAGAAGTCATCCCCATTTCATTCTTCTCACACCTTAACACTTCTCTCTCTCTCTCTACTACTTCATTTTCCGGTAAAGCTCGAACTAGAGTTTCGACTTGAACAAAGGTTGGGTTCTTTAGAAACGAGGAGAAGACAGCTATCTGGTAGCAAACTCCAGTCAATCCAAAAATTGTTGGAAAAGCGCTGGCATAATGGAATAGTGAAGTAGCTCCAGCGGACCGAAGCTACCCTATTTTGGTCAAGCTGAAATCGGCCATTTCAAGCCCTACTCAGGCCAAACCAAGCCTTCCCCAACACTTCCTCAGTCCTTCCTCGGCCGAATTAGTACCGAAAGGTAAGCCAATTTAGTTTCCCTTACAATTTCAGATCGTTGTTAGAGAGAGAGTCGACTAAATTTCAATGAAGAAATTCTAATCCAATTTGACATCAATTGATGTCATCCTTGATCTTAGGAATAACCTTTGGAGGAGAGCTATCTGCCCAAATTTGAAAGCTCCACCGCCACACCCTCACTGGAGAACGAGACATCGGGAACGCCAGTCGAGGTCCAGCTTGCTAAGGACAGAACCCGACTAAGTGGAATTTCACTACACTATCGGATGAGTGGGTTTACTAACATCATACCCGGTTGGGGATGATAAGTGCCTCGATATAAAAATCCACTGTTTAGTGGTACTTTAATCATCACTACTTAGAGAAAGTGATGTGAAAGTTATGCGAAAAAACTACTTACGGGTTGTAAGTAGATCATACCCGGTTGGTATGATGAGACTTCCTCGATGGAAGTTGAAAACCCGTTCATCGGTTATGAACGGAGATGTCCTTATACCGGTCGGTATGATGGATAGTAAAAACCTATTTTTGTCGGAATTGTTCTCCCTTGACTGTGTGTAATTGCTTAAACTATTTGGGAGACCTTCTTGACGGGAGCTCGAATAGCTCTTATAGGCCGGGGGCCTCGGTTTTGGAACTTGAGGGCTAAAATGCCCAGTTTTTGAAAAAATTCGAACAGTGGGCCATAGGTCAATGGACACGGGCAAGAGCTCGTAAAAGAACATGATATATATATATATGTGCCATTAAAACTTAATAAGTGAATTGTTTGGCCATGGTACCAAGGCAGGTCCGACATACTCAGTCAACTAGTAGCAGTACGGCATGACCGATCTTCGGACTAGTCAAGACAAACAGCTACAAGTTGAGTTGGAGGTCGGGACCGTTGGGACAAATGGCACCACATATTACATGGTAATTTAAGAAAACTTTGTTTGTGCATGCACATGAGTACAGGATCATTAAGACGCCCATGAGGGGTGGTGATGTTTCCTAAGGGCCCTGGACGACCCGGTGAGTATAAGGGCAGATTGTCGTTCCAGGTGTCTGTGCGAAATTTGGAGTAGCACAAAGCGCATGAGACCGAGGTGGGGACAGGATGAGGTCTCTGTCCTCATATGGACACGAAGAAGTGATTTCGGGATTGTGGGTTGGATGTCGCGTACATCCACTCATTCTCAGGGTAGAAGTGGTCGTACTTCTATCCGGGTGGCAGGAAAAGTCGCTCCGAAGCCACTAGCGGGTTCAGTAGTGATACTGACTTGCGAATGTGTGTAACCTTCATGATGAAGGATGTGTGTTGGGTGATGACACACCGATAACTAAGAAATAATGGAAAAACACGAATTTTTAAATGAAATGATTTTTGAAAACAAAGGAGTATGGCACACTCCGTATAAATGTTTTTCTTGAAAGTTAAAAGATTTGAATCCCATTCACTGAGTAGTTGTACTCACCCCCTCCCTTATACCCCTTTCAGGAAATCCCGGAAAGCCGAACCTTAAAGGACTTGTGCAATTAAACGCCTGCAAGATAGGTACAACTAATTTAAATTACTATGTAGTTTTGATTTATTATATTCCTGGAAAAAGGTGCAGGTTAACGTCTTACTCTTTACAATTTATAATATAAGGGAAAACTCTTTAGTAAATCGGGAGAGTGGCGGGTTGATCACGGGGATCCGACCAAACCGGGTCGGGGCGTGACAGACTACCTCCAAGGTAGCAAGTGGAGTTCACTAGAGAAATAATTCCAGGAACAAACCCCATATCCCAAGCCCCATATCGTATGGCTATTACAGAACTGAAGGAATTGAAGGAGCAATTGGATGAATTATTGGAGAAGGATTTCATACGTCCTAGCTAGTCTCCGTGGGGTGTACCCATCCTATTCGTAAAGAAAAATGATGGAAGTATGAGACTGTGTATAGACTATAGAAAGTTAAATAGGTCACCGTCAAGAACATATACCCACTTTCGCGAATTAATGACCTATTCGATCAATTAAAAGGAGCAACATACTTCTCCAAAATAGACCTTCGGTCGGACTATCATCAACTTAGAATCCGAGAGGAGGACATTCCCAAAACGGCATTTTGATTCCAATATGGACATTACGAATTCATAGTGGTGTTGTTCGGATTAACGAATGCCCCTACAACCTTCATGGATTTGATGAACTGTATGTTCCAACCATACTTGGATAGGTTCGTGATAGTTTTCATAGACGACATCCTTATATACTTAGGAACTAGGTTGGAACATGAGGAACATTTTAAAATCACCTTGGAGATATTGACGAAAAATCACTTATATGTAAAATTCTCCAAGTGTGAGTTATGACTGTAGGAGGTAAGATTCTTAGGACATATAGTGTCTAGGGATAGAGTTAAAGTAGATCCAGCCAAGGTGGAAGCCATATCAGACTCGAAGGCTCCAAGGAATCCTTCGAAGATATAAAGTTTCTTAGGTCTAGTAGGATACTACAAGTGGTTCATGCAAGAGTTTTCTAAGATAGCAGCTCCTCTAACTCGACTCATCGAGAAAGGAGTTGAGTATAAGTGGGATGAAAGTTGTGAGAAGTCATTCTTGGAATTAAAGACTCGATTGACAAACGCACCGGTACTCTCCCTACCTGACCTTAATGTGGGAGAGCACACCGTCTATAGTAATACATCCGGACAAGGACTTCTATGCGTATTGTTACAACAAGGGGAGGTTATCACTTATGCCTCACGACAACTTAAGGTACATGAAAGAAACTACCCAACGCATGATCTGGAATTAGCTATGATAGTGTTTGCCCTAAAAATTTGGCGACACTGCCTTTACGGGGTTAATTATAGGATATATACAGATCACAAGAGTGTTAAGTATTTCCTCACTTAGAAGGAGTTAAATCTCCACCAAAGGAGATGGCTTGAATTAGTTAAGGACTATGACTTTGTGATAGAATATCACCCCGAAAAGGCAAATGTAGTAGTAGATACCTTAAGTCACAAGTACCAAACTGAGGCAGCTTAAATAAAGACGAGCTACACACCCTTGTTGCAACAATTAAGAAGGATGGAGGTGGACCTGAAGATGGACAAGCGAGAAAAATCCTAGTGGCTAACATGGTAGTGAGGCCCAGTCTAACTGAACAGATCCAGGCTAAACAAAAAGTGGATAAGGAGTTTCAACCCTATCTGGATCTGGTTAATAGAAAAACAAAATTGGACTATGATTGGCGAAGTGATGGAGTGCTGACCTACAATGGTAGGGTATGTGTGCCTCAAATTAAGGAACTAAAGAGGTTAATTCTGAAAGAGGCACACGATTTGGTGTATGCAACTCATTCATGCAGTACCAAGATGTACCGCACCCTCAAACAAGGATATTGGTGGAAAGGCATGAAGAGGGACATTGCGGAATATGTAGCTCGATACTTGTCCTATCAACAGATAAAAGCGGAGCATCAGAAACTGTTAGGACTGCTGCAACCCTTACCAATTCCGGAATGAAAATGGGAGCACATCACCATGGACTTTATCATAGGACTACCTATGACAAGAAAGGGTCAAGATGCAATTTGTGTCATCATGGATAGATTGACCAAGTCAGCTCATTTTCTTCCTATTAGAGTGACGGATATAGTGGAACAACTGGTCGTCTTATACATGAAGGAGATAGTGAGACTCCATGGCGTTCCGGTGAGTATAGTATCAAACAAACATCCTAGATTTACATTAAGGTTCTGGCCAAGCTTACAAAGTGCCATGGGAACCAAGCTCCACATGAGCACGACGCTTCATCCTTAGACCAATGGGCAGTCTAAGTGAACCATTCAAACCTTGGAGGATATGTTAAGAGTGTGTGTACTCACCATTAAGAAAGGTTGGGAAGAATACTTATGCCTAATGGAATTTGCTTATAATAATATCTATCAGGCAAGTATTCAGATGACTCCTTATGAAGCCCTTTATGGATGACCATGTCGTACCTCTCTATTTTGGGAAGAACTAGGGGAAAGGAAACTAGAAAGGGTAGAACTGATAGAGGATGTGTCACACCCTGACCCGATTTGGTCGGATCCCCGTGATCAACCCACCACTCTCTCGATTTATTAAAGGGTTACCCTTATCGTAAACCGTAAAGAGTAAGACGTCCTTTAACTTGCACCTTTTTCCTGGAATAGCATAATCAAAACTGTATGAAATTTAAAACTTTACATACCTGTCTTACAGGCATCTTAGTTGACGGTCTTTAAGGGGAGGCTTTCCGGGATTTCCTGAAAGGGATATAAGGGAGGGGGTGAGTACGACTACTTAGTGAATGGGTTATTAAAAGCTTTTGACTTTTAAGAAAAACATTTATATGGAGTGTGTCAGACTCCTTTATTTTCAAAAATCTCATCATTTAAAAATTTGGATTTTTCCATTATTTCTTAGTTACCACGGTGTGTCATCACCCAACACACATCCTTCATCATGAAGGTTACACACATTCGCAAGTCAGTATCACTACTGAACCCGCTAGTGGCTTCTGAGCGACTTTTCCTACCACCCGGATAGAAGTACGACCACTTCTACCCTGGGAATGAGTGGATGTACGTGACATCCTACCCACAATCCCGAAATCACTTCTTCATGTCCGTATGAGGACAGAGACCTCATCCTGTCCCCACCCCGGTCTCATGCGCTTCGTGCTACTCCAGATTTCGCACAAACACCTAGAACGACGAACTGCCCTTATAGCCACCAGGTTGTCAAGTGCCCTTAGGACGCATCACTACCCCTCATGGGCGTCTTGATGATCTCGTACTCATAGTGCATGCACAAAAAATGTTTTCTTATATTACCATGTAATTTGTGGTGCCACTAGTCCAACGGCCCCGACTCTCAACTCAACCCGCAACTATTTGTCTTGACTAGTCCGTCAACTAGTCATGTCGCACTGCCGCTAGTTGACTGAGCATGTCGGTCCTATCTTGGTACCATGGCCAAACAATTCACTTATTAAGTTTTATGGCACATATATCATGTTTGTTTACGAGCTCCTGCTCATACCAATTGGCCTTGAGCCCACTGTACGAGATTTTCAAAATCGGGCATTTAGCCCCCAAGTTCCAAAATCGAGGCCCTTGACCTATCAGAGCTATTCGAGCTCCTGTCGAGAAGGTCTACCAAATAGTTTAAGCATTGGCACACAGTCAGGGGAGAACACTTCTGACAAAAATAGGTTTTTGCTGTCCATCATACCGAACGGTATAAGGACATCTCCGTTCATAACCGATGAACGGGTTTTCAACTTCCTTCGAGGAAGTCTCATCATACCAACTGGGTATGATCTACTTACAACCCGTAATTAGTTTTTCCGCATAACTTTCACATCACTTTCTCTAAGTAGTGATGATTAAAATACCACTAAACAGTGGGTTTTTATATCAAGGCACTTATCATCTCCAACCGGCTATGATGTTAGTAAACCCACTCACCTGTTAATGTCGTGTATTCCACTATACTGGTTCTTTGTATTCACGCGAGCTTGTCCTTGCTGGCGTTCCCGGTATTTAACGTTCCTACACGATATGAACAACCTTGTTCATTATTACTCGGCATAACAGCCTTCATTCATTAATGAATGAGAAAACCCAAACTTTTAGTTATTTGCAATTAGGTCCCTAAAGTTATTTCTCTTTAACTTTAAGTCCCTAATGTCGGTTTTTCCTCAAATTGAGTCCCGTAACTTTTAAAATTTATCGTGGGACCTCAATTTATTCAATTTCACCAAAAAGGGGTTTAATTTTCCAAATTTCCAATTTGGTTCCCCAATTTTTCCAAAATTACCATTTTGCCCTTCTTTCACAAAAATGGTAAGTTTTTCCCCAAATTTTCCAAAATTCCTCAATTGGTCCTCCAACATTATTTTCATGCCCAATTGACCCTCAATTTCATAAAATTGTATTTTGGCCCCTTTGAATTTCGAAAATCCCCAAATTTTCCCCCAATTTCAACTCTTCAACACTACCGAATTTGATTTCATCAAATTAACCAATCAAACACTTCTAATTATTGAAATTGGAGTTGAAATTGAGTTCCTGTATGTTCATATGATTCTAAGAAACTTTGAATCGCAGATTTTAACGTCGGAATGAGCTCAAACGGAGCTTTGCCGGAAAATAGACTGTAGAGAGAGAAAGCTTCGATTACTCACCGGTTAAGGCACGACAATCCGAGCTTTCGATCTGGGCAGATAGGTATTGTCCTGACTTTTATCCTAAAATCAAGTATTGTATCAATTGATGCGGAATTGGATTAGAATTTCGTCATTGAAATTCGGTCGACTCTTTCTCTAGCACCGATCGAAAATTATAAAGGGGAGCCGAATTGGCTTACCTTTTGGTCCTAATTCGGCCGTGGAAAGGCTGAGAAAGTGTTGGGAGGGCTTGGTTTGGCATAAGGAGGGCTTGAAATGGCCGATTTCAGCTTGGCCGAAATAGGGCGGCTTCGGTCCGCCGGAGTTGCTTCACTATTCCATCATGTCGGTGCTTCTCCAACAATTCTCGAATTAACTGGAGTTTGCTATTAGATAGCTGTCTTCTCCCCAGTTCTAAAGAGCCCAACCTTTATTCAAGTCGAAGCTCTGGTTCGAGCTTTACCGGGAAATGGAGTAGAGAGAGAGAGAGAGAAGTGTTTAGGTGTGAGTAGAATAAAATGGGGATGACCTCTTTATATAATCGTAAAATCCGTATATTAAATGGACGAGATTTATTACTAGTATTAATATTGCGATAAATAATTGGTATTAATTCCAATAATTTAATTTTGGTATTAATTTCAATAATTTAATTTCGGTATTAAATTATTTGTATTAATTCCAATAATTTAATATAGGTATTAAATTATTGGTATTAATTTCAATAATTAAATATATATTAATTGATGGCTATTTATGATAAGCCGTTCGCATAAAAATTTTTGACCGAAATTTCGGGTTACAAAAAAATCATACTTCCCAAGAGGTCACTCATCCTCACACTACTCTTAGGTAAACATGCTTAACTTTGAAGTTCTTATGGAATTTAGTTCACCTGAACCGATTTGGTTTTTGTTTTCTAGTTTGTCTTAAGTTCCTTTTCCAATTTTTAATAAATCCTTTGGATCAACCGAAAGTTGTAAATTTTCATATTGCTTATTCCCAAATGTAAACCGGTTTGGTTTTCTTATTCGGTTTGACCGGTTTTTTTCCCGGTTTTCCTTAACTCAAATGTGCGGGGTTTACAGGATGCCACGGAGAAAATAAAACTAATCAGGAGTCGTCTTAAGACCGCACAGGACAGACAAAAGAGTTGTGTGGATCATAGAAGTAAAGATTTGGAGTTTGATGTGGGAGATCAAGTGTTCCTCAAGGTGTCCCAATGGAGGGGAATACTTAGGTTTCAACAAATGGGAAAGTTGAAAACGAGGTATATCAGCCCATATTCCATCATTTAAAGGATAGGACCGGTAGCCTATAAATTGGAACTACCTCCAAACCTGGAGAGAATACACAATGTATTCCATATCTCTGTGCTTTGGAAGTATCAGTCTGATCCTAGCCATGTATTAGATTCACCTCCACCTGAGCTGGAAGAGAACTTGACCTATCAAATGGAACAGGTACGAATCACCAACCAAAAGGATAAGAACTTAAGGAATAAGAGGATTCATATGGTCAAAGTTCTGTGGCAAAACGGACCTATGCAGAAGAGACATGAGAAACAGAGAGTGTAATGAGGGGTAGTTACCCTCCATAATTTGTCACACCCCGACCCGGTTTGGTCGGATCCCCGTGAACAACCCGCCACTCTCCTAGTTTATTCAGGGTTTTCCCCTATTCTAAACCGTGGGGAGTAAGGCATCCTTCTTACCTGTACCTTTCCTGAAATAACATTAATCAAAATTGAATATAAATTTTACATACATGCCTTAAGGTTTAGCTAGCGATAAATCTTTAAGGTTGGTTTTCCCTTGGTTTCCTGAAAGGGGGTAAAGGTAGGGTGTGAGTTTGACAACTTAGTGAATGTGTGTTAGGGTGAAAATTTTTCAAAAAAATCCAAACTCAACTCTCAAATCCCTTTCTCCTCTATATACATTTAGAAATTAATCATGTACGGGTATATGTATGTACCTTTATATGTGAAAGTCTATTATTCATAATATATATACATAATTATCCAATATATAAATATGTATATATATATAAATATTTATTATTTCGCTTAATTACAACAGACTTCACTAGATTTCATCGAGTTATTTATTTCCATGAAATCAATCCTTATCATCTTATTTTAAATTAGTTTTGTTCCTATAATATCAATTGGGATTTAAACTTAAATTAAAATTCTAAAAACTTTTCCGAACGAAATTTCAGTTTAATAAAACATGGTGTTACAACTACTCCCCACCTTTTAAGGAGTTTTGTCCCCAAAACTCATGTAACATTAGTCTACAATTCTTACCCGTTTGGGCATTTTCATGGTTTCATTTTTAATAATTTTCTATAGAGTCATTTGCTTACTTTATCATAATAACTTTTCTAGATAGTGTTGTCTTTCCTCAAGGATATTTATTTTTCCAAAGGACAATTTTTTTTACTTAGGTTGTCTTCCTCAATCCATCTAAAGTAATTTGGGTATTCAACCATACATTATTATCATTTAATATTTTCGTTTGAGGCTTCCTTTATAAGCTTGCATTGTATGTCTGGTCTCTTTAGATTTTATCCAATCTCAATAGTGTTTATATTAAACCTTAGCTCTCAAATGGCGAGAAATGATTTATACCATTATAAAGGAACAATCCTTTATAACTTTCTGTGTATTTTCAAATACCTACCACTCATCGGAGAGTTTATGTTCTATGATCATAAGATTGTTTTTTTACTAGTTATTCATTTAGTTTTGGAATTACGTTGGACACCTTCTAATCCATCAAAGGTTCTAAAATTTTTAACAATTTTCCCTTCACCAGTTCATGTGTCCATTATTCGACCATATCCTTCCATTTCACGGTCCTTTTTCCTTTAAGTTATGTATCAACTTTTTTTTCTAATATACCATGTACAATATGATTTATTCCATCGCTTATTATCATAACTTCCTCATGGCATGGCATGTTTGTATATCATTCTCCAATGTTTTTTCATTCTTCACATACTTTTGTATTGAGTTATTTGTTTATAACCATTTCATCGTTATCCATTATGACTTACTACATTATAAGACGTGCTTTATTTAAGAGGTTTTATTTCATTGGACTTCTTTTTGTACACTTGATTCTATTGCTTTATAAAATTTTATTTGGATCATATGTGACTGCCTTTTTTTTATGCCCACCCAAGGCATTTTTTACTTTAAGAGCCAATTCCCTTAATATTTGAGGATTTCCCTCACTTTCAATTAACTGCTCTAGCAATTCCTTTGCTGTAGAATTTGTAACTGGTTGTGTCTACTAATCCAAATTAAAGTACTCTTTGGGTATTGTATGATTATTTGGCTTATTGAACCTTTGTCTCACATTTCCTTGAGTATCATCTTTTAAGTACTCTTGGAAGCTCGACATAGCTTCCTGCGCATGAGACCGGGGTGGGGTTGGGATGAGGTCTCTGTCCACATATGGACACGGAGTTTTGTTACGGGATTGAGGGTAGGATGTCGCGTACATCCACTCATTCTCAGGGTAGAAGTGGACGTACTTCTATACAGGTGGCCGGTAAAGTCGCTCTTACACCACAAGTGGGTACAATGGACGTGCTGGCTTGCAAATGTGTGTTCCCTTCATGACGAATGGTGTGTGGTTGTTGATAAACACATTGTTGAGATGAGAAATGGCTATGAAAAACTGAGATTTAAAAATGAAAGGTTTTAAAGGAAAAATAAGGAGTCCGACACACTCCAATTCAAACTATTTTCTAAAAGTCATCTTTAAATACCCATTCACCGAGTCATTGAACTCACCCCCATCCTTATACCCCTTTAAGGTAAATCCTGGAGAAAGCCTACCCAAAGACCACCAGTTAACACACCTGTGAGATAAGTATGATAAGTTAAAATTCCATGCAGTTTTGATCTATGTTATTCCAAGAAAGGTGCGGGTTTAAAAGAACGTCTTACTCCTCACGGTTTAAAAGAAGGGACAACCCATAATAAACTGGAAGAGTGGCAGGTTGATCATGGGGATCTGACCAAACCGGGTCGAGCATGACACTTGTAGTGCCCCTGAAGGAAAATTCCCTTTATCTACCTTCTTTCTATATTTGGATTTTCTTAAGGTCTTTAACCATGATCTTCTTCTTGTGATCCTTCCTCTGGTAATTGAGGCATATAATCGTATTATTAAGGGACAGATAAATTTTCAAAAACTCAAAATCTTATAGTTTTGGGGTTTTAACATCTCTTAAGGGAGATTGTTACAATGACTGTTTGGGGTATACTCAGCACTAAGCTTTGGTCTGGCAGGTCTTCTTCCTAGGTGAGATTGGGTTCCCCAGCCGCAATTGTGGTTCTTGTAATGTTATCCCTTCGGACTTCTATAGGGGTTGAGGGGTCCTTATTGGAAGGTATTGCTTGGATTCCTTGTAGAGTGAGACAATTCTTTGCTATATGTTCCAGCCTCCTAAAATCATAACAGATCCTTTTGGCTCTTGTCCTTTGAAATATTGGGCATCTTCTAATGTAGTGTTCCCATTGCTCACATCTATAACATGTCATTTCTTTGTGTTGACCTTTGTAGTTCCTCTTATATTTTGAGCATTGTGGGGCCTTTTTTTAAGGGATTGTTGATGGTTCAATGCTTTGTCGTCCTTGAGCATGAACACCTTGGAGGATTTCTTGTCGAGTCCTCTTTGACCCAGGGTTACTCCAAGGGTCCTTCTATACTCTTGGTTCATTTCCTCCCTTAGGATGGGGTTCTCCCTAGCTTCCGAGATGACTAAGGTAGCGCAAGTTTGTTTGACTACTTTTCTTAGGGCCATCTGAAAATTTTAAAATTTTTCCTATCAGTTACTATGTTATCTAGTCTTGATAATGTATTCGAGGAAACAGGCTCTGATACCACACAAGTTGTCATGCCCCGACTCGGTTTGGTCAGATCTTCGTGATCAACCCACCACTCTCTCAGTTTATTAAGGGTTTTCCCCTTCTTTAAACCGTGAGGAGTAAGGCATCCTTTAAACATGTACCTTTCCTGGAATAACATTAATCAAAACTGCATGAAATTTAAACTTTCCATACCTGTCTTGCAAGTGTAGTTAACTAGAAGTCCTTGGGTAGGTTTTCCCTTGGTTACATGAAACGGGTATAAGGAAGTAAGTGAGTTTCACAACTCAGTAAATGGGATTTAAGACTGATTTTCAAAAATAATAGTTTGAATTGGAGTGTGTTAGAATCCTTATTTTCTTTTAAAACATTTCATCCTCAAATCTTGATTTTCATAGTCATATCTCATCACAATGGTGTGTTTATCACTCAACACACACCCTTTGTCATGAAGGGAACACACATTCGTTGGGCAGCACGTCCACTACACCCACTTGTGGCATCAAAGCGACTTTTCTGGCCACCTAGATAAAAGCACGTCCACCTCTACCCTGAGAATGAGTGAATGTACGCGACATCCGACCCTCAATCACGTAAATAAAACTTTGTGTCCGTATGAGGACAGAGACCTCATCCCGTCCCCACCCCAGTCTCATGCGCATGAAGCTACGTCAAGCTTCTAAGACTATTGGAACAACTAACTACCGTTATCTCCACCATGTCGTCAGATAGCCCTAAGACGCATCACTACCCCTCTTAGGTGTCTTGAAAGTCCCATAACTCAGTGCATGTACAAAACAATAGTTTTCTGCATAAGACATTTAATCTGTGGTGCCACTAGTCCAACGGCCCCAACCCTCAACTTGACCTACAGCTGTTTGTCTCGACCTGTTATATCGCACTGCCACCAGTCCATCGACTATGCCGATCCTGTCTTGGTACCATGGCCAAACAAATCATTCATTTAAAGTTTTCATGGCTTAACTCGTGTTGTTTATGAGCTCCTGCTCGTGCCAACCAGCCTTAGGCCCTCTGCACGAGATTTTCAAAATCAGGCATATTAGCCCCCAAGTTCCAAAACCGAGGCCTCCGGCCTATCTAAGCTATTTGAGCTCTCATCAATAAGGTCTCCCAAAAGGTTTAAGCAGTGGCACACAGTCGGGGGAGAGCACTTTTGACAAAATAAACTTTTAGTCGTCCATCACACCAACCGAGTGTGAGGACATCTCCGCTCATAAACAATGAACGGGCCATCCTTGTTCATTATCCTTTGGCCTATTAGCCTTTATTCACCATAAATGAATAAAATACTTAAACTTTTTTATTTATTGCAATTAGGTCCCTAAAAATTTTTTTCTTTTACTTTAGGCCCCTAATGTCAATTTTCCCCCAAAATGAGTCCCAAGACTCTAATTTCACCTTAGGACCTCAATTTATTCAAAATCACAAAAAGGGGTTCAATTTTCCTACATTTTCAATTTGGTCCCCAACTTTTCCAAAATTACCATTTTGCCCCTACTTTACAAAAATGGTAAGCTTTGCCCCCAAAAATTCCAAAATTTGCCCAATTGGTCCTCCAACATCTTTATCATGCCCAGTTGGTTCTTAATTTTATGAAATTGCACTTTAGTCTCTCGAATTTTTGAAATCCCCAATTTTCTCCAAAATTTGTCCCCAATTTCAACCTTCCAACTCAGCTGAATTTGATTTCATCAAATTGACCAATCAAATGAGTTTAATTGTTAAAATTGAAGTTAGATTAGAGTTCCTACATCTTCATACGATTCAATTGCACTTTGAATCCACGATTTGACGTTGGAATGAGCTCAAACGGAGCTTCACTGAAAAACTGAACTTAGAGAGAGAAAGCTTTGAAAGCTTACCGTTAGTGGTGTGGTGGTCTGAGCTTTCAATCTAGACAGATAGCTCTTGTCCTGAGGTTCCTCCTAGGATCAAGAATTTCATCAATTAATGCCGAATTGAGGGAGAATTTAGTCAGTTAAGTTTCATCAGTTCTCTCTCTAGCACCAATTGGAAAATACAGAGGGGAGCCAAATTGGCTTACCTTTCCGCTCTAATTCAACTGTAGAAGGGCTGTGGAGGTATTGGGAAGGCTTGGTTTGGGCTGAGAAGGGCTTGAATTGGCCAATTTCAGCTTAGCTGAAATAGGGTAGCTTCGGTCCGTCGGAGCTACTTCACTCTTCTATCACCATGGCGGTTCTGCGGCGACCCTCGGAGCAAATGGAGACTACAAACGTGTAGCTGACTTCTCCCCGAATCCAAAGAATCCAACCACGCCTTCTTTGGCTTAGAAAAATGCCCAAGTCGGAGCTCTAGTTCGAGCTTCACTGGAAAAGGGAGCAATAGGGAGAGAGTGGAGTTTTCAGGTGTGTGGAGGATGAATGAAGATGAGCTCTTTATATAGGAAGCTCAGGGACTTCTTGGTCGTCCGATTAGCGCCTTGATGGTGGTCATTCATTGCTGGAAACTTCCTAGCCGTAGACTTTTCATTTTCATTGGCATTGCTCGATTTTTCGGCGAGTGAACAATGTCGTCATCTGAAGGAAGAAGACGACATTATTCTGAACCAGACCATACCGGGTTCAAAGCTTAATCCAGCCAATTTAGGCTCGATTCGACTGAGTTTTTCAAAATTAAAAATCTCTAAATTCATTCTATATCCAATGGTGGCCTCAATTCTTCAATTTGAATTTTCAAAAACACCTAGAAAAATGAATTTAGCATCCGATTCAATAGTGATTCAAACCGGTCCAAACCGTTTCAGATCCAGTTCACCTAAACCGGTTTGGTTTTCATCTCCAATTCATCCTAAAGTCCTTTATCATGACTTTTGTGACTCTTTAGGCCCCTCAGGATCCATAAATTTCCCGATTTTCCCTTTCTCTATCGGTTTCGGTTTACAAACCGACTTAGTCTTCTCACTCGGGTTGACCGGTTCTTTCCATGGTTTCCTTGTCTTTAAGGGATGGGGTTTACATATCATCACACTCGATTGGTGTGATTAAGTTGAAAATAAACTTTTTGTCAGAAGCGTTCTTCCCTCACCGTGTGCCAATGCTTAAAAGATTTGAACTCATGGGGCTAAATGTCCGATTTTGGAAAAACATGTGCACTGGGCCCAAGGCCAATGAGCACAAGCAGGAGCTCATAAACAAACTTAATTAAAGAAATCCATGAAAATTTCTAATAAAACTGGTTGTGTGATTTTGCCATGGTACCGAGTCAAGACCGACAGTACTCGATGGACTAGCGATAGTGCATCCGGGCCAGGTTAACGGACCGGCCTAGACAAACAACTGTAGGTCGGGTTGAGGGTTGGGGTCATTGGACCATTGGCACCAAAGATAATGGCCATATGTGAAAAATGTACTTTGTGCATGCTCTTGTGGTACGGGACCATCAAGACGCCCTAGGGGTAGTGATAGGTCCTAAGGGCTACTGGATGACATGGTGGAGATAAGAGCAGTTTATCGTACCAGTCAGTCGGGAAGATTAGAGTAGCTTCTTGCGTAGGAGACCAGGGTGGGGTCGGGATGAGTTCTCTGTCCTCATATGGACATGGAGTGGCATTCGGGTCTAGGGGTCGGATGTCGAGAACATCCACTCAAAACCAGAGTAGAAGTGGACGGGCTTCTATCTTGGTGGACGGTAAAAATGCTTCGATCCACAAGTGGGTGCAGTGGACAGGCTGCACCTGTGAATGTGTGTACCATTCCTGATGAAGGGTGTGTGTTTGCTTGCTAAACGCCTCCCAAGGCAAGGGGATGGGCTAAGAAAGCTAAACACACCGAATATGGGTATGGAAAAAGATTTTGAAAACCGAAATTTGAGAAAAATACTTTTTAAAGGAAATGATAACTTTGGAACAGTTCGAATAAAGCAATTTTGAAAACTCATTTCCCAACACCCACTCAGTGAGTTATAGAACTCACCCACTCCCTTTGACCCCTTTCAGGTAACCAGGGAAACACCACTCTTAAACACCCTCCTAATTTTGAACAGTAAGAAGACAGGTATGTCTGTTTTAAAATACTTGGTTTCGTATAATGTTATTCCAAGAAAGACAGGTAAAAGGACATCTTAACACTTGCGGTTTAGAAAAGGGTGAAACCCTTAATGGACCAAAGAGAGTGGTTGTCACGCCCCAACCTGATTTTGGTCGGATCCCCATGAACAACCCGCCACTCTCCCGGTTTATTAAAGGGTTTCCCCTTATCATAATCCATAAAGAGTAAGGCATCCTTTAAACCTGCACCATTTCCTGGAATAGCATAATCAAAATTGCATGAAATTTTAAACTTTACATACCTGTCTTACAGGTATCTTAGTTGATGGTCTTTCAGGGTAGGCTTTCCGGGATTTCCTGAAAGGGATATAAGGGAGGGGTGAGTACGACTACTTAGTGAATGGGTTTTCAAAGGTCTACTTTTAACTTTTAAGAAAAATATTTATATGGAGTGTGTCAGACTCCTTTCTTTTCAAAAATCCCTTAATTTAAAAAATTTGGGTTTTTCCACCATTTCTTATTTACCACGGTGTGTCATCACCCAACACACATCCTTTATCATGAAGGTTACACACATTCGCAAATCAGTATCACTACCGAACCCGCTAGTGGCTTCGGAGCGACTTTTCCTGCCACCCGGATAGAAATATGACCACTTCTACCCTGGGAATGAGTGGATGTATGAGACATCCGACCCACAATCCCGAAATCACTTCTTTGTGTCCGTATGAGGATAGAGACCTCATCTGTCCCCACCCCGATCTCATGCGCTTGGTGCTACTCCAGATTTCGCATAGACAGCTAGAACGACGAACTGCCCTTATAGCCACCAGGTCGTCCAGTGCCCTTAGGACGCATCACTACCCCTAATGGGCGTCCTGATTATCCTGTACTCATAATGCATGCACAAACAATGTTTTCTTATCAAGCTATGTCATATGTGGTGCCACTGGTCCAATGACCCCTACTCTCAACTCAACCCGCAGTTGTTTGTCTTGACTAGTCCGTCGACCTATCATGTCGCACTGCCGCTAGTTGACTGAGCATGTCGGTCTTATCTTGGTACCATGGACAAACAATTCACTTATTAAGTTTTATGGCACATATATCATGTTTGTTTACTAGCTCCTGCTCGTGCCAACTAGCCTTGGGCCCACTGTACGAGATTTTCAAAAAACTGGGCATTCTAGCCCTCAAGTTCCAAAATCGAGGCCCCGACCTATAAGAGCTATTCGAGCTCCCGTCAAGAAGGTCTCCAAAATAGTTTAAGCATTGGCACACAGTCAGGGGAGAACACTTCTGACAAAATAGGTTTTCACTGTCCATTATACCAACCGGTATAAGGACATCTCCGTTCATAACTAATGAACGGGTTTTCAACTTCCTTTGAGGAAGTCTCATCATACCAACTGGGCATGATCTACTTACAACCGGTAAGTAGTTTTTCCGCATAACTTTCACAACCGATAATTAAAAATACCACTAAGCAGTGGGTTTTTATACCGAGGTACTTATCATTCCCAACCGGTATGATATAAAATTTCCACTCACAACCGGTAAGTGGTTTTAAAATTTTAAGTTGTGCTCATCATCCCAACCGGATATGATGTTAGTAAACCCACTCACCCGTTAACGCAGTGAATTCCACTTAACCAGTTCTTTGTATTCACGCAAGCTCGTCCATGCTGGCATTCCCGGTATTTTGCGTTCCTACACGATATGGACATCCTTGTTCATTATTACTCGGCATAACAGCCTTCATTCATTTCCAATGAATGAGAAAACCCAAACTTTTAGTTATTTGCAATTAGGTCCCTAAAGTTATTTCTCTTTAACTTTAAGTCCCTAATGTTGGTTTTTCCTCAAATTGGGTCCCGTAACTTTTAAAATTCATCCTGGGACCTCAATTTATTCAATTTCACCAGAAAGGGGTTTAATTTCCCAAATTTCCAATTTGGTCCCCCAATTTTTCCAAAATTACCATTTTACCCTTCTTTTACAAAAATGGTAAGTTTTGCCCCAAAAATTCCAAAATTCCTCAATTGGTCCTCCAACATTATTTTCATGCCTAATTGACCCTCAATTTCATAAAATTGCATTTTGGCCCTTTGAATTTCGAAAATCCCCAATTTTCCCCCAATTACAACTCTTCAACACTACCGAATATGATTTCATCAAATTGACCAATCAAACATTTCTAATTATTGAAATTAGAGTTGAAATTGAGTTCTTGCATGTTCATACGATTCTAAGAAACTTTGAATCACAGATTTTAACACCGGAACAAGCTCAAACGGAGCTTCGCTGGAAAATAGACTATAGAGAGAGAGCTTCGATTTCTCACCGGTGAGGGCATGGCGGTTTGAGCTTTCAATCTGGCTAGATAGCTCTCATATTGAGGATCATCCTAGAATCAAGAATCGCATCAATTGATGCCAAATTAAGTTAGAATTTTATCATTGAAATTCCGTCAGTTCACTCTCTAGCACCGACCAGAAATTACAGAGGGGAATCGAATTGGCTTACCTTTCAGTCCTAATTCGGCCGTGGGAGGGCTGAGGAAGTGTTGGGAGGGCTTGGTTTGGTCTGAGGAGGGCTCAAAATGGCCGATTTCAGCTTCGCCGAAATAGAGTTGCTTCACTGTTCCATCATTTCGGCACTTTTCTAGTGATTCTTGGATTGTCTGGAGTTTTCTATCCGATAGTTGACTTCTCCCCGGTTCTAAAGAGCCTGACCTCTCCTTCCAAGGTTAAGAAAAATGTTCAAGTCGAAGCTCTAGTTTAAGCTTCACCGGGAAATAGAGAAGTAGAGAGAGAAGTGTTTGGGTGTGAGGAGTTATAAAACCGTGTATTAAATGGGAGAGATTTATTACTAGTATTAATATTGCCATAAATTATTGGTATTAATTTCAATAATTTAATTTCAGTAATAAATTATTTGTATTAATTCCAATAATTTAATTTGGGTATTAAATTATTGGTATTAATTACAATAATTAAATATATATTAATTTATGGCTATTTATGATAAGCCGTACGTTCGCATAAAAATTTTTGACCGAAATTTCGGGTTACAAAAAGATCATACTTATCAGGAGATCACCCATCCTCACACTACTCTCGGGCAAGCACGTTTAACTTTGAAGTTCTTATGGAATCTAGTTCACCTGAACCAATTTGGTGTTTGTTTTCTAGTTTGTCTTAAGTTTCTTTTCCAAGGTTTAATGAACCCTTTGTATCACCCGAAAGTTGTAAATTTCCATATTGCTTATTCCCAAATGTAAACCGGCTCGATTTTCTTATTCGGTTTGACCGGTTCTTTTCCTGGTTTTCCTTAACTCAAAAGTGTGGGGTTTACAGTGGCGGGTTGCTCACGGAGATCTGACCAAATCGGGTCGGGGTGTGACACAAAAGCTCATATTTGCACATTGGCCCCAAACTTTACCTTTATTGTAAAAAGGTCCCTAAACACACCTAATATGGGTATGGAAAAAGGTTATGAAAACCAAAATTTGAGAAAAATACTTTTTAAAGGAAATGATAACTTTGGCATAATTCAGATAAAGCAATTTTGAAAACTCATTTTCCAACACCCGCTCACTGCGTTGTAGAACTCACCCCCTCTCTTTTACCCCTTTTAGGTAACTAGGGAGACACGGGGATGGGCTAAGAAAGCTAAACACACCTAATATGGGTATGAAAAAAGGTTTTGAAAATTGAAATTTGAGGAAAATACTTTTTAAAGGAAATGATAACTTTGGCATAGTTCGAATAAAGCGATTTTGAAAACTCATTTCCCAACACCCACTCAGTGAGTTGTAGAACTCACCCCCTCCCTTTTACCCCTTTTAGGTAACTAGGGAAACACAAGGATGGGCTAAGAAAGTTAAACACACCTAACATGGGTATGGAAAAAGGTTTTAAAAACTAAAATTTGAGGAAAATACTTTTTAAAGGAAATGATAACTTTAGCATAGTTCAGATAAAGCGATTTTGAAAACTCATTTCCCGACACCCGCTTAATGAGTTGTAGAACTCACCCCCTCCCTTTTACCCCTTTCAGGTAACCAGGGAAACACAGGGATGGGCTAAGAAAGTTAAACACACCTAACATGGGTATGGAAAAAGGTTTTGAAAACTGAAATTTGAGGAAAATACTTTTTAAAGGAAATGATAACTTTAGAACAGTTCAGATAAAGCGATTTTGAAAACTCATTTCCCGACACCCGCTTAATGAGTTGTAGAACTCACCCCCTCCCTTTTACCCCTTTCAGGTAACCACGGAAACACCACTCTTAAACACCCTCCTGATTTGGAACAGTAAGAAGACAGGTATGTCTGTTTTAAAATATTCAGTTTTGTATAATACTATTCCAGGAAAGATAGGTAAAAGGACGTCTTACTACTCATGGTTTAAAAAAGGGTGAAACCCTTAATGGACCAAAGAGAGTAGTGGGTTGCTCACGGGGATCTGACCAAACCAAGTCGGGGTGTGACACAAAAGCTCATATTTGCACATTGGCCTCAAACTTTACCTTTATTGTAAAAAGGTCCCTAAATATTTCCCAATAGGCAACACCGGTCCCCAAACTTCATTTGGACCATTAGGAAGACACCATAAAAATCTTATTCGGGTCACCTAACTTTTAAATCTTTAAATTTTAGACCCCACCTTTGACCCACAACTCAAGTGTCTCAAAAAAATTCTCAAATTAAGTGGAGAGGTCCCTCTAGCCTCCCTCTACCCAATCATAAGCCTGGTTTGGTCGATGCCAGTTAGATTTGCTCTGACCGAGCTTCATTAGAAAAAGTGACATAGTTTGTAGTAAATCAGGTCAAACATGGAAACTCACTAGAGGTGGCACGTCGATCATCGAGGTTGATGGGGATTGAAAGCTAACACTCCCAGGAGTTTGGGACCACTTGAACCAACTCAAATGGTGGTTTATAGCTCATGTAATTAGTGTTTTAATTAGCTAGGTCACTTAACCCGTGATCTGATATTTTGATGATTTAATCATGATCTAATTCTTAATTAAATTGGGCAAATCTGGTGGCTATGGAAAGTTGGTGGTATAAGGGACTCACTAATTTTTCTCAGCTTTCAAGAGTCATCGATGTCATCGAAATTAGCTCCGAAAATAGGTGCTCTATTTCGGTTCACTAGAGATTGAGTATTGTGTGATCTCCTAAGTACCGATAGAGGAAGATTTGAGAGTCGAAAGGGATGGCATTGGAAAAATGGGGTTCTAATCTTTACAAGGATATTAAGAATGTCGGTGGAGGTGGTCATACATCGAAGTTATCCTCTCTGGTAGGAAGGTCGCCAGAGTTGTGAGCTATTAGTGGTTGGGGGAGAATTTTGAGAAATTGTTAGCGAGGGGGCAACCCAATTTATATGGTTGTGATCTAGACCTTCGTGGCAATATATTCATAGCTTCCTTTCATTAATTTATAGCATGGGGTGCTGGCAATGAATTAATTTCCCTAAGCGGTGGAGTCGGTAAGTCAACGATGAGGTGTCAAGTAAAATAGGGGAATTTGGGTCGGCAGTCGGGCAAAGAAGACAACACGCATGCGTGTGGCTATGTGTGCATGCGCCCGGATTCTCGGCCAACTATTCTGGCACTGTAGCAAACTGGTTTTCGATGAATTTTTCAGCTAGTTTAGGGGTTTTTGGCATAGTTCACCCCCTTCCCAACCAGTTCTTGAGAAAATAAAATATCTAAAAATTATACATTCAATTTCCTATTAAATGGACTCAAGAACCACTCCATTTAAATTTATTTTAACCCCTCAAAATTTCAGGGGGTTTTATGACTCCATCTAGCTTAAACCTAGTTCAAATAGTTTCCCTCTTGGTTTCCTCCCAAACCATGATTTCGAGCCCCACGACCATCTTAAGGGTTTCTCCTAGCCCTTATTCATCCCTAATAGCCTCTCATTGACCTCTTTCCTCCTTTCGGTTCAATCCACTCCCCGGTTACCCATCAGTTCCTGGTTTATCCCACTTCCCGGTTCAGTTCGACTCGGTTATGAAGTTGTGATTTTTCTTGATCTTACATGACCAATTTCGGTGATTTTGTTTGAGCTAGTTTAGCCAATTTCGATCATTTTTTGCTTGATTCAACACAAATTTGGTCAGTTTTTTGCCCATATTATTTTTCTAAAATTGTTTTAACTCTTTTTCTTCATTGTAAGGCAAAGAATTATATTTTTTTACACCTTTGACGTTTCCTTAAAAAATTCATGTTATTCTATGATCAGTCTGGTTCGTTCTAATTTCAACCTGGTCTTTAATTTGATCATTTCACACCTTATATTCTAGGTTTTTCATTCTAAATCCTTGACTCAAAGATAATATCATTAGCTTTATTCTCTCTATTACATGTTTTGATCCAACAATTCGACTTTGAAGTCATTTCTTATTAAATCTAAATTTACTTACGGTCTCATATGGTTTAAGGGTTTTAAGTCTTATTGATAGTACCAGAGTTTAAGTATTACAGTAAGGGTGTCGTTAGGACACTAATCAAGATAGTGTCGATACTTAAGGTAGATTGGAAGCGTTAGATAAGGATAGATTGAATTGTGCTTCCATATCACCCAGGGATCCCTATGACAAATGAGCAGGAGTCCCTTAGAACCCTATGATCCATGTGTGGGGTATCATAGTGCACCTTTATGGACGAGGAGTTTGTGGGTGATTGTCGTATGTATACAGAGGCATGACAAGGAGTTCGAGTGTTGTGCACACGTCTCACAACCTCGCATGGTCTTGAATATGCCTATGTGTGACTTTGGAGGCATGGTTAGGCCATATATATATATATATATATATATATATATTAGATTGTTGTTGTGCATGGTGAGTTGGAGCTCCATCTAGGTGCACCAAAATGTGAAACCTTAAGATTGAGACCTAAGGACAGGGAAAATTATGAAAAATAACATGATATAAAAAGTATGAAAGAACTCTTTATGTATAGACATTTTGAGTGAAATATGGGATCAAAATCATGTAATGACCCAATGCCAAGAACCTTGTTCATTAAGTTCTGGGTTCACTCCCCTCCCAAACAAATTTTAGGTAAAACCAAAAGTCTCTGAAAGTATAAAATGGGACATCACCAATATTATTTGTAAGTTTTTGAGTTATACATCTCAAAATACACATAAAAAAGTTTACTTTGTATTCTTATTCGTTGATGTATTCTTGATAATTTTTATACGAGTTTTGAGGTATACTAATTATGAAATAAAACTTTAATTTATGTTTTAAATTAAGAAGTACTTTATTATAAGTCATGATTTTGTCTGTATGTATTTGTAATGTGCCCACTATTATAAAATTAAGAGTACCTGACATGTTATTATTAAACCTCAACCCTAAGATCTGGGCAAATAAAAAAATCAATTAACACATATTATTTGAATGTATATGGACAAGATATATATGGTTTGATGTATGTAATATGAAAGTTAAAAATGTGTTAATTGACACCAGAAAATTAACATTATATTTATTGGATACAAAAGATAAAAATATGAACTTAAGTAGATTATTACTAATTTGTTAAACGAAAAAAATGGATAAATCTAATAATATAGTATTAAATATTAGGTATATAATAAATATGTGCAACTTATTTTTTTAGTGAAATTACTCACCAAAAATTAAATGTAATGATTTCTTTTATTATATGACAATTATCTAAGATACTTGATTCAGACTCAAATATTGAAAATCGGTCGAATATTAAGTGTGTATTCTTATAAGGTTTGTAGTTGGTTTTTTAAACTATAAACAAATAATATTATACTTAATATGAACACTTTTAAGTAAATGTAATATTATAAGAATGTATGAATAGATAATCTAGACCTTTAAGTTATATCAATGAAATTATAATAGTAGGTTTTAATTAAAATTAAGTGATCTAAATTCTTCAATCTGTGAGTGATATAAGTTGTTATATTGTTATCTATACAAATTTAATTCATATCAACACCAAAATCAAAGCACTCTCTTGAGCAAAATACAACATTTTATTAAATTAAATCTTTTTATTGATTTAATATCCTGCCACCTAAAATTCATACAATTATAAGAGTTAGTTTATCTTGTACTTTTTAAAATAGGTTAAGATTTATTCAATAAAAAAATATATATCAAATAATAATTCTTTTAAAATTTTATATCATCTTAAATTATACCTATTTATATACTTCTCTAATTTATAAAAATATATATATATAGTTAAAATAAATTTATTAATTTATCCAATCTATTTATACAATAAATTATATCGATATTGAGGTAATATATACTTGTTAATACGAATTCAAGGCTAATCATTATAAAGATAGGATGCCATATATTTGGGTCAAAATTCAGCATAAGAATTGATTGGTTTCTCCTAATTTGGTGTAAAATATTTTAAAAAATTATCGATATAATTTTTTTAAATATAAATTTAACTAATGATGTTAATTTTTGTTAATAGGACCTGCGCTGAGGAGACAGAGCCTTACCGCCATATGGGTCAGGTCCTCCTCGTGCTAATCCCAAGGGCCGCCGGATGAATGAGTTTCTCGATAATTATTAATTTAATTGGCACAAAGTAAAAATAATACAAATAATAATTTATATATAAGTAAAAATAGTTTTCAAAGATTTTACAACACCACATCTTTTTTATATGTTTTTTTATCAAATTTTAACCTAACTAAAATATTTTTATATAAATACATTAATCTACCACCCAAAATTTATCCTATAGAAGTTTGTACTTAAATAGTATAAATAAACTTTGTAGAAAAAATGAAGCTATTGTCATATACCTAATGAAACGATGACACGTATGGTCTAGGTGGTCTAAATATATATATATATATATATATATATTTATTTATTGTAATATGCAGAAACAAATAGTTCATTAATTTATATATGCAATATAATACTCATTTGGTACTATATTTCCCCATCTAAATCTTCAATTAATTACGATTTTGTTATTTAGTTTATTATTTTATTGGCCAATTTTTGTTTAGTACATTACAAGCAAATAATTATGCTCCTTGCTTTGGTGTCCTATTTCTCATGTTACAATTGACTTTAGGTGCCATACCATATGCTAGCCACCAATAATCGCAGTTGCCTTGTACAATAATACTTAGGGTAGAGTGCCAAATATTTAAATAATAGCTATAAGATATCATATCGGAGACCCAATTCATTCGGGACACAAATTTCCTTATTTCTAGAAGTACAATAAAGAGACAATTTAAGTTGTACATAATTAACAACTATTGTACAGTACTAAGTGAATTTAGATGATAAGAGAGATATGTAGCCTCTAGATATCGAATGGTATTTTAGAAGCCATCTTGATTGGAATAAAATTATCAGTGAAAAAAATAGGATACTGTGGCGCTCACATGCACTTCCAATATCCTCAAGGACCTCAACGTCAGCATTCTGAAGGAGATCCCGCTTTGCTTATCTTCAACCAGGCAATGACAAAAAACCATCATTAAACAAGTAATAAAAAATAATTGATAATGGGAAGCGAAAGGAATCATGATTGGCATCTATAGGTAGAGAAGTGGAATTATTAAATATTGGATTTGATCAGTAGCATGGCTTGTCCCATCACACGACCTTTTTAATTTTTCGAAATGCATTTATTAACTATTTAAGATGGTAGATTCTTACACATTAATTTCTTGTACAATTAAAAAAAAGAAGCGTGACATTATGTTAGTCTCTGAGTGAAAATAACGGGAAATTAAGATTATTTTAGTCATTGAGCAAATTGGTTGCTTCCTTTACCTGTCTACTTAGAGCGATGATTGATTGGTGAGGAAGCTGACTTCATAAACGCGTGGAATCCTCCGTACCGTAGGATTGAAGTGTCACTGTATACATATTATATTGCGTAAAAAATGTATAAAAATAAATTAAAAAGAGTCAAATATAAGTATATACTTTTATTAAAATAATTAATATTTTAGCAATAGGGTAAATAACATAAGGTTTCAGATAATTTTAATTATCTAAACTTCACTGTAATTTTCCAATATTAGGAAACCAAAATTTGAATGAAATTCATTATCCTAATAAGTTAATAAACCAATTTATATTTTAAGTCAGTAATTATTCAATGTTTACTATTAAATTATTTTTTTAAATTAAAAAATATTTTAAAAAAGATATTAATATGAATTTTTCTTATTGTAAACCTTAATTTTTGATTGATTTACTATTATAATATAGTAATTATTGTAAAATTTGGAGAGTGTAACCGTTGTTTACATATTTACATATTTAGATGAGAAAATCAAATTAAGCTGTGACAACTAAAATGATATTAGAGCTTATATTTTAAAAAAATAAAATTTTAAATTAAAAATATTTTTAGAAAATAAAGTACCAATAAAGTAATTTATGAGATACATACAAATTTATAAATTCAAAAAACTTAGTAGCCCAAGAAATTCAAATAGAAAATCAAAGTTGAAAGGAAACCTTTATATGGAAAATATAACTCAATTAGGAAAAGTACAGGAGAAATCAAGTAAATTTACTAACGAACCTAGCGGTAAGAAATGACTATCAACTCGGTGATGATTGAGTAGGATAAATAATTTCCTAAGAAGTACAGGGAATTAGTGACAACTACACCCTAAATGGCGAGATGATGTGCATCAGGAATGAGTAAACTTGTCAAACAATTGTCTCAAAATTATTGAAAAAGGAGAGTAGTAGGGACGGAGAAGTGGAAAGAAATGAAGGATTAAGGAAATCCTTATAGCAATTAATGGCCGAAAGAGATGGGCAACCATACTCAAGCCAAAAGAAGAATTAAGTAAGTCGCTTGTAAAGTGGTAAAGGGATCTCAAAACAAAAAGGATTTGATCACTCCCTAATGAAGTAAAATTGTATGGGACACAAGCAAAAATAAGGATGGGTACCAAGGGACGTACCTGAAAAAAAATCTCAAAGAAAGGGTAAACGAGAAGAATGACATCGAAGGATGTCACAAAGTTGCTCTATAGTCGGATACCCATAAGAACGAAAGAAATAGAGAAGGAGTCTACCAAGAAAGTGAGTCTTGGAGAGGTATATATTATAACGGAGAAGTGATGGAACCAATTAAATTGGGATAATAAGATAAGCTTGTAAATGGCAGGTTGTGAAAAAAGACCAAGTACAATGGAAGCGTACTCATGAGATCCAATGAGTAAGTTAAACCCAAGGGACGGTGAGCAGTAAGATGGCATCCAATGATACCATAACAGGTGGGGATGGGCGGAATACTCATAAGAAAGGAATAAAAAGAAAGGATATCCGAAAAACTTGGAGAAATATGCACTTCAATTAAGAAGTGATTGAATGAATAACAACTAACATCAAGACATAGTTTGGAGTCCATTAAATAAGACCCGACAATCGAAAGTTTCTCGAATAGGAAATAAAGGACGATGAAGGATAAAAAGTGGGCGAATGCACCAATTCAAAAGAGTTGTAAGGATGTGAAGGAAGAAAACCTTAAAGGAATGGTAAAAAAGTCGAACGCGTAGTTCTAAAAATAGAAGTCTCTAATTCAAAGGATGAGAGTATAAAATGAGACAATAAAAAGGAACTCCCCAAGATAAATCCAAAGAATCAATAATTATTGTAAGGAAGTACCTAGGAGTGGGAGGAGAGTAACCGGGAAATGGTCACGAATAAAGTAATGGCAAAAAATGCCCAATAAGTAGGTTGGTAAGGACGGACAAATAAGGAAAACTCAAATGATCATGAAATACATGACGTAAAATGTCAAGGAGTGATTGGATAATGCTGAAGGTAATTAAGGAGTACGATCAGATGCTAAGAAGGGACTAAACCATACGATCCCTAAAAAGTTGGAAAGTCATGAGCAGCAAGGGACATGTAGGTCCAACAGTCCCAATAAAGGGAGACTCAAGTATGAAAGAATGGATTAAAGGACCAATATAATATGAAAAGGGGATAACGGCGAAACCCATGAAAACAAGTAGTAAAAGCGCGAAATGATGCTGAGTTAAAGAGTTTCAACAACAAAGGAAATAAATAAACATAGGAATGGTCAGAAATCTTAGAACTCCCAATATTGTGATTTGTATAAAAGCCTTCAAGAGGAAGGGTATTACCCTAAGCTGACTTAATTATCACTACAACACGTAGTAGACTTAGCACTGACACTGATGAAACCTTTATATGCACATAAAGTTGGGTACGGTCAATTTTGTAAGTTTTGCTTATAATATTTATATTTGTATATTATGTTAAATTATACTGATGGTTTAAAATGCTAATTTTTGTAAAGATTTGTAATGTTGATAAATTCAATTATGATTTTGATGATAATTTCGATATTCAATGATTAGATATTGATGCTAAAGATATTATTATTTTGTAATTTTTATTATAACTATTCTTATTTTATTTAATAAGTATAAGAGTGATGTTTATTTGATTGAAATTGTATTTCTATATTTAAGGTAGAAATGTGGTAAATGATTATCACAAAGTTGAATTAGAAAGTTGAGTATGTGTTATTTTAAATTTGAACTAATTTTTTTATGTGGGTTATTATCTTAATTTTTTAATTACATAAAAGATTGTTGTATTATTTTTTATTATTACAAATTATGAGTTGTAGTTAGTTTGTTGAAAAATTAAAGTTAGAATGATCACATTATTTAGTTAATAATGAAGTAAATTTTGTTTTTTTTGGCATAAGAGACAAATTATATAAAATGGTAAAATTAATGTTGATTTTTTTTAAAACTAACAAAATAAAGATATTAAAATCTTGAATCAATAAATTAATCATGAATACAACTCATAATTTGAAATTCATAATTGGGACTAGTATAACAATTTAGATTAGTTTAACTCATTCAAGTTGAATTGATATATTTGTGTTATATTAATCATTTTGAATCTAAATTTTGAAACCCCATATGTTGTGTATTTTACGCTCAGGTTGAGTTTAATCATTCGGGTCATATTGCACTTGAGTATGATTAGCTATTTTAGGTTTGAATTTCAGAAGATTATGTGCGTAGTTTAAATCGACCAAGGTTGAATTGGTAGACTCATTCAAGTAGGGTTGGTACATTCATTCAATTAGGGTCGAGTTCTTCAAGTTTAAGAAATATAGCTATATTTGTATTTGTTTAGTTTGGATCTTAATTAAATTAATGTTAAAATTATTTGAGTTATATTAAATATGTTCGGTTCATATTAACTTATTTAAATTAAAAATTGAGCATATAATTATCAAAATAATTCAAGATTTGGTCTGAGTCTTGTGAAATCGAGTTCAAATTGAGATCGGGATTGGATTGAGTCACAGGAAACCAACTTAGACTTTTGCCATTAATAAAGTATGTATTCTTAAACTTTTACCACTTATATTTGGATCACTTAATATTTGGATTAATCTACGGTCAAAAGGGTTTGTGCTTTCTTTTTGGCTCCATGTAATGCATTGTCATAATATTAATTATTAAATATAGAAATTATTTTGCTCATACCAAAAAACAAATTTAAGCAAACAAATTTCTAAAACATACTTTCCAATAGTTAAATATGTACCAAAGTTTTGAAGAGTGCTTATAGCTACTAAAAAGGAAGAATAAATTTATCCCCAATAAAGGAAATAAATATTTTATAATTTACAAAATATTAACTATCACAAATGAAAATAAACTTAAAAGAAAAATCTATTTTTAGAAAATTCTTTAAATAGAGCTTTTAAATATTAAGCTTTATTGTTAATTTTCAATAAAAAATAATTTTGAACATTATAAATTTTTTTTGTATAAATGTTAAAGTAATGTTATTTGAATACTTTGATTTCGTTCAATTTATCTAAATATATGATTAATTAATTTTTAATGTATACATTAATGAGATCCATGTGCAAAGTAAATAAAATAATATAAAGCAAAAGTATTTTTATCCCAAATACAATCTACTTATTCTCATATTAGTTTTAGGATAAACATTTATCTTTGCTTACATTTTGATGTATATAAATTTTATAACTTGATTTGTACGTGTATGATAATATGTTTTTACTGTGGTTGATTAAGAGTAAGAGCTTAGAATACAAATGATTAAGAGTTTTTTTTTATAACTATTTGACTATAATTTGTCTATTATATCATCTTATGGATTCAAGTAACTTTTATATTCTAAAACCATCATTTACTTTACATGTTATAAACAAATATACTGTTGAGCAATTTAAATATATTGAAGTCGTCACTCACTTTCTATTTTATTGTATCCTAATTTCTATTATCCTTGTGAAAATCTTCTAACTTTTTTCAGCTATATGTCTTTGGTCGTGGGTAAAAAGCTCTATTAATATTTATGGTTATTTATATTATTTTTTAATTTATTTATTAAAATAATTTAAAGTTTTAATTAATTAATTATTTTATTATTTTTAAGAATATAATCTAATATTTAATAAAATTAAATTATAAATAAGTAGGGTGTATATATAAATTTATAAAAATTTTATTATTTATAAGTTATAATTTTTAAATATATATAAATATAATTAATTATATATATACAATAAATTCTCAAATTATATAATAGTTGGGTTTAAACCCATATTAAATAATACTGTAAAAAAATCTAAAATCTTTTCGTTCGTTTATTCAGTTATAAAAGAAAAATATAAAATTTATATAATTATTATCAATTATTCTATACTGGAAAAATAATATTCGAATTGTGTATAGGGATTGAGGCTTCGTATATTAAAAATGTATTTAATTAAAAAAATAATATTAAAAATATAATAATAAATTAAATAAAATATATAATTATTATATATTTATAAGATTAAAAATATTTAACTAATTTAAAGTTATATAAATATGTAACTAACCAACAATAATATTTTCTTAAAATTATAGTACCATTAAAAATTATTATATACACAAATAAATTTTAATTATATATAAGATCAAATACTTATAGTACAATTAAAAATTATAAACACAAATAATTACTAATATTATTTAAAAAATTATTTATAATTTTAGTCCACCTCTAATATATTTTATCAATATAATCCAACAATATTTGACTTTAAAGTTTTTTTTATCATGTAACTTAATTTTAATATTAACACTTTCTATCAGTTACCGCTGGACGTCCACTTCTATTTATAAATTGGTTAAAATGTTTTTATTTTTTTTCGTATGATTACTATATTTTTTGCACGACAAATATAATTACTATATTCATAAACCATATTTGACTTTAACTAATTCAATTTAACATGAGTGACGTGGGTTCATCCAGTAAGGCTTATAACTCTCAAAAGTAAATTTTTTTAATTGACAAGATCTATGCAAAATTTCTATTCAAATGGAAGAATATTAAAACTAGCGTATCTAGTTTTATTAATAAAATTTATTTTGATATTTGATTGGAAGAGGATACTTTCCCGCTAGTATCAGGCCCATTCACGAGAGATGTTGCGCATCAACGATACGGCCCATTGGACTACAAACGCCTCATATCACCTTGCCCAATACCGGGCCTGGTTCGCGGATTTTCTACCCTCGAAGCAGACCACACCTATGGCACCAATCAAAAACTGGCTCGTTCAAAACCTTTACGATGGAACCCTAGCCCACTAGCCGACGCGTTTGTCAAAGAAGAAGAAACCCTAGCAGAGGTCGCAACTGGTTGTGGTTATAAAAACCCTCCCATACTCACTCCTAACCTCACCGGCTCCGCGGCGATCTACTTTTAGATGGTTCTTCTGTGATTTTATTTCTAGGCTCATTGGCATCGTTTTAGCCATAGTCCTCCTTTGGCTATGTCTTGTATTCGCTCGCGGTTTCTTCCGATCTTTTTCGTGATGTTCTTTCTCGCAATCACCGAAGATGTTTTCGTATCCTCAGTTATCTTTGTTGGTAATCAGTGCTGCAAGATCTAGCATTTTTTTTCTACAGCGCGACCTAATAAAGCTTGTTTATCTCTCTCACTGCTTTTTCTCCCCTGATCTTCTCATCTTATGCTAGTTGTGTTCATTGAGTTTTTATCTGCTATTTTAGCGGTTTATTGTTGGATACATGATGATGCTAATTGTCGCCCCAGTCTTACTTTCACCTTTTAAAATTAAGGTGTGCTATGGTGATTGACAAACCATCTGATATTTCTAATCATAGTTTGATGCTGCTCTAAGAATTTTAGGGTTGGGTTTATTTTTCAGTTGGTTCGTTAATTTCAAAATAATAATTAATTATTTTTCCGTGGAACATGATGATAGATCATTGACACCCAGTCAGACTTGGTTCTTAATATCTAATGTGGTGAGTAATGATCGACTATCTGATTCATCATTTATGTGACCCGCTTTTTGATATTTGTACTTTCATAAGATTTACTCGCTCCACCTTGTAGTTTTCATCAAATAATTGGTTTTTATTTTTTTCGTTTATTTTAAATCATTGAAGTTTTCAACATTATGCATTGAGATATGATGATGCTTATCCACCATGTCTGCTGTTGGTGATGAACTATTAACATGCACTACCATCTGATCTCATGTATTTTTTGTATATATATTTATTTCATTGTCAATTATTTTATTTTAAAATTAACGTGGTTATAGAAACGTTTTTTGTAATATCAATGTTGGTTTTGGTTATTTCCTGCAATCAGTGATGCAATTTATTTCCCTATTGGTATGATCTATCCATGATTATTACTAAATTATTCACCATCTTTCGACTGAGATTGCAGATTTTATTTTTTTGAAACTTTTTATTTCCTTATTTAATTTTGCCCATGGTATCTGATGTCCAGATGTATTGTAGCTGGTCATTTCGTTTTTCTGGGCATATAGAGATCTTTTTCAGAATTTGCGACACAGTTTGCCTTATATACATGGCCTTCTGTTACTTTATATCTGATAACATATAATTTAAAAATTTTCTAATTTTTCAATTAATTTAGAGGTTTAATTTAGCACAAAATAACATTAAAATTACCTTACATTTGTTGTTTAGTTCAAGGCCTTGTAGTTTCGATTAATAACGATCTTTTTTTATTCTAAAATTTATTTGAGTGGCCTCTAATTTTCTAGTAAAATGATTGTGTTATAGTAAGATTATGAAATTTTATTAACAAAATTCTATTTTAAGAAATTATTAATCCTAAAACTATATGCATTAAGCTATATTGGTTAAAAGTTATTAATGCATTAAGCTATATTGGTAGCTAATGTAATAAAAGACTAAAATTCTTTCTATCAAGAATTTGAACCCTACGAGGGAGTTGGTTTAAGAAAGAATAAGAAAGGGATGGCCTAGGAAAATCCTCTCCTATAGGGAAGGATTGACCGGGAAGGATTGACCAACAAGACTTCAAGGAGAAATACCCAATCTTGGGGAATTGAAAACTCAATAGTTCCAAGGTCAAAACATGACCTATTGAACATGATTGCAAAATGAATTGTTAATGGGTAAATGTGATGGTAATGATGGATTTAAAGTATACTTCTCAAGGAGAGAAATGAAGAGTACCTAGGGAAAGGAAGGTAATAGTTGATCGAGGAACAATGATAAAGACATGAGCATTAAGGAGAATGGGTTTAATCCATCTCATGGAGCTTAAGACGGTAGAGCATAAGACGGTAGAGCATAAGGTGGGTTTAATCCACCTCATGGAGCTTAAGACGGTAGAGCATAAGACGGTAGAGCATAAGGTGGAGTACATGAAATGAGATCTCGGTAATCAAAATTTCTAGGATATGAAATATTTAAAAAAAGAGAAATTAAAATTAGCGGGAGGATTGGAACGAGATGAATGTACCCCAACCAAAAAATGGTGCACGGACATGAAGGGAAGAAACTATCAAGGAGTGATAAGAAGGTTTGATACCTAACTTCAAGGAGGGAAGAAACTGAGTGATAAGAAGGTTTGATACCTAACTTCAAGTAGGGAAGAAACTATCAAGAAGTGATAAGAAGGTTTGATACCTAACTTCAAGGAGGGAAGACCTGACCTGAAGTACAAAGGGAATTCCTAAGAAAGAGCCTAAGGCGGTAAATACCATAAATATCATAAAAGGACTCCTCATAAATAACAAGGGGAATAGTTGTGAAATGGCCATAAACAAGCACAATTAAACCTAAAGTTATTAATGCATTAAGCTATAAACCTTAAAAATTCAACCAACTGTCAGAACGAGAATAGGAATTCTTAAGGAAGGAATAGGAATGCTCTTGCCAACTCGTTTTGGGCTCAGTATACGAGATTATCAAAATAGAGTATTTTAGCCCCCAAGTTTCAAAACTGAGGCCTATGGCCTATCTAAGCTATTAGAACTCCCATCAAGAAGGTCTCCCAAATTGTTTAAGTAGTGACACACAGTTAGGGGAGAGTACTTCTAACAAAAATAACTTTTCACCTATCCATCACACCAACCAGGTGTGAGGACATCTCCGCTAATAACTGACAAATGAGTTTTCTACTTTCTTCTGGGAAGTTCATCATATCAATCGAGTATGATCTACTTACATATGTTAATTAGTTTTTCGCGTGTTTTCTCACATCACCCCAACCAGTTGTGATGTTAAAATTTCCACATAATAGTGAGTTTTCATTTTAGAGATACTTATCATCCCAACCGAATATAATGTGAAAATTTCCACTCACCTGATAAGTGCAGTGTCCTTTTCCTCTTAACTGGCTCTTTGTCTCACGCGAGCTTATCCTTGCTGGCGTACCCAGTACTTCATGTTCCTACATGATATTAACATCCTTATTCATTAACATTTGACCTAATTATTTGCATTTAGGTTCATAAAGTTCTTTTTCTTTAATTTTAGATCTCTAATGCCAATTTCTCCCCAAATTGAGTCCCGAAACTTCTAAAACTCACTTTGGGACCTCAATTATTCAAAATCATAAAAAGGGGTTTAAGTTTCCCAAATTTCCAATTTGGTCCTCAACTTTTCAAAAATTACCATTTGCCCCTACTTTTAAAAAATGGTAAGTTTGACCCCAATAATTTCAAAAATCGACCACTTGGTCCTCCAACATCTTTTTCATGGCCAATTGGCCCACAAGTTTGGAAAATTGCACTTTGGTCCCTCAATTTTACGAAATTCCCAAATTTCCCCCAAATTTACCTCTAGTTTCTCCCTTTCAAACTAGTCGAATTTGATTTAATCAAATTGACCATTCAATCGGGTTTAATTGTTGAAATTGAAGGTAAAATTGAGTTTCTACACTTCCACACAATTCAATGGAACTTTGAATCGTGTTATTTGGATCCAAATTGAGTTCAAACGGAGCTTAGTCGGAACACTAAACTTAGAGAGAGAAAGCTTCGAAAGCTTACCGTCGGGGGTGCGACAGTTTGAGCTTTCAACCTGGGCAGATAGCTCTCGTCCTGAGTTTCCTTTTGGGATCAAGAATCACATCAATTTATGTCGAATTGAGGGAGAATTTAGTCAGTGAAGTTTTGCCAGTTCTCTCTCTAACACTGACCAGAAATTACAGAGGGCACCCAAATTGGCTTACATTTCAGTTCTAATTTAGTCATATGAGGGTTGTGGAAGTGTTACGAGAGCTTGGTTTGACCTGAGAAGGGCTCGAATTGGCCATTTTTAGATCGGCCGAAATAGGGCAGCTTCAGTCCGCCGGAGCTGCTTCACTATGATCCTTAGAGCAAATGGAGACCATTGAGTAGCTAACTTCTCCCCGAATCTAAAGAACCTGGCCTCGCCTTCTTTGGCTTAGAAAAATCCCCAAGTTAGATCTCTAGTTCGAGCTTCACCGGAAAATGGAGCAGTAGGGAGAGAGTGGAGTTTTTAGGTGTGAGGAGGATGAATGAAGAGGGGCTCTTTATATAGTAAGCTCAGGGACTTCTTGGTCATACGATTAGCGCCTTTATAATGATCATTCATTGCCTGAAACTCCCTAGCTGGAGAATTTTCATCTTCTCGGCGCTGCTCAATTTTTCGGTGAGTGAACAGTGTTGTCATCTAAAGGAAGAAGATGACATTGTTCCGAAACGGTCCGAACCAGGTTCAACGCTTAGACCAGACAGTTTAGGCCAGATTCAACCGAGTTTTTCAAAATTAAAAATTTGTAAATTCATCTAAATTCATTCTCTATCTAATGGTGGCTTCAATTCTCCAATTTAAATTTTATAAGCCACCTAGAAAAATGAATTTAGAAACTAGTTCAATAGTTGTTCAAACTGGTTCAAGTGTGGTTCACCTAAACTAGTCTGGTTTTCACTTCTAATTCATCCCCAAGTCCTTTTTCACGACTTTCATGACTCTTTAGGTTACTCGAGATTTGTAAATTTCATGTTTTGCCCTTTCTCTAATGGTTGGGGTTCATGAACCAGTTCGGTTTTCTCACTTGGGTTAACCGGTTCTTTCCTCGGTTTCCTTGTCTTTAAGGGACAGGGTTTAGCACTCTTCCCTCCTTTTATGAGTTTTATCCTCGGAACTAAATTAGCATTTTTTTTCACTCCAACATAAACTTCCTTTAATGTTAACTTGGACATGTTAACACTTCGGTTGTTCTTTCACTTAGACCACTTTAAATCACACGCTTAAGGAATTTCCTTTCCTTTACATTGTTTACTCCTTCCACAGAGTTTATCATAACTAGTATGCCTTACTCACGAGTCCAAAGGTATATCCTTTGGTTTACATCTTCCTTTGCTTAGGGAAAGATTCTTCCCCTTGAGGTGCTTACACAAGATTTCAGGATTGGGACTTCCAAGATGCCCAATTGTTATTGTGTCTAGTTATTCTCTTCATCGTTAAAACCCTTAGCTCGGTGTTCTTTCGAGCTTCACGTACTTGTTTTCACAGGTTTCGGTGTTATTACCCCTTTGTCCTATTTTTACCCTTCCTTCATTCGTCATTTATTACAACTTTGATCAAAATTTTTTCTGACCTCGTCATGCTTACTAACTGATTCTTCCTTACTTGAGTCACATTTTTCCTCAAGACCGTTCGGCTTATATGCCCCTTACAGCATGACATACTCTAGAACATGTCTTTGACAATTTAAAATTTTTTTTAACACTTCCATAATGGTTGTTCTTAACTTTCCAACATTTCAGGGATCGTATAATTTCATCCCCTTGGTCGTTTGATAGTATTCCTTGACTATATTTACCATTATCAAATCAACTTATATAATTGTGTCAGTTTTCCTTACCCACTTGTCCTTTCCCAACTTTCCTATTGGGTTCTTCTAGTTCCAATTATTGGGTTTCTAGATTATTTACCGACACGCTATGATTCTTCCTTTCTTAGGTCCTTCCTCATTCCTTTCCTTTTCCATAATCCACTCTTACTTGCTCGTAACCATTTCACAATTCCTTTGTTTCAAGTTGATCCCTTTTTGGTCTATGTGTTGATTGTTTTGTTTGGGGAGTTCCCTTCATATGGTTTCATTCTCTACTATATTCCTCAAAGTAGAGATTTTTAACCTGAAGAGCTACATGCTCAACCTTCTTACCATTCCTTGAAGATTTCTTTCTCCATTTCCTTACACCTTCTTCTATATTGAGGCATTTGCCTACTTTAAATCCTTCCTCATCTTAAAATTCCATTTCATCCCTTATTCCTTATCTGAGAAATTTCTCATTATTGGTCTTATTTCATGTACTTCACACTATACTCACCCGTCCATTCATTAAGATCTATTAAGTGAGCGTGGACCACGACCCGTCCTAGTGTTAGTGGTTGTTTCCCTAATTCACTTCTTAATTGAGGGCTTACTTCTTCAAGGTTTCTCTTACGTTCTTTCCTTTATTCCTTATTATTGTAGTCCACCCGTACGACATCTTTTGATGCTACCATCCTATTTACCCGTTCCTTGGGTTTAATTTACTTCTTGGGCCCTCAAGAGTATATTTCCTTTATACTTGATATTTCCATCTCAACCAGCATTTCATTGATGAGCTTATTTTTTTTCCACTTTGGTTGGTTCCTTTACCTCTTATTTAGGATAGGTATGCCTTTTCGGGGCTTCCTTTCTTGGTAGGATTCTTTTCCTTTCTCCCGAAATCCCTTTTTCATTCGTCCTTTGGAAATATCTAATCATTAAATGACATCCTTTGATGTCGTCCTTCCCGTGTACCCTTCCTAAGAAATTTGGCAGTACGTCCTTGTACTGTTTCCTTAATTCTACTTGTATCTCACACAAGTTTTCTTCCTTTAGATGGCTTCAGACACGATTTGTTTCAAGACCTACTTATGTGAGGCTTACTTAATCCTCCTTATGGCTTGAGTATGGTCCCCATTCCATTTTCGGCCATAATTTCCTTTAAGGATTTCCTTTATCCTTCTTTTCCAACATTTAGCATTTCCACTTCTCTCTTCTTCTCCTGGGTTTAAATCCATAATTCCTACAAGAGTCAGTTTGTTAATTGTCTCGTTCCTACTACTTTCCTTGTTTACTTGTCTTGGGTTAGTTGCCCTTCGAGTTCACTTGTCCTTGGCACCTATCCTATCACCCCTTTTTTAGTGTAGTTTTTACTACTTTCTAGTCCTTCCTAGTGCGTCTCCTCCCACAGTTACTAGTTACATCTATTCGCTAGATTCCTCTTGGCTCCTCTACTTTTTCAAAGTAGGTTAATCCTTGATATCCCGAGACATCCTATTATTTGTCTCTCAACATCCAGGGCTTGTCTTCTCTGGTGGAGGTGCTTCCTTATTTGCTCCTAGATGGCCTGTAGCTCTCTTGTAAAGGAAGGTTCCCTTCATCTATATTATATTCTTGTTTGCAATTTCTCAAGGTCCTACCTTCGGTCCTTCCTGCCTTCCATGGCTTTGGATTTTTTTGGTAGTCAACGTGTTTCTCATGAGGTATTGCCCTAAATTCATGGAGTTTGGGACAGTCCTCCATTATATGTCCTATCCCCCTACGTGTTAACTTGATTCCTATCCTTAGTAGGGTTAGGCACTTCTCCATGTAGTGTCCCTACCGTTCATATGTAATTACATGGACCTAAGTGGTTCCTCCTAGCATATTTCTAAGAAATTACTAGTTTTGGTGCTTCGCCATCCTTGAGTCTAGATACCTTGAGAGCTTTCTCGTGGAGTCTTCTTTGCCAAAGGATCACTCTGAGAGTCCTCTTAGATTTCTTGATTTCCTAATTCAGTTCCTTAACTGGGATTTTCCTTAGTTTCTATGGTAATGCAGGTTTGTTTGGTTACTTTCCTTGGGGCCATCTTCCTAGCAAGATCATCCTTTGAGAGACAGAGTTTTTAGAAATTTGGAGTACTTCATTAATAGAGGAGTACAATATGTTGGGAGTTTTAGCCATATTACAAAAAGTTGTCACAAAATAAATAGAAAGCTACGGGATTCTTGATAAGCATCATCCTAGGTAAGGTTATATGCCATTTGCTGGCGTTTCCGGCTTCAGGCTTGGCTTCCTTCGTACTTAGAGTTGTGACCTCAATAGGTCCTAGCACCATCCTCCTGGATACTTCCCCATTTGGTCATTTAAGACTTCTAATATGCATTGGGCATTGGGAAGCTTCTAGGGTTGTCTTTCTACACAAGGACATGGTGTTGAGTAGAGTCAATACTAGTTTTCTTGGTTCCTCTCCTGGGAGCCATCTGAACATTTTGAAACTTTCTCTTAGTTACTATTTTATATAGTCTTGATAATATATTCGAGGAAATAGGCTATGATACCACTCAATTTGTCACGCCCCAACCTGGTTTGGCCGGATCCCCGTGAGCAACCCGCTACTCTCCCGACTTATTAAGGGTTTTCCCATTTTTTTTTAAACCGTGAGGAGTAAGGCGTCCTTTATACTTGTACCTTTCCTAGAATGACATTAATCAAAACTAAATAAATTTAAACTTTCATACATGTCTTGCAGGTTTAGTTAGCAGAAGGTCTTTAGGTTGGCTTTTACATTGGGTTCCTAAAAGGGGGTAAAAGGGGAGGGTGAGTTCGACAACTCAGTGAATGGGTTTTTAAAACATGAGTTTCTTGAAAAATAGTTTGCATTGGAGTGTGTCATATTCCTTATTTTCTTTAAAGTCATTCTTTTCTCAAGTTCTGGTTTTCAAAACCTTTTTTCAAGGTTTACCAATTTCTTTCCAAGGTTTTCAAACTTGTTTCCCGTTTCCATATTAGGTGTGTTTCACAAACAACACATGCCCTTCATCAGGAAGGGTTCACACACATTCGCGAGATGTAGTTATGCCGACTACACCCACTTGTGGATCAAAGCATCTTTACCATCCACCCTGATAGAAGTCTTGGACTTCTACATGAACTCTAAGTGAACGTCTCCAACGTCCTACCCTCAGACCCAAAATACTTCGTGTCCAAATGAGGAAAAAGACCTCATCCTGACCCCACCCTAGTCTCATGCGCATGAAACTGCGTCGAGCTTCCTTGACTGCTGGCATGACAAACTGCCCATATCTCTACCATGTCGTCCAATATCCCCTAGGACGCATCACTACCCCTCTTGAGCGTCTTGATGATCTCGAACCTCAGTGCATACACAAAACAATAATTCTCCATATAAGCCATTTAATATTTGGTGCCCTTAGTCCAACGGCCCCGACCCTCAACTCAACCTACAGCTATTTGTCTGGACTAATCCATCGACCTTTCTTGTCGCTCTGCCACAGTCCATCGAGTATATCGGTTTTTTCTTAGTACCATGGCCAAATCACATCATTCTTTTAAAATTTTAATGGCTTAATCTTATATTTGTTTATGAGTTCCTACTTGTGCCAATTGGCCTTGGACCCATTGTATGAGATTTTCCAAATCGGGCATTTTAGTCCCCAAGTTCCAAAACTGAGGCATATGACCTATTTGAGCTATTCGAGCTCCCGTCAAGAAGGTCTCCCAAAATGTTTAAGTAGTGGCACACAGTCAAGGAAGAGCACTTCTGATTAAAATAACTTTTCACTTGTCCATCACACCAACCGGGTGTGATGACATCTCCGCTCATAACTGATAAGCGGGTTTTCTACTTACTTCCAAGAAGTTTATCATACCAACCAAGTATGATCTACTTACAATCGTTAACAAGTTTTTTTGCGTGTTTTCTCACATCGCCCCAACCAGGAGTCAAGTTAAAATTTCCACATAATAGTGAGTTTTCATTTTAAAGGTACTCATCATCCCAACCGGGTATGATGTGAAAATTTCCACTCACCTGATAAGTGTAGTGTACTTTTCCTCTTAACTGGCTATTTGTCTCACACGAGCTTATCCTTAATGGCATTACCGGTACTTTATGTTCATACACGATATGAATATCCTTTTTATTAACATTTGACCTAATAGCCTTCATTCATCTCGAATGATTGAAATGCCCAACTTTTAATTATTTGCATTTAGGTTCCCAAAGTTCTTTTTCTTTAACTTTAGGCCCCTAATACCAATTTCTCCCCAAATTGAGTCCTAAAACTTCTAATATTCACTTTGGGACCTCAATTATTCAAAATCACAAAAGGGGTTCAAGTTTCCTAAAATTCCAATTTGGTCCCCAAATTTAAAAAATTACCATTTTTCCCCTACTTTACAAAAATGGCAAGTTTGACGCCAATAATTCCAAAAATTGACCAATTGGTCCTCCAATATCTTTTTTATGGCCAATTAGCCCTCAATTTTGGAAAATTGCACTTTGGTCCCTTAATTTTATGAAATTCAAACTGGTCGAATTTGATTTTATCAAATTGACCATTCAATCAGGTTTAATTGTTAAAATTGAAGGTAAAATTAAGTTCCTACACTAACACACGATTCAATGGAACTTTGAATCGCGTTATTTTAATCTAAATTGAGCTCAAATGGAGCTTCGTCGAAAAATTGGACGTAGAGAGAGAAAGCTTCGAAAGCTTACCCTCGGGGGTGCGGCAATCCGAGCTTTCGATCTGGACAGATAGCTCTCGTCCTGAGGTTCCTCCTAGGATCAAGAATCTCATCAATTCATGCCAAATTGAGGGAGAATTTGGTTAGTGAAGTTTCATCGGTTCTCTCTTTAACATTGATCATAACTTACAAAGGGGAGCCAAATTGACTTACCTTTCAGCTCTAATTCAGTCGTATGAGGGTTGTGAAGGTGTTGGGAGAGCTTGGTTTGGCTTGAGAAGGGCTCGAATTGGTTGTTTTTAGCTCGACCAAAATAGGGCAGCTTCGATCTGTTAGAGTTGCTTCACTGTTTGATCACACTGGCATTTCTCCGTCAATCCTTAGAGAAAATGTTGACTACCATTGAGTGGTTGACTTCTACCTAGATCTAAAGAACCCGACCTCACCTTCTTTGGCTTAGAAAAATGCCCAAGTCGGAGCTCTGGTTCGAACTTCACTGGAAAATGAAGCAGTAGGGAGAGAGTGGAGTTTTTAGTTGTGAGGAGGATGAATGAGGAGGGGCTCTTTATATGGGAAGCTCGGGGACTTCTTGGTCATTCGATTGGCACCTTTATGGCGGTCATTCATTGCCTGAAACTCCTTAGTCGGAGACTTTTCATCTTCACTGGCACTACTTGATTTTTCGGTGAGTGAACAGTGCTGTCATCTGATGGAAGAAGACGACACTGTTCCGAACCGGACTGGACCGGTCCGAACCAGGTTCAACGCTTAAATTGGCCGGTTCAGGCCTGATTTGACCGAGTTTTTCAAAATTAAAAATTTCTAAATTTATTCTCTATCCAATGGTGGCTTCAATTCTCCAATTTGAATTTTCTAAGCCACCTAGAAAAATTAATGTAGAAACTTGTTCAATAATGGTTCAAACTGGTTCAATCCAGTTCAGATTCAGTTCACCTAAACCCGTTTGGTTTTCACTTCCAATTCACCCCATAGTCCTTTTTCATGTCTTTTATGACTCTTTAGGTCACCCGAGATCTGTAAATTTCTCGATTTGCCCTTTCTCTAACGGTTGGGGTTCGTGAACCGGTTCGATTTTCTCACCTAGGTTGATCGGTTCGTTCCCTGGTTTTCTTATCTTTAAGGGACGGGGTTTACAGGTAAATACTTAAAGTATAATATTCTTGGAAAACCAATGGTCATAAAGAAGGTAGGACCATGGGGAAGAACATTAGATCAAAAAAATAGGTCAATGGAAGGGAAGTAGTAGACAAACCTCATAGAATGAGGCCTGAACCGGCCAATTTTAAATTTTGGGTCACCAAACTTGGTCCGACCGAACCGGTCAATGGACCACCTACCAGGTTAGCACCCAGTCAGTAGGTGTGACCAATCAGTGAGTGACGTGTGGCAAATTACACCTAGTCTGTCACTCGGTCAATGCCTGAAAGTGCTGACCTATCAAAGCATAACACTTGTCCTCGGTCAACGGTCAAAGCCACATCACCAATGAACAACCAATAGGAGAGCGACACATGTTCTCAATCAACAGTCAACTGAGGAGAAGCCTCGTCAGTCAGACGGGCCAATGAGGAGCTGACACGTGGCAAGGATGCCACATTAGTAGCCAAGTAGGACATCGGAGAAACGACCGACAAATCAGAGGTTGACACATGGCAGAGCCATGTAGGATGGCCATAGCCAATTAGAGGCCGACATGTGGTAGCCACACAATGCATTAGGAGGGAAATCTAGTTCATTTAAATCAGCCAATTAGAGGATGCCACGTGTCACGGTCAACAGCTGATCGAGTATGGTCAATAATAATGCTAGAATGAACAACTAATGTGAGGTCACCACGTGGTTGGTCAACGAGTCAAAGGGTGAATCGGACACTGAGTGAGAAGCCGTGTAAGTAAAACCAGCCAATCACAGCATGTCACGTGGCAGCTTGCACGTGCGAAGCTTACACACGTGGCATAGAGTCATCTTCAACCTTGGGTGGATGACAAAAATCGGATCATTGGAGGGAGACCGAGTCTCTAGCGACTAAAAAATTTGCCACCGCAATCGCGGATGGACGAGTCCGGTGTCGAGTCTAGCACTAGTCGATAGCCTTGTTAGTTGTCGAGCTCCATATATAAGGAGCCCCTCTCTGTTCGTCCTCTCCACCCCTCATATAGCCGAAGAAGACATAGCACTCCAAGTTTTGGAGAAACACAAACTAGAGCTCCAACATGGGAGTTTTCTAAAGCCTCCAAAGGCGAATTTGAAGTCCCTGATACCGGAAGGAGGTCTTCTATCTCGTTGCAATCCCCACTCGGCTCGAGGCCCACTAGAGGAGCGTTAGGGAGCTTGCACAGTACAACTGCTTCGACGCTCGTAGAACAACCGAATTACTTCAAGCAAAATTCTGGTCACTCTCAACCTCCTATAGCCAAGCCAACACCCCTCCCTCCCACCTCTCTCCAACTGACACCCGACCTCCCCAAAGCTTAAGAGTAAGTCCAATCTACCTCCTTTTATCAGAATAGTAAAATTCTAGAGAGAGAAAGTGTTTGATATTGTACTGATCAAATTTTCCATGCTTATGACATCAATTTGAGAAATTCTTGATCTTAGAAGAACCTTTTGGGTAAGCACAAGCTTCCCAAATTGAAAGCTCTAGCAACTGAGACCTAACTGGTAAGATTTCAAAGGTTTCTCTCTCTAAGACTCGTTTTCCAGTGGAGCTTTGTTTGAGCTTAGTTCGAGGCCAAATAAGATGGTTCAAAGCATGAATTGATTGTGGGAAAGTAGGGAAGACGATTAGTAGCATGCTAGGAGAAAATTAACGAAGTTGCATGGCCAATTTAGTGGATTGAAGAATCGGGGGACTAAAATGTGAAATTGGTAAATTTTAGGCAATTTGGGAATTTTGTGAAAATGGGGGGATTTTTGTTGAAATTAACCTCAATGGAGGGCCAATTAGAAATTAAGGTGAAATTAAGGAACTAATCGCAACTAAAGATAATTTTATGAATTTAATTACAATTAGAAGTAATTATGTGTGATTATTGGCAAATTAATGAATTTATAAGGTCGAATTTGCTCATAAAAGATGAATTAGTGGTCAAAGTGAAAGGGTTCATATAATTTAGTGGATTATTTGTGATAATGTAGGTACATACTAAGATACCTATGACCCACGTCCATGAGAAGGCCATAAGACACCGGAAGGTCGCTTAGGACTGATGAGTCATAACATCGGGTGAGTGGGAATTTTCGGCATCAGTTAGGGTTGGGACGATGAGCAATGTTTTAAATTTGAAAACCATTTTCTGGAAATAGTCTCTCCTAACTATGTGATCCTAAATAAACTTTTTGGAGGCTATTTCTGAGGAGAGCTAGAGTTGCTCTAGTGGGCCTAAGGCCAATGGGCACGGGTTTAAGCCCGTTGATAATTAGATGAGTAATAAACCTATGAAAATCCTCATAATTGATAAATTGTGTGTTATAGCTATCGAGCCAGGGTCGGGTTGTTGAGCTCATTGGGCCAATAGTTACCAAGCTGAAGTTGAGTCATCAAACTCATTGGGCTAGTGGTCATTGGGTCGAATCCTAGCCAGCGAGCCAATGAGGCTAGTAGCACCAAAGATAAAGGTCTTAACTAAAAAGACTTATGGTTGTGCATGCTGAGATACAAAATCATAAGGCGTCCGGTATGGGGTAGTGCTTGTTCCAAGGGATACTGGAGGACTCATGCAGTATAGGGGAAGTATGTCGTCTAGTAGGTCGGAAAGCTGAGGAAGCTTCATGCGTATTGAGATCAAGGAAGTAGGGGGAGAGGTCTCGTCCCACTATAGTGGACATAGAAGTTATTGAGGTCCGAGGGATTGGTGATAAGGCTCACTCAAACTTGTGGTGGTAGATGAGACCTTCTACTAGGGTGGTCGGTAAAGGCGCTCCAGACCACAAGTGGAATAGTCAGAGACTGCTCTACGAATGTGTGAAATCCTTTTATGATAAAAGGTAATTGTTTGCGTGTTAAGAACTCTTAAAGAAAAATGGAGGGAGATGATTAAAATAAAACCTAGTAAAACGTTTTTTGTGACACCCTACTCACTGAGTTATAAAACTCACTCTCTCCCTTAAACTCCTTTTCAGGGGAAACTTTTCGTGTCAAGAGTAGTAGAAACTTGAAGGATGTGGCTACACTTCTGCTAGAAGGTAACTTTAGGACCTATAAACTTATAATGGAAAACATATTGTACTGGTAAGCCTTTATCTTTCTTGGGTAGTCTTGGTAGAGATACCATGATTAAATAGGAAAGGGTGACAGATTGGTCATACGATTTCGACCAAACCAAGTCGAGGTGTGACCGCTATTATGGACTAGTTTTTTTTTTTATGGAAATAAGATCCATGTAATTCTCTATTCAATAGTCCAACATTTGTTTGATGTTAGCCTTAGTTTAGTTAATATCTTGGCCTTCGTCTGTAAGAGAATTAAGTGGATTCTCTTAGTTTGATGATATAGCTTGTTGTATAATAGTCTCAATGATTGTTAAGGTCATTTCAACCCGTTGTTTTGTTTAATTGATCATTCTTATGGGTATTTTGATTTATTGTTGGTTTCAATTAATGCCTCTAAAGAAAGTTTTTAGGGTTTTTTAAAATGTTCTTAGTTCCAATTAGACTTCATTTGAGGATTTTATGTAATTCCCTTCCCTTTTACTTTACCTTTTTCATGGTTTTACCTATGCTAGTCCATTTGCCCCTTAATCAAGATGTCAAGGGTTACTCTAGCCCTAAAGTTTTATTTTTGGGTTCACTTGATGTTTTTTATGTGTATTACACATTTAAATTTGATTAAATTATAACTAACTGCTATTTTTACGACAACTTAATGGACAAATTGTTCCATTGCATATAGGTAATCAACGGTTGGTAATTAAATAGTGTTTTCTACTTGTTCTACTCCTAATCTTGTAGAACATCCCTTAATGTTTTTCTTATAGTTACACATGATCCAACTTTTCTACTCAAGTCTTCTATTAACTAGTCTATTAGGGGAATGATGAATATGATAAGTATCAGCTTTAAGGTTAGAAATTTGGTTGGTCACTCATTATTTTCTTACTTCTGATCGTGCTCCTTTCACTCTCCGGGCAAAACAATTTCCTTATTACTTTTATTTAAACATTTCTTTTTAACCTTATTTACTTGGTTTGTGGGTCACAAGGGGAGTGATTAACTTTACAAATAAAGTATGATAGCATTGAATTACATAACTTGTTTACTTAATAATGATATAGGCCCTATCTTCCGTACATTACCTAACTAAGTAAATTGACAAATCGCTTTTAATGTTCCTATAAGTTCTATGGTTGGGCTATTTCCATTTCTTGTATATAGCTATTAAAGGTGATATATGTTATAGGTAACCTTATTAATAATAGTATTCTATGAAGGCTAAAAAGGATGGAGTCATTTAATTGTTTCTATTTAGATTGTAAGTGTGATAAAAATAAGATTATGGGAACTCATTTATTTCCCTTTGTTGTTTACTTCAAGCTAAGTTAAGGAGTTTGACTTTATATTGTGTCCTTGGAAGATTTTTGTTTAGTCTATTTTCTAGCTTTCTCTTCAATGTGTGACTCATCTGTAACAATCAGAACGTGTACTCTTGGGTTATTTTTGTATTTGAGTTTTTAATTTATTTGGATCTAATGTTATCCTACTACAGAGACTTCATTTTCTTAATATATGTTTATGGCCACTTTTTTTTTTTGTAATGCGTGTATAGATTACTTGAATTGTTGGTCTTAACTTAGGTTACCTCATGTATAGTACTTTTATACAATTTCATTCAAAATTATTTAATTACTTTTATTTGTAATTAATTTAAGAAATATAATTCAATCTAATTATTTAAGTTTGGTTTAATATAAGCCTCTATTAAATTTATGCATATGTATTAATATATTTATTTAATTTTTTTAATTAAACACAATCTCATATATTTAACTCCAATTTTCTATTTCAATTATTCTAATATAAGTTATTATTTAATAATTAAATTTAATTCGTTTCAATTATATTAAATTTTCAATCGAATAAATTTAATTTTAAATTTAATAATTATACTATTATCTCAAATCTATCTAAATTTTTAATCGATTTTTTTAAAAGATAATATATTATATATGGCGTGCAATTACACCCATATATTTATAAATTTATATCATTATTTATTCACAAGGGATCCCATACATAGTACATACGAATATCATACAGAGAATGACTAAAATCAAACGGTAGGTTTATGGTTTTGCCTAGTTTTGCATTATATAGAGCATGATATGTTGTGACACGATGTCCCGAATGTGAACTCTCATACATTGATTAATGAATATAGTTTATGGTGCAAAAAAAGAAAGTCAAAGGTTGCGGGCAAAAAAAAAACATTACCGGGTTTGTTCCATAGTGTTCTCGTGAAATAATTTCCTCAAACTACAAAATGAAATAAAAGGCCTCATATTATCGAAATTTCCCGCCAATTTTCATTCTTGAGAGGAGTCAATTGCTATCTTAAACTCCCCGGATTAGGGCTGTATTCTTCTCCCCTTTCGCAAATCGTTCTGACGTAGAGACTGAGGATGGGAATACAAGGGTTACTGCCTGAGCTGAAGTCAATAATGCAACCGATCCACATAAAAGAGCTGGAGGGCTGCAGCGTTGCCGTGGACACCTATTCATGGCTTCATAAGGGAGCTTTGTCTTGCTGCAAGGAGCTGTGCAAAGGCTTACCCACGAACCGGTACCCTTGTGACGTTTTTCCCTTCCTTTCTCTTTTGGGTTCTTGGAATCTCTTTTGTCATTGTTCCATCAAAGGGGTATGCTGGGACTATTCCTTCATGAAGATAGTCAATTGCCTTGAAAAATGTTCCGATTAATTTTTCTGAAAAGGGGGTAAATGGTTGATCTTTCCATTGGCACTAACTGCAACAGGGCCTGGTACACGTGCATTTTCACAATATTTGATAAGTTTGCTAAAGATTTGTGTGTGAAAATGTAGTGATGGGGGTGGGTCATTTGGATTACTTACGAGTGTGGGTTCTTGAAGTTCTTAGATGCTGTTAAAATTTTCGTCTTCTTTTATCTTAATAGAACAATCTGTTCTATTTCAGTTGGGGCAATCCTTTTGTTGGCCAAATTCGATAAATTATTTATTATTCTTTTGCATTTTATTTATAGTGGTGGAACTAGTAAATGTACTTTTTTCGTTGATACATGATAAAGAATGATTGATCATGGGTTTCTATCATTTGATTAACTTTCACGGTTCATTCTTGCTGCAAATGTTCTTATGGTATTTGTTCTTCTTTGATGATAATGGGATTATGGGTTCTCATATAAATTTTAAAGGAACACCTGTAGGTACTTAGACTTATTTTGTAATTGAAATGGAACGATTGATTATAGGTTTCTATCATTTGTTTAGCCTTCAGGGTGCATTCTTGCTGTAAATGCTCTTATGATACTTGTTCTTATTTGATCATAATGAGATTTTGGGCCCTCCTTATATCAATTTTGAAGGAACACCTATAGTTATTGAGTGGGGTAGGAAATTCCTGTCTCTGAGCTGACCATTAGGCTTGGCTTAGGTTCATAACTCTTGGATTTGATATCTAGAGATCAGCATTGCCATCATCTAGTGGATTAGTTGGTTGCTATGTATTGAACACAACTGGCATAAACTAAATGAAAAAAGCCTGACAACATAAACCAGTAATCTTTAAATTTCTTGATGTTTTCAAAGGTGATTTTATGGGATGATCAAAATCTGATGGTGGTTTTATTTTATCTATTTGGCTATTGTCTTTCTCCATGCATACAGAAAAGGTAGAAATAAATGCATGTTTTTTGATGATTCTGTTGTTCACAAAGTGAGTATACTTATTATCTCATTTGACAGGAAAAAAAGTTAGAATTGCTGATTTTGAAATTCACAGTTGAGTTTGACACCTTGTTTCAGAAAAAAACAATTCTCATGTAGGTTTAATTCCTGTCTGAGCATGTAGCCCTTGATTGATGCGACCACTCACAAATGCACTATGCATGAGATTACCTTATCCATGGGTATGTGGGGCTTTCATGGAGCCAATATAGAATAAAATCCTTGTATGATAAAAAAGGAAAATGGTTATGTCTTTTGTTTGAACATTTTTTTGGGGTTGGGGGTCACCTAGCCATGGGTCTGAATGTGCATAATATTTTCTCACCCATTCACAAATGTCCACTTTTGTTAAAGTTGCATTTGTTTCGGTTATCATTTTTTCATTGCATCTTGAACATTCCCATGCTATGTGAAACATGTACTTTTTTCTTTTTTTTTTTTCTGAATACATTGGTGGAATTTTGCCCTTATAATAACCTCCTGCCAGATGTTAAGACTATACCATGTTCATTTTTGTTGTGGAAAAAGAATTTATATTCTTTGAAGATAATCCTCAAGATTTCTAGTCCCATTTGTTAGCTTGATTCATGTTTTTTTCTGTTTTAAATACTCTTTTGTTCAAGAAAAAGGACATAGGAAAGATTATGTTGCAGATGAAGGGTTTTTTGTTCTGTAACTACGGTTTGATTGTCTTGATATTTTGCAACTGTTTGTGTTATTCTTTGAATCCAAACAAACACCTTCATTTCATGTGGTCCTTTAGATGGAAACCATGTTTTCCCTCATAATTATACAAAAGAGGCACCTGTATCCTATCCTATGAACTAAATTTATATAAAACTACTAGTTCCCTTGGCTTATTTAACTTGATTGTATTATGAGTTATTTGACATTCACTTTGAACTTGACTTAGGCATGTTGACTACTGCATGCACAAAGTAAACCTTCTGCGTCACTACGGAGTGAAACCTATTCTTGTCTTCGATGGAGGTTTTCTACCTATGAAGATCGAACAGGAGAATAAGCGTGCAAGGTAGAGTGGACTGATTTACTGTCTGTTCTAACCCTACAATTATATGACTTATGCAAGTCCAATTAATTATTTTAGACTCATTGCAACACTGACCTTCAAGTACTATAATTAAACATTTATTGATCACTGATCTCTGCTCAGAATTTTCAATGAACTATTCCCTTCATAAATTGTATAAAATTATCAGATGATTTAAAAAATTCTGGACAATAATTTTCCTATTAAACTAGGTTGCCAAAAATATTTAGGTTTTATTAGAAAAAAACCCGATATAGTTAGACCAGTGCTATATAACAGAATTGACCATTGAAAAATTTCAGGTCAAGGAAAGAAAATCTTGCACGTGCCATTGAGCATGAATTGAATGGAAATTCTTATGCTTCATATGAATTCTACAAAAAGGCAGTTGATATTTCCCCTTCCATTGCGCATCAGTTGATTCAAGTAAGAAAACATTACCTAATGTAATTATCTCTGTATATGATGGTGTTTTTGCTCTTCAATTGATGTACTACTTGCCTTAGGTCTTAAAGAAAGAGAACATTTACTATGTGGTGGCTCCATATGAAGCAGATGCCCAAATGACATTCTTGGCACTTACAAAGCAGGTGGATGCTGTTATCACAGAGGACTCAGATCTTATACCATTTGGTTGTCCTAGAGTAAGTTATGTTGGTGATTTTCATTTTCTCTTTGCCACTTTATTGCTGCTTTTAGAGTTGAACTTGGACCAAACTGGTGGCACAGGTTCGGTTTTATTGACATTAACCAGTTGATCTATTTATCTTATAAATTCACCAAGGGTAATTTGAATGTACATATAGCTAGAAGGACATGAAGGATCAAATCTAAAGGTGTGACCAAAATATGGAAATGTATGCATATATTGACACACAATGGAGATGCATTAACACAAGCACATAGTCTCCTGCACAATATTGGCATTTGCTTTATTGATCTTTCTTAGCATAGAAATTTTATACATCTTCTTGATAAGCTAATCCTTTGGAACCCTTAGTTGATCAAAATTTCTCTGTCTGTTGAATTTCATATCTGCTGGACCTTTGGTTATGGTTGCAATTTTGGCATCAATTTTCAGATCATCTACAAGATGGACAAATATGGCCAAGGTGTCGAGTTTCGTTACTCTAATCTACATCAGAACAGAGACATGAGCTTTACAGGATTCTCTAAGCAAATGGTTCTTGAGATGTGCATCTTAAGTGGCTGTGATTATTTGCAATCTATGCCTGGGATGGGACTAAAAAAGGCTCATCAGCTTATAAAGAAGTTCAAAACATATGACAAGGTGAGTTTGATTGAAATATCCACCATCTATTATTTTTCTAAGTAATACATAAATTTCAATAAGTTATTTTCAGGTAATTAAGCACCTGAAGTATAACACAACCTCAGTGCCTCCAGACTATGAGGAGATGTTCAGGAAAGCAGTTTTAACATTCCACCATCAACGAGTATACGACCCACTATGTGAAACAATAGTTCATCTATCTGATGTGCCTGATCATTTGGATGATGATCTGGATTTCTTAGGACCATATCCTTTTTTTTCTTTTCCCAATGCGAGTTTATGTATTTCAATTTTGTAGTCCTTGAATTTAATGTAGCATATAAACTTGGGACATCCTTAACAAAATAAAGTACATTGATTCCTCAACATGTAGCAAAAAGGATAGCAGAAGGGGATTTAGATCCAATCACCAAAATACCATTTCAGGTATTCCCCTTTATTCATTGTTTGTCCATCTCCTGGTATTAATTGTTGATGTCAGCTCCTTGTCATAGCAGGTATATTGTGGCATATGCACATACGGAATGCTTTTGGTGGCTATTAATGCTTTAATTAGTAAGGTTAACAAGTATTTTATGTTTCCACAGGCAGAAATTGTTGACTCAATGTTAATGATCCAGAATACCTGTCACTCGAGGGTTTTCATGCCTGAAGTGAAGAAAAAGAGGCTAGATTTGCCAGCACAGAAGAATCTAGTGACAAAATACTTTTGTATCCTTCCAAATCATTCTGATATTTTAGTAGTTTTTGGCTTCCATTAATTTCTGAAATATCCTGATTAATTGCTTACATATCAGTTGGGACATGTGACATGTGAATAACTAGTTATGCACACTCCCTGGAAAAACCTTCAGCTTATTATTATCTGTAAATTGTCGAGGTTTAATCCTACATAATTAGATGCCATAGTTTTTCTTCCACAACTTGTGATCAAATTGGAGAAGTCTTAGGTCTATTTTAGCGTATCCAGAAAAATTTCTTGGTCCTGGTCTTGTTGATCATTGTTAGAAACTATTTTCCATTGTGGATTTGTTCTGCTTCAGTCAAATTTTGGCCAAAAACTGAAAGAGAACTAGAACAGTTTAGTTTTTAAATTCATTTGTGAGCCCAAAATAAAATTAAGCCTGGAAATGAGACTTATATGAAGTTGCAGGTTTAATGTGATGACCTAGCTGAAATCATGTAATAATCCCTGAAAAAGTTATACTTACATAATAATGTATGAACTACTAATTTCCAGAAAGCTTCCTTATATTTCTGTTTTATGGTTTGGCATGGCTATCCTTTGCCCGCACTTGATTTCCTAGGCTTGTTATTATTCAATGACAGTTATCTTCTTAACAACTTCAGGTGTTGCATCACATGAAGCCAAGAAAGAATTTAAAGCTCCAAGGAATACATTAAATAATTCTAGCCCAGACAGTGATCCTTCTCCCACTTCCAACTTACATATGGCCAAGGGGGCTGCTGATTTGAACATTGATACATCCAATAATCTTTCAGTATATACTAATGTTAGTGAAATTTAATTTGCTTTAGTATGAAGTATTTAGAGCCTTGAAAATTCATTGGTATTCCATCTCATGATTTGTCTTTTTCTTTTGATAATCCATCTCATGATTTGTCTTTTTCTTTTGATAATCCATCTCATGATTTGTCTTTTTCTTTTGATAATCCATCCCATGATTTGTCTTTTTCTTTTGATAATCCATCTCATGATTTGTCATTTAGGTAAATCATGACTGTCTCACTGTAGGGGCTGAGATATCGGAATCTTCAACACTTGGTTAGTGTTTTTCTTGTGCTAAACTTCAAATGAAAGAAATAAAATATTCTGTGGCTCAATTGTCAGTTAATCTTTCTTTTGCTAGAGAAGATGGAGACGATTATCACACCAGGGACTTCATTATTGCCGCAGTCCAAGCATACGGTACACAAACCTTGGATGCTGCTGCATAATGAATTACACATGAACTGTTCAGATGGGACCAAGGGAAAATTGGAAAAGGAAAATGGGAAGGCTGTAGTAAGAAGTCGTTTTTTCCAGCATAAGTCAGGAAAAGAAAATAATAAAGATAGTGCAGATGAGAATCTGTGGGCTGATGATGCTGTTTACCTAAAACGAAAGACCTGTTTTGAAGATGGAGCACAAGTGTGTATTTTCGCTTTGAGGTTTCTTTTTACTTTTAATTTTTTCTCTGCTATACACTGAATTTGTTACTGAACAATAAGTTGTTTTCTCAGGAAAATTCAAGTGCCAAGCGTTTGCATATGGAAAATTCTTTGCAGAGAGATGGTACGTTGAACAATTTATTACTGCCAAGTTTCACTTATTTTGGCTGAATAGGAGGTTCTTGATTTTTTGTTAATTTACATCCTCAGATGTAATTCATAACCCCTTTTTCAACCATTGAACTGCTTAATTACTCATGGAACTATGTGATGGTGCTTTGAGAAATGCATATATTTTTTGTTGCAGGCCATTCTTCATTAGTACATGGCACATTACCCAACGAGATGAAACCTGAAATTAAGTTTGGTTCAAATATTTCACACATAGATCATTATTGTGACATAGCAGAACAGTCATTGGAGAGATTTGTTTCGGTGATATCTTCATTCAAATATAAAGGCTCGGGCACCCGTGCTAGTGGTCTCCGTGCTCCTCTAAGGGAAGTGAAGGATACTTCAAAGAATAGGTAAATAATATATTATTGGTGCTATATTTGGGTTTTTATATAGTTCTCAAGTTAAACATAGTCTGGTTCACTGTATGATTTTGTGTAGGTCCAATGTTCCCATTGATGTCAGTCAGTTTGCCTATGTGCCAAAGGGCCAGAAGTCTGGTCTTGTGTACCAAAAGATTTGAAAGTTGGCTCAAACATACACGCCATAATTATCATGGCCTGGAGCCCCTTTGGCTGTTCAAGTTCTGAAGGTGCTTTGGAGTCCATGCTCCATCTTGGACCATGTAATATTCTACTCGAGCACATTATTACTTGTGTTGACTGCCTTTTATTCTTTTCGATCAAGTAAACTTAATTTCTTAATATTAGTTGCAGCTGTGGCAATCTTTCAGTGTCCAAACACTGAAAACTGGAGTAAAAGGCTGGCAAATTACTTCATCTAATCGGCGGTTAACCTTTTCCATTTGGACTAGTGCAATTGAAATAATGACACATTGTTTGGAAATTGTCTGCAAAAAGTTTGTATAGTTCAAATCAATTTGAAAGGTTTGAAAATCAATTGATCTAAATTTATAAATAGTTGGGCATGCATTGTATGGTAGGAAAATATATAGAAACATAAGAAAAGAGAAATGACAATGAAAAGAGATGAGTTTGAGAGGAAATTTATCCTGAGTGTTTGGGCTCTTTCAGTGTTAGTGGAAGGTTAATAGAGCTCCACACCTCTCTAGTGAGTTTTTTTGTGTATGTGATTTTGTGAGTCCCTAGAACGATAACATGCAAAAGAAAGGAAGAATGGTTAGATTTGTCACGTCGAGGGGAACCCTAGAATTGGAAGTCACAAATAGAGAGAGAAGAGAAGAGATGAAGGAGAGGTGATTTATTTGAAGGATTTGGGAGCCCGAGTTTTAAATCAAATCTTCTACTGTAACTTTATTTTTGGATTGATTTGTTATGTTTGAAATACAAAGGGTAAAGTAGGCAAGTGTAAAGTATGCTATGTCAATATTGAGGTAGGATGACTAAAAAAACTGATCAATTTTTTATTGACACTGATAAATTTATATTGGACGGTTACCACTAATAATAAGAGAACATAACAATGCATCGTGTTGGAAGGCCCTCCCATTAATGAGCACGGATGCTAAATGGTATGGTGTATTAATAACGTTATCCAATTATAATGCGTTATTGGTACGTGTGCTAGAAGATATTGTGTATTAATAAAATATTAGATCCATTTTTACTTAAAAGTAATGATAGGTAAGTAATTGAACATTTTTATTTTTATAAATTTACAAATATTTCTTTATTTTATTCAATTTGATATCATATTCTCAATAGTTTTCTTATTTTTGAGCTCGAACACTTATTTAACGTATTTATCGGCATCCTAAAGTGGCATATTAGGATCATTGTCTTCTTATTCATCATAATTGTCAATCTCTCCATCGGTATTTATTACCATTGCTCATTTATTTAGGTATTGAGTTGCTATATAACCCCTATCCTAAAATTAAAAACACTTAATATTACGAGATTTGAAAGTTGTAATATGAGTATTAATTTATTAGATTAATATACTTGTAGAGAACGATCAATATATTTATATTTATAGATAACGATTTGAAAACCTTATTAACAAATCTCGTTCTCTGGCCTTCGAATATATCAATTGAACTCGCTATTCAATAGGGGTATGTTGATTTGAACCCTTACTTTTTCCTACAATTAATTTATTCACCTATTAAACAATTTTAATTTATAATTTATCAACCGTTTCATTTCACTTATTATAGCATGGATTTCACAATATTCTTTTATTTTTTTTATATCTATTTTATTATTAGTTGATTTATTTCAACAAATGTTAAAAGAAAAAATCTCACAATAATCTAATATATATTTTTTTAAAATACTTATATTTTATACTTAAATAATTTTTTTTATACGTTCAAACGTTCTTACTTTTTTTCACTGGTATATCTTATTTTAATTTTAATTAAACTTTAAAATAAATGATTTGAGATATCTTATTCATTGAGTATTGAGTTATGTTTTTCAACAAATATTAAATAAAAAAATATCATAATACTTTATTATATATTTGTTTCAATCACTTTTATTTTACACGGACTTTTTTTATACATTTAAATGCTTTTATTTTTTTATTCATGTTTTTTTTTAATATTAATTAAAATTAAAAATAAATAATTTTTTATAAAATAATTTAACTTAAAAAATAATAAAAATAAATCTTGATTTCAAAAAATAATTTTAAAATAATTGAAGTGTGAACTAAGAAAATAATCAAATTAATATAAAAATAAGAAAATTAAATAGAGCAAAATAAATAAATATAGAAATTTGTCCTTCTTTTTTTATTTTTTTTTGTATTTACTTTTTTGCACATTTTTTTGTTTTTTTACACTTATAAAAAAATAAATAACAGAAAAGGTGATTTTTTTAATAAAAATATAAATAGATAAATAATAAGAAAAATAAATTTAGGTATAAAATATTATTATGAAAGTTGACGTGCAACTATTATTATATGATATTCTAAATTAAATATGAAAAAAATTATAATACTTTTACGACATAAATAATAAAATATTAAATTATATATTGTTTAGATAGGAAATAATATATGTGATATGTGTATACATTAAATACAAATTTTCTAAGAATTTTTTTTTAAATTTTATTGATAAATATTATTATTTGAATATTTATAATATAATAAGTTAAAAAAATTTAAAAGAGAAATAAGAAAAAAACCTTATAATATTTAAATTTTAAAAGTGTTTATAATGTGTGCACATATAATAATTAAATAGTTTAAAAATAAGAAAATAATATATTATAATTAATATATCAATCAATAATAATTAATCTAATGTAAATATTTATCATATTTGTAAAATACTTTAAAATTTAAAATTTAACTAATTTAATATTTAATATTTAAAAAAAATATTATTTTAATAAATTTCATATTAAAATTTAAATTTATAGGATCTCTCTTATTAGTATTTCAATCATGTTTTTTTTATAATTTTTTCAATTAACTTATACACATTATTAAATCTTTTAATTTTTAACTTTATTATTTGGTCATTTTTTTATTTTCAAATAATTATTTAACTTATTTTGTGAATTGACCAGTATATTCAATTAAATTTAAATTACAGGGGTTGAAATGCTATCTAACTAGATCGAACCTTAAATGTTCTATCTTAGCATTTCTATTCATCAATCTAGCTAGAGCATTTTGTAAACATTTTTTTTCAAAAATACTTTTACTTTCTTTATTATGAAAAAAAGGATGTATTGTCTTTTTCTCTTCTTTCCAAAAGTATGAATTTAATTTCATACTTTATAAAACACTATTATTGTATTTATTTTGTGACAAAAATTATTTATTTCTTAAAATATGATTATTTCTTCACTTTTTTAAACTATCGATTAATGTTATTTTAAAAAATATTAGTGTAAGTTCAATATTTTAAAAATATGAGTGAGAGTAAACTTTTCAAAATATAAGATGGAATCGAGGTTTTCTAAACTAAGTGTAAATTTTTTTCGTGTAAAATAATGGAATATCTCTCTGTACTAATTCTCAATTCAATAATATAATATGGAATAAAAATATACTTTTCAACAAAATTAGGTATTAAATATAACGTAAGTTAAATTTACCTAATATTAGTTAAAATCACACTCCCGAAATATTTTACGTGATTTACCGCATTTTATAACGAGGGTCTTTATTTGATTCTTTGGAGTAAACTTATTATAAAATAAAGGATAAATAAGAAATTAGAGAAGATATTGAGGGCACAGAATAAATTAGAACCGAATTTGGGGAGAAAGAAGTAAATGAAGCTCTGGTAGCGGCCAAAAGAAAAAAGGGGATGAGGAGAGGAGGGCCCGACTGGAGAAAAGCTGCAGGTGGTTCCACCGGACGCTTTTGTGCCTGAAATCTTCACCGGCGTCCACTGGCCCTCCACTGACCGATCACCATTCTTCCGTACTCTGAACGACCTCCTCCGGTCTCCATTTTTCGTTCACTTCTCAACGCCGGTGTCCACACTCCGACCACCATAGCTGTTCCCTGATTCTTCCTTCTGACGACCCAGTTCCGCCTCCATTTACTGCCGTATTGCCGTTTCTCGTCCTCTGCTGTTTGTCTACTGTTCATCCCGTCACTGTCTCAGCACGTCCTTGCTTCTAAAATCTGAGCAAATAATTGGTATGGTTGTTTCTTCCTTTAATTTTCATTTTGACGCTTTGTTCTATATTTTTTATACTCATTTCTATGTTATGCCTTGTACGCTGTTAATTGAGATTTCGAAAAGTATACTCTTAAATACTATCAACTAATAAGATGTTATACGGGTATAAATAATTTAAAAATGTTATACAGGTGCATTTTTAAACTACGTCTTACTATTTATAATTTAAGATAAAGGAAAAATACGGAGAATGGCGAATTGTTAACGAGGATTCAATTAAATCAAATTAGGGCGTGAAATCTTGATCTTATTATTTGCCGTACCATTTTGAAACAATTGTCTTATACTATTCAATTCATAGTCTACTCTTAGGTTGGGCTATTATTGGTCTCCCTGGTTGGTTTCACATGAACTATAGTAAATACATATATCACAAAACATAGCAGGAAAATCAAGTCCTGCTCAATTTTTGGGCCATTTCAATGTTCATTCTGGCGCTTGTGCGCTGTGGGTGTTCTTGTTAGCTACCCTGGCCCATGTTTTGGTTCACCTTATCTAAGGTTTCTTACTATCTCTAGTATTTTTTGAGTGTTGATGTCACAGGTGATTTGTATTTGATTCATGGGTGTTTTGTGATTGTGATTCCTTGCTTTGCTACATTTCTACTTTTTTTTAAGTTTAGTTCTACTTAACATTACTGGGTTTGTTCCTAGGTTTTTGGTGAAATAATTGCAGCGTAACTTAGCACCATTATGTTGTTGTCAAATGACAATCCTATGGTTTAATTGATGCAGAAGTTGACCCTATTTCAAGGAAGTATTCTGCATATCAGATCGTTCCTTGTATTCAGGCAGTTTTGATCTATTTGAATTGAGCACTAAATGGTGAATCTTGATTGTTTTGCACACAAATACTGTGAAACTGGCTAAACTGGATTTGACACGAGTGAGAATGCTTCAAATGAAAGATCTGATATGCAGAATAACCCAAAATTTTAAATGTCTGGAAATGGGGCAAGCTTCAAAATGACAGCAGGGTACCAGCCGTAGGGATATTATTGGCTTGCATGCCTTCAGAAGATAACAGAACCCAAATCCTTATCTGACTCAAGGCCGACTTTTAAAGATCTAGGCAGTAGTGTCATGACCCCAAAGTAATAATAGATTTCTGGTTGACCTTATAACCTGTTTTTTATATATGCCTAGTGGTGACTCTATTTTCTCTGTTTTCTTCTATTATTTGTGAGTGCCTGGGAAAAAGGGGGGTTGGGGCACTCATGATCATGACAATGGTTTTGTTCGAGAAAAGTATAAGATCTACCTCTTCTTTTTGTTTAAAACAGGAAAAGGGAGATCCGTGCACTCCCAGCAGCAGTCATAATCTGATTACCACTTGCCTTTACTGGGAATGAATCAGGTAGTTTCCAGTATTATTAAGTGAAGTTGAGATGCTATAGTTTAACCTTCTACATTTTTCTTTATATGTCTTCTTTTGACCTTAGGTACTGAGAAGTCAAGTTACAATCTCTCAGATACACGGATTATCAAAATACAATCTCTTTCAGCCTCATGATCCTATGGCTTACTCTTTATATATAGAAAAGGTTTGGAGAGTGAAATTAATGATTACGTAGTTACTCATATATAATTTAATAATATGAATTGTTTTTTCATGTATTGTGTAGAAAAACTATGGCCCAATCTCCTCACACAAAGAAAGTGGGAAGTCTTTGCCTTTTCTTAGTAGTGTTAGAGAGTAAGTCTTTGGCTTTATCATCTCAATGGCATTCCTTTAAAATGTCCTAGTTACAGTATTTTATGTAAAAGACTGACCTGAATTGCATGCACTAAGCCTGACACGTGAAATTCAGGAAAATGGTGAAGAAAATGGGTAAAAAAGAACACCATGTTTGGAAGAAGAGAGATTCAGCTGGATCTGGTCAAAAGGCACTACATCTCCTTAGCATTGTATGAAATTATTTTACCTTTTTGCCACTTGATGAGATTTGTGTTCATTCTTCTTAATGCCTAAGTTTCTTTCCGTGAATATATGATGTGATTGACCTTGAATTTCTTGATGGAAGCTTCATAATCTTCCTAATGAAAAACAAGCTGTTTATGGAGCACTTGATAAATGGGCAGCTTGGGAAACAGAGTTTCCTCTGATTGCTGCAGCAAAGGCTCTAAAAACTTTAAGGAAGCGTCGCCAATGGATTCGTGTAATTCAAGTAAGGTTTGCAATCTCTTTTGTACATACCAAGCTTATTTGTTCTTGATATTTCATATAACTTCATGAACTTGTAGTAATAAAACCTTCAGTGAGTTATTAAGGGGATAAGCTACATTAGCATAACATATACATTTGTATTTTTATTTCACCATCAATCATTTTCGTTCTTTATAATTTGATTAGCTGGGATGTTATAGTTTTTAGTATTTCTTCGACTGGTCATCTATCAAGAAGAGTTTTGAGTCATCTGATTTAAAAATTACCCAAGTCTGAAGACCAATGCTTTATAAAGTTTAGTCAAAGGTGTACTTTGTTTAATTTTGGTCACTAGAAATCTTTGGGGTGTGTGATTTTGGTTAATATTCTATTTAGGTAGCAAAATGGATGTTGAGCAGAGGCCAAGGAGCAACTATGGGGACATATGACACCCTCCTTTTGGCATTCGATATGGACCAGCGTGTAGATGAGGCTGAGTCCTTGTGGAATATGATCCTGCATGCTCATACCCGTTCCATCTCCAAGCGATTATTGTCGAGGATGGTCGCTCTATATGATCATCATGACATGCCTGACAAGATCATTGAGGTGCCCATGTTTTGTCATCTCTATTTGTTCTTGCATGTTGGTGCTTTGCTAGCTGTCATAGGCTAGGAATACGAATACCAAACTTAGTGCAATTTTCTTACTCTAGAATTTCTTATCTCAAGGTGGGTCTCTTGGCAAACAGTTTAGCTCTTATTTTGAGTGGTTCATACTTATATAATGATTGTTATGCAAGTTCTATATATTTTGTGGAGTCATGGTTCTATATGTCATCCATTATGATGTCCATAATTGCCTTTTCAAAACTTATATGTAAGAATAAACCTCATCGTTGTATTAAATATGGCTCTTGGAAATTATCCTGTAGGTCTTTGCGGACATGGAAGAGTTGGGTGTGGTGCCTGATGAAGACACGGTGAGGAGAGTGGCACATGCCTTTCAACAGCTCGGACAAGAAGAGAAGGAAAAGATGGTCATGAAAAAGTACTTGTCTAGATACAAGTTTATTCATTTTAAGGGGCAAAGGGTTCGGGTTAAGAGATTTGTTTGGGATGAAGAGTCAATAATTAAATGAAGAATGGTTCATTGACCGACCTCAGATACACATATCAGTCTTTTGGCAAAATTGGACAAATAATAGGAGTTTTTTTATGGAGATAATTATAGCCTAGTTAAGCATGTCAATAGCTCGGGTTGGGGTGGGTTTTGGCAGACCTGTGACAGACCCGAGCTTGGGTTTGTTGGACCCGAACCTGCAATGTCGGGTCCAAATGGGCTTGAGTCGGGGCCTTCCAAGTCCTATTATAGTCATATTTCAGGGATGCAGTTCTATGGGGATTTAGATGGACCTCCTCTATACAGATGAAACGATTTGCTAGAGAAAGCTACGTCTCTTCACTTGTAATCTCTTTCTTCAATGTATCTTCAGCTTTTATTTTCTCTGGAACAAAATTTGCAGCAACAACAAGAAGTGTTTAAACTACTGTGTATCAATCATATATCAACACCCAAGGAACATGATATAATGCAACGGGCAAGAGAATTAGCTCGTAAAGAAAAATACCTGGTAGAAAGTCGTATCTCCTCTCCTTGTTCACAACTGAAGCTGAAAGATATAAGCAAGAATAAAATAACAGGCCATCTACTAGTCAGTACAAGAGTTATAGTAGAAAACTTGATCTTCAAAATCTCAATCACATCAATCCACGTTGCATTAGCTCAGCCTACAGTAGTTAATGCAAAACAAGGTTTGGCTATAAAATGGAAACCAAAACAATGAAAAATCAATTATCCAAGGTTTGGCTATAAAATAAGTAACATGCTTATTCATAATTCACCCTCTTCTAAACTCTGATCAGAAGTACTTTTCTTTTCTAAAGTTGATCATATGCACTTCCAGATGTTCTCTTCAGTAATGTGATTGATCATAAATATGTATAAATATAGTTTCATGATAAACTTCTTGCAAAAAAAAAAATCACCCCAAATAACAGTTAAACATACAGCATCATCTTTATAAGAAAAGAGAGCATCACGTCCACTTACAGAGGTGGCTATACTTGAGAAACTTCTTAGGGTCCTGAGCAGCCGCTGAAGTGAATGCATCTTAGCCACCACCACCCTTTTTTCCATTCAATAAATCATTGATCAGTCTCCTTAGCCACAACCAGGTGCAATTGATCCAAGTGGGGAATTTCATTCTCGTTGTAGGAGGGAACAACCCTTTTTCTGGTGCTTCCTCTTTGATTCCCTACTTTTTTTGAACGATTTGGTTGCATGACTTGACTAAGTCGAGGCTTTTTGCTAGTGATCAGAGTAGTCAAGTGTATTCTTGCCTATTTTCAGTAGCACATTGTTGAGTGTTGTTAGTAATTAAAAAGGAACTAATACTTGTAATAGACCCTATTCTAGTTCCTTAGTTGGGAGCTCCCAGGGAGGAGGGGTCCCTTTATTACATATTGCTAGGTGGGGACATTGGAGCATTAGAGGAAACCGCTAGATATATGCACAAACTCTTCATAAGTGCTAAATGGACATAGCAGGCACCATGGATGCTTGTGATTAGCCAACAATCTTCAAATGGGTGTACGAAGGAGACCACCTAGGTGAAGGAGTTTCACTAGGCTTTGAACTACAACATTTGTTGAGACATTAAAAACTCTACCTCTCACTGCTCTAATCCAAGGACCATACAATGATTCTTTAGATGCGTACTTTGTAAAACGCTTAATTGTGTACGATAGTCGACCACGCTAAAAGCAGAATCCAAATGCAAAGTTTATAGTTCATAGGAGTAGAGCTTAATCGATATTGAGTGTAACTCGGACACTCATGCAGAACTTTTCCTACATTTTACCCAATTTTTCAACAATTACCAACGAATCTGTTTTTTTTTGCTAACCCATTAATTTGCATCCATGACCGACAAATCAAGCTTATTAATAATGAGATCTATGAGATCTCCTTCCATTCACAAAGGAAGACCTTGTGACACTCAATTGACCGGGACTCGTATTACACAATTCTATGAGCAATTGTCATGTTATCAAACTCAAAAGTGAAGCAATTCTGGCTCATTTCAGTCACATTCAGATTACCATCGTCATGCCCACTTCAGAATTCCTCCCTAACTATTCTTACAATCAGAATTCCAAACTCATGAGTCGATCCCAGCCCAGGAAAAGCAGCCTAAAGGCCCCTAAAAGGGGCAGAGAGAGGGCGTGCTCTGGCTGATTGGTGTAAGGCAGAGTTAAGGCAGCTAAGAGTTTCTGAGTCAGTTTTGGCTTGTCTTTATGGATTGATCCCGCAACCAAAAAAAGAAGCATAGACCCAGAAATAAAGGAGAAATATTTGAAGGAAAACCTTTAAAACTGCAAAAATGTAATCAAGCATTGTGATATAGGTGTCTCTAGGGCATGTTCAGTTTCTTTGACCTACATGAGGCGGTGACAATCCCTATCACAGTTTTATGCAGTCAATCTAATCCTAAACTAGCCCATTTGACATAGCCATGAAAACAAACATACAGTCATCTGGCATATGGCATCAAAGGGTTCACACAGTGTACCGATTCTTGGCAGATTTTCCAAATTTCTCTGCATCATCCTGCAAAGCACACCAACAGAGAAACCTAAGTTATAAAACTCCCAGCCATAAGAAATACTATAAGTTGTCCTTGTGGTAGGATAAGAAGAGAATCATACATGAAAGATAAAGCCAATGGTCTCATTGCAATCAACAAGCTCTTTCCATTGCTTCCCAATACTCACCTACAGTCAAGCATACATTAAGGTGAGGTACCCTGACCAACATGATACAGATATGACTCTAGGCATCCAAAATATTAAAAAATAAAGCCACCCAAAAAGTAAGATCAGTGTGAACCAAATTCAGTTACTTTTCAGATCATATAACATATGAATGGTTCAGATTCTCTCTGCACCTAACAACCAGGCCATTGAACGCTTGGAAGAAGCAAGCCCTTGAGATCCTAATGTAATTTCTAACTTTAAAAGCAGAAACTGTCTCATAATAGGCTCTAATATTGAAATACAATGAGCTGCAGCTTCGAAACGAAGTTAATTACCATCAACACTGTATGTTTCAATCACTACTGACAAGACACTTTGATACATGTTTTCAAATCTGTCATGATGCAGTCAAACTATGGTGTATGTTACAGGCTTGGTCCTATTGGGAATCCACAGAAATCCCCTGGTATAGCTAAGCTATTCCAAAATGACACTACCCAAGATATAAATCCGAAGAGTTTCACTGTTTTGTTCACCAAAACAAGAACCCTAAGAACTTATTCTAAAAGAAAAACGTGAACAACTCAAGAATCACCGCATTGCCTTTAAAGATAGGATTAGGAAAGTTCAGCTATTCAACATAAGAAGGCATCTGTGAATGCAATGTGGTGCTACTGCTGACAGCATCCCTGAAAGACTGTAAATAGGGTTACGGAGGATTACCATGGCAGATTCATTAGAAGCATTTTTGGTCCAAAGAGAGACCTTGTCCTGCCTCGCTCTGACATTGACAACCACTCCACATATCTCATCTCCATGATCAAATTGTTCACCAATCATTGCCAGCAACTATAGCTCCAAAAAACCATATATAAAAGAATCAAGTAAAGCTGGGAAAGAGCAGAAAACAGGCATTGCTATATTCATGTAGCATTGACAACCAAATTCTACCGTGTAGAGCCAGCAAACATCAGATTTCCCCCTAGAAAAGTTCACTGTCCATTTTCCTCCATTAGCACATACTGGATCCTCCCATTTAGGCTCAATGTTATGTTTGAAGCAATAGAGGTCTGCCCCAACAGACAATTTGCTGGGATGATGTATGTTGTTGTAGAGACTGAATGTCAAATGGAAGCAAAAAACCAAGTGTCAGATTAGAGTGCATCCATTTCTTCAGAAAGATTATCTCGTCTCTAGAACTAGAACGGAGAAAATATTGAAGGAATTCAACTACAACAATTTGTTCATCAGAATATCCATTTATGATAAAAATAAATCATTCCAATAATAGAGTTTCCAAGTATGGATCTTGAAACCCATCCAAAAGCAACAACTAGTGGAGTGCTATATGAATTTTTTGACAGAGTATATTTCACCTAAATCACAATTCAACAAATTATACTAAAAAAATAAGGCCAATATCAACTTCTAAGCTGTTTATTTTTCTAAGTTTCTTACAGCTGCTTTATGGACTGGTATAGAAAATAAATGCATAGACTCAATCCAACCAAAAATCTCCCAATGTACGTTTCAATAAATTTCCCCCATAGCTGATTTTTTTGACGCCATAAGTTCACTTTCTTGAGAGTGAATAGAATCATAATAAAATTACAATTCTGATCTAACAGCATCACTATGTGCATTAATTGGACATTCTGAAGCTATCAACAAGCAAGGAATGCATGCTACAGTTTTCCTTTCCAAATATTTTTCTCAACATATGCGAGAAACAACACCAATCCATAGAAATGATGCGCATCACCATGAAACCCGAATTCTTCTAGTTTCAAAGATGCCACAAATTTCAAAGGATCGAATCCACCATATGTCATAAATTCAACAGAACTCCGGGGAAACATGTAAAAAAATAGTGGAATTCGAAAGATAATCGAACAGTAAAAGGGGATGAAGAGACTTCACCCCCAGAAATCTTCAACAGTGGAGAAACTGTAGATCGGCCGCATTGATGCACCCCAAGCCACCTGCCTCGCCTTGGCTGAGGGGTTGTCGAACCAGAAGGTCCAGGAGTGCTCGAGCGGGTGCCTCTGATTTGCCACCTCCCCCTTGCCCTCCGAGGAATCCACGTCCCCCACAATCTCTCCCTCTTCTGGCTCGGAATCGCCATTAGGACCATGGTTGATGACGCCGCTAGCTTGGTTCTCATCAGTATCAGGTGACACAACCGATTTCAACTCATCCACCGCCATCACTCACGAGGATACTTCCAGCTGAATCGATTCTCTTGCTCACGTTCTCTCTCTCCCTCTCCCAGCCCTCGTTCCCCTCTTCTCGGCTCGTCGATCTTTGTGATTCTGCGCGGACGTGCCATATCCAGCGATAGTATACTTTTAGAGGTTTTTTCTCTTTGATCCCTATATTCAAGATCTTTAACGCTTTTACCCAAATGCTTATTATTTGTTTTTTTTGGCTCACACACATGTTTATGATCAAAGTTCAAACTAAAAACCCGCCTCAAAATTTCTGTTCCGGACGCGTAATACTTTTCTAGTACAAAATAATCGCTACAGCCTTCTGAATCCCTTCTAAGTCAGATTTTGTCAAAAGTGACGTAAGAAAAAAAATATAGATATATTACAATATTTTAATATTATTGAAGGTAGGAAATTATATATATAAGTGAATTGTAAGTGCACTTATATATAAAATCAAAGGTTATGATGAAAAGAGATATTTAATTTTTTGCACAGTTGAGTTTGAGACCCATTTTTATAACTTGTTTTGATCGTTAGATCATTGGATGTTGTTAGTCTAGTCTCCCTTAGATGGGGTCTATTTCACAAATTTTTAGTGACCATTGGCTAATTTTTAACTTGGTTCACTCTCTATTAATCTATTCATTTGATTAGGTACTTTCATGTTAGTTTACAATAATACTTCTTTACTAGACCATATGTCAATATGGATTTAATTTCTCAGTTGTAAGAAGTATCCGTCCTAATTGATCCCATCCATGCATTAAGGTTAGATTAAACTTAGATGGAATATTGTGTGCAAAAAAAAAAACTTACATGGAATACCAAATGAACGTTAACCATCTTTTTCCTAGTTCCATTTAGTAAGAGAAATTGTCCACCCATTTGAGAACCTTAAAATGTTCTCATACCTTCTTAACAAGCCTTTTTATGGATGTTAATGTTTTATAAAACACGATACATCATCCACTTCCTACTTGATGTTGTTGACAAATAACTTACAATGACAACATCTTGCCATTCTTTTGAAACATTGTAGGCTGCAAAACTACTTGCTTGATAGTGTCACAACACGAATGTGAGACTTATGCACAAAACACATATAGTCATTTCATCCAAAGGCTTCAAGCTAATTTTGAGTTTATATCACTTTATATGATACAACATATGTAATACTGTACTTTAATAACTCTAAAATTTTGATAATAAATTTTTTTATAATTATATTTTAAGTTAAAATTTAATTAATAAATTGAAACAAATTTAATTTAATTAAATAATATGTGCTAATTTTGTCAAAATAAATAATTTCATAGAATCGAGTTAAATGCATTTAGTTTAAGCGGAAAATAAATATTTTTAAAGTATATATATAATTATATATATTTATGTGATATAACATATGCAATACTGCATTTTAATAACTATAAAATTTTGATAATAATTTTTTTGGAATTATATTTTAAATTAAAATTTAATTTATATAATTGAAACAAATCTGGTTTAATTAAATGATAAGTACTAATTTTATCTAAATAAATAATTTGATAAAATCAAGTTAAATAAGTTGAGTTTAAGTGGAAAATAAATATTTTTTAAATATATATATATATAATTATATAAATTGTGAAGTAGAAACATATGATTTAAACTATATAGTTATTTTAATGATTTTAATGAATTAAAATAAATGTAATATATATATATATATATATATATAGATTTTAACATGTTACATCGTGGTATAAATTTAACAAATATATAGGATAAAAGTATAATAGCAAAGTAATGTTAATAAAAATAAATGGATGTTGGAGAATTAAAGTAATGTTAATAGAAACAAATCGATGTTGAATAATTAGATCACATATAAAAAATTATGAATTTATAAAATAAAATCTAAAAAATTTGGGATGAATTGTTTTATTTATACATAAAAGTATAAATTACATTTATAATAACTAAAAATCTTAAAAACCTAACCCAAAAAGATAAAACTTAAAAATGAAAAAGAGTACAAATAGAAATGAACCTAAAAAATTAAACACATTACTCCAAAATAAATCAGATAGGCTCTCCTACGCAATCTTACGACAATCTAAACTACAACTTTCTAAACATTCTAATTATAATATAATGCAGTAAAGTCACGACAAATATAAAAGTAGGTGAGAGAGTCAGAACTACAACTTCCTAAACATTCTAGTCACAATAGAATACACTTAAGTCATGATAAATATAAAAGTGGGCGAAGTAAACCAATTCATAAGCCTATCATTATAGTATCAAAAACCTTGTCTTCAACTGACCATATAAATATTCACTTTGGAAGGAAATGGTTCACACAAAAGGAGAACAAATGAGATTATAGAAGAAATTTATATAAAAACTAAATAGTAAGGTAAACAATATCATTAATATAGTTGTACTATCACTACATATAATTTGGCTATATAAAGAATCCAATGGAGCATAATACAAATTCTAAATTTTGTCCATATTAAGTTACAACTATAATGAAAGTAAACTATTGTGGGAATGCAGTTGTATAATTCCATGAAATCTCTCACATTAAGTTATGCCAAGCTAGAAATAGAGGTACATAGCAACAAACAATTCATAACTTCATTTTCTATAACTTAGACTAAACGAGATAACAACTTGCTTTTAAGTCCATAAATAAAAACTTAATCAAACTAAATTTGAACTTAAGCATATGCGTACATCATAACTAGCTTATCATTATTATCTTAACATAGAATAAAGCTTATAATACAAACTCACTCCAAATGAACCCAAACCCAATAAAATAATTCAGTGTTATGCCCATTTATGAATGTTACAACACTATAACATAAGAGATGGAAAAATCTATTAACAAACTTGCCAATAATTTAAATAGTAAAGAAAAGGTAAGGGAATTACCAAGAAACTTCAAAGCTGAATTATACTTGGAGTAATTGGTGAGAGTCGAACGGGAGGAATAAGCCTCATGGGGCCTTAAGTTGAACCATGTTGTTGAGATATCCTATTCCCAAATTTCTTCGATATATCTTGTTCACCAAACTGAAAAGAAGGAATATGTCTAGTCAACTTACTACATAAATAACCTGAAATATTATCAAAATTAAAATTTTCTAAATTAATCTAAATTTATTCTCTATCTAATGGTGGATTCAATTTCTCAATTTGAATATTTTAAGCCACCTAGAAAAATGAACTTAGAAATCGGTTTAATCCGGTTCTAGTCCGATTCACCCTGAACCGGTCTGGTTTTCTCTTCCCATTTGTCATAAGGTTCTTTTCCATGATTTTTATTACTCTTTAAGTCACTTGGAATTTACCAATTTTCCCATCTTACCCTTTCTTTATCGATTATGGTTTGTGAACCGACTCGATTTTCTCTTTTGAAACGACTGATTCTTTTCCCTAGTTTTCTTATCTTTAAAGGATGGGATTTACAAAATCTGTGATTCTCATAAGGGTCAATTCATTCAATTGCCCTATTCCTATTGCCCTCTTTGTCTAATTGTCTCGGGATAGTTGTCTCTTGAATTCACTTGTCCTTAATGCCCATCCTATCGTCTTCTTTAGGTTGTGGTTACCATAACCTTTTTGATCCTTCTTAGGGCATCATTTAGAATTTTGTTATCCCATGGTTACTAGCTACCTATTTTCGCTAGGTAGGTTAGTAACCCTACTTGGTTCCTTTACTTTTCCAAATCAGGTTACACTTTACCATCCATAACATAATGTTTCTACCTGAGGAACTTCTAGTTCTCATCTTCGTCTTATGCATTCCTGATTATGCCTCGTCATCTGATCCTAAGTTTCCTTAAGTAGGCGAGGTTAGAGACTAGTCTTGATGTCCATCCTTCCTTAGTTAGTGGGTGTACCTTTCCGTGATTCTTCTTCCTTTGAAAATCCCTCCTTGGTTTCTTTGTTATGGTTACCTCGCCCATTCCAATTAGGTTATGGTCTTTTTTGTTGTTGTCTCCTTGTCTGCCTGTTCTTTGGGTTTAATTCTGTACATGGTCCTACATTCCCTCCGTATAGGCTTGCCTCTTTAGGAGAGGTCGGGGTACCTAACCTCCTAGTCTAGGGAATCCAAACGTGTTATTTGTCCTTCCTAAGTTTTAAATAGGTCGGCAAAAATCTTTGGGTCTTAGTTCTCTGACCTGTCTTATCTAAAGTTTGTCCTTCTCGTTCCTCATTTATCTTGGGGCACGATATTTTGATTGGACTCATTATGAGTCGGGGCAACAAAATTTTATGGGAATTTGAAATCTTATTTCTTAGGAATTGAATATAGTACACTTGGGACCTCTTCCCACTAAGGGAGATGGTTAAAAGAAAGGTCTGGAAGCTCTATATTAGAATTTTTGAGGAACTCTCTTCGGGGTAGAAATCCTCATTTGGAGTTGTGGCTTCCGGGGTGGCCTCCTGTCTTCCATCCTCTCGGGCTCCAGTAGTCGATGAGGTATTATCCTTAGGAGATATGCCATCCATCCTGGTGGCGTGGGACATTTCCTTATCATGTGTCTTACTCCTTCACATCTATAACAGGTTATCTTGACACCAGCTCCTACATGGATCCTTCGACATTTACGTGGTGGAGAGGCTTCCCCTATTCTCTTTTCCTTTCTCTTTCTTTCTTCATGTCCTTCCCTGCCTGTGAACGTAGTGCTTCCAGGAGTGGGTACCACATTCCTTAGTGGTATTGGGCACTTCCGTGTATAGTGTCCTTGTGTGGACCTTTATAGCTTCTTTTCCATCTCGGGCTTTGGGAAGTTTTTCTCGGTGCTCGCTGGGGGCATCCATGTTTCACCATCTTCGGGTGCGTACTTCCTACGAAACAGTTCCTATTCCTAAGCGTGAAGCAAGGTTCTCCAAATACCTTGACGAATTTTTTGTAAAGTCACCTTGGCTCAAGAGACACCCTTGGTCCCATGGGCGAGGTCCCCTTAGACTCTTGAGCTTCCAAGCTAATTGCCTTGTGTGGGGCAAGATTCCTTCTTGGTCCTGGGGTGGCTGAGACAATGTAGGTTTGTTCGGTTTCTTTAGGAGCGGTCATATCTGTTCAATAGAAGTTTATCGTGGGTTAGGGTTCTATGACTTTTAGTCTTGAAACTTTGTTTGGAAATCCTTGCTCTGATACTACTTAAGTTGTCATGCCCCGACCCAGTTTGGTCGGAGTCTTTTGATCAACCTGCCACCCTTCTACATACTAATGTAGTATTTCTACCAAATAGTCCAAGGAAGGTAAAGGCGTCGATGTAAACCCCACACTTTTGAGTTAAGGAAAACCGGGAAAAGAACCGGTCAAACCGAGTAAGAAAACTGAACCAGTTTACAAACCCGATCATATGGGAACAAGCAATTTGGAAATTTACAACTTCCGGGTGATCCAAAAGGTTAATTAAACCTTGGAAATTTACAAAAACCAAATTGGTTTAGGTGAATGAGATTCCATAAGAACTTTGAAGTTAAGCATGCTTGCTCGAGAGTAGTGTGAGGATGGATGTCCTCCTGGGAAGTATGATTTTTTTTATAACCCGAAATTTCAGTAAAATTTTTTTATCATAAATGGCCATAAATTAATATATATTTAATTATTGTAATTAATACTAATAATTTAATACCTAATTTAAATTAATACAAATAATTTAATACCAAAATTAAATTATTGAAATTAATACCAATAATTTATGTCAATATTAATACAAGTAATAAATCTCTCCCATTTAATACACGATTTTACACCTATATAAAGAGGCCATCCCCATTCATTCTCCTCACACCTGAATACTTCTCTCTCTCTCTACTGCTCCATTTCCCGATGAAGCTCGAACTAGAGTTTCGACTTAAACATTTTTCTTAACCTTGCAAGGAGAGGTCAAGCTCTTTAGAACAGGGAAGAAGACAGCTATCTGATAGCAAACTCTAGTCAATCCGAGAATTGTTGGAGAAGCGCCGGCATGATGGAATAGTGAAGCAGCTCCGGTAGACCGAAGCTGCCCTATTTCGGCCAAGCTGAAATTTGCCATTTCAAGCCCTCCTTAGGCCAAACCAGCCTTCCCAACACTTCCTCAGCCCTCCCATGACCGAATTAGGACTGAAAGGTAAGCCAATTCGGCCCCCCTCTGCAATTTCCGGTCGGTTCTAGAGAGAGAACCGTCAAAATTTCAATAATTAAATTCTAACTCAATTCGGCATCAATTGATGCGATTCTTGATTCTAGGATGAATCTCAAGATGAGAGCTATCTGCCCGGATTGAAAGCTTGGACCGTCATGCCCTTACCGGTGAGAAATCGAAGCTTTCTCTCTCTATAGTCTATTTTCAGGCGAAGCTCCGTTTGAGCTCGTTCTGGCATTAAAATCTGTGATTTAAAATTCCTTAGAATTGTATAAACATGTAGAAACTCAATTTCAACTCCAATTTCAATAATTAGAGGTGTTTGATCAGTCAATTTGATGAAATCAAATTCAACAGTGTTGAAGAGTTGAAATTGGGGGGAAAATTGGGGATTTTTCAAATTTAAAGGACCAAAATAAAATTTTATGAAATTGAGGGTCAATTTGGCATGGAAATAATATTGGAGGACCAATTGAGGAATTTTGAAATTTTTGGGGCAAAATTTACCATTTTTGTAAAGGAAGGGCAAAATGGTAATTTTGGAAAAGTTGGGGGACCAAATTGGAAATTTGGGAAATTAAATCCCTTTTTGTGAAATGGAATAAATTAAGGTCCTATGATAAATTTTAGAAGTTTCGGGACTCAATTTGAGGAAAAACTGACATTAGGGACTTAAAGTTAAAGAGAAATAACTTTAGTAACCTAATTGCAAATAAATGAAAGTTTGACTTTCTCATTCATTTGGAATGAATGAAGATGATTAGGCCGAAGGATAATGAACCAAGATGTTCATATCGTGTAGGAACACGAAGTACCGGGAACGCCAACAAGGACAAGCTCGCGTGAATACCAAGAACTGGTCTAGTGGAATTCACGTCATTAACAAGTGAGTGGGTTTACTAACATCATACCTGGTTAGGATGATGAGCACAACTTAAAATTTTAAAACCACTTACCAGTTGTGAGTGGAAATTTTATATCATACCCGGTTGTGAATGATAAGTACCTCGGTATGAAAACCCACTATTTAGTGGTATTTTAGACATCACTACTTAGAGGAAGTGATGTGAAAATCATGCGGAAAGACTACTTACCGGTTCTAAGTAGATCATACCCAGTTGGTATGATGAGACTTCCTCGAAGGAAGTTGAAAACCCATTCATCGGTTATGAATGGGGGTGTCCTTATACCGGACGGTATAATGAATAGAGAAAACATATGTTTTGTCAGAAGTGCTCTCCCCTGACTGTGTGCCAATGCTTAAACAATTTGGGAGACCTTCTCGACGGGAGCTCGAATAGCTCTGATAGGCCGGGGGCCTCGGTTTTGGAACTTGGGGCTAAATGCCTGATTTTGAAAACTCGTACAGTGGGCCCAAGGCTAGTTGGCACGAGTAGGAGCTCATAAACGAACATGATATATGTGCCATAAAACTTAATAAGTGAATTGTTTGGTCATGGTACCAAGATAGGACCGACATGCTCAGTCAACTAGCGGCAGTACAGCATGACAGGTTGATGGACCAGTCAAGACAAACAACTGCGGGTTGAGTTGAGAGTCGGGGTCGTTAGACCAGTGGTACCATAGATTACATGGCAATATAAGAAAACATTGTTTGTGCATGAACTGTGAGTACGGGATCATCAAGACGCCCATGAGGGGGTAGTGATGCGTCCTAAGGGCACTGGACAACCTGGTGGCTAAAAGGGCAGTTCGTCGTTCTAGCCGTCTGTGCGAAATTTGGAGTAGCACCAAGCGCATGAGACCGGGGTGGGGACAGGATGAGGTCTCTATCCTCATACGAAAACGAAGAAGTGATTTCAGGATTGTGGGTCGGATGTCACGTACATCCACTCATTCCCAGAGTAGAAGTGGTCGTATTTCTATCCGAGTGGCAGGAAAAGTTGCTCCGAAGCCACTAGCGGGTTCAGTAGTGATACTGACTTGCGAATATGTGTAACCTTCATGATGAAGGATGTGTGTTGGATGATGACACACCGGTAACTAAGAAATGGTGGAAAAACTCAAAATTTTAAACGAAGGGATTTTTGAAAAAAAAAAAGGAGTCTAGCACACTCCATATAAATATTTTTCTTAAAAGTCAAAAGCTTTTAAAAACCCATTCACTGAGTAGTCGTACTCACCCCCTCCCTTATATCCCTTTTAAGAAATCCCGGAAAGCCTACCATTAAAGACCGTCAACTAAGATGCCTGTAAAATAGGTATGTAAAGTTTTAAATTTCATGTGGTTTTGATTATGCTATTCCAGGAAAAGGTGCATGTTAAAGGACGCCTTACTCTTTACGATTTACAATAAAGGGAAATCCTTTAATAAACCGGGAGAGTGGCGGGTTCATCACGAAGATCTGACCAAACCGGGTCGGGGTGTGACAGTCGAAGTATACATGTTTTTCATAACAAAGTTTACAAAACAACTAAATAAAAGTTACATGCTTATGGTACCTTTGGCTTCCTCTTCTCACCTTGGCTGATCGTGGTGAGGTGGCTTTCCTAAAAAAGGTTTAATGGGAAGGGATGTGTAAACTCCGCATTTTTTAGCTAAGAAAAATCGGGAAAAGAACCGGTCAAACCGAGTAAGAAAACCGAGCTGGTTTACATTTGAGAACACGTAATATGGAAATTTACAACTTCTGGGTGATCTAAAGGGTTCATTATACCTTGGAAAAGAAATTTAAGAAACTTTAGAAAACAAAAATCAAATTGGTTCAAGTGAATTAGATTTCATAAGAACTTCAAAATTAAGCGTGCTTGCCCGAGAGTAATGTAAGGATGGGTGTCCTCCTGGTAAGTATGAACTTTTTTTTGTAACCCGAAATTTCGATCAAAATTTTTTATGTACGCCTTATCATAAATAACCATAAATTAATATATATTTAATTATTGTAATTAATTCCAATAATTTAATACCTAAATTAAATTATTAGAATTAATACCGAAATTAAATTATTGAAATTAATACCGAAATTAAATTATTGGAATTAATACCAATAATTTATGGCAATATTAATACTAGTAATAAATCTCGCCCATTTAATACACGGGTTTTACGCCTATATAAAGAGGTCATCCCCATTTCATTCTTCTCACACCTGAACACTTCTCTCTCTCTCAACTGCTCCATTTTTCGGTAAAGCTCGAACTAGAGCTTCAACTTGAACAAAGGTCGGGCTCTTTAGAACTGGGGAGAAGACAACTATCTGATAGCAAACTCCAGTTAATCCGAGAATCATTGGAGAAGCGCCGACATGATGGAATAGTGAAGCAACTCCAACGGACTGAAGCTGCCCTATTTCGGCCAAGCTGAAATCGGCCATTTCAAGCCCTCCTCAGGCCAAACCAAGCCCTCCCAACACTTTCTCAGCCTTTCCACGGCCGAATTAGGACCGAAAGGTAAGCTAATTCGACTCCCCTTTACAATTTTCGATCGGTGCTAGAGAGAGAGTCGACCGAATTTCAATGACGAAATTCTAATCCAATTCCACATCAATTGATGCAATTCTTGATTCTAGGATGAACCTCAGGACGAGATCTATCTGCCCAGATTGAAAGCTCGGACCGCCGTGCCTTCACCGATGAGTAATCGAAGCTTTCTCTCTCTACAGTCTATTTTCTGGCGAAGCTTCGTTTGAGCTCGTTCCGGCGTTAAAATCTACGATTCAAAGTTTCTTAGAATCGTATGAACATGCATGAACTCAATTTCAACTCCAATTTCAATAATTAGAAGTTTTTTATTGGTCAATTTGATGAAATCAAATTCGGTAGTGTTGAAGAGTTAAAATTGGGGGAAATTTTGGGGATTTTCGAAATTCAAAGGGCCAAAATACAATTTTATGAAATTGAGGGTCAATTGGGCATGAAAATAATGTTGGAGGACCAATTGAGGAATTTTGGAATTTTTAGGGCAGAACTTACCATTTTTGTAAAAGAAGGGCAAAATGGTAATTTTGGAAAAATTGGGGGACCAAATTGGAAATTTGGGAAATTAAACCCCTTTTGGTGAAATTGAATAAATTGAGGTGCCAGGATAAATTTAAAAAGTTACGGGACTCAATTTGAGGAAAAATTGACATTAGGGACTTAAAGTTAAAGAGAAATAACTTTAGGGACCTAATTGCAAATAACTAAAAGTTTGAGTTTTCTCATTTATTGGAAATGAATGAAGGCTGTTATGCCGAGTAATAATGAACAAGGTTGTTCATATCGTATAGGAATGCGAAATATCGGGAACGCCAGCAAGGACAAGCTCGCGTGAATACAAAAAACCAGTCTAGTAGAATTCACGGCATTAACGGGTGAGTGGGTTTACTAACATCATACCCGGTTGGTATGATGAGCACAACTTAAAGATAAAAACCACTTACCGGTTGTGAGTGGAAATTTTATATTATACCCGGTAGGGGATGATAAGTACCTCGGTTTAAAAATCCACTATTTAGTGGTATTTTAATCATCACCACTTAGAGAAAGTGATGTGAAAATTATGCGAAAAAAAACTACTTACCGGTTGTAAGTAGATCATACCCGGTTGGTATGATGAGACTTCCTCGAAGGAAGTTGAAAACCCGTTCATCAGTTTTGAACGGAGATGTCCTTATATCGGTTGATATAATTGACAGTGAAAACCTATTTTGTCGGAAGTGTTCTCTCCTTACTGTGTGCCAATTTTTAAACTATTTGGGAGACCTTCTCGACGGGAGCTCGAATAGCTCTGATAGGCCAGGGGCCTCGGTTTTGGAACTTGGGGGCTAAATGCCCAATTTTGAAAATCTTGTATAGTGGGCCCAAGGCTAGTTGGCACGAGCAGTAGCTCGTAAACGAACATGATATATATACCATAAAACTTAATAAGTGAATTGTTTGGCCATGGTACCAAGATAGGACTGACATGCTTAGTCAACTAGCGGCAGTGCGACATGACATGTTGATGGACTAGTCAAGACAAACAACTGTGAGTTGAGTTGAGAGTCGGGGCCGTTGGACTAGTGGCACCACAGATTACATGGCAATATAAGAAAATATTGTTTGTGCATGCACTGTGAGTACGGGATCATCAAGATGCCCATGAGGGGTAGTAATGAATCCTAAGGGCACTAGACGACCAGGTGGCTATAAGGGCAGTTTGTCGTTCCAGGTGTCTGTGCAAAATCTGGAGTAGCACGAAGCGCATGAGATCAGGGTGGGGATAGGATGAGGTCTCTGTCCTCATACAGACACAAAGAAGTGATTTCGGGATTGTGGGTTGGATGTCACGTACATCCACTCATTCCCAGGGTAGAAGTGGTTGTACTTCTATCCAAGTGGCAGGAAAAGTCGCTCCGAAGCCACTAGCGGGTTCAATAGTGATACTGACTTGCGAATGTGTGTAACCTTCATGATGAAGGATGTGTGTTGGGTGATGACACACCGGTAACTAAGAAATAATGAAAAAACCCAAATTTTTAAATGAAGGGATTTTTGAAAAGAAAGGAGTCTGGCACACTCCATATAAATATTTTTTCTTAAAAGTTAAAAGTCGACCTTTAAAAACTCATTCACTGAGTAGTCGTACTCACCCCCTCCCTTAAATCCCTTTCAGGAGATCCCGGAAAGCCTACCCTTAAAGACCGTCAACTAAGATGCCTGTAAGACAGGTATGTAAAGTTTTAAAGTTCGTGCAGTTTTGATTATGCTATTCTAGGAAAAAGGTGCAGGTTAAATGACGCCTTACTCTTTACGGCTTACAATAAGGGGAAACCCTTTAATAAACTGGGAGAGTGGCAGGTTGATCACGGGGATCCGACCAAACCGGGTTGGGGCGTGACAGGATGAGTTTCTACAACTCAGTGAGTGGGGGTTAGGAAGTGAGTTTTCAAAATAATCAGTTTATCAAAATATTTTATACTTTTAGTTTATTGTAATATGAGTTTCATCTCTTCTTTAGCCCTTTCCCTTGCTTGGGAGGCATTCCAACAAGCATTCAAATGCCCTTTCTATCATAGAAAGGGATCATACGTTTGTAGAACAATCCCCAACCGTTCCACTTGTGGACCGAAGCGCCTTTACCATCCACCCTAATAGAGGTATACTGCCTCTACCATGAGTTTGAGTGTACATCAATAGTCTGACCCTCAAACCCTCATCATATCCTCTTGGTGGGACGAGACCTCATTTCCACTCCGACCTCAATCTCGAGACCTCCTTTCCCCTCCGATCTCGGTCTCAATGTTTCATCATGTCTACTTTGTGGGACGAGACCTCATTTCCCCTTTAGCCTCGGTCTTAGTGTGCAGGAAGATATTAGAGCTTCATGATTGACTTGCATGATAGACCTGCCCTTAGGACCCATCGACTACCTCTATTGGGCATCTAGATGCTCCTAGATTCCTCATGCTTGCATACAATTTTGATCCATTAACCATGCTCTTTGGTGTCAACGATCCAACGGCCCTAACACTCGACCTACCTTCAGCTGTTTGCATTGACCAGCTCGTCGCCCTAATCTAGGCGCACTACCACTAGCCCATCGAGCCTTGTCAGTTTTGTCTTGGCCTCGTGGCAAATCACACAACAATTCCAGTTTTTCTGAGAGTTTTCATGGTTTTTATAATTCACGTTTGTCTATGGGTCCAACCCGTGCACACTGGCCTTGGGCCCACTTCACGAGTTTTCCAAAACTAGGCCTTCGGCCCTATCATTTTCAAATCCGAGGCCTCATGCCTGTTGGAGCAATTATAGCTCTCATCAGGAATGTCCCTCAAAATGTTTAAGCAGTTTCACACAGTCAGTGGAGTCATTTCTTGGAAAAATAAATTTTCATACTTAAAATGGTTATCATCGCCCCCAACCGGGTATGATGTCGGAAATCCCACTCACTCGGTAATATTGACGTAGTCGTCCCGGTGAGATCGTGATTCGTGGTGCATTTCCTTGCATCGGTACTTGAACAATCAGCTCTTGCATGGTTCGATTTCCCTTATCAGGAGAATCGACATAAGGGACCTCATAGTTTCGAGTCTTTGCACATAGGTCCTCACACTATGCCTTAATTGCATTTAGGTCCCTCAATGTTTATAACCTTACATTTGGGTCATTAATCTTCATTTAATTTTAATTAAGTCCATAGTACTTCCAATTATCCCTCATGGGTCCATAATTTTTCCATAATTACCAATTTGTCCTCAATTTTCCCAAAATGGCTAATTAGTCCTTAATTTCCCAAAAAATGCTAATTGGTCCTTGAATTTTTAAAAATTGCCAATTAGCCCTCCATTTCATCCAATTTCTCAATTGGGCCCAAATTGGAAGTTAATTTCATGAAAATGCCCCAATTTTTCTTAAATTGTAATTCAGCCCCCAATTTTCTAAAAATCCCCAAATTGCCCAATTTCTCAAAATTATAATTTGGTCATCGAATTTGTTCAATTGTCCCTCAAAACTTGGTTAATTGCTACCATTCTTAATTTGAATCATCTTCTCTATGTTTTTCTCGTCATTTCAAGCTTTGAATCGCTCGATTTGGCTCGAAAATGAGCTTAAACGGAGCTTTGCCGGAAAATTCCGTCTATAGAGAGAAAGCTTTGATATCTTACCAGTGAGGGTCCGACGACCAGAGCTCTTGCTTTCTCTGAATTGCTCTCCTCTCAGAGATCCTCCATGGATCAAACTACGCCTTAATTGGTGGTCTGAGCAATGTAAATTTCTTAGTTTCAGTTTTTATAGAAATGCACCGTGAACAGTATTTTTCGGCGAAGGGGCAGTGAATGGGCTTACCGTGATAGATCAGGAGAAGGTTGGGCACCTCTAGGTGGCATTTGGGGGGGCTTGGTTTGGCCGAAATTGGTCTAGAGAAGGCTCGACTTGAGCTCGAGCAGCTCGTGCTGCTGATAGCTGAGGAGCAACGTTACTATTTGAGCTTCCTCACTCTTCTATGGTGACCCTTGGGCTGAAGGAAAGGTGTAGCTAGGTAGAAGACTTTCTCCTGGTTCTAATGAGACCGAATGTAGCTTCAGAGGTGGAGAAAACCCCCGATGTTGGAGCTTTGGTTTGCTACTTGTCGGAAAATTGAGCACTTCTCCTTTTTCGGTCGATTGTGGGATGCTAATAACGAATGGAGGGGTGCTCTTTATATAGGGAGCTTGGCAACTGACTAGGCTACCAGCCGGCGTAGGACTCAGCCTTTGACTCAGCCGTGACGACTTGATCAGAGTGATTTCTGAGTCGCAGGAGACTCCCCTTCCTTCGCTCTCTCCCTCCTCTTTATTCTCTCTATTAGCGGTTGGAGGTTGAAGACAATGATGTGGCGAGTGTGCCACATGGCACATTGTGATTGGTCAGTTTTTATGATGTGGCATTCCAACTCAACTGCCGCGTCACTCTTTGATCGGTTGACTGAACACGTGGCAGCCTCCCATTGCCTACCCATTTCTGCGTGGCATGCTGACCGGTCATTTACTAATCATTGACCGGACACGTGGCAACCTCCCATTGGCTGCTCGTACTTGTGTGGTTGTTGACTGGGCTTCATTGACCGTTGATCGGTTTTGTCTTTTAACCGGTCTGGTCCGGTCCGACTAGGTTCGGTGACTTGAATTCAAAAATCGACCGGTTCAGATCCGATTTGACTCATTTTTTAAAATTTAAAAATTTAAAAATTTATTTAAATTCATTTTCTATCTAATGGTGGCCTCAATTTACCAAATTGACATTTTTAAGCCACCTAAAAAAATGAATCATTGAACCGGTTCACTATGGTTCGGGTCCGGTTCTCCTATCCAATTCATTTCATGGTTTTTCCTCATGATTTTTGTGAATTTTTGGTCACTTGAAATTTTCCAATTTCTCATGTTAATCCCTCTTTATTATTTTTGGTTCCTTTTTCGGCTCACTTTTCTCAAAACCGCCGATTCTTTGCCTGGTTTACTTGGTTCAGGGGATAGGTTTCACATACGGACTTGCCACGTGGTGCATTGTGATTAGCTGGCTTTATTGACGTGCCTTCCTACTGCTACTAAACAGCCTAGTTAGCCTTTGACTTGTTGATCAAACACATGGCAGCCTCCTATTGGTTGCTCGTGTCTACGTGACAGCTAACCGTATTTCCGCTAACCATTACCGTGACATGTGGTGCCCTCTGATTGGTTGATTTAAATATATTAGGTTTTCCACCTGATGCATAGTGCTACTACCACGTGTTAGCCTCTAATTGGTTGAGGTCATCCGACGTGTCCTACCACATGTCGACCTCTGATTGGTCAGTCGTTTCTCCTACATCTTTGTCGGATGCTGATGTGGCGTCCTTCCTACGTCTCATCTCCTCATTGGTCAGCCTTACTGACTAAGTCTCTTCAACATTGACCGTTGACCAGGGACACGTGTTGCTCTCCTATTGGTCAGTCGTCGCTGACGTGGATTTTCCTCCTCTAACCGTTGATCGAGTACATGTGTCCCCTTTTGATTGGTCAGTGCTTCTAGACGCTAACTGAGCGGCTGACTGGGCCCGCTTTACCGCATGTCCCATGCTGATTGGTCGCGCCTGGTGACTAGGCGCAGACCTAGCAGTGGTTCGTTGATCGGTTTTGACAGACCGAATTCAATGACCCGAAATCGAAAATTGGTCGATTTAGGCGATCGATTTTCTAAAAATTCAAATTTTATAAATTCATTTTTTATCTAATGGTGCTTCAATTTTTCAATTTGATATTTTTAAGCCACCTAGAAAAATAAATCTTTGAACCAGTTATTCACAGTTCAATCTGGTTCGATCGGGTTCACCCTGAACCGGTCTGATTTTCACATCCAATCCACTTCTTAGTTATTCTCCATGATTTTTATGATTTATTGGCTAATTGGGATTTTCCAAATTCCCATTTTAACCCTTATTTACCAATGCTGTTTCAATTATGTTCTCGATTTACTCTTGAAAATTTTTTATTTTCTTGATCCGAGAGGACGAGTTTCACAAGCCTGGTAGTGTCGCTCAAGCGTATGTCATGCTTTTGTTTAGGCCTGAGTTGTCAAGTCAAGGCGTAGGCTACAAGTAGCCCGATAGTGTCGCCCGAGCGTATGCCATGCTTTTTTTAGGCTTGAGTTGTTGGGTCGATATGCGGGTTATGAGTAGCCCGGTAGTGCCACCTGAGCATAGACCATGTGTGTGTGCAGGACTGAGTCCCGATGTTTGTCTTTAATGCACTAGAAGTGTAAGAGGCAAAAATGGGAGACTGAGTATAACTTAACTATAGCTTAGACTATGAGTCGAATGGCCCGAGACGTGTGTCTCAAGGGGCGAAAATAAACTATGGGAGTCGTGTTGGCAAATATATGTGAGTCAAATAGTATATCATGCTAGGTAGTTTATGAGAAAGATCTGGATAGTAAGTAATATAATGGCGCACTTTTTCTCACTCACTGAGCTATTGTAGGTGAAAGTTAAGAAAGCTAGAGGTGGAAATGGGAGTATATCCCTCGATCACTCGGTATAAAATAACACTTTTCCTTTTTAACAAAATTATAATTTATTACTTATCAATTATTGTATTTTTGTACGGTTGTTAAACTATTTTTTTAGGTACTATTAAATTTCCGTTAAAACATATTAGTATTTTATATTATTAGCATTTTCTTATCAGTTTTAATTTGATAAATGATACTTAGAGAGAATAAATATTATTTTATCATGATCTCCTTCATCAATTTAATTGAGTTGAGTGCAAGTTGTAGCTAATTGTGCTATATCCAATTTCATCTAGTCTTATTGTATGTAGTTTATATAGTACATTAAATAAAACTTAGATAAGTACATTTATCATCTCCGTCTAATTATTAGTTTGAGGTGCCGACTTGTTAAAAGGTTTTAAGTCAAATATCATCAACTTAAAAAACTCAAACCAAAATCTCCTTAGAGAAACTCATGATGGAACTTCCTATTATTTTACCTCATATCTCATGAACAATTGAGCCTCCTCATCAATTGGACACTCATTTTATGGCCGGGATGAATGTTGGGTAGTTGAAGAATTTGTCCACCACTATCATTAAATTATGTGTTCCCTCAAGCTTGAGCAAATTAATGATTAAATCTATGGAGATGCTTGGCATGGGTAGTGGCTTTATTATGTTGACATATAAAATAAGTTCTTACAAATGTTTTGAAGACATCCCACATATATAACCAAAAGTAGGGCTTATGATGATACGATAAATATTTATTTGAGCGCATGCTAACATATCACAATAAAAAGAGTATTCTAACTTATGTGAAATATATATAATATAATTTATTATATAATTAATATTAATTTATTTTTATTATAATAATAATAATTTAATTATATTATATAATTTAATTATATAATAAATAATGATATGTATAACCTATAATATAAATATATATTATTATATTATTATATAGTACATATAATATAATTTAACTAATATATTATTTAATAAATTATTAGATTTAATAAAAAATAATATTTTATCTTTTAATTTTTAATTAACAAATCTTACCCTCTATTAAAACCATTCATTCGGAGGAATTTATAATATTTACAAACTGATCGTCGACCTGATGCGTTCTGACGAAGAGAATCAATGGCCAGGATCGCGCCACCGCCAAAACCTACCTCTGTCGTGGTCGTCTTCCTCCTCGTCCTCTCCCCTGCCCTACCGCCGGTGGCCGGCTCCTTCTCCTTCTCAAGCTACAGGAACATGCTTTCACTCACCCATTCCCTCACCGTGCGAGTGGCCAACGTCCGCCGGGCACGCGGCGACATCGCTGGCTACCGCCGTGCTGTTACAATAGCCGACCGGATGGAGCGTTGGACGCGTCTGGGATTCTTGAGCTTGTTGGGCCCGATGGGGTGGGACTACCTGCGCAACTACGCGTGGGGGAGGGACCTCGAGTACTCTGAGCTATACGCTGCCGTTCCAGAGCTGAATGGGTTACTAGCTCTGCTCGGCGAGTTCTCCCGTCGAAGGACTGACGCAGAGAGGGCGGCGTGGATCGGTAGAAATTACGGGAACGTCCTCAGGGCATCAAAGTTAATCATCGGGAGGCTGCAGAGAGTTTTCAGTAAAGCGGTACACCTATTCTCAATTTACATTAAAGCATATTTTTCCCTCTTTGTCAGTCAGATGTTTTACTGGAATTTTTCCTACCACTTCCCTGCTTTCTGGGTTTTAGAAATCTACAGTGATCTGCATGGTCATGCGCTCTTAATAAGCTGTATTAATTAAAGAACAAAACTATAATTTGTCTGTAGAAATTATTGTTCTGTTTATATCGATAAAAATAAGAGAAAGGCGGGATCAGTGTCTATCTTTTATTTCTTGTACATAGTTTTCTCTGTTTTAGATATGATCGCCTCGGTAGTCTATGATAGCCCTTTACAAAGGTTTATGAAAAATCGTGTTAACCAAATAGATGTTAGCATGATTTGAGGAGCTAAACAACATTTGATGCAGGATATTATGTACTTTAGAATCCTTATGGGACCAGTCTAAGCCTGCGTTGTGATGGATTTTACAATCCTCAAGAACCTTATGTGATTTGGCCAAAAAACAAAAAAAAAAAACTTTGTTTGAGGAACTGAACATGGCAAATAATTGTCGCTTCATCCAAATGGAGTGCACTCCATTTGTGTATTTTCTTTATGGATAAGGGGAATCGGGCGGTTTCTTCGTTTGCAGGGTCCAATGCGGGAGCTAGTGGAGACCTTGCGAAAAGAAATGGTGGATGGTGATTTCTTGAGGGATTGTCTGGAGGTGGGTACGAACGACTTGAAAGGTTTGATCCAGATACTCAAGGACTTAGCTCTTCAATCACCTGATCAAAGGCATGCCGATCTCTAAACTGTTGTATGCGCTGGATGATGCAAAGCATGTCCTCTTTTATGTGTAATGTATGGGTGGGAAATGGGGGCCGGCTGGTTTTATCCGGCTGGACAGACCTTATCCTCTCCGTTAAGATATTGGGTTGGGGTAGCTCAGTCGATAAGAATTCAACCCATTACTTACTGCCGGTGGCCTGATAGACCACTGGCTTACATCCATTATAGATCTGGAGATTAATCTCAACTTGGCATAGCCCTGACTCAAATTAGATGTACCTGTAAAATATTTACCAGTTGTGCAGTTATGTATACAATTCAGAAGCAGTGAGCAGAATGTGGAGTTAATCCCATCATGTATACAATATCTATTCCATGCATTTGTTCTTTTTTCTTTCTTCTTATACTGTTCAGTTAGAAAATGAGATGATGATTATGATGAGAAGCACTAGTTGCTATTGAACAACTCAAATAAAACTTTGCAATCCATAGTACAACATTTTATCGATAAGGATGGAGTCCTTAACTAATTACTTCAAACTTGAGAGAAAAAAAAAAAAGCATACCATCACTTGCCAGTTGCCAAAGTATCCCTGCAGGGTAATGTTCTTTTGCAACTTGCATCTTTCCCACCCCCTCAAACATTGCGACAAACTTCATACTCTAAACCATATAATATAGAAAACTCCAGTTAAGACGGATTACCTTGCTGCTCGTAGAAATGACTAATCTTTATAGCTGATAGGATGGCCAATAGCCTTCTAACTCCATGCAATGCTCCATCCCCATGTACCTGCTGTTGGGGATTCCTTCATTGTTGGTTTCTCCACCGTAGCCTGCCTCAGGAGGAAGGTTGCTCGTGGTCATCACGATGGAGGCAACTTCTTTGGGGTTGAGGGCCGCCTGAAGAGGCTGCTGCATCGGTCGGAGAACTGGTTGAGCGGTTGAGCTGTTTGTTAGGTTAAGGTTCAAGCCCGAGATCGTGAAGCATCCTGCATTGGGGGCTGGGTTCAACGGATGAGCTAACTGCATATGTGGGTTCATGCCCATGGACCCGTCTCTTAACATCCGACTGAGCCCACTAAGGTCCGGGGCCGGAGAGTAGTTTCTTTCAAGGAACTGGAAGTTATCCGTATGAATCATCGCCTGACCGGGCGGCATGACGCTGGGTCCTATCTCGAGGCTGTAGGGAGGGATCGCCCTTTGCTGGTTGGTGGGGTACTTCTTTGCTGTGTTCTTCTCGAAAACTCGACAGACAACCCACTCATCCTGCTTGGATCATACACAGACCATTTACTGCATTATATAATCGTGCACAGGGTGTTCTATGGGTTTCTGGAGGATTTTTTGTAATAGAACATTGCAATAGGAATTAGAAAGTAATCAACCAGTTGTCAAAAGAAAGAACAGACGAACACGGGAAGCAATTATAGAGTAGTGATCATTGAGATTAAAAGCGTCACCCTTGAAGAAGACAGGAAGGAAGGTTTGGAGTGGATTCGATATTCATGCATGACCCAGTTAGATTTCAATCCTCTTGGAGCCCTCCCTCGATAAAAGACCAGTGTCTTCTTCATCCCCGCTAGTTCGGAGTTTGTGCTGTTGAAGATCTCCTTGTCCTTCCCCGTGGTTTTCCAGTAACCGGAGTTTGTCGCCCGGTTTGTTCTCACACCAGTCGGGTACTTGCGGTCCCGAAGGCTGAAGAAGTACCACTCCTTTTCTCCCATCTTCGCCTTCCCTGTTTGTGAAAGTCAAATTATAAACAGATTTTTTTCAGAAACAAGATAAAAGGGACTAGGGTTTGGGGCTTCGTCCAAGGGTTATAATAAAGACCACCACCTGGGAGCTCCCATGGCTCGCTCTTGTTGAGATCTACGTCACCGATCGCTCTCGCGGTGAAGTTGGTATCCGATATCTTTTTCATAAGATAGAAAGTGATGAGTTCTTCATCCGTGGGATGAAACCGAAACCCTGGTGGTAGGGTTTCCTCCTTGCTCTCTCCCTCCATGTCGTTTCTAGTAGCGATGGCTTCAAGTAATCAGCGTTCCTCCTTCAAACTCTGGCTGAGGAAGCACCAAAACTACAAGGAAGAGAAAAGAAACAAGAAAAGCATGTCAAATTTTCATCAAGGCAATTCAAGATGACAAGGAGAAGAAGGAAAATTAATTCCAAGGGTTTAGTCCCCCAGGGCTGTCAGCCCCTTGTGCTATTTTGATTCTGAAACGATGTGAAACTACAGTAAATCATCTTTCGTTTAAGACATAGAAGAAGGAGAATTGAGAGCTTACTTGCATGAGGAGAGCTTAGGTGGAGTCCTCGTTTGGGTTTTGAGCAAGAGGGAAGAAAACCAGCTAACAGCACGAAGATATTAGAGAACTCTTATCGTCAGAAATAAGTTTTAAAATTATGTTTCGACCAGCGTACAAGAAATATAACATTCAGCTTCTATTCTATTGGGGCTGCGGACGAGGGATTTTCGGCTGTCTTGAAAGCTCTCACCTACTATGAGTCTTCTATCTCAATAGACCAATCTTGCATATAATCTAATCTGTCACTTTTTATCGATACATACATGAGAATATTATCTAAAATTGGACGGGTTTATAAATATTAAAATTTCACTAATTACAATTTATAATTTTTAAATATAAATAAATAAATAAATAGAAACGATTACTTATAAATTCATAATATATTTTAAATAGAAATGGTTACAACAATTTATCGGTGCAAAACACCATATCACAAATACTTACATAATCTCTCTATCTCTATCTCTCTATCTAAAGGATGCCATGCTTTCCGACCTATGAATGCATGCATCTGGTAGGGTTCCGGAACGTGTGAAATGGTTCAAGGATGCCATAAAAATTGAATAGCAGCCAATTAAAAAAGAAAATTGTATTTCTGTTGCGAGGAAAGGAACTGAATTTTGTTTTGCCAAAATGAAAATAGAATTGAATAGCAAAGAAATGGTTACTATCTTCCAATGTAAGGTAATGGCACTACCTCCCCTCTTGAGAGTGATCTTCATCTCTTTCATTTTCCTTTCCATTTTGTCTTTTTTCTTGGTTTTGGCATGAAAATCACGATCTGGTTACTCTCTCTGGAAGCGGGAAGGGATAGTGTCAAGAAAACAGATTCTCATTAGCTAAGGATTCTCCTAATAAAGCAATTTACGGTTGATAGAAACATCATAACAAATTTAATATCATAGGATTACTGAAGATGATTTTGCAGACATAACAAGCTAAGAAACAGCTTGGAAACCGATTAGTTTCAAAAACAAATGCATAGCAAGTTACACAAGAAATCGTCACATGACAAATTCAAAAGTCATGTAGTTCCCATGCAACGTTTTTTAAAAGGAAACTAATGAATCTGCACATCCCTCACGCTAATGATGCAAAAAAAAAAAGCCTATTCACTGCAATGGCTTCATCCACACACTTCATTTTTTAATGACCCGTCTTGCCCAATACTTCCTTCATGTCTTGTCACATGGGATTATCATTCAATAACATCACTAGTTTTTTCGCCGAATTGGTTACAAGTTACTGTCATGGGAAGATGATGACCAGCAGTGATTATGAACCCTATGGTCGTGTCTACCGACTGATTCAATCTTGGTATGCTAGCTGGGCAACAATTCATGAACTTAAAGCAAAAATTCAGCTGTTGAAACCGCTGATCCTGCTCATGCTTCTCTATAGTGCAAATTGGTTCAAAATAATCCATTAGATGAACCGAATTGATAGACAAAAGCTAATACAAACAAAAAGAACGCTGATAACAAAAAGGTTTGGAGACACTTAAAATTTATGTAAGTCATGATCACTTTCTTTCTTTAACCCTCATATTTTTCATTTCATTTGCTTTGAAGTATTCTTTTTGCAGCTTTCTTAGTGGTAATCTGTTGAGTGGGCCCATTCCAGACTCGGTACTGATGGATGGAAATAACATGTATGCTTTTTTTTTTTATATGTTTGCTTCAGAATTCTGTGATTTTTGAATCATTTTGCTGTGTGTTCCCATTCTTAGCTTGGGAATTATGCCACTACTAAAACTGCAGGGATCTCTCCTATAACAATTTCACGTGGCCGAGTTCTCAGCAACCTGTCTGCCAAGAGTTGTGAGGACATTTAAATCTGTTATGATAATTTATCATCAAGCTGATATTTTAATCTAAGTTTGATTTGTCATATGTAATTTCATTTAGGAATATGAACTTAAATCTGTTCAGAAGCTCTGCTCCGTTGAACAACTTGTAAGACACCCTTTATTTTACCTGGGCAAGCTTCTAAAGTAGAGGATTTTTACAAATACTTAAAATTGCTTGTTACAGGAACCATGAAGTTGCTCCATGCATGGATGATTTCCATTGTCCGGAATGTATGTAGATGCTTATAGTCATTTGGTATTTACTTTACTATGTTAAATTTTGTACCTAATGGAGTCTGAAAGAGTAAAAATACTTATACTGTGACATCAATTGATTTCTTCTTCTCAGATTTGAGTTGTTTGCATGTAAATTGTGGTGGTGAGGACATTGAAGTTGGGGTTTCTAAAGGAAGATTTCTTTATCAAGGCGACGGAAGTGAGGGTGGTGGGACAGCAAAATACTACTTGAATCATGAGCAGTACTGGGGATTTAGTAGCACTGGCGACTTCATGGATGACAACAATTTCCAAAATGTGCGCTACACTATTTCTCTGCAGTCACAAAGTCCGAACCTGACTGAATTTGACATGACGGCTCGGAGAGCTCCAATTTCCCTCACCTATTTCCATTATTGCTTGGAGAATGGAAACTATACAGTAACTCTTCACTTTGCAGAGATTGAGTTTACCAATGACAGAACTTATAATAGCCTGGGCAGACGCCTATTTGATATCTATATTCAGGTACCTTTCAGTAATATGTGTATTTCATCATATCCCTCTGGTTGAAGATTATAATATAAAAGATCAAGAATGTGGTCCATATATTTACAGGATGAATTGGTTCATAAAGACTTCAACATTGAGGTTGTAAGTGGTGGAGCCCAGAGGCCGACAACAGAGATATATAACGTTACTGTGAGAAATCATGTTTTGGATATTCGACTTTTCTGGGCTGGGAAAGGGACGACAAGAATTCCTAAGAGAGGCGTTTATGGCCCCATCATTTCAGCTATTTCTGTAGAATCAGGTAAGTTATGTCATATGGAAAAATCTTCCTACTGCATTGATTTATCGACTATGGTTGACCTCGTATCTTTTCGTCTGCCAGATACCAAAGATTGTCCGCCTAGCAATAGGAAAGGGTATCCTGATCGTCCCGTAGTGGTCGGGGTTGGGGTTGCAATGGCAGCAATTTGCCTATTCTTTTTTGGGGCTGTTATTTCTTTGGTGGCTTTTCTATTTCGAAAGAAAGGCCACAGCAGGAAAATGTTTGTATTATGATATCATATTTATTTATCATATTAAAATATAATAAATGGATGATTTGTCATATTATTATTATTGGCGCATATGATGCCTCTATTCCTGGGCACCACTCACTCCCCCACTTCCTCAATCATGGATGTCCACAACTTTCCCTCCATTAACAAGCAGTTCTTTCCTAAATTTAAGGAAGCCTTTGTTATATAGAATAGTAATTGTAAAAACAATGTAGAAGCATATTGAATGATACATATTGTATTACCTCTTGCTTTTGTGTTAAATTGTTAGTCGGATCAAACTTTCAACCAGTAAGACAATATACTACTCCAGATCTCTCATAACATACTCAGTATACAATTTCTATACTCTATCTCAACCTGATGTCATCATGAATCCAACCTCTCTACTACCATCTAAACTGCCTTCCATTCCAATTATGCCTGAGGAGGGCAACTACAATCTCTGGAGAGATAACATCATCCCACTATTAGACGCATACAAACTTCTCCATTAGGTGGATGATATATAGCCAATCTTCCCTATCAACCATTCTCTCTTTCTGCATCCATGAATCTGCAAATAATTGGCATCCAGACTACTGATCAGGCTTGAAACTACTTTCACTGCACAAATTCATGCAAACAAGTACTTATGGCAACATCTTAGTAAAGGAAGTCGTTCTATGGGCACTTACCTGACAAAAGTTGGAGAACTAGCAAATGAATTTGGGCAAATCGGACTTCCGAAGACCACAGGTGACAAAAGGACTATCTACTGATAACAAAACCGCTGATCATGACTTCATTTTTACGACAGGTTGTGCTTTTTATTAGCTATTATAGGTTGAGAATCGAAAACTTCAGTCTACCATAGTCACCAATAGTGCAATTCAGATGATTATAGGGCTTTGTCAACGATCTGGAGATACTAGCCGATAGTCTACTGTCTCTGTAATGCGTTGCCATAATCCATTATTCTAATGTTAGAATGTAGAGTTCGACCACATATGACACAATATAAAGCGGCTGAATTCTGAGCTGTTATAAGCATAACATCCATCTAAGTGAAGAGATGAGCTAATAAAAAATGGCTCTTATATAAGAAGCCAAAATTCATCTACCTCAATGGACTGGGAGCTTGCATTTATATTCCTAAATCATAGCGGGGTGTAATGTTGTCATTCTATTATGCGTAGCACACATGCATACTATTTACACACAAGACTACCATTCCTCCCGAAAGCTTGCGGGCACTATTTTACGATGAGGACAACTGCCGGGCAGAGGTTTAATTCTTTTTTTTGTTCAATAACGTAGAGGTTTAATTCACAAGCCCATTGGAGAGGAAAAGCTTTATCCCACCGAATAAAAATGCAATAAAAATTCTTTTCCATCTTATCGAAATAGAAAATAACTATTTTTATTTATTATTAAATTAGTATTAGTCATAATCATATTTATATTTTTTAAATATTAATATTTCGTCCAAAATGGTAATTATATTGACGTATATATTAAAACATTATAATAAATTCTTATAATATTATTTTAGAGAGTTAGTATATTTAATATATTATTACAAGTTTATAAGCACATGTTTTTTTATATAATTCTTGAAATCATTTATAATAAAGTTTTATTTTTATAGTTTATATATATATATATGACTATATATCTCTTAATATTTCTTTTTCCATATAGCCTTAAAAATATTTTTTTTGGAATTAAGAGTGCATCAATGATCCGTTGTTGGATCCGTTCCATATAGTCTTAAAAATTACACTGGCGTGCCAGCCAACTTTTTGGATCTGGCCATGCATTCCCATCCATATCCATACCCATACCCATACCCATACCATACACGTGGCAAGTTGAGATGTAGCTTGTGGGTTGATCATTCGAGCTAGTATATTTAGAAAATTGTATTCGTCTATTAAGGTATGAAATCCTGATTGGATGAGGGCTAAGTAAATCCGAGCGTATTTAATATTAATATGAATAAATTATAATTTCAAAGAAAAAAAAAATCAACCTCAAACGTCATATGTATAATTAATCTAATATAGAAAAATAAAATATTTTTTAATTATTTGTTTTAAAACTATTGAGATAGTAATAATAAATTGACTAAAAATAAGACATTGTATTTTTATAAAAATGTGTAATGCTACTTATAACAGTTCAATTTCTTATATAATAGTCGTAATATTTTTATGAATACATTCGCATGTGCATCATAATTGGGATGGTGATTAGTTTGAATATAAAATAAATTATTAAATTAGCTTTGATGTTATGGCATAATATAAAAAATTATACTTTTAGATTTAGTTAAATGTGATAAGAATAAATTTTTTAAGTTTACGTCAAATCCTTTAAATGCAAACAATATTTTCTCAAATAAACCTTAAACAAAAAATATACTTTAAAAGTAGGTATTAAGTGATCCATCTAATATAGATAATATTAATTATGCAATCATTTAAAAAAAATAAAAATTAGATAGAAAATATATTTGACCTGAAAAAAAAGAACGTCTGATTGGTGTAAAAGAAATTAACCACTTATTTAGATATTCTCTATTTGTATTATATATCACTCATTGACTATAATCTCCATTTATGTGATGGACACGTACGGGCCCAAACCTCAATCAATGAAATAAATCGAATTTTAGTTCTGGTTCAGCTCTTCTCGAACTCGAACAGATTCGAGCCTATTTACAAATTAACTCAAATTCAAACAGAAATTAATTCAGATATGTGTAATTACACTCGAATCCCATCCAATCTTTAGTTAAGTTGGGTCATATACAAATATAAATTCAAGTTTAGTTTGGCCAACATACGAATATAATCTCAAGTTGTGCCGGTAGCTAAGACTAATATGGAACCAAACCTAACCTACGTAAATGAAACATAAATTTGGCTCGAGTTCAGCTTTACTCGAGCTCATATCCTTTTTAACTCGAATATACCCAATTTCGGATAAGTGCGGCTACACTCGGACCTAATTCAAACTCGAGTAAAGTTCAATATAAAACAAATGAATATTTTATGATATAGTAGTTGTACATTCAATGATGGAAACATTCTCCGTAACCTTAGTCTTCTCATTCTCCTCCGCTAGACCCAACTAAAATATAACTTTATAAAATCCAATTCAAGATATAATTAAAAAAATAGTTTAACCAATCGAATATAAATATGGTGAGAAGTGAATATCCACTGGGTGGGATACAAACCCAAAATAAAGTTTGGGTTAAGAGATTGGAGCTAGATCCAATTCTGATACGGATCTATGAACTTGTACCTGAACCTGATTCGGGTACAAGATTTTTAACTTGAACCCAAATTGATTCTTGGTTTAAATATTTGAATCGATTCGATTTTTGGTCTAAATATAAGATTTAATTGGCTAAAAATAACTTGATTGACTAAGATCTGAAAAATAGGCTTAAACTCAAAAAAAATAAGTCAAATATTGATCCAATTGACTCAAACTTGATATATTTGACTCAAATCTCGCTTAATTGGCTAATTTTGATATAATAGTTCAAAATCAACATAATTTCTCAAATAACTCAAACTCGACCCTATCAGCTTAAATTCGACACAATTTACTAAAACACAACTTTATTGGCAAAATCAAATACGATTAGCTCAAACTTGACCAAATTGGTCCAAACTCTATAGAGTTGCCATAAACTCTATTTGATTACCCCAAATCTAACCCAATTGTCTAATCATAATCTTATGGTTCAATCTCAAACCTAATAACATTCGTTCTTGTAGAATCCAATTGACCCAAATAATGACCGAACTTCGTGTCAATGCCATGTATCCATATGAACCCAAACATGTACTAATAAAACATATTGAATTTTAATTCAATTATAACTCTACCCGAACTTAAATATACCCAAACTTGTGTACAAATAAACTCGAACTTGAACAAAACCAAGTTCGGATCCGTATAACTGGACTCGTTCCTGATCCAAACTCGAGTCAAGTTCCGGTAAATAACGAATATAACATCGGGTTAGGTTCATAAGACTCTGACCTATATGGACCCAAACCTACATTAATTAAAAAAATTAATTTTTATTCGTGTTTAGCTCTACCCAAACTTATATCTAGATTTGGATCAATTCGACTTGCCTTGAACTTGATATGAAATCGAATTAAAGTTTAAATTAAACACAACTATAATATCAAATTTTGGGTACAATTATAATCCATAATAAAGAAAATAATGTCCTGCTTTGCCACCAATTAATATATGCATTTCATAAGGTTCTCAATGTCTAAAGGGTTAAAGTGTTGCATAAAAATAGACTTATTTTTTTTTTATTAATAGACGTCTTCATTAACATAATTAGGAACATAAAAAAGCCATGATTTCATCTAAGGCAGCATTATATAATATATCTAACTCAAGTCTATATAAATTATTGATTTTTTTTTGTAGTGATACGAATTATAATTTATTTTTTTTACAAATATACCTATTTTTTTAATATACTAATGCCCCTATTGATGAACACATTGGAGATACCAAAGTTACTAATACATTTCATCTATCCCATATATATTGATGATCATGTATCTTTGAATATTTTTGTTGGTTGAATTTCATATAATTGAAAATATTTTTCTAGTATACATTTAATAAGTGATACTTTAAAATTTATATTTTAAAAGAAATTTAAATTTTATATATTAAAATTTGATATTTTTAATCTTACACATTAAAGTGTTTTTTAAATTGTCACATTTATTAAATATACATATAATTTTAAAATCCATTTTGAAAGATATAATACTTAAAATATCACATTTTAAATATAGATGGTTGAAAAAAAACATTTTCAAATATATAAAACTCAACCAACAAAAACCCAATAATATATGATCACCATCCATGTCTTTCTTCCCCTTTTGGTAATGAATCTCACTCAATTAACTTGAATAGTTGTCCTATTAAGAAAACAGATTTTCATTAGCTAAGGATTCTCCTAATAAAGCAATTTGCAGATGACAGAAACATCAGAACAAATTTAATAACATAGTATTACTGAAGATGATTTTGCAGACGTAACAAGCTAGGAACACATCTTGGAAACCGATTAGTTTAAAAAACAAATGCATGGCAAGTCACACAAGAAATCATGACATGACATGACAAATTCAAAAGTCATGTAGTTCCCATGCATGGTTTTTTAAAAGGAAACTAATGAATCTGCACATCCCTCAAGCTAATAATGAAAAAAAGCCTATCCATTGCAATGGCTTCATCCACACACTTCGTTTTTTTAATGACCCGTCTTGCCGAATACTTCCTTCAAGTCTTGTCACGTGGGATTATCATTCAATAACATCATCCGTTTTTTCGCTGTAGTGGTTACAGGTAACTGTCATGGGAAGATGATGACCAGCAGTGATTATGAACCCTACGCAGTGATTCAATCTTGGTATGCTAGCTGTGCAACAATTCAAGAACTTAAAGCAAAAATTCAGCTGATGAAACCGCTGATCCTGCTCATACTACTGTATGGTGCAAATTGGTTCAAAATAATCCATTAGATGGACTGAATTGATGGACAAAAACTAATACCAACAAAATGAGTGCTGATAACAAAAAGTTAACCCATTTTTACGACAGGTTGTACTTTTATTAGCTATTATAGGTTGAGAATCGAAATCTCTGGTCTACCATAGTCACCATTAGTGCAATTCAGATGATTATAGACCATTGTCAACGATCCGGAGATACCAGCCGATAGTCTACTGTCTCTATAAAGCTTCGCCACCGTCGATTATTCTCATATATATATATATATTCATACATCGTAGCTGGGTGTAATGTTGTCATTCTATTATTCGTAGCATGCATACGCGATCTATTGAGAAATACACACTGACTTGGGACCATTTTTGCGTATTGGATGGATTTACCGATTACGGTTTAGGAAAAAGGATGGTTAAATAATGATGGGAGCCACATAAACAAAACAAAGTTGAGAACCCTACTCTTCATGTGGTTTTTGGAAGAAATATTTTAGATATTATGATAGATTTTTAGAATATATTCTTACTTACCTAATTTTATATCATAACATTATAAAATTAATTATTTCTATATTTGTATTATTATAATTCTATAAATATGTATTTTTATGTAATTATATGGAAGCCACTTGTTAATAAAAAAAACTTATTATTATGATTTATATCTATATCTTAAACTCTATTTTAAAGTTAACAAGTCATCTCTTGTGGTTTTATGCTTTTTTTAGCAACGATAATATGCTTTCCATTAATTAATGATGTAATTTTACGCTAATAGGCTTGATAATAGATGGTTTATTTTCATCTAACAAAATGTAAACTGGCTGCACAGAACCATTAGAAAATCCGAAATTCCATGGAACCTTTAAAGCTTATATGACTCCGCTTCATGTGCTTAGCTTACCTTTAAATCCGAAAGTATTTGGTCTCCTATTTGTTGCATTTGCGGATATGGTGTAAATGTGAGCACATCGCTATTAATATTAATTTATTATAATTAAAAAAACAACCTCATATACATCACAAATATAATTAACTTAATATTCAAATATAAAATATTTTTCTTTAGAATTTTTGAGATAATAATAATAATAACATTTTTATAAAATACAATATTTCTTATTTTTAGTCCATTTATAATAATATTTTTATTTACACACTTGGCATGTACATCATAATTGAGATGGTGATTAGTTTGAATATAAAATAAATTATCAAACTAGTTATGGTTGTTTGATGTTGTCCCATAATGAAAAAAAATATTTTAGATTTAGTTAAATGTGATAAATATAAAATTTTTAAGCTTGTGTCAAATCCTTGGCACTTAACATTTTCTCAAATAAGCCTTCAACAAAAAATATATTTTAGGAGCATGTAGTGGAATGGTCCATCTAATATAGATAATATTAATTATGCAATCATTTATCCTACGGAAATAAAAATATATTTGGGGAGAAAAAAATTTCAAGGTTGGTAAACCCTGTTTCTTTATATTTAATAAAACGGAGAAATAACCGTTTATTTTGAAAAAGAAAATCAAGCATGTTCACAAACCATAACCGATAAGTAAATGGTAAGTTATGAATTGGGAAATTCCGATTGACTCAAAAAGTTATACAAATTATGGAAAATAACCTTCGAACAAATGGAAAGAGAAAACTAGATTGGTTCAGGGCGAACCAGACCTGAACCGAATTGAATCGGTTTGAGCCATATTTGAACCAATTTCTAAATTTATTTTTCTTGGTGGCTTAAAATAATCAAATTGGGAAATTGAAGCCACCATTAGATGGAAAATAAATTTAGATAAATTTAAAAAATTTTAATTTTGAGAAAATCGGTCGAATCGGGCATGAACCGACCGATTTACGAATTGAACCTAGTTGGACCGGTCAGTTCCGATTCGGAACAATGTTATATTCTTTCTCAGGATGATATCATTGTTCATTAATGCATAAAATGAACAATGTCGACGAAGGAAAAAATGTCTATGATCAGGCCGTTTTAGGGCGAAGATAAGCTTGACCAAAATGGAAAGTTATTGGGGAGAGGGTCCCCGAGCTCCATATATAAAGAGCTACTCTTCATTCATCCTCCACACACCTGAAATCTTTATTATCTCTCAATTGCTCCATTTTCTGGCGAAACTTGAACCAAAGCTCCGATATAGGCATTTTTCTCAGCCTTAGAAGACAAGGTCGAGTCCTAAAAACTCCGGGGGAAGTCAGTTACCTGATAGTATCTTCCTATCGACCCGAGGACTATTGGAGAAGCGTTGGCAAAATCAAACAATGAAGCAACTCCGATTGACCGAAGCTGCCCTATTTTGGTCGAGCTGAATTCAGCCAAATTCAGCCATTCTCCAGCCAAACCAAGCCTCCCCAACACCCCCACAACTCTCATATGACCTCAACAAAGCTGAAAGGTAAGCCAATTCGGCCCTACTGAGTCATTACATATCGAAGTTAGAGAGAAAAAGTGCTAAACTTTACTGACAAAATTCTCTTTCAATTCAATATCAATTGTAGAAAATCTTGATTATAGAAGTAATCTCAGCACAAAAACTACCTTCTCCGATCAAGATCTCGGATCGTTACACCTTTGATGGTAAGCTTTTAAAACTTTCTCTCTCTAAGAACAATTTTCTGGCGAAGATCCGTTTGAGCTTAATTCGGACCCAAATGCTCCAGTTCAAAGCTCAATTGATATGGAAGTGTATGAACAAATCCATACCTTTAATTGCAGCAAATAACTCCGATTGAATGACCAATTTGAATAAATCAAATTCGGTCACTTTGAAAGGGAGGAATTGGGGGAAATTTGGGAATTTCGAAAATTTGAGGGACCTATTTGCAATTTCCCAAAATTGAAGGCCAATTGGCCATGAGATAGATGTTGAGGAACCAATTGGTCAATTTTTGGAACGTTTGGGGTCAAATTGCCATTTTTGGAAAGTAGGGGCAAATTTGTAATTTTTGAAAAGTTGGGGACCAAATTAAAATTTTGAAAAACTTGAGCCCCTTATACAATTTTGAGTAAATTATCTATTTAAACTTCTTTTTAGGTCCCTAAACTTTCACCAAATCTCATTTGGATCCCTATTTTCTTGAAATAGCACTTTGGTCCTCAAGCTATTTGAAAACTACATTTTAGTCTATAACTTTCTTCTCCTTTAAAACACATTCACAAACTTTTCAAAAAAACCCTTTATAAGTCTCTCATCTTATTCCTTACATCCCTACAGACACTTACTGGCTAATATCGATTGGAACAATATTGTTTTGGCCATAATCAAGTCTTCACCAGAAAACTCATGATGGGAACTCGCTGAAGATGACAAATTAGTTATTAGTGTGAATGAAGTTGGAAAGTTGACTCACTTATTGTCACGCTCTGACCCGGTTTGGTTGGATCCCCGTAATCAACCCGCTGCTCCCTTGGTTCAAGAGGAGTTTTCCCCTTTCTTTAACCAAGAGGAGCCAAGCATAAATTTTAACCTTGTTCTTTGGAATAACATAAACCAATAAAAATGCAAGATTAAAAAAATACTTTAAAGCATACCTGACAAAAGGTAGGTCCTCGTGTTTTCCTTAATCATTTTTCCTTACTCCTGAAAAGGGATATACAAGAGGGCTAAGTTTCTATAACTCAATGAATGGGTGTTGGGAATGAGTTTTCATAAAAATAATTTTTAATTGGAGTGTGACAAACTCTTATTTCCTTAAAGAACATTTATTTCTCAAATTTCGATTTTCAAAATTTCTTTCCTCATTATCTATAATAGGTGTGTTTAACAGTTAACACACACCCTTTATCAGGAAGAGATCACACATTCGTAGGGTAACCCGTCCACTACACCCACTTGTGGCATCAGGGCGACTTTACAGGCCACGTAGATAGAAGCCCATCCACTTCTACCCTGGGTTTGAGTGGATGTTTGCGACATCCGACCCTCAAACCCGAAATCAACTCCTTATCTATATGAGAACAGAGACCTCCCGACCCCACCCTGATCTCACGCGCATGAAGCTACGTCGAACTTCCCTAACTGCTGGCACGTCAAACTACCCTTATCTCTACCATATCGTCTAATAGCCCCTAGGACGCATCACTACCCCTCTTGGGCATCTTGATGGCCCCAAACCTCAAGTGCAAGCACAAACAATAATTTTCCACAAATCCATTTATCTTTGGTACCACTAGTCCAATGGTTCCGACCCTCAACCCGACATGCAACTATTTGTCTATAACGGTCTGCTGACCTGGTCTAGAAGCACTGTTGTCAGCCCATCAAGTATGTCGATCCTGTCTTGGTACCATGGTGAAATCATATAATCCATTTATTAGGAATTTTCATGGCTTATATATCATGTTTGTTTATGAGCTCTTGCTCGTGCCAACTGGCCTTGGACCCACTGTACGTGATTTTCCAAAATTGGCCATTTTAGCCCCCATAAGTTTCAAAATCGAGGCATTTGGCCTATCTAAGCTGTTCTAGCTCTCACCAGGAAGGTTTTCCAAAATTTTTAAGCATTGGCACACAGTCAAGGGAGAACACTTCTGCCAAGATAATTTTTCCTTTCATCACACCAACCGGGTGTGATGACATCTCTGCTACCGACAAGTGGGTTTTCTCCTTTATTCCAAGAAGTCCATTATACCAACCTGGTATTATCTCTATACTTACAATCGGTAAGTAGTTTTTCTACATAGTACTCACATCACTCCAACCGGGTGTGATGCTAAAATCTCAATTATAAATGTAGTTTTTTATTTTTGAAGTGCTCATCATTCCAATCGGGTATGATGTGAATGAACCCACTTACCCGATAACTAAAATGTACTCTTCTTCAGTCTGTCTCCACGTCCACGCTAGCTCGTCCTTGCTAGCGTTCCAGTCCCTCATGTTCCTACACGATTTGGACATCCTTATCTATTAATACTTAACATAATAGCCTTTATTTCTCACGAATGAACGTATAAACTCAAAGTTTTCAGTTAATTGCATTTAGGTCCCTAATGCTAACTTTTCCCCAAATTGAGTCCCAAAACTTCCAAAAATTCACTTTGGGTCTTCAATTTACTCAAAATCGTTTAAGGGGTTCAAGTTTTCCAAATTTCCAATTTGGTCCCCAACGTTTCAAAAATTACCATTTTGCCACTATTTTACAAAAATGGTAATTTGACCCCAATTATTTTAAAAAATCAACCAATTGGTCATCCAACATCCTTTTCATGGCCAATTGGCCCTCAATTTTGAAAAATTGTAATTTGGTCCCTCAGTTTTGGAAAATTATAATTTGGTCCCTCAACATCCCAAATTTCCCCAAAATTTTCCCCAATTTTCCCTTTCAAATTGACCATTCAATCAAGGTTAATTATTGAAATTGAAGGTATAATTCAGTTCCTACACATCCATACAATTCAATTGAGATTTGAATTGCATGAATTGAGGCCGAAACTAGCCCAAACAAAGCTTCGCTGAAAAACAATACGTAGAGGGAGAAAGTTTCAAAACCTTACCATTGGAGGTGCGGTGTCCGAGGTTTCTATCTAGGCAGGTAGCTCTCATCTTGAGGTTCCTCCTAGGATAAAGAATCGCAACAATTCATATCGAATTGAGGGAGAATTCGGTCAGTGAAGTTTTCACAGTTTCTCTCTCTAACGCCAATTAGAAATGATAGAGAGGGCCGAATTTGCTTACCTTTCAGCTCTAATTTGGTCGTGTGAGGGCTATGAAAGTGCTGGGAGAGCTTGGTTTGGCTTGAAAAGGGTTGATTTTGGTCAATTTCAGCTCGGTCGAAATAAGTCAGCTTCGGTCCATCGGAGCTGCTTCATTGTTTAATTATGCTAGCATTTATTCAGCGGTCTCTAATCGAATGGAGACTACCATCATGTAGCTGACTTCTCCCAGAATCTAAGGAACCCAACCTCACCTTCTAAAGCTTAGAAAAACCTCAATGTCAAAGCTTTAGTTCTAGTTTCACTGGAAAATTGAGTAGTTGAGAGAGAATGGAGTTTTTAGGTGAGAGGAGGATAAATGGAGAGGAGCTCGGAGACCATCTAGTCGACGTTTGACACCTTAATGGCGCTCATTCATGACATGAAATGCCCTGAACAGAAACATTTCGTTTCCACCGGTGTTATCCGTTCTTCCGGCGAGTGAACAATGTCATCATCTTGAGGAAGAAGACGACACTATTCCGAACTGGACCGGATCGGTCTGAACCGAGTCCAATGCTTAAACCAACCGATTTAGGCACGATTCGACTGAGTTTTTCAAAATAAAAAATTTCTAAATTCATTATCTATCTAATGATGGCTTCAATTCTCCAATTTGAATATTTTAAGTCACCTATAAAATGAATTTAACAACCGGTTCAATAATGGTTCAAACTAGTTCACTTGAACAAGTCTGGTTTTCTCTTCCAATTCATTTCCAAGTCACTTTCCATGGTTTTTATGACACTTTGGGTCATGCGAGATTTGTAAATTTCTCCATTTTCCCTTTCTCTATCGGTTGGGGTTTGTGAACCGATTCGATTTTCTCACTTGGGTTTACCAGTTCTTTCCCTGATTTCCTTATCTTTAAGGGACGAGGTTTACACTTATACATTCATGTCCTCTTAAATCACCCCAAATGGTGGTTCGAGTAGTTTGAAAACGTGATTTATATAGAACCCTTAAAACAATGATGTTACAAGAGATTCGAAAAATTTTCATGGGCACAAGGCTTACCTTTAACTCAAATGGTCGATGAGTTGGCTAAAGGGTACTCATAGAAGTACTTGAAATTATTTTGGGTCATGGTTGGCTGTTGTGGAGGTTGAAATAAGCTCGGGAAGGGACTGCTCTATTTTGGTTGAGGAAGTAATGTTATTATTTGATCGTGTCGTTGCCTATAAAATGGTACGTCAGCATTGAGGAGAGGTGGAGTTTGAAAGTTAGCTTCAACAGAGTTATAATGCCATCGGGATGATCAAGTTTGGTGTTCATAAATAAAAACTTATAAGTTCTGGTATTCGGGTCACCGAAAAACTTAGTAACCTCTGTTATGGAGAGAATTTCGATCACCAACTTACAAGATCAAAGTTGAGTATTATATGGATAGCTCGAGTAACCTACAATATATCACCCCATGTCCATAGCTCGAGTAACCAATGATATATCATCCTATGTCCATAGCTTGAGTAATCAACGATAAGTATGGTATGTGGATAAATCACACATACCACACTTTTTATTTAATTTTCATCGGGAGAGCATATTCAGAATCACCCTAAAATTAGGTCAATTTTCGTGTTCTAGGCAGAACCGATATCCTTCATTTAGGGGGAGAAAACATGTGTTGTGGGTCACGTGCCATATGCCTAGTGCACACACTAATAGATTTTCACAGTAAAAAATCAGTTTTCAACTAATAACTCAATCGGTTAGGGTGATTTTGGTCATTTCACATTTAATTCAACCGATTGACCAATTTATTTTTAAAAAAAAACTATTTAACCAATTTAATAAAAATTAGAGTAAAAACATTCATTTTATAATTTATCTAACCAATTATAAAAATTAGTGATTTACTAGTTTGAGATGATTAAACTGATTTTGAACATGTTTTGATAGTTTTATCTTTAATTACATCAATTATTGATCCAATTTATTTTTTTAATTTTCTTTCTAATTTTATATTATTTGTACTCAATAATTGTATTTTACCATTTATATAACTCTAAATATAGTTAAGTAAATTAATTTTGTTAATCAATTAAATTATTATATACCTTAAATATATATGATACATTAAATATATATAGTATATTAAATAAGCATACCTCTATAATACTAATATGGGTAAAAATATGAATGTACTCCATTTATTTACTAAAAATATTCAGTAAGATATTTTTTTTGTAAAATACTAAATTTTGATAAAATAATTATAATATGAGTAAATATATGAATGTAAGCCATTGAAAAAACTTAAATTGATTAAATTATTATATACATTAAATATATATTTGGTATATAAAAATGTGGATTTATTTACTATAAATATTGAGTAAGACCTTTTCTTAATAAAATATTAAATTTTGGTAAAATGATAATATTTTTTAGTTAAGTATAATATCATTAAATATATAAGCATAAAATATATTGAGTGGTTTGAAGTGATTTTAATAAATTAATAATTTGATAAAAAATAAAATATTGAGTGATTTGAAGTAATTTGAATAAATTACTAATTTAGTTAAAAAAATGGACTGATTGTGGAGAAGTTTGTATAAACCTTCAAATCTCTCCAATGGATCAATTTACACTCCAATATAAACCTTATAAAACTGTAGATATTTAAAGTAATTGTATTATTTATTGTTTAAATTATTTTAATACTCTTATTTATTATTTATATTATTTATTTATTTTTATATATTTTAAATATATTTATATATTAATAATATTTTATATAAAATTATATAATACAAATATTATAAATAAATTATTATTTTATAAAATATTTTAAATATAATTTAATTATATATAATAACTAATAAATTATTTAATTGAATTAAAATAATAAAATTTTCTTTTTAATTTTTTAATTAATAATACTTAAAACTTAAATCCAAATTATTAATTATTAAAAAATTTTAACAACTCCAAATTTATCATTTTACTTATAATCTGGACAATTACAAACACTTCACATATAAACCACTCAATACAAAAATATATTTAATAGATTTAATAAAAATTTCTAAATCAATTAAATAATTATATAACTTAAATATATATCGGCCAATTTATTTACTATAAATTTTTACTAAGATGTTATTATACTAAAATACTACATTTTAGTAAATATAAATATATTACGCATAAATTATAAAAATTAAATTAATTAAATTATTATATAACTTAAATATACATCTGGTAATAGTGCAAAATATTTATGGTACATTAAATATGTAGATGTGTAAGCAGCATAAAATAGTAAAAAAAATCAGGGATTGTTTGCTCTGCTCTTCTTGCACTGACCTTATTTTGTTCGGACAAGTTAAGGGTATCTCTCCACAACGTGGATCATGAAAATTTTGGCTTCCTTCATTGCAGCCCTGAGCTGCTTCTGTTTACTCAAATTTGTCTGCTCAAGTATACCCTATGAAGAAGGTGAAGAGCTGAATTGTTGATTTTTAAGAGGGAAAATTTTAAATTGTTTCATTTTCCCGTTGTTATGATTTATTCTATTCCTGTTCCTCCTTTTTTGTGGTTTTTTTGCATATTGTATGATTATCTTGAACGTCTAGTTTTCAGAGAAAGTGAAACTTTAGTTTGTGCGTTAATAATTGTCTTCCTTGTTCTTTTATCTCTCTGTTAATTAGCCAAACGCTGGCTCTTCCACTCCTTCCTTCTGCTATTCAGTGGATGCTCTCAGGGAAATCACGAGCGCAATGGGTGCAAATTATTGGGATTTTGATGGGGATTCTTGCCAAATTCGACAGATTGGGGTGACGAAGGATCCTCCAAAGGGAGCTGTGAGCAGTATCAATTGTTCATGCGCTGTTGGGAATGATAACTTCTGTCATGTCGTAAGGATGTATATATCCCTGGTTTCCTCATCCTTTGAAAACTTTTACATCATCGACACACTTCTCACTTGATAATAACAATAGACCGATTTTTAATGAGTTTTGCTTGGCCTAATATGAGGCTTTCTTGTGATGCAGAGTTATAAAGGGATATAGTCTTCCCGGGGTCCTTTCGCCTCAGTTAGCCAAGCTACGGTACCTTCAAGAAATGTGAGCGCTTCTGATTATATTAGATATTCTGATTTATATTTATGGTCTTCATATATCTTGATGGGAGAGTAAACTTTATTTCCCTCCTTTCTTTCTCCCAGCGATTTCGCCCTCAACTTTCTTAGTGGTACGATCCCTGCCGAGTGGACTTCAATGCAGTTGACGTCAATGTAAGGTTTTTTTTATTGACCTCCCTCAAAATTATCAAATGCACTTTGAGCGTCTCTTTCTAATAATTAGCTAGGAATTATGGTGTAGATCACTTCTGGTGAACCAGTTATCAGGAGAAATACCCAAAATGTTGGGGAACATAACTTCTCTCACATATCTGTAAGTTCATCTGTCCATTCAACTCACCTTGGTGTCTTTCCTTGTAGTTTTTGGATGGGTTTCTTCTTCTGCTTTTCTTCTATCCTAACACTTGCATTTCCATTCTTGATCAGCTGCCTAGAAGCAAACCAATTTTCTGGCACGATTCCTGATGAGATCGGAAATTTAATCAATTTGCAGACTTTGTACGTCAGCTACTGAACTTGCTTCATTGGTTTTTCTATGATGACATGATCTCCTGAGCTGAAAAGGTGGTTTATTGTGTGGTATGTCATGGCTGCAGGATTTTGTCCTCTAATAACTTAACTGGAAACCTGCCGACTACATTTGCAGGACTCAGGAATTTGACAGATTTGTAGTTTTCACTCTCAAAACATTTTTCCATTCTGTATATGAATGAATAGGTATGAAGACACCCAAGTCCTATATAACTTTGATGTTGGATTATGCAGTCGGATAAATGACAACAACTTCAATGGTAATATACCTGCCTTCATCACAGGCTGGAAACAGTTGTTAAGATTGTACGTGATCCAATTTGTTGATACCAAGTTGCACAAACTTTTAATTCTTTTATAAATGGATTAATATTTGTATTGATAATCATCTATTGAAGAGAAATGCATGCGAGTGGCCTTGAAGGACCAATACCATCACAAATTTCTGCATTGACTCGCATGGAGATATTGTGAGCATATGTCATCTAGTGATTTTTCTACCCCTTTTTTTTGCAGTTATCAGAAATCATTTTTCTATTCTAGCTTTGCTCCTTACAAGAAGTTTTTGCGTCTGCACAGGAGAATAAGCAATATAGGTGGGCCATTTCAGCTGTTCCCTGATCTGTCAAACATGACAAGCCTTGTGAGATTGTAGGTTCAGTTATATTTCTTCTTCTGGATATTCTTCATTCTACGAGTATGGCAATGTCATGTAGTTAATTATCAACTATACTTACAGGGTTTTACGGAGTTGTAACTTATCAGGACAGATTCCTTCATATATTTGGGCAATGGAGATGCTGGAACTGTTGTAAGTAATCTGAACAGTATGGTCTAGTTCTTGATTTCTAGGATATTCTTGGAGTTTCAGAGACAGAAAGATAGACTTATTATATTCCTTTTCCCTCATAGGGATGTTAGCTTTAACAGATTAGTTGGGCAAATTCCATCTGCAATCATTTGGAGACACTTAAAATTTATGTAAGTCATGATCACTTTCTTTCTTTAACCCTCATATTTTTCATTTCATTTGCTTTGAAGTATTCTTTTTGCAGCTTTCTTAGTGGTAATCTGTTGAGTGGGCCCATTCCAGACTCGGTACTGATGGATGGAAATAACATGTATGCTTTTTTTTTTTATATGTTTGCTTCAGAATTCTGTGATTTTTGAATCATTTTGCTGTGTGTTCCCATTCTTAGCTTGGGAATTATGCCACTACTAAAACTGCAGGGATCTCTCCTATAACAATTTCACGTGGCCGAGTTCTCAGCAACCTGTCTGCCAAGAGTTGTGAGGACATTTAAATCTGTTATGATAATTTATCATCAAGCTGATATTTTAATCTAAGTTTGATTTGTCATATGTAATTTCATTTAGGAATATGAACTTAAATCTGTTCAGAAGCTCTGCTCCGTTGAACAACTTGTAAGACACCCTTTATTTTACCTGGGCAAGCTTCTAAAGTAGAGGATTTTTACAAATACTTAAAATTGCTTGTTACAGGAACCATGAAGTTGCTCCATGCATGGATGATTTCCATTGTCCGGAATGTATGTAGATGCTTATAGTCATTTGGTATTTACTTTACTATGTTAAATTTTGTACCTAATGGAGTCTGAAAGAGTAAAAATACTTATACTGTGACATCAATTGATTTCTTCTTCTCAGATTTGAGTTGTTTGCATGTAAATTGTGGTGGTGAGGACATTGAAGTTGGGGTTTCTAAAGGAAGATTTCTTTATCAAGGCGACGGAAGTGAGGGTGGTGGGACAGCAAAATACTACTTGAATCATGAGCAGTACTGGGGATTTAGTAGCACTGGCGACTTCATGGATGACAACAATTTCCAAAATGTGCGCTACACTATTTCTCTGCAGTCACAAAGTCCGAACCTGACTGAATTTGACATGACGGCTCGGAGAGCTCCAATTTCCCTCACCTATTTCCATTATTGCTTGGAGAATGGAAACTATACAGTAACTCTTCACTTTGCAGAGATTGAGTTTACCAATGACAGAACTTATAATAGCCTGGGCAGACGCCTATTTGATATCTATATTCAGGTACCTTTCAGTAATATGTGTATTTCATCATATCCCTCTGGTTGAAGATTATAATATAAAAGATCAAGAATGTGGTCCATATATTTACAGGATGAATTGGTTCATAAAGACTTCAACATTGAGGTTGTAAGTGGTGGAGCCCAGAGGCCGACAACAGAGATATATAACGTTACTGTGAGAAATCATGTTTTGGATATTCGACTTTTCTGGGCTGGGAAAGGGACGACAAGAATTCCTAAGAGAGGCGTTTATGGCCCCATCATTTCAGCTATTTCTGTAGAATCAGGTAAGTTATGTCATATGGAAAAATCTTCCTACTGCATTGATTTATCGACTATGGTTGACCTCGTATCTTTTCGTCTGCCAGATACCAAAGATTGTCCGCCTAGCAATAGGAAAGGGTATCCTGATCGTCCCGTAGTGGTCGGGGTTGGGGTTGCAATGGCAGCAATTTGCCTATTCTTTTTTGGGGCTGTTATTTCTTTGGTGGCTTTTCTATTTCGAAAGAAAGGCCACAGCAGGAAAATGTTTGTATTATGATATCATATTTATTTATCATATTAAAATATAATAAATGGATGATTTGTCATATTATTATTATTGGCGCATATGATGCCTCTATTCCTGGGCACCACTCACTCCCCCACTTCCTCAATCATGGATGTCCACAACTTTCCCTCCATTAACAAGCAGTTCTTTCCTAAATTTAAGGAAGCCTTTGTTATATAGAATAGTAATTGTAAAAACAATGTAGAAGCATATTGAATGATACATATTGTATTACCTCTTGCTTTTGTGTTAAATTGTTAGTCGGATCAAACTTTCAACCAGTAAGACAATATACTACTCCAGATCTCTCATAACATACTCAGTATACAATTTCTATACTCTATCTCAACCTGATGTCATCATGAATCCAACCTCTCTACTACCATCTAAACTGCCTTCCATTCCAATTATGCCTGAGGAGGGCAACTACAATCTCTGGAGAGATAACATCATCCCACTATTAGACGCATACAAACTTCTCCATTAGGTGGATGATATATAGCCAATCTTCCCTATCAACCATTCTCTCTTTCTGCATCCATGAATCTGCAAATAATTGGCATCCAGACTACTGATCAGGCTTGAAACTACTTTCACTGCACAAATTCATGCAAACAAGTACTTATGGCAACATCTTAGTAAAGGAAGTCGTTCTATGGGCACTTACCTGACAAAAGTTGGAGAACTAGCAAATGAATTTGGGCAAATCGGACTTCCGAAGACCACAGGTGACAAAAGGACTATCTACTGTTCGGGTTGAGTGAAGACTAGGATGCCTTATTTTTAGCCCTCGCTGACACTTGACCAAATTCTCCTTGATGATGTCTGGAGTCTACTTCTCATGCAAGAAGCCAAACGCGACTACAAGTGTGCTAGTCTGAGCACACAGAACGCTGCTCCATTGTTCGGATTGCTCAAAGCTAGACCTCCGCTTCGGCTGCTCCTTGACGATGAGATCATAGCGACATCTCTGCTCACTTTCCTAGAGTCTTTCGCCATGGAGCGTTCTTTGGAATGCCTAATCCTAATCGGCGCTTCTCTTGACGTGGACAAACGACCAGATATGGCTCAGGTCGAGCTGCGGAATCCGCAGACATTTTCTGTCCGGTTGGACAGATAGACCAATATACCCTCATCTGGGTTATTCAGGCTTTGATGGGCCCGACGTGACCCCACATCCTAATTGACCGCTTAATTCATTTGCTCATCATTCACACCCACGTCCGTGGAGGTTTTATTTTTGGCCCACATGACAACTAAATCCATCTTCTTAGGTGTCACAGTGATGTTAGTCACCGATTGCCTAGTATCACGATTAATAATTAATATTTAAATAAAAAATATCTTCTAAAATTAATTTTAAACAGTTTAATCAAATAAAGGGAGTATTTTATAAAAGCGATTTAAATTTCTTATGCTAATTAATTTATCGTTTATAAACCAACCGAGTATGATAATATAAATTTGTTTAGTTATGTAATTTATACGAATTAAATGTATTTTTGAAATTTTTTATATAGGTATATAATGAATTTTTTAAAATTTTTTAAGGATTTTTAAGATTTATTTATATGTAATAGATTTTCATACTAAATTGAGAATAATTGAAATATTATAAAACTTAAAATTTATACTTAATTCATTATACTTTCATTTATTTAAATATTAGTTCCTAAATTTATTTTATTTACAAGTAAATTTTTAACTTTACTTTATTTACCATTAGGTCTCTATATTTACTTTATTTATAATTTAATCCTTAACTTTACCTTATTTATAAATAAACCTCTATATTTCATCAATTTATAAATAAATTCATATATTTATTTTAATTACAAATAAATCTCAAATTTTATTTTTATTTACAATTATATCTCTAAACTCTCCTTATTCACAAAAAAATCTCAAATTTTCAAAAATCTCAATTTTGCCCAATTTATTCAAAAATTATATTTTGCTCCCTAATTTTTAAATCATTAAATTAACATATTAAACTTTATCAATTTCCTCATAACATATTGATAATCATTTCTCTACCTCCCTAGAACCATTTCAAGTTTTGAATTGTCAAAATTTGCTTATAATTGATTTTAAACAAAATTTTGTCATAAACTTTTTCTAAAGAGAAAAATTTTCGATTTATTATCGACAAAGGTACAATTGTCAGAGTTCTTTGTATGGAAAGCTAATTCTATTAAAGAGGATCCTCCCATTAATAAATTTCACCTCAATTGATGGCATGAGCAGTAAGAATCATATTTTATATGTTTTAGCAAAATTTGTTCTATTAATTCATTATTTAGGCGAAGGGCAATGATAAGGGCTTACCATTAGGACTCAAGGATGATGGGGCTCAGCCTTGGATGGACGAAGGGTGGTTGGTTTGGTTATAGGATGTATGAGGGTGGCTCGAATTTAGCCTGAAGTAATCTAGTTGTAGTCGGTCGTCAGAGCAAGGGTACTGTGCAATCTTACCGGCGCTTCTTAGGCAATCCTCAAGCTGAAAGGTGTGTGTAGGCAAGTAGAGAACTTTCTAAGGATTCTAGGGAACCTAATTTCACGTTTAGAGGTGAAGAAAAATGTTGATGTTAGAGCTCTGGTTTGAGGATGGTCGGAATTTGGAACATTTTGGGTACTCGAAGCTTTGGAGGTGTGGAAATGACAAATGAAGTGGAGCTCTTTATATAGGGAGCTCGGGAACTAAAGGTTCTATCCATCCCACCATCGACCGACCATTAACTCTACGTTTTAAGGCCTTGTTAGAGCGATTTATGTCTCGTCGGTGTTAAGGCGACCTTCCCTCTCCTCATATGTTTAGAAGTCTGAAGGAAAAAGACGACATTATACACGCGTGCAAACTTTGCAAGTGCAAGTTGCCATGCGGTGCATTATGATTAGCTGGCGTTGTTGACACAACATCTCACTCATTGTCTGAGTCACCCTTTGACCCATTCACTAGACATGTGGTGACCTCCCGTTGGTCGCTCGTCCGACGTGACAGTTGACTGAATCTAACTATGAGATGATTGTTATTGACTTTGCCACATGTCATCCACTGATTGGTTGATTTAAATATATCTGCTTTCCCACCTAATACACTGTTTCATTACCACGTGTGCTCTTCTGGTTGGTTGTGGCTATCTGACGTGGCTTTCCCACATATTAGTCACTGATTGGTTGGTCCTTCTAGGTCATTCTAGCTGGTTGTTGACCTAACACACTTTCCATATTTCACCATTTAATTGGCCAGTTCTATTGATAGGATTTCCTTAAGTTAATGGCTGACTAAGGAAATGTGTCACTCTCTGACTAGTCAATTCTCGATGATGTAGAATTTCTACAGTTTACTATTGTCAAGGGACACGTGTCATTTTCTAATTGGTTAGCGCTTATTTTGACAGCTCATGCCATCAATTGAGGCACTATTTAATATTGGAAGAATTCCTTTAAATATAACTAACTTTCCATTCTAAGAGCTCCGACCGCCATGCCCTCGCCCGTAAGAAAATGAAATTTTCTCTCTCTAGAAAGTTTTTTCAATGAAGCTTCGTTTTTTGTCATTTCTAAGCCAAACTGAGTGAAAGAAAGCTTATAATGCATGTAGGAATATAGGGAAGATGATTAGTACCATGTCAGTATAGAATTGAGAACATTTGACATTATTTCTTGAAAATTAAAATTTTAGGGACTAAAATATAAAATTTAAAAAGTTTAGGACTAAAATGCAAATTTTAAAAGGATGTGAATTTAATTGCAAATAGTGATAAATCAAGGATCCAAATGGAAGTAAAAAATGATTAGTGACTCAAAGGAAATATTTGATAATCTTAGGTACATATATATAAATAATGAAAAGTATTGGGACTATAGTACAATTATATAATTGTTAAAACATAAATATTTGAATTAATATAAGAACCTATTTCCTACATGTGCGTGCTAGCAAATGCATGAGGATTTGGAAATCCCAGAGACACGACTCTCGAAATATGGGTAAGTGATATTTCTAGTATTGAGTCCAATTAAACTGATGACGTGTTATTTTTCATAGGTTTAATAACATGAGCAGCTAAAACCCTTTTAAGAAATATATTTCCATGATAGCATGAACACCGCTTAAAAACCGTTTTGGAAGTATGTTCCCGATATGATCATAAATAATGTATATGCTTGATATGAGCATAAACCATGTAGTTAAAGTGGGCCCAATGTCGTCCAAGGCCAATAGAAATTGGTCAAGTCCCGTAAATAATTATTATTATAATTTAAGAGCATAACAAGGTACTAAAACATGTGATTTTGTTTGAAAAGGACCATACCTAGTAAATAATATTGATTTAGAGGTAAGTCTCATCCTGTATGGCTGATAGTATAAAGACAATGGTCTTAAACTAAGACTTTTTGTTGTGTATGATTATAAACGAGACCATAAGACGCTTGGTATATGATAGTGATGGTGATGAGGACTGTTAGGCAGCAAGGTTAGTATAAGGGAAGCTATCGCTGGGCTAATATGTTATAGGCTCTAATAGTCCTATGTGCATTAGACTTGACGAATGAAAAATATCTAGTCCCACAATAACAATAACATGCAATTTAATAATGAGTTTGTGAGTGGGGGCAATGTGACCAAATAGATAGTCTGATCCTATCACATGTATGATAAAGGTTGTAGCATTATATTAAGTTAGTCGGTAAAGTTGATCCAAATAATAAATTGGACAGATGAGACTAATGTTCTACGAATGTATAATTCTTTCCATGATAGAAAGGGTGTGTATGATGTTGTGTATGATTGAATTCAACCTTAATTGTAATATAAAATATATACCAATGGAACTTTATAATCATTTTTTATAAATCACTTTTAGAGTATACGCTGAATTATGAATATAACCTTACAATTTCAACTATTCATACTCACTAAATTGTAAACTCACCCTTCTAATATCCCTACAAAATTTTTGGAACATGAAAAGAAAATCTCTAAGATACACTCAAAAACCTAAGCTACATGAACCTTATGAAATTCTTATAGTTAATTTTTCTCATATTTTTATAAGTATGTTTTAAAAAGTTATCATGCACATATTTTGAGTTTTATTCTTATCAGTACTACTATGGTAACTCATACTATTATAGTATATAGAGTAGTGGTGGGTTATTTAAAGTTCCGACTAAAAAAACTAGGTTTTTGGCGTGACAAGTTATCCATCCAAATGATCACTAGAGTTAGGAAAATTTTAGCCTTGAACAGCTACGACCGAAAGTAATGAAAAGTCATATTGCTTGAGATTGGCCAAGGTTAGTAGAAAGTAGAGGAGAGAAATGGGCTCTTTTAGCACCAATACAAGTTGGAGGTGTCCACATTTGTGGGTTTTTGGTTCTTAAAATACACTTTTTACAATATTTTTCAACCATTTTCGAGTCAGATACCTAACCATTAAACTCAAGAAAAGACACTTATTTAGTGGTTGGGTGAATGATAATTTTGAGCTCAACCACTCAATGCTGGTGAGTGTGTTTGGTAACCATTTTCCCAACTTTAAATAATAAATTTCATCTATTTAACCATGAATAACTCAATTATCTTATAATAATACCCTTATAGGAGTTATCAGCTCAATAATACTTTTTTGTGGTGTACAATTTAATAAAAAAATTGGATTAATTAGTTTGATATTTTTAATAATGTATAAATGTATTCGTTTATGCAAAAGGAGATGGGTGACCACAATTTTTTACTCGGATCAATCATCTCAGATAGTTGACCCAATTTTCTTTTTTTATTTTTTTAAATTGAATCTTAATTTATAATTTAAATTCTCACCTATAATCTCAATTGTCGATATAATTTGATTTAAAGTTCTATTTTAAATTTAATCTTAAATTATGATTTAATTAAAATTTAATTTTCTATTTAAAATTTTTAATATTATACTAAAAAAACCTCAAAATCAGCAACTATACACCTCCCATCCAACCTTGCCCACCTCTACTTCCACCACAACTCTTGTCATTGCTCCATTACCCACTCGCAGTCCCATATGAGGATGCATTTCGGCTAAATGAACGTCTGTCCGTTACCACCATCTCGCCCCCAACATACTCATTATTCTCGCATGTTGGAGATGATCTCTTCCCCATCTAGTCTCCTAATCACCTTTTGGCGAGATCACCTCTCCTATGTCGTCATCTTGACTGCCTCATTAGATCCGCGACTCCATTTTCCTTGTCACTTTTCAGCGGTTCTATATGCTTCTTCACGCAGTTCTCTCCCTCCGCGAGGCTTTCAGAAGCGCCCAACCCAAACTCCAATGGCTCATTCCTCTTTATTTTAAGTTCATTTTATATTCGACTCCATGTTTTCAAAGGTTTCTTTATTTTCACGGATAGGCTTCAAACTCATCCCCACCCATGGATTGACCTTCCTTAGCTACTTCCTCATTCATCAACCCAATAAATTATCTGTACTTAACTTTTATTGTGTACACTGTCCAACTATGGTCGCAGCCTTCTTTTCATCGTCTCCTATATTTTATCTATCGTTTATTTATGAATATATGAGTAAATATATTAAATTATTACATAGCTTAAATATATATTTATTACATTAAATATGTAGAGATCTGTATATTGAATATATTTATTTAAGTTAAGTTTGTAAGATATGGGTAAATTATTCAAACTTAAAATTGACAATTTATTTTTAAACAAGTTGATATTATTAAATATATATTTTTAAATTAAGTTAATTTCTTTAAAGTAGAGTGACAATAAAAAGAAATGAAATATTGGAAATCTAAATAATAGTGGTATAAAATGATTTAATTAATAATACAACATTAACTAATAAATGGACGTATTTGATGTACAGTTGATATTTATTTGATGTATTCAAATCTTAGTGACCTAATTAATTTATTGATCATGTACAAAAAAAATAATTTATTGATGAACAGGAATTATTTAATGTACAAATTTTTTTAAATATATTTGCTCATATAATGTAGATTATCTTAATTTAATAATTGATATTCGTTCTGCAATCAACGTTGGGATTATGATTTATCTGTTTTAAAAAAAATTGCAATATTCCAGCAAAACGCCAAAACCACTTGCCCGTAGGCCGTAGCTTAATGGAATTAATCTCTCTTCATTGGTCAACTGGCTCGAGTTAAAAGAAAGAAACATGGGTTCTTTACTCTGCTCTTCCTTGCACCAGCTGAGCTTGTTGAATTCTCGGAGCTCGAGTTTGTCCCTGGCAAATTAATAGTATCTCTGCAGTATGCGGATCATGAAAATTGTACTTTCCTTCATTGCAACCCTGAGCTGCTTCAGTTTACTCAAATTTGTCTGCTCAAGGATACCCCAGGAGGAAGGTGAAGAGCTGAATTATTGATTTTCAAGAGGGAAATTTTGAAATTGTTTCAGTTTTCCATTGTTCTGAGTTGTTCTGTTCATGTTCCTCTTGATTCACCACTGTTACTTTTTTGTTCTCTCGATTTATTTGAGTAAACAGTATAAGGGTTTTCCACTTTTTTGTGGTATTTTTGCATATTGCATGATTTTCTTGAACTTCGAGTTTTCAGAGAGAATAAAAAAAATTAAACTCGACTGTTGTTGCTTTGACCTTGCTCCAATGCGGGTAAGCCGATTCATCTTCATAAGCGAGATATAGCAAGGAGAAAGTGAAACTTTAGTTAGTGCCTTAATCGTTGTCTTCCTTGTTCTTTTATCATCTCTGTTAATTAGCCAAACGCTGGTTCTTCTTCTCCTTCCTTCTGCTATCCAGTGGATGCTCTCAGGGAAATCACGAGCGCAATGGGTGCAAATTATTGGGATTTTGATGGGGATTCTTGCCAAATTCGACAGATTGGGGTGACACAGGATCCTCCGAAGGGAGCTGTGAGCAGTATCAATTGTTCGTGCGCTGTTGGGAATGATAACTTCTGTCATGTCGTAAGGATGTATATATCCCTCGTTTCGTCATCCTTTGAAAACTTTTACATCATCGACATACTTCTCACTTGAGAATAACAATAGACCGATTTTTAATGAGTTTTGCTTGGCCTAATATGAGGCTTTCTTGTGATGCAGAGTTCTAAAGGGATATAGTCTTCCCGGGGTCCTTCCATCTCAGCTAGCCAAGCTAGGGTACCTTCAAGAAATGTGAGCATTTCTGGTTATATTAGATATTCTGATTTATATTTATGGTCTTCATATATCTTGATGGAAGAGTAAACTTTCTTTCTCACAGCGATTTCGCCCTCAACTTTCTTAGTGGTACGATACCTGCAGAGTGGACTTCAATGCAGCTCACGTCAATGTAAGGTTTTTTATTGGTCTCGGTCAAAATCTTCAAATGCACTTTGAGTGTCTCTTTGTAATAATTAGCCAGGAATTATGGTGTAGATCCCTTCTCGTGAACCGGTTATCAGGAGAAATACCGAAAATGTTGGGGAACATAACTTCTCTCACATATCTGTAAGTTCATGTGTCCATTCAACTCACCTTGGTGTCTTTCCTTGTAGTTTGTGGATGGGTTTCTTCTTATGCTTTTTTTTTATCCTAACACTTGCATTTCCATTCTTGATCAGCTGCCTAGAAGCAAACCAATTTTCTGGCACTGTTCCTCATGAGCTCGGAAATTTAATCAATTTGCAGACTTTGTAAGTCAGCTACTGAACTTGCTTCATTGGTTTTCTATGATGACATGATCTCCTGAGCTGAAAATGTGGCTTATTGTGTGGTATGTCATGGCTGCAGGATTTTGTCCTCTAATAACTTAACTGGAAACCTGCCAGCTACATTTGCAGGACTCAGAAATCTGACAGATTTGTAGGTTTCACTCTCAAATCATTTTTCCATTCTGTATATGAATGAATAGGCATGAAGACACCCAAGTCCTATATAACTTTGATGTTGGATTATGCAGTCGGATAAACGACAACAACTTCAATGGTAATATACCTGCTTTCATCACAGGCTGGAAACAGTTGTTGAGATTGTACGTGATCCAATTTGTTGATACCATGCTACACAAGCTTTTAATTATTTTATCAATGGATTAATATTTGTATTGATACTCAACTATTGAAGAGAAATGCATGCGAGTGGCCTTGAAGGACCAATTCCATCACAAATTTCTGCATTGACTGGCATGGAGATATTGTGAGCATATATCATCTAGTGAATTTTCTACCCATTTTTTTGCGGTTATCATGAATTGCTTTTCTATAGGAGCAGATTTTCTCCTTACAAGAAGTTTTTACGTCTACACAGGAGAATAAGCGATATAGGTGGGCCATTTCAGCTGTTCCCTGAGCTGTCAAACATGACAGGCCTTGTGAGATTGTAGGTTCAGTTATTTTGCTTCTTCTGGAAATTCTTCATTGTACAAGTATGACAATGTCATGCAGTTAATTTTCATCTATATTTGCAGGGTTTTACGGAGTTGTAACTTATCAGGACAGATTCCTTCATATATTTGGGCAATGGAGATGCTGGAACTGTTGTAAGTAATCTGAACAGTATGGTCTAGTTCTTGATTTCTAGGATATTCTTGGAGTTTCAGAGACAGAAAGATAGACTTATTATATTCCTTTTCCCTCATAGGGATGTTAGCTTTAACAGATTAGTTGGGCAAATTCCATCTGCAATCATTTGGAGACACTTAAAATTTATGTAAGTCATGATCACTTTCTTTCTTTAACCCTCATATTTTTCATTTCATTAGCTTTGCAATATTCTTTTTGCAGTTTTCTTAGTGGTAATCTGTTGAGTGGGCCCATTCCGGACTCAGTACTGATGGATGGAAATAACATGTATGCTTTTCTTATATGCTTGCTTCAGAATTCTGTGATTTTTGAATCATTTTGCTGTCTATGTTCCAATTCTTAGCTTGGGAATTATGCTACCACTAAAAATGCAGGGATCTCTCGTATAACAATTTCACCTGGCCAAGTTCTCAGAAACCTGTCTGCCAAGAGTTGTGAGGACATTTGAATCTGTTATGATAATTTATCATCAAAGTGATATTTTAATCTAAGTTTGATTTTTCATATGTAATTTCATTTAGGAATATGAACTTAAATCTGTTCAGAAGCTCTGCTCCCATGAACAACATGTAAGACATCCTTTACTTTTTGGCAGATACCTAAGCAAGCTTCTAAAGTAGAGAATTTTTACAAAGAATTTAATTTGCCTGTTACAGGAATCAAGTTGCTCCATGCTTGGATGATTTCCATTGTCCGGAATGTATGTAGATGCTTATAGTCATTTGGTATTTACTTTGCTATGTTAAATTTTGTACCTAATGGAGTCTGAAAGAGTAAAAATACTTATATTGTGCCATCAATTGATTTCTTCTTCTCAGATTTGAGTTGTTTGCATGTAAATTGTGGTGGTGAGGACATTGAAGTTAAGGTTTCTAAACGAAGATTTCTTTATCAAGGCGATGGAATTGAGGGTGGTGGGGCAGCAAAATACTACTTGAATCATGACCAGTATTGGGGATTTAGTAGCACTGGCGACTTCATGGATGACAACAATTTCCAAAATGTGCGCTACACTATTTCTCTGCAGTCACAAAGCCCGAACCTGACTGTATTTGACACAACAGCTCGGAGAGCTCCAATTTCCCTTACCTATTTCCATTACTGCTTGGAGAATGGAAACTATACAGTGACTCTTCACTTTGCGGAGATTGAGTTTTCGAATAATAGAACATATAATAGCCTTGGCAGGCGCCTATTCGATATCTATATTCAGGTACTTTCAGTAATATGTGTATTTCATCATATCCCTCCGGTTGAAGAATATTAAAGATCAAGAATGTGGTCCATTTTTTACAGGATGAATTGGTTCATAAAGACTTCAACATTGAGGTAGCAAGTGGTGGAGCCCAGAGGCCAACAATAGAGATATATAATGTTAGTGTGTCATATCATGTTTTGGATATTCGACTTTTTTGGGCTGGGAAAGGGACGACAAGAATTCCTAGGAGAGGCGTTTATGGCCCCATCATTTCAGCTATTTCTGTAGAATCAAGTAAGTTATGTTGTATGGAAAAATATTATTGTCAGAATCAGTTCCTACTGCATTGATTTCTCGACTAGAGGTGACCTCATGAAGTTTTCCATATATTTTTGTCTACCAGATACGAAAGTTTGTCCCAGCAATAGGAAAGGGATTCCTGCTCGTATGGTGATTGGGGTTGCAGTGGGAGCAATTTGCCTATTCTTTTTGGGACTGTTTTTTCTTTGGTGGAAGTTCTATTTCAAAAGAAAAGCCACACCAGGAAAATGTTTGTATTATTATCATACCATATTTATGTTTTCTTCCTACTGAAAATATAATGAACTGATGGTTGGTCTTATGATTTTTTTTCCAAATTATTGCACATGAGCAGGGATGGTAGGATTGGAACAACAGACTGTGATATTCACATTGAAACAGATTGAAGCAGCAACTGCAGACTTCAACCAATTGAACAAGATTGGGGAAGGTGGCTTTGGCATAGTTTACAAGGTATCAACCTTGATGCTGTCTAATATTTCATCTGTGAACCAGAGGTCATTTTCCCTGTGTGGGTACAGGGTGAATTGAATGATGGCACTCCAATAGCAGTGAAGCAGCTTTCATCGAAATCCAGACAGGGAGACCGTGAATTTCTCAATGAAATTGGAATAATTTCTTGCCTTAAGCATCCAAATCTTGTGAAGCTTTATGGATGTTGCATTGAAGGAGATCAACTTTTGTTGGTCTATGAGTATATGGAGAACAACAGTCTTTCTCGTGCACTGTTTGGTAAGTTGGACAGCGTCTTCTGATGTGAAAAATGCAGAAAGCTCCATCTTGTGATAGAATATCAATGATAATTAAATGATTCTGCAGGCCCAGTGTACCAGAGGCTTCATCTTGATTGGTCCACAAGGCATAAAATCTGCATTGGTATTGCTAGAGGTCTATGTTTTCTCCATGAGGAATCCAAGCTCAACATAGTACACAGAGATATCAAAGCTACCAACGTTCTCCTTGATCGAGATTTGAACCCCAAGATATCAGACTTTGGATTGGCAAGGTTTGGTGAAGAAGAGAAGTCCCACATTAGCACCAGAATTGCTGGAACAATGTATGTGCTCATCTTTGGACAAAGTCTGAAAATCCTGCAACTCAGGCCAACAGAACTTGATATAACACACAGCACTAGTATTAGATGGATCAAATAAATAAGGAAGGGACTGTTGATTCTTATAATTCCCAGCTGATTGTCCTGATGTCTATGCTTGCTAGGAGTACACTTGATTATAATGACAAGATTTCTTCTCATACTGAAAATTCAACTCTTCTCTTGATTTGCAGAGGATATATGGCACCCGAATATGCTTTATGGGGTCACCTCACCCATAAGGCTGATGTGTATAGCTTTGGAGTTGTGGCACTGGAGATCATCAGTGGGAAGAGCAACAATTGTTATGTGCCAAGTGACAATTGCATTTGCCTTCTAGATTGGGTAAATTTCAGACATTTCTCATTTTTCAGATTGCAACAGCAACAGAAACTTATGGTTTTCTTGTTTAATATGTCAGGCCTTTCTGAAACTACAGAATGATGGCTTAATGGAACTGATAGATGACAGTCTGAAGGTGGAAGTAAACCTAGATGAAGTTGAGAATGTGGTTAAAGTAGCTGTCCTGTGCACTAATGCATCTCCATCTGTTAGACCAACAATGTCCGAGGTCGTGAATATGCTTGAAGGGGAATTGCCCATTCCTGATGTGATTCCTGAGCCTGTGAAATACAATCAAGATATAAGATTTAAGGCGATGGTGGACATCCGACAACATGGGAGGAATGAAAGTTGCAGTGGAAGCCATTGCCAGACGCCGAATTCTCTTACATGCGAGTCTTCCTCCAACTACAGCCAAGGGCTCTTCCAAATCACTCCTGGGTCGAGGCAGTAGTGTGCTCAAGACCACAGAAATTCTGATAATGAATCTATCCAGAAAGAGACCTTCGGAGTAGGCCAGCCGTAGTTCTGAGTTTGAGGCATATCAACATTGATCTACATGGGCGAAAAAAAGGGACCGACCAACTCTTCCTGGGTGATTGTAAAATCTGGAAGAAACACATTTCTTGATGTGGAATGGCAACGGGGACTTTTGTTTTCTTTCGAGTTGTAAGATTCCTAGTACAGTCGATGCTCATATCCTGTATAATTCTGTATATTAGTGTTTTCATAAATATGGATATATGGTGATTATAGCCTATAACGTGAATCATTCTTCTTCAGTGAAATATGCTCCATGGTGTTCCCCGGCAATCTTCTTCAGTGAAATTTGCTCCATAAAACAGGAGGATCGGTGTACCACTGGCTGTTGTACTCTACCGTTTCCGTCAGCACGAACATCTACAGGTCACGACAGCTACAAAAGTTTCCTTGTATTGTGAAACAACGAAAAAAATCGTAATATCTTATCGAGCACTTTCCTATTTGAATTCTATGTTTTAAAAAATATTTTTTTATCTACATAATTAAAATAATGATTTCAATATTATCTATTAGGGATGTGCTTAAAAGAAACACTTTAAGTTGACAAACTTAAAATAATTGATAATGTTTTCTAATTAATTAGTGGAACAATGAAATAATTAATTACTTGATTGATACAAACTATTTCAACTATACAAATATATTTTTTGTTCTTTCTTCCTAAAAAATATTCATGATTTTTCTGCACACAAATGATTGATATAAAATTGTCACTTAAATGCTATTGTAACAAGTGTGTGCTCCTACAATATAGCCTGAACCGAAAAATGGGATTGATGCATTATATAAGTACTTCTCGAGCCTATTTCGACCACTCTAACGAATAAATACAATTAGGCAATTTCATGAAAATTGGGCTCCCCCTCTAACTAGAGGTGCCACAGTAGATCGACATTAACATCGAGGCTCCAATTTCATGAAATTATCTTAAGTGTCACATTTTATGATTTTAGTGTGAATTTCAACACATAAGACTTCACTAGTACCAATCCGTGAGCTCATGAACCGTGAAATTAGTAAGGAGAGGAAGAAGACCATTGATCCACTTGAGGAAGGAGCCCAACTTGGTTAATGACAAGGGATGTAAATTTAGAATGGATTTTACGATTTAATATGTATCTCACTCGAATTCCACCTAATCTCGAATTAAATTTCTATATGCGCTACTCTAATAATATTATATAAAATTAAATATATTAGATTTAATCTTATTTTCGATTTTAATTGTACACAAATTTTAACTTTAAATTCTTTATTTATATAATTTCAGTTCGAGTACAAGTACTATCACAAAAACCTGAAAATTTAGATATTACTTAGTCAAATTAGGATTAGGTTCAGGTATGAGAATTATATCTGGTTTCACAGAACGAATTCAAAATTTAGATTATTTTAGATTTCCTTAGCAAAAAATTCCACCCAACCTTAAATTTTGACATCCCTACACCTAGTCAAGATTATACCAGTTTAAATTTTATCTAATGCATTGTCTCTTTTATATACATATATATATGTTAAATATATTTTTTTCACCTAATTATTTTATTTGTTTAATATATTTGCAATTAAAAATGAAATTTGAATATTATATAAAATAGAAAAACAAAATTACTAATACTGCAGTTTTATTTTATATTCAACACGAAAATTAATTTTTAAGAACATATATTGACCCACGGCCATTTTTAGAGATGGTGAAACAAGAAATATTATGTCTATCAATGAAGTACAAAAAAGTTAACTGACGCGGTGGGGCCATGTTCCGTTGGTGACCGCCACGATAGGCCGCGAAACAGCACCGTTGAATGGTCCCATGAATACTTCCTCTCTCCTCCGCTTGAGTTGAGTTTCTCTACTTCAATATTCACTCTGTGCTCGATCTCTCTCCCCGCAAAAGCCGTTTCATTTCGCTCTCTCTCCCCGCAGCCATGAATATATTCAGATTCGCGGGGGATATGACCCATTTAATCAGTATTCTGGTCCTCCTCCTCAAGATTTACGCTACCAAATCATGTTCAGGTAGCTTCTACTTCCACTTGTTGGTTTGACCTGATCTCCAACCTTGAGCTGAATTACTTTTTCTTACGCATATTCTGAGCTTTTTCTTGTAGTTGTCTTCTTGAAGTTAAAATTATTCGCCCCCGATTGCTCCATCTCGAATGATCAGCTGCTGTTAGGTCATTGTATTTGCTAATTGATGATAGTCCGCTGTTAGGTTAATGCATTTGTTAATGGATGATAATCCCAGCTTGTCTTGTTGATTGATATATAACTGAAATATTATAGTATATTTTTAGAAAATAACTTCTTATTTTGTTGCACCCTAAAAGGTACCAAATAAAAACCCATTTGATGTAGTATAAAATGGATTATTTTTTCATAGTTTTAAAAATATTTTATATAAATTTATTTTTATTTAAAAAATAGTATTATAATATTTTGAAATTATTTATTTTCAATTTTATATTATTCTTAGTATATAAATATGTATATTTTATATAATTTATTAAGTTAATTATGATTAAAATAGTATTTTTGTAATTTAAATTAAACATGTATAATCTAGCCATCCAAGTAGAAATGTTCTTCGTCCGCCTCTTGATATTATAATCCCATTGTATGCTTTTTAAATGTTTGTTTGACCCTAAAACTAGGGAGCCGATGTCAACATAGTTTAGCATATATGTTTCCCTAAAATGGATGGGCAAAAAAAGGAATGGACTAGCACTCATGGTTCATAATCACAATATTTCATTTCTCTTACACTAATCCTTTCTTATGTGGCTCAATAAATGAAAAATAAAAAGATCTTAATCCCAATGTGGAGGGTAAAACTTAGTTCACTCCACTGAAATGTATGAAAAATGAGTTGTTTGAAGGTTATAAATACATGGAGGAATTCTGCTTGTAGTTATGGAGAGAGTCCGTCATTAAATGGATTCTGTCTGATGGGAGACATCTAACAAATTTGGGTTCTCTATATCTAACTCTCTATATAATGTTTTCCAATGTAATTTCCAGGTATTTCTCTCAAGACTCAGGAGCTGTATGTGGTAGTATTTCTGGCCCGGTACTTGGATCTGTTCACTGATTTCATTTCGGTTTATAATACCATGATGAAACTGGTATTTATTGGGAGCTCACTAGCAATTGTCTGGTGCATGAGGATGCATCGAGCTGTGAAGCATACCTATGACAAGGAGCTTGATACATTTCGACATTATTACCTTATCCTAGCTTCTTTTATATTGGCTCTTCTTTTGCACGAGAAGTTCACATTTCAAGAGGTGACTATATTTATGATTTTCTTCCATCCTTCATTTTACATAATTTAGTGGCAGAAATTTCACTTGATGATTGTGTTCCTTAATGTGTCATATTGGAAAATATACCTACAAATGCTATTGGTGAAAATTTGAGCATATATCAGTCTTGGTGTGATTAATCTGTCATAGCATCTTGAAGGCAGCTAGGCTGCCCCTTAGATGTCCCAGATTTTTTTTTAAAGTTGTATTTAGATGATCTAACTAAACCAATCTCAATGCTTTTCAGTCATACTCTCTAAAAATTGATGTGGTTCTGGTTTGATGACACGCAAAATTATAAATATGAGTTCCTTGTGTTTTTTTGGTTGAAAATCCCTTATGTTGAATCACAATATTGTATTATATGGTACTAGTGATTGGCAGGTTTTTACCCAAAACTTTTAGACTAATTTTTTTCTGCTTCTGCTTCCAGAAGACAAGGTTGTTCTAGAATTGTGAAACTCCCCATTGTTGTGCTTACTGCTTAAGATTGAAACCTTTTGTGGTACAAATTGTTTTCTTTGCATTGACACTGACTTATTTTGCTTCACTCCTGTCAGATATTCTGGGCATTTTCTATATACTTGGAGGCAGTTGCGATTTTTCCTCAGCTAGTTTTGCTGCAAAGAAGTGGAAATGTTGATAATTTGGCAGGGCAATATGTGTTCTTTCTTGGGTGAGTGAGCTCTCTTTTGATATAAAGTACAATTTAAATATAGACGTAGACATTCTCTTCCTTGCATCTTCTGTTGCGCTATGTTGATCCTACTGATCCTGGGAAATTTTGGTAAATCCATCCCCTTATCTCATCTTGTCTAGTGACTTGACATTGCTGATAGCTAACTTTGCTGCTGGATCTCTTTTAAAGATAAGTGACCTGATGACTTTTGTTAAAAAAAATCATGCCAGTTTTCTTGACTGATGATTATTCATTTTTGAAGACCTGAATGTTAATTACGATATTATAGTACCATAATAATCTGAAAATGTGGATGCCACAAATCTGACTCCGTGAGATATGATGAAGCTTGCCTAAAGGTGATTCACTTTCTTTGAACTTTGCATGTTTCTCCATAAAGTATATAAATTTGTGGAAAACACCCTTTGTTCCGTGTAGGGCTTATCGTGTTTTTTACATCCTCAACTGGATTTACCGCTACTTCACAGAGCCACGCTTCAGCAGATGGATTGGTGAGTATCCCAACTTTGATGTGGATTTTAGTCCTAGAAATCCTTTTAGGTACTTGCTCTCACAGCCAAATCTCCACTTTCTACCAGCTTGCATTTCCGGGCTAGTCCAAACTGCTTTGTATGCAGATTTTTTCTACTACTACTTCATCAGGTAATCAGTAGTTGGTTATTGAGTGACAGCAGGATCCTCTTGATGAACTTCCTTCCAGTATCTCATAATATGGGTAACCATCTTTTGTGTTGCAGCTGGAAAAACAATGTTAAGCTTCAGTTACCTGCTTGACCCAGTCCCTCTTATGCCTTTATTATTGGAAATTCGTAAGCAACTGCTCAGTGATGTGAAGCACTCAAGTATCCGTTGAACAAATGCCAGATCACCAATTCTTGTTTGTAGAATAGAATCGTACATGGTTGTAAGTTGATGATTTTAAGAGGGAGATCTCTGCGCTTAGGCCTATAAAGTTAGGTTAAAACATCGTTTGATATCTGACACTCTGATCCGTTACAGGTAGCTTTTTGTTGGACTTGGGATACTAATTACTTGTAAATATTTCATGGGAAGGCAATCTCACATATGGCACACAATTGCTCATAATCAACTTACAAAACACTCTTGTTGTTCTCTTGGCATTTACTTATGGACACTGAAGTATATAAACAATGGGTAGCTTGAATGGATTAAAAATGTACTTGTCCAATGATGTACTTGCTCATTTCCTCGTTTCAGCTATCTTAAGCACTTCAGTTGATTAAAATTTAGTCAAGTACAACAAACCACATCCACCCCCAAGATCCAAATCTGATATGGAAGGACCAAGAGATCATTGAGAGTGTGTAATATATACTATTGGAATAGGGTCGATGTGGTCTTCTTGTCTGGTTAAGAGATAAAAAAATGTCATACTTGGAAAACATGGAGAGTACATAGAAAATATATACATAATTAATTGATCGAGATTTCTTCAGGTGGACGCATCTCTTTCTCTCTCGAAGTAATTAAAATGTCTCTCATTAGCTTCGCCTTCGCCAAGAAGCCCACTTCCTCTTACCGAGCAGTTCTCGTATTTACATAGCCATAGAATTTAGCCTAATATAGAATAATCAATAGTTACTCCAGGTTTGGTCTGCGTGAGCTGTCTGTCACATAGGTACAGTGTATTGAGTGAGCTTTTCCCGCCATCCGTTGCCCTCCATTCCGTGGAAAACTAGGATCGCTCCTTCTAGTTGAACGGAATCCCGCCTATCATCCAATCCCATATCCTGTCTTCTACGGAACGCCCCGCCTATCACCGGATCCCAGATCCTGTCCTCCTCCTACTATCTGTTCCCCGATTTGAGAGTACTCAAACTTTGGAATCAACCACCCAATTCAAATTCACCTATATTTAATTTGTCCGTTCTAATCCTGGCTCATGTATAAATAAATAAACGTGATCATACTTTGAATGTTTATAATTGTAATGTTTTGACCCGATCATAGTTTAAATGTTTATAATTGTTATAATTTGACCCGACTATCTAAACAAATACTAGTAATAATTCTATACATTCCCTTAATCTTATAATAGTTAATACTTTTTAGTAAAAAAAAGTAAATATTTCTATTAAAATAATATTGAAAAAACTAAATCTTATAATAAAATATATACCAATTTTTTGTATACAAATTTAATTTTTTTATAAATAGTATTTCAAAAATCTTATACAAAATTATCGGAAATACAATAACTAATAATCATTTAATTAAACTTTTAAATGTGTACTTTCAGGTCCGTACCTCAAATTTTACCTATAATTATTTTAATTAGTAGAGTGAACTCATGTTAGTGAATATAATTACTCAAAATATTTTATAAACTTAGAGATGACTCAAAATATTAAGTTATTTTTATAATTCATCGTTCTTTAGAACTCATGTATTAATGTTTATGCACACACGTAAATCCATGTATAATTACTACTCACTATATACCATATAAATCTATCATTTGTTTTCCATTGGAATGAACATTATCTCACCATATTCCAAACAAATATATATTGTAAATTCCGTCCTTTGGAGTTAAGGAAAACCGAGAAAAAATCGGTCAACCCGAGTGAGAAAACCGAACCGATTCATAAACTCCAACAACTAGAGAACAATCAAATTGAGAAATTTACAACTTACAAGTGACACAAATAGTCATAAAAAATATTGGAAAGGGACTTTAGGACAATTTTGGAGAGAAAACAAGACCGGTTCAGGTGAACCGGATCTGAACCGGTTTGGATCAATTTAAACTATCATTGAACCAGATGCTAAATTTATTTTTTAGGTGGCTTAAAATATTTAAATTTGAGAATTGAAGCCACCATTGGATAGAGAATAAATTTAGAAAATTTTAATTTTGAAAAACTCTGTCGAATTGGGCATGAACTGACCGGTTTAAGCATTGAACCCGGTTTGTACTGATCTAGTATGGTTCGGAACAATGTGCCTTCTACTGATTACCTGATGAAGTAGTAGTAGAAAAAATCTGCATACAAAGCAGTTTGGACTAGCCTAGAAATGCAAGCTGGTAGAAAGTGGAGATTTGGTAGTGTGTCTTCTTCCTTTAAATGACAACATTGTTCATTTGCTGGAAAAATGAACAGCGCCGACAGAAAGTAAATGTTTTTGTTCATAACGTTTCAAGCCATAAATGAGTGTTATTAAGGTGCAAAACAGACGATCAAAGAGTACCTGAGCTCCCTATATAAAGAGCCCCTCTCCATTCATCCTCCACACACCTAAAAACTTCACTCTCTCTCAGCTACTTAGTTTTTCGACGAACCTCGAACCAAAGCTCTGACATAAGGGTTTTTTTGAGCCAAAGAAGGCGAGGTCGGGTTCCTTAGACTCGGGGAGAAGTCAGCTACTCGACGGTGGTCACCATTCGATTTGAGGATCGCCGAAGAAGCGCCAGCATAATCAAACAATGAAGCAGCTCCAACGGACTGTAGCTGCCCTATTTCGGTCGAGCTGAAAGCGACCAAATTGATCCCTCCTCAGGCCAAACCAAGCTCTCCCAACACTCCCTCAGCCCTCCTACGACAAAATTAGAGTGGAAAGGTAAGCCAATTTGGCTCCCCTCTATAATTTCCGATTAGTGTTAGAGAGAGAATCGACGAAACTTCACTGACCAAATTTTTCCTCAATTTGACATGAAATATTGTAATTCTTGATCCTAGTAGGAACCTCAGAACGAGAACTACCTGTCTCGATTGAAAACTCGGATCGCCGCACCCCCGACGATAAGCTTTCAAAGCTTTCTCTCTCTAAGTTTAGTTTTTCGGTGAAGCTCCATTTGAGCTTGTTTCGGCCTCAAATGATGTGATTCAAAGCTCAATTGAATCGTATGGAAGTGTAGGAAATCAATTTTACCTTCAATATCAACAATTAACCTCAATTTAAAGGTCAATTTGATGAAATCAAATTCAACCAGTTGGAAAAAGGGGGAATTGGGGGGAATTTTCGGGGAAAATTGTGGATTTCATAAAATTGAGGGACTAAAGTGCAATTTCAAAAAATTGAGGGCCAATTGGCCATGAAAAAGATGTTGGAGGACCAATTGGTCAATTTTTGAAATTTATTGGGGTCAAATTGCCATTTTTGTAAAGTAGGGGCAAAATGGTAATTTTTGAAAAGTTGGGGATCAAATTGGAAATTTGGGAAACATGAACCCCTTTTGTGATTTTGAATAAATTGAGGATCCAAAGTCGATTTTAGAAGTTTCAGGAATCAATTTGGGGAAAATTAGCATTAGGGACCTAAAGTTAAGGGAAAAGAACTTTAGGGACCAAAATGCAAATAATTAAAAAGTTTGGGCATTTTGTTCATTTGTGAGGAATGGAGGCTATTAGGCCAAATGTTTGTGAAACATGGATGTTCAAATCGTGTAGGAACACGAAGGACACAGAACGCCAGCAAAGATAAGTTCGCGTGGAGGAAAAAAGCCGATTAAGTGGAAAATACACTATGAATATCGAGTGAGTGGGATTATTCACATTATACCTGGTTGGGATGATGAGCACCTCAAAAATGAAAAAATCACTACTATGTGGAATTTTAACATCACACCTGATAAGAGTGATGTAAGAACTAAGTTAAAAAACAACTTACTAGTTGTAACTAGATCATAACTGGTTGGTACGATGGACTTCGTGGAAGGAAGTGGAAAACCCGCTTACCGGTTATAAGGGGAGATGTCATCACACCCGGTTGATGTGATGGATTAAAAGTTTATTTTTGTCAGAAGTGTTCTCCCTTGATTGTGTGCCAATGCTTAAAACTTTTGGGAGACCTTTTTGACGAGAGCTGGACTAGCTCAGATAGTCCATAGGCCTCGGTTTTGGAACTTGGGGCTAAAATGCCCTATTTTAAAAATCTCGTGCAGTGGGCCCAAGGCCAGTTGGTATAAGTAGGAGCTTGTAAACAAACATGTTGATAAGCCATAAAAATTTCTAAATGAATGATTATGTGATTTGGCCATGGTACCAAGACAAGACCGACATACTTGATGGACTGGTGACAGGACCAGGTCGATAGACCGGTCTAGACAAATAGCTGCAGATCGAGTTGGGGGTCGGGGCCGTTGGACCAATGGCACCAACGATAAATGGCTTTATGTAAAACTTTGTTTATGCATGCACTTGAGGTTTGGGACCATCAAGATGCGCAAGAGGGGTAGTGATGCGTCCTAGGGGCTACTAGATGACATGGTGGAGATAAGGGCAGTTTGTCGTGCCAGTAGTCAGGGAAGCTCGACGTAGCTTCATGCGCATGAGACCAAGGTGAGGTTAGGATGAGGTCTCTTTCCTCATACGGACACAGAGTTGATTTTGGGTTTGAGGGTTGGATGTCGCGAACATCCACTCATACACAAGGTAGAAGTGGACGGGTTTCTATCTAGGTGGCCGGTAAAGTCGCTCTGACGCCACAAGTGGGTGCAGTGGATAGGCTGCCCTACGAATGTGTGATCCCTTCATGATGAAGGGTGTGTGTTGATTGTTAAACACACCGATTGTGGATAATGAGGAAATTGATTTTTGAATAACTGAGAATTTAAGGAAGAAATGATCTTAAAGGAAATAAGGAGTTTGACACACTCCAATTAAAAAACTATTTTATAAAAACTCATTTTAAAAAAATAACACCCATTTACTAAGTTGTAGAAACTTACCCCTCCCTTTCTATCCATTTTTAGGAGTAGGGAAAAATGACTAGAGATAACACTAGGATCTACTCTCTATTAGGTATGCTTAAAAGTGTTTTCTTTTTAAGTTTGAATTTTTACTGATATATGTTATTCCAGGGAACAAGGTTGAAATTTTGCATGGCTCATCTTGATTTAAGGAATAGGGAAACCTCTCTTGAACCAAGGGAGCGGTGGGTTGATCATGGAGATCCGACCAAACCAGGTCAGGGCGTGATAACTTGAGTGGTATAAAACCTAAGTTTCCTTGAAAAATTATCAATACTATACCCTAACACTAATAAAAATTTACCTACCATGTAGGAAGGAGAATCCCTAGAAAGTTCGTCGTGAAATCCAATCCTCCGCACCTGACCCTGTTCAATGGTCCCTAAAGGGCAAGAAGAGAGTGCCCAAAGATATGGTGGAGGATTAACAAAAACTCGTGGGAGGCTTAATAGAATCAGAAGGCATTACATACCCTCCTCCAAGGCGAGAGGATCTTGTTCCTTCATCTAGATGCCCAACACCTCCTCCAGCCCCACAACAACCAGAGACAAATCCCACTAAGAAGGAGGCTTGGGACAACTAGTAGGATGCTTATGACACCTTCATGAAAGTCCACCAAGTACCCCCACCTACTCAACCCAGCTTCAATCCCTCTCAATGGATGAAGTGGACATATGAGTGTGAGGCTGAGGTATTGAGGCGGTACAGACTGGAGGCCATACATGAAGTTCGTCCCATATGGGAATATGGATGGACTTCAACCAGTTCCTTAGAGCCATCTGATCATGAATCCCACAATCGTTCCTTAGGCCTATGACTCAAAGGGACTAGGGGTAGACAATCCCTATAATAAGCCAAGTATGACATGAAACTATTTATTGAATGAATAAAAATCCAATTTTTCATGATAAAACTTTTGGGTCTCTTTGATGAATTCAAACAATGAGAGTATGCCAATAAGGATTAGAGTAACGGGTAGGGAAGAGATCACCTAAGGAAGGAAAAACAACGGGTCATTACTAGTTAACCCAAACCTTTAAAGTAAGTTTACCATCCAAAGAAGGGAAAAACAAGACAATAAGACTTGGCAAAGAAGAGACTACTAGAGTTCACCCAAGTAAAACAAATCCTAACTAAGGAAAGGAAGAAGAAGTCTAGAGCAAGGGAAGTGAGCACCAAAGAGTATGGGACTAGTGGAAGTCTAAGGAGTTAAGGAAAGACTCCATGGATAAAAGTAAGGAAACAAGAAGGATTAGACTATCCCAAGGAAAACCAATGGAATGGAAGTTGACCAGGAAGAAAGTAAGAAAGATATGAGAGCACTGAAGATGTTAAGTCAACTGAGATAACACAAGGAGAAAGGAGAAAGGGAAGAAGTATGATAGGAAGAAAACCCCAGGAATAATACCAGTACTTGGAAAGAGTTAGGACACAAATTCTTAGGAAGTCAATAATAATAAGGGTAAAAAGACATAGGTGGCTAAGGATATACCTGGATGGCCAAGTGTGATCTACTTTCAAAATAGCAAAGAAACTAAATAAGGATTTCAGACAGGCCTAGTTGAAGGAAATAAATTTGTAACAACAAGTTAATCCGGGAGAATAAACGATGCCTTGAGATGGACTGAGAAGTAGTGAAGACTACATCCTAAAGAGGAAAATGAGATGGATATTAAGGACAATACGACTCAAGAGATGACAGCCTCAAGATCATATGACAAGAAGAAGGATAGGATCAAAGTAATTAATGAACTAACCCTCGGAAGGATTATAAATTTAAACTTCGGTAAAGAAGGGAGAGATAGAAATGCCAAACATGTGGTGATTAAAGATGAAGGCAAAATCTTTAAAGAGATCAACGATCAAGACCAGATTAACGACCAAACTCAAGACAAGAGAAAATTAAGTAAGCCTCTCATAGGAAGATCGTGAGATCTTAAAATAAGGAGAATGTGAATCCCATCTAAAAGAAATAGATGGATACAGGAAAGAAAGGAGAATGAAGACGAAGTACATGTAAGATCTCAAGAGTAATGTAAGTAGGAAAGGATGGTTTCGGGGAATACCTTTTAAAGTTAGATATTCTAAATAGCCAAAACGGGAAGAGAACCCGAGAGAAAAGAATATAAACTGCCAAGGAAGGAAACCTTGAAAGGACAAAAGGGTCCCAATTAAAAGGAAATGGGATTAACAGAAATGGAGATAAGATAAATTCATCCATGATATGCTGGTCGAGATAGAAAGATCAAGTACAAAGGAAAGGTACTCAGGAGGATCCAAGGAGCAAGTTAAGTCCAAGTAATGTGTAAGTAGGAAAACACATCAAAGGATGTTGTGAGAGTAAGGATGGGGTGGATTGCCCATAAAAGAGGAAACATAGGAAAACACATCTAAAAATGCTTGGAAAAGTTAACCACTTAGTTAGAAAGGGATTTAAGTAAAGGATCACTAACATCAGGACTGGTAGTGATCAACGCTCAAATTGATAAAGCCTAAAGAGAGAACGATTAGACATAGTGTGGAGTACATGGAATGAGATCGATAATTGGAAATGTCACGGGTAAAGAATAAGGGGAGAGATTGAAATTTCAGTTAGAGAAGTATTTAAAAGGACAAATACTTTATTATAAGAAGGTTGAACATGTAGTTCTTAAGGTGAATGTCTCTACTGTAAGGAACATGGTAGAGAGCAAAACCGAAGTAAGGGAGCTCTCACAAATAAGCAATCGACACTTAAGACAGAAGGAGATTAACCCTTATAAGAATTTTGAAGTGATCACAAGAGAATAAGAGTTGACTAAAAGAAAAGAAAGTCCTTGAGAAAAGAACGCCATTGAAACTAAGGATGGACATAAGAAGGGTCAAAACTAGATAAAAGAAGTTAACACCAAAATCTATGAAGTGAGTAGGTGGTGCTCGAGAGGACCCCGAGCTAAGGGTTTTAATGATAAAGGAAGTGACTACACACAAGAATGAGTGGTTATTTTAGAACTCCCAATCTTGAAATCCAGAGTATAAAGTCTCAAGAGAAAGAATTATGCTTTAAGGAAAGAGGGACATGAATTTAAGGATATAACCTTAAACTTTCAAGTAAGGTATGCTTAGCTAAAGTAAGCTCCATGGAATGAGTAAATAATGGGAAGGAAAATTTTTTTTTAAGTGTGTTTTATAAAGGGGCTAAGTGGAAATAACCGAAATGGTTGTATGTCAATAAACTACAAGTTGATATCAAGAGAAGTTACTTCCAGTGCGAAAGATGTTGAATAAGTTTTGGGGACAAAACTTCTAAAATGAAGGGAGAGTTCTAAACCCCATCATTTAGAGTTAAGGAAAACTGGGAAAGAACCGGTCAACCCGAGTGAGAAAACCGAACCAGTACATGAACCCCAACCATTAGAGAACGGACAAATTGGAAAATTTACAACTCACGAGTGACCCAAAGAGTTATAAAAAACCTTAGAAATGGACTTTAGGACAATTTGGGAGAGAAAACTAGACCGGATTAGGTGAACTGGATCTGAACCGGTTTGGACCTATTTGAACCATCATTGAATCAGTTGCTAAATTCATTTTTATAGGTGGCTTAAAATATTCACATTTGAAAATTGAAGCCACCATTGGATAGAGAATGAATTTAGAAATTTTTAATTTTGAAAAACTCAATCGAATCGGGCCTAAAACTACCGGTTTTAGCATTGAACTCAGTTCGGACCGATCCGGTCCGGTTCAGAACAATGTGTCTTCTTCCTTTAGATGATAGCATTATTCACTCACTGAAAAAATGAACAGCGACGGTGGAAAGTAAACATTTCCGTTCAAAATGGTTCAAGCCATAAATGAGTGTTATTAAGGTGCAAAACGGACGATGAGAGAGTCCTCAAGCTCCCTATATAAAGAGCCATTCTCTATTCATCCTCCACACACTTGAAAACTTCACTCTCTCTCAGCTACTCAGTTTTCCGATGAACCTTAAACCAAAGCTCTGACATAAGGGTTTTTTTGAGCCAAAGAAGGCGAGGTTGAGTTCCTTATACTCGGGGAGAAGTCAGCTACCTGACGGTGGTCACCATTTGATCTGAGGATCGCCAAAGAAGCGCCAGCATAACTTTAGTTTTTCGGCGAAGCTTCGTTTGAGCTCGTTCCGGCCTCAAATCATGCGATTCACAGCTCAATTGAATCGTATGGCAGTGTAGGAACTCAATTTTACCTTCAATATCAATAATTAACCTCGATTTAAAGGCCAATTTGATGAAATGAAATTCAACTAGTTGGAAAAGGGGTAAATGGGGAAAATTTTTAGGGAAAATTGGGGATTTCATAAAATTGAGGGACCAAAGTGCAATTTGCCAAAATTGAGGGCCAATTGGCCATGAAAAAGATGTTGGAGGACCAATTGATCAATTTTTTAAATTTATTGGGGTCAAATTGCCATTTTGTAAAGTAGGGGCAAAATGGTAATTTTTGAAAAGTTGGGGTCCAAATTGGAAATTTGGGAAACATGAATCCCTTTTGTGATTTTGAATAAATTGAGGACCCAAAGTGGATTTTTGAAGTTCTAGGACTCAATTTGGGGAAAATTAGCATTAGGGACCTAAAGTTAAGGGAAAAGAACTTTAGGGACCAAAATGCAAATAATTAAAAAGTTTGGGCATTTTGTTCATTTATGAGGAATGCAGGCTATTAGGCCAAATGTTTATGAAACAAGAATGTTCAAATTGTGTTGGAACACGAAGTTCCTGGAACGCCAACAAAGATAAGCTCACGTGGATGCAAAAAGCCGATTAAGAGGAAATACACTGTGAATATTTGGTGAGTGAGATTATTTAAATCATACCCGGTTGGGATGATGAGCACCTCGAAAATGAAAAAACCATTACTATTTGGAATTTTAACATCACATCTGAAGGGAGTGATGTGAGAACTATGCAGAAAAACTAATTACCGGTTGTTAGTATATCATACTCGGTTGGTATGATGGACTTCTTGAAAGAAAGTGGAAAACCCGCTTACCGGTTGTAAGCGAAGATGTTATCACACCAGGTGATGGATGGAAAGTTTATTTTTGTCAGAAGCATTCTTCCGTGGCTGTGTGCTAATGCTTAAAACTTTTTGGAGACTTTCTTGATGAGAGCTAGACTAGCTCAGATAGGCTAGAGGCCTCGGTTTTGGAACTTGGGGGGCTAAAATGCATTGTTTTCAAAATCTTGTACAGTGGGCCCAAGACTAGTTGGCACGAGCAGGAGCTCGTAAATAAACATGTTGATAATCCATGAAAACTTCTAAATGAATGATTATGTGATTTGGCCATGGTACCAAGATAGGATCGGCATACTCGATGGACGGGCGGCAGTGCGACAAGACCAGGTCGACGAACCGGTCTAGACAAACAGCTGCAGGTCAAGTTGAGGGTCGGGGCCATTGGACCAATGGCACCAAAGATAAATGGCTTAATGGAAAACTTTGTTTGTGCATGCACTTGAGGTTCAGGACCATGAAGATGCCCAAGAGGGGTAGTGATGTGTCCTAGGGTCTACTAGACGACATGGTGGAGATAAGGGTAGTTTGTTGTACCAACAATTAAGGAAGCTTGACATAGCTTCATGGGTATGAGACTAGGGTGGGGTTGGGATGAGGTCTTTGTCCTCATACGGACATGGAGTTGATTTCATGTTTGAGGATCGAATGTCACAAACATCCACTCATTCATAGGGTAGAAGTGGATGGGCTTCTATCTACATGGCCGGTAAAGTCGCTCCGATGCCACAAGTGGGTGTAGTGGACGGACGCCAAAATCAGTGCGTTTAATAATCAACACGCGCCCTTCATCATGAAGGGATCACACATTCGCAGGGCAGCCCACACCCTTTATTATTAAATGGGTCACATATTCGCATATCAGTCCCCAACTGTTTACTGACCACCCTAGTAGAAGGTTACACCTCCTACGTTAAGTCTAGGTGAGCTCCACAAGCCATCCCCCAAACTTAAGTCGAGCCTTCATGTTCGCTATAGTGGGACAAGACCTCTCCCCCTTCTTCCTCGGTCAATTGATGTTGTTCAAAGGGTAGGAGGATCGTAGAAAGATAGGAAAAATGATTAGAAGCATGATAGGGGATAATTAATTAAGTTTAAGTAGTTAATTTGATTGAATGAGAGTTCGGGGGTCAAAGTGCAAAATTTGGGAAAAATTGGGCAAATTGAGGTTTAGGAAAATTGGGTCTAAATTACAATTAAGGGAAAATTGAGAACTTGAATGGAAATAAGAGAACATTAGGGACCTAAGAGGAATATTGGAGACCTTAGGGACCTAATTGTGGATAAAATGGATATTGAGACCTAAAAGTAAAGTTAAAAACTTGAGGGACCAAATTGCATTTAAGGTATAATTTAAGGACCCGTGTGCAAATATATGAAAATATGAGGTCTTTTATGCCAATCATACTTATGTGAATACTCGAACCATGTAGTAACTAATTGTCCAAGTACATGTGCAGAGAAGCCCATCATGGATCTGGATACCATCGGGACGATCACACCACTATTACCAAGTGAGTGGGATTACGGACATCGGGACTGATAGGACCGATTGCAACCTTTAAAGACCATGCTATAATAAGGGGTAACCCTTAAATAAATCGGGAGAGTGGCGGGTTTGTTATGCCCCGACCCGGTTTGGTCGGATCCCCGTGAACAACCTACCACTCTCCCGGTTTATTAAAGGGTTTCCCCTTATTATAATTCGTAAAGAGTAAGGCGTCCTTTAGACCTGCACCATTTCCTGGAATAGCATAATCAAAATTGCATGAAATTTAAAACTTTACATACCTGTCTTACAGGCATCTTAGTTGATTGTCTTTCAGGGTAGGCTTTCCGGGATTTCCTGAAAGGGATATAAGGGAGTGGGTGAGTACAACTACTCAGTTAATGGGTTTTTAAAGGTGTACTTTTAACTTTTAAGAAAAACATTTATATGGAGTGTGTCAGACTCCTTTCTTTTCAAAAATCCCTTCATTTAAAAATTTGGGTTTTCCCATTATTTCTTAGTTACCGGTGTGTCACCACCCAACACACATCCTTCATTATGAAGGTTACACACATTCGTAAATCAGTATCACTACTGAACACGCTAGTGGCTTCGGAGCAACTTTTCCTGCCACCCGGATAGAAGTACGACCACTTCTACCTTGGGAATGAGTGGATGTACGCGACATCCAACCCACAATCGCGAAATCACTTCTTCGTGTCTGTATGAGGACAGAGACCTCATCCTGTCCCCATCCCAGTCTCATGCACTTGGTGCTACTCCAGATTTTGCACAGACACTTGGAACGACGAACTGCCCTTATAGCCACCGGGTCGTCCAATGCCCTTAGGACGCATCACTACCCCTCATGGGCGTCTTGATGATCCCGTACTCATAGTGCATGCACAAACAATGTTTTCTTATATTTCCATGTAATCTGTGGTGCCACTAGTCTAACGGCCCTGACTCTCAACTCAACCCGCAGCTGTTTGTCTTGACTAGTCCGTCGACCTGTCATGTCACGCTGCCACTAGTTGACTGAGCATGTCGGTCCTATCTTGGTACCATGGCCAAACAATTCACTTATTAAGTTTTATGGCACATATATCATGTTCGTTTACGTGCTCCTGCTCGTGCCAACTGGCATTTAGCCCCCAAGTTCCAAAACCGAGACCCCCGACCTATCAGAGCTATTCGAGCTCCCATTGAGAAGGTCTCCCAAATTGTTTAAGCATTAGCACACAGTCAGGGGAGAGCACTTTCGACAAAACATATGTTTTCTCTATCCATTATACCACCCGGGTATAAGGGCACCTCCGTTCATAACCGATGAACGGGTTTTCAACTTCTTTTGAGGAAGTCTCATCATACCAACCGGGTATGATCTACTTACAATCAGTAAGTAGTTTTTCCGCATGATTTTCACATCACTTCCTCTAAGTGGTGATGTATAAAATACCACTTAATAGCGGGTTTTCATACCAAGGTACTTATCATTCCCAACCGGGTATGATATAAAATTTTCACTCACAACCGGTAAGTGGTTTTTAATTTTAAGTTGTGCTCATCATTCCAATCGGATATGATGTTAGTAAACCCACTCACCCGTTAATGCCGTGAATTCCACTAGACCGGTTCTTGTTATTCACGGGAGCTTGTCCTTACTGGTGTTCCCGGTACTTCGTGTTCCTACACGATATGAACATCTTGGCTCATTATCATTCGGCCTAATCGCCTTCATTCATTCCAAATGAATGAGAAAGTCAAACTTTCATTTCACAAATGTCGGTTTCTCTTTAAGTCCCAAATGCCGGTTTTCCCTCAAATTGAGTCCCGAAACTTCTAAAATTTATCATAGAACCTCAATTTATTCCATTTCACAATAAGGGGTTTAATTTCCCAAATTTCCAATTTGGTTCCCCAACTTTTTCAAAATTACCATTTTTCCCTTCCTTTACAAAAATGGTAATTTTTGCCCCAAAAATTTCAAAATTTCCTCAATTGGTCCTCTAGCATTATTTTCATGCCCAATTGACCCTCAATTTCATAAAATTTCATTTTGGTCCTTTGAATTTTGAAAATCCCCAATTTTCCCCCAATTCCAACTTCTTAACACAGCCAAATTTGATTCCATCAAATTGACCCATCAAAAGTTTCCAATTGTTGAAATTGAAGTTGAAATTGAGTTTCTACATGTTCATACGATTCTTCAGAAATGTGAATCGCAAGTTTTAATGCCGGGACGAGCTCAAACGGAGCTTCGCTGGAAAATGAACTATAGAGAGAGAAAGCTTCGATTACTCATCGGTAAAGGCCTGGCGGTTCGAGATTTCGATCTAGGCAGATAGCTCTCGTCCTGAGGTTTATCCTAGAATTAAGAATCGCATCAATTGATGCGGAATTAGATTAGAATTTCGTCATTGAAATTTGGTCGACTCTCTCTCTAGCATCGATCAAAAATTGTAAAGGGGAGCCGAATTGGCTTACCTTTCGGTCCTAATTTGGCCGTGGAAAGGCTGAGGAAGTGTTGGGAGGGCTTGGTTTGGCCTGAGTAGGGCTAGAAATAGTCGATTTTAGCTTGGCCGAAATAGGGCAGCTTCAGTCCACTGGAGTTGCTTCACTATTCTATCATGCCAGCGCTTCTCCAACGTTTCTCAGATTGACTGGAGTTTGCTATCAGATAATTGTCTTCTCCTCGGTTCTAAAGAGCCCGACCTTTGTTCAAGTCGAAGCTCTAGTTCGAGCTTCACCGGGAAATGAAGTAGTAGAGAGAGAGAGAGAAGTGTTCAGGTGTGTGGAGAATGAATGGGGATGACCTCTTTATATAGGTGTAATACCGTGTATTAAGAGGTCACCCATCCTCACACTACTCTCGGGCAAGCACGCTTAACTTTAAAGTTCTTATGAAATCTAGTTCATCTAAACCAATTTGGTTTTTGTCTTTTAATTTGTCTTAAGTTTCTTTTTTCAAGGTTTAATAAACCATTTGGATCACCCGGAAGTTGTAAATTTCCATATTGCTTGTTCCCAAATGTAAATCGGCTCGATTTTCTTATTCTGTTTGACCGGTTCTTTTCCCGATTTTCCTTAACTCAAAAGTGCGGGGTTTACAGGGTTGATCACGGGGATCTGACCAAACTGGGTCAGGGCGTGACAGTTGTACTCAACCCCTCCCTTATATCCGTTTTCAGGAAATTTTGGTAAGCCTACCCTTGAAGACCATCAACTAAGATGCCTGTGAGACAGGTATGACATAAATTAAAATATTGTACAGTTTTGGTTTATGTTATTCTAGGAAAAAGGTGTAGGTTTAAAGGACGTCTTACTCTTTACGATATATAATAAGGGGAAACCCTTTAATAAAGCGGGAGAGTGGCATGTTGTTCACGGGGATTCGACCAAACTAGGTTGGGGCGTGACAGGACACATTGTGATATCCCATTGTTTGCTCCTTTTAACATGGCAGTTGGTCGAATATGTCTATTTAATGACTGTGCCATGTGGTATCCTCTAATTGATTGATTTAAATGCTTCAGTTTTCCCACCTGGCACATTGTTCCATTGCCACATGTCCTCTTCTGATTGGTTGTGGCCATCAAATGTGGCCTTGCCATGTATCGACTCCTAATTGACCGACCTCTCTCGAACATCCTAGTTGGTTGCTGACTTGACATCTTTGCCACATGTCAACCTCTCATCTGTCAACCCTATTGACAGAGATTGACCCAAAATAAAAAATCGGTCGATTTAGGCTCGATTTAACCAATTTTCTAAAAATTATAAATTTCTAAATTAATCTAAATTTATTTCTTACATAGTGTTAACTTAAATTTCCCAAATTAACATTTTTAAGTCACCTCTAAAAAATGAATCTTTGATTCGTTCTTCTCGGTTCAACATGGTTCAATTTCGGTTCATCCTAAACTGATCCGATTCACACATTAAATTTGCAATAGGATCCTTTTTGCTTGATTTTTGGATCTTTATTAAACACTTAAGATCACTTAATTTCCCGTTTTGATTTCTTTTTATCAATTATAGTTCACTTTGAACCACAATTTCTTTTGAAAATTTTCGGTTCTCCATTCCAACTTTTTTATTTTGAGAAACAGGATTTACAACTATCAACAAAAATATAACCCCAAATCATTTAAGTGGATTCACACAGTCATGAGATTATATTTCTTGAAAGATATTTTTTCAAAGTGTAAAGAGTAAGGCGTCCTTTAAACCTGCATATTTTATCATACCTGTATCACATGCATCTTAGTTGGTGGTCCTTAAAGGTAGGCTTTTCCAGTATTTCCTGAAAAGAGATATAGGGGAGGGGTGAGTACAACTATTTAGTGAATGGGTTTTTCAAAAGTTTTGACTTTTAAGAAAAACATTTATCATTAGAGTGTGCCAGACTCCTTTCTTTCAAAAATCCCTTGAAAAAATTTCAGTTTTTCCACCATTTCACATTTAAGCACAGTGTGTCAACACCCAACACACATCCTTCATCATAAAGGTTACACATATTCGCAGGTCAGCACGATCACTAAACCCACTAGTGGCTTCGGAGCAACTTTACCGGCCATCCGGATAGAAGCACGACCACTTCTACCCTGGGAATGAGTGGATGTACCTGACATCTGACCCTCAATCCCAAAATTGCTTTTTCGTGTCCATATGAGGACAGAGACCTCATCCCATCCCCACCCCAGTCTCATGCGCTTGGTGCTACTCTAAATTTCGCACAGACACTTGGAACGACGATTTGCTCTTATACTCACCAGGTCGTCTAGGGTCCTTGGGACGCATCACTACCCCTCAAGGGCGTCTTGATGATCCCGTACTCATAGTGCATGCACAAACAGAGTTTTCTTAAATTGCCATGTAATATGTGGTGCCATTTGTCCCAACGGCCCCGACTCTCAACTCAACCCACAGTTGTTTGTCTTGACTGGTCCGTCAACCTATCATGTCGCACTACAACTAGTTGATTGAGCATGTCGGTCCTATCTTGGTACCATAGCCAAACAATTCACTTATTAAGTTTTATGGCACATATATCATGTTTGTTTACGAGCTCCTGCTCGTGCCAATTGGCCTTGGGCCCACTGTACGAGATTTTCAAAATAGGGCATTTAGCTCCCAAGTTCCAAAACCGAGGCCTCTAGCCTATTAGAGCTATTCGAGCTCTCATCAAGAAGGTCTCCCAAATTATTTAAGAATTGGCACACAGTTAGGATAGAACACTTCCGACAAAACGTATGTTTTCTCTATCCACTATACTGCTTGGATATAAGGACACCTCCGTTTATAACCGATGAACGAGGAAGTCTCATCATACCAACCGGGTATGATCTTCTTACAACCGGTAAGTAGTTTTTCCGTATGATTTTTACATCACTTCCTTTAAGTTGTGATGTTTAAAATACCACTAAATAGTGAGTTTTCATACCGAGGTACTTATCATCCCCAATCAGGTATGATGTAAAATTACCACTCACCCAATAGTGCGGTGAAATTTCACTTAGTCGGGTTCCATCCTTAGCAAGCTAGACCTCGATTGGCGTTCCTGATGTCTCGTTCTCCTACATGAAATAAACATAATTATTCATTATTCTTTTGCTTAATAGCTCTCATTCGTTCCAAATGAATGAGAAAACCAAACTTTATATATATTTATAATTAGGTCCCTAAAGTTATTTTTCTTTAATTTTAAGTCCCTATTGCCGAGTTTTTCCTAAATTTGAGTCCCGAAACTTTTTAAAATTTATCTTAGGACCTCAAATTATTTAATTTTTCACAAAAGGGTTTAATTTCCCAAATTTCCAATTTGGTCCCCCAACTTTTCCAAAATTAACATTTTACCCTTCCTTTACAAAAATGGTAAGTTTTGCCCCAAAAATTCCAAAATTCCTCAATTGGTCCTCCAACATTATTTTCAAGCCCAATTGACCCTCAATTTCATAAAATTGCATTTTGGTCCTTTGAATTTCAAAAATCCCCCAAATTTCCCCTAATTTCAACTCTTTAACACTGCCGAATTTGATTTTATCAAATTGACCTATCAAACACCTCTAATTGTTGAAATTGGAGTTGAAATTGAGTTCCTACATGTTCATACAATTCTAAGAAACTATGAATCACAAATTTTAATGCTGGAACGAGCTCAAATGGAGCTTTGCTGGAAAATAGACTATAGAGAGAGAAAGCTTCGATTTCTCACTGGTGAGGGCATGACGGTCCGAGCTTTTGATTTGAGCAGATAGCTCTCATCTTGAGGTTCATCCTAGAATCAAGAATTACATCAATTGATGCCGAATTGAGTTAGAATTTCATTATTAAAATTATGTCGGTTCTCTCTCTAGCACTGGCTAGAAATTGCAGAGGGGAGCCGAATTGGCTTACCTTTCAGTCCTAATTCGGCCGTGGGAGGTCTGAGGAAGTGTTGGGAAGGCTTAGTTTGGCCTGAGGAGGGCTCGAAATGGCCAATTTCAACTCAGCTGAAATAGGGTAGCTTTGGTCTGTCGGAGCTGCTTCATTGTTCCATCATGTCGGCGCTTCTCTAGTGATTCTCGGATTGACTGGAGTTTGCTATCAGATAGCTGACTTCTCCCCAGTTCTAAAGAGCCCGACCTCTCCTTCAGAGGTTAAGAAAAATATTCAAGTCAAAGCTCTAGTTTAAGCTTTACCGGGAAATGGAGCAGTAGAGGAGAGAGAGTGAGAGAGAAGTGTTCGGGTGTGAGGAGAATGAATGGGGATGACCTCTTTATATAGGTGTAAAACCGTGTATTAAATGGGAGAGATTTATTACTAGTATTAATATTGCCATAAATTATTGGTATTAATTCTAATAATTTAATTTCGGTATTAAATTATTTGTATTAATTCCAATAATTATTTGTAAACCGGCTCGATTTTCTTACTTGGTTTGACCGGTTCTTTTTCCTGGTTTTCCTTAACTCAAAAGTGTGGGCTTTACAATGACGACTCAGTGAATGGGTTTTCAAAACTTCTAACTTTTAGGAAAAATAATTGTATTGGAGTGTGCTAGACTCCTTTATTTCAAAAATCCTTTCATTTCAAATCTCGGTTTTTACCACCATTTCTTATTAACCACAGTGCATCATCACCCAACACACATCCTTCATCATGAAGGTTAAAGACACATTCTTAGGCCAACACATCCACTAAACCCACTTGTGGCTTCGGAGCGACTTTACCGGCCACCCAAATAGAAGTACACCCACTTCTACCCTGAGAATGAGTGGATGTTCACGACATTGAACCCTCAATCCCGAAATCAATTCTTCGTGTCCGTATGATGAATTGCCCTCATCCCGTCCCCATCCCAGTCTCATGCGCTTAGTGCTACTCCAAATTTCGCACAGTCACCTAATATGACGAATTGCCCTTATACCCACCAGGTTGTCCAGTGCCCTTAGGACGCATCACTACCCCTCTTGGGTGTCTTGATGGTCCCGTAATTACAGTGCATGCACAATCAATATTTTCTTATCATGCCATATAATTTGTGGTGCCATTGGTCCAATGGCCCCGATCCTCAACTCAACCCGCATTTGTTTGTCTTGACTAGTCCATCGACCTGTCATGTCGCACTGTTGCTAGTTGACTGAGTATGTCAGTCCTGTCTTGGTACCATGGCCAAACAATTCCTTTATTTAAAGTTTTATGGCATATAACTCATTTTTGTTTACAAGCTCCTGCTCATGCCAATTGGACTTGGGCCCACTATACGAGATTTTCAAAATTGGGCATATTAGCCCCCAAGTTCCAAAACCGAGGTCCCTGGCCTATAAGCACCGGTCGAAAATTGCAAAAGTGAGCCGAATTTGCTTACTTTTCAGTCCTAATTCGGCCGTGGGACGGCTGAGGAAGTGTTGGGAGGGCTTGGTTTGACTTGAGGAGGGCTCAAAATGACCGATTTCAGCTTGGCCGAAATAGGGCAGTTTCGGTTCGTCGGAGTTGCTTCATTGTTCCATCATGTCGGCGCTTCTCCGACGATTCTTGGATTGATTGGAGTTTACTATTAGATAGTTGACTTCTCCTTGGTTCTAAAGAGCCCGACCTCTCCTTCCGAGGTTAAGAAAAATGCTCAAGTCGAAGCTCTAGTTCAAGCTTTATCGAGAAATGGACTAGCAGGGAGAGAGAGAGAATTGTTCAGGTGTGAGGAGAATGAATGGGGGAGATTTATTACTAGTATTAATGTTGACATAAATTATTGGTATTAATTCCAATAATTTAATTTATGTATGAAATTATATGTATTAATTCTAATAATTTAATGTAGGTACTAATTATTGGTATTAATTATAATAAATACATATATATTAATTTATGGCTATTTATGATAGGACATACATTCGTATAAAATTTTTGACCGAAATTTTGGGTTAGAAAAACATACTTCCCAAAAAAACTACTCTCGAGCAAGCACGCATAACTTTAGAGTTCTGATAGGATCCCGTTCACCTGAACCAATTTGGTTTTTCTCTTCTAATTTGTCTTAAGTTTATTTTCCATGGTTTTATGAACCCTTTGTATCATCCAGAAGTTGTAAATTTCCAAATTGCTTGTTCTAAAATTATCGGGTTTGCAAACCGGCTTGGTTTTCTTACTCGGTTTGACTGGTTCCTTTCCCGGTTTTCCTTAACTCAAAAGTGCGAGGTATACATGTCGAGTCAACAAACAACTCAAATGCTCAATAGGATGTTACTCACATACATGAACAAAGTGTCTTCTTTAACCTCTGATCAATCATGTAGAGGAGAGGTTGAAAGGTTACCTTAAGTCCAACAACCATTAAATCTCTCTAACAAGGCTTTAAATTGGAGAGTTAATGGTTAGTCGATGGATGAACATATAGATAGGTCAATCCATGAGCTTCCTATATAAAGAGCTCAACTCCATTCATCCTCTTCACCCCTCAAAAGCTTCAAAAAGACAAACCGCTCCATTTTCTAATCACATGCGAACCAGAGCTTCGACTTTGGCACTTTTCTTCATCTACAAAGGTAAATTAGTGTTTTCTAAATTCTTGCAAAAGTCCTCTACATGACTGCACCCTCCATTCGCCTTGAGGATCGCCTTAGAAGCATCGGCGAGATCGCATAGTATTGTTGCTCCCTTAGGCATCTACAACTAGAGAAACCCAAGCTTAATTCGAGCCACCCATGGCCAAAACAAGCCCTCAAGACCTTCCCTAGTGGAGTACACACCTTCTTTGCACTATCGTGGTAAGTCCCAACTGTCACCATTCATTAGAATTTATTGTTCATAGAGTGTTTTATTGAACAAATTAATCGATTAATTCACATTGTTCAGGCCATCAATTGAGGCGCAATTTAATCCAAGAAGGATCCCCAGGAAGAGAGCAATCTTTCGATATCAAAAGCTCCGACCACCTAGCTCTCATTGGTAATAAGTTGATCTTTTCTCTCTCTAGAACAATTTTCTGACAAATCTCTGTTTATGCTCATTTCTAAGCCAAATTGGATAATTAAAAGCTTGAAATGATTGTTGGGACATATGAAAGATGATTAGTATCATGTTAGGACTTAATTAGGGAGGTTTAAGATCAATTTGAAGATAATGAAAGTTAGAGAACTAAATTGTAATTTTTAAAAAATTTTGGACTAAATTATAATTTTCAAAAAGTTATGGATTTGATTGCAAATAATGAGAAATTAAGTACCCAATTGGAAATAATGAGAAATTAGGGATCTAAAGGGAAGATTTGGGAATCTTAGGGACCTAATTAGAGATATTGTATAACTTAAAGACCTAATTGTAATTAATGAAAAGTAATGAGTCTTAAGTGAGGATACCTTATCATTTGGGACTTAATTGCCCGATTTGTTGTAGGCTCTGATCGCCTACAAGTTCGTGCAAAGGAAAGTTAAACAAGACTTGGAAATCCCCTAGGATAAACAAATCTCGGAATATGGATGAGCGGTATTTCTGCCATCGAGTCAAACTAGACCGATGATGCGTTATTACTCACAAGAATTGAAAACCTTTTTCGAGAAATAAAATCTCATGACTACGTGAAACTGCATAAATCTCTTTTGGGAGTTATTTATGTTGCGAGCATGAATCATGATAGTAGGACTACCCTTGAAAGATGTATGAACACATTTCAAGGTGATGACCTAATTAACTATCGATGCAAGATATGGGTGAGACCCATGATTGACAAACAGTTGGTTAGATTTAGTTATGTGGAAGTGGGCCCAAGGCCACATTTTTGAAAGAGATGTGGGCCTAAGGCCATGTTTTTGAAAACTCATACATTGGGCCCAAGCCTAATGGAATACGAGACTAATCCCTTAAATAAGATCTGATTTAAGAGCCTTGTAACATTTATCACCAATTGATAATGTTTGCTTAAGCTATTGAGCCAAAGTCGGGTTGGAGCCCGTTGGGCTAGCAATGCAAAGAGAAAGTTTTAAATCAAAAGTCTATTGTTAGTGATTGCAATCGTACAAAACTAAGAGACGCTTCCTATGGTGTAGTGACAGTTCTAAGGGCTACTAGACAACAAGGTTGTGACAAGGGAAACTATGTCGGTCTAGTATGTCACATGGCTCTAGGAGTTCCAATGCGCATTGAGAACGAGGAAGAAGGGGGAGAGGTCTCGTTCCTTAATAGCGGACAACTTCACTTCGAAAATGTCTGGAGGTAGGAAATGGAGCTCACATAGACAAATGGTTGAGGTTGTAGCCTCGCACCAATGTGGTAAAGGTTGTAGCCTCTCACCAAGGTGGATGGTAAAGGCGATCTGAGCCATAAGTGGGATAGATCAAAGTTGTAGCCTCACATGGTTTGTTCTATGAATAATTGATCCCTTTAATGAGAAAGAGTGTTTGCTTGTTTGTTTGATATAAGCCTATGGAAAGATACCACAAATAAATCATGAAAAGTTCTTCCAGGAAGGAATGAACATATTTCATTTTAGCTTGTGTGATACAATTTGTGGATTTAACCGAGAAATCATGAGAAAGATTTTTCGATGATCAAACAAGTAATAGCTTATTATTCAATCCTCTTTTATTTAAAGAAGAGCATTCTTATTTTTTTTTAGTATGTATTGAATCGTGGAGAGTAAGTCATGATAAGAGTAATACCTTGCTCATTGAGTTGTAAACTCACACCACTCCCTTATCCCTTTCATGTAAACCCCGCTCTTTGGAGTTAAGGAAAACCGAAAAAAGAACAGGTCAAACTGAGTGAGAAAAACCGAACCAGTTCACAAACCTGATTATTGGGGAATAGGCAAATTGGAGAATTTACAACTCCCAAGTGACCCAAAGGGGTTCATAAACCTTGGAAAAGAACCTTAGGGCAAATTAGGAGAGAAAAACCGGTTCGAGTGAACCGGATCCAAACCGGTTTATGAACCGGAACCGATAGAGAGAGGGCAAACCTGGAAAATTATGGATCCCAAGTGACCTAAAGGGTCACATAAGTCATGAAAAAGGACTTTAGGATGAATGGGGGATGAAAACCAAATTGGTTCAGGTGAACCAGATCCGAACCGGATTAAACAAGTTTGGACCAGTTTGAACCACTATTGAACCAAATGCTAAATTCATTTTTCTAAGTGGCTTAGAAAATTCCAATTTGAGAATTGAGGCCACCATTTGATAGATAATGAATTTAGATAAATTTAAAAATTTTTAATTTTGAAAAACTTGGTTCAGACCGGTCTAGTCTCGTTCATAATAGTGTCGTCTTCTTCCTTCAGATGACAACACTCTTTATACGCCGAAAAATCGAAGCAGCACCGCGTGAAGAGAAAACATTTTCATTCAGTACATTTTAGACTATCAATGACTATTATAAAGGTTCCAAATGGACGACCGACGACTCCCTGAGCTCACTATATAAAGAGCCCCTCTCCATTCATCCTCTCCACACCTGAAAACCTCACTTTCTCCCAGCTACTCAATTTTTCAGTAAAGCTCGAACTAGAGCTCCGATATAGGGTCTTTTCTAAGCCAAAGAAGGTGTGGTCAGGTTCCTTAGAATCGGGGAGAAGTCAGCTACACAATGGTAGTCTTCATTCACTTCAAGGCTCAATAGAGAAGCGCCGACGTGATCGAACAGTGAAGCAACTTCGGTGAACAAAAGTTGCCATGTTTCGGTGAACCAAAGTTGCCCTGTTTCGGCCGAGTTGAAATCAGCCAATTCGAGCCCTCCTCAGGCCAAACCAAGCTCTCCTAACACCTCCTCAGCCCTCCTATGGTCAAATTAGAACTAAAAGGTAAGCAAATACGACTCCCCTCTATAATTTCCGAGCGGTGCTAGAGAGAGAACTGGTAGAATTTCGATGATAAAATTCTCACCCAATTCGACATCAATTGATGCAATTCTTAATCCTAGGAGGAACCTGAGGAGAAGAGCTATCTGCCCAAATTAAAAGCTCGGACCGTTACACCCCCGACTGTGAGCATTTGAAGCTTTCTCTCTCTATGTTCTATTTTCCAGCAAAGGTCCATTTGAGCTCATTCCAGCGTCAAAACTTGTGGTTCAAAGTGCAATTAAATTGTATGAAGATGTAGGAACTCTAATTTAACTTCAATTTCAACAATTAAACTTGTTTGATCGGTCAATTTGATAAAATCAAATTTGATTGTTTTGGAAAGTTCAAATTGGGGGAAATTTTGGGGATTTTGAAATTTTGAGGGACTAAAATATAATTTTTTAAAATTGAGGGCCAATTGTGCATGATAAGAGTGTTAGAGGACCAATTGAGCAAATATTAGAATTTTTGGGGCAAAACTTACCATTTTTGTAAAAGAAGGGCAAAAATGGTAATTTTGGAAAAATTGGGGGACCAAATTGGAAATTTGGGAAATTAAACCCCTTTTTGGTGAAATTGAATAAATTGAGGTTCCAGGATAAATTTTAAAAGTTATGGGACTCAATTTGAGGAAAAATCGACATTAGGGACTTAAAGTTAAAGAGAAATAACTTTAGGGACCTAATTGCAAATAACTAAAAGTTTAGGTTTTCTCATTCATTGGAAATGAATGAAGGCTGTTATGCCGAGTAATAATGAACAAGATTGTTCATATCGTGTAGGAATGCGAAATACCGGAAACGCCAGCAAGGACAAGCTCGCGTGAATACAAAGAACTAGTCTAGTGGAATTCACGGCATTAACGGTTGAATGGGTTTACTAACATCATGCCCGGTTGGGATGATGAGCACAACTTAAAGATAAAAACCACTTACCGGTTGTGAGTGGAAATCTTATATCATACCCAGTATGGGATGATAAGTACCTCGGTATAAAAACCCACTATTTAGTGGTAGTTTAATCATCACCACTTAGAGAAAGTGATGTGAAAATTATGCGAAAAAAACTACTTACCTGTTGTAAGTAGATCATACTCGGTTGATATAATGAGACTTCCTCGAAGGAAGTTGAAATCCCGTTCATCGGTTATGAACGGAGATGTCCTTATACCGATTGGTATAATGGACAGTGAAAACCTATTTTGTCGGAAGTGTTCTCCCCTGACTATGTGCCAATGCTTAAACTATTTGGGAGACCTTCTCGACGGGAGCTCGAATAGCTCTGATAGGCCAGGGGCCTCGGTTTTGGAACTTGGGGGCTCAATGCCCGATTTTGAAAATCTCGTACAGTGGGCCCAAGGCCAGTTGGCACGAGCAGGAGCTTGTAAACGAACATGATATATGTACCATAAAACTTAATAAGTGAATTGTTTGGCCATGGTACCAAGATAGGACTGACATGCTTAGTCAACTATATATTCTGAAATATTTTGAAAACATAATCTGATGCACTATTTTCTCGCTATTTTGTGGCATCTATTATAGTATTGGGAGGAGTGGTGGGTTGTTCACATGGTTCTAACCAAACCGGATTGGGGTGTGATAGATCGGGTGTTCCTAAAGGTGTCCTCATAGAATGGTGTAATCAAGTACCAAAATAGGGGCAAATTAAACCCCCGATATATTTGACCATAACAGGTCACCTAGAGAATCAAATCGGTGGCATACAAGATAATGTTGCCACCCGAACTGATATGGATCTACAATGTATTCCACGTGTCCATGTTGAGGAAATATGAACTTGACTCAAGGCATGTTCTTGATCAACCTCTTCTAGAGCTATAAGAATCTCTGGCGTATCTAGTAGAACCGGTATGCCTTCTAGACTGATAGGAGAAGCATCTTCAAAGGAATAAGATCCTAATGGTCAAGGTCATGTGGCGTAACAACCAGGTGTAGGAGGAAACCTGAGAACTTGAGGACAAGATGAGAGAGAAGTAATCAAATCTATTTTGACTCTATCTAGGCCCTGTTGTAAATAAACTTTGTAATGAAGGTTGAAATAAATTTACAATGTAATTTTGTGGACAAAACTTTGAGAAAAAAGGGATAGATGTAAAACCTAGAATCCCCAAACCAAAAAATAAGACTAAACCGGGAAAGGAAGATTAAATCGGAACCTTGAATTGAATCGGGTTAGGTAATAGATGCAACAAGGAACCTTAAGATGATGAGAAGGGTCATATAAGACCTTAGAGAATATCTCGGAGTCCGAACTCAAGGTTTGGGAAAGACTAGGGAAACAATCGGTTCAATTTGGGTACAAGCTAACCCAAGCAACAAAACTACAAGATTTTTAAAGGGGGCTAAACAAATCAGAATGGGGTGGTTTTTTAGTCAATTCAATAGAAAATTGAATGAATAATATTTAGATATTTTTATTTGGTCAATAACCAATAAGAAAAGGGGTGAACTAACCAAGAAACTATTAAAATGACTAAGAGTGTCATCATCTCCGTCTGACATCCGTCCCGGTTGAAGGCCGAAAAACTTGAATTTCCTCAACTAACTTCCAAAACCCACCACTTGGGAAATTAATTAATCATGAAGACCACATGCTTTGGATCAATGCATGGAAGGTATGTTTGGATAGCCATGTAAGTCTAGAATCTGACCATATAATGTTTGGATGTTCCCCATTGGTTTTGGGATCAAAATTTGCTCTGAAATCTGAAGCACTTTTGTCACGCCCCGACCCAGTTTGGCTGGGGATAGGTGAACAACCCGCCACTCTCTCGAGTCTCAAAGAGGGGCTCCTCAGGGAGATCAAGAGAGTCAGGTATATTACTTGTCATGTTTTCCCTATACCACATTAAACAAAACTGAAGTTTTTAAATTTGTGTACCTAGTTTGGGGTATGTGGAGGAAAAGTTGGTGCAGTTGTGTTCTTTCCTGAAAATGTTTAGAGGGAGGGGGTGAGTTCGACAACTCAGTGAGTGGGAGAAAACTCTTTTATGAAGGCTTAATTTAGAAATTTCAATTATTTGATAATTCAACAGTTTCCTCTTGGGTTTTCTCAAATCAACAACCGCACTCCTATCATAAGAGGGATCGCACATTCACAGAATGGTCCTTAACCGTGCCACTTATGGACCGGGCCACCTTTACCATCCACCTTGATAGAGGGATATTGCCTCTACCCGGGGTTTGAGTGGATATCAATAGTCTGACACATCAAACCCCCAATTACTTCACCATGTTTTCTCAGTGGGACGAGACCTCATTTCCCCTACTGCCTTGGTCTCTATGCGCAGGAAGCTCCTAGGCTTCACGACCTACTAAACGATGAAACTGCCTTTATGCTCCCTGGTCGTCCAGCCGTCCTTGGGCTCCATCACTAACTCATTCCAAGTGTCCAGATGGCCTAAACATCATAGTGCATGCACAATCAACAATCTTTTTGAATTATAGCCTTTATCTTTGGCCTTCTAGCACAACGGTCTATCAGCTTGGCTTCGGCCCACGCGTACTGGCCAATAGGTTCGACGACCTGGCTTCGACAGAGCAGCGGTTCGGCCCAACAAGCTTGACAACACAACTTGGCTCGATGAGTATCACGCAAGGTTCCCATTATTCAGGTCTTTTTTCATCATATATCACATGTCTGTTATGGACGGATGCATGCCCATATCCATCGGCCTTGGGCTCATTGGCATCTCGAGCCTAAGCCCAAAATTAGCTCCCAAATGTTTTAAGCAGAGTCATCCAGTCAGGGGATGCTAATTCCGATAAAATAGTTTTCAAAGTTGAATCGTCATTCTAACAGGAATGGACGTCATAGCGATTCCCACTCACCCAGTGATTTCAATGTGATCGTGCTGGTGGAGTTTGGCCTCGTGGTCTCTTTTCCGGAAGTCGGCGCTCAAGTAGTCTTCTCCTACATGGCATGGATGTCTTCGTTAGGTTATTAAACTAAGGAACCACATTTCTTCACGTATTTGCATATACGCCTTCATACTTTTCCTTAATTGCACTTTGGTCCATGAGGTTTGTGCATTCATCTTTAAGTCCTTAATTGCCACTTTTCCTTTAATTTGGCCCCCCGATTTTCTAAGTACCTTTTTCAATCCTAAATTTTATCACCATTGCCCTTGGGTCCCTCAATTTTTAAAAATTGCCATTTAGCCCCAAACTTTCCCAAAATTTCAATTTGACCCCAAATTCTCAAATTTTGTAAATTGGATCTCCATTTGATCGAATTTGCCCAATTGAACCTCAATTGGGAGGGAATTGCATAAAAAGACCCTCAATTTTATTAATTTTTCAATCGGCTCCCATTTTTTGCAAAATCTCCAATTTGCCCAAACTTTTCAAATTTTGCATTTGGCCCTTGAATCGCATTTTCATTCAATTGACCCCCAAAACTTGGTTAATTGCCCTCATCCTTGATTTAAATTATCTCCTCTATATTTTTCTTGTCATTTCAAGCTTTGAATCACTCGATTTGGCTCAGAAATGAGCTCAAATGGAGCTTCACCAAAAAATACAGTATAGAGAGAGAAAGCTTCGATGATCGGAGCTTTGGCTACCATCGTGTTGCTCTCGTAGTGGGGATCCTCCCTGGATCAAACCACACTTCAATTAATGACCTGAGCAATGCGAATTTTAGTTTTAAAGTTTTTATAGAATTTGGTCGTGCACAGTATTTTCCGACAAAGGGTGGCGAAGGGAGCTTACCTTCTCAGCTCAGGGGAAGGTTGGGACACCTCCAGATGGGGCGTAGGGGGTCTAGCTTAGCCGCATTTGACCGGGGGAAGGCTCGAAGTAGGCGGCAGGAGGCTGGTTGTTTTTCGGCCAAGGAGTGGCAGCACTCTTTGAGCTTCCTCATTCCTCCTCGGTGGCTCTCATGCTAAATGGAAGGTGTGGTCAGCTAGAGGACTTCCTCCTGATTCCAAAGACACCCAATATGGCTTCAGAGGTTGAGAAAAGTCTCGTCACCGGAGCTCTAGTTCGCAGCTCGTCGGAAAATATACTCTTCTTCTTCTTTACTCGATTGCGGGATATTGAGACCGAATGACGGGGTGCTCTTTATATAGGGAGCTCGACAACTGTTCAGACTACCCGTTGGAGTAAGACTCGCCGCTAGTGACTTGAATGGAGAGTTTTTCGAGTCACCAGAGACTCTAGCTTTTCCAGCGACTCTCTTTCTCCCCCCTCTTCTCGGTCAACGTTTGAAGGTTGAAGACAATGACGTGGTGGTCATGCCATATGGCATGTTGTGATTGGTCAGTTTTTTTGACGTGGAATGCCAGCTCAACCATCGCATCAATCATTGACCCGTTGACTGGACACATGGTGGCCTATCATTGGCTGCTCGTGTCTACGTGGCGGGTTGACGGTGTGTTAACTATTAACCGGACACGTGGCAGCCTCCCATTGGCAACCCGTGTCTGCATGGCAGCTGATAGGGCACCAGTTGACCATTGACCACGGTCAATTGTCCGTTGACCGGTCCGACTGTTGACCAGTCCGGTCAAACCGAGTTCACTGCCCAAAATTTGTAAATCGGCTGGTTCGAAACTGGTTCGACCGTTTTTATAAAATTTAAAATTTTCTAAACTTATCTAAATTCATTTTCTAACTAATGGTGGTCTCAATTTCCCAAATTAACATTTTCAATCCACCTACAAAAATGAATTTGTGAACCAGTTCACTATGGTTCATGCTGGTTCGATCTAGTTCGGGTTCGGTTCACCCCGAACTGGTTTAGTTTTTATCCTCTATTCCACTTCCCGATTCTTGTAATTTTTTTGAATTTTTGGTCAATTGGGATTTTCTAATTTCCCACATTAACTATTTTTCGTTCATTAAATGGCTCATTTTTCATGTGTAAACCCATACCGGTTCTTTTCCCGATTTTCTTTGATCCAAAGGACGAGTTTTACAACTCTAGTTTCTGATAAGAGAGCTTGCAGAGAGCACTACTCCTCCATCTAACCACTAAGATTGGAGTTCTTGGTGTCCCTGGAAAGCTCAAACCACTAGCTTTCCAACGCCACTACTTTTGGCTATCGACGATCATTCTACCAGTTTCGATGAGATCAAATATTAATGGGACTTTTCCGGTCATAAACATAACAATAGTTTTAGGGGCCATTTTTGGTGACCACAATGGCCAACTAAGCCTAGGAAAACTTCAGGAGACTCCTTGAAGTCTCACGTTCCAATGCCACTAGCCTTACACATTTTGGGTAAGTGTAGAGGAAAAATTAAATTATTGACTCATGGGTTTACTTCAAAAATAACAAATATTGGTAATATGCTAATTGCAGACAACCCATACCTTTGTTAGGGATGATCTTGGTGTCCATGGACTCCTATGATGACTGAGGCACTGTCTCCAATGAGTTCACAGCCTTGACCCTATTTCAATTTGTTGTGTCAAGTAATTTTAATTAAAGTTGATCATTACTGTTTTGACCAAGCCCTGCCAAACAGAGATCAGATGGCCTAGGGAAGGCCAAGGGGACCTCATACCTAAGTTTAGGAATTTTTGGGGGTCATTTTGTTGGGGACCAAAGGTTGGGGACTAAAATGTAAATAAGGAAATGTTAAAGTACCCAATTGTGAATAAGCTTTTTTGTGGGGTCTTCTTAAGAGGCTTTAGGGCCAATTGAAAAGATTGGTAAAGTTTTGGTGATGGGTTGGCATCTTTGGGATGTCTAAAGTCCTAAATACAATAAAAGATGAAGTTAAGGACTTAGGTGCAAATAAGGGTATTTGTGCTCCCAAAGGGTGATGTTGGGGTAGTCCAAGGACCTAAGTGTGATTAAAGAAGGTTAAGGGACCTAAATGGAAAAATGGAGGGACAAATGAATCCTAGGAAGTAAGTTATAAAGGATATGGGCAACATGGTAATGTTCCCAACTTATGGACCATTTTGTAATTAATGAGAAATAAGACCTAGAAGTGTTCTAAGCCTTATTGGGGACCAAAATGGGACTCAATGAAACTTGGGAGCCCAAATAAAAGGCTTAGGAAAGTCTAAGGTTCAATCAATGAAAGTTTTAAGGTATAAATGGAAAATTGGTAAATTTACCCAAAGTTAAGGACCAAATTATAAATTTAGAAAAGTAAGGTCACTAAGTGGTAAATAATGGAATTATGAACACTTAGGCAAGTATAACTTAAGGGGTTATGACCATAAGTCCTAGGGACAAACCTTAGAGAGGGTTAGTGAAGGGATGGTTCTTCGGATAGTAGGCCAAGTAAACCGTAGTTGTGGGGCAAAATCGTAACTTCTTAAAAGAACTATTGAGTATTAGTTAAGGATACTATATTACTTGAAATTGATCTCCTTATTTTCTAAACATTGTAGAAAAAACAAGAGGTCACTCGAGTGGAACTCGAGAGTGAAAATATGGAACCCTTATGGAATGAACAAGTTCTGGAATTCGTAGTGAGTGTGAGTCATGATGGTAGTTCCGATTAGACTGACCAGAGTACTTGATTGTTTTTAGAATGCAATTGTGAAAAGAGCATGAAGCTCAAGTTTTGAAACTTATACAAGATGTGTAAAATGACTTAATGGCATGTCCACTAATGAAAATAGTATTTGAAGAGTAAGAGAACGGGGAAAATGTCTTAAGGATCGAATAATTGCTTGTAGTGCCATGATAGGCCAAAGTGATTGAGATTATGTGTCCATTTTGTGTGATTGAGCAGAGTTTGATCAAGAGACATACAAAACTCTCGAGATTGATGTGTTGTATGAATTGCTTAATGAGCAGGAAAGAGATAGTTTAGATAAGATCATGCTTATGAATAAATAAGAAAAGATTATAGTACATCATGTGAAATTAATTACTTATTTCATTGCATTTTGATATACCGGTATGAAGTGAAGAGGGCGTTAGTAGGACACCTACTGAGTTAGGGTCGACGTCGAGGAAAATTTGAAGAGTAGTAAGGGGAGATTTAAATGAAACTTACAGATTTTTCCGGACATACAATTGATGTATGGGTACCATCTCAGTTACATTGGTGTGATGAGAATGAGGCGAAATTAAATCATATGTGTAAGGGGGCATGAGCAAGGCTGTCGGTGAGAATGTTGGGTGTAGCCTCGGGAATGCAAAGGCATCCTAGAGAGAGAGACGATACCGAAGGGCATCGATTTTGGAATAGTACACATGGCTACCATACTCTCTTCGATCTGATCGGTATCATGAAATACCCTTCGGGGATGAATGAGGGCAAGTGAAATGCCCATGTATGAGGGTCATGATTAGCCCAAGATTGTGCGAGCCATGAGCATCCGATGCTATGTTAAATTTTGCTATTGCTATGAATATTAAAATGTGTGAAGAGAGAATAATCCAAGAATAACCTGACCGTGAGATGAAGCACGAGTACAGATAGCCTAATACAAAAGTCTTAAGGGGCTAAGTAAATTAAATGAGTTGAATTTAGCTCAACTTCTCAAGTTTAACACACTCTAATAGCAATGTGAAAGTTCAATTCCTTTTACCCGAAGCTTAGGAAAGGAGTTGTCATCTCAACCCTGTTTTGTGGTATGTAATTTCATAAAAAAAATCGAGTTTCCTAGGGTGATTTTCCGGTAACATGCAAGCAATTTGAAAGATCGCGAGAATAGGTGAAGGGAAAGAAGATGAAGTTGAATTTTTGGGGATGGGTTGACCTAACCCAAATTTTTAAAATTTTATCATTTGTCCCAAAATTACATATTTATTATTTTATTTTTTCTCAATAATTTAAATCAAATTTCTCCAAATCCAAATTAGTGTATAGTGTATTTCCAAAAATTTCAATTTGTTACTCAAATTTCCTATTTTCAATATGATTTCAATCAAATTTCTCTTGATTTTTACCTTTTTTTTATTAATATAGTACTTTAGAATTGTTGTGTAAGTTATTTTAACAAATTCTTAAATTTCAATTTGGGTCAATTTTTAACATAATTTTATTTTTATATTTTATTCAACCTTAATTTCTGTTGCATATATGTTTAAAATTTTCATTTAAAATTTTATGTTAGGATAGTGATTTAATGAGAACTTTAATTCACAACATAACATCAATAAACTAATTGTCAAATTAGTTTTGGGTGATGTAACCAAGCCATGAGATCTATTATGTGGCAAATTCAACCTTATAGAGAAGAATTCCCTAAATGAAAAAAAAACAAAAAGATTAAAATGTACGTAAGTTTGATTAAATGATCAACAAACTATTGTCTATATATAATCACATAGTTATTTTTATTATTATATCTAGTCAAATTTCCCACAACATCGAATTAAATACGTTGACGTCTAAGGAATGGACGCCTCTAATAAACATTATTGTGGATTTCATTCTAAATTAAAATTATTTCTTTGTGGGCAAAAAAAATAGATTGCTCAAGCTAAGAGAGGAAAGAGCATTAATTATAGAGAGAAGCAGCACTTTTAATTTATCGACTTTTTTTTGCTGAAATTTTACGGCAGACTCAAGCTTAAAGAAATTGCACCTTTCCTCATAATCAATGTGTCTCTTGTCCCCCACCATCATTGAGAATTGATAGCTTCTCTTCTATATTAAATATAAAATTTATATTCTAGGATATGTGTTTATTAATTTTATTTTTTTCTTTAATATCTAAAACGTCAAATTTACCAATATTATTTTATTTTCAAATATATTACAAATTAAGTTAAATAATTGCAAGAGGAAAAATAGTTTTGTTTCATAATTATTTATTTATGATTTATTAATTATGGGATTGATTTAGTATTTTTAGGTTTTAAAACTTTTTAAGATTTATTAATTTTCTTGGAATTTTTTAAAATTTTATTAGTATTATTATTTTATATATTTTTAAATTATATTTAAATAAGTTTAAAGCCCTGGAAATTTAATAAGCCCTAAAATGATAATTATAAAATAAATAGTAAGTGAAAATATATATAATCCATGCAATTTATACCTTTTCTCACCTATTCCTTGCACATTATCTTAAATAGTATTTTCCTAAATAAAATATAGAATAATAAAAATGTTACAAAACATTTTAATTCAAATCTAAAATGTAATTATTAAAACCTTAAAATGAATAAATCAACCTAAAGGGATTAATACATGGGTTAAAACAAATTAGTAAAATCTAACAAAATATTAAATAAATCTTACATTGTTAGTCAACCTCATTTTTATAAATTTAATAAAATATAACATATATATATTATATAAATCTGAAATGTTAAAAAATAATAAAAAATTGTTCAGTAAAAAAATGTAAATATTAAACAAAACATAATGGAATCAGTAATCATAAATGACTATTACAATATATATAATTTATCTTTATATGGAAAACATTATAAGGAGATGTTAGATATTATAAGATTATAATATATTTTTAATTAAGTTTAAAAAATTGGATATGTAAATGGTTTGTAAATCAGTCATTTATTTATTAAATAATATAATTTTTGTTATATCTGTTGCATTCAATAATAAGATACTAATTCATGACCACTATCATTTATGGTTAAAATAAGACCTACCAAATACACTCTTAATGTAACCTAAAAGGGAGCTAAGGCGGTTGGTTATCCAAACAAATGAGTTAAAAGGAGGAATCTTGGCGGAGGTTTGACACTTGAGACAGGATGATGATTATGTAGTCAAACAGTCAAACAACATTAAAATTTGTGGCATGCCTTGTAATGGAGTGGGAATGCCCTTGGGAGGCATCCATCAAATAAAAATGTTTAGTGGTCTGATCCAAATAGATCAATGTCTGGGCCCCTCACGTCCCCACATTGTGAGCTCACCAAAATTTTATTTTTTATAAATTTATAGATAAATTATCTAAATTTGGTATATTTTATCGTTGCTATAATAAATTTTTAAATTTAAATAAAACTATAAATATTTAAAAATATCCGTAATAATAATAACAAAAAGAATTCCCTACTATTGGTAGGGAATGTAAAGCTCCAAGAAGTTTGAATTTTGCACTTGCTTTTTTGGCTAAGTTCCTTTATCTTTTTAGAGAGAGTTCATTTTCCTTTGGACTCTCTCAAAATATAGGAAAAAAATGAACTGCCATTACTGACCTTTTAAACTGCACCAAACAATATATACACAACCTATGTATATACGTAACTGTGATAACGAAGAAACCTCGCCTCCTTTTAGAACTATATAAGAGTCAAATTTATCTATCTGCCTTCCGTTTTACACCCAAAAAAAGAAAGAAAGATAAAAAGGAAAAAATAAAATAAAATAAAATCTCTGTTCTATTATCAGTCAGTCACTGACTCAGTAGACAAAAAAATGATAGCGTGAACTAAACCCTTCCTTTCCCTTTTCCCACAAAACACCCCAAATCCACCCATGAGCTTCAGTTCCACTATCTTCTGAGATCTATCTCCTCGCCCTTCCTTTCTTCCTTCCTTGTTTTGCGTTTCTAATGGCGGACGATGCGGCGCCGGCTTTCAAGTCCAAGGGCAGCAGGTTCTCAAGGACTATCCACAGGGTCATGAACTTCCGGTCGTCGTCCAAGGAGAAGAGCGGAGGAGGCAAGATCGGCATCTGCATCCTCCCATCCTCACATGACAAGTCCCTCAGGGAGGAGACATTCCGGGATAAGATGGACGGCGACCTCAAGGCGAATCTCCGCACCGTCCTCGAGGCGGTGGTGGCGCGGCTTTTCGCCAGCGCCAGTGCCATCAAGGCAGCCTACGCGGAGCTCCAGATAGCCCAGTATCCCTACGACATCGACGCCATCCAGACCTCCGACCAGGCTGTGGTCGACGAGCTCCTGGCCATCTCCGAGCTCAAGCGGAAGTTCCTCCGGCGGGAGCTTCTCGACATCTCCCCGCAGGTGACGTTTATGCTGGCCGAAATTCAGGAGCAGCAGAGCCTCCTCAAAACGTACGAGATCACCTTCAAGAAGCTTGAGGCAAATTCCGAGGCCAAGGACTCGGAGATCTCTACCCTGAGGGATCGTCTCTCGCAGTCGATCTCTGAAAACAAGGCGATCGAGAAGAGACTAAACACGAGCGGCTCACAGTCACTCTTCGACAACTTCCGGATCGGAGCTCTGGGGCCTCACCATTTCGTGCAGGTCCTGCACTTTGCCCTGCGATCCGTGAGGAGCTTCGCGAGGACGATGGTGAAGGAGATGGAGGCAGCGAAATGGGACCTCCACGAGGCGCTGAAGTTCATCGAGCCGGATATGGACTTCTCATCGAGGCCGGGCCATAGGGTTTTCGGCTTCGAGGCGTACGTCTGCAAGTCCATCTTTGAGGGCTTCGACTTCCCAAACTTCATGCTCCCAATAACAGAGTACTCATCCAAGAAACAGGGGCAGGGGCAGGCGCAGGCGCAGCAGCACTTCTTCGACCAGTTCAAGAGACTGAAATCTCTCAACCCGAAGCAGTTCATCTTGCAGAGCCCGCAATCGTCCTTCGCCAAGTTCACGAGGGCTAAGTATCTGGTGCTAGTCCACGCCAAGATGGAGTGCTCCTTCTTCGGGAACCTGAGCCTCCGGAAGGTGGTGACAGGCGGCGGGTGCCCGCAGGAGTTGGCCTTCTTCACCGCGTTCGCGGAGATGTGCAAGCGGATATGGGTCCTGCATTGCCTCGCCTTCTCAATGGACGAGGAAGTCTCCATCTTTCAGGCCAAACGGGGCTCGAGATTCTCCGAGGTGTTCATGGAGTCCGTGACAGAGGACGTCCTCTCCTCCGAGGATGCCGGAAATGGAGATACCCGGGTCGGGTTCACCGTGGTGCCGGGCTTCAAGGTCGGCCGAAACGTCGTGCAGTGCCAGGTGTACTTGTCTCCTGTGGGTAGCTGACGTCATCTGTCCCTGTAAAATTGTACATCTTATATTATTCAACGTGTAAAATCATCAATAGTGTGATGTATACGGACAGCTTAGCTTGTGACTAATCCTCCTCCTAATTGGCCGCCAATGGCAGCTTTTACTAGGCCTTGGAGGATTTCCATGACACGAGCTGGCGGAAGTGTTAATGAATTTACTGCAATACATTTTGCATTCTTGACTTTCCCATAGACTTTCCCTCCTCCTAGTGCTTCTATTTTGAATTCTATGACCACTGCAAGTCCATTCGGCTCATCGTACAGTGTGATGATCAAATCCATAATAACATTAGCATTATTAGCATTATTAGCATTATTAGCATTATTGGGGACGTGGGTGAAGCTTTGGGACCAAATAAGTTTTTGGACCACTTACAGTGAAAAATTAAACTGACATGAAAAATCTCTGTTTTGCCATTTACTTGTATATGAATTCATGAATTGAGATAAAGGAATTAAACTTATGAGCATAAATGGATATCCCAATAGATATTGATTTCACAGAAATGGTTTCTATCGATTTGCTTGTTCCGGCAAAAGCTTAATCGACGCTCACGTTCAACCTTCTCTACTACATGGCCCAGCCTCACTCATGTCAAAGTGGCATCAAATGTGGGCTATCCATTAGTGGAACAATGGGAGATGTGCATTTCCAAGAAAGAAGGCTCTCTTACATTAAGTTTTTTTTTCGTGTAAAGAGCATGGTGCTAGATCTCTTACATTAATATTTGTAGAATGATATCCACGCTAGTGTGGTCTAAGTGGAGGATGCAGGCTTTCTTGTATTAAGTTGAATTAACTCCTATTCCATCTCCCCCTTTAGACAATTTGCAACCATGAATATAGGAATATGAACAACTTTACAATATTGTACCAAACTTTTTCAATATCTCTACTGTATCTTTGTGCTAGCAAATAAAAATTCCTACAAAATTTTGAATTACTTCTACCCATAATGTAACTCATTCTTACTAGGTCAGTAATGTTAAATTCTCCTTTCATTTACTCATTAAAACCTTTAAGTTGATATTCATACTTATAAACAGAATGCTTATTTCTTTACTATGATTATATTTAACAAAGAGAGTGGGTTAGTAGTAGAATTTTTAAAAATTTTCTTACAATAAATATGTCTCAATTCGACTATACTAGACTTAGTTTATTTTAATCTATAAATAATTTTTTTCCAGCTTATAAACAATGTGTTCGACTCTCTTATTTTTATATCCACTAAGTTAATTTACAAATAATTTATTTGAGAAAAACACTCTTCATGCTCGTTCTAAAACCTACCAGCCCTTGAAAGTATCAAATACTAGGATAGTTCATATGGTGTCCATTAGCCCACTGGAGCGAAAACTTGATTGTTATCGATTCTTATATGTTAATAGTACCATTTAGTCACTAATAAATCTTTATATTTATTCACAACTACATCTTCATCCACCTTAGTTTTTAACATCCACTTCACCCATTTTTTCATTACTCTTCAAGATAAATTAAGCAACTTCTAGGTTTGATTCCTTTTAGTGGCTTGTAAATTAGCTTATATGGCTCTAATCTAATGAAAGTTTTGACAACCTCTTCAAAAATAGTAGGATTTGCGAATGTTTCATACATTAAATAGGCATCCATCTACATTGGGTTCTTCCTTATCCTCCCTAGATCTTGCCTAGGCGAGTTTCTTCAATATCATATGAGGTGACACCATATGACAGAGTGCCCAGAATGATCATTTATGTCAGCTTCAAGTAACTCGTATGGTTATTTATCACATGTCATACACATTCGTTAAGAAATGTAAATTTCTTTCAATACTATAAAAGTGTTCAATACATGAATATAAATTAGTTAAGATATAATGTTCAAAATATTAAAACATCAAAGAATTTCTAATTTTGAAATGTATTGTAAGCGTTTAAAAAATATTCAAAATTTTGAAAAAGTAAATAACTAAATAAAAAGTTTAAGTAAATATTTTTCTAGAATTTATACCTTGATTACAGTATTAATGGACTACTCTTTCTTACTAATTATAAGTGCAACTCTCTCCTAAAATGGGATTATGGAAAGTGGAGTGAGTGATAATATTTTCGATATTAGTATCTAATCAAAATATAATACAAATGTATTCTTATTATTTATAAAATGTTCTTTTCAATAAATATTGTTGGTGATATATATATATATATATATATATATATATATATTCAAACCTATATTCTCATTTTCAAAAATAATGTTTGGTTCATTATTTCTAGGAATGCTCACTTAATCATAACTCAAGTTTGTCTCAATTTAGACTTTGTTTTCAAAGCTCATGTTTTAAAGAAATGTGGCTCATTGTGGGAGGCATGTGAAAATCACGCTCTATTGAACTTATCCAATATATGAACATAAAATAAAAATTTTATTTTATAGTAGTTGGTGGTCGCTTGACCATTTTGGCCATCAAAGGGGTAGAAAGTGGCCGAAAGTTAATGCACTATTTTCGAGTCATTGGATAACTTCAATGTTTTATGTCGTTGACGCTAGTATAGTATTTGTCAGTATTATTCAAGGCTAGCATCGTGTAGAGTAGTTTGATATAGTTTTATAGAGTCTAAGATGAGTGATTTTGGAGGTCAGAATAGGGCACACCTAAGTTTGGAACTGAGATCGTCCAAAAATGGAGCAATCAATATTTCATCTGAAATTTCTGACCTTAAGAAGAGAGATTATGCCATCTTATAGGGAGCTTAGGGTGCTCACCTTCAACCACTTGGGGAGAAGATCACATAACATACACATTGATATTGTTTGACCGTTGACTAATTTAATTTAAATTTGACCGATTCAAGAAAGGTTCAACTGTTTATCTAAATTATATTTTTAAAAATTTTATAAAATTATATATATCATATTCGACCAAGAGTCATGGGTGAGGTCAGCAAACAACTCAACACACCCTCGCCATAGTCACACCACGATAGTATCGTATTTACATAAAATTTAAAAAATTTTAAACATAACATAGTAAATTCCAAAACATATAAACAATTTAAAAATATCACCAAAAATGTATAACTAAATGAATAATGAGAGAACTATATCTAGCGTAATATACTTCTTGTACCCGTAGGATCTTCTCTTTTCCTCTTTGGTGTTCTGCTAGCAATACACTAGCTAACATCGAGTATTGTATGTATTCTACTCAATTTTTATTAAAAAAAATATAATATGGAGTTTTGTATATTTTTTATGTATTTTTTGTAATTCTTTTCAACAAATTATATAAAAATTAAGAATTTAAATATTTTTATTTTATTATATATATCTTCTTTTATAAATTACGATATATCATGTTATTGAAGGTTTTGATCATTTAAAGTCGAAATTATAAAAACTTAGTAGAAAATTTTAAACATTTTTTGTAATAAATTCTACCTGAAATTTATAAAATAAATGGTTAAAAATCATGAAAATAGTAAAGTAATTATATAATAAAGAATTCAAACATTTATAATTATATGTGTGCCCACTTCCTGAACTTTCTCTACTTATCTACACAATTGTTAGGGTATTAAATAACTTACTACCCATATATTTTTCATAAACTACTTAGCATACAAATCTACTATAATTGCTTGTATCCCATACGAGTTTAGTAGTTTACTTTGTCACCTTTGATACATAGTCTCGGATCATTCAGCTGACCTCTATCTCATAATCGGGGTTTTCTCGATATAATCCTTATCAGGCATGTATCTAATTCACATATTTCACCTATAAAACATGTCTTTCATAATTATATAATCTACACTTCGGCGACACTCCTAATTTATTATAACCCGTGTACTAACCCAACAATTTAGGTAAATTTAAAATAAGGGATACTCAGTCCCTAAACACATAAGCACATATATACATAGTTATTCGACAAATTTAATAAGAGCTGGAGTATGGGAGATTATAGGACTATAATCCTCATTAGTGACACCTCACATGTGTTATCTTCCAACTCGATACCTTAACACCTCGCACACCTTGCACACTTATGCCCATACATAAATAGGCTACTCAATCCCCAAATATATATTGTACAAAAAAAATGTTCTAAATATATACTTAACCTTACTGATGAACTTTGTTTGGACCAAAAACACAATAGTTATAAAACATAATTAAATAGAGAGGGACATTGTAATTGTAACGGTTAATATCAAATATAATTTGTATATATGCTCCAACAAACATCAATGAAAATTAGTGTGCAGAAAACTATTCTAGATTGAATATGCGTTTAGTTTTGATCTTAAATAGATTTTTATATTATTTTTAATAATAATAATAATAATATCCGTGAGAAGTTGATGGACCCATGAATGATATTCTGGACAACTTTCGAATAAATAAGAAGCTACGAAGAAACGAAAATTGCCTAAAAAATTGAATTCGAGATGGCCACTGTTTATGGTTGTATAATGTTTTCTCACGAGCGCGTTTTCTAATAATTGTGACGACAGAAACGTGTCGATCGTGTCAGGCTCTTGTCTGAACGCGCCCTTCAATCATCCACTTTGCCAAAGAATCGTGCCTCCTCTCCTCACGTGGCACTCGGCGGAAATCTCGTAATTTTTACTGAAATATAGAAAACAAAAAAAAAACTACAAAAAGAAAATGATTTCATCGGCCCCTGGGGAGTGGCCACAATTTTAATCATACCTCTCTACCATTTAGATCATTAATATTTGGGTCCGCCTCCTTTTGTGTCTATGATCAGTACCTCTCATAATATGAGATACGGAAGAGGAAAGAGACAAAATAACCCATTGATGTTGCTGTCCCGTGAATGAACCATGACATGAATGATCTCAAGAACTTGTCGGTTTGCTTCTCTGTCTGTCTCTGTCGGGCTTGCCATATGATCATCAAAGGCACAATGGTAAACTATCAATCTTTAGACTAGAGAAGGACTAACTCTAAGCCGAGAAACAATAAATCCATCCTCACACAACTCGGGATATAAATGAAACTGGAAAAAAGTTAGCATCAAAGAAACAAGTTTAACTCCTTTTACTATAACTTTTTCATAACTATATTCACTTTAATTTTATGATGTAATTAAATAAAAACCCTTTATTCTCATTCATAAATACTTCTTCGTTTCCTACTTACCAAATGGAACTTTATACTTGATGATGATGAAATCTGCATGTCACATAAGAAGTCGGACCCCTAGAGAACTTACCAAACATTGTACAAAATAAGAGAGAAAGAAGCATAATCATCAGCATTATTTTAATGTTGCTTCTTGTATAAGGAAATAAAAAAAGGAAACCAGAGTATCTGTCAAAGAAGCTGATATTTAGAAAATGCTCTGTACAAAATTAACAATCAAATAGTGGATCTAAAATTTGAGTATGTACAGTCAAAACCGTACTCTGACCACCCACAATTATAAGCAACAAGCAGAGAGTTTTCCGTCTTCTTGGCTAGACTATGATTCACTTGTGTTCCTTCTTTTAATCCAGAGGACTTCTCTACACGTGAAAGATCCGCAACAGGCTCTGGCATGGTCTGGGACTCTTTCATGGACAGGTTTTGATCACAAGTTCAACAATACCCCCTCAATCATCTTCATGAAGACCAGCCACTTACTAGGATATAAGGGGTTACCTCTCACCCACTGTGTAAGATGAACATGTGAATGGGCCACGCAAAAAGAAAAAAAATCATCTTCAAGTATTGTCATAATCAGAGAGAGTCCACTTCTGCAGAAGATGGAGGATCTGAAGCTTCAGCAAGAGACTCTAGCATTACTATCACTCCAGCAGTATCATCCAAGTAGTACTTTGCTTTGCTCGGCTTCTGACCTACAGTACATGCAAAAATTGAGGTATTTGAGGCAAGGGCGCCACCCGTGAGATTGTCCACAACCTCAAACATATCCTCATCTGATCTGTCATCACCAATACAGAGCACGAAATCAGCAGGTCTTCCACTCTGAGCCATAGAAGCAAAGATCCTCTCTGCAATGACTCCTTTACTGATCCCCTGAAATTCAAAAGATCACAAGTGTTCATTCTTTCAGCTACTGCTCCATGAAAAAACCCACATATATGTCTATTTAATAGGACAGTCAACTGAATAATCATTCAGTTATTAAACATCATGCAAAGGACGCACATAAATCTCAGTTATTAAACATACCTATACTATAATTCAAGGAACAAAGAATTGAACATTGGACTTATGGCTATAGCTTTGTTCACTCCATGCACCACTAAAATGAATATTGGCCCCTTTTTTGTTGGTGTAATCAATATATTTTGAAAATTCGACAATTAAGCCCACAGAGTAAATTTCAAATATGCGTGGAAAATTCAAGGCCAAGGAATAAACAATACCAAGAAACAGTAGCTACTTTTTATCAGAAAAATAGAAGCTACTTAAGTTATAAGAGAGGGTGTCACATGCCAATTCCAAATGCCATTTATAGAATTTACTGCTCAAGGTGAACATCATATAGAAAGACAAAAAGGCATACATATGTGGAAATTGAATTTCTTCTTTCATATTACAAAACTATATATGTTCCTAAAGCCACCTTCATAATCCTATGCCACTTTTGGCTGCTTTCTATCATTCACATCACATACTTGCATATCTTATTTTCATATCTATTATAAAGAAGAGGACCACTTCTACAGAGAGGAAAAAAGAGGGGCCATCTTTATCACAGGGAAAAAGATGCCACCCTATGTCCTAATAAAGATTGAGGCCCACCATTACTTGAAGTATCCTCACCATCACATCTCAACAATTAGGCGATTCCCAACTTATACATTGGTTGAAATCATCAAGTAAAATCTGAATGAACAAAAATAAATAAATCTGACCTAGAATTTGTACCTGTGGTTTCACTTCAACGATAAATTGACCACTCTTGACAGCAACAGGTTCATTTGCCAATACACTTTCCAAGTGATCCAACAACTCCTTTGCCTGACTAGACCCAAAACCAGGGTCTGCGTCCCTGTGATGCCAGACTATGGCACTCTCTTTCTTCTCAATTGAGGAACCATCAGTGGATTCTGTGTATAATTGCATAACAGGCTCTGCTATCTGCATCCACCCAAAGTCATTATTCTGACTACAAACTTCCCATTCTTCATCAGCTGACCACCTAAATAGTTTTCAAATATCATAAGTTAGACCTCAAGTGAATACTTAATTGTGAAGAACAGAAAGCACTTTCTTGAACAAAAAATAGCATACATTCCTTGTTGATCATCCTATAAAAGTGCAGGATTTAGGAAAAAATTAACTAATTGGACCACTTAATAATCCAGTTTCTAATCTTCACTCTTGGTAAAACTTCACCTTGCACTATTTTATCTAAATGTATATTCTTAGTTATCAATCATTCTATCCACACATAACAAGCATGGTTTATCCATAGGATTTAACATAAAACTGCATTTTAAGTATGATGTTAGTGGACATTTTTATGGAAATTTACAAGAAACTGGCATATTAAATGGCAATATACCGTAAGAAGAAACCGTGCTCTGCTGCAACCCCAAGCTTACTGCAAGGAGAAAACCACCTTCCCAAGCTTTCCCTTGCCCTTCCGCTCACTATGAACACAGTATTCCGAGGGTCGTCACAGAGTCTATCAAGGATTGATATAACCTCGGTACTCGGCTTTTTGTTCATGGACGTTTGTGGCATCACAGTCCCATCATAGTCTAACAGAATGGCTCGATTCTTAGATCTTACATATGCAGAAACAACTGTGTCTATTGTGAGCTTTCTGAAGCTAGGGTCAAGAGCTACAACCCTGAACCCAAAACTAAATCCAATCCCCCAGCAACGCCTTCGAAAATGGTCCTTACAGGCCCTCTCAAGGTCCTGAAAGAAGCTCTTCGACCAGTATGCCACATCATGTTGACTAACATACTTGTAATGCTTCTCATGCCTCAACTGTTTTTCCTGATCAGCTAGTGAGATAGCCTCATTCATTGCCTCAGCAGTTGCTTCTATATTCCATGGGTTGATGCGAATTGCACCACTAAGAGAGGGAGAGCACCCAATAAACTCAGACACAACAAGCATGCTTTTGTAGGGACCAGAAGAGCCTGAACTTGGTGACCCAGGTACACCTTGTCGGCACACAATGTACTCGTAAGGTGTGAGGTTCATCCCATCTCGAACAGCAGACACAACAACACATTCTGCAATTGTATAGTAAGCCACTTTCTCACTTACAGAGAGTGGCCAATCTATAAAAACAATGGGTTGGTAATCTGATTTACCAAAAGTGCCATTAATCCTATTGCAACTTGCTTGAATTTCTCCATGTATTTCCTCAATCTCCTTACCCTTTCCACGAGCAGGATTAGTAATCTGAACCAAAACCGCCTTCCCTTGCCACTTAGGATGCTGCCTCAGCATTTGTTCCATTGCCAAAAGCTTCAAATCCACACCTTTAAATATGTCCATATCATCAACTCCAAGCAAAACTGTTTTTCCTTCAAATTGCTGTTTCAGATCATCAACCATCCATTCTTTATCAGGAAGCTTCAATACTGATTGAATCTGCCCCATATGGATCCCTACTGGCATTATTTTAATACTAATGGTTCGACCATAATATTCTAGTCCGATATACCCTCTCTTGGACTGGTATTCCAAACCCAGCATTCGACTACAACATGAGAGAAAATGGCGGGCATAATCAAAAGTATGAAACCCAATAAGATCACAATTGAGAAGTGCTTTCATTATCTCTTCACGAACAGGAAGAGTTCGATATATCTCTGATGAAGGAAATGGGCTGTGAAGAAAGAAACCCATTCGAAGCTTTATGAACCGTCTCCGAAGGAATGTGGGGAGCACCATTAGATGATAATCGTGGATCCAAACATAGTCATCCTCCGGGTTAATGACCTCAATCACCTTCTCGGAGAATATCTTGTTTGCTGCCACATAGGCCTCCCATAGGGCACGATCAAACCTACCACCATGATTGGATGCAAAAGGTAACATGTAATGGAACAAAGGCCACAAGTGCTGCTTGCAGAAGCCATGGTAATACTTGGACAGAATGTCGGGAGGCAAGAAAGCAGGGACGCACTTGAACCGATCAAGCAGGAGTTGAGACACGTCATCCTGTTCATCGGGATCCACATCAACCCGCAAGCACCCAACATAAAGAACCTCCATATCTTCTGGCAACCCATCCTTAAGCTGCAAGAGCAATGAATCCTCGTCCCAGCTGAAGGCCCAGCCTTTGTTATCAGGGCGCCGTTTGGCTTTAACAGGGAGCTGATTAGCTATAATAATAATCCGATCCTGGTTGATCGAAGAGGGGACGTCCGATGCAACGCTGTTGGCACGATCATCATCCAGCTCAAGTATGTCTGCTGGGACAGTCATTACACGCTGAAGCCGCTTCTTCTCACAGGACATAATCGGGAAATTCCCGGAGGCTAGATCTAAGAGATTGGTGTAAGATTTGGACAACATTTTGAATAAACCTTTCTGTATAACACCCGGAAATCTAGGACAAGATCTAGCAGTTGGCAACAGGTACCCCTCTGCCCGCTAAAAAATTACAAGATCTGCAAAGGAAGAATATCATAGATAGATTCAGGACAGAGAAAGCAGCAAATTTCATTGAAGATGGAATTTAAAAGCCCCAAAATAATGAGACTAAAAATGGAAAAAGCTACTGTCTGATTGAGCTACTGGCACGTTAAACAGAAATCTTACAAGTCCCAACAAGGAACCGACGGGAAACAACACATAGCAGTCAATCGGTAACCCAAAGCATTAAGAGAGCTGAAATATCAGTTCCCGACTAACCTCAGCTATTGAGATACCAACTTTATCAATCTCCTCTTCAACAGGCTTCTGGGGTCTCAGAAATAAACAATAGAAAGGATAAACAACTATAGAGCTTTGTGAACAAAAAAATCTAGGGATTTGCCCTAGCTCTCCAAAAGATCGATTCTTCCCCCTCCTTACCAATCTCTTGCCCTTTCTCTCTCCCTAAGCTTCTGTAGTATTCCCCTGTTGTTGAATGAAACTGAAATAATGGTAAGAAATTAAAAAAAAGACAAAAATAAAGCATGAGGATAAGGTCGGACAGTACATTGGCCAGCAATGCCAACTGGCATTTTTCTTCCCAATTTCTACATTTTTTTCTTCCTAAAATCATTTATCTTTCCTCCTTTTATGAGAATGACTTTTTTCGGATTGATCCTCTTTATTCACGCGCTCGCGTGGATATCTCCATCTCCCCCTTTTTGCTCAAATGATATATCTATCTCCCTTATTTCTTTCTAAATATTAACATTTCTCTTTTATTAAAAAATAATGAATATTCTATCTTTTTTATGCCTTCACTAAAAAAAATGTGAAATAATGTGCATAAAAAATACAATATTTTAGTCACACTAAAAATGATATGTATTAATTAAAAATTAATTTATTAAACTCATTTATCCCTGTAAAATAATATAATGATTTTTTTAATGATAAAGATATGGAAAATAATCTAATATAATAGTTATGAAATAAAAATATTGTGACCAAATGGCTGAGTAAAACTTAGAAATAAAGTCATAATTTAATATTCTAAGCATTTTTATAACGAAAATGCACAAAATTTTCTTTATTGAGAAAGATTGTCTTCCCTTTCAAAGAAAAGGCAGACTACGACGTGTGGAGCAATAACCAGGACACGTTTCACCGTCTGGTTCATAGAAGTCAGCCAGGCCCCGTGTCTACCACCTCGTCAGGTCCCACTGCCGGTCGTCGCTTATCTACATCCAGAGAGGCAGCACGTGCTTAATTGAACAGAAGCTAAGACCAATCCAATCTCCTCATGTGGCAGGAGAGATAATGCTTAGCTGCTCCGCGGAGCACCTGAGTTCACCCGCAACTGTAGGCGTTTCAAAGCTCTGAATTCTGCCAGATGGGCACATATGAGACAAGGCGGACAATTGGCGCCGGCATGCATGTCATTCCGACAGCGTGTCGAGATATAATTGGCCACCATGCAGCCGGTTGTCCCAATTTTGGCCGTCTTCTGCTTCATCAATTATGCCGCCTCTGTGTATCCATCCATGGCTAGGGTTTGCGCTGCACTGTCCGGGACCCTGTCCGAACTGTCAACCTCTGGTATGCTTCCGCTCTTTTTCCTCTTTCAATATGTAAAAAAAAAAAAGTAAAAGAAGAGTCAATCATATCCTGCAAATTGAGATGATGTGTTGTGTGTCGATTTCTATTTATTATATAATTAAAAATTCATTTTCATACCGGACGTCTGTAATTGACTTGCCCATAAGCTATGCAATCAGCAAGTAGGAAAATGAATCATGAATGAACAATAACGTGGAAATTCGAATTAGAGATTTTAGCAAGTGGGGATTATATTAAATCAGGAAAACGCTGGGAAGGTGCTATCGTTACTCTTTGTAAAGGGGGCATGCAACAAAGAGTTCCTGTCTTTACCTAATTTTTTTTGCAGCGCTGTGTTGTAGCTAGTGGGATGCAAAGAAGCGCCTCTTGTTTTATTACTTCCTAACAAATTAGACATAATTTAACTTTTTATATTATATAATAAAAAAATATATTATTCACATAATGCATTCATCATGTCACGCAAAAAAAGGAAAAGAAGAAAATATTCTCTTCTTCCAGGTGGACCACTGGACATATCACATACCCGAAGTGAAGTTCAATTGTGGGCCTCCTCCACATCATCGAGATGGACCACTGGACATATCACACATAGATTGATAAGTTTACTTTGCTCGTCTGTGTGTGATTACGCCCTAGTTGTGAAGGTGCAATGGGGCCAAATTGATCATTTCCATTTCATTCATATCTAATCAAATGAATTTTTTTTGCCGGTGATTTTTTTAATATTATAGTATTTAGCAATACAGATCGTATCAAATGAGATGGTCTAGGAGCTTTTTTATCTCCTATCATTAATAGGTTACAAATGTAATTAATGAGGGATTACTTCAAATGAGTACAAATGAATTAAATCTTAATTAACTTGAGTTAATTTATTAACTTAATTTGAAAGTGTAATTAGTAGCAATAAGGGAAAATATCAACAATATTTTGAGTAATAAGAAAAAAAACATCAAGAGAGGATGGAGTGAATAAATTAGAGAAATCACAAAAACTTGATAAATTTGTATAAGCATGGATAGTAAAGTCCAATTAGATTTGATTATTAATTGATAGTGTGAAAAAACAAGGATAGTAAGGTCCAATTAGATTTGATTATTAATTGATATTGTGAAAAGGCAAGGATAGTAAGGTACAATTAGATTTGATTATTAATTGATAGTGTGGAATTCTTAATAATTAAAATGAAAATTGGAGCACCATAATTACCATTTTCATGTTTTTTTTGTTACTCACGTTAATACAATTGTTGTCGTAATTTAATATTACTTATGAGTTTCTTGATTAGTACAAATTGTATTTTATTGTATTAATATCGTTATAATTCCTATTTAATATAATATAAATTGTTATTAGATTATGTCACCCGTTTTTTCCAACATCATGGTATTCTTATTTTATTTACTACATTTGATTGATTGATATATTAGAGATTGCACTAAAATATCTTGAAAATATTAAACAGATCTCACAAATTGATATGAAAGTAAAATTATTTCAGAGTTAATTAGAAGTTATTTTATAGTGAAAGCTATATGAAACAAAATGGAGTACAATAGAGGTATAATGTTCAAAATAAATGCTTGTAATATTTTATATGGTAGTTATATATAGAAAATATATTATTCTATAAAGATTTATATAATTTTATTGAAGGAAACTCGAATGACACATGCAAACTTATGAATATAAAAATTATTGGTGTGATTTCTACCGCTAATAAATTATAGTATTTGTTATGATGTGATCGAAGAGACCAATGCAAATGGATTATAGGATAAGTTGTTTTTATGCAAGGAATATTGGTACAAATTTATTATAAGGATAGAGTCAATATAACATAGCACATTAATAATTTTGAAGATATAGTAAATCAATTGACACATATGTAACTATCATATTAGATACATACATGTTTACTACTCTATACATTACTAAACAATTAAGATTCATTGGTGGTATCTTTGAGTAATTATGTGCTAAAAAAGTTAGATAGGAGATCAATAAGTATATCAAGGTTGATTTGTCACTTCAATGAATGTATAATTCTTAAGAGGGAACAATGTGATACTTATAAAAATAAGAATGATACAATATTACGTATGTCCAGTATATGATGTTAATATTTACATTGTGTATAATTAAACATATCATAATTCTACATTGGTAGTAGTTACATGTATATTATTTCATCTTACTTTTCATAATATTATTTTCTTATTATATTCTACCTAGGATTATTGTCACCTTAAAATGTCATAAGTCTTGCAATGTCAATTTGATGATATGTGTTATAGTAGTAAGTTTAACAATTTGCTTCTTTAATTATAGGTCAATCAGAAAAGAGCAATACCTTATATAGGTTGCATATAAAATTTTACTCATATCATGTCACTCAATTTTGTTGAGGATCTTATATGAATTTTGGCAAAAGAACTTAGTATATATTCATATTCTTGCTAAATTATTAATTAGAAATAAAAGGTTGCAAATTCTTTCTATAACTCATTATATATTTCTGATTTAACCCTGATGGAAGTTACTCAAGTTTAGTCTTCACTAATTTCTCTAAGTATGGTCAGGTCAAGGATCTTAGATAATTCTCTTTCCTTTTCTTTACTATTTAATCCCTTGAAAATTTTGATACGAGACCTTATCATCTCATATGTTATAACTTTACCTTATTCATAAATGAGCATAAAACTGATTTATTTTTCTATTGGATTTGGGTTTCTCTACAATGGGTCTATTAAATATTCTTACAACTCAATTCTGCCTCATTGTTAGAAGGCATGTTTAGAGTTCTTAGGATTTGGTTGTGAGTTCTTGGTTAGGTAAAAGTCTGCCCAATCTTCCTTTTACCCGTCATAGTGCTTACATAGTTCTCAATTTAGGCATATATGGATTTTTGTTATTCGGTATATGACCTCATTCCAACTAACTTTACTCCTTTATATATCCATTAATATTGTCACACTAGTTAGGATATAGTTGGTGACCACTTCATTCTATTCACTTGTTGCAGGCCAATTGACCATAATGTAAAGTAGGGTCTTCTTTCAAATCATCTGGTAAGTTTCAGAGATAAGTTAGAAGTTTAACTTAATCCTTTGAGTATATAAGTTCTAATCTTTATGCCTGATTATCCCCTGTTTATTCTAAAAGGCCTTAATTCCATAGAAACTGCTTTACCTCCATCAATCTTGCATGGATGGCTCCTGCTTAGATACATTCAGTACATGAAAATATTTTTGAGGCCCTATCTATTCATCAGGTGCCTCTCCTAAGCCCAAGTCTCCCCTACATGTTTGAGGGCTGATATTCTTCAAGTCATCAGGTACCTTATATTTTCCTTTATTTACATATAGCTCCCTATGTTATACCTTATTTCTAATTAGTTCCTTATGGTTCTTAGATATTTCCTTCAGATCCCTAACATTTTTCTTATTTCCCTTCGCACCCTTAACTTATCAATATTAATGATTTAATTCTCAAACTTCACATAAATTATAATTTAGTCCACAAAACTTTGTTCTTCATAAAATTGAGCTTAAAACCATCTTAGTTCAGCCCTATCATGATACTATTTGTCTTCCATATATCTCTATGATCATTTCAATCTATGAATCATCTAATTTGGCCTAAAGATGGAGAATGAAGCTTCACTAAAAAAAGTTTCTAAAGAGAGAAAGATTTGATTTATTATCAATAAATGTATGACAGATGGAGCTTTTGGTATGAGAAGCTAGTTCTACTCTAGGGAGTCCTTCTAGAATCAAATTGCACCTCAATTGATGGCTTAAGCAATCAAAATTTAGGTTGGAAATAATTTAGTAAAACTGTACTGTAATTCGAAAATTTTGGTGGACGACAATGGTGGAGACTTACCACGATAGTGTAGGGAAGACATGAGTTTGCCTAGGGATGGTTTGAGATCCTTGGTTTGCCTAGGGCACTAAAGTTGTTACGCCCCGACTCGATTCCCGGGTAGGGGTCCAATGACAACCTGTCATGACCACTCGATGATACAATGGTGGGTAACTTAACCAAAATAGTACCGACAAGAAGAATGGTTAGAATAAAGGTACTCATAAAATTCAGCGGAAATTTAAAACTTTCATAAAATAAGTAGTGTTTCGAAAAACAAATACATCTTTCACATGGGAATTTAGCAAATGATAAGTAAATATATAAATTTTGTGCATGGCCCTTGAATTTTGCACCTTGATCGTGCTTGTGTGCTGAAAGTGTCTAGGCTAATACTTCTTTGTGCTTCCTCGAACACCTAAAATAGTTTTGTATAGGGATGAGTTCATAGCTTAGTGAATGTGTATATCGACGTCGAGCCACTTCATGGTCTACCAACTCAACCTTTACTTAAAAAGAGTCTCTACATGGCTTATTCTTTTGTAATAATATTGTACTTCATTTCTTTCTTAGATTACCACTCCTATGCATTATGTCTTGGTTAATGCAATTATGTTTTCACACAAACAAAGCCCTCGACTCGTCACACACAATATCAATAAATGAATACCCCATAGGAGCGAACAAAACCTCGTCGTGCTCCCACCAATCACAAGCCTAATGATAAAGATGCCAATTATGTGTCATTTAGTCATCTCTACATATCATAATAACATCTAGGTTCCTAATGGAACGAACACGACTCCATCGTGTTTTTGACCAACACTCTGGTGGTCATCTCAATGTCGAGTCTACAACTTTGATCATATGTATACTTTGGTTATCCCTTGCTGCCATGCAGGGGATGGTTGTAAGACTGATAAATTCTAACTCGATAACCGGGCTAAGTTGAACCGGACAGTGGGATCGAATCGGGATGTAGAACATGGACCAAAAGATGAAATAAAACTAGAACAAGGAAATGGATCGATGGAGAGGCTAGTAGGGTTAAAAAGGGGCATGAGAGAGCCTTAAGGGTGTCTTGGAACATGAGTTAAGGATTGGGAGAAAATCGTGAGAGAACCGGTTTGGACTGGGTTTAGGCGGGGGGAGTCACAACCTCCTCCCCCCGAATTTTTAAGGTGCAAAACAAATCCAAATAGAGTGCTTCTTGAGTCCATTCAATAGAAAATTGAATGTAAATTTTTAGGTATTTTTATTTTCTCATGAACCGACTAGGAAAGGGGTAAACCTAGCCAAAAACTATCGAACTAGATGAAAAATTCACCGAAAACCAATTCTCTATAGTGCAAACCGATCGGCATGTGATACCGAGCGCGCACACACATGACCACATGTGCACATATCATCTTCCTTGCCCGACAGTTCACCTGGATTCCCCTATTTTCACCCGATGAGTCACCCAGACAACCCAAATCCACTACTTGAGGAAATTAATTCGTTCATAGAGCTACAAGCTATGAAATGAAGAAAGAAGGCAATGGATAGATAGCCACGTAAGCTTATAATATGTCCATATAAAGCTTGGGTGTTTCCCCATTAGAAATTTCTCAAAAAATGCTCTAAAAATGAGGTTCCTCCCAACTTTGTTTACCCGACTACTAGATAGCCTAGCTCCACCGTCCGACCACCTCTGTGATTGGATAGGTACCTCTGGAAAGCTGAGGACCTCAACTTTCCATCGCTAACAATTTTGACCCTAAACTCTGGGTCTACAGTTTCTAGTGAGATCGCATAGTACGTGATCTCCGGTGGCTAGAAATAGAGCAACTGTTTTGAGAGCCAATTTTGATGGCCACAAGTGCCCTCGCAAGTTAAGAAACATGCGATGAGTCCATAGCACTAGCTTTTCATAGCCTCTGACCTTGCTTGATTTGAGTAAGATTTAAGAGAAAATTAAATCATCTATGTCTTAGATTGTGGGCTAAGTGGCCAAGCTAAATAAAATTCTAATTGCAGAAGCTATGAACCACCAATGGAGGTGATCCATGTGGCCACAAACTCCTAGAGTAGTCATCTTTCGAACTGCACTAGCCATGATGGCCGACATGCCACCTCCAATGAGTTCCCGGCTCTGACATGACTTTTAATTGTTTGCATGCATGTTCCTAATCAAGCCTGATCGGAGCAACTACAGCCAACTCTGACCAAACTAAGTTTATGATAGACTAGAGGGAGGTTAGGGGGATTTCCCCACTTAGTTTGGTAATTTTTAGAAATACTTTATTTATGGGTCAACGGTCGGGTGCCAAAATGTAAAGATTTGAATGTTAGGGGAACTAAATGCAATTGAATATTCTGTGGGGTCTTCCTAAGTGGTAAAATAAAATTTTGGGGCCGATTGGAAAGTTTGGTGAAGGTTGGGGACTAGGTTTGCTTATGATGGAAAGTTTAGGGACCCGTTTGCAATAAATGCGAAGTTGAGGACTAAAGTGCAAATAAAAGTATTTGTATGGCCAAAAGGTAACTTTTGGGTAGTCTAATGACATAAACTTTATTTAAGAATATTTAGGGACCTCTATGAGAAATTTGTGGGTTAAATGGATCCCGACACCTAAGTTCTCAAGAAGAGGAGTAAAATGGTAATTTTGCCAAAACATAGGGGCTTTCAGCAATTTATAAGAAATAGAGTTTGGAATTGTTACAATGACTATTTGGGACCAAAATGGGATCTAGACTTGAGGGACCCAAATGAAAGACTTGGGAAAGTCTAAGGTCCAAAGAAAAGAAGTTGTAAAGTATAAGGGGCAAAATGGTAATTTTGCCCAAGTTAAGGACCAATTGGTAATTTGGGAAAAATGGAACCACTATGTGGTCAGTAAAGGTAATGTGGGCACTTTAATAAGTGTTTTGTGGAAAGAGCATAAGCTTAAGCCTGAGAAAATTAACCTTAGGGATGGTTAGATCGATGGTCATGTTGCTAATTAACTAGTCAGGTAAATGAGACCTAGAAGGGTTAAACCGTATAGCCATAGAAAGAGTATGGTAGGGTGATTTGTTAATGGTTAGAAGTGAATTTGACCTTATGATTGCTTAACCTTGCAGAGAATGCAAGAAGCATGCTAACAAGACCAAGAATGTATTCCGGGAACCTCGCGTAATGAACAAGTTCCAGGAAAAGAGGTGAGTGGGTGTTGATGGTGAGTCCGATTGGACCGACTGGAGCATAAATAAGTATGCTATTGATTATGCTCCATGAGTAGAAAGTTGGACTTATAATTCATACAAAAAGTTAAAATGACTAAGTTCATGCCCATTAAATCAAATGTGATTTTTGAGGATAAACAAAGCATCAGTCATGAGACCGGGTAAATTGCATGAGTGCAGTTCCAAGGAACCAAGATTTTGTTGGGCCTTGGGCCATTGTTATTAAATTGGGGGAGATGGTCGAGTGATAGATAGTGCTCCCAAATGAGTATTATTGCTATATTACATGCTGAAATTTAGTGACCGGGCATGGGGTAGGCTGTGTATGAAACCCGTCATCTCGGATTAAGGAAAACTGGGAAAGAACCGGTCAATTAAACTAGAAAATCGAACCACTTAAGGAACTGAGAATGATAAAGAGGAGTAAAAATGGGAAATTGGAGAATCCCAAGTGACCAAAAAGTCATGAAAATCATGGGGAAGAACTATAAAGTAAATTGGATGGAAAAACCAAATCGGTTTAGGGTGAACCGAACCTGAACCATATTAAACCATAATGAACCCGATTGGAAAATTCATTTTTCTAGGTGGCTTGAAAATCTCAATTTAGAAAATTGAGGCCACCATCAGATAGAAAATGAATTTAGACAAATTTAGAAAATTTTAATTTTAAGAAAACTGGTCGAATCGAGCCTAAACCAGCCGATTTTTGCCATTGAACCCGGTTGGACTGGTCCAGTCCGATTCAGAACAGTGTAGTCTTCTTCCTTGGGATGACAACACTGTTCATATGGTAGAAAAAATTTCCTTCTCCAGCGAAGGAATATTCTCTTTGATTTGGGTATTTTTTGAAGAGGATAAGCTCGATCAATATAGAAACTAGTAGGGTAGAGGGTCCTTGAGCTCCCTATATAAACAACCCCCTCCTTTCATACTCCACACACTTCAAATCCCCTCCCCCTCTGAAGTGCTCCATTTTTCGGTGAAGCTCAAACCAGAGCTCCGATTTGGGCACTTTTCTTAGCCTCATAAGGCAAAGTCGAGTCCTACAGACTCTAGAGGAAGTCAGCTATGTGTCAGCAACCTTTCTTCGACCCAACGATTGTGGGAGAAGTATCAGTGAGATCGAATAGTGAAGTAGCTCTGTCGGACCGAAGGTGCCCTATTTTGGTCGAGTTGAATTCAACCAAATTCAGACCTCTTCCGACCAAACAAAGCCTCCCCAAAGTCCCCATGACCCTCACATGACCTCCACAAAGGTGAAAGGTAAGCCAATTTTGACTTACTCCATTGTTGCAAATCAGTGCTAGAGAGAAAGTGATGAATTTCACTAATGAAATTTCCCTTCATTTGGACTTCAATTGTAGTGATTCTTGATCCTAGAAGTATCTTAAGTTCGAGAGCTACCTCCTAAATTGAGAGCTTGGACCACCGCACCCCCGACGGTAAGCTTTCGAATCTCTCTCTCTCTCTACGAACAATTTTTTGGTAAAGCTCTGTTTGAGCTCATTTCAGACTCAAATTTTGCAATTCAAAGCTTCATTTGATCATATGCAAGTGTAGAAATTGATCCATGCCATCAATTAGATCAATTAACCCCAATTGAATGGTCAATTTGAAGAAATCAAATTCGGTAAGAAAAGCGGGATGAAATTGGGGATTTCAAAAAATTAAGAGACCTGCATGTAATTTCTCAAAATTGAAGGTCAATTGGCAATGAGAAAGATGTTAGTAGACCAATTGATCAATTTTCGAAAGAATTTGGTTCAATTGGCTATTTTTGGAATGTATGGGCAAAATGGTAAGTTTTGAAAAATTGGGGGACCAAATTGGAAATTTGGAAAACTTGAACCCCTTACTCAATTTTAAGTAAATTGAGTATCCAAAGAGGAAATTAGAAACCTTGGGATTTAATTTGGTGTAAAAGTTAGCATTATAGATCTAAAGTCAAGAAAAATAAACTTTAGGGACCTAAGTACAATAAACTGAGAATTTGGGCCTAGTTACTCATAAGTGAGAAAACGAAGGCTGTTATGTTGAACACTTATTGATAATGTGTGAAACCTGTCATCTCAGATCAAGAAAAAATGGGAAAGAACTGGTCAATTAAATGAGAAAATCGATCCATTTAACGAACTAAAATTGGTAAAGAAGGGTAAAATGTGAAATTGGAAAATCTAAAATGACTAAAAGGGTTATGAAAATCATGGTGAAGAATCTTGAAACTAATTGAAAGAGAAAATCGAACATGATTGGATTGAACTAGTTTGAACTATACATGCATAGATCTCTAAATTCATTTTTCTTGGTGACTTAAAATGATCAAATTGGGAAATTGAGGCCACCATTGGATATTAAATGAATTTAGACGAATTTAGAAATTTTTAGATTTGAGAAAACCGGTCGAATCAGGCCTAAACTGACCAATTTTTGCCATTTAACCGATTGGACCAGACCAATACGATCCAGAACAATGTCGTCTTCTTTATTTGGAAAATTGATTGTGTGATTTGCCATGATATCGAGTTAGGTCCGACAATGCTCGAAGGGCTATCGGCAGTGCGTTAGGGCCAGGTCGATGGATCGACCTAGACAAACAACTACAAGTCGGGTTGAGTGTCGGAGCCATTGGACCGTCGACACAAAAGAGAATGACTTGCACTCCTAGTACGGAACCATCAAGACGCCCTAGGTGTAGTGATGGGTCCCAAGTGCTGTTGGACGACATGGTGGAGATAAGGGGTGTTCGTTGTGCCAGTTAGTCTTGAAGCTCTAGGAGCTTCTTGCGCATGAGATCAGGGTGGGGTCAGGATGAGGTCTTTGTCCTCATACAGACACAAAGTGGAATTTAGGTTTGAGGGTCGTCCACTCAGACTCGGTGTAGAAGTCTCGGACTTCTATCTGGGTGGACAACAAAGTCGCGCTGATCCTCAAGTGGGTGCAGTCTGGGACTGCCCTGCAAATATGTGTACCCTTCCTGATGAAGGGCATGTGTTTGTATGCTAAACGCCTCTCAAGGCAATGAGATGTGCTAAAAGAGCTAAAACACTAATATGGAAATGGAAAAAGTCCTAAGGTTTGAATTTAAAAAAATTAAAATCCTTGGAAAGGAATGGTAAACCTTGGAAATGGTTTTCAAGAAACTATACAATTTTGAAAACTCACTCATAATACCTGCTCACCGAGTTGTTGAATTTTAGAAGTTTCGGGACTCAATTTGGGGAAAAATTAGCATTAGGGACCTAAAGTTAAAGAAAAACAACTTTAGGGACATGCAAATAATTAAAAAGTTTGGGGCATTTTATTCATACGTGAGGAACAATGGCTATTATGCCAAATGTTAATAAAAAAGGCTGTTCAAATCATGTAGGAACATGAAGGATTAGAACGCCGACAATGATAAGCTCGCATGGAGGTAAAAAGCCATTTAAGAGGAATACACTACATATATCGGGTGGGTGGGATTTTTCACATCATACTCGGCTGGAATGAAGAGTACCTCGAAAATGAAAAATCACTACCATGTGAAATTTTAGCATCACACCTAGTTGGAGTGATATGAAAACTATGTGAAAAAACTACTTATCGGTTGTAAGTAGATCATGCCCGATTGGTATGATAAACTTCCTGGAAGGAAGGAGAAAACCTGCTTATTGGTTGTAAGTGGGGATGTCATCATGCCCGGTTGGTGTGATGGACGAGTTGAAATTTATTTTGTCAAAAGTATTCTCCCCTGACTGTGTGCCAATGCTTAAAAATTTTGGGAGATCTTCTTAACAAGAGCTCGAATAGCTCATATAGGCTAGAGGCCTTGTTTTTGGAACTTGTGGGCTAAAATGCTCGGTTTTTGGAAAATCTCGCACAGTGGGCCTAAGGCTTGTTGGCACGAGCAGGAGCTTGTAAACAAACATGATGATAAGCCACATAAATTTCTATATGAATGATTATGTGATTTGGCCATGGTACCAAGACAGGACCGACATACTTGATGGACTATCTGCAGTGCGATAGGACCTGGTCAACGGACTAGTCTAGACAAATAGCTGCAGGTCGAGTTGAAGGTCGGGGACATTGGACTAGTGGCACCAAAAATAAATGGTTTTATGGAAAAATTTGTTTGTGCATGCACTTGAGGTACGAGACAATCAAGATGCTCAAGAGGGGTAGCGATGCGTCTTAGGGGCTACTGGATGACATGGTGGAGATAAGGGTAGTTTGTCATACCAGCAGTCACGGAAGCTCAATGTAGCTTCATGAACATGAGATCGGTGTGGGGTCGGGATGAGGTCTCCGTCCTCATATGGATAAGAAGTATTTTGGGTCTGAGGGTAGGATGTCGGAGATGTTCACTCAAACTCTAGGTAGAAGTCAAGGACTTCTATCAGGGTGAATGGTAAAGACACTCTGATTCACAAGTGGGTGCAGTCTGCGTAACTGCATCTCGCGAATGTGTGTGTACCCTTCCTGATGAAAGACATGTGTTGTTTGTGAAACACACCTAATATGGAAACGGGAAAGAGGTTTGAAAACCTTGGAAATGATTTGAGAATAATTGGAAAAGAATTGGTAAACCTTGGAAAAAGGTTTTGAAAATAGAACTTGAGTAAAGAATGTTTTTAAAGGAAATAAGAAGTTTGACACACTCTTATTAAAGTTGTTTTTGTGAAAACTCACATCCAACATGCATTCACTCAGTTGTTGAACCCACCCCTCCCTTTACCCCTTTTCAGGAAACCAAGGGAAACCAACTTAAAGATATGTTTGTAGCTGAACCTTAAGACAATTATGTAAAATTTATATTCAGTTTTGATTAATGCTATTCCGAGAAAGATACAGGTGAAAAGTACGCCTTACTCCTCACGATTTAGAAAAGGGGAAAACCTTTTATAAACTAGGAGTGTGGGGGGTTGTTCCCGGGGATCTGACCAAACTAGGTCGGGGCGTGACAAATGATGTCATGCCTTGACCTGGTTTGGTCAGATCCCCATGATCAACCCACCACTCCTCAGTTTATTAAAGGGTTTCCCCTTATTATAAACTGTAAAGAGTAAGACATCCTTTAAACCTGCATCAATTCCTAGAATAGCATAATCAAAACTGCATGAAATTTTAAATTTTATAAACCTGTCTTACATGCATCTTAGTTCATGGTCTTTAAGTGTAGGCTTTCCGGAATTTCCTGAAAGGGATATAAGGGAGGGGGTGAGTACGACTACTCAGTGAATGGGTTTTCAAAGGTCTACTTTTAACTTTTAAGAAAAATATTTATATGAAGTGTGCCAGTCTCATTTCTTTTAAAAAAATCCCTTCATTTAAAAAGATTCAGGTTTTTCCATTATTTCTTAGTTACCAGTGTGTCATCACCCAACACACATCCTTCATCATGAAGGTTACACACATTCGCAAGTTAGTATCACCATTGAACTCGCTAGTGGCTTCGGAGCGACTTTTCCTGCCACCCGAATAGAAGCACGACCACTTCTATCTTGGGAATGAGTGGATGTACGTGACATCCGATCCTCAATCTCGAAGTTGCTTCTTCGTGTCCATATGAGGATAGAGACCTCATCTTGTCCCCACCCTGGTCTCATGCGCTTGGTGCTAATCCAAATTTCGCACAGACACCTGGAACGATGAACTGCCCTTATAGCCACCAGGTCGTCCAGTGCCCTTAGAACGCATCACTACCCCTCATGGGTGTCTTGATGGTCTCGTACTCACAATGCATGCACAAACAATGTTTTCTCATATTACCATGTAATCTGTGGTGCCACTGGTCCAACGGCCCCGACTCTAAACTCAACCCGCAGTTATTTGTCTTGATTGGTCCGTCGACCTGTCATGTCGCACTACCGATAGTTGACCGAGCATGTCGGACCTATCTTGGTACCATGACCAAACAATTCACTTATTAAGTTTTATGGCACATATATCATGTTCGTTTACGAGTTCCTGCTCGTGCCAACTGGCCTTGGGCCCACTATACGAGATTTTCAAAATCGGGCATTTAGCCCCCAAGTTCCAAAACCGAGGCCCCCGGCCTATCAGAGCTATTCAAGCTCCCGTCGAGAAGGTCTCCCAAATTGTTTAAGCATTAGCACATAGTCAGTGGAGAGCACTTCCAATAAAACATATGTTTTCTCTATCCATTATACCTCACGGGTATAAGCACACCTTCGTTCATAACCGATGAATGGGTTTTCAACTTCCTTCGAGGAAGTCTCATCATACCAACCGGGTATGATCTACTTACAACTAGTAAGTAGTTTTTCCGCATGATTTTCACATCACTTCCTCTAAGTTGTAATGTTTAAAATACCACTTAATAGTGGATTTTCATACAGAGGCACTTATCATCCCCAACCGGGTATGATATAAAATTTCCACTCACAACCGGTAAGTGGTTTTTATCTTTAAGTTGTGCTCATCATCCCAACCGGGTGTGAAATTTGGAGTAGCACCAAGTGTATGAGACCGGGGTGGGGACATGATGAGGTCTCTGTCCTCATACAGACACGAAGAAGTGATTTCGGGATTGTGGGTCGGATGTCACGTACATCCGCTCATTCCCAGGGTAGAAGTGGTCGTACTTCTATCCGGGTGGCAGGAAAAGTCGCTCCGAAGCCACTAGCGGGTTCAGTAGTGATACTGACTTGCGAATGTGTGTAACCTTCATGATGAAGGATGTGTGTTGGATGATGACATGTGATGGTAAATAAGAAATGGTGGAAAAGCCCGAATTTTTAAATGAATGGATTTTTTAAAACAAAGGAGTCTGGCACACTCCATATAAATGTTTTTCTTAAAAGTAAAAAGCTTTTAAAAACCCATTCACAGAGTAGTCGTACTCACCCCCTCCCTTATATCCCTTTCAAGAAATCCCGGAAAGCCTACCTTGAAAGATCATCAACTAAGATGCCTGTAAGACAGGTATGTAAAATTTAAAATTTCATTCAGTTTTGATTATGCTATTCTAGGAAATGGTGCAGGTTTAAAGGATGCCTTACTATTTACGGATTATAATAAGGGGAAACCCTTTAATAAATCGGAAGAGTGGCGGGTTGTTCAAGGGGATCCGACCAAACTGGGTTGGGGCGTGACGGCCAGGATGGGAACGTACCCATGACATCATGACAGAATAAATCACAAAGTTGATGATAAGAGAAATTGTTCACAATTTAAGGGACGCATAGCAAGTTTAGAATGCAATACTACTAAAAGGTGGGGAGAGTTGTAAAGCTCGTTCTCTCGAACTAAGGAACCCAATTAGGGAACCAAATTTTTTTTAGAGAAAACCGAGGATCTATGTGAACCAAAATTAGTAAATAATGGTCAAAACTAGAATTTGGAAAATCTCAAGTGGCCAAGAAATACCCAAACATTTTGGGAAAGGACCATGAAGTTGATTAGATGTGAAAACTGGACCGATTCAGGGTGAAAATGACCCGAATCAAGTTGGACCATGAAAAACTGATTCAAAGATTCATTTTTCTATGTGGCTTGAAAATATCAATTTAGGAAATTGAAGTCAGATAGAAAATGAATTTAGATATTTTTAATTTTTGGAAAACCAGTCGAATCGAGCCTGAACCGACGGATTTGCATTTTAGGGTCACCAAACCCGATCAGACCAAACCAATCAAGTATTCAACCGATCAATGGATCACTGCCAAGTTAGCGCCCAGTTAGCAGCCGCGATTAATCAGTGTGCAACACGTGGCAAAGCGTGCCAGTCAGTTGCTCAGTCAACGACTAGAAGTGTTGACCAATCAAAAAGGGACACGTCCTCGGTCAATGGTCAGAGTAGAAAAATCCATGTGAGCGATGACTGACCAATAGGAGAGTGATACATGTACTCGATCAACAGCCAATGTCAGAAAGGCCTCGTTAGCAAAGTTGACCAATGAGGAGCTAACACGTGGCAAGTAGGTCTGACAAGGATTTCGGAGAAACGACCGACCAATCAGAGGTCGATACGTGGCAATGCCATGTTGGATGGACTCAGCCAATCAGAGGCTAACACATGGTAGTAACACTATGCGATATGAGGGAATTTGGCGTATTTAATCTAGTCAATTAGAGAATGCCACGTATCATGGTCATACGTGGGAATACGGTTAGCAACCATGTATTCAAGAGTAGCCAATAGGAGGTCGCCGCGTGTTTGATCAACGAGTCAAAGGCTGACCAGACTGTTGAGTAGACAATCGTGTCAACAAAGCCAATCAATCACAGAGCGCCACGTGACAAGTCTGCATGTGAGAAGTTTGCACGCGCGACATAGTGTCATCATCTATCTTTATACATGGAAGAGAGAGAAAGGGAAAACGGATTCCCTTTCATCGGTGACTAAGAAATGCCTCCGACAAGGCCATAAATTGGAGAGTTAATGGCTAGTTTATGGAGAAACTGATAGAACAGTCAGTCTATGAGCACATTATATAATGAGCTCCTCTCCATTCGTTCTTCTCATCCCTCCAACGCCTGAAAAAGAAAGAGTGTCCATTTTCCGACAAAGCACGAACCAGAGCTCCGACTTATGTACTTTCCTCCACCTTCAAAGTCAAAATTTGGTTCTTTGGAATTCTGAAGCAGTCAACTACAAAAGGACATTCTCTGTTCAGTTCGATTTTATCTAAGAAGGATCTCCATGAAGAGAGCAATCCGTCGGAATAAAAATCTCCGATTATCGGATCCTCGCTAGTAACAAATCAAATCTTTCTCTCTCTAAATCGATTTTCTAGCAAATCTTTGTTCGAGCTCATTTTTTAGTCATTTTTATCGTGCTAAAGCTTTAAATGAGGGGGGGGGGGGCATAGGGATGATGAATGAGATCGTGAAAGGGATCAAATAATCGAGTTTAAGGGGTCAATTGAATGAACTATGATTTCGGGGGCCAAATTACAATTTTTGGAAAAATTGGACAATTTGGAAATTTTTGAAAAGTGGGGGAGTAATTGATAATTTTAAAGAAAATGATGACCAATTGATAATTTTTGGAAATTTTGGGACCTCTTTACAAACACTTCGGAGTAAGAGGTCTTTCATGCCAATTTTTTCTTACGAGAATACTCGTACGTTTTAGGAACTGGTTGTACAAGTATTGGTGCAATGAAACACATTTGCAATTGCAATTTAACTGGCACAAATATTTCTTAGTACTCGGTGAGTGGGAATTTTTCAATATCATACCCGGTTGGGATGATGAACATTATTTATAAGTTTGAAAACTATTTTTCAGAAATTGTCTCCCTTAACTGTGTGAAACTGCTTAAACATTTTGGGAGACATTTCTTTCAAGAGTTGAGATATCTACAATAGGTTGAAGTTCTCAGTTTTGAAACCTATATGGGCCTAAAGCCCAGTTTTGGAAAAACTCGTGAAGTGGGCCTAAGGTTAGTGGGCACGGGGTAAAGACCATAAACAAATAAATTTTATGAGCCATGAAAAGTTTCATAACTTGGATATTGTGTGAATCGCCATTGTGTTGAAGTCGGTCCGTTGAATCATTGGGTTAGTGTTTGCTAAGTCGAAGCGTGGTTGTCGAATATATTGGGGCAGTTATGGGGTCGAAACCGGGTGACGGAGCCATTGGGCTGGTAGCACGAAAGATAATTGATTTAAATTCTAAAAAAATTATTGTTTATGCATGCACTGATTTGCAGAACTATCGAGGCGTCCAGTTTAGGATAGTGTTAGTTCCAATGATTGTTAGATGACCCAAGGAGTATAAGGGAAGTCCGTCATCCAACATTTCTTCATACGCACTAAGACCAATGTGGAAGGGGGAAGAGGTTTCGCCCCCCAGCGAAGACCAAGTATTATCGGGTTTAAGGGTCAGACTATTGATGTACGCTTAGACTCAGGGTAGAAGTAAGGAACTTGTATGAGCATTGACGATAAAAACTCTCTGATCTACAAGTAGAATAATCGAAGACTACTCTGCGAATATTTGAATCCTTTTTGTTAAATAACATGTGATTATTTGCTAAATAACCGTGAGGAAAAAAATGGGAAGTACCGGAAGAGTTAAACTCTCACAACAATAACAAGAAAGATGCTATAAATTATTTTAAAAACTCACCCTAACACTCACCCACTTATTAAGTTTAAAAATTCACTCACTTTAAATATGCTGTGAATTACACAAGTCCTTCAAACTCAAGTAAATTACACAAATGTTTACAATTTTATATAATATTATTAAATGGAACAATAACAAAATTTACACTTAAATTGAATTTTGGAAGTAGTTACTATTTATAGACTAAATGGAGCGATGGATTACTCACTTCTATCAAAGCGTGAGAATATTGATATTTTTATTTATTTTATGATATTTTAAAAATTGCATTAAAATATGGTGAGAATATTAAATGAGTCTCACATTAGTCACATGCTCGTGGCATGTTGGAAAGAGTATCTTCATGGGTCTCCGAGGGTGACAAATTGCTGTGTCATACTCCAATATTATCCCTTAGCAGAATAATAAGATATATGTTAGGGTTTGAATGAGAAATGTAAAATTATAAACAAAATAAAGAATTGCACATAAGATGCAAAAAATCAACTACAAAATGGGAAACCCTAACTTGTCTAACAAAAGTCCAACCTTATCTTTGTTGCGGGAGTAGATCACCGTCAAGCAATGGCCGTCTGCCTATTTCCACTGATCGGACCGTTAAGGCGTCCTTTCCTGATAAAAGGCATCCGTACCATTGAAAGATCGGACCGATTTTCAAGGGAAGTTTCGTGTGAGGATCTTGAGGTGGCCCGGTTCAGGAGAGGGGTGGGACGGCGCCCGATTTCAACGGTCAACATTTGTTAGCCTCGACACCTTTGGCATAGTGAGTGGACAGCCCATTTTCCACTTGCACCTTCGTCGGGTCCCGCCTTTCAAAAATTAAATGTGTTTCCAGTGGAAATTTTGCTGACCAAACGAATCTCATGATGGACAACTTTTTCCTAATTGAAACATCGTGGGACAACTTTCCCATTATATACGTGTGTGTTTTATCTATTTCAATCAATTTATTAGTTAAATCCTAAACCTTTAAGTTCATATGGTAAACCATATCCCCAACTTCACTCATCACTTGATTACGGCCGCTTTCATTTCCTTGCTTTCTATATTTTTGCCAAGCAACCACGTGCCTAAGAACCACCTAAATACGAGCATTAAGTCCGATTTCCTATGACAGATGCTGACTTCCAGAAAGTTACACACGAGCACTAATCATTTCACAAGGACAATTTGGCATCGGGTTATGTGATGCAGCTGAGGTGCTTGATTGAAACGACTCCATTGGAATAATACAAAGAGGAATAGGTCACCGGCTAACTAGAGATTAACTAAGACAACGATTCTCTGATCATAAATTAGAATGGCACGTGACATGAAAAACCATTATTTCGGTCTACTTCAGGCATGGAACCGTCCATCCTCGGCCAGAATCTTTTAACTGTGTGAAAAAAAGGCATTATATGACGCGGATTATGTACGGTGTACTTCCCATGCATCCCATGTAATTTTTTTAGTTGAAAAAGTGCTAAAATATCGACCATTGTATTTTAGTGCTTGAAGTAGATCTGTGGACAGAAGTTCTAACAAAAAAATTCATGAAATTCATGAACAGTATGATCGAACATGGGAGAGGAAAAATAGCGTGTATTCAGAATTTCTTAGAACTACCCAACTAACCTACTTAGTTACTCGTATGGATTGTTTATAGTTTATGAGTTAAAATCGTGCTAAAAATTCATATTAATGAAGTAAATAAAATAATATATATGTATTTATGAGCACACTTGATAGGTAGAGGACGTGTATGAATTAATGGCCAACTCCTGGGCTCGGGACGGAGGTGATGAGGAGCCGTCCGTTGAGGCTGAGGCTTGAGAGGTGCCTGGCGATGAGCTTCTCATCGACCACGAGTGAGTGGCCCTTCTTGCTCGGTGAGGAATATGGGATAGTGCCCTTTGGGAGGGAACTAAGCAGTGAGCTTGGCTTCAGTGGCGCCTTGTTCTTCTCCAGTATGGTCGTCCCCAGCAGCTTCCTGCCCTCCGAGGGGTACAGTAGGGTAGCAGACAGCATGAAGATGACGACCATGGATGTCGTAAACACAGACAGACGAGCCATTGAAGAGTTCCACGGTTGATTATGAGAGAGAGAGAGGGAGAGGGATGAAGCAATGAAGGGAAGTTCTTATGGAATTGTCATAATTGAGTTAGTAGTATATATTTATTTATACACACACAACTTTACCAAACAAAGACATTTTTTGATCAAAAAACAAATTTGCATTTAAACATCATAGATAGACACGGGAATAGAGGATCAAGATTATTTTTAATTCAATATAGGACTTTTAGAACATGATTTGTGATGGGCTTCCACACCTCATCTATTTCGGCAATAACTATATAGAGACTAGACAGTTACTCTCATCCTAACTATTAAGATAAACAAGCTGTTCGATCACAAAAAAGAAAACCATGACTTGGGCATACAAATTATTTTCTAAGCCGTAATGCTTTCCCGATACCTATTCTACTATCTAGGAAACCCATACCTATTCTACTATCTAGGAAACCCATGTAGCAAAAATAAAAATAATGTTTTAAATTGTACAATACAACTCGCCTTACAGTCATTTTGCCAATGAGAGGAGAAGCTACTGAATTATGTACGATGAATATAACACAGATTTCTTTGGCCATGTTAATACAATAAGGTGCCAAATAGGCTTGTTAGACAGTGAAATGGGAACCCCGGGACATGGTGGCTAGGAAAAAAATATATAAAGGGAGATGATGCCTAAATTTCTATCGGGACCTAAATGAATATTTAGATTCTACATTGGTATGCCACTCTTGTAAATGGCATAGAAATGTGAATAGGTAGGAACTTAGCCTATAAAGAGCACTATATATATAATTGGAATAGGGCGATGTCCTGTATTGCCTGCGGGTTGCGAGAGAGACAGAAACCGGAGAGCAAGGGCAAGTTGATATTGGAGTTGAAAATTTGTGAAGAGAGAACAGCAAGTAGCAGCAACAGCCAGAGCTACATTATTAATTCGGAATCATGGATCGCAATCCATCCATCATTCCTTGAAGGGACAGCTCCGATATGGTTGTTGCCGTACTGTAGAATAGAGAATTATGTTCAACTGCCATTGATAGTGCGATCCGATCTTACATAGAAATTTCCAAAACTCGATAGATCATTTGTCCATGACTTGTATGGGTTAAAATAGGGCTATATAGACCAAAATTTAATTTATTTATGATCGGGAATAAGTTACCGAAATTGACATGTTCCGCTAAAGTTGGGTTTGGTGTTGTATAGGATTCTCTAGTGAAGAGAAAAGATGAATGGTAGGTGACACCTGTCTCACTCTTATAATATATCAAACCTATTTTTAGGAATAAATCAAATTGTTCAACTAAATTTAGTAATTTTTGGTTGGTTTACCTACTACTTAACTAGTACTAAACACAATTTATTTTTATTAAAATTGTTTAATTCATTTCTTACATGAAAAAGTTACTCTTTTTTTTTTCCATTTTGAAGACATTTGAAAAAAATGTTCTATCTTGGGTTTAGTCCTGTTGAGCATATTTAAGTCCAATTTTCACCGAGTTATTTCCTAATACTTAATTCACAGTTAGTAAGGTAATTTAGGATTGGTTCAAGCCAATTTGAACAATTTATAAGATTTTAGTTCGAATTAATTTCCATTCACAATTTGAGTTTTTATTTTCCATTCAACTTTAATTTCTAGTCTAATTTATTTTAATTTTACTTTTAAAAATTTAGGTGTTAAAATTAATACACTCCTTTTAAAAGTTTTATCCTATAACAATTTATATACTTGAAGAAATAATTCCATTATTTGTCAACCCGAGCCTTCTCATAGCTTAAACTCATGTTTGTTTACAAGCTCTTACTCTACCAACTGGCCTTGGACCCACTATACGAAAATTTCAAAATCGGACATATTAGCCCCCAAGTTCCAAAACCGAGTCCTCCGACCTATCTGAGCTATTTGAGCTCCCGTCAAGAAAGTCTCCCAAAAAGTTTAAGCAGTGGCACACAGTGAGGGGAAAGCACTTCTGACAAAAATAAACTTTTAGCCATCCATCACACCAACCAGGTATGAGGACATCTTTGTTTATAACCGATAAGCGGGTTTTCTATTTCGTTTTATGAATTTTCATCACACCAACCGAGTATGATCTACTTATAACTGATAAGTAGTTTTTTTCGCGTAATTTCCACATCACTCCTCTTAGGTGTGATGATTAAAATACCACTTATTAGTGAGTTTTCATTTGTGAGTTACTTATCATCCCAACTGGATATGATATAAAATATCTCACTCACCTTTTATCTGGAGATATGTTCATCCCAGAGGGATTCCCAGGTACCAATCCCTGATTAGTCCTATTGATCTTTCTTTGATCTGATACTTCCCAATTTTCCTTGCATTTGGTTATTGTAGGGTGGATGTCGAGATTGAGGATTTCATAGGTAGGGAGTATTAATATGGTAGATCTAATGTGATCATGGCAAATATGATATTTGAGGTGTGAGCAAGGACTAGTGGACCAGGTAGCTTTCTTCTACTCGAATTACTCTCTTAGCTTAGTTGGTGTGGCTTTAATCAATTGTTCTAAGCTCCTTATATAGCGGTAGAATTATTTGTTAAATGGGGAAGAGTTATTACTCCATTATTTCTCTTTGTCTAATGGAATTCTAGCCCTTATATTCATGAATGAGAAGTAACTCTAACCCTTTCTCATTCTCATTCATGATACCCAAAATCACTCATCTCATTAACTTACTTTTGATTCTTATGGGCATGTCTAATGCCAATCTTATTATTTAACATGGTTGCCTTAATCCTTAGGTAATTTTAAATGCATTGGATAGCCCATGTTAAATGGTACACGCCTTTAATTTTAGTCACATTGATTTTTAAGCATTAAAACTAATAACTAATTACCCCTTTGAGTAGATAGAAGTTATTAAAGTTCATCCAAATGTACCATATCAGCTTGAGCGAGTCTTTCTTTGATCCATTTTAAGAATTGGAAAGCTTATATGGTTGGTAACAGATAATATATGATTATTATTCTTGCAATTATGTTATCTTCTAGGAAATGAATGTACTAAGAGATATCTCTCCTATCTTATAGAAATTCTACAGGTAATTGCTCCTATTCTGCCACTCATTTATGTTAAATTATAGTAACTTATTTCGTGACTCATAGATGAGTACTAGATTGGTTAGACCCATATGCAAAGATCTGAATTGATCTTTATTGTGAATGAATTGGCTTATGTTATGTGGTTTAATCGCTTCATGAAGCATAAAATTCTTTGACATGGTGGATTATACTCTGTATATAGCTTTGCACAATGTCCATGAACTATTTGAAGATCAAGAAAATGTCAAATGTACTACAAATTTCTAACTATCATTATTGTGAACATCATGATTTAAATCTTCACCATTGGGTTATATTTCCTTATGTTCTAAAACTCTTTCCCTTTAATTGTAACGTTGATTTGTCCTAGATAAAGTATGTATTTCCCTCAAGTGATTTGATATCTTAGCCATTAGTTTACTGGTAGTTGAGAAATTAACTTTATTATAGACTAACATTGCCTATGATGTTTAGTTGTTTGATGCTGGTTACTAGGAGTTGATTAGTTGTTTTGTTAGTAATGCATAATATTAGTGTACCATACTTTTATAAAACTTTATGATGTTTAGTTTCTATGTAAGCTACAATAATTGATAGATTGTTACCTCACCCTTTTCATACCAGGCTCTAAAAAACATACCTCTTGCTTTTCATTTCTAGGCTCAATTTGCTATTAACCCAACATCAATACTTTAGAACTCTATAGAGTTTATACCATAGATCCTAGCTTATACAATATATGAATTTGATCACTTGAGTTGTTTCTCACTTTCATAAGCATTTCAGACTTTAAGTAAAATTATTATCATATATTACTTTTTATTAAACCTTTCAAGAGACTTGGTTGTCCTGTATAATTTTTGTTTGCCTAAATTGTAGACCATAGTGGATGAGGGATTCAAGCCACTTGCTTTAATCCTTGATACAAGTAACCACAAATAGGCAACTTCTGATCCTTGGAGAGATCATCATGGATGGATTTTCAAGGGTGTTTGCTATATATAAGGAAGGTCACATTCAAGTCTAAAGTTTCCCAAGGTATTTATTAGTTTCACTAAAGTCCAACATTTTTGTTTATTTTTCCTTTACTTACTTTGCTTATTAAATATTCCTATTTTTAAGGTCATGGTTCCTGCACCCCTTTAGGAGCACTTGTAATTAGGCTAGAGACATAATTATGCATATACTTGAATATGTTAATACATTAATATATTTATTTGATATTAATACAACCTCAGCTCTCAAATCCCTTTCTCCTCTATATACATTTGGAAATTAATCATGTACAGGTATATGTACCTTTATATGCAAAAGTCTCTTATTCACTATATATATATATATAATTATATAATATATATAAATATGTATATATAAAAATATTTATTGTTCCACTTAATTTCAACAGACTTAACTGGATTCCATCGAGTAATTTATTTCCATAAAATCAACCCTAATCATCTTATTTTAAATTAGTTTTGTTCCAATTATATCAATTGGGGTTTAAACTTATATTAAAATTCCGAAAAAGTTTTTGGCTGAAACTTTGGTTGAGAGTTTACCCTTGGACAATTTCGAAAGATGTGCCATGATCATCCACACTTAGAGCAAGTTATGATACTATAACATCACCCCCCTTGATACTTCCGCACCTCGTACATGGTGATTGCTTGATTCTATTATTCGTTTGATTCTCATCACCATTATTGCGAAAGGGTCCTACAATGCTAGTCTCTTGCCTGTGAGAGTAGTGCCCACTGTCCCAAATAATAGAGGCTCATGTCTACCCCCTTAACACATTGTTCCTCGAATGGTTTGTAGTTCCTTGATTATTCTCCATCGGGTCAGGTAATTCAATTTCCCTCTCCTTCCTTTTCCTAGTTTTATCAAATTGTTTGTCTAGATTGAGCAAGTCATTCACATATGTCATGCTTATCACCTTTTCCAGATTGGTGGGTCGTCCTAAACTTCCCATCAGCTGTCTCATCTCTAATAGAAGGCCACTTGCAAACCTTTGGCACATATCTATTGGACTTTCTAAATTTGGAGCAAAAATTCATGGCTCGTTAACATTTTCTCAAACACATTTGCCAATACTAAGGCTTTGAGAAGTTAGAATAACTACTGTTTCTTTTCATTTATTAAATGTGGGGCCATGTATTCCTCATTAAACATACACTCAAAGTAGCTCCATGTAGGTTAGGTGGGAGACATAGCCATTGAGTTCTCCCACCATCAACTAGCATTTTCTTCCAATAAAAACTTGCCATGATGACTTCTTCGATGGTCGAAACCTTCATAACTACCATGAGATTTTTCACTTTTCAAAGGCAGTCCATATCTTTGACTACATGCTTATCGCTAGTGAAAAACTTGCAACCTAATTGTTTGAGATTTTTCACTTTTCAAAGGCAGTCCATATCTTTGACTACATGCTTATCGCTAGCGAAAAACTTGCAACCTAATTGTTTGAGCAACTCCAATTACTTCAGTATATCAAAGTCATGGAAGTATTGATTTTGCACTTGAGATGTTTCCTGGGGAGGCACATTCTCCTTTCTTTTTACCGCAAATGTTCCATTCGGGGGAGGTGTTGTTCCTAACTCATATAGTGACATTCATTTCCTACTTTGGAAAGGCGTTCCACAAACTCTCATATATTTGAAATATCTATTTATGTACTCTTTGTAGGTTTACCACTCTTCAGGGTTCCTTGGTTATTAGAGAGGTTCTCCATTTGAAACTCTCCCCTCTCAAGCCATGCCACTTGACCTTTGACCTTTGGCTCCTCTTCAAGGTTGCTACTTCTTTTCCATAAGGAAGTTTTTATTTTATAAATGAAAAATTCCAAAAAGTAATTTCCCCAATTTTTCAATACTTTATTTTTCAAATATGAAAATTTTGAAACTTGTGCTATGATATCACTTAAGTTATTACACCCCAAATTGATTACTCGGGCCATGAACACATGACAACCTGCCATGCCCTCTCGATACTATAATAATTGGAGCCTTCACCACTATTAGACCGACTTGACATAAGTCTCAAAATAAAAAAACACAACTATTTTCTTTAAAGATTTGAACCTTTCATAAATGTAATGTATATATTTACAAAATAATTAAAATCATTCGGAATACATGTAGTATTGAATGGAAAGTTCTCGTGAATCCTCTTCGGGAACGTCTACCTCAATTAATATCTCGGTCGGAGACACAATATCACACTCGAGTTCTTCTTCCTTTCCTTCTCTCATTCTCTCTTGCCTAAAAATATGTTAGGGAAGGGGTGGAAAATGGCCATGGAGTGTTGAGACTGATTATCGAGTTGTTCATGACCTCAATTTAGTCTCTACTCAAAATTGCTAATACATAATTATATATTTTTTTCTTTCCATTTTTCAATAACACTTAAAAATTATTAGTCTCTGTTATGGAGTATTTTCAATAGACATTACATATAATGATTCATCTATGAAAACATTGTCAGAATATCAATCCCCAAATCAATAATACTTCTAACTAAAATATCATTGGTAATAAGTTCTTCTTACTGTCAGAGTATCATTCAAAAACACACATTCGATACCATTGTTCAATTCTCATAGGATGTCATATCCAAATTTAATTCCCAATAAGAGGTAAGACTCATACGAGAATACATTAATTCATCAACAAGATCATCTATCCTCACATTTCACATTTGTTGTGACTAAATACCTTTTAGAGGTGTGACTCATATATATATATTCATCAAGTTTTAACTTATTGATGTAGTATATTTCATATGTGCTATGACCATATACCCTAAAAAGGTGTGACTCCTACGGGTATTTGTCAAGCTTTCATCTTAATTATGCAATACCTTAAACTGAATTCCTAAGAAGAGACATAACTCATGGAAACCCAACAAACAACACTTTAATGTATAATTCCCTTATTTCACAAGTGTTATCCTACCGCAATCCATGTTGGTATCTCTTTTTCTTCCCCTTATCATAGTACATAGTTTAACCATTATACCCCCTTTATCCTAGAACTCATAACATATATACGCCGACCCCTTATCCCAATCCATGATGCAAATATCATGCACTAAATGTCATATGGTATGCATATGAAGGTAAAATATTTTTATGCTATCTAGCCAATCCATCTATTAACATTCAACACAAAATCACATTTGCCTTAGAGAATCCTCCTTTCATAAGGAAACACACCCATGAAATTTATTGAAAAACATTGTGTTACTATCAATATTTAAAATTTTATCGAGACACGTTTCTTAAAGAAACATGGATCAACACCCATTTACATAATATTCATATTTTCAGTCATAGACATTAGCCTATTTCTCATAAATCATTTAAGTCTTTAACCCTTTTAAAAATACTTAACCATAGTCCACTTTCTACCATCGAACTTTAGCCATTTTAAATAAATAAATTTACTCTTTTTTATGCATTAGGTATAGCCTCTTTTTAGATATTGGCCCTATCCTATTTTTTTCTAAATCATTGGCCTTATCCTATTTTTTTTCCCAAATCATTGGCCTTAGTCACTTTCTAAACATCAGACTTTAGTTGTAACATCGCAATTAAGGGACTTAGAAAAATTTTAATTAGAATTTGAATCATAATGTGATTAAACTGCTTCGAAAATAATAAATCTGAAGGGATTGATTCAAATTTGTGAGATTAAATATTTTATAAACAAATGAATAATTATATATATAATTATATTTATTTGTTATATATATATATATATATATATATAGTTATTTAGGTGTAATTGAAATTAAGTAACATAGAGATAAAAAATAAAGTCTAAAGTAATAGGCTAAACAATTTTATTTAAACAAATATGAGGTTACATTAAGTATGACCTAAAAATCCATACAAGGACACCCAAAAAAATTGGGCTATAAACCAAATCTAATAAACCTAACTAACATCCCATACAAAGAGTTACATCAATTTTAATGAGTAAAAAACTACAACCCATACAAAGAGTAAAATAGAGAGGCCAACTAATAACAAATACAGAAGGCCTTCATAGAATCCTCAACAATTACAGTTAAATGTCCCTAGGCTGAACCTATAGTAAGTTGTACATTAAACAACTCAATCGAAATAATGATATCTGGCCCAATACTAGTCACCATGCACTATGAAAATTAGAGGTATTTTCACTTTCTCCAAATTAGTGAATCATAGCAGTAAAACTTGAAGATCAATTGCAAACTCAAATCAAAAGAATTAAAAAGGAACTTTCTAGCCATATTAAAAATATTAGAAATGAGATAAGGGAGGAGGAAGAATTCGAGTTATTATATTATAAACTCTATAAAATTTGATCATTCAAACACATAAGCATTTCTCCTATAATGCATTAGGTAGAGGGAAATGCCAACTATAGAAATGTGCTGAACAACAAAAACAATTAACTAGCAACTCCTATAACAATTTCAACTAAACTTAGGATCACTCCAAGTAATAGAGTATGAGGTTAGAGAATACTTCATCATAGACCTACAAGACATTTGGGTTGTAACTTCTTGGGTCAAGGCCCTCAAAAGGGGAATCATTCAATACATAGGCTTAAGACCTCACTTCTATCACCCATCGTTAGATTGGAAATAACAATAACTATTATAAATCAAAGGAAATAATGGAAGTGATGAGTATAATTAGAGCCAATTCACTTAACTAAAGAATGAAAGTAATTACTAGGAGTGGGCTGGTCATAGGTAAATCAATACACCAACTCCTATTCAATGAACCAATTATCCCATTCTAAACACAAGAATGCCGCACATATTAAATATAAAGTTTGAGATGGCATGTGAGAGTAGACTCATAGTTTTAAGCTAACATGAATACTAGAAGAAAGTTATTTGGAGATCTAGCTATTCCTTACATCCTTTGAGTCAATCTTATATTGAACTACTAGAAGAAAAATAAAGTGTAAAAAAAACTAAACTTTGAATTCAATAATAGCCCAAGAATCTATAAGTCATGTACAATAAATATCAACTAGAATGATCAGAATTTTATGGCATTAATGAACAGTGATTTTAATTAGATGGGACAAGTGACATGTAAGCAAAATGATAAGAGAACTAGAACTCCTATCCATTTAACTATTTGAAGAAATCAATGGGTTGGAGGGACCTTAACAATTATTGAGACTATTCTACAACTAGCTATACTATGGAGTAGGGACTTACTATATCTAACTTGTGATATTTTTAAGAATTTGACCTGCATGATCTAAACATCAAAGTTAACAAACTTCCATGATAATTATCCAGTATACTCTTAAAAACTTCAAGTTCCACTTTACTTTATGAAACTGAGGAAATCTACTTAAAACTCTTACAAATAAAGGCAATATATTGACTAAACTAAGGCTAACGTCAAAAAATGAATGTTGGGCTAACAAATAGGGAATTTACCTGGACCTTATTTCCATAAAGACCAACACATGCTCGAAATTCTTGGACCTGCAAAAAAGGAACTAAAAAGTTGATTTAATGGGGGGATTGATTAAGGATGCCATGAATGAGAATGAAGAAGGGTAAGATTCATCCCCATTCATGAGAATGAATGCAAGCAACCAAAGACACCATTAAATTATAACTAATAAGAATATTAAAAGGAAAGGATAAGAATTACCTTCATGAGATTGAGCAAGCTGATCCTTATATAAGAGTATCGAATAAAATAGCAAGAAACACAAGAGAAATGACATAAAACAAAGGATACAAAAAGTGAGGAAGTGATGATAATTTTACCTAAGGGATTTGAGACCTACCTTATGCAGAAAAAGAGAAGAACCCACCATTAGGAAGTAGCAAACCATAGAACCCCTCCTGCATTGATACAAATTGTCGTCCCCACTAAGAAGCCCTACATCAACACTACTGAAATTGTCTGCAAATACTGGGCAATGCATTCCTTTGATCCATCAACTGATAATTAATAGGAACACTTACCACAATGGGGGAGTTGGGACTCCGTGAGGTGAGGCTTGATTAAGAGTGGAGACATGAAGTGATAGCTCCTCACACAAGCTCAATCAGAGAAGGAATGGAGAATCGTCCTCTATTAATCATCATCAACAAACAAAATCACCGACAAGCAAATATTGGGTTGGGAGAGGTGAAATCAAGATTTCCCTAGTAAGCCTAAGAGCCGAGAAAGACGCACTTGCATAAGAGGAAGGGACACCACTCTCATGTGGTGGTCGTAGGGGAGTTGACAGAGCGTGGAGGATTTTATCAAGCGACCGATGGGCCAATGGAAATTATTTACAAGGGGAATGCAAAACCAAAATGAAGGGAAAAAGAGTAAGCTTACCTAAAGATTTTGTCGCGTGTTGCTAATCACCATCAGCAGAGACATTGAGGAACTTTGAGCATGTAGATGGAGGAGATTATGTGGAACGAGTTGAAAGCTTTAGAATACTGAAATGAACACATGATAGTCAATCTTGAAAAATGAAAAGCAAAGAGGTGGGAAGGGGGGTTGATTTTTAAAGTATGATACTACCCCCATAGTATCAATTGAATGATTAAGGGGGAAGTAAAAGACTAAATTGCCCCGATCCATTGGCCAATTACAAGAGAACCTTGAGACATGTTTGGAGGGTGGGAAATAACAAGATTAAAGGCATGTTTGGGAGTAACGAAATTACATGAGACAAATTACAAGAATACCCTTATATGATTAAACACTTTATGATCGACCCCAAGAACCTCCAAGCACAAGAATTCAGCACAGAAGGGACAAAACATGCATAATCATGCGAGAGGAGCACAAATACTTGAAATCCCTTCGAGATGAACATGTTCTCAGATAAAGGTGAGTAAGATTTATGGTATTGCGTTTGATTGGATCATAGATATGATATTACTCGCATATTTAATATTTTGGAATAATTAAAATATTTTTAAATATATTTTCCCTTGATTGCTTAAACCTTGCAAAAATTAATTTGGGGAAATATATTCACTGTCACGCCCTAACCTAGTTTGGTCGGAACCCCATGAACAACCTGCCACCTTTCCTTATACTATTCGAGTATTTCTACTGAGTTAGGAAGGGGAAAGTAAAGGCGTTTGTTTAACCAATTTTTCCAAAGGCAACTTAAGGGTGAGTTTGTACCTGAGGGAGTGACGTTTCCCTCCCCGCTCGTTGTTATCTTTCCTCACAGTTCGTGTACGTCCGTAAAAAAGGTTAAGGGAGGGGTGAGTTTTATAACTCAGTGAGGGGCTAGCTATCGACATACTTTAGCCTTTATATTTGAAACTAAGTCATTAGTTTGATTTCGTACACCGTTCAATCACCCTTTATCAGAAAGGGTTCACACATTCGCATAGCAGTCTCCGACTGTTGCACTTGTGGACCGGAGCGCCTTTACCGTCCAACCTGATAGATGCCTATGACTTCTACCCAGAGTTTGAGTGGGTGTTAATTGCCTGACCCTCAGATCCGAATAATACTTCGTGTCTGTAATGTGGGATGATACATTTCCCCCTCTGACCTTAGTTTCAGTGTGCATGAAGCTCTTTGAGCTTCTCGACATACTGGACGACAGACTTCCCTTACACTTCTTGGGTCGTCCAATCGCCCTTGGAGCCACTACTATCCCACAATGGACGCCTCGATGGCTCCAAACTCATAGCATGCACAAACAATATTTTTGTTAATTATGTTTGTCATCTTTGGTGCTACTGTCCCAATGGGCCTGACAACTGTGTTGGCTTTATGACCGCTAGCCCAATGGGTTCGTCGACCTGACTTTGGCTCAGCAGTTGCTAGCCCAACGAGTCTGTCTGCACAACTTTAACAGAGTAGTTGGCACATACACAATTATCTATTTACGAGAGTATTATGATATATAAGTCTTATCTTATTAACGGGCCTAAGCCCATGCTCATTGGCCTTGGGCTCACTCTAGCACTTCTAGTCCTATTATCGCATGGTTCATGCTCTTGTCAGTACCGTCTCCCAAAATGTTTAAACTTGTCCAACTAGTTAAGGGAGAATGATCTTGGAAAATTGTTTTTAATTTAGAAGAACCAGTACTCATCAGTCCAATTAGACGTGATTCTAAACCCACTCACCTAGTATGAAGTGACCCACACTTCTTGGGCTGATGGGCCAATATTCCCGAAGCGTTCTGCGGTGTGGGTCGACGTGCTCTCGGCGTACCTACAATATTCCAAGTGGAACGAGCTCAAACGGAGCTTTGCCGGAAACTTGAAGGTAAAGAGATAAAGATTCAGAAGCTCACCAGTGGGGTTGCGGTGGTTGGAGCTGTCAATTTGGGGAGCTTCCTCTCGTCAGGGTGGTCCTCAAGTAATCGAGAATTTCCCCAATTGGTGGCTTGGACATGGGGTATTCAATTAGAACTGTTTTGTCACTTTATATCTCTACAATTTAGGCATTCTGATGAGAGTAGGTTGAGAGGACTTACGTGAGCACTCCAGGGAGTTGAGAGTCAGTTGAGAGGACTTGGGGAAGGGTCAATTTGGCCGCCGAAGGTTGGAGGTGGTCAGAATTGGACTTGGTAGAATTGATCTACTTTGAGTTCTTCGAAGCAACTTCAATGTTTGGGTCTACCGGCGCTTCTTTAAGGGTCCTCAGATCGAGTGGAGGGTGCGGCTGGGTGGAGGACTCCTGGTTCCAATGGGTCCTCTAGTAGTGTTAGTGGTTGAGAATCGACCTGATGTTGGAGCTCTAGTTCATGCCTCGTAGGAAACTAGTACACCTTCTCTTCTTCACCCACTTGTTCGATGAGCATAACGAAGGGAGGGGTGCTCTTTATATAGGGAGCTTAGAAACTATTCGGGCTATTGGCCAACATAGGACTTGGTCCCCTCCTCGCTCATCGGCAGTCAGACCAGAGCTTTTTCCAACTCATCATAGACTCCCTCCCTTCCCTTATCATCTACTCTTTGTCATCCAAGTGAGGAAGGTGACACTATGCCGCGTATGCGAGCGTCGCACGTGCCGACTTGCCATGTGGAGTGTCATGATTGGTTGGCTTTGCTGACATAACATCCTACTCAGTAGCCTAGTCAACCTTTCACTTATTGAACGGACACGTGGTGGCCTCCCATTGGCTACTTTTTCCAATGTGGCTACTGATCTTTGTCGACTATTGATTGTGACACATGTCGTCCTTTGATTGGCTCATTTAAATATGCCACATTTCCTCCTTACGCATAGTGCCATCACCACGGGTCAGCCCTTGATTGGTCGAGACGATCCGATGTGTCTCTGCCACTGTGTCAACCTCTAATTGGTTGACCGTTTCTCAGATATCCCAATCGGACACTGACATGGCACCATTGCCACGTGTCCGCTTCCCATTAGTCAGTCCAGTTGATTGGGCTTCTCTGACATTGACTGTTGATAGAGGACATGTGTCGCTTCTTTATTCATTAGCGCTTCCAAGCGCTAACTATGTGCTGACTGGGCGCACTTTGCTATGCATTACACACTGATTGGTCGCACTTGCTGATGGGATGTTGACCTGGCAGCGGTCCGTTGACCGGCTAGACCATTGACCAGTCCGATCCGATCGGGTTCGGTGACCCAAAATTGAAAATCGGACGGTTTAGGACCGATTCGACCGGTTTTTTGGAAATTTAAAAATTTTAAATTTTTATAAAATAATTTCCTGTCTAATAGTGGCATCAATTTCCCAAATTGATATTTATTCCCACCGAGAAAAACAACTCTTTGAACTAGTTCCATATGGTTCATCCTGGTTCAATTCAGTTTAGGTCTAGTTTAGGTTTGGTTCGGTCTAAACCGGTCTAGTTCTCATCCCCTTCCACCCATAGTTACTTACCATGGGTTTTTGGATATTTATCAAATTCAGTCAGAAAAGGGGGAAGAAATTGGGTATTTCGAAAAATTGGGGGACCTCCATGCAATTTCTCAAAATTGAAGGTCAATTAGCAATAATAAAGATGTTGTGGGACCAATTGGTCAATTTTTGAAAGATTTGGGGCCAAATGGCTATTTTTGCAAAGTAGGAGCAAAATCATAATTTTTTGAAAAATTGGGGACCAAATCGGAAATTTGGAAAACTTGAACCCCTTACACAATTTTGAGTAAATTGAGGATCCAAAGAGGATATTGGAAACATTTGGATTTAATTTGGGCAAAAATTTAGCATTAAGGATCTAAAGACAAGAAAAATGAACTTTAAGAAACTAAGTGCAATAAACCAAGAACTCCTTATTTCTTTCAAAAATATTTTTTTCTTAAATTCCCAGTTCTTTGAAACCATTTCCCTCATTTCCATATCAGGTGTGTTTAGCAATCAACACACACCATTCATTAGGAAGGGAATCACACATTCACAGGGCAGTCCATCTACTGCACCCACTTGTGGCATCAGAGCGACTTTATTGACCACCTAAATAGAAGCCCGTCCACTTCTACCATATGAAAAGGGATATAAGGGAGAGGGTGAGTTCAACGACTCAGTGAATGGGTATTTAAAGTTTGACTTTTATGGAAAATATTTTAATTGGAGTGTGTGATACTCCTTATTGCCACCATGTCATTGAACAGCCCTTAGGATGCATCACTACCACTCTTGGGCATCTTAATGGTCCTGAACTTCAAGTGCATGCACAAACAAAGTTTTCCTCAAAAGTCATTTAATCTTTTGTACCACTAGTCCAACGGCCCTGACCCTCAACTCAACTTGCAGCTGTTTGTCTCGACTTGTCATGTCGCACTACTACTAGTCTATCGACTATGTCGGTCCTGTCTTAGTACCATGGCCAAATAATTCATTTACATAAGTTTTCATGGCTTAGAATCATGTTTGTTTATGAGCTCCTGCTCATGCCAACTAACCTAGGGCTCACTGTTCGAGATTTTCAAAATCGGGCATATTAGCCCTCAAGATCCAACTCCCACTATCTAAGCTATTTGAGCTCTTGTCAGGAAGGTCTCCCAAATTATTTAAGTAGTGGCACACAGTCAAGGGAGAGTACTTCTAACAAAATATACTTTTCAACTGCTCATAACCGATGAACGGGTTTTCCACTTCCTTCGAGGAAGTTTCATCATACCAACCGGGTATAATCTACTTACAACTGCTAAGTAATTTTTTCGCATGGTTTCCACATCATTCCTCTCAGGTGTGATGTTTAAAATATCACTTAGCAGTGGAATTTTATTTCTGAGGTGCTTATCATCCCAACCGGGTATGATATAAAAATTTCCACTCACCCGTTAATGTAGTGAATCCCTCTTGGTCGGTTCTTTGTATTCACGTGAGCTTGTCCTTGCTGGCGTTCCTAGTACTTCATGTTCCTACACGATATGGACATCTCTGTTCATTATCCCCCAGCCTAATAGCCTTCATTCACTCCAAATAAATGAGAAAACTGAACTTTTCATTTATTTGCAATTAAGTCCATAAAGTGATTTTTCTTTAACTTTAAGTCCCTAATGCTGGTTTTTTCTCAAATTGAGTCCCGAAACTTTTAAAATTCACCTTGAGACCTCACTTTATTCAATTTCACAAAAAGGGGTTTAATTTCCCAAATTTCCAATTTGGTCCCCCAACTTTTCCAAAATTACCATTTTGCCCATACTTTACTAAAATGGTAAGTTTTGCCCAAAAAAATTCCAAAAATTGTCCAATTAGTCCTCCAACATCTTTATCATGCCCAATTGGTCCTCATTTAATGAAATTGCACTTTAGTCCCTCGAATTTTCAAAATTCCCAATTGTCCCCCCCTCCAATTTCAACCTTCTAACCTAGCCGAATTTAATTTCATTAAATTGATCGATCAATTGAGTTTCATTATTAAAATTGAAGTTAGATTGGAGTTCCTACACCTTTATACAATTCAATTGCACATTGAATTGTACGATTTGGTGCCAGAATGAGCTCAAACGGAGTTTAATCGAAAAATGAATGAAATATCTCATTCTAATCACAAGAATGTCACACATATGAAATATAAAGTTTGAGCTGACATGGGGGAGTAGACTCATAGCTTTAAGCTAACATGAATTCTAGAAGAAAGTTCTCTCGAGATCTAGCTATTCTCTACATCCACTAAGTCAGTCTTTTATAAAACTAATGCAAGAAAAACAATGTGCAAAAAAAAAAACTATGAATTCAATAATGACCCCAAAATCTATCAGTCATGTGCAATGAATATCAACTAGAACTATCAGTATTTTTTGGAATTAAGGAACGATGATTTTAATTAGATGGGACAAGTAACATGTTAGCAAAATAATCAAAGAAGTAGAATGACTATTGTCACACCTGACCCGGTTTTGTTAGAACCTTGTAAATAATTGTCACTACTCTCAATACTATAATAGCGATCACATTCATTATCATAGTATTGATATGATCAAGACTTAAAATAATAGAAAACAATGCATCAGTTTGTATTTTCTGAATATGTTATCATATAAATAATGTTGTACATAAATATGTATAAGTGAAATACATATAAATTTGGTAGTTCATTTTCTAATTTCCTCCTTGATATTTTTAAAACTTGAAAGTGGTAAGGGATGGGGTGAGTCTACAACTCAGTGAAGGGTTTAGCTGACAATATGCAATTCAATACACACTTCAAAAGGTGTAAGGATTTCTTTTCCTTAATTCAAAGGGTTTGGATAATCAAATAAACAAGATACAACTTGTTTTATCATTGAGAAATCTCCTCAATGTTTTTCTCAATTTATATCCACCACTTGAAACTTACAAGCTTAATGTTCGTTCCAACTTGGAAGAATTTTCATAATTTATTCAAGATATAGTTTTCATTGGTTTGTACTGAACAAACAATCAACCACACTCCCTTTCTCATTAAAGGGATCAATCATTCTTCAAACAGACATTGTGAGGCTACAACCTCGATTTGTCCCACTTGTGGCCCATAGCACCTTTACCGTCTACCTTGGTGAGAGGCTACAACCTCTACCCCATTGGTGTGTGTCTACAAACTCGACCACTTGCTTGTGTGAGCACCATTGGCCAACCCTAGACAATTTACGAATGAAATTTTCTGTAATAGAGAGACACTACCTCTCCTACTTCTCTTCGGTCTTGATGCGCATCGGAACTCCCAAAGCCTTGTGACATACTCGACTAGCAATTACTTCCCTTTTCCCAAATTTGCTGTCCATTAGCCCTTAGAACCAACATTAACCCATACCGGGCATCTTGTTGGTCTCGTAAACGATTGCAATCGCATAAAATAGTCTTTTTGGAATTAAATCCTTTGTATTTGTGCTACTAGCCCAACAAGCTCCAACCACACTCTTGCACAACAGTTTAAACACACATTATTCATTTGAGTTAATTTTATCAGGATCATAACTCAATTCTTTTCTATGGGACATAGACATGTTTCCATTAGACTTGGGCCTACTGTATGAGTTTTCAAAATTTTGCCTTTGACCCACTTCTCTTTTCAAAACTATGGCGTGGGGCCTAGTGGGATATCATGAATTTCTCAAAATAGAATCTATAGGATTCATGCTTCATACTTTCAATGAAAATATCTTCGCAAAATCCTTTTATATTATCCAAAATTACAAATGAATCCTTATAATCATTTGTAATTACAATTAAATTTCCAAAAATTATTTTTAGTTGAAATTAAGTCCCTAAACTCATCTCATTTACAATTTGACACTCAATTTTAGACAATTTCACAAAAATACCCAAATTTTCCAAAATCCCAAATTCGTCCAATTTCTTCAAAAATTGCATTTTGCCTCGAATCCTTAATTTATCAAATTGAACGATTAAACTTCGTTAATTGGCCCCTAACATGTTATTTACAAATTGACCCTCAATTTCAAACCCCTACTTCACCTACAAGTTATTAGGAGTATAATGAAGTTATTTAAAAGGGATGGGTGAAAATGGAATTTTGTTCAGTTGATTTTGAAAGTTTGGGGACTAAATTGCAAATTTGGAAAAGTTTGAGGACCGATTTGAAAAAAGAGAAAACTTATGGAAATCATCCCCTAAGGTAGACTAAAGGAATAGGAGGTGATTTTGGGATAAATAGGGACATTTAATGTTGTTGTTTACATAATTTTGGGGGCAAAACCAATTTTTTTTTTATAAATTAGAGGCAAAAGGGTAATTTTACTAAAAAAGGAGCAATATGGCCATTGATGTCCAATGTAGGGTAAAATAGTTCATTTTGAGCTATGGAGGAAAAAATGCAACATTTTCAAGGTAATGGGAGTAAAGATGGGATTTTTGCAAATAAGGGGAAAAATGGTAATTTTGTCCATTTTATGGACCAAAGTATAAAGTAATGAATCTTTGGGATACATAAGTAATTTTTGGGAACATAGAGACCAAAATGAGGGTAAAGGAAATTTGAGGACTCAAATGAGAGAATTGGGAAGAATAAGGTCCAAAATGAGAGAGTTTGATGAGTAAAGGTAAAATGGTAAATTTTCCATACTTGAGAACCAAACTGCATCTTTGGAAAAGTTAGTATCCAAGTGAGATGCTTCGAGAGTTTAGATATTTTGGCTAGTATGACAAATTATGAATATACCCTTCAAGTTTGATATGTGCTACATTATTTGGTTATTGTAGTGGACTTTCTATAATTGGTATGAACGGATTTCTCGATCAGAGATACCCTATCAAACCTTATGCATGTATTAGCAAGGTTGGATCATTAATTCACTTTAGGAGCTACTTTGTGGAAGCCATAGGCAAGGACTATATTGCTTACGCATGGATAGTTCTTCTATCAAATCTTATGCATGTATTAGCAAGGTTGTTATTAGTACTATGTGGCACCAATGTCTTGGGCACCCAACTTATCCTATTATGCGTCATGTTCTATCAAAATTTCTATTAATCAATCAATTTTCTCCTTTGCCTTTTTGTGAAACATGTTCATGTGCTAAGATTACTTAACAATATCTCCCCTTAACTAATCATATTAGCACCCATCCCATGCAACTCATCCACACCGATATATGGGGACTTGCTCGTGTCATGTCTCACACATGTCACACTTATTACATTTTCTGGATGATTATAACATATTTTCTTTGTTCTTTGTACTTAAGCATATGTACGATGTCCTTTCTGTTTTTCAAGTCTTTTGCCTTCAAGTAAAAAATATGTTCGATCGTAAGATCAAAGAACTTCAAATAGAAGGGGCCAAATAATTTTTATCCACTACTTTCCAAGTCGAACTCCAGTCTAATGGCATTTTTCATCACATCTACTATCCACACATCCATCCTCAAAATGGATCCATTGAACATGAAGATCGTCATATTTTGGATATGGGGCTTATTCTTTTAGCTCAATCTCATTTACCTAAAAAATATTGGAACTTTACATTTGAAATAGCATATTCTAATAAACCACCTGTCTACATGTACTCACCCGTCTCCCTATTAACTACTTTTTTGCCCCGCTTCTAATTATAAATTTTCTCCATGTTTATGGGTGTCTATGCTTTCCTTATTTACGACTGTATCAAACTAATAAACTCCAATTTCATTCCACTCTATGCGTCTTTCTTGATTACCCCTTTGGTTATGTTGGATGTCATTATTTGAACCCTTCCATTGGTCACATCTTCATTTGTCATATTGCACACTTTAATGATATTGTCTTCCCCTTTGTCTCACCCACTAGCAACATATCCTCACCTCCTCTTGTAGAGAGCTCTTCATCTCTCCCTCTCATTATTCCAACTCTTTGAATCCTAACAGTAAGTGATTCAGGTATATCTCCCTCCTCTTCCACTACTGTTGATATAACTATAGATTTATCACATTAGGCTCCTCCTAGCTCTCTGCCCAAGATCCTTTTTTCCTTTCGGTCATCCTCACATGGTCACTCATTCTCAAAATGGTTCACTTCCTCTTCGTTGCCTTATCATTGATCCCTCTATCTTCCTTACATATTCGGAGCCTCACACTTACCGACAAGCTAGTTCTCCTCCTCATTGGTTGGGTGCCATGTGCATTAAAATTTCCATTCTCCAGACCAATAATGTGAAACCCGTCCTCTCGGACTAAGGAAACCAGGAAAAGAACCATCAAATTCATGATAAAACCAAGCCATTAAATGAACCAAAAATGGTAAAGAGGGCTTAAAATGAAAAATTGAAAAATCCTAAGTGACCAAGAAGTCATAAAAATCATGGGGAAGAACCATGAAGTAAATTGGATGGGGAAATCAGATTGGTTCAACTTGAGCCGGACCTGAACCAAATTGAACCGGGTTGAACCATGGTCAACCAGATTCGAAAATTCATTTTTCTAAGTGGATTGAAAATATCAATTTCAAGAATTGAGGCCACTACTAGATAGAAAATAAATTTAGGTTAATTTAGAAAATTTTAATTTTTAGAAAATCGGTCGAATTGGGCTTAAACTAGCCGATTTTCATCATCAAACCTGGTCAGACCAGACCGTTTAACGGTTCGACCGGTCAATGAAAAGTGTCATCGTCTTCTTTAGAATGACAACATTGATCATTGAGGTGACAATACTTTCCTTTTCTGGTGAGAGAATATTCTCTCTGATTATGGCATTTTTTACGAGGATAAGCTCAACCAATATGGAAATTGGTAGAGCAGAGGGTCCCCGAGCTCCCTATATAAAGAGCTCCCCTCCATTCATCCTTAACACATCTCAAACCTTCGAAGAAGGAGAAGTGCTCCATTTTCCAATGAAGCTCAAACTAGAGCTTCGACTTGGGCACTTCTCTCAACCTCAGAAGATGAATTCGGGTCCTATAGATTCTGGAGGAAGTCAGCTACTTGACGGCCACCTCCACTCGACCCGAGGATTGCCGGACAAGCGCCGGTGAGCCCAAACATTGACACAGCTCCATAGGTCCCGAAGTTGCCCTATTTTGTCTGGTCTAAATTAAGCCAATTCTGAACTCTTGCGGCCAAACCGAACCTTTCCCTAGCCTCTACAACTCACACTCGACCTTTCCTGAGGAAAAAGAAAGTTAATTTGGCTCCCCTTCATCGGAATGGTTCAATTCTAGTGAGAGAAAGTGCCAAATTTCACTAACTATATTCCCACTACTCAGGACACAAATTGTAGCAGTTATTAAGAATTGAGACCGTCGCACCTCCGATAATGAGTTCTCAAAGGTTTCTCTCTCTACATTCAATTTTTCGGCGAAGCTCCATTTGAGCTCGTTTTGGACCCAAAAACGGTGATTCAAAGCTTGGTCTCATTGTATGGAAGTGAGAAAGTTGATTAGCACAATGATAGGGAACAATTAACATGAATTGGAATGCAATTGGATGTGATCAGATTCAAGTCATATGGAGAAGGTGAATTGGGGAAAAATTTTGGAAATTTTGGGGATTTTGAAAATTGGAGGACCTTTGTGCAATTTTTCTAAAATTAAAGTTCAATTGGCAAAGTAGAGGAAGTTGGAGGGCAAATTGGGCATTTTTAGAAAAAATGGGACCAATTTTTTCATTTTTTGGAAAAATTGGAGCAAATCGGTAATTTTGGAAAGTTAAGGGACCAATTAGAAATTTTGGAAAATCTAAGTCCCAATTGGTAATTTTTTAATATTGAAAATCCTAATGACTTAATTGAAATTAATTGAGCATTAGGGACCTAAAAGTCAAACAGTATGAACTTTAGGGACCTAATCACAATAAGGTAAAAATAAGGTCGAGTTGCCAATACGTGATAATAAGAGGGCTTGAACAAATTCAGATAAGGACGTGAGCAAAGGAGCTCGAACAAGACTTGGAAAGCCAACTAGGGACGAACACGTCACAATTATTGGGTGAGTGGGAAATTTTATATATCATACCCGGTTGGGGTGGTGAGCACTATTTTTAAATGAAAAAATATACTTACCACTTGTGAATGAGATTATTTAGCATCATACTCGGTTGGGGTGATGAGCAATTTTAAGCAAAAAACCACTTAACGATTATGAGTCGGCCTATTTATACATCACACCCGATTGGTATGATTAGTGCCTTTTGGAACTTAAAAACCCTTTTTTTTCAGAAATGATCTCCCTTGACTGTGTGCCAATGCTGGGAGACTTTTTTTATGAGAGCTGGGACAGCTCCAACAGGTCGGAGGCCTCATTTTTGAACTTGTAGGGCTCAAGGCCCAATTTTGAAAAACTCGTGAAGTGGGCCCAAGGCCAGTGGGCATGGGCTGGAGCCCGTAGACAAACATGATGATAAGAGCCATGAAAACTTTTCTAAATGGTAAATTGATGTGTGACTTGCCACTATACCAAATTTGGACTGAAAAGGCTCGATGGGCTAGTGGCAGTGTGCTAGGACTAGGTCAAAGGTCCGATTAGACAAATAACTACATGTCAAGTCGAGTGTCGGGGTCGTTGAACAGTTGGCAACAAAGATAATGGTTAATATTCTAAGACTATTTTTTGTGCATGCACTCTAATTTAGGACCATCGAGATGCCCATGAGGGATAGTGATGGATTCCAAGTACTGTTAGATGACCTAATGGTGATAAGGACAGGTTGTCGTGCCAGTTAGTCATGAAGCCAATCGAAGCTTCTTGCTCATGGGACTAGGGTGGGGACAGGATGAGGTCTCCATCCTCATATTGGACACGAAGTATTCTAGGTTTGAGAGTCGGATGCTTGGGACATTCACTCAGACTTTGGGTAGAAATAGTCGAACTTCTATTAGGGTGAATGATAAATATGCTTCGATCCACGAGTGGGTGCAATCAGCATAACTGCATCTCGCGATTGCTTGAACCCTTTATGATAAAGGGCGTGTGGATGTTTGCTAAGCACCTCCCCAACAAAGGGAAACTGCTAAAAAGAGCTAAACATACAAATGGTGAAGGAATATTAAAAGGATGAAATGCTTTGAAAACTCACTCCCCAACACTCGCTCACTAATTTCTAGAAACTCACCCCTCCCTTCAACCCTTTTTCGAGAAAGGAGAACTCCTATAAAGGTATTTCGAGAATAAGCCTTATGTTAGGTATGTAAGTTTTAAGCTATTGAGTTTTGTATAATACTATTCCAGGAAACAAGGTTAGAAGTTACGCTTGACTCCTCGTAGCCTTGAGAGGGGGTGTTCCTTCTTAGGCCAAAGGGAGTTACGGGTTGTTCATAGGGATCCGACCAAAAATGGGTCAGGGCGTGAGAAATCATACTTGGGACCTAGTACCTCTTCCTTTTGGTCGGCATCATATTAGTTGTAAATGGGTCTACAAGATCAAGCATCACCCCGATGGTTCTATTGCTCGCTATATGGCTCGACTTGTTTCTAAAGGTTTTTCTCAGCAGCCTTGCCTTGACTATGATTATACTTTCATCCCTATTATCCAACTTATCATTGAACCCGATCAGACCAGACCGGTCAATGAATAGTGTCATCTTCTTTCTTAGAATGACAACATTGTTCATTTAGGCAGTAATACTTTCCTTTTCTAGTGAGGGAATATTCCCTCTGATAATGGCATTTTTCTATAAGGATAAGCTCATCTAATATGAAAATTGGTAGAGTATAGGGTCCCTGAGCTCCCTATATAAAGAGCTCCCCTCCATTTATCCTCCACACACCTCAAACCTTCGAAGAAGGAGAAGTGCTCCATTTTCCAATGAAGCTCGTACCAGAGCTCCAACTTGGGCACTTCTCTCAACCTTAGAAGGTGAATTTGTATCCTACAGATTCTGGAGGAAGTGAGCTACTTAACGGCAACCTCCACTCGACCCGAGGATCACCGGAGAAGTGTCAGTGAGCCTAAAGAGTGACGCAACTTCATCGGTCCTGAAGCTGCCCTATTTTGTCCGATCTGAATTCAGCCAATTCGAACCTCTTGCAACCAAACTGAGCCTTCCCCTAGCCTCTACAACTTGAACTCGACCTTTCCTGAGGAAAAAGTAAGTAAATTCGGCTCCTCTTCATCGGAATAGTTCGATTCTTGAGAGAAAGTGCCTAATTTCACTAACCAAATTCCCACCGCTCAGGACACGAATTGTAGCGGTTCTTGATCCTAGAAGGATCCTGGGGATGAGAGCTACCTTCAAAATCAAGAGCTTAGACTGCACACCTCCAACAGTGAGTTCTCAAAGATTTCTCTCTTTACATTTAGTTTTCCAGCGAAGCTCCGTTTGAGCTTGTTTCAGACCCAAAAACGGTTATTCAAAGCTTGGTATGATCGTAGGGAAGGGAGGAAGTCGATTAGCACCATGACAAGGAACAATTAACATTAATTGAAGGGTCAATTGGATGTGATTAGATTCGAGTCATATGGAGAAGGTGAATTGGGGGAAATTTTGGGGAGTTTCAAAATTGGAGGACCTTTGTGCAATTTTTCTAAAATTAAGGGTCAATTGGCAAAGTAGATGAACTTGGAGGGCCAATTAGGCATTTGTAGAAAAAATAGGACCAATTTTTTCATTTTTGGAAAAATTGGAGCCAATCGATAATTTTGGAAAGTTAAGGGACTAATTAGAAATTTTGAAAAATCTAAGTCCCAATTGGTAATTTTTTAATATTAAGGACACAAGAGGGATATTGGAAATCCTAGTGACTTAATTGAAATTAATTGAGCATTAGGGACGTAAAAGTCAAATAGTATGAACTTTAGGAATCTAATCGCGATAAGAAAAAAAATTAGGGCTTAGTTGCCAATATGTGAGAACAAGAGGGCTTTCATGCCAAACCTTTCCTTATAAGGATACTCAAACCATGTAGGAATGAATTTAGATAAGGACGTGAGCAAAGAAGCTCGAACAAAACTTGGAAAGCCGACTGGGGACGAACACGTCACAGTCATCGGGTGAGTGGGAAATTTTATAAATCATACCCGGTTGGGGTGGTGAGCACTATTTTGAAATGGAAAAACATACTTACCACTTGTGAATGGGATTATTTAGCTCATACTTGGTTAGGGTGATGGGCAATTTTAAGCAAAAAACCACTTAGCGATTGTGAGTGGGCCTATTTATACATTACACTCGATTGGTATGATGTGTGTCTTTTGAAACTTAAAAACCATTTTTTTTTAGAAATGATCTTCCTTAACTGTTTTCCAATGCTTAAAATATTTGGGAGACTTTTTGATGAGAGCTGGGATAGCTCCAACAGTTCGAAGGCCTCGTTTTTAAACTTGTAGGGCTCAAGGCCCAATTTTGAAAAACTCATGAAGTGGGCCCAAGGCCAGTGGGCACGGCTAGAGCCCAAAGACAAACATGATGATAAGAGCCATGAAAACTTTTCTAAATGGTAAATTGATGTGTGACTCGCCACTATACCAAATTAGGACTAACAGGGCTCGATGGGCTAGTGGTAGTGCGCTAGGACTAGGTCAAAGGATCGGTCAGACAAATAACTACATGTCAAGTCGAGTGTCGGGGTCGTTGGACCACTGGAACCAAAGATAATGGCTAATATTCTAAGACTATTTTTTGTGCATGCACTCTGATTCGGGACTATCGAGATGCCCATGAGGGGTAGTGATGGATTCCAAGGACTGTTGGACGACCTGGTGGTGGTAATGATAGGTTGTCGTTGGTCAAAGCTTCTTGCGCATGGGATCAAGGTGGGGACATGATGATGTCTCCATCCTCATATTGGACACGAAGTATTCTGGGTCTGAGGGTCGGATGCTTGGGACATTCACTCATACTCTAAGTAGAAATGGTCGAACTTCTATTATGATGGATGGTAAATACGCTCTGATCCACAAGTGGGTACTGTCTTCATAATTGCATCTCGCGATTGTTTGAACCCTTTATGATAAAGAGCGTGTGAATGTTTGCTAAGCACCTCCTGAGAAAAGGGGAAGTGCTAAAAAGAGCTAAACATACAAATGGTGAAGGAATATTAAAAGGATGAAATGCTTTTCTAAGATAAAGAAAAACCCACAGTCATGTGAACATAGATGAAATATTTTGATAAATTATTTTTGAAAACTCACTCCCCAACATTGGCTCATTGAGTTATAGAAACTCACCCTCTCACTTCAACCCTTTTTCGAGAAAGGAGAACACCCATAAAGGTATTTTGAGAACAAGCCTTATGTCAGGTATGTAAGTTTTAAGCTATTGAGTTTTGTATAATGCTATTCCAGGAAACAAGGTCAGAAGTTACACTTGATTCCTCGTGGCCTTAAGAGTTAGTTTTACTTCTTAGACCAAAGGGAGTGACGGGTTGTTCACGGGGATCCAACCAAAGTGGGTCGGGGCATGACAAATCATACCTTTTATTGGGCTTGAAGTCAAGTCTTCTTTTGATAACATTTATCTTACACAATATAAATATATTCGTAATCTTCTCACCAAGGCTACTATGAGCAATTGTCATCCGATCTCTACTCCAGTGGCTAGGGGTGCTCGCCTATCGCTCACAGATGACACTTCTCTTGTCAACCCAACTCTATATTGTCAGATAGTCAGGTTCCTTTACTATCTCACTCTCACTCGCCCTCATCTTGCCTTTGTCATTTATCATATTTGCCAATTTATGCATAAGTCCACATTTGATCATTGGACTATGTTAAACGTATTTTACATTATATTCAAGGAATCAATCATCATGGGCTATTTATTTAGTGAGATTCTCCTTATACCATTCATTGTTCTCACTGATGTTGATTGGACAGTTGCTCCGTTAGCAGTTTCACTATATTCTTGAGTCATAATCTCATCTACTGGAGTTATAAGAAACAACGGACTATTATTCGTTCTAGTGCTAAAGTGGAGTACAAAACTTTTCTTAATGCTACTACTGAAATTATTTGGATAGAATCTCGTCATCGTGAATTGGTCTTTCATATACCCTAACGACCCAGTTTGTGGTGTGATAATCTTACTATGATCTATATAATCACCAATCCTGTCTTTCACGATCATACTAAGCATATTGAGATGGACTATCATTTTATTCATGAACGTGTTGGTCGTTATCAATTCACTATCTATTTTATTGGTAATGATACTCAACTTGTCAATATTCTTACTAAATGGATCTCTTCTACTCATTTTCACACTTGGGGCTCCAATTTCAATGTTCTGTCTTCTCCCCTTGAGCTTGGGGGGAATATTAAGCCTAATGAGCTCACTCACTATACAGATCAACAACATCCTCTCACTACCTTATCCACAGGACTACAATCTCAAGAGTTATATGATGATTCAGCATCACCATCATATGGACCACGGTTATAACGTATTTATCATACTCTTTTATATATATATACACATACATACATGTACAAGCTAACAAAATAATTGTAATAGATTAAAAATTACTTAACTCGTCAATTCTTTCTAATTATTATTATTCTTTATTATTCTCTTTTACTTTTTTTAACTTGTAAATATCAAGTTATCGACATATAAACTTACGATAACGGTAATCCCATTCTTAGAAAACTTAGCAAATGAATTATGTTCATAAGACAATTTATGAAATAATTTTTTAAGAAAATAGCCTTTATTGTGACTATGTGAAACTTCTTAACCATGTTTCAAGTCATACAAAAGCCTTCTTTAATTTGTATAACTTGTATTCTTTTCATTTGATCAAGAATCCCTTAAGTTGTTCCATATATACATATTCCAAAAAAAAACGTACAATGTAAAAATACACTTTTAACATTCATTTGGAATATGGTTGATACTCTAATCGCAATACTAGTATACTTATGATTTCCCATCTTGGTGAACACTTCATTATAATTGATATTGCATCTTTGACAATATTATTTTTAATGTCAAAACCAGTTGGGCCAACCTTACAAAATTTTTAAAATCATGCCCACGTCTTCCTCTCACGTATAAGTCTTTCAACCACCCTATGTTGAAAATGCTAATTTTTTAACGTAAATACAAAAATACTTCAAATACTATTTTAGAAAACATTCAACAATTAATTGAGATTTGGTTTGATTTTATACTATGCATAAGGAGCAGAACTAGCATACCATATTATTAGCTCCATCTAGTGCGGCTTATGATAAGAAAATGAAATTTTCATTTTATAGAATTATTTTCTGACGAATTCTTATTTTTGATAATTTTTTTGGGCAAATTATTTTATTCAAAATTTGAAAAAAACATGAAAAAATAATTATAATCATGTTATGGCCAAAATTTTAAAATTAAAACTCCATTTAAAAAAAGAAATTCGGAAACTATTTTTCAAATTTTAAGAAAGAGGTAACCAATTACAAATAAAGAAACCACACAATATAAGCTAAACAAATGTACTAATATTTGGAAAAATGCAAATGGGAAAATGGTGATTCAAGGGATCACATGGACGACAAGGAGAGGGAGGTGACAATTTCTTCTCCATTTAGATGAATTTCACATATATACAAACTTCTAACAAATATTCCACATTTGATTTATTAAAAGATTGGCGAACTCTTACATTTCATATATATATATATATATATATATACGAGATAGAATATAATGAATATTATTATTATTATTATTATTATTATTATATATTTTATCATGTATTTATTCTCTTTGATACCCAAATATGTCGTATACAAACACAAATTTGTTTGATTATTGTTAACGAATAATCGAACTTTTCTTGCGCAAAAAAACAGTGTAAATTGGCCTATTAGATTTGCATACCAAAGACATGTTTTTAAGCTGTATTGTTAACCGTGCTATTGCTTAGGATAATTTCTTGAAGGTGTGGTTTGAACGTTATAACTAGATCTCTAACTTCTAGAATTAATAGGTCATAATTTAATTTATTGTGCCAATATTTTTAGTTTAATATAAGTTTTGAGCGAAATAATACATTATTAACTAATAAATTATTTGTGATGCAAAAAAAAATATTTTAATATTATTTATTTTAAAAAGTAAGTCATTAGTTATACTGACGGGCCCAACTAAATATATGTTCTTTACAACAATATATCAATATAAATGAACGGATAAAGGAATTGCCACATTCCGGTACATCAATTTGCATGATCACTGGCTCCTGGCTGTTAATGCCAATGAAAAATCTAAGTTGTCGGCTATCAAGAATATTCATATATAAATTCTATTCACACTCAAAACAGGTATAAATTTCCGCAAGCACTAAACACATATTGACGTGTATAGTTAAACTTCCTTGCAGCAGGTGTTCGAAAGTCAGTAATGGCAGGAAAAGGGAAGACATGTTTTTGTGTCGACTGTATATATATATGGTGCTGATGATGGACATAAGATTCTCGAACAATATGAAGATATATTTGTTGCAAGCTGAAGAGACAGACAGACTGCCCACAGTGGTCCCATGGAATTGAGCCTGTCTGCAATTTCGGTGTCAGCCCACTAACAGGATTAAGATTGAGATTATCCCCCACGTAGTTTGGTCCCATGATATAACATAATGAAGACTCACTTACAGGAACGCAACTTTTTGTAAATACAAATGGTTCATGCATATATATATATATATAATCTCTAAGGGATCGAATATACATAATTAATATTTTAAATGACTATATAACTCGAGAGGACAATTATAACTACCAATATAGCCCTCCAATTTCTCTCATGTTGCATCTACCTCCAACACTCTTCTATTATTAACTTTCTCATTTCTATCATAGAAATGTTTCACACGTCCGTAGAACAGTTCCCAACCATTCTACTTGTGGACCGTAGCGCATTTATAGTCCATTTTGATAAAGGTTAACAATGTCACGCCCCAACCTAGTTTGATTAGATCCCTATGATCCCTGTTATCATCTTTTTGCCTTGATTTGATCCTTCCTTCGTACATTATTTTTACATCTTTGATCCAAATTCAATGTTAATCTTATTATGCTTAACTAACTGACTCTTACTTAGTTGAGTTATATCTTTCCCTAGGTTGTTGGGCTTGCGTGTCCCTTATAGCACGTCAAGGCTCCATAATCTGTTTTTGACCATTTAAAATTTTAGAACACTTACTTACTATGTGTTCCCAACCTTTCAAAGATTGTATAATTTCATCCCTCTATTCATCGGGTAGTATTCATTGACTACCTTTACCATTATCCAATCATCCTTCATGCCTTAACAAAATGTTCTACACAACTGTATCGGCTTTTCTTACCCATTCGTCCTTTCCCAACTTCCTTGTTAGGTCTTTCTAGTGCAAATCATTGGATTTCCTGATAACTTATCTACACACTGGGATTCTTCCCTTTTTATGTCTTTCTTCATTTCTGGTGACGTCCTTTACTTAGGGATTTTCATTTTCCCTAAACTCACTCTTATTTTCTTGTGACTATTTCACGATTCCGTTATTTGGGAAGTTCTCTTTTAACAATTTTCATTCTCTACTATGTCCTTCAAAGTAGAGATTTCCCCCTTAGGCGCTATATGTTCGTATTTCTTACTACTTCTTGAAGGTTTTCTTCCTTCGCATTCTTACTCCCTTTTGAATTAGGGCTTTTTGCCCACCTTAATCATTTGCCGACCATAATTTCCTAGTTCACCCTTTACTTTCCTACCCAAGGTATCTCCACTCGTCGGGTCTTATTTCATGTACTCAACACTATGCCCAGTCTATTACACTTTTTTAGAGTGTAGTCTCCACTACCTTTCGGTCCTTCTTAGGTTCTTGTTTATTCTACTTGATCATCATGTTGCTACTAGTTGCTTCCTTTTTTTAGGTTCGTTGAAAATCTCTAATTGACTTCCTTTCTCTTCCAAATTAGGTAATACTTTGGCCATCCCAACATACCCTTAACCACTTATGGTTCTTTATGTCGGGTTAAGCCTCTTAGGATCCATCTGGTGGTTCCTTAGCTTCGGAACTTCCCTTTTTGAGGTCTCACTTCCTACTTTTATCCTTCTACCTAAGGATTCCTATCCTGGTTCAACCTCTCTAATGCTTCTTGGAGGCTTTTCCTTCTTTCCTTTCATACACCCTTCAAAGATCGGTATTGTGGTCCATTCTTTATCCTTGACTGCCCTCTATTTCCTTTTTGTTCCTTATCCTCTCCTCGAGGAGCTCCTACTGATAGATTGGTTCCTAGCACTCCGTTCTATGTCCAGTCATCCACTCCTTAGGCTCTATTAAGCGAGTAAGGACCACGACCAGTATTGATGTCATTGGTTGTTTTCTCCTTACCCACTTCTAATTTGGAGGGCTTACTTCTCCAAGGTTTTTCGGATGTTCTTTCCTTTGTTTCCTTATTATGGGTAGCCCACCCATTCTTACTTGACACTGTGTCCTTTGATGTTATTTCCTACATACATATTCCTTGGGTTTAACTTTCTCCTTGGGTCCTTTTAGTATGCTTCCCTCAGGTCTTTCACCTCGGCATGCACTTCATCTCCTCATCCTTCGTCACTTGGTCCATTACTTTGTAATTGGAATGTGTATGCCTTCCCAGGCTCTCCTTCCTTGGGAAAGGTTCAAGTACTATTTGCTCTAAGACATCTTTGTGTGGGACTTATAAATCTTCCTTATGGCTTGAGTGTGGTCATCATTTCATTTTCAGCCATTTATTTCTTCAAGGATTTCCTTCATCCTTCCTTTCCACTGTTCTAGCCTTTACACCTTCCCTTTCCTCACTAGGGTTTAGATTTATGACCATCTCGAGGGTCAATTTGTTGATTGTCTCATCCCCTACTATTCTTCTAGTTCACATGTCTCAGAACGGTTGTCTTCAATTTTACTCATCCTTGATGCATATCTCATCGTCCTTTTGAGGGTGCAATCCTTACTATTTTCCAATTCTTCCTATGGCATCTTCTTCTAACGTTTCTAGTTACACCTTTTCGCTAGGTTAGTTTAAAACCCCGCTCTTTGCAGCTAAGGAAAATCGAGGAAAGAACCGGTCAAACCGAGTGAGAAAAACCGAACCGGTTCACAAACTCGATCATCAGAGAACGGGAAAATTGGGAACTTTAAAACTCCTGAGTGACCCAAAGGGTCATAAAAACCTTGGAAGAGGACATTAGGACAATTTGGGGAAGAAAACCAAACCGGTTCAGGTGAACCAGATCCGAACCGGTTTGATACACTATTGAACCAAATGATAAATTCATTTTTCTAGGTGGTGTAGAAAATTCAAATTGGAGAATTAAGGCCACCATTGGATAGAGAATGAATTTAGATAAATTTAGAAATTTTTTATTTTGAAAAACTCGGTCAAATCGGGCCTGAACCAGCTAGCTTAAGCGTTGAACCTGGTTCGGACCGTTTTAGTCCAGTTTGGAACAGTGTCGTCTTCTTCCTTCAGATGATAGCATTGTTCACTCTCCGAAAAATCAAGCAGCGCCAGTGAAGATGAAAACTCTCCAGTCAAGGAGTTTTAGGCAATGAATACCGCCATTAAGGCGCCAATCAGACGGCCAAGAAGTCCCTGAGCTTCCTATATAAAGAGCCCCTCCTCATTCATTCTCCTCACACCTAGAAACTCCACTCTCTCCCTACTACTGCATTTTCTAGTGAAGCTCGAACCAGATCTCCAACTTGGGCATTTTTTTGAGCCAAAGAAGGCGTGGTCGGGTTCATTAGATTCGGGGAGAAGTCAGCTACCCAATAGTAGTCTCCATTTGCTCTGAGGGTCGTCAGAGAAATGCTAGCGTGATAGAACAATGAAGCAGCTTCGGCAGACCAAAGCTGCCCTGTTTTGGCCAAGCTGAAAATAGCCAATTCGAGCCCTTCTCAGGCCAAACCAAGCTCTCCCAACACTTCCTCAGCCCTTATACGACTAAATTAGCATGGAAAGGTAAGCCAATTTGGCTCCACCCTCTAAATAACGATTTGTGCTAGAGAGACAACCGGCAGATATTTATTGACCAAATTCTCCATCAATTCGACATGAATTGATGCAATTCTTGATAATAGGAGGAACCTCAGTACAAGAGCTACTTGCTCAGATTGAAAGCTCTAACTGTTGCGCCTTCGACGTTAAGCTTTTGAAGCTTTCTCTCTGTACGACCAGTTTTTCGACGGAGATCCATTTGAGCTCATTTCGACATCAATTCAAGTTATTGAAAGTGCAATTGAATAGTATGGAGGTGTAGGAACTCAAATCCACCTTCAATTTCAACAATTAACTTTTATTGATCAGTCAATTTGATGAAATCAAATCCGGTCAAGTTGGAAGTTGAAAATGGGAGAAAATTGGGGAAATTTTGGGGATTTTAAAATTTTCAGGGACTAAAGTGCAATTTCCTAAAATTGAGGGCCAATTGGGCATGGAAAAGATGTTGGAGGACCAATTGGTCAATTTTGGAACTATTGGGGTCAATTTTACCATTTTTGTAAATTAGGGGCAAAATGGTAATTTTAGAAAATTTGGGGAACAAATTGGGAATTTAGGAAACTTGAACCCCTTTGTGTAATTTTGAATAAATTGAGGTACCAAAGTAAATTTTTGAAGTTTTGGGACATAATTTGGGGAAAATTGGCATTAGAAACCTAAGGTTAAAGAAAAAGAACTTTAGTAACCTAATTGCAAATAATTGAAAAGTTTGGGTATTTTATTCATTCGTGATAAATAAAGGCTATTAGACCAAAGGATTATGAACAAGGGTGTTTATATCGTGTAAGAATACAAAGTACCGGGAACGCCAGCCAAGACAAGATTGCGTGAAGGCAAAAAGTCGAACAAGAGGAATCCACTGCATTAACGGGTGAGTGGGATTTTTACATCATTCCCCGTTGGGATGATGATCACCTCGGAAATGAAAACTCACTACTAAGTAGAATTTTAAACATCACCCCTAGATGGAGTGATGTAGAAATTATGCGAAAAAATTACTTACTAGTTGTAAGTAGATCATACCCAATTGGTATGATGAACTTCCTAGAAGGAAGTAGAAAACTCATTCATCGATTATAAGCGTAGATATCCTCATACTCGGTGGGTGTGATAGATAGATGAAAGACTATTTTTTCAGAAGTGCTCTCCCCTTACTGTGTGCCATTGCTTCAACTTTTTGGGAGACCTTCTTGATGAGAGCTCGAAATGCTCATATAGGCTGAAGGCATCGATTTTGGAACTTGGGGGCTAATATCCCCAATTTTGAAAATCTTGTACAATGGGCCCAAGGCCAGTTGGCACAAGTAGAAGTTCGTAAACAAACATGAGTTTAACCCATGAAAACTTTAAATGAATGATATGTTTGGCCATGGTACCAAGATAGGACTGACATACTCGATGGACTAGCACTAGTGCGACATGAAAGGTCGACAGACCAATCGAGACAAACAGCTGCAGGTCGAGTTGAGGGTCGGGGTCATTGGACCAATGGCACCAAAGATTAAATGACCTATGAGGAAAATTGTTGTTTTGTGCATGCACTGAGGTACGGGACCTTCAAGCTGCCCAAGAGGGGTAGTGATGAGTCATAGGGGCTACTAGACGACATAGTGGAGATAAGGGCAGATTGTCGTGCCAATAGTCACGGAAGCTCGACGAAGCTTCATGCGCATGAGACTAGGGTGGGGTCGGGATGAGGTCTCTATCCTCTTACGGACACGGATTTTTCTTTACAGGATTGAAGGTCGGATGTCATGTACATCCACTCATTCTTAGGGTAGAAGTGGATGTGCTTCTATCTAGTGGTCGGTAAATTCGCTCCAACGCCACAAGTGGGTGCAGTGGACGTGCTGCCCTGCGAATGTGTGTTCCTTTCATGATGAAGGACATTGTTAATTGATAAACACACCAGTTATGGTAAATGATGAGATATAGCTATGAAAACCGAGATTTTTAGAATGAAATGTTTTAAAGAAACTAAGGAGTCTAGCACACTCCAAATCAAACTATTTTCTGAAAGTCAGATTTTAAAACACCCATTCACAGAGTCGTTGAACTCACTCTCTCCCTTATACCCCTTTTCAAGTAACCAAGGGAAGCCTACCTAGAGACCTCAAGCTAACCATACTTGTAAGACATGTATGTTAAGTTTAAATTTCTTGCAGTGTTGATTAATGTTATTCTATAAAAGGTGCAGGTTTAAAGGACGCCTTACTCCTCTCGGTTTAAAAGAATGGGAAAACCCTTAATAAACCGGGAGAGTGGCAGGTTGATCACGGGGATTTGACCAAACTGGGTCGAGGCGTGACAACTTGAGTGGTATCAGAGCCTGTTTCCTTGAATACATTATCAAGACTATATAACATAGTAACTAAGAGAATTTTTTTTTATTTTGCAGATGGCTCCCATGAGAGAAACTAAGAAAACTAGGACTGGAGTTACCAACACCACCCAATATTCTGTCCCCATAGGAAGGTCACCCTAAAATACTCGAGAAGTCCCAAAAGAACCAAGAGATGTTAGTGGCCAGGAGGATGGTGCCAGGACTTGTTGAAGTTACAATCCTAAGTATGAAGGGAGCCAAGCCTAAGGCCAGGAATGTCGTCAAGGGCTTATAACCTTACCAAGGAGTATGCTTGTCAAAAACCCTATAGCTCCCCATCTATTTTGTAACCACTTTTTGTAGTGGGGCTAAGGCTCCAACATATTGTACTACTTCTCCACTAATAAATAATTCCAAGTTCCTAAAAACTATATCTCTCAAAAATGATGTGACCTTGCACCTTAATTATAGGAAGATTGCCCAAGAAAAGTAACCAAACAAACCCCTGTTACCCTAGACATCACAGAGACTAAGGAGATTTCTATCCCGAATAAAGGAACGAATCAAGGAAATTATGGGGCAAAGAAGGCATTACAAGAAAACAGTCAAGGTAAGGAGTTTAGGAGAACTCTTGGAGTAACAACTAGGCAAGGAGATAACCTATTTCAAGGTTTAAAGGAAATGGGACATTAAGTGAAGGACTGTCCCACACCACAAGGATTTAGAACAATAATTTCCAAGAAAAATGCCCCCACAACTATAGGAATCCAAAAGGATACCATCCCAAGAAACTAACAACTAGGCAAGGAGATGACCTATTTCAAGGTTTAAAGGAAATGGGACATTAAGTGAAGGACTGTCCCACACCACAAGGATCTAGAACAATACTTTCCAAGAAAAATGCCCCCACAACTATAGGAATCCGAAAGGATACCATCCCAAGAAACATGACTCCTGCTCAGAATTTCAACCCCATCCAATAGGAAGCCCTTCAAGATCCTAGCATAGTGGCAAGAAGGAAAAAGGACTGAAGGTAGGACTTCGATAAACCACAAACAAAACAAAGGGTATGTAAAGAGAATTCTCCCTTAAGAAGAAATTTTCAGCCATTTGGGAGCAAAGAAGGGAGTGCCCCCACAAGAGAAGACAAGTCGATTATTTGACAACAAATGGGATGTCTCGAGATTGCAAGTAAGACCCACTTTAGAAAAAGTAGTGAAGCCAAATAGGAGTTTCGGACCAACATAGCGGAAGAAAGTAAGTTGTAACAACAAGATAGTCAAGAGAACAACAACGCCCTAAGGAAGACCGAGAAGTAGAAAGGACTACACTCTAAAAGGGCAGTAGGATGAACATTAAGGACAATATGACTCGAGAAACAACTACCCTAAGATAATTGGACTGAGGGAATGGTAAGGACGAGGCAGTTAATGAACTGATATTTGTGAAGGTCATAATTTAAGCTCTAGCAAAAAAGATAGAAGTGGAAAGGCCAGATATTGGGAAAAAGAAGGATGAAAGAAATCCTTAAAAAGATCAATGGCCAAATTAACAACTAAACTCAAGCCAAGAGAGGGGTAGGCAAGCCTCTCACATGATGATCAAGGAGGATTGGAGCTCTCCTTAAAGGAAATAGATGCATAATGAAGCACAATTATGGATGAGGATAGGGTACAAAGGTTGTGCCCACAAGATTTCAAGAGCAAGGGCAAACTGGAGATGATAACATCAAAGGATGTCATTTAAGGGTAGATATTCCCTAGGGTAAATGAAAAAGAAATTTCTGGAGAAAATGGAAAGAGTCCTACCAAGGAAGGAAACTCTAGAAAGGCATATGTATTCCAATTGGGAGGTAATGGAACTAAGTGAAGAGGGATAGGGAGATGAACTTGCAAATGAAGCGCATACTATGGTGAAAGGACCAGGGAAGCATACTAGGAGGACCCAAGGAAAAATTTAAACCCAAGGAACAAGTAAGTTAGAAGATAACATCAAAGATGTTGTACGAGTAAGAAAGGGGTGAACTGCCCATAAAAAGGTAATGTAGTACATTTAAGAAATCTTGGAGATGTAAGTCCTCCATTTAAGAAGTGACTAAAGTAAATGATCACTAACATCAAGACTAGTTGTGGTCAACACTCACTTGATGTAGCCTAAAGTGAGGACGACTAAGAATAAGCTAGAGTACACTAAATAAGACCAATAACCGGAAGTCCCTCAGATAAGGAATGGGGGAAGAAATGGGAATTTTAAGACAATGGAGGATTAAAGGAGAGAAAATACCCAATATAGAAAAGAGTGTGAAGAAAGGAAGAAAGAAACTTTCAACGAATGGTAAGAAGGTGGGCATGTAGCTCCCAAAGTGGAAGCCTCTACTGTGAGAGACATAGTAGAGAACAAAATCCAAAAGAAGGGAACTTCCCCAAACAAAGTGATCGACATATAGATCGAAAGAGAATAACTCAGGATAAAGAGTCATGAAACTGATCACGAGTGAGTAAGAATGGATTAAGAAAAAGGAAAGTCCTTGAGGAATGGACACCATTAGAAATGAGGAAGTGCATAAGAAGGGAAGAATCCCTACGTGTCGGTAAGTCATGGGAAAAACCCAATAATTGGAACTGGAAAGACCCAATAAAGAAGTTGGGGAAGGATGAGAAGGTAAGGGAAACTGACACGGTTATGTAAGACATGACATCAAAGGCAAGATGGATGAGTGAATAACGGTAAAGGTAGTAGAGAATATACTACTAGACGAAGTTATACAACCCTGAAAGGTTGGAATGATTAGAACGGCCCTCAAGGAAGTATTATAGAAATCTAATAGACAAAGACATGTTCTAGAAAATGTCATGACTGTAAGGGGCATGCAAGACTAATAGTTCCGAGGAAAAATGTGACTCAAGTAAGGAAGAGTCAGTCAGTAAAAATGATAAGGTCAAAAATCTAGACCGAAGTTGTAATAAACATCGGACGAGGGAAGGGTCAAAATAAGACAAAAGGGTGATAACACTGAAACCCGTGAAAACAAGTATGTAGCACTCGAGAGGACACAGAGATAAGGGTTTCAATGACCAAGAGAATAACTAGACAAGGAAACAATTAGGCAGCTTGGAACTCCCAATTCTGAAATTCTGAGCAAGAACCCTCAAGAGGAAGAATCCTACCCTAAGTAGAGGAGGAAGTGAACTTAAGGATGTACCTTGGAATAGTGGATAAGACATGCCTAATTATGATAAACTCCATGGAGTGAGTGAACACTTGAAAGGAAAACGAAATTCCTTAAGTGGATGATATAAAAAGGGCTAAAAGAGTTAGCATGTCAAGCAAACCCCAAGTTGACACAAAAGGAATTTATTCCAGATGCAAAGGTTGCTAATTAAGTTTTAAGGACAAAACTCCTAAAAGGAGGGGATAGTTGTAAACCCCGCTCTTTGGAGCTAAGGAAAACTGGGGAAAGAACCGGTTAAACTGAGTGAGAAAAATTGAATCGGTTCACAAACCTGATCATCAGAGAATGGGCAAATTGGGGAAATTTACAGCTCCCGAGTGACCCAAAGGGTCATAAAAACATTGGAAATGGACTTAAGGACAATTTGGGGAAGAAAACCATACCGATTCAGGTCAACTGGGTCCGAACCGAATTGAACCGGTTTGAACCACTATTGAATCAAATGCTAAATTCATTTTTCTAGGTGGCTTAGAAAATTCAAATTGGAGAATTGAGGCCACCATTGTATAGAGAATGAATTTAGATGAATTTATAAATTTTTTATTTTGAAAAACTCGGTCGAATTGGGCCTGAACCGGTCGGTTTAAACGTTGAACCTGGTTCGGACTAGTTCGGTCCAGTTTGAAACAGTGTCATCTTCTTCCTTCAAGACCTAAAAACTCCACTCTCTCCCTACTGCTCCATTTTCTAGTGAATCTCGAACCAAAGCTCCAACTTGGGCATTTTTCTAAGCCAAAGAAGGTGTGGTTGGGTTCATTAGATTTGGGTAGAAGTTAGCTACCCAACGGTAGTCTCCATTTGCTCCGAGGGTCGCTGGAGAAACGCCGACGTGATAGAATAGTGAAGCAGCTCCGGCAGACCGAAGCTGCCCTATTTTGGTTGAGTTGAAAATAACCAATTTGAGCCCTTCTCAAGCCAAACCAAGCTCTCCCAAACTTCCTCAGTCCTCATACAATTGAATTAGAGCGAAAAGGTAAGCCAATTTGGCTCCACTTTGTGAATTTCGGTCGGTGCTAGAGATAGAACTGACAAATCTTTACTGACCACATTATCCATCAATTTGACATGAATTGATGCAATTCTTGAACCTAGGAGAAACCTTAGGACAAGGGCTACCTATCCAGATTGAAAGCTCTGATTGCGGCGTCTCCAATGGTAAGACTTTGAAGCTTTCTCTCTCTACGTCCAGTTTTTTGGCAAAGCTCCATTTAAGCTCATTTTGATGTCAATTCATTTGATTCAAGGTGCAGTTGAATCATATGGAGGTATAGGAACTCAAATCCACCTTCAATTTCAACAATTAACTTTGATTAATCAATCAATTTTATGAAATCAAATCTTGTCAGGTTGAAATTGGTGGAAATTTTGGGGATTTCAAAATTTTGAGGGACTAAAGTGCAATTTCCTACAATTGAGGGCCAAGTGGATATGGAAAAAAAGATGGAGGACCAATTGGTCAATTTTGGAATTATTGGGTCAATTTTACGATTTTTGTAAAGTAGGAGCAAAATGATAATTTTGGAAAATAATTAGAAATTTGAGAAACTTGAACCCCTTTGTGTAATTTTGAATAAATTGAGGTCCCAAAGTAAATTTTTAAAGTTTTGGGACTCAATTTGGGGAAAATTGGCATTAGGAACCTAAGGTTAAAGAAAAAGAACTTTAGGGACCTAATTGCAAATAATTAAAAAGTTTGGGTATTTTATCCATTCTTGATAAATAAAGGCTATTAGGCCAAAGGATTATGAACAAGGGTATTCATATCATGTAGGTACACGAAGTACTGGGAACGCCAACCAAGACAAGCTCGCGTCAAGGCAAAAAGCCAAAGAAGAGGAATTCACTACATTAACGGATGAGTGGGATTTTTACATCATACCCGGTTGGGATGATGAGTACCACGGAAATGAAAACCCATTACTAAGAGGAATTTTAAACATCATTCATGGATGGAGTGATATGGAAATTACACGAAAAAACTACTTATCGATTTTAAATAGATCATACCCTGTTGCTATGATGAACTTCCTGAAAGGAAGTAGAAAACTCGTTCATCGATTATGAGCGGAGATATCCTCATACCTGGTTGGTGTGATGGATAGATGAAAGACTATTTTTGTTGGAAGTGTTTTCCCCTGACTGTGTGCCACTGCTTAAACCTTTTGGGAGACCTTCTTGACGGGAGCTTGAAATGCTCATATAGGCCGGAGGCCTCAGTTTTGGAACTTGGGGGGCTAATATCCCTGATTTTGAAAATCTCGTACAATGGGCCCAAGGCCAGTTGGCACGAGCAAGAGTTCGTAAACAAACATGAGTTTAACCCATGAAAACTTTAAATGAATGATATGTTTGGCCATGGTACCAAGATAGGACTGACATACTCAATGGACTAGCAGTAATACGACATGAAAAGTCGACAGACCAATCGAGACAAACAGTTGCAGGTCAAGTTGAGGGACGGGGTCATTGGACCAATGGCACCAAAGATTAAATAGATTATGAGGAAAATTGTTGTTTTGTGCATGCACTGAGGTACGGGACCTTCAAGATGCCCAAGAGGGGTAGTGATGAGTCCTAGGGGCTACTAGACGACATGGTAGAGATAAGGGCAGATTTTCGTGCTAGCAGCCAAGGAAGCTCGACATAGCTTCATGCACATGAGACTGGGGTGGGTTGGGATTAGGTCTTTGTCCTCATATGAAAACAGAGTTTTCTTTACAAGATTGAGGGTTGGGTGTCGTGTACATCCACTCATTCTTAGGGTAGAAGTGGATGTGTTTCTATCTAAGTGGTTGGTAAAGTCACTCCGATGCCACAAGTGGGTGCAGTGGATGTGCTACCCTGCGAATGTGTCTTCCCTTTATGATGAAGGGTGTGTGTTGATTGATAAACACACCGGTTATGTCACGTCCCAACCCGGTTTGGTCGGATCCCCGTGATCAACCCACCACTCTCCTGGTTTATTAAAAGTTTTCCCCTTATTATAAACCGTAAAGAGTAAGGCGTCCTTTAAACCTGCACCATTTCTTGAAATAGCATAATCAAAACAACATTAAATTTTAAACTTTACATACCTGTCTTATAGGCATCTTAGTTGATGGTCTTTAAGGGTAAGCTTTCTGAGATTTCCTGAAAGGGATATAAGGGAGGGGTGAGTACGACTACTCAATGAATGGCTTTTCAAATAACAATTTTAACTTTTAAGAAAAACATTTATATGGAGTGTGCGAGACTCCTTTCTTTTCAAAAATCCCTTTATTTAAAAAAATTAGGGTTTTTACATTATTTCTTAGTTACCGGTGTGTCATCACCCAACACTCATCCTTCATCATGAAGGTTACACACATTCGTAAGTCAGTATCACTATTGAATCTGCTAGTGGCTTCAGAGCGACTTTTCCTACCACCTGGATAGAAGCACGACCACTTCTACCTTGGGAATGAGTATATGTACGCGACATCCAACCTTCAATCCCAAAATCGCTTCTTCGTGTCCATATGAGGACAGAGACCTTATCCCGTCCCCACCCCGGTCTCATGCGCTTGGTGCTACTCCAAATTTTGCACAGACACCTGAAATGACGATCTACCCTTATACTCACCGGGTCTTCCAGGGTCCTTAGAACACATCACTACCCCTCATGGGCGTCTTGATGATCTCGTACTCATAGTGCATTCACAAACAATGTTTTCTCATATTGCCATGTAATCTTTGGTGCCATTGGTCTAACGGCCCCGACTCTCAACTCAACCCGTAATTGTTTATCTTGACTAGTCCGTCAACCTGTTATGTCGCACTGCCGCTAGTTGATTGAGCATGTCGGTCCTATCTTGGTACCACAGCCAAACAATTCACTTATTAAGTTTTATAGAACATATATCATGTTCGTTTATGAGCTCCTGCTCGTGCCAACTAGCCTTGGGCCTACTGTACAAGATTTTCAAAATCGAGCATTTAGCCCCCAAGTTCCAAAACCGAGGCCCTCAACCTATAAGAGCTATTTGAGCTCTCGTCAAGAAGGTCTCCTAAATAGTTTAAGCATTGGCATACAGTTAAGGGAGAACACTTCCGACAAAATAGGTTTTCACTGTCCATTATACCAACCGGTATAAGGACATCTCCATTCATAACCGATGAACGGGTTTCCATCTTCCTTCGAGGAAGTCTATTCATACCAACCGGGTATGATCTACTTACAACCAGTAAGTAGTTTTTTTTTCACATAATTTTCACATCACTTTCTCTAAGTGGTGATGATTAAAATACCACTAAACAGTGGGTTTTTATACCGAGGCACTTATCATTCCCAACCGGGTATGATATATAATCCCACTCACCCAATAGTGCAGTGAAATTCCACTTAGTCGAGTTCCATCCTTAGCAAGCTGGACCTCGACTGGCGTTCCTGATGTCTCGTTCTCCTATACAAAATGAACATAATTGTTCATTATTCTTTGGCCTAATAGCCCTCATTCATTCCCAATGAATGAGAAAACCCAACTTTACATATATATGTAATTAGGTGCCTAAAGTTATTTTTCTTTAACTTTAAATCCCTATTGCCCGATTTTTTCCTAAATTAGAGTCTTGAAACTTTTAAAATTTATCTTAGGACCTCAAATTATTTAATTTCACACAAAGGGGTTTAATTTCCCAAATCTCCAATTTGGTCTCCCAACTTTTCCAAAATTACCATTTTACTCTTCCTTTACAAAAATGTTAAGTTTTGCCCCAAAAATTCCAAAATTCCTCAATTGGTCCTCCAACATTATTTTCATGTCCAATTAACCCTCAATTTCATAAACTTACATTTTGGTCCTTTGAATTTCGAAAATCCCCAATTTCAACTCCTTAGCACAGCCGAATTTGATTTCATCAAATTGACCGATCAATAATATTGCTAGTATTAATATTGTCATAAATTATTGGTATTAATTCCAAAAATTTAATTTAGCTATTAAATTATTGGTATTAATTACAATAATTAAATATATATTAACTTCAAAGTTCTTATGAAATCTTGTTCACCTGAACCAATTTGGTTTTTCTCTTATAATTTATCTTAAGTTTCTTTTCCAAGGTTTAATGAACCCTTTGGATCACCTGGGAGTTGTAAATTCCTAAATTGCCCATTCACAATTGATCGGGTTTGTGAACCAGTTTGGTTTTCTCACTCAGTTTGACCAGTTCCCTTCCCGGTTTTCCTTAGCTCAAAAGGGCGGGGTTTATAGGTTATGGTAAATGATGAGATATGGCTGTGAAAACCCAAAAATTGAGCATGAAATGTTTTAAAGAAAATAATGAGTCTCGCACACTCCAAATCAAACTATTTTCTAAAAGTTAGATTTTAAAACACTCATTCATTGATTTGTTGAACTCACCCCCTCCCTTATACCCCTTTTTCAAGTAACTAAGGGATAGCCTACCGAGAGACCTCGAGCTAACCACATCTATAAGATAGGTATGTTAAGTTTAAATTTCTTGCAGTTTTGATTAATGTTATTCTATGAAAGGTATAGGTTTAAAGGATGCCTTACTTCTCTCGGTTTAAAAGAAGGAGAAAACCCTTAATAAACCGGAGAGTGGTGGGTTGATCACGAAGATCTAACCAAACTAGGTTGAGGTGTGACAAGGTGTTTCCTTCTTTGCTCTTAGGTGGCTTGTAGTGCTCCTTAAGGAAAATTCCCTATACTTGCATTCTGCTATTTTTGGGTTTTCTTAAGCTCATACCCTTGATCTTCCTCTCGTGATCCTTCCTCATGTAATTGAGACATACAATCATACTATTGTGGAGCAGAGAAATTTTTAGGAATTCAAAATTTTATTTATTGAGGTAAGAATAAAATTTTTGGAATTTTAACATCTCTTGAGTGAGATTGTTACAATGATGGTTTAGGAAGTACTCATTACTATGCTAGGGTCTAGAAGGATTTCTTCTTGAGTAAAGTTGGGATCCTTAGCTAGAATTGTGGTTCTTGTAATATTATCCCTTCGGGCTTCTGTAGAGGTGGAGATGTCCTCATTGGAAGGCCTCACTTTGATTCCTTATGATGTGGGATAGTCCTTTGCCATATGTCCTATTCTTCTACACTCATAACAGGTTCTCTCAGGTCCTGTCCTCCGTAATATTGGGCACCTTCTCATGTAGTGTTCCCATTGCCCACATCTATAACAGATCCTCTCCTTACATGGACCCTTGTGGTTCCTCCCATTCTTTGAGCATTGTGGGGCCTTTCTCAGGGATTGTTGTTAGTCTGGTGCCTTGCCGTCCCCGAGTCCAAACACCTTGAAAGTTTTTTTGTTGAGTTCCCTTTGACCCGGTGTTACTCCAAGAATCCTCCTATACTCTTGGTTCAATTTCTCATATGGGATGAGATTTTCCTTGGTTTCTAGGATGGCTAAGGTAGCGCGGGTTTGTTTGGCTACTTTTCTTGGGGCCATCTTCCTACAAGGTAGGTAGTTTTAATTACATCCTTATGTTATATAGTCTTGATAATATATTCGAGGAAACAGGCTCTAATACCACTTAAGTTGTCACGCCCCGACCTGGTTTGGTCAGATCCTCGTGAGCAACCCACCACTCTCCTGGTTTATCAAAGGCTTTCCCCTTATTTAAATCATGAGGAGTAAGGTATCCTTTAAACTTGTACCTTTCATAGAATAACATTAATCAAAACTACATAAAATTTAAACTTACCTACCTGTCGTGCAGGTGTATCTAATTGGATGTATTTAGGTAGGTTTTCCCTTGGTAACTTGAAAGGGGTATAAGGGAGGGGCTGAGTTCGACAACTTAGTGAATAGGTGTTTTAAAACTTGATTTTTTTTTCAAAAAAATAGTTTGAATTGGAGTGTGTCAAACTCCCTATTTTCTTAAAAATGTTTTTCTTCAAATTTCGGTTTATCAAAACCTTTTTCCAAGGTTTACCAATTTATTTCCAAGGATTCTCAAATTGTTTACAGGGTTTTCATAACATCTTCCCATTTCCATATTCGATGTGTATCACAAACAACACACGCCCTTCATCATGAAGGGATCACACTTATTCACAAGATGCAGTTAAACCGACTACACCCACTTGTGGATCAGAGTGTCTTTACCATCCACCCCAATAGAAATCTTTGACTTCTACCCGAAGTTTGAGTGAACATCTCTCACATCTTACCCTCAGACCAAAAATACTTTGTGTTCATATGAGGACAGAGACCTCATCCCGACCCCACCCCGGTCTTAGGCGCATGAAGCTATGTCGAGCTTCCATGACTACTAGCACAACAAACAACCCTTATCTCCACCATGTCGTCGAGTAGCCCCTAGGATGCATCACTACCCCTCTTGGTCGTCTTGATGGTCCCGAACCTCAGTGCATGCAAAAAATAATAGTTTTTCTCATAAGCCATTTAATCTTTGGTGTCACTAGTCTAACGACCCCGACCCTCAACTCAACCTACAGCTGTTGTCTTAACTGGTCCGTCGACCTATCTTGTTGCACTACCGCTAGTCCATCAAGTATGTCGGTCCTATCTTGGTACCATGGCCAAACACATCATTTATTAAAGTTTTCATGGCTTAATCTCATGTTTGTTTACAAGCTCCTTCTCATGCCAACTAGCCTTGGGCCCACTGTACGAGATTTTTAAAATCAGGCATTTTAGCCCCCAAGTTCTAAAACCAAGGTCTCTGGCCTATCTAAGCTATTCGAGCTCCTGTCAATAAGGTCTCCCAAAAAGTTTAAGCTATGGCACACAATCAGGGGAGAGTACTTATGACAAAAATAACCTTTCAATTGTCCATCATATCAACGGGTGTGAGGACATCTCCACTTATAACCAATAAGCGGGTTTTCTACTTCCTTACAGGAAGTTCATCATACCAATCGGGTATGATCTACTTACAACCGTTAAGTAGTTTTTTTGTGCCTTTTCTCACATCACCCCTTCCAGGTGTGATGTTAAAATCCCACATGGTAGTGAATTTTCATTATCGAGGTGCTCATCATCCCAACCGGGTATGATGTAAAAATTCCACTCACCCCTTAATGTAGTTAATTTCTCTTAACCGACTTTTTGCCTCAACGTGAGCTTGTCTTGGCTGGCGTTCCCGGTACTTCGTGTTCCTATACGTTATGAACATCGTTGTTTTTTATCCCTTAGTCTAATAGTCTTCATTCATCACGAATAAATAAAATACCCAAACTTTTCAATTATTTGCAATTAGGTCCCTAAAGTTCTTTTTCTTTAACTTTAGGTCTCTAATGCCAATGTTTCCCCAAATTGAGTCTTGAAACTTCTAAAATTCACTTTGGGACCTCATTTTATTCAAAATCATGAAAAGGGTTTCAAGTTTCCCAGATTTCCAATTTGATCTCCAACTTTTATCAAAATTACCATTTTGCCACTACTTTACAAAAATGGTCAATTTCACCCCAATAATTCCAAAAATTGACCAGTTGGTCCTCCAACATCTTTTTCATGCCCAATTGGTCTTCAATTTTAAAAAATTGCACTTTAGTCCCTCGAATTTTTGAAATCCCCAATTTTCCCCCAATTTTTCTGCCAATTTCAACCTTCAAATCTTACCGAATTTGATTTCATCAAATTAACCGATCAATTGAAGTTAATTGTTGAAATTGAAAGTGGATTTGAGTTCCTACACATGCATACAATTCAATTGCACTTTGAATTGCCTGAATTGACGTCGGGATGAGCTCAAATGGAGCTTTGCCGGAAAACTAAATGTAGAGAAAGAAAGCTTTGAAAGCTTACCATCGGGGGCGTGGTGGTCCGAGCTTTCAATATGAGCATATACCTGAGGTTCTTCTTAGGATCAATAATCGCTTCAATTCATTTCGAATTGATGGAGAATTTGGTCAATAAAGTTTCGTCGGTTCTCTCTAATTCAGCTGTATGAGGGTTGTGTAAGTATTGGGAGAGCTTGGTTTAGCCTGACAAGGGCTCGAATTCACTGTTTTTACCTCGGCCGAAATAGGGTAACTTCGGTCCATCAGAGCTGTTTCACTGTTCTATCACGCCGGCATTTTTTCGGCGACCCTCGAGCAATTGGAGACTACCGTTGGGTAGCTGATTTCTCCCCAATCTAATAAACCTGACCTTGCATTTTTTGACTTAGAAAAATGCGCAAGTCGGAGCTCTGGTTCGAGATTCACCGAAAAATGGAGTAGTAAGGAGAGAGTGGAGTTTTTAGGTGTGAGAAAGATGAATGAGGAGTGGCTCTTTATATAAGAAGCTCGGTTACTTCTTTATTGTTCGATTGGCACATTAATGGCGGTTATTTATTGCCTAAAACTCACTAGTCGGAGACTTTTCATTTTTGCTGACACTGGTCGATTTTTCGGCAAGTGAATAGTGTTGTCATTTGAAGGAATAAAACAACACTGTTCCGAACCGCACTGGATTTGTCCAAACCGAGTTCAACGTTTAAACCGGTTGGTTTAGATTCGATTTAACCGAGTTTTTCAAAATTAAAAATTTGTAAATTTATTATCTATTAAACAGTGTCCTCAATTATCCAATTTTAATTTTCTAATCTATATAAAAAAATCAATTTAGCATACGATTCAATAGTAGTTTAGATCGGTACAAACCGGTTCGAATATGGTTTACCTGAACCGGTTTAATTTTTTTTTCAAATTATTCTAAATTTTCTTTTTTAAAATTTTTATAACTATTTAATTTATTTAAAATTTATAAATTTTTCAATTTACCTATTCTCCTGTTTTAATTATTTATTAACTTGTTTGGTTACTCTATTGGATTAACCGATTCTTTCTCATATTTTCTTACGTTCTTCATCTGACCTTAGAGTTCTAAAGACATCCTTGGTCGACGATGGAAGGCTCTTCATCCTCCTCGTTGCTTAACATCAAACTTCCTCAGGTACGCTCCTTTGTTTATCTTATGACTTGAAATGCCCTCAATCGAAGGTCGTCTAGTGATACCATCGTCTCCTCTAAGCTTCGTCGTTTGCTCGCCCAACGCCTAGTCGATGCTCATTGTTCATTCTGTTAGCCACGTTCAGTTGATGACACTATTCCCTCTATCCTTTTTGTCTTCGCCCATCCCTCTTATGCTTCTTTGGGGAACGACAATTGTGTTCTAGTATATAGTGATCGTGTAGGTATCTTCCAAATCTTCTTCTCACATCACATTTAACTAAATTACAACTTAGAGTACTTCAATTTACTTTGAAGGTTTCAATTTCGGTTTTTTCATTCATTGATTCATCTGTACAGATACATCATACCTCGGTTCATCAATTTCTTATAGCCGGCACTCATTGGGTCCCTTTGTCGGCCTTCCTCCCTCCATCTTCATGTCGATGTCTCTTCCCCATGACTGTTCGTTTGATCCAGATGCTCTCCTCAGCCTATAGTTTGTTTCTAAAACTTTTCCTTATGCTTCATTGTCTCTAATGCTCAGGAATTTGAGAGCGGGACAGTTGTCCCATGGTTGGATTTTGTTCAGGGAATAGAAATACTTGGTGGATTGCATGAATTTGTTATCTTGCCTTTGTAAGTTTACTTGTGTCCCTATTTATAGGAAGTAAATGTCCTTTTATTTATCAATTGTCAGTTTAAGGTATTATTGAGTCTCTTGAGTTATTTGTATTGGATAATTATGATATTTAAATGTTGGTTTTACATTTCTTCATGAGAATGAGAAATCTTCTTATAACTCATGTCATTTGTATAATGAGGCGATCATCTTGTTTTGTTTTGAAGTGGAATGATTTTTACTTTTAATGGCTACCAGGTAGTGACGTTAAAGGGAATTCTGATGTTCGTTTTTCTATTATGTTTTAGATGAGGATGATAATAAATTCATGAAAAGAGCTAATTATGTTGTCTCGTCTTAATTACAAGTATACTCAATATCATAATATAAGTGAAGTAGTATTCTTGTTAGAGATCAAATTCGTGACTTATCTAGTATGTCCTTTATATATTGTTAGTTAAGATCCAATGACTTCATAAAACTAGAGAAACGTTTCCTCACATCCTATCTCAAATTATAATTCAATCACATCCATGGTTTTAATCAAAGAATTATTTGTAGACTTAGAATGAAAGCACATTGGTGATTCATTCATGGCTCTTCTGGATCAGGATAGAGTTAAATTTTTCCATCATGTATTAGGCTTATGGTACCAGTTCAGACTTCCTCAATGTCCTTGTGGGTTTTGCAGTTAGGTAGATTTAGGATCCGTGTGATTTATTTATATTTTTTGAGCTCTATGATTGTTGTTTGGTTTCCTGTATGAATTTATGCGTGAATTATCTTGTCTTTCAGGTTTGAGGAAACATTATGTTTGAGGGTTAGTCCAATATTGTTCAGTTCATGCTTTCATCGGGTATTTACTCAAACTAATAATAACTTGAGCTTGGTTTTAATTTTTTTTAATGATTAGACAATAGGCTGACTTAGAAGGTATTTAAAATGAAATGCTCCACTTCCATAAGTAGCTAAATAATGAATTTCTTGCATTTGTTCTAAATTCAATAACTGGTAAATGTATTCTTATTAGGTATAATTACTCATTACAATTTCCTTTGCAGACTTGATGAAAATGGAAAGGTGGTAATTTTAATTGTTGAACGTTCTTTTATCATTGTTTTCAGGTACCTCAAATTTGACAGGCAAGGGTATCTAGACTGAGTTACTGTCTATCAGCTTATAGGTAGAGGGCCAATTCGTGTTGAGTTGTTGCAATAGATGGAGGCATGTCTACAGATGGTTTAAGTAGAAGTCCGTCATTCCTTGTAGCTCTAAAAACCCCTTAGTCCTATCCTTTTAAAGTTTAATTAGATGATGTTGGGTTTGTATATGTAGGCTTTTATTTATTCTTATTTCTTAGATTATGTTAGTAAAGTCATGGGTTGTACGCGGAACCACTTTAGGAACACCAATACTTAGCCTAGTTTCTAGATTTTTTGGCTTTCTTATTGATCTATATAAGTTTTCCCTTTAAGCCTTTCATGTATATTATGCAAGCAGCACGGCGTGCCATGTAACTTCTACTCTTCTTTCTCCCTTTATGTGTATATAAATAATTTTAAAATTATGTATTTATTTTAAATAATATTAACATGATCTTTCTTATATGCTCTTCTATTTAGCATATATAATCTTCTATTTATATATCATCATATTTATATATGCACATATATATTTGTGTGTATATATATAATAATCATTTACTTCCACACATCTAAATTATATAATCAATCTTATTTAAATTCACCTCATTCAAATAAATTTTAATTTATTAATAACTGATTCAATTAAATAATTTTTTATCTAATTTCTGATTCAACATAAACTCTTGAGTAATTTATCTTAAATTGTGCAAAAAAAATTATTTTACTCTAATTAAATATGATTAAATATTTTAATCAAACTTTAATTAAATTTATTAAACTTTCAATTAAACGATAAATTTCGATTTAATCTATTATTGAATTTTTCGCTTTCTAAAAATACAGTTTTACATCAAATCACCACATTTTTTCGTGTTTTGATTGTAATATAGAATTACAAGTCAAAATATTTTTTAATATAACTTGAATATGTAACTCATGCTAGCTAGAATTAAAATGTCACTTACATGACTTATCTTCTATTTGTAGTATATTGCACCATGTTTGGGCTTAAAACCCATAATATGTATTATAGTTTTTTAGTCACTATATAAAATATTAAGACACGTCATTTATCTGTATATTAAACTAACGCATTTTAGTAAATCAACTTATATGCTTGTATTTTATCATTTTCTAGCCTCCCTCACAACATAAATAATATAATATATGGATCAATCTCTTACACCCAACACCACATACCACACGAAAGATCACAATTTGCATGGATGCGGCAAGGTTGGAGCATCTGAAACAAAGTGCCCACTCCACTTTGCAAGCTAAAGCAAAATCACTTTATCTAGCTATTCCGGGATGCAATTGAGAAGAAACGGTTTAATGTTTCCTTTATGACTAGCTCTCTTAATGCTAATGTGTTTGGATTGGTAGAAGTTGTAATGAGGTAGCGCATAAACTCTATGAAGGATGGATACTTACATCTCTTTTTCTTATAAAAAATTTGATCTATCCGTTCCCTCCGGAAATCTTAATTAGTAGGTGTGCACTGTAGATGCACATGCCTAAAAGTCAATTTCCTCTAGTTGACTTGGGGATCGGGGTAGGTAGATGGTGTCATTGCAATATTGCATTTAATCAGTTATTTTATCCTTCTCTCGACTTTTGTGCCATTGCTTTTTTTTCTTAGAATGTATATCTATTATGTACACTTGCTCTCATTAATAGAACCAATTGTTTATTTACATCAATTGTATCATACTAACTTCTCTTTTTTTTTTCCACATAATACTCATATTTCAAGGTTATTACATTTTGTTTTTTCACAATTAAAGGATGATAAATTAAAATTCCTTATCATCTGATTTATTGTGCAAAAAAAGAAATTATAATCTAATTTGGTAAATTTAATATTTGAGTTTAAATCGAACTACATTAATTATTATTTAGTATACTTTTTAAATACGAGTAATCCAATTAAAAAAGTTTTGCAATATAATTAGAGTGAAATAAAGTATATTACAACACAAATTAATTGAATATAAAAAATTTAAAACATTGAAGGGGCTTTAAATGAAGAGTTTACAGAATTTTAATATTAAAATATTATTACTATTTTTTATTCCTATGGTTTCAAATACAGAAGAAAGATATTCGCGTGGATTGGATAATACTGGTGGGAAAAAAACAACTGGGGCGGTGCCACGTGTCAGTAGATCTGGACCTGAGTCCCCACTCTGCCGTGCCTAAAAACCACCGTGCACTCCGGCAGCTCGCCCAGATCGGCGAAGAGCGACTCTTCCTCCTCTGTCATAGGAAACAGCAACGTCATGTCATCGTTGGCCCGGGGAACCTTGCTATCGAAAAGGGGTCTCTCCATGAAGGACGACGCCGCGGTTATCTCCATGTCGGTGAACCATCCGAGCCCGTCGTCCGCCGGCATCAATAGCTGCTCTTCTTTTACGTCAGCGAACTTCCCGGAGGCCTCCATCTTACCCTCAGGCTCAGTTTCCGGCTCTGGGTCCAGCTCTGTTTCGGGATCTGGGGTGCTCATATCAGTCTCCGGCTCGATCAGAGCATCATCAGTGGCACCCTTGGCAGTGGCGGTGGAGGTGGAGGTGGAGGCACCCAGGTGGGCGCCGCCGTGGTGGTGGTGGTGACTACTATTTCTCGGTGCTGGAAATGGGTGATTGTGCTCGCAAGAGTAGGAGATGATGAGCATGGTAGGGTCGTCCCTGCTTCTCTCGACCTGTTTTCTGGCCGGACATCCCTTGGAGCTGCTGCACTTGTAATATCCCCTAACAAAATGCCAAAAAGAAAAAGAACCCAATTGAGCCATCCGACAGTTGATGCAGCATTGTTTTTACATCTTTAAATAGTGAAGAGCTGCTTTATTACATCCACAACGGTACCAAAGTTGAGGCCAGCGGCCGTGTTGCAAAATTCAAATAATACTTGGGCAATGATTATGTCAAGATTTAGAATTAAACAACAGCTCAAGGGAAAAATAGTTCAGTTCAGTTCACTTCATTTTACATTAATTAAAACTTAGCATATTTAACAAAGCATTGTGGGAGTGGAGACAAGCAGAGGAGCCACAATGTCTGAAATTTCAATTATATGGCAATAATTTAGGTGGGGATTCACCTTGGATATGGAGACCCTTTGATGGGTTTCTGGCCGTACTTCCGCCATGCCCAGTAATCTGGCGGCGGAGGAGCTCCTTCGCCCTTGAGCCTCGACCCTTCCTGTTCCCTGATCGGAATCAAGGTCACAGTCTTATGCATCGATTTTCTGCTGGAGGCAGAGATGAAAATGAGTATGAACTGCTAAGCATGGCGCCTTAGATGCGTTTCTGTTTATTCCTATTTCCATGAGTATAATATACTGACCTTCTCTTGGGAGATGATGTGGAAGGAAACTTCACCGCATCAACAAAGGCTTCCGCCATTGGAGGCGATTCTGCAAGATCCTCTGCTCCGAAAGGATTACCCCTTCGTGATCGAGACTTCCCCTCCATAAGGCTCTATCAAGATTTGCTTTCTTCAACTGTTTAAGGAGATGCCGAAGGTGGGACTATGGGAGACAGGGGGGTGATTCTCTTGCAGGTGACCCAAGCGAGTCGAAGAAAAGTTGCAGAAGAAAATTAGCTAATGGGCAAGAGGGAGGAGGCGGAGGAAACTGAAGAAGAAGATGGTTTTGATATTTATTTTTGGGTTGTCTACTTGACGGATTTGCCATCGGATGAGGATTGGATTAGTTTAACGTCGACGTGCAAACAAATGTGACATAATTATGCATAAATAAAGATGTGTCCCGTTCGACATAAGGAGATAACCATTACGGTCTTAAATAATTATATGTCCCGTTCGACATAAGAAGATACCATTTACAGCCTTAGATATAATCCGCAGGTAAACTTACAAGGTCAGGTCAATAGGTCAAAACATTGGAAACTTAGTAGTTAATTAACACAACTCTCAACGTTACGGATTTGGTACGATGGTAATGCAAAAGCATATATGGTAATGCTATTTTGCCTTGAGCAATTGCTGGTTTGAATGGTTCAATAAAAATGACGGCGATCCACATCCACATGCTAGCCTATCAACCTCCACGCCTGCATACTTTTTTCAAGTTCTTTAGATTTTTTTTTTTTCATGTGTACACAAAAAAACCAAAAGTAATTTTCTAGAAAGCCTACTAGACGGAGAGCAGAGCCCTCGGCCAATATGAATATTCGGACTTTTTTTTTGTTTTATTAAACTCGATTAAAAATGTTGAAGATGGTATATGCCCAAACAACACTTTGGATCAAAATGGTTAAAAGGGAAAAGTTGGGAAATAATTCAGCACGCCATCCATAAATGCACATATGCGTGGTGGAAGCGTGAAGTGGTATAGAAGCATGATTCTTTTCCCACTTGATTCAATTCATGTAAAGAGTTCTTTATGAGGGATCTATTATTGCACAAGCCCCTCTGACTTTCTCTTGTGCCACCGCGATAATCCCTCTCAAAAGTTTTATACGATGGAGTCGTGAGAAGATAAACTAAATAATTGTGCAAAAAAAAAGAAGATAAACTAAATAATTATTATTTTTTATATATCATATAGTAAATGAAAAAAATATTAAAAAAATAAATCTACATGAAACTTCTTCTGCAGTGTTTTATTATGCTGAAAACTATGTATTTATCATATAAAAGAAAGTTACTATTATTACTAACACAATTTATAGCAGTTAATTTTTATGGAAAAAGTTAGAGAAATTAATTTTTTAATTATTATTTTAAAATGTTTGATAAACCGGGCTGGATATTATGTTTTATTTAGAAATATCTATTTTATATTAATTAAATAAAGCTGGTCTAATTCCAATTTACGTACGATTACTTTGTAATGGTATAAGAGAACTATTAAAGAAAGTAAGATAATAAAAGTTCCAAAAGAAAGTATGATGAATATCTTATGCGCAAAATTTAAACATTTTATCAAATATAGTACAACTAGGCTTGAAATACTTTTGTATCAAATTTGGCATAAAATTATTTTTTTATTAAAAATACATTTTTATGATATGATAATACCAATATCAAATAATATTATATTATTATATGAACATAAATTTTATTACCAAAATTATCCAAATTTTATCACTTTTAATAAGTTAAACTTTCAAGGTATATTTTCAACATATTATTCATCCTCCTCAACCTCCCATATGTACCCTAAATTTTTTGCCTACCAAAAAATATGTACCTAGTTAAATGGAGCTACTCAAAGGTGCTCCAAGGGATGTAGTCTCTGACTGGCTATCCATCGCCACTATTGACTGCAAAGATTATTTTTGACATTTTGAGCCATCGCCACTATTGACTGCAAAGATTATTTTTGACATTTTGATTGATTCGATAGCTATCAATCATTTGATTTTAAGTTAACCTTCTTGACATTTTTATTTTAAATTTTATTAAAAACTCTCAAAATTTCAATTAATTTTTGGTAAGTACTTTTATAATTTTCTTATAATTTCAAGTGACAAACTAATGGTATGCCTAAATAGGTCATATCATTTCTTAGTTATAATTCTACTGCACTCTACTCTATAAATCAAATAGGTCATATCATTTCTTAATTATAATTCTACTGCACTCTACTTTATAAATGTGTAACCCTTCGAGTAGTATTTAGATAATATATTATTTTTTAATCAAATTAAATATATATATATATATATATATCAATCAACCAATTCATTTGTCATAAATTTTAAAAATTCATACTATAATTAACCTAAGAATTACAATTAACAAAATTTAAAAATAAGCCTAGTAATTTTATATATATTAACTTAACAAACTCATATTAGACTACTATGTGTTATTGTCTAATGAATCTATGTATACTTTACTTGTTTTAAGTTGCTACTGGTATTCTTTACTCATATTTTTAAAATAACCAATCATGTTTCCTATAAGTTTTATTTATTGAGAGATGAGACATATTTAATATATTTAGTGAGTGAGTATTGAATGTTTATGAATTTAATATCCATACAAGTTAAACTCCATGACAATTTATAAGTATAAAACAAATTGTTATTCATAAAATATAATTGTGACATATTCACACAAAAAATATTTGTGATTGTAAAATATCTTTTACAAAAATTCTTATAATATCAACTCATAGGGATATGTTAGATCTAATTGTAGCAGGACAATTTAATTTTTGGATACGAATATTGTCACAAGAGATACGCTCTCTCAATTCTATAATAGTGGGACATGCACTATTGTAGGATCGATACATCATAATACACAGATAACACAAAATAATTCTATTAGATCCACCCTGGTAAAATTGTATTATTCTAAAGATTCTAAATGTTTGGTTCAATTTCTTAGATTTGTCTCGCCGTTATTGGGTAATGGAACCTAGTTGATCCACTATTTCCCTTATATATGCATAATTTCTATAGTTGTTTACTTAATTTGCTATAATTACCCAAGAAGCCTTACATATTTACACTTGCATGTTTATAAATCATAATTTTCCCAAAATTACAATTTTCCATTAACATTTTTAAATTACCAAACTATACATTCTTCTTTGAAAATTTTCCATTTAAGGTTTTAACTTTGAAAATTTCTCCATTTAGCCCTTACATTATGTCTTAGTAGCAATTTAGCCCCTAATTCCTTAAAATTACCGTTTGGCCACAAATCTTTACTTTATTTACTATATTACCCCTAAACTATACAAAAATTACATTTAAGTCTCTAACCTTTTTAAAGCTACCAATTCATTTCCTTAAGTTTTCTAAATTTCTTCATCAGGTCCTTATAGTCGCCTATGATTTCCTCGGGTCCATCTTTTAACCAAAATTATTTAATGGCCCCCCAAACATTTCAAATTTTAGATTTTGGTCCCACAACTTTTCCTCTCACCAAAACATCTCCATTATTTCACCAAATATCCCTATCATGGTCTTAAGCTTGTTCTCGAGGGTCCCATGGACATGTTCCGGCCGACTATTGTCGGAACAGTGTTGTTTACCCCTACTTTTGGATCTTTTCCAAAAAGCAACACAGTGCCGATTTTAGGATTATACCTCACCGACGAGAGGTCAATGGAGGTCTATAATGCTCCGACCTAATAGTTTGGTTGGACCAACATTACAATTGTCATGCCCTCCCAAAACTACAATAGTGGGACTCTCACTACTATAGTATCGACATGTCATAAGTCATAGAAAACACATGGTACAATTTCATTCAGTAAAATTTAAAATAAGTTTAACAATCATAATATACTAAGTGATCCTAGTAAAAATCTCCATATCCCAAAAATTCTCTTTTGCTTGAGAGACTCTTGTAGTTATAGTTGAGTTGGCTTACCTTGAGTTCTCTGTTGCAACCTCCTTAATATCTAGTGCCTCTACTCAAACGATACCTGAAAGGGGCTAGTGTGAGGGGTGAGTTGCAGAGCTTAGTGAGTAGGGCACTACATTAGTACATCATGTCCATGAGCATGACCCCTACTAAAATTTCAACATGGAGTATAAAATCTTTTTAAATATTTTTTCTACTTAAAAATGTGTTTCTTAACATAGGCATATTATGAGAGCAAGTCCCCGTCAACAAAAGAACACATCACATCATAAAAATGACTCATGCATTGCTTTACAACACCATATTGTGATCATCATCACAATACCTATGTATCATGGTCACAACTTAAAAGTGGAGTCACACTCCTCTATTTTGGTGCATAGTGGTAGGTTCTAGCCGCTCTCAATTGGCATTCACTGAACCATGTTAGGAAGAGTGCCTTCTCGTACCTACTAAGCTTCGACCACCAGTGCCTTAGGAATACTATGATCATCTCCAACCACTGCATGTTCATTCATTGGACATTGTCTTATGGCTCGCTTGTCCTAGATATCGAGGATAAAAACATCCCCCCTTATTACCTCACCTCCCAAATATCCTTTAGTACCCATCAATACACCTCCAAACATGCGTCTATCGGTACCATTTCACATACGCCACAAACACAAGTTGTCATGCCCCGACCCAGTTTGGTTGGATCCCCATGAGCAACCCACGCTCCCTTCGATCTATGGGGGTTTCACCCACCTTCTAAATTGCGAGGAGTCAGGCGTCATTTTTCCTGGAATAACATTATACAAAACTGAACATATTAAAATTTTTCATACCTATCTTATAGTTAAACTTCAAGAGGTCTTTAAGTTTGGTCTTACTCTTTTACCTAAAAAGGGGTAAAGGGAGGGAGTGAGTTTCTACAACTCAGTGAGCGAGTGTTGGGAGAAAGTTTTTAAAAATGATTTCCTATTTTATTTTTCAAAAACCATGCCAAAGTTTACCATTTCTTTTCCAATGATTTTTCTCAAACTCAAATTTCAAAATCTTTTTCCATACCCATGTTAGGTGTGTTTAGCTCCCTTAGCCTATCCCCTTGCCTCGGGAGGCGTTTAGCAAACAAACACACGACCTTCATTAGGAAAAGTGCACACATTCACAGGGCAGTCCCAGACTGCACCCACTTGGGGATTAGCGCGACTTTGGTGTCCACCTAGATAGAAGTCTTATACTTCTACCCTGAGTCTGAGTGGATGTCCTAGACGTCTAACCCTCAGACCTGAATGCCACTTTGTGTCCATATGATAATGAAGACATCATCCTGACCCCACCCCGGTCTCATGCGCAAGAAGCTTCGAGAGCTTCATGACTAATTGGCACAATGAACTGCCCTTATCACTAGCATGTCGTCCAACAGCCCTTGGAAACCATCACTACCCCCTAGGGTGTCTTGATGGTCCCGTACCTTAAGTGCATACACAAACAAAAGTTTTCATGATTAAGTCATCCTCTTTGGTGCCAACAACCCCGACACTCAACCTGACCTGCAACTGTTTGTCTAGGCCGGTTCGTTGACCTTGCCTCGACGCATTGCTGCTAGTCCATTGAGTATCGTCGGTCCTGATTCGATCCCGTGGCGAATCAAACAATCATTATCCATTTTAATTAGGAGTTTTCATGACTCTTCCTAATCATGTTTGTTTAAGGGCTCCAGCCCGTGCCCACTAGCCTTGGGCCCACTGCACATGTTTTTCCAAAACTGGACCTTGAGCCCTATGAGTTCAAAAAACCCAGGCTCGTGGCCTATTGGAGCTACTCTAGCTCCCATCAAGAAGGTTTCCCAAATAGTTTAAGCAGTTGTCACACAGTTAGGGGAGAACACTTATGACAAAATCACTCTTTATCTCATCACACCAACCAGGTGTGATGATGGAACTGCTTACAATCGATAGGTGGGTTTTCCTTTCCTTAAGGAAACTCATCATACCAACTGGGTATGATGTTTGTTCATTCCTACTCATAACTGGTAATTAGGTTTTATCAGTTAAAAATAGTGCTCATCATCCTGACCGGTATGATGTATAAAAGCCTCACTCACCTGACGATTGTGATGAGTTCGTCCTTAGTCAATTTCTAGTCTAGCCAGCTCTCTCTTGCTTGCGTTCCAGTCTCACATGTCCATACATGGTTTTTTTTATCATTATCAATCAGGGTTTGACATAATAGCCATCGTTTTCTTACGTAAGAGAGATTAGGCCCAAATTCTCGGTTTATTGTACTAAGGTCCCTAAAGTTCATTTTTCTTGACTTTAGGTCCCTAATGATAACTTTTCCCCCAAATTGAATCCTAAGGTTTCCAATATCCTCTTTGGATCCTCAATTTACTTAAAATTGTGTAAGGGGCTCAAGTTTTCCAAATTTCAATTTAGTTTCCCAATTTTCCAAAATTACCATTTTGTCCCATACTTTCCAAAAATAGTCATTTGACACCAATTCTTTCGAAAATTTACCAATTTGTCTCCCAACATCTTTCTCATTGCTAATTGACCTTCAATTTTGAGAAATTGCATGGAGGTCCCTCAATTTTTTGAAATTCCCAAAATTTCCCCCAATTCACCCCTCCCCATTTTCTAACCAAATTTGATTTCTTCAAATTGGCTATTCAATTGGTGTTAATTGCTCCAAATGATGGCATGAATCGATTTCTACACTTCCATATGATCAAATGGTGCTTTGAATTGTAGATTTTAAATATGAAATGAGCTCAAATGGAGTTTCACTGGAAAACTGGTCGTAGAGAGAGAAAGCTTCGAAAGCTTACCATCAGAGGTGCGACAATCTGAGCTCTTGATCTGGGAAGGTAGCTCTCGTCTTTAGGGTCATCCTAGGATCAATAATCGCTGGAATTAATGTCCATATGAGTGGGAATTTCATTAGTGAAATTAAACACTTTCTCCCTCTAGCATCGATCTACAACGATGGAGGAGGACCAAATTGGCTTACCTTTTACCTCTATGGAGGTCATGTGAGGGTCGTGGGGACTTTGGGGAGGCTTGGTTTGGATGTAGGAGGGCTGAATTGGCTGAATTCAACTCGGCCAAAATAGGGTAGCTTCGAACTGACGTAGCCGTTTCAATGTTTGATTCCATTAGCGCTTCTCCGGTGATCCTCGGGTTGAAGGGAGGTTTCTGACAGGTAGCTGACTTCCTCCAGAGTTTGTAGGACCTGACCTTGCCTTCTAAGGCTGAGAAAAGTGCCTAAGTTGGAGCTTTGATTTGGGCTTCATCGAAAAATGGAGCACTTCGGAGGAGGAGAGGATTTGAGGTGTATGGAGGATGAATGGAGGGGAGCTCTTTATATAGGGAGCTCAAGGACCCTATACCCTACTAGTTTCCATATATGTCAAGATTATCCTCTTTAGAAAATGCCCAAATCAGAGAGAATATTTCTTTATCGGAGAAGGAAAGTTTTTCTGTCATATGATTAGTGTTGTCATCCCAAGGAAGAAGACGACACTATTCAGAACTATACCAGTTCGGTCTGACCGGGTTCAACGGCGAAAATCAGTCGGTTCAGGCCCGATTCGACCAATTTTCTCAAATCTAAAAATTTCTAAATTTGTCTAAATTCATTTCCTATCCAATGGTGGCCTCAATTTTCCAATATATAAATTTAAGCCACCAAGAAAAATGAATTTAGAAACCGATTGATTTATAGTTCAAATTGGTTCAATCTGGTTTACCCTAAACCGATTCGGTTTTCCCATCCAATTTACTTCATGGTTCTTCCCCCATGATTTTAATGACTTTTTGGTCACTTGGGATTTTCCAATTTCCCATTTTAACCCCTCTTTATCATTCTTAGTTTCTTAAGTAGTTCGGTTTTCTCATTAAATAGACTGGTTCTTTCCTGGTTTTTCTTGATCCGAGATGATGGGTTTTATAACTCTCCCCTCCTTTTAGGAGTTTTGTCCTCAAAACTAAATTATGTATCTTTTATATTGGGAATAATTTCCCTTGATATCAACTTCGGGTTTGCTTTGACATGCTATCGCTTTGGTTGTTCCTTCACTTAACCCTTTAAACCACGTGCTTATGGAATTTCTTTTCCTTCCCACTGTTTACTCATTCCAAGGATTGTATCTTGCTTAGGTATGTTTTACCCACAAGTCCAAATATACACCCTTAGGCCCACTTCTTACTCTACTTAGGGTAAGATTCCTCTTTTTGAGGGTTCTCATCCAGGTCATTGGGTTGGATGTTTCATACACGTCTGATCGTCCTAGTTTCCATTTATTCCCTTGGTCGTTGATGCTCTTTAGCTCAACATCCTTTTGGACTTTTCGTCCTTAACACCGTGGGTTTTGATATGATTTCCTCCTTATCTTATTTTTGATTCCTCCATCTTTTGTTTGCTACAGCCCCAATTCCAATTCTTAGGTGTGACTTCATTATTTTTGACTAATGAACTCTTTCTTACTTGAGTCACATTTTCCTGGTATTGTTCGACCTACATGTCCCTTACAACATGACTAGTTCTAGAAATTTCTTTGTCCATTATAGTTCTAGAACAATTTCTCGATAATGGTTCATGCCTTTCCGACCGTTAGGAGTTATGTGGCTTCATTCCTTCTTGTTACCTGGTAGTGTTCCCTAACTACCTTCGGCGTTATCCAATTGTCCCTTTACATTTTGACATTATGATTGTGTTGGTTTTTCCTTATCTACTCATTTCTTACCAACTTCCTTATTGGTTTTCCCCCAGTTCCAATCCATCGGGTTTCCTAATGAATTACCAACATGTTAGGATTTTCCCCTCTTATGTCCTTCCTCATTTCCAATGTTGTCCTTTACCCAAGGACATACCTTTCTTCAATCCACTCTTACTCGCTCGTGACCATTTCATTATTCTTTATTTCGAGTTGATCCCTTTTGGTCTACATGTCAATTCCTTTGTTTGGGGGTTCCCTTTTGATGGTTTCATTCTCTACTATGTCCTTCAAAGTACAAACTTCCATCTTAGGAGTTACACGTTCAACCTTCTTACCATCCCTTGAAGGTTTCCTTTCTTCATCTCCTTACACCCTTTTTATATTGGGGCATTTGTCGGCTTTTAATCCTTTATTATCTTAAAATTCCTATTCCATCTTTTATTCCCTATCCAAAGAACTTCCGACTACCGAGTCTTATTTCGTGTACTCCACACTATGCCTAGCCTTCCAATTTTTAGGCTCCATTAATTAAGTGTGGACCACAACCAGTTTTGATGTCTTTGGTTGTTTCCCTTAATCACTTCTTAATTGAAGGGCTTACTTCTCCAATGTTTCTCGGATATACTTTACTTTATTTCCTTATTATGGGTATTCCACCCATTCTTACTTGTTATAGCATCTTTTGATGTTATCTTCCTACTTACTCGTTCCTTGGTTTTAAATTACTCCATGTGCCCTCCTAGTATGCTTCCCTTGGTCTTTTCACCTCAACATGCACTTCATTTGCAAACTTATCTTCTTATCCACTTCAATTGGTTCCATTACCTCTTAGTTGGGAGATGTATGCCTCTCCAGTGCTTCTTTCCTTGGTAGGATTCTTCCCCTTTCTCTTGGAATTTTCTTTTTCATTCGTCCTTGAGAGTATCTAACCTTAAATGATATCCTTTGATGCCATCCTCTCTTTCTTACCCTTACTTTTGAAATCTTGTGGCACGTCTTTTGTACCCTATTCTCATTCCCACTCGTATCCCAATACAAGTCTATTTCTTTAGGGAGGGTTCAAATCCTCCTTGTTTCAAGGTCTCTTGATCACCTTGTGAGAGACTTACTTAATCCTTTGCATGGCTTGAATTTGGTTGTTAATTTTTTTGACCATTGATTTCTTTAAGGATTTCCTTCATTCTTCTTTTCCAACATTTGGCCTTCTCACTTCTCCCATCTTTGCCTGGGTTTATATCCATGATTTCTTACGAAGTTCAGTTCGTTAACTATCCCGTCCCTATTATTCTTCTTGTCTACTTGACTGGGGGTAGTTGTCTCTCGAGTTTACTTGTCCTTGATGCACATCCTATCGCCCCTTTTTGGATGTAGTCGTTACTACTTCACCGTCCTTCTTAGGGCATCATTTATCCTCCTTGATCACCCCATAGTTACTAGTCACTTCCCATTGCTAGGTTCGTCTGTAATCTTACTTGGCTCCTTCATCCATCCAAGGTAGGCCACACTTTGCTATCCTGGGACATTCCATTGGCATCCAACATTCGGGTCTTCTTTTGTGGAGGTGTTTCCTTGCTCCAAGATTGCTTGTAACTCTCCTTAAGAAACATTTTCTTTCATCTATACTTTGCTCTGTTTGCAATTTTTCTCCAGGCACTACCTTTTGTCACGCCCCGACCCGGTTTGGTCGTATCCCCGTGATCAATCCGCCACTCTCCCGATTTACTAAAGGGTTTCCCCTTATATTATAAATTGTAAAGAGTAAGGCGTTCTTTAGACCTGCACCTTTTTCCAGGAATACCATAAATCAAAACTGCATAGTAATTTAAATTAATTGTACTTGTCTTGCGGGCGTTTAATTGTGCAAGTCCTTTAAGGTTCGGCTTTCCGGGACTTCCTGAAAGGGGTATAAGGGAGGGGGTGAGTACAACTACTCAGTGAATGGGATTAAAATCTTTTGAATTTTAAGAAAAACATTTACATGGAGTGTGTCAGACTCCTTTCTTTTAAAAAAGTCCCTTCATTTAAAAATTCGGGTTTTTCCATTATTTCTTAGTTATCAGTGTGTCATCACCCAACACACATCCTTCATCATGAAGGTTACACACATTCTCAAGTCAGTATCACTACTAAACCCGCTAGTGGCTTCAGAGCGACTTTTCCTGCCACCCGGATAGAAGTACGACCACTTCTACCCTGGGAATGAGTGGATGTATGCGACATCCGACCCACAATCCCGAAATCACTTCTTCATGTCCATATGAGGACAGAGACCTCATCCTATCCCCACCCTGGTCTCATGCGTTTTGTTCTACTCCAAATTTTGCACAAACACCAGGAACGACGATCTGCCCTTATACTCATCGGGTCGTCCAGGGCCCTTAGGACACATCACTACCCCTCATGGGCATCTTAGCCAAAATAGGGTAGCTTCAATCCGTCGGAGCTGCTTCACTGTTCGATCATGCCGACGCTTCTCCAGCGATTCTTGTATTGACTGGAGTTTGCTATTAGATAGATGTCTTCTCCCCGGTTCTAAAGAGCCCGACCTCTCCTTCTGAGGTTAAGAGAATGTTCAAGTCGAAGCCCTGGTTAGAGCTTCACTGGGAAATGGAGCAGTAGAGAGAGAGAGAGAAGTGTTCATGTGTAAGGAGAATGAATGGGGATGACCTCTTTATATAGGTGTAAAATCGTGTATTAAATGGGAGAGATATATTACTACTATTAATATTGCCATAAATTATTGGTATTAATTCTAATAATCTAATTATTTGTATTAATTTCAATAATTTAATTTAGGTATTAAATTATTGGTATTAATTACAATAATTAAATATATATTAATTTATGCCTATTTATGATAAGGCGTACGTTTGTATAAAATTTTTTTACTGAAATTTCGGATTACAAAAAAAAATCATACTTCCCAAGAGTTCACCCATCCTCACACTACTCTCTGGCAAGCACGCTTAACTTCAAAGTTCTTATGGAATCTTGTTCACCTAAACCAATTTGGTTTTTCTGTTTTAATTTGTCTTAAGTTTTTTTTCCAAGGTTTAATGAACCCTTTGGATCATCCGAAAGTTGTAAATTTTCAAATTGCTTGTTCCCAAATGATCAGGTTTGTAAACCAGCTTGGTTTTCTTACTCGGTTTGACCGGTTCTTTTCCCGGTTTTCCTTAACTAAAAAATGCGGGTTTTACAGCACTCCCTTCCTTTTAGGGGTTTTGTCCCCAAAATAGTTACACGTTAAATAATTGAGGATTACTATCCCTCATTAGAGACTCGGTTTCCCATGTCTCTTCCTACATGGGTCCGTTTTGCCACAACACCTTGATCATAGGGATTTTCTTGTTCCTTAAATTCTTGTCTCTCTGGTCGATGATTCATACTGGCTCTGTCTGATAAGTCAGGTTCTCTTCCAATTCCTTTGAAGGTCGGTCTAGTACGTGACTAGGATCAGGCTAATATTTCTGAAGTACTAAAATGTGGAATACGTCATGTATTCTCTGCAAATCAGGAGGCAGTTCTAATTTATATGCTACTGGTCCTATCCTTTGAATAAGGGGATATGGACCGATATATCTGGGTTTTAACTTTCCTCTTTGCTGAAACCTAAGTATTCCTCTCCATGGAGATACTTTGAGGAATACCTGATCACCCACTTCAAACTCCAAATCCTTCCTTCGATTGTCTGCATAACTCTTCTACCTATCCTGTGCAGTCTTAATACGACTCCTTATTAATTTTATCTTCTCTGTGGCATCCTCTATTATCTCGATTTTCTCTAACTTCCTTTCGCCCACTTCTTCCCAAAACAAATGGGTACGATAGGGTCGTCCATAAAGGGCATCGTAGGGAGCCATCTGGATGCTGGCCTGATAACTATTATTATATGCAAATTTCATCAGGCATAAGTATTCCTCTCAGCTTTCATTCATGGTGAGTACACATGCCCTTAGCATGTCTTCCAAGGTTTGGATGGTTCGCTCAGACTGACCATCTGTCTGAGGATGAAATGCTATACTCATGTGGAGTTTGGTTCCCATGGCATTTTGCAGACTCGGCCAAAACCTGGAAGTAAATCTCGGATCTCTATCCGATAATGTACTCACCGGGACACCATGGAGTCTTATTATTTCCTTCATGTATAGGATGGCTAGCTGTTCTACTGTGTCTATCACTCTTATAGGATGGAAATGAGCTGATTTGGTCAATCTATCCATAATTACCCAAATCACATCTCGACCTTTTCTGGTCACCGGCAGGCCTGTGACGAAATCCATGGTGATGTGTTCTCATTTTCATTTCGGAATTGGTAAGGGTTGTAGTAGTCCTAACAGCTTTTGATGCTCTGCTTTTATCTGTTGATAAGACAAGCATTGGGCTACATATTCTGCAATGTCCCTCTTCATACCCTTCCACCAGTATCCTTGTTTGAGGGTGCGGTACATTTTAGTATTGCCCGGATGCATAGCATACACTAAATCGTGTGCCTCTTCATATATTAATCTCCGTAACTCCTTGTCTTGAGGCACACATACCCTACCCTTATAGGTCAGTACTCTGTCACCTCACAAATCGTAGTCTGGTTTCCTTTCTCTATTAGTTGAATCCAAGTAGGACTGAAGTTCTTTATTAATCTTTTGTTGGGCCTTTATATCCTCGGTTAGACTGGGCCTTATCGCTACATTCGCCACCAAGCATTTTTCCTATCGGTCCATCCTCAGACTCACTTCCATTCTTCCCAATTGTTGCAACAAAGGTAAGTAGCTTGTCTTGACTTGTATCGCCTCAGTTTGATACTTGTGACTTAAGGCATATGCTACCACATTTGCCTTTCCGGGGTGGTATTCTATCATAAGATCATAGTCCCTAGCCATCTCCTCTAACGAAGATTTGTAGTTAGGAAGTACTTAAGGCTCTTGTGATATGTGTATATCCTGCACTTAACCCCGTAAAGGTAGTGTCGCCATATCTTCAAGGCAAACACTATTGCAACTAATTTCTCTCATGTATCTTCAGTTGTCGCGAGGCATACACGATAACCTTCCCTCGTTGCATTAAAACACATCCCAGTCCTTGTCCCGAGGCATCACTATAGATGGTGTACTCTCCTGTAGTAGGATCGAGTAAGGAGAGTACTGGTGCGGTTGTCAGTCGAGTCTTTAACTCCTGAAAAGACTTTTCACAATCCTCATCCCATTTATACTCAACTCCCTTCCTGGTGAGTCGAGTTAGAGGAGTTGCTATTTTAGAAAAGTCTTGCACAAACCGCCTATAGTATCCTACCAATCCTAAGAAACTTCTAATTTCTGTAGGATTTCTTGGAGCTTTCCATTCTGATATAGCTTCCACCTTGGTTGGATCCACCTTAACTCCGTCCTTAGATACGATGTGCCCTAAGAATCCTACTTCTTGCAACCTAAATTCACACTTGGAAAACTTTGCATATAATTGGGTTTTCTTCAAGATTTCCAATGTAATTTCCAGATGCTCCTCGTGTTTCGACCTGGTTCGTGAGTATATAAGGATATCATCTATGAATACTATCACAAACCTGTCTAGATGAGGTTGGAACACGCGGTTCATCAGGTCCATGAAAGCTGCAGGGGCATTTGTCAATCCGAACGGCATCACTCGAAATTCATAATGTCCATATCTAGATCGAAACACCATCTAAGGGATGTCCTCTTCTCTAATCCTTACTTGGTGGTAGCCTGATCGAAGATCTATTTTTGAGAAGTATGCTGCTCCTTTTAACTGATCAAACAAATCATCTATCCATGGGAGTGGGTATCGGTTCTTGATGGTGACCTGATTCAGCTTCCTATAGTCAATACATAGTCTCATACTCCTGTCCTTTTTCTTCACGAACAAAACAGGAGCACCCCATGGAGACTGACTTGGACGTATGAAATCCTTTTCCAATAATTCGTCTAGTTGTTCCTTTAGTTCTTTTAGTTCTACCGAAGCCATGCGATATGGGGCTTGGGATATGTGGTTGGTTCCTGGGGTTATTTCTATAATAAACTCCACTTGGCAACTTGGAGGTAGTCCAAGTAGCTCTTCTGGAAAAACTTCTGGATAATGCCTGACTATCGGAATGTCTTCCATTTTCTTTTCTTCAAAATCCTCATTTACCACCATGGCCAACATAACTGTACATTCTTTTTGAATTATGTTTTGAACCTTCAAGTGGGACACAAATTTTACTTCACTTTTTCTTTTATCTCCCTGGAACTTCAGTCCCTTAGTCTTAGAGGTATGGAAAGTTACTGTCTTCCTTCTACAGTCCATCCTTGCCTGATTATTACTCAGCTAGTCCATCCCCAGGATTACTTCCACTTCTCTTAAAGGTAACAGAATCAAGTCAGCTTAAAGTTTGATTCCTCCAATTTTTATCTCACACCCCTTTAGTTGTTTATTTCTATTCAGACCTTCTCCTAAGGGTGTAAGGACGTTAAGGCTTTGTACAAGAGGAGTGAGCTCCAGGGGTAACTTAGAAACCAACTCTTCCTTGATAAATGATCGTTCTACTTGACGATTTTCTTGTCGCGTCTTCCTTGCCCAGTAGTTACTCCAATAGTTCTCTTAGACTCCTTTGTCCCCTAGTTCATTTCCTTATTTGGGATGGGATTCTCCCCAGTCTCCATGGTGTCTAGGGTTATGTGGGTTTGTTTGGTTACTTTTCTAGGGGCAATCTTTCTACGGCTAAGGTGCAATATCACATCATTTTTTAGGGACAGAGTTTTAGGAAATTGGAGTTCTTCATTAATGGAGAAGAAGTATAGTACGTTGGGGCTTTAGCCATATTATAAAAAGGTGGTCACTAAGTAGATTTGGAGCTATTGGTTTCTTGATAAGTGTCTTCCTTAGTAACGTTATATGCCTTTGTTGGCGTTCATGGCTTCGGGCTTGGCTTCCTTTGTACTCGGGGCTGTGACCCCAACATGTCTTGGCACCATAATCCTTGGTGGTACTGGATACTTCCCCATAATGTCTCTTGGTCCTTTGGGACTTCTACTATTCCTCAGGCATTGGAGAGCACCTATGGTTGTCTTCCTACAAGGACAGAGTGTTGGGTGGTGTTGGTGACATCAATCCAAGTTTTCTTGGTTTCTCTCTTGGAAGCCATATGAAAATTTTAAAATTTTTTCCATTAATTCTTATGTTATATAGTTTTGATAATTTATTCAAGGAAACAAACTCTGATATCACTCAAGTTGTCATACCTCAACTTGATTTGGACGGATCCCTATGAGTAACCCGCTACTCCTTTCGATCTATGAGGGGTTTCACCTCCTTATAAACCGCGAGAAATCAGGCGTCATTTTTCCTATTTTTCCTGGAATAGCATTATGCAAAACTGAACATATTAAAATTTTTCATACCTGTATTATAGTTCAACTACAAGGGGTCTTTAAGGTTGGTCTTCCTCTATTACCTAAAAAGGGGTAAAGGGAGGGGATGAGTTTCTACAACTCAATGAGCGGGTGTTGGGAGCGAGTTTTTAAAAATATTTGCCTATTTTATTTTTCAAAAACCATGTCAAGGTTTACCATTCCTTTTCCAAGGAATTTTCTCAAACTCAAATCACAAAATCTTTTTCCATATCCATGTTAGGTGTGTTTAGCTCTCTTAGCCCATCCCCTTGCCACGGGAGGAATTTAGCAAACAAACAAACGTCCCAGACTGCACCCACTTGGGGATCAATGCGACTTGCTGTCTACCCAGATAGACGTCCTAGACTTCTACCCTGAGAATGAGTGCATGTCCTATATGTCCGACCCTTAGACCCGAATGTCACTTCATGTCCATATGAGAATAGAGACCTCATCCTAACCCTACTTTGATCTCATGCGCAAGAAGCTCAGAGAGCTTCATGACTAACTGGCATGATGAACTGCCCTTATCACCACCATGTCGTCCAGTAGCCCTTGGAACCCATCACTACCCCTAGGGCGTCTTGATGGTCTCATACCTTAAATGCATGCACAAACAAAAGTTTTCATGATTAAGCAACCCTCTTTGGTGTCAACAGTCCAATGACCCTGGTACTTAACCCGACTTGCAGTTGTTTGCTTGGCCAATCCATTGACTTGGCCTTGACGCACTGCCGCTAGTCCATTGAGTATTGTCAGTCCTAACTTGATCTCGTAGTGAATCAAACAATTATTATCCATTTTAATTAGGATTTTTCATGGCTCTTCCTAATCATGTTTGTTTACGAGCTCTAGCCCGTGCCCACTGGCCTTAGGCCCACTGCACGTGTTTTTCCAAAACTAGGCCTTGAGCCCTATGAGTTCAAAAAACTGAGGCACGTGGTCTATTAGAGTTACTCTAGCTCCCGTCAAGAAGGTCTCCCAAATAGTTTAAGTAGTTGTCACTTTTTATCTCATCACACCAACTAGGTGTGATGATGGAATCGCTTACAACTAGTAGGCGGGTTTCTCCTTTCCTTAAGGAAACTCATCATACCAACAGGGTATGATGTTTATTCATTCCTACTCACAACCAGTAAGTAGGTTTTATCAGTTAAAAATAGTGCTCATCATCCCAATCAGTACGATGTATAAAAGTCTCACTCACCCATCGACTATGACGTGTTCTCTTGGTTCCTTTCTTTGGAGCCATTTTTGAAAATTTTAAAATATATCCTATTAGTTACTATATTTTCTAGTCTTGATTATGTATTCAAGGAAACAGGCTCTGATACAACTCAAGTTGTCACGCCTGACCTAGTTTGGTTAGATCCCCGTGATCAACCTGCCACTCTCCCAGTTTATTTAAGGGTTTTTCTTTGTTATAAACCGTAAAGAGTAAGATGTCCTTTAAACCCGCACCTTTCCTAGAATAATATAAATCAAAACTGCATAAAATTTTTAATTTATCATGCCTGTCTCATAGGTGTATTAGTTGGTGGTCTTTGAGGGTAGGCTTTCCGGGATTTCCTGAAAAGGGATATGAGGGAGTGGGTGAGTACAACGACTTAGTGAATGGGTTTTCAAAATTTAACTTTTAGGAAAATGATTTGTTTGGAGTGTATCAGACAACTTATTTCCTTTAAAAAATCCTTTCTCTTCAAATCTCTATTTTATCAAAATTTCTTATTAATCATGGTGAGTCATCACCCAACAAACATCCTTCATCATAAAGGTCAATCACACAGTTGCAGGACAGTACGTCCACTTAACCCACTTGTGGTATCGGAGCGACTTTACCGACCACCTAGATAGAAGTACATCCACTCCTATCCTGAGAATGAGTGGATGTTCGCAACATCCAACCCTCAATCTCATAACAATTCTTCATGTTCGTATGAGGACAGAGACCTCCTCCCATCCCCACCCCGGTCTCATGCACTTGAAGTTACTTAGAGCTTCACAAGGTCACTTGGTACAACGAACTGCCCTTATACCCAACAGGTCATCTAGGGACCTAGGACACATCACTACCCCTCTTGGGCATCTTGAAGGTCTCGTAAACACAATGCATGCACAATCAGTATTTTCACATCATGCCATATAATCAGTGAAGCCACTAGTCCAACAGCCCCGACCCTCAACTCAACCTACAACTGTTTGTCTTGACTAGTCCGGAGACCTGTCATGACGCACTAGCGCTAGTTGACTGAGTATGTCGGTCTTGTCTTTGTACCATGGCCAAACAATTCAATTATTCAAGTTTTCATGGCATATAATTCATATTTGTTTATGATCTCTTGCTCGTTACAACTGGTCTATGGCCCACTGTTCGAGATTTTCAAAATTGAGCATAATAGCCCCCAAGTTCCAAAACTGAGGCCTCCGGCCTAATAGAGATATTCAAGCTCTCGTCAAGAAGGTCTCCCAAATCGTTTAAGCAGTGGCACATAGTCAAGGGAGAGAACTTCCAACAAAATTATATTTTCAACTATCCATCATACCAACCGAGTATGAGGATATCTCCTCTCATAACTAATGAACGAATTTTCCACTTCCTCTAAGGAAGTTTAATCATACTAACCGGGTATGATCTACTTACAACTGGTAAGTAGTTTTTCTGCGTAATTTTTACATCACTCTTCTCAGGTGTGATGTTTAAACTATCACTTAACAGTGGGTTTTCATTTTCACGGTGCTTATCATCCCAAATGGGTATGATATAAAAATCCCACTCACCCGTTAGTGCAGTCAATTCCTCTCGACTTGTTCTTTGTATTTCAGGCGAGCTCGTCCTTGCTGGCATTTCCAGTATTTCATGTTCCTAAATGATATGAACATCCTTATTCATTATTATTTGATCTAATAGCCTTCATTCATCCCAAATGAATGAGAAAACCAAATTTTCCTTTATTTGCAATTAGGTCCCTAAAGTTATTTTTCTTTAACTTTAAGTTCCTAATGCCGGTTTTTCCACAAATTGAATCTCGAAACTTTTAAAATTTATCTTAGGACCTCAATTTATTCAAATTCACAAAAGGGGTTTACTTTTCCAAAATTCCAATTTGGTCCCCCAACTTTTCCAAAATTACCATTTTGCCCATACTTTACAAAAATGATAAGTTTTGCCCCAAAAATTCCAAACATTGCCCAATTGGTCCTCCAACATATTTTTCAAGCCCAATTGGTCCTCAATTTTATGAAATTACACTTTAGTCCCTCTAATTTTTGAAATTCCCAAATTTCCCCCAATTTTTAACCTTCTAACTCTACCAAATTTAATTTCATCAAATTGGCCAATCAAATGAGTTTAATTGTTGAAATTGATATTACATTGGAGTTCCTACACCTTCATACAATTCAATAGCACTTTGAATCGCAAGTTTTGACATTAGAACGAGCACAAACGGAGCTTCGCCGAAAAATAGATTGTTGAGAGAAAAAGCTTCAATTGCTCACAGTGGGGGGTGCGGCGGTTCGAGCTTTCTATCTGGGCAGGTAGCTTGTGTCTTGAGGTTCCTCTTAGGATCAAGAATAGCATCAATTGATGCTGAATTGGGTTAGAATTCTATCATCAAAATTCTGACGATTCTCTCTTTAGCACTAGTCAGAAATTAAGAGGGAAGCCGAATTGGCTTACCTTTCAATACTAATTCGGCCGTGGGACTAAGAAAGTGTTAGGAGAGCTTGGTTTAGCTTGAGGAGGGCTCAAATTGGCCAATTTGAACTCATTTGAAATAGGGCAGCTTTGGTCTGCTGGAGCTGATTCACTGTTTGGTCACGCCGATGTTTCTCCGCTAACTCTTGGAGCAAATGAAGACTACAAGCATGTAGCTGACTTCTCCCCGGTTCCAAAGAACCTGACCACACCTTCTTTGGCTTAGAAAAGTCCCTATGTTGGAGCTCTAGTTCGAGATTCACCAAAAAACTAAGCAGCTAAGAGAGAGTGAGTTTTTCAGGTGTGGAGAGAATGAATGAGGAGGGACTCTTTATATAGGAAGCTCAGGGACTTCTTGGCCATCTGTTCGGCACCTTAATGGAAGTAATTCATTGCTTGAAACTTCTTGGCCTGAGACTTTTTAGCTTCGTTAGCGCTGTGCGATTTTCCGACGAGTGAACAGTGCTATCATCTGAAGGAAAAAACAACATTGTTCCGAACCAGACCGATCAAAACCGGGTTCAAAGTTTAAACCGGCTGGTTCACCCCCAATTCGACTGAATTTTTCAAATATAAAAATTTCTAAATTCATCTAAATTAATTTTCTATCTAATGATGGCCTCAAATCTCAAATTTGAATTTTTAAAGCCACCTAAAAAAATGAATTTAGAATCCATATCAATAGTGGTTTAAATCGTTCTAAACCGGTTCAATTCGGTTCACCTAAACCGATTTGGTTTTCATCTCCAATTTATTCTTAAGTCCATTTCCATGACTTTTGGGACTCTTTGGGTCACTCGGGATCCATAAATTTCCCGGTTTACCCTTTCTTTATCAATTCGGGTTTGTAGACCGACTCTATTTTCAATTTGAAAATTACCAGTTCTTTCCCCGATTTTCTTATTATCAAAGGACGGGGTTTACAAATAAAGTGGCCTAGGCAATACAAAGGACAAGAATGAGAGAGAGTACACCCTAAGGACCATAGCAAAGGGACGTTCTGACCGTAAGGCAAGCCGGGCCAAAGGCTCACGACAGAACCACGGGCTTATCAGCCACATTGCTATGGGTAATTAAGTTAATCATCAATTGGGAAAGAACTCAAATAACTAAGGAGGGGCTATAGGGCTCTAAAAAGGGAAGTATGCCGAAAAAAAGGCAAACCTAATAGCTGGTCGAACGAGGTGCTAGACCAACGAAGGATGTAAGCGAACCCAGGTACAATGGGAGGTATCAGAACCCTAAAACCCAAGCAACACCCTGAAATGAAAGTCCGGCCCCAATCTACCATAAATATCGGACCGGTGAGGCTCTGTGAATACTGAGAAAAGGGGGGGATGGGAAATTCAAACTAACCAAATTCCAGAGAGTGGAGGAAGTGAGGTAAAAGAGGGTAACTTTAGCCTGCAAGATATCAACTTACCCCCTAAGGAAGCCGCATTAGCATCTTTTTAGAAAGAAAAATAGGTGATAGAGTTTTGAGAACAAAACTTCTAAAAGGAGGGGAGATTTGTAAAACTCATCCTTTGGAACCAAATAAAAACTGGGAAAAGAACTGGTATAGGTTTATACATGAAGAAACGAGTTGTTTAATGAACGAAAAATAGCTAACGTGGGAAATTGAAAAATTCCAAGTGACTAAAAATTCACAAAAATTACAAGGAAGAATTGGGAAGTGGAATTGAGGTGAGAATCAAACCGGTTCAAGGTGAACCAGAGCTAAATCGGCATGAACCATATTGAACCGATTCACAAATTCATTTTTCATGGTGGTTTAAAAATGTCAAATTTGAAAATTAAGACCACAATTAGATAGAAAATGAATTTAAATAAATTTAGAAATTTTTAAATTTGAGAAAACCAGTTGAACTGGGTCTGAACCAGTCAATTTTCAAAATTTAGACAACTAACCCGGTCGGACCAGAATGATCAACGGTCAACGATCAACAGTCAATGATCAACGGCCAGCTAGCGCCACGTCAGCTGCTACGCAAACATGGTCGTTCAATGGGAGGCTGCCACGTGTCCGGTCAATGGATAGTTGGCGCCCTATCAGCACACCACGCAAACACGAGCAGCCAATGAGAGGCTACCACATATCTGGTCAACGAGTCAACGACTGACAAAGTGGCCGAGCTAGCACTCGTAGAAAAACTGACCAATCACAATATGCTACGTGGCACGACCGCCACATCATCATCTTCAACCTTCAATAATATAGAAGAGAGAGAGAGGAATTCACTGGAAAAGCTAGAGTCTTCGGTGACTCAAAAAATGCTCCCGTCAAGTCCCTAGTGGTCGAGTCTTACACTGGTGGGTAGCCTAAGTAGTTGCAGAGCTCCCTATATAAAGAGTGCCCCCTCATTCATTCTTAGCATCCCACAATTGAGCGAAGAAGAAGAAGAGTGAGTTTTTTAGTGAGTTGCAAAGCAGACCTCCGACAATGGGCAAAATTTCCACCAAAGGAACTCCAAATGGTGGCATTGGAACTAGGGAAGAGTTCTCTAGCTCCAGACCTTCTCCGAACAGCCAGAGGGTGCTCGAGAAGGTGCACAGAGAATCACACAATGAAGCTGCTTCGGAGCTCAAAGCAGCGAGCTCTTGCCCAATGCCACCTTGCCCCATTCGGCCCTTCCACCACCCACATTGGCCACCACTGACCGCCTAAGACCCTCCACAACACCCCTACAGGCCCCGGTAAGCTCAATTTTGCCTCCCCTTGTCAGAAGTTCCAAATTTCAGAGATGCACCAACTAAAATTCTCTCTTCAAATTCCCACAGAGTATTAGCGAATTGTAGCAAAATTCGATTATGCTAGATCCCCCTCAACTAGATCTAGCTGCCCCCACCTCAAGCTCTAGTCGTCGCCCCTCCGTCGGTAAGAAATGCAAGCATTATCTCTCTACTATGAATTTTTCGACGAAGCTCCAACAGGGCATAATACTTAGCCAAATTCAAAAATTTGAAGTGCAAGATGATCGAAGGGAGTTGAAGGAGGCAATTAGATTCAAGAATCAAAGAAAATAAGGACTTACAGGCTGCAAATTGGAAGAGGTAAGATTCAAAGTTCCACATTCTTTAAATGGGGAAGAAGATGAAGGGCGATTTGGGGATTTTTGGGGACTTTTATTCAATTTCCAAAAATTGGAGGGCTGAACGACAATTTCACAAAATTGAGGGTGCTTTCATGAAATTCACCCCAATTGAGGGTCAATTGGGCAACTTGGACAAATTTGGGGCAAATTGGAAATTTTGAAAATTAGGGGGACCAAACTACAATTTTTGGAAATTTAAGGACTAAAAGGAAATTTTGGTAAATTAAGGCCCAATTAGTGATATTGAAAGAGTTAGGGACCCAAAAATAATAATTGGGAACCTAGGGGACCCAATAGAGATTAAAGAGAAATCAAGGACCCAAGTGCAATTTAAGCATAGTATGGGGCCTTAGGTGTAGATATGAGAAAGTATAGGACCCATTGTCACCATGTCCTAATACGAACACTCGCACCTTGCAGAAATGGATTACTCGAGCATCAGCCCTAGAAGTGCATCGAGGAGAGAGGTTCCACTGGCACGACCCCGTTGAGATCACTGGGTGAGTGGGAACCGTTATGACGTCCATTCCAGTTGGAATGACGATTTAGCTTTGAAAACTATTTTCTCGGAATTAGCACCCACTAACTGGGTGACTCTGCTTAAAACATTTGGGAGCTAATTCTAAGCTTAAACTTGAGATGCTAGTGGGCCCAAGGCTGATGGATACAGGCATGGACCCATCCAAAATAAACATGTGATATATGAGGCTAAAAGACCTGAATAATGGGAAGCTTGTGTGATACCCATAAAGCCAAGCTGAGTTGTTAAGCTTGTTGGGTCGAACCGCTGCTCTGCCGAAGTCAGGTTATCGAACTTGTTAAGCAACTAAACGTGGTGGGTCGAAGCCAGCTGATAGACCGTTGTGCGAGAGGGCCAAAGATAATGGCTATAATTCAAAAAGCTTGTTGATTGTGCATGCACTGTGAAGTTTGGGCCATCAGGACAATTAGCATGAGATAGTGATGGAGCCCAAGGACTACTGGACGACCTAGGGAGCATAAGGGTAGTTTTTTCATTTAGTAGGTCGTGAAGCCGAGGAGCTTCATGCGCATGGAGACCGAGGCAGTAGGAGGAATGAGGTCTCATCCCACTGAGCGGACATGGTGGAGAAATTTGGGGGGTTTGATGTCAGACTATTGATGTCCACTCAAACTCCGAGTAGAGGCAGTATCCCTCTATTAGGGTGCATGGTAAAGGTGCTTCAATCCACAAGTTGCATGGTCGAGGACCGTCCTGCAAATGTGTGATCCCTCCTATGATAGGAGGGCGGTTGTTGATCATGTGGTTGTATGAAATAACAAAAGGGATTAATTTAAAAAATAGAAAAGATGAATTAAAGTAAAACATTATAGTAGTTTCCCTAACTAAGTGTTTTACTCACCTCCCCCCCTCCCCTCTTTCACCCCTTTTTAGGATAATACCCAAACAGGAAGTTTCTGGACGCACTCAGACCCTCAAGGTACACTTCCTGACACAACTCAAAGTAAGAGTTCAAACGTAAACATGCCTTCACCTTCCTTGCCTCATTCAGGTAGATATACTAGAATGATGCAGGCAAGGGTGGTAGGTTGATCATGGACTTCGACCAAACCAAGTCGAGGTGTGACACAGAGCGTCCCCGAGCTCCCTATATAAAGAGCTCCTCTCCATTCATCCTCATCACACCTAAAAACTCCATTCTCTCTCAATTGTTCCATTTTTCAATGAAGCTCGAGCCAGAGCTCTGACTTGGGCAGTTTTCTCAACCTCAAAAGGTGAGGTCAGGTTCTTTAGACTCCGAGGAAGTCAACTATCTGATAGCAACATCTGTTCGATTTGAGAACTACAGAAGAAGCGCCGGCGGAATCAAATAGTGAAGGAACTCCGACGGACCGAAGTTACCCTATTTCGGCCGAGCATAATTCAGCCCTCCTTTAGCCAAACCAAGCTCTCCCAACATCCCCATAGCCCTCATACAACCTCAACTAAGCTGGAAGGAAAGCCAATTCCGCCCTCCTCAGTCATTCTAAGTTGAAGTTAGAGAGAGAAACTATAGAAATTCACTAACAAAATTCTCACTCGATCCGAGGTCAATTGTAGGAATTCTTGATCCTAAAAGGTACCTCAGAAAGAGAGCCACTTGCCCGATAGAGAGATTGGACTATCGCACCTATGATGGTAAGCTTTTGAAGTATTATCTCTCTACGTACAGATTTCCGGTGAAGCTCTGTTTGAGCTCGTTTTGACCTCAATTCTTGCAATTCAAAGCTCCATTGAATCATACGAAAGTGTAGAAACTGATTTACACCTCCAATTGTAGCAATTAACCCCGATTGAAGGATCAATTTGAAAAAATCAAATTCAGTCAATTTAAAAGGTGAAATTAGGGGAAAATTTTGGGGAAATTTGGAGATTTTGTAAAATTGAGGGACCAAATTGAAATTTTCCAAAATTGAGGGCCAATTGGCCATGAAAAAAATGTTTGAGGACCAATTGGTTGATTTTTGGAATAATTGGGGCCACAAGGCCATTTTTGGAAAGAAGGGGCAAAATGGTAATTTTTGAAAATCAGGGACCAAATTGGAAATTTGGAAAAATTAAGCCCCTTATACAACTTTGAGTAAAATGAAGACTCAAGGAAATTTCGGAAACCTTGGGGGTCAAATTGGGCAAACATGGGCATTAGGGACTAAAAGTGAAAAGAAATGAACTTTAGGGACCTAAGTACAATTAATCAAAAATTGTGAGCCTAGGCTTTTATGCCAAACCGTGAATGATAAGGTTGCCCAAATTGTGTAAGGACACATTTAATGAGAACCCAAACAAGAGGAAGCTTGTGTAGAATTGGAAAATCGACTGAGGACGAACACGTAATGGTTAACTGGTGAGTGGGTTTATTCACATCATACCCGGTTGGTATGGTGAGCACTATATAAAAGAAAAACCACTTTTAGGTGAGATTTTTACATCACACCTGATTGGAGTGATCTACGAACTAAGCTAAAAACTACTTATCGGTTGTAAGTAGAGGAAATCATACCTGGTTGGTATGATGGACTTCCTTGAAGGAAGAAGAAACCCGCTTGCTAGTTGTAAGCAGAGATATCATCACGCCCGGTTGGTGTGATGAAGTGAAATATGTTTTTGTCAAAAGTGTTCTCCCTTGGCAGTGCATCAATGCTTAAACTTTTTGGTCGACCTTCTTGATGGGAGCTAGATTAGCTTAGATAGGCCAGAGGCCTCGATTTTGGAACTTATGGGGCTAAATGCCAGATTTTTGCAGTGGGCCCAAGGCCAGTTGGCATGAGCAGGAGATCGTAAACAAACTTGAGATATGAAAGCCATGAAAAATCATAATGAATTGATTATGTGATTTCGCCATGGTACCAAGACAGGACCGACATACTCGATGGACTGGCAGCAGTTCGTCAGGGCCAGGTCGACGGACTGGTCTAGACAAACAGCTGCAGGTCGAGTTGAGAGTTGGAGCCATTGGACTAGTGGCACCAAAGATAAATGGCTATATATAGTGGAGATAAGGGTAATTTGTCGTGCTAGCAGTCGAGAAGCTTGACGTAGCTTCTTGTGCATGAGGTCGAGGTGGGGTTGGGATGAGGTCTTTGTTCTCATACGGACATAGAGTTGTTTTCAGGTTTGAGGGTCGGATGTTGTGAATATCTACTCAAACCCAAGGTAGAAGTGGACGGGCTTCTATCTTGGTGGTCGATATAGTTGCTCCGAGCCACGAGTTGTTGCAGTGGATGGGCTGCCCTATGAATGTGTGATCCCTTCTTGATGAAAGTCGTGTGTTAATTGTTAAACATACCTAATGTGGAAAATGAGGAAAAAGGATTTTGAAAATCGGAATTTGAGAAAAAAAACATTCTCAAAAAGGAAATAAGGAGTTTGACACACTCCGGTTAAAGATATTTTGTTTATGAAAACTCACTCCCAATACCCATTCATTAAGTTGTAGAACTCACCCCCTCCCTTTACCCCTTTTTAGGTAACCAAGGCAAAACAAACCTAAAGACTTTCCTGTAGCCGAACCTGAAAACAGGTATGTAAGATTTAATATATTTAGTTTTATTTAATGCTATTCCAGGAAAGATACAGGTGAAAGGACACCTTACTCCTCGCAGTTTGAAAGGGTAAACTCTTAATAAACCTTGAGAGTGGCAGGTTGCTCACGGGGATTCGACCAAACTGGGTTGGGGCATGATACCTTGGGTCATCCAATAGCCTTTGGAACCAACACTACCCCGAATGGGCGCCTCGATGTTTCCGCAACATCGGGGCATACACAAACAATAATTTTAGATATTATATCCATTATCTTTGGTACTACCGGCACAACGATCCCAACACTCGACTTCGGCTCCAAAACTGTTATGCCCAATAGGTTTGGCAACCTGGCTTGGCCTTAACAACTACTAGTCCAACGAGTTGACGGATCGGCTTCGACATGGTGGCAATTCACATAATTAACTAGCTATGAAACTTTTCATGGCTCATAAACTTTATTTATCTACAAGCTTTAGCTCGTGCTCACTGGCCTTGGGCCCATTTCACGAGTTTTCCAAAACTGGGCCTTGGGCCCTAAGAGTTTCAAAACCGAGGCCTCCTACCTATTGGAGCTAACTAGGCTCTTGACAAAAACGTCTACCAAAGTGTTTAAGCAGTTTCACACTATTAGGGGATGGAAAACGGTACTCATCACCCCAATCGAGTATAAAGTTAAAAGTCCCACTCATCGAGAACCAAGACGCGTTCGTTCCAACTAAATTTCCAATTGCAAATGTCCTTCTTTGCACCAATACTCGCACGACCAATTCCTACATGGTCTGAGTCTTCACATAAGGAAAACTTGGCATCAAGACCTCTCACTTCTAAGTGTTTACATATAGGTCCTTAATTTTTCCAAAATTACCAATTGGTCTCACTTTCTTTAAATTTACCAATTGGTCTCCCACTTTCTAAAAATTGCCAATTGGCCCTCCATTTCATCAAAATTATAAATAGGTCATCAATTGGGATTTAATTTCATAAAAATCCCCAAAATTTCCTTTAATCCCCAAATTGCTCAATTTTTGGCAAAAATTGCAATTTGGTCCTCAAAATCTTATTTCATTCAATTGACCCCTTGAACTTGTTTAATTGACCCCATTCATGATCTCATTCTTCTTCTTCATGTCTCCCTCGTCATTTCAAGATTTAGCACACCGAAAATGGCTAAAAAATAAGCTCGAATGAAGCTTTGCCGTAAAATTGGTCTAGAGAGAGAAAGCTTTGATTTCTTACCCGTGAGGATCCGGAAATCGGATCTTTTGGTTCCAATGGATTTCTCTCTTCTTGGATCAAACCACACTTCAATTGGTAGCCTGAGCAGTACGAATTTTACAATTTAATTTTCAAGCATAATCGGTTGTGAACAGTGAATTTCGGCGAAGGGCAATAGAGGGGACTTACTAATTCAGCTCATGGAAGGTCGGGACACTTCTAGGAGTGGTCTAGGGAGCTTGGTTTGGTTGGAATTGGTCCAAAAATGGCTCAAATTGAACTTAAGTAGCTCGGGTTTTAGACTACAGATGAGCAATAGTATTATGCGAGCTCATCGGTACTTCTCTAACGATCCTCGAGCTGAATGGAGGATGTCTTCATGTAGTTGACTTCCTTCAGATTCTAGAGAACCCAAATTTGACTTTGGACATGGATAAAAATGCCTAAGTCGGAGCTCTGGTTCGTGCTTTATCGAAAAATGGACACTTCTTCTTCTCCAAACGTTTGAGGGATGAGGAGGACGAATGGGGAGGAGCACTTTATATAAGGAGCTTGGGGAATGATCATTCTATCCGTTACTCCATCAATAGACCATTAACTCTCTGATTTATCGCATTTTTGGAAGAGTTTATCAATCATCAGAGAAGACATTCGTTTTAAGGCCTTCCCTCTTCTGTTCATCCAAAGGTAAACAACGACCCTATTCCGCACGTGCAAAGCTCGCACGTGCGCACTTGCCATGTGGTACTCTATGATTGTTTGGCTTTTGTGACATTGCTTCTTACTTAGCAGCCCAGTCAGCCTCTGGCCCTTGCCCAGACACGTGGTGGCCCCCTATTGGTTGTTCATTCCGATGTGGCTACTGATCGTGTTCGGTCAGCCTTTGACTAGGGACATGTGTCACTCTCTTATTGTCGGGTCTTCACTAATGTGGAATATCCTCCTCTAACCATTGATCGAGGGCACTTGCCACCTTTTGATAGGCTAGTGCCTCTAGATGATGACTGTATGTTGATGGGGCACGCTTTGCCATGCGTCACTCATTGATTGGTCGCGCCCGCTGACTGGACACTGACCTGGCAGCGGTCCATTGATCAGCTAGACCATTAATCGGTCTAATTCGGTTGAGTTCGGAGATCCGAAAATGTAAATTGGCCTGTTCAGACCCGATTCAACCGATTTTTCAAAAATTAAAATTTTTTAAATTAATCTAAATTCATTTTCTATCTGATGGTGACTTCAATTTTCCCATTTGCTATTTTTAAGCCACCTAGAAAAATTAATCTTTCAACTGATTCTTCACGGTTCAATCTTTTAACCGGTTTAGTGGAATTTACTGCATTAACGGGTGAGTGGGAATCTTATACATCATACCGGTTGGGATGATGAGCACAAATTAAACTAAAAACCACTTACCGATTGTGAGTGGGATTTTATATCATACTCGGTTGGGGATGATAAGTACCTCAAAATGAAAACCCACTACCAAGTGGTATTTTAAACATCACAACTGAGAGAAGTGATGTGAAAATCACGCGGAAAAACTACTTACCAGTTGTAAGTAGATCATACTCAGTTGGTATGATTAAACTTCCTCAAAGGAAGTTGAAAACCCGTTCATCGGTTAAGAGCGGAGATGTCCTTATACCCGGTCGGTATAATGGACAGTTGAAAATATATTTTTGTTCTAAGTGCTCTCCCCTAACTGTGTGCCAATGCTTAAACAATTTGGGAGACCTTCTTGACGGGAGCTCGAATAGCTCTTATAGGCTAGGGGCCTCGATTTTGGAACATGGGTGCTAATATGCCCGATTTTGAAAATCTCGTACAGTGGGCCCAAGGCCAGTTGGCACAAGCAGGATCTCGTAAACAAGCATGAGTTATATGCCATAAAATTTTAAATAAAGAATTTGTTTAGCCATGGTACTAAGACAAGACCGACACACTCAGTCAACTAGCGGCAGTGCGACATGACAGGTCGATGGACTAGTCAAGACAAATAACTGTAGGTTAAGTTGAGGGTCGAGGTTGTTAGACCAGTGGCACCATAGATTATATGGCCTGATAAAAAAAGCTGTTGTGTATGCACTATGATTATGGGACCATCAACATGCCCAAGAGGGGTAGTGATGCGTACTAAGGGCACTGAACAATCTAGTGGGTATAAGGGCAATTCATCGTACAGGTGACTGTGTGAAATTTGTAGCACTAAGCGCATGAGATCGGGGTGAGGACGGGATGAGGTCTTTGTCCTCATACGGACACGGAGAATTGATTTTAGGATTGAGGGTCAGATGTCACATACATCCACTCATTCTCAAGGTAGAAGTGGACGTGCTTCTATCTAGGAGGCCAGTAAAGTTGCTCCAAAGCCACAGGTGGGTTTAGTGGTCATGCTGGCCTGCGGATGTGTATTTGACCTTCATGATGAAGAATGTGTGTTGGGTGATGACACACCATAATTAATATGGAAATGGTGGTAAAAACCAAGATTTGAATTGAAAGGATTTTTCAAAGAAAGAAGTCAGGCACACTGTAATACAAATCTTTTTCATAAAAGTAAAAGTTTTGAAAAACCCCATTCACTAAGTAGTCGTACTCACCCCTCCCTTATATCTCTTTTAGGAAATTTCGGAAAGTGTACCCTTAAAGACTATCAACTAAGATGCCTGTGAGACAGATATGACAAATTTAAAATAGTATGTAGTTTTAATTTATATTATTCTAGGAAAAGGTGAGGTTTAAAGTACGCCTTAATCTTTATGGTTTACAATAAGGGGAAACCCTTTAATAAACCAGGAGAGTGGCGGGTTGATCACAGGGATCCGACCAAACCGGGTCGGGGCATGACAACTTGAGTGGTATTAGAGCCAAGTTCCCTTGAAACATTATCAATATTATGCCCTGATATTAACCCAACACTAAACTATCATGTAGGATGGAAAGTCCCTAGGAAATTCACGAATAAATTCAGTCCTTCCCCTATAATCGTGAAAAAGACACCCAACCCAAGGGAGGAAGCTATACAAAGGTTTCTAAAGGGTGAGAAGAGGGTATCCAAGGACATGGTAGAAGACTACCGAAAATTAGTTGGAGCCCTATTAGAACTAGAAGGTATCATATACCCTCCTCCTAGATAAGAAGAACCAACAACAACTCCTAGAAGTTCGACCCCTCTTCCTCCAATGCCACAACAACCGAAGAGGAATCCACCGAGAAGGAGGCTTGGGATAACTATTGGGCTGCATATGCTACCTTCATGAAGGTCCACCAAGTACATCCACCCACTCAACCTAACTTCAACCCGTCTCAATGGGTGAAGTGGACGTATGAGTGTGAGGAGGAAGTACTGAAGTGGTACTGATTGGTGGCCATACATGGAATTCATCCTATTAAGGAGCATGAAAAGACCCCAATCAATTCCGTAGAACCTTCTGATCAAGAGTCTCATAATCGTTCTAGGGTTAACTCTAGCTCTATGACCCTAAGGGATTAGAGGGTAGAGAATTCCTGTAATAAGCCAAATTTTGGCAAGAAACTATTTCCTAAATAAATGAAACTTAAGTTTATTAAAACTCCTAAGTTTCCTTGAGAAAAAATTAAGTATAAGATAATAAGAGTTTAAATAAAAAGGGAACCCCCTTAAGGAAGAATGGGTTATGGATAGTTAAACTCAACCCTTAAAACTTATCTTAGAAAACACGATAAATTTATCTGATGGAAATCCTAAGAAAAGGAAAAGAGTTGGAGAAGCAACCATCCAAGAGTACGTGGTTTTTAAGAGACAAGAAGTTCTGAGAATTGAAGATACAAGAAGAAGTATAATATCCCAAAAGAAACCACAAGAATAGAAGCGAATTGATAAGGAAAAGAAAGTAAGTATAGAGTCTACCACAGAAAGATGGAGAGAAAGTACAACAACAGAAAGTCCTAGGTGTAAAAAACTAAAGAACTAAGATACAAATTCCTTAGAAATTGCAAAGGATAAGGGACAGATTGAAAGTAAAGTATGAGTCAAAGAAGGAAAAAAAAGTAGATGAATCATACTAGGTCCTTAACTTTAAGAGAAAGTTTCCAAGGGATAGAGCGATCAAACACTAGAAAATACGAGTAGTTAGGTGAAAGTATAGGGAGGTTGGGCATGATCTACTACAAGAGGGCATGAAAAACTCAAAATATGAACTTCAAAAGAATCCTATATAAGGAAATAACTTATTGGACCAAATTATTTGGAGGAGTAAACACAGTCTAACCAGAGTTGGGGAATAGTGGAAGAATACTCCCCAACCAAGGCAAAAAGAGAAATACTGGGGATATAAGGGTACGAAAGGTTTGGACATGATGAGGAGGAGAGACCCACCTCAAAGGAATAGGCGAACACTGAAGTGAGTGGAAATGAGGCAAGATCAACAGAAGGTACTCCTGGATCTAAAGAGCAAGAATAGGTTGGTGAAAATATCAGCAAAATATACTCCAAAAATTTAAGGATTTAAATAGTAGATCTAGAAGGAAATACAGAGGGAAAAGAGAATGAAAAGCTCATCAAAGAAAGAAATCTTGGAAAGACATTGGTGTACCAAGGAAAGAAAGTGAAATAAATGGAATAAGCAATAGAATATCACCCCAGAAAGGCTTATATGGTAGCATATGCCTTAAGTCGCAAGTATCAAACTGAGACGACACAAGTAACGACAAGTTACCTACCCTTGTTACAACATTTGGGAAGGATGGAGGTAGATATGAGGGTAGACAAGCAGGAAATGCCTGGTGGCTAATGTGGCAGTAAGACCTAGTTTAACCGAGCATAATAAGGCTCAACAAAGGACCGATAAAGAACTCCAATCTTATTTGGACCTGGTAAACAGAGAAAGGAAACCAGACTGCGACGTGCTAGGTGATGGAGTACTAACCTATAAAGGTAGGGTATGTGTGCCTCAATATAAGGAGTGGAAAAGATTAAATCTGGAAAAGGCACACGATTCGGTATATGTTATGCATCCGGGCAGTACTAAGATGTATCATGCCCTCAAACAAGGATACCGAGGGAAGGGCATGAAGAGGGACATTGCAGAATGTGTACATCGATGTTTGTCCTGTCAATAAATAAAAGTAGAGCATCAGAAACCGTTACCAATTTCGGAGTGGAAACGGGGGCACATCACCATGGACTTCATCACGAGCTTATCGGTGACCAGAAAAGGTCGAGATGCAATTTGGGTAGTTGTGGATAGATTAATCAAATCAGCACATTTCCTTCCTATAAAGGTGACGAACACAGTAGAACAGATGGTCGTTCTATACATGAAGGAAATCATGAGACTCCATGGTGTCCCGGTGAGTATAGTGGCGGATAGATATCCGAGATTTACTTTCAGGTTCTCGCCGAGTCTAAAAAATGCCCTGGGAACCAAGCATCATGTGAACATGACATTCCACCCTCAAACAGATGGACAGTTTGAGCGGACCTTCTAAACCTTGGAAGACATGCTAAGAGCGTGCGAGATCACCATGAACAAAAGCTGGGAGGAATACTTATGCCTGATGGAAATTGCTTAATAATAGTTATCATGTCAGTGTTCAGATGACTCCCTATGAAGCCCTTTATGGATGACCTTGCCACACCCCTCTACTTTGGGAAGAAGTGGAGGAAATGAAGTTAGAAAGGCCAGAAATAATTGAGGATGCCATAGAGAAGATAGGCAAAAGAGTTACGCAAATAATCAAAGTCTAGAGTTTTAAAGTGGGAGATCAAGTATTCCTCAAGGTATCCCCACAGAGAGGAATACTAAGGTTCAACAAAGAGGAAAGGTGAAACCAAGATATATCGGTCCATATCCCATCATTTAAAGGATATGACTAGTAGCTTATAAATTGGAACTACTTCCTGGTTCAATTCGGTTTGGTTTTTCTCTCCCACTTTGTTCTAATGTTCCTTCCCATGGTTTATAAATCTCTTTGAATCACAAGGGATCCATAAATTTCTTGGTTGACCCTTTCTCTATCGATTCCGGTTCACGAATCAACTCGGTTCATAAACTGGTTCTATTCGGTTCGGACCCGATTCTCTTGAACCAATCCGGTTTTTCTTCCCCATTTCATCCTAAGGTTCTTTTCTCAAGTTTATGGACCATTTGAGTCACAAGGGAGTTGAAAATTCTCCAATTTTCTCATTTCCTGATAATCGAACTTGTAGACTAATTCGGTTTTAAAATTTGAAAGTGACCGGTTCTTTTCCAGGTTTCTCATTATCAAAGGACAGGGTTTACAACTCTCCCCTCCTTTTAGGAGTTTTGTCCCCAAAACAGTTACACATTAAATAATTGAGGGTAACTATCCCTCAACATACACTCGGCTTGCCATGTCTCCTCCTGCACGGGTCCATTCTGCCATAAAACCTTGACCCTAGGGATTTTTTTTCTTGTTCCTTAAATTCTTGTCTCTCCGTTTGATGATTCGTATCGGTTCTGTCTGATAGGTCAAGTTCTCTTCTAGTTCCATTGGAGGTCGGTCCAATACATGACTAGGGTCAGGCTAATATTTCCGAAGCACGAACTTGTGGAATACATCATATGTTCTCTGTTTATAACCCAGTTCAGACCGGTCTGGTCCAGTTCGAAACAGTGTCGTCTTCTTCCTTCCGATGACAGCAGTGTTCACTCATTGAAAAATCAAAGCAGCACCAGCAGAGAAGAAACGTTTCTGTTCGATACGTTTCAGGCCATCAATTTCTATCATAAAGGTGCCAAACGGATAACCAACGAGTCCCCGAGCTCCCTATATAAAGAGCCCCTCTCCATTCATCCTCTCTACACCTGAAAACCTCTCTCTCTCTCAGTTGCTTAATTTTCCGATGAAACTCGAACCAGAGCTCCAATATAGGGTCATTTCTGAGCCAAAGTGGGTGAGGTCGAGTTCATTAGAACCAGGGAGAAGTCAGCTACACGGTGGTGACATCCATTCGTTCCGAAAGTCACTAGAGAAGCGCCGGCGTGATCGAACAGTGAAGCAGCTTCGGTAGACCGAAGCTGCCTTGTTTTGGCCAAGTTGAAATCAGCCAATTCGAGCCCTCCTCAAGCCAAACCAAGCCCTCCCAACACTTCTTCAGCCCTCCCACAGCCGTATTAGGATGGAAAGGTAAGCCAATTCATTTCCCCTCTACAAATTCCGATCGGTGTTAGAGAAAGAGTCGGCCGAATTTTAATGACAAAATACTAATCCAATTCAACATCAATTGATGTCATTCTTCATCCTAGGAAGAACCTCAGAAGGAGAACTACCTGCCTAGATAGAAAGCTTGGACCGTCGTGCCCTCACTAGTGAATAATTGAAGCTTTCTCTCACTATAGTTCATTTTTCAACGAAGCTCCGTTTGAGCTCATTTCGGTGTTAAAACTTGCGATTCAAATTGCTAAAGAATCGTATGAACATGTAGAAACTCAATTTCAACTTCAATTTCAACGATTGGAAATGTTTGATTGGTCAATTTGATAAAATCAAATTCGGTTGTGTTAACAAGTTGGAATTTGGGGGGAAATTGGGGAAAATTGGGGATTTTCAAAAATTCAAAGGACTGAAATGAAATTTCCCAAAATTGAGTGTCAATTAGGCATGATAAAAATGTTAGCGGGCCAATTGAGGAATTTTAGAATTTTTGGGGTAAATTTTACCATTTTTGTAAAGGAAGGGCAATTTGGTAATTTTGGAAAAGTTGGGGGACCAAATTGGAAATTTGGAAATTTAAACCCCTTTTTGAGAAATTGAATAAATTGAAGTCCCAAGGGAAATTTTAAAAGTTTTGGGACTCAATTTGAGGAAAAAATCGGCATTAGGGAATTAAAGTTAAAGAAAAATAACTTTAGGGACCTAATTACAAATAAATAAAAGTTTGGTTTTTCTCATTCATTTGTAATGAATGAAGGCTATTAGGCTGAGAGATAATGAATCGAGATGTTCATATCATGTAGGAACACGAAGCACCAGGAACGCCAGTAAGGACAAGCTCAGGTGAATATAAAAAATTGGTCTAGTGGAATTCACTACATTAACGGGTGAGTAGGAATATTATATATCATACCGGTTGGGATGATGAGCACAAATTAAACTAAAAACCACTTACGGGTTATGAGTGGGATTTTATATCATACCCGGTTAGGGATGATAAGAATCTCGAAATGAAAACCCAATTTCAAGTGGTATTTTAAACATCACAACTTAGAAAAGTGATGTGAAAATCATGTGGAAAAACTACTTATCGATTGTAAGTAGATCATATCTGGTTGGTATAATGGACAATTAAAAATATATTTTTGTCGGAAGTGCTCTCCCCTGACTGTGTGCCAATGCTTAAACAATTTGGGAGACCTTCTTGACGGGAGCTCGAATAGCTCTTATAGGTCGGGGGCCTCGATTTTGGAACTTGGGGGCTAATATGCCCGATTTTGAAAATCTCGTACAGTGGGCCCAAGGCTAGTTGGCACTAGTAGAAGTTTGTAAACAAACATAAGTTATATGCCATAAAACTTTAAGGAATTGTTTGGCCATGGTACCAAGACAAGACCGACACACTCAGTTAACTAGCAGCAGTGTGACATGATAGGTCGACGAACCAGTCAAAACAAACAACTGCGGATTGAGTTGAGGGTCGGGGTTGTTAGACCAGTGGCACCACAGATTATATGGCATGATAAGAAAATACTATTGTGCATGCATTGTGATTACAGGACCATCAAATGCCTAAGAGGGGTAGTGATGCTTCCTAAGGGCACTGGATGACCTGGTGGGTATAAGTGCAGTTCATCGTACCATGTGACCGTGTGAAATTTGGAGTAGCACTAAGCGCATGAGACCAAGGTGGGGACGGGATGAGGTCTCTGTCCTCATACGAACACGGAGAATTGATTTCGGGATTGAGGGTCAGATGTCGTGTACATCCACTCATTCTTAGGGTAGAAGTAAACTTGCTTCTATCTAGGTGGCCGGTAAAGTCGCTCCGAAGCCACAAGTGGGTTCAGTGGTTGTGCTGGCCTGTGAATGTGTGTTGGGTGATGAACACCGTGATTAATATAGAAATGGTGGTAAAAACTGAGATTTGAATTGAAAGGATTTTTGAAAGAAAGGACTCTGGCACTCCGATACAAATCTTTTTTATAAAAGTAAGAGTTTTGAAAAACCCATTAACTGAGTAGTCGTACTCACCCCTTCCTTATATCCCTTTTAGGAAATTTCAAAAAACCTACCCTTAAAAACCATCAACTAAGATGCATGCGAGATAGGTATGAAAATTTTAAAATAGTATGCAGTTTTGATTTATTTTATTCTAAGAAAAGGTGCAAGTTTAAAGGACGCCTTACTCTTTACGGTTTACAATAAGGGAAAACCCTTTAATAAACCGGGAGAGTGGCGGGTTGATCACAGGGATCCGACCAAACCGGGTCGGGGCGTGACATGATAGATAAAGAATGATATTAGAGGATTGTGGAACGATTGATCTATCTATGTCATACAAGGCCTGGTATCATATATGCGGTAAGTATTGTTAGCAGATACATGCACGATCCTAGGATAGATCATTGGAAGGCTACCATTAGGATATTGAGATATTTAAAATGGAGTCTAGGTAAGGGACTTTGGTTTAAGGCTCATAGCCATACCAGAGTAGAAGGTTTTTGTTATTCAGATTGGGCTAGATGCATGGATGATAGAAGATTTACGTCTAACTAGTATATATTTTTTAGAGGTAATCTTGTATCATGAAGGAGTAAGAAATAAGACGTAGTCACCCGATCATCAAGAGAAGTGGAATACAGATCAATGGCTCAAACTATTTGTGAGATAATTTGGATAAAAAAAACTTACTAATGGAGATTCGCCTCTTTAGATAACAATCTATTAAGTGTGGTACTATAACAAGTCTGCTATAAATATTACTAACAATTCAGTTAAACATGATAGAACCAAATATATGGGAACTGATTGATTTTTTATCAAATAAAAAATTGATATGAAGATCGTGGAGTTACAATATATGAAGACTAGTGGACAACTAGCAGAGTTATTAACTAAATGTTTATATTATAAAGAATGGGATGATATTTGTGACAAGATGAGAATGGTGGATATCTATCGTGCATCTTAAGTAGGAGTGTGCAATAATAAGTTAGGGATCTATTTACAAATAGTACAAACATATCTTTCATATATTCTTGTATTATTTATTTATATGTTTAGGTTATTATGAGCTTATAAATAGATGTGTCTATTAAATAATTTAGTGAATCACTTATCAATAAAGTCATATTCCCCTAGTTTAAGCCTATGACCGGTTAATCTTATCTTTTAACATCTTCTCCTCCCTTATTTTAGATTTCTACATGTACTTTGGAAAATATTATGAAAATGATGTAAAAATGCATGGATGCATGCACATTCACATAATAATGATGGAATTTGATAATATCTAAAGAAATAAAGTCTAGAGACCGTGAAAAATTATAGTCACATGATAGGACTATATTGAATAGAGGACACAGTGCCCCTAAATAACATATAATATAGAGTCGGTCGGAATAAGGATCGAACTCTAAGAAATTATAAATTGAACATGTTTGTTGTTTTATATGCATGTTTTTAAGAGATAGAGTCGATCGAAAAAAGAATCGAACGTCGAGAATTGTGAATTGAATATGCATGTTGATTTATATTGCTTGTGTTTTGGTATATATATGTTGAGTAAATTAGGATGTCGTTAAGACACTTATCGAGCTAGTGTTAATGCCCAAGGTAATTGGAAGCGATGAATAATGAGAGATTGAATATACTTCCAAATTACTTGGGACCATTGGAAAATATACGAGTGAGTCACCCTGTATACCTCTACACATAAAAGTCTAGTGGAATAAAGTCGTATGTGTATAGGGTTATTGACGGGGAGTTGGCAAGATGTCATCTTTGAACTTGAGGATATGTTGACATCCATATGAGAAAGCGAACCCATGTGGTGTCGGCTAGTGTACATGACTCACTCACTTTCATATATACCCAATCGAAATATGTGTGACTTTCGGGGTATGGCTTGACCATGTATTGTCATTATATGAAATTGTGTAATTGATTTATTAATATTGAAATTAGGAAGTGAGAACTCGACCCATTTATTTATGAATGCAGAAAACCTATGGCATGAGTACTAAGTGTTGTGAAAAATTATGAAAATAACATAATATATAAAGTCATAAATAAATATCAATATATAAAATTTTAGTGAAGTATAATATCGTAAGCCATATAGTGGTCCGACATTAGTACATTATTAAGTTATTTGTGAACTCATCTTTTTTCCAAAATAAATACAGTTGAAAGTAGAAGTTTCGTGAGACTTAGAGTCAGGACATAGCCTACAAAACGAGTGTGATTTAAGGTACCGATCTTGAAACACACATACAAATGTTCTAATTTATATATTTATTCGTTGTTATATTTTCGAGTTATTTGTATAAATATTTAGGTACACTAACTATAAAATAAAAAATTTAAAATTTTGCTAAAATTATTACATGTTTTTTTATTCTAAACTTTAATTTTTATGGTATTATCATGTTAAAAATATTAATAATTGTAACACCGACTGAATGTTGTGATTGTTATTGGACCCACCCATAAATCGAGCTAGAGTGTGATTTACTCAACTTGATTAAATGAAAATTCCTTAATAATTTTGGCTAGAAAGAAGAAAAACTCATTATTCAAAACAAAGTAAAATTGTGCCTACATAATGGGAGGAAGAGGATAAAATTGTATTTATTATTTAAATGTTGAAGTGGACTTTCATTAGGCTTAATGGAAATAAGAGGGTATATGTGTGAGATTTATATAATTGAATTTTATTTTTCTTGTTTGGGCATACATCTAGTATTTTTTGTGTTTTCTAGTTCCTAGTCCATATTGTTATAAATTTTGAATTATTTTTATATTTTTATATTTATTTTTTATATTATTATTATTATTATTTAAATGAACTAAAATTATTATTTTGTCTAAGTTGACTTCTTTTAAAATTTAATATCGGATCCTATCAAAATTTAATTAAAATCTGATTTGTTCCAATTCTAAATTTTAAGTTAATCGAATTATTTTAACTTGATAATTTTTAATAACTCTTAATTTTAAACTAATTTTCAATATAATTCCTCTTCAAATTCCAATTCAACTCAAGTTTTAACTCTAATTTGTTCTAAATTAATTATTAAAAATTTAAGTTTATATGTGCCTAGGGATTTTTTTGTCCGTGGTTCTTTAGTCTCCTTATAGGGACTGTACAGGTAAGTCAATGAATTTTAGAACACAATTTTCAATTTATCATGATCAAGAAAGAGAAATTCAATCATTAATAATTTTAAATCTCTTATCTTAAATATCCAAGCCTAATACTTGAAAGTATAAGTCATAATTTTGAAAGTTAGATCCAATCATCTTATAAGTATAAACCAATCTATTTTAATCTGTTTATTTTCTTAAAATCCAAACCTCTCATTAGTTAGATCCAATCATCTTAGAAGTATAAATCAATTTATTTTAATCCGTCCATTTTCTTAAAAATCCAAACCCCTTCTTTCAAATATCCAAGTTCAACATTTAAAAATATATAATCTCATCTTTTTAAAAATTATCCAAGTCCATCTCATCTATAATGTCTAAGTATATTCTCTTTTAAATATATACAAGCCATCTCATTTAAAAATTTCAACTACAACTCTTTTTAAAATTCTAAGTCCAAATCTGAATTCAGCCCAAAATAATTCTTTTAAAAAGCCCAAACTAATTCACCTTCAATCCAAAATTCAACTAAGGCACGTTGGAGGACGGTCAGAGTCAGCGTGGATAGTTTGGTCGACGGAGTGGATGCCGGGACAAGGTGCAGTATGCTCATGGATTGAGGTCGACGGGGTGTACTGCCCAACCCGTTCGGGGCTACTGCAGTACACCCGAGGGTCGATCTTAGCCGCTCGGGGGATGTTGTTGCTGGTCCGTACACTATCTATTATGGGGTTTGTGGCAAACCGTTTGTCACAGTCTGATTGGGGACTGACCTAGGCGATTCAGAGTACTGTCATTACTGGTTGGGACTGCCGAATCCACTCGGGGAAGACAGCCGCAATCACGCGCAGGGGAAAGACGGTCGAAATCTGCTCGGAGAAGAGGACCACAATCTCGTTCAGGGATGAATGTCACAACTCGCCTAGTGGTGGTTAGTCGAGGACGATTGTGAGGAGTCGTACATGGCCTTCGGCGAGGAGTCGAGATCCTGTAAGAGCTGCGTGCGAATGGGCCGTAGATGAGATGGGTTTTTCCTAGAGGAAGGCGATCCTTAGATTTTTCGATGGAGGTGAAGATGATCTTTACTTTTAGGGAGTGTCTACTCGGTTGAAGGAGGGAAGTGCTCGATTGTCGAGTGAGGCAACACACTACGGACCACCTCAGTAGAGGGTGGCGAGTGCTCAAATTCTAATGAGTAGGGTTGGAGAAAATGAAGATATGTTAGGAGTTTTTCTTATTATGATGTATGTAAAGGAAATTTGATGTTGCCATGGGCTTTTCAGTAAGCCAAAATTTAGTCATTCGTCCGAAGAGTATGGTCCATAAGGTTAAATAATCACTTAAAATATAATAGTTTTCTAAGGCATTAACGCTTAACCAATATTATTTGATCAAGTGATAGGCTAAAGTCAAATCCAAATTAGTGATTACAATACCTAAAGGCAATGTGATAGGCTAGGCTAACTAACAATTGACGCATCTTAACCAAAGCATGTACGATGGAAGCAGTTGAAGGTTCAGTAATACTATATCCTTTGGGTGAAAACAAAATTTATCGTCCTTATTAAACAAAGAAAATGGCAATACGAGCGAAAGGAAGAAACAGAAATTTCAAATCATGTGAGAATCATGTTGTAGTCTCGGGCGCGAGTGTTCTCCAATGACGGAATGTCGGACCGAACTGCCAGATGCCACCACTTTCCCCTCTCCACCCGGCACTGTATTTCTGCACCGATGCATCACTGTGGCAATCGAAGAACTTCGTTCCACATCTTTCAATCTAGTTTCTGATTTAGGGGTGACAATTGCAATGGCGGAAAAATACACGAAAGCCCTAATTTCTGTTAGAAAATGCACCAAAAATGGAGAGAGAAAGGGTTCATTAATTGTGAAGTAAGAGAAAATAATATAGAAATAAAAGAGATAGCGGCCAGCCACCGAGTGGGGCCATCACGACGACATTACCGTTACAGATGTTATATCTTTCCTGCCCAATCACAATCACCTGGCCCCACTCTCCCCACCACATAAATCAACCTAGGAACTCCTCAACTTGCTAAAACGTTTATTATAATTAATATTTAATATTATGAGCTTATATTATATTATCAACAATCAAATCTTATTATTAAATTATAAAACTGGTAATTTTGTTGATAAAAAAGTTTAACTTTTTAAAATTAATATTTGTACCATTTTAGATCAAGCCATTGGTGCATGCATACATGTCACATCTCACACCAAGGATCCAATGACTCCAATAATTCCAAATATATTTCTGCTGGTGAATTATTTGGCGAAGAAAAAGTGGTTGATAACTTCCTTGTAGGGCATAATCACGAAGAGGGTTAATATGCAATTTCACGTTATACAAGGGGCACCAACGCTAAATATATCCAAAATGTTAAGGCAAAACGTGCCTGAAAAACCAGAATGCTGCTTGTGGGGAGGGGTTGGTTGGTGAGAGATTAGAGAGAAGAGACGCAAAGGCGAAGGGAAAAAAGGGAAGAGAGAGAGAAAAAAAAACACATTCTCACATAAGGGAAAAAACCATTAAGAAAGAAAAATAGGGAAGGCAAGCGAAAAAGTCCTGGGAGCGAGATCGACAAGATGGTCGACGAGAAAGTCCTCTGAGATCATCATCGTGATCCTGAAAGAGGGCAGCCTTAGGAAATACGAATCCCTCAAGCAAATATCATCTTTTCTTTTAAGGTTTTGATAGTCTTGTGTTTTTTTTCTCTCCTTTGCTGCCATTTTTTGGGTCTCAATCTCCTCCCCACATGCCACTGGTTGATAATTGCTGATTCATTCCCCCGAAGAAGTTCTTATATTTTGGTTGCCTTCCTCTGCCATCATTGTCAATCTTTCGTGTAGTTTGAGTTGCAGGTATAATTTTTAGCTTGCAGAGCTTCCATGGCTTTTAAGAATTATTTTTCCTGAAACGTTTTCGATTTAATAAAAAAATATAGGGCTCTTCTCGTTTTCGCTATTGTGTTTTCATCTTTTTAAACCACAATTTAGATATGCTTTGGAAAATGCTTGATGAGTTTCATGGAAAGGGAAAGGGAAATTAAAGATCAGGATGAGTTTTCTTGTCAAACACTTTTCCAGCTGCTGGCGACCTTCTCATCTGAAATATTTTGAGATTATGTTGTCATATTGTATTATTCTTCAGAATTTTCTTCTTAGTTTTTGGGAAGAGAGATATCATAGATTTAATCCTTCCATGAAATTAAAGAAGCGTCCATACATTAAATTCAATCAAAAAATAAATTTATGATATTCCCCAAGAAATTTTTAAATCTGTCTTCAGGTCAAATTATTGTAAAACTAGTTTTTATTTCCTGGGAGCATGAAAGGCCAAATAAACATTTCCAAGTTGGAGAGTAATGTTGAAACCATTCATTCTAATCTATCAACTTTTCCTTGAAATTGTTGTTTGAGTGTATTTTGTTTTCTTCCCTTTTTCATATAAAGTCCGTGTTTCATGTTGATACATAAGTAGTATTCTTTCTTCTTCTCTTCCACTCTGCAGATTTTGAGGTTATAACTGGAAATCCCTATGACACAGACCCATAAAGGAGTGTGTTAGAGACCAATAAAATAAACCAATGAGAGACCCTGATATGATCATCAAGCGACCACCTCCTTGTTCCTGCTATATTTTGTAGCAGAAGTTAGTTTTCCAAGTTCTTTCAAATTAGTTGCCCAGTCAGAGGCTGGTACATGGTTGGGATATCTAAATATATAACTTGGGTCTGAGTTACCAAAGAGAACTAGTTCTTCCTACAAGGGGAAAAGAGGGAGATTTTCAAGAAAAAGCTGGCGATATTGGATAGCACCTTCTCCTACAGAAGCATCACGTTTTACAAGCGATGGGGGTTAGATGGAACCCACTAGGATTCCGTCTCCCATGTTATCTAGCTTTGATCATCCTTGTCTCACAAATTCAGGGCTATTGCACAGTGAATCCCGAAGGTAAGAGACATTGCATATAGACTTTTGAAATGTGTACACTTCTGTTGGAGTTCCTTAACGGAAGCCCATTTCTTGAAAACATGTCAATCATGTGTACCCTTAAATTGTCAATTTTGGAATAGCTTCATGATGATTTCTTGAGATCTAAAGATGTTTCTGATTTTACTAATAATTTTTCTGGAAATGCAGGGCAAGCATTGTTGGAATTCAAGGCAGGTATTTATTTAGATCCATATGGAGCTCTCGCCAATTGGAATCCCAATCAAAATGATCCTTGCAGGTGGTCAGGTGTGAAGTGCATCAGTGGAGAAATTTACATCCTGTGGGTCCAATTTTTCTATTGTGTTTCCACTGTTTGAATTTCCTTTTATACAAGCTCAGAGGATTACATCCTTTCCTATTCCTAGCTTTATTAACTTCCATTTTGACCTTGCTTATTCAATACATCCATTATGTTCCTTCCATTGCCATTATTTGCTGCAGGGACTTGTCTGGATTTTCACTCGAAGGAATTCTATCTCCCGAGCTTGGGAAGTTGAGTCACCTAAGATCTCTGTAAGCATGTTAGACATTTTGCATTCCATAAACTTATGAATCAATAGTCTTATGATATTCTTTGGTTGACAACTAAATGAAATATCTTCTATATTGAATTTTGGATTTTCCTTTTTTGTATGAACTTGCAGGTTACTTGATAATAACCGATTCTTTGGTAGTATCCCTAAAGAACTCGGAAACCTCAACAAGCTTGAACTGTTGCATTTGAGGAACAACAACTTAAGTGGAAGGATCCCTCCAGAATTAGGCCGCTTGCTTTCCTTGAAGAGCCTGTGAGTAAAAAGCAGAACTCTATGATTTATCTCCAACGAGCCATGTGGGCCCTTTGGTTTTCACGCCTAGGTTTTCATTCCTACAAAAGGTTGCTTTGTGGAAATACACTCGAAGGAAGCATCCCATTAGAGCTTGACGGGCTGAGCCTTCTCTCTGAGCTGCAGTTCGATGAGAATATCAAGTCTAGCAGCTTTTCTGTTGAATTAGGATGCACTAGTAGAAAGTCCAGACACTGGTGAGATGATCAATTGCACTACGCTTATTGTTTTACTGCTCAATATAGTTACTTGCCTGATTCTTGTTCTATTTTTCCTCTTTCTCCTTCGGCTTTGTCTTATTGATCCATATTTTGTGCAGCAATTGGCAGAGCATAATGAAGCAACAGAAAAATGTAGAAGCATGGAACTCCAAGGCAAGTTGTTGCGTCAATATTGCTGGTAAGTAGGAAAGTTGATGAAACATGGAGAGTATTCTTAGTAAGTATTTACACTGCCATTCCTTTTCTTGACGTAGTTGTTGGTTCAAAACTACTTGCAGCTCAAAGTCTTCAGTGTGAGCCCACTGTCAACATCTTGCGCCGAAAGCTTCTCGAACAATCAAGCAACATTGAGGTCCCACCAGCAAGCACGGGGTACACGCAGGTATCGAGTATACTAGTGACAAGGAGTAGTGGGGCCTTTCCTGCGGTCCCTGGTGGCAGCAGGGTAGATCAAACTAACCCATCACCTCCCCCTGGAGAGAGTGGCAACAACACTGTTTCGGTGGACCAGAAACCCACACAAAACCAATCGACAAGCAGTGGCTCGTGGAAGTATATAGTGATCATCGCCTCGAGTATTGTCGTTTTGTGCCTTGTTGCATTGGGCATCTGCTTCGTGTGCAGGAAAAAGGGTGCTAAAACGATCACTCCATGGAAGACTGGGATTAGTGGGCAATTGCAGAAAGCATTCGTTACAGGTACATTCTACATCAACAATTGTTGTTTCTATTAGATCGATTTTCTATAAAGAGGTGACTAGTTCCTTAATGACTTGGACTGATATAAAGGCCAACCAGCAAAGTCTTTAAATGTTTGCTAATCATGACGTGGGTTGACTTGACTAATTAGGCAAACTAGAATAAGTGTCATTTGAATGAAATACAACTTTTGGATAGCTGAATATGGAGTGATGGGTTAGTTTAATTTGCCAAATAATATGTATAGCTGAATTCTATATAACTAAGCAGCTTTATAATTTATAATGTATGTGCAGTTGTCTTTAAGAAGTTGCCTTTTTTATAATGTGAGCTCATTTCTAAAAATAATACCTTCAAAACGCTTTCAGGGGTTCCAAAACTGAACCGAACTGAGCTTGAGACTGCCTGCGAGGAGTTCAGCAACATCATAAGCACACTTGATGGGAGCATCGTGTACAAGGGAACATTGTCCAGTGGAGTCGAGATTGCGGTAACCTCCACAACTGTATCGGCTCTCAAGGACTGGGCCCCAAATGTCGAGAAGGCCTACAGGAAAAGGGTCAGTTATTCCCTTTGGTTCTCCTCTAAGCATAGGTTCGGTATTCCTTGACTCATCAGGATTATGTTTTTACATAGATTGACACACTTTCGCGAGTGAACCACAAGAATTTCGTCAACCTCATTGGCTACTGTGAGGAAGATGAGCCATTCACGAGGATGATGGTGTTCGAGTATGCTCCCAGCGGCACCCTCTTTGAGCATCTTCATGGTAAAAAAAAAAACAATTGATTTCTTCCCTCTATCAAAATATGTCATTGATTGTCAAGATCTCATCTGCCCGTTTTCTGTTTCCCAGTAAAAGAAGCTGAGCACTTGGATTGGAATGCGAGGGTTAGGATCATCATGGGGATTGCCTACTGCCTTCAATACATGCACCACGAAATAAACCCTCCCGTAGCTCACAGCAGCCTTAACTCAGATGCGATATTTCTAACCGATGACTACGCTGCCAAGGTTCGTAAGACTGCTTATCCCCTGCAGTTGTCAAAAGATTCAAAACCATGCCACCCAAGTGGATTCAGGAGGAAACTTATTCTAACATTATTGTCTTCTCTGTGTTTGTTATGGCCATATTATCAGGTTGCTGAGGTGAATATCTGGTCGGGTAGTTCATCCAAGTCACATGATGAAGAAGACAAGTCCAGAAACTCAGTTCTACCACCGATGGCGGACCCCGAGACTAATGTGTATGATTTTGGAATGCTTTTGCTCGAAATCATCTCGGGAAAGCTGCCTCACTCAGAAGAGCACGGCTCCCTGATTGACTGGGTAAATCCAACTCCCTTTTCCATGCCCTGAAGATCCCACAAAACATTGTTAGTTTCACTTGTGAAATTAAGTTATTGTCTGAATTCTTATGGATTCGCACCAGGCCACGGAATACTTGGACAAAAAGCAGACCATCACACAACTGGTCGACCCGAGCCTCAAGTCCTACAAGGACAATGAGCTGGAGCTCATCTGCGAAATCATACAAGACTGCATCAAATTGGAGCCGAGGCAGCGGCTGACAATGAAGGAAGTCACTTCAAAGCTGCGAGAAGTGATTGCTATCACGCCGGACCAGGCAACTCCGAGGCTCTCTCCCCTTTGGTGGGCCGAACTCGAGATCCTATCAGTCGAAACAACATAGAGAGTTGACTAAAGAAGTGCAATTCACATACTCTTGGTTCAGGTCCTTCCTCATCCCAGCTGCAAACGGAATCCTATCGTTTATTGACAATCTTCTTTCATTTTTTTTTCTCATTTCCATTCTTATTCAATGGTCATCCTGAGAGTGTGTGATTCTTTTGCATCTCGGTAATGTTCGATACCACAATAGTGTGTTGTATGATGTTATATGGATAGAAAAAAAGTGTGCTGTGAGAACATACGCCTATACATGTTATGTAAACTGGATTTATAAGAATGGTTTGTACAAATATCTTGAGAATAGTCCATCTCGCTAAGATGACATCTTCTACAAGGACCAAGCTGACCCTTCTACTGAAAGGAGATTTCAGTAAAGTATAGCAAAGGCCCAGAAATTTGTCTACGTCAGATGGAGCTTCACTTACAAACATGAACAGACTTTAAAAAGATCGGCAAAAGATGGTTCCTCGTAAAGATGTTGAATTGATAAGCCATGTTTCAATTAGATAAGAGATATATACATAATATTACTATATAATATTAAAATTATACTGAATATTTTAATTATTTAAAATAATATTATAATAATATATTAACAATAGTACTAAATATACATTAATTACATGCTAAACTTGTTAAATATATTATCAATATATTTTTTTCGAAATAGTTTAGTAAGTATTCACCCATCTGTACATGAGCTATTTAAATGCATGGAATGTAAGTATTCTTTCGGTTCGCTTATTAAATACTTAATTTTTAACCATATGTATTGTTGATTGTTTGTCACAATATAATGTACATGCCACACAACCAATTCTCTGAGCAAACACCGTACTCATATTAGCTTAGAAGTAATATTTGTTATTTCACCATATTTAAACTCAGCATTAGAAGATAAACAATTGTTTGTTTCTTATTTTTTTATGAAATAAAATACAAAATTCAGTCATGAATATTCGAGTTATATGATAATCTTTCCAATCTGCATAAGTAAATCCGATTATTCTAGCTTATCGTTAGTCTAAATATATAATTCCTTTTCCTAGTCAGTAGTAGTATGTGTAACCTACGCAAACCGGTTTACTAAACTCGGATAAAAAATATTAGGTTGAGTAACTCTAAGATAGTTTAATATATCGACTATTATTTTATATTTCTGAGGATAATGTGGTAGTATAACCTAACTTTAGTGTTATAAATCATAGGTGAATTGGCACGTTTGTAATTAAGTAACTCGTTTTATTCGAGCATATTCGGTACATATTTTTTTGATAAATAAAAATTTTATAATGAGATTTTAATACCTTAATAAAGATAAAGTATTTGAGTTTTCCAAAATTGGTAATATAAAATTACTCACCCAAGAATAACTTCAGTGTAACAACATTGTCACGCCTTGATCTGATTTTGTCAATCGGATTCTTGTAAACCTCATCAATTCATGTAAATATCACCATGTTGGTTACTTTTATCAAAGTGAAATTGGAGTTATTAAAACTTCCAATAAAACTCATATATTTTTACAATGGAAATTTAAAAATTTTCTTTAAATTTTTTATGTTTCAGTCTAAAATAATTTACATAAATATTTCAAAAAAATAATAATGCAATAAGAAAGATAATCATGTATTTTTGCAATGGAAATTTGAAAAATTTTCTTTAAATTCTTATGTTTGAGTCTAAAATAGTTTACATAAATATTTCAGAAAAAATAACAATGCAATAAAAAACATAATCAAATATTAGTATGCAGGTAAGAGGGCTACCTTAGATGACAATCGTTTTGGGGAAGTACTCCCACTACCGTCTTTAGTCTCCTTGGTTTTTTACCTATAATTGTTTAGGGGAGTGGGTAAACTCACAATTTAGTGAATTGGGCACTAGGATCGGGCCACTACATGAATGAGGACTTAGATATCCTCCCTTAAACCACCTAACATAATTTATATTTCTTTAGTTGAGTTCACAAATATGATCATGGTTTCCATAGTTTATTTCACCCCTTAAGACTACTGTCTTGAGTCACCCCTAATCGTAGTTTACCATATGGTTGTGTTACTCTCAATCTCTCTAGTTATTTTTACATGAAATACAATATATATCAAAACGATAAATCAAGCATCTGAAACTCAAGTCCCGTACACACATGGGCAACTCATGGCCCACATCCTTAGGCTACTCACGGCTTGTGCAACACATGAGCTACTCAGTCCCACACACATGAACTCCTTATGTCCCTATAAACACATGAAAATTTTGACCTTAATCACACCTTGAAGCGTATTTGATGATACCAAACCGGGCAAACTGGAGTCCGGAAGCCCTGTGTGCTTTGCCACAACTGACGCTACACATGTGTCATATCTTAGCTGGATGTATTAGCATTCGGGGTCATGGTTATAACTCTCCCTACTCGTCGGCCAATGCCCCTTACACATACAACTCAATTATGCTATTTCTCGTTGCAGCGATGTATTAGGATGATACCCGTACATCAATTGGGTGTCCTGAGAAATCTAGAAGATGCACACAAAAATTGTAAAACTTGCCCTCTCAGACCAAGGAGAACCAAGAAAAGAATCGGCAAAGGTTCATGTGAAAAACTGAGCCAATTAATGAACAAAAAATAGTAAAGGAAGGTTAACATGAGAGATTAGAAGATCCCAAGTGACCAACAATTCACAAAAATTAGGGGGAAGAACCATGAAGTGAATTAGATGGAAAAATTGGACCGGTTCGGGGTGAACCAGACCCGAACCGAATCAAACCATTGTGAACTGGTTCAATGATTCATTTTTTTCTAGATGACTTAAAAATGTTAATTTGGGAAATTGAGGCCACCATTAGATAGAAAATGAATTTAGATAAATTTAGAAATTTTTAAATTTCAGAAAACTCGTCGAATCAGGCATGAACCGACCAATTTTTGAATTTGGGTCATCGAACCTGGTCGGACCGGACCAGTCAATGGCCAATCAGTCAACAGACCAGACCGGTCAATGGTCAACGATACCTAGTCATTAGCCAAGCATACACGAGCAGCCAATGGGAGGCTGTCACGTGTCCGGTCAACAGTCAATGGTGCCTAGTCATCAGCCACGCATACATGAGCAACCAATGGGAGGCTGTCATGTGTTCGTTCAATGGTCAACGGACGACCTGTGAGCTTGCCACGCATATACTAGTAGCCAATGGGAGGCTGCCACATGTCCGGTCAGCCGGTCAACGGTTGATGTAGGGGCTGAGTTGGAATGCCACGTTAGAAAAATCAGCCAATCACAATGTGCCACGTGGCACACCGGCCACATCATCGTCTTCAACCTTAGTCCGCTGACAGAAAGGAGAGAGACTGGCGAAGGAGGAAGTCTTTGACGACTTAGAAAATGCTCCGATCCGATTTCCAGCGAGCGGGGCGGGGGCTGAGTCTCACGCCGGCTGGTAGCCCGAACAGTTGCCAAGCTCTCTATAAATAGAGCCACCTCCCACTCGACCTCCTCACCTCTCAGGCGCCCTCTGAAGAAAAGCTACTCCTTTTCCAATGAAGTGCTGATTAGGGCTCCGACGATGGACCATTTCGAAACCAAAGGAGTTCTGGTAGGTGGCATTAGATCTAGGAAGGAGTCCCATAGCTCGGGGATCCCTCAGCTCGACCGCAGGATAGCCGGAGAAGTGTCACAGTAATCACACAGTGAAGTCGCTTCGAAGCTCTGAATCAGCGAACTCCCGACCGACCCAACCCTGACCCTCTCTAACCTCCCACCACCGGAATTTACCACCATCGACCTCCTGAGACACTTTTTAGCCCCCCTCAGGCACCCGCTAAGTTCAATTCCATCCCTCGCCGTTGAATTGTCTAAGTTTCAGAACTCCACCTCCCCAAAACTTCTCTCTTCGAGTTCCCACAGTGTGGTGGCGAATTGCAGTTGAATCCATGCTTGATGGGATCCCCTCGACGAACACTAGCTGCTCGCACCTCAAGCTCCGACCATCGCCCCTCCATCGGTAAGCTCCGCAAACTCTCTCTCTTTCTATTGTTATTTTTCGATGAAGCTCCAGCGAAGCTCAAAACTTTGCCAAATTCAGAAATTCGAAGTGTAGGATGATTGGGGGGAGCTAGAGGAGGTGAATAACAACAAGAGATGAAGGAATTAAGGCCATCAATTGGATGAGGTAAGATTCGGGAAATCCAAACGTTCAAATTGGGGAAGAAGTGGGGGGCAATTTGGGGATTTTTCAAAGAAAGGGGGGTTTTGTGCAATTAGTCAAAATTCGACGGCCGAATGGTAAATTGAAGAAATTAGGGGCATTTTCATGAAATTTATTCCCAATTGATGTCCAATTGAACAATTTGGATTAAATGGAAGGCCAATTGGTAATTTTTGAGAAAATAAGGGCCAATTTGCACTTTTTGGGAAATTAGGGACCAAATGAAAATTTTAGAAAAATTGAGGGCCAATTGGTGGTTTTGGTAAAATTAAGGACCCAAGAAGGATAATTGGAAATAATAGGGGCAAATAGGGACCTAAATGTAAAAGTACAAACTTTAGGGACCTAAATGTAATAAAGGCTTAATGTGAGGGCCTATGCGTAAATACCTGGGATATGCAACCTCTTAGGCAAATCATTGTGATAGGGATATTCGTACCATGCAAGAGCGGATTGCCCCAAGTACCGGCACCAGGGAGCATGCCATGAGTCAAGGTCTCATCGGGATGACCTCGTCACAATTACCGGGTGAGTGGGAACTCTACAAAATCGGTTCTGATTGGGATGATGGTTTCACTTCAAAAACGATTTTCTCAAAATTAGCCTCCCTTGACTAGGTGACTCTGCTTAAAACATTTGTGAGCTAATTTTGGGGCTTAGGCTCGGTAATGCAAGTGGGCCCAAGGTCGATGGACATGGGTATGGACCAGTTCAGAATCAGCATTTGATAAATTGCTAAAAGTCCTGATAATGGGTAATTGTGTGTGATACCCACCGAGAAATTGTAATTCATTATCATCATAATGAAAGTTATATTTCCTACAAAGATAAAATTGTGATACAAGTAGGAGAAAATAAAAAGGACGTGCCCATAAAATTTCAAGTAGGAAATGGGAAAGGATGAAATCTAAGTATGTCACTTTGATGATAGATACACTCAAGGACACTTAGAATTTCGGAAGAAAAGAGGAAGAATACTACCAAGGAAGGAAACCCTAGGGAATCATACATATCCTAACTAAGAGGTAATGGAACTAATTGACGAGGGATAAGGAGATGAGTTGTAAAGGAAGTGCATGTTGAGATGAAAAAAATTAAAGAAGACATGTTAGGATGATCCAAGAAAGTTAAACTTAAGGGAACGATTGGACGGCTTGGAGCTCTTTATCTTAAAATTTTGAGCAAGAACCCTCAAGAGGAAGAATTATGTCCTAAGTAGAGAAGGAAGTGAATCTAAGGATATCATTTTGGGCTTGTGGGTAGGACATGCCTAGCTATGATAAACTCCAGGAAGTGAGTAAACAATAGAAAGGAAAAGACATTCCTTAAGTGCGTGATTCAAAAGGGCTAAGTGAAAGAACAACTAAAGTGTTGGTATGTCAAGCAAATCCCAAGTTAACAATAAGGGAAACTATTTCTGATGCGAAGGATGTTGATTTAGTTTTGGGGATAAAACTCCTAAAAGGAGGGGAGAGTTGTAAACCTCGTCCCTTTAAAACAAGGAAACTGGGGAAAGAACCGGTCAACCCGAGTGAGAAAAACTCTATCGGTTCACAAACCCGATCATTAGAGGACGGGCAATTTGGGGAATTTACAACTCCCAAGTGACCCAAAGGGTTCATAACACCTTGGAAAAGGATCTTATGACAATTTGGGAGAGAAAACCACACTGGTTCAAGAGAACAGAATTCGAGTTGGATTGAACCAGTTTATGAACCGATTTGGTTCATGAACTAAAACCGATAGAGAAAGGGAAACTGAGAAATTTATGGATCCCGAGTGACCTAAGGAGTCACAAAATTCATGAAAAAGGACTTTAAGATGAATTGGATATGAAAACCAAACCGGTTGAGGTGAACCGGATCCGAACCGGATTTGGATACGTTTGAACCACTATTGAACAAGATGCTAAATTCATTTTTCCAGGTGGCATAGAAAATTCAAATTTGAGATTTGAGGCCACCATTGTATGGAAAATGTACTTATAAAATTTTAATTTAGAAAAATTTGGTCGAAACGGGCTTGAACTGATCGGTTTAATCTTTGAACTCGGTTCGGACCGGTCCGGTCCGGTTCGGAACAGTGTTGTCTTCTTCCTTCAGATGACAACACTGTTCACTAGCAGGAAAATCGAGCAGCACCGGTGAAGCTGAAATGTCTCTAGCCAGGGAGTTTTAGGTAATGAATGAATATTATTAAGGTGCCAATCGAACGGCCAAGAAGTCCCTGAGCTTCCTATATAAAGAGCCCCTCCTCATTCATCCTCTTCACACCTAAAAACTCCATTCTCTCTCAACTGCTCCAATTTCCAATGAAGCTCGAAGCAAAGCTACGACTTGGGCACTTTTCTTAGCCAATATAAGGCAAGGTCGAGTTCTTTGGATATGGAGAGAAGTCAGTGCTTGTAGTCTCTATTTTCTCCAAAAGTTGCCGGAGAAGTGCCGACGTGATCAAACACTGAGGCAGCTCCGGCGGACCGAAGATGCCCTGTTTCGGCCAAGCTGAAATCGACCAATTTGAGCCCTTCTTAGGCCAAACCAAGCTCTCTGAACACCTCCAAAGTCCTTCTACAGCTGAATTAGAACTGAAAGTTAAGTCAATTTGGCTTGCCTTTGTAAATTCTAATCGGTGCTAGAGAGAGAACCGGTAGAAATTCGATGACTAAATTCTCACTAAATTCGGCATATATTGATGTAATTCTTGATCCTAGGAGAAACCTCAGGACAAGAGTTATCTGCCCAGATTGAAAGCTCAGGCCGTCGCGCCCCTGACGGTAAGCTTCTAAAGCTCTCTCTCTAAGTTCAGTTTTACGACGAATCTCCGTTTGAGCTAATTTCGACATCAAATCGTGTAATTCAAAGTGCAATTGAATTGTATGAAGGTATAGAAACTCCAATATAACTTCAATTTCAACAATTAAACTCATTTGATTGGTCAATTTGTTGAAATCAAATTCGCTTGAGTTAGAAGGATGAAATTAGGGGAAATTGGGCGAAATTTTAGAATTTTTAAAATTTAAGGGACTAAAGTGCAATTTCAAAAAATTGAGAGCCATTTGGGAATGATAAAGATGTTGGAGGACCAAGTGGGCAAATTTTAGAATTTTTGGGGCAAAACTTACCATTTTTGTAAAGTAGAGGCAAAATGGTAATGTTGGAAAATTTGGGGACCAAATTATAAATTTGGGAAATTAAACACATTTTTGTGAATTTGAATAAATTGAGGCCCCAAACTGAATTTTAAAAGTTTTAGGACTCAATTTGAGGAAAAACCCACATTAGGGACTTAAAGTTAAAGAAATATAACTTTAGGGACCTAATTGTAAATAAAGGAAAAGTTTGGTTTTCTTATTCATTTGGGAAGGGATATTAGGTCAAAGGATAATGAACAAGAGTGTTCATATCGTGTAGGAACATGAAGTACCAAGAACACCAACTAAGATAAGTTCGAGTAAGGACAACAAGCCGACTAAGAGGATTTTCACTACCCCATCATGTGAGTGGCATATTTAATATCATACCGGTTGGGAAGATAAGTACCTCGGAAATGAAAACCCACTATTAAGTGGTATTTTAACCATCACACTTGAGAGGTGTGATGTGGAAACTACGTGGAAAAAACTATTTACCGGTTGTAAGTAGATCATACCCGGTTGGTATGATGGTACTTTCTAGAAGGAAGTAGAAAACCCGCTTATCGATTATAAGCGGAGATGTCCTCATACACGGTTGGTGTGATGGACAGCTAAAAGTTCATTTTGTCGAAAGTGCACTCCCCTAACTGTGTGCCACTGTTTAAACATTTTGGGAGACCTTATTGACGGGAGCTCAAACAGCTCATATAGGCCGGAGGCCTCAGTTTTGCAACTTGTGGGCTAATTTGCCTAATTTTGAAAATCTTGAATAGTGGGCCCTAGGCCAGTTGGCACAAGCAGAAGCTCATAAACAAACATGATTTTAAGCCATGAAAACTTAAGTAAATGAATTGTTTGGCCATTGTACCGAGACAGGACTGACAAACTCGATAGATTGGCAGTAGTGCGACATGATAGGTCGACGGACCGGTTGAGAAAAATAGTTGCAGGTTGCGTTGAGGGTCGGGGCTATTGGACCAGTGGCACCAAAGATTAAATGGCTTTTGAGGAAAACTTTGATTGTGCATGCACTTGAGGTTCGAGACCATTAAGACACCCAAGACAGGTAGTGATGCGTCCTAAGGGCTGCTGGATATCATGGTGGCAATAAGGGAAAAGAGAAGCTACTGGGTTTGTGTTTCTTGTCGTACCAGTTAGTCATGGAGTTCTGTGTTTGTACTCCATGGAGTTTCTGTGTTTGAGTTTTATGCACATGAGATCAAGATATGGTCTCTGTCCTCATACAGAGATGGAGTTTTATTTACGCTATTGTGGGTCAATGTTGCTATTTCATACATCCACTCATTCTCAGGGTAGAAGTGGACGTGTTTCTATCTAGGTGGCTAATAAAAATGCTCTGATGCCACAAGTGGGCACAGTGGATGGGCTGGCATGTGAATGTGTGTTCCCTTCATGACGAAGGGTGTGTATTGGTTGATAAACACATCGATTATGGTTGAGAATTGAGTAATGGCTAGGAAACTGAGATTTTGAGGATGAATTATTTTAAAAGAAAATAAGGAGTGTGACACACTCCAAATCAAATATTTTTCCTAAAATTCAAACTTTAAACACCCATTTTCTAAGTTTTTGAACTCACCCCCTCCCTTATATTTCTTTTCAGGTAACCAAGGGAAACCTACCCAAAGATCTCATGTTAATCACACCTGCAAGACATGTATGTAAGTTAAATTTTTTATGCAATTTTGATCTATGTATTCCATGAAAGGTATAGGTTTAAAGGACGCCTTACAACTCCTACGTTAAAAGTGGGCAAAACCCTTAGTAAACCAGGAAAGCTGCGGGTTGATCACATGGATCTGACCAAACTGGGTCGAGGCGTGATACCCTAGGACGCATCACTACCACTCCTGGGCATCTTAATGGTCTCGAACCTTAGTTCATGCACAAAACAATAGTTTTCCTCATAAGCCATTTAATCTTTGGTGCCACTGGTCCAACGGTTATGTCCGTCAACTCAACCTCCAGTTGTTTGTCTCAACTCGTTCGTCGACCTCTCTTGTCACACTGCTGCCGGTCCATCGAGTATGTTTGTAAACCCCACCCCTTCAAGGTAAGAAAACTGGAGAAAGAACTGGTCAACCCAAGAGAGAGAACTAAACCGGTTCACTAACCCCAATCATTAGAGAAAGGACAAATTTGGAAATTTACACATCTCGAGTGACCCAAATAGTCATAAAAACCATGGAAAGGGACTTTGGGATGAATTGGAAGAGAAAACAAAATTGGTTCAAGTGAATCGGATTGAACCGGTTTGAACCACTATTGAACCGATTTCTAAATTCATTTTTCTATGTGGCTTAGAAAATTCAAATTTGAGAATTTAGGCCACCATTGGATAGAGAATGAATTTAGATGAATTTAAAAAATTTTAATTTTGAAAAACTCGGTCGAATTGGGCCTGAACCATCCGGTTTAAGCATTAAACCCGATTTGGACTGGTCCGATGCAGTCTGATTCAAAATAGTATGGTCTTCTTCCTTTAGATGACAACATTGTTCACTCACTAGAAAATCGAGCAGTGCTAGCGAAAATGAAAAGTCTTCAGCTAAGGAGTTTCATGCAATTAATGACCGCCATAAAGGCGCCAATCGGATGGCCAAGAAATTCCTAAGCTTCTTATATAAAGAGCTTCTCCTCATTCATCCTCCTCACACCTGAAAACTCATATCTCTCCCTACTTCCCCATTTTTTGGTGAAGCTCGAACTAGAGCTCCGACTTGGGCATTTTTCTGAGCCAAATAAGGTGGGATTGGGTTATTTAGATTTGGGGAGAAGTCAGCTACCCGACGATAGTCTCCATTAGCTCCGAGGATCGCTAGAGAAACGCCGGCATGATCAAACAGTAAAGCAGCTCATGTGGACCGAAGCTGCCCTATTTCGGTTGAGCTAAAAACGGTGAATTCGAGCCCTTCTCAGGTCAAACCAACCTCTCCCAACACTTCCAGAGTCCTCATACGACTAAATTAGAGATAAAAGCTAAGCCAATTAGGCTCCCCTTAGTAAATTTTGATTAGTGTTAGAGAGAACTGGTGAAACTTCACTGAACATATTCACCCTCAATTCGGCATGAATTGATACGATTCTTGATCATAGGAGAAACCTTAGGACGAGAGCTATCTACCAAGATCGAAAGCTTAGACCGACGCACCCCTGACGGTAAGTTTTCGAAGGTTTCTCTCTCTAAGTCCAGTTTTTCAACAAAGCTCCGTTTGAGCTCAATTTGGATCCAAATGATGCGATTCAAAGTTCCAATAAATCATGTGAAAGTGTAGGAACTCAATTTTACCTTCAATTTCAACAATTAACCATGATTGATTGGTCAACTTGATGGAATCAAATTTGGCATGTTTGAAAGAGGGAAATTGGGGGGGAAATTGGGTATTTCGAAAATCCAAGGAACTAAAGTGTAATTTCCCAAAATTGAGGGCCAATTGGCCATGGGAAAGATGTTGGAGCTCGTAATATTGTACAATGGGCTCAAGGCCAGTTGGCACGAGCAGGAGCTCGTAAACAAACATGAGATTGAGCCATGAAAAATTTAGTGAATGGTGTGTTTGTCCATGGTACCAAGAAACGACCGACAAACTCGATGGACTAGAGGCAGTGTGACAAGACAGGTCGACGAACCAGTCAAGAAAAATAACTGCATGTCAAGTTGAGTGTTGGGGCCATTGGACCAATGGAACCAAAGATCAAATGGCTTATGAGGAAAAGTATTATTTTGTGCATGCACTAAGGTTTGGGACTATCAAGATGTCCAATAGGGGTAGGGATGCATCCTAGGGGCTACTGGATAACATGGTTGAGATAATGGTAGTTTGTTATGCTAACAGTCGGGGAAGCTCTACGTAGCTTCATGCTCACGAGACTGGAATGAGGTCAGGATGATGTCTCTATTCTAATATGGACACGGAGTTTCTTTTTGGGTTTGAGGGTCGAATGTCGCCTACATCCACTCATTCCTAGGGTAGAAGTGGATGGGCTGCTATCTAGGTGACGGGTAAAGTCACTCTGACACCACAAGTGGGTGCAGTGGATGGGCTGCTCTGTGAATGTGTGATCTCTTCATGATGAAGGGGCGTGTGTTAATTGTTAAACACACCGATTATGGTTAATGATGAGTAATGGTTTTGACAACCGAGAAATTGAGGTAGAAAAGGATTCTTAAGAAAATAAGGAGTATGACACACTCTAATTCAACTATTTTCTGAAACTCATGTTTCAAACACCCATTCACTGAGTTTTCACACTCACCCTCTCCCTTTACGCCCTTTCAGGTAACCGAGAGAAAAACCCACCTACAAACATCCCACTACCTTAACCTATAAGACAAATATGTAAATTTAATTTATTTCAGTTTTGATTAATTTTATTCCATGAAAGGTACCGGTAAAAAAGGATGCTTTACTCCTCACAGTGTGGAAAGGTAGAAACCCTTAATAAATTGGAAGAGTTACGGGTTGCTCACGAGGATTCGACCAAACCAGGTTAGGGAGTGACAATGTCGGTCCTATCTTGGTACCATGGCCAAACACATCATTTAAAGTTTTCATGGCTTAATCTCATGTTTGTTTACGAGCTCCTGCTCGTGCAAACTAGCCTTGGGCCCACTGTACCAAATTTTAAAAATCGAGCATTTTAGCCCCCCAAGTTCCAAAATCGAGGCCTCCGACCTATCTAAGCTATTTGAGCTCCCGTCAAGAAGTTCCGCCAAAATGTTTAAGCAGTGGCACATGGTTAGGGGAGAGCAATTCTGACAAAAAAATTCTTTTCATCTGTCCATCACACCAACCAAGTGTGAGGATATCTCCACTCATAACCGATAAGCGGGTTTTCTACTTACTTTTAGGAAGTTCATCAAACCAACCAGGTGTGATCTACTTACAACCGGTAAGTATTTTTTTTGCGTAATTTCCACATCATCCCATCCATGTGTGATGTTAAAATTCCACTTATTAGGAGTTTTTCATTCCAAGGTGCTCATCATCCCAACCAGGTATGATGTGAAAATTCTCACTCACCCGATAATGCAGTTGTCACACCCCAACCCGGTTTGATCGGATCCACGTGATCAACCCGCCACTCTCCCGGTTTATTAAAGGGTTTCCCCTTATTATAAACCGTTAAGAGTAAGGTGTCCTTTAAACCTGCACCTTTTCTAGGAATAACATAAACAAAACTACATAATAATTTAGATTTATCATACATATATCACAGGCGTCTTAGTCGATGGTCCTTAAGGGTAGGCTTTTCGAAATCTTCTGAAAGGGGTATAAGGGAGGAGGTGAGTACAACTACTCAGTGAATGGGTTTTCAACGATCTACTTTTAATTTTTAAGAAAAACATTTATATGGAGTGTGCCAGACTCCTCACTTTCAAAAATCATTTCATTTAAAATCTCAGTTTTTCCACATTTCTTCTTATCATGGTGTGTCATCACCCAACACACATCCTTCATTATGAAGGTTACACACATTTGCAGGTCAGTATGACTACTGAACCCACTAGTGGCTTTGAAGTGACTTTACCTGCCACCCGGATAGAAGCACAACCAATTCTACCCTTGGAATTAGTGGATATACACGACATCTGACCCTCAATTCCTGAAATCGCTTCTTCGTGTCCATATGAGGACAGAGACCTCATCCCGTCCCCACCCCAGTCTCATGCGCTTGGTGCTACTCCAAATTTCACACGGACACCTAGAACGTCGATCTGCCCTTATACTCACCGAGTCGTCTAGGGCCCTTAGGACACATCACTACCCCTCATGGGCGTCTTGATGATCCCTTACTCATGGTTCATGCACAAGCAAAGTTTTCTTAAATTTGCCATGTAATATGTGGTGCCATTTGTCCCAACGGTCCCGACCTTCAAGTCAACATGTAACTGTTTGTCTCAACTGGTCCGTAGACCTGTCATGTCGCACTGCTACTAGTTTTACTGTCCATTATATTGACCAGTATAAGGATATCTCCGTTCATAACCGATTAAATGGGTTTTCAACTTCGTTCGAGGAAGTCTCATCATACCAACTGGGTATGATCTACTTACAACCCATAAATAGTTTTTTCACATAACTTTCACACCACTTTCCCTAAGTAGTGATGATTAAAAATACCAGTAAGTAGTGGATTTTTATACCGAGATACTTATCATCCCCAACCAAGTATGATACATAATCCCACTCAACCAATAGTGTAGTGAAATTCCACTTAGTCGAGTTCCGGCCTTAGCAAGCTAGACCTCGACTGGCGTTCACGATGTCTCATTCTCCTACACGAAATGGACATAATTTGTTCATTATTCTTTGGCCTAATAGCCCTCATTCGTTCTAAATGAGTGAGAAAACCCAACATTACATATATTTGCAATTAGGTCCCTAAAGTTATTTTTCTTTAACTTTAAGTCCCTATTGCCGGGTTTTTCCTAAATTTGAGTTCCGAAACTTTTAAAATTTATCTTAGGACCTCAAATTATTTAATTTCGCACAAAGGGGTTTAATTTCCCAAATTTGCAATTTGGTCCCCTAACTTTTCCAAAATTACCATTTTGTCCTTCCTTTACAAAAATGGCAAGTTTTGCCCCAAATTTGCAAAATTCTTCAATTGGTCCTCCAACATTATTTTCATGCCCAATTGACCCACAATTTCATAAAATTGCATTTTGGTCCTTTGAATTTCAAAAATCCCCAATTTTCCCCCAATTTAATCTTCTTAGCACAGCTGAATTTGATTTAATCAAATTGACCAATCAAACACCTCTAATTGTTGAAATTGAAGTTAAAATTGAGTTCCTCTATCTTCTTACGATTCAATAGCACTTTGAATTGCAAGTGTTGATGCCGGAATGACCTCAAACGAAGCTTCACCGAAAAACGGACCGTAGAGAGAGAAGGCTTTGATTACTAACTGATGAGGGCACGACGGTCCGAGCTTTCGATTTAGGCAAATAGCTCTCATCCTGAGGTTCATCCTAGAATCAAGAATCGCATCAATTGATGCCGAATTGAGTTAGAATTTCATCATTGAAATTCTATCGGTTCTCTCTCTAGCACCGGCTGGAAATTGCAGAGGGGAGCCGAATTGGCTTACCTTTCAATCCTAATTCGTCCGTGGGAGGGCTGAGGAAGTGTTGGGAATGCTTGGTTTGGCCTGAGGAGGGCTTGAAATGGCTAACTTCAACTCGGCCGAAATAGGGCAGCTTCGATCCGCCGAAGTTGCTTCACTGTTTCATCTTGCTGACGACTCTCGAAGTGAACGGAGATACAGACGTGTAGCTGACTTCTCCCCGGTTCTAAAGAACCCAACCTCGCCTTGTTTGGCTAATAAAAGACCCCATGTTGAAGCTGTGGTTCGAGATTCACTAGGAAATGGAGCAGTAGAGAGAGAAAAGTGTTCGAGTGTGAGGAGAATGAATGGGGATGACTTCTTTATATATGTATAAAACCATGTATTAAATGGGAGAGATTTATTACTAGTATTAATAATAACATAAATTATTGGTATTAATTCCAATAATTTAATTTAGGTATTAAATTATTTATATTAATTCTAATAATTTAATTTAGGTATTAATTATAATAATTTAATATATATTAATTTATGTCTATTTATTATAAGACGTACATTCCAATAAAAAAATTTTACCAAAATTTCGGGTTACAAAAAAAATCATACTTTTAAGGAGGTCACTCATTCTCAGGAAAGCACGTTTAACTTCAAAATTCTTATGAGATCTCGTTCACCTTAACCAATTTGGTTTTTCTCTTCTAATTTATCTTAAGTTTCTTTTTCAAGGTTTAATAAACCCTTTAGATCACCCGAAAGTTGTAAATTTCCAAATTGCTCTTTCCCAAATGATCGGATTTGTAAACCGGCTCGGTTTTCTTACTCGGTTTGACCGGTACTTTTCCCAGTTTTCCTTAACTCAAAAGTGCAGGGTTTACAACTCTCCCCTCCTTTTAGTATTTTTGTCCCCAAAACTTAATTATCAACCTTGCATGAGGAATCATTTCCTTTGATGTCCCTTTGGTGTTTACTTAACATGCAAACTCTTCTCTTGTTCTTTCAATTATCCCTTTTTTACATCCTTCACTTAAGGAAATTTATTTTCCTTTATATTATTTACTCCCTCCACGGAGTTTATCATAACTAGACATACCTTATTCCAGTGTATATCCTTAGATTCATATCTTTCTTTATTTAGAGCAACATTCTTCCCTTTGAGATTCTGTACTCAAGATTAGGAATTGCAAGATAACTAATCATTCCCATATCTAGTTATCCTTTTGGTAGTTGAAACCTTTAGATCGATGTTCTTTCGAGCGTTACGTACTTGTTTCCACAGTTTTTCTTTATTATCAAATTTTTGTCATATTTTGACCCTTCCTTCATTTGTTGTCTATTATAACTTCAGTCCAAATTTTTTTTATTCGACCTTGTCATGCTTATTAGTCGACTCTTCCTTACTTTGAGTCATATTCTCCTCGGGATTGTTGGGCTCACATGCCCCTTACAGCATGGCATTTTCTAAGACCTATCTCTGTCCATTAGATTTCTAGAACATCTCCTTGAGGGTCTCTCTTAGCTTTTCGACCTTTCAGGGATCGTATATCTTCATCCCTCTTTTCTTTTGTTAGTATTCTTCAACTATCCTTTTTACCATTATCCTCTCCACCATCATGCCTTTGAAGTTATGTCTCACATAATTGCATGGATTCCTCTTACCTACTCATCCTTCCCCAACTTCTTTATTGGGTCTTTTCGGTCCAAATTGATTGGGTTTTCCAATACTATACCGATAAGCTAGGATTCATCCTTTCTTAGGTCCATCCTCGTTCCCAATGACATCCTTTACTCAAGGATTTTACTTTGGCCTTAATCCACTCTTACTTGTTCGTAATCATTTTACAATTCTTTATACTGAGTTGATTCCTTTCGATCTACATGTTGATTTACTTGGTTTGGGGAGTTTCTTTTTTTTTTTTTATATATAGTTTCATTCTCTACTATTTCCTTCAAAGTATAGACTTTTACCATTTCTTAAAGGTTTTTTTTTCTTCATCTCCTTACACCTTTCTATACTGGGGCATTTGCCCGCTTTCAGTCCTACATTGTCTTCAATTTTCCATTCCATCCATTATTCTTATGCTTTGGCCTAATAGCCTTCATTCACCAAGAATGAATAGAATACCCAAAATTTTCAATTATTTACAACTAGGTCCCTAAAGTTCTTTTTCTTCAACTTTAGGTCACTAATGCCAATTTTTCCCCAAATTGAGTCACGAAATTTTCAAAAAATCATTATGGATACTCAATCTATTCAAAATTCCCCAAAAGGGTTCAAGTTTCCCCAATTACCAATTTGGTCCTTAATTTTTAAAAAATTACCATTTTGCCCCTAGTTTATAAAAATGATAATTTGACCCCTACAAATTCAAAAATTTGACCCATTGGTCCTCCAACATCTTTTCCATGCCAATTGGCCTCCAATTTTAGGAAATTACACTTTAGTCCCTCAAATTTTTGAAATCCCCAAATTCCCCCAAAAATTCCCCCCAATTTCCCCCTTTCAACATGGTCGAATATGATTTTATCAAATTGATTGATCAATCGAGGTTAATTGTTGAAATTGAAGTTAGATTTGTGTTCCTACACATCCATATGATTTAATTGTAGTTTGCATCGCATGAATTGACGCCAGAACGAGTTCAAACAGAGCTTTGTCAGAAAACTGGACGTAGAGAGAGAGCTTCGAAAGCTTACCGTCGAGGGTGTGACTGTAAAACCCGCCCTTTTGAGATAAGGAAAACCAGGAAAAGAACCGGTCAAACCAAGTGAGGATTTAGAACCGGTTCACAAACCCGATTATTTCTGAACGGGCAAGTTGGGAATTTACAACAGTAGGGTGATCCAAAGGGTTCATTAAACCTAGGAAAAGAAACTTAAGACAAATTAGAAAACAAAAACCAAAGTGGTTCAAGTGAACTAGATTTCATAAGAACTTTAAAGTTAAGCTTGCTTACTTGAGAGTAATGTGAGGATGGGTGACCTCCTAGGAAGTATGAATTTTTTTTGTAACCCGAAATTTCGGTCAAAAATTTGTATGTACGCCTTATCATAAATTAATATATAATTAATAGCAATAATTTAATACCTAAATTAAATTATTGGAATTAATACAAATAATTTAATACTGAAATTTAATTTATTAGAATTAATACCGAAATTAAATTATTGGAATTAATACCAATAATTTATGGCAATATTAATACCAGTAATAAATCTCGCCCATTTAATACACGGGTTTTACAACTATATAAAGAGTTCATCCCCATTTCATTCTCCTCATACCTGAACACTTCTCTCTCTCTCTCTCTACTGCTCCATTTCCCGGTAAAGCTCGAACGAGAGCTTCGACTTGAACAAAGTTCGGGCTCTTTAGAACCGGGGGGAAGACAGCTATCTGATAGCAAACTCCAATCAATCCGAGTATCGTTGGAGAAACGCCGACATGATGGAATAGTGAAGCAACTCCGGCGGACCGAAGCTGCCCTATTTCGGCCAAGCTGAAATCGGCCATTTCAAGCCCTCCCAACACTTTCTCAGCCTTTCCACGACCGAATTAGGACCGAAAGGATGAACCTCAGGATGAGACCTATCTGCCCAGATCGAAAGCTCGGACCGCCGTGCCTTCACCGGAACACGAAGTACCGGGAACGCTAGCAAGGACAAGCTCGCGTGAATACCAAGAACCGGTCTAATGGAATTCACGGCATTAACGGGTGAGTGGGTTTACAAACATCATACCTGATTGGGATGATGAGCACACCTTATAAAGTTAAAAACCACTTACCGGTTGTGAGTGGGTTTACTAACATCATACCCGGTTGGGGATGATAAGTAGCTCGATATAAAAACCCACTGTTTAGTGGTATTTTAATCATCACTACTTAAAGAAAGTGATGTGAAAGTTATGCAGATAAACTACTTACGGGTTGTAAGTAGATCATACCCGGTTGGTATGATGAGACTTCCTGGAAGGAAGCTGAAAACCCGTTCATCGGTTATGAACGGAGATGTCCTTATACCGGTCGGTATGATGGATAGTAAAAACCTATTTTTGTCGGAAGTGTTCTCCCCTGACTGTGTGCCAATGCTTAAACTATTTGGGAGACCTTCTCAACGGGAGCTCGAATAGCTCTGATAGGCCAAGGGCCTCGGTTTTGGAACTTGGGGGCGAAATGCCCGATTTTGAAAATCTCGTACAGTGGGCCCAAGGCCAGTTGGCACGAGCAGGAGCTCGTAAACGAACATGATATATGTGCCATAAAACTTAATAAGTGAATTGTTTGGCCATGGTACCAAGATAGGACCGACATGCTCAGTCAACTAGCGGCAGTGCGACATGACAGGTCGACGGACTAGTCAAGACAAACAGCTGCGGGTTGAGTTGAGAGTCGAGGCCGTTGGACTAATGGCACCACATATTACATGGCAATATAAGAAAACATTGTTTGTGCATGCACTATGAGTACGGGATCATCAAGACGCCCATGAGGGGTAGTGATGCATCCTAAGGGCACTGGACGACCTGGTGGCTATAAGGGCAGTTCGTCGTTCCAGGTGTCTGTGCGAAATCTGGAGTAGCACTAAGCGCATGAGACCGGGGTGGGGACAGGATGAGGTCTCTGTCCTCATACGGACACGAAGAAGTGATTTCGGGATTGTGGGTCGGATGTTTCGTACATCCACTCATTCCTAGGGTAGAAGTGGTCGTACTTCTATCCGGGTGGCAGGAAAAGTCGCTCCGAAGCCACTAGCGGGTTCAGTAGTGATACTGACTTGCGAATGTGTGTAACCTTCATTATGAATGATGTGTGTTGGGTGATGACACATTGATAACTAAGAAATAATGGAAAAAGATGAATTTTTAAATGAAATGATTTTTTTTTAAAACAAAGGAGTCTGGCACACTCCATATAAATGTTTTTCTTGAAAGTTAACAGATTTGAATCCCACTCACTGAGTAGTTGTACTCACCCCTTCCCTTATACCTCTTTCAGGAAGTCCCGGAAAGCCGAACCTTAAAGGACTTGCGCAATTAAACGCCTGCAAGATTAGTACAACTAATTTAAATTACTATGCAGTTTTGATTTATGATATTCCTGGAAAAAGGTGCAGGTTAACGCCTTACTCTTTACGATTTATAATATAAGGGAAAACCCTTTAGTAAATCGGGAGAGTGGCAGGTTGATCACGGGGATCCGACCAAACCGGGTCGGGGCGTGACAGTGACGGTCCGAGCTTTCAATCTCAGTGGCTAGCTCTCGTCCTCAGGTTCCTCCGAGAATTAAGAATCACCTCAATTCATGTCAAATTGAGGGAGAATTTGGTCAATAAAGATTCATCGGTTCTCTCTCTAGCACCTATCAAAATTACAAATGAGAGCCAAATTGGCTTACCTTTCCACTCTAATTCAGTTGTATGAGGGTTGAGGGAGTTTTAGGAGAGCTTGGATTGGCCTAAGAAGGGCTCAAATCAGTTGATTTCAGCTCGACATAAACAAGGCAACTTCAGTCCACCAGAGCTACTTCACTGTTGATCACGCCGACGCTTCTATGGTGATCCTTAGAGCAATTGGAGACCACCGTCGAGTAGTTGACTTCTTCGTGAGTCTAAAGAACCTAACCATGCCTTCTTTGGCTCATAAAAGACTGTCACGCCCCGACCTGGTTTGGTCGGATCCCCATGATCAACCCGCCACTCTCTCGATTTACTAAAGGGTTTTCCCTTATATTATAAATCGTAAAGAGTAAGGCGTTAACCTGCACCTTTTTCCAGGAATATCATAAATCAAAACTGCATAGTAATTTCAATTAGTTGTACCAATCTTGCAGGCGTTTAATTGCGCAAGTCCTTTAAGGTTCGGCTTTCCGGGACTTCCCGTTAATGCCGTGAATTCCACTAGACCGGTTCTTGGTATTCACGCGAGCTTGTCCTTGCTGGCGTTACCGGTACTTCGTGTTCCGGTGAAGGCACGGTGGTCCGAGCTTTCGATCTGGACAGATAGGTCTCATCCTGAGGTTCATCCTTTCGGTCCTAATTTGGTCGTGGAAAGGCTGAGAAAGTGTTGGGAGGGCTTGGTTTGGCCTGAGGAGGGCTTGAAATGGCCGATTTCAGCTTGGCCGAAATAGGGCAGCTTCGGTCCGCCGGAGTTGCTTCACTATTCCATCATGTCAGCGTTTCTCCAACGATACTCGGATTGATTGGAGTTTGCTATCAGATAGCTGTCTTCTCCCCGGTTCTAAAGAGCCCGACCTTTGTTCAAGTCGAAGCTCTCGTTCGAGCTTTACCAGGAAATGGAGCAGTAAATAGAGAGAGAGAAGTGTTCAGGTGTGAGGAGAATGAAATGGGGATGAACTCTTTATATAGTTGTAAAACCCATGTATTAAATGGGCGAGATTTATTATTGGTATTAATATTGCCATAAATTATTGGTATTAATTCCAATAATTTAATTTCGGTATTAATTCTAATAAATTAAATTTCAGTATTAATTCTAATAATTTAATTTCAGTATTAAATTATTTGTATTAATTCCAATAATTTAATTTAGGTATTAAATTATTGCTATTAATTATATATTAATTTATGATAAGGCGTACAAACAAATTTTTGACCGAAATTTCGGGTTACAAAAAAAATTCATACTTCCCAAGAGGTCACCCATCCTCACATTACTCTCAAGTAAGCACGCTTAACTTTAATGTTCTTATGGAATCTAGTTCACTTGAACCACTTTGGTTTTTGTTTTCTAATTTGTCTTAAATTTCTTTTTCAAGGTTTAATGAACCCTTTGGATCACCCGAGAGTTATAAATTCCCAACTTGCCCGTTCAGAAATAATCGGGTTTGTGAACCGGTTCTAAATCCTCACTTGGTTTGACTGGTTCTTTTCCTGGTTTTCCTTAGCTCAAAAGGGCGGGTTTTACAAAGACTCTATGCCGGAGCTCTAGTTCGAGCTTCATCAGAAAATTGAGTAGCTGAGAGAGAGTGAGGTTTTTAGGTGTGTGAGGGATGAATGGAGAGGAGCTCTTTATAAAGGGAGCTCGAGGACTCTTGAACCATCCGTTTGGCACCTTAATTATAGTCATTGATGGCCTGAAATGTACTGAATGGAAATGTTTATTCTTTTCCGGCATTGTTCGATTTTCCGGTGAGTGAACAGTGCTGTCATTGAAAGGAAGAAGACAACACTGTTCTGAACCGGACCGTACCAGTTTGAACCGGGTTCAATTCTTAAACTGACCTGTTCAGGCCTAATTCGATCGAGTTTTTCAAAATTAAAATTTTCTAAATTTATCTAAATTCATTCTCTATCCAATGGTGGCCTAAATTCTCCAATTTTAATTTTCTACGCCACCTAGAAAAATAAATTTAACATCTAGTTCAATATTGGTTCAAACTGGTCCAAACCGGTTCAATCCGATTTGGATCCGGCTTCTGAACCGGTCTGATTTTCTCTTCCAAATTGTCCTAAGGTCCCTTCCCAAGGTTTTTATGACTCTTTGGGTCACTCGGGAGTTGTAAATTTTCCAATTTGCCAGTTCTTTAATGACCGAGTTTTGTAAATAGGTTCAGTTTTTTCACTTGGTTTGACCAGTTATTTCCCAAGTTTTCCTTAACTCCAAAGGGCTAGGTTTACAGTTAGGCATGACAGCCTTTGTTTTCTCACGTATGGTCGACTATGCCCAAATCCTTGATTTATTGCACTTAGATCCCTAAAGTTCATGTTTCTTGACTTTAGGTCACAAATGCTAAAATTTCCCCCAAAATCAAGTTCCAAGGCTTCTAATATCCTTCTTGGGTCCTTAATTTACTTAATATTGTGAATGGGGCTCAAGTTTTCCAAATTTCTAATTTATTTCCTAGTTTTTCAAAAATTACTATTTTGCCCCCACTTTCTAAAAAATAGCCATTTGCCCTAGATCTTTAAAAAATTGACCAATTGGTCCTCTAACATCTTTCTCATGGCCAATTGACCCTCAATTTTAAGAAATTACATGGAGGTCCCTCAATTTTTTGAAATCCCCAATTTTCCCCAAATTTCTACCCCTTTACTGATTGAAATTGATTTTTTTAAATTGCCATTCAATTCGGGTTAATTGTTCTAATTGATGGCATGGATCGGTTTCTACACCTTCATACGAATAAATGGAGCTTTGAACTATAGAATTTGGGTCTGAAACAAGCTCAAACGAAGATTCACCGGAAAATTGTTCATAGAGAGAGAGCTTCACAAGCTTTCCGTCATGTAATTTCAAAATCGAGGCCTTGGGCCCACTCGAGTAATTCTAGTTCTAAGTATGCATGCTCTCATCAGAAATATTTCCCAAAAAGTTTAAGCAATTTCACATAGTTAGGGAAGAATATTTCTGAAAAACGGTTTTCTAACGAAAGCACATTCATCACCTCAAAAGGGCATGATGCTAGAAATCTCACTCACCCATTTTTTAGACTTGTTTGTCTAGGATAGATTCTTGAATTCTTTGGATGTCTTGCCTGTCGCTAAATGTCTCTTTTTTATACCTACATTATCACAGATAATGAATTATTCATTTATTCGAATTATTTTCACTTAGATCCCTAGTTTAATTTATTTGCAATTTTACCCATTATAAATTTTTAGTAAAATCATTTAAATTGCAAATAAATCCTTATAAATACTTTTAATTGTAATTAAATTCCTAAAATTATTTTTAATTACAATTAATTCGTTAATTTTATCTTAATCACCAATTGGCCCTCAATTGATGTTAATTTCACAAAAATTCCCAATTTTCGAAAAATCCCCAAATTGCCTAATTTCATAAAAACTTGCATATTCGCCTTGAATTCTTGATTCATCAAATTGAGAGCTTAAATCTTGTAAATTTTCTCCTAGCATGCTACTAATTGTTTTATCCATCTTTTTATGAGCTTCCTAAGCTTTGAATGACTTCAATTGGCCCAAAATTAATCTCAATGGAGCTTCGTCGGAAAATTTTTTCTAAAGAGAGAGCTTCGTTTTCTTACCAACGAGGAAACGATGGTTGGAGCTCTGGATAGGGGTAGCTAGTGTATATCTGCGGGGTCCTCCTTGGATTAAATTGTGCGTCAATTGGTAAACTGAGCAATGGGAATTGGATGAGAGAAGTTTTCATGTTCTAGGTTCTACAATTCTACTATTTCGACAAAAGGAGGCCGAATGGACTTACCTTAAAGGTTCCAAGAGGTTGAGGGTCAGTCAAGAGGTCTGTGGGAGGGTTGGCCTGGTTGCAGGAGGTCGGGGTGGCCAAAACTTAACTCGAAAGATTTTGCTACTTTGCGACCATCAGAGCGACGGTACTATATGAGCTCCCAAACGCTCTTCCGGTGATCCTTGAGCTAAAGGGAGGTTGTAGCAAGGTAGAGGACTTCATCCTAGTTCTAGTGAACCCGAATTTGTTGTTGGATGTTGAGGAAAAGGCCCAAATTGGAGCTCTGGTTCGTGCTTCATCAGAAAAAAAGGAGTACTTCATCTTCTTTAGTCGTTTGAGGGATGATGTGGATGAATGGGGAGGAGCTCTTTATTTAGGGAGCTCGGCAACTGATGAGTCTCTCCGTTCGTCCATCCCTCGGCCCTAGATTCTCTTGTTCACGATCATATTGGAGGGTTTATCGGACGCTGGAGGAAACGTGGCTAGTTTGTCGACCTTATCCTGCCCAATTCATAGGTTGAAGATGACCCTGTGTGGCGCGTGCGAGCTGCCACGTGGTGCATTGTGATTGGTTGTTTTTGTTGATGTGGCTTCCCACTCAGTGTCTGAGTCATCCTTCGACTCGTTGATCGGCCACGTGGCGATCTCCCATTGGTCGCTCCTACCAACGTGGCCACTAATAATATCCAACTAGCCATTTAACTGTGACATGTGGCATCCTTTAATTGGCTACATTAAATAAGTCATATTTCCCTCTTGGCACACTGTGCCATTGCCATGTGTCAGCCTCTAATTGGTTAGAACCATCCAACATGGCTCTACCAATTGTCAACCTTTGATTGGTCATTCGTTTCTTTAATGTCCTAGTCGGCCACTGACGTAGCATATATGCCACATGTCAGCTCCTCATTGGCCAACCTTGCTGACAAGGCTTCTACTCAATTTGAGAACACGTGTCATTCTCCTATTGGTCAGTCATCATGAATTTTCTTTCGTCTGACTGTTGACCGAGGATATGTGTCACGTTCTGATTGGTCAATACTTCTAGGCGTTAACCGAGCGACTGACTGGGCGTGTTACGCCATGTGCCGCACACTGATTTATCGTGCATGCTGACTCGGTGCTGACCTCACAGGTGGTCTGTTGATCGGCTGGACCGTTGAATGGTTCTGTAGGGCTAGGTTTAGTGACCCAAAATAAAAAATCGACCAGTTCAGGCCTGATCCAACCGATTTTCTAAAATTTTAAATTTCTAAATTTGTATAAATTTATTTTTTATCCAATGGTGACTTTAATTTTCTAAATTGATATTTTTAAGTCATCTAGAAAAATAACTCTTTGAAAGGGTTCTTCACGGTTCAATTCGGTTCATGTCTGGTTCACCCTGTACCAATCTGGTTTCCTCATCCAATTTCATTCACAGTTCCTTTCCATAATTTTTAGGTTTATTGACCACTTGGAATCTTCTAAATCCCCATTTTGGATTTTCCATACCAATTTCAGTTCACTTAAATTCTTAGTTTTCTCTTGAAAATACTCGGTTATCATTTTCGGCTTCTTATCTTGAGAGAATGGGGTTTACAAGGCTAATCATTAAGTAATGAGATGATTGTGTTTTTGAAAGCATCGGGTGAAGGGAATCCATCAGGAGGAGAGGCTCCAAACTAAGGAAGCTCATATTAGGAATGACAGAGCTTAGGGAAGTATGAACGTTGAAATTACAAGCCTAGCCAAGCTAACAAAAGAGTTTGATTTCAATGAAAACCTCATCGGCCAAAGTTAATGGTGTACCTTTTGATGATGATGGACATAGTTGGGAGGTTGTTAATGAGGTTGATCGTCGCCCAGATCCTCGATTGATGGAGGCTTCAGCTTCATCATTAGAAAAGGGGGACGAATGGTAGGAACTCAAGCTTGCATTGTCGGGCATCGTTAAACCTAGCAGAGAGCCAATAAAAACCTCCATAAAGAAAAGTGGAAGGAATGAAGAAAATAAACATACCTAGAACACTCTAAAGGGAGTAGGGATGGATTGACCAGTGTCAATCGCTAGAAGTGAGCTGACGAAAGATTGTAGGGAACCAAAGGCATTATAGGAAGGAGCATCCCTGTGAAAAAAAGCAGATCAACAAATGAGATGAACACCAAAGGTTTAGGAATCCCGAGCACATTAGGATAGGATCGATACGCAAGATTATTAGGCGAAAAGAATGTTGAACCCTCAACAGACTAAGGGGATGGAGACATACCTGAGCATGTTGGCCGACAAATCGAAGACGAATAGAGCGCCTCGTTGGATAATTGATGGGGATCAATAGGAGCCATGGATCCTGGGCTTTTAGGATGATGAGAGCATTTTATAGTGGATTAACCTTGTTGACACGACATGAGGACCTTGGCATTCAAACCTGAGCAACGAAAGAATTGAGGGTGAATTGGTCATGTGATCAAAATCCCCTTAGAAAGAAAAGGACAAAAGTAACATTGCCTATTTTGGAAAATTACAAAACCTGCTACTAGTCATACAAAATGACGAAAAATAACTTTATATATAAAATTGCCAAAATGCCCTTGTGAAATGGGTAAAAGTTTTAAAAATTCCATCAAGGTCATATTTAAGAGAATAAATAAATGGAAGAAATTTCAGGAGTAAGGCCAAAATGGTAATTTTGTCCATTTTACGGACAAAAATATAATTTCGGAAAGGATAATGTTCTAAGTGAGAAACTTAGATACCTTGGAGATTTTTTGCAAAGGTTAATTTACATAGGAGTAATCCTAAATCGGAAAAAATAAATAATGAACGGGGGTTAGTCGTTGTGAGTTTATCGACATGCTAGAGTCGAGCAAATCTAGCCAATGGGCGAAACAATATTTTTTGTAAAAATTATATGGTAGTATATGAACACTAAATTAAGTTCAAGACTAACCTGGAACTAGTTATTGATTTATGTATAGGAATTCAACAGCTATCATGTGGGAACCACACCTCACGAGACGAATAAAAATATCGTCGAGATAAACAAGTCCCAACTACAATGGCGAGTGGGATTTTCGACTTCGTGTCCAATTTAACCGATGTTATTAATACTTACCATTTTAAAAATGAGTATATGAATGTTAGAAAACTATTTTTTTAATCTAGAAAAAAAATATAACATGAAAGCTTTTATCAAAATGTAGAAGAAATCTTGAACAATCTTGAAAAATGGGCCAAGAACCAATGTCATCAAATAAATGGGTGCAACACAAGGGTTAAAAAGGAATTAGAACCCGATCATTTATAACAATTGAAAAAGGAGTGCATGACACATGTTTACAAGGGAAGACTAAGCTTAGTAAAATATGACTAAGACCATATCTATGAAATGAGTAGAGGCTCATAATTATGAAAAGGGTTCAAGACATTGTTTTAATAACGATAATAAAGCTCATCTCATCGATTATGAAAAAAGATTAGATATTTGGTTAATAAAATGGCCTAGGTCACATATTTTACAAAAAAGGGCATAAGGTTGGATTGTTATGATGGGGTTAAGGCCAGATCTATAAAATGGGATAAGCGACGAGTTGCGAAATTGGTACAAGACTCAATGGTTAAGACCTTGTAGTAAAAAATAACATGAGTTATATTCCATAAAAAGGTTAAGATCCAATGGTAAAAAAAATAGGTTAGTGTATAAACGGTTAAAAATAAATTGAGAGTTCCATCTAGAAGATGGGTGGGAGGAACAAAGAAACTTATATGAGATAAGTTAAGAGCTAAAGACCGAAGATGTGGATTAAGGTCTAATTGTGAGTATGGACATTGGTCCATGTAAGTATAAGAAATAACATAATACATCCAGAGATAAATTTTAAAGATATGTAGCAACCCAATATTTTATAACTCATGGCATGTGCATGTGTTTTTTCGAGGAAACATGGCTTGAAAGCCATAAAATGTGTTATGATGGTCTCATATGAATATTGGTCAAATAGTAAGCAAATTCTTAATTGTGTTATATATTGTATGAGATATACATTGATAATGGTAATAAGGAAAGAATAATATTGTATATGAGGATAAGATATAAGGGCAATAATATATATATTGCATCAATGATGATGATAAGGAATCATAAACAGATGATAAGGGTGGCACTTTCGAAGACCATGTTGTTTGATTTAAATTCTCGTAATATTCCTATCTCTACTTGGGAATTTAGTTTGATATGAGCATCAAATTATTAATTTGGTGAATACTAGTATTAGTCTCACCTTTTATTCGATTGCATTGCATACTATTTTAGTATAGTGAAATCTTATAAAAATGAACTTGATATAAATATATTATCTATTAAAAAATGAAAGGGATAACGAGTGAGTGTTACACTCAATTAGTTGGTACATGAGAATAAGTTATGTCCAACGATGTTTACAAATACATAAAGCAGACGAATTAAACCATTGATTGTAGGTAATAATTTTTAAAAGATAACTAGTGGGGTATGAGACTACTAATTAATTTTAAAAAAATTGTGAAAAAACATTATAAAAATGAGATATTATTTATTTTTAATGGAAATAAAATTGAATTATGAACGATTTTATAAATGAACTTCACACTAATTGAGTATTACTCAACCAATTTTCTAACACATTTTTAGCTATAAGAGGTCTTATTTATTAGAATGAAGATTTGATACTTGGAAAAAAAGTAAATAAATATTTTTTATTTAGTATAATATATTTTTCATAGTATTTTAAATGTTGATAAAATTGTTTATTTACTTTAAATTTTATTTAGTATAATATATTTTTCATAGTATTTTAAATTTTTCAATAAAAAAAATTAAATATTTTTATTTTAATTATTAACCGTACTATTTTAATGAATATATCTAATAATATATATATATATATTTATTTATTTATTTGACTAATTATTATAGAATATCGACTATATAAATTAGGTACAGATGTAATAATGGATGACCGATATTGAACCTTAACCAACCAAAAGTATCATGAGACATTCAGATGACCCTCATGAAGGCATGGTATAGTTGCTTGAGGGCTCAAAGGCCGTGAAGCCATCCCTACTTCTGTGGATTTACCTCATTGCCACTTAAGACTTGTGCACTCGTCTTTAGACAAGATATTCTACTCGTCGGTGAATTGGTATCGGCGCATCAAGGCGCATGCACTAGCATTCATTTGAAGGGGAAGGGAATTTAGAAATCTCTATAAGAGAGAAGACACACAACATTTCCACTATTAAATGGGCTAGGTTTCCTTTCATCTTTGCGTTTTCAAACGATGGAAATTAAGATGGGTTAGACTTTTTCATTCTTTCTCAAAAATTCTTTCCATAATTCCAAATCACGGGAGCAAAAAGATGATGGTCCTTGACCCCTTTGGAGTTCCTTCACCCTTAAGCTTTCTCCATCTTCGGTTTTGATTTATTATTTAATCTCTCATCATGGATATGATCATAACCTTTTTTCCTTTCTTCCATTAGATATATAACCTTTTAGTATTAATGTCAAGAATATGATGAAGTCCATCTCTTTCATGCATCCATGGCCATCATTCCACGAGGCAATGCGTGATTGGGGATAACAGGTACGTCTCTATGGAGGCCACAAACCTATAAGTTCTCGGCGTAGAAAGGAACACGAGATAAGAGACAAAGATCACGTGCAAGGTGGAGCAGTTGGGAACTAGGATGCCCACTATATATGCAAAACAGGTGAACTCGTCCATGGAGCAAGTTGTCTCTTGTAACTTGGAAGACTTTGAAAACCCCATGGCTATTCCAAATCCACCAGCGCAACTCCAGTATAGATTTTTTTAACTTCAGAAAAATAATAGTTGCAGTTTAGTTTAACCCTAGTAATTCAACATCCTTTCACCATTGATAAATACAAATAATATGTGATATGAATAAAGGAAATTTACAGGTGCAGTTGAACTAGTCTACTTTTTACTCTCATGGATACATTTGATATAAAAAAAAACGAAAAATGCACGTATAAACGGCTAAGTTCTTGGACTATCGGACATCAGGAGGAAACAAAGGTCATTTAGAAGAGCCATGTTGAAAATATGTTTGATTTACGCCAGATGCTGCCAAAACGGTGACAGATCCAGAGAATTAATTCAAGGATGACGAGAGGAGAAACAAAGGGGCCTCATAAGATCAGATATAATAATTTAATAAAAAATATATGATATTTCCCAGATATTACAGATGATGGCCTTTGGCCGAAAAAAAGAGGATGATCGCCTTCATATAATAAGCTCGACGAGGAAATTCCAACACAGCAATGTGTTCTCTTGTTGATTAAATATTGCATAAAGAAGTCAACCGGGTAATGTATTGAAAAGTCTAGCAGCTCCGGATCAAGGATTAAAGTTCAACTACCATTTTGACTAAGAGTTCATACCCTTTATTTAGTTGATAGTATTAACTAGAGAATTAGCAGAGATTCTGGATGTAGCATCATCAATGGAGTGTTAGTGAGGTGGTCAGAAAGAGAAATTGGAGCAGTTGAAGTGTCTAAGTCAGATCTCCAAATCTCATGTCTGGATAGTTACAATGACCTATATTTTTAGGTATAGTATGAATATAATATAACTCTTTTATGTTGATCTATATAACTTGACCATGATTTATACCAACCACCGTCAATAAATATGATAAGAGTTTAGTTTAGCCATAACATAATACCAATAAAGATTTTGGAGAGTTGAAAGTTCCTTTCGCCTTTTTTTCTCAATATTAGACATTTATTATTTTATCATTGATTTGACTCCATTGATAATATGTCATCTTATTTTTATCATTAATATGCCACCTTTTTATTTATTTGATTTAAAGTTGAAAAAATATAAAAAATGATCGAGCTAAAAATTTTAAAAAATAGAGATTGAGTTTTTATTATTTGTGATAATAATTTTTATTTAGTTTTGTGTTGGATTGGCCTACCATGTGTAAATATTCAGTGAATGTTATGCAATGAGTTTGTTTAAGTAGTTTACCATTATACCCTTGTCATTATTTAAATATTTTTTTATTAAAATTAAAGAACATACCTTATTTTATCAATACTTATATAATGAATTTATTGTGTACCCCTAACTGAATATCAATTCTAACAAAGAATAAAAATTATAATAAGAGGGATGGAGATGGCTGAATTATTTATTTCCGGCAGGGGATGGGAAGAGTGGGGGCAATTGTGTCAAAGTAGGGCCAAAAGATTTCCCAACCCGCGCATTTAGTAATGGATATCTCACAGAGATGCCAGACCTCCTCCGACCCCTCAGTCAACCCCCTGTCCACCTTCTCCCTCTGTCTTTGCCTCTCTCTAGCTCTCTCTTTCTCTCTCTCTGAATGGGAAGGAGCTGAACCACCGCTACGATCTTTTGAAAGAAAGTGAGGCCAACTCTCTCCCTGCCAGATATGGAAGCTTTAACTCTTCAAAGGGCCTTCTTCACCTTACTTCTTCTTTCTCTCCTTCTAGCTCCGTCGCCATCGTGGGCAGTCCACTGTAACAGCACTGATGAACAATCCCTGAACAGAGCATTCAGCTCCGTTTCGGGATTCAACATTTCTTGGCTACTCCCCGCCACCGCTTCTTCTTCTTTGTCGTCCTCCACAAACTGCACAATCAGGAGCATAGTTCTTCCGGCGAAGAACCTCAGCGGGACGATTTCTTGGAGGTTCCTCAGGAACATGTCCCGCCTACAGAGCATCGACCTTTCCAGCAACTCCCTCCAGGGCTCTATTCCCCGCTGGCTATGGTGGTCCTTCCCCGCCCTCTCGGACGTCAATCTCTCCGACAACCAGCTGGGCGGACGCATCATCGGCCCCAGTAACCGCCTGTCCCCTGTCCAGTCCCTGGACCTATCGGGCAATCGTTTCACCAACTCTGTCAATATGACCGGCTTCCAAAACCTCCGGGCCCTAGACCTCTCCGGAAACGACCTGAGAATCCTCCCTTACGGGCTCGGCGGACTGTCGAAACTGGAGCAGCTCAACATCTCGGGCTGCCGTATCTCGGGGGCCCTGCAGCCGATATCGGGCCTCCGGAATCTGAAGCGCCTCGACGTGTCGAACAACTCCCTGACCGGGAACTTCCCTGGCGATTTTCCCCCAATGTCCGGCCTCGACTCGTTGAACGTCTCATTCAACAACTTCACTGTCAGAGTCAGGCCCGAGAATTTCGCAAAGTTCGGGAAGTCAGCCTTCACTCACGCAGGGAGGATTAATTTCAACGTCTCCAAAGCGCCGAACGACACTACTTTTCCGTTAGGAGCCCCAGTTCACCCTTTTCCATCTGCAAATCACTCAGTAAATAGTAATCCGTCTACAAGAGATAAGCATACGCAGCAGCAGCATCAGAAACAGAAGAGCAAGTCAGGAATTTCAAAAGCTCTCATTTTGGGTGTCTCTTGCTCCTCTGCTTCTCTACTAGCAACTGCGGCTGTCTTGGCGGGGCTCTGCTACCGGAGGAAGAAGCTGTTGGCGCGGCGGAACAAATGGGCCATCTCGAAGCCGACACAGCTGCAGCTCTTCAAGATCGAAAAATCGGGCCCCTTCACATTCGAGACGGAGGTATTTTATTACCCGAGAAAGAATTCAACTTCTAACGACACATTTAAGTTCGATTTCTCCCACGAGGACTGACCGATTGGTTTTTGTTGCGTGTTTGTTTTGGGGGTGGCGATGGTGGTGGTTGCAGTCGGGGACGTCGTGGGTGGCGGATATAAGAGAGCCAACGGCTGCGGCAGTGGTGATGTTCGAGAAGCCGCTGATGAGCCTGACGTTCAAGGACCTGATAGCGGCGACGTCACACTTTGGCAAGGAGTCGCTGCTGGCGGAGGGCAGGTGCGGGCCCATTTACCGGGCGGTGCTGCCCGGAGACCTCCACGTGGCGATAAAGGTGCTGGAGAGCGCCAGAGCCGTCGGACATGATGACGCCGCCGCCGCATTCGAGGGCCTCTACAGGCTCAAGCACCCTAACCTGGTGCCCATCTCCGGTTACTGTATAGCAGGTCCGTACAAAGTTCAAACCAAAATCCGCACTTCTCTACTTCACTTATTTTATTTATTTATTATTCTCAGTAAAGCTCACCAATTTATAAATATTTAGTACTATATTTTTCTCCATTACATTTTATGTGGCTCATATTCTATAGTGAGGGGAATAATGGTGATAGATCCCTTGAAAAAAAAAGAGGGGAATAAATGGGATCCAGGTGTCTAATGAAAAATGAACACAAAGTGTTATTATGGATATTGCACTGAATTCCATTCTCAATCCCAATTAATCATATATATATATATAATATTTATGTCATTTTCCTGTAAAATGTAACTAAGAAAAAAAAGCATACATAAAATTATTTTCAGCATTATAAGTAATTCTCAAAATAATAATAGATTTCATTTTACTTTTTAATACATTTAAATTTGTCTTCTAGTTTATATATAAATAAATAGATTGTTAATTTTTATAAATGTTATCCGGTGTTGGAGATTATTTTTTCTAAAATATTCATGAATTTTATATTTCAATTATGATAAACTTTAATGTTAGTTTGAATATTAATTTTGTGCAAAAACGTTTAAAATATTAATGGAGAAAAATTATGTTAACTCTCTCATCTTAAAATGTATATTTGGATTTAAGGGATTTGGGGGAGAGATATAAATTAAAATAATATTAACTCCATTTGTATAATGTTATTTCCATTCTATTTGTTCCCTCTTTCTTGTTCTATATTCTCATTTTTATGTCAGAAATCCAATAATGTTAGTTTTATTTTATATATTAATAGAAAAAATTTTTAGTTAATAATATTTTATAGGTTTGTAAGGCATCATTTATTTATTTTTGTTAATTATATATCTAACTTTTCTATCAAATTAGACATACTTCTCTTTAATGACAAACTTTTATTTGACAATAATTAGACAATATTTATCATATATAACAAAATATATAAAGTTGACTAGTATCATTAAAAAGTACAACAAAGCCAGAATATATGGACTATAATAACTATATTATAAATTATAGAAGTGTATAATATAATTGTATTCTATATAATAGATGGTTGAATAACCTTCCCATTCTCTCCCTTGCCCCCACATTATTCTAAATCCATCAATCCAAATAGAACCTAAATTGACATTCAACCTTCACCTACACATTCTAGATTATTCATGGTCTAATGTATATCTAAATAGATATCATATATTTGATCGAAAAATATAGTTATATTAATAATAATTTCTAAGATTCTTTTAACCTTCACGATCATTTTTACTTTTTTTTTGCTCAACGATCATTTTTTACTTTCAATCCTCAATTTATATAATTTATTATTTTGTTTTATTTTATTAAACTCATTTATTAATATAATTAATCTTATTTAAATATATTATTATATCTATATTAAACAAAGTACACATTTAAAATTGTCGTATAATAATGAATTCAAATTGTGGGTGCCATTGCCAATTAAGATTTATATGTAGTTGTATATACACCATCTGAATTTTAAGAGAAAAGGTTGGTGTCCATTTTCAAAAAATTATGCAGCCCCATAGTACATACCCTCAATAAATAAATGAGCATTCCTTTAAACATATTCTGAATTTAACTACTCACTCTGTTACCATATACCTAATTTTTTATTTTTATATAATTTTCGGTTAAATATAACAGGGACAGAACTGGATAATCATTTTCTTTATTATTATTATTATTTTATTTCTTTCGACCGCACTGTCTGACCTAAGCATATTCATCTGATCTGACCTATCGTATTTAATGTTGTCACGGGTTTCTGGAAAAAAAACCTTCAAGGAAGTTCTTGTCTGAAGTTTGTGAGGGTATGTGTGGTTGTGCTGGTTTGTCGTACTCTTTGTTAAGTTCCTTGAAGATGAAACATCCTACGTAAAATCCACCAGAAGCCATGATTGCACTGATGTTTTTATTTCTATCATTATTATTTTTTCGATTTTCTTCTATCGTTCCCGCTTTCGTGCATTTAGTGCTGCATAGCGTACTAGTGAAATTTGAGATCCAATTTCCGGTATAACACGGAATTTTATCTTCCTTTGGGCACCCTGAAAAGAAAATCAATTATGATTTTTTAGCGTTGAGAAAAGTGAATTATTTATTTATGTAAAGCAAAGCTGAAGAAAGCTTAAACGATCGATTCCGTTCAAAAGAGATGCGTTTCTTTTGCTTTATATACATAATATATTACTAACTTTTATATTAATTATCTTTTGGCCACCAACTTGTTAACTTAGTTGACTATTTATTTTTTTTAAAATAACACCACATAAATTAGTAAAAATTTCAAAATAATCAATTTCAATGTCATTTTTTTTAATCAATATGAGGTGAATTATGTTCTTTGTCTAAATATGGGTAATTTTATTGTCATGGAAAAGGCAAAGAGAAGCTCGTGCTGTCCGAGTTCATGCCGGGAGGAGACCTGCACCAGTGGCTCCACGAGCTCCCGGTCGGAGAGACCAACGTCGAAGACTGGAGCAACGACACGTGGGAGCTCCATCCCGACCCCACCGCTTCATCCTCTCCGGAGAAGACGAACTGGGCCGTCCGGCACCGCGTGGCTGTCGGAGTGGCCCGTGGCCTGGCCTACCTCCACCACGCGGCTGGAACCTGCCACGGCCACCTCGTCCCGTCCAACATCCTCCTCGCTGATGACCTCGAGCCCAGGATCTCCGACTTCGGCCTCCGCGACATCGGCACGTCCGTTGTCGCTGCTGACACCCCGGGAGATGTTGGCTTCAGGCTGAAGGAGGACGTATACAGCTTCGGGATGGTGCTCGTGGAGTTGCTGACGGGGAGGCCAGGGGACGAGGAGAGTCTTGCCTGGGCGAGGCATCTCATAAGGACGGGGCGGGCCGAGGAGGCCGTGGATGGGAGGTTGATGATGCATTATGGTGGGGATTTTTCGAGGGAGATGGTGGAGACGTTGCGTGTTGGGTACCTGTGCACGGCGGAGTCGCCGGAAAAGCGGCCTACCATGCAGCAGGTCCTAGGGTTGCTAAAGGACATTCGTTCGTGAGTGACATCATCTCATGTCACTTACATCCATGCGACAATATTTGTCCCAAAAAGAAATAGACAAGCTAAATTACAGCGTTGGGATGAATTAATTGATCGTGTCCTTGTATTGGATAAGTTCTCCTGATGTATAGGAAAATCTTGAACGGCAAAGGGTGGGAGCGAGCAAAATGGTTCGATGCAATGGGACTTGTTCTTTCGAGTGGAGAGGCAATGTAAGCTTATTAAGATGGATAAAGCATTCATTTTCTTTTAAATGAGGAATTATCTTTTTTAAATAGGTCATTAAAAGAGTGGGCTGAAAAAAAGTGAGGCTATGGAAGTCTCCAGGTTACTTGTGGCCTTGTGGATGTGGGGCTTTATGGCAAATTATAGCACCTAATATAAATCCGTTTGTCTCTTCTGTCTATTCAACCCTTCTTTTGTAGATACTCGTTGTTCTGTTCATGTTTTTTGTTTTTCCGTTAACCTTTTATTTATTATTTTTTGTTCGCTGGTAGTATTTGTTGCTTTGTGGGCTCTTTATTCCTTTAATTTGTTCTTTGTTATCTTGGATTTTCTGCTTTCTTTCGAGAAAGGAAGAAATACAATGCATGTGAATCTGTCCAGACTGGTTTTAGATGATATAAATTATATTGCAGTATGCTGGCAAGTGTTTCATGGAATCTCTTTGACCAAGAAAAGATGACACGTTGGTACAACAATCTCGGGCCTAATTTCAGTTATTACCGGTTAAGTGATGCTCGATAACAGATGTTGTAGCCATATGTTGGTCATTAGATCATTACATCGAGTAAATTCGCATTATTATGAAGTGTAAAAAAACTTTGGTGAGTGAAAGAGCAAAGATGTATAAATTGAATGTCTCCTTCAACACACAAATTACAACTAGTGCTTTTTTTTTTTATAGATTTTTGATAAAATGAAAAAAATATTATAAAAAATCAAAATGTTCTACCAATAGTAATTATAATATAAATATTGTTGATAATTGTATATCATTTGATAATTTAAGAGATGGGAATATTATCCTCTTCTCAAGTGTTATTCTTATCCTTTCGGGATATTGTAATCCTCAAATGTAAGGCACTCTATTTCTTTCTATGTGAGTATAATAGGAGGTAGTCAATATTCAAATTAAATTTGACACTACTAAAATGGTGTAAGCATAACCTTCCGTGAATATGTCAGTGGGTAATAATAAATAGAACAACAAAATTATTATGATTAATATATTTGTAAATAAATTAATAATTAATTTTAATATAATTTATTTGAAAATAAAACATATAATTATCAGTAAGATTAATATTTGAGAAAATATAATAACTTAGAGTGAAGGTAGGGTGGTACGGAACCAAGCTAGTAAAGTGAGAACTAGATCTAAATCAGTTATACTTTAACATGGTTTATATTGATATATTTAATTTTACCGCTAGATTAATCTATAATAAATTATTTTTTAACAATCCAAAAAAAATAAATTGTGTCATAAGAATAAATTTGTAACACCACAATTTTTTAAACCGAAATTTAAGTCTAATTGGATAAAAAAATAAGGTTGAATTAGTAATAAAATCCTAAAATGGGAAGTAAAACCTAAATAAAAAATGTAACTCTAAATCAATATTGAAAATTAAATTATATCGAGATTGAAAATGAAAATGGGAACATCCAATTATATTAGAGATGGACTTCCCAAAAAAGAAAATCAAGATTTTTGGAAAAAATATTTTCGTCCTATCAAAATTGAGATTTTAGGTTAAATTAACAAGTGGGCCAAAGAAATGAAAACTGTAACTTATAAAATAAAAAGGAAGTTGAAAAGAAATCGAGTTAACTGAATTCAAGTGGTGTCTTTTGCATGTACCACAAAATGAAGTGATCTTGTTGTCAAAATGATATTAATATACTTCTCTTGAGTTATTTAGTTGGGTCCTAACTTGTTAATTGCTTGAAAATACCACAAGATGGCTGACTCAAATTTGGGACAAAAAAATTATTCGTGATCGATGCCCCTATGGGGCCAAATTCAGCCACCTCCAACCACTACTTTGATGGTCATTGGTGCCAAAGTGTTCATTTACCTCCCCTCTACCTCCCACTAGCAAGGGTAGACCTCAGACACGGAGAAAATCGACCTCCACAAGTCGATTTCCACCGTTGGGTCTATTCAGCTTCGTTCGATCGCGACCAGTCAAGACCTAAATTCTCCTAACTTCGACGACTACTTGACAGACCATCACCAAAAAATGACTCGCTTAGACCTTATCTTCAAAACGCCTCAACTTCGGTCACTTCTATGGTTATCTCCGATGAGAATTTCCGACAACTACTATAGTACCTCTATTTCAGCCAATTTTGGAATACGACCAAATTCAACCAAGTTTGATCGGGGTAAGATGTAAACCCCGCTCTTTAGAGTTAAGGAAATTGGGAAAAGAACTGGTCAAATTGAGTGAGAAAATCGAATCGGTTCACAAACCTGATTATCGGAAAATGGGAAAATTGAAGAATTTACAATTCCCAAATGACTCAAAATGGTTCTTAAACCTTGGAAAAGAACCTTAGGACAAATTGGGAGAGAAAAACCAGGCCGGTTCGGATGAACCAAATTGAACCGGTTTAGGAACCGAGCTGATTTATGAACCGAAACCGATAAAGAGAGGGCAAACCGAAAAAATTATGGATTCCAAGTGACCTAAAGAGTCACATAAGCTATGAAAAAGGATTTAGAATGAATGGGGGATGAAAATCAAACCGGTTCGGGTGAACTAGATCCGAACCAGATTGAACTGGTTTGGACCGGTTTGAACCACTATTGATCCAAATTCTAAATTTATTTTTCTAGGTGACTTAGAAATTTTAAATTTTAGATTTAAGGCCACCATTGGATAGAAAATGAATTTAGAAATTTTTAGGTTGGAAAAATTTGGTTGAATTGAGGTGAATCGACCAGTTTAAGCTTTGAACCCAGTTCGGACTGGTCTAGTCTAGTTCGGAACAATGTCGTCTTCTTCTTTTAGACGACAACACTGTTCACTTGCTGGAAAATTGCACAACACCGTCTCAGTCCAGGGAGTTTTAGGCAATGAATGACTACTATTAAGGTACCAATCGGACGACCAATAAGTCCCCAAACTTCCTATATAAAGAGCCCCTCCTCATTTATACTCTCCACACCTGAAAACTTCATTCTCTCTCAACTGCTCCAATTTCTAGCGAAGCTCAAATCAGAGCTCCGACTTGAGCACTTTTCTAAGCCAAATAAGGTGAGGTTAAGTTCTTTGGATTCGAGGAGAAGTCAGCTACACGCCTATAGTCTCCATTTTCTCCGAGGGTCGTCGGAGAAGCGCCGGCGTGATCGAACAGTGAAGCAGCTCCGGCGGACCGAAGCTGCCTTGTTTCGGCGAGCTTAAATCGGCCAATTCGATCCCTTCTTAGGCCAAACCAAGCCCTCCCAACACCTCCACAACCCTCCTACAACTGAATTTAAGTTAAAAGGTAAGCTAATTTGGCTCCCCTCTGTAATTTTCAACCGGTGCTAGAGAGAGAACTGACAAAACTTTGATGATAAAATTCTCACTCAATTCGGCATCAATTGATGCAATTCTTGATCTTAGGATGAACCTCAGAATGAGAGATATCTGCCCAAATCAAAAGCTCGGACCGCTGTGCTCCAAACAGTAAGCTTTCGAAGCTTTCTCTCTCTAAGTTCAGTTTTCCGGCGGAGCTCCATTTGAGCTCATTTCAGCATCAAATCATGCGATTTAAAGTGCAATTGAATCGTATGAAGATGTATGAACTCCAATGTAACTTTATTTCAACAATTAAACTCATTTGATCGGTCAATTTGATGAAATCAAATTCGGTAGAGTTAGAAGGTTGAAATTGGAGGAAATTTGGGAATTTTAAAAATTAGAGGGACTAAAGTATAATTTCATAAAATTTGGACCAATTGGGCATGATAAAGATGTTAGAGGATCAATTGGGTAGTTTTTGGAATTTTTGGGGTAAAACTTACCATTTTTGTAAAGTAGGGGCAAAATGGTAATTTTGGAAAAGTTAGGGGACCAAATTGGAAAATTTAGAAATTAAACCCCTTTTTGTGAAATTGAATAAATTGAGGTCCTAAGATAAATTTTAAAAGTTTTAGGACTCAATTTGAGGAAAAACCGACATTAAGGACTTAAAGTTAAAGAAAAATAACTTTAGGGACTTAATTACAAATAAAAGGAAAGTTTGGTTTACTCATTCATTTGGGATGAATGAGGGCTGTTAGTATCCGTATGAGAACAGAGACCTCATCCTATCCCCACCCTGGTCTCATGCGCTTGGTACTACTCCAAATTTTGCACGGTCACCTGGTACGATGAACTGTCCTTATACTTAACAGGTCGTCCAGGGCCCTTAGGAAGCATCACTACCCCTATTGGGCATCTTGATGGTCCCGTAATCACAGTGCATGCACAATCAGTATTTTCTTATCATGCCATATAATCTGTGGTGCCACTACTCCAATGGCCCTGACCTTCAACTCAACCTACAACTATTTGTCTTGACTGGTTTGGAGACCTGTCGAGTCGCACTACCACCAATTGACTGAATATATTGGTCCTGTCTTGGTACCATGGCCAAACAATTCATTTATTAAAGTTTTATGGCACATATCTCATGTTTGTTTACGAGCTCCTGCTTGTGCCCTCTAGCCTATGACCCACTTGTTCGAGATTTTCAAAATCGGGGATGATAGCCCCCAAGTTCTAAAACCGAGCCCCCCGTCCTATAAGAGCTATTTGAGCTCCACTCAAGAAGGTCTCCCAAATTGTTTAAGCATTGGCACATAGTCAGGGGAGAGCACTTCCGACGAAAGTATATTTTCAACTATCCACCATACCAACCGATATAAGGACATTTTCGCTCATAACCGAATAATGGGTTTTCCACTTCCTTCAAAAAAGTTTCATCATACCAACTGAGTATGATCTACTTACAATCGGTAAGTAGTTTTTTTGCGTGATTTTCACATCACTTCTCTAAGTTGTTATGTTTAAAATACAACTAAATAGTGGGTTTTTATTTCGAGGTACTTATCATTCCCAACTGGGTATGATATAAAATCTCACTCACAACTAGTAAGTGGTTTTTAGCTTAATTTGCTCATCACCCCAACCGGGTATGATGTTAAAAGTCCCACTCACCCGTTAATATAGTGAATTCCACCAGACCAGTTCTTTGTATTCACGCGAGCTTGTCCATGCTGGCATTCCCGATACCTCGTGTTCCTACATGATATGAACATCTTGGTTCATTATCCCTCGGCCTAATAGCCTTCATTCATTCCAAATAAATGAGAAAACTAAACTTTTATTTATTTGCAATTAGGTCCCTAAAGTTATTTTTCTTTAACTTTAAGTCTCTAATGCCGATTTTTCCTCAAATTGAGTCCTCAAACTTTTAAAATTTATCTTAGGACCTCAATTTATTCAAATTCATAAAAAGGAGTTTAATTTCCCAAATTTCCAATTTGGTACCCCAACTTTTCCAAAATTACCATTTTGTCATTCTTTTACAAAAATGGTAAGTTTCACACAAAAAATTCTAAAATTCCTCAATTGGCCCTCTAAGATTTTTATCATGCCCAATTGACCTTCAATTTTATAAAATTGCATCTTGGTCCTTCGAATTTTCGAAAATCTCCAAATTTCCCCTAATTTCAACTCATGAACACAACTGAATATGATTTTATCAAATTGAACGATCAAACACATCTAATTGTTGAAATTAAGTTAAAATTGATATCTTACATCTTCATACGATTCAATAGCACTTTGAATCGCAAGTTTTAATGCGGAACGAGCTCAAACGGAGCTTCGCCGAAAAATAGATTGTAGAGAGAGTAAGCTTCAATTTGGGCATATAGCTCTCATCCTGAGGTTCATCCTATAATCAAGAATTGCATCAATTGATGTTGAATTGAGTTAGAGTTTATCATCAAAATTCTGTCGGTTCTCTCTCTTACACTGGTCGGAAATTGTAAAGAAGAGTTGAATTAGCTTATCTTTCCATTCTAATTCGGTTGTAGGAGGGCTATGGAGGTGTTGGGAAGGCTTGGTTTGGCCCGAGGAGCGCTCGAAGTGGCCAATTTTAGCTTGTCCGAAATAGGGCAGCTTCGATCCGCCGGAGCTACTTCACTATTTCATCACGCCGACACTTCTCCGACGACCCTTAGAGCAATTGGACAGGCCCGATTCTAAAGAACCCAACCTTGCTTTCTTTGGCTTAGAAATAACCATATATGAGAGCTTTGGTTCAAGATTCGTTGGAAAACTAAGCAGCTAAGAGAGAGTGAGCTTTTCAGGTGTGGAGATGATGAATGGGGAGGGGCTCTTTATATAAGAAGCTCGGAGACTTCTTGGCCGTCCGATTGGCGCCTTAATGGCAGTCATTCATTGCCTGAAACTCCCTGGCCGGAGACTTTTTAGCTTCACTGGTAAGTGAACAGTGATGTCATCTGAGTGAACAGATTTTTCGGTGAGTGAATAGTGATGTCATCTAGAGGAAGAAGATGACACTGTTCCGAACCAGACCGGATCGGTTCGAACCGAGTTCAAAGGTTAAACTGGTCGGTTCACCCCCCATTCGATCGAGTTTTTCAAATCTAAAAATTTCTAAATTCATTTTCTATCCAATGGTGGCCTTAAATCTCAAATTTAAAATTTTTAAGCCACCTAGAAAAATGAATTTATAATCCGGTTCAATAGTGGTTCAAACTGGTCCAAACCGGTTTAATCTGGTTCACTTGAACCAGTTTGGTTTTCATCTCCCATTCATTCTCAAGTCCATTTCCATGACTTTTGGGACTCTTTGGGTCACTCGGGATCCATAAATTTCCTGGTTTTCCCTTTCTCTATCGGTTCCGGTTCATGACCCGACTTGGTTCATAAACTGATTTAATCTAATTATATCCGATTCATCTAAACCGATCTGGTTTTTCTCTTCCAATTTGTCCTAAAGTTCTTTTTCAAGGTTTTATGAACCATTTAGATCACCTGGAAGTTGTAAATTTCCAAAATTTCCCATTCTTAATTGATTAGGTTTGTGAACCGGTTTAATTTTCTCACTCTCTTTGACTGGTTCTTTTCCTGGTTTTCCTTAAGTCAAAAGGATGGGGCTTACAACTCTCCCCTCCTTTTAGGAGTTTTGTCCCCAAAACTTAACCAATATATTCCACCTCGGGAATAATTTCCCTTAATGTCAACTTGAGTTTTTTTGACATGCTAACACTTCGATTGCTCTTTCGCTTAATCCCCGTAATCATTCATCTAAGGAATTTCTTTTCATTTATCATGCTTACTCATTCCATGGAGTTATAATAACGAGGCATGTCTGGCTCATTAATCCAAATATATATTCTTAGTTTCGCATCTCCCTTTATTTAGGGTAAGGTTCTTCCTTTTTGGGGTTCTTACTCAAGATTCCAAGATTGGGAGTTCTAAGGTGCCCAATTATTCCTTTATCTAGTTATTCTCTTCATCGTTGAAACCCCTAGTTCGACATTCTTTCGAGCATTTCGTACTTGTTTTCATAGGTTTTTGTGTTATTATTCTTTTGTCCCAATTGGACCCATCCTTCATCCGTCATTGATTACAACTTTGGTCAAATTTATGTTTGATCTCGTTATGTTTACTAACTGACTCCTTCTTACTCGAGTTACATTTTACTCAGGACTGTTGGTGCTTATATGTTCCTTATGACATGACATAGTTCTAAACCTTTCTCTGTCCATCAAACTTCTACAACACCTTTTTTAGGGTTATTTTCAACTTTCCAACCTTTTAGGGACTGTATAATTTCATCCCTCTTTTCATAGGGTAGTATTCCTCAACTACCTTTACTGTTATCCAATTATCCTCCGTATCTTGACAATATGTCTTACATAACCGTTTCGATTTTCCTTACCCACTCGTCCTTTTCCAACTTCTTTATCAGGTCTTTCTGGTGCCAATTATTTGGTTTCCCGATAGTTTACCAACAAACTGGGATTCTTTCCTTCTTAAGTACTTGGCATTCCTTATTCAAGGATTTTTTTTTTACCTTTTTTCTTAATCCACTTTTACTTACTCGTAACCACTTCATGATTCATCATTCTACAATAATCGCTTTCGATCTATGTGTTGATTCCTTTGCTTGGGAAGGTTCCCTCCTTCCGGTTTTGTTCTCTACTATGTCCCTTACAATAGAGATTTCCATCTTAGAAGTTACATGCTCAACCTTCTTATCATTCATTGTAGGGTTCTTTCTCCCTTTCTTTGCACCCCTATCTATGACAGGGCATTTACCCGTATTGGATCCTTCTTTATCCACAACTTATGTTTCATCCCTTATTCCTTACTGGAGATACTTTCGATTTTCGGCCTTATTCCGTACACTTCACATTATGCTCAACTGTCCACTCTTTAAGCTTCGTATATGCGTGTGGACTATGACTTGTCTTACTAATTGTGGTTATTCCTCCTTAACCACATCTTATTTGGAGGGTTCACTTTCCTAACACTTCTCGGACGTTCTTTCCCTCATTACCTTATTATGGATAGTTCACTCATTCTTACTTGTCACAACATCTCTTAATGCTAACTTCATACTTACCCTTTTCTTGAGTTTAACTACTTCATTAGTTTCTCTTAATATGCTTCCCTAGGTTTCTTTCACCTTAGCATGCATTCTATTTGCAAATTCGTCTCCTTACCTCTTGTCACCTGGTTCCATTTCTTCTTTATTATGTCATGTATCATTTCTCAATATTTCCTTATTTGGGGGGGGGGGGGGAGGGATTCTTACCCTTGTCTCCCGTAATTTCTTTTTCATTCATCTTGAAGACACCTAACTTTAAATGACATCCTTTGATGCTATTCTTTCATGCTTACCTTTACTCTTGAGATCCTATGGGTACGTTTTTCGTACTCCATCCTCATTCTCACTCGTACCCCAGTACATGTCTATCTCTTTCTAGGGAGAGCTCACATCCACCTAGTTTCAAAATCACTTGATCATCTTTCGAGAGGCTCACTTAACCATCTAATGGCCTTTTTGATAGTAAATCCGATCTTGGTCATTGATTTCTTTTTGGATTTCCTTTCTCCATATTTTTTCAACATTTTAGCCTTTTCACATCTCCCTTCCTTGTTGTGGTTTAAATCCATGGTACTCTCGAATGTCAGTTCATTAACTGCCTCATTCCTGATATTTATTATTATTATTATTATTATTATTACTACTACTACTACTACTACTTTTAATATCCAACTGTCTAGATAGCTGTATCACTTGTCTTTCATGCCCATCCTATTGTCACTAGTTACTTCTTTCTACTAGTTTCTCCTGAAATCGTTATTTGACTCTATTACTATTCCAAAGCAGGTCATACTTGGCCTCTGATACATCCTTTCTTCAAGAAGTTTCTAACGATGGGTTGGTTCCTTGCACTCCACGTTATATCCATCCGCCAACCAATGATCCCTTCAAGAGGGTACTTAATCGTATGCATCCCTCAAGAGCTCCTTTTTTTTGTAACTCATTTATTCTCTTCTTCATTCTTACTGTATCCTACCTTGACATTTCTAGAGGACGTTTTTCCGTGTTTGCCCCTTTATGAGGGGTTCTAGGCGTACCTTCCATATACCTTACCTCTATTCTTGTGGTATTCCTCTATGGTTGACCTTTTTAAGAAGAAGTTCAAATTTGCTTCCTTTACTTAGCTATTTCTTGTCCTTCTTGTGAATAGCTTACTTAACTGGCTCCATGGTTTTGGTTACAAGTCCTTCCTGTCTTTCATGACCTTTGAGGAGGTATTGCCCTAAATCTATGAGGTGTAGAATAGTCCTTCTTTACCTGTCCTATTCCCTTGCACTTTTGACAGGTTTGGTACTTGTCCTTAGTAGGGTTGAGAACTTCTTCATGTAATGTCCCTATTGTTCACACTTTTAATAGGTTATTCCCTTGCATGGATTGTTGTGGTTCCTCCTTTCCTTCAGGTATTGTGAGGCCTTTCTAGGGGTCACTGGTAGTTTGGTGCTTCATCGTCCTTGAGTGTGATCACCTTGAGAGTTTTCTTGTTAAGGATTCTTTGCCAAATGGTCACTCTAGGAGTCCTCCTATATTCCTTGATTCCCTCATTTAGCTTACTTAACTGGGATGAGTTTCTCCTTAATTTTAATGGTGAAGGGGTTTGTTTGTTTACTATTCTTAGGACCATCTTCCTAGCAAGATCACTTCATCGAGAGATAGAATTTTAGAAATTTTGAGTACTTGATTAATTGAGGAGTACAGTATGTTGGGGGTTTTAGCCCTATTATAGAAAGTGGTCACAAAATAAATAGGGAGCTACGGGGTTCTTGATAAGCATCCTCCTAGGTAAGGTTATACACCTTTTGCTGGTGTTTATAACTTCACGCTTGGCTTCCTTTATACTTAGAGTTGTGCCCTCAATATGTCCTAGCATCATTCTCCAGAATACTTCCTCATTTGGTCTTTTGAGATTTCCTGCCATGCCTCAGGCATTTGGGAAGCTTCTAGGGTTGTCTTCCTATGAGGACAGGGTGTTGAGTAGAGCCATTCCTAGTTTTCTTGGTTGCTCTCCTAGGAGCCGTCTAAAAATTTTAAGATAAATCCTATTAGTTACAATATTTTCTAATCTTGATTATGTATTTGAAGAAACATGCTCTGATGCCACTCTACTTGTCATGCCCCGACCCGATTTGGTCGGATCCCTGTGATCAACCCGCCACTCTCCTAGTTTATTAAAAGGTTTTCCCTTATTATAAACTGTAAAGGGTAAGACGTCCTTTATACATGCACCTTTCCTGGAATAACATAAATTAAAACTGCATAAAATTTTAAATTTATCATACATGTCTCACAAGCATCTTAGTTGATGGTCTTTAAGGGTAGGCTTTCCAAAAGTTTCTGAAAGGGATGTAAGGAAGGGGTGAGTACAATGATTCAATGAATGGGTTTTCAAAATTTTTAACTTTTAGGAAAAAGATTTGTATTGGAGTGTGCCTGACTCCTTTCTTTCAAAAATCCTTTTATTTCAAATCTTGGTTTTTACCACCATTTCTTATTAATCGTATTGTGTCATCACCCAACACACATCATCATGAAGGTCAAACACACATTCACAGGCCAGTACGTGCACTGAACCCACTTGTGGCGTCGGAGTGACTTTAACGACCACCTAGATAGAAGCACGCCCACTTCTACCCTGAGAATGAGTGGATGTATGCAACATCCGACTCTCAATCCCGAAATCAATTCTCCATGTCCGTATGAGTACAGAGACTGCATCCCGTCCCCACCTCGGTCTCATGCGCTTGGTGCTACTCTAAATTTCGCACGGTCATTAGGTACGACGAACTGCCCTTATACTCACCAGGTCGTCTAGGGCCCTTAGGATGCATCACTACCCCTCTTGGGCGTCTTGATGGTCCTGTAATCACAGTGCATGCACGATTAGTATTTTCTTATCATGCCATATAATCTGTGGTGCCACTAGTCTAATAGCCCCGACCTTCAACTCAACCTGCAGCTGTTTGTCTTGATTCGTGCGGAGACCCGTCGAGTCGCACTACCACCAATTGATTGAATATATCAGTCCTGTCTTGGTACCATGGCTAAACAATTCATTTATTAAAGTTTTAAGGCACATATATCATTTTTGTTTACGAGCTCATACTCGTGCCCACTAGCCTATGGCCCACTTGTTCGAGATTTTCAAAACTGTGCATAATAGCCCCCAAGTTCCAAAACCGAGCCTCCCGACCAATAAGAGCTATTTGAGCTCCCATCAAGAAGGTCTTCCAAATTGTTTAAGCATTGGCACATAGTTAGAGGAGAGCACTTGTAACGAAAGTATATTTTCAACTGTCCACCATACCAACCGATATGAGGACATCTCCGCTCATAACTGATTAATGGGTTTTCCACTTCCTTCAAAAAAGTTTCATCATACCAACCGAGTATGATCTACTTACAACCGGTAAGTAGTTTTTTCGCGTGATTTTCACATCACTTCTCTAAGTTGTGATGTTTAAAATACCACAAAATAGTGGGTTTTTATTTCGATGTACTTATCATTCCCAACTGGGTATGATATAAAATCTCACTCACAACCTGTAAATGGTTTTTAGCTTAATTTTCTCATCACCCTAACCGGGTATGATGCTAAAAGTCCCACTCACCCGTTAATATAGTGAATTCCACCAGACCAGTTCTTTGTATTCACACGAGCTTGTCCTTGCTGGTGTTCCCGGTACCTCGTGTTCCTACATGATATGAACATCTCGGTTCATTATCCCTCGGCCTAATAGCCTTCATTCATTCCAAATAAATGAGAAAACTAAACTTTTATTTATTTGCAATTAGGTAACTAAAGTTATTTTTCTTTAACTTTAAGTCCCTAATGCCAGTTTTTCCTCAAATTGAGTCCTTAAACTTTTAAAATTTATCTTAGGATCTCAATTTATTCAAATTCACAAAAAGGGGTTTAATTTCCTAAATTTCCAATTTGTCATTCCTTTACAAAAATGGTAAGTTTCACCCCAAAAATTCTAAAATTCCTCAATTGGCCCTCTAACATTTTTATCATGCCTAATTGACTCTCAATTTTATAAAATTGCATCTTGGTCCTTTGAATTTTCAAAAATCTCTAATTTTCCCCCAATTTCAACTCCTTAACACAGCCGAATTTGATTTCATCTAATTGACCGATCAAACACATCTAATTGTTGAAATTGAAGTTAAAATTGAGATCCTACATCTTCATAAGATTCAATAGCACTTTGAATTGCAAGGTTTGATGCTGAAACGAGCTCAAACAGAGCTTCGCCGTAAAATAGACTTTAGAGAGAGAAAGCTTCAATTACTCATCGTCGGGGGCACAACGGTCCGAGCTTTCAATCTGGGCAGATAGCTCTCGTCCTGAGATTTATCCTAGAATCAAGAATTGCAACAATTGATGCCGAATTGAGTTAGAATTTCATCATCGAAATTCTATCGGTTCTCTCTCTAACACTGGTCAGAAATTGCAAAGGGGAGACGAATTAGCTTACCTTTTTGTTCTAATTCGGCTGTAGGACGGTTGTGGAGGTGTTGGGAAGGCTTGGTTTGGCCTGAAGAGGGTTCGAATTGGCCAATTTCAGCTCGGCCGAAACAGGGCAGCTTCGGTCCGTCGGAGCTGCTTCACTGTTTCATCATGCCGACGCTTCTCCGACGTCCCTTAGAGCAAATGGAGACTACAAGCATGTAGCTGACTTCTCCCCGGCTCTAAATAACCTAACCTCTCCTTCTTTGGCTTAGAAATGACCCTATATCAGAGCTCTGGTTCGAGCTTTATCGAAAAACTAAGCAGCTGAGAGAGAGTGAGCTTTCTAGGTATGGAGAGGATGAATGGGGAGTGGCTCTTTATATAGGAAGCTCGAAGACTTCTTGGCCATCCGATTGTGGCCTTAATGGCGATCATTTATTGCCTGAAACTCCCTAGCTGGAGACTTTTCAGCATCGTCAGTGCTGCGCAATTTTTCAGCGAGTGAACAGTGATGTCATATGGAGGTAGAAGATGACACTATTCCGAACCGGACCGGATCGGTCCGAACCGGGTTCAAAGTGTAAACTGGCCGATTCACCCCCCATTTGATCGAGTTTTTCAAATATAAAAATTTCTAAATTAATCTAAATTAATTTTCTATCCAATGGTGGCCTCAAATCTCAAATTTAAATATTTTAAGCCATCTAGAAAAATTAATTTAGAATTTGCTTCAATAGTGGTTCAAATCGGTCCAAACTGGTTCAATCCGGTTCGGATTCAGTTCACCTGAACCAATTTGGTTTTCATCTCCCATTCATTCTCAAGTCCATTTCCATCACTTTTGGGTCTATTTGGGTCACTCGAGATCCATAAATTTCCTAGTTTGCCCTTTGTCTATTGGTTCCGATTATTGAGCCGACTCAATTCATAAATCGATTCAATCCAGTTATATCCAGTTCATCTAAACTAGTCTAGTTTTTCTCTTCCAATTTGTCGTAAGTTTCTTTTCCAAGGTTTTATGAACCATTTGGATCACTCGGGAGTTGTAAATTTCCAAAATTGCCCATTCCCAATTGATTAGATTTGTGAATCGGTTCAGTTTTCTCATCTCTTTAACTGGTTCTTTTCCTGGTTTTCCTTAACTCAAAAGGGCGGGGTTTACAGTTAGGCTAAAGAATAATGAACAAGAATGTTCATATCATGTTGGAACACAAAGTATCGAGAATGCCAGCTAAGACGAGTTCGAGTAAGGACAACAAGCCGGCTAAAAGAAATTTCACTACACGATCCGGTGAGTGGGACTTTTATATATCATACCTGGTTGGGATGATAAGTACCTCGGAAATGAAAACCCACTACTAAGTGGTATTTTAAACATAAAACTTGAGTAATTGAATTGTTTGGCCATGGTACCAATACATGACCAACATACCCAGTCAACTAGTGGTAGTGCAACTTGACAGGCCTCTGGACTAGTCAAGACAAATAGCTGTAGGTTGAGTTTGGACTAGTGGCACCACAAATTATATGGCATAATGTGAAAATACTGATTGTGCATGCACTGTGTTTATGAGACCTTCAAGACGCCCAAGAGGGGTAGTGATGTGTCCTAGGGCCCTGGATGACCTGGTGGATATAAGGGCAATTCGTCATACCAGGTGACCTTGCAAAGCTCGATGTAGCTTCAAGTGCATGAGACCGGAGTGGGGTTGGGATGAGGTCTCTGTCCTCATACGGACATGGAGAATTGTTATGGGATTGAGAGTTGGATGTGGTGAACATCCACTTATTCTCAGGGTAGAAGTGGACGTCCTTCTATCTAGGTGGCCGGTAAAGTCGCTCCGACGCTACAAGTGGGATAAGTAGACGTACTGGCCTGCGATTGTGTGTTTGACCTTCATGATGAAGGATTGTGTGTTTGACCTTCATGATGAAGGATTGTGTGTTGGGTGATGACACACTATGGTAAATAATAAATGGTGATGAAAATAAAAATTTTGAAATCAAAGGTTTTCAAAAGAGAATAAGGAGTATGACACACTCCAAATCAAACATTTTCCCTAAAAGTTAAAATTTGAAAACCCATTCACTGAGTCGTTGTACTCACCCCCTCCCTTATATCCCTTTCAGGAAATCCCGGAAAGCCTACTGCATGGACCATCAACTAATACGCCTGTAAGACAGCTATGTTCAGTTAAAAAAATATTTATGCATTTGATTTATGCTATTCTAGGAAAGGTATAGGTTTAAAGGACGCCTTACTTTTCACAGTTTATAAACAAGGGGCAACCCTTAGTTAACTGGGAGAGTGGCGGGTTGATCACGGGCATCTGACTAAACTGGGTCAGGACGTGACATAAGGTCCCACACTCCTCCCACGAGCCATTAGGTGTATAATGAAAGTATTTGAAAGTGATTTGTGAAAATAGAAGTTGATTTGATTGATTTTTAAAGTTTTGGTACTAAAGTGTAAACTTTGAAAAGTTTGGAACCAATTTGCAAAAATGGGAAAACTTGCGGAGATTGTCGCCAATGGTAGCCTAAGGAGCTATGAGGTGAATTTAGGACAAATGGAGATGTCTAAAGTCATTTTCAGAAGTTTAGGGGTAAAATTGTATTTTTTTGTAGAAGTTGGGCAAAATGTTAATTTTGCCCATTTTAGGAACCAAAGTGTAATTAATGGATTTTAGGGAGCCAAACGTGTCATGTCCCGACCCAGTTTGTTCGGATCCCTGTGATCAACCCACCTCTCTCTTGGTTCAAGAGAGGTTTCCTCCTTTTATCCAAGAGAACCAAGCAAAATCTCAACCTTGTTCCCTAGAATAACATACATCAATAAAAATGAAAGCTCAATATAATTAAACATACCTGACAAATGGTAAGGTCTGGTACTATCCATAGTCATTTCTCTATTTCCTAAAAATAGATAAAAAGGGTGGGTGAGTTTCTACAACTTAGTGAATGGGTAATTTTAAAGAAAATAAAGTTTTAATAAAATAGTTTTGAATTGGAGTGTGCCGGAATCCTTATTTCCTTAAAAATATTTTATCCACAAAATCTCAATTTTCATTGCCATTACTCATCATTAATCACAAACGATGTGTTTATCAACAAACACACACCCTTCATCATGAAGTGTACATACATTCGCAGGGTAGCATGTCCACAACACCCACTTGTGGTATTAGAGCGACCTTACCGGCCACCTAGATATAAGCACGTCCACTTCTACCCTAAGAATGAGTGGATGTACGCGACATCTAACCCTCAATCCCGTAAAGAAAACTTCGTGTCCGTATGAGGATAGAGACCTCATCCCGACCCCACCCGGGTCTCATGCGCATGAAGCTACGTTGAGCTTCCCTGACTGTTAGCATGGCAATCTACCCTTTTCTCCACCATCTTGTCCAGTTGCCCTTAGGACACATCACTACCCCTCTTGAAGGTCCCATACCTTAGTGCATGCACAAAACAATAGTTTTTCTCATTAGCCATTTAATCTTTGGTGCTACTAGTCCAATGGCCCCGACCTTCAACTCAACCTACAGCTGTTTATCTCAATTGGTCCGTCGACCTGTCTAGTCGCAATGCCGCCAGTCCATCGAGTATGTCGGTCTTGACTTGGTACCATGACCAAACACATCATTCATTTAAAATTTTCATGGCTTAAACTCCTGTTTTTTTATGAGCTCGTGCTCATGCCAACTCGCCTTGGGCCCATTGTACGAGATTTTCAAAATCGGGCATATTAGCCCCCAAATGCAAAAACTGAGGCCTCTAGCCTATCTAAGAGATTTGAGCTCCCGTCAAGAAGGTCTCCCAAAAAGTTTAAGCAATGACACATAGTCATGGGAGAGCACTTCTGACAAAAATAATCTTTCATCAATCCATCACACCAACCGGGTATGAGGATATCTCCGCTCATAATCGATGAACGGGTTTTCTAGTTCCTTCCAGGAAGTTTCATCATACCAACCGGGTATGATCTACTTACAACCGATCAGTAGTTTTTCCATGGAATTTCCACATCACTCCATCCAGGGGTGATGTTTAAAATTCTACTTAGTAGTGAGTTTTCATTTCCGAGGTGCTCATCATCCCAACCAAGTATGATGTAAAAATCCCACTCATGGTGGCTTCCAATTTAGAAAAGGTGCTTATCATCCCAACCGGGTATGAAATGTAAATTAGCTCACTCACCTGGTAACATAATGATTTCTTTTTAACTGGTTCTTTATCTTTACACGAGCTTGTCCTTGCTGGCATTCCAAGTTAATTCATGTTCCTACAAGATATGAACATCTTTGTTCATTATCCCTTGGCCTAATAGCTTTCATTCATCCTGAATGAATGAGATACTCAAACTTTTCAATTAATTACAATTAGGTCTCTATAGTTCTTTTTCTTTAACTTTAAGTCCCTAATGCCGATTTTCCCCTAAATTGAGTCCCAAAACTTCTAAAATTCACCTTGGGACCTCAATTTATTCAAAATCACAAAATGGGTTCAAGTTTCGTAAATTCCCAAATTGGGTCCCCAATTTTTCCAAAATAACCATTCCCAAAAATTCCAAAAATTGACCAATTGGTCCTCCAACATCTTTATCATGTCCAATTGGCCCTCAATTTTAGGAAATCAAACTTTAGTCCCTAGAATTTTTTAAATCCCCAAAATTTCCCTAACTTTAGTCCCTAGAATTTGATTTTATCAAATTGACCGATCAAATGAAGTTAATTGTTAAAATTGTAGTTAAATTTAAGTTCCTACACACCTGCACATGATTCAATTGCACTTTGAATTGCACGGATTGATGCTGGATTGAGCTCAAATGGAGCTTCGCCGGAAAACTGAACTTAGAGAGAGAAAGTTTTGAAAGCTTACCGTCGGGGGCGCGACTGTTCGAGCTTTCGATCTGGGCAGATAGCTCTCGTCTTGAGGTTTTTTCTATATTCAAGAATCACCTCAATTCATGTCGAATTAAGGGAGAATTTGGTTAGTAAATATCTGTCAATTCTCTCTCCTTCGTCGATCGAAATTCATAGAGGGAAGCCAAATTGGCTTACCTTTCCACACTAATTCGGTTGTAGGAGGGCTAATGAGGTGTTGGGAGTGCTTGGTTTGGCCTGATTAGGTCTTGAATTGATTGATTTTAGCTCAACAGAAGCATGGCAGCTTTGGTCCACCGAAGCTGCTTCACTGTTCGATCACGCCGACGCTTCTCCCGCGATCCTTGGAGCAATTGGAGACTACCATCATGTAGCTGACTTCTCCTCATGTCTAAGGAACCTGACCACACCTTCTTTGGCTAAAAGAAGACCCTATATCGGAGCTCTAGTTCAAGCTTCATCGGAAAACTGAGTAGCTGAGAGAGAGTGAGGTTTTCAGGTGTGTGGAGAATGAATGGGGAGGGTCTCTTTATATAGGGAGCTCGAGGACTCTTTGACCATCTTTTTGGCACCTTAATGGTAGTTATTGATGGTCTGAAATGTACTTAACAGAAACATTTTCTCTTCATTGGTGCTGGTTCAATTTTCTGGTGAGTGAAGAGTGCTGTCATCTGAAAGATGAAGATGACACTATTCCGAAGCCGACCGGACGGGTCTGAACCGGGTTCAACATTTAAACCGGCTGGTTCAGGCCTAATTCGACCGAGTTTTTCAAAATTAAAAATTTTTAAATTCATTCTCTATCAAATGGTGACCTTAATTCTCTAATTGGAATTTTCTAAACCACCTAGAAAAATGAATTTAGCATCCGGTGCAATAGTGGTTCAAACCGGTCCAAACCAGTTCAATCCAGTTCGGATCAGGTTCATTTGAACCGGTCTGGTTTTCTCTCTCAAATTGTTCTAAGGTCCCTTTCCAAGGTTTTTATTACTCTTTGAGTCATTCAAGAGTTGTAAATTCGTCAATTTTCCCATTCTCTAGTGATTGAGGTTTGTGAATCGGTTTGATTTTCTCACTCGGTTTGATAGATTATTTCCCCAATTTTTCTTTAACTTCAAAGGGTGGGGTTTACATGTAAACCCCACACTTTTGAGTTAAGGAAAACCGTAAAAGAACCGGTCAACCCGAGTAAGAAAATCGAGCCGGTTTACAAACCCGATAATATGGGAACGAGCAATTTGGAAATTTCAACTTCCGGGTAATCCAAAGGGTTTATTAAACCTTGGAAAAGAAACTTAAAATAAAATAAAGACAAAAACCAAATTGGTTCAAGTGAATGAGATTCCATAAGAACTTTGAAGTTAAGCATTCTTGCCTAAGAGTAATGTGAGGATGGGTGACCTCCTCAGAAATATGAATTTTTTTGTAACCCGAAATTTCGGTAAAAAATTTTGATGTACACCTTATAATAAATAACCATAAATTAATATATATTTAATTGTTATAATTAATACCAATAATTTAATACATAAATTAAATTATTGGAATTAATACAAATAATTTAATACCGAAATTAAATTATTGGAATTAATACCAAAATTAAATTATTGAAATTAATACCAATAATTTATGGTAATATTAATACTAGTAATAAATCTCGCCCATTTAATACATGGGCTTTACGCCTATATAAAGAGGTCATCCCCATTCATTCTCCTCACACCCGATCGCTTCTCTCTCTCTTTCTCTACTACTCCATTTCCCGGTGAAGCTTAAACCAGAGCTTCGACTTCAACATTTTTCTTAACCTCAAAAGGAGAGGTCGGGCTCTTTAGAACCGGGGAGAAGTCAGCTATCAGATAGCAAACTCCAGTCAATCCGAGAATCACTAGAGAAGTGCCGACATGATGGAACAGTGAAGTAGCTTCTGTGGACCGAAGCTGCCCTATTTCAGCTAAGTTGAAATTAGCCATTTCGAGCCCTCCTCAGGCCAAACCAAGCCTTGCCAACAGTTCCTCAGCCCTCCCACGGCCGAATTACGACTGAAAGGTAAGTCAATTTGGCTCCCCTCTACAATTTCGGGTTGGTGTTAGAAAGAGAACCGAAAAAATTTTAATAATGAAATTATAACTGAATTCTGCATCAATTGATGCGATTCTTGATTCTATGATGAACCTCAAGATGAGAGTTATCTGCTTAGATCAAAATCTCGGACCGTCGTGCCCTCACCGGTGAGAAATCGAAACTTTCTCTCTATACAGTCTGTTTTCCGGCGAAGCTCCGTTTGAGCTCGTTCCAGTGTTAAAATCTATGATTCAAAGTTTCTTAGAATCGTATGAACATGCAGGAACTCAATTTCAACTCCAATTTCAATAATTAGAAGTGCTTGATCGGTCAATTTGATAAAATCAAATTCGGTTGTGTTGAAAAGTTGAAATTGGGGGAAAAATTGGGGATTTTCGAAATTCAAAGGGCCAAAATACAATTTTATGAAATTGAGGGTCAATTGGGCATGAAAATAATGTTGGAGGACCAATTGAGGAATTTTGGAATTTTTAGGGCAAAACTTACAATTTTTGTAAAAGAAGGGCAAAATGGTAATTTTGGTAAAATTAGGGGACCAAATTGGAAATTTGGGAAATTAAACCCCTTTTTGGTGAAATTGAATAAATTGAGGTCCCAGGATAAATTTTAAAAGTTATGGGACTCAATTTGATGAAAAACCGACATTAGGGACTTAAAATTAAAGAGAAATAACTTTAGGGACCTAATTGAAAATAACTAAAAGTTTGGGTTTTCTCATTCATTGGAAATGAATGAAGGTTGTTATGCCGAGTAATAATGAACAAGGTTGTTCATATCGTGTAGGAAAGCAAAATACCGGGAACACCAGCAAGGACAAGCTCGCGTGAATACAAAGAACCGGCATAGTGGAATTCATGACATTAACGGGTGAGTGGGTTTACTAACATCATACCCGGTTGGGATGATGAGCACAACTTAAAGATAAAAACCACTTACCGGTTGTGAGTGGAAATTTTATGTCATACCCGGTAGGGAATGATAAGTACCTTGGTATAAAAACCCACTATTTAGTAGTATTTTAATCATCACCACTTAGAGAAAGTGATGTGAAAATTATGCGGAAAAACTAGTTACCGGTTGTAAGTAGATCATACCCAGTTGGTATGATGAGACTTCCTCGAAGGAAGTTGAAAACTCGTTCATTGGTTATGAACGGAGATGTCCTTATACCGGTTGGTATAATGGACAGTGAAAACCTATTTTGTCGGAAGTGTTCTCCCCTGACTGTGTGCCAATGCTTAAACTATTTGGGAGACCTTCTTAACGGGAGCTCGAATAGCTCTTATAGGCCGGGGGTCTTGATTTTGGAACTTGCGGGCTAAATGCCCAATTTTGAAAATCTCGTACAGTGGGCTCAAGGCCTGTTGGCACGAGCAGGAGCTCGTAAATGAACATGATATATGTGCCATAAAACTTAATAAACGAATTGTTTGGCCATGGTACCAAGATAGGACAGACATGCTCAGTCAACTAGCAGCAGTGCGACATGACAAGTCAACGGACCAATCAAGACAAACAATTGCGGGTTGAGTTGAGAGTCGGGGCCATTGGACTAGTGGCACCACAGATTACATTGCAATATGAGAAAACATTGTTTGTGCATGCACTGTGAGTACGGGATCATCAAGATGCCCATGAGGGGTAGTGATGTGTCCTAAGAGCACTGGATGACCTGGTGGCTATAAGGGCAGTTCGTCGTTCCAGCTGTCTGTGCGAAATCTGGAGTAGCACCAAGCGCATGAGACTGGGGTGGGGACAGGATGAGGTCTCTGTCCTCATACGGACATGAAGAAGTGATTTCAGGATTGTGGGTCGGATGTTACGTACATCCACTCATTCCTAGGGTAGAAATGGTCGTACTTCTATCTGGGTGGCAGGAAAAGTCGCTCTAGAGCCACTAGCGGGTTCAATAGTGATATTGACTTGCGAATGTGTGTAACCTTCATGATGAAGGATGTGTGTTGGGTGATGACACACCATAGTAAATAATAAATGGTGGAAAAACACAAATTTTTAAATGAAGGGATTGTTGAAAACAAAGGAGTCTGGCACAGTCCATATAAATGTTTTTCTTAAAGGTCAAAAGCTTTTAAAAACCCATTCACTAAGTAGTCATACTCACCCCCTCCCTTATATCCCTTTTAGGAAATCCCGGAAAGCCTCCCCTTAAAGACCGTCAACTAAGATGCCTGTAAGACAGGTATGTAAAGTTTTAAATTTTATGCAGTTTTGATTATTTTATTCCAGGAAAAGGTGCATGTTAAAGGACGCCTTACTCTTTATGGTTTACAATATGGGGAAATCCTTTATGAAACCGGGAGAGTGGCGGGTTTATCACGGGGATCTGACCAAACTGGGTCGGGGCGTGACATTACAACTCTCCCTTCCTTTTAAGAGTTTTGTCCCCAAAACTTATTCCACATTTTCCACACTAAAATAAACTTCCCTCCATGTCAATTTGGTGTTCATAGACATTCTACCTTTTTTGGTTATTCTCATTCATTCCTCATATAGCTTACACTTGAGATTTTCTTTTCCTTCCCATTACGTGCTCATTCCATGAAGTTTAATTTTTTTGAACATATCTCATTGGAAGGTTTCAGGTCATATCCTTAAATTCACATCCTTCGTTCCTAAAAGTATAATTCCTCATCTTGAGGTTCTTTACTTAAAATTTTCAGGATTGGGAGTTCCAAGATACCTGCTCATTCCAGTGTGTAGTCACTTCTTTTGTCGTTAAAACCCTTAGCTCGGGATCCTCTCAAGCATCACCTATTCACTACATAGATTTCGGTATTGGCCAGTTTGACCCCTTCTTATTTCCTTCTTTAGTTCCAAAGGTGTCATTTTTCTCAGAAACTTTTCTTCTTTTTTTTTTTCTAAATCCACTCTTACTCACTCGTGATTACTTTACGATCCTTTATCCCGAGTTAATCCTCTTTAGACTAAGTATCAATTACTGGTTCGGGAAAGTTCTCCTATTACGGTTTTATTCTCTACTATGTCCCTCATAGTAGAGACTACCACCTTTGTAATTATATACTCAACCTTCCTGTCATTTCTTTTAAGGTTTCATTCCTTCTTTCATTCCCCTTCTTATAATAGAGCAATTTCCCTTTTTGACTCCTTCTCTAACTGAAATTTCATTCTCTTCCCATATTCTTACTTGATGCATTTTCAATCATCGATCTTGTTTTGAGTACTCCACACTGTGTTTAGTAGTTCTCCCTTTCGACTCTATTTGTTTGAGCATTGATCACTACCAGTTCTGACGTCAGTGATCCTTCACTTAAATCCCTCGCCAACTGAGGGGTTAACTTTCCAAAGTTTCTTAGATGTACTTTTCTTCGTTTCTTCATTTATTGGTAATCCACCTCCTTCTTACTCGCACGACCTCCTGTGATGTGTTTTCCTTCTTACACATTACTTGGTTTTTAACTTGCTCATCGGGTCTTCCCGAGTACCTTTCCTTTGTACTTGATCTTTCTATTTTGACTAGCATATCTTGGACAAATTTATCAAATCTCCATTTCTATTGATCCCATTTCCTTTTTAATTTGGTCATTTCTATCCTTCCAAGGTTTCCTTCCTTGGCGATTTATGTTCTTTTATCCTGGGTTCTCTTCCTGTCTCACTATTTAGAATATTTAACTTAGAAGATATTCCCTGATGTCATCCTTTTCTGCTTACATTACTCTTGAGAACTTATATGTACTTCATCTTCATTCTCCTTTCTTTCCTATATCCATCTATTTCCATTAGATGGGATTCACATCAGCTTCATTTTTTAAGACTCCACGATTATCCTGTGAGAGGCTTACCTAATCTTCTCATGTCTTGAATTTGATTGTTAACTCAGTCTTGGTCGTTGATCTCTTTTAGATTTTGCCTTCATCTTAAATCTTCCAATTTGGTCTTTCCATCTCTCCCTCTTTAGTGGAGTTCAAAATATACTTCTCCCGAGGTTAATTCATTAATTACCTCATTCTTATCATTTATCTTTGTCATATGATTTTGAGATTGTCATCTTGAATTATATAGTTCTTAATACCCATCTTATTCCCTTTTGAGGGTGTAGTCCTCACTACTTTCCAGTCCATCTTAGGATGTTGTTTTATTCTCTCGGATGAACTGGTCGTTATGAGTTATTTTCTTCAATGGGATCCGTCTAAAATCCCTATTTGGCTTCCTACTCTCTTGCAAGTAGATCATGCTTAGCCTTCCAAGTATTTACTTAGTTGCCTATGTCTTTTAATGAGGTCCTGGTTCCTGCTCTAGTTTAAGATATCTCATCTATTGATTACCTTAGCTTGGAACTTCCACCTTTCCATGATTCCACTTCCTATCTTCATTCTTCTTCTTGGGACTCTCATACTGGAATTTTCACATTCATTTTCCCTACTTCTCCTTGAAAGTTCTCCCTTCATTCTTTTCTTATACTTCCTAACATTTGTATGGTGATTCACTCTAGCTTTCTCCCCTATCTTCTATTCCTTTTTTGTTTCACATCCTTTTCTCCAAACAAAGTCCCTTATTAATATCGAGTTCCTAAGGATGAGTGTCCTAATTTTTTCCAAGTATTGGTATTATTCCTGGGGTTTCTTTCTTTCATACTTCCTTCCCTTCTCTTTTCCTTGTCCTATCTTACTTGTCTTAACATCTTCAATGCTCCCCCTAACCTTCTTTCTTTCTTCCCGATCAACTTCCATTCCTTTGGTTTTCTTTGGAATGGTCTATTTATTTTCTTTACTCTTATCCTTAGAACCCTTCCTTAACTCCTTAGAGTAATCCCCTATTCTTTAATGCTCACTTCCTTTTGTTCTAACTTCTCCTTCCTTCCCTTAGTTAGGATTTGTCTTCCTTGGGTGAACTGTAAGAGTTTCTTCCTTACCAAATTTCATTGTACTTCTGAGGAAAATTTTAAAGGTTAAGGTTAACAAGAAATAACCTGTTTTTCCTTCCTTGGGTGGTTCTCTATCCTTTTATGTTGATCTTTATTAGAATACACTCATTGTTTGAATTTATCAAGGAAACTTAGAAGTTTTATCAAGAAGAATTTAGCTTCATTCATTCAAGAAATTTTCTTGCAATACTTGGCTTATTATAGAATTTTTTTACCCCTAATCCCTTGGGGTCATAGGCCGAGAGTTTGCCATAGAACAATTGTGAGATTCTTGATCATAAGGCTCTAAGGAACTAGTTGGGGTCCATTCATACTCCCTTATGAGATAAATTTCATGTATGATCTCAAATCCGTACCGCCTTAGTACCTTTACCTCGCACTCATATGTCCACTTCATCCATTGGGAGGGATTAAAGATGGGCTGAGTTGGTGGGGGTACTTGGTGGACTTTCAAGAAGGTGGCATATGCATCCCAGTAGTGCTCCCAGGCCTCCTTCTTGGTTGGATTCCTCTTTGGCTATTGTGGGGCTGGATGAGGAGTTGGGCTTCTAGGAGGAGGTACAAGTTTCTCTTATCTTGGAGGAGGGTATGTGATGCCTTCTGGTTCCAATAAGGCTTCCACTAGTTTACGGTAGTCTTCCACCATGTCCTTGGGTACTCTTTTCTCGCCTTTTAAGAATCTCTGAATGGTTGCCTCCCTTGGCTTAGGTGCCTTTTTCAGGGTTATAAGTGGAGGATTTGATTTCACAGTGAACTTCCTAGGGATTCTCCTTCCTACATGATAGTTAAAGTTTGACTAATGTAAGGGCATAATATTGATAATCTTTCAAGGGAACTTAGCTCTGATACCACTAAAGTTGTCATTCCTCAACCTGGTAAGGTCAGATCCCCGTGATCAACATGCAACTCTCTTGGTTCAAGAGGGGTATCCCCATGAATGGCTACCTCCCTTGGGTTAGGAGTCTTTTTCAGGGTTATAGGTGGAGGATTTGATTTCACAGTGAACTTCCTAGGGATTCTCCTTCCTACACGATAGTTAAAGTTTGACTAATGTCAAGGCATAATATTGATAATGTTTCAAGGGAACTTAGCTCTGATACCACTAAAGTTGTCATGCCCTGACCCGGTAAAGTCGAATCCCCGTGATCAACCCACCGCTCTCTTGGTTCAAGAGGGGATTCACCCTTCTTTTATCCAAGAGGAGCCAGGCGAAATCTCAACCTTGTTCTATAGAATAACATACATCAATAAAAATGTAAGCTCAAGATAATTAAGCATATCTGACAAAGGGTAAGGTCTGGTGCTATCCCTAGTCATTTCTCTATTTCCCGAAAAGGGATAAAAAGGGTGGGTGAGTTTCTACCAATCAGTGAATGGGTAATTTTAAAGAAAATAAAGTTTCAATAAAATAGTTTTAAATTGGAGTGTGCCAGACTCCTTATTTTCTTAAAAATATTTCATCCTCAAAATCTTAATTTTTATAGCCATTTCTTATCATTAACCACAAATAGAGTGTTTATCAACCTATACACACCCTTCATCATGGAGGGTACAAACATTCGCAGGGCAGCACATCCACTTCACCCACTTGTGGTATCAGAGCGACTTTACTAGCCACCTAGATAGAAGCACGTCCACTTCTACCCTAAGAATGCGTAAATGTACATAACATCCAATCCTCAATCCCATAAAGAAAGCTCCTTGCCCATATGAGGACAGATACCTTAACCCGACCCCACCCTAATCTTATGCGCATGAAGGTATGTCGAGCTTCCCTGACTACTAGCACGACAATTTGCCCTTATCTCCACCATGTTGTCTAGTAGCCCCTAGGATACATCACTACCCTTCTTGGGCGTCTTGAAGGCCCCGTGCCTTAGTGCATGCACAAAACAATAGTTTTCCTCATAAGCCATTTAATCATTGGTGCCACTGGTCCAATGGCCCCTACCCTCAACTCGACCTGCAGCTGTTTGTCTTGACTGATCCATCGACCTATCTTGTCGCACTGCCGTCAGTCCATCGAGTATGTCAACCATGACTGGGTACCATGGCCAAACACATCATACATTTAAAATTTTCATGGCTTAAACTCATGTTTGTTTATGAGCTCGTGCTCGTGCCAACTGGCCTTGGGCCCATTATATGAGATTTTCAAAATCGGTAATATTAGCCGCCAAGTTCCAAAACCGAGGCCTCTAGCCTATTTGAGCTATTTGAGCTCCCGTCAAGAAGGTCTCCCAAAAGGTTTTAGTAGTGGCACACAGTTAGGGGAGAGCACTTCTGAAAAAAATAATCTTTCATCTATCCATCACACCAACTGGGCATGAGGATATCTTTGCTAATAATCAATGAACGGGTTTTCTACTTCCTTACAGGAAGTTTCATCATACCAACCAGATATGATCTACTTGCAACCAGTCAGTATTTTTTCCTCGTAATTTCCACATCACTCCATCCAGGGGTGATGTTTAAAATTCCACTTAGTAGTGGGTTTTCATTTTCGGGGTGCTCATCATCCCAACTGGGTATGATGTAAAACTCCCATTCACGGTGGCTTCCAATTTAGAAAAGGTGCTCATCATCCCAACCAGGTATGAAGTGTAAATTAGCTCACTCACCTGGTAACGTAGTGATTTCCTCTTAACCGGTTCTTTATCTTCACGCGAGCTTGTCCTTGTCGACGTTCCTAGTTACTTTGTGTTCCTACATGATATGAACATCCTTGTTCATTATCCTTTGGCCTAATAGCCTTCATTCATCATTAATGGATGAAATACTCAAAAATCTTAATTAATTACAATTAGGTCCCTAAAGTTATTTTTCTTTAACTTCAAGTCCCTAATGTCGATTTCCCCCAAATTGAGTCCTGAAACTACTAAAATTCACCTTGGGACCTCAATTTATTCAAAATCACAAAAAGAGGTTCAAGTTTCCCAAATTCCCAAATTGGGTCCCCAATTTTTCCAAAATTACCATTTTGCCCCTACTATATAAAAATAGTGAGTTTCACCCCAAAAATTCTAAACATTGACCAATTGGTCCTCCAACATCTTTATCATGCCTAATTGGCCCTTAGGTTTAGGAAATTGCACGTTAGTCCCTCGAATTTTTGAAATCCCCAAATTTTCGCCCAATTTCAACTTTTCAATTTGGCCGAATTTGATTTCATCAAATTGACGGATCAAATGAGGTTAGTTGTTTAAATTGAAGTTAAATTTAAGTTCCTACACCTCCATATGATTCAATTGCACTTTGATTCACATGATTTGAATCTGGTATGAGCTCAAATGGAGCTTCGCTATAAAATTGAACGTATAGAGAGAAAGATTCTAAAGCTTACCATCGGGGGCACGACTGTCAAGCCCCGACCCGGTTTGGTCAGATCCCTATGATCAACCTGCCACTCTTCCAGTTTATTAAGTGTTTCCCCGTGTTTTAAACCGTGAGGAGTAAGGTGTCCTTTTAAACCTACAACTTTCCTAGAATAACATAAATCAAAACTGCATAAAATTTTAAACTTATCATACCTGCCTCGCAGGTGTGTTAACTTGTGGTTTTTGGGTAGGTTTTCCCCGGGTTACCTGAAAGGGGTATAAGTAAGGGGGTGAGTTCAACAACTTAGTGAATGGGTGTTTAAAGTATGACTTTTAGAAAATAGTTTTAATTGGAGTGTGCCAGACTCCTTATTTTTTCTTTAAAACATTTAATTCTCAAATCTCAGTTTTCATAACCATTTCTCATCACAACAGTGTGTTTATGAATTGTAAAAAGAGAGAGGTGTAAGGCGTCCTTTAAACCTGTACCTTTCTTGGAATAACATAAATAAAAACTGCATAAAATTTAATCTTATCATACTTGTCTCACAGGTGTAGTTTAACTCATAGTCTTTGGGTAGGTTTTCCTTGGGATTACCTGAAAGGGGTATAAGGGAGGGGGTGAGTTCAACGACTCAGTGAATGGGTGTTTAAAGTATGACTTTAAGAAATAGTTTGAATTGGAGTGTGCCTGACTCCTTATTTTTCCTTTAAAATCTTTAATTCTCAAATCTTAGGTTTTAATAGCCATTTCTCATCACAATAGTGTGTTTATCATCTAGCACACGCCCTTCATCATGAAGGGAACACACATTTGCAACCCAACACGTCCACTGTACCTACTTGGGGCGTCAGAGTGACTTTACCGGCCACCTAGATAGAAGCACGTCCACTTCTACCCTAAGAATGAGCGGTTGTACGCGACATTCGACCCTCAATCTCGTAACGAAACTCTATGTCCGTATGAGGATAAAGACCTCATCCCGACCCCACCCCGGTCTCATGCGCATGAAGCTACGTCGAGCTTCCAAGACTATTGGCATGACTAAATGCCCTTATTTCCACCATCTCATCAAGTAGCCCTAGGACACATCACCTGCAGCTGTTTGTCTCGACTGGTCCGTAGACTTGTCATGTCGCACAGCCGCCAGTCCATCGAGTACGTCGGTCCTATCTTGGTACCATGGCCAAAGAATTCATTTATTTAAAGTTTTCATGGCTTAAAATCATGTTTGTTTATGGGCTCCTGCTCGTGCCAATTGGCCTAGGGCCCACTGTACGAGATTTTCAAAATCGGGCATATTAGCCCCCAAGTTCCAAAATCGAGGCCTCCGACCTATCTGAGCTATTCGAGCTCCCGTCAAGAAAGTCTTCCAAACAATTTTAAGCACTGGCACACAGTCAGGGGAGAGCACTTTTGACAAAATAATCTTTTAATCTATCCATCACACCAACCGGGTGTGAGGACAATCTCCGCTTATAACCAATAAGCGGGTTTTCTACTTCCTTCTAGGAAGTTCATCATACCAACCGGGTATGATCTACTTACAACTGCTAATTAGTTTTTCTGCGTATTTTCTATATCACTCCTCCTAGGTGTGATTGTTAAAATACCACTTAGTAGTGGATTTTCATTTCTGAGGTGCTTATCAACCGGGTATGATATAAAATCCCACTCACCTGATAGTGCAGTGAATTTCCTCTCAACCGGCTTTTTGCTTTCACACGAACTTGTCTTAACTGGCGTTCCTGGTACTTCATGTTCCTACAAGATATGAATATCCTTTTTCATTTTCCTTTGGCCTAATAACCTTTATTCATCCCGAATGAATGAAATAACCAAACTTTTCATTTATTTGCAATTAGGTTCCTAAAGTTATTTTTCTTTAACTTTAGGTCCCTACTGCCGGTTTTCCCCCCATTTTGAGTCCCGAAAATCTAAAATTCACCTTAGGACCTCAATTTATTCAAAATCACAAAAAGGGGTTCAAGTTTCTCAAATTTCCAATTTGGTCCTCAACTTTTCCAAAATTACCATTTTGCCCCTACTTTACAAAAAATGCTAAGTTTCACCCCAAAATTTCCAAAAATTGGCCAATTGGTCCTCCAACATCTTTATCATTCCCAATTGGCCCTCAATTTTATCAAATTGCACTTTAGTGCCTCGAATTTTTGAAATTCCCAAAATTTTTCCCAATTTCAACTTTCCAACACAACCGAATTTGATTTCAACAAAATGATCGATCAAATGAGTTTAATTTTAAAATTAAAGTTAGATTGTAGTTCCTACACCTTCATCTGATTCAATTGCACTTTGAATCGCACGATTTGATGCCGGAATGAGCTCCAACGAAGCTTCGCTGGAAAACTGAATGCAGTGAGAGAAAGCCTCAAAAGCTTACCGTCGGGGGCGCGATGGTCCGAGCTTTCAATCTAGGCAGATAGCTCTTGTCCTAATGTTTCTCCTAGGATCAAGAATTGCATCAATTGATGCTGCATTGAGTGAGAATTTAGTCATTGAAAATCTGTCGGTTCTCTCTCTAGCACTGATCAAAATTTATAGAGTGAAGCCAAATTGGCTTATCTTTCCAGTCTAATTCAGCTGTAGGAGGGCTATGGAGCTGTTGGGAGGGCTTGGTTTGGCTCGAGAAGGGCTCGAATTGGCCAATTTTAGCTTAGCCAAAACAGGGCAGCTTCAGTCCACCAGAGCTGCTTGAATGTTCTATCACGCCAACGTTTCTCTAGCGACCCTCGAAGCAAATGGAGACTATAGACGTGTAGCTGACTTCTCCCTGAATCGAAAGAACCCTATCACACCTTCTTTGGCTCAGAAAAATGCCCAAGTCGGAGCTTTGGTTCCAGCTTCACCAGAAAATGTAGTAGTAGGGAGAGAGTGGAGTTTTCAAGTGTGAGGAGGATAAATGAGGAGGGGCTCTTTATGTAAGTAGCTCGGGGACTTCTTGGCCATTCGATTGGCGCCTTAATGGTGGTCATTCATTGCCTGAAACTCCCTGGCCAAAGACTTTTCATCTTCACCGGTGCTGCTCGATTTTCCAGTGAGTGAATAATGCTGTTATTTGAAGGAAGAAGACGACACTATTCCGAACCGGACCGGTCTGAACTGAGTTCAAACTTTAAACCGGTCGGTTCAAGCCCGATTTGACCAAAATTTTCACAATTAAAAACTTCTAAATTCATCTAAATTTTTTCTCTATCTAATGGTGGTCTCAATTCTCCAATTTGATTTTTCTATGCCACTTGGAAAAATGATTTTAGCATCCGGTTCAATAGTGGTTCAAACCAGTTCAATACGGTTCGGATCTGGTTCACCTGAACTAGTTTGGTTTTCATCCCCATCCATCCTAAAATCCTTTTTCATGACTTTTGTGACTATTTAGGTCACTATGGATTCATAAATTTCCCGGTTTGCCGTTCCTCTATCGGTTCCGGTTCATAAACCAGTTCAATTCGGATTGGATCTGGTTCACATGAACTCGTCTAATTTCCTATCCCAAATTGTCCTATGGTCCTTTTCCAAGATTTTATGAACCCTTTGGGTCACTCGGGAGTTTAAATTTCCCAATTTGCCCGTTCTCTAGTTATCGGGTTTGTGAACTGGTTCAGTTTTTTCTCACTCGGTTTGACTGGTTCTTTCTCCGGTCTTCTCATTCTAAAGGAGCAGGGTTTACAACTCTCCCCTCCTTTTAGGAGTTTTGTCCCCAAAACTAAATCAACAATTTTCTCTCTGAGATAAACTTCCCTTAATGTCAACTTGGACTTGTTAATACTTTGGTCGTTCTTTCACTTAGCCCACTTTAAATTACGTACTTATAGAATTTCTTTTCCTTTACATTGTTTACTCCTTACATGAAGTTTTATCATAACTAATATATCTTGCCCGCAAGTCCAAAGTTATATCCCTTGGTCCACATGTCCCTTTACTTAGGGCAAGGTTCTTTCCTTTGAGGTTCTTACTCAAGATTTCAGGATTGGGAGTTCCAAGATGCCCAATTATTCCTTTGTCTAGTTTTTCTCTTCATCGTTGATACCCTTACCTCGACATTCTTTCGAGCATTACATGCTTGTTTTCATAGGTTTCAGTGTTATTTTCCCTTCGTCCTAATTTAACTCTTCATTCATCCGTCATTGATTACAACTTCGGTCAAAATTATGTTTGACATTGTCATGCATACTAACTAACTCTTTCTTACTTGAGTCACATTTTACTCGGGACTGTTGATGCTTACATGTCCCTTATGACATGACATATTCCAGAACTTGTCTTTGACCATTAAAAATTTTAGAACATTTCCACAATGGTTGTTCTCAACCTTCCAACCTCTCCAGAATAGTATAACTTCATTCCTCTTTTCTTCTGGTAGTTTTTCCTGACTATGTTTACTATTATCCCATCATCCATCTTGTCTTTGATGCCATATCTTACCTAACTGTATCGATTTTCCTTACCTACTCGTCCCTTTTTCCAACTTCCTTATTGGGTCTTTCCAGTTTGAAATCATTGGGTTTCTTGATGATTTACCGATACGTTGGATATCTTCCCTTCGTATGCCCTCCCTTGTTTCCAGTGGCGTCCTTTCCTTAATAACTTTTCCTTTTCTTAATCCACTCCCACTCGCGTGTGATCATTTCACGATTCTTTATTCTAAGTTAATCACTTTCGATCTATGTGTCGATTCCTGTGCCTGGGAAGGTTCCCCTCTTTTGGTTTTGTTCCCTACTATGTACCTCACAGTAGAGACTTCCATCTTAGGAGTTAAATGCTCAATCTTCTTATCATTTCTTATTCCTTACTTGAGATACTTCTGATTATCAATCTTATTCTGTGTACTCCACACTATGTTCAGCCGTCCACTCTTTAGGCTCCATTATGCACGTGTGGACTATGACCCATCTTACTATTTGTGGTTATTCCTCCTTAGCCACTTCTTATTTGGAGATCTTACTTTCCCGACGTTTCTCGAATGTCTTTCCTTTATTTCCTTATTATGGGTAGTCTACTCATTCCTACTTGTTACAACATCCTTTGATGCTAACTTCCTATTTACTTGTTCCTTGGGTTTAACTTATTCCTTAGGTCCTCCTAGTATGCTTTCCTGGTTCTTCACCTCAGCTTGCGCTTCATTTGCAAGTTTATCTCTTTATCCCTTTCACTTGGTTCCATTACGTCTTAGTTGGGATATATATGCCTTTCCAAGGTTTCCTTCCTTGGTAGGACTCTCCCCCTTTTTCTTCGGGAATTCCTTTTTCATTTGCTCTAGGGCATCCTTTGATGTCATCATCTCTTGTTTATCCTTACTCTTAAAATCTTATGGGCACATTTTTTTGTACCCTATCCTCATCCCGACTTGTACCATAATACACGTCTATTTCTTTGAGGGAGAGTACAAATGTCCAACCTATTACCCTTTTAGAGTGTAGTCCTTTCTATTTCCCGGTCTTTCTTATGGCGTTGTTTATTCTCATTGACTATCTTGTTGTTATGACTTGCTTCCTTTTGCCATGGTTGTCCGAAACTCCTATTTAGCTTCACTGCTTTTTCCAAAGTGATTCGTACTTGCAATCCCAAGACATTCCATTTGTCGTCAAATGCTCGACTTGTCTTCTCTTGTGGATGCACTCCCTTCTTTGCTCCTAAATTGATGGAACTTTCTTCTTTAAGGGAGAATTCTCTTTATTCTATTTGTGGTTTATCGAAGTCCTACCTTCAACCCCTTTTCCTTCCAGCCACTACGCTAGGATTTTGAAGAGCTTTCTCCTAACTATGGTTGAAATTACGAGGTTGAGTCGTGTTTCTTGTAATGGTATCATTTTGGATTTCTATAGTTGTGGGGGCATTTATTCTTGGAAAGTATTGTTCTAAATCCAAGTGGTGTGGGATAGTCCTTCACTTCATGTCCCATTTCCTTTGCCCCTTGTAATAGGTCATTTCCTTGCCTAGTGGTTACTCCAAGAGTTCTCCTAAACTCCTGACCTTGACGGTTTTCTTGTCATCCCTTCTTTGTCCAATAATCTCCTTGATTCATTCTTTCTTCGAAATGGGAATCTCCTTGGTCTCCGTGGTGTCTAGTGTAACACGATTTGTTGGGTTACATTTGTTGAGCAATCTTCCTATAACTGAGGCGCAAGGTCATATCATTTTTTAGAGATATAGTTTTTAAGAACTTGGATTTTTTTATTAGTGGAGTAACTGTACAATGTTTTGGGGTCTTAGCCCTATTACAAAAGTGGTTATGAAATAGATGGGAAGCTACAAGTTTTTTTTACAAGCATCCTCCTTAACATGGTTATAAGCCCTTGATGGGGTTCCTAGCCTTAGGCTTGGCTCCTTTGTACTCAAGATGATGACCTCAACAAATCCTGGTACCATATTCTTGGAAACTTCCTGCTAATGTCTCTTGGTTCTTTGGGACTTCTTGGCTATGGAAGAGCTTTGTTTAGGGTGATCTTCCTACAGGAACAAGGTGTTGAGTAGAGTCGGTTCTAGTTTTCTTGGTTTCTCTCCAGGGAGCCATCTGAAAATTTTTGAAACTTTCTCTTAGTTACTATGTTATATAGTCTTGATAATGTATTCGAGGAAACATGCTCTAATACCACTCAAGTTGTCATGCCTCGACCCGATTTGGTAAGATCCCCGTGATCAACCCATCACTCTCCTAGTTTATTAAGGGTTGCCCCTTCATTTAAATCGTGAGGAGTAAGGCATCCTTTTAAACATGCATCTTTCCTGGAATAACATAAATAAAAAATACATAAAATTTTAAACTTATCATTCCTGCCTCATAAGTGTGTTAACTTGTGGTCTTTTGATAGGCTTTTCCCGGGATTACCTGAAAGGGGTATAAGGGAGGGGGTGAGTTCAACAACTTAGTGAATGGGTGTTTAAAGTATGACTTTTAGAAATAGTTTGAATTAGAGTGTGCCAGACTCCTTATTTTTCCTTTAAAACCTTTAATTCTCAAATCTCAGTTTTTCATAGCCATTTCTCACCACAACGATGTGTTTAACATCCAACACACACCCTTCATCATGAAGGGAATACGCATTCGCAGGCCAGCACGTCCACTGTACCCACTTGTGGTATCAGAGTGACTTTATCGACCATCTAGATAGAAGCACGTCCACTTCTACCTTGAGAATGAGTGGATGTACGCGACATCAGACCCTCAATCCTATAACAAAACTCCGTGTCCATATGAGGACAGATTCCTCATCCCGACCCCACCCCAGTCTCATGCGAATGAAGCTACGTTGAGCTTCCAAGACTACTGGCACGACTAACTACCCGTATTTCCACCATGTCATCTAGTAGCCCTAGGACATATCACTACCCCTCTTGGGTGTCTTGAAGGTCCGGTAACTCAGTGCATGCACAAATCAATAATTTTCCACATAAGCCATATAATTTGTGGTGCCACTAGTCCAATGGCCCCGACCCTCAACTTGACATGTAACTGTTTGTCTCGACTGGTCCATAGACCTGTCATGTCTCACTACCACCAGTCCATCGAGTACGTCAGTCATGTCTTGGTACCATGGCCAAACAATTCATTCATTTAAAGTTTTCATGGCTTAAACTCATGTTTGTTTACGAGCTCCTACTCGTGCCAATTGGCCTAGGGCCCACTTTACAAGATTTTCAAAATCGAGCATATTAGCCCCCAAGTTCCAAAATCGAGGCCTTCGGCCTATATGAGCTATTCGTGCTCCCGTCAAAAAGGTCTCCCAAAAAGTTTAAGCAGTGGCATATACGAGCATGGAGTGATATTCGGGTTTGAGGATCAAATGTCACGAACATCCACTCTGACCTAGGGTAGAAGTGGACGGACTTCTATCTTGGTGACCTGTAAAGACACTTCGAGCCACAAGTGGGTGTAGTGGACAAGCTGTACCTGTGAATATGTGTACCCTTTCTAATGATGGGCATATATTGTTTGTGAAGCACACCTAATATGAAAATGGGAAAAAGGATTTTAAAAACTAGAATTTGAGAAAGGATCTTTCTTAAAGGAAATGATAATATTGGCACACGTTGAATAAGTTTTTTCTTGAAAACTCACTCCCAACACCCACTCATTGAGTTTTATAACTCACACACTCGCTTTTACCCCTTTTAGGTAACCCAGGGAAAAACCTTTGCTAAAAACCTTACAAATTTTGTGACGTGACATGCATTTCTATTTTAAATTATTCAGTTTTGTATAATGCTATTCTAGGAAAGATAGGTATAAATAATGCCTTACTCATTACAGTTTAGAAAGGAGGAAACCCTTGATGAACCGTAGAGTGACTGGTTGTTCATGGGGATCCGACCAAACTAGGTCATGGTGTGACAACTTGAGTGGTATCAGAGCCTATTTCCTTATATGTATTATCAAGACTATATAACATACTAACTAAGAGGAATAAATCTTAAAATTTTAGATGGCTCCCAAGAGAGGAACCAAGAGAAAGAGAGTCATAGTTTCTGACACTGCCCAACAACCCCTACTTGTGAAAACTCCCCGAGAAGCCCAGACAGTTCCGCTTGGACTGAGCTCAGAATATCAAAAATTTTACGAGGAGTTCACTCAAGTGTTTGGGCGGCCTAAACTCACTCCTATGGTGGATACCAACTCTCGAGTTGAGCTAGAAGAAGTGCAATCTCATCCTCCTCTTGTTAGCAATCCCTCACTAGTTGACATCCCTATATAACTCAAAACTCTTCATCAACTAGGATGTAAACCTTTCCTATGAGAGAAAGATGCTGGAGTTGCTATGGACTAACTGGCTAAAATCAAGACGCTCATGGAAATAGTCAATATTTCACCAAAGGAAATGGTGATGCTGGTAGAATATTTCTTGGAGGCCAGTGCAAAAAGGTGGTGGGACAATGTGAAAAGCCTACACACCACCACCCCCATCTGGGAACAATTTGAGGAGAGGTACATGGAGGAGTACTTGGCTTGTCATGCCCCGACTTGGTTTGGTCAGATCCCCATGATCAACCTGCCACTCTCCCGATTTATTAAAGGGTTTCTCCTTATTGTAAACCGTAAAAAATAAGGCGTCCTTTAACCTACACCTTTTTCCTAGAATAGCATAATCAAAACTATATGAAATTTAAAACTTTACATACATGTCTTATAGGCATCTTAGTTAACGGTCTTTAAGGGGAGGCTTTCCGGGATTTCCTGAAAGGGATATAAGGGAGGGGGTGAGTACGACTACTCAGTGAATGGGTTTTTAAAAGCTTTTGACTTTTAAGAAAAACATTTATATGGAGTGTGCCAGACTCCTTTGTTTTCAAAAATCCCTTCATTTAAAAATTCGGGTTTTTCCATTATTTCTTAGTTACCACGGTGTGTCATCACCCAACACACATCCTTCATCATGAAGGTTACAGACATTCGCAAGTCAGTATCACTACTGAACCCGCTAGTGGCTTTGGAGCGACTTTTCCTGCCACCCGGATAGAAGTACGACCACTTCTACCTTGGGAATGAGTGGATGTATGCGACATCCAACCCATAATCCCGAAATCACTTCTTCGTGTCCGTATGAGGATAGAGACCTCATCCTGTCCCCACCCCGGTCTCATGCACTTGGTGCTACTCCAAATTTCGCACAGACACCTGGAACGACGAACTGTCCTTATAGCCACCAGGTCGTCCAGTGCCCTTAGGACGCATCACTACCCCTCATGGGCGTCTTGATGATCCCGTACTCACAGTGCATGCACAAAGAATGTTTTCTTATATTGCCATATAATATGTGGTGCCACTGGTCCAATGGCCCCAACTCTCAACTCAACTCGCGGTTGTTTGTCTTGACTGGTCCGTCGACCTGTCATGTCGCACTGCCGCTAGTTGACTGAGCATGTCGGTCCCATCTTGGTACCATGGCCAAACAATTCAATTATTAACTTTTATGGCACATATATCATGTTTGTTTACGAGCTCCTGCTCGTGCCAACTAGCCTTGGGCCCACTGTACGAGATTTTCAAAATTGGGCATTTAGCCCCCAAGTTCCAAAACCGAGGCCTTCAGCCTATCAGAGCTATTCGAGCTCTCGTAGAGAAGGTCTCCCAAATTTTTTAAGCATTAGCACATAGTCAGGGGAGAGCACTTCCGACAAAACATATGTTTTCTCTATCCATTATATCGCCTGGGTATAAGGACACCTCCGTTCATAACCGATGAACGGGTTTTCAACTTCCTTCGAGGAAGTCTCATCATACCAACCGGGTATGATCTACTTACAACCGGTAAGTAGTTTTTCCGCATAATTTTCACATCACTTTCTCTAAGTGGTGATGATTAAAATACCACTAAACAGTGGGTTTTTATACTGAGGTACTTATCATCCCCTACCTATAAAATTTCCACTCACAACCGGTAAGTGGTTTTTATCTTTAAGTTGTGCTCATCATCCCACCCGGGTATGATGTTAGTAAACTCACTCACCCGTTAATGTCGTGAATTCCACTAGACGGGTTCTTAGTATTCACGCGAGCTTGTCCTTGCTGGCATTCCCGGTACTTCGTGTTCCTACACGATATGAGCATCTTGGTTCATTATCCTTCGGCCTAATCGCCTTCATTCATTCCAAATGAATGAGAAAGTCAAACTTTCATTTATTTGTAATTAGGTCCTTGAAGTTATTTCTCTTTAACTTTAAGTCCCAAATGCCAGTTTTTCCTCAAATTGAGTCCCGAAACTTTTAAAATTTATCATAGGACCTCAATTTATTCCATTTCACAAAAAGGGGTTTAATTTCCCAAATTTCCAGTTTGGTCCCCTAACTTTTCCAAAATTTCCATTTTGCCCTTCCTTTAGAAAAATGGTAAATTTTGCCCCCAAAAATTTCAAAATTCCTCAATTGGTCCTCCAACATTATTTTTATGCCAAATTGACCCTCAATTTCATAAAATTTTATTTTGGTCCTTTGAATTTCAAAAATCCCCAATTTTCCCCCAATTCCAACTTCTTAACACAACCGAATTTGATTTCTTCAAATTGACCCATCAAACGTTTCCAATTGTTGAAATTGAAGTTGAAATTGATTTCTACATGTTCATACGATTCTTCAGAAATGTGAATCGCAAGTTTTAATGTCGGGACGAGCTCAAATGGAGCTTCGTTGGAAAATGAACTATAGAGAGAGAAAGCTTCGATTACTTACCGGTGAAGGCACGGCGGCTCTAGCTTTCGATCTAGGCAGATAGCTCTTGTCCTAAGGTTCATCCTAGAATCAAGAATCGCATCAATTGATGCGGAATTAGATTAGAATTTTGTCATTGAAATTCGATCGATTCTCTCTCTAGCACCGATCGAAAATTGTGAAGGGGAGCAGAAGTGGCTTACCTTTCGGTCCTAATTCGGTCGTGGAAAGGCTGAGGAAGTGTTGGGAGGGCTTGGTTTGGCCTGAGGAGGGCTTGAAATGGACAATTTTAGCTTGGCCGAAATAAGGCAGCTTCGGTCCGCCGGAGTTGCTTCACTATTCCATCATGCCGGCGCTTCTCCAATGATTCTCGAATTGACTGGAGGAAAGAGACCTCATCCCGTCCCCACCTTGGTCTCATGCGCTTAGTGCTACTCCAAATTTCGCACGGTCACATGGTACGATAAACTGCCCTTATACCCACCAGGTCATCCAGTACCCTTAGGAAGCATCACTACCCCTCTTAGGCATTTGATGGTCCCGTAATCACAATGCATGCACAATAGTATTTTCTTATCATGCCATATAATTTGTGGTGCCACTGGTCTAACAACCCCGACCCTCAACTCAACCCGCAATTGTTTGGTTTGACTGGTCCGTCGACCTATCATGTCACACTGCCGCTAGTTAACTGAGTGTGTCGGTCTTGTCTTGGTACCATGGCCAAACAATTCCTTTATTCGAAGTTTTATGGCATATAACTTATTTTTGTTTACAAGCTTCTACTCATGCCAACTAGCCTTGGGCCCACTGTATGAGATTTTTAAAATCGGGCATATTAGCCCCCAAGTTCCAAAATCGAGGCCCCTGACCTTTAAGAGCTATTCGAGCTCCCGTCAAGAAGGTTTCCCAAATTGTTTAAGCATTGACAGACAGTCAGGGGAGAGCACTTCCGACAAAAATATATTTTCAATTGTCCATTGTACCAACCAGGTATGATCTACTTACAACCGGTAAGTAGTTTTTCCGCATGATTTTCACATCACTTCTCTAAGTTGTGATGTTTAAAATACCACTTGAAAGTGGGTTTTCATTTCGAGATTCTTATCATCTCCAACCGGGTATGATATAAAATCCCACTCATAACCGGTAAGTTATTTTTAGTTTAATTTGTGCTCATCATCCCAACCGGTATGATATATAATATTCCTACTCACCCGTTAATGTAGTGAATTCCACTAAACCGATTTTTTATATTCACGTGAGCTTGTCCTTACCGGCGTTCTTGGTGCTTCGTGTTCCTACACGATATGAACATCTCGATTCATTATCTCTCAACCTAATAGCCTTCATTTATTACAAATGAATGAGAAAAATCAAACTTTTATTTATTTGTAATTAGGTCCCTAAAGTTATTTTTCTTTAACTTTAATTCCCTAATGTCGATTTTTTTCCTCAAATTAAGTCCCAAAACTTTTAAAAATTCCCTTGGGACTTCAATTTATTCAATTTCTCAAAAAGGGGTTTAAATTTCCAAATTTCCAATTTGGTCCCCCAACTTTTCCAAAATTACCAAATTGCCCTTCCTTTACAAAAATGGTAAAATTTACCCCAAAAATTCTAAAATTCCTCAATTGGCCTGCTAACATTTTTATAATGCCTAATTGACACTCAATTTTGGGAAATTTCATTTCAGTCCTTTGAATTTTTGAAAATCCCCAATTTTCCCCAATTTCCCCCCAAATTCCAACTTGTTAACACAACCGAATTTGATTTTATCAAATTGACCAATCAAACATTTCCAATCATTGAAATTGAAGTTGAAATTGAGTTTCTACATGTTCATACGATTCTTTAGCAATTTGAATTGCAAGTTTTAACACCGAAACGAGCTTAAACGAAGATTCGTTGAAAAATGAACTGTAGTGAGAGAAAGCTTCAATTACTCATTAGTGAGGGCACGACGGTCCAAGCTTTCTATCTAGGCAGGTAGTTCTCCTTCTAAGGTTATTCCTAGGATGAAGAATGACATCAATTGATGTTGAATTGGATTAGAATTTTGTCATTAAAATTCGGTCGACTCTTTCTCTATCACCGATCGGAATTTGTAGAGGGGAAATGAATTGGCTTACCTTTCCATCCTAATTCGGCTGTGGGAGGGCTGAAGAAGTGTTGGGAGGGCTTGGTTTGGCCTAAGGAGGGCTCGAATTAGTTGATTTCAACTCAGCCAAAACAAGGTAGCTTCGGTCTGCCGAAGCTTCTTCACTGTTCGATCACGCCGGCGCTTCTCTAGTGACTCTCAGAACGAATGGATGTCACCACCGTGTAGCTGACTTCTCCCTAGTTCTAATGAACTTGACCTCACCCATTTTGGCTAAAAAATGACCCTATATCGGAGCTTTGGTTCGAGTTTCACCGAAAAACTAAGCAACTGAGAGAGAGAGAGAGAGAGGTTTTTAGGTGTAGAGAGGAAGAATGGAGAGGGGCTCTTTATATAGGGAGCTCGGGGACTCGTTGGCTGTCCATTTGGCACTTTTATGACAGACATTGATGGCTTGAAACGTATCGAATGGAAACATTTCTTCTCCGCCGGCGCTACTTTGATTTTTCAACGAGTGAACACTGCTGTCATCTGAAGGAAGAAGATGACACTGTTTCGAACTGGACCAGACCGGTCTGAACTGGGTTCGAAGCTTAAACTGGTCGGTTCACCTCTCATTCGATCGAGTTTTGAAAATCTAAAAATTTCTAAATTCATTTTCTATCCAATGGTGGCCTCAAATCTCAAATTTTAATTATTTATGCCACGTAGAAAAATGAATTCAGGATTCGGTTCAATAGTGGTTCAAACCGGTTCGAATCCAGTTCATCTGAACCGGTTTGTTTTTCATCCCCAATTCCTTCACAAGTCCATTTCCATGACTTTTGTGATCCTTAGGTCACTTAGGGTTCATAAAATTTCCAGTTTACCATCTCTTTATCAATGTCGGTTCATAAACTGACTCGGTACTTAAACCGGTTCAATCCGATTTGGGTCCGGTTCACCCGAACCGATCTGGTTTTTCTCTCCCACTTTGTTCTAATGTTCCTTCCCATGGTTTATAAATCTCTTTGGATAACAAGAGATCCATAAATTTCTTGGTTGACCCTTTCTCTATCGGTTCCGATTCACGAATCAACTCGGTTCATAAATTGGTTCTATCCGGTTCGGACCCGATTCTCTTGAACCGATCCGGTTTTTCTTCCTCATTTCATCCTAAGGTTCTTTTCCCAAGTTTATGGACCATTTGAGTCACAAGGGAGTTGAAAATTCTCCAATTTTCCTGTTTCCTGATAATCGAACTTGTAGACTAATTCAATTTTAAAATTTGAAAGTGACCGGTTCTTTTCCAGGTTTCTCATTATCAAAGGATAGGGTTTACAACTCTCCCCTCCTTTTAGGAGTTTTGTCCCCAAAACAGTTACACATTAAATAATCGAGGGTAACTATCCCTCAACATACACTCGGCTTGCCATGTCTCCTCCTGCACGGGTCCATTCTGCCATAAAACCTTGACCATAGGGATTTTTTTTCTTGTTCCTTAAATTCTTGTCTCTCCGTTTGATGATTCGTATCGGTTCTGTCTGATAGGTCAAGTTCTCTTCTAGTTCCATTGGAGGTCGGTCCAATATGTGACTAGGGTCAGGCTAATATTTCCAAAGCACGAACTTGTGGAATACATCATGTATTCTTTGTAAATCAGGAAGTAGTTCCAATTTATAAGCTACTAGTCATATCCTTTAAATGATGGGATATGAACCGATATATCTTGGTTTCACCTTTCCTCTTTGCTGAACCTTAGTATTCCTCTCTGTGGGGATACCTTGAGGAATACTTGATCTCCCACTTTAAAACCCTAGACTTTGATTATTCGCGTAACTCTTTTGCCTATCCTGGGCGGTCTTAAGACAACTCTTTATTAATTTTATCTTCTCTGTGGCATCCTCAATTATTTCTTACCTTTCTAACTTCATTTCCTCCACTTCTTCCCAAAGTAGAGGGGTGTGGCAAGGTCGTCCATAAAGGGCTTCATAGGGAGACATCTGAACACTGACTTGATAACTATTATTAAGCAATTTCCATCAGGCATAAGTATTCCTCCTAGCTTTTGTTCATGGTGATCTCGCACACTCTTAGCATGTCTTCCAAGGTTTAGATGGTCTGCTCAAACTGTCCATCTGTTTGAGGGTGGAATGTCATGTTCACATGATGCTTGGTTCCCATGGCATTTTTTAGACTCGGCTAGAACCTGGAAGTAAATCTCGAATATCTATCCGTCACTATACTCACCGGGACACCATGGAGTCTCATGTTTTCCTTCATGTATAAAACGACCATCTGTTCTACTGTGTCCATCACCTTTATAGGAAGGAAATGTGCTGATTTGATTAATCTATCCACAACTACCCAAATTGCATCTCGACCTTTTCTGGTCACTGATAAGCTCGTGATGAAGTCCATTGTGATGTGCCCCCATTTCCACTCTGAAATTGGTAACGGTTTCTGATGCTCTACTTTTATTTATTGACAGGACAAACATCGATGTACACATTCTACAATGTCCCTCTTCATGCCCTTCCCTCGGTATCCTTGTTTGAGGGCACGATACATCTTAGTACTACCCGGATGCATAGCATATACCGAATCGTGTGCCTTTTCCAGACTTAATCTTTTCAACTCCTTATCTTGAGGCACACATACCCTACCCTTATAGGTTAGTACTCCATCACCTAGCACGTCGTAGTCTGGTTTCCTTTCTCTGTTTACCATGTTGGAGTTCTTTATCGGTCCTTTGTTGAGCCTTATTATGCTCGATTAAACTAGGTCTTACTGCCACATTAGCCACCAGGCATTTCCTGCTTGTCTACCCTCATATCTACCTCCATCCTTCCCAAATGTTGTAACAAGGGTAGGTAATTTGTCGTTACTTGTGTCGTCTCAGTTTGATACTTGCGACTTAAGGCATATGCTACCATATAAGCCTTTCTGGGGTGATATTCTATTGCTTATTCCATTTATTTCACTTTCTTTCCTTGGTACACCAATGTCTTTCCAAGATTTCTTTCTTTGATGAGCTTTTCATTCTCTTTTCTCTTCTTATTTCCTTCTAGATCTACTATTAAAATCCTTAAATTTCTGGAGTGTATTTTGTTGATATTTTCACCAACCTATTCTTGCTCTTTAGATCCAGTAGTACCTTCTGTTGATCTTGCCTCATTTCCACTCACTTTAGTGTTTGCCTATTCCTTTGAGGTGGGTCTCTCCTCCTCATCATGTCCAAACCTTTCATACCCTTATATCCCCAGTATTTCTCTTTTTGCCTTGGTTAGGGAGTATTCTTCCACTATTCCCCAACTCTGGTTAGACTGCGTTTACTCCTCCAAATAATTTGGTCCAATAAGTTATTTCCTTATATAAGATTCTTTTGAAGTTCATATTTTGAGTTTTTCATGCCCTCTTGTAGTAGATCATGCCCAACCCCCCAATACTTTCACCTAACTACTCGTATTTTCTGGTGTTTGATCGCTCTATCCCTTGGAAACTTTCTCTTAAAGTTAAGGACCTAGTATGATTCATCTACTTTTTCTTCCTTCTTTGACTCATACTTTACTTTCGATCTGTCCCTTATCCTTTGCAATTTCTAAGGAATTTGTATCTTAGTTCTTTAGTTTTTTACACCTGAGACTTTCTATTGTTGTACTTTCTCTCCATCTTTCTGTGGTAGACTCTATACTTACTTTCTTTTCCTTATCGATTCGCTTCTATTCTTGTGGTTTCTTTTGGGATATTATACTTCTTCTTGTATCTTCAATTCTCAGAACTTCTTGTCTCTCAAAAACCACGTACTCTTGGATGGTTGCTCCTCTAACTCTTTTCCTTTTCTTAGGATTTCTATTAGATAAATTTATCATGTTTTCTAAGGTAAGTTTTAAGGGTTGAGTTTAACTATCCATAACCCATTCTTCCTTAAGGGGGTTCCCTTTTTATTTAAACTCTTATTATCTTATACTTAATTTTTTCTCAAGGAAACTTAGGAGATTTAATAAACTTAAGTTTCATTTATTTAGGAAATAGTTTCTTGCCAAAATTTGGCTTATTATAGGAATTCTCTACCCCCTAATCCCTTGGGGTCATAGAGCTAGAGTTAACCCTAGAACAATTATGAGACTCTTGATCAGAAGGTTCTACGGTATTGATTGGGGTCTTTTCATGCTCCTTAATAGGATGAATTCCATGTATGGCCACCAATTAGTACCACACTCATACATCCACTTCACCCATTGAGACGGGTTGAAGTTAGGTTGAGTGGGTGGATGTACTGGTTCTAAAGAGCCCGACATTTGTTCAAGTTGAAGCTCTGGTTCGAGCTTTATCGAGAAATGTAGCATAGAAGGAGAGAGAGAGAAGTGTCACCCATCCTCACACTACTCTCAAGCAAGTACGCTTAACTTTAAAATTCTTATGGAATCTAGTTCACCTGAACCACTTTGGTTTTTGTTTTCTAATTTGTCTTAAGTTTCTTTTCCAAGGTTTAATGAACCCTTTGGATCACCCGAGAGTTGTAAATTCCCAACTTGCCCGTTCAGAATTAATCGGGTTTGTGAACCGGTTCTAAATCCTCACTTTGTTTGACTGGTTCTTTTCCTGGTTTTCCTTAGCTCAAAAGGGCGGGTTTTACATGGCTCCTCATCTAATTAATGAGAAGAAGCAGGATTTCCTCCAATTTTGACAAGGGCTTAACTCTATTTTGGAGTACGAAACAAAGTTCAATGAGTTAAGACCCTTTGCCCCTAACCTAGCTGGACCGACAGATATATGCTAAAGATTCATGGATGGTCTTAACATGGACATACAAGACCAGATGGAAGTACTAGGACACCCCACGGATCACACATCAATGATTAGTATGGCTCACGAATGTAAGTGACTAGTACAAACCCGATGTCGTCGGATGGAGCAGGTGAACCGAAAAGACGTTAAGGGCCAAGGCTGTCATGGAGGACAAAAGGAGCAAAATGGTTTGAGATGGGGTGTCACGCACCGACCCGGTTTGGTTGGATCCCTGTGATCAACCCATCCCTCTCCCGATTTATTAAGGGTTTTCCCTTATTTAAACCATGAGGAGTAAGGCATCCTTTTTACCAGTACCTTTCCTGGAATAACATAAATAAAAAATGAATATATTAACCTTACATACTTGTCTTGTAGGTTCAGCTATGAAAAGGTCTTTAGGTAGGTTTTTCCCTTTGTTACCTGAAATGGGTAAAGGTTCGACAACTCCGTGAATGGGTATTGGGATAAAGCATTTAAAACATTTTTAAATGGGTGCTAAACCCCTTATTTCCTTTCAAAAATATTTTCCTTTAAATTCTCGATTATTCAAAACCATTTTCCTCATTATCCACAATCGGTGTGTTTAATAATCAACACACACTTCATCATGAAGGGATCACACATTCACAGGGCAGCCCATCCACTGCACCCACTTGTGGCGTAGGAGTAACTTTACCGGCCACCTAGATAGAAGCCCATCCACTTCTACCTTGGGAATGAGTAGATGTTCGCGACATCCGATCCTCAAACCTGAAAAACAACTCTGTGTTCGTATGAAGACAAAGATCTTATCCTGACCCCACCCTGGTCTCATGTGCATGAAGCTATGTCGAGCTTCCCTGACTACTGGCACGACAAACTGCCCTTATCTCCACCATGTCGTCCAGTAGCCCCTAGGACGCATCACTACCCCTCTTGGGTATCTTGATAGTCCTAAACCTAGAGTGCATGCACAATCAAAGTTTTTCATAATGCCATTAATCTTTGGTGCCACTAGTCCAACGACCCTGACCCTTAACTCGACATGTAGTTGTTTATCTAGACCAGTCCATCGACCTGGTCTTATCGCACTGCCACCAGTCCATCGAGTGTGTCAGTCCTGTCATGGTACCTTGGCCAAATCAGATAATCCATTTATTAGGAATTTTCATGGCTTTCATAATCTCATGTTTGTTTATGAGCTCCTGCTCATGCCAACTGGCCTTGGGCCCACTATACATGATTTTCCAAAATTGGGCATTTTAGCGCCAAGTTCCAAAACTAAGGACTCTAGCCTATCTGAGCTATTCGAGCTCTCATCAAGGTCTCCCAAAATTTTTAACCATTGTCACAAAGTCAGGGGAGAGCACTTCTGACAAAATAAATTTTCCACTTGTCCATCACACGAACTTTGTGTGATGACATTTGTTCTTACAACCAGTAAGCAGGTTTTCCACTCCCTTCTAGTAAGTTCATCATACCAACTGTGTATGATCTAGTTACAACCAATAATTAGTTTTTCTGCGTCTTTTCCACATCACTCCAACCAGGTGTGATGTTAAAATTTCACATAATAGTGGTTTTTCATTTCTGAAGTACTCATCATCCCAATCGGGTATGATGCAATAATCTCACTCACCTGATAAGTGTAGTGTATGCCTCTTAGTCGGCTTTTTGCCTCTACTCGATCTTATCCTTACTAGCATTCTGGCCCTTCGTGTTCCTACATGATTTTGAACATACTTGTTTATTAACATTTGGGATAATAGCCTCAATTCCTCACGTATGATCAAAATGTACAAACTTTTAATTATTTGCATTTAGGTCCCTAAATTTCTTTTTTTTAACTTTAAGTCCCTAGTGTAAATTTTTCCCCAAATTGAGTCCCTAAACCTCCAAAATTCACTTTGGGCCCCAATTTATCCAAAATCACAAAAGGGATTCAAGTTTCCCAAATTTCCAATTTGGTCCCCAACTTTTCAAAATTACCATTTTGCCCCTATTTCACAAAAATGGCAATTTGAACCCAATAAATTTAAAAAATTAACCAATTGGTCCTCCAACATCTTTTTCATCGCCAATTGGGCCTCAGTTTTGGGAAATTTCACTTTGGTCCCTCAAATTTTCAAAATTTCAAAATTTCCCCAAATTTCCTCCTTACACACTGGCGGAATTTGATTTCACCAAATTGGCCATTCAATCGGGGTTATTTGATCCAACTGAAGGTATGGATTAGTTTCTACACTTCAACATGATTTAATGGTGCTTTGAATTGTGTCATTTGGGTTCAAATTGAGCTCAAATGAAGATTCGTTGTAAAATTGAACTTAAAGAGAGAAAGCTTCGAAAGCTTACCATCGGAGGTGCAGCGGTCCGAGCTTTCAATCGGGGCAAGTAGCTCTTATCCTAAGGATCCTCTTAGGATCAAGAATTGCAACAATTCATATCGAATTGAGTGTGAATTCGATTAGTTAAGTTTCACCATTTCTCTCTCTAACACTTATCAGAATTTACGGAGGGGAGCCAAATTTGGTTACCTTTTAGCTCTAATTTTGTCGTATGAGAGCTGTGGAAGTATTGTGAGGACTTGGTTTGACCTAAGCAGAGCTTAATTTGGCTGTCTTTAGCTCGGCCAAAATAGGGCAGCTTTGGTCCATCAAAGCTACTTCACTGTTTGATTACGCTAGCACTTCTCCGACGATCCTCGGATCGAATGGTGACCACCTTCAGGTAGCTAACTTCTCCTCATGTTTAAGGAACCCGACCTCGCCTTCTTTGGCTCAGAAAAACCCTAATGTCGAAGCTCTTGTTTGAGCTTCACCAAAAATTGGAGCAGTAAAGGGAGAGAGGAGTTTTCAGGTTTAAGGAGATGGAATGGAGAAGAGCTCTTTATATAGGGAGCTCGGGGAGTCTCTAGTCATTTGATTGGTGCCTTTATGGCAATTATTCATGGCCAAAAATGCTATGAGCAGAGACTTTTCATCTTTATTGGCGCTATTAGCTTTTCGGACGAGTGAACAGTGTCATCGTCTTGAGGAAGAAGATGACACTGTTCTGAACCGAATCGTATTGGTCCAAACCGGGTTCAATGCTTAAAACAATTGGTTTAGGCCTGATTCGACTAAGTTTTTCAAAATTAAAAATTTTAAATTCATCTAAATTCATTCTCTATCAAAAGGTGGCTTCAATTCTCCCATTTGAATTTTTTAAGCCACCTAGAAAAATGTATTTAGAAACTGGTTCAATCGTGGTTCAAAATTATTCAAACCGATTCAAGTACAGTTCACCTGTACTAGTTTGGTTTTCACTTCCAATTCACCCCAAAGTCCTTTTCCATGACTTTTATGACACTTTGAGCCACTCGGGATTTGTAAATTTCCCAAATTACCCTTTTCTATCGATTAAGGTTTATGAATCAACTTGGTTTTCTATTTGGAAATGACTGTTCTTTTCCTAGTTTTCTTATTATGAAAGGACATGGTTTACATGGGGAAACATGGTGGGTTTCCAAAGAAGGAAGGACGTACCATCACCCCCATGAAGAATGATCCTCACCTTACCACAAGGAAATCCTCGCTGTCCTAGGTGCCAAAGGTACCACGAGTGAGCTTGTTTGTCCTATTTCACGTGTGGGCAGGTGGAGCACTTTGCAAAGGAATGCCCCCTTAGGGAGAATAAGCAACGGAACATGCTTGGACCACCCCAAGGGAATCTAAGGACTCCCAAGCAGAACACCACAACCCGAGTACTAGCTAGGGTATACAAACTCACCTAGGAAGAGGCTAGAAAAGACCTTAGTACTGTAGCGGGTACTTCCCAAAACCTCCCCAATTAAGATTGAGATAAAGCCTGTAATTTAAACTTTATTCAATAAAGAAATTTTTATTCTAAAACTTGCATTCTTTTCAATTAGGGTACGTACACTTGTGGGGAAAAAGGTCTACACCCTCTTCGACTCGGGAGCAGAAATATCCTTCATCTAAGAAGATCTAATCCCAGGTCTTCTCCTAGAACTTTCATCCCTAGAACAAAGACTCAACATCCTCACACCCTTGGGAGAAGGACTAAATAGGGAAAAACAGTTAAAGGAGTGTGAGATCACAATTGGAAGAGTTAAACTTGAGGCGAACTTGATCCCATTGCCTCTAAGAGAGGTAGAAATAATATTGGGAATTGATTAGTTAAGTACCCATCAAGCTAAGATGCACTGTGGAAAGAAAGAAATAACTTTTCACACTCTCAAAACACATGGAATATGTTTCCAAGGAGACAAGAGGAAGGGAGGAATAAAAATGGTGTCCTACATAAAGGCTCAAAAGATGATACAAAAAGCTTGTGAAGCTTTTCTGGCAATGATCATCAACAAGAAGTTAGAAGAAAAAGGGACTAGAAGGCATTTCGATAGTTGAACATTACCTAGAGGTGTTTCCAGAAGAATTACCCGGATTACCCCCAAGCTGACAATTGGAATTTACTCTAGAGGTTATTCCTTGAACACATCCCATATCCCAAGCCCCTTATCGCATGGCCCCAACAGAGTTAAATGAATTAAAGGAGTAACTAGAGCTATTGGAGAAGGATTGCATACGCCCTAGTCAGTCTCCATAGGGTGCACCAGTCCTGTTCGTAAAGAAAAAGGACGGGAGCATGAGGCTATGCATCGATTACCGAAAGAGAATTTTTGGGATATGGGTTATTTTTACCAAAATCATTTTGTATACCATGATTATGAAATTTGTTTTAAATATTTAATGAATGAAACTATTCTTTGTGTTTTTGTTCCTTATGACTTGTTGGTACTATAGTAGTGAGGGCCCCACTATTGTAGTGTGGGGAGGGTGTGGCAGTTGTGGCATTGGTCTGATTGAAATATCAAGTCTAGGCATTACACCCAACCTTAGACTGAGGTGATCATACATGAAAGAAAATGATAATACAATCTCCTGCAGATGTTAGAGAATGTCTCAAGCAATGGCCCAAAGAGTGACATGATTGGAAAACCACTATATCATGCCCTAACTCAATTCATCGGAAAACAATCCCGTGAAACTCTGCCAATCCCCTCAATGTTACCATGGTGGGTATATTCACCACAATAAAACCAGAGAGACTAATGCTTCGAATAGAAACCCTTCTTTGTTTTGCAGTGAAAATTTGAAACATTTTCTTTAAAATCATAGTGCCCTAGAAATGGTTTCACAAATAACCCATGAATGTATATGTTAATAAGCAATAAATATAACCTTCGTACGCAAGTTAAGAGGTCTACCTCAAGTTGCGTTTGTGTAGAGATGCTCTCCCATTCGTGCCTTGAGTTTCCTCGACTTTTACCTACAATGGTTTTGGTGGAGGGGGTGAGCTCATAACTCAATTAATGAGGTACTAATGCTTAGCCAATTCATGGGTTACGACTTTAGGCACCTCATAAAGTCTTATAGCATGGATATTCATTTTCGGGTTACCAAAATTCTCATTTCCCATTATTCTATTCGGCCCCTTCAGACCCTAATCTTGGGCCACCCGTAACCGTGGTATTGCATTATGGTTGGGTCTACTCTCATTTCCTCCAAATAGTTTAACACAATATAATTCATGGTATGCATAATGTAGTCTAAACCGAGCACTCATGGCCCACACACATGGGCAACTCATGGACAAATTTTTCATTCATGCTTGGAGGGTATGTAATAATACTGATCGGGTGCTATTGAGAGTGTCAGAGCCACGTGTACTCTTCCACAACTGATACCCCTCGTGTTCATCTCTAACTTAGATGTCTTTGCATCCGAGGGTCATGGTCAACTTTCCTTCCGACAACCTTGCACATACCTACTTACACATGTGACTCAATCCCACCTCTTCTCATTGTAGCGGTGTAAATGGGATGGTATTCGTACATCACCCGAGTGTCTTAGGAAATCGGGAAGAATTGTTCAATCACTCCTTATCCTCCCTTTCCAATTTCCCTCGACGTCGACACTACCTAAAAATATGTCATGTCAACCCCCACACACATACAATTATACCTTATTCATGAAGATGAATTTTAAACATATTCACAAGTCATATTCAGGCATATAACATTTCCTCAACTATTGTCCTTATTTTGACAATATTTTTGCAAGAACAAGCTTGACTAATCAAATATGATGCAAGCTCAATTCACCATGTGAGTTTGATCCATCTCTCGACTAACTCCCCTCAACAAACAGAACATAACTCAATGCACATCAGATGTTTGGTCTATCAACTGAACAACTTCCCTTTGATAAATATAAGAAAAACTTAATGCACATCGAGAGTTTAGTCCATCGATCAACCCACTCCCTTCATCAGATATGACGGACACGGAGCCCTAATTCCATATCCCTAGCATACGACTATGGTTCATATGTCTTGGTCTTTAAGACCCTTACCCCATCTCTTAATTTTTAAAGGAAATTTCTTTATTAGATATGTATTTATGTCATTTTACACTTCTTATACGAGTTTGAAAATCAAGCTTAGCATTTATTTTAGAGCACAACTCAAAATCATAAAATGCTTCGGTTGGTCCAATCGAACTCACTGTCAGTACTCCCACTCACCATGTGTACCATAAATTGTTCGTTCTGACATGTTTTCCATGTATTTCACTTCGAGGTACCAATTTGAGTGATCTCTTAGTCTATCTACAAAGGTTAGAGTATGGTACAAAGACCAATTCAAGTACCCCAAATTTCTTTACAATTGTTACATCGTAACTTCCCTTAGGAGTTATGGTTTCTACCGTTAGGCTCGGTTTATTTGACTCAGTTGTCAAAAATCGTTCTTTAACTAACCTTCCTCTAAGGTTAGTTACTATTTGCTTATGGTCTAAAACCTTCAATATTATGCTTGTCTATGTGCTTATAATTTCCTCATTTACCACTTAGGTGCCTTACTTTCCCAAAATTATATTTTGGTCCCAAAGTTGGGTAAAATTACCATTTTGACCTTTATGCCTTAAAGACTTTCCTTTTTTGGATCATAGACCTTTTCAAGTCTTTCATTTGGGTCCCCAAGTCTCCTTGAATACCATTTGATCCCCAAAATATCTTAGAATATTTTATATGCCTTATTTCTCACTATTTCCAAAAAGGACCTAAAGTTGGGCAAAATTACCATTTGCCCCAATTCTTTAAAACTTGGCTTTTCGAGACGTTTTATTCTTCATTTCTTCCATTTAGGTCCGTAGACTTACTTTAGTCTCATTTAGGTCCTTGGACTTCCCAAAAATAACTTTTGGGCGTGTAAACTTCTTTATTTACACGTTAGTCCTTCAACTTTCTCTTTTATTACATTTAGATCGTTAAACATTCCAAACATGCCAACCTAGTTCCAAAACTTCACCAAAATTTCTAAATACTCCTAAAACTTTATTTAAACCCTTAAAAATACCCCATAGAAAACTTATTCACAAATGGGTCATGTAACATTTCCTTATTTATATTTTAGTCCCTAACCTTGGCTCCCTAACACAAACATCCTCAAAAATTCCAAAACTTAGGTATGAGATCCCCCTAGCCTTCCTCTAGACCATCGTCGACTTGGTTTACTTGAGGTTAGCTGGAACAATGACGATTGGGATTAATTGTAAACTAATAACCTAATGAGCACGAGTCGGGTCAAGGCTGGGAACTCATCGAAGATAGTGACTTGGTTGATAGTACCAATGGAGTTCGAAAGTTGATTGTCCAAAGAGTTCGTGCCAACCTAAAATACCTCAAATTGAGTTTTGGGCCACCTACAATGTTTGTTTTTCTAAAATTTGTTATTTCTGAAGTAAACTCATAATTCTTAGATTTAATGCTACCTCCACACTTACCAAATAAACCTCGTTCCTTTAAAAATAAGAAAATCAGGAAAAGAACCAATCATATCAAAAGAGAAAACAGAGCTGGTAAATGAATCAAAACCAATAAAGAAAGGGTAAAGTGGGATATTTGAAAATTCCAAGTGACTCAAAGAGTTATAAAAATCATGGAAAGGAACCATGGAGTAAATTGGAAGAGGAAACTAGATCGGTTCAGGGTGAACTGGACCTGAACCGGTTTCAACCATAGATGAATCAAATTCTAAATTCATTTTTTTGGTGGCTTAAAATATTCAAATTGGGAAATTGAAGCCACCATTAGATAGAAAATGAATTTAGATTAATTTATAAATTTTTAATTTTGAGAAAACCGATCAAATCGGGCTTGAACTAGCCGATTTTCGTCATTGAACCTAGTCGGACTGGTCCAGTCCAGTTCGGAACAGTGTCATCTTTTTCCTCAGGATGACAGCACTGTTCATCGGTTCAGGAACTTTCCTTCTTCGAGGAAGGAATATTCACTATGATCAGGGCATTTTTGGGCAAGGATAAGCTCGACCAAAATTGAAAGTGGTGGGGTAGAGGGTCCCCGAGCTCCCTATATAAAGAGCACCTCTTCAATCATCCTCTACACACCTCAAATTGCCATTCTCTCTCAAGTGCTCCATTTTCCGGTGAAGCTTGAACCAAAGCTCCAACTTGGGCACTTTTCTTAGCCTCAAAAGGCAAGGTCGGGTCCTATAGACTCCCAGGGAAGTCATCTAGCTAACACCAACCTCCTTTCAACCCAAGGACAGTCGAAGAAGTGGCAGCAGAATCAAACAGTGAAGGAGCTCCGATGGACTGAAGCTGCCCTATTTTGGCCGAGCTAAATTCAAAAAAATTAAGACCTCCTCTGGCTAAACCAAACCTCCCCAATGCCTCCACAGCCCTCACACGGCCTCAACAAAGCTGAAAGGTAAGCAAATTCAGCTATACTCCGTCGTTGCAGATCACTGTTAGAGACAGAAAGTGCCGAATTTCACTAATAAAATTCACCCTCGTATTAACTTCAATTATAGCAATTCTTGATCCTAGAACGAACCTAAGTACAAGAGCTACCTCCCTAAATTGAGAGCTTGGACCATCACCTCTCCGACAGTAAGCTTTTGAAGCTTTCTCTCTATACGAACAGTTTTCTGATGAAGCTCTATTTGAGCTCGTTTTGGACCCAAATGCTGCGATTCAAAGCTCAATTGAGTTGTATGGAAGTGTATGAACTGATCCATACCATCAATTGGAGCAATTAACCCGGATTGAATGGTCAATTTAAAAAAAAATCAAATTCGGTCAATATAAAGGGGAGAAATTGGGGATTTCAAAAAATTGAGGGACCTCTAGGTAATTTCTCAAAATTGAAAGCTAATTTGCTAGGAGAAAGATGATGGGGAACCAATTGGTCAATTTTTGAAATATTTGGGATCAAATTGCTATTTTTGGAAAGTAGGGGTAAAATTGGAGACTAGATGAGAAATTTGGAAAAATTTGAGATCCTTACACAATTTGAGTAAATTGAGGATACAAAGAGGATATTGGAAACCTTGGGACTCAATTTGGGGAAAGGTTAGAATTAGGGACCTAAGTGCAATAAACCAAGTGTTTTGAGCCTAGTGGCCCATACATAAAAAAACAAAGTGTCACGCCCCGACCCGGTTTGGCTGGATCCCCATGAACAACCCACTGCTCCCTTGGTTTAAGAGGAGTTCCTCCTTCTTAAATTCAAGAGAAGCCAGGTGTAATATCAACCTTGTTCCTTGGAAAACATAAATCAAATTAGATGCACGTTTAATAAAATCAAGCATACCTAATAGCGAGTAAGGCCTGTTGTTATTCCTAGTCAGTTCTATATTTTTGAAAAGGAATTAAAAGGGTGGGTGAGTTTCTACAACTTAGTGAATGGGTATTTTAAAAAGTAAAGTTTTAATAAAATATTTTTGAATTGGAGTGTGCCACACTCCTTATTTTCTTTAAGACATTTCATCCTCAAAATCTCAGTTTTCAAAACCATTATACCTCATTAACCACAGTCGATGTGTTTAACAATCAACACACGCCCTTCATCATGAAGGAATCAAACATTCGCAGGGCAGCCCATTCATTGCACCCACTTATGGCATCGAAGCGACTTTATCGGCCACCTAGATAGAAGCCCGTCCACTTCCACTCTGAGAATGAGTGGATGTATGTGACATCTAACCCTCAATACCGTAAAGAAAATCCATGTCTATATGAGAACAAAGATCTCATCCTAACCCCACCCCGGTCTCATGCGCATGAAGCTACGTCGACCTTCCCTAACTGCTGGCACGACAAACTTTCCTTATCACCACCATGCCGTCCAATAGCCCCTAGGACGCATCACTACCCCTCTTGGGCATCTTGAAGGTCTTGTACCTCAGTGCATGCACAAAATAAGAGTTTTCCTCATAAGCTATTTAATCTTTGGTGTCACTGGTCCAACGGCCCCGACCCTCAACTCGACCTGCAGTTGCTTGTCTCTAATTGTTCGTCTACCTATCTTATCGCACTACCACTAGTCCATCGAGTGTGTCGGTCCTGTCTTGGTACCATGGCCAAACACATAATTCACTAAAGTTTTCATGGCTTAATCTCATATTTGTTTACAAGCTCCTACTCATGCCAACTAGCCTTGGGCCCACTGTACAATATCTTCAAAATCGGGCATATTAGCCACCAAGTTCAAAAACCGAGGCCTCCAACATATCTGAGTTATTTGAGCTCACGTCAAGAAGGTCTCCCAAAAAGTTCAAGTAGTGGCACACAATCATGGGAGATCACTTCCGACAAAATTATCTTTTCATTCGTCAATCACACCAACAGGGTGTAATGACATCTCCACTTAACACTGGTAAACGGGTTTTCCACTTCCTTCCAAGAAGTCCATCATACCAACCAAGTATGATCTACTTACAACCAGTAAGTAGTTTTTCTGCGTAATTTCCACATCACTCCATCCAGATGTGATGTTTAAAATTCCACTTAGTAGTAGGTTTTCTTTATCGAGGTACTCATCATCCCAACCGGGTATGAAGAGAAATTCCCAATCACCCGTTAATATAGTGAATTTAACCAACTTTTTGCCTTAACGCGAGCTTGTCTTGGCTGGCATTCCTAGTACTTCATGTTCCTACACGATATAAACATCCTTGTTCATTATCCTTTGGCCTAATAGCCTCCATTCATCACAAATAGATAAAATGCCCAAACTTTTAGTTATTTGTATTTAGGTCCCTAAAGTTCTTTTTCTTTAACTTTAGGTCCCTAATGCCATTTTTCCACCAAATTGAGTCCTGAAACTTCTAAAATTTACTTTGGTAACTCAATTTATTCAAAATCACAAAAAAGGGTTAAAGTTTCCCAAATTCCCAATTTGGTCCCCAACTTTTCAAAATTACCATTTTGCCCCTACTTTAGAAAAATGGCAATTGACCCCAATAATTTCAAAAATCGACCAATTGGTCCTCCAACATCTTTTCCATGCCCAATGGCCCTTTAATTTTGGGAAATTGCACTTTAGTCCCTCAAATTTTCAAAATTCACAAAATTTCCCCCAATTTCAACCTTTCAACCTGACTGAATTTGATTTCATCAAATTGAGCAATCAATCGAAGTTAATTGTTGAAATTGAAGGTGGATTTGAGTTTCTACACATCCATATGATTCAATTGCACTTTGAATCGCATGAATTGACGCTGGAATGAGCTCAAACGAAGCTTCACCAAAAAATTGAATGTAGAGAGAGAAAGCTTCGAAAGCTTACCGTCAAAGGTGTGGCGGTCCAAGCTTTCAATCTGAGCAGATAGATCTTATCATGAGGTTGTTCCTAGGATCAAAAAACACCTCAGTTCATGTTAAATTGAGGGAGAATTTGGTCAATAAAGATTTGTCGGTTCTATCTCTAGCAGAGATCGAAATTCATAGAGGAGAGCCAAATTGGCTTATCTTTCAGCTTTAATTCAGTTGTATGAGGGTTGTGAAGGTGTTGGGAGAGCTTGGTTTGGCCTGAGAAGAGCTCGAATTGGCCATTTTCAGCTCAGCCGAAGCATGGCAGCTTCAGTCCACCGGAGTTGCTTCACTGCTCTATCACGCTGGCATTTCTTCGGTGATCCTCGAAGCAAATGGAGACTACTGTCATGTAGCTGACTTCTCTTCGAAACTAAAGAATCCAACCTCACCTTAATTGGCTCAGAAAAATTCCCAAGTCAGAGCTCGGATTCGAGCTTCACCAGAAAATTGAGCAGTAGGGAGAGAGTGGAGTTTTTAGGTGTAAAGAGGATGAACGAGGAGGGGCTCTTTATTAAAGATGTCAATAGCTCGGGTCGGGGTAGGTTTTAGTGGACCTGCGCCCGACCCGAGTTTGGGCCCAACAGAACCGCACTCGAGTGGACCCGAGCTTGGGTTTACTTGATCGGGTTCAGAACCGACCCGAGACCCGCCTGGACCTGAGGCTCAAGTCTAGAAGTTGGATCCGAACCCGTTGCTCGGGTCAATTTGAACCTGAGTCGGGTCTATCTTATTTTTTTAATATATATTTTTTGCCAAAAATAAAAAATTTCAAATTATTATAATATATAAAATTTTTAAATATTTATTTGGGAATTCAATTTTTCAAATGTTTATTATCTTTAATTTACCTAATAAATTAGTGGTATAATTTCTAAGGTCCCTTTCCAAGGTTTTTATGACTATTTGGGTCATTTGGAATTTGTAAATTTCCCAATTTACTCATTCTCTAATGATCAGGTTTGTGAACTAGTTCAGTTTTCTCACTCGGTTTGACCAGTTCTTTCCCCGATTTTCCTTAACTCCAAAGGGTGCCATTTACAACTCTCCCTTCCTTTTAGGAGTTTTGTCCCCAAAACTTATTTAATGTTTTTCACACCGGAAGGAACTTCCCTTGATGTAAATTTGTTGTTCACAGACATTCTACCATCTCGGTTATTCTCATTCATCCCTTATATAACATACTCTTGAGATTTTCTTTTCTTTTCCATTACTTTATCATTCCATGGGTTTACTTAATTTAAACCTATCTCCTTGGAAGGTTTAAGGTCATATCCTTAATTTCACATTCTTCATTACGTAAAGCATATTTCTCCCATTCCAAGATTCTTTACTCAAGCTTTCAAGATTGGGAGTTCTAAAATACCCTATCATTCTCATATCCATTTATTTCTCTTTGTTGTTGTCCTCCTTAGCACAGTGTTTGTTCAAATACCTTTTCATCATACATTGACCCTTCCCTCATTCGTTGATTATTACAACTTCGTTTCAAATTAAATGCTTGACCTTGTCATTCTCAATTAACGGACTCTTACTTACCTGAGTCAAATTCCCCTAGGACAGTTGGGCTTACATGTCCCTCACAGCACATCGTTCTCTGGACCTTGTCTTTAACCATTTAACATTTTTGAAGCACCTCCATAGTGATTATTCCCAATCTTTCTATCTTTCAAGGATGGTATAATATCATCCCTCTTTTCATCTGGTGGCATTTCTTGACTATCACCATTGTTATCCAATTATCCATTTTTCCTTTGACGTCATATCCTTTATAACTATATTGGTTTCCTTACTTACTCGTCTCTTCCCAACTTCTTTCTTGGATCTTTCAGATTTCAAGTCTTTGAGTTTCCTGATACTTACTGACATGCTGAAACTTTTCACGTCATTCCTCATTCCCTATGGCGTCCTTTCCTTAAGGACTTTTCTTTTTCTTAATCCATTCTTACTCTGTCACGCCCCAACCCGGTTTGGTCGGATCCCTGTGATCAACCCGCCACTCTCCCGGTTTATTAAAGGGTTTCTCCTTACTGTAAACCGTAAAGAGTAAGGCGTCCTTTAACTTGCACCTTTTTCCTGGAATAGCATAATCAAAACTTCATGAAATTTAAAACTTTACATGCCTATTTTATAGGCATCTTAGTTGAAAGTCTTTAAGGGTAGGCTTTTCGGGATTCCTTGAAAGGGATATAAGGGAGGGGGTGAGTACAACTACTCAATGAATGGGTTTTTAAAGGTCTACTTTTAACTTTTAAGAAAAACATTTATACGAAGTGTGCCAGACTCCTTTCTTTTCAAAAATCCATTTATTTAAAAATTTGGGTTTTTCCATTATTTCTTAGTTACCGGTGTGTCATCACCCAACACACATCCATCATCATGAAGGTTACACACATTCGCAAGTCAATATCACTACTGAACCCGCTAGTGGCTTCGGAGTGACTTTTCCTACCACCCGGATAGAAGCACGACCACTTTTGCCCTGGGAATGAGTGGATGTACGCGACATCCAACCCACAATCCCAAAATCACTTCTTTGTGTCCGTATGAGGACAAAGACCTCATCCTGTCCCCACCCCGGTCTCATGCGCTTAGTGCTACTCCAGATTTCGCATAGACACCTGGAACGACGAACTGCCCTTATAGCCACCAGGTCGTCCAGTACCCTTAGGACGCATCACTACCCCTCATGGGCATCTTGATGATCTCGTACTCAGTGCATGCACAAACAATATTTTCTCATATTGCCATGTAATCTGTGGTGCCACTAGTCCAACGGCCCCGACTCTCAACTCAACCCGCAGCTATTTGTCTTGACTAGTCCATCGACTTGTCATGTCGCACTGCTACTAGTTGACTAAGCATGTCGGTCCTATCTTGGTACCATGGCCAAACAATTCACTTAGTAAGTTTTATGGCACATATATGATATTCGTTTACGAGCTCCTGCTCGTGCTAACTAGCTTGGGCCCACTATACAAGATTTTCAAAAAAACTGGGCATTCTATCCCTCAAGTTCCAAAATCGAGGCCCCCGGCCTATAAGAGCTATTTGAGCTCCCGTCAAGAAGGTCTACCAAATAGTTTAAGCATTGGCACACAGTTAGGGGAGAACACTTCTGACAAAATAGGTTTTCACTGTCCATTATACCAACCGATATAAGGACATCTCCGTTCATAACCGATGAATGAGTTTTCAACTTCTTTCGAGGAAGTCTCATCATACCAACCGGGTATGATCTACTTACAACCAATAAGTAGTTTTTTCGCATAATTTTCACATCACTTTCTCTAAGTGGTGATGATTAAAATACCACTAAACAGTGGGTTTTTATACCGAGGTACTTATCATCCCCTACCGGGTATGATATAAAATTTACACTCACAACCGGTAAGTGGTTTTTATCTTTAAGTTGTGCTCATCATCCCAACCGAGTATGATGTTAGTAAACCCACTCATCCGTTAATGCTGTGAATTCCACTAGACCGGTTCTTAGTATTCACAAGAGCTTGTCCTTACTGGCGTTCTCGGTACTTCGCATTCCTACACGATATGAACATCTTGGTTCATTATCCTTCGGCCTAATCGCCTTCATTCATTCCAAATGAATGAGAAAGTTAAACTTTCATTTATTTGCAATTAGGTCCCTAAAGTTATTTCTCTTTAACTTTAAGTCTCATATGCTGGTTTTTCCTCAAATTAAGTCTCGAAACTTCTAAAATTTATCATAGGACCTCAATTTATTCCATTTCACAAAAAAGAGGTTTAATCTCCCAAAATTTCCAATTTGGTCCCCCAACTTTTCCAAAATTACCATTTTGCCCTTCCTTTACAAAAATGGTAAATTTTTCACCAAAAATTTCAAAATTCCTCAATTGGTCCTCCAACATTATTTTCATACCCAATTGACCCTCAATTTCATAAAATTTCATTTTGGTCTTTTGAATTTTGAAAATCCCCAATTTTCCCCCAATTCCAACTTCTTAACACAACCGAATTTGATTTCATCAAATTGACCCATCAAATGTTTCCAATTGTTGAAATTGAAGTTAAAATTGAGTTTTTACATGTTCATACGATTCTTTAGAAATGTGAATCACAAGTTTTAACACTGGGATGAGCTTAAATGGAGCTTCATTGGAAAATAAACTATAGAGAGAGAAAGCTTCGATTACTCACAAGTGATGGCACGACAGTCTGAGCTTTCGATCTGGGTAGATAGCTCTCGTCCTGAGGTTCATCCTAGAAATTGGATTAGAATTTCGTCATTGAAATTCGGTCGACTCTCTCTCTAGCACCGATCGAAAATTGTAAAGGGGAGCTTAATTGGCTTACCTTTCGGTCCTAATTTGGCCGTGGAAAAGCTCAGAAAGTGTTGGGAGGGCTTGAAATGGCTGATTTCAGCTTGGCCGAAATAGGGTAACTTCGGTCCGGCGGAGCTGCTTCACTATTCCATCATGCTGGCGCTTCTCCAACGATTCTCGGATTGACTGGAGTTTGCTATCAGATAGTTGTCTTCTCCCTGGTTCTAAAGAGCTCAACCTCTCCTTTCGAGGTTAAGAAAAATGTTTAAGTTGAAACTCTAGTTTGAGCTTCACCAAGAAATGGAGAAGTAGAGAGAGAGAGAAGTGTTCAGGTGTGAGGAGAATGAATGGGGATGAGTAAAATCGTGTATTAAATGGGAGAGATTTATTACTAGTATTAATATTAACATAAATTATTGGTATTAATTTCAATAATTTAATTTCGGTATTAAATTATTTGTATTAATTCCAATAATTTAATTTAGGTATTAAATTATTAGTATTAATTATAATAATTAAATATATATTAATTCATGTCCATTTATGATAAGGCATTTTTTTACCGAAATTTCGGGTTATCCATCATCACACTACTCTCGAGCAAGCACGCTTAACTTCAAAGTTCTTATGGAATCTCGTTCACCTAAACCAATTTGGTTTTTGTCTTTTATTTTGTCTTAAGTTTCTTTTCCAAGGTTTAATGAACCCTTTGGATCACCCGGAAGTTGTAAATTTCCAAATTGCTTGTTCCCATATGATCGGATTTGTAAATTGGCTTGGTTTTCTTACTCGGTTTGACCGGTTTTTTTCCTGGTTTTCCTTAACTCAAAAGTGTGGGGTTTACATACTCACTTGTGGTCATTTAACAATTCTCTATTCTGAGTTAATTCCTTTCTTACTAGTACGACAACTTTTGATGTTGTCTTCCTACTTCCTGTTACTTGGGTTTAACTTGCCCCTTGGACTCTTACGATTTCTTTTCTTTTGCACTTGATCCTTTCATCTGCAACAGCTCATCTTTGAGGAGCTTGTCTTCTTCCCAATTATTTTGGGCCCATTTCCTCCTAATATGAACACATATATTTTTCCAAGGTTCCCTTCCTTGGTAAGTTTTATACTACTTTTCTCCCGAAATTTTCTTGCAGTCTTACCATTGCGAATGTCCAACCTTAAATGACATTCCTTGATGTTATCCTCACCTACTCACCTTTACTCTTGAGACCCTACGGTTACTTTTTGTATACCTTATCTGCATTCTCATTTGCTCCCGGTATTCATCTATTTCTTGGAGGTGAATTTCACATCCTCCTTCATTTTACAATCTCTTGATCATTCTGCAGAAAGCTTATTTAACCTTCTTATAGCCTTTAGTCGTTACTCCTTGTCTTAACCATTTATCCCTTTATGGCTTTCCTCTGTCCTTATTTCTCATAGATTTTGGCCTTTCCATCTTTTCCTTCCTTACTAGGATTGTGTCCTTCACAAGGGTTATTTCATTAACTGTCTCACTCATTTTATCCTCTTAGTATAATTATTTTGAGAGGATTATCTCTCGAATCTTCTTATCTATGTTATCCATCTCTTTGCCCTATTTAGGGTATGATCCTTACTACTCCCCAATCCTTCTTAGAGTGTAGTTTATTTTCCAGGATGATTTGGTTGTTACGGATTATTTCCTTCAACTAGGTCCATCTAAAATCCCTATTTGGTTTCCCTACTTTCTTGCAAATAGATCACACTTAACCTCTCCAGTCATTTGTACTTTTTACTGAGGTCCTTATTTCAGCTTAAATTTTGCAATATTTCCTCTGTTGATTTTCTTAACTCAGAGATTTCCTTTCCACGGTCCCACTTCCTATTCTCACTCTTCTTCTTAGGGTCCTCCATTCTGGGATTCTTACATTTGATCTCCATATTTTCTCATTGTCTTGTCTTAATCGTCTTAATATCCTCAGTGTTCCCAGTAGTCTTCTTTCCTTCTTTCTGATCAGATTCTATTCCTTTGGTTTCCTTTGGATTAGTCTATTACTTCTCATTTTCCATATTCTTATTATGTGAGCCTTTCCTTAACTCCTTAGACTCCCATTAATCACATTCTCTTTGTTGCTCACTTCCCTTTGTTCCAAACTTCTCCTTTCTTTCCTTAGTTAGGATTTGTCTCCCTTGTGTGAACTCTAAGAGTCTCTTCCTTGCCCAACTTTATTGTACCTCTGAGGGAAAATCTTAAAGGTTGAGGTTAACTAGAAATGACTTATTTTTCTTCCTTAAGTGATTTTCTACGCTTTACTTTGATTTTTATAGCATACTCTTATTGCTTGGATTTATTAAGGAGACTTAGAAGTTTTATCAAGAAAATTAGTTTTCATTCATTCAAGAAATATTTTCTTAACATGTTTGGCTTACTACAAAAATTTTCTACCCCTAATCCCTTGGGGTCATAGGCTGAGAGTTAGCCTTAGAACGGTTATGGGACTCTTGATCAAATAGCTTTAAGGAACTAGTTGGGGTCCACTCGTATTCCCTTATGGGACGAATTTCATGTATGGCCTCCAATACGTACCGCCTTAATACCTCTACCTCACACTCATATGTACACTTCATCCTTTGGAAGGGATTAAAGCTAGACTAAGTAGGTGGGGTACTTGGTGGACCTTCATAAAGGTGGCACACACATCATAGTAGTTATCCCAGGCCTCCTTCTTAGTTTGATTCCTCTTCGGTTGTTGTGGGGCTAGAGGTGGAGTTGGGCTCCTAGGAGGAGGTACAGGTTCCTCTTGTCTAGAAGGAGGGTATGTGATGCCTTTTGGTTCCAATAAGGCTCCCACAAGTTTTCGATAATCTTCCACCATGTCCTTGGGTACTCTCTTCTTGCCCTTTAAGGATGTTTGAACGGTTGCCTCCCTTGGGGTAGGTGTCTTTTTTAGGGTTATGGGTGGAGGATTGGAATTCATAGCGAATTTTCTAGGGATTCTCCTCCCTACATGATAGTTAGATTTTGATTAATGTCAGGGCATAATATTTATTATGTTTTAAGGGAACTTAGCTTTGATACCACTCAAGTTGTCACGCCCCAGCCCGGTTTGGTCGTATCCCCATGAACAACCTGTCGCTCCCTTGGTTCAAGAGGAGTTTCCCCTTCTTAAATTCAAGAGGAGCCAGGCGTAATCTCAACTTTGTTCCCTGGAAAACATATATGAAATAAGATGTAAGCTTAATAAAATTAAGCATACTTGATATATCTGGACCATGTCATCCAATAGCCCCTAGGATGCATCACTATCCATCTTGGGCATCTTGAAGGTCCCGTACCTCAGTGCATGCACAAAATAAGAGTTTTTTTCATAAGCTATTTAATCTTTGGCGCCACTTTTCCAATAGCCCCAACCCTTAACTCAACCTGCAATTGTTTGTCTCGACTGGTCCGTTGACCAATCTTATCACACAACACTAGTCCATCGAGTGAGTCGGTCCTGTCTTGGTACCATGGCCAAATACATAATTCATTAAAGTTTTCATGGCTTAATCTCATATTTGTTTATGAGCTCCTGTTCATACCAACTGGCCTTGGGCCCACCATACAAGATTTTTAAAATCAGGCATATTAGCCCCCCAAGTTCCAAAACCGAGGCCTCCGACCTATCTGAGCTATTCGAGCTCATGCCAAAACGTCTCCCAAAATGTTTAAGCAGTGGCACACAGTTAGGGGAGAGCATTTCAAAAAAATTATCTTTTCATTCGTCAATCACACCAACCGGGTATGATGACATCTCCGCTTACAACTGGTAAACAGGTTTTCTACTACCTTCCAAGAAGTCCATCATACCAACCGAGTATGATCTATTTACAATCGGTAAATAGTTTTTCTGTGTAATTTGCACATCACTCCATCTAGGTGTGATGTTTAAAATTTCACTTAGCAGTAGGTTTTCTTTATTGAGGTACTCATCATACCAATTGGGTATGAAGTGAAATTCCCACTCACTTGTTAATGTAGTGAATTCCTCTTTACCGGCTTTTTGCCTTCATGCGAGCTTGTCTTGGCTAGTGTTCCCGGTGCTTCATGTTCCTACATAAAATGAACATCATTGTTCATTATCCTTTGGCCTAATAGCATTCATTCATCAAGAATGGATAAAATGTCCAAACTTTTAGTTATTTGCATTTAGGTCCCAAAAGTTCTTTTCTTTAATTTTAGGTCCCTAATGCCAATTTTCCCACAAATTGAGTCCCAAAACTTCTAAAATTTACATTGGTACCTCAATTTATTCAAAATCACAAAAAGGGGTTCAAGTTTCTCAAATTCCCAATTTGGTCCCCAACTTTTCAAAAATTACCATTTTGCCCCTACTTTACAAAAATGGCCATTTGACCCCAATAATTTCAAAAATTGACCAGTTGGTCCTCCAACATCTTTTCCATACACAATTGGCCGTCAATTTTGGGAAATTACACTTTAGTCCCTCGAATTTTTCAAATTCCCAAATTTCCCCCCAATTTCAACCTTTCAACCTGACCAAATTTGATTTTATCAAATTGACCGATCAATTGAAGTTAATTGTTGAAATTGAAGGTAGATTTGAGTTCCTACATATCTATACGATTCAATTGCACTTTGAATCGCATTAAATGATGTTGGAACGAGCTCAAACGGAGCTTCGTCGGAAAATTGAACATAAAGAGAGAAAGTTTCGAAAGCTTACCGTCGGGGGCGCGACGGTCCGAGATTTCGATCTGGGCAGATAGCTCTTATCCTAAGGTTATTCCTAGGATAAAAAAAATAACCTCAATTCATGTCGAATTGAGGGAGAATTTGGTTAGTAAATATTTGTCGATTCTCTCTCTTACACCGATCAGAATTCATAGAGGTGAGCTAAATTGGCTTACCTTTCAACACTAATTCAATCTTATGAGGGCTGTGGAGGTGTTGGAAGAGCTTTGTTTGGCCTGAGAAGGGCTTGAATTGGCAATTTTCAGCTGGGCCGAAACAGGGCAGCTTCGATCAACCGAAGTTGCTTCACTGTTCTATCATGTTGGCATTTCTCCAATGATCCTCAAAGCAAATGGAGACTACTGTCGTGTAGCTGACTTCTCCCTGAATCTAAAGAACCCAACCTCGCCTTAATTGGCTAGGGGGTAATGCCCAAGTCGGAGAGCTCTAGCTTGAGCTTCACCGGAAAATGGAGCAGTAGGGAGAGAGTGGAGTTTTCAGGTGTTAAGAGGATGAATGAGGAGGGGCTCTTTACGAGGACTTCTTGGTCATTCAATTGGTGCCTTTATGATGGTCATTCATTGCCTGAAACTCCCTGGCCAGGGACTTTTCATCTTCGTCAGCACTGCTTGATTTACTGGCGAGTGAATAATGTTGTCATCTAAAGGAAGAAGACGACACTGTTCCGAACGAGACCGAACCGGTTCGAACCGGGTTCAATGCTTAAACCGGCCGGTTTAGGCCCGAATCAACCGAGTTTTTAGAAATTAAAATTTTCTAAGTTCATTTTTATCTAATTGTGGCCTCAATTCTCCAATTTGAATTTTCTAAGCCACCTAGAAGAATGAATTTAGCATCTGATTCAATAGTGGTTCAAACCTATCTAAACCAATTCAATCCGGTTCGGATCTAGTTCACCTTCACCGGTCTAGTTTTCTCTCCCAAATGTTTCTAAGACCCCTTTCCAAGGTTTTTATGACTCTTTGGGTCACTTGGGAGTTGTAAATTTCCCCATTTGCCCGTTCTCTAATGATTTGATTTGTGAACCAGTTTGGTTTTCTCACTCGATTTAACCGATTCTTTCTCTGGTTTTCCTTAACTCCAAAGGTCGGGGTTTACACGAAGGTTGTCATGCCAAACCTTAAATGATAAGGATACCCAAATTGTGTAGGGACACGAGAGACCGGAATGCAATCAAGAAAAAGTTAGCGTGGACTTAGAAGCTGACTAGGGATGAACACATCACAATTACCGAGTGAGTGGAAATTTTATACATTATACCCGGTTGGGATGATGAGCATGGTTTTTAACGAATAAAACCTACTTACCAGTTGTGAGTAGGAATGAATATCATACCCAGTTGATATGATGAGTTTCCTTAAGGAAAGGAGAAACCTGTCTACTGGTTGTAAGCAAAGTTATCATCACATTTGGTTGGTGTGATGAGTTAAAAATGAATTTTTGTCAGTAGTGTTCTCTCCTTACTGTGTGCCAATGCTAAAAATATTTGGGAGACTTTCTTGACGAGAGCTAGAATAGCTCAGATAGGCCACGAGCCTCGGTTTTTGAACTTAGGGGGCTAAATGCCTAATTTTGGAAAACACGTGCAGTAGGCCCATGACTAGTGGAAACGGGCAAAAGCTCGTAAACAAACTTAATTAGGAAGAGCCATGAAAACTCCTAATTAATGGAATTGGTTTTGTGTTGTGCCACGGTACCGAGTCAGGATTGACAGTGCCCAATGGACTAGCGACAGTGCATCAGGGCTAAGTCGACAGATTGGCCTATACAAACAGCTATAGGTCGAGTTGACCGTTGGGGTCGTTCGACTGTTGGCACCAAAGATGATGGCTAATATGTGAAAACTCCTATTTGTGCATGCACTTGTGGTATGGAACCATCAAGATGCCTTAGGGGGTAGTGATGGGTCCTAAGGGCTGTTGGATGACATGGCGGAGATAAGGGCAGTTCGTCGTGCCAGATAGTCTTGAAGCTCTAGGAGCTTCGTGCGCATGAGACCGGGGTGGGGTCGGGATGAGGTCTCTATCCTCATACAGACACGAAGTGGCATTCGTGTCTGAGGGTCAGACGTTTGGGACGTCCACTTAGACCTAGGGTAGAAGTAGACGGGCTTCTATCTTGGTGGATGGTAAAGACGCTCCGACCCACAAGTGGGTGCAGTGGACGAACTACACCTATGAATGTGTGTACCCTTCCTGATGAAGGGCGTGTGGTTGTTTGCTAAACGCCTCCTGAGGCAAGGGGATGTGCTAAGAAAGCTAAACACACCTAATATGGAAATGGAAAAGGTTTAAGAAACTTGATTTGGAGAAAAATCTGTTTAGATAAAAAAGGAGAATGATCACCTTGGCATAGTTTTTATAAATCAAAGTTGTTTGAAAACTCACTCCTAACACTCGCTCACTGAGTTGTAGAACTCACCCCTCCCTTTTTACCCCTTTTGAGGTAACCAAGGAAAATCAACCATAAAGACCCTCTCGTAGTTGAACTATAAGAACATATATGCTTATTTCAATATATTTAGTTTTGTATAATGTTATCGCAGGAAAAACAAGAAAAAAGACGTCTTACTCCTCACAGTTTAGAAGAGGGTGAAACCCTCCACAAACTAAAGGGAGTGGCGGGTTGTTCATGGGGATCCGACCAAACTAGGTTGGGGTGTGACAACTTTAGTGGTATCAGAGCCTATTTCCTCGATTGCATTATCAATACTATATAACTTTGTAAACCTCGCTCTTTGGAGTTAAGAAAAACCGGGAAAGAACCAATCAAACTGAGTGAGAAAACCGAACTGATTTTCAAACTCGTTTATGGGGGAACGAGAAAATTAGAGAAATTTCAACTCCCTTGTGACCCAAAAAGATTTATAAACCTTGGGGAAGAACCTTAGAACAAAGTGGGAGAGAAAAACCGGATCAATTCGGGTGAACTGGACTCGAACCAGATTGAACTGAGTCGGTTTATGAATCATAACCAATAGAGAGAGGGCAACCCCGGAAATTTATGAACCCTAAGTGATCTAAGGAGTCATAAAGTCATGAAAAAGGACTTTAGGATGAATTGGAGATGAAAACCAAACCGGTTAAGGTAAACCGGATCTGAACTGCATTGACCCAGTTTGGACCGGTTTGAACCACTATTGAACTAGATGCTAAATTCATTTTTATAGGTGGCTTAAAAATTCAAATTTGATATTTGAGGCCACCATTGGATAGAAAATAAATTTAGGTAAATTGAGAAATTTTTAGATTTGAAAAATTCGATTGAATTCGGGGTGAACCGACTAGTTTAATCTGTGAACCCGGTTCGGATCGGTTCGGTCCGGTTCATAATAGTGTCATCTTCTTCCTTTAGATGATAGCGCTGTTCACTCGCCGGAAAATTGAACAAGCACCGACAAAGAAGAAACATTTCCATTCAGTATGTTTAAGACCATCAATGTTTGTCATAAAGGTATCAAACGGATAGCCGACTAGTCCCTCAGCTCCCTATATAAAGAGCCCATCTCCATTCATCCTCCCCACACCTAAAAATCTCACTCTCTCTTAGTTGCTTAGTTTTTCGGTGAATCTCTAACCAGAGCTCTGATATAAGGTCATTTCTGAGCCATAGAAGGCGTGGTTGGGTTCCTTAGAACCGAGGAGAAGTCAGCTACATGGTGGTAACATCCATTCGCTCCAAGGGTCGTCGGAGAAGGACCAGCGTGATCGAATAGTGAAGCAACTCTGACAATACAAAGCTGCCATGTTTCGGCCAAGCTAAAATTGGCTGATTCAAGTCATCCTCACTATAAACCCCACACTTTTGAGTTAAGAAAAATCAGGAAAAGAACTGGTCAAACCAAGTAAGAAAATTGAGCCGGTTTAAAAACCCGATCATTTGGGAACAAGCAATTTGGAAATTTACAACTTTCAGGTGATCTAAAGGGTTTATTAAACCTTGGAAAAGAAACTTAAGACAAATTAGAAGAGAAAAACCAAATTAGTTCAGGTGAACGAGATCCCATAAGAACTTTAAAGTTAAGTGTACTTGCCTGAGAGTAGTGTGAGGATGGGTGACCTCTTAGGAAGTATGATTTTTTTTTGTAACCCGAAATTTCGGTCAAAATTTTTTATGAGAATGTGCCTTATCATAAATAGCCATAAATTAATATATATTTAATTATTGTAATTAATACCAATAATTTAATACCTAAATTAAATTATTAAAATTAATACAAATAATTTAATACCTAAATTAAATTATTGGAATTAATACCAATAATTTATGATAATATTAATACTAGTAATAAATCTCTCCCATTTAATACATGGTTTTAAAGAGGTTATCCCCATTTATTCTCCTCACACCCGAACACTTCTCTCTCTCTCTACTGCTCCATTTCCAGATAAAGCTCAAAATAGAGGTTTGACTTGAATATTTTTCTTAACCTCAGAAAGAGAGGTTAGACTCTTTAGAACCGGGGAGAAGTTAGCTATCTAATAGCAAACTCCAGTCAATCTGAGAATCACTAAATAAGCAACAGTGTGATGAAATAATGAAGCAGCTCAAGTGGACCGAAGCTGCCTTATTTCAACTGAGTTGAAATCGACCATTTCGAGCCCTTCTTAGGCCAAACCAAGCCTTCTCAACACTTCCTCAGCACTCCCACGGCCGAATTAGGACTGAAAGTAAGCTAATTCGACTTCCCTCTACAATTTCAATGATGAAATTCTAACTCAATTCAGTATCAATTGATGTGATTCTTAATTCTAGGATGAACCTCAGGATGAGAGCTATCTATCCAGATTGAAAGTTTGGACTGTCATGCCCTCACCAATGAGTAATCGAAGCTTTCTCTCTCTATAGTCCATTTTTCGGTGAAGCTTCGTTTGAGCTCGTTCCGGCGTCAAAACTTGTGATTCAAAGAGCTATTGAATCGTAAGAAGATGGAGGAACTCATTTTTAACTTTAATTTCAACAATTAGAGGTGTTTGATCGGTCAATTTGATAAAATCAAATTCGACTATGCTAAGGAGTTGAAATTGGGGAAAATTTTGGGGAAAATTGGGGATTTTCAAAATTCAAAGGACCAAAATGTAATTTTATGAAATTGAGGGTCAATTGGGCATGAAAATAATGTTGGAGGACCAATTGAGGAATTTTGGAATTTTTGGGGCAAAACTTACCATTTTTGTAAAGGAATGGCAAAATAGTAATTTTGGAAAAGTTGGGGGACCAAATTGGAAATTTGTGAAATTAAACCTCTTTGTGTGAAATTAAATAATTTGAGGTTCTAAGATAAATTTTAAAAGTTTTGGGACTCAAATTTAGGAAAAACTCGGCAATATGGACTTAAAATTAAAGAAAAATAACTTTAGGGACCTAATTGTAAATATATGTAAAGTTGGGTTTTCTCATTCATTTGGAACGAATGAGCACTATTAGGCCAAAGAATAATGAACAATTATGTTCATTTTGTGTAGGAGGATGAGACATCGGGAATGCCAGTCGAGGTCCAGCTTGCTAAGGACGGAACCTGACTAAGTGGAATTTCACTGCACTATCGGGTGAGTGGGATTATATATCATACTCGGTTGGGAATGATAAGTGCCTCAGTATAAAAACCCATTGTTTAGTGGTATTTTAATCATCACCACTTAGAGAAAGTGATGTGAAAATTATGCGAAAAAAACTACTTACCTGTTGTAAGTACATCATACTCGGTTGTTATGATGAGATTTCCTCAAAGGAAGTTGAAAATCCGTTCATCGGTTATGAATGGAGATGTCCTTATACCAGTTGGTATAATGGACAATTAAAACCTATTTTTCCGAAAGTGTTCTCCCCTGACTGTGTGCCAATGCTTAAACTATTTGGGAGACCTTCTTGACGGGAGCTCGAATAGCTCTTATAGGTCAGGGGCCTCGGTTTTGGAACTTGAGGGCTAGAATGCCCAATTTTTGAAAATCTCGTATAGTGGGCCCAAGGCCAGTTGGCATGAGCAGGAGCTCGTAAACAAACATGATATATGTGCCAAAAAACTTAATAAGTGAATTGTTTGGCCATGGTACTAAGATAGGACCGACATGCTCAGTCAACTGGCGGTAGTGCGACATGACAGGTCGATGGACTAGTCAAGACAAACAACTACAGGTTGAGTTGAGAGTCGGGGCCGTTGGACCAGTGGCACCAGATATTACATGGCTTGATAAAGAAAACATTGTTTGTGCATGCATTATGAGTATGGGATCATCAAGACGCCCATGAAAGGTAGCGATGTATCCTAAGGGCCTTGGACGACCCGGTGAGTATAAGGGTAGATCGTCATTCCAGGTGTTTGTGCAAAATTTGGAGTAGCACCAAGCACATGAGACCGGGGTGGGGACAGGATGAAGTCTTTGTCCTCATATGGACACGAAGAAGCGATTTCAGAATTGTGGGTCGAATGTCATGTACATCCCCTCATTCCCAAGGTAGAAGTGGTCGTGTTTCTATCCGGGTGGCTGGTAAAGTTGCTCCGAAGCCACTAGTGGGTTCAGTAGTCGTACTGACCTGTAAATGTGTGTAACCTTCATGATGAAGGATGTGTGTTGGGTGATGACACACCGTGTTAAATAAGAAATGATGGGAAAACCCGAATCTTTAAATGAAGGGATTTTTGAAAAGAAAGGAGTCTGGCACACTCCATATAAATGGTTTTCTTAAAAGTTAAAAGTAGACCTTTGAAAACCCATTCACCGAGTAGTCGTACTCACCCCCTCCCTTATATCCCTTTTAGGAAATCCCAGAAAGCCTACCTTAAAGACCATCAACTAAAATGCCTGTAAGATAGGTATATAAAGTTTAAAATTTGATGCAGTTTTGATTATGCTATTCCAGGAAATGATGGAGGTTTAAAGGATGCCTTAATCATTACGGTTTATAATAAGGGGAAAACCCTTTAATAAACTGGGAAAGTGGCAGGTTGATCACAGGGATCCAACCAAACCGGGTCGGGGCATGACACTCAGACCAGACCAAGCTCTCCCAACACTTCCTCAACCCTCCCATGGCCAAATTAGGACTGAAAGGTAAGCCAATTTGGCTCCACTCTACAATTTTTGACTGATGCTAGAGAGAGAATCGACAGAATTTCGATAATAGAATTCTAATCCAATTCGACATCAATTGATGTGATTCTTAATCCTCGGAGGAACCTCAGGAGGAGAGCTATCTGCCCCAATTGGAAGCTCAGACTGTCGTGCCTCCATCGATGAGCGATTGAAGCTCATTCTCTCTACATTCTATTTTCTGGCAAAGCTCCGTTTAAGCTCGTTCTAGCGTCAAAACATACTATTCAAAGTGCTATGGAACCATATGAACATGTAGAAACTCAATTTCAACTTCAATTTCAACAATTAGAAGTGTTAGATCAGTCAATTTGATGAAATCAAATTCGACTATGTTAGGTGGTTGAAATTGGGGATTTTCAAAAATTCGAAGGGCCAAAATGCAATTTTATAAAATTGAGGGTTAATTAGGCATGATAAGAATGTTAGAGGGCCAATTGAGCAATTTTTGAATTTTTGGGGTAAAACTTACCATTTTTGTAAATGAATGGCACAATGGTAATTTTGGAAAATTTGGGGGCCAAATTGGGAATTTTGGAAACTTGAACCCTTTTTTTATGATATTGAGTAAACTGAAATCCCAAGAGGAATTTTAAAAGTTTCAGGACTCAATTTAGGAAAAAACCAGCAATTTGGGCCTAAAGAAAAAGGAAAAAATAACTTTAGGAACCAATTTGCAAATATTGGAAAAAGTTGTGAATTGAGTCATTGATACTGAATGAGGTGATCAAGCCAGATGATAATGAACAATGATGTTCATTTCATGTAGGAACATGAGACATCAGGAACACCAGCTAAGGTTAAACTCGCAAGGGACAAAAACTGATTAAGTGGAAATTCATTGCACGAACGGGTGAGTGGGATTACTTATATCATACCCGGTTGGGATGATAAGTACCTTGGAATTGAAAACCCATTACTTAGTGGTATTTTAAACATGACAACTTAGAGGAGTGGTGTGAAAATGACACGGAAAACTACTTACTGGTTGTAAGTAGATCATACCGGGTTGGTATGATGAAACTTACTCCGAGAAAGTGGAAAGCTCGTTCATCGGTTATGAACGGAGATATCCTCATACTCGGTTGCTATGATGGATAGTTGAATATATATTTTTGTCAAAAGTGCTCTCACTTGACTGTGTGCCACTGCTTAAATGATTTGGGAGACCTTCATGACAGGGGCTCAAATAGCTCTATTAGGGCGGAGGCCTTAGTTTTGGAACTTGGGGGCTATTATGCCCAATTTTGAAAATCTCGAACAGTGGGCCATAGGCCAGTTGGCACGAACAGGAGCTCGTAAACAAACATGAGTTATATGCCATGAAAATTTAAATAAATGAATTGTTTAGCCACGGTACCAAGACAAGACTGACATATTTAGTCAACTAGATGGGTGAACTGGACGTTTGATTGTGAGGTTGAAGTACTAAGGCAGTACGGATTGGAGGCCATACATGAAATTCATCCTATTAGGGAGTGTAAATGGACCCAAATCAGTTCCTCAAAACCTTCCGATCAAGAGTCTCATAATCGTTCTAGGGTTAACTCTAGTCCGATGACCCCAAGGGATTAGGGGGTAGGGAATTCCTATAATAAGCCAAATTATTGCAAGAAAATATTTCTTGAATAAATGAAAGTAAAATTTTGTTAAAACTCCTGAGTTCTTTGATAAAATTTAAAACAAAAGAGTATGATAATAAAAGTTTAAGTAAAAGGAAGAAATTCACCTAAGGATGAAAAGATGGGTTATTTATAGTTAAACTCAACCCTTAACACTTACCCTTAGAAACACGATAAGGAATAATCCATCTAAAGGAGATCCTAAGAAAAAGGAGTTGGAGAAGCAACCATCCATGAGTACAGAATTTTTGGAGAGTCCAAGAAGTTAAAAACTAAGCTCTAAGAATGAAGGATAAGGAAAAAAAACTAGGAAAAAGTAGAACATCCCAATGGGAATCATAAGAAAAGAAGTTGATCAAAAAGAAAAAGAAATAAGTATAGAGTCCACCAAGGAAAGATGGAGAGAAAATAAAATAACAAGAAGCCTAGGTGTAACAACTACTTATAAAGAACTAAGATACAATTCATTAGGAACTCCAAATGATAAGGAGACATGTGGAAGGCAAAAGTATAGATCAAAGGAAGGAGAGAAGTAGGAATAGATGAATCATACAAGGACCTTAACCTTAGGAGAAAATTTAAAAAGAGAAAATTTCTAAAAGAAAGGTAGGACAATTGAACAAAAGAATCCCATAATGAAAGACACCAGGAGAAGGATGGGAAATAGGAAGTTGGATTGGGAAGGAGAAAGCTCCAGGTCAAGACAATTGATCGAAGGAAGGTTGCAACACCAAAGCCAAAATAAGGTCCTCAGTAAAGAGTACGAGTGGCTAAGTGAGTGTGTTGGGAGGTTAAGAGTGATTTACTGCAAGAAGACCTAGAAACACAAATAGAAATTTTAGATGGACTCAATTTAAGGAAATAACTTATATGGACCAAATAATTTGGAGGAGTAAACAAAGTCTAGTATGTTATGGGGAGTAGTAAAAAGAATACACCTTAACCAAGACAAAAGGGAATACCAAGGACATGAAGGTACAAAAGATTTGAACACAATGAGGATGAGAGGTCCACCTCAAAGGAATAAACAAATACTAACACAAGTGGGAAAGAAGTAGGATCAACAGAAGGTACTCATGGATCCAAAGAGTAAGAGTAAGTTAGTGAAAATATTGGTAGGAAGATACTCTGGAATTTAAGGATTTCAATGGTAGAACTAGAAGGAAATACCAAGGGAAAGAGAGAATGTGAAGCTCACCATAGAAATAAATCTTAGGAAGACATGGGTGTATCAAAGAGAGAAAATAGAACCAACGGAATAAGAAAGGGAATGAACTCCTCAAGAACAAAATGCTGGAAAAGAAAGGACCATGTACAAGGAGAGGGAAACCGTAAAGAATCAAGGGACAAGTAAAACCCAAGTAATGTATAGGTAGGAAGATGAGATCAAAAGATGCTATATGAAAAAGAAAGAAACTAAGCTTAGAATGAAAAATAGTGGGATGAACATTGATAAGAGCAAGTATGGATTTAGAAAGAGAAGAGATCTTAAGGGAGAAGGACACCAGTGAGAATGAAGAAGTAAAAGATCAAAAATTTTAATATGTCATTAAGTATCAAGAAAATCAAGGATTTGAAGGCGGAATGACCAAATAAAGAAATTTGGAAAAAGTAGAGAAGTACAGAAATAAATAGTGTTATAGGGACGTAAAGTTAAGACATCACAAAGAATGCCATGCGATAAGGGGGCATGTAAATCCAACTAACTCAGAGAAATACAACTTAGGCAAGGAATGGTCTATGAGTAAGGCATAATAAAGTCAAGCATAAAGGTGACAACCAAAGAATGAGGAAGGAGTCCATGTAGGATGAAAAGACAATAAATGCCAGAATCCGTGGAAGAAAAATGACAGGAATTTATAGTTCTAAAATTTTGGGTAAAAGAAGCTTGGGACGTGAAATGGTGCCTTGGGAAAGAAGGATGTAACGAAAGAAAATGATCATAGATTTTCAAGGAAAATACTCTAGGCTAAGGTAAGTTCCATGGAATGAGGAAAGTATGAGAATCTTAGATATGTGATGAAAGGAATGGACAAAAATAATCGAGAAGGTTGTAGGACGGTAAAATTGAAAATTTCATAACAATAAGAGGTTTAATCCAACACATAAACAATGTGAAATAAGTTTTGGGGACAAAACTCCTAAAAGGAGGGGAGAGTTGTAAACCCTGCTCTTTGGAGTTAAGGAAAATCGGGAAAGAACGGGTCAAACCAAGTGAGAAAACTAAACCGATTCCCAAACCTGTTTATGGAGGAACAGGAAAATTGAAGAAATTTCAACTCCCTTGTGACCTAAAAAGATTTATAAACCTTGGGGAAGAACCTTAGAACAAACTCAGAGAGAAAAATGGAATTGGTTCTGGTGAATCGGATTGAACCGATTTAAGAATCGAGCCGGTTTATGAACCGGAACCAATAGAGAGAGGGCAAACCAAGAAATTTATGGACCCTAAGATACCTAAGTAGTCATAAAATTCATGAAAATGGACTTAAGGATGAATTGGAGATGAAAACCAAATCGCTTCAGGTGAACTGGATTCAAACCGATTGAACTAGTTTGGATCGATTTGAACCACTATTGAACTGGATGCTAAATTCATTTTTTTAGGTGGCTTAAAAAATTCAAATTTGATATTTGAGACCACCAGTGTATAGAAAATAAATTTAGAAATTTTTAGATTTGAAAATTTCAGTCGAATTGGAGGTGAATTGGCTGGTTTAAGCTTTGAACCCGGTTTGGATTGGTCTGGTACAGTTCAGAACAGTGTTATCTTCTTCCTTTAGATGATAGCACTGTTCACTCACCGAAAAGTCAAAGCAGTGCCGACGAAGAAGAAGCATTTCTGTTCAGTAGGTTTCAGGTCATCAATTTCTGTCATAAGGGTACCAAATGGATGGGCAACGAGACCTTGAGCTCCCTATATAAAGAGCCCCTCTCCATTCATCCTCTCCACACCTGAAAATCTCACTCTATCTCAGCTGCTTAGTTTTCTAGTGAAGCTCGAACCAGAGCTTTGATATAGGGTCATTTATGAGCTGCCTTTTGGAGTTAAGGAAAATCAAGAAAAGAACCAGTTAAGCCGAGTGAGAAAATCGAACCGGTTCACGAACCTTGACCACTAGAAAACAAGAAAATTGGGAAATTTACAACTTGCAAGTGACCCAAAGAGTCATAAAAACATTGGAAAGGGACTTTAGGACAATTTGGGAAATAAAACCAAACCAATTCAGGTGAACCGGATTAAACCGATTTGGACCGGTTTAGACCAGTTTAGACTAGTTTGAACCACAATTGAACCAGATGATAAATTTATTTTTCTAGATAGCTTAGAAAATTCAAATTAGAGAATTGAGGCCACCATTTGATAGAGAATGAATTTAGATAAATTTAGAAATTTTTAATTTTGAAAAACTCAATCGAATTGGACCTAAACCAATCGGTTTAAGTGTTCAATCCGGTTCGGAACAGTGTCCTCTTCATCCTTCAGATGACAACACTGTTCACTCACCAGAAAATTGAGCAACGGTGGCAAAGATGAAAAGTTTTTAGCTAGGGAGTTTTAGGCAATGAATCACCGCCATAAAAGAGCCAATCAGATGACCAAGAAGTCCCTGAGCTTCCTATATAAAGAGCCTCTCCTCATTCATCCTCCTCACACCTAAAAACTCCACTCTCTCCCTAGTGCTCCATTTTCCAATGAAGCTCAAACCAAAGCTCCGACATGGCCATTTTTTTGAGCCAAAGAAGGTGAGGTTGAGTTCTTTTTATTCAGGGAGAAGTCAGCTACCTGACGGTAGTATCCATTTTCTTCGAGGATCGCGGGAGAAACACCGGCGTGATAGAATAGTGAAGCAGTTCCGTCGGACCGAAGCTGCCCTAGTTTGGCCAAGCTGAAAATAGCCAATTTGAGCCCTTCCTATGCTAAACTAAGCTCTCCCAACACTTGCCTTCATACGACTAAATTAGAGCATAAAGGCAAGCCAATTTGGCTCCACTCTATAATTTTCTATTAGTGTTGGAGAGAGAATCAACGAAAATTCACTGACCAAATTCTCTTTCAATTCGGCATGAATTAATGTGATTCTTGATCCTAGGAGGAACCTTAGGACGAGATCTATTTGCCCAGATCGAAAGCTCAGATCGTCGCACCCCCAATGATAAGCTTTCAAAGCTCTCTCTCTCTCTACGTCCAGTTTTCCGAAAAAGCTTTGCTTGAGCTCATTCCAGCGTCAATTCGTGCGATTCAAAGTGCAATTGAATCATATGGCTGTGTAGAAACTCAAATCCATCTTCAATTTCAACAATTAACATTGATTGATCAGTCAATTTGATGAAATCAAATCCAGTCAAGTTGAAAGGTTGAAATTGGAGGAAAATTGGAAATTTCAAAAAATTGAGGGACTAAAGTGTGATTTCCTAAAATTGAGGGCCAATTGGGCATGGAAAAGATGTTGGAGGACCAATTGGTTAATTTTTGGAATTCTTGGGGTCAATTTTACCATTTTTGTAAAGTAGGGGCAAAATGGTAATTTTGGAAATGTTGGAGACCAAAATGGGAATTTGAGAAACTTGAACCCCTTTTGTGATTTAAATAAATTGAGGTACAAAAGTGAATTTTAGAAGTTTCGGGACTCAATTTGGGGAAAATTGGCATTAGGGACCTAAAGTTAAAGAAAAAGAACTTTAGGCACAAGTGGGTGCAGTGGACGGACTGCCTTGCAAATGTGTGATCCCTTCATGATTAAGGACGTGTGTTTATTATTAAACACACCAACTATGGTTAATAAGGAATAATGGTTTTGAAAACTGAGAAATTAAGAAAATAAAGAATCTGGCAAACTCCAATTTATCTATTTTTCTGAAAGTCGAGTTTTAAACATTCATTCACTGAGTCATCGAACTCACCTCCTCCCTTATACCCTTTTTCAGGTAACCGATGGAAAAGCCTACCTAAAGACCTCCAGTTAGCTACACCTGCAATACAAGTATGTAAGTTTAAAATTTCTTGCAGTTATGATTAATGTTATTCCAGGAAAGGTACAGGTTTAAAAGATGTCTTACTCCTTATAGTTTAAAGAAAGGGGAAACCTTAAATAAATCAGGAAAGTGGCAGGTTGCTTACGGGGATCCGACCAATCCGGGTTGGGGCATGACAAAGACCCTAGGTTTACCTCAAGGTTTTGGCCTAGTTTGCAAAATGCCTTGGGAACCAAACTCCACATTAGTACGACATTTCATCCATAGACCGATGGACAGTCTAAGTGAACGATTCAAGCCCTAGATGATATCCTACGAGCATGCGTACTCACCATAAACAAGAGTTAGGAGGAATACTTATGACTAATGGAGTTTGCCTATAATAATAGTTACTAGGCTAGTATTCAAATGGCTCCTTATTAGGCCATTTATGGATGACCGTGTCGTACCCCTTTATTTTGGGAAGAGGTAGGAGAAAGGAAGCTAGAAAGGGTTGAGCTAATAGAAGATGCCACAGATAAGATAAAAATTATAAGGAGTCAACTTAAGGCAGCTCAAGACAGGTAAAAGAGCTATGCGGAACATCGGAGAAGGGAATTGGAATTTGATGTGGGAGACCAAGTATTTCTCAAGGTATCCCCATGGAGGGGAATACTTAGGTTCCAACAACGGAGGAAGTTGAAAACTTGGTACATCGGTCCCTACATCATTGTCCAAAGGATAGGGCCAGTGGCCTATAAATTGGAACTGTCTCCTAACTTACAAAGAATACATGATGTATTCCATCTCTCGGTACTCTAGAAGTACCAACCCAATCCCAGTCACGTGTTGGACTGACCCCCACCCAAGTTAGAAGAGAACCCGACCTATCAAGTGGAACTAATGCAAATCATCAACCAGACATACAAAAACTTGAGGAATAAGAATATTTCAATTGTAAAGGTTCTTTGGCAGAACGTACCAATACAAGAGGAGACCTAAAAAACAGGGAGTGTTATGAGGGATGGGTACCCCCAATTGTTTGGTATGTAAATGTTTTGGGGACAAAACCCCTAAAAGGAGGGAAGAGTTGTAAACCCGGTTCCTTTAAAGTTAAGAAAACTAGGAAAAGAACCTGACATTTCAAAAGAAAAAACTGAGTTGGTTAACGAACCAAAACCGATAAAGAAAGAGTAAACTAGGAAATTTGAAAATCCCAAGTGACTCAAAGAGTCATAAAAATCATGAAAAGGAACCATGGAGTAAATTGGAAGAGGAAACTGGACCAAAACCGGATTGAACTAGTTTGAACCATACATGAACTAGATTTTAAATTCATTTTTCTTGATGGCTTAAAATGTTCAAATTAATTGAAGCCACCATTAGATAGAAAATTAATTTAGAAATTTTTAATTTTGAGAAAATCGGCTGAATCGGGTTTGAACGGCCGATTTTTGCCATTGAACTAGGTCGGACAGGTCTGGTCCAGTTCGGAACAGTGTAGTCTTCTTCCTTAGGATGACAACACTGTTAATCGGTTCAGAAACTTTCCTTCTCCAGTGAAGGAATATTTGCTCTGATCAGAGCATTTTTGGGTGAGGATAATCTCGACCAAAATGGAAAGTGGTCGAGCAGAGGGTCCCCGAGCTCCTTGTATGAAGAGCTGCTCTTCCTTCATCCTCCACACACTGCAAATCGCCATTCTCTCTAAAGTGCTCCATTTTCTAGTGAAGCTCAAACCAGAGCTCTGACTTGGGCACTTTTCTTAGCCTTAGAAGGCAAGGTTGGGTCCTATAGACTTCGGGGAAAGTCATCTACCTGACAGCAACCTCTTTTCGACCTAAGGACCACCGAAGAAGCACTGGCGGAATCAAACTGTGAAGTAGCTCCGATGGACCGAAGCTGCCCTATTTTGGCCAAGCTAAATTCCGCCAAATTTAGACCTACTCCAGCCAAACAAAGCCTCTCCAACGCCCCCACGGCCCTCACAGGCCTCAATAGAGATAATAGGTAAGCCAATTCAGCCATCCTCCATTGTTATAGATCAGTGTTAGAGAGAGAAAGTGTCGAATTTCACAAATAAAATGCACCCTCATATTGACTTTAATTATAGCAATTCTTGATCCTATAAGGAAATTAAGGACAAGATCTACCTCCCCAGATCGAGAGCTCGGGTTGCCGCCCCTCAAACGGTAAGCTTTCTCTCTCTACGAATAATTTTCCGGTGAAGCTCCATTTGAGCTCTTTCCGGACAAAAATGCTGCGATTCAAAGCTCAATTGAATTGTATGGAAGTGTAGGAACCAACTCATACCATCAATATGGAACAATTAACCCCAATTGAATGACCAATTTGAAGAAATCAAATTCGGTTAGTATAAATGGGAGAAATTGGGGGAAACATTTTGGGAAATTGGGGATTTCAAAAAATTGAGGGACCTCCATGCAATGTCTCAAAATTGAAGGCTAATTAGCAATGAGAAAGATGATTGGGGACCAATTGTTCAATTTTTGAAACATTACGGGCCAAATTTCTATTTTTCGAAATTAGGGGCAAAGTCGTAATTTTAGAAAATTTGGGGACCAAATGGGAAATTTAGAAAAAACTTGAGCCCCTTACACAATTTTGAGTAAATTGATGATCCAAAGAGGATATTAAAAACCTTGGGACTCAATTTGAGGAAAGGTTAGCATTATGGACCTAAATTAAGAAAAATGAACTTTATGGACCTAAGTGCAATAAACCAAGAGTTTTTAGTCTAGTCGCTCATACATGAGAAAACGAAGGTTATCATGCCAAACCTTAATTGATAAGGATACCCAAATCATGTAAGAACATGAGAGACCAGAATGCCAGCAAGGAAAAGATAGCGTGGACTTAGAAGTTGACTAGGGACGAACGCGTCACAATCACTGGGTGAGTGGGAATTTTATAAGTCATACCCGGTTGGGATGATGAGCATGATTTTTAACAAATAAAACCTACTTACCAATTGTGAGTAGGAATGAATATCATACCCGGTTGGTATGATGAGTTTCCTTACAGAAAGGAGAAACCCACCTACTGGTTGTAAGCTAAGTTATCATCACACGTGGTTGGTGTGATGAGTTAAAAATGAATTTTTGTCAGAAGTGTTATCCCCTAACTATGTGCCAATGCTTAAAATATTTTGGAGACCTTTTTTATGGGAGCTAGAATATCTCAGATAGGCTAGGGGTCTTAGTTTTTTAACTTAGGGGGCTAAATGCCCAATTTTGGAAAACACGTGTAGTGGGCATGGGCAGAAGCTCATAAACAAACTTAATCAGTAAGAGCCATGAAAACTCCTAATTAATGGAATTGGTTGTGTTTTGCGCCATGGTACCGAGTTAGGATCGACAGTGCTCGATGGACTAGTAGCAATGCGTCGGGGTCAAGTCAATGGACAAGCCTAGACAAACAATTGTAGGTCGGGTTGAGTGTCGGGGCCGTTAGACCGTTGGCACCAAAGATGATGGCTAATATGTGAAAACTCTTGTTTATGCATGCACCTGTGGAACGGGACCATCAAGATGACCTAGGGGTAGTGATGGATCCTATGGGCTATTGGACGACATGGTGGAGATAAGGATAATTTATCGTACCAATTAGTCATGAAGCTATGGGAGCTTCTTACGCATGAGACCGGGGTGGGGGCGGGATGAGGTCTTCATCCTCATACGGACATGAAGTGGCATTCGGGTATGAGGGTTGGACGTTTGGGACGTCCACTTAGACCTAAGGTAGAAGTGGATGGGCTTCTATCTTGGTGGATGGTAAAGATGCTCTGATCCACAAGTGGGTGCAATGGACAAGTTGTATCTGTGAATGTGTGTACCCTTCCTAATGAAGGGCATGTGTTTGTTTGCTAAACGCCTCCCAAGGCAATGGGATGGGCTAAGTAAGCTAAACACACCAAATATGGAAATGGAAAAGGTTTTGGAAACTTGATTTGAAGGTAAATCTGTTTAGAAAAAAAAAAGAGAATGACAACCTTGGCATGGTTTTTATAAACTAAAGTTGTTTGTAAACTCATTCCAAACACCCGCTCAATGGGTTGTATAACTCACCCCCACCCTTTTTACCCCTTTTTAGGTAATCAGGGAAAATTAACCATAAAGACCCTCCCATAGTCGAACTATAAGAATAGGTATGCTTATTTCAATATATTCAATTTTGTATAATGTTATTCCAGGAAAAATAGGAAAAAGGAAACCTCACTCCTCATGGTTTAGAAGAGGGTGAAACCCTCCATAAACCAAAAGGAGTGGCGGGTTGTTCACGGGGATTCGACCAAACCATGTTGGGGCATGACATATCCAAATTGTTTAAGGCTAGTGGCATTAGAATGTTGAGGTCACAAGGAGTCTGAAGAATGTTTCTCAGTCATTGCTGGCCACCAAGGCCACAAGAATTGGCTCACAAAACAGATCCTCTCTTTCTAACCAGCATGGGTCTGATAATATGTGATGTCATCGGTGGTGGCAGAGAGAGTGTTAAGGGTCAAGAGGGATGGCGATGGAAATTTGACTAATGTAGCTTTCCTAGGACACTAAGAACACTGAGTTTGGTGGTTGGGCGGAGAAATGGTGATCTCTACAACTGTTCTCACTGAAAATCAGAGCTCTTCGGATTTTAAAGAGAATTATGATTCAAAACCGACAAGGGGACATCAAAAATTTATATGGTTGGATTATAGACTTTTGTGACTGTCTAACCATAGTCCCTTGCATCATTCCATAGCTTGTGGTTCTCTAAATGAATTAATTCCCCAAATAGTGTGTTTTGGATTGTTGGATGAGGTTTTCCAAGTCGGACATCTCTCAATTGGGCAAGGAAGATGACACGTGCACGCCAACCAATTTGCACAGTAATGAACCAGTTTCCAGCGAATTTCCCAGCCAATTCATCCCTTTTCTAACCGGTCCTTGGCCCAACAAAAGTTTCTAAAACTTCTTTGTTCAATTTTCTATTGAATGGACTCAAGAACAACCCTATTTCAATTTGTTTATCCCACTCTAAAAATAAAGGGGTTTTGTGATCTGAGTTGGTCTAAACCTAGTTTAAACCAGTTCCTTCCCGAGTTTTTCCCAATCCTTGATTTTTTACCTCATGGTGTTTTCTGAGACCTATTATGACCCTTGTCATTACATTAGGTCCACTTTCCAAAACATATTCTTAACCCAGTCAATATAAAATCTCGAGTTGTGTTTTCTTTCTTGGTTAGACATATTTTTCGGTTCAGTTTGACTTGGTTTACAATTTAGGAATTCTCGGTGTTACAACTATCTCCTCCTTTTTAATAGTCTTGTCCCCAAAGCTAGCTATACATTCATTGAGAATTTTAAACTTTACATTCCCGAGTCTAAAGAGAGTTAGAATAGTCTCAAATATTTATCTCTCACCTAGCCTTATGGTTCCTAGGGTTCCTCCTCCACCTAGTGGTTACGCCACAAGATTTTGACCATGTTGATCTTTTTCATTTGAAGATTTTCTTCCTGTCGGTCTAGTATGCGTACTGGTTCCACTGGGTTGGTGATAGCTTCTTATAGCTCCAAACGATATTGATCTAGTATGTGTCTTGGATTTGGCTCGTACTACCTCAGTATGGATACATGGAACACTTCATGGATCCTCTCTCGTTCCAATGGAAACATTAGCTTGTATGCCACTGGTCTGATTCTCTTAGTGATCAGGAATGGTCCAATGTATCTCTGGTTCAATTTCTCTTTGTTTTGAAACCGGATTACCCCCTTCCATGGGGATACCTTCAAAAATACTCAATCACCACCTCAAAACTATATTCTCGATGTCAGTTATCAGCATAACTCTTATGTCGGTCTTATGCCAGCTTGAGTTGATCCCGGATTACTCGAATCTTTTACAACGCATCTTCTATGAAATCTATCCACTTCAACTTGTGCTCCCCCACTTCATCCCAACACAATGGAATTCTTCATTTTCTTCCCTATAATGCCTCAAATGAAGCCATTTGTACAATAGCCTAATAGTGGTTGTTGTATGTGAACTCCATGAGACACAAGTAGTCTTACCACCTTTTTCAAAAGTTCAAGAGACAAGCTTAGAGCATGTCCTCTAATGTTTGGATAGTCGTCTCTTATTGTCCATCCATTTTTGGATGAAAGGTAGTTCTCATGTTTAGGTTTGTCTCAATTGAGCTCTATAGACTCGACTAGAATCTGTAAGTAAACCTTGGATTTTGTTTTGATATGATGGATTTCAGTACTCCATGCAAGCGTACAATCTCAACCATGTACAACTTGGCTAATTTTTCCATCGATTCTACCAGCTTGATCAGTGGGAAATGGGTGACCTTTGTAAGTTGATCCACGATAATCTAGATCACATCATTTCCTTTTACATATGGGGGCAATCCCATCACGAAGTCTATTGTGATATTTTCCCATTTCCATTTAGGTCTAGGGAGCGGTTGGAGGAGTCTTGCTAGTTTCAGATGCTCGACCTTTATTTGCTGAAAGGACAAACACCTGGCGAAGTACTCTACGATCTCTCTTTTCATCCCTGTCCATGAGTAACCATCCTTTAAGGTTCTATACATCTTGGTGCTGCCAAGGTGCATCGCATATACAAAGTCATGTGCCTCCTCGAGTATGATGTTCTTTAGTCTTGCATCATTGGGTACCGCTACCCAACCCTTCAAGGTTAGTAGCTCATATGATCTTATGCATAAGTTCATGGTGGTGGCCTCTATGATGTCGTCAACATATCTCTTTAACCCTAGGTTAGTCTTTTGCTTTACCTAGATCTGGTCCACCAATGTATGCCGGAACATCACGTTTGATACCAAACATGGGGTTTCCTCATCCGTGTCTATGGATATGCATACATGCTTTATATGTTCTAGGATAGGCAGGTACACTAACCTTATATGAGCCACGTTCTCCTCGTGTTTGCGGCTTAGGGCATTAGCTACGACATTCCCTTTCCCCGGATGGTACTCAATGATTAAGTCGTAATCTTTTATCAACTATAGCAATCACCTCTCCCTTAGGTTTATCTCCTTTTACATCAAGAAGTACTTGAGACTTTTGTGATCAGTGAAGATCTGACATGTAACCCGATATAGGTAATACCTCCATATTTTGAGGGCAAAATGATGGTGATCAATTCTAGGTCATGAGTCAGATAGTTGCACTCATGCTTCTTCAACTATCTTGACGCATACGAGATCATCTTTCCTTGTTGCATCAGCACACATCCTAACCCATGCCCTAACACATCAGTGTACACCGTGTACTCTCCCTCGTTCATATCTAGTAGGGTTAGTATGAGGCATGTGGTGAGTCTCTTCTTGAGATTTTTAAAGGCTTCCTCACACTTAGCGCTCCACTCACACTAGACACCTTTACAAGTTTGTTGCTTCATTGGGGCTGCTAAGATGGAGAAGTTCTTCACGAACTTACCATAGTATCTGGCTAGCCCCAAAAAGCTCCTTACTTTTGTAGGGTTTTTTGGTACCTTCCAGTTGGACACCACCTCAATCTTTACCAAGTCAACCTGAATTCCTTTCCCTAATATCACATTTCCAAGGAACCCTACTTCTCTTAGCCAAAATTTACACTTGGAGAATATGACAAACAATTGTTCTTTTCATAGTGCTTCTAGCACTACCGAGATTTGATTGTGCAAAAAAAACTACCGAGATATGTGTCTCATGCTCCACTTTTGTTCGAGAGTATACCAGTATATTGTCAATGAAAATTATGATAAACTGGTCAAGGTATGGTTGGAACACCTTATTTATCACATCCATAAATGCAGTTGGTGAATTGCTTAATCCAAATGGCATTACTCTATATTTATAATGCTCATACCTTTTTCTAAAGGTAGTTTTCTATATATCCTTCTCTTTTACTTTCAATTAATGATATCCTAATCATAGATCAATCTTGCAGAAGTACGAGTTTCCTATCAACTAATCGAACAAAGTGTCGATCGTCTGGAGTGGGTAGCGATTCTTGACTGTGGCCTAGTTCAGACGACAATATTTGATGCATAGCCTTAGGCTCTTTTCCTTCTTTTTCACAAACAAAATTGGGGCACTCCATGGAGATTGACTGGGTCTAAGAAACCCTCTATCTAATAGCTCTTCAAGTTGCTCCTTCAATTATTTAAGCTTGGTTGGTGCCATCCAATCGGGTTGGTTTCTAGGATGACATTGATTACAAAATCAAACTATTGTTCCATGGGTAGTCCTAATAACTCCTCTGGATACATTTCAAAGTATTCTTGCACTATTCGAGTATCATTGGGCATTGATCCTTCTGTCCTGGTACTTGTAACTTGAGCCATGAATGTCGTATACCCCTTCCTTATCATCTTTTGTGCCTTTAAACACAATATCATAAGTGGGTTGACTCGAACTATTCTCTCCTCGAAATACCACTTCCTTGGCATTGTCAGCATGAAGAGTTCCCACCTTGTTCTTAGAATCTAACTTGGCTTAGTGGGTGGAAAACCAATCCATCCCTAGGATGAGGTCCACATTCCTTAAAGATAACGACACTAGATCTGCCTTAAGGACTTTCCCACCTATTTTCACTTCACATCCCAGTAAGATGATGTCCCTTATGACTTTCTCACCGAACAACGTGTGTATTAACAATCTAGGACTTAGTGGGGATGGAATTTGTGGGATTTGGTGTATGAGTTCTTCCCTTAGATATGACTGGTCTACTCCGAAATCAATAAGGGTAAAGGCTTCTATGCCACACAACTTTATAAGCCCTATGGTTATGCAAAAATAAAGAGTGGATATATTAATATCCTCTTATAATCATAGCTTAACATTTACATGGACCCATGGTATTCACAACTATCATGTCTCGGATCTAGGCTTATGAAAAAGGTGTCATCCTAATGCCATATCAAAAAGAAAGTTTGGGTTCTAAGGGTTGATACTTAGAGTTTGGCTTCAAGAAGGGGCCCTGATTGACCTTGGGTATTTCAAGTAAGGCGTGAGGAGGTTGGAAACTCCCTCCTCTTCTCTGAACCACCATTGGCTGGTTGGCAATCATACAAAATGCGCTCGCACTCACAGGTAGCACAAATTATTGTTGCTAATTCAGTGGAATTCCCAACACTTCACATATAACATAGTATGTTGGGGTTGAGTCCATCCATAAAATGATGGCATATATCAATTGGGTCGGCAAGGTCCGAAGCAAGTAGGTGGGCTGCGTTGAAATGGTTCTCATAGTTAGTCACACACTTCATGTCCTACTGTAGCTTAAGAAACTCATGCTTCTTCTTATTAGTCAGGTAAGCAGATATGTACTCCTCAGAAAATTTTGTCCCAAATTCTGCCCACCCTAGGGGCACTGATGTTATGCCTTGTATGTTCAACTACCACCAATTGGCATTTCCGTCCATGAAGAACTCTATCATGGTTACCTTTTCTAACTTCGGGACGTTGACCATTGTTAAAAATTTCTTAGAGGTCGCCATCTAGTCCATTGCTATGACCACGTCCTTCTCACCAGAGAAGGTTTTGTATTCTAGTTGTCTTAGGGCCTTGAGATTCATGGGAACATCAATAGTTTGGGGTTACCAACCCTTCACTTGTGCTACCACTGGGGTGGTTCTAGCATCTGGAGTGGTGCTACCTCTAACACTCCCTCTTTTGTGTTTACCACGACCTGGGATGCTCTAGGGGTTTCAGGGTTCATCCTAAAGTCCCTTATGAAATCTCGAAAAGCTCGAATATATGTCAGGGTTGTAGTTGGTGCATAGGAATTCTCGGTATGAACTCTTCTCGATCCCCATGCTTCTATCTCCCGGTCTGGCCCCCTACTAACCCGTCGGTGTGTTCCATGATCTACAGAAACTTTTTCATGCAATTAGTTTGTGAAGTTATTTCTTCACTCTAATCCTATAAATGAAGGTCTTATCAATGCTATTCTCGTATTTTCATCCATCCCAAAATGATTCGTTTCCAAAAATCCCTTGTTTCAAAAACGTGAAAATCCCCTATATGTTATAATGGTTGGTACCTTCACCATAGTAAAACTAGAGAGACTATGACTTCGAATAAAACATTTCTCTATTTTTCAATAGAAATTTGTAACATTTTCTTTAATAGCATTGTGTGCCCAAAAAAAGGTTTCATACAAATAACTCGAGAATGTAGCATTTGATAAGTAGTAAATATAACCTTCGTACAAGAGTCAATAGGTCTATTTCGAGCAACGTTCGTGTGGAGATGCTCTCCCAATCGTGCCTTGAGTTTCTTTGGATTTTAATAGCAATGGTTTTGGGGGAAGGTGAGCTCACAACTCAGTGAATGAGGTACTAACATCGTGCCTATTCATGGCATACGACTTCAAACATCTCATAAAATCTTATAGCATGGATATTCATTTTTTGGTTACTAAGATTCTCATTTCCCATTGTTCTATTTGACCCCTTAAGACCTCGGTCTTAGGCCACCCGTATATGTGGTTCCGCCTTATGGTCGGCTCGACTCCCATTTCCCCAAATAGTTTTACATAATATAATTCATAGTATGCACAATGTAACATAAATAAATCATTCATGGCTCGCACACATAGACAACTCATGACTCTCTTTATCATTCATGCTCCAAGGGTGTGTTATAATACCGACCGAGTACTTTTAGGAGTGTGGGAACCACATGTACGGTAACACCAAAATTCTTGGAACCCGATATTTTTTATGTGAAGTTGAATAAATGAGATTAAATTGTTATTGGACATTTTGGGGGAAAATAATAATTAAATATTATTATTGTAAACATACTTATGTGTGTATATGTATACATGTATAATACAAAGGAAATAGGTGGGATGTGTAATCATGCATAAATTAATACACAATATGTATTAAATAGAATGTATAAACAAATACATACATAATGTATTATTTATATACAAATACACTTCAAAATGTTATGAAGCTAAGCCTTATTCACTATACAATAGCCACTTAGGTTGTACATTTAAGTTGTATATCTAAGAAATAAATAAATACCTAATATATAATTGACAAAGCCCAAACAATATAAAAACATGCAAGCTTAATCATATACACAAAAGCCCAATAAGAGTAAACCCAAATAAATAGGACAAAGTATACAAAGAGAAACTCCACACTAAGCCCAAACTAGCCAATAGCCACCTTGGATAATTAGAAGTTGCAATTAAATGACCATACAAACATTTACTTATTTAAGAAAATATTTCCTGCAATATAAAAAAATGAATGAGAGCCATTACATAAGTAATTTTGTCACGTACCTATCCGGTTGGTCAGATCCTCGTGAGCAATCCGTCGCTCCTTCAGTTCAGGAAGGGTTTCCCCTTTCTTGAAACTAAGATGAGCCACGTGAAATTTCTGAACTTGTTCCCTAGAATAGCATAAATCAAAACTAAAGAAAAGCTTAAAGGACTTAAAGCATACCTGGCTTAGGGTTCATCTTCATGGGTTCTCTCGATTAGTTTTCATCTTTCCATAAAAGAAAAAAAGAAAAAGGGAGGGGTGAGTTTTTACAACTTAGTGAGTGGTGGTTGGAAATGAAGTTTCAAAATATTTAATTTAAAATTTGTTTATGAAATCCTTTTTTATCTATTTTCAAAGCCTTTGTGTGTCTAGTTCTTTTAGCACATCCCCTTGCCTTGGGAGGCATTTAGCAAACAAACACATGCCCTTTATCATAAAGGGCATACACGTTCGTTAGTGCAGCATGCCTACTACACCCACTTGTGTATCAGAACGTGTTTACCATTCACCATGATAGAAGTCTTAGACTTCTACCTTGATTCTGAGCGACGCCCTAGGCACCAGGCCCTCGGACTCCACATAACTCTATGTTTGTATGAGGACAAAACCTCATCTCGCACCCTCCCCGATCTTAAAGTACAAGAAGCTCCCAGAGCTTCATGACTAACTGGTCTGACAAACTGCCATTATCTCCACCATGTCGTCCAGTAACCCTTAGAACCCATCACTACCCCCTTGGGCGTCTTGATGGTCCCGAATCCAAAAGTGCATGCACAAATAATAGTTTTCATAATTTAGCCATTCTCTTTAGTGTCGATAGTCCAACAAACCCAACACTTGACCTAACCTACGACTATTTGTCTGGTCAGTCCATTGATTTTTCCCTGATGCACTGCCACTAGCCCATCAAGCCTTATCGGTCCTAACTTGGTACCGTGATGAATCACACAATTATATCCATTTTAAATGAGAGTTTTCATGGCTCTTCCTATTCATGTTTGTTTATAGGCTTCAGCTCGTGCCCACTGGCCTTGGGCCCACTTCACGTGCATTTCAAAAACTGGGCCTTGAGCCCTATGAGTTCAAACTCAAGGCCCTGACATGTTAGAGTTGTTCTAGCTCCATCAAGAAGGTCTCCTAAATAGTTAAAGCAATGGCACATAGTTAGGGAAGAACACTTCTAACAAAAACCCCTTTTTAGATTTAAGGTACTAATCACACCAACCGGGTGTGATGATAGAGGTAGGTTTGCTCACAACCGGTAAGCAGGTTTTTCCTTTATTTAAAAGTGTTCATCATCCCCACTCGGCATGCTGTATAAAAAGTCATACTTACAACCGGTAAGTAGATTTTCAGTTAATAAAGGTGCACATCACCCTAACTGGGTATGGCATTTAAACTGTCTTACTCACCTGGTGATTGTGATGCGTTCGTCCCTAGCTAGTTTTCCAAGTCTGAGTTTGGCTCCCTTGCTCACATTCTGGTCTCAAGTGTTCCTACATGGTTTGTCCGTTCTTATAAGTTAGGGTTTGGCGTGAAAGCCTTTTAGATTTTTTAGTATTGGCTACTAGGCCAAAATATTGAGTGTTTTGCACTTATGTCCATAAAGTTCATACTTCTTGACATTAGGTCCCTAGTGTTCAATATTTTCCCAACAAGTCCCAAGGACTTCCAATGTCCTCCTTAGGTCCTTAATTAAACTTAAAATTGTGAATGGGGCTCAAACATTCCAAATTACCAATTCGGTCCCTAATTTTTCTAAAATTACCATTTTGTCCCTACTTTTCAAAAATGGCCAATTTACCCCAAATCTTTCAAAAATTGACCAATTGGTCCTCCAACATCTTTCTCATAGCCAATTGACTTTCAATTATGAAAAATTGCATTGAGGTCCCTCAATTTTCTAAAAACCCCAATTTCAACGACTCTCTACTAATCGAATTTGATTTCTTCAAATTGGTCATTCAATTGGGATTATTTTCTCAAATTGATGATATGAATCAATTTCTACACTTCCATACAATTCAATTGCATTTTGAATTACAATATTTGGATCCAAAACGAGCTCAAACGGAGCTTCACCAAAAAATTAGACGTATAGAGAGAAAGCTTCGAAAGCTTACCGTTGGAGGCACAGAGATCCGAGTTCTTGATCGAGGAAGTTAGCTCTTTTCCTTAGGGTTCTCCTAGGATCAAGAATCAAGGCAATTGCTGTCTGGATTAGCAAGAATTGATCAATGAACTCTGTCACTTTCTCTCTCTAGAACAGAATTGTAATGATGGAGGAGGGTCGAATTTCGCCTCTGGAGAGGTCGTGGTGGTTGTGGGGGCTTTGGGAGGACTTAATTTAGCCATGGGAGGTCAGAATTGGTCAAATTCTGATCGATCGAAACAAGGAGTATTAGGGGCACTTAAGCTATTTGTCAACTTCTCGAGATAAAATGAATGAAAATGAGCCGAGGGACATTAGACTTATAGGTTTTCTTCAACTAATAGAGAAAATGATTAAATGACTTAACTACCCCTAAGAGCATATTTGGAAGAACCAAGAAGACACACCTCAAGGCAATGTTTGGCTAAGTAGTAAAAAAACCATAAGACCGCATTTAACATGAAAATAAAAATGCATCCTTAAGGTCATATCTGGCTGAATGACCCCATTGGTAAATTGATGAAAATGCCCTTCAGCCCATGTTTCATAATAGGAGATTCCTAAGGATGTTTTTGGGAAATGACGGTAGGGTTTGTATGTTCCAAGTGTCGGACTCAGACTTGGGAGAGAACAAATCATACTTGGATGTGCAAGGAGATGGGAACAAAGGCTCATGAATCCCTCTAGGACGAATATGTCATTGGATACCAATGAGTGAGATTTCTAGTATTGAGTCTGATTGCACCAATGATTTCTAAAATTATGAATATGGTTTAAAAAATCTATTGAAAGTATGAAAACTACATGTGATAAATTTTGGGAAAACATTTTTTTCTTAAAGATAAGGTCTAGTCGCATCCTCGACATGATAAATGGGCCACGCCCATGGTCGATGGAAATGGGACAAACTATTGTTTCTTGAAAGTGGGCCTAAGGCCTTAATTTTAAAAAAAGTGAGCCTAATGCCATGATTTGAAAGATAGAGGCCATGACCCTAAAGGAAAAATGGGTACCATCTTGTACTATTTGAAAACCTAGAAACATGCATTATCCTGTAAATAATAATAGTAGCAGGATTGACCAAACAACTAGCCAAGTTTCGATAAGAAAACTACTTAATAAATTATTGCGTGAAATGAACCCATGCCCAATAACTACTATTGAGCTTGAAACGGGTCATGCCTCGTAAAGTTGATAATACTAAAGATGAGTTGGTGGGATTGACTATATAATAAGTCGACGCTTAAATATTTAAAACATTATTGTTATTGTATGTGTTTTTATGAGCGGTATCATGAGATGCCTAATGAGGGGTAGTTATGATCTCTTGGGCTACTAGACAATAAGGCATGAATAAGGGAAGAGGATACTAGTCTAGTATGTCAAGGAATTTGGGACTCCGATGTGCATTAGACCTAGTAATGGAGAAATATCTTGTCCCTCAATAGTATATAATTTCTTTACGCATGGGGTGGAAACGTGGTCCACACAGACCGTCTTTCATGGGTGCCAAGATCCATACAAACTTATGGTCAATGATACGTTCTCGTACAAGGGTGGTTGATAAGGTTGCTCCGAACTACAAGTGGAATGGATAGTACATCGATTTTGCGATTGTGTGACCCTTCCATGATTGAATGAATATGCTTGTGATGGGTAACTTAAACTATACAAGTTTTTGTGAAATGTTGAAAATGGTGTGATGATTTTTTTCTTGACATATGTATCAAGTTTTACCACCCCTAAACATATTCCTTATAGATATTTTAAGTTTATGATGAATCATGGACATGACATCCCAATTTTAGCTAATCCTACTTACTGGGCTTTATATCTCACCCCTCCATTGACCCTTTCAAGAAACTGAAGCATAAAAGAGATGTAACGGTAATCAAATATCATAACGAGCTAATTGAAGGTACCCTCACATATGAAGAATCAATAGGTATATTTATGACATTTTTTTTTGAAAACGTTTTCCATGTTATAAAAATATTTATTTTGAAAAGGTTATAATGACATGTTTTTTCTTTGAGTATTAAGTCTTGTCGATCCTATAATGGTAAATGTACCCACTTTTTTATTATAGAGAGGATGTGATAGACTTATTGTAGGTCCAATTGGGAAACTGAGTCATAATTGTGACAACTTAACTAGTATTACAACCCAATGTTTAAAAGTGGGATTTGAAAAGTGAAAATCTTTTTGGAAAACAAAGTATTGAGAAAGTCCTATATGAATATTCCCTAAAGGACATGGTATCCAAAACAACTAATCAAAAACTAAAATTTCTGAGAGAAAATTTTTCCTTTGGAGTAGGACCTAGGTCTCTAACCTCATGATAGTAGTGGTCTTAAAGAATAGGGTCACAATTAAATATTGACTTGGGAATGTTAGGGAAAAGCCACAAGTGGAAGTAAGGTTACCAATTTCTCCACAAAACACGACAAGAACAAAGCATACAAAGCTAATGGTGATAAAAAATTAGTACTAGGATTTCATTGAGAAATCGAGAAGTACAAAAAAGATAATGTAAACATTGATTTCTCTAAATAAAAAAAAACTAGATAAGAGAATTAGGAAAGTTCAAACAAAACTGAGGTTCAAATTAAACCGAAACTAAAGAGAGAGATCAAACAAGAATCAAAGTGAACCAAGTGAAACTTAAATAATCACAAATTTCAAAGGCAATTAATACAAATAAAAAATTTTAAATTAAGAACCAAACCATATAACACTAAACCAAGTCTAATCATATTAAACAGAACCGAACCGAGAGAAACCGGTTCAAATATTCATTTTTTGGGGTGACCCAAAAATGGAAAATTTGTAAATTGAGGTCATCACCATATAGAAAAAGAGTTTAGATAAATTTAAATTTTTTTAATTTTTATAAAATTGGTTAAATTGGGACTGAACCAACCAATTTGTTTATTTCAGGTCTCTGAATCTAGTCCAATTGAACCGGTCAACGGTCCATTCAGGTCAACAGACCACCTGCGAGGTCAACACCCAATCAGCACGTGACTCGTAATGAGTATGCTTGGTCATCTGATAGGTTAGTGTATGGAAACGCTGACCAATCATAACACGATATGTGTCTTTCGTCAATGGTCAACTACTTAAAATCCATGTTAGTTGGACTGACTAATCAAAGAGCAACACGTGTCTATAGTCAATGGTCAACTGATAGAATTTCATGTCAATCGGATTGATCAATCAGAGGATGACATGTGACAAGTAGGCCAAGTTAGCAACTAATCAGAGAACTATTGACTAATTAACTAATTAATTAGAGAACTATTGACTAATTAACGAACGACATGTGGCAATGCCACATCAAAAACCTCCATCCAATCCTGAGAGGACACGTGGTAGTGGAACATGATGTCTAATGGGGTATTTGACTTATTTTAATTAGCCAATTAAATGATGCCATGTGGCATAGTCTAAATGGGTATTCAGATACAATCAACTGCCACATAAGATTAAACAACCATTGAGAGGTCACCACGTGCCAGGTCAGACAATCAATAAATGACATATACACCTAGTTAAGCGCCACATCAATAATTCCAACCAATCACAGTGCGCCATGTGACAACTCTCATGTGTGAAGCTCACACGCGTGCGTACTGTGTTGTTTTCAACCTCTAGGCACTTGGATGGATGGGAGAGGAAGGATTCTGATGAACAGTAAATTACTATTACAAGGCCTTAAATTAGAGATTTAATGGCTGGCAGACAGTGGAACTAATATAGCCGAGAGTTGGGCTCAAATCGTTCAGGGAGTGCTATTACAAGGCCTTAAATTAGAGCATTGGTTTACAAGTGATTAAAATTTGGAGCAGTTCGGGTTCTCTAAGATTTGGAGGTGTGAAGAAGACAAGGGAGGAGGAGCTCTTTATATAGGAAGCTCAGGGACTCTCGGCTATATAGGAATCGTTCAACTTGAGTGTCATCGAAGAAGAGCCAGTGAGCTTGCATAGTAACCTTGCTCCGACGCCTAAGCACTCCGTGAACAATTCGAGTCCAATTCGAGCCACCACCAAACCACATGTGGCCGAGCCAATCCTCCCCAACCATCCTTATCTAAGATGTGTCTTCCCTAGGTCCCTGATCAGACTGGTTTAGGACAAACTAGGATCGAACTGGACTAAACTGAATTGAACTAAGAAGAACCTATTCAAAGATTCATTTCTCAGGGTGGCTAAAAAATGTCAAATTAGAAAATTGAAGCTTCCCTCCAAAGTTCCGCCGAGTGGATCTAAGCTCTCCACCATCAGTTCGAGCTTATTGAGGAGCTATTGAGGTATGTTGAACCCTCACCTTTGATCTTTCTCTTAGATCGATCTGACCTAAGCTTGCACACATAGATTCCTTCTCCAACAACCTCTCAATCATAGATAGAGGTTCGAGCTTATGCTTCCCTTGAAATTAAACTTGAATATATAGTGTTTTCCATTTTCTTTTCCCTATCTCAGGTTCGCTCGAGCTTCACGATGGAAACCATCATTTCACACTAATGCTTGCCTCAAATTCCTTTGTGCTCCTACAATTTCGACGAGACCATGTGATACCCATTGTTCCGACACATAGTCCAAAAGAACTCTCAGCTTTATTGCCTCTTCACTCTGATGGTACATGGTAAGGGTCCATAGTCTCAATCGACCTCTAATTTACCATTTTTATAGGGTCCTTCTCCCTATCATTCAATTCCTTTGTGATTTTTTATTGGGGCTCATTAGATTAACAATGATATTAATGCATGTGTGTAGGAAGTTGTAGGCATCGATTCACAATTGTGAGGTCATCACTTTGTCCCTAGCCTCAAATTCATAAGTCACCCCTTACTCTCAAGGAGTTATTCTTGTCGAGCATTTCAAGGAGGCCGACATCCATAGGATCCCCAACACTTCTCAAAAGGTAATTCCCCACATTATCATAGAGATCTTCAAAATAATAGGAGAGTTTACTCAAGAGTTCCACACATGACCTTCATCTCCTCACACGGAAGGAGATTTCAGTTTGACATTCCCCATGATATCTCCTCAAATTTGTGGTTGTGATCCTCAACACTTCTCAGAAGGTAAATCCCCACCTTATCATAAAGATCTTCAAAATAATAGGAGAGTTTACTCAAAAGTTCCACACATGACCTTCATCTCCTCACACGGAAGGAGATTTCAGTTTGACATTCCTCATGATATCTCCTCGAATTTTGATGTGTGTTGTATGGTCATGATATCCAACACTTCTCAGAAGGTAATTCCCCACCTTATCATAGAGATCTTCAAAATAATAGGAGAGTTTACTCAAGAGTTCCACACATGACCTTCATCTCCTCATACGGAAGGAGATTTTAGTTTGACATTCCTCATGATATCTCCTCAAATTTTGATGTGTGTTGTATGGTCATGATACCCAACACTTCTCAGAAGGTAATTCCCCACCTTATCATAGAGATCTTCAAAATAATATGAGAGTTTACTCAAGAGTTCCACACATGATCTTCATCTCTTCACACGGAAGGAGATTTCAGTTTGACATTCCTCATGATATCTCCTCGAATTTTGATGTGTGTTGTATGGTCATGATACCCAACACTTCTCATAAGGTAATTCCTCACCTTATCATAGAGATCTTCAAAATAATAGGAGAGTTTACTCAAGAGTTCCACACATGACCTTCATCTCCTCGAATTTTGATGTGTGTTGTATGGTCATGTTACAAGACCATTTTTTAGGGTGTTTCATTTGCTCAAATTAGGAATTGAGCATGAATTCTTTATGACAGAATTATTAAGTCCTCATAGATGGAAGAATTAAATTATGCATTCCCACATGGATAATGTCTAGGTGTCTAAGTTAGTCTAACACTTCTATTGGTTGTTTTCTGATAAGGGAAAGTGTTATTCCTTTTATCCATCCTTCAATAAATCTATAAATGTTTATTTAATGGATATGCTTTATTGTAGGAACCTTTGATCTAATTGGGAAATAGGAATTTTTGGTTTGTTAGATGAAGTAATCAAGATTTTTTGTTAAGTTTTATCTCTTTAGCTAATATTATTTTCGCTAGGATATTGTAGAGTAAAGCATTTATGAGATCTTCCTTAATTTTATTTTTGTCATCCCTATTTAGAATGAAATTAACATTTGATTTCAATGTAGTGGGAAATTGATAACTAGTACCATGTACATTCATCTCCATGAAAGAAGAAATGTCATCTATTTCTAACATAAATTATCGTGTTACCAAGGTAAGTACGAAATAGTTTTTATCTATTAGTAGTTTTCATTCTATTAGCTCGAATTGAAGAGGTTGATGAGGAAAATCTCCCAAACTTTAGTACAAGGAAGTTGATGATGATTGGGTTGATAATTGATCCATACAACTCTTGTCTTAGGCTATGTTACTCAATGTCTAAATTCAACTACTTCTTCACTTCAACACTAGCCCACGAAAAAACATGGGCTTGTCATATGCTACTTTTGTATTTTTATATTTTTTAGACTTGTTATTCATGACCCAACTTTTAACCTTAGGGCCTAAAACCTTTATTGGGTTACTATTGTAATTTGAGTTTGTTTATTGACTTGTTTAGGGCTTAGCATATTGTAACATGACCCCGTCTTAAATCTCATTTCGTCTCATATAGGGAAATAGCATGTGTGGCCTTGTAGTTGTATATCCAACAACTACATCCACTAAATATATATATATATATATATTTCCATGAACAATTTAATTTCATGAATTTAAATCATATCATTTAGGATAAATTAACCTAACCTAATTTGGACTCATCCACTTATCCAATAAATGAATTAAGAACAATACGATTGAAGGCTTATGTCCAATTTTTGATCGAATATATATTAACTTGATTTTCAAATCTCAAGTTATTTACAATCCAAAAATAATAAGATCATTTTTCAAATTCTCATTTTAGAATGAATCAATCTCCTATTTGATCTTTTTTTTTGTTTTGGTTTAAATTCCCACTCAATTTTCCCATTCCAAAAATACGGTATTACAAATGGTGACAATTTTTTTTAATGATTACTCATCTTGTTGCAGGTGTTAAGAATTGATGGGTTAGAAATATTTATTAGAGGAGTTGATGGAATCTTCGAGGGGAATTTACAAACATTAAAAAGCTTCAATGAACATAGCACAAAATATAACTTCAAGGTTGTGGAGATGGTTTAATTTGTGGGTAATAGAGTAAGATATATGTTAGGATCATAAGCCAAAAATCTTTGCATAAGGACAATAAGAGGATAATAGAATAAATAGAATATATGTAATATTGATTCAAAAACTAAATGAGTGAATATGTACCATATGGCGGATTTATATAAGATTAATAAAGTTTTTACATGAATATATATAATGAGTATGAAATTACTCATGTAAAATCTAAAAAGAATCTAACAGAAACAAAGGGAATCTAGTAGAATATGAGAGAATATAGAAATATACTATAAGGATCATGGTGGATTTGACGAGACTCGATTTAAATAAACTTGAGTATGAAGAGATTGGTTATTAATCACTATTAGTCAAATATGTAATGAAATGAAACATAGAGCATGCATGTAACTACACAAAATAACATGTCTTAGTATCATAACTAACTGTAAAAAATTATAACTAATTATAACAAATTGTACCTACAATAACAAAATAGGTTTATACAAAAACCTATAAATATTGTACACTCCATTAAGAAAAAGATAAACAAAAAGAGGCATTCTACATTTTCTCTACTCTATTTAAAAGTTCAATATGATATCAGAGATTTATTAGGATAATTCCTATTATGGATAATCTTTAAAACTCTTAATCATGTACATGCTTTATAAGTAGCAGAACTTGCAACTATTATACTGGATTTCTATGTCTGGTTAAGGCATTGCAATCTGCACAACCTTATCTGCTCTATGTATCTACTTCAACTTGTTTCAATCTACTCCTCGCAACCTGTGATATATACCATTGCTTCCTACAAATACATCAATATTCAGTCTTGTCTTAGCTACAAGTTGATCAAGATCTCCAAGTTGCATCTCCTCTCAACTCATAATCGGTAAAAATGAGCATTCATATTTCATTTCCTACTTCACTTCCCACTTTGCCTATTAGGCTTGGTGATTTGAACTACTACCTATGGCGAAACAATATTAGTCATTTACTTGATGCTTACTAATTGTTTAGGTATGTAGATGAAAGCATTGTAGATCATCCTTCTACTACCATTTTGTAGTTAATGACAATGTTGAGATTGAATTGCCAAAGCCTATATACGAGGAATGGAAAACATATGATAAATTTTATTTAACAGCACGTCTAGCCTCTCTTTCGGCAAATATAAATCTTCAGGTTGTTGGAATACAAACCCCTATTAAATCCTAGACAAAACTTGAGAATATTTATAATTAACAAATCCATGCTCACAAGGATGATTTTTTTCAAGCGATAATGGTGAGATTCACAAAGAAAATTGAATTATGCCTACATATATCACCACATTGTCCAGATTGGCTACAAGTTCTACATAAATAGGTGAACATAAATCAAATGTTAAATTCAAAGAGAAGTTGTTTGAAGGATTGGGCGTGGAGTGAAAGCCCTGCATACTTGCTATCTCACCCACTCCTTACACTTTTACAGTCGATTCCATGAAAGTATTGCTTCTATTATAAGAAGCATGGTATACCTTTAAGTTTTTGTAAGAAGAAGAGGGTGATACTCTTCTATCAAGACTCATCAATAAAGCTTGTCACTACTGCAGTTGGTCATAGATCTCGTGCCTTTTCACAACCTTAATTCTAAGTGCATTCCTTCAACCACCAGAAGATCCCTAATCATCCATTTTGCTTACAATCCCCATGATTTGGTAGATTTGGGGGAGGGGGTGGAGGCTTATGAATCTGAGTAGTAGTCCTCATTTGTGAGTCAATTTTGGAAATACATGTACCAGGTGCACATAGTTTTGGGTAGGTCAATTATGAACCCACCTGTCAAATTTGCTTACAAATCGGTCATATTGCAACATCATGTCCACAATTTGCTTACAAATTTGCTTTTCAGTCTTCTCAAGCTCACCTGAGATATGAAGCCAATTATGAGCGTCAGAATTTGGATTGGTATATTGATTCAGGAGTCACTTAATATGTGACTAATGATTTATCTCATATTTCTATTTAGGAGGATCAGTCTCTCCTGGTACATTTGATCATTAACGACTGCTCAGGTCTTCCTATTCTCTCCATCAATTCTATCTCTCTATCAACTCCAACTAGCCATTTTCTCATTAAAAATATTTATTTTGTTCCCAGTATCTCTATTAACCTTTTATCAATTTTACAATTTACCCAAGATAATGTTTGTTACTTAGAGTTTCACACTTTCTATTTTCTTATTAAGGACTTTCACACCCATTAGGAGCTACTTATCGTATGGATGGATTATATTGCTTATCTTTGGGTTGTTCTTTTCCTCATATTTTTGTTTGTATTTCTTCTAGTTCATTATAGCATCATAGACTTGATCAACATTCATATACTATTATCAAACATGTAGTAACTAAAAACTTATTAATGCATCTTATTTTTCGGTGTTTATTTTTGTGACGTATGCTCTGTTGGTAAAATTGCACAAAATCATTTTCCTCTAACCAATAATACCAATACATTTCTACTACAACTCGTTCACACTAACATTTAGGGATTAGCTCTCGTTACCTCTCACATAGTTCACACTTACTACATTAATTTCTTACATGATTATAATAAAAATTCATATTTTTTTGTCAGGAAACATTGTTCAGATCTACTTTCTATTTTTCGAGCATTTCATCTCCGAATTGAGAATCTATTTGATCAAAAAATTAAAACACTTCAAATTAATGTAGCTAAAAAATTTCTTTCCTCTTCCTTTTAGACTGAGCATTAAAACTCAGGTATCTCTCACCATCTTTCATGTTCTTATACACATCAACAAAATGGTTATGGAGAATATAAGCACCTTCATATTGTTAATATGGAATTTGACTCTTTCACCCATGGTCATCTTCCTTACAAGTTTTGGGATTATTCTTTTAAAATTACTCTTTCTTTTTTTGTTCCCCACCTAATTATTAGTCTCTTTGTATTTTAGGTTGGCTTTTTTTGGATACTATTGTCTTGATCTTTCCACTAGTAACAATTTTATTTGTCGCATTGTTTACTTTAATGAATTTGTTTTCCCCTTCTCTAGTAACCCTCAACCATGCAATATATCTCCATCACGCCTACATGCCTCTTCATTCCGCTCCATCCCCTATCTCAATTTTCCCAGTTGTCACTAGTGTAGATGTCTTTGTAATGGTTTCTTCTCAAGTACTTTCTCACATTACTATTGACGTACATATTTCTCATGAGTGTTTTCCGATGAATTTGTGCAACCCTCAATGCCACCTCCTCATATGACTACTCGAGCTTAAGATGGCACTATTCTTCCTTGAAAGTTTACTATTAATCTATCTTTACGGTTTATTAATTTTACAAACCTCATAATTTTGCTCAAACCATTGTCACTCTTGTTGGGTTGCTACTATAAATGATTAAATATCTGCTATTCATCAATACCATACTTGGGATCTTATTTCTGCTCCTCCTGGAAGAAATATTGTGGGATGCAAATAGGTATACAAACTCAAACATCCTAATGAGTCAATTGTTCGCCATAGGGCTCATATCATGGCGAAAGGTTTCTCTCAATTTCATGGCCTTTATTATGATGATATTTTTAGTCTCATGATAAAATCCGTCATTGTTCGGGTTGTTGTTGCAATTGTTGTTTCTTTCAACTAGAGTATTCGTCAACTGCACATTAACAATATTTTTATTCATTGCAATCCCATATAAGAAGTATACATGACTCAACCACTCGAGTATGAAAATTTTAACTATCCTCATTATGTATGTCTTTTTCATAAAATATTTTATGATTTTAAATAGGCTCTCAGGTTATTCTGCCTCAACTCCTTCTTTACCTTCTTGGACTTCACTAGCTCTATTGTGATAACTTTATGTTGATCACATGATTCTCAAAAATCTCCTAGAACTCCCCTAGCCCGATACATGTCGTTTAACAAATATGTTAATTTATGTATTAATCTACTACTATTTATTATAAAGAATAGAGGAAGAGTACATAGATAAGTGAAGAAGGGGAGATAGACAATATATATAAATATTGTTGTAATACTTCATTTCATTTGTGTACAATATCATGGGTTTATATAGGTTTAATAAAGTGTTTACATGAATAGAATCTAATAATATCTAAATAGAAACTGATAGAAATCTAGCAGAATATGAATAGGTTCATGTCTCTTGGTAATGCCCGTTGGGGCTTGTGTCCTGTGACTTATACGGACTCATGTTTTGTGGTCTCTTGGTAATGCCCATTGGTACTTGTGCAGACTCATGTCTTGTGGTCTCTTGGTAATGCCCGTTAGGGCTTGTGCGGACTCATTTCTTGTGGTCTTTTGATAATGCATGTTCGCCTTGTGTCTCTTGACTTATAGTGTCTTATGGTTTCAACATAATTTATGAGGTTGGATATAAATAAAATAATTGAATAATTAATTCATGATGCATTAATGAATATGTCCACAAAAAAATGATAAAAAAAAATCCAATGAAGGTAGAATGAGCCAAATAGGGAAAATGCTTTAAGAGAGCTATATAAAAAATATATATATATATAGATAGACCATTTTTGTTGAGGTCTTAAAAAAATTGAGCTGAATTTTGATAGAGAGAAAGATATATGTTAGAATAAGAAGCCCACTATTAATATAAAAAAGAATAAACCCATTGAAAAATAAATAAATTGTGTCAATATTTGACTGAATTTATACTAAATTGAAATTTTCTCAGAAATCATAACTTTTTTTAATATCATAAAGGACAGGAAAAAAAATGAAGATTACAATGATGGTGATAAAATAATAGAGATCTTGAGTTGAGAAGTGTTATACATAATGGAGACGAATGGATTCGGGGCCGGGTAGTGGCACCCGACCCCCATAGGATCGTATTTCAAGAGTTTTCCTCAATAAAACTCTGATACCATAAAAAAATAGAGTAAGAGTAGATAGATAAGGGAAGAAGGGGAGGTAAACAATATTTGTAAATATTGTTGTAATACTTGATGTAATACTTTATTTTATTTATATACAATCTCATGGGTTTATATAGGCTTAATAAAGAATTTATACTAATAGAATTTAATAATATCTAAATAGAATATGATCTTGTGGTCTCTTAGTAACACCTGTTGGAGCTTGTATAAATTCATTTTTTGTGTTCTCTTGGTAATTAGTAATTACCGTTGGAGCTTGTGTCTCTTACTTGTAGTACCTTGTGACTTCAACATAATTTAATAACTATTAAGTTTATTGTGAAGTGGAAGTTACACTATTCTAAGAGTTCATTTTTTCGTTCTCTATTTAGCATAATTTTTTATTTGATTTTCCTGTAAGATTAAACTGAAAATATTAGTTATCATTATTCCAGTGGATTTGTGATTTTTTTAGATTGTAATTTCATTTTTTTAAGTTCCAAAAAATAACCTAAGGTGGTCCATATGAAACTACAAGCTAAACTCTAAAGGTAATTCATTATTTTCTCAAAAAAATTGGGAATGCCTCTAAACGTTCAATAATCATGAATTCACCTTATTGACTTTTGCCGTATGATCCTATTCGAAAAAGTATACATGATAAATCCGGACAATATCCGCCAAAAATCAACTATCAAAAATTCTGAATAGCATTCGTTGTTTGTCACAAAAGCGTCCCGTCTGGTGTTCATTGTTTCCTTTTCTTATCCTTTAGGATCAAAGTAAATCGCCGAAATGTGGAAGCAACCCAGTTCGCTTTGTTGGGTGAGAAATTGGTTGTTGGGGCCTCTGATTCTTGTTCCACAAGGTAAGCTCCTGAGGTTTCAGTTTCAGCTTCCCATTTTTCGCTTTCTTCCTACTCTTCACTGCTCTGGTCATTAGATAATCTTTCACCACCTATTGCTTGCTTCACTTTGAATGCATACTCGGGTGTTGACTCTCATCTTTCTGTATGGCTGGTCGAGTTTCCTCTTCGAATTTTGGACTCGGTAACAACCATCCCCAACCTAAAATAAGCTTTGTTTGGAACAAGGTTGGTGGGTCATTTTCAGATTGGGAGTGTTGGGTGCGAGAAAACGGCAACATAAGTGTCTCCCCCTTTTGTTTATTCCATGTTTTATTCCAAGTCATCTGAAAGCATTGACCGAAGCAAGCAATGTTTCTTTGCCCGCTAAAAACATCGCTTATTCTGGTTGAAATAAGAGTTCAGCAATGTACTCTTGCTGATCAGTGCCCCGTTTGGACAAGCCCAGGTATCTAAATTTGATGGGAAGGCAAGGATCACCTCGTAGTCCTCGTCCCGAGCTTCAAAATGAAAACTTGTTATCAGGCAGTGATCCTCCTATCGGGAGAAGAATCACAGCAGGAGATTGGAATAAGGGTGTCTCCATTAATGGATTCAAGAATGAGCCTGCAAAAGCCTGTGTTAAGGGAGGGTATGCAGGAAAGAGGCAGAATTGGCTTCGTAGGTGTCTCAGGAACTTCGTGTTTATGTTGGGGTTGACGGGTCTAATTTTCATGTATGATTCTTTTATGGTGTCCTTTATGAACTATGTTTTAATTCCTCCATACACATCATTGCCAAGAGAAACAAGCAACTCTAAGGTAACATCTTCTCCCAGTTTGATTCTTGGGAACCTTTGATCTTTTCACCATAGTTAGCCTTTAGATCATTTTATCATAATCACATTGTTTGCACTACATTTTCATTAAAGGAAGATGGTGGCATCCATGTCAAAGAAGAAAAGCACGCGATTGAGATGTACGGTCGGCTTCTAGATTTGGCCTCTGCAGCTCTCCAAAAGGTTCTCAAAACTCTAACAAGTTTTATTATGTGATAGAAAGGTCTCTCTGGTTCTGGTTCTTCTGCTGAGTTATTTTCGACTTTTTTTAGAAAGAGGATGAACAGGGAGCTACTCCATTATGGGAGGAACCATACGACCAGGCATCTCACTGGAAACCTTGTTCCGACCAAAGACTCCAGACAAGTCGGGGTAAGCTTTTTTTTTTTTAATAGGAAAACAAGTGCAAAGTGGGCTTTCGGTTGACCGTCTTTTTACCATATACAGGAAATGCAGGCCAAAGAAATGGCTACATATTAGTCAGTGCGAATGGTGGTCTCAATCAGCAAAGGGTTGCTGTGAGTTCCAAAAATTTTCCTAGTTAGCTCATACGACATGCACAGTAATTAATGCAAGATTTAATTGAATGTTGTATGTGTTGATTTGACGATGATATTTCAGATCTGTAATGCTGTTGCCGTGGCTTCACTGCTCAATGCGACCCTTGTCATTCCAAGATTTTTGTACAGCAACGTATGGAAGGATCCCAGGTAGGATCCAGGCCAATGCTTCTTCATTTTATGTAGATTATTTGGTTATGATTTACATTCCATTGTACTTGTTTGATGGAACTGCAGCCAATTCAGTGACATATACCAAAAGGAGTACTTTGTGAAGGCTTTGGAGGATGATATAGAGATCGTGATGGAACTTCCTCCTCATCTCAAGTCTCTCGACGTTGAAGCAATCGGGTCCCAAGTATGTTATACTCCAAGTTATCCTCCAAGCATGATTCACTGGATGTTCAGGAGCATGATTTGATCATTGCATCAGATTACTGATGCAGATCTTGATAAGGAGGCCAGTCCTGCCGATTATTCAAGGATCGTGCTTCCCCTCCTACTGAAGCATGGCGTAGTTCATTTCCTCGGGTTTGGAAACCGTCTCGGGTTCGACCCGATTCCATTCCATCTCCAGGTCAGATATAAATTCTATTGGCAGAATTACAGCGACCCTACCAAAAGTTTATTTCAGTCGCAACCTTAGACGTAAAGTTGTTTGTCCACTCAATGGCTAAGGCGACCATATGTTGTTGCAGAGATTAAGATGTAAATGTAACTTTCATGCCCTGAAATTTGCCCCCAAGATCCAAGAAGTCGGTGCATTGCTGGTGAGCAGAATCAGAAGATTCAAGGCTGCCAGGAGCTCTGTGATAGACATGCAGATCCTGGGGAGCTACGCTCCGGTGTATAAAACCCCCAGCCCTGAAGGAGGAGAGACCTCCAAGTACCTGGCAATGCACTTGAGATTCGAAGAGGATATGGTGGCATATTCCAAGTGTGAATTCGGAGGGGGAGAAGGAGAGAGAAAGGAGCTCCAAGCCTATAGAGAATCCCACTTCCCTCTACTCATGGAACGCTTGAAGAACGCCAAGTATAATTAACTTTCACTTTATTTATCAAAAATCTTTGACATGCACATCATGCTGGTAGTCTTTTTCTTCTTTTTTATTTGAATAGGTCATAGCAATCGATTAATTAATAGATTACTATACGAATCCACTTAGGAGGTAAATTAATCTGATCTAATTAATACCATGCAAAACTACACTAAAATATGCATAGGTAGCAACTCATCCCCATATTCATCTTTGTGATCAATCCATCGTACAATGGATTGTACGGCATACTTAATCATGTACCGACCGAGTTGTAAGAGATTCAACCTGAATATGACATGATTCTTAGTGTCCGCGACCAATGGATTGTCCTTGAAAGCCCAAGCTGACTATCTCTACTTGATCGCTCAAGGACATCTCTTGGTTGCACGTTTTTGCACAGGCATGTCTCTCCAGGGGAGTTGAGGATGCTCGGAAGATGTCCACTGACGCCTGAAGAGGCAGCGCTCCTTCTAGCAAGCCTAGGGATCAAGCAGGACACTCGTATCTATCTCGCGGGCTCTCATGTATACGGAGGAGAATCGAGAATGAGACCCCTGACAGGACTGTACCCTAACTTGGCCACCAAGGAAACCCTTCTAACCCCAATCGAGCTCTCACCTTTCACCAACTTCTCGTCTCAACTTGCAGCACTGGACTTCATCGCCTGTGTGACTGCAGACGTGTTCACAATGACCGATTCGGGGAGTCAGCTATCGTCCCTGGTGTCGGGATTCCGAGCCTACTATGGAGAAGGTCGGGCTCCTATCCTTCGGCCCAACAAGAAGAGGCTGGCGGCGATCATGTCTGAGAATGGCACCATCAGCTGGAACAGCTTCAAGCAACGGATTAGGAAGATGGTCGAGGAAGGCCAGAAGGTGCGGCCGAGGAGGTTTGGGCGTAGCATCTATCGGCAACCGAGGTGTCCACAGTGCATGTGCAGTCCTACTACCGGTAGCAAATAATTCTTGAATTTTGCAAATTCTTTCCCAAAACACTTTTCTCAACTGTGCAGCAGCATCTTAAATCTTTGGCCATAAAAAGTAACAATTGGAAATGAAAACATTTTGAAATGTTTCACTTATGAAGCTATCCGAGCTTTCAGCTCTATAGACAAGAGTACCAGCATACAATGTGGCTGAATGCCACTTTTAATCTCCAAGCATTTTTTTTATCAAAATCCAAGCATTTGGTAGAGTTCCAGGTCTTGGGAATTGGAACAGTTCATCTGGGTTTCTTTCTGTTCCTCGGGCGAAAATTGCTCAGAGAATCATTAAAAACAAAAAAGGGCATATGAAAAACTTGAAGAAAATTTTCTTTTCCATCAGATTAAGGTCCCCCAGATTGTAAAAAATGAATAATTTCGATGAGGACCTACATGGGTGTATGATATTTTTGTCCACTACAATGAGCTTGCCTTCCAAGTCATCTTTGAAATCATATCTCCATTGCCATATCCCCCAGCATTTCATCTAAAGTTACCACCTACTGATTCCCTTTTAAGGAAGTCTGATTATGATGCATATACATGTAAATTGTGAATAGAAATATGGGCTTCACCAACTCTGCATTCCTTGAAGCTTTCTAAACTATCATTTTTTTTGTCATAAAAACATTGACACTAATCCAAAAAGCTACCATTGCAAGCAATAAGGTGAGCATACCCAAAAATCCACAGTAATTCTCTCTAGTCCATATGTGCTGGTTAGTGCATTTGTATTACCAAGGTGGTCAAATGAACATCAATAATCCACGTTAACAAAATGCTAGTGAAACCAGAGGCCGTATTGTCAATTAAATCAACCTAATGAATTATTGAACTCATATAACTACAGCCTCATAAATTCAATTAACAACACCTTTGACTATGGGGGGACCTTAATATGATGGAAAAGAAAAAGAAAAATCAATATAGGAGCATACCCAAAAGAGAAAAATCAATATAGGAGTACTATATAACTTCAGCTTTCTTAGCAAGAAACAATGAGCATTAAAATGACAACAAATTATCTTTCCCATTCCCCTACTACCATCTCAATTTACTATATAAATGGGGCCCCCAGGTTGATCTAGACATCATTAAGGGTTTATGTATGCAATCAAGAATCAAAGTGGAATGAATTCACCCCAAGATCATTTAATGGTTCCTATCTAAGAACCAATAAATAGTAAAGAATCAACTGATTTTTTAATCATTTACAGCATTTAGATAGGAGTATAAGGAAAACGATCAGGAACACTATGGACGAAAGCGCAATGGCAACCCCAAGAACAAACTTACTCGGCCCATGATGGTGACTGCTCTTGTTGCCGGAATCCCCTGAATCATCATAATCAGATGTATCGGCGTTGTCATTGGCGGAAGAATCTCCCTTCGATGGCGGAGGGGACATAGGCAGCCCGTGCTTGTCGCACTGGGCAATCCCCAACTTGAGCTTCGAAGAGAGAGTAGAGTGGTTGTAACATAGATTGGAATTCTCCCCGATCTTGAAGACTTCTAGCTTCTTGATGAAGGATTCGTTGAAGGGAATCACGCCGTGAAAATTGTTCTTCGCTAGATTCAGGTACTTGAGATTCCTCATTTCGGTGAAGAATCGCGGGACGGTCCCGTTCAGCTGGTTGGAGCTCAGATCGACGGAGACTAAGCCGGGTATCGAAGCCATGGAAATGGGGATGGCACCCGAGAGGGAATTAGAGCTTAAAGATAAGTTCTTTAGAGCAATGAGGTTACCGATTTCAGTGGGGATCTCTCCGTCGAGCTGGTTCAAGGAGAGATTCAGGCTCTGGAGATTATCGATGAGGGTTATGGAGTTGGGTATGCTTCCTTTGAGGATGTTGTCGGAGAAATCAATGTGAGTGAGGTTCGTATGCCAGTGCTTGGGGACGGAGCCACTGAGGTTTGCGTTGGAGACGGTGACGGACCTGAGGTTGTGCATATTCCCGAGGATGACGTAAGGGCCAGAGGCGCTGACGGGGACGTCGGAGATGGTGAGGTCGGTGACGTTGACGAGGCGGGAGAGCCAAACGCCGGTGAGGTGGCGGAGGGAGCTGACAGCGGAGAATGAGCGGAGGTTGAGGACGAGATCTGAGGGGAAGCGTATGGGGGAGATGGGGCAATCGAAGAAGGAGAGGGACTGGAGGGTGGAGAGGGACTTGAGGGCGGTGTACGAGAGGGCCACCGAATCAGCGGAGCAGTTGGCGAGGCGGAGTGAGATGAGGTGGCGGAAGGGGCTGCCGGCATCGCAGGTAGCCGTCTCGGGCTGCTTGGTGCAGGGGTCCCTGGTGGTGGGGATGTTAAGAGAGTCGAGGGCTATGAGCTGCTTGGGGTCGAGGGTGGATGACGAGCTGGGTCTGGAGGGGCTGGTGGACGGAGGAGCCGGAGAAGCCGTGGGTGCGGGTAAGGAGTGGTTCGCCGGAGAGGCGGCGGGAGCTATGCTGGGCGAGGAAGCCGCAGTAGCTGGTGAAGCGGTGGCGGAGGTGGTTGGCTTGACGAAAAGGAGGAGGCAGAAGAAGACTGTGAGGAGGGACATAGGGGCCTCCGGAGAGGAAAGCGGCGGCGAGCTCATGGCGGTGGCGCGTGGAGGAACTAACTCAACTGAGTAGTAAAAACGGGGGAGCAAGCAAGTGAGGTGAACGAGTGAGGACAAGGAAGACCAGGGAAGGCAGCGAGATCTATCTAGCGGAGGAGAGGACATGTGACGGTTGGAATTTTGTGTGACACATATGCCCCTCCTACTTTTGTTTAATTTTAATTTCAACCCAGTGGAGATCTTGTCTTGAGAAATGTGACAAGGGTCAAAGTGGGATTCTCCCTGCCAACGATGAAAATTATGTAATAACACCAGCATGGCCCATTCGCTGGCAAGAGAAACAATATTAAAATGGAGTAAAACAGTTGTCATGAACGTGCAAGATGATTAGACAAATCCAGATCGAATTTCTCAGCTTTGTTTGGTCTCTATCAATCTCCCTAATTGTAGATCATTGAACCTTAATTTGCGGGGTGTCCTTTTGGACGTACGAGCATGAAGAAACTAAACCCTTTCATGCCCCCTTTCTATATTCCACTTCTGAACTCCAACTAGAGAAATATTCAGTTTCTTGTAAGAAGGATTAGGGAAATTTTAAGCATCAATGTGGGATTATGTATCGCAATTATGAGGTCTCACAATTAGTTTGTTTGACAGTGAGTCTGCAGTCTTCAGTTGTCATTGGACATAACCACCCATTTTTTTAAAATTCAATAATTTAATAACTAATATATTAAAATTTTCAACATAATATAATATGACAAGGGCATAGTTCATTATATCTTTTTTAAAAAATAATGGATTGATCTATTTATTATTAAGTAATTATTAAAAAATGAGATTGCTAATTTTGGACTACTAAATTCTGACTACCTTCTATTAATTAGGTCAGTTCCCCTTTCAGCAATCTTCAATAATGTTTTATTTCATAGCTGGAACCGCGTGGTCTCCAGCTCTTAGTCCTTACCACGACATCCTATGATGATGACGCCATCCGCCATTTAATAGTCATTAAAGGCTCTAACTTTAAGGCTTTAAACCTATTGGCCCAAAACGTTTTCATTTGTTTTACGTGTACTTTTGCTTTTATGCCAAATTTGTCCGGTAGTAACAATTTCGGTCAAAATAGTAAATGGGTATTAAATAATCTTAACCAATGCTTTTATTAATTTCTAGAAAATAAAAATAAAAATAAAAAGTTAAATATAAAATAATATGCAGACCAACCCATTCACTTACTGATAAATAATCATTTCATTAATAAGTTAATTTTGTAAGTATAGTACTTTTGAGTAATTAATGAGTATTTATCTATAAATTATATTAAATAAAACATTTACATATAAATTAAGTAATTGTATTACATTTTATTTAAATTTTTAGGAAAAAAAGAATTACTTAATGATAAACCATATTCTATTGAATAAGTAACTATTTATCCCATATCATGATTGGGAGGGGTGCCAAAATCCTTGAGGTCTAATTCCATAGGGATTTATCTCCAAATTTGGATTCCACTAATTCTTTTTTTATGCCGGCTATCTAATGATAGCGTTTTATTTCGTGAACTAAAAAAAACTAATTGAATTCAGTTGCAAGTACCTCCAATTGGGGTCATTTGCTTCCCGTAGTAGTACGAACATATTTTATTTTTCTAGAAAACGAACTGGGATTTAATTTCCAACTCTCAATTAGACCGAAACTTTTTTTGGCAGTAAGCATGGAGCCACATCCCGGATCCATAAATATTGAGCGGCAAGTTTGATATGCGGTTTCTGAATCATCCAGCAATAGAAAAGTGTTTTAATACTATCATTCCATCATTCGCATGTATCGAACAAAAAAATCCATAGGCCATTTATACAAGGTAAATTTATATTTATCTGCTGAATGGAGAACTCATTTCCATTTAAACACGTACTATTATATTTAACCATGTTTCATTAATAAATACTACTTAATTTTTAATTCACTATAAACATGTGTATTATCGCATAGAGTTAGCCACTCTACTAACATGACACACATGTAAACTCTTGTAGATCATAACCTAAGAATAAATTTGTCATAGTACATTAATGTGGTGGCTTTATAAAAATTTGACAAGTATAAGAGAATTCACTTCCAACTCGACTCGTGACCATCCTATTGTTGTTGCATATATAATTTTATCTATAACTACATGTACTTCTTCCTCTAAAGGGGAGCTTCTAGATATACTCTCGCTATTTACATTTTGCCCCTCCATTCATTAACAACAAAGCCTAAATCTGTAAAAATAATTTTGATTACATCCTTAGTAGGTCGCTCCCAACCCTCAACACGCCGAAACTGCATTTGTGAGAATTTCCCGCATCACTTCTTATGCATCAAATAACTACTATACTAATTTAAAATATATAATATATTAACTATTATTTTTTATTGTGAAATATTACCTTCAAACAAACCAATATTTTTACCATAAAAAACCATCTAACATTTATAATCTTTTCTACTCAATACAACATCTTTATATTTTACATCTCTATATTTTTTATATATTCTATAATCGATCATACAAATATGCATAAGTCTATATTTTTTTATATATTCTATAAACGATCATGCAACTATGTATAAGATCAAGATCAACCAAAGACGACATAATATTCATGAATACCACATACAAAATACTATACTAGTCTACTTCACTCTCATTTAAATAACATATAATTCATTATTTCGTGACTTGCATATATAATAATTATTACATTTACTAATATTTATATCCAACATATACTTGATATTCCGTTGGCAATAAATACTAATTTATGAGAAAAGTAGGAAGAAGATGTATCTCAAAATGTTAATTATCTTTATTGAGAATGAATGTGTATATAGATTTTATCGTTACCTTTCATGCTCTTTCCCAAGTCTAAACCAATCAGTCTTCTCGGGATACAATAGGATTAGGAGTCTATTGAACAGCTATTTTATACTAGTATGAAAGGAGTGATCAAGTTTCCATTCTTGCATATATTGGTTGATAAGTGAGCACACCCTAAGTTGGATCTCATCCATGGGTGGAGGGGGTGGTTATATAACATTGTGAATCTCAAACCGAAAATCAAGTCGAACCAAATCAGGAACTAAGACAGGTAAAAAAGGAAAACCAGACCTAGAAATTTAGAAATAGAAATAGTTTTGGAATATAGTTCGAGACAATACATAAAACAATGAAAACATTTATAATATACCCCTAAAGGACACCCCGTGATCGAAAACTAAGGATCGAGTAAAAACCAGTTCATATCGGGTTTGAACTAGATTAGGTCACAAAATCTCCCAATTTTTAAAATGGGCTAAACAAGTCAAAATTTATTGATTATTATGTCAATTCAAAAGAAAATTAAACAAAAAAGATTTAGAAAATTTTATTGGGCCAAGAACTGGTTGATTTGGGGGTAAATCGACCTAAAAATTTGCTAGAACTGGTTCAGAACAGTACCGAATCGGCTAAACTAGTCGATGGGTCAGGACATGCACCACACACGCAAGCGCGCCTCATCCCCTCTACCCAACAAACCGCCCGAACCCGGATAAAATTCGAAATTTCCCTAGCAGAAATCCAAAACCCACCGTTTGTGGCTTTAATTCATCCAAAGAGCCACAAGCTATGGAATGAAAAAAGGAATCTATGGTTAGGTAGCGAGCTAAGTTTAAAATCTAGCTATATAAAGCTTGGATGTCCACCTGTCATGCCCCGACCTGGTTTGGTCAGATCCCCATGATCAACCTGCCGCCCTCTTGGTTTAAGAGAAGTTTCCTCATTCTTTAACTCAAGTAGAGCTAGGCATACTTTTAATATTGTTCCCTGGAAAGACATATATCAAATAAAGTGCATGCTTAAGAGAAATCAAGCATACCTGAAAAAGGGTAAGATTTGGTGTTATCCTTAGTCATTTTCTTGATTTCCTGAAAAATGATAAAAAGAGGGGTGAGTTACTACAACTCAATGAATGGGTATTAAAATTTTAACTTAAAAAATTTTGATTCGGAGTATGTCAGACTCCTTATTTTCTTTTAAAAACCTTTCATTCTCAATTCCAGTTTTTTTATAACCATTTCTTATTACCACGGTGTGTCATCACCCAACACACATCCTTCATCATGAAGGTCAAACACACAATCGCAGGCCAGCCCATCCACTGAACCCATTTGTGGCGTCAAATCGACTTTATCAGCCACCTAGATAGAAGCACATCCACTTCTACCCTGAGAATGAGTGGATGTTCGTGACATCCAACCCTTAATCCCATAATAAATCTCTGTATCCGTATGAAGATAGAGACCTCATCCTGTCCACACCCCGATTTCATGCGCTTGAAGCTACTATGAGCTTCACAAGACTTATGGTATGACTAATTGCCCTTATATCCACTAGGTCGTCCAGAGCCCTAGGACGCATCACTACCCCTCTTGGGCATCTTGAAGGCCCTACAAACACAGTGCATGCACAATCAACATTTTTTCACAAAATGCCATATAATATGTGGTGCCACTGGTCCAATGGCCTCGACCCTCAACTCGACCTGCAACTATTTGTTTTGACTAGTTCGGAGACCTGTTATGTCGCACTGCCGCTAATTGACCGAGTAAGTCGGTCTTATCTTGGTACCATGGCCAAACAACTCATTTACTTAAGTTTTCATGGCATATTAATCATGTTTGTTTATGAGCTCCTACTCATGCCAACTGGCCTAGGGCCCACTGTTCGAGATTTTCAAAATCGGGCATATTAGCCCCCAAGTTCCAAAACCGAGGCCTCCGACCTATATGAGCTATTCGAGCTCATGTCAAGAAGATCTCCCAAAAAGTTTAAGTAGTGGCACACAGTCAAGGGAGAGCACTTCTGACAAAATATACTTTTCAATTGTCCATCATACCAACCGAGTATGAGGACACTTTCGCTCATAACCGATGAATGGGTTTTCCACTTCCTTCGAGGAAGTTTCACCATACCAACCGGGTATGATCTACTTACAACTGATAAGTAGTTTTTCTGCTTGATTTTCACATCACTCCTCTCAAGTGTGATGATTAAAATACCACTTAACAGTAGATTTTTATTTTTGACATACTTATCATCCCAACCGGGTATGATAAAAATCCCACTCACCCGATCGTGCAATGTATTTCCTCTAAGTCGACTTTTCGTCCCTTGCAAGCTTAATCTCAGCTGGCGTTCTCGATATCTCGTGTTCCTATACGAAATGAACATTTTTGTTCATTATTATTTGGCTTGACAACCTTCATTCATTATGAATGACTAAAATATCCAACTTTTCAAATATTTACAATTTGGTCCCTAAAGTTCTTTTTCTTTTACTTAAGGCCCCAATTGCCAGTTTTTCCCCAAATTGAGTCCCAAAACTTTTAAAATTCCCCTGAGTACCTCAATTTTTTCAATTTCATAAAAAGGGGTTCAATTTTCCCAAATTCCCAATTTGAACCCCAAATTTTCCAAAATTATCAATTTACCCTTCCTTTACAAAAATGGTAAGTTTTACCCCAAAAATTCTAAAATTTGCTCGATTGGTTCTCTAACACTCTTATCATGGCCAATTGGCCCTCAATTTTATAAAATTGTAGTTTGGTCTCTCGAATTTTCGAAATCCCCAAAATTTCCCCCAACTTCAACCTTTCAAGCCGAATTTGATTTCATCAAATTAACTGATCAAACAAGTTTAATTGTTGAAATTAAAGTTAAATTTGAGTTCTTATATCTTCATATGATTCAATTACACTTTAAATTGCAAGTTTTGACGTCAGAACGAACTCAAATGGAGCTTCACTAGAAAATTGAACGTAGAGAGAGAAAGCTTCAAATACTTATTGTCTGGAGCGCGATGGTCCAAGCTTCCAATCTGGGCAGATAGCTCTTGTCACACCCCGACCCGGTTTGGTCGGATCCCCGTGATCAACCCGCCACTCTCCCGGTTTATGAAAGGATTTCCCCTTATTGTAAACCGTAAAGAGTAAGGCGTCCTTTAACCTGCACCTTTTCCTAGAATAGCATAATCAAAACTGCATGAAATTTAAAACTTTACAAACCTGTCTTACAAGCATCTTAGTTGACGGTCTTTAAGGGGAGGCTTTCCGGGATTTCTTGAAAGGGGTATAAGGGAGGGGGTGAGTACGACTACTTAGTGAATGAGTTTTTTAAAAGCTTTTGACTTTTAAGAAAAACATTTATATGGAGTGTGCCTGACTCCTTTGTTTTAAAAAATCCCTTCATTTAAAAATTTGGGTTTTTCCATTATTTCTTAATTACCGGTGTGTCATCACCCAACACACATCCTTCATCATGAAGGTTACACACATTCGCAAGTCAGTATCAGTACTGAACCTGCTAGTGGCTTCGGAGCGACTTTTCCTGCCACCAAGATAGAAGTACAACCACTTCTACCTTGGGAATGAGTGGATGTACACGACATCCGACCCACAATCTCGAAATCACTTCTTCGTGTCCGTATGAGGACAGAGACCTCATCCCGTCCCCACCCCAGTCTCATGCGCTTGGTGCTACTCCAGATTTCGCAGAGACACCTGGAACGACGAACTGCCCTTATAGCCACCAGGTCGTCCAGTGCCCTTAGAACGCACCACTACCCCTCATGGGCGTCTTTATGATCCCGTACTCACAGTGCATGCACAGACAATGTTTTCTCATATTGCCATATAATCTGTGGTGCCACTGGTCCAATGGCTCCGACTCTCAACTCAACCTGCAGTTATTTGTCTTGACTGGTCCGTCGACCTGTCATGTCGCACTACCGCTAGTTGACTGAGCATGTCAGTCCTATCTTGGTACTATGGCAAAACAATTCACTTATTAAGTTTTATGGCACATATATCATGTTCATTTACGAGCTCCTACTCGTGCCAACTGGCCTTGGGCCCACTATACGAGATTTTTAAAATTGGGCATTTAGCCCCTAAGTTCCAAAATCGAGGCCCCCGGCCTATTAGAGCTATTCGAGCTCCCGTCAAGAAGGTCTCCCAAATTATTTAAGCATTGGCACACAATCAGGGGAGAACACTTCTGACAAAATAGGTTTTTACTGTCCATTATATTGACTAATATAAGGACATCTCCATTCATAACCGATGGATGGGTTTTCAACTTCCTTCGAAGAAGTCTCATCATACCAACCAGGTATGATCTACTTACAACCGATAAATATTTTTTTCGCATAATTTTCACATCACTTTCTCTAAGTGGTGATGATTAAAATACCACTAAAAAGTGGGTTTTTATACCGAGGTACTTATCATCCCCTACTAGGTATGATATAAAATTTCCACCCACAACCGGTAAGTGGTTTTTATCTTTAAGTTGTGCTCATCATCCCAACCGGGTATGATGTTAGTAAACCCACTCACCCGTTAATGCCATGAATTCCATTAGACCAGTTCCTTTTATTCACGCGAGCTTGTCCTTGCTGGCGTTCCTGGTACTTCATGTCCCTACACGATATGAACATCTTGGTTCATTATCATTCGGCCTAATCACCTTCATTCATTCCAAATGAACGAGAAAGTCAAACTTTCATTTATTTGCAATTAGGTCCCTAAAATTATTTCTCTTTAAGTCCCTAATGCCGGTTTTCCCTCAAATTGAGTCCCGAAACTTCTAAAATTTATCATAGGACCACAATTTATTCCATTTCACAAAAAAGGGGATTAATTTCTCAAATTTCCAATTTGGTCCTCCAACTTTTCCAAAATTACCATTTTGCCCTTCATTTACAAAAATGGTAAGTTTTGCCCCAAAATTTCTAAAATTTCTCAATTGGTTCTCCAACATTATTTTCATGCCCAATTGGCCCTCAATTTCATAAAATTTCATTTTGGTCCATCAAATTTAAAAAATCCCCAAATTTCCCCAAAATTTTCCTCCAATTTCAACTCTTCAATACTGCTAAATTTGATTTTATCAAATTGATAAATCAAACACCTCTAATTGTTGAAATTGGAGTTGAAATTTTTTTCCTACATGTTCATACGATTCTAAGGAACTTTGAATCGCAGATTTTAACGCTGAAACGAGCTCAAACGGAGCGTCGCCGGAAAACTGATTGTAGAGAGAGAAAGCTTCGATTTCTCACCGGTGAGGGCACAACAGTCCGAGCTTTCGATCCTGGCAGATAGCTCTCATCTCAAGGATCATCCTAGAATTAAGAATCGCATCAATTGATGTCGAATTGAGTTAGAATTTCATCATTGAATTCTCTCTCTAGCATCGGCCGGAAATTGCAAAGGGGAGCCGAATTGGTTTACCTTTTAGTCATAATTCGGCCGTGGGAGGGCTAAGGAAGTGTTGGGAAGACTTGGTTTGGCCCGAGGAGGGCTTGAAATGGCCGATTTCATCTTGGCCAAAATAGGGTAGCTTCGGTCCGCTGGAGCTGCTTCACTATTCCATCATGCCAGTGCTTTTCCAACGATTCTCAGATTGACTGGAGTTTGCTACCAGATAGCTGTCTTCTCCCCGGTTCAAAAGAGCCCGAGCTTTGTTCAAGTCGAAGCTCTAGTTCGAGCTTCACCGAGAAATGGAGCAGGAGAGAGAGAGAGAGGTGTTCGGGTGTGACGAGAATAAATGGGGATAACCTCTTTATATATGTGTAAAACCGTGTATTAAATGGGAGATATTTATTACTAGTATTAATATTGCCATAAATTAATTTTAGTATTAAATTATTGGTATTAATTCCAATAATTTAATTTCGGTATTAAATTATTTATATTAATTCCAATAATTTAATTTGGGTATTAAATTATTGGTATTAATTACAATAATTAAATATATATATTAATTTATGGCTATTTATGATAAGCCGTACATTTGCATAAAAATTTTTGACCGAAATTTCAGGTTACAAAAAAATTCATACTTCATAGGAGAAAGTATGAATCTAGTTCTTATGGAATCTAGTTCGCCTGAACCAATTTGGTTTTTGTTTTCTAATTTATCTTAAGTTTCTTTTCCAAGGTTTAATGAACCCTTTGGATCAACCGGAAGTTGTAAATTTCCATATTGCTTGTTCCCAAATGTAAATCGACTTGGTATTCTTATTCAGTTTGACCGGTTCTTTTCTCGGTTTTTCTTAACTCAAAAGTGTGGGGTTTACAGCTCTACTCCTGAGGTTCCTCCTAGGATCAAGAATTGCATTAATTGATGTCAAATTGCGTGAGAATTTTATCATCGAAATTATGACGGTTCTCTCTGTAGCACCGGTCAAAAATTAGAGAGGGGAGTTGAATTGGCTTACCTTTCAATTCTAATTTGGCCGTGGGAGAGCTGAGAAGGTGTTAGGAGGGCTTGGTTTAGCTCGAGGAGGTTTTGAATTGGCCAATTTCAGCTCGGTTGAAATAGGGCAGCTTCAGTCTGTCAGAGCTGCTTCATTGTTCGATCACGTTGGTGCTTCTCCGACGACCCTTGGAGCAAATGAAGACTAGCACCGTGTAGCTGACTTCTCCTCGGTTCTAAGGAACCCAACCACACCTTCTTCAGCTCGAAAAAGGCCCTATATCGAAGCTCTGGTTTGAGCTTGATCGAAAAACTAAGTAGCTGAGAGAGAGTGAGGTTTTCAGGTGTGGAGCTCTTTATATAGGGAGCTCGGGGACTCGTCGGCCGTCCGTTTGACACCTTTATTACAGTCATTAATGGCCTGAAATGTACTAAACATAAACATTTCCTCTTCCCTGGTGCTTCGATTTTTCGATGAGTGAACAGTGCTATCATCTGAAGGAAGAAGACGACATTATTCCGAACCGAACCGTACCAATCCGAACCGGGTTCAAAGCTTAAACCTGCCGGTTTAGGCCCAATTTGACCGAGTTTGTTAAAATTAAAAATTTCTAAATTCATCTAAATTAATTATCTATCAAATGGTAGCCTCAAATCTCAAATTAGAATTTTCTAAGCAACCTAGAAAAATAAATTTAACATCCGATTCAATAGTGGTTCAAACTGGTCCAAACCTGTTCAATCCGGTTCGGATCTGGTTCACCTAAACTAGTTTGGTTTTCATCCCCCATTCATCCTAAAGTCCTTTTAATGACTTATGTGACTCTTTAGGTCACTTGGGATCCATAATTTTCCTAGTTTGCCCTCTCTCTATTGGTTTCAGTTCATAAACCGGCTCGGTTAATAAATCGGTTCAGATCTGGTTCACTCGAATCATTCTAGTTTTTCTCTCCCAATTGGTTCTAAAGTTCTTTTCCAATGTTTATGGGCCTTTTTGGGTCACTTGGGAGTTGTAATTTCTTCAATTTGTTTGTTCCTCAATAATCAAGTTTGTGAACTAGTTCGGTTTTTTCACTCGGTTTGACCATTTCTTTCCTGGTTTTCCTTAACTCCAAAGAGAAGGGTTTACAACTCTCCCCTCCTTTTAGGAGTTTTGTCCCCAAAATTTATTCCACACTTTTTTGTGTATTGGGTTAAACTTTTTATTGATATGTAAAATTTCTATTTTATCTTCTTACAACCTTCTCGATTGTTTTCGTTCATCCCCTTTCATCACATACCTAAGATTTTCATCTCCTCCTCATCCTTTCCTCATTCCATGGAACTTACATTAGCCTAGAATATCTTCCTATCAGCTATCTGATAGCAAACTCTAGTCAATCCGAGAATCACTAAAGAAGCGTCGACATGATGGAATAGTGAAGCAGCTCTGGCGGACCGAAGCTGCCTTGTTTCGGCTGAGTTGAAATTGGCCAAACCAAGCCTTCCCAACACTTCCTCAGCCTTTTCACAGCCGAATTAGGACCGAAAGGTAAGCCAATTCGGCTCCCCTTTACAATTTTCGATCGGTGCTAGAGAGAGAGTCGACCGAATTTCAATGATGAAATTCTAACAAAAATTCCGCATCAATTAATACGATTCTTGATTCTAGGATGAACCTCAGGACAAGATCTATCTGTCCAGATCAAAAGATCAGACCGTCGTGCCTTCACCGGTGAGTAATCGAAGCTTTCTCTCTCTATAGTTCATTTTCCGGCGAAGATCCATTTGAGCTCGTTCCAATGTTAAAATCTGCGATTCAAAAGTTCCTTAGAATCGTATGAACATGTACAAACTCAATTTCAACTTAAATTTCAATAATTGGAAACGTTTGAGGGGTCAATTTGATGAAATCAAATTCGGTTGTGTTAAGAAGTTGAAATTGGGGAAAAATTGGGGATTTTTGAAATTCAAAGGATCAAAATGAAATTTTATGAAATTAAGGGTCAATTGGGCATGAAAATAATGTTGGAAGACCAATTGAGGAATTTTGAAATTTTTGGTGCAAAATTTACCATTTTTGTAAAGGAAGGGCAAAATGGTAATTTTGGATAAGTTGGGGGACCAAATTGGAAATTTGGGAAATTTAAACCCCTTTTTGTGAAATGGAATAAATTGAGGTCCTATGATAAATTTTAGAAGTTTCGGGACTCAATTTGAGGAAAAACCGGTATTTGGGACTTAAAGTTAAAGAGAAATAACTTTAGGGACCTAATTGCAAATAAATGAAAGTTTGACTTTCTCATTCATTTGGAATGAATGAATGCAATTATGTTAAATACTAATGAACCAAGATGTTCATATCGTGTAGGAACACGAAGTACCTGGAACGCCAGCAAGGACAAGCTCGCGTGAATACCAAGAACCGGTCTAGTGGAATTCACGGCATTAACGGGTGAGTGGGTTTACTAACATCATACCCGGTTGAGATGATGAGCACAACTTAAAATTAAAAACCACTTACTGGTTGTGAGTGGAAATTTTATATCATACCCGGTTGGGAATGATAAGTACTTCGGTATGAAAACCCACTATTAAGTGGTATTTTAAACACCGCTACTTAGAGGAAGTGATGTGAAAATCATGCGAAAAAACTACTTTCCGATTGTAAGTATATCATACCTGGTTGGTATGATGAGACTTACTCGAATGAAGTTGAAAACCCGTTCATCGGTTATGAACGGAGGTGTCCTTATACCCGGGTGGTATAATGGATAGAAAAAACATATGTTTTGTTGGAAGTGCTCTCCCGTGACTGTGTGCCAATGCTTAAACAATTTGGGAGACCTTCTCGATGGGAGCTCGAATAGCTTTGATAGGCCGGGGGCCTCGGTTTTGGAACTTTAGGGCTAAATGCCCGATTTTGAAAATCTCGTACAGTGGGTCCAAGGCCAGTTGGCACGAGCAGAAGCTCGTAAATGAACATGATATATGTGCCATAAAACTTAATAAGTGAATTGTTTGGCCATGGTACTAAGATAGGACCGACATGCTCAGTCAATTAGCAGCAGTGCGACATGATAGGTCGACGGACCAGTCAAGACAAACAACTGCGGGTTGAGTTGAGAGTCGGGGCCGTTGGACCAGTGGCACCACAGATTACATGGCTTGATAAGAAAGTATTGTTTGTGCATGCACTGTGAGTACGGGATCATCAAGACGCCCATGAGGGGTAGTGATGCGTCCTAAGGGCATTGGACGACCTGGTGGCTATAAGGGCAGTTCGTCGTTCCAGGTGTCTGTGCGAAATCTGGAGTAGCACCAAGCGAATGAGACTGGGGTGGGACAGGATGAGGTCTCTGTCCTCATATGGACACGAAGAAGTGATTTCGGGATTGTGGTTTGGATGTCACGTACATCCACTCATTCCCAGGGTAGAAGTGGTCGTACTTCTATCCGGGTGGCAGGAAAAGTTGTTCCGAAGCCACTAGTGGGTTTAGTAGTGATACTGACTTGCGAATGTGTGTAACCTTCATGATGAAGGATGTGTGTTGGGTGATGACACACCATGGTAAATAAGAAATGGAGGGAAAACCTGAATTTTTAAATGAATGGATTTTTGAAAATAAAGGAGTCTGACACACTCCATATAAATGTTTTTCTTAAAAGTCAAAAGCTTTTAAAAACCCATTCACTGAGTAGTCATACTCATCCCCTCCCTTATATCCCTTTCAGGAAAAATCGAAAAGTCTCCCCTTATAGACCATCAACTAAGATGCCTGTAAGACAGGTATGTAAAGTTTTAAATTTCATACAGTTTTGATTATGATATTCTAGGAAAATATGCAAGTTAAAGGACGCCTTACTCTTTACGGCTTATAATAAGGGGAAATCCTTTAATAAACCAGGAGAGTGGCGGGTTGATCACGGGGATCCGACCAAACCGGGTCGGGGTGTGACACCATTTCCCATTCCAAGCTTCTTTTACCTATGATGTTATAACTATGAGTTCCGGTCATTTTTCTTCCACATGTTTTGGTGTTTATCACCTTTTCATCCTACATGGATCCCTTTTTCATTCTTTGGTTAGCACCTTTATGCTTGACTTCATTATGCCTTACTCATAGACTTTTCCTTGCCTAAGTCATATTTCCCTGAGTTAGTTGGGTTTACCCGCCCCTTACCGCATGACATTCTTCGTGATGTCTTTGACATCACGTCCCTATAACCGTATTGGTTTCCTTAGTTACTCGTCTTTTCCAAACTTCCTTATTCGGTCATTCAACCTTAAAATCCTTGAACTTCTTGATACTCACCGACATTTTAAAACTCTTGATCTTATACTTCATTCCTTATTCCCATTGGTGTCCTTCCTCTATAAGATCTCTTCTCTTTCCAAATCCATTCTTACTTGTATGGCATCTTTTGATGTCGTCCTCCTACTTACACGTTGCTTGGGTTTGACTTACCCCTTGGATCTTTGTGATTTCCTTCCCCTTGTACTTGATCCTTTCATCTCCAACATCTTGTTCTTGAGGAACTTGTTCTCTTTCCTATTCCATTGATTCCATTTCCTCTTCATTGATACACCTATGTTTCCCAAGATTCCTTCCTCAGGTGAGCTTCACATTCATTCTCTCCCAGGATTTCCTTTTGGTTTTACCACCACAGTTATTTAATTTTGGAATGTCTTTTGCTGTTATTTTTCAGCAGCTTACATCTTACTCTTCGGATCTATGAGTACTTTTCGTTTATCTTGCTTCATTCCCACTTGCTCCAACATTTGTTTATTCCTTTGAGGTGGACCTCTCATCCCTCTTGTGTCAAAACCTTTTGTATCTTCGTGTCCTTGGCATTCCTCCCTTTGTCTCGATTAGGGTGTATTCTTTTACTACTCCCCAACTCTTATTAGAGCTTTGTTTACACCTCCAAATGATTTGGTCAATAAGAGTTATTTCCTTCAATTAGATCTGTCTAAAATTTCTAATTGGGTTTCCATGTCTTCTTGCAATAGATCATACTTAATGTCACGCCCCGACCCGATTTGGTCGGATCCCCATGATCAACCCACCACTCTCCCGGTTTATTAAAGGGTTTCCCCTTATTGTAAACCATAAAGAGTAAAGCGTTCTTTAACCTGCACCTTTTTCCTAGAATATCATAATCAAAACTGCATGAAATTTAAAACTTTACATACCTGTCTTAGAGGCATCTTAGTTTACGGTCTTTAAGGGGAGGCTTTCTAGGATTTCCTAAAAGGAATATAAGGGAGGGGTGAGTATGACTACTCAGTAAATGGGTTTTTAAAAGCTTTTAAATTTTAAGAAAAATATTTATATGGAGTGTGCCAGACTCCATTGTTTTCAAAAATCCATTCATTTAAAAATTCGGGTTTTCCACCATTTCTTATTTACCACGGTGTGTCATCACCCAACACACATCCTTCATCATGAAGGTTATACACATTCGCAAGTCAGTATCACTACTGAACCCGCTAGTGGCTTTGGAGTGACTTTTCCTGCCACCTGAATAGAAGTACGACCACTTCTACCCTGGGAATGAGTGGATGTACGTGACATCCGACCCACAATCCCGAAATCACTTCTTCGTGTTCGTATGAGGACAGAGACCTCATCCTATCCCCACCTCGGTCTCATGCGCTTGGTGCTACTCCAGATTTCGCACAGACACCTGGGACGATGATCTGCCCTTATACTCACCGGGTTGTCTAGGGCCCTTAGGACACATCACTACCCCTCATGGGCGTCTTGATGATCCCATACTCATAGTGCATGCACAAACAATGTTTTCTTATTAAGCCATGTAATGTGTGGTGCCCCTGGTCCAACGGTCCAAACTCTCAACTCAACCCGCAGTTGTTTGTCTTGACTGGTCCGTCGACCTATCATGTCACACTGTCACTAGTTGACCGAGCATGTCGGTCCTATCTTGGTACCATGGCCAAACAATTCACTTTTTTAAGTTTTATGGCACATATATCATGTTCATTTATGAGCTCCTGCTCGTGCCAACTGACCTTGGGCCCACTGTACGAGATTTTCAAAAATCTGGGCATTCTAGCCCTCAAGTTCCAAAACCGAGGCCCCCGGCCTATAAGAGCTATTCAAGCTCCCGTCAAGAAGTTCTCCCAAATAGTTTATGCATTGGCACACAGTCAGGGGGGAACACTTCTGATAAAATAGGTTTTTACTGTCTATTATACCGACCGGTATAAGGACATCTCCGTTCATGACCGATGAACGGGTTTTCAACTTCCTTCGAGGAAGTCTCATCATACCAACCGGGTATGATCTACTTATAACCGGTAAGTAGTTTTTCCGCATGGTTTTCACATCACTTTCTCCAAATTGTGATGATTAAAATTCCACTAAACAAAGGGTTTTTATACCGAGGTACTTATCATCCCCAACCGGGTATGATATATAATTCCCACTCACAACCGGTATGTGGTCTTTATTTTTAAGTTGTGCTCATCATCCCAACCGAGTATGATGTTAGTAAACCCACTCACAACTAGTAAGTGGTTTTTAACTTTAAGTTATGCTCATCATCCCAACTGGGTATGATGTTAGTAAACCCACTCACCCGTTAATGCCGTGAATTCCACTAGACTGATTCTTAGTATTCACACGAGCTTGTCCTTGCTGGCGTTCCCGGTACTTTGTGTTCCTACACGATATGAACATCTTGGTTCATTATCCTTCGGCCTAATCGCCTTCATTCATTCCAAATGAATGAGAAAGTTAAACTTTCATTTATTTACAATTAGGTACCTAAAGTTATTTTTTTTAATTTTAAGTCCCAAATGCCAATTTTTCCTCAAATTGAATCTCAAAACTTCTAAAATTTATCATAGGACCTCAATTTATTCCATTTCACAAAAAAAGGATTAATTTCTCAAATTTCCAATTTGATCCTCCAACTTTTCCAAAATTACCATTTTGCCCTTCCTTTACAAAAATGGTAAGTTTTGCCCCAAAAATTCTAAAATTTCTCAATTGGTCCTCCAACATTATTTTCATGCCCAATTGGCCCTCAATTTCATAAAATTTCATTTTGGTCCTTCGAATTTCAAAAATCCCCAAATTCCCCCCAATTTCAACTCTTTAACACTGCCGAATTTGATTTCATCAAATACCTCTAATTGTTGAAATTGGAGTTGAAATTGAGTTCCTACATGTTCAGACGATTTTAAGGAACTTTTGAATCGCAGATTTTAACATCGGAACGAGCTCAAACGGAGCTTCGTCGGAAAAGAGATTGTAGAGAGAGAAAGCTTCGATTTCTCACCGGTGAGGGCACGATAGTCCGAGCATTTGATCTAGGAAGATAGCTCTCATCTTGAAGATTATCCTAGAATCAAGAATCGTATCAATTGATGTGGAATTGGATTAGAATTTCATCATTGAAATTCGGTCGACTCTCTTTAGCACCGATAAAAAATTGTAAAGGGGAGATGAATTGGCTTACCTTTTGATCCTAATTCGGTCGTAGAAAGGCTGCGGAAGTGTTGGGAGGGCTTGAAATGGCCAATTTCAGCTTGGCCGAAATAGGGCAGCTTCGGTCCGTCGGAGTTGCTTTACTATTCCATCATGCCGGCGCTTCTCCAATGATTCTCGTATTGACTGGAGTTTGCTATCAGATAGTTGTCTTCTCCCCCATTCTAAAGAGCTCGACCTCTCCTTCTGAGGCAAAGAAAAATGTTTAACTCGAAACTCTAGTTCGAGCTTCAACGGGAAATGGAGCAGTAGAAAGAGGGAGAGAAGTGTTCAGGTGTGAGGAGAATGAATACGTCTTTATATAGGTGTAAAATCATGTATTAAATGAGAGAGATTTATTACTAGTATTAATATTGCCATAAATTATTGGTATTAATTCTAATAATTTAATTTCGGTATTAAATTATTTGTATTAATTCTAATAATTTAATTTCGGTATTAAATTATTGGTATTAATTACAATAATTAAATATATATTAATTTATAGCTATTTTTGATAAGTCGTACGTTCCATAAAAATTTTTGACCGAAATTTCGGGTTACAAAAAAATCATATTTCCCAGGAGGTCACCCATCATCACACAACTCTCGGGCAAGCATGCTTAACTTTAAAGTTCTTATGGAACCTAGTTCACTTGAACCAATTTGATTTTTATTTTCTAATTTGTCTTAAGTTTCTTTTACAAGGTTTAATGAACCCTTTGGATCACCCACAAATTGTAAATTTCCATATTGCTTGTTCCCAAATGTAAATCGGCTCGATTTTCTTATTTGGTTTGACCAGTTTTTTTCCTGATTTTCCTTAACTTAAAAGTGCGGGGTTTACACTTAACCTCCCAAAACACTCACTCAACCACTCATACTTCTTACTAAGGTCCTCATTTCGGCTCCGATTTTACGACATTTCCTTGATTGATTTTCTTGACCTTGAGCTTTCTCCTTCCTGGATCCAACTTCCTATTTCCATCCTTCTTCTATTGTCTTCCATTCTGGGATTCTTTTGTTTGATCACCTACTGTTCTTTAGAAATTATCTCTTTTAAATCTTCACTTAACTTAATGATCTTGTATGATTCATCCACTCCTGTTTTTCTTCCTCCTTTGGTCCATACCTTTGCCTTCCACAAGTCTCCCTATCTTATGGAGTTACTAAGGAATTGTATCTTAGTTCTTTATAAGTAGTTGTTACACCTGGGCCTTCCTATTATTCTACTTTCTTCCAATCTTTCCTTGGTGGTCTCTATTCTTATTTCTTTTTCTTCTCGATCAGCTTCTATTCTTGTGGTTCCCTTTGTAATGTTCTACTCCTCCTTGTTTCTCCTTACTCTTCATTCTCTAAGCTTATCTTTAACTCCTTGGACTCTCCATGAATCTGTACTCTTTGATGATTGCTTCCCTTTGTTCCAACTTCCTTTTCCTTTTCTTAAGATCTCCTTAGATGGATTCTTCCTTATCGTATTTCCAAGGGTAAGTCTTAAGGGTTGTGTTTAATAACTCATCTTTTCTTCCTTAGGTGATTTCCTACCTTTTACTTAAATTTTTATTATCATACTCTTTTTTTTTTCAAATTTATCAAAGAACTTAGAAGTTTTAACAAAACTTTTACTTTCATTAATTCAAGAAATATTCTCTTGCCATACTTGGCTTATTACAGGATATTTCTACCCCCTAATCCCTTGGGGTCATAGGACTAGAATTAACCCTAGAACAGTTATGAGACTCTTGATCAGAAGGCCCTAAGAAATTGGTTGGGGTCCATTCCTATTCCCTAATAGGACGAATTTCATGTATGGCCTCCAATCCGTAACACCTTAGTACCTCAACCTCACACTCATAGGTCCACTTCACCCATTGGGAGGGATTGAAGCCAGGTTGAGTAGGTGGAGGTACTTGGTGAACTTTCCTGAAGGTGGCATACACATCCCAATAATTATTGTAGGCCTCCTTCTTGGTTGGATTCCCTTCCAATTGTTGTGGGACTAGAGGAGGAGGGGTTGGACTTCTGGGAGGTGATACTAGTTCCTCTTGTCTAGGAGGAGGGTATATGATACCTTTCAGTTCTAGTAAGGCACCTACCAGTTTCCTGTAGTCTTCCACCATGTCCTTGGGTACTCATTTCTTGCCCTTTAGAAACCTTTGTACGACTTCCTCCCTTGGGTTGGGTGTCTTTTTCAGGGTTATAGGTGGAAGACAGGAATTCACCGCGAATTTTCTAGGAACTCTCCTTCCTACATGATAATTTATGGTTGGATTAATGTTAGGGAATAATATTAATAATGTTTCAAGGGAACTAAGCTTTGATACCACTTTAGCTATCATGCCCTGACTCGGTTTGGTCGAATCCCAGTGATCAACCCACCGCTCTCTTGGTTCAAGAGGAGTTTCCTCCTTCTTTAACTCAAGTATAGGAAGGCATACTTTTAACCTTTTTCCCTGGAAAGACATATATAAAATAAAATGCAAGCTTAAGAGAAATCAAGCATACCTGATAAAGGGTAAGGTTTGGTGCTATCTCTAGTCATTTTCTCGATTTCCTAAAAAGGGATAAAAAGAGGGGTGAGTTTCTACAACTCAGTGAATGTGTATTAAAATTTTAACTTTAAAAAAAATGTTTGATTTAGAGTGTGTGAGACTCCTTATTTTCTTTTAAAAACCTTTCATTCTCAATTCCAAATTTTTTATAACCATTTCTTATTACCAGGGTGTGTCATCACCCAACACAAATCCTTCATCATGAAGGTCAAACACACAACCGTAGGCTAGCCCATTCACTAAACCCACTTGTGGCATTGGAGTGACTTTACCGACCACATAGATAGAAGCACATCCACTTCTACCCTAAGAATGAGTGGATGTTCGCGACATCTGACCCTCAATCCTGTAATAAATCTCTGTGTCCATATGAGAATAGAGTCCTCATCCTGTCCCCACACCGGTTTCATGCACTTGAAGCTACTCCGAGCTTTGCAAGACTTCTAGTACGACTAACTACCCTTATATCCACCAGGTCGTCTAGAGCCTTGGGATGCATCACTACCCCTCTTGAGCATCTTGAAGGTCCCGTAACACAATGCATGCATAATCAACAGTTTTCACATGATGCCATATAATCTGTGGTGCCATTGGTTCAACAGCCCCCACCCTCAACTTAACATATAGCCGTTTGTCTTTACTAGTCCAGAGACCTATCATTTTACATTGCCGCTAGTTGACCGAGTAAGTCGGTCCTGTCTCGGTACCATGGCCAAACAACTCATTTACTTAAGTTTTTATGGCATATTAATCATGTTTGTTTATGAGCTCTGGCTCGTGCCAACTAGCCTAGGGCCCACAGTTCGAGATTTTCAAAATAAGGCATATTAGCCCCCCAAGATCCAAAATTGAGGACTCCGGCCTATATGAGCTATTTGAGCTCCTATCAAGAAGGTCTCCCAAAAAGTTTAAGTAGTGGCACACAGTTAGGGGAGAGCACTTCCGACAAAATATACTTTTTAATTGTCCATCATACTAACTAAGTATGAGGACATCTCTACTCATAACCGATGAATGGGTTTTCCAGTTCCTTCGAGTAAGTTTCATTATACCAAGTGGGTATGATCTACTTACAACCGATAAGTAGTATTTCCGCTTTTTTTTGACATCACTCCTTTAGGTGTGATGATTAATATACCACTCAGCAGTGGGTTTTTATTTTCGAGGTACTTATCATCCCAACCGGGTATGATAAAAATCCCACTCAGCCAATTGTGCAGTATATTTCCTCTAAGTCGACTTTTCGTCCCTTGCGAGCTTAATCTCTGCTGGTGTTCCCGATATCTCGTGTTACTACACGAAATGAACATTTTTGTTCATTATCATTTGGCTTGACAACCTTCATTCATTATAAATTACTAAAATATCCAACTTTTCAAATATTTGCAATTTGGTCCCTAAAGTTCTTTTTCTTTTACTTTAGGCACCAATTGCTGGTTTTTCCCCAAATTGAGTCCCAAAACTTTTAAAATCCCCCTTGGGACCTCAATTTATTCAATTTCATAAAAAGGTGTTCAATTTTCCCAAATTCCCAATTTGGCCCCTAATTCTTCCAAAATTACCATTTTGCCCTTCCATTACAAAAATGGTAAGTTTTACCCCAAAAATTCTAAAATTTGCTCAATTCATCCTCTAACACTCTTATCATACCCAATGGCCCTCGATTTTATAAAATTGCATTTTGGTCCCTCGAATTTTCGAAATCCCCACAAATTCCCAAATTTCCCCCAATTTCAACTTCCCAACACATCCGAATTTAATTTCATCAAATTGATCGATTAAACAAGTTTAATTGTTGAAATTGTAGTTAAATGGGAGTTCCAACATCTTCATACGATTTAATTGCACTTTGAATAGGAAGTTTTGATGCCAGAACGAGCTCAAATGGAGATTCGTCGGAAAACAGAACGTAGAGAGAGAAAGCTTCAAATGCTCACCGTCGGGGGCGCGACGGTTCGAGCTTCCAATCTAGGTAGATTGCTCTCCTCCTAATGTTCCTCCTAATTCATTGCCTAAAACTCACTAGTTGGAGATTTTCATCTTTGCCATTGCTGCGCGATTTTCTGGCGAGTGAACAGTGCTTTCATCTGAAGGAAGAAGACGACACTATTCCAAACTATACCGGACCGGTCTGAACCAAGTTCAAAGCTTAAACCGGCCGGTTCAGGCCCGATTCGACTGAGTTTTTCAAAATAAAAAATTTATAAATTCATCAAAATTTATTCTCTATCCAATGTGGCCTCAAATCTCAAATTTGACATTTTTAAGCCACCTAGAAAAATAAATTTAGCATCCGGTTCAATAGTGGTTCAAACAGGTCCAAACTGGTTCGGATTTGGTTCACCCAAATCGGTCTAGTTTTTCTCTCCCAATTTATCCTAAGGTTCTTTTCCAAGGTTCATGAACTCTTTTGGGTAACTCGAGAGTTGTAAATTCCCTAATTTGCCCATTCCCCTATGATCGGGTTTGTGAACCAGTTTGGTTTTTCTCACTTGGTTTGACTAGTTATTTTCCTGGTTTTCCTTAAATACAAAGGGTGGGGTTTATAGTTGGGAATTTTGAAAATTGAGGGACTTTTGTGTAATTTTTCTAAAATTGAAGGTCAATTGGCAAAGTAGAGGAAACTGGATGGCCAATTGGTTATTTTTAGAAAAATTGGGGCTAATTGGTCATTTTTGGTAAAATTGGGGCCAATAGGTAATTTTTTAAAGTTAAAGGACGAACTGGAAATTTTTGAAAAAGTTAAGTTCCAATTGGTGATTTTTGAAAATTAATAGCCCAAGGAGGATATAGGAAATCCTAGCGACTTAAATGAAAATAATTGAGCATTAGGGACCTGAAGTAAAAAAAATTATGAACTTTAGGGACCTAATTGTAATAAGGCAAAAGTTGTGACCTAGTTGCAAATACACAGAAATAAGATGCCTTTTGTCACGCCCCGACCTGTTTTGGTCGAGGCCTTGTGATCAACCTGCCACTCTCCTGGACCTCTAAGAGGGATCCCTCAAGAAGATCAAAGAGAGTCAAACGTAGTTTTATCATGTTTTCCCTGAACAACATTAAACAAAACTGAAATGGTAAATTCATATACCTGGGATAGGTTCTGAAGAGCGAGGGGCTGATGTAGTCATGTTCCTTCTTGAAAGTATTTAGAGGGAGTGGGTGAGTTCGACAACTCTGTGAGTGTGGAAAAAATCCTTTTAGAAAATGTTTAATTCAACATTTTCCAATGTTTGAAATTCATTAGTGATTCCCTTCTAGATTTTTCATTTCACATGATCAACAACCGCCCTCCTATTATAGGAGGGATCACACATTCGTAGAATGGCCCCCGACCATTCCACTTGTGGACCAGAGCGCCTTTACCATCCATCCTGATAGAGGTGCACTACCTCTACCTGGAGTTTGAGTGGACATCAATAGTTCGACCCTCAAACCTTGCTTATTTCATCATGTCCGCTTAGTGGGACGAGACCTCCTTTCCCCTACTACCTCAGTTTCCGTGCGCAGGAAGCTCCTCGATCTTCACAACCTACGAGACGACATACCACCCTTATGCACACTGGATCGTCCATCAGTACATAGGCTCCATCACTACCTCATGCCAGGTGTCCTGATGGCCTAAACATCACAGTGCATGCACAATCAATAGTATTTTAAGTTATAACCATTATCTTTGGCCCTCTAGTGGAACGGTATGTCGGCTTGGCTTTGACCCACTCGTACTAGCCCAACAGGTTCGTCGACTTGGCTTCAACAAAGTAGTGGTTTGGCCCAACAAGTTTGACAACTCAGACTTGGCTCGATGGGTATCACACACAATTTCTTATTATTTGGATCTTTTAGCATCAATCCTCATATACTAGTTTTGGATAGGTCCATACCCGTATCCATCAGCCTTGGGCCCACTAGCCTATCGAGCCTAAGCCTCGGAATTAGCTCTCAAACATTTTAAGCAAAGTCACCCAGTTAGGGGAGGCTAATTCCGAGAAAATCGTTTTCAAAAGAACCATCCTTATAACTGGAATAAATGTTATAGTGATTCCCACTCACATGGTAATCTCGGTGGGGCCGTCTTGACGGAGTTTGCCTTCATGGTGTTCTTCCAAATCCCGACGCTCGAGCAGTCTACTCTTACACGGCACAAATATTCATATTAGGGTACTAGACTAAGTGATCACACCTCTTTGAGTATTTGCATATCGTCATAATTTACCATAATTGCGATTTGGTCCCTAAGGTTTGTATATTCAATTTTAAGTCCATATTTGCCCCTTCTTTTCAATTCAGCCCCTAGGATTTCCAATTATATTTTTTGGGTCTTAGTTTTTATCAAAATTGCCCCTAGGCCCTTCAATTTTCCAAAATTGCCATTTTGACCCACATTTTCCCTAAACTTGTAATTTGACACCAAACTTCTCATACTTTACAAATTGGTCCTCCAATTTTTCCAATTGGCCCTCAATTGGGAGGGAATTTCATGAAAATGCCCTCAATTTTATCAATTTTCCATTCAGTCCCCAATTTTGCCCAAATTTCTCAAATTTTCACTTTAGCCCCTAAATCTCAATTTCATCAAATTGACCATCAAAACTTGGTTGATTGTCCCCATTCATGATTTAGATCACTTCCTTTATGTTTTCCTTGTCATTTTAAGCCTTGAACCACTTCATTTGGCTCAGAAATGAGCTCAAATGGAGCTTCGCGGGAAAATACAGTATGGAGAGAGAAAGCTTCGTTTTCTTACCGGTGAAGGTCTGGTGATCGGAGCTTTGGCTACCAATGTGTTGCTCTTGTTGTGGGGATCCTCCCTCGATCAAACCACGTCTCAATTGATGAATTGAGCAGTGTGAATTTCAGTGTTAAAATTTTCGCAGAATTTGGCCGTGAATAGTGTTTTCTGACGAAGGGCGACAGAGGGAGCTTACCTTCTTAGCTCGGGGGAAGGTCGGGACACCTCAAGGTGGTGTGTACGGGGTCTGGTTTGGCCGCAATTGGCCATGGGAAAGCTCGAAGTGGTGGTAGGGGGTTGTGCAGCTTCCTGGCCGAGGAGCAGTGGTACTATTCGAGCTTCCTCATTCCTCCTTGGTGGCTCTCAAGCTGAACTGAGGATAGGGCTAGGTAGAGGACTTTCTCTCGATTCCAAAAACTCCCAATGTGGCTTTGGAGGTTGAGAAAAGTCCCGTTGTCGGAGGTCTAGTTTGCTGCTCATCGGAAAATGTACTCTTCTTCTTTTTCACTCGATTGTGGGATGCTAAGAATGAATGGAGGGGTGCTCTTTATATAGGAAGCTCGAAAACTGTTCAGGCTACCTGCCGGTGTAAGACGTGACCTCCGACTTGGCTGTCGGCAACCTAACCGGAGGGTTTTTTGAGTTGTCTAAGACTCGAGCTTTTTTGGCCTCTCTCTCTCCTTCGTTCTCTTTGTCAGTGGCTGAAGGTTGAAGATGATGACGTGGTGGTCATGCCATGTGACGCACTATGATTGGCTAGTTTTTCTAATGTGGAGGTCTAGCTCGTCTGCCGCGTTAGCCATTGACCGGACACGTGGTAGTCTCTCATTGGTTTCTAGTGTCTGCGTGGTATGCTGATGGGTCACCTGCTAACCATTGACTGGACACATGGCGACCTCTCATTGGTTGTCCATGTCTGCGTGACTGCTGACAGGGCACCATTGACTGTTGACCGGTCTGGTCTATTGACCGGTTAGACCGTTAACTGATCTGGTCCGATCGGGTTTGCTCTCCCGAATTCGAAAATTGGCCGGTTCGGACCTGATTCGACTAGTTTTCTAAAATTTAAAATTTTTAAGTTCATCTAAATTCATTTTCTATCTAATGGTGGCCTCAATTTCCCAAAGTGACATTTTTAAGCCACCTAGAAAAATGAATTATTGAACCGGTTTAATATAGTTCATCCCGGTTCAGTCCGGTTCGGGTCTGGTTCTATCCTCAATTCCACTTCTCGATTCTTCCTTACAATTTTTGGTACTTGAGATTTTCCAATTTTCCATGTTAACTATTTTTTTTTCATTAATTGGCTCCTTTCTTCGCATATAAATCTCTACCAGTTCTTTTCCTAGACTTCTTTGGTCCCAAAGGACAGGTTTGTCACCTTTCATGTCGAACCTTTCCTCATGAGAATACTTAAACCATGTAGGGACAGATTGGACAAGAACGCAAGTAGGGGAGCACGACTAGGATTTGGGAATCCGATTGGGGACAAACACGTCACATTCATTAAGTGAGTGGGCTTACTAATGCCATACCCAATTGGGGTGATGAGAACGCTTTTAATTAAAAAATCGCTGTGAGTGGAGGTTTTGGCATCATTCTGGTTAAGTGGATAAATTCCCTCTTTGCAAATTAAAAACCATTTATAGTAAAGATCTCCCTTGACTATGTGCAACTACTTATAAATTTTGGGAGACTTTTCTAATGAAAGCTGGGATAGCTCCAACAGGCCAGAGGCCTCGATTTTGAACTTATTTGCCTAAGACTTAGTTTTGAAAAACTTGTGAATTGGGCCCAAGGCCAGTGGGCACGGGCTAGAACCCGTAGACAAACATGATTATAAGAGACATGAAAACTTTCATAGTTGGCTAATTTTGAGTGAATCGCCATGGTGCTGAACGTAGACCGGTAAGACTCGATGGGCTAGTAGCAGTGCACTAGGGCCAGGTAGATTGACCAGTTAGGCAAATAACTATGGAGCCCAAGTCGAGAGTTAGGGCCATTGGCACCAAAGATAATATATCATAAATCCCAAAACTATTGTTTGTGCATACACTATGATACAGGACCATCGAGACGCTCAAGAGGGTAGTGTTTGTTTTAAGGGCTACTGAACAGCGTGGATGCGATAAGAGCAGATTATCGTGCTAGTGAGTCATGAAGCTCGAAGTAGCTTCTTGCGCTAAGAACGGGGCGGGGTGAGGATGAGATCTTGTCCGACATAAGCGGATACGAAGTACATTTGGGTTTGAGGGTCAGACGGATAACGTCCACTCAGACTAAAGGTAGAGGTCGAGGACTTTTATCAGTATAGACGGTAAAGGCTCCCCGATCCCTAAGTGGGTGTAGTCGGAGTACTGCAACTGTGAACGTTTATACCCTTTATGATAAAGGGTGTGTGATTGTTAGCTAAACACCTCCCGAGCAAGGGAAAGTATGAAAAGATCTCAACTCACATAACAATAAAATTTAAAATGATCATTTGAAAGCTGTGTTTTAAAACATACCTAACACTCACTCATTAAGTTGTAGAAACTCGCCCCTTCCCTTTAAATATTTTTTAGGAAAGAAGACATCCCATAAAGAAATTTCAAGGACAAGCCTTAATTCAGGTATGCTAAGATTTTTAAGCTATTGAGTTTTGTAAAATGCTATTCCAAGGAACAAGGTTAAAAAAATACACCTAACTTCTCGCGGTCTTGGGAAGTGGTGACTTTTCTTAGACCAAATGGAGTGGTTGGTTGTTCACGGGGTTTTGACCGAACTAGGTCGAGGCATGATAGAGTCGCCATCTCCGGTGAGATTTCAGCCTTGACCCGACTTCTACTTGATAATCTATTATTTTAGATTGAATCTCAATCGGTATTGTTCCACCTGAATAGAGACTACAATGACCTAGGGGATGAGTTTGGGAATTTTTGGGGATTATTTTTTTAGGGAGCAAAGGTCGGGGAGTTAAATGTAAATATGGATAATTTGGAGGTCCCATTTGAGAATAAATTTTCTTTGGGATCTTTTTAAGGGTCAAAATGAAGTTTTAAAACCATTTAGAGAGACTGGTGAAGTTTTGAAATTAGGATGACATGTTTGGAATGCTTAAGGACCTAAAAGTAGTAAAGGAGAAAGTTTAGGGACTTAAGTGCAAATATTGAAATTTTGAATCCAAATGTAATTTTTGGTGAATTTAAGGACATAAATGAGACAAAAGAAAGTCTAGGGACCCAAGTGGAAGATTGGGAAAATCTAGGGCCCCGAAAAGATAACTTTTAAAGAGTAGGGGCAAAATGGTAATTTTGCCCAACTTAAGGGCTATTTTGCAAATAATGTAAAATAAGACTTATAAAATATTCTAATGTATTTTGGGGACTAGAATGGGACTCAAGGAAAATTGAGGACCCAAATGGAAGATTTGGAAAAATCTAAGGTACAAAAGAGAAGGATTTTAAGTTATAAAGTGTAAAATGGTGATTTTGCCCAATTTAGAGACCAAAATGCAATTATGGAAAAGTAAGGTGCCTAAGTGGAAGATTTAGGAGTTTAAGCCAATAGAAATGTATAAGCACAAGCGGTTATGATCCTAAGCATGTACTAACTAACCTCAAGGGAAGGTTATTTAATGAACGGTCCTTCGACACGTAAGTCGAATGAACCGAGCTTGAGGGGTAAAATCGTAATTTCTTAGAGAAAATTTGTGGTAGAAATTATGTGTTGATATTAGTTGTAAAACCCATCCTCATTGACCAAGGATAACCGGAAAAAGTACTGGCAAATTTTTCATGTGAAAAACTGAGCAAATTAATGAACAGAGAATACTAAAGAAGAGTAAACATTGGAAATTGGGAGATCCCAAGTGACAAAAAACTCATAAAAATCCTGAGGAAGAACCAGGAAGTGGATTGGATGAGAGGATTGGACCAATTCGGGGTGAACTAGACCAAAATCGGACTGAACCGAAATAAACCACAGTGAACTGCCTCAATAATTCATTTTTCTAGGTGGCTTAAAAATATCAATTTGGAAAATTGAGGCCACCATTAGATAGAAAATGAATTTAGATTAATTTAGAAAATTTTAAATTTAAGAAAACTGGTCAAATCGAGTCTAAATCGATCGATTTTCAAATTTGGGTCACCAAACCTAGTCGGACCAGACCAGTCAATGAACTGGACGAGTCAACGGTCTGACCGATCAATGAACTAGACGAATTAATGGTACAACCAGTCAATAGACCAGACTGGTCAACGATCGACAACGCCAGTCACCAGCCACACAGACACGGGCATCCAACAAGAGTCTGCCACGTGTCTAGTCAACGATCAGTGGACGACTTGTCAGTTAGCCACACAGACACAAGTAGGCAATGGGAGGCTGCCACATGTCCGATCAACCAGTCAAAGACTGACACAACAATTGAATTGGATCACCACATCATAAAAACTAGCCAATCACAGAGTGCCATATGGCACATCCGCCACATCACCATCTTGAACCTTAGTCCACTAACAGAAAAGAGAGAGAGGCTATGAAAGAATGTAAACCCCACCCTTAGGAGTTAAGGAAAATCAGGAAAGAACCAGTCAAACCAAGTGTGAAAAATCAAACCGGTTTACAAATCCCAACCAGTAGAGAACGGGCAAATTGGGGAATTTACAACTTGCTAGTGACCAAAAGGGTCATAAAAACCTTGGAAAGGGACTTTAGGACAATTTGGGAAAGAAAACCAGACCGGTTTAGGTGAACCGGATCCAAACCTGATTGAACTATTTTGGACCGGTTTGAACCATCATTGAACTGGATGCTAAATTCATTTTTCTAAATGGCTTAGAAAATTCAAATTGGAGAATTGAGGCCACCATTAGATAGAGAATAAATTTAGATGAATTTAGAATTTTTTAATTTTGAAAAACTAGGTTGAATCGGGCTTGAACCCGGTTCTGACCGGTCTGGACCGGTTCGGAACAGTGTCGTCTTCTTCCTTCAAATGACAGTACTGTTCACTCGCAAGACAATCGAACAACGCTGGTGAAGAGGAAAAGACTCAGACCACAGACTTTCTGGCAATGAATGACCGCCATAAAGGCACCAATCGAACGACCAAGAAGTCCATGTGCTTCCTATATAAAGAGCCCCTCCTCACACCTGAAAACTCCACTCTCTCCCTACTGCTCCATTTTCTGGTGAAGCTCGAGAAAGAGCTCCAACTTGGTCATTTTTCTAAGCCAAAGAAGACATGGTTAGGTTCTTTGGATTTGGGGAGAAGTTAGCTACATGACTGTAGTCTCCATTTACTTTAAGGAACGCCGGAGAAATGCCGGCGTGATAGAATAACGAAGCAGCTTCAACTAGTTGAAGTGCCGGATGAAATGCCGGATGTCCATAAAATATGTCGGTCCTGTCTTCGTACCATGGCCAAACATATCATTCATTTAAAGTTTTCATAGCTTAAACTCATTTTTGTTTATGAGCTTATGCTTGTGTCAACTAGCCTTGGTCCCACTGTATGAGATTTTCAAAATTGGGCATATTAGCCCCCAAGTTCCAAAACCGAGGCCTCCAACCTATATGAGCATTCTGAGCTCCCACCAAGAAGGTCTCCCAAAAAGTTTAAGTAGTGGCACACAGTCAAGGGAGAGCACTTCCAACAAAATAATCTTTTCATTTGTCCATCACACCAACCAGATGTGAGGACATCTCTGCTTATAACTAATGAGCGAGTTTTCTACTTCCTTCTAGAAAGTTCATCACACCAACCAGGTATGATCTACTTACAACCAATAATTAGTTTTTTTGTGTAATTTTCACATCACTCCATTAAGGTGCGATGGTTAAAATTTCACTTAGTAGTGGGTTTTCATTTCCGAGGTGCATATCATTCCAACAGGGTATGATATAAAATCCCACTCACCCGATAACGCCGTGATTTCCTCTTAACCGGTTCTCTGTCTTTATGCGATCTTGTCCTTACTGGCATTCCTGATACTTCATGTTCCTACACGATATGAACATCCTTGTTTATTATCCCTTGGCCTAATAGCCTTCATCCTACATAGTTGAAGCTGTCCTCATATGGACACAGAGTATTTTTCGTCTGAGGGTGGACGTTAGAGATGTTCACTCAAACTTTGGGTAGAAGTCAGAGACTTCAATCAGGGTGGATGGTAAAGACGCTTCGATCCACAAGTGGATGCATTCGGCATAACTGCATCTCATGAATGTGTGTGATCCCTTCATGATGAAGAGCGTGTGTTGTTTGTGAAACACACCGAATATGGAAATGGGAAAGAGGTTATGAAAACTGTGGAAAGGATTTGAGAATCCTTGGAAATAGATTGGGAATCTTGGAAAAAGGTTTTGATAAATCAGAATTTGAAGAAAAGTATTTTTAATGAAATAAGGAGTCCAACACACCATGATTAAAAAAATTGATTTTTGTGTAAATTTTTACCCAACACCCATTCACTGAGTTTACGAACTCACCCCCTTCCTTTACCTTTTTTTAGGAAACCAAGGGAAACCAAACTTAAAGATCCGTCGGTAGCTAGGAAGAGCCATGAAAACTACTACTTAAAATGGAAAATTGATTGTGTGATTCTCCACAGTATCGAGTCAAGATCGACAATGCTTGATGGGATAGCGGCAGTGCATTAGGGCCAGGTCGATAGACTGACCTAGACAAACAACTATATGTCTAGTTGAGTGTCGGGGCCATTGGACTGTCGACACCAAAGAGAATGGCTTAATCATGAAAAACTATTACTTATGCATGCACTTATGGTATGGGACCATCAAGACGCCCTAGGGGGTAGTGATGGGTCACAAGGGCTGTTGGACGACATGGTGGTGATAAGGGCAAATCATCATGTCTGTCAGTCATGAAGCTCTGGGAACTTCTTGCGCATGAGATCGAGGTGACGTTAGGATGAGGTCTCCGTCCTCATACGATTTGAGGGTGGCAATGGTTTTGATAAATAATGCATACTTTTGAAAAGTCACTCCTAACACCCACTCACATAGTTGTAGAAACTCACCCTCTCCCTTTAACCCCTTTTTAGGAGAATGGAAAACCAAGATTAAAGACCGTTCACTGTTGAACCCTAAGACAAGTATGTGGACTCTAAATATATATTGATTTTTGTATAATGCTATTCTAGGAAAAACAGGTAAAAGACGCTTGGCTCTCATAGTTTCGAAAGGGGTTGAACCCTCTTGAATTAAAAGGAGTGGTGGGTTGCTCACGAGGATCCGACCAAATCGGGTCAGGGCGTGACAACTTGAGTGGTATAAGAGCCTATTTTCTCGAATAAGTTATCAAGACTATATAAAGTAGTAACTGAGAGAAATAAGTTTTAAATTTTACATATGGCTCCTAAAAAAGGAACCAATAGAACTAGAGTCATAGTCACTAACATTGTCCAACACCATATCCCTGTGGAAACTCTCCAAGAAGCCTAGACAGTTCCACCTGGACTATGCTCGGAGCATCATAGGCTGTACGAAGAGTTTGTTCGAGTGTTTGGAAGGCCTAACCTTGCCCCCAAGGTGGACACCAACTCTCGAGCTAAGCCCGAGGAAGTGCAGTCCCATCCCACTCCTTCCAACATCTCTCCAATTGACATTCCCAAATACCTCAAAACTCTCCATCATTTGGGATGTAAGTCGTTCCTAGGTGAGAAGGATGCTGGAGCCACTATAGACTGACTAGCCAGTATTAAGAAACTCATGGGAATAACCAGGATTTCACTAGAGGAGATGGTGATTCTAGCGGAATTTTTCCTGGAAGCTAGCGTAAAAAGATGGTGAGATAACGTCAGAAGCCTACATACCTCACCCCCACCTAGGAGCAATTCGAGGAGAGGTATACGAAGGAATACCTGGCTCCACATCTGATCAACAAGAAGAAGCGAGAATTCTTCCGACTCTAACATGGGCTTAACTCTATCTTAGAGTATGAAACTAAGTTCAACGAGTTAAGACACTTTGCCCCCGATCTAGCTGGACCTGCGGACATTTGCCAACGATTCATGGACGGTCTCAACATGGACATAAGAGACCTAATGGAGGTATTAGGATGCCCCACGGATCTGGCAGCCATAATTAGTATGGCCAATGAATGTGAACACCTGGTGCAGACCCGACGCCACCGGATGGAGCAGGCCAACTAGAAAGAGGATAAGGGCCAAAATCGCCACGAGGGACAAAAGGAGCAAAGTGGTCCTAAGTGGGGGAAAAAAGTGGGTTTCCAAAGGAGGAAGGAAGCGTACCCTGCGTGAAGGGAGGTAACCTCTGCAATACTACAAAGGAGCCCTTGTTGTCTTATATGTTAGAGATACCATAAGGAAGCATGTTCAACCTGTTTCAAATGTGGACAAGTGGGACACTTTGCAAGGGAGTGCCCCACTCTTAGGGAGAATAAGCAACGAAACACACTTGGACCACCCCAAGGAATCCCGAGGACTTCAAGGCAGGACAAAACCACCACAACAAGGGCACCCGCTAGGGAGAATAAGCAACGAAACACACTTGGACCACCCAAAGGGAACCCGAGGACTTCAAGATAGGACACAACCACCACAACAAGGGTACCCGCTAGGGTGTACAACCTCACCTAAGAGGAGGCCCAAAAAGACCCTAATGCTATAGCAGGTACTTCCCAAACCCTCCTTGACTAGAATTAGACAAAAACTTGTAATTCAATCCTATTCAATAAAGATACTTATATTTATTTTCTAAAAACATGCATTTCTTCAATCAAGGTACATATAGTTATGGGAGAGAAAAGCCTATGCTCTCTTTGACTCAGGAGCAGAGAGATCTTTCATCAAGGAAGACTTAGTTCTAGGTCTTCCGCTAGAACTTACATCCCTGGAACAAAGCCTTAACATCCTCACACCCTTAGGAGAAGAACTAAATAGAGACAAACAGTTAAAGGGATGTGAGATTAAGATTGGAAGAGTAAAGCTGGAGGCATATTTGATCCCATTACCTCTAAGAGATGTAGAAATAATATTGGGAATGGATTGGCTAAGTACGCACCGAGCAAAACACTCCGACTGCGTTTTCAAGGAGATAGTAGGAAGGGAGAAATGCACTTGGTGTCCCATACAAAAGTTCAAAGGATGATGTAGAAGGGGTGTAAGGCTTTTCTTGCAATGGTCATCAACGAGAAGTTGGAGGAGAAAGGACCAAAGGGCATTCTAGTGGTTGAACACTACCCAAATGTATTCCCTGAGGAACTACCAGGATTACCCCCAAGCCGTCAGTTAGAATTTACCATAGAGGTAATCCCTAGGACACATCTCATATCCCAAGCCCCCTATCGCATGGCTCCAACATAATTGAAGGAATTAAAGGAGCAGTTGGACGAGTTACTTGAGAAGGGTTTCATACATTGTAGTTAGTCTACATGGGGTGCACCAGTGATATTCATGAAGAAAAAGGATGGGAGTATGAGGTTGTGTATAGAATATCGAAAGTTGAACTAGGTCACTATAAAGAATAAGTATCCACTTCCACGGATTGACGATCTATTCGACCAACTAAAGGGAGTGGTCTACTTCTCCAAGATAGATCTTCGGTGAGTATACTACCAACTCAGGATCCGAGAGGGAGATAACCGCCTTTCACTCTTGATACGAACACTATGAATTTAGGGTGATGCCTTTTGGACTAACAAATACCCCCGCAACCTTCATGGATCTGATGAACCGAGTTTTTCAACCTCACTTGGACAAGTTTGTGATTGTGTTTATAGATGACATACTCATATACACACGAACTAGGATGGAGCACAAGGAACACCTGGCTATCACCTTGGAGATGCTATGAAACAATTACTTATATGCAAAGTTTTTCAAGTGTGAGTTCTGGTTGTAAGAGGTAGGGTTCTTAGGGCACATAGTGTCCAAAGATGGAGTTGAGGTGGATTCGAAAAAGGTAGAAGCCATATCTAACTAGAAGGCACCCATGAACCCTTCTAAAATATGCAACTTCTTGGGATTAGCAGGGTACTACCGACGGATTGTATAGGACTTCTCCAAGATAGTGGCCCCTTTAACCCGCCTCATAAGGAAGGGAGTGGAGTACAAGTGGGATGAAACTTGTGAGAAAACCTTCCTAGAGTTAAAGTCTCATTTAACAATGACGCCTATACTCACTCTGCCTGATCCAAGTGCAAGGAAGAATATAGTCTATAATGATGGATCTAGACAAGGACTCGGGTATGTATTAATAAAACAGGGAAATGTTATCACCTATGCCTCGCGATAACTAAAGATACATGAGAGAAACTACCCTACTCACAACTTTGAGTTAGCCGCAATAGTGTTCACCCTCAAGATTTCACGACACTGCCTATATGGGGTTAAGTGCATGATATATACAGATTACAAGAGTCTTAAGAACTTCCTAACCCAAAGGGAGTTCAATCTCCGCCAAAGGAGATTGCTAGAATTGGTAAAGGACTACAAACTTGTGATATAATATCACCTCGAGAAAGCTAATGTGGTGGTAGACGCCCTAGGTCACAAGTATCAAACCGAGGCAGCACAGATAAAGACGAACTACTTGCCATTGCTACAACAGTTGTGATGAATGAAAGTGGACCTTAAGGTGGATAAAGAGGACATATGTCTAGTGGCTGACATAGTAGTGAGACCCAACCTAATGGAGCAAATTAAGGTCCACCAAAGAGGGGATAAGGAACTCTAGCCCTACTTGGACCTGATCAACGAGGGGACAAACCCAAACTACAACCTTCGAAGCGATGGATTGCTAACCTATAAAGGTAGGGTGTGTGTGCATCAGGACAAGGAATTGAATAAACTAGTACTAGAAGAGGAACATGACTTAGTGTATGTGATGCATCCAGGCAGTACCAAGATGGAACTTTTATTATGATGATGAATGACAAGGTTTTTGTTTATATTGGTCTAGGGGAGTTATGGTAAGTACTAACTATAGTACTAGGTTCATCATGTGCTTCCTTCTGGTTGAGGTTGTATACTCGGGTTGGTATCCTTGACGTAATGGCTATGTCTTGTCCTTCGTATAGTGCCCTTGGGTTTCCTTGAGGTGGTGGATGGTCACTTCGTTAGGTATTACCTCAAAGGGCTGGACAACTCTTTGCAAAGTGTCTGAGCTGTCTACATTCGAAGCAGTCTCGACACAACCCTTCATGACTTTTCTGGTACCTAGGGCAAGTGGGGTTTCTCCTTTGTGAGGTTGTACTTGTCTCCCTTTTAGCATGGTAACTGTCATTTCTCCTAAAATACCCCATTCTTGTCCTCCATTTTTGTCTACCAGTCTCCTTTAGGCCTCTCTAGTTGTACTATCCTTCCTCTTCCTTCCGGCCGACTTGCTCTATCTGACGGCGTCTTATCTATACCAGACATTCACACTCATGGGCCATGTTGATGATGGCAACCAAATCCGTGAGGCATCCTAGTACTCCCATCTGGTCTCTAATATCCATGTTGAGACCGTCCATGAACCATTGGCAAATATGTGTCGGTCCAGCTAAGTCTAGAGCAAAAGGCCTTAGCTCATTAATCTTAGTCTCATATTCCGATATAGAGTTAACCCCTTATCAGAGTTAGAGGAAATCCTGCTTCTTCTCATTAATTAGGTGAGGGGCTAGGTACTCCTCCATGTATCTCTCCTCAAACTGTTCCTAGGAGGGTGTGGAAGTATGCAGGCTTCGGACATTGTCCCACCATCTTTTGGCACTACCCTCAAAGAAATATTATGTTAGGATCACCATATCCTCTAGTGATATTCTCACTATCCCCATCAGCTTCTTGATGTTAGCCAGCCAGTCCATGGTGGCTCCCACATCTTTTTCTCAAAGAAAAGGCTTACACCCTAATTGACGGAGAGTCTTGAGATACTTGGGAATATCAACTGGAGGAGGATGTGTTTGTACTTCCTCTTGTTCAGCCCGAGAGTTGGTTCCTGCCTCAGGGACGAGGTTAGGTTGCCCAAATACTCGAGTGAACTCCTCATACAACCTCTGGTGTTCGAGGGTTAGTCAAGAAGGGTTGGAGGAGGTTCGACCGAGTTGCAGGAGGTTGGAGGCAACATGAATTCGACTTGGACAATTCAGCTTCTTCACGACTGTCGGAGCAACAACATTGTTTGAGCTTACCGACGCTTCTATGGTGGTTGTTAGGCCGAATGGAGAGTACAGCTGGGTAGAGGACTTCTTCCCAATTCTAGGGAGCTCAAATGCGGTGTCAAAGGATGATGAAAACCCCCACGTCGGAGCTCTGGTTTGCATCTTGCTGGAAAGTGGAGCACTCTGTCTTCTTCGATCATTTGTGGGATGAGTAAGATAGGTGAGGAGGAGCTCTTTATATAAGGAGCTCAGCACTTGATAGGGCTATTGGCCAGCATCGAACTTGGCCCCCGACTCGCCCACCTGCGGTCAAATTGGAGGGGTTTTCAAGTCGTCAGAGACCGAAGTGTCCGTCTGCCCCTCTATTTGCAAGAAAGTCCAAGGTTGAAGATGAGTTTGTGCACGTGCATGTGAGCTTTGCACGTGTGTGCTGCCACATGGAATCCTACTCATCATCCAAGTCAGCCTTTGACTCGTTGACCGAACATGTGGCAGCCTCCCATTGGTCGCTCATTTCAATGTGTCTACTGATCGTATTCAGTCAGTTGTTTGACTGTGACACGTGACATCCTCTAATTGGCTGATTTAAATATGTCAGATTTTCCTTCCTAATGCATAGTGCATTTGCCACGTGTCAACCTTTGATTGGCTGAGACCATTCAACGTGGCTCTTCTACGTGTCGACCTCTGATTGGTCGAACGTTTTTTTGACATCCCAATCAGTTGCTAACATAGCACCTTTTTCACATGTCAGTTTCTCATTGTCCAGCTCAGCTGATAGGGCTTCTCCGTCGTTGACCATTGACTTTGGACACATGTCGCTCTCCTATTGGTCGGTCATCACTAACGTGGATTCTCCACTTCTGACCATTGATCGAGGACACGTCTCACGCCCTGATTGGTCAGTGCTTCTAGTCGTTGACTGGATGTGCGACAATTAGTCACCCTACTAACTTGGCAGTGGTCCATTGACCGGTTGGATCGTTGATCGATTCGATCAAACCTGGTTCGGTGACCCAAAATTGAAAATTAGTCGGTTCAGGCCCGATTCGACCGGTTTTCTTAAATTTAAAATTTTCTAAATATGTCTAAATTTATTTTATATCCAATGGTGGCTTCAATTTTCTAAATTGATGTATTTAAGCCACCTAGAAAAATAAATATTTGAATCGATTCTCTACGATTCAACCATGTTCGGGTCCGGTTCTCCCATCCAATTTACTTCACATTTTCTTTCCATAGTTTTTGGATATTTATTAGGCACTTGGGGTTCTACAATTTCCCATGTTTGCTTCAATTTACGAGTTCCAATTTGTTTTAGCCTCAATTCTCACTCAAAATTTTTCCGGTTCTGTAGTCCAACTTTCTTATTTTTGAAAGCGGGGTTTACACACTGCCCCAAAGAGGCTAGCACCAAGGAATATAGTGATCTAACTAATACCAAACAACCAAGTGAAAAATGGCATCAATAACCTAAGATTGAACTAAATCGTATGGTGGATCGAGCATAAATTCTTAAAAAGGGAGGAGAAATGATGATTGTATGTAGATGACGAGAAGTGTACAATCATTACTAGAAGGCTTGTGAAGAAATGTACTAAATTTGTTAGAATGAGCTGGGAAATAAAAAAAAAATAGTCTAGAGGATAATTTAGAATATTGTACGTGAGAAAATGTACAAGTAGAGTAACTGGTGGGGAATGACTGGTAATTTAAAATCAATTGTCGGAACCTACTAGAAAGGACCACAAAAGGAGAATAATGGGTAGTGACATGATTTTCTAATGAACAAGTAGGAATAATGGGTTGAATGTGCATAAGATGCAGAATAATATAAGTACAAATAAGGTGATTGGACAAAAAGGTAGAGTCATGATGAAGTAAATGGAGAATATCATAATGCACGATAAGGATGACTGAGTGAAAGTGTAAGAAGTAAAAAGATCCAAGTCAACCAAAAGAGAAAATCTTCTCCCTTCGTAAATAAAAGTTTTGATGACAAAACTTATAAAAAGAAGGGGAATAATTATAATATCGGAATTTTTGAAATCGGGGTTTAAGCTCAATTAAACCCGAAACCGAAGTTGAATCGGGCACGAAAGTGCAAATTGGGTTTAAAAATCAAACTAGATTAGAAATTAATTTGAATTGTAATTTTAGACAATGATTAAGTTTATGAAATTACCCTAAAAAACCTCACTTTATCAGAAACTAATGATCGATAAAAGTTTAAGTGAAAATCGATTTGAATTAGAATTTATTGGGTCGAATTTACAGGGAATTGAAAAAGAAAGTTTTAGAAAAATAAACTGGGTTAAGAACGAGCTAAATTGAATGTGAACCAACCAACCAAAATTGGTCAAACCAACTAATTTATTTACCAGAAATCAAGTTTATACAGTGTGAATTAGTCGACATGTTATGTCGGGTACACACATACATTGCACCCATACGTACGCATGCGCACGCGTATCGTCTCCTTCACCCAAAAACCCGACTTGGATTCGCACAGCGACCCGATTTTCACGCGACCGACTCTTACTATTGAGAATCGATTTCTAAGGATTTATTTGATTTGTTCAGCCAAATTATACATTTTCTTGAACATTTAACCTTTGATTCGACCCGTCCTTTGCCTAAATAAAATTTTTAAAACTTCTTAAACTCATTTCCTACTATCTAGACCAAAAATTTCCCATTTTCCCTTTTGTATTCCCGAAAAATCGTCATATTCTAAATCTTTTATATAATCCTAATTGTTCACGATTCTCTTCTAATTAGTTTCACCATTCCTCAATCCCTTTTGACGGAATACTTTAGATTGACCTGAGTTATTGTGACCAATTTCTAAGATATTAGTTGGAATGTATTCTTAATTTATTTTGATTTTAACTAATCATTAATTTTCGATTCAATTGAATTAAAATTTTATTTTCTAAGATTTTAATGTTACAGTATATGTTATTCTAAAAAATTCTTAAAATTAAGGTTTGATCATTTTTCAAACTAGTTTGATTTTTGAATCCTAATTTGACTTTGATGTTCCTTTCAATTGGGTTAAATTTGCATTTTTTTTAATTCTGGTGTTATAGATGATGATAATTCAAGGAATATGAGGTTGAAAAAATAAAAAAAAAATCTCAATATTATATTTGGAAAAGAGTACTACCGACGGGTGCAAATTTAGATGAAGTATTCAAAGTCCACCGCACATAAAACAAAGAAGTAACAAGAACTTGTTGCACAAAGACAAACTATTGAAGAAGATTGAATCCACGAGGTAGCAAATTGTAAACCCTAAAGAAAATATGTTATAAAAAATAAATGTGTGAAATATAAAGGTGCATAAATAAATGTACAGGATGATGCACAACACACAACACAAATTGAAGGTATTGGAAATGCAAATGGTGCATGGTCAAATGAGGTGGAAAGAAGAAAACTGTAAATATTACAGGCTCAAATGAGCTGAAAAAACATAAAATGTACAGAAATAAAAATAGGTTAGTTAAGCTACTTGCATGTTGGAAAATAGTTTAGATGATGATGTTAGGAAAAATTATTTTTGAGTTAGTAAAAGTTAGATTTAAAAATTATTAGAGTTGTGAAAGGTGATTTGTGCATAAAGAATCCTCCCTAATGTTTTCTAGTGAAGCATTTACTAAGAGAATAAAGAAGTAAAGAGAATAAAGAAGTAAAGAGGGTTTAAGAGAAAATTATGGAGAAAAAAGAATAGGAGAGGAGGTTACCACATTGAGGAGAAAGAAGCCTATATGCTAAAATTTTGAAATAAGCCAACCCTTTGCAATAAGCTAGAGAGAGGGTTCATTTTAAAAGTGAAGGGCAAGCAAAAGTTAAAACCCTTTTATAGAAAAAAAAATGTGAAAATTAGGATTTTATCTTCAAGAGTATCTGCACTTTTTTTTTGTAACAAGGTAAAATTAGTATTTTAACATAAAAATAATATAGGAAAGCTTACAAATTGAGATTTGGAGATACATTAATAATGGGTTATACATTAATTGGAAGGGCGGATGTTGTGATTCGTAAAATGCAATTCAATATCTTGGAGTTCCACTCATTTACCTATCGTGTTGAATGACATGGTAGAAGATAATTGCTTTGACGTAATCAAAGTTCTTAAGAAGTAGGTTTTGAATGGTACATATGATAATGTATTTATTTATTCAGTAATGGTCAAGTATCTCTCTATAAAGAAATCAACTGCCGAAGGAAGGGAAGGAGCTTGATGCTCAATTGTTGTGCATGCCATGGAGTATGTGGATGGTCCGCCGAAGGAAGGGAAGGAGTTTGATGCTCACTTATTGTGCATTTTTGTACCTGCCGTGTGTGAGAACGATAAGTTTGAACAAACTCATTTTTTAATAGAGCATTTTAGGAGTAGTAAGAAAGGATAGAATCTATAGTAATTGGTTAAGAGAACTTGTTTAAGTTGGACAAAGCTTTCCAATTCCTCCAAAGTAAGAAATAGACAGAAGGTTATATCCTTGACGCATTCCCCTTCAACATGTTTATGTTTATATATATATTATTGAGAAAGAATCATGTGGGATGTGTTTGATTTACTAGATCCCACTTGATTGATAAACGATAAATGTTACTCTGCTTTTTCTAATATAAGAATGGTAGAAGCTGCACTAAAATTGTATTATTAGTCCGAGTGATTTCATTTCCTCCCATGGATGTGATTTCATTTATAACTTTCTTATCAATTCTGTGGTACTAATGGTGCATATGAAGCATACCAAGTTTGGAAGAGTTCCATTTCGGGTGGTTATTTATCTGTCATTATATTCAAATATTTGAGTGGATGGATGACATGAGAATTGAGGTATAGATGTCATCATATACAAATTGATATTAGGGTAATGGTTTATATTTAATTTTAATTTATTGAGTTGAATAGAATATAAATACTAAATAAATTTGATTCTAAATTATTCAAATATAATTCAAATAAGACGTGTAATAATTTAAATATAAATTCGACTCTAATAAAATATAATACTGAATATATTCTATTATAAATTATTCAAATGTGATTTAAATTAGAAATGAGACGATTGAATTATAGGTGCACATGTACTAAATTAGAGCAGGACGAACCCATATTACATCACAAATGCCCAGGTATGATAGGACCCGGTGCCCACCTGTACAGCTCCGGTAAGATCAAATCCATTACTACACCTGCTTTGAAGATAATGATCAGAATCTGACCCACCCAATATTTTTACAATAATAACTTAATGGAGACCCATATGCAACCGGCCATGATCGGGCATATCCTTAATTCAAGCCCGCTGAAGACCGGGCTGACTGACTCCGTTAACATCCCTATTTTCACAATTATTTATTACTATTTCCAATAGGGGTGGTGTATTTGAAAGTATGTTTGTTCTCTTTGATTGAAATAATACTTTTGATAATGCAAAAAAATAGTATTATTATTTTATTTATTTTGTGTGATAAGGAGAGTTGTATTCACATGATGATGACGATAAATTAGATATCAGACACATATTTACTACCTACCTAACTATTTTATCATAAATTAACTATGAAATATTTATCTTTAATAAAAAATAAGTTACTAAAAAAATCTATTTATAAAAATCAAGTGTTACTGAAATATTTATTTTTTAATTGAGCTACTTATTAAACACTTATTTATTAATTAAATTATCAATGGAAAAGTTATTTATAAATTAACCTAAATAAAATAGTTATACTTCAATATAGATTGAGTTATCACAAACATTTATTTATTATTTGAGATTTTAGGACAATTTACCTAAAAGTAGAAACTAAACCATAGATATGGTGAAATATAATGACTATAAGAGTATATTTTTTTACACTCAATCTTCCCTCTTCAAACCATTTGGGTACTTAGTCAAATTTATCTTAATCCTTTTAAATACATAATAATAAATAAAATTACTGATAAATATATCAAAATAAAAAAAAGAAACAATATAGAGTGTGTTCTAAAGGATATATATAATGTATTAATTAGTTATACTCTCAATAAATATTTATTAATGTAACAATAAATAATAAGGTGGGTAAAAATATAAATATAAATTTCTTAAATTTAAGATAAAAAAATAAAGTATTTATATTGTAGATGGTTTAAAGAGAATTACATTCTACAATTTAATTAGAATATATTACAAATATTAGTCAAATGATTATTCATGTATAATATGGAGATAGTATTTTTATCTATTTATTATTACAATTAATTGATGTATTTAATATAATAAAACAAAAAGGAAAAAAATAATTAGAACGAAATTAATAAAAGAAATAAAGATAGTCCACAAAAGCGTACTTTACTGTCTTTTTATGTCCTGGGTTTTCTTTGTTCCTACTCATTCCCTATATTGTTGCCATCTTTCATGGGTCCCCCACGTAAAGCCATCCCTGAAGACTGACAGGCACGCTTTCTTTCATAGTCTCTTCCTCTTTCGATTCTTCATCTTTGATTACCCCGTCCTTTCGTCATGCACTGTTCCGGTGGAACCTGGAAATATCGTTCCTTCGAAGGTTGCTCTGCCGGAAAACCAGTAAAGGCCATCATTCCTAAATTCGTATCTTGTGTATAGTTCCTCATCTTAGCTCTTTTTCCTTGTCTCAGCTTTAATTGGTTCTAGTTACGCCGTCATTTCCACTCTTTATCATCTCTGATTTGTGAGATGTCCATGTCGGAAGAGCAAGTATGACCGTAACCTTATTTTTGTTTGCTGAGATTGACATGGAAGTTCAGTGACTGATTGGAAGGTCCTCGTTTCTACTCCATTGTCCCCTTTGAGGTTGAAAAATGGAGAGTTCAATGAATTTTTAATGGGAGGCGGTCCTTTCCTGTGGAGAAATAAATTTTGCAGCGTCATATATAATTCTCAACGGTCTTGACGAATCGATCACTTTGCAAGTTATTGCAATCTCTGTCGTGGCCCATTCCCCCTCGCCAAGCTGAAACAAATTAATGCTCTTGGCTAGGGATCGGAGCTTTTCATCCACAAACGAGAGCAACACCATTACCTCTCTTCATTGACTTACATCCTGAACATGTGGTCTAGTGGAGTGTTGTTTTAGTTTATAGTTATGCCTATTGATCCACTTTATTTTTTATTGACAGGTGCTAAAGGAGTTTTCTCCGTACTCGTGTATCTCATAATTGTAATTTCAACGGGTTTGATGGGATTTGAGTTCAAGAAGATCAGTTCAATGGAGGAAATGAAGTTGAATTTTGACGCCCCGCTCATGTCTGTGAGGCGATTCTCTTCAATGGGTTCTTCATCTGCAGAGAACGTTCCGATAAATCGAAGGCATATCTTTCCTTTTCATGATTCTGCTTCGAATATGGACCAAGTGACCGAGTCTGTTGCTGTTCCTTTCTCGTGGGAGCAGATCCCTGGAATTGCCAAGGATTGGATCCAGGCTGAGCCTCAGCCTCTCGAAGAAGTGGTTGGAAAGGCATCTGAAGATCGAATTCAGGGAGTGTTTATTATGTCACCAGAATCCTCTGCCAGAGAAGGTAGAGATGAAATGGGGGAAAACGGATTAGAGGATGGCATTGATGACAATGATGTATACTCTGATGCACCAGAGAGTTTGTCTCCTGCAGAATCTGTCTTGCTCTCATTTAATTACAGTGTCAGTGGCTTGAGTGGCTCCGATGGTTTGGCTCATAAACCATCAGGGACATTCTCGGTCGATCCACAGACCCGAGACCTGATGATGAGCCGTTTCCTGCCAGCTGCCAAGGCGATGGCTCTCGAGCCTACTCAGCACACTTCCGGGAACCAACAACAGCTCGCGATTGTTCCGTATGAGCGTCCAAAGGAGGTCAAAAGAGATCCTGTTCGGGACATCAAGATGCTTTCCTATACCTATGATCCCAATATCATTCAGAAAAATGACGAACAAGCCATGGATGAAGAGGTTGAAAGCGAAGATGGAAATGATGAGATTGATGATGACTATGGGATTGCTCGAGCCAAAGGATGTGGGTTGATTCCCATGTTATGCGTCTTAAATCCTATTCCTAGCATGAAACTCCGGACTCATGATTCTTTATCAGAGCAATCTAGGGCAAAAAATATGTCCAAGGGTGGATTTTCTCAAGCAAAAACAGCACTTACTACAGAGGTAATATGACTTTAGTATTGCTGATACTGAAGTTTCGAGTAACCTGCAATCTCCTAGAAAGAGGTTAATGTTTGATACTTATCCCTTCAGGTGCATATTTGAAGCTAATTTAGTGGAATTATGTCATACTTAATAAGCTGCAGCATAAAAGAAGGAGATCATGATGTTCTGAAACTTGTTTCTGCTACCATTTCGAAGGGCATATTTCAGTAAAAATTTATCCTGTAAATGGATAAACTTTTAAGTTTTAGGTATAAATATATGTGGCATTTGATATATTTTATGTAACACTAGCAAGTGCAGAATGCTGACAACTGTGGATCTGATTGTGGCACTCTGACACAAACACTGGGATCATGCAAATTTTCTGCTGTCGGATCTCAACCAACTAATTTCTCAGGCAAGCTTCAGACTATGAGAGGTTCATTATCTCCTTTCAGGCGTTCAATGACCGGCCCTTTGCTTCCCCAAAAGAATTTCGAGTACAAGCAAAAATCAGATCCTTGTGATGTGACTCCTAAGTTACAAGGTCCCAGAAACAACTACTTTGTGGGCAGATACCGTCCTTTCAATTGCTCTGGTGAACTACAGCCGATGAGAAGATCGCTGTCTCCATACAGACATTCAACAGCTGATGCTTTACCTTCCCAACATCACGTGGTTCATAAGCATACATTATATAATACACTGATTCCCAAGAAAAGTGGTCTTGAGGTTGAGCACTTTCCAGGTGTATCCCGACCTTTTAATTTGTCGGGTGAACTCCAACCTTTGAGAGGTTCGTTGTCTCCATACAGAAATGTAAGGACGGATACTTTATCTTCCAAAAAGTTTGAAACGTCTCGTTCTCCCTCAGCAGGAATCATAGTCCTTGGCTGTTCTGGCAGTGAAGTGGACAGCATAATGAATAAGGGCCCAAATTTCCCCAGTGAAGCTGGTGAAGACTTTATGCGCCAAGCTTCATATGGAGTAGAGAGGACAGTTTATGTAGATAGTGTAAATGTGGCAAACATTTCACATTGTGATATGAGGACTTCTGATCAAGAGGTGTGGATGGATCCTGAAGAACAAGGAGAAACCTCGCTAAAGAGAACAGAAACGGAAGAAGCTTCCTCAGGATTCAAGTCCTCAGAATGTTCAGACTCATTTACCGGTAGAGAACTGATACTCATCAGCAGTAAAAAATTGAAGGAAGAACAAAATTCTGATTCATTACCACCACTGCTGAAATCCCCCTCTGAGTCCTGGCTTTACCGCACACTGCCTTCAATTCCTCCACCAAGTCCATTTAACCCCAAGAAGCAGAGTCCCAAGTTGTCCTCTCATGAGACAAATTGGGAGACCATGGTAAAATCCTCCAATTTGCATCATGATCATGTCCGCTACTCCGACGTAAGATTCCATTTTTTTGCATGTGGAATGTGCAATAATTCTATAAACCTTTTTTTTTGCTCAATCTTAATTCTATAAACCTCCTACTTATTGCCACAACTGACAGGCCTTTTGTGCATCTACATTCTGCAGGAACTTGTCAATCACGAGGTCCATAAATTGAACTTGTAAAGTTGAATTGCCTAGGACGGTCAATCATGTATTCTTAGATTTCTATTTCTTATCTGATTTGTGTACACTGAGCAGCAAGATGCTGATCCTTCAGGCCAGTAAATGCTATTTGGAAGATCGGCTTTACTTCCACTGTCATCAGATGATTCTTACCCTTCAACCTGTCCTCTTCTCATCTAAAGAGAAAGGCTTTGACAAGGCGGAAATTAGAGACCACTTAGGATAAGGTATACGTTCTTTTATACAGGATTTGAGAATTTCTTTTGTTTTGGCTGCACTATTGCCCCTGCAGCAAAAGATGCTGTCTTCAGCTTCAGCAGCCGATGATGATATCTGAAGCATCCTTGTATACAACAGGGATGATTCATCAATATACTGGATATACCTTTCAATATAGCTCAATATAGTGGATATTATTTTCTGGTGCAATATTTCATTATGAAGTTATTTTAAAAATTCCGAGGGCTATGGGCAAAAATAACTTCATAATGATTCGGGGTATATCTGCGTCTTACTCGATATTTTGATTCAGTCAGATTTGAACCCGACACAAGTAAAATATTGGGAGATCGGAATCCGCACGAACTTAAAATAACTCCAATGGTCGGAACCGTATTTAAAACTTAAAATTAACGAAGGGAGAAAAGCTCGCATAATGTAACAGAATCTGATATGATATTTATATCGACATTCACAATTTATTTGTTTTTTTAATAAAATACTAAATAAGATTCAAATAATTGCGGGAATACTTATCTTATATGCTAAAGATTTTATTTTGCTTTCCACTAAATTTACAAATAATGTTTTCATTGCAACTTTTCATACACAATTTTCTTGAAATTACCCTGTCTGCTCGAAACTATTTATGCCCACCTAATTTGAGACCTTATTTAGGATTATATCATTTATTGAGAATAATATATTATATTATAATTTAATAATATTAATTTAAATTTATAAGAAAATTGTCACCACGTGTCAATTTAAGTTTTTATGTGGAAATATGAATAACTACAAAAAGCCTATAATTTGATTGTTTTGATTGTCAATTTAGAGTATTGTATTTTCATTTTTTTGCGAAAAAAAACACATACTTTATTTGTGATTTTCATAGCATTAATAGTGCTAACTCGACATATTTTAATAATGATGAATTATTAAAAAGATTTCATATTTTGATTGTGTTTATATTTTTAGCATGTAAATCAGTTTTTTGTCAAATGCTTGTAATTCATAAAAATTTTAGTAATATTGACATTTTTTAATTAAAAATTGTTCATATAAATTTAACCAATTCTCATATAAAAATATAATTTTATGGAAAATATTCTCTCCACTCATAGTATTTTGCTAAATATTTTCCTTTAAAATGTAATTATGCCAATAATAATTTTCTAATTTCTATTTTCACATTAAAAGAGGTTCGAGCGACAAGCTAAAGTAAAAAATACATTGAAAAAAATAATTTTAATCACATGAATACTTTAAGTATTCCTCTATAATACTTGATGATAACTTCTTTTTTTAATAAAATATCATAAATTGTATCATTAATACGCAAATTCAAACATAAACTTAATTTATATAAGAATAGTTTGATTTGCCGAAAGTTTGGTACCAACTATATAACACTATAACTTTCAAAACCTAAACTAAATTCGAGTGAACCGAAAATCCAGTATAAATAATGAATAGAATCTCGATCTAACAATAAAAACTTAAACCTAAAATAGGATCAAAAATTCATAATAAAGTTTTGAACTATAAACAAAAAGTCAAAATTGGGAATGAAACCTTGAACTGGTAATGGAACACGAGCCGATATTTGGAAAGTCGAATTCATATAATAAATCTATGATGTAAGTGAGTAAAACTATTAAAATACTCTCAAAATTTCTCAAAGAATCATAAATCAAGTGATGTAAAAGTACCAAGTGAAAATTGGTACAAAACGGGACCAAATCGATTTAGAAGAAAATACCCCTAATTTTTAAGGGGATCTAAACAACTCCTAAAATAGAGGAGGTTGAGGCCAATCAATAGAGAATAAGAAGAATTTTTAAAAAATTTGATTAGTACAGAAACCGGTCGGATCGAAGATGAACCCGCCATTAGATGACTGAAACCAAAAGAACCAACTTATAGGGGTAAACAAATCTAAATGATGTATTTTTAATTCTATTCAATAGAAAATTGAATTTAGATTTTTTTGATATTTTTATTTTCTCAAGAACCGATCGAAAAAATGTGAATTATGCCAAAAATTGTTGAATTGATTGAAAAATCTATTTAAAACTAGTCTGGTACAATGCGGATAGGTTGGCGTATCATGCTCAGCGCATGCACGCGCGAACACGCACATGCGTGTTATCTCTCTCACCTGACCCGACTCGATTTTAGTGAATTAACCCAATAAACCTCAACAGACAACCCAAAACCAACCGCTTGAAAAATTAAATCATTCATATGGCTACATACTATGTAACAATGAAAGAAGGCTATGTAATGATGAAAAAATGCTATATATAGATAGTCAAATAAATTTAGAATCAAACCATATAAATATGAGATGTTCCATTATTGAAATTTGATCGAAATTCTCTCTATAAGCTAACTAGCTCTTAATTCTAGTGATTTGACTTGTAGAGAGCTTAGCTCTGTCGTCCGACCACCTCAGAATACAATATTTGTATCCTTGAAAAGCTAAGAAAGTTAGCTTTCCATCGCCACCTCTCTCGGTCTTCAACTCTTCCTCCATAGTTTTCGGCGTGATCACACAATATCGAAGCTCCAGTGGCTAGAAACAGAGTAGTTGATTCAAAAGTGAGTTTTGATGGCCTCGACGGCCTTCGGAGGCTGAAAAAATATAAAAGACTTCTAAGACCACCACATTTCCATAACCACTCGTCTTGCTCAATTTGAATAAGTGTAAAAGGAGAATTAAATCTTTTAAGTTTTAGTTTTTGAGTTAAGTGACTGAGCTAACTAAAATGAACATTACAAAAGCTGTTGACCACCAATTAATGTAATTCAAGTGGTCACAAACTCCTTAAATAGTCAACTTTCAACCTGTATTGGCCTTGATGACTGACGTGCCATCTCTGGTGAGTTCCTGACTTTGACCCAACCATTACTCGTTTTTATTTTAGTTTCCAATCAAGCTCGATTGACACTGTTCCGGATAACCCTGTCCAAACTGAGGTTACGATGGCTTAGAGGGAGGCCATGGGGACCTTGATACTTAGTTTGGTAATTTTTTGAGATACTTTTGTAATGGGTCAAATTTTAGGGACTAAAATGCAAATAAGTGGAAGTAAGGAGACCTAAATGTAAATGAGCTTTTTATGGGGACTTTCTAAGAGACCAAATAATGTTTTAGGATTGATTAGAAAGTTTGGTGAAGTTCAGGAACTATGTTAGTATACTTGGGAAGGTCTAAGGACCTATTTGCAATAAAAGTGAAGTTAAGTAATAAAGCGCAAATAATGGTATTTGTGTGACCAAAAAGTAACTTTTGGATAATAAAAGGACCTAAACTTAATTAAAGGAACTTTAGAGACCTGAATGAGGAAAATGAGGGACAAAGGAATCCTAAAACCTAATTTATAAAAGACGAAGGGTAAAATGGTAATTTTACCCAAACTTAGGGACCATTCGACAATTAGTAAGAAATAGAGCTTGGAATTGTTATAAAGCCTATAGTGGACCAGAATGGGACCCAAGAATACTTGTGGGCCCAATTGAAAGACTCGAGAAACTTTAAGGTCCAAAGAGTGGAGCTTTAAAGTACAATGGAAAAATAGTAATTTTTCCCAATATTAATTTGGAAAAATAGGACAACTAAGTGTTAAATAAATGCAAGATGGGCAGTTCAATAAGTGCTAAGTGGAAAGAAAATGACCTTAAGCTAGAGGGATTAACCTGGAAGAAGGTTAGGGTATGAACCGGTTTACCGACGAATGAGTTGGATAGCCCGAGCCCATGAGGGCAAAATAGTAAATTCTTGAATGAATTAGAGTGCATTGATTTAAGAAATACTAGGAGGGAACTGATCCCTCTATTTGCTAAATATTGTAGAAAGAGTAGAGACCACCCGAGCGGGACCGAGAGCGGAATCTCAGGAACCCTCATAACGAACAAGTACCCTCAGGGTTAGGTTCGACTGTAGTCTTTCTTAACCTCTCTCTTCCTTGGCTACGATGGATGGTTCCTTCTTTGTTAGTTTCATATATTACCCCTGACCTTCATGTCCCCTTCTCCCATTTTTGTCATTGTTGCTGACTTCTAGTCTCTCTTGTCTTCTTTTTGTCATGGAATCATCTAGCATAAGTCAAAACTTATAATGTTTCTTAGTAACTTGTTTTGGGGAAATTTATTGAATTTGAGACTTGTTTTGTCTTGTTGCAGGATTAAATCTTTAGGTAAAAAGTTTTGACATAAATGATCATTTATTTATCAAAGAATTTTTTTTTGCAGAAATCGGCTTATTACAAGCACTCATCTCACTTCCTTCCTAGTCCTTTATGGTTATTGGTTGGGAATCCACCCTTGACTTGTTCTAAGGCTCCTTATCTAATGGCTTTAAGGATGATGAGCTCATGTATGTGCCTTCACACCCCTTGCAGACGTTCAAGCTAGGTTTTCAGGGGCGAACTCTAACTTCATGGGTTACTTCAAGTCCATACTTTTCTAGCACCACGACCTCATATTCATATACTTGTCTCATCAAGTTTGTGGGTTCATGGTTTATTCGGACGAGTGGGGCTCATGAGAAACCTTCACATAAGTCATACATGCCTCCTAATACTTATTACATGCTTCATCCTATGCCAGGGTTCTCTTCGGCTGTTGTGGTGCCAGGGGAGGTGTCGGGTCCCTCTCAGTAGGTGTAGGTTCTTCTCGTCCTTGGGGAGAATTATGCTAGTTGATATATTTTAGTATCTCCCCACAGAGTTCCCTATAACCCGTGATCATGTCCTTTGGTATAGTTATTTAGAACTCGGAAGTTCCCTTACTACTTTTCTTGCTTGAGGTGGAGACCTTTTTCAATGGTCTGTGGGTTGGGCGAGTTTGTGTAGCAAATTTCCTTGGAGGCATTAGTCCTACAAGGCGAATGGCTTCATTTAGTTTCATGTTATATAGTCTTGATAATACATTCAAGGAAACATGCTCTGATACCACTCAAGTTGTTATGCCTCAACCCGGTTTGGTCGGAACCCCTTGATCAACTCACCACATCCTTTGGTCTAAGAAAAGTCGCCTCTTCCCAAGACCACAGGGAGTCAGGCATATTTTCTAACCTTGTTTTCCTAGAATAGCATTATACAAAACTCAATATCTTAAAGAAATATTAACATACCTGACTTAAGGCTTATCCTCTAGGTTTCTTTATGAAGTGTCTTCTTTCCTAAAAAAGGTTTAAAGGGAGGGGGCGAGTTTCTACTACTCAGTGAGCGGGTGTTAGGGTAAGTTTCAAAACACATCTCTTAAATAATTTTAATTCATTGTTATGTGAGTTGAGCTCTTTTAACATTTCCCCTTACTTGGAAGGTGTTTAGCAAATAATCACATGCCCTTTATCATAAAGGGTACAAACGTTTGCAAGGCAGTACTCCGATGGCACCCACTTGGGGATCAGAGCATCTTTACTGTCCCCCCTGATAGAAGTCCTCGACTTCTACCCTGAGTTTGAGTATAGGTTATCCATCCGACCCTTAGACCCGAATATACTCTGTGTCCGGTATGTGGGACGAGACCTCATCCTGTCCCTGCCCCGATCTCAGCGCAGGAAGCTACTACGAGCTTCATGACTCATTGTCACGACAAATCTGCCCTTATCACTTCCAGGTCGTCTAGTAGCCCTCAGAACCAATACTACCCCTCTTGGGTGTCTTCATGCTCGACCAGTCTGTCAACTTGGCCCTGATGCACTACCACTTGTTCAGCGAGTCTTATCGGTCCGAGTTTGGTACCGTGGCAATTCACACACAATTAGCTAGTTATGAAAGTTTCTATGGCTCTTATAATCATGTTTGTTTATGGGCTGCAGCCCATGCCCACTGGCCTTAGGCCCACTTCACGAGTTTTTCAAAACTAGTCCTTGAGTCCTATAAGTTAAAAAATCGAGGCCTTCGGCCTGTTAGAGTTGTCCCAGCTCTCATTAGAAAAGTCTCCCCAAAAGAAGCATGTGCACATAGTTAGGGGAGATCTTTTATGGAAAATAGTTTTCAAGTTTCAAGAGGGCATTCACTACCCTAACTAGGTATGATGCTGAACATTCCACTATAGTGGTTTTTAAATTTCGAAAGTGCTCATTATCCCAACTGGGTATTATGTTTGAAAATCTCACCCACTTGATGACTGTGACGTGTTCGTCCCCATGCAGATTCCCAATTCCTAGTCGTGCCCCCTTGCTCACATTCTTGCCCAATTCGTCCCTACACAGTTTGAGTATTCTCATGAGGAATGTTCAGCATGAGAGACATCCTATTTATGTGTATTTGTAACTAGGCCCCAACTTTTGCCTTGTTGCAATTAGGTCCCTAAAGTTCATAATATTTGACTTTAGGTTACTAATGCTCAATTATTTTCAATTAAGTCTTTAGGATTTCTAATATCCTCCTTAGGTCCTTAATTTTAAAAAATCACTAATTGGGACTTAACTTTTCCAAAAACTCCAATTGGTCCCTCAACTTCCCAAAATTACCAATTTGCCCCAATTTTCCAAAAATGACCAATTGACCCTAAGTTTTCTAAAAATGACCAATTGGCCCTTCGGTTTCATCTACTTTGCCAATTAACCTTCAATTTTAGAAAAATTACACAAATGTCCCTCAATTTTCTAAATCTCCAAAAATTCCCCAATTTCACCCTTTCTATGTACCCAAATTTGATTTAATCAAATTGGCCTTTCAAATGGGGTTAATTGTTCATTTTTATGGTGCTAATTGATTTCTTCACTCCATACAATCTAACTGAACTTTGAAATTTTGTTTTTAGGCTCGAAACCCGCTCAAACAAAGCTTCACTGAAAAACTAGATATAGTGAGAGAAAGCTTCAAGAACTTACTGATGGAGTTATGACAATCGAAGCTCTTGATTTGGAATGGAAGCTCTTGTCCATAGTGTCCTTCGAGGATCAAGAGCAGCTACAATTCACGTTCTGAGCAATGGGAATTTGGTTAGTGAAATTTAGACACTTTCTATCTCTAGAATCAAACTATTTTGATGAGTGAAGACCAAATTAACTTACACGTTTGCTTTAGGAGGTCGAGTGTAGGCTAGAGAGGCTAGAGGGGAGCTTGGTTTGGTCATAGGAGGTCAGGAATGGCCGAAATGGGACCAGGCAGAACAGGGCAACTTCGAGTCCTATGGAGCAGCTTCACTATTCGGACCTACCAGCACTTCTCCGGTGGTCCTCAGGTCGAATGGAGGGTGTTGTTAGGTAGTTGACTTCTTCTGGAGTTTGTAGGACCCGAGTTTGCATTCTAAGGTGAAAAGAAGTGCCCAAGTTAGAGCTCTAGTTCGAGCTTTTTCGAGAAGTCGAGCACTTCTTCTTCGGATGGTTGAGGTGGGTAGAGAACAAATAAAGGGGAGCTATTTATATAGGGAGCTCAAGGACCTTTGGCTCTACCAATTTCCAAATTGGTCGAGCCTATCACTATGGAAATTGTCGTCATTGGAGGAAATATTCTCTCACCGAAAATGGAAGGTGGAATTTCTTCCATGAACAATGTCATTGGATCAAGGAAGATGACGACACTATTCCGCACGTGCGGGCTTGCCACATGGTAGTCCGTGATTGGTTGGCTTAGTTGATGTGACTTCCTACTCAGCCGCCTTGTCAACTATTGACAGGACACGTGGCATCCTCCCATTATTTGTCTGTCTAGGTAGTCGTTGACCGGTTTTCGCTGACTATTGACCGAGACACGTATCGTTGTCCTATTGGTCAGTTGTTACTAATGTGAATTTTCCTCCTTTGACCGTTGATCGAGTACACGTGTCGCCTCCTCATTGCCCAACACTTACAGGCACTAACTGGGCACACTTTGCCACGTGTCACACGATGATTGGTTGTGTTTGTTGACTAGGCACCGACTTGGTAGCGGTCCGTTGACCGGCTAGGCCGTTAACCGGTCCGGTCCGACCGAGTTCAATGACCCGAAAACACAAATCGGCCGGTTTATACCCAATTCAACTAGTTTTCTAAAAATTAAAAATTTCTAAATTAATCTAAATTCATTTTTTATCTAATGGTGGCTTCAATTTTCCCTATTGACCTTTTAAGCCACCAAGAAAAATAAATTAGTGAACCACTTCATCACTATCACGCCCCAACCTAGTTTGGGTGGATCCTCGTGATCAACCCGCCACTCTCTCGGTTTATTAAAGGATTTTCCCATATTGTAAACTGAAAAGAGTAAGGCATCCTTTAACATGCACCTTTTCCTGGAATAGCATAATCAAAACTGTATGAAATTTAAAACTTTACATACCTGTCTTACAGGCATCTTGGTTGACGGTCTTTAAGGGGAGGCTTTCCGGGATTTCTTGAAAGGGTTATAAGGGAGGGGGTGAGTACGACTACTCAGTGAATGGGTTATTTAAAGCTTTTGACTTTTAAGAAAAACATTTATATGGAGTGTGCCAGACTCCTTTGTTTTTAAAAATAACTTCATTTAAAAATTCAAGTTTTTCTACCATTTCTTATTTACCACGGTGTGTCATCACCCAACATACATCCTTCATCATGAAGCTTACACACATTTGCAAGTCAGTATCACTACTAAACTCACTAGTGGCTTCGGAGCGACTTTTCCTGCCACCCGGATAGAAGTACGACCACTTTTACCCTGGGAATGGGTGGATGTACGTGACATCCGACCTACAATCTCGAAATCACTTCTTCGTGTTCATATGAGGACAAAGACCTCATCCTGTCCCCACCCCAGTCTCATGTACTTGGTGCTACTCCATATTTCACACGGACACCTGGAACAACAAACTGCCCTTATAGCCACCAGGTCGTCCAGTGCCCTTAGAACGCATCACTACCCCTCATGGGCGTCTTGATGATCCCGTACTCATAGTGCATGCACAAACAATGTTTTCTTATATTACCATGTAATCTGTGGTGCCACTAGTCCAACGGCCCCGACTCTCAACTCAACCCACAGCTGTTTGTCTTGACTAGTCCGTCGACCTGTCATGTCGCACTGCCGCTAGTTGACTAAGCATGTCGGTCCTATCTTGGTACCATGGCCAAACAATTAACTTATTAAGTTTTATGGCACATATATCATGTTAATTTATGATCTCCTGCTCGTGCCAACTGGCCTTGGGCCCACTGAACGAGATTTTCAAAATCGGGTATTTAGCCCCCTAGTTCCAAAACCGAGGCCCCTTGCCTATCAAAGCTTTACGAGCTCCCGTCGAGAAGGTTTCCCAAATTGTTTAAGCATTGGCACACAGTCAAGGGAGAGCACTTCCGACAAAACATATGTTTTCTTTATCCATTATACCGCTCGCGTATAAGGACACCTCCGTTCATAACTGATGAACGGGTTTTCAACTTCCTTCGGGGAAGTCTCATCATACCAACCGGGTATGATCTACTTACAACCGGTAAGTAGTTTTTCCGCATGATTTTCACATCACTTCCTCTAAGTAGTGATGTTTAAATACCACTTAATAGTGGGTTTTCATATCGAGGTACTTATCATTGCCCAACCGGGTATGATATAAAATTTTCACTCACAACTGGTAATTAGTTTTTAAATTTTAAGTTGTGCTCATCATCCCAACCGGGTATGATGTTAGTAAACCCACTCACCCTGTTAATGCCGTGAATTCCACTAGACCAGTTCTTGGTATTCACGCGAGCTTATCCTTGCTGGTGTTCCCGGTACTTCGTGTTCCTACACGATATGAACATCTTGGTTCATTATCCTTCGGTTTAATCGCCTTCATTCATTCCAAATGAATGAGAAAGTCAAACTTTCATTTATTTGCAATTAGGTCCCTAAAGTTATTTCTCTTTAACTTTAAGTCCCAAATGTCGGTTTTTCCTTCAATTGAGTCCCAAAACTTCTAAAATTTATCATAGGACCTCAATTTATTCCATTTCACAAAAAATGGGTTTAATTTTCCAAATTTCCAATTTGGTCCCCTAACTTTTCCAAAATTACCATTTTGCCCTTCTTTTACAAAAATGGTAAAATTTGCCTCATAAATTTCAAAATTCCTCAATTGGTCCTCCAACATTATTTTCATGCCCAATTGACCCTCAATTTCATAAAATTTCATTTTGGTCCTTTGAATTTCGAAAATCCCCAATTTTCCCCCAATTCCAACTTCTTAACACAGTCGAATTTGATTTTATCAAATTGACCCATCAAACGTTTCCAATTGTTGAAATTGAAGTTGAAATTGAGTTTTTACATGTTCATACGATTCTTTAGAAATGTGAATTGCAAGTTTTAACGTCGGGACGAGCTCAAACAGAGCTTCGTCGAAAAATGAACTATAGAGAGAGAAAACTTTGATTACTCATCGATGAAGGCATGGGGGTCCGACCTTTCGATTTGGGCAGATAGCTCTCATCCTGAGGTTCATCCTAGAATCAAGAATCACATCAATTGATGCAGAATTGGATTAGAATTTCATCATTGAAATTCGGTCGACTCTCTCTTTAGCACCGATCAAAAATTGTAAAGGGGAGCCGAATTGGCTTACGTTTCGGTCCTAATTCGGCCGTGGAAAGGCTGAGGAAGTGTTGGGAGGGCTTGAAATGGCTGATTTCAGCTTGACCGAAATAGGGCAACTTCGGTCCGCCGGAGCTACTTCACTATTCCATCATGTCGGCGCTTCTCCAACGATTTTCGGATTGACTAGAGTTTGCTATCAGATAGATATCTTCTCCCCGGTTCCAAAGAGCCTGACCTCTCCTTCTGAGGCTAAGAAAAATGTTTAAGTCGAAACTCTAGTTCGAGCTTCACCAGGAAATGGAGTAGTAGAGAGAGAGAAGTGTTCAGGTGTGAGGAGAATGAATGGGGATGGCCTCTTTATATAGGTGTAAAATCATGTATTAAATGGGAGAGATTTATTACTAGTATTAATATTGACATAAATTATTGGTATTAATTTCAATAATTTAATTTCGGTATCAAATTATTGGTATTAATTCCAATAATTTAATTTAGGTATTAAATTATTGGTATTAATTACAATAATTAAATATATATTAATTTATGACAATTTAGTTTTTATCTTTTATTTTGTCTTAAGTTTCTTTTCCAAGGTTTAATAAACCCTTTGGATCAACTGTAAGTTGTAAAATTTCCAAATTGCTTGTTCCCATATAATTGGGTTTATAAATCGGCTCGGTTTTTCTTACTCGTTTTGACCGGTTCTTTTCCCGGTTTTCCTTAAGTCAAAAGTGTGGGGTTTACAATCATGATTCAATCCAGTTGAGGTCTAGTTCACCCTAAACCAGTCTGGTTTTCACATCCAATCCATTCCTTGGTTCTTGTTAATGATTTTTATGATTTCTTAGTTACTTGGAATTTTCAAAATTCTTATTTTAACCCTTCTTTACCATTTTTGGTTCATTTATTGGCTCGGTTTTCTCATAAAAATTGCCGGTTCTTTTCCCGGTTTCCTTGGTCCGGGAGGACAGGTTTCACAATCTTAGTATAACTTTCATAAAATTTACATTTCTACATAGGAATGCCCCATCAAGAACACAATGACAAGTTCTTTCTTTCATTTTCCCTTTAACTAGCAAACTTTTCTTCTTTCATTAATAGACCTTTAAGTATTTTACATCTTCTAAAAGGAAAAGTACATTAAGATATCTAAAATGTGAGTCATTATACTAAAACTCATCTACTACATGAAGTTTCATCAAACTTTCAAAAAAGTTCCTAAATTCACCCTTCTGAGCTTGAGGCTTAGGTGTCTCATTTCGTCATGTTTCCACACCCCCTTACTCTAGGGTATCATGAGGTCACACTCTTATGCCACATAAGCAAGAATTTCTAGGTCATCATCATGTACGAGGCATCTCATTAATCCTCACACTTTAGGCATGAGTCTAAAAATATATTGTCATGCCTTGACTCAATTTGGTAGAATCCTCATGATCAACCCGCCACTCTCTTGGTTCAAGATGGGTTTCCCCTTCTTTTAGTTAAGAGGAGCCAAGCATAATTTCAAATCTTGTTCCCTGGTATAGCATAAATCAAAACTAAAGCAAGCATAAAAGAACTTTAAGCGTACCTGATGGAGGATACATCTTTTGGAACTCTCTTAGTGGATCTCCTTACTCCTGAAAATGGGTAAAAGAGAGGGGGTGAGTTTTTACAACTCAGTGAGTGGGTGTTATGAGTGAGTTTTCAAAAATATGCTTTATTTATCAAAGCCATTGCCAAAGTTTACCATTTCTTTTTTAAGGATTTTTCTCAAATCTCAAATCATAGGACTTTTTCCCATTTTCATATTATGTGTGTTTAGCTCTCTTAGCCCATTACTTTGCCTCAGGAAGTGTTTAACAAACAAACACACGCCATTCATCAAGAAGGGTACACACATTCGTAGGGCAGCCCCAGACTGCACCCACTTGGGGATCAGCACAACTTTGCTATCCACCCAAATAGAACTCCCAGATTTCTACCCCGAGTCTGAGTGGACGTCCCAAACATCCGACCCTCAGACCTGAATTCCACTTTGTGTCCGTATGAGGACAGAGGCATCATCTTGACCCCACCCCGGTCTTATGCGCAAAAAGCTCCCAAAGCTTCATGACTAACTAGAAAATTGTGTAAGGGGTTCAAGTTTTCCAAATTCCAAATTTGGTCCCCAACTTTTCAAAAATTACAATTTTGCCCTTACTTTCCAAAAATAGCAATTTGGCCCCAAATATTTCAAAAATTGACCAATTGGTCTCCCATCATTATTATCATTGCCAATTGGCCTTCAATTTTGAGAAATTGCATGGAGGTCCCTCAATTTTTCAAAATCCCTAATTCCCCCCAAATTCCCTCCAATTTCTACCCCTTTTACTGACCGAATTTGATTTCTTCAAATTGGCCATTCAATTGGGGTTATTCCTTCAAATTAATGTTATCAGTTTATACCCCCTCCATACAATTTAATTGCACTTTGAATTGTAGGATTTGGGTCTGAAATGAGCTCAAACAGAGCTTTGCCAGAAAATTGAACGTAGAGAGAGAAAGCTTCGAAAGCTTATCATTGGGGGCGTGAAAATCCAAGTTCTTGATTGGGGTAGACAGCTCTTGTCCTCATGTCCTCCTAAGATCAAGAATTGAGGCAATTGCTGTCAGGATTAGTGGAATTCGATCGAAGAATTCCGTCACTTTCTCTTTCTAGAATCAGACTGTAACGATGGAGGAGGATCGAATTGGCTTACCTTTTGCCTTTGTAGAGGTCGTGTGGTGGTCGTGGGGGCTATGGGAGGGCTTGATTTAGCTGTAGGAGGTCAAAATTGGTCGAATTCCAATCGATCGAAACAGAACAACTTCGGTCCATTTGAGCTGCTTCACTGTTTGAGCTCGCTGGCGCTTCTCCGATGATCCTCGGGTCAGTTTGAGGTAAGCAACAGGTAGCTGACTTCCTCCCAAGTTTGTAGGTCATGAATTCAGCTTCTTAGGCTAAGAAAAGTGCCCAAATCGGTGCTCTGGTTCGAGCTTCACCGAAGAACAAGGCACTTTAAAGAGAAGAGAGAATTAAGGTGTGTTGAGGATGAATAGAGGGGAGCTCTTTATATAGGGAGATCTAGGATCCTCTGCCCGACCAGTTTCCATACTAGTCGTACAGATCCTGATTGGAAATTGCCCAAACAAGAGCAAATTTCCATTCGTCAGATCAGGAAAGATTTTCTTTCCTCGATGAATAGTGTCATGGGACAGAGGAGGAAGATGACATTGTTCCGCATGTGCGAGCCAGCCATGTGGCAGTAAGTGATTGGTCGATACTGCTGACATGGTGGTCTAACTTCACCGCCACGTAAGTTGTTGATTGGTTGTGTAAACCCCGCACTTTTGAGTTAAGAAAAATCGGGAAAAGAACTGGTCAAATCGAGTAAGAAAATCGAGCTGATTTACATTTGAGAACACGCAATATGGAAATTTATAACTTTTGGGTGATCTAAAGGGTTCATTAAACCTTGGAAAAGAAATTTAAGAAACTTTAGAAAATAGAAAAACTAAATTGGTTCAGGTGAATGAGAGTTCATAAGAACTCTAAAGTTAAGCATGCTTGATTGAGAGTAGTGTGAGGATGGGTGACCTCCTCAGAAGTATGAATTTTTTTTGTAACTCGAAATTTTGGTCAAAAATTTTTATGTACGCCTTATCATAAATAACCATAAATTAATATATATTTAATTATTATAATTAATACTAATAATTTAATACCTAAATTAAATTATTGGAATTAATACCGAAATTAAATTATTGGAATTAATACCAATAATTTATGGCAATATTAATACTAGTAATAAATCTCGCTCATTTAATACACGAGTTTTACGCCTATATAAAGAGGTCATCCCCATTTCATTCTCCTCACACCTGAACACCTCTCTCTCTCTCTCTATTGCTCCATTTCCCGGTAAAGCTCGAACTAGAGCTTCGACTTGAACAAAGGTCAGGCTATTTAGAACCGGGGAGAAGACTGCTATCTGATAGCAAACTCCAGCCAATCCGAGAATCGTTGGAGAAGCGCCGACATGATGGAATAGTAAAGCAACTCCGGCGGACTGAAGCTGCCCTATTTCGGCCAAGCTGAAATCGGCCATTTCAAGCCCTGCTCAGGCCAAACCAAGCCCTCCCAACACTTCCTCAGCCTTTCCACAGCCGAATTAGGACAGAAAGGTAAGCCAATTCGGCTCCCCTTTACAATTTTCGATTGGTGCTAGAGAGAGAGACGACCGAATTTCAATGAAAAAATTCTAATCCAATTCTGCATCAATTGATGCAATACTTGATTCTAGGATGAACCTCAGGACGAGACCTATCTGCCGAAATTGAAAGCTCGGACCGCCATGCCTTCACCGGTGAGTAATCGAAGCTTTCTCTCTCTACAGTCTGTTTTCCAGTGAAGCTCCGTTTGAGCTCGTTCCGGCATTAAAATCTATGATTCAAAGTTTCTTAGAATCGTATGAACATGCACGAACTCAATTTCAACTCCAATTTCAATAATTAGAAGTGTTTGATCGGTCAATTTGATGAAATCAAATTCGATAGTGTTGAAGAGTTGAAATTGGGGGAAAATTTGGGGATTTTTGAAATTCAAATGGCCAAAATACAATTTTATGAAATTGATGGTCAATTGGGCATGAAAATAATGTTGGAGGACCAAGTGAGGATTTTTGGAATTTTTGGGGCAAAACTTACCATTTTTGTAAAAGAAGGGCAAAATGGTAATTTTGGAAAAATTGGGGATCCAAATTCGAAATTTGGGAAATTAAACCCCTTTTTGGTGAAATTTAGGGACCTAATTACAAATAACTAAAAGTTTGGGTTTTCTCATTCATTGGAAATGAATGAAGGCTGTTATGCCGAGTAATAATGAACAAGTTGTTCATATCATGTAAGAACACGAAATACCAGGAACGCCAGCAAGGACAAGCTCGTGTGAATACAAAGAACCAGTCTAGTGGAATTCACGGCATTAACGGGTGAGTGGGTTTACTAACATCATACCCGGTTGGGATGATGAGCAAAACTTAAAGATAAAAACCACTTATCGGATGTGAGTGGAAAGTTTATGTCATACCCAGTAGGGAATGATAAGTACCTCGGTATAAAAAACCACTATTTAGTGGTATTTTAATCATCACCACTTAGAGAAAGTGATGTGAAAATTATGCGAAAAAACTACTTACCGGTTGTAAGTAGATCATACCCGGTTGGTATGATGAGACTTCCTCGAAGGAAGTTGAAAACCCGTTCATCGGTTATGAACGAAGATGTCCTTATACCGGTTGGTATAATGGACAGTGAAAACCTATTTTGTCGGAAGTGTTCTCTCCTGACTGTGTGCCAATGCTTAAACTATTTGGGAGACCTTCTTGACTAGAGCTCGAATAGCTCTTATAGGTCGGGGGCTTCGATTTTGGAACTTGCGGGTTAGAATGCCCAATTTTTTAAAAATCTCGTACAGTGGTCCCAAGGCCAGTTGGCATGAGTAGGAGCTCGTAAACGAACATGATATATGTGCCATAAAACTTAATAAGTGAATTGTTTGGTCATGGTACCAAGATAGGACCGACATGCTCAGTCAACTAGCGACAATGCGACATGACAGGTCGACAGACCAATCAAGACAAACAACTGCGGGTTGAGTTGAGAGTCGGGGCCATTGGACCAGTGGCACCACAGATTACATGGCTTGATAAGAAAATATTGTTTGTGCATGCACTGTGAGTACGGGATCATCAAGATGCCCATAAGGGGTAGTGGTGCGTCCTAAGGGCACTGGACGACCTGGTGGCTATAAGGGCAGTTCGTCATTCCAAGTGTCTATGCGAAATCTGGAGTACCACTAAGCGCATGAGACCGGGGTGGGGACAGGATGAGGTCTCTATCCTCATACGGACACGAAGAAGTGATTTTGGGATTGTGGGTCGGATGTCACGTACATCTACTCATTCCTAGGGTTGAAGTGGTTGTACTTCTATCCGGGTGGTAGGAAAAGTCGCTCCGAAGCCACTAGCAGGTTCAATAGTGATACTGACTTGCGAATGTGTGTAACCTTCATGATTAAGGATGTGTGTTGGGTGATGACACATCGGTAACTAAGAAATAATGGAAAAACCCAAACTTTTAAATGAAGGGATTTTTTTTGAAAAGAAAGGAGTCTGGCACACTCCATATAAATGTTTTTCTTAAAGTTAAAAGTAGACCTTTGAAAACCCATTCACTGAGTAGTCGTACTCACCCCCTCCCTTATATCCCTTTCAGGAAATCTCGGAAAGCCTACCTTGGAAGACCATCAACTAAGATGCCTGTAAAACAGGTATGTAAAGTTTAAAATTTCATGCAGTTTTGATTATGCTATTCTAGGAAATGGTGCAGGTTTAAAGGACGGTTTACTCTTTACGGATTATAATAAGGGAAAACCCTTTAATAAACCGGGAGAATGGCGGGTTGTTCATGGGGATCCGACCAAAACGGGTTGGGGCGTGACTGGTTGACCAGACCCATGGTAGTTTATGATTGGTCGGTCATGTTGACATGGCAATTTGACTCAGCCGCCATGTCATCCGTTGACCATTAATCGAACACGTGGCAGCCTCTCCTTGGCTGTTCGTGTATGTGTGGCTACTGACAGGCACCTATTGACCGGTTGACAGAGCGTGTCTTGCCATGCGTCGCGCTCTGATTGGTCGTGTGCATGCTAACTAGGTGTTGACCAGTCAGCGGTCCATTGAGCGGTTGGATAGTTGACCGGTCTGGTCCGACCGAGTTTAGTGACCAGAAAGTTAAAATTAGCCGGTTCAGGCCCGATTCGAACGGTTCCCTCGAAATTAAAATTTTTTAAATTTATCTAAATTCATTTTCTATTCAATGGTGGCCCCAATTTCTTAAATTGATCATTTTATTCCAACAAGAAAAATAAATTTAGTGATCGATTTATATATAGTTCAAACCGGTTCATATATAGTTCAATCATGTTCACCCCGAACCGGTCTGGTTTTCCCATCCAATTCCCTTCATAATCCTTCCCCATGATTTTGGTGATATCTTGGTCACTTGGTATTTTTAATTTCCCATTTAAACCCCTCTTTATTGTCCTCGATTCATCAAGCGATTCGATTTTCTGCTCAATTTGACCGGTTCTTACCCGGTTTTCCTTGACTTGGGGTGATGGGTTTTACATATATAACTTGCATAACATCTTTGAGTTGAGTTAGTCCATGGCGGCATGTTGTAATTTATTTAATTCCCTATCATAATCAATTATCGTCCCAGCTCCTTGGGACAAATCGATCATCATGTATATTTACCCCTAAATGTTGGGTGAAGGTAGGTATTTAAACTGAAACCTCCCTTCAAACTCCTCCTATGTGGGTGTCAAAAATCATAAACATACATCTTATCCTCTTCCCTAAGTCACCACAGTCACTTTTCAGCCATTCTCAACCGGAATAGTGTCGATCAAAGCTTGATCATACCCTTATCGAAAAATTACACAGTCGATGTCACGCACCAACCTGGTTTCATTAGTCAGAACCTATGAATAACCCACCACTTATTCCGATACTATAATAGAAACTACCGTTATAGTGTTGACAGTAGTATGGCTTAATATAAGAATAGATTTCAATTTTCTTTCAAATATTTTTATTTTAAACATGCCGAAATAAATGTGAATAAATATTGTACATAAATCTATAATTTCATACGCACCAAACAGAAATATCAGTGTAAAGTTTTCTCTTCGTGATGCTTGAAAAGATTAAGAGAAGGTGGGTTTGACAACTTAGTGAGTAGGAATCATCTAACCTAAGACCTTAATCCTTTTATTTTTAGGTTTAAGAACGGATAACACATGGTATAATTTGATGAAAACTTGGAAAACACATAACACACATTGCAACCACCTGTTCCATCATGGAAGGAATTATCAAATCGCAGAACAAAAGTCTTATATGTGCCACTTATGGTTCAGAGCATCTTTACCAACCACCTTGGTATGTGGCTACAATCACAACAACATGTCTGATATGATCATAAAGTTCTTGTCAAACAATCTATGTGAGCACCATTGTGCAATCCCTATACATATCGATTTAATTGTTCGTTAGAGGGACTAGACCTTCCAACTTCATTAGGTCTAATGCGCATATGACTCCTATAGCCCTTTACATACTGGACCAGCAATAGCTTCACTTGTTCTAGTCTTGTTGACTAGTAGTTTTTAGGACTATCACTACCTCATATTAAGTGTCTTAAGGTCCTATTATAATTCAAACACATACAAGTATTTTAATTAAACATCATCATCTTTATATTATTAGCACTACGGGACAAAACCCTTTTCCAACTCGATAGTAATTAACTCACACAATCAATTGAATCTTTGAATCATATAGTAAAAATTGTCTATGGAATAAGGTCCATCCATATCATCTCACGAGTTTTCAAAAGATGGCCTTGGGCCCAATTCTTATTGAAAATGATTGCATTGGGCCCACTTTAGCAACATCGTTCATACTAATATCAAAATATTCAGGATTTATGCTTGTAACTAAAATATATCCCAAAAATACCTTTAAGTGAGGTTCATGCAGTTACAGGAATATATCTCTGGAAAAAGGGTTTTAGCATCTCATGCTATAAGTTTGTAAAGGTAATTAAGTGTCATCAATCCAATTGAACTGATGTCAGAGATCTCACACAACTAGGGTTCATGACTTGTTTGTCCAGATAGATATCCGAATTCTCGTGCCTTTGTTGGCACACGTACATATTACATTACGTCCCTACATGATTTTCAAATAATTGAGTTCTATTGATTATGAAATTGCACTTAAGTCCCTACATTTTCCTTTTATTTACATACAGGTCTCCAAGTTTACTTTATTTGCTATTAAGTCCCTAAAATTTCCAAATCTCTCCTTAAGGTCCTTAATTATTCTTTTCTTCCTTTTGGGTCCCTGATTTATCACTAATCACACTTAGAGCCTCATCATTTCGAAGACTTGCAATTTAATCCTAAACTATTTAAAAATTACATTTTAGTTCTTGAATCTTTGATTTTAAAGAAAATATGTTAAACTCCATTAATTCCATCATATAATGATACTAATAATCTTCCTCATGTCCATATGATCATTCCAAGTTTTGATTCATCAATATTGGCCTTGAAATGACCCTAAATGGAGCTTTGCCAAAAAAGTTATTATAGAGAGGAAGGTTCATTTTCTTACCAGCGAGGATGCGACGACTGGAGTTAATGGTATGAGAAGCTAGCTCTCTTCAAGATGATTATTCTAGGATCAAATGGTGCCTCAATTGATGGCCTGAGTAGCGAGAATTTGATTTAGTAAAAATTCAGTGAATTCACTATGTGAATGGTATATTTCGACGAAGGGTGGCATTAGGGACTTACCACTAGGATCCAAGGAAGATGTGACTCAACTAAGGATGGTCGGGGAGGACTGCTTGGCCATAGGTGGTCCATAGGTGGCTCGAATTGAGCTCGTATTGTTCAAGGAGTGTTCAGGCATCAAAGCAAGAACACTATGTAGGTTCGTGGGTGCTTCTCTGGTAACCCTTTAGTTGGACAAAGTATAATGTTGGATGAAGGACCTCCTTAGGATTCTAGAAAACTCGAATTGGCAATATGAGATGAAGGAAAGGGTTGATGTCGGTGCTCTTCTTTGTAGGTGGTTAGGAAACAGAGTAGTGTGGGTTCTATGAGCATTTGAGATGTGAAAAATATGATGGAGGAGGAGCTTTATATATAGGGAGCTTGAGGACTCTCGTTCTTCTTTATTCCACTATATGTCGACCATTAATTTGTTGATTTATGTCCATGTCGGAGCAATTTAGTGCTCGTCGGAATTATGGCAACCTTTCCTCTCCCATTCGTTCAAGTGTGTGGAGGTTGAAGAAGGCACTATGTGCATGTGTGAGAGCTATCATGTGGCACAATGTGATTGGTTAGAATTATTAACGTGGCATCTGACTATATGCCCATGTCATTTGTTGACCATCTAAGCTCACATGTGTTGACCTCTCATTGGACGATTTATCCAACGTGGCAATTGATCAGATTTGGTTATTAGACGACCATTATTGACTTTGCCACTGGGCGTTCTCTAATTAGTTGAATTAAATAAATTAGATTTTCCACCTAACGCACTATGTCATTACCACGTGTCTTCTCAGGATTGGTTGTGGCCATCCTGTGTGGCTTTGCCATGCATCGTTCACTGATAGGTTGGTCTTTCTCTGTCATCCTAGTTGACTATTGACATCGTGCACTTTCCACATATTACCCTATCATTAGTGAGTCCGACTCAAGCATTTCCTTTAGTTGACTGTTGACTTTGGACAGGTGTCACGTTCTCATTTGTCAATCCAATTTAGGTAGCTTTCTCTAGTTTACTGTTGACTAGGGACATGTATCACGCTTTAATTTGGTAATGCTTTCAGACTCTGACCTAGCGACTACAAGACGTGTTCGCCACATGTCGCGCATTGATTGGTCGTGTGCGTTGACATGGTAGGCATTCTCTTAATCTAGTTGGATGGTTGATTTGTCCAATTGATCCAATTTCAGTGAGCCAAAACTTAAACTAGTCGGTTCATGACCAATTCGACTAATTTTCTAAAAATTAAAATTTTCAATTTTTTCTAAATTCATTTTCTCTCTAGTGGTAACCTCAATTTAATAAGTTTCCATTTTTTAGTCACCCCGATTCGTTTCTCTCGATTCGATCCAATTTGATCTGGTTCAATCCCAATCTACCATGAACCGATTCGATTCTAATTTCCAATTTGAAATTGGATTTAGTTCCTTTGAAATTTGGTAGTTTAAATCTCACTTGGGTTTGCTTCAAATCCTATTTTGATTTCTCTTCATAGTTCCGGTTCAATTTGAATCTCGATTTCATTTTAAAATTTTCTTGTTCTCCATTTCGACTTTCATGTTTGGAAAAAATAGGGTTTATAGTCGATTTTAGTGGGAAAATTAAAGGAGAGGAAGTGATGATGTACGATACTAGTGGGGTTGTGCAACCAACTCTCCCATGAGTCTACGAACACTTAGACCACATTCCAAGGTGGCCAGAGTTTCATGTAATACCTGATTTTTTAATGGTGTTAAAATTATAGGTTGTTGGAGTTCCTAAAAATATTCTCAACCATGAGGCTTACCTTTAGCCCGAACAACCACTGGGTTTTTGTAGAAGGGATCTAGAGGAACACCTAATATTAATTTGGGTCGTGTTTAGTTGTTGGGGAGTTCAGGGTGATCCCTGAAAGGTCCTGCTCTATTTTCAATCGACAAAACAGTGTTACTATTTCATCAAATCGCCACTGCTAAAGGGCGCGTTGGTGGCCAAGAGGGGTGTATTCAAAAGTTGGCTCTTCCTAGGTTCCAATGACACCAAGATGACAAAGATTGGTATCTAGAGGAGGCAATGGTGCTCTCTCATTTGAGAGTCACCAGAAAATTGTGTTCAATTTCCATAGAGAATTTATGTGAGTTGTCGACAAGAAGAGGGTCGACATATATATAAGGTGGTTGGGGATTGAGTTGTCTATGAGTCCATGTCCATAGCTAATGAGATTGAACTTCCTTGGCTCAACTTCAATTTAATTTTCTTTGGAGAAAAATGTCAGAAAACTTGCCCTATCATCAGGGTTATTTTCGGGGTTTATCTTGGTCCAGTCGGGTATTCGAGTTGGAGGTCGGGAGAAGGATATGACACTTGCACACATCTTTGCATTGTGCACCCCACATGTACGATGAGTGCCTGTATCTGATGTGGTGCGTTGACCAATTTACATTGTAGCAAACTGGTATCCGGTGAATTTCTCAATTGGTTTGGCCAATTTTGGCCTTTTTCATGGCTGGTTCACCTCCAATTCAGCCAGTTCTTCACTCAAATAAAATTTCTAAAAATCTTTCTTACAATTTTCTGTCATTTGAGCCTAAGAATGTTCATCTTCTAATTAATTTAGACACTTCTAAAAATTAGGGAAATTTACTGCTCTAAGGTGGTTTGATAAATTTTGGCTATCCTTCGACTAGTTCACCTTCAATTTGATTGGTTCTTGGCCCAATGCAAATTTCTGAAAATCCTCCTTCTCATTTCTTGTTGATTAGGCTCAAGATTCTCTACTTCTTGATTTTTTAGACCATTTCAAAAATCAGGGACCTTTACACTTAAATCAATTTAACACCCATTTGGGCATGTTTTCACTCGGACCTCAATTTCTAGTCCATTGGGATTCTTTGAGGGCAATTACATGAACATACCCATTTCCAAACTTAAGGTCTAAACTAGTTTTCCAATCTAGTTAAATTCTAAGATTTCATTCTCCTTTTTCATCTCCAGTTCAATAGTAGTTTATGATCCAATTGGGCTTAGCCCCAATTTCGAAAATTCTAGTGTTACACATACCCCTGGTAACCTTGAGTCCTAGTAGATGTTGTGTATATTGTCTTATGATATAAGAAATGGAAACGAGGTTCCCGAGATAAATGATAAGTTAAAAGATTGAAAATTAGAATCATTAAGGTTGGAAATGCACAAATTGGGAATGGCATATTTGAGGAAAATTTAAGTTTAAAACATTTTGAGTAAGGTTTGGGGTCGTAATCTATGTCCTGGTTTAATGTCGGTAAACTAATTCACTAAGTTGTAACCTCACCCTACTTCCCAAACCATTTCAGGTGTTCAAAGGAGTACAAACATGCATGAGGCCTAGTCACATCCAATTTTCAAGCATGAATTGAGATATTAAACTCGATATATGTGCACAAAAGTTTATATACTTTACTTATAAGTTGTTGTATTAATGGGAAAATTTGTATTCTTTTTTGGGCACATTACTTGATTTAAGAAAAAATTTATTTTTCATTAAAATTTATAAGTATTTTTATTATGAGCATTGGTTATTTTGATTAATTTGGTAAAATTACTCACAATTGTGTTGTGATATAATAAATGAGAAATGGGTTCTCGAGATAAACGATAAATTAAAAGATTGAGAATTAAAATAATTAACATTGAAACTTCATGAATTTGGAATGGGATATTTATGGAAAATATATGTTTAAAACATTTTGAATAAAGGTAGAGTGGTAAGTCATGTGATGGTCTAAAATCCATTAACTCATTCAATGAGCTGCCACTCCCCAAAACCATTTTAGGTGTTTAAAGGAGCATAAAGAGGCATGAACCCTAGTTGCATCAAGCTCTCACACGTGAATTAATATATGAAACTCAATATATTTGCACAAAAGTTAAAATATTTTACTTATTAATTATTATGAAAATTGTATTTATTTTTAGCACATTATTTGATATAAGAAAATTTTTAATTTTACCAAAATTTTATAAGTATTTTTATTACTATTGGTACTAATTTAATGAAAGTATTTAAAATTTTAGTATCAAGTACGTGACAGATTGTAATTGGACCCCAACATGGAAAATGAGACGAAAACATGACATTATCGGACTATTATATAAGTTGGATATAGTAATGAATTTTCAGGCCCATATCATAGTTTTGCTTGGGTCTAGACTGTCCAATGAGACATAAAATAAATAAAATAATAAAAAATATTTAATTTTCTGAATTTTTATTATATGTTGTAATTTGAACCAGTAACCATATATAAAAGAGCATACCATTACACCCAAAACTCATTTAGTTTAAAAATACTAACAATATATTATATATTAAATAAAAAAATCATAAAAGTCATAATTTAAAGTATTAAAGTAATAATGAAAGAATCCTTATAAATAATATATAAAATGCTACTTACATTCTATTTTACATCACAATTTTAAAAAAATCGTGCTTGATTGAAATTATTGTTGGTTGGATCCGATTTTAAGTACTGAGTTTGCATTCGCATCACTAACCCCAAATTTGGGATTTAAATTTAGTGGCAGGAGATCAAACTCATTCCGAATTCGATCGAATCGAGTATAAACTTGACCCCAAATAGAAATATATTTAGTTAGGTCTAAGTTTGGATTCGAATCCACCAACCCTATCCCATTTTTTTATAAGGTTAATCGAAATAGAAGGATACATACTAACAAGAGAAAATGGATTGTAGAAAATTTAAATAAAAGTATGTACCTTGGACTAGTGGGTAAGACGTGCCTGGTCGTGATAAACTCAATGGAGTAAGTGGATAACGGAAGTGAAGAGAAATTTCTTAAGCGCACTATTTAAAGGACTAAGTGAAGGAGAAACCATGGTGGTAGCATATCAAAGTAAACAACAAGTTGACATCAAAGGAAATTATTCCCGTTGTAAAGGATACATAATTAATTTTTGGGGATAAAACTCCTAAAAGGTACGGAGCGTTGTGAAACTCGTCCTCCCGGACCAAGGAACCAAGAAAAGAACTGACACTTTTCAAGAGAAAACACAACCCATAAATGAACCAAAAATGGTAAAGAGGAATTGAAATAGGAATTTGGAAAATCCCAAGTAACCAAGAGCCAAAGAATGGATTGAATGTGAAAATCAGACCGATTTAAGGTGAACTGGACCTGAAACGAATCAAACCAGGTTGAACTATGATGAATAGGTTCCACAATTCATTTTTCTAGGTGGCTTAAAAATGTCAATTTAGAAAATTGACGCCACTATGTGATAGAAAATTAATTTAGATTACTTTAGAAATTTTTAATTTTGAGAAAACTGGTCGAATTGCGCCTGAAACGGCCGATTTTCATTTTTGGGTCACCGAACCCGGTCGGACCGGACTGGTCAATGGTCCAACCGGTCAATGAACAGTGTCATATTCTTCCTTCGAATGACATCACTATTCATGGAAGGATTCCACCTTCCATTTCCCTTGAATATTCCCTTTGATTATGATATTTTCTGATGAGGATAAGCTCGACCAATATGGAAACAAGTAGAGCCAAGGGTCCTCTAAATATTTATATAAAGAGCTCCCCTTCATTCATCCTCCTCACACCTCAAACCTTCGAATAAGAAGAAGTACTCAATTTCTCGACGAAGCTCGAGCCAAAGCTCCGACTTAGGCACTTCTTTCCACCTTAGAAGGCGAATTCAGGTCCTATAGACTCTAGAGGAAGTCGGCCACCTAATGGCACCCTCCATTCCGCTTGAGGACCATTGGAAATGCGTTGGCAGGTCCAAATAGTGAAGTTGCTTCGTAGGACTTGAAGCTGCCTTGTTTTGCCTATTCTAAATTCGACCAATTTCGACCTCCTGTAGCCAAACTAAGCCTCCCCCTAGCTTCTATAGCTTGCACTCCACCTCACCAAAGAATCGTGAGAATCAATTTGGCCCTCCCTCATCGGAATAGTTTGATTCTATAGTGAGAAAGTGCTCTAATTTCACTAACCAAATTCTTACTGCTCAGGGAATGAATTGTTGTAGCTCTTGATCCTAGAAGGACCCTGTGGATGAGAGCTTTCCTCCTAAATCAAAAGCTCAGATCGTCGCAACTTCGACAGTAAGTTCTTGAAGCTTTCTCTCTCTACGTTCAGTTTTTCGGTGAAGCTCCATTTAAGCTGGTTTTAGACCCAAAAATGTTAATTCAAAGCTTGGTCTGATCATAAGTGAGGAAATTGATTAACACCATGATAGGGAACAATTAACATGAATTAAAGGGTCAATTTGATGTGATCAACTTCGAGTCAATATAAAGGGTGAAATTGGGGAAAATTTTATAGAAATTTTGGGGATTTCAAAAATTGGAGGACATTTGTGCAATTATTCTAAAATTGAAGGTCAATTGGCAAAGTAGAGGGACTTAGAGCGCCAATTGGTCATTTTTAGAAACATTGGGACCGATTGGTCATTTTTGGAAAATTGGGGCCAATCGGTAATTTGGGAAAGTTAAGGGAGCAATTGGAAATTTTAGAAAAGTTGAATCACAATTGGTAATTTTTTAATCTTAAGGACTCAAGAGGGATATTGGAAATCCTAGGGGCTTAATTTAAATTAATTGAGCATTGGGGACCTAAGGTCAAAGATTATGAACTTTAGGTACCTAATCGCAATAAGGTAAAAGTTAGGGCCCAATTTGCAAATACATGAAAATAGAAGGCCTTTTATGCCAAACCTTTCCTCATAAACATGTCTAAATCTTGTAGGGACATATTGGACAAGAACGTGTACAAGGGATCACGACAAGAATAGGAAGTTCGACTAGGACGAACAAGTCATGTTCAACGGGTGAGTAGGCATATTTATACATCATATCTGGTTGGGGTGGTGAGCACTATTTTGAAATGAAAAAACCACTTATGAGTGAGATTATTTAACGTCATACCCGGTTGGGGTGATGAGCAAATTTTAATCTAAAAACCACTTATCGGTTATGGGAGGGCTTATTTAAGCATCATGTCCGGTTGGTGTGATTAACTCTTTTACTGAAAGGAAAGGCCTCCAAGAGTGGGATTTTATATCATCATACCCAGTTGGTATGATGAGTTCATTTAAGCTTAAAAAAATTTTTTTTTTCCAGAAATGATCTCCTGTGATTGTGTGCCAATACTTAAAACATTTGGGAGACTTTTTTGATGAGAGCTTGTACAGCTCCAACAGGTTGGGTGTCACGCCCCGACTCGGTTTGGTTGAATCCCCGTGAACAACCCGTCGCTCTCCCGGTTCAAGAGTAGTTTCCCCCTTCTTTAACTCGAGAGGAGCCAGTCGTATTTACGACCTTGCTCCCTGGAAAGACATATATCAAATAAAATGCAAGTTTAAGAGAATTTAAGCATACTTGATAGAGGGAAAAGCTCAGTGTTATTCTTAGTGCACTTGAAGCTACAACGAGTTTCGCAAGGCCTATTGGTACGACTAACTGCTCTTATATTATCCACTAGGTTGTCCAGGGCCCTTGGAAACATCACTACCTTTCTTGGACGCCTTGAAGGTCCCGTAAACACAGTTCATGCACAATCAGTATTTTCACATCATGCCATATAATTTGTGGTGCCACTGGTGCAATGGCCTCGACCCTCAACTCAACCTGTAATTATTTGTCTTGACTAGTCCAGAGACCTGTCATGTCGCACTACCGCTAGTTGACTGAATATGTCGGTCATGTATTGGTATGTAAACCCCGCACATTTGAGAGGAAAATCGGGAAAAGAACCGGTCAAACTGAATAAGAAAACCAAACCGATTTACATTTGGGAATAAGCAATATTTAAATTTACAACTTTCAGGTGATCCAAAGGGTTCATTAAACATTGGAAAAGAAACTTAAAACAAAATAGAAAACAAAAACCAAATTGTTTCAGGTGAACTAGATTCTATAAGAACTTCAAAGTTAAGCGTGCTTACCTGATACCGAAATTAAATTATTGGAATTAATACCAATAATTTATGAAAATATTAATACTAATAATAAATCTCACCCATTTAATACACGGGTTTTACGACTATATAAAGAGGTCATCCCCATTCAATTCTCCTCACACCTAAACACTTCTCTCTCTCTCACTACTGATCCATTTCCCGGTAAAGCTCGAACCAAAGCTTCGACTTCAACAAAGGTCGGGCTCTTTAGAACCGAGGAGAAGACAACTATCTGATAGCAACCTCCAGTCAATACGAGAATCGTTGGAGAAGTGCCGGCGTGATAGAATAGTGAAGCAGCTCCGGCGGACCGAAGCTGCCCTATTTCGGCCAAGCTGAAATCAGCCATTTCAAGCCCTGCTCAGGCCAATCCAAGCCCTCCCAACACTTCCTCAGCCTTTCTACGGCCGAATTAGGACCGAAAGGTAAGCCAATTCGGCTCCCCTTTATAATTTTCGATTGGTGCTAGAGAGAGAGTCGACCGAATTTCAATGACGAAATTCTAATCCAATTCCGCATCAATTGATGCGATTCTTGATTCTAGGATGAACCTTAGGATGAGAGCTATCTGTCCAGATCGAAAGCTCGAACCGTCGTGTCTTCACCGGTGAGTAATCGAAGCTTTCTCTCTCTATAGTTCATTTTCCGGCGAAGCTCCGTTTGAGCTTGTCCCGGCATTAAAACTTGCGATTCACATTTCTAAAGAATCGTATGAACATGTAGAAACTCAATTTCAACTTCAATTTCAAATATTAGAAACGTTTGATGGGTCAATTTGATGAAATAAAATTCGGTTGTGTTAAGAAGTTGGAATTGGGGGAAAATTGGGGATTTTCGAAATTCAAAGGACCAAAATGAAATTTTATGAAATTGAGGGTCAATTGGGCATGAAAATAATGTTAGAGGACCAATTGAGGAAATTTTGAAATTTTTGGGGCAAAAATTACCATTTTTGTAAAGGAAGGGCAAAATGGTAATTTTGGAAAAGTTGGAAGACCAAATTGAAAATTTGGGAAATTGAACCCCTTTTTGTGAAATGGAATAAATTGAGATCCCACGATAAATTTTAAAAGTTACGGGACTCAATTTGAGGAAAAACCGACATTAGGGACTTAAAGAGAAATAACTTTAGGGACCTAATTGCAAATAACTAAAAGTTTGGGTTTTCTCATTAATTAATGAATGAAGGCTGTTATGCCGAGTAATAATGAAGAAGGTTGTTCATATCGTGTAGGAACGTTAAATACCGGGAACGCCAGCAAGGACAAGCTCGTGTGAATACAAAGAACCAGTCTAGTGGAATTCATGGAATTAACGGGTGAGTGGGTTATTCACATCATACCCAGTTGGGATGATGAGCACAGTTTAAAGTTAAAAACCACTTACCAGTTGTGAATGGGTTTACTAACATCATACCCGGTTGGGGATGATAAGTGCCTCGATATAAAAACTCACTGTTCAGTGGTATTTTAATCATCACTACTTAGAGAAAGTGATGTGAAAGTTATGCGGAAAAAAAACTACTTACGGGTTGTAAGTAGATCATACCCAGTTGGTATGATGAGACTTCCTCGAAGTAAGTTGAAAACCCGTTCATCGGTTATGAACGGAGATATCCTTATACCAGTCGGTATGATTGACAGTAAAAACCTATTTTTGTCGAAAGTGCTATCCCCTAACTGTGTGCCAATGCTTAAACAATTTGGGAGACCTTCTCGACGGGAGCTCGAATAGCTCTAATAGGTCGGGGGCCTCGATTTTAGAACTTAGGGGCTAAATGCCCGATTTTGAAAATCTCGTATAGTGGGCCCAAGGCCAGTTGGCACGAGCAGGAGCTCGTAAATGAACATGATATATGTGCCATAAAACTTAATAAGTGAATTGTTTGGCCATGGTACCAAGATAGGACCGACATGCTCAGTCAACTAGCGGCAGTGCGACATGACAGGTCGACGGACTAGTCAAGACAAACAGCTGCGGGTTGAGTTGAGAGTCGGGGCCGTTGGACTAGTGGCACCACAAATTACATGGTAATATAAGAAAATATTGTTTGTGCATGCACTATGAGTACGGGATCATCAAGACGCCCATGGGGGTAGTGATGCGTCCTAAGGGCACTGGACGACATGGTGGCTATAAGGGCAATTCGTCATTCTAGGTGTCTGTGCGAAATCTGGAGTAGCACAAAGTGCATGAGACCGGGGTGGGGATAGGATGAGGTCTCTGTCCTCATACGGACATGAAGAAGTGATTTCGGGATTGTGGGTAGGATGCCACGTACATCCACTCATTCCCAGGGTAGAAGTGGTCGTACTTCTATCCGGGTGGCAAGAAAAGTCGCTCCGGAGCCACTAGCAGGTTCAGTAGTGATACTGACTTGCGAATGTGTGTAACCTTCATGATGAAGGATGTGTGTTGGGTGATGACACACCGTGGTAACTAAGAAATAATGGAAAAATCCAAATTTTTAAATGATGGGATTTTTGAAAACAAAGGAGTCTGGCACACTCCATATAAATGTTTTTCTTAAAAGTCAAAAGCTTTTAAAAACCCATTCACTGAGTAGTCGTACTCACCCCCTCCCTTATATCCCTTTCAGGAAATCCCGGAAAGCCTCCCCTTAAAGACCGTCAACTAAGATGCCTATAAGACAGGTATGTAAAGTTTTAAATTTCATACAGTTTTGATTATGCTATTCCAGGAAAAAGGTGCAAGTTAAAGGACGCCTTACTCTTTACGGTTTATGATAAGGGGAAACCCTTTAATAAACCGGGAGAGTGACGGGTTGATCACGGGGATCCGACCAAACCGGGTCGGGGCGTGACATGGTACCATGGCCAAACAATTCATTTATTTAAATTTTCATGGCATATAACTCATGTTTGTTTACGAGCTTCTACTCGTGCCAACTAGCCCACTATTCGAGATTTTCAAAATTAGGCATAATAGCCCCCAAGTTCCAAAATAGAGGTCTCTAACCTAATAGAGCTATTCGAGCTCCCATCAAGAAGGTCTCCCCAAATGGTTTAAGCAGTGGCACACAATCAGGGGAGGGCACTTCCAGCAAAAACATATTTTCAACTATCCATCATACCAACCTAGTATGAGGACATCTCCGCTCATAACCGATGAACGATTTTTTCACTTCCTCTGAGTAAGTTTTCATCATACTAATCGGCTATGATTTACTTACAACTGGTATGTAGTTTTTCCACGTTATTTTCACATCACTCCTCTAAGTTTTGATGTTTAAAATACCACTTAGCAGTGGGTTTTCATTTCGAGATACTTATCATCCCAACCGGGTATGGTATAAAAATCCCACTCACCCGATCGTGCAGTGAAATTCCACTTAGTCGGTTTTCGTCCCTTGCGAGCTTAACCTCAGCTGTCATTCCCGATGCGTTGTGTTTCTACACGAAATGAACATCGTTGTTCATTATCATTTGGCTTGAATACCTCATTCAGTATTAATGACTAAATTCACAACTTTTCCAATATTTGTAAATTGGTCCCTAAAGTTATTTTTCCTTTTACTTTAGGCCCCAATTGCCGATTTTCCCCAAATTGATTCCTCTTGGGACCTCAATTTCATAAAAAGGGGTTCAAGTATCCCAAATTCCTAATTTGGCCCCTAGATTTTTTTAAATTATCATTTTTCTCTTCCTTTACAAAAATGGTAAGTTTTACCCCAAAAATTCTAAAATTGCTTAATTAGTCCTCTAACATTCTTATCATGCCCAATTGACCCACAATTTTATAAAATTGCATTTTGGTCCTTCGAATCTTTGAAAATCCCCAATTTTCCCCAATTTCAACTCCCTAACACAGCTAAATTTGATTTCATCAAACAGACCAATCAAACACTTCTAATTGTTGAAATTGAAGTTAAAATCAATTTTCTACATCTTCATACGATTCAATAGCACTTTCAATTGTAAGTTTTGATGTCGGAACGAGCTCAAACGGAGATTTGCCGGAAAACATAACGTAGAGAGAGAAAGCTTCAATTGCTCACTAGCGGGGGCACGGCAGTCCGAGCTTCCAATCAGAACATATAGCACTTCTCTTGAGGTTCCTCCTAGAATAAAGAATTGCATCAATTGATGTCGAATTGGATTAAAATTCTATCATCGAAATCCTGTCGGCTCTCTTTAGCACCAGTCAGAAATTGCATAGAGGAGTCGAATTGACTTACCTTTCAGTCCTAATTCGGCCATGGAAAGGCTGAGGAGGTGTTGGGAGAGCTTGGTTTGGTTTGAGGAGGGCTCAAATCGGCCAATTTTAGCTTGGCCGAAACAGGGTGCTTCTCCAGCGACCCTCGGAACGAATAGATGTTACCACCATGTTGACTTCTCCCCGATTCTAAGGAACCCAACCACGCATTTGTTGGATCAGAAATGACCCTATATTGGAGCTTTGGTTCGAGCTTCACCAAAAAACTAAGCAATTGAGAGAGAGTGAGATTTTCTGGTGTGGAAAGGATGAGTGGAGAGGGGCTTTTTATATAGGGAGCTCGGGGACTCATCAAGCATCCGTTTAGCACATTTATGACTGTAATTGATGGCCTAAAATGTACTGAATATAAATGTTTCTTTTTCGTTGGTACTACTTCAATTTTTGGTGAGTGAATAGTGTTGTCATCTGACGTAAGAAGACAACATTGTTCCAAATCAGACCGGACCAGTCTGAACCGGGTTCAAAGTTTAAACCGGCCAGTTCACCTCCAATTCGACCGAATTTTTCAAATCTAAAAATTTTTAAATTCATTTTCTATCTAATGGTGGCCTCAAATCTCAAATTTGAATTTTTTAAGCAACCTAGATAAATGAATTTAGCATCCGGTTTAATAGTGGTTCAAACCGATCCAAACTTATTCAATTTGGTTCGGATCCGATTCACCTAAACCGGTTTAGTTTTCATCTCCAATTCATCCTAAAGTCCCTTTTCATGATTTTTATAACTTCTTAGGTAACTTAGGGTCCATAAATTTCCTAGTTTTCCATCTATCTATCAGTTCCAGATCATAAACCAGCTCGGTTCTTAAACTAGTTCAATTTGGTTCGGATCCAGTTCACTCGAACTGGTCTAGTTTTTCCCTCTGAATTTGTTCTAAAGTTCTTTTCCAAGGTTTATGAACCTTTTTTAGTCACTTGTGAGTTGAAATTTCTCCAATTTTCTCGTTCCCCAATAAACGGGTTTGTGAACCGGTTCGGTTTTCTCACTCATTTTGATTGGTTCGTTTCGATTTTTCTTAACTCCAATGAGTTGGGTTTACCTCAGGGGCCTTGTTTTTTTAACTTATAGGGCTAATGGCCCAGTTTTGAAAAAACCCATTAAGTAGGCCCAATGCCAATGGGCACATGCTAGAGCCCGTAGACAAACATGATTATAATAGTCATGAAAACTCTCATAAATTGGGTTAGTGGTAGTGCTCTAGGACTAAGTCGACGGATCGGTCAAGCAAACAACTGCAGGCCAAGTCGAGTGTCAGGGCTGTTGGACCTTCAGCACCAAAGATGATGGATAATGATTTGCTAATTATATTGTTTCTACATGCACTCTAATTCGGGACCATCGAGACGTCCAAGAAGGGGTAGTGATGGGTTCCAAGGGCTACTGGACGACCTAGGGTGCATAAGGGAAGACCATTGTGCTAGTTAGTCATGAAGCTCGACGAAGCTTTTTGCAAATGAGATCAAAGTAGGGTTGGGATGAGGTCTTCATCCTCACATCGGACATGAAGTACTTGCGGGTCTGAGGTTCAAACGCCTGGGACGTCCACTTAGACTCAGGGTAGAAGTCTGAGCTGGTAGCTACTGAGCTGAAATCGGGTCGTCGAACTCGTTGGGCTGGTAGTTATCGAGCCAAAGCTGGGTCATCAAACTCGTTGGGCTTATAGCAACAAAGATAAAGGTCTAAATTAAAAAGACTATTTTTTGTGCATGCTGAGAGACAAAACCATCAAGGTGCACGATATGGGGTAATGTTGGTTCTAAGGGTCGTCGGACGGCCTGGGGAGCATAAGGGAAGCTTTGTCGTGTTAGTATGTCAAAAAGCTATGGGATTTCCTGTCTTACAGGCATCTTAGTTGATGGTCTTTAAGGGTAGGCTTTCCGGGATTTCCTGAAAGGGATATAAGGGAGGGGGTGAGTATGACTACTTAGTGAGTGGGTTTTCAAAAGTTTGGACTTTTAAGAAAACATTTATTATTGGAGTGTGTCGGACTCCTTTCTTTCAAAAATCCCTTCATTCAAAATCTCAAAATTTATCACCATTTCCTTATTTAATCTCGGTGTGTCATCACCCAACACACATCCTTCATCATAAAGGTTAAACATACATTCGTAGGTCAGTACGTCCACTGAACCCACTAGTGGCTTTAGAGCGACTTTATCGCCCACCCGGATAGAAGCACGACCACTTCTACCCTAAGATCGAGTGGATGTACGCGACATCCGACCCTCAATCCCGAAATCAGTTCTTCGTGTCCGTATGAGGACAGAGACCTCATCCTGTCCCCACCCTAGTCTCATGCGCTTGGTACTACTCCAAATTTCGCACAGACACCTGGAACGACGATCTGCCCTTATACTCACTGGGTCGTCTTGATGATCCCGTACTCATAGTGCATGCACAAACTAATTTTTCTTAAATTGCCATGTAATATGTGGTGCCATTTGTCCCAATGACCCCGACTCTCAACTCAACACGCAGTTGTTTGTCTTGACTAGTCCGTCGACTTGTCATGTCACACTGCCACTAGTTAACTGAGCATGTCGGTCCTATCTTGGTACCATGGCCAAACAATTCACTTATTAAGTTTTATGGCATATATATCATGTTCGTTTACGAGCTCCTGCTTGTGCAAACTGGCCTTGGGCCCATTGTACGAGATTTTCAAAATCGGGCATTTAGCCCCCAAGTTCCAAAACCGAGGCTCCTGGCCTATCAAAGCTATTCGAGCTCCTATCGAGAAGGTCTGCCAAATTGTTTAAGCATTGGCACATAGTTGGTGGAGAGCACTTTCGACAAAACATATGTTTTCTCTATCCATTATACCGCTTGGGTATAAAGACACCTTCATTCATAACCGATGAACAGGTTTTTAACTTCCTTCGAGGAAGTCTCATCATACCAACTGGGTATGATCTACTTACAACTAGTAAGCAGTTTTTCCGTATGATTTTCACATCACTTCCTTTAAGTTGTGATGTTTAAAATATCACTAAATAGTGAGTTTTCATACCGAGGTACTTATCATCCCCAACCGGGTATGATATAAAATTCCCACTCACAATAGATAAGTGGTTTTAAATTTTAAGTTGCGCTCATCATCCCAACCAGGTATGATGTCAGTAAACCCACTCACTCGTTAATGATGTGAATTCCACTAGACCAGTTCTTTGTATTCACGAGAGCTTGTCCTTGTTGTTATTCTCGGTACTTCATGTTCCTACACGATATGAACATCTCGGTTCATTATCCTTTGGCCTAATAGCCTTCATTCATTTCAAATGAATGATAAAGTCAAACTTTCATTTATTTGCAATTAGATTCCTAAAGTTATTTCTCTTTAACTTTAAGTCCCTAATGCCGGTTTTTCCTCAAATTGAGTTCTGAAACTTTTAAAATTTATCATAGGACCTCAATTTATTCCATTTCACAAAAAGGGGATTAATTTCTCAAATTTCCAATTTCGTCCCCCAACTTTTCCAAAATTACCATTTTGTCCTTCCTTTACAAAAATGGTAATTTTCACCCCAAAAATTCTAAAATTCCTCAATTAGCCCTCTAACATTTTTATCATGCCCAATTGACCATCAATTTTATAAAATTACATTTCGGTCCCTCAAATTTTCAAAAATCCCCAATTTTTCCCACAATTTGAATTCTTCAATACAACCGAATTTGATTTAATCAAATTGACTAATCAAACACCTCTAATTGTTGAAATTGAAGTTAAAATTGAGTTTCTCCATGTTCATACAATTCCATAAATAGCCATAAATTAAATATATATTAATTTATGGCTATTGATAGGATCTCGTTCACCTGAACCAATTTGGTTTTTCTCTTCTAATTTGTGTTAGGTTTCTTTTCCAAGGTTTAATGAACCCTTTGGATCACCCGGAAGTTGTAAATTTCCAAATTGCTTGTTCCCAAATGATCGGGTTTGTAAATCGGCTCAGTTTTCTTACTCGGTTTGATCATTTTTTTTCCCAATTTTCCTTAACTCAAAAGTGCAAGGTTTACAGATGCTCACATAGACTTTTGGTAGCAGGTGTAACATCCTACCAAGGTGGTCGATAAAGTCGCTTTGGGCCACAAGTGGAACAGTCAGGGACTGTTCTGCTAATGTATGATCCCTTTGATGATAAAGGGTGTGTGCTTGATTGTTAAGCCAAATACATGAAGGAGAAATATAGAATTATCCCTTTTAATGATAAAAAGAGTGTGAGAGTTTAATTACCCAAGAATGAGTATGGAGATATAATGTGAAAATTGAACTATCCCTTACCCTTATACCTTTTACTACCCACTCACTAAGTGGTAAAACTCACCCCCCCCCCATCCCCTTTCAGGAAAGCTTTTATATCAAGAATAGTGAATGCTTGAGTAGCAAGCCAAGATTTCCACCAAGAGGTATATTTTTGTTTAGTCATTTTTTAAATTTTATTATGGAAAATATATATGCTTGTAAGCATTTACCTTTCTTAGCCTATCATGGTAGAAATACTATCTTGGTGCAAGAAGGGGTGTCAGGTTGATCACGAGGTTCCAACCAAACCAAGTTGGGGCATGACAACTATAAATATTATATTCATTGAATGAAATTTTCAAATTATTAAGGAAGATGTGACATATGTTTTATATTATAAGCATTTTGTACTATTGTCACTACAACGGTAAAGGTACCCACCATTATAACATTGATGAGATATGGAAGGTTGTTATTGGACCTCACTTGGACAATTGGGTCAGGGCATGATATCACCTTTGTGCTGATGGAGCCCTTATTGTTGTGTCTCTTGATTAGTTCTATTGGTTTTCATACCTTGGTACCATGGGAGCTCATGAATCATTTCTAAGTTGCCTCAAGGGTTCCCAACTCTTGTGTGTCATGAGAGCCGCTACAGTTGTAGTGACTACGAATGTACTATTTTTCTTCATTATGGTACTAATAATCAAACCCCTATCTAGGTTAACTATTTTACAACTCACTTTCTCAAAAATAAGGTGCAATCACTTTTCTATATATCATCCTACACCGAGCATGTTTGTTGCTACCTTGGAGCATAATAAAATTTAGTGAGTACTAAAAAATTTTATTTTATGTGAATTAGGACTCTCTCTTTCCCTTCTACTTTTAGTATAAAATCATCTCCAAGATTTACTTCACATTTGAATCTTTCATCTAGTTCTTCAAACAAAATTTCATTTTTGCACGTATGTGTACTATACCCTAAGTCGAGGTACCAAGTCATTTCACTACTTGGGTTAAGATTGGCATCATGAGCTATGAGGAGCAAATTATTGTACAACTCATGGTATTTTGGCAAGTCATGATACACATATGTCTACCTCTAACCATACGGTACTTTTTGCAAAATTTACATTTTTTGAATACCCATAATGGTAATGTCAAAACTCATGGAAATTATAACATTCTATTTGACTTTTATGAATGATATCTCTTCGTCATAAGCCTCATTTAAATGTTGTATTACCCATTCTCCTTAAGTTTGATGACCCTTAATGAGTTTGTGCAAGTGGTTTATCTGAACCAAATGGTAGATGTGTGTCACATTGTTCTCCGTCTTGCTTTAACCTCATCTTGATCTTTTACTCCAGCATAAGTAAATTATTGTACAACTCATCAATCATCATTAAGTATGTGTTATTGGACTACTTTATTGATCATAATGCATAATCAAACTTGGATGTTAGGAATCTCAATATTTTCTCCACAATTTTCCTAGGCTTCATTTTTTCTATATGATTTCATTATATTCGATACAAATATAATTTTTGTAAAAAAAGAGTCTATTGATTCCCCTTCTTGCATATTCAAAGTTTCAAACTCATTTCTTTTGTCTTTAGAAGTGTATATTGATACTTTACTTTCATGGAATTCCATATATTCTCTAAAATTTGATAATTGATGGACATAAATAATTAGTTTTTTACTTGCATTTCCTTAATTTTCAAGTCTTTTATTTTCTTCTCAATTTATCAATCATCTCCCTATTCAAAGTTTCAAGTAGGGAAATTTATTAATTACCCTTCTTGCATATTCAAAGTTTCAAATTACTTTCCGAGTTTTTGGAGATAAGTTCTTTTGACATTATACTTGTCTTGATACTTTCATGGAGTTCCATATATGTTTTGATGTGTATTTATAAAAAAAAATATTCTCCAAAATTTGATGATTAATAAATATAAATAATTAGTTTTTTTACTTACATATACTTAATTTTTAAATTTTCTATTTCATTATTAATGTACCAATCATCTCCTTATTCAAAGTTTTTTATTATTTCCCCTTGCATATTCAAAGTTTGAAATTCCTTTAAGAGTTTTTGAATAAAAGTTATTTAGAGTTTTTTACGGATCCATATATGTTTTGATGTGTTTTTATAGATAATATTCTCTAAAATTTGATAATTAATGAACATAAATAATTAGATATTTAATTACCATGTCGTTAATTTACAAGTCTTATATTTTCTTCTCAATGTACCAATCCTCTCCTTCAACCACAATCCTCCATAGTCACTTGGACTTTAGAAAGTTCCCCATAATCATTATATAATTATCATAGAAACAATCAAAATTTGGGAGTGCAATTATTGTCCTTGAACTAGCATTCAAAGTCTTTATTTTATTTAATCAATTTCTTTTAAAAAAATTTGAATTTTTTGAAATATAAGAAATAGCAAGACGACATAATAGCTTGCATAGCATGCTACACCTAACTGTCAGCATACAACCAGCATAGCAGGCTGCACCTAGCCGTCATCTACGTGTACAATTTTGTCTGTTTCTTATTTTGTTTGTATATAATACAACACTGTATAAATACGTGTGTTATAACACAAATGGAAGACACTCAGAATTATAGAAATATCTTCTTCTCTCAAATCATTTATGGTATGAGAGCCCTTTCTTAACAGATCTACTCCACATTTTCGTCTAGTCTGCTACCTCTTCCTGCTTCCAATCCACTGCCTCCTCCTACTTCTATTACTTCTTTACTATAGCATTAGCTACAAGGCCATGCATATTACTTCCTTATGCATGTTATGTCTACCTACATGTTAGCCTCTATTTCGTCTACCTCTGCCTCTTATGCTCAGCAGCTTTGCAGACAAGCTTAAGTGTCCGTTTTGCACAGCTTCTTGCTGGCGAAAAGTTTAGCACTCAGCGCCAGGGATAACAACTTCCTTTTCCCCTTTTGCGTTCTTCCCACTTCACTGTCGCTCCCTGCCCTACCTGAATTGCTCTTGGCCTTAGTCAGCCTGAAGAAACTTCTCCACTGTCTCTTCCAGACAGTACCAAGGTCAGCTACACTAGTGGCAAACTCCGACAACAGCGGTTTCATCAACCCTAGCTCCACCAGCAGCTTCACCAGCATCATTCACACTCTATATTTCCTACAGGGCTCATGTCAACCCCATCTCCATCAGAAGCTACCCTCATTTTCTTTTGGCGCCTCCTCTGCTGGCTCGACACCCTCTTCAGCTACAGCATGCTCAGGACTCGAGACTGTCTCTACTCGGGGCAGCTTCATCAACAGCCAGTTCTGCTCCTCCTCTATTTGGTGTGATCAACGGCTTCCTTAGAGACTCCACCAGCACCTTCCTTCTCTCTATGCTGAAGTTGGAACCCTCTATTTCTGTTACACCTGGACATTCTACCATTTCTCATTCCTTCTAGTAGCCACAGATTGGACGACAGCTCCTTCAAGTAGCCATTTCTCTCTTCTTTGGAGAGACATAGAGTACGCAAAACTCAAGATTATTTGGGACATCCATCTTTGGTGCACCCTATAAGTCCACAAGAACTATGAGCATCTCTTCTACTGTTATTCTTCCTCCTACACTACCAACTATGCCCATTAAACTGGATGGCACAAACTATTACCTATGGTGCAGCAACATCAGTAACTTACTACAGGCCTATCAGTTATATAGTTATGTTAGTGGCAGTATACCACCACCTGCACCAACCATGTTGCTAAAGGAAAGTGATGAGGAAATTGAAATTGTTAACCCCGAACATGAAGCATGGGTAATTCTTGACAAATTCACTCTAACTGCTATTGTATCTTCCCTTTCCACAGAAGTAAATTTGCAGGTGATTGGAGTACTCACTTCTACTGAAGCCTAGACACGTTTGGAAACATTGTATAGCTCACAGATCCGGGCACAAAAAGACATACTTAAGCAACAATGGCGTGAGCTAACGAAGGGAGACCAACCTATGTCCTCTTACTTGACGGCTATATCCAACTTAACCATAAATTTCGCCCAAATTGGAAGGCCCAAACCCGACCATGAGATCAAAGATAAGTTGTTTGATGGATTAGATCGTGAATGGGAGGTACTTACCTTGGCCATGTCCCCTGTACTTGATGCCATGACCTTAGATTCTCTCAAGGCGCTCCTCCTTGCTCAAGATGCCCGAAGACTCCAAAAATACGGCCCCGACAATAGCACTCCACCTCTTTCTGCCCTCCTTCCTCATATGGGTAATACTCTAATCACTGTCATCTCTTGAGATCGTGGTCTTCTACCAGTTCCCCACGCCACTCACACTCCAACTCCAGGTTCTGCTCATCTTTCTCCTTGAGTTCCTAATCCCTCAATTGTAGGCTGGAGAAAAATGATGGACCAATGCATGCATGGAGTAGGCCACCAGCTTCTGGGTCTTATATTGGATCTTCATCTGGGCCTTCTAGTGGATATCACTATCGCCATTCTGGGCCTCGTGTAGGGCCCCGCCACCCAGCTCCCGGACAGCATCGTTCGGGCTTCCATGACCAACGCGGATTCAAGACCAATTCTCATGTTTCCAGGCCCATTTTCCAGCTTTGCGGCTTACTTGGACATTTAGTCACCCATTGCCCTTCATATGAGCTAAAGCCTACATCATCTGCTCCATAAGTCCATTCTGCTTATAAAAATGAACCTAGCCCTCATCATCTTTACTGATATGTTGATTCAGGTGCTACCACTCATATCACTAATGATCTATCTCATATGACTATTCAAGAGGATTCTGCCATTCCTGAACATCTGTTGATTGGAGACGAGACAAGTTTACCCATTCTATCCATTGGTTCTACTTATCTCACCTCTTCTACTCATTGCTTCGCTCTCACTAATATTTATTATGTTCCACAAATCTCTCATAATTTACTTTATGCCTCTTAGTTCACCAAGGATAATGCCTACTACTTTGAATTTTATCCTACTTACTTCCTTATCAAAGATCTTGCTTCTCATCAGGAGTTATTGCGCGGGAGTTGTAAGGATGGATTGTACTGTTTGCGCACTAGTCGTACTTCCTCTATCTTTCCAGCTACTTATGTTAGTCGGGTTGAGTCTGTTTCTTTATGGCATCAATGTTTAGGGCATCCTGCCTCTTCTATTATCAGTCGTGGGCTTTCACAACATTTATCAATACATGTTGATTCATCTTTATCATTATGTGAATCATGTTCATGTAGTAAGATTACATAGCAACCATTTCCTTTATCTTATCATAAAAGCACTTATCCTCTCGAACTTATTCACACCGACATCTCGAGGCTTGCCCCCATCATCTCCCATACCGGTCATCTATACTATGTTCATTTTCTTGATGATTATAGTAAATTTTCTTGGTTCTTTGTCTTGAAACATCGCTTTGACATTCTTTCTATTTTTTGTGCATTCCGTTTACAAGTTGAAAATATCCTTGATCGTAAATTTAAATTTCTTCAGTCTGATAGGGCCAAAGAATTTATGTCTTCTTCCTTTCAGTCTGAACTTCAACTTGAAGGAATTAGCCACCGACTCTCTTGTCCCCACACCCCCAACAAAATGGCTCAGCTGAACGAAATCATCATCATATTGTCGACATGGGTCTCACTCTCTTGACCCATTCTCATGCACCTGCAAATTTTTGGGATTTTTCCTTTGAAACATCTGTCTATCTTATCAATTGTCTTCCTACTCGTTCGCTCGGGTTTCGTTCCCCCTATGAGGTCCTTCATCATACTCACTCTGATTATAAATCACTTTGTGTGTTCGATTGTCTTTGTTATCCTTATCTTCTACCCTACCACTTACATAAACTTCAACCCTGCTCTATTCCATGTATCTTTCTTAGTTATCCATCTAACTATGTTGGTTATCGCGTTCTTGATCCTCGCACCAATCGTATCTTTATTTGTCGGTCTGTTCATTTTCATGAAAGAGTGTTTCCCTTTTCTACCATCAGTACATCCCCTACTTCTCCTGTTGAGCACTCCACTACTCACCTCCCCATCCTATCCCTTGTCTCGGCTCCTCATGCAGATTCAGGTATGATGCCTCCCTCTCCTATACATGAGCACTCTCTTTCACCTGAGGTACCACTTGAGCATGCTTCTTCCACTAGCTCTTCTCCGGCGATGGTCGCTGCTCCTCCCCCTCGTATGGTCACTCGATCACATGATGCTTCTTTGCCCCCTCAACATTTTACTATTGACCCCTCTATTTTTATTGCTAGCTCGCAGGAACCTCGTACCTATGCCCAAGCTAGTCGTCACTAACCTTGGCTTCATGCCATGTGCACTGAATTCTCTACTCTTATTCACAATCATACGTGGGATTTGGTGCATGCTCCTTCTAATCGGCCCATTGTAGGCTGCAAATGGGTCTATAAAATCAATGAGCATCCTGATGGCTCTATTGCTCGTCTTGTTGCCAAAGGTTTTTCTCAACAACCAGGTCTTGATTATGATGAGACCTTCAGCCCTGTCATCAAGCCTATTAACATTCGGGTGGTTCTCTATATTGCAGTCTCTCATTAGTGGCCCATTCGACAACTTGATGTTAACAACGTATTTCTTCATGGTCATTTCCATGAGGAAGTATACATGGCTCAACCACCTGGTTTTGTTGACTCACTCTTTCCTCATCATGTTTATCATCTTTGCAAGTCTCTGTATGGTCTTAAGTAGGCTCCTCATGCTTGGTTCCTACGCCTTAGTTCCTTTCTTCAGCGCTTGGGATTCTATGGCTCGATTGCGGATACATCTCTATTTATCTATCGCACATCAAAGTTGTTCATTTTTCTACTCATTTACATCGATAACATTTTTATTACTGGCTCTCCAACAGCCCCCATCTCTACCATTATTCGTGCTCTGCAAGATGAGTTTTCACTGAAAGACTTGGGACTCCTACACCATTTTCTCGACATTGAGGTTCATTCTCATTCTCAGTGGCTCTATCTCACCCAAAACAAGTATATTCGCGACATTCTCTCTCGCACGGCTATGAGTTCTTGTCGACCCATCTCTACACCCATTGCTCCTGGTTCTCGCCTCTCTATCTCTACCGGCACTCCACTTGATGACCCGACTTTGTATCGACAAATTATGGGGTCTTTTCAACATCTCACTCTCACTCGCCCTGATTTCACGTATGCTATTAACCAAGTTTGTCAATTTATTCATCAACCCACTGATGCTCATTGAATAGCTGTCAAGCGGATTCTTTGTTACCTTCAAGGTACTCTTCATCTCGGCCTCACTCTTTGGCGTCACTTCTCCTCTACTCTTCATTGCTTCTCTGATGCTGATTGGGCCGGTAATCCTGATAATCGTCATTCTGTTAGCGATTTTGCTATTTTTCTCGGCAAAAATTTTATCTCCTATAGCTATAAGAAACAACGCACCGTTGCTCGCTCTAGTACAAAAGTAGAATATAAGAGTATTGGTCATGCCACTGCTGAACTTATCTAGCTGGACTCTCTTCTCCGGGAACCCGGCATTGCTCTCTCTTCCCTACCTACACTCTAGTGTGGTAATTTATCTGCTATCTATATTATGGCTAATCATGTCTTCTAAACTCACACCAAACATATTGAGATTGACTATTATTTTATTCGTGAGCAGGTCAATGGTGGTCGTCTTCGTATCCGCTTCATTGATACCAATGCACAAATTGCTGATCTTTTTACTAAATATCTTTCATTTGCTCGTTTTTACTTTTTTCAAAACAAGCTCAATATTTGAGATACTCAATTAAGCTTGCGAAGGAGTAATAGTAAAATAACACAATAGATAGACGACATAATAGCATGCATACCTCTAGTATAGCATATACTCAAAAATATTTTTTTGGAACAGAATTTTCAATATAAAAACCTGAAAATAGTTAAATATAAAATTTAATCTATTAAACAAACTTCCCATTATAATAAAGAAAGTCCATCATATGTGATTCCGCTTAGTAATGATCTTGAACATGGCATATAAGGAGGCTGGAAGGTTGTAGAAACGAGGGTATCACCTGACCAATAAAAAAAACTTTAAACAAGGGAAGACAGGTCAGGTAAAAAAGATATGAACCTGATCATCAGATTTTGATTCATCTCCACAAACTCGAACCCCTTGATATTTAGGACCCAACAGGTCTAAGTAGGTTGCATTACCACCCTTAGTCTATGTAATTAAATACTGAGAATTTACTATTACAGTTTACTATTTCACTAATACATTAATATTATTAGTATATTTAAAAAGTAAATAAAATTAAATCTATTTTAAAAAATAATTAAATTTGTCAAAAATTCAAATATAAGTTTAATTATTTTTTAAAATATATTTAATTTAAATTATTTATTATTTTTATTAAACTAATAATTTATGACATAATCGAGACAATTTTAATTTTCAGCTAGTATATACATGTCAATCACATCCCACTCAAACATGGGTTGGGGACAACTCTAGATCTGGTTGGGGCAAGGCATTTGACATATCTAATTATGATGTGAGTGAAAAGTCAATTGTGGCCAATATCTAGTGAGGCCATGGGATGATGCATCTACTAGAAACTAGCACTGCATCTCTAGCCAGCTTAAACAAAGTTGTAGTGAGCATTGTAGCATTTAGATCATTCTATTTATGTAAAGAAAAAATAAATAACTTTTCCGGATGTTTAAAAACTACTTTCATTTTCGTTCGATCATAACAGGACCCATTTATGTCAAAAAATCAAAATAAAAAACAAAAATCAACCTTCTGATCTGCACAGAAAACCCTAAATCTCATCGAAAATGGAGCGCCACCTTCACGGCGAGCCTTCGTGGGTGCGGCCGGCATAAATTTTGTGGGTGTTGTTTTCTTGCCCTTAAACATCCTAGCCTACTTCTCCAAGGCGACCCAGGAGGACAGGAGGGAGGACGTCTACATCCCCTCCGATGCGAAGAGGGCCACGACTAAGGTGGCAGGCGGAAGAAGCGTCGGAGATCGTCCACGAAGATCTCTTTCTCCTGTTTTTCGTCCCATGAGAAAACAAAATCTCCGAAAATTGCTCCAGAAGGCCGCCTTATTTAATTTATGGGTCCTCCTCCTACACCCCTGTCGGTATGTCTAGCTGGTTTGTCGTTGCCGTCCATTCGGTCCAAGGTGGAGACGTCTAGAGAAAGCTGCAGCTGGGGGTGCTCATGGGGCTGGGATGGGTACGGTGCGTTTCTTAATATATTGATGGTTTCTGCAGATTACAGGGCAACGAAACACCCATCCCCCCTTACCCATCCTCTTCCTATGGGCTTTAACCAGACCTTTCTTCTATAGTAGTTATGGGCTACTCCAGATTGATCCATAATTCAGAACATTTACACTACGTTTCTTTTGGTTTCTAAGAATTTAGAGGGGTAGAATTTGATAAAATAAAATAAAGAGATTTGAAAAGATTATTTATATTAAAATATAATTAATTCATATTAACTATTTTTTGTTTAAATTATTTAAATATATTTATTTATATTATTTTTGTTTCTTTTTATTTTAATTTAAATCGTATTTTTATATATTTTAAATATATTTATGTATTGAATTTATTTTATATAAAAGTTTATGATATAATTATATAATAAAAAAATTATACATATTAAAAATTTTTATATAACAACTATTATATAATTAATCATAAATAAATAATTTAATTGTATTATATAATAAAATATCTATATATTTATATTTTATTATTTATAACTCATTTTATCATATATTAAATGTAATATAATTTAATTATATATACAAATAAATATTATATCACAAAAAAATATTAAATTTAATTAAAAATAATAAATTTATATTTAAAATTTTTCATTAATTTCTCATCCATTCAAACTATTTTCAAATCATTGAGCAAAAAAAAAATTTCAAATCACCCAAATCCCTCCGCCCAAACAAAATTTTAAGTTAGCTTAAATTTGTCTTAAATAAAATTAAAATAAAGATCTGTACAATTAAAATCTTATATGACTTAAAATTAATAACGAATCTAATACTTGATATTATAAATTAAAAATAGTAATTAAAATTAAAAGTTTTTATTTTAAGAGTATTTAATATATTATATTTATTAATATTTAATTTATTTATGAAATAATATAAATAAAAATACGAATGACAGATGAAAAATGATAAATATATTGAGAGAAAAAATAGAAAAAAAATCAGTTAAGGTGCTTCCATAACCTCATGTAAGCTTTCGTAATTTACTGTTAACTTTAAATAAGATCTGTCCAAATATTAATGAATTTAAAATAAAGAAATTGGAAAATTAGTACTAAAAATTGAAGAAATTTTTAGGATTAACATTTTAAATCGGATAAACTTTTAAAAATAAATAAATCACTTCAAACCCTTTTCTCGGGAATTTTTTTTTTTTGGAACTTCTGATAAACATTTTAGAATCTAAGTGGGCCTTAATAAAGAAAATTATAAAATGGAACTGATAATATATTATTACACTATAAAACATTAGATGGGGCACGGGCAGTTTGCACATAGGAATAGCTTGAAACCACTTAAGTGCTAAGAACAAATAACATGGCAAAGGCGTACGGATTACTTTCAGAAACCTTAATAATGCGTCACCAACAACATAAAGCCCAGAAATTAATAGATAACTTTTGTCAATCCGGTCTTGCTGTTCCACTCAGGCAGTCAATCCGGCGAATTTCCTGACCAACCCCGGCATCACCTTCCTGTTCGAAGAAGCCGGGGTGATGGTGGTGGACTTGGTCGGGTAGGAAGCCATGTCATTGATAGCGCACTTCCCGAACGGCAAGCCGGTGTTCCTCACTATGTAGAAGTAGCCATCCATTCCCCAGTACGGCCCCCACGAGTTCTTCACTATCCAGTAGTCCTCGCTTGCTCCTGAACCGTACCCGACTATGAGAACTGCGTGGTCGATATCGTCCGGGTCGTCTGAGCAGCTCCCGTTGTATATACCCTGAATTTTCATCAGAGATTGACTGTCAGTTTTAGTTCAGAGTGCCTCCATCCACTGACTGGATGTTCACTTTTTGGTAAAAATACAGAAACGTAATATTGCGCCAGACTGCAAATATAATTCATATTTTTCATAAGACTGTGGGGGTCCAGGTACCTTTCAAGTGTACATCATACTTTTTCGGGTATGAGTAGAATCTCGTGTAATGATACTTACCGCTGTGTATAGCTGAAAATCCAAAGAATCGCCAACCATTCCCACACTGATGGGTTGCTGAAGAACAGCGCAGAACAGAGCACTTTCTGTTGCCTCTACATCTTCGTACCCACTTATCGTCACAACCTTGTTCTCCTCCTGATGTGCCATCATTGGAAAATACTTTGTAGCAGTTAGACACAAAAAAAAATCATTTTATGGAAGCTTTTTGTACCATTGGTATTATTTACCCAAAAAAAATTGAATGGTTGTGCTAGAAGATGGAAAAACATAACATATATATAGATGGACACTTGCAGACAGAAAGAAACCCACACCTTAGTGGTGTTGCAGGTGCCGTCTACGTCGTTGAAGCTGAGGTAGGGGTAGTCGGCCTCTGAATCGATGCCACCGTTGTTGATAACCCACTCGAAAGCGTAGTCCATGTAACCTCCGTCACACCCATCATTGGTCGTATCGCAGCTCACGAGCTCTTGCTCGGACAGACTGATGAGCTTCCCTGTCGTGAGGGCGTTTATTCCTTCTATGGCTCCGGTCGAAGAGAATGCCCAGCAACTCCCTACAGAGAAGCCCAAAAAACTTACGACAAGACTACTTAAAATCTAGGATTTAAAAGAGTGAATGAAAGTTTAGTGTAATAATACAATATTTCCCATAAAGATACTTGTTGAATTTTAATCCCTAATTCATATGTATACACACATAACTTAATCTGATAGGAGTGTATTATCTCATATCTTACCGCAGTCTCCCTGGTCCTTGACGCCGGTCACTATCCCATCCTTCCTCCAATCAAAATAAGCAGGTCCCTCGCACGACTCACTTGCAATCTTCTTCCGTGAGCCCTCTCTGTCTTTGCTCAACTTTTGGTAGGCCGCTGGCCTCTTAATCTTCGACATGTAGGTCTCCTTGAACTCCTCGTTGCTCATGTCGGCAAACTTGGTCAGCCCCACCGTATGAGAATGGCCATGGCCCTTATTCGAGTTCCTCTCCACCACATACTTGAGGTTCCTCTTGAAGTTCTCCAGTCTCCTCTCCGCCTCTCCAGCGGTCCTGTACTCCTTGTTGTGGGCCTCCTTCCACCTCTGGAACAGCCCGAGGGTCATCTCCTCGGAGTCGTGGATGTTCTGGTCTATTATGGAGAACTCACTTGGGAGTGTGGTGGAAGACAGGCAGAGGGAAGCAATGGAAGAACATACCAAGAGAGCAAGAGCAGACTCGATTCTCTGGGAACCCATCTTGATGTTCTTTCCTCGCGTGGATCAAGTGACTTTGCTGTGTGGCCATAGTCTGCATTCAATGGTGTGAATGGGATATGCATATAAAGCTAGTGATTTCTCCAACAGCTAACAGTCAGCTAAGGACAACGGCTTCCTCACTTCTTTGTGATATTTTTGGTATAATTTGCTCACGTTTCATGTATGTCAGGGTGCACGTGGCAACTCAACCCTTCAAGTGTCTGAAATTCCTTATAACTCAGCTAAGAAGTACTGATAGCGTCTACTACCATTAAATCAGCTGATAAATCAAGGATTAGAATTGGATAGTAAGCACACCTCTCCCACATTCAGAACACCATAAGATCATTGTTCGTTTTTGTGTTAAATGATGTAATGTTAAGGGTTGTTCTTCCACCCTACCTTTTGACATAATGATTTAGTCGTTTAAAACTCCCTAATTTAGTTCTAGGCTCGCAGTTAAAATTCCCTCTAAACTCTCGAAGTACTACAACAAAGTGCGGATATTGTAATTGATAAAATGTCCGAAAATTGTGTAACATGCGGGAAAATTTATCATTATTATTGTATTCCCTTTTTTTCACTTATTTTAAGAAAACAAAATGGAGCACATCCGCCATTCAGCCCTCTTGGTTCTTCTAGAGGAACCTTGATCACTTGTGGGTCGGGCAAAAAAAAACAACATTTGTGGGGATGAGCTGCCAGTCAAACTCATAAGCTAGCAAAGCAGACAGGTATAAAACTACCAATATGCAATCATTATCCGTATCATAACCAAACAAACATACATGTATCATTTTATGTGACACGCCACAATATCTCAATCACTAATTTAACGTATATAGCCTATTTCATGGTTATTGTTAGGAGTGGGCCTCACCCCATGTCCGATTTGTGTGGCAATTTACCTTGATCACTCAACCGCCCCATTAATAAAATGAATATGGTAACTACAATTTAACTACAATTTATGGATTCATATACATTTTTTAAAATTTGTTTTTCTCTTATTATTTAATTCTTTAACGAACAATTCTTAGAAATCAATTCTTAATTTCTTATTTTTTCCTCATTTGATAATTAAAAATATCATTTTGTAACTTAGTCCATAATTTTTTTATTTTTTTATTTGATCACCAAACTTTCAATTTTTCATACTTTAATTCACAAAATTTTTATATTTACAAATTTATCCTCAAATATTCAATTTTCAATTTTATCTCCAATTTTTCATATTTTGAAATAAACAAATTAATTTTCATGATTTTAAAATTGATTCAACTTGTCAATTTTTTAAAACGGTTTCCTATATTTGTCAAATTTATCAAATATAATCTCAAAATTCAGAAAAAAAACTCCAAATAAAACCATTTCCTCTTCACAAAGACTCAAAATTCATTAACCATAACTACATAATTTACTTTTCCCATACATTCTAACAAATGGCATGTTCAATGGTACCTTCACAAATAGGCAAGGGGAAGATCAGAGCTATTTGAGGTAGAAAATGATAATGGAGGACGGTGGAGGCTCTGTAGGTTTGTCCAAGTGCTGTTGAAATTAGAAATCTTTGTTGGAGGCATACACATCAATTGAAAAACTCCGTACATTCTATCAATCAAAATAATGATTTATTTGCACATAAATTAACTTTATTAAATAATATGTAAACTGATAATATCAACATGAGAGCACTGTCCACCAGTACTAGATTCTCTCTCTATAATTGGATGGAGGTACAATAGTGAAAATAATACTTTAGTCCTCATCCATCATATGAATAACATTAAAACAAAAATTAATACAGTATATTCACTAAACTAACATTGAAAGAATTAAATATTTAGGAAAGTAAACAATTTTTTTGTATGTGTGGAATAATATGCCATGGGCACAAACGAATCAAGAAATCATAAACGATCTTGGAGTTTGTTTCAAGGAAAATAGTAGAAAAGCCAATTGCATTCCCCATTTTTATAGTGTTGCATTCTGATTCAATTCTGGTCGGATAGGTAATCAATATGCCATATTCTCTCAATATAAAATAGTGGACATATTTATCATTTTAGAATTAAAATAACTTAAAGACTTATAATATAAATATGCCATTATAAATATTTTTAATAATATGAAAAATAATATCAATAAATAGTAATGAGAATATAAGTACTGAATGTCACACTCCGCCTAGTTCACCAACATGTAAATAATACACCGTATCTTCCTATTTTTACAATAATGAGCGCCTCATAATTATATGTCCCACTTGACTTAAGGTTAATAATAAAACTTATCAAAATATTCTTTATAAAATAAAAAATAATTTAATAAACAATAATATAACCAAGTATTGAATGAATCACGTATCTTTGGTTAGTTATGACTTCTCATAATTTGACTATCTCTTCTACACCTTAATTCCCTAAAATAAGTATTAGAGTGGAGTGAGTTCACAACTTATTGAGTAGAATTGGTTATGTCACACCCCAACCTATTTTGGTTGTAACCCTGTGAACAACCCGCCACTCATTCCGATAATTAAAAAAGGGTAACCAACACTGTGGAATCGACAACAGTCAGGCGTAATCTGAAAATATTTCAAAATAAATTTAAGAAAATTTGTTTCCATAAAACATATCAGAATGTGATTATTGCATAATGGTTACCAAGGAGTTAAATCTTCACTCACGTTACTCTTCATATTTTTCTTAAAAGGGTTTAAGGGAGGTGGTGAGTTCAACCTACCACTCATTCCGGTAATTAAAAAAGGGTAACCACTACTGTGGAATTGACAACAGTCAGGCGTAAGCTGAAAATATTTCAAAATCAATTTAAGGAAATTTGTTTCCATAAAACATATCGGAATGTGATTATTGCATAATGGTTACCAAGGAGTTAAATCTTCACTCGCGTTACTTTTCATATTTTTCCTAAAAGGGTTTAAGGGAGGTGGTGAGTTTAACAACTCAGTGAGCAGGGTTTACGGTACATCATGACTTTATGTCTATTATTCAATATGAACTTAAGCAAAATTTCCCTTTCTTGAAAATCACTTAATAAACAAGGCACTACTTATCTTATCTTTCATAAAAAGGTTTCTCACAAGTTTTATAGCTTATTTCATCATGTTTAGGGTAGGTACCTCCCTAGTTGGAGGGATTTAGTTAATTAAACCTACCATAGTTTTTTTTCACACAACAAACAAACACTCTTTATCCATAAAGTGATCAAACAGTCGTAGAACAGACCCTTTAGAGGTAATAACCTCAATCCGTTCCACTAGTGGCCCGAAGCGTCTTTACCGTCAACCTTGGTGAGAGGCAACAAACCTCCCCCACAAGTCTATGTGAGCACTATCACTCAACCCCCAAACCTAATCACTTCTTTTGTCTGCTATTGAGGGATGAGACCTCTAACCCCTTCTTCCTCGGTCTCAGTACGCATGAAGCTCCTAGAGCTTCTTGAAATGTTGGAATAACCGTTTTGCCCTTGTGCCACGAGCCTCAAAAGAAGTCAAATAGAATAAGCCCACACCTCCAAATTCTTCATCAAATATGATCAAGAGAATAAATAGTAAGGATATTCAGACTTATACCACATGGAAGGTAATTAACAAAAAGGAAATATAATGAAGGTAGTAGAAATATTCCCACAAGCTTAACAGATTTCCTTACACGATCAAAGGAAAGGTGAACAATATACATTACCTCAATAATCCCAAGTAGCTATGGAAAGAACCTGCAAATAGTGCAACCCAATATACATTTCCCAAAATCCCTTAAGGGAAGGGAATGAAAGAAATTGTTGAATTCCTAAACTTCTTGATTAATTGAGTAACTAACCCCTACAAAAGGGTCTTACAGCCACTCATCTAGGACACATCCTACCAGGACACAACCAACAGACATAGCACCATACCTCCCAATGTCGTCAATTACAGACCCAACACATGTAATTCCCCTTAGACTATGAGAGTAGAGACACATAAACTTCGATTCCTATAATGTAAAGGTACAGGATACATGTAATTCCCCTTAGACTATGAGAGTAGAGGCACATAAACTTCGATTCCTATAATGTAGAGGTACAAGATACATGCAATTCCCCTTAGATTATGATAGTAGAGGCACATAAACTTCGATTCCTATACTGTAGAGTACATGATACCATCACAAGGCCAATAAGCTGAAGACAACAAGATCACTTACATGAGAATGATGTTGACATCACTTGCACCATGGTCACATACTCAATTGTGGATCCAACTGTCCATATGAAGGAATCAAAGGTAAATTAAATCCCAAGTTGAATAGACACCCTCCATTTGAGAACCAATGAACGAACCCGAGAGATAGGGACTACAACAAGGGGAATGAAGCTTACTCTGTGAAATCCGTCACCACGGATCAAGGAAACTGGTCGAATTAAGGAGGAGACTGAACCATTAGATGAACCGAGAACGATAAAGAAGGGTTGAAATGGGAAATTAGAAAATCCCAAGTAACCAAGATGTCATATAAATCATGAGGAAGGATTATGAAGGAAATTGGATGAGAAAACCAGATCGGTTTGGGGTGAACCGGACCGGAACTATATTGAACTGGGTTGAACTATACATGAACCGATCTCTAAATTCATTGTTCTTGTCCGCTTAAAATGATCAATTTGGGAAATTGATGCCACCATTGAATAGAAAATGAATTTAGACAAATTTATAAATTTTTAATTTTGAGAGAACTAGTCGAATCGAGCCTAAACAGACTGATTTTCACTTTCTGGTCACTGGACCCAGTCAGACTAGATCAGTTAATTGTCCAATCGTCAATGGACTGCTGACCGTTCAATGCCCAATCAATAGACGCACGACCAATCAGAGCATGACATGTGGCAAGACACGCTCTGTTAGCTGGTCAACGGTCAATGGGTGCCCAATCAGCAGCCATGCAGACACAACCAGTCAATGAGAGGCTACCACATGTCCGGTCAATCGGTCGATGGCTGACGTGGCAGCTGAGTCGGATCACCATGTTAATATGACCGACTAATCACGTGCTGCCATGTGGCCGAACCACATATGCAAAGCTCACACGTGCGAAACAGTGTCATCTTCCTCCTTCGTCTGATGACACTATTCATTGAGGAAAGAATTTCTTTTCTTTTTCTAGTGAAGGAAATTTGCTTTGATTTGGGCAATTTCTGATTAGGATGAGCACGACTCTCTCCATTCATTATCCACACACTTCAATTTCTTTCTCTCTCTAAAATGCTCTGTTCTCCGACGAAGCTCGAATCAGAGCTCTGATTTGGGCACCTCTTCTAGCCTCGGATGCCAAATTTGGGTCCTACAGATTCGGGAGGAAGTAGCTACCTGACGCCTACCTCCAACCGACCTGAGGATTGCCGGAGAAGCATCAACGAGCTCAAATAATGATGCAGCTCCAATGCACTAAAGCTGCACTATTTCGCTTGATTGGAATATGACCAATTCCGACCTCCTGCGGCTGAATCGAGCCATCCCATAGTCCCTTCGGCCACCACACGACCTCTATAGAGGCGAAATGTAAGCCAATTCGGCCCTTCTCCTTTGTTACAGTTTGGTTCTAGAGAGAGAAAGTGAGAGTTCTTTGATCGAATTCATGATAATCCTGATAGCAATTGCCCCAATTCTTGATCCTAGGAGGACCCTAAGGAGAAAAGAGCTGTCTACCCCAATCAGGAACTCAGATCACCACTCCTCTAACGGTAAGCTTTCGAAGGTTTCTCTCTCTAAGTCGAGTTTTCCGGTGAAGCTTTGTTTAAGCTTGTTTCAGACCCAAATCTTACAATTTAAAGTGCAATTAAATTGTATGGAAGAGTAGAAACTCATTCATATCATTGATTTGAAGAAATAACCCCAATTGAACGGCCAATTTGAAGAAATCAAATTCGGTCAATAAAGGGGTAGAAATTGGGGATTTCGAAAAATTGAATGACCTCCATGCAATTTCTCAAAATTGAAGGTCAATTGGCCATGGAAAAGATGTTAGAGGACCAATTGGTCAGTTTACGAAAGATTTGTAGCCAAATGGCTATTCTTGGAAAGTAGGAGCAGAACGGTAATTTTAGAAAAATTGGGGATCAAATTGAGAATTTGGAAAACTTGAGCCCCTTATACAAGTTTAAGTAAATTAAGGAACCAAAGTGGATATTGGAAGTACTCGGGACTTGATTTGGGAAAATTTAACACTAGGGACCTAAAGTCAAGAAGTATGAACTTTAGAGACCTAAGTGCAATAAACCAGAGATTTGGGCCTAGTAGCCAATACTGAAAAGCTAGAAAGCTTTTACGCCAAACCCTAACGTATAAGAGTGGTCAAACCATGTAGGGAGTCTTGAGATCCGAACGATAACAAGGGAGCCAGACTCAGACTTGGAGAACCGGCTAGGGACGAGTGTGTTAGAATCACCGGTTGAGTGGGAACTTTATACTTCATACTGGGTTGGGATGATAAATATGTTTTAAAAGTTAAACACCTACTTACCGGTTGTGAGTAGGATCACTTAAACCTCATACTCGGTTGGTATGATAAGCTTACTTACAGAAAGGAAAAACCCACCTGCATACCAATTGTAAGCGGACCTATCATCACACCCGATTGGTGTGATGAGTTAAAAAGAAATTTTGTCAGAAGTGTTCTCCCTTGATTAATACCATTGCTTAAAAAATTTGGGAGACCTTATTGACATGAGCTAGAACAGCTCTAACAGGCTAGGGGCCTCAATTTTGAACTCATAGGGCTCATGACCCAATTTTGAAAAACACGTGCAGTTGGCGCAAGGCCAGTGGGCACAGGCTAAAGCCCGTAAACAAACATGTATAGGAAGAGCCATGAAAAATTTTATTAAAAATGGAATCAATTGTGTGATTCGCCATGGTACCAAGCCAAGATTGACAATGCTCGATGGGCTGGCGGCAGTGCATTAGGGCCAGGTCGATGGACCGGCCTAGACAAACAGCTACAGGCCGAGTTGAGTGTCGGGGTCATTGGATCATCAACACCAAAGAAAATGGATAAATGATGAAAAATTATTGTTTGTGCTTGCACTCATGGATTCAAAACCATCAAGATGCCCAAGAGGGGTAGTGATGTGTTCCAAGGGCTGCTGGATGACATGGTGGAGATAAGGGCAGTTCGTCGTGCTAGTTAGTCATGAAGCTTTGGGAGCTTATTGCGCATGAGATCGGGGTGGGGTCAGGATGAGGTCTTCTATCACGCTGTGACTTGGTTTAATCGGGGTTCATGATCAACCCGCCACCCTTTCTTGCATCATCCGGGCATTCCTACCCAAATGATACAAGGAAGGTGAAGGTGTGCCTACGTTCAATCCCTTACTTTAAGTTGGGGGTAGGGAACGCACCTTGAGGGTCCAAGCTTGTACGGGAACTTTTCGTCTTGATGCTAGCCTGAAAGGGTGAGAGGAGGGGAATGAGTACAATATACTTAGTGAGGGAAACTATCATGCCCCGACCCGATTTGGTTGGATCCCCATGATCAACCCGCCACTCTCCCGATTTATTAAAGGATTTCCCCTTATTGTAAACCATAAAGAGTAAGGCGTCCTTTAACCTACACTTTTTCTTAGAATAGCATAATCAAAACTGCATGAAATTTAAAACTTTACATACCTATCTTATAGGCATCTTAGTTGATGGTCTTTAAGGGTAGGCTTTCCGTGATTTCCTAACAGGGATATAAGGAAGGGGGTGAGTACGACTACTCAGTGAATGGGTTTTTAAAAGCTTTTGACTTTTAAGAAAAACATTTCTATGGAGTGTGCCAGACTCTTTTTTTTTTCAAAAATCCTTTCGTTTAAAAAAAATTCGGGTTTCTCCGCCATTTCTCAGTTACCGATGTGTCATCACCCAACACACATCCTTCATCATGAAGGTTACACATATTCACAAGTCAGTATCACTACTGAACCCGCTAGTGGCTTTGGAGCGACTTTTCCTGCCACCCGGATAGAAGTACGACCACTTCTGCCCTGGGAATGAGTGGATATATGTGACATCTGACCCACAATCCCGAAATCACTTCTTCATGTTTGTATGAGGACAGAGACCTCATCCTATCCCCACTCCGGTCTCATGCGCTTGGTGCTACTCTAGATTTCGCACAGACACCTAGAACGATGAACTGCCCTTATAGCCACCAGGTCGTCCAGTGCCCTTAGGACACATCACTACCCCTCATGGGCGTCTTGATGATCTCGTACTCACAGTGCATGCACAAACAATGTTTTCTTATATTGCCATGTAATCTGTGGTGCCACTGGTCCAACGGCCTTGACTCTTAACTCAACCCGTAGTTGTTTGTTTTGACTGGTCCATCGACCTGTCATGTCGCACTGCCGCTAGTTGACTGAGCATGTCGGTCCTATCTTGGTACCATGGCCAAACAATTCACTTATTAATTTTTATGGCACATATATACCACTAAATAGTGGGTTTTCATACCGAGGTACTTATCATTCCCAACTAGGTGTGATATAAAATTTCCACTCACAATCGGTAAGTGGTTTTAAAATTTTAAGTTGTGCTCATCATCCCAACCAGGTATGATATTAGTAAACCCACTCACCCGTTCATGCCGTGAATTTCACTAGATCGGTTCTTTGTATTCACTCGAGCTTGTCCTTGCTGGCGTTCCTGGTACTTCATGTTCCTACACGATATGAACATCTCAGTTCATTATCCTTCGACCTAATCGCTTTTATTCATTCCAAATGAATGAGAAAGTCAAACTTTCATTTATTTGTAATTAGGTCCCTAAAGTTATTTCTCTTTAACTTTAAGTCCCTAATGCCATTTTTTCCTCAAATTGAGTCCCGAAACTTCTAAAATTTATCATTGGACCTCAATTTATTCCATTTCACTAAAAGGGGATTAATTTCTCAAATTTCCAATTTGGTCCTCCAACTTTTCCAAAATTACCATTTTGTCCTTCCTTTACAAAAATGGTAAGTTTTGCCCAAAAAATTCCAAAATTTCTCAATTGGTCCTCCAACATTATTTTCATGCCCAATTGGCCCTCAATTTCATAAAATTTCATTTTGGTCATTCGAATTTTGAAAATCCCCAAATTTCCCCCAATTTTTTGCTTAATTTCAACTCTTAAACACTACCGAATTTGATTTTATCAAATTGACCAATCAAACACCTCTAATTGTTGAAATTGGAGTTGAAATTGAGTTTCTACATGTTCATACAATTCTAAGGAACTTTGAATCGTAGATTTTAACGCCGGAACGAGCTCAAATGGAGCTTCATTGGAAAAAAGATTGTAGAGAGAGAATTAAGTTAGAATTTCTCTCCGGTGAGAGCACGACAGTCCGAGCTTTCGATCTAGGCAGATAGCTTTCATCTTGAGGATCATCCTAGAATCAAGAATCGCATCAATTGATGCCGAATTAAGTTAGAATTTCATCATTGATATTCCGCTAATTCTCTCTCTAGCACCGGTCGAAAATTGCAAAGGGGAGTCTGTCGGAGCTGAGGAAGTGTTGGGAGGGCTTGGTTTGGTCTGAGGAGGGCTCAAAATGGTTGATTTTAGCTTCACCGAAATAGGGCAGCTTCAGTCCGTCGGAGCTGCTTCACTGTTCCGTCATGCCGGCGCTTCTCCAGTGATTCTCGGATTGACTGGAGTTTGCTATTAGATAGTTGTCTTCTCCTCGGTTCTAAAGAGCTCGACCTCTCCTTCCGAGGTTAAGATAAATGTTTAAGTCGAAACTCTGGTTCGAGGTTCACCGGGAAATAGAGCTGTAGAGAGAGAGAGAGAAGTGTTCAGGTGTGAGGAGAATGAATGGGGATGACCTCTTTATATTGGTGTAAAAACTTCCTAGGGGGTCACCCATCCTCACAATACTCTCGAGCAATCACGCTTAATTTCAAAGTTCTTATGGAATCTCGTTCACATGAACCAATTTGGTTTTTGTCTTTTATTTTATCTAGTTTCTTTTCCAAGGTTTAATGAACCCTTTGGATCACTCGGAAGTTGTAAATTTCCAAATTGCTTGTTCCCATATTATCGGGTTTGTAAACTGGCTCGGTTTTCTTACTCGGTTTGACCTGTTCTTTTCTCGTTTTTCTTTAACTCAAAAGTGCAGGGTTTATAGAAACTACTATAACGTTCACTTGAATTCAATTTTATGCCCTTTTAAATTATTCATTTGTTGTTATTCACACATTTCAAATGGTTAACAACCGCCCTCCTATCATAGGAGGGATCACATGTTCGAAGAATGGTCCCCAACCATTCCAATTGTAGACCGGAGCGCCTTTACAATCCACCCTAATAGAGGTGCACTGTCTCTACCCGGAGTTTGAGTGGACATTAATAGTCCGACCCTCAAACTATGATCACTTCATCATGTCCGCTTAGTGGGAGGAGACCTCCTTTCCCCTACTGCATCGGTCTCCGTGTGTAGGAACCTCATCGAGCTTCACAACCTACTGGATGACATACCTCCCTTATGCACCCTGGGTCATCTAACACTTCTTGGGCTCCATCACTACCTCATGCCATGTGTCCTGATGGCTCGAGCATCATAGTGCATGCACAATCAATAATATTTTAGGTTATAGCCATTATCTTTGGCCCTCTAGTGCAACGGTCTGTCAGCTTGGCTTCGACCTACACATATTGGCCCAATAGGTTCGATGACCTAGCTTCGGTAGAGTAGCAGTTTGGCTCAACAAGCTTGATAACTTAGACTTGGCTCAGCGGGTGTCACACACAATTTCTCATTATTTGTATCTTTTAGAATCAATCCTCATATACTAGTTCTGGATGGGTCCATACCTGTATCCTTCGGCTTTGGGCCCACTAGCATACCGAGCCTAAGCCCCAGAATTAGCTCCCAAACATTTTAAGCATAGTCACCTAGTCACGGGAGGCTAATTCCGAGAAAATCATTTTCAAAGGAATCGTTGTTCCAACCAGAATAGATGTTATAGTGATTCACACTCAACCGGCGATCTCGGTGGGGTCGTGCCGATGGAGCTCTCTCCTCGGCGTGCTTTCAGGGACCGGTGCTTGAGTATTTCGTTCCTATATGGTACGAGTGTCTGTATCAGGACATGTGACTGAGAGGTCACATATTCTCTCATATGTGTACTTAGGGCCCCGTCCTTTGCCTTAATTGCACCAAGGTCCCTGATTTCCCTTTTTGTCTCTATTAAGCCCTTGGGGTTTCCCATCATTCTTCTTGGGTCCTTATGTTAACCCTGTTCCTTAAAGATAAGGAAACTGAGGAAATAACCAGTCAACCCGAGTGACAAAACCGAACCGGTTCACGAACCCCAACCATTAGAGAAAGGGCAATCCAGGAAATTTATAAATCTCGAGTGACCTAAAGAGTTACAAAAGTCATGAGAAAGGACTTTACGATGAATTGGAAGTGAAAACCAAACCGATTCAGGTGAACCGGTTTGAACCACTATTGAACCAATTTCTAAATTCATTTTTCTAGGTGGCTTAGAAAATTCAAATTGGAGAATTGAAGTCACCTTTGGATAGAGAATGAATTTAGATAAATTTAAGAATTTTTAATTTTAAAAAACTCGGTCAAATCGGGCATGAACTAGTCGGCTTAAGCATTTAACCTAGTTCGGATCGGTCTGGTCCGATTCAGAACAGTGTCATCTTCTTCATTTAGATGAAAACACTGTTCACTCGCCTGAAAACCGAGCAGCACCGATAAAGATGAAAAGTCTTTGGCTAGTGAGTTTCAGGCAATGAATGATTGCCATAAAGGCACCGATCGGACGACCAAGGAGTCCCCGAGCTTCCTCTATAAAGAGCCCCTGCTCATTCATCCTTCTCACACCTGAAAACTCCTATCTTTCTCTACTGCTCCATTTTTTGGTGAAGCTAGAACCAGAGCTCCGACTTGGGAATTTTTCTAAGCCAAATAAGACGAGGTTGGGTTCCTTAGATTCGGGGAGAAGTAAGCTACCCAATGGTAGTCTCCATTTGCTCCGAGGGTCACCGTAGAAGCGCTAGTGAGATCGAATAGTGAAGCAACTCCGGCGGACCGAAGTTGCCCTATTTTGGCCGAGCTAAAAATGGCCAATCCGTGCCCTTCTCATGCCAAACCATGCTTTCTCAACACTTCCACAGCCCTCATACAACTAGTTAGAGTTGAACGGTAAGCCGATTCGGCTCCACTCTATAAATTCCGATCAGTGTTAGAGAGAGAACCCGCAAAACTTCATAGACCAAATTCTTCCTCAATTCGGCATGAATTAATGCAATTCTTAATTTTAGAATGAACCTTAGGATGAGAGCTATCTGCCCAGATCGAAAGCTTGGACCATTGCGCCCCCCACGGTAAGCTTTCGAAGCTTTCTCTCTCTAAGTTTAGTTTTTAGATGAAGCTTCATTTGAGCTCAATTAGGATCCAAATGACATGATTCAAAGTTCCATTGAATCATATGGAAGTGTAGAAAATCAATTTTATCTTCAATTTCAACAATTAACCTCGATTGATCAGTCAATTTGATGAAATCAAGTTCAGTCAGTGTGAAAGGAGGTAATTTGGGGAAACTTTTGGGGGAAATTGGGGATTTCAAAAATTTGGTTGGGATGATGAGTACCTCGAAATGAAAAATCACTACTAAGTAGAATTTTAACATCACTCCTAGATGGGGTGGTGTGGAAACTGCACGGAAAACTACTTAATTATTGTAAGTAGATCATACCCGGTTGGTATGATAAACTTCCTAGAAGGAAGTAGAAAACCCGCTTATCGTGTCACGCCTCAACCTGATTTGGTTGGATCCCCGTGATCAACCAGCCACTCTCTTGGTTTAATAAGGGTTGTCCCTTATTTATAAACCGTGAGGAGTAAGACGTCCTTTAAACCTGCACCTTTCCTGGAATAACATAAATCAAAACTGCACAAAATTTTAAAATTTATCATACCTACCTTACAGGTGTGTTAACTAGTGATCTTTGGGGTAAGTTTGTCATGGTTACCTGAAAGAGGTATAAGGGAGGGGGTGAGTACGACTCAGTGAATGGGATTTCAAAATTTAACTTTTAGGAAAAATATTTGATTCAGAGTGTGCAGACTCCTTGTTTCCTTTTAAAAACCTTTCATTCTCAATTTCGGTTTTTATAACCATTTCTTATTACCACGGTGTGTCATCACCCAACACACATCCTTCATCATGAAGGTAAAACACACAATTGCATGCCAGCCTATCCACTGAACCCACTTGTGGCGTCGGAGCGACTTTACCGGCCACCTATATAGAAGTATGTCCACTTCTACCCTGATAATGAGTGGATGTTCGCAACATCCGACCCTTAATCCCGTAACAAATCTTTGTGTCTGTATGAGGACAGAGACCTCATCATGTCCCCACCTCGGTCTCATATGCTTGAAGCTACTCCAAGCTTCGCAAGACTTCTGGTATGGCTAACTGTCCTTATATCCACCAAGTCGTCCAGAGCCATGGGATGCATCACTACCCCTCTTAGGCGTCTTGAAGATCCCGTAACACAGTGCATGCACAATCAATAGTTTTTCACATAATGCCATATAATCTGTGGTGCCACTAGTCCAATGGCTCCGACCCTCAACTCAGCCTGTAGTATTTGTCTTGACTAGTCTGGAGACCTGTCATGTCGCACTGCCGCTAGTTGACTAGTATGTCAGTCCTATATCGGTACCATGCCCAAACAATTTATTTACTTAAGTTTTTATGGAATATTAATCATGTTTGTTTATGAGCTCCTGCTCGTGCCAACTAGCCTAGGGCCCACTGTTCGAGATTTTCAAAATTGGGCATATTACCCCCCAAGTTCCAAAACTAAGGCCTCCAACCTTTATGATCTATTCGAGCTCCCGTCATTAAGGTCTTCCAAAAATTTTAAGCAGTGGCACACAGTCAAGGGAGAACACTTCTGACAAAATAAACTTTTCTATTGTCTATCATACCGACTGAGTATGAGGACATCTCCGCTCATAACCGATGAGCGAGTTTTCCACTTCCTTCTAGGAAGTTTCATCATACCAACCGGGTATGATCTACTTACAACAGGAAAGTAGTTTTTCCTCTTGGTTTCCACATCACTCCTATCAAGTGTGATTATTAAAATACCACTTAGTAGTGGGTTTTTATTTTCGAGGTGCTTATCATCCTAATCAGGTATAATATTAAATTTCCACTCACCCGTTAATGTAGTGAATTACTCTCAATCGGTTCTTTGTATTCACGCGAGCTTGTCCTTGCTGGCGTTCCCGGTACTTCATCTTCCTATACGATATGAAAATCCTTGTTCATTATCCTTCAGCCTAATAGCCATCATTCATTATAAATGAATGAGAAAACTAAACTTTTAATTTATTGACAATTAGGTCACTAAAGTTATTTTTCTTTAACTTTAAGTCTCTAATGCCGGGTTTTCCTCAAATTGAGTCCCGAAAATTTTAAAATTCACCATGGGACGTCAATTTATTAAATTTCACAAATATGGGTTCAATTTCTCAAATTTTCAATTTGGTCCCCCAACTTTTCCAAAATTACCATTTTGCCCCCTACTTTACAAAAATTGTAAGTTTTGCCCCAAAATTCCAAAATTACCGAATAGATCCTCTAACATCTTTATCATGCCCAATTGGTCCTAAATTTTATGAAATTGCACTTTAGTCCCTCTAATTTATGAAATTCCCAAAATTTCCCCTAATTTCAAGCATCTAACTCTGCCGAATTTAATTTCATCAAATTGACCAATTTAATTTTTGAAATTGAAGTTAAATTGGAGTTCCTACATTTTCATATGATTCAATTGTACTTTGAATTGCACGATTTGGTGCCGTAATGAGCTCAAATGGAGCTTCGCTGGAAAATTGGACTTAGAGAGAAAAAGATTCAAAAGCTTACCGTCGGGGGTGCGGCGGTCCGAGCTTTTGATCTGGGCAGATAGCTCTCATTTTGAGGTTTCTCCTAGGATCAAGAATTGCATCAATTGATACCGAATTGAGTGAGAATTTTATCATCGATGTTCTATTAGTTCTCTCTCTTGCACTGGTCGAAAATTATAGAGGGAAGCCAAATTGGCTTACCTTTTATCTCTAATTCAACTGTAGGAGGACTGTGGAGATGTTGGGAGGGATTGGTTTGGCCTGAGAAGGGCTCAAATTGGCTGATTTCAGCTTGGCCGAAATAGGAGAGCTTTAGTCTATTAGAGCTGCTTCATTGTTCGATCACGACAGCACTTCTCCAGCGACCCTCAAAGTAAATGGAGACTACAGGCGTGTAGTGACTTCTCCCCGGTTCTAAAGAACCCGACCACACCTTCTTTGGCCTAGAAAAGGTCCTATATCGGAGCTCTGGTTGGAGTTTCATCGGAAATTGGAGCAGCTAAGAGAGAATGGAGTTTTCATGTGTGGAGATGATGAATGAGGAGGGGCTCTTTATATAAGAAGCTCGGGGACTTCTTGGCCATTCGATTGGTGACTTAATGGCAGTCATTCATTGCCTGAAACTCCCTCACCGGAGACTTTTCAGCTTCGCCGGCACTGCACGATTTTTCGTCGAGTGAACAGTGCTATTATTTGAAGAAAGAAGATGACACTGTTTTGAACCGGACCAGTCCAAACCGGGTTCAAAACTTAAACTGGCTGGTTCACCCCCGATTCGACCAAAATTTTCAAATAAAAAATTTCTAAATTCATTTTCTATCCAATGGTGGCCTCAAATCTCAAATTTGAATTTTCTAAGCCATCTAGAAAAATGAATTTAGCATCCGGATTAATAGTGGTTCAAACTGGTACAAACAGGTTCAATCCGGTTCGGATCCGATTCACCTGAACTGGTTTGGTTTTCATCTCCAATTCATTCCATAAGTCCTTTTCCATTCCTTTTGGGTCAATCAAAATCCATAAATTTCCTACTTTGCCCTTTCTCTATCGGTTCTACTTTGTAGACCGACTCGATTTCCAAATTGAAAATGAACGGTTCTTTCCCTAGTTTTCTTATTATCAAAGGATGGGGTTTACATATCGGTTATGAGCGGAGATGTCCTCACACCCAGTTGGTGTGATGGACAGATGAAAATTTATTTTTTTAGAAGTGCTCTCCCTTGATTGTGTGTCATTGCTTAAACATTTTGGGAGACTTTTTTTATGGGAGTTCAAATAGCTTAGATAGGCTGGAGGCCTCTATTTTGGAACTTGGGGGCTAAAATGTCCGATTTTGAAAATCTTGTACAGTGGGCCTAAGGCCAGTTGGCATGAGGAGGAGCTCGTAAACAAACATGAGATTAATCCATGAAAACTTTAATGAATGATGTGTTTGGCCATGGTACCAAGACAGGACTGACATACCCGATGGACTGGCGGCAGTGCGACAAGACAGGTCGACGGACCAGTCGAGACAAATAGCTACAGGTCGAGTTGAGGGTCGGGGCCATTGGATAAGTGGCACCAAAGATTAAATGGATTGTGAGGAAAATTATTGTTTTGTGCATGCACTAAGGTTCAAGACCATCAAGACACCCAAGAGGGGTAGTCATGCATCCTAGGGGCTATTAGACGACATGGTGGAGATAAGGGTAGTTTGTTGTGCAGCAGTTAGGGAAGCTCGACGTAGCTTCATGCGCAAGAGACTGGGGTGGGGTTGGGATGAAGTCTCCATCCTCATTTGGACACGAAGTATTTTTGGGTTTGAGGGTTGAACATCAAAGATGTTTTGTAAACCCCGCCCTTTTGAGCTAAGGAAAATCGGGAAGGGAACCAGTTAAACCAAGTGAGAAAACTGAACTGGTTCACAGACTTGATCAATTTTAAATGGGAAATTTAAGAATTTACAACTCCTAGGTGATCCAAAGGGTTCATAATACTATGGAAAAGAACCTTACGATGAATTAGAAGAGGAAAAGTATACCAGTTTGGATGAACTGGGTCCAATAGGATTGAACCGGTTTATGAACTAAATCGGTTCATGAACCAGAACTGATAGAGATCGGGCAAAACAGAGGAATTCAACTCTATTGTACTCTAAAGAAATTCATAAACAGTGCGAAGGAACCTTAGAACAAAATGGGAGAGAAAAACCAAACTGGTTCGAGTGAACCGGTTTAAGGACCGAGTCGGTTTTTGAACTGAAATCGATAAAGAGATGCTAAACCGGGAATTTTATGGACCCTAAGTGACCCAAGGAGTCACAAAATACATGGAAATGGACTTGTGAAAGAATTGGGGATGAAAACCAAACCGGTTCAGGTGAACTGAATTCGGACCAGTTTGAACCACTATTGAACCAAATCCGAAATTCATTTTTCTAGGTGACTTAAATAATTCAAATTGGAGATCTGAGGCCACCATTGGATAGAGAATGAATTTAGAAATTTTTAGATTTGAAAAACTCGATCGAATGGGGGGTGAACCAACCGGTTTAAGCTTCGAACCTAGTTTGGACCGGTCTGGTCTAGTTTGGAACAGTGTCATCTTCTTCCTAGGGATGACAACATTGTTCACTCACCGGGAAACTGAAGAAACGTCGGCGAAGAAGAAACGCTTCTGTTTGGGGCATTTAAGGTCTTCAATGTGAGTCATAACGGTACCAAACGGACGGCCAACGAGTCTCCAAGCTCCCTATTGAAAGAGCCCCTCCCCATTCATCCTCTCCACACCTAAAAACTCCATTCTCTTTCAACTGGCGAGGTCGAGTTCTTTAGAACTGGGGAGAAGTCAGCTTCACGTCTGTAGTCTCTGTTCACTCCGGGGTTCGCTAGTGAGATTAGTGAAGCAGCTCCGGTGGACCGAAGCTGTCCTGTTTTGGCCGAGTTGAAATTGGCCATTTCGAGCCCTACTCAAGCCAAACCAAGCCTTAGAGAAAGTGATGTGAAAACCATGCGGAAAAAGTACTTACTGGTTGTAAGTAGATCATACCTAGTTGGTATGATGTGATTTCCTCAAAGGAAGTTGAAAACCCGTTCATCGGTCATGAACAAAGATGTCCTTATACTGGTCGGTATAATGGACAGTGAAAACCCATTTTGTCAGAAGTGTTCTCCCTTAACTGGGTGCCAATACTTAAACTATTTGGAAGACCTTATTGACGGGAGCTCGAATAGCTCTTATAGATTGGGGGCCTCGGTTTTGGAACTTGAGGGATAATATGCCCTGTTTTTGAAAAACTCAAACTGTGGGCCATAGGCCAATGGACACGAGTAGGAGCTCGTAAAAGAACATAATATATATGTGCCAATAAACCTTAATAAGTGAATTGTTTGGTCATGATACCAAGGCAGGTCTGACATACTTAGTCAAGTAGTAGCAGTGCGACAAGACCGATCTCTGGACCAGTCAAGACAAACAGCTACAGGTTGAGTTAAAGGTCGGGACCGTTGGGACAAATGGCACCACATATTACATGGAAATTTAAGAAAACTTTGTTTGTGCATGCACTATAAGTACGGGATCATGAAGACGCCCATAAGGGGTAGTGATGTGTCTTAAGGGCCCTGGATGACCCGGAGAGTATAAGGGCAGATCGTCATTCCAGGTGTCTATGCAAAATTTGGAGTAGCACCAAGCGCATGAGACCGAGGTGGGGACGAGATGAGGTCTCTGTCCTCATATGGACACGAAGAAGTGATTTCGGGATTGAGGGTCAGATGTCGCGTACATCCATTCATTCCCAAGGTAGAAGTGGTTGTGCTTCTATCCGGGTGGCCGGTAAAATCGCTCCGAAGCCACTAGTGGGTTCAGTAGTCATACTGACATGCGAATGTGTGTAACCTTCATGATTACATGTAAGTAAAATTTATCGATAGCCAAACCTTAAGGCATGTATGTAAAATTTATATTCATTTTTTATTAATGTTATTCCAAGAAATGTACATGTAAGAAGGACGCCTTACTCCCCATAGTTTAGAAGAGGGGAAAACCCTAAATAAACTAGGAGAGTGGCGAATTGTTCACGGGGATACAACCAAACCGGGTTGGGGCATGACAACTTGAGTGGCATCAGAGCCTGTTTCCTCAAATATATTATCAAGACTAGAGAACATAGTAATTAATAGGGATACTTTAAAATTTTTCAGATGGCTCCCAAGAAAGGAACCAAGAGAACTAGAGTTACAATCTTTGACACTGCCCAACCACCCTTTCTAGTAGAAACTCCCTGAGAAACCCAAACAATTCCACTTGGACCAAGCTTAGAACACCAGAGGTTGTATGAAGAGTTCACTCGAGTATTTGGGTAACCTAACGTTGTCCTTGAGGCAGGCACCAACTCTTGGGCTGAACCAGAGGTAGTACAAACTCATCCTCCTCCTATTAATCATCCCCCTCCAGTTGATATTCCCAAGTATCTCAATACCTTTCGCCAACTGGGGTGTAAGCCTTTTCTGGGAGAGAAAGATGTGGGAGCTACCATGGACTGGCTGGCTAACATCAAGAAGCTGATGGGGATAGTCAAAATATCACCGAGGATATGGTGATCCTGACAGAATTTTTCTTGGAGGATAGTGCCAAAAGATAGTGGAACAATATCCAGAGCCTGCATACTTCCACACCCTCATGGGAGCAGTTTGAGGAGAGATACGTGGAGGAGTATCTGGCCCCTCACCTAATTAATGAGAAGAAGCAGAATTTCCTCCTACTACGACAAGTGCTTAACTCTATATTGGAATATGAAACTAAGTTTAATGAGCTAAGGCCTTTTGCTCCAGACTTAGTCGGACCGATAGATATCTGCCAACGGTTCGTGGATGGTCTCAACATGGATATAAGAGATCGAATGGGAGTACTAGGATGCCCCACAAATTTGGCTGCCATCATTAACATGGCCCATGAGTGTGAACATTTGGTACAGATAAGACGCCGTCGGATAGAACAAGCCAGTCGGAAGGAAGAGGAAAGACAGAGCAACCAGAGAAGTCAAAAGGAGCCTGGTAGACAAAAATGGGGGAAAAAAATGGGGTCTTTTAGGAGAAATAATGATTTCCATGCTCAGAGAGAGACAAGTACAACCCTACAAAGGAGAAACCCCTCCTGCCCTAGGTGCTAGAAAAGTCACGAAGGGTCGTGTTGAGCCTATTTCGAATGCGGACAGCTCGGACACATTGCAGGGAGTTGTCCCGCCCTTTGAGGTAATACCTAACGAAGTGACCATCCACCACCTCAAGGAAACCCAATGGTACTATATGGAGGACAAGACATAGCCACTACATCATGAGTACCAACCCAAGTATACAACCTCAACCAGAAGGAAGCATAGGATGAACCTAGTACTCTAGTTTTGTACTTACCATAGCTCCCCTAGACCAATATAACCCAAACCCTGTAATTTATCATTATTATAATAAAAGTTCCATTTCTTATAAAACTTGTGATGAAGTACAAGTAAAAGAAAATCCTATGGACGTACCCACCAAACCTCAAAGGTGCAACAGGAAGGATGACATTCAAGGATATCAGGAAAGTTAAGGTTGGATACCCTCAAGGACGAATAAATTCTGAGAAAGAAGAGAAAGGATTCTCCTATAGAAGGAAACCCTAAGGAAGCATAATAGGAAGACCCAAGGAGTAAGCTAAACCCAAGGAGCTGGTAAGTAGGAAGATGGCATCAAAGGATGTCGTGATAAGTGGAACTACTCATAAAAAGGAAAGAAGGAAAAAAATATCCAAGAAGTGTTAGAGAGGTTGAACCAGGACGGGAATCTTTAGGTACAGGATACAAGTAGGAAGTGACCTCAAAAAGGGAAGTTCCAAAGCTCAGGAACCACTAGATGGATACTAAGAGGCTTTAATCGACATAAAGAACCAAATAGAGAACCATAAGTAGTTAAGGGTATGTCAGAATAGCCGAAGTATTAACTGATTGGAAGAGCAAAGAAGCCAATTAGAGATTTCTGACGAACCTAGAAAAGAAGGAGGCAACTGGTAGCAACAGGATGGTCAAGGAGTAAACGAGACCCCAAGAAGGACCGGGAAGTAGTGGAGACTACACTCTAAAGAAGAGCAATAGAGTGGGCATGGTGAGGAGTATATGAAATAAGACATGACAATTAGGGATACCTCGGATAAGAAATTAAAGGGTGAACTAAGAAATTAAGGTCGATGAATGATTAAAGGCAATCGAGGAATACTACCAAACAAAAAGAGGGATGAAGTTACACAATCCCTAAGAGGTTGGAAAGATGGGAAGAACCCTAAAGGAGATGTTCTAGAAATCTAATGGGCATAGAGACAAGATCTAGAAAATGTCTTGTTGTAATGGGCATGTAAGCCCAATGATCCCGAGAAAACGTAACTCAAAATAAGAAAGAGTCATATAGTAAGCATGACAAGGTCAAACATAAAATTTGGACTAAAATTGTAATGAACAACAGGTGAAGGAAGAGTCAAAATAGGACAAAAAAGTGATAACAAGGAAACCCATGAAAACAAGTATGCAACACTTTAAAGAACATCGAGCTAAGGGTTTCAACAACCAAGAGGTTAACTAGACACAAGAATGGTTAGGCATCTTGGAACTCCCAATCCTAAGTATAGGACCTCAATGGGAAAAATGTTACTCTAAGCAAAGAAAGATGTGAATCTAAGGATCTACCCTTAAGTAAGGTATGTCTAGTTATGATAAACTACATGGAGGGAGTAAATAATATAAAGGAAAAGAAATTCCTTAAATAAATGATATAAAGGGCTAATTGAAAAAACAAGAGAAGAGTTTGCATGTTAAGCAAACACCAAATTGACATCAAGGAAAATTGTTTCCCATGCAAATGTTGCTAAATAAGTTTTGGGGACAAAAATCCTAAAAGGAGGGGAGAATTGTAAACCCCACCTTTTTTAATTAAGGAAAAACTAGGAAAAGAATCGGTCAAACCGAGTGAGAAACACCGAACCAGTTCACAAACTGATCATTAGAGAAAATGTCATAGTGACAAGATCTAGAAAATGTCATGTTGTAATGGGCATGTAAGCCCAATGGTCCCGAGAAAACGTGACTCAAAATAAGAAAGAGTCAACTAGTAAGCATGACAAGGTCAAACATAAAATTTGGACTGAAATTGTAATGAACAATGGTGAAGGAAGAGTCGAAATAGGACAAAAAAGTGATAACAAGGAAACCCATGAAAACAAGTATGTAAAACTTTAAAGAACATCGAGCTAAGGGTTTCAACAACCAAGAGGTTAACTAGACACGAGAATGGTTAGGCATCTTGGAACTCCCAATCCTAAGTATAGGACCTCAATGGGAAAAATGTTACTCTAAGCAAAGAAAGATGTGAATCTAAGGATCTACCCTTAAGTAAGGTATATCTAGTTATGATAAACTCCATGGAGGGAGTAAATAATATAAAGGAAAAGAAATTTCTAAATAAATGATATAAAGGGCTAATTGAAAAAACAAGAGAAGAGTTTGTATGTTAAACAAACACCAAGTTGACATCAAGGAAAATTGTTTCCCATGCAAATGTTGCTAAATAAGTTTTGGGGACAAAAATCCTAAAAGGAGGGGAGAATTGTAAACCCCACCTTTTTTAATTAAGGAAAAACCAGGAAAAGAATTAGTCAAACCGAGTGAGAAACACCGAACCGGTTCACAAACTGATGATTAGAGAACGGGCAATTTTTGGGAAATTACAACTCCCGATAGACCCAAATGATTCATAAAACCTTGGAAAAGAACCTTAGAATAAATTGGAAGAGAAACACTAGACCAATTCAGATGAACCGTATCCAATAGGATTGAATCAGTTTATGAACCGAGCCGTTTTGTGAACCGGAATCGATAGAGAAAGGGCAAACCGGGAAATTTATGGATTCCAAGTGACCTAAAAAGTAACAAAAGTCATGAAAAAGTACTTTAGAATGAATTGGAGATGAAAACCAAACCGATAAAGGTGAACCGAACCCAAACCGAATTGAACCGGTTTGAACCACTATTGAACTAGATGTTAAATTCATTTTTCTAGGTGACTTAGAAAATTCAAATTTGAGATTTGAGGCCACCATTGGATAGAAAATGAATTTAGATGCATTTAGAAATTTTTAAATTTGAAAAATTTGGTCGAATCGAGGGTGAACTGGCTAGTTTAAGCTTTGAATCGAGTTTGGACCAGCCTGGTCCGGTTCGGAAAAGTGTCATCTTCTTCCTTCAAATGATAGCACTGTTCACTCACCGAAAAATTGCGCAGCGCCGGTGAAGCTAAAAAGTCCCCGGCCAGGGAGTTTCAAGCAATGAATGACTGCCATTAAGGCACCAATCGAACGACTAAGAGGTCCCCAAGGTTCCTATATAAAGAGCCCCTCCTCATTCATTGTCTCCACACCTGAAAACTTCATTCTCTCTCAACTGCTCCAATTTTCGGTGAAACTCGAACCAAAGCTCTGATATAGGGTCTTTTCTAAGCCGAAGAAGGCGTGGTTGGGTTCTTTAGAACCGAGGAGAAGTAAACTACCCAACGGTAGTCACCATTTGCTCTGAGGGTTGCAAGAGAGACGCTGATGTGATAGAACAGTAAAGCAGCTCTGGCGGACTGAAGCTGCCCTATTTCGGCCGAGCTGAAATCTGCCAATTCGAGCCCTTCTCATGCCAAACCAAGCCCTCCCAACACCTCCACAGCCCTCCTACAATTGAATTAGAGCTGAAAGGTAAGCCAATTTGGCTCCCCTCATTAATTTTCGACCGGTACTAGAGAGAGAACCGACATAACTTTGATGATAAAATTCTCACTTAATTCAGCATCAATTGATGTAATTCTTGATCCTAGGTGGAACCTCAGGATGAGAGATATCTACCCAGATCAAAAGCCCAGACTGTCGCGCCCCCGGTGATAAGCTTTCTCTCTCTAAGTCCAGTTTTTCGACGAAGCTCCATTTGAGCTCATTCTAGCATTAAATCGTGTGATTCAAAGTGCAATTGAATCATATGAAGGTGTAGGAACTCCAATCTAACTTAAATTTCAACAATTAAACTCATTTGATCGGTCAATTTGATGAAAACGAATTCGGTTGAAATTGGGGGAGGAAATTGGGAATTTCAAAAATTTGAGGGAATAAAGTGCAATTTCATAAAATTGAGGACCAATTGGGCATGATAAAGCTGTTGGAGGACCAACGGGCAATTTTGGAATTTTTGGGGCAAAACTTACCATTTTTGTAAAGTAGGGGCAAAATGGTAATTTTGGAAAAGTTGGGGGACCAAATTGAAAATTTGGGAAATTGAATCCCTTTTTGTGAATTTGAATAAATTGAGGTCCCAAAGTGAATTTTAAAAGTTTCAGGACTCAATTTGAGGAAAAATCGGTATTAGGGACTTAAAGTTAAAGAAAATAACTTTAGGGACCTAATTTCAAATAAATGAAAAGTTTAGTTTTCTCATTCATTCGGGATGAATGAAGGCTATTAAGCCAAATGATAATGAACAAGGATGTTCATATCATGTAGGAACACGAAGTACCAGGAATGCCAGCTAGGACAAGTTCGTGTGAAGGCAACTAGCCAGCTAAAAGGAAATTCACTGCATTATCGGGTGAGTGGTAAATTTAATATAATACCCGGTTGGGATGATAAGCACCTCAGAAATGAAAACTCACTACTAAGTGGTATTTTAATCATCACATCTCAAAAGAGTGATGTGAAAATCACGTGAAAAAACTACTTATCGATTGTAAGTAGATCATACTCGGTTAGTAGGATGAAACTTCCTCGAAGGAAGTGGAAAACCCGCTTGTCGATTATAAGCGAAGATGTACTCATACCCAGTTGGTATGATGGACAGTTGAAAAGTTTATTTTGTCTGAAGTGCTCTCCCCTAACTGTGTGCCACTGCTTAAAAGTTTTGGGAGACCTTTTTTACAGGAGCTCGAATAGCTCATATAGGTCGGAGGCCTCGGTTTTGGAACTTGGGGACTAATATGCCCGCTTTTGAAAATCTCGAATAGTGGGCCCTAGGCTTGTTGGCATGAGGAGGAGCTCGTAAACAAACATGATTATTAAGCCTTGAAAACTTAAGTAAATGAGTTGTTTGGCCATGGTACCGAGACAGGACTGACATACTCGATGAACTAGCAGTAATGCAACATGACAGGTCTTCGAACTAGTCAAGACAAACAGCTACAGGTCTAGTTAAGGGTCGGGGCCGTTGGACCAGTGGCACCACAAATTATGTGGCTTATGTGAAAAACTGTTAATTGTGCATGCACTATGTTACGGGACCTTCAAGACGCCCAAGAGGGGTAGTGATGCGTCCCAGGGCTCTGGACGACCTGGTGGAGATAAGGGTAGTTAGTCATACCAGAAGTCTTGCGAAACTCGACGTAGCTTCATTGCGCATGAGACCGGGGTGGGGACAGGATGAGGTCTCTGTCCTCATATGGACACGGAGTATTTTGGTCTGAGGGTAGGACGTTAGAGACTTCTATCAGGATGGATGGTAAAGATGCTCCAATCCACAAGTGGGTGCAGTCGGCGTAACTGCATCTCGTGAATGTGTGTGATCCCTCCATGATGAAGGGTGTGAGGTTTGTGAAACACACCAAATATGGAAATAAGAAAAAGGTTATGAAAACCTTGGAAAGGATTTGAGAATCCTTGGAAAATAATTGGTAAACCTTGAAAAAAGGTGTTGAAAACCAGAAATTGAGTAAAGAATGTTTTAAAAGAAAATAAGGAGTCTGGAACACTCCAATTCAAACTCTTTTATAAGAAACTCATTTTTCAAACACCCATTCACTGAGTTGTCAAACTCACCTCCCCCCCCCCCCCCCCCCCCTCTCCCTTTACCCCTTTTTAGGAAACCAAGGAAAAACCAATTTTAAAGATTAATTGATAGCCAAATCTTAAGGTAGGTATGTAAAATTTATATTCAATTTTGATTAATATTATTCCAAGAAAGGTACAGGTAAGAAGGACACCTTACTCCATACAGTTTAGAAGAGGTGAAAACCCTAAATAAACTGGAAGAGTAGCGGGTGGGGTGTGACAAAACACATCTTTCATTAAAGTTTTCATGGCTTAATCTCATGTTTGTTTATGAGCTCTTGCTTGTATCAACTAGCCTTGGGCCCATTGTACGAGATTTTCAAAATCGAGCATTTTAGCCCCGAAGTTCCAAAACCGAGGCCTTCGACTTATCTGAGCTATTCGAGCTCCCGTCAAGAAGGTCTCCCAAAATGTTTAAGTAGTGGCACACAGTCAAGGGAGAGCACTTCTTATAAAAATTACTTTGCAGCTGTCAATCACACCAACCAGGTGTGAGGACATCTCCGCTCATAATCGATAAATGAGTTTTCTACTTTCTTTTAGGAAGTTCATCATACCAATCGGGTATGATATACTTACAACCGGTAAGTAGTTTTTCCGCATGTTTTCTCTCATCACCCCATCCAGGTGTGATGTTAAAATGCCACTTAGTAGTGGTTTTTAAATTCCGAGGTACTCATCATCCCAACCAGGTATGATGTGAAAATTCTCACTCACCCCAAGTGTAGTGTACTTTTCCTTTAAAGCGGCTTCTGCTTCCATGCAAGCTTAGCCTTGCTAGCGTTCCTGATAATTCGTGTTCGTACACGATATGAACATCCTTGTTTATTATCCTTTGGCCTAATAGCCTCAATTCATCATGAATGAATAAAATGCCCAAACTTTTAGTTATTTACATTTAGGTCCCTAAAGTTCTTTTTCTTTAACTTTAGGTCCCTAATGCCAATTTTTCCCCAAATTGAGTCCCAAAACTTCTAAAATTCACTTTGGGACCTCAATTTATTCAAAATTACAAGAAGGGGTTCAACCTTCCCAAATTTACAATTTGGTCCCCAACTTTTCAAAAATTATCATTTTGTCCCTACTTTATAAAAATGGCAAATTTGACCCCAAAACTTCTAAAATTCACTTTGGGACCTCAATTTATTCAAAATTACAAGAAGGGGTTCAACCTTCCCAAATTTCCAATTTGGTCCCCAACTTTTCAAAAATTATCATTTTGCCCCTACTTTATAAAATGGCAAATTTGCCCCCAATAATTCCAAAAATTGACCAATTAGTCCTCAAACATCTTTTCCATGGCCAATTGGCCCTCAATTTTAGAAAATTGCACTTTGGTCCCTCAATTTTACAAAATTCCTAATTTTCCCTAAATGTTTTCCCCAATTTCCCCCTTTCAAACTGGCCGAATATGATTTCATCAAATTGACCAATCAATTGAGGTTAATTGTTGAAATTGAAGGTAAAATTGAGTTCCTACATTTCCAAATAATTCAATGGAACTTTGAATCGTTTCATTTGGATCCGAATTGAGCTCAAACAAAGCTTCGTCAAAAAATTGGACTTAGAGAGAGAAAGCTTCGAAAGCATACTGTAGGGGTGCAACAGTCTGAGCTTTCCATATGGGCAGATAGCTGTCGTCTTGATGTTCCTCATAGGATCAAGAATCACATCAATTCATGTCAAATTGATGGAGAATTTGGTTAGTGAAGTTCCATCGGTTCTCTCTCTAGCACTAATCAGAAATTAGAGAGTGGAGCTAAATTGACTTACCTTTCAACTCTAATTCAATCGTATGAGGGTTGTGGAAGTGTTAGGAAAGTTTGGTTTAGCTTGAAGAGGGCTCGAATTGGCCATTTTTAGCTCGATCGAAATAGGGCAGCTTCGGTCCACCGATGTTGCTTCACTATTCGATTATGTTGGCATTTCTCTAGCAATTCTCAGAGCAAATGGAGACTACCGTTGGGTAGCTGACTTCTCCTCGAATCTAAAGAACCCGACCTTGCCTTATTTAGCTCAGAAAATCCCTAAGTAGGAGCTCTGATTCGAGTTTCACCAGAAAATGGAGCAGTAGGGAGAGAGATGAGGTTTCAGGTGTGAGGAGGATGAATGGGGAGGGGCTATTTATATAGGAAGCTCGGGGAGTCCTTAGTCGTTCGATTGACGCCTTTATGGCGATCATTCATTGTGTGAAACTCCCTGAATGGAAACCTTTCATCTTCGTCGGCGCTGCTCGATTTTCTGGCGAGTAAACAGTGCTACCATTTTTAGGGAGAAGATGACACTGTTTCGAACCGGAACGGAACAGTTCGAACTGGGTTAAATGCTTAAAATTATCGGTTCAGGCCTGATTCGACCGAGTTTTTCAAAATTAAAAATTTGTAAATTTATCTAAATTCATTCTCTATCCAATGGTAGCTTCAATTCTCCAATTTTAATTTTCTAATCCACCTAGAAAAATGAATTTAAAAATCGGTTCAATAGTGGTTTAAACCGGTTTAATCCGATTTAGGACCGGTTCACCTGAACCAGTTTGGTTTTCTCTCCCAAATTGTCATAAGGTCCCTTACTAAGGTTTTTATGACTTTTTGGGTCACTCGCGAGTTGTAAATTTCTAATTTGCCCATTTTCAAATGGTCAGGGTTCGTGAACCAATTTGATTTTCTCAATCGGGTTAATCAGTTATTTTTCCGATTTTTTTTAACTCCAAAAGGTGGGATTTACAAGGTAAGCAGGTGACCTACAATTATATCATGGAAACATATGTTGTTGCATTACTTGAATTGCAACTAACTAAAAAAATGAGGCTTAATAAAGTGATCTTAGAGATTAATTCATTTGAGGTATATAAGAAACTAAGTTCTTAAAAGGGGCACAATTGGAGTATGTTCCCTTTACCGATAAAATTTAGAGATATCTTGGTGTTTTTCTCACAAATACATATCAACTTGGTGAAGAGAATAACAAACTTGTGTACGTATATTATTGCAAATCGGTATGGAGTTAATTAGGGTTAAAGTAGATGTATTCTATTATACTTAATTTTTATCATTTTTTATTAGATCTTATACGAAAAACTATGTGCTAGAGGCAAGATCAAATACTAAATATGTGTATTCTCTATAAAAGTATTGAATGAATGTTTTATTGAGCAAATATATATATATATATATATATATATATATATTAAGCAAACTTAGCCACTAATAGGTGAAAATAACTAGATGAGTAGAGAAGAGCACTAGTTGAAAACTATAAATGTGTGGTGTCAATAAAACGACCCATATAAGAGATAGAGGGTTGATATTAAATTTGATTGATTTAAGAATGTTGAATTAAACATCCAAAAATTTTGTATGAGATTGTACACAAAATACGATATCCTCCTCTCTCCCATTTAAAAAAAAATCTTGCTTGATAATCAAATTGAACCTAATTTGATCTCTATACCTCTCGTTCATTCTTTATTGAGCGGTTTATTAATTTGACATTTGTATTTTAACAAAGTTAAACTATAATGTAAAAGTTTTAAATTAGAATATCAGAAAAGTTACAAAATCAAAATATTAGGATTGAAGCGGTTATTTTAAAAAGTTTATAGCTCAAGTTCAAAAAATGAGTACTTTATCATTTTTTTTAAACTTCAAAATTTACTAATGAAGTTAGTAATGAATACATTTACTCCAATTTAAGTCTGAATTAGATAAGATAGGCGTCCTACACGAGATGGTTACGAGAAACCATACTTATTAATAAGTTAATAAATTATAAAAAAATAGATCTATATTTATAAGTTGAAAATAATATAAATAATAATAAATACTAATATTATATTATATATTATAATTATTTAAAATATTATTTTATTTAATATAGTATAATATTTGGACACTTACTATCAATATTAATATTAAGTTATATAAAATTTTTATCTTGTAAAATTATAAGTACAAACTAATAAATGTTGATTAAATATCAAATATATAAAATTTATTTTCTATTACATTCACATTTATACCAAAAGAAAGGATAAGTTATTTTTATATTTCACTATAATCGATATATTCTTTATTTAAATTGTAACATTTGAGTAGTAAAATTATTTAAATAACTTATTACACATAAGAATAATTCAATCAAATTATCTCTAAAATCGAAACATTGAGAAATAAAATATATTTAGAGAGTACTTAGAAAATGAGGGTAAGTATTAATGAGAACAATAAAGTCGAACAACATAAGAATTATTACCAGATTTTTAAATAAATAGATGTTGTCAAAATAAAATTGATGTAAAATCTACCAGAGTGAATATTGATTTTTGGAGTTGTGTGAATAAAAATTGTTAAGATTGCTAAAACGATTTTTACCTTTTAAGATGGGCTATTCTATCCAATAGTAAATTTATTTACTTATAGTTTTTTTGCTCAATATTTACTTCTAGTTAACTTAACTGATTTGTGCCATAACCTTTAAGAGAAAATTTTGTTGAATATTTTTAAAAACACTAAATTTAAAGAGAATTAAGTTATAATAGGATTGATAATATGTAGAAATATGAAATATTGGATAAAAATATGTTAAAAGATAAAAGAGATAAAAATAATAATTCAGATGTATAAAATACGAGAATACCACTTTACTAATAAGTGCATCTATTTATATATTTATAATAAAATAAAAATAAATTATATTATATATAATAATTATTTAAAATATTATACTAATAATTTATTTTAATATTTCAACAATTTCAAAGATAGAATTTAAGTAATTCAACTCATTGTTAAATATGTGGTATAAGGTTCGGAATGGTGGAGAGGGGGAGGAGAGAACCGGTGGTCGTATGGGAAGCTCCGCAAAACGACCATTTGTATTATAAACATCCGATCAAGTACCTTCTCACCTATTTGAGAAGTAATAACAATCACATGCTCTATGAGCAATGATTTCATTCACTCTTTTTACATATGGTAGCTTTCCAACTACTTCATCATTAAATAGTATGAGACCATCACAAACATTTCTTGATCATATTGATTCAACATAGTATATATGGACGACAACATGGCAGTTGAGTGATGTCTCTTTTCTACTTGCTTGATGCTTTCTTTGCTTTGACTTATCCATTGGGAGGTACTACATTTTTTCTCATGTAAATGATGTTTTTTTTAAATTTCTGGACAGTCATTTGATTTTTTTAAAAATTTATTCAAATTTTAAAATAATATTTTATTATTTAAAATAAAAAATAATCTAAATCTTATTTAAGATACATTTTCTTTTATTATTTTTTAATAATCATGTGATTGGACAATTGTTTGGACGAATAGCTGAAAAGGCCTATATTTTTTTCACTTTAATATTTATAACATGAACTCTTATTTGATAAAACATGCACGAACCATATGTCTTGTTACTTTTTGCCCTCAGTAATCTGATGTGTCTAATGAAGTTGACGTGGAATTCCCATCTTTTTGTCACAGTAATGGGAGGCTGACACTTGTCGCACACAAAAAAAAATAGAAAAATTAAATTTTCTTGTGATTGGTTGCAGGAACTATGATGGTATAGTGAATAGGAGAAGCAAAGGAGGCACCAAACGAATAGGAAGAATATATTACCATATATTTTTAGTGTTAAAAGTTGGATGAATATGTTGCGAAAATTTTCAAAATGACCTAAAATTGACGAGAGTTGACTTTCTTTAGTTAAATTAGTATTAAATATTTTATATTTAACAATAATTAAAATTTTTTTTTATATTTTTATTACTTAGAGTAAAATATTTTCCAAATTTTTCTTACTTTACAAGTCATTTTAGAATTTTTAACATCTAAATGACATATTTATCATTTTTCTTGTTATTTTAGGTTTATTGTCCCGTTATAAAAAAAACCATTGTACAGAGTATTTTTTCCATATAGTGATTGTTATCTAGAAGTCGCATTTTATATAGTCTAATGTGAATATTAATTTAGATGGAAGACTTCCACAACAAATTTATATTTGTGGAAGCACAAAAATATTAAATTCTCATCTCTATAGTAAGTTCCAAGCTATACTGAGATTCCTTAGAATTTCTCCATGCGTGAATATTATATATTTTATATATATATATATATAATTATTAATATTTTTTTCTAGGAATATATGTTAATTTTCGATCAAAAGGAATATATAATTATTAATCCACTACTTGACATACCAAACCAGTAGAAATCCTCTCTTCATCTCTCCGTGTCTACTGTCTCAGAAAAGCTAATCTCTCTCTATCTTCTTCTCTTTCTGCCCTCATCAATGGCAGAAGCCTCCCATGGAGGAAAAGAAGCCACGATCATCAAACTCTTCGGCGCCACGATCAAGCTGCAAGAAAGAGAGAAGGCTACGGTGAAGATTAAGAATGAGTCAAAGTCAACATTCTCTTCCGAAAATCGCCATCGTCATGAGCAGCAAAGCGAGGAGGCGGCAGAGAGAGTGGACAACGTAACAGCATGCCCTAGATGCAACAGTACAGACACCAAATTTTGCTACTTCAACAACTACAACGTCAATCAGCCTCGTCACTTTTGCCGAGGGTGCCAGAGGTACTGGACTGCGGGAGGGACCCTGAGGAACGTGCCTATCGGAGCAGGCCGTCGGAAAACCAAGATGCTGCAGTCACCAACGCCTTCTTCTGCGGATCAAGAGCCGTCACCAATCTCGGGTGGCCAAGAAGACTGTTTCTTGTACGAGTATTCGAATAATTCTGAAATTCAGCATGTGGGCAATATGAGGTTGTTGCTAGATGAAATGGAAAGTTAGTTGGTGACGAGTTCGTCTTTGATATTCTCAGATCTGCCTTTTCCTTTTCATATTTCAATGAAATAGAAACTTATTTTTTATATAATCATATACATATAGATATATAAGTATTGCACGAACTATCTCCATTTGGAATGATTCCGCTATTCTTATGTCTATAAACTTAACCTAGCATTTTTGAAAAAGTGGGGTTCCGTCTCCGTGAAGTCCCTTCTCGTCGGATTAATATGCTGGATAAGCTACCCTTCATTGCAGGCTAGCTTATGAGGAAGCAAGAATACAAACATGTTAATGAAAAAAATGTAGTATATACTTATTAGTGAACGAGGAACATAGGAAACACTATCTAAACTTGCTCTTTCATCTGCATCGAGTCCTTTCTAACCTTTTACTCTCTTACAAGCTCTCATCTAGTCTCCCCTCTATTCTGATATTATCATCTAGAAAAATCTAGTTTAAGTTAATCATTTCCCCTGGTTCTTCGGGTCGAAAGTAGCTTGAAAATATTCGTTTTATTTATTACATTTTTAATAAATATTTTAATAGAAAATAATTGATAAAATTTTTCCTAATGAGACAAAATTAATATGAACACTATATAGCTGAATGATTGAAAAAGATAATATATATATATAATATTCTAATAAATATCAGGTCAAATTATATGAAATATATATAATTTTCTAAAATGATGAGGCAGCGCCCTCCCCTAAATTCAATGTTTGAGTGTGACTATGCAAAATTTGTAGGTTTATTATCAATATAACTCCACATCTTATTCTCCATTTCCTTGATCTTTAACATGAAGCTCAAATTTTGGCCAAAAAACTTCAAGCTCAAATATATCATATATAATAAAAAATAGACAACCTACAATATTATAATATGAATGGGCAAATTTTATTCGAAGCTCAATTTCCTGTCTAGCAGCTCAATTAGAATATGTTCGGGTTAATCAAACGATGACTTCTCATGTCCTTTGTTTAACTTTGTTTATTTATTTTAGGAGTGGGGGTGTGGGGTAGAGACGACTTGGAAATTAACAAGTGGACTGTATTTCATTGTCGACCGGATGCAAAATCGATGGAGTAATCCATAAGCCAACTCTTAATTGTAACTTGGGTGAGCGACAAAGGAAGAAAACTAATATATATTATTACTAATTTGTTAACTATAATATGCAACCTAAAAAGTAGATGGTCTAGAAATTCAGGTCAAATTCTGATAATTTATACTGTTAAGTTCTATAATATGGTATTATTATTATGACTTTACACGGTTATATTGCATTTTTCTAGTAGTTTGAATTAACTGGTATGCATATGCAAACATGAAAAGTTGGACCTTTTCATTTAAAAAAGAAAAAAAAAATGGGACAGTATGTCACAAATAGGACAATTGAGGAAAGTTGTGCCCTTTCACATAAGTTTAAAAGTTTAGACTACAGGTGGAGACACAAATAAAGTAAGCCTATTTTAGTCTTTCATCCAAATCTTATAAACACCAATGTGAAAGTGCAAGATTTCTATTAACGTTAAGATATTAAGCTTATTGTCATATATTAAAATCACCCATTTATTGAATTTGTGATTCTTTCCGATCATTTATGTTAACTGAAATAAGAAATATTTTGTAATTATAATAATTTTAGTATAAATTTATTAAATTATAAATATGTGACATATAATTTTTATAAATATTTAATATCATTATATGGAATATTAATTAATATTTATTGATATAACAATATCTATTTTAAAATTTTTATTGAAATAATATCAGAATTATGATAAAATAAAAAAATAAATATAAAATGAAAAAAATAATGGAATGATCCCCTCGAGCGGTCCGGAGGGACACTGATCACGTCTCCTCTAGCGACAATCAACTTGGTAGTTTAATTTTTTTTCTATTTTTTTATGAACTTATAATTATTTTGCCAATGAAGTATTGCTATTAATATTGTTATAACAATAAATAATAATCATATTAGTATGTATATAACAATTTATGTGATAGTATTATATATTTAAAACTATTATATACCATATTATTATAATTTGCATATTTTATGCTAAAATATATATGAAAGTATTTTATACATACTTATAATTTACTCAATCAAACCCTCACACTTTCTCTCCTCAAAACCATATTTTATTCATATAGTTAGATTTTTTTGCACACAATCACAGGATGTATTAATAAAATAATGAACAAAATTTGTCTCCCACCATGAATGCATTCGGGAGAATGGAAAGTTCTATATAGTAATTGATTATTGATGTGTATATATATTTCTTAATAAAAAGGTAAAATAACAGTGGGTAGATTATTAAACGGCTAAGTAGACCTGTCAATAGTGAATAATGACATATGTATTAGATTTTCTCAACGGAGAAAAAAATCCTGTCAATATAACTTAAATGAAAGAATATAAAATAACAATACAAAATTTGAAACTCACGGATATAAGGGTATATGTGCCACGAGGCATTCTCAACATAGTGGCTAAGGGCTTCAATAAGTATCCTTGGGTCATTGTGGCTAAGGGCTTCACAAAAAATTCTTGAGTCAATTTCTAATAGAATGAGGTTTTATTTTATGCTACCTAGCATATATAACTGAGTAACGTCGTGGACTTTGCCTATCATGGTTAAAAAGCCCAAAAGCTAATGCTGCCTTCTCCTACTTGGTAGAGGTTCATAATTTTTACCAAACTCTGTTTGTACTAAAATCGCTCAATTGTCAAACTCGAATTCGTAATTCGTGTTCGTAAATATGAGACGAGATGAGACATCTCCCCTACTAACCTCGTTTTCAATGTGTATGAAGTTAATCAAGTTTCCCAACATATTATATAACAAAACTTCCCTTATACTGTGATGTTTAGCAGCCCTTATAACTACTACTATCATATACTGGGTAACTCGATGGTTTATGCACAAATACAAGTCTTTACAGTTAAAGTCTTTTATCTTTGGCGCTATCTGCCCCCACAAGCTTGCTCACCCGGCTTTGGCTCGATACTACTAGCTCAACGAGTTCGATGACCCAATTTCGACTCGGTAATCACCAACCCAATGAGTTTGACAACCCTGATCATGACTCAATAGCTATCACACACAATTTTCTCATTATACGAGTTTTCATAAGTTCATTACTCATATATTTGTCTAGGGGCCCAGGCCTATGCCCTTTGGACTTGGGCCCACTCGAGCAATTCTAACTCTAGTGATTCATGGTTCAGGCTCTTGTTGGAAAAGTTTCTCAAAACGTTTAATCTGGTTCAAGCAGTAATGGGAGATCTATTTTGGAAAATTATTTTCAATTTGGGAAAGGGCATTCATCAGCCCAAATGTACGCCATGCCAAAACCCACTTACCCTGTACATCATGACTCGTTCCCGACTATGTGCTCCTCCGCACAAGTCCTTGAATTGCCCATCCTAGATGGTTCAAGCGCTTACATCAGTAAAATTGGCATGAAGGGTCTCATATTTGCACGTATGGACATCTATGTCCTTAATCGTGCCTTAATCGTACTTAGATCCCTAAGATTCAAATTTTTTTCCTTTAGTTACCTAATACCCAATTTATCTTCAATTAGGTCACTAAGGTTTTCAATTTCTCTCTTAGGTCCCTAGTTTATATTTAATTGTATTTAAGTCCCTAATTTCTCCAAAATCACCAATTGACCCTTAATTTCTTCAAAATTACCAAATGGACCCTAATTTTCCTCAAAATCACCAATTGACCCTCAATTTCATCCAAATTACCAATTGGTCATCAATTAAAAATTAATTTCACAAAAGTCCCCCAATTTTTGAAAATTCCTAATTTTTGCCCAAACTTCCCCAAATTGGCATAATATGAAAACATTGTTTGTGCATGCACTATGAGTACGAGATCATCAAGACACCCATGAGGGGTAGTGATGCATTCTAAGGGCCCTGGACGACCCGGTGAGTATAACGGTAGTTTGTCGTTCTAAGTGACCGTGCGAAATTTAGAGTAGCACCAAGCGTATGAGACTGGGATGGGGACAGGATGAGGTCTCTGACCTCATAACGAACACGAAGAATTTATTCCGGGAATGAGGGTCAGATGTCGCAAACATCCACTCATTCTCAAGGTAGAAGTGGACGTACTTCTATCCGGGTGGCTAGTAAAGTCGCTTCGAAGCCACAAATGGGTTCAGTGGACGTACTGACCTGCGAATGTGTGTTTAACCTTCATAATGAAGGATGTGTGTTGGGTGATGACACACCATGATTAAATAAGGAAATGGTGATAAAACCCAAGATTTTGAATAAAGGGATTTTTTGAAAGAAAGGAGTCTGCCACACTCCAATAATAAATATTTTCTTAAAAGTCCAAACTTTTGAAAACCCATTCACTCAGTAGTTGTACTCACCCCCTCTCTTATATACCTTTTAGAAAATCCCGGAAAGCCTACCCTTACAAACTATCAACTAAGAAGCATGTGAGATAGGTATGATGAATTTAAAATGTTATGTAGTTTTGATTGTGTTATTACAGGAGAAAAGCGCAGGTTTAAAGGACGCCTTACTATTTACGGTTTATAATAAGAGAAACCCTTTAATAAATTGGGAGAGTGGTGGGTTGATCACAGGGATCCGACCAAACCGGGTTGGGGTGTGATAATATCACCTCGGAAAGGCTAATGTAGTAGCATATGTAAATCCCGTCCTTTTGAGTTAAGGAAAACCAGGAAAAGAATCGGTCAAACCGAGTAAGAAAACTGAACCGGTTCACAAACCCGATCATTTGGGAACAAGAAATTTGGAAATTTATAATCCTGAGTGATCCAAAGGGTTAAAAAAACCTTTGAAAAGAACCTTAAGACAAATTGTAAGAGAAAAACCAAACTGGTTTAGATGAACCGGACCCGAACGGATTAAACTAGTTTAAGAACAGAACCGGTTTATGAACCAGAACTGATAGAGAGATAGTAAACCAGGAAATTTATGGACCCTAAGTGAGCTAAGGAGTCATAAAAGTCATGAAAAAGGACTTTAGGGTGAATTGGAGATGAAAACCAAACCAGTTCAGGTGAACCAGATCTGAATCGGTTAGGACCGGTTAAACCACTATTGAACCGGATTCTAAATTAATTTTTCTAGGTGGCTTAAAATTTTCAAATTGGAGATTTGAGGCCACCATTGGATAGAAAATGAATTTATATTAATTTAGAAAATTTTATATATGAAAAATTTGGTTGAATGGGGGGGTGAACCAACCAGTTTAAGCATCAAACTCGGTTCAGACCGGTTCGGTCTGGTTCGGAATAGTGTCGTCTTCTTCCTTGAGATGACAACACTATTCACTCACCGAAAAATTGAAGCAACGCCGGCGAAAAAGAAAGTCTTTGTTCAATGCATTTTTGGCCATCAATGCTTGTCATAAAGGTGTCAATCGGACGACCAAGAAGTTCTAGAGCTTCCTATATAAAGATCCCCTCCCCATTCATCCTCTCCACACTTGAAAAGCTCACTCTCTCTCAATTGCTTAGTTTTTTTAGCAAAGCTCGAACCAGAGCTCCGATATAGGGTCATTTCTGAGCCAAACAAGGCGAGGTTGAGTTCTTTAGAATTAGGGAGAAGTCAACTACACACCTGTAGTCTCTATTTACTTCGAGGGTCGCCGGAGAAGTGTTGGCATAATGGAACAGTGAAGCAGCTCTGACGGACCGAAGCTGTCCTGTTTTGACCGAGCTGAAATCAGCCATTTCGAGCCCTCCTCATGCCAAACCAAGCCCTCCCAACACTTACTCAGCCCTCCCACGACTGAATTAGGATATAAAGGTAAGCCAATTCAGCTCCCCTCTGCAATTTCCAACCGGTGCTAGAAAGAGAACCGGTAGAATTTCAATGATGAAATTCTAACTCAATTCGATATCAATTGATACAATTCTTAATTCTAGGATGAATATCAGGATGAGAACTATCTGCCCAGATCGAAAGCTTGGACCGCCGTGCCCTCGACGGTGAGTAATCGAAGCTTTCTCTCTCTATAGTCTATTTTCCGGTGAAGCTATGTTTGAGCTTGTTCCGGTGTTAAAACTTGTGATTTAAAGTGCTATTGAATCATATGAAGATGTAGGATCTCAATTTTAACTTCAATTTTAACAATTAGATTTGTTTGATCGATCAATTTCATGAAATCAAATTCGGTTGTGTTAAGAAGTTGAAATTGGGGAAAATTAAGGATTTTCAAAATTGGAAGGAACAAAATACAATTTTATGAAATTGAGGGTCAATTGGGCATGATAAAAATGTTAGAGGGCCAATTGAGGAATTTTAGAATTTTTGGGGTGAAACTTACATTTTTGTAAAGGAAGGGCCAAATGGTAATTTTGGAAAAGTTGGGGGGCAAATCGGAAATTTGGGAAATTAAACCCCTTTTTGTGAATTTGAATAAATTGAGGTCCCAAGGTGAATTTTAAAAATTTCGGGACTCAATTTGAGGAAAAACCAGCAATAGGGACTTAAAGTTTAAAAAAATAACTTTAGGTACCTAATTACAAATAAATAAAAGTTTGGTTTTCTAATTCATTTGGAATGTATGAAGGCTATTAGGTTGAGAGATAATAAACCGAGATGTTCATATCGTATAGGAACACAAAGTACCAGGAACGCCAGCAAGGACAAGCTCGCGTGAATAAAAGGAACCGGTCTAGTGGAATTCACTACACTAATGGGTGAGTGGAATTTTATATCATACCCGGTTAGGGATGATAAGTACATTGAAATGAAAACCCACTACAAAGTGGTATTTTAAACATCACAACTTAGAGGAGTGATGTGAAAATCATGCGGAAAAACTACTTACCGGTTGTAAGTAGATCATACCCAGTTGGTATGATGAAACTTCCTCGAAGGAAGTTGAAAACCTATTCGGTTATGAGCGGAGATGTCCTTATAACCAGTCGGTATAATGGATAGTTTAAAACATATTTTTGTCAGAAGTGCTCTCCCATGACTGTGTGCCAATGCTTAAATAATTTGGGATACCTTCTTGATGGGAGCTCGAATAGCTCTTATAGGCCGGGGGCCTCAGTTTTAGAACTTGGGGGCTATTATGCCCGGTTTTGAAAATCTTGAACAAGTGGGCCATAGGCCAGTGGACACGAGCAGGAGCTCGTAAACAAACATGAGATATGTACCATAAAACTTTAATAAATAAATTGTTTGGCCATGGTACAAAGACATGACCAACATATTAAGTCAACTAGTGGTAGTGTGACATGACAGGTCTCCGGACCAGTCAAGACAAACAGATGCAGTTTGAGTTGAGGTCGGGGTCGTTAGACTAATGACACCACAGATTATATGGCATGAAAAGAAAATATTGTTTGTGCATGCACTATGATTACGGGATCATCAAGACGCCCATGAGGGGTAGTGATGCGTCCTAAGGGCCCTGGATGACTTGGTGAGTAGTTCGTCGTACTAGGTGACTATGCGAAATTTGGAGTAGCACCAAGCGCATAAAACCAAGGTGGGGACGATATGGGGTATCTGTCCTCATACAGACACGGAGAATTGATTTTGGGATTGAGGGTCGGATGTCGCGAACATCCACCTATTCTCAGGGTAGAAGTGGACGTGCTTCTATCTAGGTGGCCGGTATAGTCGCTCCGACGCCACAAGTGGGTTCAGTGGACTTACTGGCCTACGAATGTGTGTTTTACTTTCATGATGAAGGATGTGTGTTGGGTGATGACACACCGTGATTAATAAGAAATGGTGGTAAAAATCGAGATTTGAAAGGAAAGGACTTTTGAAAGAAAGGAGTTTGGCACACTCCAGTACTAATATTTTTCCTAAAAGTTAAAAGTTTTGAAAACCTATTCACTGAGTAGTCGCACTCACCCCCTCCCTTATATCCCTTTCAAGAAATTCTAGAAAGCCTACCCTTAAAGACCATCAACTAAGACGCCTTTGAGATAGGTATGATAAATTTAAAATATTATGCAGTTTTAATTTATGTTATTCCAGGAAAAGGTGTAGGTTTAAAGAATGCCTTACACTTTACGGTTTATAATAAGGGGAAACCCTTTAATAAACGGGGAGAGTGGCAGGTTGATCACGGGGATATGACCAAACCGGGTTGGAGCATGACAGCAGATGCCTTGAGTCGGATCCGGTTCATCCAAACCGATCTGGTTTTTCTCTCTCAATTTGTCCAAAGGTTCTTTTCCAAGGTTTATAAACCCTTTAGGGTCACTTGGGAGTTATAAATTCCCCAATTTGCCCATTCCCCAATGATCGGGTTTTGTGAACCGATTCGATTTTCTCACTCGGTCTGACCGGTCCTTTTCCCGATTTTCCTTAACTTCAAAGAGTGGGGTTTACATTCTATCTAGGTGGATGGTAAAGTCACTCCGACACCATAAGTGGGAGCAGTAGACAGGCTGCCCTACGAATGTGTGATACTGCCTTTACCCGAGGTATTCTAAAATCAACAACTACCCTCCTATCATAGGAGGGATCACGCATTCGTAGAACGGTCTTCAACCATGCCACATGCGAATGGGAGCACCTTTACCGTCCACCCTAATAGAGGGATACTGCCTCTACTTGAGGTTTAAGTGGACATCAATAGTTCGACACATCAAACCCCTAATTACTTCACCATGTCCGCTTAGTGGGACGAGACCACATTTCCCCTACTGCCTCGGTCTCAATGAGTAGGAAGCTCCTCGGCTTCATGACCTATTGAACGATGAAACCACCCTTATGCTCCCTATGTTGTCCAGCAGTCCTTAGGCTCCATCATACCTCATGCTAGGTGTCCTAATGGCCCAAACATCACGGTGCATGCACAATCAACAATATTATAGCCTATGTTTTGGACGAGTCCATGCTCGTATCCATTGGCCTTGGGCCCACTAGCATCTCAAGCCTAAGCCCGGAATTATCTCCCAAATGTTTTAAGCAAAGCCACCCAGTCAGGGGATGCTAATTCTGAGAAAATAGTTTTCAAAGCTGAATTGTCATTCCAATCGGAATGGACGTCATAGCAATTCCCACTCACCTAGTGATTTTGGCGGGGTCGCGCCGGCAGAGTCTGGCCTCGCGGTGTCCTTTTTGGAAGCCGAAGCTCGAGTAGTTTGCTCCTACATGGAATGAATGTCCTCATTAGGGTGTTGGACTAAGGAATAGCACTTCTTTGTGTATTTGCATATAGGCCTTCATACTTTACCTTAATTACACTTTAGTCCCTACGAGTTGTGCTTTTATCTTTACGTCCTTAATTGCTCCTTTCTCTTTAATCCGACCTCCAATTCTTCAAATTATCTTTTCTGGTCCTTAATTTTATAAACATTGCCCTTAGGTTCCTCTATTTTCTGAAATTTCCATTTAGTCCTAAACTTTCCCAAAATTACAATTTGACCCCAAATTCTCAAATTTTGCAAATTGGTCCTCCATTTGACCCAATTTGCCCAATTGACCCTCAATTGGGAGGGAATTGCATAAAAAAGGCCCTCAATTTTATCAATTTGCTAATTGGTCCCTAGTTTCGCAAAATCCCCAATTTGCCTAAACTTTTCAAAATTTACATTTGACCCCCCAAATCACATTTTCGTTTAATTGACCCCTGAAACTTGATTAATTGCCCTCATTCTTGATTTAAATCGTCTCATCTATGTTTTTCTCGCCATTTGAAGCTTTGAATCACTCAATTTGGCTCGAAAATGAGCTCAAATGGAGCTTTGCCAAAAATTACAGTCTAGAGAGAGAAAGCTTCAATATTTTATCGGTGAGGGTTCGATGATCGTAGCTTTTTCTACCACCATGTTGCTCACGTCGCGGGGATCCTCCCTGGATCAAACCACGCTTCAATTGATGACCTGAGCATTGCAAATTTTAGTGTTAACATTTTTGCAAAATTCGGTCGTGCACAGTGTTTTTCGACGAAGGGCGGTAGATGGAGCTTACCTTCTTAGCTTAGGGAAAGGTGGGAGCACCTCCAGGTGGGGCATAGGGGGTCTGGCTTGGCCACAATTGGCCGGGGGAGGGCTCGAAGTAGGTGGTAGGAGGTGGTTGTTTTTCGATTGAGGAGTGACAGTATTGTTTGAGCTTCCTCATTCCTTCTCAATGGCTCTCGAGCTCAATGGAAGGTTGGGTCAGGTAGAGGAATTCCTCCTGATTCCAAAGACACCCAATATGGCTATGGAGGTTGAGAAAAATCCCGTTATCAGAGCTCTAGTTCGCACCTCACTGGAAAATGTACCCCTCTTCTTCTTTGCTCGATTGTGGGATGCTTAGAACGAATGAGGGAGTGCTCTTTATATAGGGAGCTCAACAACTATTTAGGCTACCCGCTGGTGTAAGACTTGTCCTCCAACTCGACCATCGGCGACCTAACTGGAGCATTTTTTTAGTCACCGAAGACTCTAGTATTTTCGACAACTCTCTCTCCCTTCCCTCTACTCTGTCAACGTCTGAAGGTTGAAGATGATTACATGGCGGTCGTGCTACGCAGCACGCTATGATTGGTCAGCTTTTCTGACATAGAGTGTCACCTCGGTTGCCGCGTCAGCCGTTGACCGGATACATGGCGGTATCTCATTGGTTGCTCATGTCTGCGTGGCGTGTTGATGGGGCAGTAGCTATCTGTTAATCAGACACGTGACAGCCTCCCACTGGTTGCCCATGTCTATGTGGCAGCTGACATGGTGCCAATTGACCATTGACTACTGACCATTGACCGGTCCGGTCCGACCAGGTTCGTTGTCCAAAATTCAAAAATTAGCTAGTTTGGACCCGGTTCGACTGTTTTTCTAAAATTTAAAATTTTAAAATTTTAAAAATTTCTAAATTTATCTAAATTTATTTTTTATATAATGGTGGTCTCAATTTCTCGAATTGATATCTTTAAACCACCTAGAAAAATAAATTTGTGAACTGGTTTACTATGGTTCATGTCGGTTCGGTCCGGTTCGAGTCTGGTTCACCCCGAACTAGTTTAGTTCTATCTTCAATTCCACTTCCCGGTTCTTCCTTGTAATTTTTATGATTTTTTTGTCACTTAAGATGTCCCAATTTTCCCCTGTTAACTATTTTTTGTTCATTCAACGATTTGTTTCCACATGTATGAACCTATACCGATTCTTTTCCCGGTTTTCTTTGATCCAAAGGACGAGTTTTACATTTCCTCTTTCATCGTCGTCCAGTAACATAGGACAATTTATCACTCATTGTCTACTTCGCCCTTACGCATTCCTTATCATTGTTTCCATCTAGGTTCCTGGTAATTGGTTTGCCGCTTTATTTTTGGTTAGGTCTTAGTATTGTCACCCGTGTGCAATAGATAATGCCCTACATGTGGCACCATTGACTTCTCCCTTAGTAGGTGTCCTCTTGGTTCACTGCCCGAGGCATGCTTTGGCATCCACTAGCATTTGGTTTATCATTTTCCTCCAAGTAGGCTTATAGTGACCCCTACGTTTGGGTTCATTTTCCTGTCCTTGAATGTAACCTATCCTTGTTACTTCCTTTGGCAGCAATGATTCCTTAGCGATGCCCATTTGGGGTACGTACTTTTCCCGAACTTCCTTCCTTTCTTCCATGTAGTTTTTCACGCCCTAACCTGGTTTGGTTGGATCCCCGTAAACAACTCGCCACTCTTCTAGTTTACTAAGGGTTGCCCCTTGTTTATAAATAGTGAAGAGTAAGACATACTTTATACCTGCACCTTTCCTCGAATAACATAAATCAAAACTAAATAACATTTTAAACTTTTCATACCTGTCTTACAAGCATATTAGATGGTGGTCTTTTGGGTAAGCTTTTTGAGGTTCCTAAAAGGAATATAAGGGAGGGGTGAGTACAATGACCTAGTGAATGGGCTTTTAAAATTATCTTTTTAGGAAAAATATTTGATTTGGAGTGTGCCAGACTACATATTTTCTTTTAAAAACCTTTCACTTCAAATTCTGGTTTTTATCACTATTTTTTATTCAGCACGGTGTGTCATCTCCCAACACACATCCTTCATCATGAAGGTCAAACACACAATCGCAGGCCAGCCACCTAGATAGAAGCCACTTGTGGCATCGGAACAACTTTATCAGCCACCTAGATAGAAGCATGTCCACTTCTACCCTGAGAATGAGTGGATGTTCACGACATCCGAACCTAAATCTCATAACAATTCTCCGTGTCTGTATGAGGACAGAGACCTCATCCTGACCCCATCCCAGTCTCATGCGCTTGAAGCTACGTCGACCTTCGTAAGGCTTTTGGTACGACTAACTGCCCTTATATCCACCAGGTTGTCTAGGGCCCTGGGACGCATCACTACCCCTCTTGGGCATCTTGAAGGTCCCGTAGACACAGTTCATGCACAATCAACATTTTTCACATGATGCCTTATAATCTATGGTCCCACTAGTCCAATGGCCCCGACCCTCAACTCAACCTACAGCTATTTGTCTTGACTAGTCCAGAGACTTGTCATGTCGCACTACCGCTAGTTGACTGAGTATGTGGTCATGTCTTGATACCATGGCCAAACAATTCAATTACTAAAGTTTTCATGGCATATAATTCATGTTTCTTTACGAGCTCCTGCTTGTGCCAACCGGTCTAGGGCCCACTGTTCGAGGTTTTCAAAATTGGGCATAATTGCCCCTAAGTTCCAAAATCGAGGCCTCCGGCCTAATAGAGCTATTCAAGCTCCCGTCAAGAAGGTCTCCCAAATTGTTTAAGCAGTGGCACACAGTCAGGGGAGAGCACTTTCATCAAAATATATTTTCAACTGTCCATCATACCAACCGAGTATGAGGACATCTCCGCTCATAACCGATAAACGGGTTTTTCACTTCCTTCGAGGAAGTTTCATCATACCAACCAAGTATGATCTACTTATAACCAGTAAGTAGTTTTTTCGTGTTATTTTCACATCACTACTCTCAGGTGTGATGTTTAAAATGCCACTTAGCAGTGGGGTTTCAAGTTCGAGGTACTTATCATCCCAACCGGATATGATATAGAAATCCCATTCATCCGATCGTGCAGTGAAATTTCTCTTAGCTGGCTTGTTGTCCTTACTCGAACTTGTCTTAGCTAGCATTCTCGGTAATTCTTGTTCCTATATGATACAAACATTTTTGTTTATTATTCTTCGGCCTAATAGCTCTCATTCATCCCAAATGGATGAGAAAACCAAACTTTTTCTTTATTTACAATTAGATCTCCTAAAGTTATTTTTTCTTTAACTTTAAGTCCCTAATGTTGATTTTTCCTCAAATTGAGTCCTCTAACTTTTAAAATTCACCTTTGAACCTCAATTTATTCATTTTCACAAAAGGGGTCTAATTTTCAAAATTTCCAATTTGGTCCCCAACTTTTCCAAAATTACCATTTTGCCCCTACTTTACAAAAATGGTAAGTCTTACCCCAAAATTTTCAAAAATTGCCCAATTGGTCATCCAACATCTTTATCATGCCCATTTGGTCCTCAATTTTGTGAAATTGCACTTTAATCCCTCTAATTTTTTAAATTCCCAAAATTCCCCAAATTTCTACCTTATAACTCTACCGAATTTGATTTCATCAAATTGACCGATCAAATGAGTTTAATTGTTGAAATTGAAGTTACATTGGAGTTCCTACACCTTCATACGATTCAATTGCACTTTGAATCCTACGATTTGTGTTGGAATGAGCTCAAACGAAGCTCCATTGGAAAACTGAACTTAGAGAGAGAAAGCTTCAAAAGCTTATTGTTAGAGGCACGATGCCCCGAGCTTTTTATCTGGGCAGATAGCTCTCGTCCTGAGGTTTCTCCTAGGATCAAGAATTGCATCAATTGATACCGAATTGAGTGTAAATTTTATCATCAAACTTCTGTCAGTTCTCTCTCTAACATCAGTTAGAAATTGCAGAGGAGAACTGAATTGGCTTACCTTTAAGCTCTAATTCAGCTGTAGGATGGATATGGAGGTGCTGGGAGGGCTTCGTTTGGCCTGAGAAGGGTTCGCATTAGCTGGTTTCAACTCGGCTGAAACAGGGCAGCTTTTATCCGCCGGAGCTGCTTCACTGTTCAATTTCGCTGGCATTTCTTTGGTGACCCTCAGAGCAAATGGAGACTACGGGCATGTAGCTGACTTCTCCCTAGTTCTAAAGTACCCAACCTCACCTTCTTAGGCTTAAAAAAGACCCTATATTAGAGCTCCGGTTCGAGCTTCACCAAAAATTGGAGTAGTTGAGAGAGAAACGAGTTTTCAGGTGTGGAGAGGATGAATGAGGAGGGGCTCTTTATATAGGTAGCTTGGGGACTTCCTAGCTGTTAACCTCGTCCTTTGATAATGAGAAAACTAGAGAAGGAACCGGTTAGTTTTGAATTTTAAACTGAATCGGTCTATAAGCTTGATTATTAGGAAACAGACAAATGGAGAATTTACAACTCCCATATGACTAAAAACAGTTCATAAACTTTGGAAAAGAACCTTAGGATGAAAAACCAGATCGGTTCAAGTGAACCGAGTTTGAATCAGATTGAACCGGTTTATGAACTGAGTCGACTCATGAATCGAAATCGATAGAGAAAGGGTAAATCGAGAAATTTATCGATCCCAAGTGACCCAAAGAGTCCCAAAATTCATAGAAATGGCCTTGAGAAGGAATTGGAGAGAAAAATTAAACCGGTTTAGGTGAACCAGATCCGAACCGGATCGAACCAATTTGGACCACAACTGAACCGGATTCTAAATTCATTTTTCTATGTGGCTTACAGAATTCAAATTTGAGATTTGAGGCCACCATTGGATAGAAAATAAATTTAGAAATTTTTAGATTCAAAAAATTCGGTCAAATTGGGGGTGAATAGGCCGATTTAAGTTTTGAACCTAGTTCGGACTGGTCCTGTCTAGTTCGAAACAATGTCATCTTCTTCCTTTAAATGACAGCACTCTTCACTCGCCAGAAAATTGAAATAGCACTAGCGAAGAAGAAACATCTCTATTCAATACATTTCTGACCATCAATGCATGTCATAAAGGTGCCAAACAGCTGGCCGATGAGACCCCAAGCTCCCTATATAAAGAGCCCCTCTCCATTCATTCTCTCCACACTAGAAAAACTCACTCACTCTCTCAATTGCTTAGTTTTTCGGTGAAGCTCAAACCAAAGCTCCGATATAGGGTCATTTCTAAGCCAAATAAGGAGAGGTCGGGTTCATTAGGACCGAGGAGAAGTCAGCTACACGGTGGTGACATCCATTCATTTCGAGAGTCACCAGAGAAGCACCGGTGTGATCGAACAGTGAAGCGGCTCTGGCGGACTAAAGCTGCCCTATTTTGGCCGAGTTGAAATCGGCCAATGCGAGTCCTCCTCAAGTCAAGCCAAGCTTTCCCAACACTTCCTTAGCCCTCACACAGCCAAATTAGGACAAAAAGATAAGCCAATTTGGCTCTCCTTTGCAATGACAGTCGAATTTCAATGACAAAATTCTAATCCAATACGACATCAATTGATGTCATTCTTGATCTTAGGAATAACCTCAGGAGGAGAACTACCTGCACAGATAGAAAGCTCGGACCGACATACCCTCACCGTTGAATAATCGAAGCTTTCTCTCTCTACAGTCCATTTTTCGACAAACCTTCGTTTGAGCACGTTCCAGCATTAAAACTTGCGATTCAAATTGCTAAAGAATCTTATGAACATGTAGAAACTCAATTGCAACTTTAATTTCAACAATTGGAAGCATTTGATTGGTCAATTTGATGAAATCAAAGTCGGTTGTGTTAATAAGTTGGAATTTGGGGGAAAATTGGGCGAATTTGGGGAATTTCAATAATTTGAACGACCAAAATGCAATTTTCTAAAATTGAGGGTCAATTGGGCATGATAAAACTGTTAGAGGGCTAATTAAGGAATTTTATAATTTTTGGGGTAAATTTTACCATTTTTTAAAAGGAAGGGCAAAATGGTAATTTTGGAAAAATTGGGGGACAAAATTGGAAATTTGGGAAATTAAACCCCTTTTGTCAAATTGAATAAATTAAGGCCCCAAGGGTAATTTTAAAAGTTTTGGGACTCAATTTGAGGAAAACTTGGCATTTGGGACTTAAAAGAAAAATAACTTTAGGGACCTAATTGCAAATAAATAAAAGTTTGGTTTTTCTCATTCATTTTGAATGAATGAAGGCTATTAGGTCGAGGGATAATGAACCGAGATGTTCATATCGTATAGGAATACGAAGTACCGGGAATGCCAATAAGGACAAGTTCGCGTGAATACAAGGGACCGGTCTAGTGGAATTCACTACATTGATGGGTGAGTGTGATTTTATATCATACCCAGTTGAGGATGATAAGCACCTCGAAATGAAAACCCACTACTAAGTGATATTTTAAACATCACAACTTAGAGGAGTGATGTGAAAATCATTTGGAAAAACTAATTATCGATTGTAAGTAGATCATACCCGGTTGATATGATGAAACTTCCTCGAAGGAAGTTGAAAACTCGTTCATCAGTTATGAGCGGAGATTTCCTTATACCCGATCGGTATAATGGATAGCTGAAAACATATTTTTGTTGGAAGTGCTTTCCCCTAACTGGGTGCCAATGCTTAAACGATTTGGGAGACCTTCTTGATGGGAGCTCGAATAGCTCTTATAGGTCAAGGGCCTCGGTTTTAGAACTTGGGGGTTATTATGCTCGGATTTGAAAATCTCGAACAAGTGGGCCATAGGCTAGTGGGCACGAGCAGGAGCTTGTAAATAAACATGAGATATGTGGCATAAAACTTTAATAAATGAATTGTTTGGCCATGGTACCAAGACAGGACTAACATATTCAGTTAACTAGTGGCAGTGTGACATGATAGGTCTCTAGATCAGTCAAGACAAACAGTTGCATGTTGAGTTGAGGATCGGGGACGTTGGACCAGTGGCACCACAGATTATATGGCATGATAAGAAAATACTTTTTGTGCATGCACTATGATTACGGGATCATCAAGACGCCCATGAGGGGTAGTGATGTGTCCCAAGGGACCTGGACAACCTGGTGAGTATAAAGGCAGTTCATCATACTAGGTGATCGTGCGAAATTTGGAGTAGCACTAAGCGCACGAGACTGGGGTGGTGATGGGATGAGGTCTCGGTCCTCATACGGACACGGAAAATTGATTTCGGGATTGAGGGTCGAATATCACGTATATCCACTCATTCTCAGGGTAGAAGTGGACGAACTTCTATCTTGGTGGCCAGTAAAGTCGCTCTAACGCCACAAGTGGGTTCAGTGGATGTGTTGGCCTACAAATGTGTGTTTGACCTTCATGATGAAGGATGTGTGTTGGGTGATGATACACTGTGATTAAATAAGGAAATGGTGGTAAAAGCCGAGATTTTAAATGAAAGGATTTTTGAAAAAAGGAGCCTGTCACACTCCAATACAATTCTTTTCCTCAAAGTTAATATTTGAAAACTCATTCACTGAGTTGTAGAAACTCACCCCTCCTTTCTATCCCTTTTTTTAGGAAAAGAAAAAATGACTAGGAATAATACCGAGCCTTACCATCTATCAGGTATGCTTAAATTTTCCTTAATCTTGCATTTTATTTGATATATGTCTTTCTAGGGAACAAGGTCGAAATTACGCCTGGCTCTTCTCGAGTTAAAGTCAGAGGAAACTCCACTTGAACCGAGAGAGCGGCGGGTTGTTCACACGGATCCAACCAAACCAGGTTGGGGCATGACATTGCCTGAAACACCCTGGTCAAAGACTTTTCATCTTTGTCGGTGCTGCGCGATTTTCCAACAAGTGAACAGTGCTGTCATCTGAAGGAAGAAGACGACACTGTTTTGAACCGGACTGGACCGGTCCGAACTAGATTCAAAGCTTAAACCGACAGGTTCACTTCCCATTCGACCAAAATTTTCAAATCTAAAAATTTCTATATTCATCTAAATTCATTTTCTATCCAATGGTGGCCTCAAATCTCAAATTTGAATTTTCTAAGCCACATAGAAAAATAAATTTAGCATTTGGTTCAATAGTGGTTCAAACCAATCCAAACTGGTTCAATCTGGTTCAAATCCGATTCACTTGAATCGGTTTTGTTTTCATCTCCAATTCATCCTAAAGTCCTTTTTCTTGACTTTTGTGACTCTTTAGGTCACTGGGATCCATAAATTTCTCGGTTTGCCCTTTCTCTATCGGTTCTGGTTCATGAACCAACTTGGTTCATAAACCGGTTCAATCTAGTTGGATCTAGTTCATCTGAACTGGTCTAGTGTTTTTCTTCCAATTTGTTCCAAGGTTCTTTTCCAAGACTTTATGAACCCTTTGGGTCACTCGGGAGTTGTAAATTTCCCAAATTGCCCGTTCTCTGATTGTCAAGTTTGTGAACCGGTTCGGTATTTCTCACTCGGTTTGACCGGTTCTTTTCCTGATTTTCCTTAAGTCAGAAGGGTGGGGTTTACAACTCTCCCCTCCTTTTATGAGTTTCGTCCCCAAAACTTAACCAATATATTCTACATCGGGAATAATTTCCCTTAATATCAACTTGGGTTTGCTTGACATAGTAACACTTCGATTGTTCTTTCCCTTAGTCCACGTAATCATTCATTTAAAGAATTTCTTTTCATTTATAATGCTTACTCCTTCCATGGAGTTATAATAACGAGGCATGTCTAGCTCATTAATCTAAATATATATCCTTAGCTTCGCATCTCCCTTCACTTAGGGTAAGGTTCTTCCTTTTGGGGCTCTTACTCAAGATTTCAGGATTGGGAGTTCCAAGGTGCCCAATCATTCCTTTGTCTAGTTATTCTCTTCATCATTGAAACCCTTAGCTCGACGTTCTTTTAAGCATTACATACTTGTTTTCACAAGTTTTGATATTATTATTCCTTCGTCTCAATTTGACCCATCCTTCATCCGTCATTGATTATAGCTTCGGTCAAATTTTATGTTTGACCTTGTTATGCTTACTAACTGACTCTTTCTTACTCGAGTTACATTTCATTCGGGACTGTTAGTACTTATCATAGTCCAGAACTTGTCTCTATCCCTTAGACTTCTACAACACCTCCTTTAGGGTTGCTTCCAACTTTCCTACCTTCTAGGGATTGTATAATTTCATCACTCCTTTCATCGGGTAGTATTCCTCGACTACCTTTACTATTATCCAATTATCCTTTGTGTCGTAACAACGTGTCTTACATAACCATGTTAATTTTCCTTACCCAGTCGTCCTTTCTCAACTTCTTTGTTGGGTCTTTCTAGTGCCAATTATTGAATTTCCTGATGACTTACCGACATGTTGAGATTCTTCCCTGCTTATGTCTTTCTTCATTTCTAGTAATGCCTTTTACTCCAGGATTTTCCTTTCCCTTAAACTCATTCTCATTTACTTGTGATCATTTTATGATTCTATCTTTTTTAGGGCTTTATCCTTTAATGATTTTCATCCTCTAATATGTTCTTCAGAGTAGAGATTTCCCTTTAGGTGCTAGATGCTTGAATTTCTTACTACTTCTTGAAGGCTTCCTTCCTTCACATTCATACACCCTTTTGAATTTGGGCTTTTGTCCACCTTTAATCATTTACCGATTGTCGAGTCTTATTTCGTATATTTAACACTATGCCTGCTCTATTATCCTTCTTTAGAGCGTAGTCTCTACTACTCCCCTATCTTTCCTATTGTCTCATTTATTCTCCTTGACCATCCTGTTATTACTAGTTGCCTCCTTCTTACACCCTTCTGAGGTCGATATTATTTCATGTCCTTCATCCTTCACTATCCTCCATTTCATTTTTATTCTTTACCCTCTCTTCAAAGAGCTCCTGCTTATAGATTGATTCCTAGCACCTTTTATGTCCAACTATACACTCCTTGGGCTCTATTAAGTGAGTGTGGACCACGACCAGTCTTGATATCATTGGTTGTTTTCTCCTTACCCTCTTTCGAATTGAAGGGCTTACTTTCCCAAAGTTTTCTAAATGTTCTTTTCTCTATTTCCTTATGATGGCTCGCCCACCCATTTTCAATTGTCACTGTGTCATTTAATGCTATTTCCTACTTAGTTGTTCCTTGGGTTTAACTTTCCCCTTGAGTCCTTTTAATATACTTCCCTTGGTTCTTTCACCTCGATGTGTACTTCATCTCCTCATCCTTTGTTACTTGGTCCATTATTTCTTAATTGGAACAGGTATACCTTCTCAGGGTCTCCTTCCTTGGGAAAGGCTTAGGCACTTATTTGCTCCAAGACATCTTTGTGTGGTACTTACTAAATCCTCCTTATGGCTTGAGTGTAGTCATCATTTTCGGCTATTTATTTCTTCAAGGGTTTTCTTCATTCTTCCTTTCCACCGTTCTGGCCTTTCCACTTCCCCCTTCCTTGCTAGGTTAGTCTACAACCCCACTTGACTCCTTTGTTTTTCCAAGGTAGATCATACCTTACTGTATCGAGGCATTCTAGTTGTCTTTCATCATTCCCCTTGTCTTCTATGGAGGAGGTATTTCCTTCTTTGCTCCTAGGTGAATTGTAGTGCTCTTTAAGAATACTTCCCTTTATTTATATTCTACTATTTCTGGGTTTTCTTAAGGTTCTACACTTGATCTTCTTTATATGATCCTTCCTCGAGCTATTGAGGTATGCTACCATATTATTATGGAACAGAGAAATTTTTAGAAACTCAGAATCTTATTTATTGAAGTAAGAATATAGTTTGGGGTTTTAACATCTCTTGAGAGAGATTGTTACAATGATAGGTTGATGAGTATTCACTACTAAACTATGGTCTAGAGGGATTTCTTCCTGGGTGAGATTGGGTTCCCTAGTCTCAATGGTGGTTCTTGTAATGTCATCCCTTCGAACTTCTGTAGGGATGGAGGTGTCCTTATTAGAAGGTATTGCTTGGATTCCTCGCAGTGTGGGACAATTCCTTGCTATGTGTCCCACCTTCCTACACTCATAACAGATCCTCTCGGGTCTTGTCCTCCAAAATGTCGGGCATCTTCTACTATAGTGTCCCCATTGTCCACATTTATAATAGGTCAGCTCCTTGTGTAGATCTATATGGTTCCTACCACACTTTGAGCATTGTAGGGCTTTTCTAAGGGGTTGTTGATGGTTTGATGCCTTGCTGTCCTTGAGCCTGAACACCTTGGAGGCTTTCTTGTCGAGTCCTCTTCGAGCCGGGGTTACTCTAAGGGTCCTTCTATACTCTTGGTTCATTTCCTCCCTTGGGATGGGGTTCTCCCTGGCTTCTAGGGTGGCTATGGTATTGTAGGTTTGTTTGGCTACTTTTCTTGGGGCCATCTAAAAATATTAAGATCAATCCTATTAGTTACTATATTTTCTAGTATTGATTATGTATTCGAGGAAATAAGCTCTGATACCACTCAAGTTGTCACGCCCCAACCCAATTTAGTCAAATCCCCATGAACAACCCGCCACTCTCCCGATTTACTAAGGGTTACCCCTTATTTATAAACCGTAAAGAGTAAGGCGTCCTTTGTACCCGCGCCTTTCCTAGAATAACATAAATCAAAACTGCATAAAATTTTAAACTTTTCATACCTATCTTACAGATGTATTAGCTAGTGGTCTTTAGGGTAAGCTTTCTAAGGTTACCTAAAAGCGATATAAGAGAGAGGGTGAGTACAACGACTCAGTGAATGGGTTTTTAAAATTTATCTTTTTAGGAAAAATATTTGATTCGGAGTGTGGCAGACTCCTTATTTTCTTTTAAAAACCTTTAATTTCAAATTCGGGTTTTTATCACTATTTCTTATTCACCATGGTGTGTCATCACCCAACACACATCCTTCATCAAGAAAGTCAAACACACAATTGCAGGCCAGCCTGTCCACTGAACCCACTTGTGGCGTCGGAGCGACTTTATCGACCACCTAGATAGAAGCACGTCCACTTCTACCATGAGAATGAGTAGATGTTCGCGACATCTGATCCTCAATCCCATAACAATTCTTCGTATCCGTATGAGAACAGAGACCTCATCCTGACCCCACCCCGGTCTCATGCACTTGAAGCTACGTCGAGCTTCGCAATGCTTCTAGTACAACTAATTGCCCTTATATCCACCATGTCGTTTAGGGCCCTAGGATACATCACTATCCCTTTTGGGGATCTTGAAGGTCCCGTAAACACAGTGTATGCACAATCAACATTTTTCACATGATGCCATATAATTTGTGGTGCCACTGGTCCAACGTCCCCGACTCTCAAATCAACATGTAGTTGTTTGGCTTGACTAGTCTGGAGACCAGTCATGTCGCACTACCGCTAATTGATTGAGTATGTTGGTCCTGTCTTGGTACCATGGCCAAACAATTCAATTACTTAAGTTTTCATGGCATATAATAAATGTTTGTTTACAAGCTCCTACTCGTGCCAACTGGCCTAGGGCCCACTGTTCAAGATTTTCAAAATTGGGCATAATAGCCCCCAAGTTCCAAAACTGAGGCCTCCAGCCTAACAGAGCTATTCGAGCTCCCGTCAAAAAGGTCTCTCAAATTGTTTAAGCAGTGGCACACAGTCAGGTGAGAACACTTCCGACAAAATATTTTTTCAACTGTCCATCATACCAATCGAGTATGTGGATATCTCCACTCATAACCGATGAACGGGTTTTCCACTTCCTTCGAGTAAGTTTCATCATACCAATCGGGTATAATCTACTTACAACCGATAAGTAGTTTTTTCGTGTCATTTTCACATCACTCCTCCCAGGTGTGATGTTTAAAATACCACTTAGCAGTGGGTTTTCATGTTCGAGGTACTTATAATGCCAACCAGGTATGATATAAAAATCTCAGTCACCCGATTGTGCAGTGAAATTCCTCTTAGCCGGCTTATTGTCGTTACCCAAACTCGTCTTAGCTAGCATTCTTAGTACTTCATGTTCATACATGATACAAAAATTCTTGTTTATTATTCTTTGGCCTAATAGCACTCATTCATCCCAAATGAATGAGAAAACCAAAATTTTCCTTTATTTACAATTAGGGCACTAAAGTTATTTTTCTTTAACGTTAAGGCCCTAATGTTGGTTTTTCCTCAAATTAAATCCCAAAACTTTTAAAATTCACCTTGGGACCTCAATTAATTCAATTTCACAAAAAGGGGTTTAATTTCCTAATTTTTCAATTTGGTCCCCCAACTTTTCCAAAATTACCATTTTGCCCCTACTTTACAAAAATTGCCCAATTGGTCCTCCAACATCTTTATCATGCCTAATTGGTCCTCAATTTTGTGAAATTGCACTTTAGTCCCTCTAATTTTCTAAATTCCCAATTTTCCCCCCATTTCAAACTTCTAACTCTATCGAATTTGATTTCATCAAATTGACCAATCCAAATTATTGAAATTAAAGTTACATTAGAGTTCTTACACCTTCATGCGATTCAATTGCACTTTGAATTGCACGATTTGGTGCCAAAATGAGCTCAAACGGAGCTCCGCCATAAAACTAGATTCAAAGAGAGAAAGCTTTGAGAGCTTACCGTCGGGTGCACGGCGGTCTAAGCTTTCAATCTGGACAGCTAGATCTTGTCTTGATGTTTCTTCTAGGATCAAGAATTGCATCAATTGATGTCAAATTGAGTAAGAATTTAGTCATTAAAGTTCTATCGATTCTCTTCCTAGCACCGATCGGAATTTATAGAGGGGAGTCAAATTGGCTTACCTTTCAGCTATAATTCAGCTGTAGAAGGATGTGGAGGTGTTTGGAGGGCTTGGTTTGGCCTGAAAAGGGTTCAAATTGATCAATTTCAGCTCGGCCAAAATAGGGCAGATTCAGTCTGTCGGAGCTGCTTCACTGTTCGATCACATTGGCGCTTCTCCGGTGACCCTCAGAGCAAATGGAGACTACAGGCGTATAGCTGACTTCTCCTTGAATCCAAAGTCCCTATATTAGAGCTCTGGTTCGAGCTTCGCCAGAAATTGGAGCAGTTGAGAGAGAATGAAGTTTTCAGGTGTGGAGAGGATGAATGAGGAGGGGCTCTTTATATAGGAAGCTCGGGGACTTCCTGGCCGTCCGACTAGCACCTTAATGGTGGTCATTCATTGCGTGAAACTCCCTGGCTGGAGATTTTTCAACTTCGTCGGTGCTGCACGATTTTCCGATGAGTGAACATTGTTATCATCTGAAGGAAGAAGATGATCCTATTCTAAACTGAACCGTACCAGTTTAAATTAGGTTCAAAGATTAACCTAGCCGGTTCACACCTCATTCGACTGAAATTTTCAAATCTAAAAATTTTTAAATTTATCTAAATTTATTTTCTATCCAATGGTGGCCTTAAATCTCAAATTTAAATTTTCTAAGCCACTTAGAAAAATGAATTTAGCATTCGATTTAATAGTGGTTCAAATCAGTCCAAACTGGTTCAATCCAGGTCTGCCCCTTCCTATAACTTTATAAGGTTCAGGGGCCCTTTCATCGATTCTTATTCCTCGACTCTTTTTGCAAAAGGTTCCTCTTTACTTTCCTTCGTTCTTATTAAGATAAACTTCAAAACTTGGCATAAAGAGGAAAATTGCTCATTTATTGATAGAAAGTTGTCATAGTTGGCTTATTACATATGTTGGACTGCTCAACTCTCGTTCAAATCTCAAATATTAATCGATCGGGAGTCCACCTTTGAGGAGTTATGAGACTACTCGTATGATGGCTCAAATATTGACATCCACTTCCGAGGTGAGCTCGGGCCGACGTAGTACTTCTCGCATCCCTTATACGAATAAAGGTTGGGCTCCTTGTACCGAAACAGGGATGCCTTTCTTAGTACTTCTTGGGCTCTAACTTCATGAGTTATGGAGATCACATATCTTTCTAGTACCATATCTTTATAGTTGTAGACTTGTCGCATTAAATTTACTAGTTTGGGGCTGATTTAGACCAATAGGAGCTTATGGAACACCCTAGTTGGTGTAGATTGAGCTAATTCTAACTTTGGTGGGTTTTGGAGGAATCTCGTGCAGGGAAATTATTTTTTCTTTAAAAAAGATTAGGTTGGAAAATGAGTAAATCGACTAATAAATTATCAAATCGGTTGAAAAATTATCCGAACACCATTCTGTACCGTATATCATGATGTTAATATAGTATTATAAAAGGGAGATACTATCAAATAATTTAAAGAAAATAAATATTAGTAATCACTGGTTATAAATTTAGCCGAATAAGTATTTTATTGTTAAGATAAATAAGAGATTGTGATGTAATAGTTCTTATATAATATAAAAATTTATTATAAACTAGGATAATAGTTTAAAAGATAGAAGTGTTAAATTATATGAACAAGAGTAGAATAATTATTTATTGATAAATAATTAAATAAATTAAATATAAATACATATGGATAGATTTAAAATAATATAAATTTATAAACAAATAATATTATAATATAATTTTAACTAATAATATTATATTTAATTAAAATATTATTATAAAAATATAATATAATATTTCAACATTTCTCTTTAATATAAACTTACTATTACACATTTGACTCAGTTGATTTTTTTAGTTTAAATTAATGAAATATCCCATAATAGTATATGTATGGTCACCTCCAACTTTCATAAACAATATTGCTATACATTTTATGAGTTGCTACACATTTTATGAGCACGAAGGTTAGCAATGGTACATCCATTTTCCTCATCTATTACTTGGACTAGATACTCCGGATGGACCTTGATCAAATGAGAATGTGCTCAATTTTGAACCAATAAGGATTGTGGGGGTCATGCCGAGCTCCTTGAGGACGTCGACGCACTGTGGGAGAGCCTCTGCCCTAAGGAATCCGAGAGGGTTCACTGGACGGATAGGTGTGGCGATGCCGTTGTTCTTAGTGAGGCTGACCCTGGCGTTCTTCCTCTGTAAAGGATCCTGGCTGATCTCCTCGAAGACGGGCTTGTTGCTATTCTCCAGCACGATCTCGCACATCTCCTCCTCGTGCTCTCCATCCACCGGCAGCCGGTAGATCCCTTCCTTATCAGTGTGGCCATCGATACTGTATGTCAGCTGGTCGCTTTCACGGTTTCTGCATTCCATGCGCACCAAAGCACATGCAAATGAACAACCATGACCCGCTGAATGAGGCGTGGAAACAGAAGTTGCCTTGAGCAAATAGATCTTGGGTCGCGCAGGTCAAACTTTTTGAGTGCAGGACTTTTGAGTTAGCTAGATAATTTATCAAATTGAAACTCATTCAGAAATCTCTAGTTTTTCGACGGTTAAAAACCCATCTTTCGGCCTAGAAAATGCCACCCAGTTAGATGCAATCTGCCCTTTCTTTATCTATGTTTCCTTTTGTTCGATTTTGAGTTATAATTTTACTAGTCGGACTATTTCCCCTGTATAATTTTAGTAATTTTATTAATTCGTTGCAGCTCACCTTCAATCTTCTCGCTGATTCTGGTGACGAATTGGGCGCGACAGATATCACCGTAGACCATGCAGTCACGAAGAATCGAGATTCGCTGCCTTGGGTAGCCCCGAGGAGCGACAGAAAACAAAGAGCCGAGGTAAAGAAGACGATGGACTTTGGACCATCTGCTCCTGCAGGTTTCTTTCCGTTACTTCCGCTCCTAATATTTGAGTTTACTAGACTTTAGTCCGAATGAACTTGAGACTCGGGTTCATAAACGTCAATCTCGGGTCCAGGTTTCTAGATCCAAACCTGCAGTCTCCGGTCCTTCCCAAAATTACTATACAGTGCCGTCTCAGATGCTTAGAGCTGTAAGTTTATCCTGTGCCAACAACCAACCAACATGCAGTTGCTTCTAACCAGAATTTGAACCCGAAGCCAAGGGAACTTGTAACTTCTATAAGGCTGTGCAAGGAACATTGAGCGTCGGATTCTACCTGGAGAATATCTATTGGCAAATAGGAAATGCAAAAATATCACTGATCAGAGAAGTCCAGGACACTATCAAGATTACGGACGATGGCGGCTAATACGAGAAGGTGAAGAATACAAATGAAACTATGCCTGAAAAGCATTATAAGATGTACTGAAGCTGAAATATGGAGAATGATAGATTAATCATTCTCACCTCTGTCTGGAGTGGTTGATGAAAACATACTTAATTCTCTCTTTACAGCAGAAACCCAACAAACATTTAGATCTAGACAAGTGTCATAAACAAAAAAAGATGGCAAGGTTTCTGTCGTGTTGCTCACATAGTTTAATTTTATCTTACACACCAGAGCCAGCCCAGTTGTCTAAACCTGCATTTATTTAATCCAAGGTTTCTCCACTAATTACTAATCACATAGATTATAATTACTTTAAAATGAGAAACTACATGAGTCACGCATCCTTAATTTAATAACCAAGATATTATGAACAAACACGCTTTCTTGTAGTAAAGTTATCCTTGTTCTCTAATTAATAATTGAAAGATTGATATAGTGCAGTAACATAACACATTCCTAACAAAGGGATTGTAAGTAAAATTCAAATTGTGAGACTTATTATACTTATAATATCTATTCACATATTCACGACTATTTTGTTGTAATGGAAAAACGTAAAATTTAATTTTCACCTAAATTATTTCAATTTATTGTCCTTTCTATATTCATAGTTCTATAAAATTCTTGTGTAACTTGTTAGAATATATTAATAATTATATTTAATTTTTGTGACGGCCACTGCATCACTAATTCCGTCCTTGCATAAGATCAAGAATCAATACAATTACGTAAGTGCATACGTAGAGCTCCATATAAAGTACATGATATATGTTAATAGCAACTTGGCAACATGATGTATTATTTATTAGCTAAACACTTAAAAAGAATCCCCTTTTCAGGTCAGAATGAATATTTGGCCCGCCAAATTACCTTGTATATGAATATTCTTGGAATCAAAAGTCATAATCCATATGTGCCAGTGTTCACCTTCTCTTAAACAACTAGGAGTGGACATAAGTTGACTAAGATGATTTGACGTTTGTTAAAACTTGTAAATACAATAAATGATATTATAAATACTATACCATTTTTTTTTCATATATTACTCCTTTACTTAATAGATTGATCTAGTCATCCAAGAAACGTTAAAATATCAAAGTAAAATTTACTTATTTATTTATGCTAGATAAAACATAAGTGAATAGTTGGAATACTAAGTTATTCTCACACCAAACATAAAAAAATATGGATTACTACCTGAATATGATATGTTAACATAAAATAAAATAAAAAACTATCTAAAGCAAGCCCAAATGCTGTACCAACTAGAGTGACCATGCGCTGGTTCTTTAAGTAATACACCTAATTGTCGTTTTATGTAATTTATGAGAAATGACTAAATAATTGTTACTTATGATGGAGACCAACCGAATGATGATTTGAAAAGAATGAAACAAAGCTATCTTCAATCAAATAGTCATTGGGCGTGCTCTTCATTCCTAATATTGAAAAGGTCGTTTAGGAATTTGAGAAAGTGCAAGGAATCTATGTCAAGCAACTATACACAACTCGTAAAAGTGGAGACAACCGAGTTCGTCCAGGTGCACGGTGAGTGAGGTCGCGGTGGCATCAATCGTGGTGGATCCTACTATCCCATCCTCTAACTTGTGGGTATCATAGAGGAGGAATGGAGGTGCAACTTTCACGGTGGGTGGAGGTGATTGGATGTACAGGCTCACGGTAACTGAAGTGGAAGCTCCCACAGGCGTTGAAATTGGCACGAGATCATGTATGGTAGGTTATGATACTAGATATTGACTAATACATATTGTTTGACAGACTCATTGTCTCTATTCTTACTTTCCCATGACAAATCAAAATTCATATAGATAAATTCAGTAAGCTAACAACTCAGTTTAGGAAATTTCAAGCAAGTCTGGTTAGATGATACACTAGTTAATGTGTGTATACTCTTTGCATGCATATATAGAGAATAACATGTTTTAGGTAATGAACCATACCAGATGAATCACTCTTAAGTTGGGCCCAAAATTCTAGATAAATCACTCTTATCATAATGGATTGATGTTTTCTCTTCATAATACTACTAGACGAATCACTCTTATTTTATGAACACAAAAAATCAGTCCATTATTCTTTAAAATAAAATTGGCAATATCAATAAAATATAAGGCTTATTTTTCAAACTTATAGGATATCTAATAAAAATGTATTATTTTACATGTTAAATAAGCTTATTTCTATTTACTACAATTGTTAATATATAATACAAATAAACCAAAAAATGCCTAATGCTATACTTAGATTGAGTGGTTTGGAGGCTAGATAATATGGTGGATTTAGAGTTGTTATTAAATACTTTCAAATTCAATGATTGAATAGAGTTTAAGTGTAAATTATTAAAAGTGGAAATATATTATTATATTATTAATTAAATATTTTAAAATATCATATTATCTAATTTATCTCGTATCGTATATAACTATACTATCAAATTTATACAATATCATACACGATTATATATATATATATATTACACATTTTAACAAAAATAAAAATAATATTAATTAATAATAACATAAAAAATATTAATAACAATATGATATATATTTAAATAAATATATTCTTATAAAATTATCAAATATTCTATTTAATATAATAATTTTAATTATTTTTTTATTTATTTTAAAAATAAAATAAATACAATTTTTTGACGAAAATATTTTCAAAAAAATCATCTAAATAGTAATTGAACAAATGAAATTAGCTATTGTAGTATGCATTTTTTTATATTCAATAGTAGTTTTATTTAATAACTCAAAATCCATATATAAATATACAACACATAATATAAATATGTCAATACACAAATATAAAATATTAAAATCTCAATATATTTAAAAATAATAACTAAATATAAAAATTAAAAAAATTATTATAAATAAGCAGCATAATTAATCTATAGTACATAATATAAACTGATTAACAAATATATAATATATTATATAAAAAACTCTTAAAAATAAATATTTGTAGATGAAACAAAAAAATTACAAATATATTTCAAAAATAATTAACTAAATTTATTTAATTAAAATTTAAAACTGACATTAAATAATCTAACGAGCCGAAGAAGAAGAAAAAAGTGAATAAGAAAATAATATAATATTTTTATATTATATATAGAAGAAATATAAGGATATTATCGTTATTTAATATTATTTTAATTAAAAAATTACATTTCCTCCTAATCCCACAAAAATCGGATGGATTACTTTTTAGTGTAACTAAAGGGTTTGTAGTGGTTTTTGAACCACTCCAAACCACCTAAAAAAATTTACCAAATAAATGATTCTTTAACCCATTCAAATTCCTACCCATCCAAATCATTTCAAATCTCTCAATTCAAACATAGCGTAAGTGATCATAAGAAAGTCTTATTTTATATAAAATTAAAATATAGTACTTTTGTTAATTATAATGGAGGGTGTACTATTAATAAGATAGGTGGTGTTAATAAACAATCACCCCAAAATTTAATAGAAATATATGATTAAAGCATTAATATTCATACAACATTAAGCAAGTGTGTATAATTTTTTTCAACATTTGATTTTTGCTTGGGTGTTTAAATATTATGATATGCATGAAATGCCTTTTTCTTGAAAAGAGTTTTCAAATTTCAATTCCAAAGTATTGTTAGACCTAACTCCTAATATTCTAAAATAAAATTGAGCTTCAATATATGTCATATTTTTGCTTTGATAGATACACACATGACATTTTAGAATAAGCATCTATTATAGTATGAGAAAAAATATATTATTCTTTACTAATTATAAAAAGGACCCCAAATATCAGTATACACAAGTCTAAAAGAATTTTCAATAAAATGATCACTAGAATTGAATTTCAACCTATCTTGATTTGCTTCATGGAAAATCTTACAATGAATCAAAGATTCATTTATGAACTGAAGGACAAATCAATGTCATTTTTCAACTAGATAAGAGGTCACTTTGATAGTTGACCTAAGGGTTTATGACACGTAGGAGAATTAAGAACAATCGAATTATATGAATTATGTGTATTCTAAAGAACATTTTTCACATGATACAACTTATTAATCTTCTTAGTCATCCTAATAATCATATTCAATGTTGGGTTCTTAATATAAAACATGTTCTCATAAACCGACTCAATTTCTCGAGTAGATAACTTATAGTAATTGCTATGTCCTCTAAACACTATGGTAATAGGTGCCACACTAATTTAAACCTATAAGTAAAAAAATCATAATAATAAAATAGTTCCAAAATTTACTCTTAAATTTAAAATTTTGACAACAATTTTGAAATGTATATAGTGGCCCAAAAACTAATTCTTGAATTTTTTTTAATTGTGTTGGATTTCCTTGGATTGTTTTAGAGTATCATATATCGATTTGCTTGCATAAACATGGTCTTCTACCCACATACTCCTCCTCTCTTCAAGTACCACCTAAAAAGGGGTTAGGGATGTAGTGAATTTAAACCCTAATGGTTAATGTTACTAACAATAGACTTTCATGACCTTAATCTCAATATCTATTCAAAATTCAAACATGAAGTATTTCTCATATTTCAAAGCATAATCACCATTTTTTTAAAAAAGTTATATCTTTTAAAATTTATATAATTTCCTTTTTCAATCATAAGTACTCATTGTGGGTCTCATTCAGTGTGTTCAAGCATACACAATCAATCAAACATGTGGGTTGTATCACACTTCCAATTGTCGCTCATTCGACCATTTGAGAACGATGAGTGGATATATATTTAGACATATCCTCACAATCTTCAACATAGATCAAACCACTTATTTGAACATCGGTGACTCACTATCGATCATTTAGGAAAATATATCCTACCAACGTTTAGGTACACATATGGACCCCATCATATAACTCTATTGGTCATGGTATAATAGAAAATCTATTTGCACCCCTTATTAACTATATTTTTTAGTACCTATTGGTAGTTGACATGATCTCATAGTAGGCACATGTTGAACTATCGATTGCACTTGTCCTCTACAATAACAAACAATGACGTGTGACCGTCCACAATATATTGACTTGATCAAATCATTCACACAAGTATTCATGGATTGAGAATTGACTTGCTAACTAATCATTCACTCTATTGAAATCAATATAAATTTGGCCTTTGAGATCATATTAAATCAAATTAATCTCATTCACTTGTGAAAATACTAGGTCATGGCATGTCTTTGAAATTATATCAGGATAAGGTCCGTCATTACTTGAATTTCATAGGTTATTGTTGTTATTTCACAAGCTATACTTTTAACTTATTTCTAAAAGTTGACATTAGTCCATTTTTTTACACATTGAGACTTGGCTCATTTTCATAAATATTGGGTTTTAGCCTTTCCACAAACATTGGGTCTTAGCCCCTTTTTTAAACATTAACTTTAGTCATTTCATAAACACTAGGCCTTAGTAGTTTCATAAACATTAGGCATTAGCCTTTTTGTAGATATTTGGTATTAGAATTTTCATATACATTGGGTTTTAACCCTTTTATAAAAATTGAGTCTTAGCCCTTTCATATACATTAGGTCTTAGTCCTTTCATAAACACTGGGTCTTAACCCTTTCATAAATATCGAGTCTTAGCCCCTTTCATAGACATCGAATCTTACCCTTTTCATATACATTAGGCCTTAACCCTTTCATAAACATCGGGTCCTAACCCTTTCATAAACATTGAGCCTTATCTCCTTCATAAAAATTTGAGCATTTGGTTTAGTTTCTCATAAGTATTTCTTGGGCTCTAGTCTATTTTCCAACTATAGGGCCTTTGCCCTTTTTAAGATTTTATAAAATTCTCCATGAGGTTTTATATGATTTTTAATATCACATTTGAAACACATAGTTATTTCTAAAGTTGTAAATAACTTTGTGGGTCCAATCATTCTCTTTTTCAATAAACACAATCACTCTTTATTCGTGACTTAATCGTCCTCAAGGTATTCCAAATTGTAGTGCTTCGCTTGCACGACTGTTTGGTATATATATTCATAAAAATAATATATATATATATACACATAATTATAATATGCACTCTATTGAGAGCTAGTCAACTTTGATATATCTCATACAATCATATAATTTTTCATAATTATGGTTTTGCCCTTAAAGCATGGTTCCTTCAATTTGTGTATGGATGAACCCTTTTTACAACACTTTTTTTTCATCCAAATTATAATGTTTTCCCAAAACCTTGTTATAAGAGATCTTATTTCTTCAAAAATAACATCAATGGCCTTCATACTAGCAAAATGACAATTTTGTCACTTGAAAATTTATCATTTCAACACTTGCAAAAATTTCCATTTTTGTCTATTTACTTGAAAAATTATCATTTTGCCATCTTTTTAACAAAAAATAATGTTGGCCTCTCTTTATTCACAAAATACCATTTTGCCCTCCCCCATTTAACAAAAATGATCGTTTTCCCCAAAACTCTCAAAAATCTCATGGGACATCTCCATATTTCCAAAAATCACCTCCCAACCCCTTAGTCTTCATTTGGGGACTATTTCCACAAGTTTTTTTTTTCTCTTTTTACAAACTAGCCCCAAAATTTTTAAATTTTGTATTTTAGTATACAAACTCTTAAAATCACTACATCAAACTTCTAATTCCTCAAATCAATCATAAAAACTTTCATTTATCTCCTAAGGGCTCGTGGGTGGAGTTAGGGTCTCACCTCGATCAATTTTGGATGAATTTGACCATTTTTTAAAAGTGGCCAAAATAGATATATTAAAGGCTTGGTTAGAAATACGCATTGACATTGACACGATCAATATCACTTAGGGAAGAGAAATGAAGCAATGTACCTACCAAGTTGTTTTGTTGTGGCTGCATGGCGGGAGCTCGCTAGAGCTGCATAAATTTAACGTTTGATTAGTTACAGTCACAAGTTTCCAGAAAGAGCAGTTATTGGAAAATGACCTAGGCAAGAGGAAAGGTAGCTTACAAGAGATAGGGTGTAATGCCCTAATCCGATTCTCGTGTCCATTGCACAATACAACCACGATGCTCTTTCGACACTATAATAGTAGGGGCCACTATAGTACCAACATCTCGTAAGGCTTAGATAACACAAAACCTTCTAGTTCTATAAATAATTTAAACTTTTTACATAAAGTTCACAGTTCATAAATGATTTCATAATCCTAAAATCATCTACTGCTTGGAATCTCCTGGAATTCTCATTGAGGTATTTACCTAAAAAACTCTCTTAAGCTAATAAGTTTTCCCACAATTTATTCCTAAAAGGGGGTTATGGAGAAGAGCACATTGTAAGGCTTAGTGAATGTGACACTAATATTAAGACATCAAGTCCACAATCATCTCCCTAATGAAAATATATCAGACATGGATTGATAGAGTTTTTAAAGAGTTTTACTTTCATAGCTTATTATTTGTCAAAAATGTTATTAAGAGAATCAACTCAAAAACAACATATAACATAAAACATCATAATTTCGTATAAATCATAGCATTCGCGTGTCAGGATCACAATAAGGCAGTGAGGACATACCACTCTCTACTAGTGCCTAGTGGTGGGGACACAACCCTCTCCACTAACATCCACTGAATTTGGGATGAACCCACTCTTTAGGGAAAGTGCATTATTACATTCTTTGAATGTGGGATAGACCCACACTCTAGGAATAGTGACTATATTAAACCAACACTCGGTTAATACATGAACACTACCTTATAACTCCCTAGTTATTAATCCTAGGATAAGTGGTCTCCCCTTATTTCCTCTTATCCTAGATATCCTAGGATAAGTGATCTCCCCTTATGCCCTCTTTATAAAAAATCTAGGCCCTAGTCTTGTTTTTCTTAAAATTTATGCTTGAATCCCCTTTTAAAATTTATGGCCATTCACCCCATTTCCATAAAACTTGTGCCTAAGCCCACTTTCAAAATAATGGGGTTTTTCCAGATTCCATGAACCTTGGGTATAAGTCCACTTACAAAATGATGATCTTTTGCATGTTTCCATAAACCTTGAGTCTAGGACCACTTTCAAAATGATTGACTTTCACACGTTTCCATAAACCTTGGGTTTAAGCCCACTATCATGATATTGGATCTAAGCCCACGTTTATAGAATATGGGTCAGAGCCCTTTTTCTAAACATTGGGTTAAAGCCCACTTTTATAAAACATGGGCAAAAACCCTTCATCTAAACATTAGGTTAGAGCCCACTTTTACAAAATATGGGTTGAAGCCTTTTTTTCTAAACATTGGGCTGAAATCCTCTTTTAGGAAATATGGGCTAAATCACTTCTTCTAAACATTGGATCAAAGCCTACTTTTATAAAATATAGGCATGATCCCCTTTTCTAAACATTGGATTGTAGCTCACTTTCATAAAATATGGGTCAAAGCCATTCTTTTAAACATTAGGTGGAATCCCACTTTCATAAATTATGGATCTAAGCCCCCTTTAAAAATAATGGGTATACACCCTTCTTTTAAATGTTGAGCCTTAGCCAATTTTAGGAAAATACAGGCCTAGGCCCTTTTATGTTATTTAGAACAGCTCCATGTTATTTTCTTATTTCATCACACCATTCAAAAGTTCACACAATATATAGTTTGAAAGTTGTAGAAAATATAAGTCGATCCAATCAGACCTAATACTACTATCAAACCCACTTACCTTGGTTTGGGATTTTACTATCTCAATGCGTAGGGGTCTCAATCTTATTTGCATGTGGATCCATTGTTCATATAGGATGATCCTAAGTTGGGGTTGTCTCATTTTATTGTGTTGGGATTTATTTGAGGCCAAGCCATCGATCATTATTTGTCATTCATTAGTCCATACTAGTTAATAGTCAATTGGGAGCCCAGTTAACCTTGTTTTAGGTTGACCATTGATTGGATAGGCCCATCATGTAAGGTCAATCATAATTTGGGTTAAATATGGGTTGGAGAGACCCAATAAAAGGTCAACTCTAATTTCGGTTAACCATGGGTTGATCAGGCCTAAAGAAGAGGTTAACATTGATTTAGGTCAACTTTGGGATGATTAAGCCAAATAAGAATATCCCACTTCTTCATTATTTTAGCTCATATTACAATTATATGGCCAACTCTAACAACCTAGTTTGGACTTCTCTGTCCACAACCCATTATCCTTTGGCAATTAAAATCACATTATTTACCCTTTCCCCAACCCAACAATGAAAGCCCAAAATACAAAGCCCCAAATTAAAACCAATTCGAATTAACCCTAAACCCCATTAAGAGCTCAGTTACAACTTAGCCCAACTAACACCTTAAGCCTGATAACTGACTATCTGAAGCCCACCACTCAAGACCATCCCAGTTTATATGCAACCCATCCTTAATTGTATGTTAGTACTCATCTAGGGGTAGCATATGTTGCTCGACTAGTGGAGTTGAGGCTAAGGTAGTGATGACGGTAATACATCACATGTGTGGTGTCACACCCTGATCTAGTTTTCCAGTCGAATATGTAACCAACCTGCCACATCCTTTTGATTCTATAATAGTGTGGACCTTCACCACTATAGGCTCAATGAGACTTAAGACTTAGAAGAAATATTAAATTCTTCCTTTTTTAAAAATATTTCTTTTTAATACAAAATGAAAATAATTTAATAAACATGTTGAAATATAGTGTAATACTAAATAGAAATTTTCAAGTTGATAAGATGCATACCATACGAGTAAAATGACTTTTATTATTTTTTTCCATTGTTTTCCTAAAATTGGTATTTTCCTAAAAGGGGTATAAGGAGAGAGTGAATTCAACACCCAATGAGTATAGATGACTAGCATTGTGAATTCTTATCCTCTAGTTAGAACATACCCCAAAATGTCTATAAGGGATGTTTGTATAAACATTTATAAAACTTTTGACTTTGGCATCAAATAATTTATATTTAAGTTTGAGACTTCATGTATACAAACACACATGTTATAATGATGAGATTTTTATCTTTCAAACATTATCACCATCACACAACAAGTTTGTATGTACCAAGTTACCCATAATAGACATCCATTCCATTATGGAAGTGTTGCACAATCACATAATGGAGGTATCTTACCATTCCACTTGTTGTTTATAACAACTTTACCAACCACCCTAATACAAAGATTCATTCGTGACCACAAGTATGTATGGATAATGTTAGCCATACCAAACCACAAGTATAGACCAAGTTACCTCTTGCATACTTAAAGAAAATGTCCATCATTAAGGGATCATACCATCCCCTTCGCCCAGACTATACGCATTAGACTCTCAGAGTCCTTGGCATACTAGAACCAAACTCCCATAATTCTCTCTACGATTCAAATAGGTCATTTAAGATCATCACTACCTCTTCTGGCATCTCATGATCACGCATCTAAAAAATAATCAAGAGTGTTTTAATAATTGAGAGTTGTCTTGCTATCTAGTCAATCCCATATATTTGTCTTATGTACTATCAACTTTATGGGGTGTGACCCATTTCTAACTCGATAGTAATCACTGGGTATGTACCCATTCCACCAAAAAAATTAAGTAGTTTTATTATCGAGACTTGGTTTGTTATCATGTTAATCCCAACTACTCACATTTTCATTCAGGATTTATCCCATATTCAAGGATTTCAAATAGGTAGAGTAAGATCCACTTTTATTTCAAATTTCCATTCTCATTTTGAAAAGGTTGGGGTCATGGCCCCTTCATCAAAACATGGCCTTGGTTCCACTTCTTTTATATATCATGGGCTTGACCCATATTCATTGACTATGGGCTTGACCTATTTCTCATGTTGAGGTCGGGACTAGACCCAAACTTTAGAAAAGATTTTCTAAAGCATATCTCGTATAGTGTTCCATATTTTGCAAAGAGTTTATAAACCTACTCAAATTTTCAAATAGTGTAATGATATGTTATTAGTCCAATCAAACATGATGCTAGAAATCTCACTCACTAGTATTCACTGAATGTGTTCGTCACTAAGGGATTCTCGAGTATTTATGCCCTTACTTGCATGAATAAGTTGACGTAATCCCTACAATAGTTGGAAAAATATTTGTGAATAGCTTGGATTCAACTTCAGAAGTTATTATTTCATATATCTAGTATCTTTCAATAATTTACAAATTTACCCTAGGTTTTTGTTAGCTCTACTGAACTCTTGATTGTATCACTTTTCACTACTAATCTTTAACCTAAAAATGTCAAAATTTTACAAACTTTGACCTTATTTATAGTTGACCATTCTTCACAGATATATTTTCCCTTAGGTCCCTATTATTTTACTATTTACAAACAGGTCCTTAAGTTTTATTTCTCTTCTAATTTGGTCTGTAATATTTTTAGATCTTTCCTTTAGATCCCTAACCTTTCCTTTATCTCTAATTGGATCCCTAAATTTATCTTTATTTACAATTAAGTCCTCAACATTTCTAAATTTGCAATATGGTCCCCAAATTTATTCTTCATAGAACTGGGTAATCACTCTCCCATGTACTACACTTCCATTCTTCCCTATGTACCGACATTGCATCTAGTACTAGGTTACATGTCAACCCCATGCCATATCCACCCAGATCAAGCAATTAATAGCACATGATTATTAACATAATAATTATATCATTCTAAGGGTTCAATTTGCTATCTAACCGACTCCACTACTCATATTGTTTAGGGCTTCATACACTTATGACATCCGCATATTATTATTCATTTAATATCCCTAGATACAAGATGACCTTAATTATTCATGAATGGGACTAAGCTACTTTCTTTATAAGCATATTAATGTGTGGGCCTTAGCCCATTTCATACAAACATGATTCATGTGTCGTACTTAGCCCATCTTGTACAATTACTATTCATGAGTAGGCCTTAGCCCATTTCATACAAAACACTAATTATGTGTGTAACTTAGCACATTTCCTTATAAACAATATTTATTAGTGGGTTTTAGCCCATACAAAATTCTATAAGCACTATTCGTTAGTGGACCTTAACTCATTTCATACAAAAGATTATTCATGTGTAAGCCTTAGCCAATTACTTTATAAATACTATTTATTAGCGGGCCTTAGCCAATTACTTTATAAACACTATTCATTACCCGACTTTAGAACATTTCATACAAAACACTATTGATGTGTGGATCTTATTCAATTTTTTATTCATACATGCTTATATTCATAGAGGTCTTATGGAATGTAAAGTGTTACAGTTGATCCAATCGGACTTGCTATCAATAAACCCCCTCATCGTTATATCTGAGACTTCTTCGTAACATAGAGTTTCTGAATGACACGATCTGCCTGCTATCTTCTTGGACCAAGGAAACCGAAAAAGAGAACCATAAATTTTTAAGAGAAAACCGAGAATCTAAATTATCTGAAATTGGTAAAGAAGAGTCAAAATGGGAATTTGGAAAATCCCAAGTAACCAATAAATCACAAAAAATCATGAAGAAGAACCATGAAGTGGATTGGATGTGGAAAGCAGACTTGTAAACCCCGTCCCATTAAAACAAGGAAACTGGGGAAAAAACTAGTCAACCTGATTGAGAAAAATTGAACCGATTCACACACTTGATCATCAGGGAATGTGCAATTTGGGGAATTTACAACTTTTGAGTACCCAAAGGGTTCATAAAACCTTGGAAAAGGATCTTAGGACGATTTGGGAGAGAAAACTAGACCGGTTCAGGAGAATCGCATCTAAACTAGATTGAACCGATTTATAAACCGAGTTGGTCTATGAACCAGAACTGATAAAGAAAGGGCAAACTAAGAAATTTATGAATCCTGAGTGACCTAAGAAGTTACAAAAGTCATAAAAAAGGACATTAGAAAACCAAACCGGTTTAGGTGAACCGGATCTGAACTGGATTGAACCGATTTGGACCAGTTTAAACCACTATTGAATCGAATGCTATATTCATTTTTCTAGGTGGCTTAAAAAATTCAAATTTGAGATTTGAGACCACCATTGGATAGAAATTGAATTTAGATGAATTTAGAAATTTTGGTCAAATTGGAGGTGAATCGGCCGGTTTAAGCTTTGAACCTGGTTCGGACCGATATGGAATAGTGTCGTCTTCTTCCTTCAGATGACAACACTGTTCACTCGCTAGAAAATTGTGCAACGTGGACGAAGTTGAAAAGCCTCTGGCCAAAGAGTTTTAGGAAATGAATGACCGCCATTAAGGTGCCAATCGGACAGCCAAGAAATCCCTGAGCTTCCTATATAAAGAGCCCCTCCTCATTCATCTTCTCCACACCTGAAAACAACATTCTCTCTCAACTACTCCAATTTCTAGCGAAGCTCAAATCAAAGCTTCGATATAGAGTATTTTCTAAGCCAAAGAAGGCGTGGTTAGATTCTTTAGAACCAAGGAAAAGTCAGCTACACGCATGTAGTCTCCATTTGCTCAGAGAGACGTCAAAAAAGCGCTGGCGTGATCGAACAATAAAGCAGCTCCGATGGACCGAACCTGCCCTATTTCAACAGAGTTAAAATTGGCCAATTCAAGTCCTTCTTAGGCCAAACCAAGCCCTCTCAATACCTCCATAGTCCTCCTACACCTAAATTAGAGTTGAAAGGTAAGCTAATTTGGCTCTCCTTTGCAATTTTCGACCGGTGCTAAAGAGAGAACCGACAAAACTTTGATGATAAAATTCTCACTCAATTCAACATCAATTGATGTAATTCTTGATCCTAGGAGGAACTGACAACAGCTATCTACCCAGATCAAAAGCTCGGACCGCCTCGCCCTTAACGGTAAGCTTTCGAATCTCTCTCTCTCTACGACCAATTTTCGGGAGAAGTTCCGTTTGAGCTCATTCTGGCACCAAATTTTGCGATTCAAAGTGCAATTGAATCGTATGAAGGTGTAGGAACTCCAATCTAACTTCAATTTCAATAATTACACTCAATTGATCGGTCAATTTGATAAAATTAAATTTGGTTGAGTTAGAAGGTTGAAATTTGGGGAAAATTGGGAATTTCAAAAATTCGAGTGATAAAGTGTAATTTCATAAAATTGAGGACCAATTGGACAATTTTTGGAATTTTGGGTCAAAACTTACCATTTTTGTAAAGTAGGGGCAAAATGGTAATTTGGGAAAGTTGGGGGACCAAATTGAAAATTTGGGAAATTAAACCCTTTTTGTGATATTAAATAAATTGAGATCTCAAGGTGAATTTTAAAAGTTTCAAGACTCAATTTAAGGAAAAATCGGCATTTAGGGACTTAAAGTTAAAGAAAAATAACTTTAGAGACCTAATTGCAAATAAATGAAAAGTTTGGTTTTCTCATTCATTTAGGAAGAATGAGGGCAGTTAGACCAAATAATAATGAACAAGAACGTTCATATCGTGTAGGAACATGAAGTACCAAAAATGCCACCTAAGACGAGTTTAAGTAAGGATAACAAGCCGACTAAAAGGAATTTTACTACATTAGCAGGTGAGTGGGATTTTTATATCATACCCGATTGGGATGATAAGCACCTCGAAAATAAAAACCCACTGCTAAGTGGTACTTAAAACATCACACCTGAGAGGAGTGATGTGAAAATTATGCAGAAAAACTACTTACTGGTGTAATTTGATCATACCTGATTGGTATGATAAAACTTCCTTGAAGGAAGTGGAAAACTCGTTCATCGGTTATGAACGAAGATGTCCTCACACTCGGTTGGTATGACGAACTGCTGAAAAATATATTTTGTCAGAAGTACTCTTCCTTGACTATGTGCAACTACTTAAACATTTTGGGAGACCTTACTGACGGGCGCTCGAATAGCTCAGATAGGCTGGAGGCCTCAGTTTTGGGACTTGGGGGTTAATATGTTCGATTTTGAAAATCTGGAATAGTGGGCCCTAGGCCAGTTGGCACGAGCAGGAGCTTGTAAACAAACATGATTTTAAGCCATGAAAACTTAAAGTAAATGAATTGTTTGGCCATGGTACCGAGATAGGATCAACATACTTAATAGACTGGCAGTAGTGTGACATGATAGGTGGACGGACTTGTCGAGATAAACAACTGCAGGTCGAGTTGAGGGTCGGAGCCGTTGGACTAGTGACACCAAAGATTAAATGGATTTTGAGGAAAACTTTGTTTGTGCATGCTCTTGAGGTTCGTGACCATTAAGATGCCCAAGAGGGGTAGTGATACGTTCTAAGGGTTGTTGGATGGCATGGTGGTGATAAGGGAAAAGAGAAGCTATTAGGTTTGTGTTTCTCATCATACTAGTTAGTCATAGAGTTCTGTGTTTGTACTTCACGGAGTTCTGTGTTTGGACTCCATGAAACTACTATGTTTGGGATTTCCTAAAGCTTCTGTATTTCAGTTTCATGCGCACAAGACCGAGATATGGTCTATGTCCTCATACGGAGACAGAGTTTTATTCATGTATGTTCCCTTCATGATGAAGGGCGTGTTAGTTGATAATCACACCAGATATGGTTGAGGAGTGAGTAATGGCTATGAAACCGATATTTTGAAGATGAATTATTTTAAAAAGAAAATAAGGAGTCTTGCACACTCCAATTCAAATATTTTTCCTAAAAGTCAAACTTTAAATACCCATTCACTTAGTCGTTGAACTCATCCCTCCCTTATATCTTTTTTCAGGTAACCAAGGAAAACCTACCCAAAAACCACATGTTAGTCACACCTACAATACATGTATGTAAGTTAAAATTTTTATGCAGTTTTGATTTATGTATTCCAGGAAAGGTACAAGTTTAAAGGACACCTTACTCCTCCCGGGTTTAAAGGAGGGGAAAACCCTTAATAATTCGGGAAGAGTGGTGGGTTGCTCACGGAGATCCGACCAAACCATGTCGAGGCGTGACAACTTGAGTGGTATCAGAGCCTGTTTACTTGAATACATTATTAGGACTAGAGAACATAGTAACTAATAGGAATAATTTTAAATTTTACAGATGGCTCCCAAGAAAGGAACCAAGAGAACTAGAGATGTAGTCTCCGACATTGCCCAACTAACCCTCCCCATGGAATCTCCCTGAGGAGCCCAGACAATTCCATTTGGATTAAGCTTGGAACAACAGAGACTATATGAAGAGTTCACCCAAGTGTTTGGATGACCTAACCTCACTCCTGAGGTGGACACCACCCCTCGAGCTGAGCTTGAGGAAGTACAATCCCATCCCCCTCCTGTTAACATTCCTCCTCTAGTGGACATTCCCAAATACCTCAAAACCCTCCGACAATTAGGATGTAACATTCCTAGGATAAAAGGATGCGAGGGCTACTATGTACTGGCTAGCTAGCATTAAGAAACTCATGGGGATAGTCAGGATTTCACCAAAGGATTTGGTGATCCTAGCAGAGTTTTTCCTAGAAGCTAGTGCAAAGAGGTGGTGGGATAATGTCAGAAGCTTTCATGCCACCGCCCCCACATGGGAGCTATTCGAGGAAAGATATACGGAGGAATATCTAGCTCCACATCTAATCAACGAGAAGAAACAAGACTTCCTTCGACTTTGACAAGGGCTTAACTCTATCTCGGAGTATAAAACCAAGTTTAACAAGTTAAGACCCTTTGCCACTGACCTAGTAGTACCTGCGGATGTTTGCCAACGATTTGTGGACTGTCTTAATATGGACATACGAGACCGAATGGGGGTACTACGATGCCCCACGAATTTAGCTATTGTCATCAGCATGGCCCATGAATGTGAGCGTCTGGTACAGACGAGACACCACCGGGTATAATAGACCAATAGGAAAGAGGAAGGAGGCCAGGACAGCCAAAGAAGACAAAAGGAGCTAGGTGGACAAAAATGGAGAACAAGAATGGGGTTCTCTAGGACAAGGGAAGGTTATCATACACAAAGAGAGACAAATACAGTTCTGCCCAGAAGACGCCCCTATTGTTCCAAGTGCTAGAAAAACCATGAAGGACCATGCTGAATATGCTATAAATGTAGACAGCCTGGCCATTTTGTGAAGAACTGCCCAGTCCTTCAAGGCAATACACAACAAAGTACCCACCTACCACTTCAAGGAAACCCAAGGACACTAAATAGAGGGCAAGACATCACCACTACATCGAGGGTCCCAACCAGAGTATACAACCTCACCCAAGAAGAAATACGGGAAGACCCTAGTACCGTAGTTAATACTTACCAAAATTCTCCTAAATAAATATAGCTAAAAACTGTAATTTGTTATCATCATGATGAAATTTAAATTTCCAACAAAGATAAAGTAATAATACAAGTAAGAGAAAATACAAAGGACGTACCCACAAAATTTCAAGGAGGAAACGGGAAAGGATCACATCTAAGTACGTCACTTTGAGGATAGATACACTCAAGGACACTTGGAATTTCGAAAGAAAGGGGAAGAATACTACCAAGGAAGGAAAACTCTAGGGAATCATACATATCCTAACTAAGAGGTAATGGAACCAAGTGACGAGGGATAAGGAGATGAGGTTGCAAAGGAATTGCATACTAGGGTGAAAGAATTAAAGAAGGCATGCTAGTATGATCCAAGAAAGTAAGTTAAACCCAAGGGAACGATTGGACAGCTTGGAACTCTCGACCTTAAAATTTGATCAAGAACCCTCATGAGGAAGAAACCACCCTAGGTAGAGAAGGAAGTGAATATAAAGATATCCTTTTGGAAGTATGGGTAAAAGATGCCTAGTTATGATAAACTCCGGGAAGTGAGTAAACAATAAAAAGGAAAAGACATTCCTTAAGTGAGTGATTCAAAAGGGCTAAGTGATAGAACAACCAAAGTGTTGGCATGTCAAGCAAATCCTGAGTGAACATTAAGGGAAGTTATTACCGATACAAATGATGTTGATTTGGTTTTAGGGACAAAACTCCTAAAAGGAGGGGAGAGTTGTAAACCCCGTCCTTTTAAAACAAGGAAACCGGGGAAAGAACCGGTCAACCCAAGTGAGAAAAACCGAATCGGTTCACAAACTCGATCATTAGGGAACAGGAAATTTGGGGAATTTGTAACTTCCGAGTGACCCAAACGGTTCATAAAACATTGGAAAAGGATCTTAGGATGATTTGGGAGAGAAAACCATACCGTTTCAGGAGAACCAAATCCCGAAGGAAGTGAAAAACCCATTCATCGGTTATGAGCGAAGATGTTCTCATACTAAGTTGGTATGATGGACAGCTGAAAAGTATATTTTTTCAAAAGTACTCTCTCCTGACTGTGTGCCACTGCTTAAACATTTTGGGAGACCTTCCTAACGGGAGCTCGAATAGCTCAGATAGGCCGGAGGCCTCGGTTTTGGAACTTCGGGGTTAATATGCCCGATTTTGAAAATCTCGAACAATGGGCCCTAGGCCAGTTGGCACGAGTAGGAGCTTGTCAAAAAACATGATTCTAAGCCATGAAAACTTAAAGTAAATGAATTGTTTGGCCATTGTACCGAGACTGGATCAACATACTTAATAGACTGGTAGCAGTGTGACATGACAGGTCGACGGACCAGTCGAGACAAACAGCTGCAGGTCGAGTTGAGGCTCGAGGCCATTGAACCAATGGCACCAAAGATTAAATGGCTTTTGAGGAAAACTTTGTTTGTGCATGCACTTGAGATTCAAGACCATTAAGATGCCTAAGAGGGATAGTGATGCGTTCTAAGGGTTGTTGGATGACATGGTGGTGATAAGGGAAAAGAGAAGCTACTGGGTTTGTGTTTCTCATCATACCATTTAGTCATGGAGTTCTGTGTTTGTACTCCACGGAGTTTTTGTGTTTGGACTCCATGAAACTATAATGTTTGGGATTTCCTGAAGCTTTTATGTTTGAGTTTCATGCGCACGAGACCGAGATATGGTCTCTATCATCTGACAGACATAGAGTTTTATTCATGTGTGCTCCTTTAATGATGAAGGGCATGTGTCGATTGCTAAGCACACCAGATATGGTTGAGGAGTGAGTAATGGTTATGAAATTGATATTTTGAAGATGAATTATTTTAAAAAGAAAATAAGGAGTCCGACACACTCCAATTCAAATATTTTCCCTAAAAGACAAACTTTAAATATCCATTCACTGAGTCGTTGAACTCACCCCCTCCCTTATCCCTTTTCAGGTAACCAAGGTAACCTACCCAAAAACCTCCTGTTAGTCACACCTAAAAGACAGGTATGTAAGTTTAAATTTTTATGTAGTTTTGATTTATGTATTCTAGGAAAGGTACAGGTTTAAAGGATGCCTTACTCCTCTCGAGTTTAAAGGAGGGGAAATTCCTTAATAAACTAGGAAGAGTGACGAGTTGCTCATAGGGATCCGACCAAAATGGGTCAGGGTGTGACAAGACCAATTCAAGGTGAATCGAATCTGGATTAGATTAAACTGAGTTGAATTATGAAGAACCAATTCAAAGATTCATTTTTCTAAGTGGCTTAAAAATACCAAATTGGAAAATTGAATACCCCATTAGATAGAAAATAAATTTAGAAATTTTTAATTTTTGGAAAATTGGTCGAATCAGGCCTGAACCGGCCGATTTACGATTTTGGTTCACCGAACCTAGTCTGACCGAATGGGTCAACGGTCCAGCTGGTCAACAGACCGCTGCCATGTCAATGCCCAATCAATAGGAGCAACTAATCAGTACATGACACGTGGCAAAGTGCATCTAGTTATCTGCACAGTCAACATGTGGGAGCGCTTGTCAATCAGAGCATGACATGTGTCCTTCGTCAATAGTCAAATAAGGAAAATCCATGTCAGCGACGATTGACCAATAGGAGAACGACACATGTCCTAGTCAATGTCTAGCAAAGATCGACCAATGAGGAGTTGACACATGGCAAGGATGCCACATCAGCATCCGACAAGGATGTTAGAGAAATGACCGACCAATCAGAGGTTGACACGCCATGTTGAATGACCTCATCCAATAAGAGGCTAACACGTGGCAGTGGCACTATGTGTTAGGAGGGAAATGTGACACATTTAAATTAGCCAATTAGAGGACTCCACGTGTCCCGGTCAACGATCAACAAAAATCTAGTCAGTAGCCATGTAGGAACGAGCGACCGATGGGGGACGCCACATGTCCAGTCAGTGAGTTGAAGGTTGACCGGGACACTGAGTAGGATGTTGCTTTAGTAAAGCCAGCCAATCACAGCACGACACGTGGCAAGCCTACACGTACGAAGCTCACAATTGTGGCACATTGTTGTCTTCTTCCTTTCATCGGATAATAGAGAAGGGGATAAGAAGAAGGGCAGTCTCTGGCGACCCGAGAAAAGCTCTAGTATGACTGTCGGCAGTCAAGTTTGGGCTTGAGTCCTATGCCAGTCAGTAGCCTAGAAAATTGTTGAGCACCCTATATAAAGAGCACCCATCCTCTTGACTTCCCATCCCACAACCGAGCGAAGAAGATGAAGTGTAAACCCCGTCCTTTTGAGTTAAGGAAAAACTAGGAAAAGAACCGCTCAAAACGAGTGAGAAAACCGAACGGGTTCACAAACCTAATTATCAGAAAATTGACAAATTGGAGAAATTACAACTCCCAAGTGACTCAAAATGGTTCATAAATCTTGGAAAAGAACCTTAGGACAAATTGGGGGAGAAAAACCAGATCGGTTCGGGTGAACCGGATTCAAACTAGATTGAACCAGTTTATGAACTAAGCCAAATTTTGAATCAGAACCGATAGAGAGAGAGCAAACTAGGAAAATTATGGATCCCAAGTGACCTAAAGAGATACATAAGTCATGAAAAAGGACTTTAGGATGAATGGAGGATGAAAACCAAACCGATTCAGGTGAATTGGATCAAAACCGGATTGAATCGGTTTGGACAGTTTTGAACAACTATTGAACTAGATGCAAAATTCATTTTTCTAGGTGGCTTAAAAAATTCAAATTTGAGATTTGAGGCCACCATTGGATAGAAAATGAATTTAGAAATTTTTAGATTTGAAAAATTCGATCAAATTGGGGGTGAACTGGTTGGTTTAAGCTTTGAACCTAGTTAGGACCGATCCGGTCCAGTTGGAACAATATCATCTTCTTTCTTCAGATGACAACACTGTTCATTAAGGTGCCAATCGGACAGCCAAGAAGTCACCGAGCTTCCTATATAAAGAGCCCCTCTTCATTCATCCTCTCCACTCCTAAAAACTCCATTCTCTCTAAACTGCTCCAATTTCCAATGAAGCTCAAACCAGAGCTCCGACTTGGGCATTTTTTTTAGCCAAACAAGGCGAGGTCAGGTTCTTTAGAACTGGGGAGAAGTTAGCTACATGCTTGTAGTTTCCATTTACTTTAGAACAATGAAGCAGCTCTGACGGACCGGAGATGAACTATTTTGGCTGAGCTGAAATCAACCAATTCGAGCCCTTCTCAGGCCAAACCAAGCCCTCCCAGCACCTCTATAGCCCTCCTACATCTGAATGAGAGCTGAAAGGTAAGCCAATTCGGCTCCCCTTTGTAATTTCCAACCGATGCTAGGGAGAGAACCCACAAAACTTCGATGATAAAATTCTCACTCAATTCAGCATCAATTGATGCAATTCTTGATCCTATAATGAACCTCAGGATGAGCGCTACCTGCCCAGATTGAAAGCTTGGACCGTCATGCCCCTAACGGTAAGCTTTTGAAGCTTTCTCTCTCTAAGTTTAGTTTTCTGGTGGGGCTCCATTTGAGCTCATTCCGACACCAAATCGTGCAATTTAAAGTGCAATTGAATCGTATGAAGGTGTAGGAACTCCAATGTAACTTCAATTTTAACAAATAAACTCATTTGATAGGTCAATTTGATGAAATCAAATTTGGCAGAATTAGAATGTTGAAATTGGGGGAAATTTAAAAAATTCAAAAATTAGAGGGACTAAAGTGTAATTTCATAAAATTGAGGACCAATTGGGCATGATAAAGATGTTGGGGGACCAATTAGGCAATTTTTGGAATTTTTGGGGCAAAACTTACTATTTTTGTAAAGTAGGGGCAAAATAGTAGTTTTGGAAAAGTTGGGGGACCAAATTGGAAATTTGGGGAATTAAACTCCTTTTTGTGAAATTGAATAAATTGAGGCCCCAAGGTGAATTTTAAAAGTTTTGAGACTCAATTTGAAAAAAAACGGCATTAGGGACTTAAAGTTAAAGAAAAATAACTTTAGGGATCTAGTTGCAAATAAATAAAAAGTTTGGTTTTCTCATTCATTTAGAATGAATGAAAACTATTAGGCCGAGGGATAATGAACAAGGATGTTCATATTGTGTAGGAACATGAAGTACTGGGAACACCAGCAAGGACAAGCTCGCGTGAATATAAAGAACCAGTCGAGTGGAATTCACTACATTAACGGGTGAGTGGGATTTTTATATCATACCCGGTTGGGATGATAAGTGCCTTTTAAATGTAAACCTACTAATTAGTGGTATTTTAAACATCACAACTTAGAGGAGTGATGTGAAAATGATACAGAAAAACTACTTACTAGTTGTAAGTAGATCATACCCGGTTAGTATGATAAAACTTCCTCGAAGGAAGCGGAAAACCTGTTCATTGGTTATGAGCGGAGATATCCTCATACTCAATTGGTATGATGGATAATTGAAAATATATTTTTTTTAGAAGTGCTCTCCCCTGACTGTGTGCACTACTTAAACGATTTGGGAGACCTTCTTGACGGGAGCTCGAATAGCTCTGATAGGCCGGAGGCCTTAGTTTTGGAACTTGGGGGCTAATATGCCCAGTTTTGAAAATCTCCAACAGTGGGTCATAGGCCAGTTGGTACGAGTAGAAACTCATAAATAAACATCAGTTATATGCTATAAAACTTTAAATAAATAAATTGATTGGCCATGGTACCAAGATAGGACCAACATATTCAGTCAACTAGTAGCAGTGTGACATGACAGGTCTCCGGACTAGTCAAGAAAAACAGCTACAGGTTGAGTTAACGGTCTAGGCTGTTAGACCAGTGACACAACAAATTATATTGCATGATGTGAAAATACTGATTGTGCATGCATTGTGTTTACGGGACCTTCAAGACGCCTAAGAGTGGTAGTGATGTGTCCTAGGGCCCTACATGACCTAGTGGGTATAAGGGCAATTCATCATACCAAGTGACCTTGTGAAGCTCAAAGTAGTTTCAAGCACACAAAACTAGGGTGGGGATGGGATGAGATCTCTGTTCTCATACGGATACGAAGAATTGTTACGGGATTGAACGTCGAATGTCGCGAACATCCACTCATTCTCAGGGTAGAAGTGGACTTGCTTCTATTTAGGTGGTCGATATAGTCGCTCTGACGCCACAAGTGGGTTCAGTGGATGTACTAGCCTACGATTATGTATTTGACCTTCATGATGAAGGATGTGTGTTAGGTGATGACACACTATGGTTAATAAGAAACGGTGATAAAAACTAAAATTTAAAAGGTAAGATTTTTAAAAGAAAATAACGAGTCTGATACACTAAAAAAAATTAAACATTTTTCCTGAAAATTAAATTTTGAAAACCATTTCACTGAGTTTTTGTACTCACCCCTCCCTTATATCCCTTTCGAGAAATCCCGAAAAGCCTATCCCAAGAACCATCAACTAATACGCCTCTAAGACAAGTATGATCAGTTTAAAATTTTATGCAGTTTTGATTTATGTTTTTCAAGGAAAAGTACAAGTTTAAAGGATGCCTTACTCTTTACGGTTTATAAACAAGGGGAAACCCTTGATAAACCGGGAGAGTGGCGGGTTGATCACAGGGATCCGACCAAATCGGGTCGGGGCGTGACATGAAGTGCTCCATTTTCTAGTGAGGCGTGAACTAGAGCTCCAACATCATGGCTTTCTTGAACCTCCAAAGCTAAATTTGATCTCTTTGGAACCGTGAGGAAGTTCTCCAACTAGTTGCACCCTCCATTTGTCCTGAGAACCATCGTAGGAGCGCTCGCAAGCTCAAACAGTGTTGCTGCTCTAGTGGTCGTAAACAAGCTGAATTGCACAAGTCAAATTCCGGTCACCTCCAACCTCCTACAGCCCGACCAAACCTCCTACAGCCCATCTTGACCGACCCTTGAACCCTTGGAACCTAGAAGGTAATATAATTCTGCCTAGTTTTGCTGGAGTGGTAAGGTTGTAGAAACTGGAGTACTAAAACTTCTCTCATCAAATTGACCTTTCTTCCTTCACTAATTGACTCACTTTTTGATCCTAGGGGGATCCCATGGACGAGCACTAGCCACCCCTATCTAGGGCTCTGACAGCCGCCCCTTCGTTGGTAAGAAAATCAAGCTTTCTCTCTCTAGAATATTTTTCCAGTGAAACTCTGTTTGAGCTCAACGGTGAGCCAATTGATGTCGTTCAATGGCCAGAATGCTCGTAGAGAGATGGGGAAAATGATTAGCAGCATGATAGGGGACAATTAACAAGTTTATGCTACCAATTGAATGAAATAAGAATTTAGGGGTCAAATTGCAATTTTGGCAAAGTGGGGCAAATTGAGGATTTTCGAAAATTTGGGGTCCGAATTGCAATTAAAGGAAATTTGGAGGACTTTTATGAAATTAACTCCCAATTGAGGGCCAATTGGCAATTTGGAAGAAATTGAAGGCGAATTGGTGAATTTAAGGAAAATGGGGGACCAATTGGTAATTTTGAAGAAAGTAAGGACCAATTGAAAATTTTTACAAAATTAAGGACCTTAAAGGAAAATTAGAATCCTTAGGGACTTAATTAAGAATAATTTGAGCATCAGGGACCTAAAGTCAAAATTATGAACCTTATGGACCTAATTATAATAAGGCATAAATTAAGGACCTATATGCAAATACATGGAAGTAATAGGTATTTTCTACCAAACTGTCTTGATGTCAATACTCGAACCATGTAGGAACTAGTTATACAAGTATTGGTGCCGACAAACACATTGAAGATTGGAATCTAGTTGGAACAAATTCATCACAATACTAGGTGAGTGGATTTTCCAACATCATACCCGGTTGGGGTGATGAGTATCGTTTTAAGTTTGAAAACCATTTTACAAAAAATGTTCTCCCCTGATTGTGTGAAACTGCTTAAATATTTTGGGAGACATTTCTGATGAGAGCTGGAATAATTGCAGTAGGCCAGAGGCCTCGGATTTGAAACTTATAGGAACTAAGGCCCAATTTTGGAAAAACTCGTGAAGTGGACCCAAGGCCAATTGGTACGGATCAAAGCCAGTAAATAAATAAGCTTATGAGTTAACAAATATTTTCACAATCGGTAAATTGTGTGAACTGCTACTGTGCCGAAGTCGGACCATCAACTTGATGGGCTAGTAGCTATTGAGCTGAAGTCAGGTCATCAAACCTATTGGGCATAGCAATTATGAAGCTAAAGGCAAGTATCAAGATTGTTAGCTCGGTAGCCCCAAGATGATGAATATAAACAATAAAACCCTTATTTGTGCATGCACCGATTTCGAAACCATCGATGCGCCCATTATGGGGTAGTGTTGGTTCTAAGGATTGTTGGATGACCCAGAGAGCATAAGGGAAGTCTCATCGTCCACTAAGTCTCGAAGCTCGGAGTAGCTTCCTATGCATTGAGACTGAGGTGGAAGGGGGAGAGGTCTCGTCCCACTATAGCGGGCACAGATAAATTATTGGTCTAAGGGTCAGATAATTGATGTCCACTCAAACTCAGGTAGAAATCACAAACTTCTATCAGTGTGGACGATAAATATTCTCCAATCCACAAATGGATGTAGTCGGCGCAATGTATCTACGAATGTATGAAGCCTTTTTTATAAAGGACATGTGATTGTATGTTAAACCAATCCTGAGCAAGGGGAAGAATTAAAAAGTTTTCTAAGAAGAACAAAAGAAAACCTATGACTACTTACTAAGTTGTAGAAACTCATCCCCTCCCTTAACCCCTTTCTAGGTAGGACATGCACTAGGAGGAGAAGAGCAACAAGCAGGAAGCCTTCAATCACTAAGGTACGAATTTAACCATACTTGATTTTGACTTTGCTTTAGGAAAATTAGTTAACATGATGCCTTTACTTTTCTTTTCCTATCTGGGTCAAGGTACCTGGGTGGTACAAGGAGAGTTGGTGGGTTGCTCACGGGATTCCTACCAAACCAGGTCGGGGCGTGACAATTTCACTACATAATTCAAGTCACACAAACAAGATCAGATTTGATTTCTTTGGGTAACTTTAATTTCATCCCATAACTTTCCAAAAATTATGATTTTGGCTCTCATGTTAGGTTCGCTCGATTCTCATCTCGACAAACCCATTTATACCACTGCTTTCCCCATGTTTGATATTTCTATGTTTTTCTCCGTTACTTGGCCATATTTACTCTAAGGTTCCTAAGATTCCCAAATTTTCTCTTAAACCCTTAACTTTTCACTTTTTGTACTTCAGTCCTTAAACTTCCTAGAAATGCCAAAATGCCCCTATGCTTTTAAATTCCTCCCTTTATATGTCTAACAGTTAAAATATCTCCATTTGGACCATATATTATGTCTTAGTCTATCACTCCCCAACGTAGTTCTCCCATCAGACCTATAGACAACCGCCACATCCTTCCGATCTTACAACAATGGGTACCTCATCATTCTAAATTTGATAGGACATAAGGCTCATAATAAGGAAAACATGTTAGTATATCTTTCAAAATGTCATTTTAAAATGGGAAAACAAGTCTGATAAGAGCACTAGAACTAAGTACCGACAGGAGGCATGCCTTGATTTGTTTGGCTTCTCAGCACATTTGTATTCCACTTCATACTTTAGTTACCTAGAAGGAAGGAATTAGATGGGGATGAGTTATATAACCTAATGATTAAGATTAGCTTACATAGTGATGTTAGGTCCCTGAGTCAACACATGCTCAAAACACGGAATACATCTAGGAATTAGTAATAAGGTTTAATCAAAAGCATTTGGATTTTCATATATGGGGATTGTACTCGCACTTTCACCACAACCACTCCATCATTGAGATAGCACATGCTTAAATTATGGGATACTTTATTAAGCAATTCACAAGGTTATTCGACTAGGGTTGATGTTTTAATAACAAGGTTTATAATAGACAATCGTTCACACATACCGCTCCATCATGTAGGGATCACATAATCATAGAACAAAACTTCCTTATGTTAAACTTGTAGCCTAAAGCGTCATTACCAGCCACCTGTTTATGAGGAAAAATTGCTTGCGTGAGCACCACTACCTAACCCGCAAAAATAATCAAGTTTGTCTAGTTTGAGGGACAGAGACCTTTTTTCCCTTCGCCAATGTATGGGGCATATAGGACTCCTGAAGCCCTTAATATACTAGACCAACATTACTTACCATGTACCAATAGTGTAGTCCAGCAACCCTTGGAATCACCATTGCCTCATATTGGACGTCTAACAATCCCACACAACAAACACATGCTTGCATATTCAAATATAATTTCATTATCTTTATTCTACCAGCTATTTCGGGATGAGGCCTATCTTTACCTTGATAGAAACTACCGGGCATGACCCATTGCAAACACATAACCAATTATCCAATCTTTTATAGTTTGATTAACAATCCATTACTAAAGTTATTTTCAAGACGAGACTCATTCCCGTTGGCCTTGGGCCCACTTTTTGAGTATTTTCAAAACATGACATTAGGCCAACTTCATTTTAGAATATGATGGTCGTTGGCCCATTATCATATTAGGATAACAATGGTATTCAAACTTCATGCATATAAAATGAAAATATTCTGAAAAAGGTTTTAAATGGGGTTCATATAGTCACGATAATATATTCTTGGAAAAAAAGTTTTAACCTTAAATTAAGAGCAATAACGCATCATCAGTCCAATTGGACTCGATGCCAGTAATCACACTCACCTTGATTTAGGGACATGTTCATTCCAGATTGATTCCTGAGCCTCCATGCTCCTCTTACACAACTAGGTATGATATGTTCCCTACATATCATACATGGATTTTATAATTATATTTTGGGTCATTAATTTGAGGCATTTAATAACAATATTTTCAGGATTACATTTCTTTCATAATTTCAACTTTTGAAATTAAATTTAAATTTAATTAAATAATGGAATTCTAAATTATATGATCCGTTACTCTACAATTTGAGTTTGATCTTTTGTAATAATGTGTCTACCCAAATTTTAGTACATTTTGACCTAAGTCCAAATTGCCCTTTTCTTACATTTGAATCTCCCTTGGCGGCCCAATTTTTATTCCGTTCAAACCATTACCAATTTATGCTCATAAGCCTCTTTAAAAGCAATTTCTGTCACACCTTCTTTGGCCTATTGTTTGAGCCTTATTGCATTTTTTAGCTCAGTGGCCCTTTCCATCTGAAAATTCTCTTAGTTGCACATTCGTTTCCTCTCAACCATGTGAGCTCCATTTGATGTTTCCCTAGATAACTGGTGATCAAGCTCTGAAATTGCCCACACTGCAAAGTGACCGAGTGATAGCCCTCCTTCTATTCAAGTACATTCTTCTTCTACCTAACTGCTCGATCTCTTCCCACCTTTCGTGATAGCTTGGCTTTTGATTCTAGTTAACCCACCCAAGGTTTCTGAAGTCTAAGTACTCTCTACAATCCATGCAGGCTTTCTATTGTGCATTGTCCCCACTCGTAGCTCTGAATTTTAGAATCCCCTTGCTCAGCATCATCGAGGATGGAGTTTTGACACCCTTCCAAGCTCTCTGATTCTTCTATTATTATTCCACCTGAGACCTTTCCATCTTCAATTTGAGCTCAAGCGACCTCTGGTCGAGTTTGTTTGTCGCCCTTGGAGGTTAGTCACGTGTTCAGGCCCTCTTACTCAGAGTTTTTTGAGCCTTCTACCCTCAATGTAATTCCTCAAAGGTATTTCAAATGTTTTCTTTTACTAGATTGCATCATAGATATATGAATTTAGCACAATTAATCCTGATCACTTGTACTCACACCAGAGGACTCCTTCCCCCACCTTTCTTATGAGGTAAGTTCAGCTATCGCCTCTCTTACCACATCTATAGTTAGATAGAGTGCTCCTTCAATCTTTTTAGCTATTGATTCTAAATTGTGAATGTTTGTAGGGTTCTATGGAGAGGAGGGTGGCTTTCATGTTTTGGGGTCTAATTGATTGGGGTAGGCCATCAACCATGTGTTCCTCCGCTCGCATTTACTTAGGTAACTTCCCTTTTTTCTTGTCACTTGCTATTATGATATCTTGCTTGGCTTGTGGTGTGTCATGGTGGGTTGGCTACAAGGCCCTTTTTATAGGGGGTGGTTACTCGATTAACTTAAACAATTTATGAATTCATGGATTCCTTTCCCTCTAGAATTTCAATATTCACTTTCAAAGTTAGACATGTGGTTATCTTCCCTAGTAATTCCTTTCCCTTATTATTTTAATAATGGGAATATGCTATTTTATTTTTGGCATTAATTTGTTGGGAATAAGGGGAATTGATTGAGATTGAATTCTTGCTTTAATTGCAGGTGTGTCTTCATCTAATGGTTGACCATAGTCCTATTAGTCGCAAGGCTCAAAGCCTTGGGCTAGGATGATTAGGGTCTAAAAGTTAGGCATCTATTGGAGATCTCCAAAGTCCACACACATTTGACCAGAGATGGGCAACCTTTATCCAATTGAATGGTCAACCCATTTCAATTGCAATTGTTTTGTTAACTTATATTGCTTCAATTCAGGGTTTGCCCTCGGTAAGTACCTACCATATTTGATTTTTTTTGTTGTAGACCAACTATGAGTTGTGCTAGGGGGTATCCATGGAATGTTTTCCCCATAAGATTTCTAGCTTATAAGGGGTCTTGAGCACTTAACCGTTGTTGTAATTGAAGGTGTGCTAATCTCTTTGGTGGTTGCAAGGTGATTTTTCTTTCCATTCTCTTTGCCTACTTTTAATGAATTAATATCTATTTCTGATCATTCATCCATTCTGGGTAGGTATTATCTTCCCAACCTATAGATATATTCCGATGTTTAGATTCTTAAGTAAATCTTATAAACTCTCCTTGGGTCCTAAATTATAATTTGCATAATCCATTTCTTCGGTTAGTTGATAAGTTAGTTAAGGAATTATTCTTGCATTTTTTTTCTTACACCTTCTCTATAGCTACAACTTCTCCCTTTTTATTCACATAGTTTTAGGTTATTCTTAGCTTAGGATCCAAATCTATAGTTCATTCTCCATTCATGTTGGTATTATAGAAGGAATGCTTTGGGGTTTAAATGATTAGATTAGTTGGAGTTTATAGTATTAGAGCTTATGTTCTTCCTCCTCCATTCTCTCATTTCTAATGTTTTTAATATGGCTAGGAAGTTCCTCTTTAATTCTTTCAATCTGGGTTTGTAGCTAACCATCAATTTTTATTGCTTCCATTAGCTGATATGAGGCAGTGGAAATACCTTTAGTTTTCATAGTGCATGGTGACTCATGTAGAGGCATGGGTCATTACTTCGACTGAGTTGGTTTAACATCTAACCTGCTATAGGTTCGGCACGTGGAACATTTTCCTGCAATTTGTTGAGGATTTTGTGAAAGTCTACAATAATTACATTGGGTTGGGTTGTATGTTTAGGGTCAATGTAGGTGGTCCATCAATTTGGGCTTTCTATTAGGTTGTAATTAGCCCATTACTTTTATATTATGTTAGTAATTATTCTGTAAGTGTACTATATCTTATGTTTTCAATGTTCTTTACCTCTTAAATGTAAGAGTCAGAATTTAACAAGTTCTCGACCATTATTATGGCCTTCTAAAATTTTATTTCATATGTATGTGTTTATATATAGGTATATGTTTAAATTGAGAACATTTAATAATTATTTAACCGAATTTATACCCATATTTTCGTATTAATTAACTCAACTTACTTAGTTCTTATCCAACTTATCCAATAACCAAAATTGAGTTGTTCTCATTTAGATCTGATATCCACTTGAATCAACCAAATTAAAAAATTAAGAATACTTTTGGTTCAATTTCAAATCAAATTTTTCGAGTTACTAAAATACAGTTTTACAACTATTTCACTACTTTTAGGAGTTGTCTACAAAACTTGAGTAATATATATTTCCATTTTCCAAAGTTACTCTTTACCTTTCACTCAATCACTCAAAATATGGGTAACCCTTTATGCATATTTTGGCTCTTGTTTTGATTACCAGTATGATATTGCCTAACATTTTGTATTACTAAGTATCCAGTGTTTACTTCCCCTTATTGATCCAATATATTCCTTTTTGGTAGTTACTTGTGTAAGTCAACATGCCTCTATGGTCCCATTTTTCCTTAGAAACATCCTTATGTCATTTCTATGGTTTTTCACTATATATTTTTCTTTGGTCGTAACCGGTCCTTTTCAAAGAGGTTAGTTATTCTCCCACTTTTGTGACCTTAGAAGAACTATACATAGTACCTTGTGGGATATTTTCCCTAATTGTCCGTCTTTTAGAGTAAAATTTCTACTTCTAAGGAAATGACAACCCAATTGCTAATATGGGGAGGTATATGGATGAGTTATTAGTTCAATGGCATTTTTATTGTGTGGGATTTGATCAACATTGGGGTTTGCTAAGCAATTCCCTTTTGTGTATTGTATGAAATTTTTTATGAGGAAAGTGGTTGAAGGGTTAGTGAAATCAGGTCAAAATCCAGGTTCGAGTCTCTCGATCGAGTTTAGTTGGGTGGAGATGATGACAATATGCACATACATGCGTGCATGGGTGCATTGCATTTTGACAATATGACACTGTAGCAAACCCATTTTTTTGAGAATTAATCGACCAGTTTGGGCCATATTAGTCATTTTTTAGCTAGTTCACCTCTAATTCAATCAATTCTTGGCCCACTTTAATGTTCTAAAAATCATTTATCTGATATTCTACTAATTGGACTCAAGAACCTTTATTTTCTAATTTGTCTAACCCTTCTAAAATTCAAGGGTTTTACTGCTCCAAGGAGGTTCGATTGGTTTTGGCCGTCTTTTGGCTGATTCATCTCCTGTTTGACCGATTCTTGGCCCAAATCCATTTTCTTAGTAATCCGTGTCAAATTTGACAACATTTAGGCTCCGAATTTCTACTTTTCGATTTTTCTATCTTCACCTAAAAATTTAGGGCTTTGGCCTCAAGTCGATTTGATTCTTATTCGAACCAGTTTTCATTGAGACCTTTCCCAATTTTTTATTTTCAGACAAGGAATATTATTTGAGAGTAGTTTATGGATTTATCCATTGTCTAAGTAATAGTTTGAACTAGTTCCTCATCGAGTTTAAATTACCTTCCCAGTTCAACATTGATTTTCGATCCAATTAGATTTAAATTGTAATTTTAAAATTTTTTGTTGTTACTACTGCTCCTCTGCGTTTTAGGAGTTTTGTCCTCAAAATTTTTTATTTTCAAGGGAAGAGGACCTCCTCTCATGGTTAACTTGGTTTTTCACACTTTCTATGATTCTTCTTCTTGACTCCTTGTTATAACATTCCTGCAACTCTTATTAGTTGCCAAGTTGCCCCTAAGATTAACCCGTATACTTCATCACTTCTATTTATATCATCCTACTTTCCATAGATGCCCTTGGTAGACACTCAACGAATTCCCGAGTCTTGTTAAACACTACGATACCCTTTTTGTAAGTATGTCTCCGTACCTTGCCCTTATGAGTTTCTCCCCACTCTCATCCTATTGAGGTGAGTGTGCATTTCGTGCTTCCGTTAGGACTACTCACAATCTTTATGTGGAAAATGATTTACAAGGTCTAGTGTTTGAGGGCACTATTTCCCTTGCCATGGTCTAGAAGCAGTACGAGTCTACTCAATTGTACTAGTGCTAGGAGCTCCCCTTCTAACACATTCTTTCTTTGTGTGCTTCGCTTTGCACAATTATGAAAATAGTGATCATATGTCCTCTTTTTTTTCTAGGGCTTCCTCCTTTTGCCACTTAAGTTTATGTGGTTAGTTTTACCTTGTGAGTCATACTTCTCGTAGTGCCCTGTTTTGAGGTCAATGTACATTTTGGATCCTTATGACCCTTAGCGTACCATGAGTCCATGGTCTCTAGACATCATCCTCATCATTATTCCCTTAATTTACTATTCAATATACTTTCTAGACTATGATTCTTCTATCAAACTCGCCACAATACTTTAGTATGTTTCTTCAAAATATCCTGGTGGTGGCATACGTTTCTTGTCACATATGTACAATTTCCATTTCTCCTTTGTGTTTCTTTAGCATTCGTGCTCAAACCACCACCTTTTTTGTTCTACTTTTTGTTGTGGGTGTCCTCACCCCTAATCCCTTGGTCATTCAATATTTAGGTAGATTACTATCTTCCATGTTACTCCTCCTTCGAGGCGGTGTTTTCCTAACACCTATCATAATATTGATGTTTATTTTCCTTAACAACAAATTAACTTGAGGTTTTCTTCTAACACCTCTCTCCCCATCATATCCCATGTGTCCACGTATAGGATTCCTTCTTGTCATTTGTTTGTTGGTTCATGTATCTTAACTTATTGGGGATTATAGGTGTTTCACCAGTGTCTTTACACTTGAGGTATTTGCACATCTCAACTTCTTGATGATTAAGATGTCATTACTCCTTCTATTCCATAGAACCTTGATTATGATCCCCTAGATGTAACCATTCTCATGGACGATACCTCACCCCCTTTATCAAATCTAGACTAGGGTCTATCTTAGTTATCATAGTTGTAGCTCGTGACATCTAATTTCTCATAACACCATGCACTTTTCACCCTTACCCTCCTTGGCATGTAACTCATTTCTATTACTTGTTCGCCTATGATAACATGGTGTTATTTACTTTGTAATGATACTTGGACGTACTTTTTAGATCATCAGGGGTCTTAGCCTTGTATTCCTCATATTTTCTTGCACTATTTATTTCTACTTAATCATTTCCCATTTATCCAAAATTGATTTGTGTGTATCGCTGTCACACCCAGCTCGGTTTAGTCAGATCCATGTGATCAACACGTTACTCCCTTGGTTTAAGAGGGGTTTCCCCTTCTTTTAATCAATAGTAGCCAGACGTAATTTCAAACCTTGTTCCCTAGAATAGCATAAATCAATCAAATACAAGCTTAAAAGAAATTTTAAGCATACCTAACAGAGGATACATCTTCACGTTTTCTTTATTATATCTCATTACTCTTAAAAAGGCTAAAAGGGAGTGGGTGAGTTCTACAACTCAGTGAATGGGTGTTGGGAGTGAGTTTTCTTTAAAAATAGCCTTTTGTTTATCTAAATATGCCAAGGTTATCATTTCCTTAAAAAAATGATTTCATCACTTTGGTTTTCAAATTTTTTTCCATTTCCTTATTAAGTGTATTTAGCTCTTTTTAGCCCATCCCCTTGCCTCAGGAGGCATTTAGGAATCAAATACACACCCTCCATCAGGAAGGGTTTACAAATTCGCAGGTGCAGCCCATCCACTGCACCCACCTGTGGATCGAAGCGTCTTTACTATCCACCAAGATAGAAGCCCATCCACTTCTACCCTAGGTCTGAGTGGATGTTCTTAACATCCGACCCTCAGGCCCAAATGCCACTTCGTGTCCGTAAGAGGATAGAGAATTCATCCTGATCCCACCCCGGTCTCATGTGCAAGAAGCTACTCCGAGCTTCCTAATTTGTTGGCACGACGAATTGCCCTTATCTCCACTATGCCGTCCAGTAGCCCTTATGACCCATCACTACCCCCCCTCCCCCCCCCCCCAGGGTGTCTTGATTGTCTCGTAACACAAGTGCATGCAAAAACAATAGTTTTCACATATGGCCATTATCTTTGGTGCCAATGGTCCCATAGCCCCGACCCTCAACCCAACATGCAGCTATTTGTCTAGGCCGGTCCATTGACCTAGCCCTGATGCACTACCACTAGTCCATTGAGTACTATCGGTCATAGCTCGATACCATGGTGAAATCACACAACAATTTCATTAGAAATTTTAATGGCTCTCTTTACTCAAGTTTGTTTACGAACTCCTAGTCGTGTCCACTAGCCTTGGGCCTACTGCACGTGTTTTTCCAAAATCGGGCATTCAGCCCCATGAGTTCAAAAAAGAAAGGCCTCTGGCCTAATTGAATTGTTCTAGCTCTAGTCAAGAAGGTCTCCCAAATCTTTTAAGAATTGGCACACAGTCAGGGGAGAACACTTTTGACAAAAAGTTTATTTTCAACTTAATCACACCAACTGGGTGTGATGATATATCCGCTTACAACCGGTAAGCAGGTTTCTCCTTTCTTCAAGGAAGTTCATCTTACCAACCGGGTATAATTATCTCTACTTACAACCAATAAGTAGGTTTTATCATTTAAAGATGGTACTCCTCATCCCAATTGGGCATGAAGTTAGATAATCCCACTCACAAGTGGTTTTTCATTTCTAACGTGATCACCATCTCAACCGGGTATGATGTATAATTAAGCCCACTCACCCGATGATCGTGACGTGTTCGCCCCTAGTTGGTTTTCAAGTCCATATTAGCTTTTCCTTGCTAGCATTCTATTTCTCATATCCCTACATGATTTGGGCATCTTTGTCAATTAAGGTTTGGCATGACAGCCTTCGCTTTCTCACGTATGAGCAGCTAGGCTCAAAATTATTAGTTAATTACACTTAGGTCCCTAAAGTTCATTTTCCTTAACTTTAGGTCTCTAATGCCAACTTTTCCTCAAATTGAGTCCCAAGACTTCCAAAATTCTCCTTGAGTCCTCACTTCAATCAAAATTGTATATGGGGCTCAAGTTTTTCAAATTTCTAATTTGGTCCCCAACTTTTCAAAAATTACAATTTTGCCCCTACTTTGCAAAAATTGACCAATTGGTCCTGCAACATCTTTCTCATGGTCAATTGGCCTTCAATTTTAGGAAATTGCAAAGAAGACACTCAATTTTCCGAAATCCCCAATTTCTCCCCTTCAAACTGACCAAATGTGTTTTCTTCAAATTGGCCATTCAATCGGGCTTAATTGTTTCAATTGAAGGTATGAATCAGTTTCTACACTTTCATACGATTCAATTAAGCTTTGAATCACATGATTTGAGTCTGAAACGATCTCGAATGGAGCTTCGCTAGAAAATCATTCGTAGAGAGAGAAAGCTTCGAAAACTTTTCGTTGGAGGTGCGACAGTCCGAGCTCTCAATCTCGGGAGTTAGCTCTCATCTCGAGGTTCATTCTAGGATCAAGAAGTGGGACAATTACTGTTAGGATTAGCGGGAATATGATCATCAAAATTTTTTACTTCCTCTCTCTAGAACTGAATTGTACCAACAAAGTAGGGCCAAATTGGCTTACTTTTAGCTCTGATGCGGCCGTTTGGGGATTGTAGGTGTGTCGGGGAGGCTTGGTTTGGCTGGGGGGGCTGAATTTGGCCGAATTCAGCTCAACCGAAATAGGGCAGCTTCGGTCCTTCAGAGCTACTTTAGTGTTTGATTCCATCGACGCTTCTCCAACGATCCTTGGGTCGAACTAAGATTGTTGTCAGGTAGCTGACTTCCCCTAGAGTCTATAGGACCTGAAATTACCTTTTAAGGCTAAGAGAAAGGCCTATGTCGGAGCTCTGGTTTGAGCTTCACCGAAAAATGGAGCAGTTGAGAGAGAATGGCGATTTGAAGTGTGTGGAGGATGAATAAAGAGAAGCTCTTTATATAAAGAGCTCGGGAACCCTCTGCCTGATCACTTTCCATTTTGGTCGAGTTATCCTCGCCCTGAAATGACCTGAATGAACGGGATCCCCAATTGAGAATGGGAACCAAAACCAGGAATGGAATCCTGAACCGAGAATGGAATATGAATCTAGGCATGTCAATGGGACCCGAGACCTGAGTTTTAGGTCCCTACCTGACCCGAGCAGACCCGAGAAGTCCCGGGTCTGTTCAAGTCCATGCTCGAGTTCGGGTCCATAGATTAGACCCAAGACCCGATCCTCGGGTCCCGCATGGCTGGTTTCTGCGGGCTCGGGTACCACTGACTAGACCCGAGCTTCGGGTCTAGAAAAGTGGACCCAAAGCTCAGGTCCAAATGGACCCGAAGGTGGGCCAAGAGTACTTTTGAATTTTTTTTCACTTTTTTAAATAAAACATGTTGTTTAATTAAATTTAGAAAAAAAATATTAGAAAATTTTAATAAAAAATGTTATTTAAAAATTATTCTATTTTTTCTATCATTAATATTCTCACTCTATTTTTTTCCTTTATTAAACACTAATAAATTATATTTCCTTTATTATAACATAATATATTTATAAATATCTTATTACCATATTATATTACTTAGTTTTCGACTCTAATAGATTATATTTCCTTTCTTAAACCCTAATAAATTTATAAATAATTAACATAATTACAATGGAAATTTTTATATTATATTAAGTTATATTTCTAATTAATTGTCTTATTTAATTTTAACTAAAAAATTAAATTTAAATTATATAAATAAAATTGTATATATCAATAATTATACAAAAAATATTAAATAAATAAAAAGTGTTAATATGGGAACCACCCACATACATTTACACGCATATAAGTCACACTATTTTTCATTTTATAACCACCCACATCAATTTTTAGATCTTTTTTTCATTATTTGCAAATTAAATTTAATATAAAATTATAATAGTAATTTATTAGCTAAAGTAAAGCTAATAAATATTTGAAAAATTAAATTTTCAAACAAATATTAAAAATTTTATATATTACAATAATTTAAAATTTTTTATTTTTAGTAAAAAATAATTATGGCATAAGGCTTACCAAGGGATGTACTCTTCATACGCATTCATCTTCATATTTTTCTGAAAGGTTGAAGGGAGGGATGGCTGAGTTCTACAACTTAGTGAGTGAGCAAAAGGTAATTATTTAAAATATTTATCTTTTTACATCATTCTCCTTTATGTATTTTAACAATCAAGCACAAGCCATTTATCATTAAAGTAGTCATACTTTCGTAGAGTAGTCCCAGACTGTTTCACTTATGGTCCGGAGAGATTTTACCTACCACCATGGTAGGAGGTTGCACCTTCTACCACAAGTCTAGGTGAGCTCCACTGCCTATCCCCCATACTTAAATCGAGCATTCATGTCTCTGGTGGTGGGATGAGACCTCTGCCCCTTCATCCTCAGTCTCAATGCACATGAAACTCCTAGAGCTTCTTGATATACTAGCATGACAAAGCTTCCCTTATGCTCCCCAGGCCGTCCAGTAGCCCTTAGAACCAACACTACCCTACATTGGGCCCCTCGATGGTTCTGTATTTTAGCATGCACAAACAAAAGTTTTTTAAGTGAGATTCTTTATGTTTGGTGCTACCCAACTTCGACTTGATAGCTTTATCACATAATTTAACCATTTATGTGACAAAACTAATTCCGACTCTCAAGCTGAAAGGTAAGCCAATTTTGACCTAACTTCTACTACTTTGTGACCGCCTGAGTGATGGTACTGTATGAGCTCACTAGTGCTTCGCTGGTAACCCTCAAGCTGAAAGGAGGTTGCAGCAAGGTAGAGTACTTCTTCCCGATTCTAGGAAACCCGAATTCGCTCTCGGAGGTTGAGGAAAAAGCCCAAGTTGGAGCTTTGGTTCGTGTTTCATCAAAAAATGGAGCACTTCTTCTTCTTCAATCGTTTGAGGGATGATGAGAACGAATGGGGAGGAGCTCTTTATTTATTAAGCTCGGCAACTAACAGGGCTAGCCGTTCGTCCATCCCTCAAACCCGATCTCTCCCATTCTTGGTCATATTGGAAGGGTATTTTGGTCATTGGAGATTGAGCAGCCAGTCTATCATCCTTATCTACCAGCTTTTAGAGGTTGAAGACGATATTGTGCGTGCGCATACGTGCTTTGCAAGTGCAAGCTGCCATGTGGCTGCTAAATACAAATTTTGGTTCACTTTAACCTTAGTTTCCACACGAAATTTTTTTATTCCCAATTATGGCTTCCTTATTATTGGAAACAGGGTTTATAGGGGTGGTCACCTGCGAATGTTCCTTGGGATGTGATAAGATGCACATTCCCCTCACACACCGTGTTCACATATTTGAGAACTCAGGGGGTTGATCGTGTGCATTTGATATGTGTATTGTGAAATGGGAATTGAATTCATGAGTTAAAGAAATATGAGTTAAAAGATTATTACGAGGAATAGTAAGTTAAAGTACTAGTAAAAGATACAAGTATGATATCACTAAAAATCTAATAAAAAATTGATTAAAGATCGAGTCATAAACCATATCATGGCTTAACGTTGGTAAACACATTCACTAAGATATAAACTCACTACCTCTCGCAAACCATTTATATGTGTGTGCAAAGGAGCAAAGAAGGCCCTACGGCAACCTCAACATCCAAATGCATGTAATCGATGAATGTGAATCGAAAGGCATGCATGAAGGCTAATTATATGGTATTTTATCAATTGCTTCATTTCCATGGGAAAGATGTACTTGTTTTTTGGCACATTACTTGCTTTTATGGAAGCTTTAAATTTCCGTTTAATTTTGTGAGTTTTTATTTTGAAGTCTTTGTCTAATCGGTATTACTTTGGTGAATGTATCCACCATTGTAGTATCGAGAGGACGTTGCGAGTTGTCATTGGACCCCGACCTGGAAAATCAGGTCGAGACGTGGCATCTTTGGTCACTGTTGAGCTTGGGCAAGGATAAGGTCATGTAGTGAACCTTCATAGGAATATATAGAGCTGAAGGGGACCCTTTATGGTTGTAAAAGGTCCCTTGTTGGTACTCTGGTTTGTAGCTCGTCTAAAAACTTAGTAATGGAGCTTTCGAGAAGATTTGAGGTATGGAGAGAATGAGGGACAAGATGCTCCTTGTATGAGGAGCTCGGGGACTCGAATGGCTCCCCATCCCCGCCCTTGTTAGCTCGGAACGCTCATAGAATCACCATCATCGGGGCAAATATTTCTTTTGTCGGAATTGTCAATTTTGAAATTGACAACTTACACATTCAAAACACGTTGTCTATAGTAAGAAGATGACATTGTGATTACACATGTGGGTTCGTACGTGCGAGTTGCCACATGGTGCACAACAATTGGCTCGTTCATATGATGTGGAATTACACCTAAGGTCCATGTCATTTTCCAACTGTTTGACTTAGCATGTGGCATCCATCTATTGGTTACCTTATGTGACGTGGTGACTCATTAGACTTGAGCATCAATCGATCATTATGGCGTTGTCATTGGGCGCTTGATGATTGGTTGATTTAAATACGTCGATTTTCCACCTATTGACATGTTCATACACCATGTGTCAATTAAGGATTGACTATTTCCTCTAGTGTGACAATCTAACTCACTCAGCTTTTAGTTGACGTTGATTGCCATGTGTTAATTGTGGCATCTTTGTTGTTGCTTAATCAACACATTTTTCATACATCACACCATGATTGGTCATATTAGCTCACATGACATGTTGATGGGGATTCCTTTCTATAAATAGTTAACTACTAGCACATACCGCATGGTAATTGGTAAGTGTATCAGGCCGCCTTATCTTGATATTGATTGGGCATGCCTTACCTATGGTGCCATGTGGTTAGTCACGCCTGTTGACGTGGTTGTTAACTAGGCAGCTCGATAGTCTAACCGGTTTAGCATGCATTGACCTACCAAACTATTGAACAATTCAATTAAATTAGATTTTGATGACTTGAATCGTTTATCCGTCAATTCAAGTCATGTTCGATCAATTTTCTTATTTATAAAAAAAAAATTATTTTCTATGTGGTGGTGATATCAAATTACCATTTTGTCATTTTTTTATCACCCCAAAATGAATTTTCGAATTTGATAAAACTGAAACTGAACTTGTTTGAACTGTACTGAATCAAAACTTGTAATTTCTTGTTTCACTATGAATTATATCCAACACAAGTTTACTATCTCTCATGATTCAAGTTTAAATCAATTCTAAATTTTTCATCAAAATTTTCGATCTAAATTTATCAGTTTATTTCTATTTTAAAAATCAAGTATTATAACCCCATCATCCAAGATCCAACCATTTAAAAGACCAAAATTAGAAGAAAAAACTAGTGTTTTGTTCTGCTAATTCACTTTTCAAGTCTTGTAATTCCTAATACTACGAGAGTTGGGTTTGAACCTATCAAGATGTAATTTGTCATATTGTATTATGTGACTCATGAAAAATTATAATAAGTACAAAATGGATTATTTTCTCTTTCTCTTCTTAATAAAATATAGAATTTGCCTCCACAATCATATTAACCTATTATCTCTTCCTTAGCATGTTTTACTAAACTAAAAATGGTTCCAGGTAAATAATTAATCATTAGAATTTCAATTATGCCAGTAGAATATAAATTGTTTAGAGTAATAAGGAACAATATGATTGGCTCATAGTGAAATCCTTGCAAATATACTTCTAATTAATCATAAAAAAAATTATTTAAATGAATAACTTTGTAATAATACGAGTGAGTACAAGTGATGTTTTAGTTGAAGATCATTATCCATTACTTATTTGAAAAATGTCTTTTAAGTTCTTTTCAAATCTTAAATGTTGAATTTAATGAATAAATGCTTGAATCAATTTCTTTGGAAAGAGAATTAGCCAATCACCCAATAACAATTATATTATTTATAGATAAAATATTGTAAACAATATTACTCAATTTAGGTTTTGTTAGATACTTATTTATAAAATTAAGCTTGTTCTTTCATGAAAAAATAATAGGCGTTACTTTGCACACGTGTAATAATTCTCTCAAATTTTTTGTGAGAATATGAGAGGGGTAAGAATATATATTGAATTGGAATTGTCTTCCAATTCACAATAAAAATAGGATAATTTTTTCGATGAGAGTGGTAAGAATATATATTGGATTGGAATTGTCTTCCAATTCACAATTTATTAATTGGGAGTAGATAGAACTTGAAATCTCTTTTGTGAAGGGCGATTATAATCGTAATTTGGTCATATAGGATTGGTTAAAATCTTGAATGTTGATTTCAGATATTTTCACGTGGCCAAAAACCTCATGTTTGTTCTTAAACAAAAACCACCATTTATGTTGCCAAGAATCTCATTTTAATCTATACAATCTAATACCATATTCGGATCTCTCTCCATGGTTGGTGATGAAATCTTGAGAAGCCTAAATGAATAATTGACTCTTATTCAAAGAAGAATGAATAATTCTACTTTGCCTCTCAACTTTCTAAATAGAAGCCTAAATAACAAAAATTAGTAACATTTTTAACCTATTCAACTAAAAAAAGAGTGGGAGCAAAACAAACTCAAAAGAAAAATTATAAATAAACCCCTATACTTTTACAACTGCTTCATTCAGATCCAATCCTATTAACATTTATTCCTCAATAGTATTGCACAAAATGTTTGATTTTTTTTATTATTTTTATGGATCAAGTTGTTTTTTTTCTATGGCCTATTTTTGCTTATAAACAATAATGGTTGGAATCTTGATGTCAGCCGGCATGAGAAAGCCGTAATCGAAACCGAGCGGACTCAGTGACGGGGACGGGTATTAGAACATGTGAAGTTACAGTTATCTATCCCTTCACCCCATAGAAGTATCATTTTACTAATCCCTAATTGAACATATTTTATAGCCTGTGTCTATCACACCATTAGAAGAAATTTCACCCTAAAGCGAAGATGTTTATAGCATCAATCAGTTTCCCATCAGCCAAAGCATATCCATCAGTGTGATAGAGCCGATGCCACGAACTTCCAATCCACAAAAAAGCTATATCACTTCTCCATGGTTTTGTTCTGTGCGCCTCTCTATGTGTTGCCTTCTCTAAAACTAGTGCGTCAGATATCGGTGATGACCTGAAAGGGCAAACTATAAGATAATATTGTTGTGACGCAACTACAACGATCAGGGGCCGGCCTAACCCAGAGAGAACCTTGATTTTTGTAAACTGCCAGGGCTAAATGTCATCAATCCATCAAATGATCATAATTTGCAGCAAAAAACCGCCGCTTGGATGCTGACTATATACAACTACCAGCCACTGGAAGTTGTGGGGACAGATTCAAAAGTATGACCTTTTTGATTCCTCCAATTTGCCCTTTGGAGATACCTTAGGGAAACACCATTCATTTATTTATTGGACGAACGCCCGCACCATTTCTTTCCAACCCCATTATAATATCCCAACAATTTGTTCTATAAATAAGCACAACTCCACTACAGCTCGCACAACCCTAGATTACTCTTCCTAATCCACCAATGGCCTTGAAAGCTTACGGTGCCAATCTGTCATTCGGGCAGGACAGCTTTACCTTTTCTGACCAGCTCTTGTGCGGCTTCTCCGGATTCAATGGGTTCTCGTGCAGCGGTTCGGGATCGGCGATGTTGCACCCGGCGCTGGTCCTAGATGGCGATAGGGGGGAGCTCGTTAAGGCCCCTCCTTCGGCTACCAAGAAGCCAGTGCCATCGGAGAAGGCCCTAGCCGCCCTGAGGAACCACAGCGAGGCGGAGCGCCGTAGGAGAGAGAGGATTAATTCGCACTTGGCCACATTACGGGGCCTAGTTCCATGCACCGACAAGGTAACTTACAGCTCTGTGTACTTGTACGAAATAACATCCTTGATTTTCCATTTATTTTCTAAAAGAATAAACAGATTAAATCTATGATTTTTATTAAAAATAAGTTTCATATTAAAAATTGTAAATATAACAAACAAATGGTCTGTCATACAATTAATGCATTCTTTTTTAAAAATATTTTTCTTGTTTATTTTTCTGACAAATCAATTAAAGGCAAAGTCAACTCTGTCAACTAGATGGACAAAGCCACGTTGCTGGCCGAGGTGATCAATCAGGTGAAGGAGCTGAAGAGAAATGCAGTTGAAGCCACCAAAGGCCTCCTCATCCCCATGGATTCCGACGAGGTCACGATCGAGCCTTACGAATACGATGCGACTGCAGGAAGAGGAGGAGACGGAGGTTTTTCCTTCAGGGCGTCTGTGTGCTGTGAGTTCCGGCCGACACTGCTGTCTGAGATAAGAGAGGCGCTCGAGGCTCTGCCCTTGAAGCTGGTGAAGGCTGAGATTTCGACGGTCGGTGGCCGGCTGAAGAACGAATTCGTCTTCATCACCTGCCAGAATCAAAACCTCCCCGAAAACTGTCAGGAGCTCATGGATTTAGTTCGTCGTGCCCTCAATTCGGTCCTTCAGAAGTTCTCTGCCGATACGTCCGAGTATTGCCCCCGAAGTACGTCGTCGTCCAGCAAGAGGCGCAGAATCCCATCCTTCGATTTGCTGACCACTTCTCCTTAATTTGCAGAAGAAAGAAATTGCTTGCATATATTACATTCCCAAAATTTTTAGGCCCTTTAATATTTTTTAAGATGTTAGATAACACCAATGGTTGAAATCGCATATATATATATATATATATATGCGACTATTACCGCTGTCGTTTGCGGTAATAGTCACTCATAGTTAAATGAAAGGTAAAATTACGATAAACTTAAACTTTTGACCAAATTTTACATTTGGGTCCCAATTATTATATCTTTACAATAGGATGGTCTCGACTACCTTCTTAAAATTCTTTCGAATTGAATTTATTTTATTACAGATGTAAATGTTATATGAATTGCTAAAATATATATATATATGATTAGGTTAAAATAATATATCATCAATATATTACAATTATAAGATGCACGTTATAATTCAAAATTAATTTGATTAGTTATTTGTGAGTTTTGTATAATTCTCACTTGTATTAAATTGTAAAACAATTGTACAATAAATAGAAGAAACAAAAGTTGTATGTCAATTGAATTGCACACATTTACAAAGCTATAAAGGCCTAGAACTCCTAAGAACAATTTCCTCCACATTTTCTATTATATTATACCTTGCAAGCATACAACTAGATGCTACAAAAGTTGAGTTTGGGACATAATGATTAAAAATGCAAGGTAGAGAAATTTTAGTTAGAGGTAAAAATTAAAATCAGTTTATAAATTGAATTCAGAATTAAATCAAATGGTAATAAATCGATAAAAAAATAAAATCGGACAAATTAGTAATAAATCAGTTAAAAAATGTCAAAATTAATTAAACTAGCTATTAATTAGTTAAATAAAGATCAAAATCGACCGAACAATAAAAAATTGATTGAACCTTTAGAAAATCAATTAAAAATTGATCAAATGAAAATCAAACGTGATATCTCTACTAAGATATTCCAATAAATTTAAATACTTAACGTTACATATATTTTTCAATATACATTTATAAAATCTATAGTTACTTTTTAGCGAAAATTATACATTTTTCTTCGAGTTTTTACTCTTTTCGTGCGAAAACTTCTTGAAACGGAGTTTAAAATAGAAGTGAATTTTATAACTCACTGATAGTGGTATCACAAAAAATTATTTTACTAGTTTTCTTTTATTCATCTCACTCTATTTTTCTTAAACAGTTTTAACACACAATAATTGTCATTTATTTTCAAAGAATTTCACACATTCGGATAGTAGTTTCCGACTACCCCACTTATGGTCCAATGCGTATTTACCGACCACTCTAGTAGAAGTCACACATTCAACCACAAGTCAAATTGAGTCTTACTGCACATCCCACAAACTTAATTTCCCTCGTATCCGCTATAGTCGGATGAGGCCTTTCCCCTTACTTTCTCGATCTCAATGCGCATGAAACTTCGTAAGCTTCCTAACTCACTGAACGACAAACTTCACTTATTCTCCCCATATCGGGTGCATCGATAATTTTGTATTTTAGCATACACAAATATAAGTCTTTTCAATTAATACATTTATCTTTGGTGCTACTAGCCCCCATGAGCTTGCTAACCCGGCTTCGGCTCAGTAACTATCAGCCCAACGAGTTCGACGACCCAATTTCGGCTCGGTAATCTACCAGTCCAACGAGTTTGGAAACCCTAGCATTGGCTCGATAGCCCTCTCACCCAATTTACCATTTATATGAGTTGTTCATAGGCTCATTACTTATCTATTTGTCTATGGGCCTAAGCCCGTGCTCATTGGTATTGGGCCCACTAGATCATCTCTAACTATTATCGAAAATAGCTCCCAAAAATTTTAATTAGTTTTATGCTATTAATGGAGATTACTTTCGAAAAAAAATGGTTTTCAAATTGAAAACATACTCATCACCCCCAACCGGGTGTGATGTCGAAAATTCTCACTCACTTGAATGTCGTGACTCGTCGGTCCTGAGTGCATTTCCAATGTCTTGGGGCCTTCTCGTGGTCATAGGTTGTAATTTCTCGGTACATACCTATATTATCATGAATAATTAATTAAATTGTCCGAATATTTTCACTTGAATCCCTAATTCATTTTTATTTACAATTCCTACCTTATAAAATCTATTAAATTGTAAATAAATCCACATAAATACTTCTAATTATAATTAAATTCCTAAAAATTATTTTTAATTATAATTAAGTCCTTAATTTTACCATAATCACCAATTGGCCCTCAATTGAGGTTAATTTCACAAAACCTCCAATTTTTGAAAAATTCCCAAATTGTCTAATTTTCGCCAAAATATCATTTTAGCCCATGATTCATTGATTCATCAAATTGGCCATGCAAACTTCGTTAAGTGTTTCCTAACATGTTGCTAATCGTCTTTCCTACCTACCCTCGACCAATTCATGCTTTGAATCACCCTAATTAGCCTAAAATTAAGCTCAAACTGAGTTTTGCCTGAAAATTATTCTTAAAGAGAGGAAGTTTTGAATTCTTATCGACTAGGGTGTGATTATTAGAGCTCTTAATTTGGGGAGTTAGTACTGGTCGAGAGTGTCATTTTATGATCAAGAATTACTTTAATTAATGCCATAAGCAGGGAGAATTTGATCAATATAGTTCGGGCACTTTCTCTCTCTAAAAATTCATGACAAGTGGAGGCAGAATTGACTTAACTCAAAGGTTAATGGGGGTCGAGGGTCGGTCGAGGAGGGCTGTGGGAGGTTTGGCCTGGTCGATGGAGGTCGGAGGTAGCCAGATTTCAGTTCGACAATTTCTGTTATTTTGGGACCGCTGGAGAGATGATACTATGCGGGCTTCCTAACACTTCTCTAGTGATCCTCGTGCTGAAATGAGGTTGTAACGAGGTATGGAACTTCTTATCGGCTCAATTGGACCTTTATTCCTGACTTGGTTCTCAATCTCGTTTCCATCATCGATTTCCCTATCCAATTCGACCCATAATCTCATTCTAGTGTTCCATTCCTAATTCTAGTTTTCATTTCTAGTTCGAGATTCTATTTCTAGTTCATTCTCGATTTCTAGTACAAGTGACTTTAATCTGACTTTCTAAAATCTCAATGTTACAAGTGGCTAAGTTCTAGTGGGGCTGAGTGAATAATTGTTGAAAATATGATTTCATACTGGATAAAATAGAGAAGTGTTGTAAATTTATAAGTTTAAAAAAGTTTCACTACTTACAAGTCATAACTTTTAAGTATATATAGGTTTGACCCCTTATCGATCAACAATACATTCTCACATAGTATTAAAGTCAGTAGACTCGCATTCGTATCCAACCCGAGATTAAAAACTTGACTCGTAGTCTACCCGAGTATTAAAGAAAAATACTCAACTTGAGGTAAACATCGTGTATGAGACCAATGGCTGCCCCCAATTATCCGAAATAAAGTTGCTCTTTACCTCTCCTTCCAATGATTGGCAATTTTGCAGGTAAGCTCGAAAATGGACTTCCTAAATGGCCTATTAACTGATTGTGGAATGCATGCTATATTGCATATATGGTGCCAATGCCTATTAACTGAATGTGGAATGCATGCTATATTGCATATATCGTGCCAATGCCTTGGAGGAATCGACTAGTCTGGCCATGGACAAAAATAGGGGTGTTAAATGTAAAATATACCTATGCCTTTGTATCAAATAGTGTCAAATAGTGGTAGGGTATCGTAGGAACGAGGGTCCTCCACCTCTCTAAAGGCTAATAAGCGACTATATGCGCCACTGTGTTCCCTTAAATGCCTCCACCAGAAAATTAAGAACTTTGTGTGTGGGCTTGCTGGAATGTTATAGCTATTAATGGTAATATTGTTGCTCAGTGCCCGGATAGAATTGCTGATTGTTTTTTGTAATAGCATTGAATCCGTTGAATACATGTTGTTACGTTGCCCTGTCCGTGTACTTAGCTAGTGTAGCTATGTAGTGATATACTGATTGACATGTCATACTAATATTTTTCTTAAGTGGTTGAGGTATTTGTTGGTGGCATGCAAGGTACAAACTGAGATAACATACTGGGGCCACAATATGTTGAATAATATGGAAAGAATGAAATGGTTGTATCTTTGATAGAGAGAAATCAGACTCATTGAGAGTGGTGAAAAGCGTCAACAAGCAAAGCACGGAGTACCAGAATATTATACGAGCAATAGTCCGATAACAAGGGGCGTTGGGTAGCACAATGACAACCCCGATCAAGGGCTAGTGACAACCTCAAATGGACAAGTCAAGATCCATGACCCATAAATATATAAATTTTAATAAAATAAAATAGATGTTATAAATTTATAAAAATATATATAATATTATCCCTTATAAACGCAATCACTTCTCACATAGTCTCACTCCTATTATAAGAATCCATGACCCATTACCTCTTTTCCCACACTAGTAGGCAAAAAATTTATTTGAATAATGAATAATATCTAGTCGACATACAAGATGGGTGGCATGCGGGTGTTGCCTGTATTGTAAAGTAACTTGCAAAAGTTGTATCTTTGAGGAAAAAAATTAACCTTGTGGATTTAATTTCTTCTTTTGATCAGACCATATGAATTGAATTTCAGGAAACATACACTTTTCCCACATTAGTACGCAAAAAATTTATCTGAATGATGAATATCAAGTCAACATACAAGATGGAAGGCATGCGGATCAAATTACAGAAATTTGATCTTTGAGAAAAAAAAAATGAACCTTATGTATTTAATTTCTTCTTTTGATCAGACGGTATGAATTGAATTTCCGGAAACCCACTTGGTCTTTGTCGAAGTAATTCCTGTTTTTAATCATATTGCAACAAAAAAAAAAAGCGGGGTTTCTCATGCTGCATTGTCTCTGAAGCTGAGATTTCTACAGGACTGCTCAATCACAAGGAGTGGACCGTCATACTATTTTGTGCCGTTGCCGTTCCATATGGCACGCCCTCGCTTTGTCTCTCAGCTCCTGAAATGCCTTCATCGTCTCGACATCGAACCCACCTGCAAACTGCGGAGGATTGTGGAAAACTACATTAACTTGTGCGCGAGTAAAACAAAGTCATAGCTGAGAAGACACTAAAACCTGAGCGGTTTACAGTCAATTTCTGATTTATTAATAATATCATTCCTTCATTTCACTCTCTAGCAATTTAGTTCTCCTAGTAGGCTTTCATATAACAATTTAGTTCATCCATTAATCAATTAAAGTGCTGCTGATGAAATCAGTATGAAAAATGCACATGTTTTAATGGAGGAAAAGTCATAGTCCCTCATGACTATGGAGAATATTATAAAAGAATTACTGCAAGAGGGACAAATCTGGTATGTTGAAAATGGAGACAGACTTTCCTATGAGCAGAGAAGTGAATTCTAGAAATCCAAATTCCCAAACGCACATTAAGGGGATGTCCACCAAATGAACGACTGAGTCAATTGAAACTATCCTCCCTTCACATATACAAATCACGCCTTACATGGCAATTCTCCAAATTCCTATCCTACTAAGAGGACATGCTAATCAAAATCTGTTGAAATCTTGAAAGAGAAGAAATTTTGGGTACCTGATGTACGCGGAAAGCAAACCGGACACCCTGTATGATCAGCTCTTCTTCCTCGGCCCCACCACTGACTCCTTCCAGTTCTGCAGACACTCTCTTGACGTACTTCATGGCTATCTTCACAGAAGCGAGCTTGATCTGCAGTAATTAGTGCATGTGTTTTTTTTTTCCAAAAAGGCAGGTTTAAATGAGACAGAGATGGCTTTATCACGATAGCAAGATAGGACGAACATTATTCCATTTCCCAGCATTTAACAGTACCTAATCTAAATAAATTAGGATAGAAACAGTGCTTTCCCAACTACCATGTACACAATTTCCTCTGGTACTGGTGCACGTGTCAACTAATTAGAGCACTTTGAAACATTCTCGGGAATTCCCGTCCTTCCATGGACCGCGAATAGCCCATATCAGTAACCTTTCCGGGTCACATATAGGGGGGGACCATCTCAGATGATCATAGTACTAGTACAGACAATGAAGATAGGGGGTTCATAATGATAAGGTAATGAGTGAACTGAGCCAACCAACATTTTCCCACTCAGCTTCCTCTCCCTTCTCAAGGATAATATCAAATCAAGCCATCCTTCCATTTGGTGCATTAGCAAAGATTGATGGCACCTCAAAATACAGTACCTTTCATAAATAATGCAATTAAGCAATATACTTATACAATTACCTGACTGACAAGTCCTCTATCCAGCATCCAATCCATAGGAATCTGGAACACTTTGTATCGGTTCACTGCAGATTCTCTCATCCTGGATAGATTGTAAGCTGCGTGCTCTAGCCTGTAAATTAAATAAGGCGTCATATTTGGAGATTTTGAGCATTAGCTTCAAGGGAAGGGAACTCTAGCTGCTCACTTTTCAAGCAATGCCTGCATTTTCTTGAATGCAGGACCGCATGGCTGTCTCGGGTCATCCCTTAAAGATGAGGCTTCCAACTCGAGCTTCTTTAGATCGCAATATCCGAAGGCCGCCTCCCGCAGGGCATCGGCTTTCTGCTCAGGCCAGTCAAAGTGCTTCAGCACTGCCCTCTCATCCACCTAAGACCACCGGTGTATTTTCACGTAGCAAATCATATCAATGCAAAGTGCAGGAATCAAGGCAACTGTTCTGGTAATTATGGTTTATTTTATTTGTGAACTTACGAGGAAGGAGAGCTCACTGTCCAGCCATTTTACGAAAGAAACCACCCCCTCGATGTCTGTAAATGCAGCTCCCTCGACCTCTTTGATCAAGAACCTTATGAAGTCCCCCTGCGTTTCCACGTCCATTTTAATCTGCTGTCACCACCCACGTTAGTAAGCACACCAAGCAGTATGTATTCCTCCAGAAAACTGACGATTTCTGATTGATATATGAGAATAAAATCAGTTTTAAATAATAAACCAATTTCATATTAATAGCTGGTCATAATATTTTTAATTTTTTAAAGTACTATCATATAAAGCGCAATTAATTAAACTATTAATTAAGAGTCAAAATATAATATTTTTTTAAAGTACTATCATACCACGTGGAGGCTGATGCTACTATTATCTAAGTGCCTAGTGGCATTCTCGTAATTACTGGTAAAATTCCAAAATTGTCTTAACAGAGAAAATTGCACTTACCGCTAGCAAGTATGCTGACCGGTTCTCGATCTCTCCAATCATGTCCCTTGCATTGGCTGTCGACGGAGGCCCGTCCGCAGGTAGTCCCGCGCTGGAGTCTCGCCGGCAGTCTCTGCGCATCAGAGAGTGGTAGAACTCCACTACCTCCGGTACTCGCCTCACTTTCGCCTGCAGGACTATATTTTCTGATCTCGGAGGAGGCGGCGGCGGCGGAGTCGATTTGGACGTCTTCGTTTGGTGTTGTGGAGGAGGAGGAGGCGGTGGTGGAGGATATGCTTTTCTCTTCGTTGATGGAGGAGGGGGAGGCAGCGGCGGAGGAAGAGGAGTTGCTTTTTCTGTTTTCACTGGTAAAGGTGGTGGTGGAGGTGGTGGTAGAGGAGGCATTTTTGTCTTCAATGGAGGAGGAGGTGGTGGTGGCGGCACTTTACTCAACTGTGGTGGAGGTGTCGTCTTTACCACCGCTACCGGGTCCGGCACTGGAAAGAGAACGTGCTCCAGTGATCCCCCGCCGCTCGTCGTCGACAATGACAGAGCGGGTCGCTTGGGAGGCGGATTAGGGACCCTCGGTCCACGAGATCTTAGGGCGTGCGACAGTGTCGTCGAGAACTCAGCAATCTCCTCCGAATCGTAACGTGAGTGACTCTCCGCCACTGCCGCCTCTGCTGCAGCTTCACCGTGGCAGATGAAGCTCTCCGTAGACTTTAATGCCAGCTTCTTCGAGCTCTTGAAATTGATCCTAGTGGAGGCATATGTCAGTCCCTGGGACCTCCGAGACGATGAGAGCTCGTCGCTGGACCTGTCAAACGATGCCGTATCCTTGAGCTGCGAAATCTCCACCTCTATCGCCTTGACTCTACTCTCGCTCTCCCTCCTCTCCTCCTCGAGCTGGCCGAGAACGGCGGCAAGCTCTTCCCTCAGCCGCCGATTCTCGGCCTCCAAACACTCGGCTCTTCTGGAGAATTCCGCAATCTCCGCATTCTTGGAGGAGATCTCGTTCTCGAGAAGAGGTACGATGGCGGCAGTCTCCCTCACGAGCTTGTGCTCGAGGAGCTCGGTCTTGAGCCTTGACTCGCGGTCGCGGAGGTCTTCGATGAGGCGGAGGAGGCCTTCGATGTCTGGAGGGCGGGGCTGGACCTGGGCGGAGGAGCGGGCCGGGAAATACCGGGAGAAGGGGACCTTGGAGTTAGCGGCGCCCTTTCCGGGATCCTGGGAAGGGACCGGCAGCTTGGGAGGCGTGTCGTTCCTGCAGGGAGACTTTTGGAGCCCCATCGCCACCCTCATCTTGCCACCCACCATTCCTGCTGGATAACCACAGCTCTCTCTGATCGATCGAAGTAGACCGTGAGAGTTCAGAGAGAGAGAGAGCAGAGATAGTGACGTGTCTTGAGAACAAGAACAGGAGGCTTGACACAGTAATTGAGGAACGGTGTTAATGTTCTTTTTGTATTATTCCAATTCTTTTTCCCTTATTTTTCACTTTTTATTTATTTATTTATTTTTTTTATTTCAGATCTTATATTTTGAATGAGGCACTTATATGTATTAGTGACTGATGATGCTATTACTTGTGCATCCTTATATATTTAGACCAATTAATTATTGCATAAAAAGCTTGAATCTGTACTATGCTTCATTATAGAGAGTTACAAGGGTCACTGTACAAATCTCACGGGCACCCACGATATTAAAGGGACCATGCTTCAATATATATATATATATGCTTTCTATTCTAGCTTAAGGAAAAAGGGAAGGCAGGAGAACATATATATGCCCTCTCAGCTGAAAGACAATCTTGGTATGCTACGTTCAAATTAAAGTGCCGCAAAAGGGAACAAAGGGAGAAGAAAGAGATTTGAAGAGAGGAAAGATCCTGCCCTCCTTCATGGCCTTTTTTTTCCATATATCACAGCCAGTAAAATTCAAGGGGCCCTAGCCAAAATGGTCCACAAAAAAAGTGTGACATAAAGATCTATGTTTGTAGCACACTCCATCTTGGAGTATTTTCTATGAGTTTGATCGCATATATTTCCTATACATTAAAAGAAAGATAATATCATCCAGTAAATGAGTCAATGTTTGATAAATGAGGTCATGTGCATGCATGAAATGTGACTACTGTATGTCACTAAGATGTCTACAAAAAAAGGATTTTATGTCGGGACGACAAGATATATTTTTCATGGCCTCCATTAGCCTATCTGTCATGTCATATTTAAATCTATTGGTCGGATTGAATTAAAAAAATCTAGAAAAACTTTGTACAGTCCCAGAAGTTTTTATTTTCACCCATAGAATGGCATTCTTTTGTGGTCTGGGACAGCCCAAAACCCATCAACAGCCAATAATCCACATAATCACAAACCTTACACCATATAATCCTCTTATAGTATATTAAATTCGGCTTTAAAAATACCCACCTCACATCTTTCCTCCCATTTAACAATTCTTCGGATTTTCTACCCACATTTAACAAAGGACCGATCCATCCCACATTGCACATTTTTCCCAACTGCCTTATTTGAATTTTTTCAGTATTTAAATTTGATTTTCACGTCGATCACTTGACATTTACAATAACCCAAATGCCCCTGAAAAAAATATACACACTTATCCGTCTATTTAGTGAGGATGCTGATTTTCCAATTACAATCCTTTCTACGATTCTCCTATGTGGGAAGTGTAATAGTTATAAGAGTTTTTCTAGTTCGGGTTTCACATCACAACATAACGTTTGACTTCATCAAGTTAAACCTTCAAGTAACATGTTTCCTCTAGTGTGTATTTTTCTCTTCATGAATTTCCGTTTCTCCCACATGCTTTGGAGGATCATTCTAGTTCAACAAATGCATGACCCTAGTAACGGAGCGTGCATGTCATGTCCCTATACGCTCGCTTGCTCACGAGGTCTGCAAAGATGCATTGAAGCTAGTTTCCAGTTCTTCATTTAATTTCAGGATAATCCTTGGTAAAAGCTCCACAATTCCCAAATTTATAATCAAACATTTTCTATTACTTAAATATATATAAAATTATGTATTTGTACGGATTCAATCCCACATGTTTATTTTTATAAAATAAATTAATATAATAAATTATTATTATTATTATTTTGAATGATAAAATAATAAAAAAAGCATTAGTGACCCTATTCTGCTTTATAAGATAATAATAAATAATTTTATTACTATATAATACTTAAAAATTATTATATTAGATCAAAATTAGAGGAAATAATATCAGCAATACTAACTACACTACATTTATTAACATATCAATACATATTATATAACATTCAAACTAAATTAGTCTAGGACAAATATTCAATTATTTATATTTTATCACATAAATTCACTCATTTTAAATATAAATATATTAGCACCAACACTTTTTAATTTTATATTGATATATAAGTGGTCAAATCATTATTTATATATTTTTACCACTTTTCTATATTTTTATTATTACCTAAATAAGTGTATAGTGATGTTAAGTGGCTTATATTAAAAATAAGTTTTATTATTTTGATAATAAAATTAATTATTTTTAATTAAATATATGTTTAAAATTTTTAGATAATTGCTGATAAAAGCCCAACAATCCCAAATTTATAATCAAATATTTTATATTAATTAAAGATACATGAAATTAGGTAAATTAGGTATTTGTACGCATTTCAATCCCACGTGGCTATTTCCATAAAATTAATATAATATAATATAATATAAATATTATTATTATTATTATGAATGATAAAATAATAAAAAAAAAACATTAGTGACCCTTATACTGCAACATTTTGTTTATAAGATAATAATAAATACTTTTATTCTTCTATAATACTTGAAAATTATTATATTAGATCAAAATGAGTGGTAATAGTATCAATACTCATTATATAACATTCAAACTAAATTAGTTTACGTAAAGTACAAATGTTCATTCATTTCTATTTTATCACATAAATTCACTTATTTTAGGTATAAATATATTAGTACCAACATTTCTAATTTTATATTGATATATAAGTTGTCAAATTATTATATATATACTTTTACCACTTTTCTATAATATTATTATTATTTAGTGAGTATATTGATTGATGTTAAGTGGCTTATATTAAACATAAATTTTATTATTTTGATAATAAAATAAATTATTTTTAATTAAATATATATTTAAAATTTTATCGATTTATAATACTATATCAATTATATTATAATTCTATTCAATTGATAAAAAAACTCGACTTATATTATATTTTATACGATTATAAAAAATGATCAAACTTGATTTAATAATAATGTGTATAAAATATTAATTATTATATTAAATTAGTATATTGTTATTATTTACTAATTTAAAATTAGAAGCAACCCGTGTATAATATATATATATATATATCTTGAAACGTATGATATATATTTATTTTCCCAATGATTTTTTTTACCAACATTTAATGGTGCAACAAAATAAATCAATTAAATATATAGTTAATAGATTTATATAATTTGTTTATTTTATAATATTTCGATACTTAAAAATTAACTATTTTTTATAAAAGATTTTGAGGGGTTACTATAATATAACTATTTGTATTATAATTCTATTCGATTGATAAAAAAATTGGACTCATATTATATTTTATACGATTATAAAAAATGATCAAACTTGATTTAATAATAATGTGTATAAAATATTAATTATTATATTAAATTAGTATATTGTTATTATTTACTAATTTAAAATTAGAAGCAACCCGTGTATAATATATATATATATCTTGAAACGTATGATATGTATATTTATTTTCCCAATTATTTTTTTCACCAATATTGAATGCTGCAACAAAATAAATCAATGAAATATATAGTTAGTAGATTTATATAATTTGTTTATTTTTATAATATTTCGAAAATTTTTAAAATGAAACTATTTTTTATAAAATATTTTGAGGACTTTGGTCCCGGCGGGGCTCGAACCCGCGACCTTCGGCTCATAAGACCAACGCTCTAACCAACTGAGCTACGGGACCTTATAGAAAAACTGTAGCATATATTTATATATATTATTATTGTTTTCGTTGACCATTATTTGAGATTTAATGACAAATTTTATATATAGCATAATATATTGTTCGCTGGTTTAATTAAGTTCTATAATATTTAGACACAAGTATAAAATGGAAGAGTGCATTTTTCTTACTTTATGAAAAATAATACATTAGGCTTTCTCCCGGCGCTGCGGACAATTTGAGTTGGGTTCTTTCTGTCCGACTTATGGGCCGGCCTCACCTCACAACTGAACTTCTTTGATGCGGCTGCAGATACATAATGGCAAGATGAAACTTTCATATTAGAGCGCATAAATAGATTAAAATATTGCCGTGCATAAATTTTATAGGTTTTCAGTGTGGGACCAAGTATCTAATTTAATCTCAATGCATAACTTTAACAAGAAACTTAATATATGAACTTTAATAATATAACAAATTAAGCAATTAGATTGAACATGATGCATCTCATTATAGTATCGACCAAGTATCTAATTTAATCTTGTTTTATATTTATATGTGAACTCCTAAGTTCTCTTATCTCTTTTGTCACCAAATGTCCTCCCCTCCATTATTAATTTTCAGGCTTTTAGATTCAATTATGAGTAGTTCATATCAATTGAATAACTAGTGCTCAATATTATGGATGATCTCTAATACGGTCTAAAAAATTAATTATCTCCAAATAATCACATTCACATATGCTTCAACGATTTGTCAACAAAAGAAAACGCATGCTTCAATCAACTAAATTAAGGAAAATTTATATAAATGATCTTGAACTCATGGGGTTAGATTTTTTTTGTCGTCCCTATATGTAAATTTGTCGACAGAGGGCAAAGGGTGACAAGAAGGTTATCGGACTACTATTCCATGGATATGAGTGTGGAAGTTGCTGGACTAAAGGTGAATTTAAGTAAAAGAAATTCTTTAAAATGCCCTGTTACAATCTCTCTTCGGTCTCATATTTTTATGGTCAATACACGGTACATTTTCCTGGAATGCACTCACCGGAACCCAGGTTTTCTGATTGATAAATTAAAGAAAAGAAATTCTTCGTATGATTATTTTTTCTGATTGTGCACACTTAATTTTCTTGATTATATCCACTATGCTCTTGTTTTTGTCAAAATTGAAAATTGAGCTATAAAACTCCATAAAATACACCATATGAAGGTGGTGTTGTTTAATCCATTACTCGGTGCGTATGAAAATATAAAATTTGAAAAATTATTTATAAATAAGAAAAACTTAATGAACCAATTTTTAAAAATAAGAAATTTTGAGAAACTAATTTGTAAAATTAGAAAGTTAAAAACTAATACATGAAAATAAGTATTTAAAAAATCAAAGAGTGAGAATGAAAATTTAGGCAACTATTTATAACACTAGAAAATTAAAAAGATAAAATTGTGTAAAAGTGAAAACATAAAAAATTATATACACCTACTTATAGCAAGCTATTGAATAGTCATTTTAAAATAAATTGAACTAGAGGCTTATATCCTCGCGTGTGTCTATATATATATATATATATATATATATATATATATATACCATAGATGGATGAGTGAGAGATAGTGCCATCATTTCTCAAATTGACTAAATTTCCTAATTTTGAGTCTAAATTAATATGGGTCTTTTATTTAAAATTGAAATATATTTTGCTGAAATTATTGTGTTAGGTTGAGTGTAATTGTTTGAAATATAGTTGTTGTGAAAAGTTTATGGTTTTATAATTATTTGTAAAAACAGATATAGAAATGTCAAAATTTTAATACATGTGCTTATGTATGGTTGGATTATGGACGTGCACAAACTACCATACATATTAATCCACCGTGTATTGCTTATGTCGAATTATCAATGTTGATTTAAACCCCACTAATATTATAATATCGTAAATTTCGGAACTATGTTTAAGATTAAATAAATTAGAAATTAAATGTAAATTGGTAATAAAATTTTGAACTAATAATAAAATTTTAAAAGAATTCTAAATTAAAAATTGAACAAAAATTAGAAATTAAATTTTAAATTCGGGATATGATATGAACTAAATTATATAATATTAAATTAGAGATAAAAAATTAAAACTAAATATAAAACCGTATGGGATAAAACCCGATTCGAAATTTGTAAATATAAATTTGAATTATAACACAATCTTAAAAATAAAATAGTAAACCGGATACTAATATTAATAATCTGATTATATTACTTAATATGAAAATTAAAATTTTTGAGAAAAGTTAATTTTTATCCAAATTTTTATTGTACTATTTTAATTTTCTCTCCAATTGAGTTGATTTTTTTATTAAATTAAATACTAAAAATCCTAAAAATTAACTAACTTAACTATCTATCTACCTATGTAATTAATTGTATTAACTATTATTAAATAAGTCAGAATTTTAAATTTAAAGTTAAAAATTATGATCTCGAATTTTTTTTATCAAATTCCATGCATTTTCACGAGAATGCAAGTTTTCTGATTGATAAGATTAAAGAAAAGAAATTCTTTGTACACAACATAGTTATTTTTCTAATTGTTCATACTTAGTTTCTTCATTATATCAACTATGCTCTTGTTTTTGTCAAAATTGCAAATTGAGCTGCAAAACTCGATAAAACACACAATATGAAGGTGGAGCTGTTGAACTTAATCCGTTAAACGTGGAAAATATAAAATTTAAAAAATTATTTGTAAATAAGAAAAACTTATGAATCAATTTTTAAAAATAAGAAAATTTGAGGAAGTTATTTGTAAAATTAGAAAGTTAAAACAACTACAGAAAAATAAGTAAATAAAAAATCAAATAGTGAGAATGAAAATTTAGGCATCTATTTATGACCTAGAAAATTAAAAAGATAAAATTATGTAAAAGTGAAAAATAAAAAATATATATACCAAAGCTATTGAATAGTCATTTTAAAATAAATTGAACTAGAGCCTTTTATTTATATATATATATATATATATATATAATAGATAGATGACTCGAAGATGGTGCCATCACTTTTCAAATCAAATTGACCAAAATTACTAATTTTGAGTTCAAATGACATTTTTATTGAAAGTTGGAATATATTTTGCTGAAATTATTGTGCTATGTAATGTGAAATTGTTTTAATGGTAGTTTTTGCTACAAAGTTTGATTGTTTTATAATTATTTGCGAAAATAGAAATAGAAAAGTCAAAATTTTAATACATGTGTTTATGTATTGTTTGATTATCGACTTGCACGTACTACCATCCATATTAATCAACCACTTTATATTGTTTATAAATTGTCGGATTATCAATGTTGATTTAAACCCAACTCATATTATAATATTGTAACTTTCGAAACTTGGATTAAGTTCAAGTGTATCGGAAAGCTGAGTGTGAACATAAAATAAAATTTCAAATTAAAAATAAAATCCTAAAACATGAAAGGGACCCCAAATTAAAATTGAGAACCAAAACTAGGAATAAAATTCTAAACCGGGGATGTGATATGAAATCGAGAATGATATCTCGAACAAGAGACAAAAAATTAAAACCAAGTATGGAATCCCGAACCAAGAATGAAACCCAAGTAGGGATTTATAAAGATAAATTTGGATCATAACCCAATGTTAGAAATTAGATAGGAAACTCAATGCCGGGACTAGGGATCCGATCATATTTGGTATCAAATTACTTGGCACAAAAATCGAGGTTTGGGGGAAAGCTGATTTTTGCCCGAATTGGGCTGTGATTTTAAATTTAATTACCGAATGGACCAAAAAAGGGCAAATGGTAATTTAAAGTTTGAAAATAAAAAAAATATAGGAAATCAGGTTGGTGGGGACTGAAATGGGTCGACCCGTCTCACCCACATGCCACTGAACATCGACCCGTAGATTTTTGCCCCACCACTCCAAATGTCGCCCTAATTGAGTCAATTTTTGATCAAATTGAGTACTACAAATTGTATTTATCAGCTAGGAACTAAGCTATCGGTCTCCCTATGAAGTTAATTAAATTAACTACTTCTAGATAATTCAAAATTTGGATTCAAAGTCGAACATCAAGATCTCTGTGGGCTACCCAACCTCCCGATGCTTAGACGAGAAATTCTCTCTCGTCAGATCACTACATGAGGTAACTTGGTGTCAAAATACCACTAATGTGCACCTCTTGAGTTCTATGGCCAGGTTTTGACTTGCTAGTGGCTTGAAAATGCCGCATTAGAAAATTATGGAAAATGACCCTAAAAGTAGCATAATGGGCTTAGAAATGATTTTAAGATATATGAAGTTGTCTAAAGTCATTTTCGGGAGTTTGAGGAAATAACCGTAAATTTTATTTAAAATATGGGCAAAATGGTTATTTATATCCAAAGTGATGTCAAATAGTTCATTTTGAACTATGGAGGGAAAAATGATAATTTTATCAAAATAAATATGCAAAAATAGCTATTTTTATAATTGAGTGACAAAATGGTAATTTTGAACATTTTAGGGATCAAAGTGTAATAAATTTATCATTTTTACCCACGATTTATCCAAATTGAACACTTCGCCATCCATTTACCCAAAAATTACCATTTTACCCCTAAACTCCTTGAGAGCATCAGTGATATCAACGTTTGTCCTAAAATCGTTACTAGCCCCTTAGCTTCTCTTAAGGACTATTTAAACAAATTTTCTCATTTTTGCAAACTAAAGCCAAACTTTTCAAAATTTACAATTTAGACCCCGAATTTGTAAAACCACTCCAACCAACTTCAAAATTAACAAATCTACCTCAAATACTTCCATTTATTTCCTAAGTGAGGGAGGAATTGGGGTCTTACCCTGACCAAATTTGACTAACTTTGATTGTTGTCCAAAAATGGATGAAATTGAGCTATAGGAAGGTTAGTAGAAAATACTCACCGGAGAAAAGCACCACTGGTGGTCAGAGGGTATGTGAAATGAAGACAAGGACCATGTTACTCATTTTGTGGTGGTGGATGACATCGTGGTCGTCAGAACTGATCGAATTTTATTCTTGAATGGTAGCGGTCGAAAGTTACAAAACAGACATGTCGACAAAAATTGGCTTGTAGTAGCTAAAAGCCACATTGTCGAAGGTTGACCAAGACTTGTGAGAGTTAGAGGAGAGGCATGAGGTTCTTTTGGCATTAGTTTTGACAAGAGGGATAATCGGAAGTGGCAAAATTTGGCTATGAAAGATTGATAATAAGGTGTAATTTTTTTATTTCAAAAATAGAGTTAGGAAAATGGCACTTGTGTAATAGCTTTGTCACTTTTGAGTCGAACCCCACCACAAAACTTAAGAGGAGTTCCTTATAAAAAATTTGAGATAAGAATAACCTCATTTAGTGGTGGTTAGGAGTGTATCTATGAACATTTTTTTCAACTTTGGAAGAGATATTTGATATGATAGGGAGGAAATAGCTCAATTAAACTTGTAGAGAGATTAGTATGTGAGTTATTAGCTCAACGCAATGCTTTGTTGTGTGTAATTTGACAAAAAACTTGAGTTGATTTAAGCAATTTTCACAAGGCACGTCTCTACAGTTTTTGGTTGGGGAGTGGGTGGAGGGGTATATGTGAGTTGAGCGGGGGACAGGGGAGTCGGGTCGGGTCTGATGACCCTACTTAGTGATCCATTTTTTCCATTTCTTTTTTTATTTTTACTTATAATTTTTTATTTTTCCAAAAATTATCTTATTGCCCTTTTCATGTACTCTCGATAATTCCAAGTTTCCCTATACTGACCTAAACTGGCTTTTTTCAAAAAGCATGCTTTCTTGTTCACAAAATCGATTTACAATCTAACCCATTCACAAATTCTCGATTTAGGTTCCCACTTTCCAACTCAATTGAGTGAAAATTTCACTTATGGAAATTTTGATTTTACATGATGCTTGTCATCACTATTCGAACTCATTGAGTTTTAAGCTCACCTATTTCCCTAACCACTTTTAAAAGAAAAAATAATAGGAAGGATTTCTTAGTTGGACCGGGATATTAACGTGTCATGCCCCGACCCGGTTTGGTCGGATCCCCGTGAACAACCCGCCACTCTCCCGCTTTATTAAAGGGTTTTCCCTTATTATAAATCGTAAAGAGTAAGGCGTCCTTTAAACCTACACCATTTCCTGGAATAGCATAATCAAAACTGCATGAAATTTTTAAACTTTACATACCTGTCTTACAGGCATCCTAGTTGATGGTCTTTCAGGGTAGGCTTTCCAGGATTTCCTGAAAGGGATATAAGAGAGGGGGTGAGTACGACTACTCAGTGAATGGGTTTTCAAAGGTCTACTTCTAACTTTTAAGAAAAACATTTATATGGAGTGTGCCAGACTCCTTTCTTTTAAAAAATCCCTTCATTTAAAATTTCTCTTGGGTTTTTTCATTTATTTCATAGTTACCGATGTGTCATCACCCAACACACATCCTTCATTATAAAGGTTATAAACATTCGCAAGTCAGTATCACTATTGAACCCGCTAGTGGCTTCGAAGCGACTTTTCTTGTCACCCGGATAGAAGCACGACCGCTTCTACCCTAAGAATGAGCGGATGTTCGCGACATCTGACCCTCAATCCTGAAATTGCTTATTCATGACCATATGAGGACAGAGACCTCATCCTGTCCCCACCCCGGTCTCATAAGCTTGGCGCTACTCCAAATTTTGCACAGACACCTAGAACGACGAACTGCCCTTAGATCGCATCACTACCCCTCTTGGGAGTCTTGATGGTCCCGTACTCACAGTGCATGCACAAACAATATTTTCTCATATTGCCATGTAATCTATGGTGCCACTGGTCCAATGGCCCCGACTCTCAACTCAATCCGCAGTTGTTTGACTTGATTAGTCCGTCGACCTGTCATGTCGCACTACTGCTAGTTGATTGAGCATGTCGGTCCTATCTTGGTACCATGGCCAAACAATTCACTTATTAAGTTTTATGGCACATATATCATGTTCGTTTACGAGCTCCTGCTCATGCCAACTAGATTTGGGCCCACTGTACGAGATTTTCAAAATTGGGCATTTAGCCCCCAAGTTCAAAAACTGAGGCCCCTAGCCTATCAAAGCTATTTGAGCTCCTGTCGAGAAGATCTCCCAAATTGTTTAAGCATTGGTACACAGTCAAGGGAGAACACTTCCGACAAAATGGTTTTCATTGTCCATTATGCCGATCGGTATAAGGACATCTCCATTCATGACCGATGAACGGGTTTTCAACTTCCTTCGAGGAAGTCTAATCATACCAATCAGGTATGATCTACTTAGAACCAGTAAGTAGTTTTTCCGCATGGTTTTCACATCACTTTCTCTAAGTTGTGATGATTAAAATTCCACTAAATAGTGGGTTTTTATACCGAGGTACTTATCATCCCCCACCGGGTATGATATATAATCCCACTCCCAATCGGTAAGTAGTTTTTAAATTTTAAGTTGTGCTCATCATCCCAACTGGGTATGATGTTCATAAACCCACTCACCCGTTAATGATGTGAATTCCACTAGACGGGTTCTTTGTATTCACGCGAGCTTGTCCTTGCTAGAGTTCCCGGTACTTCGTGTTCCTACACGATATGAACATCTCGGTTCATTATCCTTCGACTTAATCGCCTTCATTTATTTCAAATGAATGAGAAAGTCAAACTTTCATTTATTTGCAATTAGGTCCCTAAAGTTATTTCTCTTTAAGTCCATAATGCCGGTTTTTCCTCAAATTGAGTCCGAAACCTCTAAAATTTATCATAGGACCTCAATTTATTCCATTTCAGAAAAAGGGGATTAATTTCCCAAATTTCCAATTTGGTCCTCCAACTTTTCCAAAATTACAATTTTGCCATTCCTTTAGAAAAATGGTAAGTTTTGCCCCAAAATTTCTAAAATTCCTCAATTGGTCCTCCAACATTATTTTCATGCCCAATTGACCCTCAATTTTATAAAATTGTATTTTGGTCCTTTAATTTTCCAAAATCCCTAATTTTTCCCCAATTTAAACTGTTTAATATAACATAATTTAATTTCATCAAATTGACCAATCAAACACCTCTAATTATTGAAATTGAAGTTGAAATTGAGTTCCTCCATGTTCATTTGATTCCATAGAACTTTGAATTGTGAGTTTTGACGCCGGAACGAGCTCAAATGGAGCTTCGCCGGAAAATGGACTGTACAGAGAGAAAGCTTCGATTAGCATTCCTATTGTCCCCACCTTGTCATTTCCTTGCCAGTAGTTACTACGAGAGTTCTCACTCCTTAGTCTCCTTGTCAGTTTTCTTGTCGAGCCTTCTCTGCCTACTAATTTTTCCCTAAGAGTTCTCCTAGACTCTTTAGTCTTTTGGTTCATTTCCTTATTTGGGATAGGATTCTCTTCGGTCCCCGGGGTTTGTTTGGTTACTTTTCTTGAGGCAATCATCCTACAGTTGAGACGTAGGCTTACATTCTTGTTTAGAGACATGGTTTCAAGAACTTGGAATTCTTCATTAATGTAGGAGTACAATATATTAGGGTTTTAAACTTATTACAAGGAGGTGGTCATGAAATAGGTAGAGGACTACGGGATGTGTGCTAAGCATCCTCCATGGTAAGGTTATAAGCCCTAACTGGTATTCCTAGTCTCAGGCTTGGCTTCCTTTGTACTTGGGGTGTGACCTCAACAAGTCTAAGCATCATCCTCTCGGGATACTTTGTCATTTGGTCCTTGGGGATCTCTACCAAGCCCCAGGCATTTGGGAAGCTTCTAGAGTTGTCTTCCTATGAGGATAGGGTACTGAGCAGAGTCATCCCTAGTTTTCTTGGTTCCTCTCCTAGGAGCCATCTATAAATTTTAGGAGAAATCCTCTTAGTTATTATATTTTCTAGTTTTGAATATGTATTCGAGGAAATAGGCTCTAAAACCACTCTAGTTGTCACGCCCCGACCTGGTTTGGTCAGATCCTCGTGAACAACCCGCCACTCTCCCGATTTATTAAAGGGTTTCCCCTTATTATAAATCGTAAAGAGTAAGGCGTCCTTTAAACCTGCACCATTTCCTAGAATAGCATAATCAAAACTGCATGAAATTTTTAAACTTTACATACCTGTTTTACAGGCATCTTAGTTGATGATCTTTCAGGGTAGGCTTTCTAGGATTTCCTGAAAGGATATAAGGGAGGGGGTGAGTATGACTACTCAGTGAATGAGTTTTCAAAGGTCTACTTCTAACTTTTAAGAAAAACATTTATATGGAGTGTGCTAGACTCCTTTCTTTTCAAAAATCCCTTCATTTAAAATTTATCTCGGGTTTTTTTTTTCATTTATTTCATAGTTACCGATGTGTCATCACCCAACACACATCCTTCATCATGAAGGTTACACACATTTGCAAGTCAGTATCATTACTGAACCCGCTAGTGCCTTCAGAGTGACTTTTCCTCCCACCCGGATAGAGGCATGACAGCTTCTACCCTGAGAATGAGTGGATGTTCATGACATTCGACCCTCAATCCTGAAATCGCTTCTTCGTGTCCATATGAGGATAGAGACCTCATCCTGTCCCCACCCCGGTCTCATGCGCTTGGTGCTACTCCAAATTTCGCACAGACACTTGGAATGACGAACTGCCCTTATAGCCACCAAGTCGTCCAGTGCCCTTAAGATGCATCACTACCCCTCATGGGCGTCTTACTCACAGTGCATGCACAAACAATGTTTTCTCATATTGCCATGCAATCTATGGTGCCACTGGTCTAACGACCCCAACTCTCAACTCAACCCGCAGTTGTTTGACTTGACAGGTCCGTTGACCTTTCATGTCGCACTACCACTAGTTGATTGAGCATGTCGGTCCTATCTTGGTACCATGGCCAAATAATTCACTTATTAAGTTTTATGGCACATATATCATGTTCGTTTATGAGCTTCTGCTCGTGTCAACTAGCCTTGGGTCCACTGTACGAGATTTTCAAAATCAGGCATTTAGCCCCAAAGTTCAAAAATTGAGGCCCCTGGCCTATCAGAGCTATTCGAGCTCCCGTCGAGAAAATCTCCCAAATTGTTTAAGCATTGGCACATAGTCAGGGGAGAACACTTCCGACAAAATGGTTTTCACTGTCCATTATACCGACCGGTATAAGGACATCTCTGTTCATGACCGATGAACGAGTTTTTAACTTCCTTTGAGGAAGTCATCATACCAATCGGGTATGATCTACTTAGAACCGGTAAGTGGTTTTTCCGCATGGTTTTCACATCACTTTCTCTAAGTTGTGATGATTAAAATTTCACTAAATAGTAAGTTTTTATATCGAGGTACTTATATATAATCCCACTCACAACCGGTAAGTGATTTTTAATTTTTAAGTTTTGCTTATCATCCCAAACGGGTATGATGTTAGTAAACCCACTCACCCGTTAATGTTGTGAATTCCACTGGACTGGTTCTTTGTATTCACGAGAGCTTGTTCTTGCTAGCGTTCCCGGTACTTCGTGTTCCTACACGATATGAACATCTCGGTTCTTTATCCTTCGACCTAATCGCCTTCATTCATTACAAATGAATTAGAAAGTCAAACTTTAATTTATTTGCAATTAGGTCCCTAAAGTTATTTCTCTTTAACTTTATGTCCCTAATACAGGTTTTTCCTCATATTGAGTCCCGAAACTTCTAAAATTTATCATAGGACCTCAACTTATTCCATTTCACAAAAAGGGGATTAATTTCCCAAATTTCCAATTTGGTCCTCCAACTTTTCCAAAATTACCATTTTGCCCTTCCTTTACAAAAATGGTAAGTTTTGCCCCAAAAATTCCAAAATTCCTCAATTGGTCCTCCAATATTATTTTCATGCCCAATTGACCTTCAATTCATAAAATTGCATTTTGGTCCTTTAACTTTCAAAAATCCCCAATTTCCCCCCAATTTCAACTATTTAACACAACTGAATTTGATTTAATCAAATTGACCGATCAAATACATCTAATCGTTGAAATTGAAGTTGAAATTGAGTTCCTCCATGTTGAATCGATTCCATAGAACTTTGAATCGTGAGTTTTGACGCCGGAACGAGCTCACTGGTGAGGGCATGATGGCTCGAGCTTTCGATCTGAGCAGATAGCTCTCATTGTGAGGTTTATCCTAGAATCAAGAATCACATCAATTGATGCTGAATTAAGTTAGAATTTTATTATTAAAATTCTGCCGGTTCTCTCTCTAGGACTGACCGAAAATTGCTGAGGGAAGCTCAATTGGCTTACCTTTCAATCCTAATTCGGCTGTGGAAGGGCTGAGGAAGTGTTGGGAAGGTTTGGTTTGTCCTGATGAAGGCTCAAATCAGTCGATTTCAACTTGGCTGAAATAGGGCAGCTTCGGTCCGCCGGAGCTGCTTCACTATTTCATCATGTCGGCGACCCTTGGAGTGAACGAAGACTACAGACGTGTAGCTGACTTCTCCTCGGTTCTAAAGAACTTGACCTCACCTTGTTTGGCTTAGAAAAGACCCCATGTTGAAGCTCTGGTTTGAGTTTCACCGAAAAATGGAGCAGTTGAGAGAGAATGTAGTTTTCAGGTGTGGAGAGGATGAAAGGGGGAGGGACTATTGATATAGGGAGGTTGGAGACCCGTTGGCCGTCTGTTTGGCACCGTTATTGCTGACATTGAAGACCTAAAATGCCTCGAACAGAAGCGTTTCTTCTTCACTGGTGTTTCTTCAGTTTCCCGGTGAGTGAACAGTGCTGTCATCCTGAGGAAGAAGATGACACTATTACGAACCGGACCAGACCGATCCAAACCGGGTTCAAAGTTTAAGCTGGCCGGTTCACCTCCCATTCGACCGAGTTTTTCAAATCTAAAAATTTCTAAATTTATCTAAATTCATTATCTATCCAATGGTGGCTTCAAATCTCTAATTCGAATTATTTAAGCCACCTAGAAAAATGAATTTAGGATTCGGTTCAATAGTGGTTCAAACCAGTCCAAACCAGTTCGGATTCGGTTCACCTAAACTGGTTTGGTTTTCAACCCCAATTCCTTCACAAGTCCATTTTCATGTCTTTTGTGACTCCTTGGGTCTCTTAGGGTCCATAAAATTCTTGGTTTACCATCTCTTTATTGATTCCGATTCATAAACCTACTCGGTCCTTAAACCGGTTCAATCCGGTTCAGGTTCGGTTCACCCAAACCGTTCTGGTTTTTCTCTCCCACTTTGTTCTAAGGTTCCTTCCCAAGGTTTATGAATTTCTTTGGAGTACAATGGAGTTGAATTCCTTTGTTTTGCCCGATCTCTATTGGTTTCGGTTCATGAACCGACTCGGTTCATAAACCGGTTCAATCCTGTTGGACCCAGTTCTTCCAAACCAGTCTAATTTTCCTCTTCCAATTCATCCTAAGGTTCTTTTTCATAGTATTTTGAAACCTTTGTATCACTTGGGAGTTGTAAATTCCTAAATTGCCCATTCAAAATTTTCGGGTTTGTGAACCGATTCGGTTTTTTCACTTGGTTTGACCGGTTCTCTTCTTGGTTTTACCTAGCTCAAAAGGGCGGTGTTTACATAACGTAACTGTTTAATCGAGGTATAAGTTCTCTTCTCAGTTTTTCTTAGCTCAAAAGGACGGTGTTTACATAACGTAACTGTTTAATCGAGGTATAAGTATCGAACAAAATCTTACGGGTGTATTTTCTTATATTATGTTATTATTCCCAAAAATTTATGAGATTTGTAAAATTTTTCCCTTTTTTTTTCATGAAAGTTCATTTTGGATGGAAAAATGTAATGTGTTTTTTTTTTAATTTCTAAGTTTTATAAAATGTTCATACTAAGTAAGTGAGAGTCCCATTACAGTAGTATTATCGAGAGTAATACTGTAAGTTGTTTGTGTTTTGAATTTGAGATTGGATTGGAACATGATAAAAATAAACATAAAAACTCACATATACATCTCATACAAAAATCTATAATTAACCTTTTTGTAGATACATATATTAATAATTTATTACTAATTTTGAGCATGGTTCATATTAATATATTTTTTTGCACATTCTAATAATTTATCAATTATTTGAACCATCTGAAAAGTAATATATATAATTAATGAGTATCATTCAAATCAATTATTTATACTTTGAAATATTTCCTTATTAATTTAGACTAATTTGATAATAATAATATATGTTATTTATCAATCTCATAAATTTTCCTTTTAAAATTGAAGTTACATCCTCACTTGATTCTCATTATTCTTCACTACTAAAATTTTAATTTATTTATCACACTATTTATATTTAATATATAATTATCTTAATTAGCAACCCATTATATGGAATTTATTTATGTCATATCGTTGATTGGAGGTTGTTCGAATAATCCTAATTAGTAACAAATATTTTTTTGCCATAGTATGACAATGTCTCTGAGCTTATATGAAGGCATACAAATTATTTTTATAAATATAATAATTGAGGGTTGTTCTATACATCTTATCACTGAAATATTTAATTTGTTGTCATTCTTTTTTATATATATATATATATATCTTATTTTTTTACTCAATTATAGGAATCTCATTAAAATACAAGACCTGTTCACATTGGTCTTGACCTAAATCAAAATTTTTTTGAGTTTGATGGAGTATAAGGTAAGTATGGTTTGAATGATTGGTCTCGAACCCTTCCTTAGGTTCGGGTCCAGTCTAACTTTGTTGACTTGAGATTGGCCCAATTGTGTTAAAAATTAGGATCGTGCTTTTGTATATAATTCATATTAGTAGTAACATAAAATAAAATATCGTTGAGTCGAATTAGGTAAATCGGATTAAAAATTATTGAATGCATTTTTATAGGTAATTTAGACTAGTTGTAACACGAAATAAACTACAGTTTTGTCGTATTTGACCAATTTAGTTTAGCCTCATGAATTTTGTCATGCCCCAACTTGGTTTGGTCGAATCCCCATGAGCAACCTGTCACTTTCCCGACTTAATAAATATTTTTCTCTTCTTTAAACCATGAGTAGTAAAGCGTTCTTTTTACTAGTACCTTTCTTGAAATAATATTAATCAAAACTTAATATATTATTCTTTCACACCTGTTTTGTAGGTTCAACTATTGAAAAATTTTTAGATAGATTTTGACTCGATTACCTAAAAAGGGGTAAAGGGAGAGGGTGAGTTCGATAACTTAGTGAGTGGGTGTTGGGAGAGAGTATACAAAACATATTTAATTGGAGTGTGCCAGACTAATTTTTTTCAAAAATATTCTTTCGCTCTTATTCCCGGTTATTTAAAACTATTTCCACATTTTCATATCAGGTGTGTTTAACAATCAACACATGCCCTTCATCATGAAGTGATCACACATTCGTAGGGCAGCCCAGCCACTGCACCCAATTGTGGCGTTGGAGCGACTTTACCAGCCACCTATATAGAAGCCTGTCCACTTCTACCCAGGGAATGAGTGGATGTTCGCAATATCCAACCCTCAAACCCGAAATCATCTCCGTGTCTGTATGAGGACAGAGACCTCATCCCTACCCCACTCCGGCCTCATGTGCATGGAGCTACGTTGAGCTTCCTTGACTGTTGGCACGACAAACCGCCCTTATCTCCACCATGTTGTCCAGTAGCCCTTAGGACACATCACTACCCCTCTTGGGCATCTTAATGGTCTCGAACCTCAAGTGCATGCATAAACAAAGTTTTCCATAAATCCATTTATCTTTGGTGCCACTAGTCTAATGATCTCGACCCTCAAGTCGACCTACAGCTGTTTGTCTAAATCGGTCCGTCGACCTGGTCCTGTTGCACTGCCACTAGTCCATCGAGTATGTCAGTCCTGTCTTAGTACCATGGCCGAATCATATAACTCATTCATTAAGAATTTTCATTGCTTAACATCATGTTTATTTACGAGCTCCTTCTCGTGCCAACTGGCATTATACGTGATTTTTTAAAACGAGGCATTTTAGCCCTTAAGTTCCAAAACCGAGGCCTCTAGCCTATCTGAGCTATTCCAACTCCCGTCAATAAGATCTCCCAAAAGTTTTAAGCATTGGCACACAGTTAGGGGAGAACACTTTTAACAAAATAACTTTTCAACTCGTCCATCACACCAACTAGGTGTGGTGACATCTCCGCTTACAACCGATAAGCGAGTTTTCTACTTCTTTTTAGGAAGTTAATCTTACCAACCGGGTATGATCTACTTACAATCAATAAGTAGTTTTTCTTCGTAGTTTTTACATCACTCCAACCATATGTGATGTTAAAATTTCACATAGTAGTGATTTTTCAATTTCGAGGTGCTCATCATCCCATCAGGGTATGATATGAATAATACCACTCACTCGATATTCATAGTGTTTTCCTTCTTAGTCGGCTTTTTGTCTCCACGCGAGCTTATTCTTGTTGGTGTTCCGGTCCTTCATGTTCCTACATGATTTGGATATCCTTGTTTATTAGCATTTGACATGATAGCCTTAATTCCTCATGTATGAACAAAATGTCCAAACTTTTCAGTTAATTGCATTTAGATCCCTAAAGTTTCTTTTATTTGATTTTAGGTCCCTAATGTTAACTTTTTCCCAAATTGAGTCACAGAGCTTTCTAAAATTCACATTGAGTCCTCAATTTACTCAAAATCACTTAAGGGGTTTAAGTTTTCCAAATTTCCAATTTGGTCCCCAACTTTTTAAAAATTACCATTTTGTCCCTAATTTACCAAAATGACAATTTAGCCCCAATTATTTTCAAAAATTGACCAATTGGTCCTCTAACATCTTTTTCATGGCTATTGGCCCTCAATTTTGCGAAATTGCAATTTTGTCCCTCAATTTTACAAAATTCCCAAATTTTCTCCCTTTCACACTGGTTAAATTTGATTTAATCAAATTGGCCATTCAATCGGGGTTAATTGATCCAATTAAAGGTATTAATTAGCTCATACACTTCCACATGATTCAATGGAGCTTTGAATTGCATCATTTGGGTCCGAATTGAATTTAAACGGAGCTTCGTCGGAAAAGTGAACTTAGAGAGAGAAAGCTCCGAAAGCTTATTGTCGGAGGTGCGGCGGTCCAAGCTTTCGATTAGGGTAGGTAGCTCTTATCCTAAGAATTATCTTAGGATCAAGAATTGCAACAATTCATGTCTAATTGAATGAGAATTTGGTCAGTGAAGTTTCCCCGTCTATCTCTCTCTCTCTAATGCTGATCGGAATTTATAGAGTGAAGCTAAATTGGCTTACCTTTAAGCTCTAATTTGGTCGTATGAGGGTTGTGGAAATGTTGGGAGATCATGGTTTGGCCTTAGTAGGGCTTAATTTGGCTGTTTTCAACTCGATCGAAATAGGGGAGCTTCGGTCTGCCGGAGCTGCTTTACTGTTTGATTACGCCGACACTTCTTCGGTGATCCTCGGATTGAATGATGACTACCGTCGGGTAGTGACTTCTCCCCGAGACTAAGAAACCTGACCGCACATTCTTTGGCTCAGAAAAATGCCTAAGTCGGAGCTTTGGTTCGAGCTTCACTGAAAATTGGAGCAGTAGAGAGAGAGAAGAGTTTTCAGGTATGAGGAGGATGAATGAGGAGGATCTCTTTATATAGGGAGCTTAGGGACTTATTGGCCGTCCGATTGACGCCTTTATGGTGATCATTCATGGCTTGAAACGTCCTAAACGGAGACTTTTCATCTTTGTTGGCGCTACTCGCTTTTCTGGTGAGTGAACAGTATTGTCATTTGAAGGAAGGAGACGACACTGTTCTGAACCGAACCGTACCGGTCTGAACCAGGTTCAATGCTTAAACCGATCGGTTCAAGCCTGATTCAACAAATTTTTTCAAAATTAAAAATTTATAAATCCATCTAAATTCATTTTCTATCTAATGGTGGCTTCAATTCTTCAATTTGAATATTTTATGCCACCTAGAAAAATGAATTTAGAAACCGGTTCAATAGGGGTTCAAGCCAGTTCAATCCAGTTCAGGTCCGATTCACCTGAATCGGTTTGGTTTTCTCTTCCAATTCACCCCAAAGCCATTTTCCATGAATTTTATGACTATTTAGGTAAATCAGGATTTGTTAATTTCCCAAATTACTTTTTTTCTATCGGTTAAGGTTTATGATCTGACTCGATTTTTTATTTAGAAATTACCGGTTATTTTCTCGGTTTTTTTCATTATAAAAGGACGAGGTTTACAGATTAGATCTTAGGACCTAATTAGGATCCGATCTTGGATCCTTTATAAGGGATCCGAACCTTGACTCTAAGTCTAGGTCCAACCTCAAGTACTCGAATCTCAAGTTCGGGTCCACTCACACGGACCTAATATTCGAGTTGAATCCATGCATGCTTCGATCGGATTTGAATTAGTCAAAACTTGACCTGACCAACAAAATAAACATTCCTATTATTGTACTAATAAACCTCCAATTTCTTATTCAACACCCCATTTAAAGAAAATATTGTTTTTTTTATAAATTTAATGAGGGGTGCAACATCAGTTACAAAATGCTAGTAAAACTAGTTAATTATTGAAAGTTTCTTACCTTATTTAACTAATTAAGCATTGATCAATCTCAAATTATCTATATTTCAATTCCATTAAAACTTATAAAATACTTAAAGGATAAAATAAATTTATACAAGTAAAATATGTATTTATTTAAATTAAAAAATAACTTAAAAAATTTTTAAAATAGTTTTTAAATATTCTAAATGTTCATTTAATGTATTATTTTTATATTAAAATACCTTCAAAATATATAAATACAAAAATTTCAATAAAATTATGTAATATTTGGTTTATTAATTTTTTAAAAATACTAGTTACTTTATTTAATCTAAAAGTTATAACTAACCACTAATATAAAACTTGTTTTATTTTAAATACAAAATTTCATTTATTTTCTTATTTTATACCAATATCATAATATCTACTATTAGGATTATTTTTTTAAAAAATAAAATTTATACAACTTATCGAAAATATCATTCACACAAGTAATGTTAAAATTTTATCATAATATTGTTGATTACTCTCAAATAAACATACATATTCCAATTTTCATCATTCTTGAATACTGTACCTGTTTAGTCTGAGTTGACAACATCAAGAGTGACCCATAACATTCTACATACAAACTCAACCGGCCATTAGTTCTTAAATCTCTTCAAACTTTTTAGGACATGATACTACTACGATGGACACAAATGTTTCATTGGCCGCCTTTACGAATACAAGGATTTGAGCTAACTCCTTAGTGGACCCAAGGCTACTCACGGTCTTAGAGTTGCCATGCATCCAATTAATAGGAAATATTGATATTATGGCATCATTCGACGTGATAACTCCGTTCTCTTTTGACCATACTTATTAATGGAATTTAGATGTTATGATGGGTTGTTATCGACAAATCGTGTTGTTTATAGACCCCAAGATTAGGCTTGCCATTGAGGACATGGGAAAGACAAGTAGACGTTCTTCAATTGTTTTCAGGAAGCTGTGGAAAAGAAATGGAGAGAAGATGAGAGAATGCACTAGGCACAGACCCTTTATTCTTCCTCGTGCATATACATAGTTTGTCAAAGATAAAAACACAAGCATAGCTAGCTCCACATGTATATTTACCCAATTTAAACCCTAAAACTTTTAGATATCACTTACTATTGGTTCGATAGATGTGATGTACACATAGATCAATCGAACAAGAATTTTTAGTCACTCAATTAGTAGACAATAATGGATTTTTAGCCGCTTTTTTTAGGTCGATGAAACTAAAAAAAGCTTAATTTTAGTTACCTGAGCCAGATTTTGAAAATCCCTAACCTTACTAGTGATCGAACCTCTACGGGTTTTTATTCCCTTTTTCGCTGGAATAACTAAAATGACACTAGTTTAGTTCATTTGGCAGGAAAACGAGGTGGTCCCTACCTGGTAAACATTAAATTAGTTTACTTCCACCTAAGAAACTAAATCGACACTGTTTTAGTTCCTTGGACGGACTTTTAAAAAAACTCTTGCAAATAAAATGAGTGGACCTTACCTGGTAAAATAAAAATTGGACTGGCTGGTCGGATATATCGGGCCCCTAATTACCGATCAGAGAATTCCCAACTTATTATATTTATTAATTATACTATAGTGTCTCTCCCTTTTGTTTAGATTTTCAAAGTTCATTCTCATGTTTTGTTGGTTAAATAATCTGTCGTAGTTAAACAAGCATGGGAAGATACACTAATTGAGATATTCTCGGCCGATCGGAATTTATGTTTTTCTACTAAACATATAATATTAAGCTCTGGAAATCCTCGTCAAGATGCGTACATTATAAGCTATGCCGCTGATGAATTCCGGTGTTACCTTCAATTTCACCAACCTTAACATTTCACTCCTCACCTAGTGCATTAATTTCTTCAATACACTAACTACTATTGCCTTAAGATTTTCCTGTATTGATTTTTTAGCATGCAATATTTAAATCGCTGTTTATTTAAAATATGTTTTCTGGGTTGTTTTTTTTTATTACTGTATGATTATTATAAATGAGATTTGTGAATATATATAGTTCATTTATTTAAATCCAGTTTTCTAGTAATAATAAATAATAAAATAATATTCAAGTAATCAAATAATCTATATTTTATTCTCACATATGGATTTATCTTTCTATTCATCGTTTTATTTTATTTTTATTGTATATTTTTATTTATATAACTTACCATAATTAAATATACCATTTTATATGTATTATATCTATCTTACACATGTATATCTATTTTATAAGTGTTGTAGATCATTCTTTTTTACATTAAAATAATATGCTCATCAAATAAAAAAGATATTAGGAAGATGAGATTAAATAACATGTGAAATTTCATAATCTAAAATTAACTCATAATATCTTAATTATTAGTAGAGGATTGTCTCAGTGTAACCTATACTCATTCATATTTTTGTAAATCATTTGATCTCCCTTCACTTTCGTATAATACATTTACTCTTAAAATTTCCACTATATCCTCTCAAAAAACACATACCATACAACTCATATTTGTCATTCTTTCCTCTTAAATTTGGTAATGGTTAACCCGATGAAAAACAACTCCATTTTCACATCTCCTATTGCAATAGGGAGGAAAAATAAATATGGGAGACGATCAACCTATAAACATATTATTTTAATTATCCTTGTCGAGGATAGTAACACTGCAAAAAAAAATTTATATTGCATTGTGTATGGTTTGCAGTTGAGGGGTTGTTTGATATTGATGATGATAGGACACATAAAACAAATGGAAGTCTGAAGAAATCAGTTACAGTCAGGTTCATGATGGTGGCAGGCCACATAAAACAAATGGAAGTCTGAGGAAATCAGAGTGCGGTTCGGTTCTGGGCTTTCTACAATATTACTTACAGCCCTCACATTCCCAATGCCACCCTGATTCCCGGGCTGTATTAAATCAGTGTAAGGGTCTGTCTGCTTAACATGTAGAAACGAATAAGGAAAATATATATACGCGGTCCCAAGCATTATCTATTTATATTATTTTTCCCTCGTCTAGTTGGCTCATGGAGATTGGGTAAAAAAGAGGCACCAAAATCTTAGAATAAGAGTTGAACAATACCTTATATTGATTACTAAGCATGCATAGCACTTGGAGATGACGGAAGGGAGATCCAAGGTACACCCATGATTTGAATAGGAACTATCGAGATTTGAAATTGTGTTTATTTAATCACTTTATAATAACTTTAATACTTTAACTTTATTCGTCTAAAAATGAATATTTACCCTCTACCTTGTCAATTTTTTTTTTGTAGATAACCAAATTATGAAATAGAAACAATCCTGCAAGGAGTTGGAGAATATATGTTTTTTCAGATTCGAAGAGAAATTTGTGTTTAGAAGGTAAAATGGGATTAAAGAAAATAAAAGAAAATCTAAATTTTTAGAAACTACCAAAACTCTTTGTTAGTCCATATATTCCTGCATCTAAAATCCTTATAACATGTTGAACTATATATTGTTTAGTATAAAATTTTATTTTGATGGTAATTAAACTAATATTGAGAAATAATATTAAAATATTAAAATAAATTATTAGAATATTATTTTAGATAGTTACCATACATATAATATAATATCAAATAGTTAAAATTATAATATATATATATTTTATCGTATTATTTATTTGTATATTTATATTATCATAAGACTATAAATAGGCACGTTTATATGTAATTTATCAAATTACTTATCAATAAATAGTTATTTTTTTTTTGTATATGAACTATCAAGTTTATATTTTAACATTTTCTCCTCACTTATTTTAAATTTCTACATTATATAATAGTCATTGCATCACAGCTACTCTATTTATCCTATGAACTTGTAATTTTTAATCTCTACTTTTCTTTTAAGTATTTGTTAAATTTTGTTATGTGAAGCCGACAAATCAAACAAGTTAATATGAGTTATCATATTAAAAAATATGGCTCCAAGAATACGGTCTCTCTCTGGCTTTTTCCCCACTCTAGTCACCGTGCGCCATCAACACTTTGATTGATTTTACTCATCTTGCCCGAGAACTTCTCTCAACTCTAATAGAAGAATGGGTGCAAATGACAACTCACGTGCATGGGAGTGGACGACTTCAAATGGGTTTGGGTCTCGTCCTCATTATCAGTCTAGATCTACCCCTAATGAATTACATATCAATGGCGTGTTAATACTTTAATTTGGGTAATATGAGCTTTAATCAATCAATTTCTTTTAGCATCGCAGAACAACAACACTCGTCCTACTTCTTGGCATTTGGAGTCATGTCAACTTTGTGGAAAACATGTACATCTCATCATTGTTCTTCCTATGAATTCAAGGCTATTTCTTCAACTTCTAAAGTTCTCTCTCTGACTCCTCATGTTCTCTCCGCTCATAACAATGAAGCTAGTTTGGACTATCATTACTGGTATGTTGATTCAGGAGCGACCACTCTTGTCACTAATAATTTATCTCACATATCTTTTCAGGAGAATAAGATACTTCATAAGCCTCTACTAATTAGAGATGAGACAAGTTTACTTATTTTATAATCTGGATCTACCTGTCTTAGATACTTCACTGGTCGCTTTTATCACAATAATATCTACTATGTTCCTCAAATTTCCCTTAATTTAATCTCTGTCTCCCAATTTAATAAAGATAATACTTACTATTTTGAATTTCACACTACTCAGTTCCTTATCAAAGATGCGGTTTGTAAACCCCATATTCACATAATAAGAAAAACCAAGCTAGAGAACCCATAAATTTCATGTAAAAACTAAGCTTCGACCTAATCGGAATGAATGAGAACAGGTCAAAACAGGAAAATAGGAAATCCCAAGTGGCCGATAAGGACCCAAACATTTTGAGAAGGAACCGTGAGTGAAAATTGGGTGTGAGAACTGAACCGGATCTAATCTAGTTTGAATCAGGATAAACCGTATAGAATCGGTTCAAAGACTTATTTTTCTAAGTGGCATAAAAAAATTAAATTGAGAAATTATTTCTACCATTAGATAGGAAATGATTTTAGAAAAATTTAGAAATTTTTAAATTTTGAAAAATCGGTCGAATTGGGCATAAATTGGACGATTTTCGAATTTGGGTTGCTGAATTCGGACGGACCAGATCGATTAATGGACCGCTGCTAGGTCAGCCCTCCATCAGCAGGTGCGACCAATCAGCATGTGACGTGTGGAAAAGTGCGCCCCATCAGCGCACAATCAATGTTGACCAATCGGGGAGCAATATGTGTCCGAGTTAACGGTCAATGTCAGAGAAACCCCATCAGTTGGAACACCAATGGGGAGCGAACATGTGGCAAAGGCGCCACGTCAGTGTCCTACGGGTGTTTGAGAAACGATAGACCAATCACAAGTCGACACATGGTAGAACCACATTGGATAGCCCCAACCAATCAGAGGTTGACACATGGCAGTGGCACTGTGCGTTAGGAGGTAAGTTTGACATACTTAAAAGGACCAATCAATTGACACCACGTGTCATAGTCAAAAGTCGAGATAGATACGGTTAGTAGCCACGTTGGAATGAGAAACTAATGGGAGGCTGCCACATGTATGGTTAGCGAGTCAAAGGATGACTAGGCTGCTGCAACAGCAAAGCCAGCCAATCATGGCATGCCATGTGGCTAGCCGACACGTGTGAAGCTTGAATGCGCGGTACAATATCATCTTCCTTACTTGGATAATAGAGAGAAGAGGATAAGGGGAAGAGAGGGAGTCACCAACGACTCGGAAAAAGCTCTGGTCTGACCGCTGACGAGCGAGGAGGAGGCCGAGTCCCATGCCGTCTGGTAGCTTGGACAGTTGCCGAGCTCCCTATATAAAGAGCACCCCTCTCATCGCATTCCTCATCCCACAAACGAGAGAAGAAGGAGAAGAGGTTAGTTTTACAGCGAGGCTTAAACTAGAGCTCCGCCATTGGGCTTTTTCTCAACCTCTAAAGCTCCCCTCATTGTCATTGGAATTGGAAAGAAGTCCTCCAATCGATGGCAACCTTAGCTTGGTCTAAGGACCACCACCGGAGCTCCGACAAGCTCAAACAAGACCACTGCTCCTTCAGCTGAGAGGAAGCCGAACTCTCTGAGGTGCACGTCAACCATCCCAAGCCTCTGGCAGTTAAACCGATCCCTCCCTAGCCCTCGTCAACCCATACTAGACCCTCTACAACCTTTGAGGTAAGCCAATTCTACCATATATCGCAGGAATTTTGAAGTTATAGAAGCTAACATGCCCAAACTTCTCTCATCAAATTCGTGGTGCTCAGGCAGGCAATTGGCCGACAAGTTGATCTTAGGAAGACCTCTTGGGAGAGCACTAGCCACCCACATCAAGAGCTCCGACCACCGCCCCCTCACCGATAAGGAAACCAAGCTTTCTCTCTCTAAGGACTTTTTTTGACGAGGCTCCGTGTTAGCTCAAATCAACATCAAATGAGGTGATTCAAAGGCCAAATTGATCGTGGAGAGATGGGGGAGCAATTAGCAGCAAGATAAGGGGCAATTGCCTAAGTTTAGGCGTTCAATTTGATGAATCCAAGATTCGGGGTAGAAATTGCAATAAATTAAATGAATTTGGGCAAAATTGGGGGTTGAATTGAAATTATTTAAAATTGAGGACTTGATGGAAATAAAGGTAATTTAGGGACCTAAGGGGAAAATGGAAACCTTAGGGACCTAATTGATGATAAATGGAACATTAGGGGCTTAAGGGCAAAACTCCGGACTATAGGGACCTAACCAGAATTTTGACATAATTAAGGACCAAATTGCCAATACAGGCAAGTATGAGGTCCTTCATGCCAATTGTATAGATATGAATGCTCAGACCATGAAGGATGGGCAGTGCCAATGATCGTGCATAAGAACGCATGGCCAGTCGAGATATCGCTGGAAGCAAGTCTCACCACCCGGGTGAGTGGGTTTAGCATCACGTCCGGTTGGACTGATGAACACTATATTTTTGAATTGAAAATGGTTTTCTAGGACTACTCTCCCCTGACTGATTGAACAATCTTAAAAATTTTGGGAGACTGTCCCAAAGAGAGCAGAACCATGAAATAATAGAGCTAGAAATGCTCGAGTGGGCCCAAGGCCAATGGGCACGGGTATGAGCCCGTAGACAAGTAAGCTTATATGCTAAGAAACATTCTCATAAATGGATAATTGTGTGAACCAACCATTGTACCGATGTAAAACCCGCCATTTTGAGCTAAGGAAAACTAGGAAAAAAAACCGGTCAAACCAAGTGAGGATTAAGAACCGGTTCACAAACCCGATTATTTCTGAACGGGCAAGTTGGGAATTTACAACTCTCGGGTGATCCAAAGGGTTCATTAAACCTTCTAAAAGAAACTTAAGACAAATTAGAAAACAAAAATTAAAGTGGTTCAGGTGAATTAGATTCCATAAGAACTTTAAAATTAAGCGTGCTTACCTGAGAGTAGTGTGAGGATGGGTGACCTCTTGGGAAGTATGCATTTTTTTGTAACCCGAAATTTTGGTCAAAAATTTGTATGTAGGCCTTATCATAAATTAATATATATTTAACTATTATAATTAATACCAATAATTTAATACCTAAATTAATTTATTGGAATTAATAGAAATAATTTAATACTGAAATTAAATTATTGGAATTAATACTGAAATTTAATTTATTAGAATTAATACCGAAAATAAATTATTGGAATTAATACCAATAATTTATGGCAATATTAATACTAGTAATAAATCTCACCCATTTAATACACGGGTTTTACGCCTATACAAAGAGGTCATCCCCATTTCATTCTCCTCACACCTGAACACTTCTCTCTCTCTCTACTGCTCCATTTCCCGGTAAAGCTCGAACGAGAGCTTCGACTTGAACAAAGGTCAGACTCTTTAGAATCGGGGAGAAGACATCTATCTGATAGCAAACTCCAATCAATCCGAGAATCGTTGGAGAAGCGCCGACATGATGGAATAGTGAAGCAACTCCGACGGACCGAAGCTGCCCTATTTCGTCCAAGCTGAAATCGGCCATTTCAAGCCCTCCTCAGGCCAAACCAAGCCCTCCCAACACTTCCTCAGTCTTTCCACGGCCGAATTAGGACCGAAAGGTAAGCCAATTGGGCTCCCCTTTATAATTTTCGATCGGTGCTAGAGAGAGAGTCGACCGAATTTCAATGACGAAATTCTAATCCAATTCCGCATCAATTGATGCGATTCTTGATTCTAGGATGAACCTTAGGATGAGAGCTATCTGTCCAGATCGAAAGCTCGAACCGTCATGCCTTCACCAGTGAGTAAGCGAAGCTTTCTCTCTCTATAGTTCATTTTCCGGCGAAGCTCCGTTTGAGCTTGTCCCGGCATTAAAACTTGCGATTCACATTTCTGAAGAATCGTATGAACATGTAGAAACTCAATTTCAACTTCAATTTCAACAATTAGAAACCTTTGATGGGTCAATTTGATGAAATAAAATTCGGCTATGTAAGAAGTTGGAATTGGAGGAAAATTGGGGATTTTCGAAATTCAAAGGACCAAAATGAAATTTTTATGAAATTGAGGGTCAATTGGGCATGAAAATAATGTTAGAGGACCAATTGAGGAAATTTTGAAATTTTTGGGGCAAAATTTACCATTTTTGTAAAGGAAGGGCAAAATGGTAATTTTGGAAAAATTGGAGGACCAAATTGGAGATTTGGGAAATTAAACCCATTTTTGTGAAATGGAATAAATTGAGATCCTATGATAAATTTTAGAAGTTTCGAGACTCAATTTGAGGAAAAACCAGTATTTGGGACTTAAAGTTAAAGAGAAATAACTTTAGGGACCTAATTGCAAATAAATGAAAGTTTGACTTTCTCATTCATTTGGAATGAATGAAGGCGATTAGGTCGAAGGATAATGAACCAAGATGTTCATATCGTGTAGGAACGCGAAATACCGGGAACGCCAGCAAGGACAAGCTCGCGTGAATACAAAGAACCAGTCTAGTGGAATTCACGGCATTAACGGGTGAGTGGGTTTACTAACATCATACCCGGTTGGGATGATGAGCACAACTTAAAGATAAAAACCACTTACCGGTTGTGAGTGGAAATTTTATATCATACCCGGTAGGGGATGATAAGTACCTCGGTATAAAAACCCACTGTTTAGTGGTATTTTAATCATCACCACTTAGAGAAAGTGATGTGAAAATTATGCGAAAAAAAAACTACTTACCGGTTGTAAGTAGATCATACCTAGTTGGTATGATGAGACTTCCTTGAAGGAAGTTGAAAACCCGTTCATCGGTTATGAACGGAGATGTCCTTATACCGGTTGGTATAATGGACAGTGAAAAGCTATTTTGTCGGAAGTGTTCTCCCCTGACTGTGTGCCAATACTTAAACTATTTGGGAGACCTTCTCGACGGGAGCTCGAATAGCTCTAATAGGCTAGGGGCCTCGGTTTTGGAACTTGGGGGCTAAATGCCCGATTTTGAAAATCTCGTATAGTGGGCCCAAGGCCAATTGGCATGAGCAGGAGCTCGTTAACGAACATGATATATGTGCCATAAAACTTAATAAGTGAATTGTTTGGCCATGGTACCAAGATAGGACCGACATGCTCAGTCAACTAGCGGTAGTGCGACATGACAGGTCGACGGACTAGTCAAGACAAACAGCTGCGGGTTGAGTTGAGAGTCGGGGCCGTTGGACTAATGGCACCACATATTACATGGCAATATAAGAAAACATTGTTTGTGCATGCACTGTGAGTACGGGATCATCAAGACGCCCATGAGGGGTAGTGATGCGTCCTAAGGGCACTGGACGACCTGGTGGCTATAAGGGTAGTTCGTCGTTCCAGGTGTCTGTGCGAAATCTGGAGTAGCACGAAGCGCATGAGACTGGGGTGGGGATAGGATGAGGTCTCTGTCCTCATACGGACATGAAGAATTGATTTCGGGATTGTGGGTAGGATGTCACGTACATCTACTCATTCCTAGGGTAGAAGTGGTCGTACTTCTATCCGGGTGGTAGGAAAAGTCGCTCCGAAGCCACTAGCGGGTTCAGTAGTGATACTGACTTGTGAATGTGTGTAACCTTCATGATGAAGGATGTGTGTTAGGTGATGACACACCGTGGTAACTAAGAAATAATGGAAAAAAAATCCAAATTTTTAAATGATGGGATTTTTGAAAACAAAGGAGTCTGGCACACTCCATATAAATGTTTTTCTTAAAAGTCAAAAGCTTTTAAAAACCCATTCACTAAGTAGTTGTACTCACCCCCTCCCTTATATCCCTTTCAGGAAATCCCGGAAAGCCTCCCCTTAAAGACCGTCAACTAAGATGCCTGTAAGACAGGTATGTAAAGTTTTAAATTTCATACAGTTTTGATTATGCTATTCCAGGAAAAAGGTGCAAGTTAAAGGACGCCTTACTCTTTACGGTTTACGATAAGGGGAAACCCTTTAATAAACCGGGAGAGTGGCGGGTTGATCATGGGGATCCGACCAAACTGGGTAGGGGCGTGACAACCGAGATCGGGCCATTAGACTTGTTGGGTTAGTAGCCGCTAAGTTGAAGCCGGGTCATCGAACTCATTGGGCCAACGATTATGGAATCGAAGATAGGTTGTCGGGCTTGTTAGGCCAGTAGCACCAAAGATGATGATTATAATTACTAAAACTATTGATTGTGCATGCTATGAATTAAGAACCTTTGAGACGCCTAGTATAGGGTAGTGGTGGTCCCAAGTGCTGATGGATGACCTAGGGAGTATAAGGAAAGTTTGTCGTCCAGTCTGTCGAGAAGCTGAGGGAGCTTCATGTGCATTGAGATCGAGGTCGGAGGGGGAGAGGTCTCACCCCACATTGCAAACACAAAATATTATTTGGGATTGGGGGTCGTGTAATTGTTACCCACTCAGAATCAGGGTAGAAGCCATGAGTTTCTATTAGGGCGGACAGTAAAGGGGCTCTGGTCTACAAGTGGAATAGTCGAGGATTGTTATGCAAATATGTGATCCCTTTTGATGATGAAAGACTGTATGATTGTGTGTCAATCCAATTTTATGAACAACACACAAGGATAATAAGAAAATGATGAGCACCCTATAAGTGAAATTAAATGAGAAATTCGAAACGAGCCTACCTTTAATATTACCCGCTCACTAAGTTGAAAGACTCACCCCTCCCTTTAAACTTTTTTTAGGAAAGGGAAACCCATTAAGAGATCATCCACCAAGCCCTTAAAACCAGGCACCTTTGATTTAAAACGCTATTAGCATCACAATTTTGTATATTGTTATTCTAGGGAATAATGACAGAAAGTACGCCTAACTCTTCGCGGTCTTGAGGAGAGGTGACTCCTCTAGGCCAAATAGAGTGGCGGGTTGCTCATGGGGTTCCGACCAAACTGGGTGAGAGCATAACAACTTTAGTGGTATCAGAGCCTAGTTCACTCGAATTCATTATCAAGACTATATAACCTAAAACTAAATGAAAACTCTCCAAACCTCCATAGATGGCTCCTAAAAGAGGAACTACAAGAACCAAGGCAACAACTACATACGCTGCTAGAAACATCGTCCTAGAAGGAGAGTGAAGTGGGGCTAAAACGACCCCACTATGATTAAGCTTGGAACACAGAGGTTGTACGAGGAGTTCACGTGAGTATTTGGGAGACCTAACCTCACTCCTAAAGCTGACACGAGATCGTGAAAAAGATGCCTACCTCTAGAGAGGCAGCCGTCCAAAGGTTTGTAGAGGTCGAGAAGAGAGTAGCTCAAGATATGGTCGAGGACTATAGGAAATTTGTTAGAGCATTATTAGAGCCAAAATGCATCACATATCCTCCTCCAATGCAGGAAGAACCTACCCCTCCACCTCTCTAGGCCTGCAACAGTAAAAAAGGACTCCAACTAAGAAGGAGGCCTGAGATAATTATTAGGATGCCCACACAACCTTTATGAAAGTTCACCAAACACCCCCATTAGCTTAATTCAACTTTAACCCTTCCCAATGGATGAGGTAGACCTATGAGTGCGAGGCTGAGGTTCTAAGGAGGTATGGGCTCGAGGTATTCCATGAAGTTCATCCTATTAGGGAAGCCCAACGGGAGTATGGATGGATGTTAACTAGTTCATCAGAGCCCTCATACCACAAATCCTGAAACCATTCGAAGGCTAACTCCTGACCTATGACTCCAAGAGACTAGGAAGTGGTGAATTCCTGTAATAAGTCGAATCTGTCAAGAAACTACCTCTTTGAATGAACAAAGCTCATTTTTTTCTTAATTAAAAGTTAGTCTCTCTGATAATGACAAGTACAACTAACAGATTGGAGTAAACCAATCATGATCGGGTAATAAATGGAGGGAAGGCCACCCAAGGAGGAAGACTACCCCTAAGATAGCCTAAATAGTTCCCCACAAGAACTAAGGAAACGCTGAGTAACAAGGCAACAAGACAAAAGACTGGGAAGGGAGTTTCTAGAGAGGAACCAAGAGCCTACCTAGAAAGAGAGTCATTAGAAAGGACATACCCTAACCAAGGGTAGGAAGAAGGGAAAGAGTGTGTTCATAAGGGGTCTAGTATAAGGGAAACAAAGTCAAAGAATAGGATAAATCTGAGAAAAGGGAAAGATGCAAGAAGAGTGGAGGAAAGCCTAAGGACCTTAAGGAATTGAGAGAGCCCTCGTACATGAGTTAAGAAACCTGGATGAATTGAGTTGCTTGTAAGAAGAACCAGTTGAATGAATGATAACAAAGAAGAGAGGTAAGGTACAAGAACCCTCTCAAAAAGGGCAAACGCGGAAAACCCCCTTCGACAAGTCTAGGGTAGGACACATGGTAAGAGTGAAGAGGAAAAGAAATGTGCTAGGAAAGAGAACTATAGAGGATTGTAAAGAACTAAGTACCCTTGAAAGAACCATTGATAGGCGGATGGACATAACGTAAAGTGCTAGAAACTCGCCCACAATCAGGAACTACTCGAAGGAGGGATAAGTAACAAAAAGGGAATTGGAGGATGGAGAAGGATTAAGGGCAGATAACTATACCGATGTTGGAAGGGTGTAAGAAAGGAAAGAAGGAAAAAGCCTTCCAGGAGCATTAGAGAGGTTGAACGTGAAAAATCCCAGGATGAAAGACACTAAGAAAAAGGATGAAATTAGGAAGTGAGACCACAAGAGGGAAATTTCCAAGCTACAAAATTGACAGATGAATTATAAGTGGTTTAACTCAAATAAGGAACCTAAAAAATGGGCATAAGTGGTTAAGGATGTCTTTGGATGGCAAATGTGACTTGTTTTGCAAAAAGGCGAGTAGTCAAGTAGGAAACAAATAGTAACAATAGAATGAACAAGTAGAATAGACTACACCCTAAAAAGGATGACGAGATGGATTCAAGGGACAATTGTTCTAAGACAAGTGAACCAAGAGAATACTAGGGATGAGTCAATTAACGAATTGACACTCGAGAAGATCATAAATTTAAACTCCAGCATGGAAGGGAAAAGTGTAAGGCCAAAACATTGGAAAAGAAGGATAAAGAAATCATTGATGAAATAAATGGCAAAGAACGAATCAATGACCAAACCCAAGCCACGTAAGGGATGAAGTAAGCTTTTAGAAGAAGATTAAGAAACCTCGAAAGGAAAAAGATCGAAAACCCTTCCCTAATAGAAATAAAATTGTAGTGAGTACAAGTTGGAATAAATACAAGGTACAAGGGAAGTGTCAGCTAAATTTCTCGAAGTAAGGGAAGTAGGAGAGGATGACATCAAAGGATGTCATGAAGTTGACGTAAATATAGATACCTAAGAAGACGAATGAAAGAGGAAATCTAGGAAAAAAGGAGGAAGCCTATCAAGGAAGGGAGCCCTGAAGAGGCATACATATTCCAACGAAGAAGTAATGAACCCAACTAAAGTGGAATAGAAGGCAGAGTTGCAAATGGAATGCAAGTCGAGAATAAATGACCAGTTACAAGGGAAGTTTACCCATAACCTAAGGAGTAAGTGAAACCCAAGAAATGAGTATATAGGAAGATAACATCGAAAGATGCCGTACAAGTAAAAAGGGGGTGGATTGCCCATAATAAGGAAATAGAGGAAAGACTACCAAAGAAACCTTAGAGAAGTAAGCCCTCCAATTAAGAAATGAATAATGGAAATGACCATTGACATCAAGACTTATCGTGGTCCACGCTCACTTAATGGAACCTAAAGGATTATGGCTGGGCATATTGTGGAATACACAAAATCAAACTTGAAAATTAGAAGTTCATTAGGAAATAAGGGACAAAATGGGAACTTTAAGATAACGGAGAATTAATAGCTGGCAGATGTCCCAAAATAAAGAGAGTGTAGGGAGGTAAAGGGAAAGGACTTTCAAGGAATAGTAAGAAGATTGAAGGTATAACCCTAAAATGGAAGTCTCTACTTTAAAGGACATAGTAGAGAATTAAAATAATAAAGGAGAGACCCCTCCAAACAAGAAATCAATATGTAGACCGGAAAAGGGTCGACTCGGAATGAGGAATGGTCACAAGCAAGCAAGCAAGGGCGGAGGAAAGGAAAGCCCTTAAGTAAAAGACACTAATATAAATGAGGAAGGACATAAGTGAGAAAGAATCCCAATGTGTTGGTAAGCTATCAGGAAAACTGATGGTTGGAATCGGGGAAAACCCATATAAAAGTTGGTAAAGAATGAGTAGATAAAGGGAACCGACACAATTATGATGTAAAGAGATTTAAGGGACAATTGGACAACATAAAAAAGTAGTTGGGAAACACTACTGAGTAGTAGGAAGGAACGAAGCCATACAACTCCTAAATGGATGGAAAGGCATGAACCGTTATCAAGGATACACATTCTGGAATAATAATGGGCAAAGATAATTCCAAAATAGATCATGCTGTAAAGAACATTTAGTGCCAACAATTCCAAGAAAGGTGACCCAAGTAAGATCGAGTTCGATAGTCAAATCTAAGAAATGGAACCAGAATTGCGGTAAACCAAAAATGAAGGACCAAAATAAGTCAATCTGAGAATCATTGGAGAAGCGCCGGCATGACTGAACAGTAAAGCAGCTCCGGAGTATCGAAGCTGCCCTATTTTGGCCAAGCTGAAATTGGCCATTTCGAGCCCTCCTCAGGCCAAACCACACCCTCCCAACACTTCCTCAGCCCTTCCACGACCGAAAGGTAAGCCAATTTGGCTTCCCTTTACAATCTTCGATCAATGTTAGAGAGAGAGTCGACCGAATTTCAATGATGAATTTCTAATCCAATTTAGCATCTATTAATGTGATTCTTGATTCTAGGATGAACCTCAGGATGAGAGCTATCAGCCCAGATCGAAACCTCGTTATGTCTTGCCCTCACCGGTGAGTAATCAAATCTTTCTCTCCCTAGAGTCTATTTTCCGGCGAAGCTCCGTTTGAGCTTGTTCCGACGTTAAAACTCGCAATTCAAAGTTCTATGGAATCATATGAACATGGAGTAACTCAATTTTAACTCCAATTTCAAGAATTAGAGGGGTTTAATTGGTCAATTTGATGAAATCAAATTCGACTGTGTTAAAGAGTTAGAATTGGGGGAAATTGGGGATTTTCAAAATTCAAAGGACAAAATTGAAATTTTATAAAATTGAGGGTCAATTGAGCATGAAAATAATGTTGGAGGACCAATTGAGGAATTTTGGAATTTTTAAGGCAAAACTTACCATTTTTGTAAAGGAAGGGCAAAATAGTAATTTTGGAAAACTTGGGGGGACCAAATTAGAAATTTGGGAAATTAATCCCTTTTTTGTGAAATGGAATAAATTGAGATCCCTTGATAAAATTTAAAAGATTCGGGACTCAATTTGAGGAAAAACCAGCATTAGGGACATAAAGTTTAAGAGAAATAACTTTAGGGACCTAATTGCAAATAAATGAAAGTTTGAATTTCTCATTCATTTGGAATGAATGAAGGCTATTAGGCCGAAGGATAATGAACCGAGATGTTCATATCGTGTAGGAACATGAAGTACTGGGAACGCTAGCAAGTACAAGCTCGCGTGAATACAAAGAACCGGTCTAGTAGAATTCACTACATTAACGGGTGAGTGGGTTTACTAACGTCATACCTAGTTGGGATGATGAGCACAACTTAAATTTAAAAACCACTTACCAGTTGTGAGTGGGATTTTATATCATACCCAATTGTGGATGATAAGCATATCGTAATGAAAACCCACTACTATGTGGTATTTTAAACATAACGACTTAGAGTAGTGATGTGAAAACTTTGCGTAAAAACTACTTACTGGTTGTAAGTAGATCATACCCGGTTGGTATGATGAAACTTCCTCAGAGGAAGTTGAAAACCCGTTCATCGGTTATAAGTGGAGATGTCCTTATACCCGATCGGTATAATGGATAGTTGTAAATATAATTTTTGTTGGAAGTGCTCTCCCTTGATTGTGTGCTAATGCTTAAACTATTTGGGAGACCTTTTTAACGGGAGCTCGAATAGCTCTTATAGGCCGGCGACCTCGGTTTTGGAACTTGGGGGCTAAATGCTCGATTTTGAAAATCTCGTATAGTGAGCCCAAGGCCAGTTGGCACGAGTAGGAGCTCATAAATGAACATAATATATGTTCCATAAAACTTAATAAGTGAATTGTTTGGCCATGGTATCAAGATAGGACTGACATACTTAGTCAACTTGCGGCAGTGCGACATGACAGGTCGATGGACCAGTCAAGACAAACAATTGCGGGTTGAGTTGAGGGTCGGGGCCATTGGACCAGTGGCACCACAGATTATATGGCTTGATAAGAAAACATTGTTTGTGTATGCACTATGAGTATAGGATCATCAAGACGCCCATGATGGGTAGTGATGCGTCCTAAGGGCCCTAGATGACCTGATGAGTATAAGGGCAGATCGTCGTTCTAGGTGTTTGTGCAAAGTTTAGAGTAGCACCAAGCGCATGAGACAGGGGTGGGGACAGGATGAGGTCTTTGTCCTCATAATGGACACGAAGATTTTATTTCGAGAATGAGGGTCGGATGTTGTACTTCTATCCGAGTGGCCGATAAAGTCACTCCAAAGCCACAAGTGGGTTCAATGGTCATGCTGACCTGCGAATGTGTGTAACCTTTATGATGAAGGATGTGTGTTGGGTGATGACACACCGTGGTTAAAAAGAAATGATGATAAACCCAAGATTTCAAATGAAATTATTTTGAAATAAAGGAGTCTGACACACTCCAATAATAAATATATTTTTTTAAAGTCTAAACTTTTGGAAACCCATTCACGGAGTAGTCATACTCACCTCCTCCCTTATATCCCTTTAAGGAGATTTCGGAAAGCGTACCCTTGAAGACCATCAACTAAGATGCCTATGATACAGGTACGATAAATCTAAATTATTATGCAGTTTTGTTTATGTTATTCCTGAAAACGGTGCAGGTTTAAAGGATGCCTTATTTTTTACGGTCTATAATAAGGGGAAACCCTTTAATAAACCGGGAGAGTGGCGGGTTGATCACAGGGATCTGACCAAACCGGATCGGGGCGTGATAAATAGAGTGGTATCAGAGCCTGTTTCCTTGAATACATAATCAAGACTAGAGAATATAGTAACTGATAGGATTTATCTTAAAATTTTCAGATGGCTCCCCGTAGAGAAACCAAGAAAACTAGGGATGACTCTGCTTAGTACCCTGTCCTCATCGGAGGACAACCCTAGAAGCTTCTCAAATGCTTGAGGCATGGTAGAAATCTCTAAATTCCAAATGGAGATGTATCCCGAAGAATGTGTTAGGATCTATTGAGGGCACAACTCTAAGTATAAAGGAAGCCAAGCATGAAGCTACAAATGATAGTAAAGGGTGTATAACCTTACCTAGGTGTTTATCAGGAACCCTGTAGCTCTTTATTTTGTGACCACTTTCTGTAATAGGGCTAATTGTACTCCTCGATTAATAAAGTACTCCAAATTCCTAAGAACTTTGTCTATCAAAGGATATAATCTTGTTAGGAAGATAGTCCTATGAAAAATACCTAAACAAAAGACACCATGGATGTTAAGGAGATTATTATGCAAGGAAGGCATGGCAAAATAATTGTCATGGTAAGGAGTCTAAGAGAACTTTGGGGTAACTAAACAAGGGGCAACCTATTATAAGGTACAAAGGAAATAGGGCATGAAATGAAGTATTGTCCCACACCACAAGGATTTAGAATAATACTTCCCAAGGAAGACGCCCTCACAGCTATAGGAAATCTAAAAGGATACCATCCTAAGAAATGTGACTCTAGTTGCAACCACAGATAAGAAGAAACTCTTCAAAATCTTAGCAAAGTGGTAAGAAGAAAAAAAAGGGGGCTGAAGGTAGGACTTTGATAAATCCATAAACATAACAAATGGTAGTTGAAGAGAACTCTCCCTTAAAGAAGAAAATTCCAATAATTTAGGAGAAAAGGAGGGAGTGCATCCACAAGAGAGACAAGCCAAGCGTTTGACGACAAATGGGATGTCTTGGGATTTCAAGTACGACTTCCTTTGGAAAAAGGTAGAGAAGTCAAATTGGAGATTCGGAGCAACATAATAGAAGGAAACAAACCGTGACAACAAAATAGTCAAAGAAAATAAATGACAGCTTAAGGAAGACCGGGTGGTAGAAAGGAGTACACCCTAAAAAGGTCAGTGAGATGGATGTTAAGGAACAAGAGTACTCGAGAAGAAAACTGCTCTAAGAAAAACCTAAACCAAAGGAATGGTGGAGGCGGGGCAATTAACGAGCTAATATGTGGAAAACCATAATTTAAGTTCCGACAAAGAAGAGAGAGGCAGAAAGGTCAAATACTCGGGAAGAGAAGGATAATAGAAATCCTTAAAGGGACCAAAAGGCCAAATTAATAACTAAACTCAAGCCAAGAAAGGAATAGACGAGCCTCTCACATAATTGTCAAGAAATCTTGAAAGAAAGAAGATTTGAATGTTCCATAAGGAAATACATTATGAAAGTAAACTTTGGAAGGATGCATACGACTAACTACCCTTTAAGAAATTATGGATGGGTGGATGTACATAATGTGAAGTATAAGGAAACAACCCTTAGTTAGGAAATGTTTCAAAGGAAGGAAGTATCATGGTGGCTTAGGGTGACCTGTTTGGAGAGAGTAGGAGAACCAAGTAGAAAGAAGGAACTGGTAGTAGAGGGCAGCCAAAGAGAATGAACAGAATCCTAAGAAAGACTGAGATGTAGTAAAGACATTCTATGAAGAACAAAAGGATAGGCATGAAGGAAGAGTGATACAACTGCCTAGATGATTGGATCAGAAAAATAGTGTGAAGGAGGTAGTTAAAGAACTAGCATTCGAGAGAACCAGGAATTTAAACCACGATAAAGAAGGGAGAAGTGAAAAGGGTAAATCATTAGAAAAGAAGAACGAAGGAAAATCCTTAAAAGAAATCAATGGCCAGAACCAGAACTATAAAGTCTTGAGATGGTTAAATGAACCTCTTGAAGGGTAATCAAGGGATTTTGAAACTAGGTGGATGTGAGTTCTAGGCATGTGCTGAGATGAGAGTGATAATAAGGATGAAGTATAAAAGACGTACCCGTAGGATCTCAAGAGTAAAATTAACCATACAAGAATAGCATCAAGGGACATCATTTAAAGTTAGGTGTCTTCAAGTATGTATGAAAAAGAAATTACAAGAGAAAAGGGTAAGAATCCTCCCAAATAAGGAAATCCTAAGAAAGGATACATGACGTAATAAAGAATAAATGGAACTTGGTGACATGAGGTGAGGAGACAAATTCACAAATAAAATGCAAGTTAAAGTGAAAGAAACCTAAGGAAGCATATTAAGAGATGTTTTGGTAAGTAAGAATGAGTGGACAATCCATAATAAGGTAAGGAAGGAAAGAACGTATGAGAAACGTTGGGAAAGTAAGCCCTCCAAATAAGATGTGGTTATGGAGGAATAACTACGATTGGTAAGACATGCCGTAGTCGACATGCGTATAATAAAGCCTAAAGAGTGGATGGTTGAGCATAGGGTGGAGTACATGAAATAAGATCGATAAGCGGAATCTACTCAAATAAGGAATAAGTGATGGAATGAAAAATTTAAGACAATGGAGGACTGAAAGCGGGCAAATGCCCCAATATAGAAAGGGTGTAAGGAGATGAAGAAAGGAAACCTTCAAGAAATGGTAAGAAGGTGGAATATGTAACTCCTAAGGTGAAAGTCTCTACTTCAAAGGAAATAGTAGAGAATGAAATCGTAAAAAGAGAATCTCCCCAAAACAAGCAAATCGACATGTAGACTGAAAGGAATCAACTCGGTATAAAGAATTGGGAAATGATTATGAACAAGTAAGAGTGGATTAGGGCCAAGGTAAAATCCTTGAGTAAATGATTTGGGAAATGGAGCAGTAGAGAGAGAGAGAGAAGTGTTCAGGTGTGAGTAGAATGAATGGGGATGACATAAATTATTGGTATTAATTACAATAATTAAATATATATTAATTTATGGCCATTTATGATAAGCCATAAGTTCACATAAAAATTTTTGACCGAAATTTCTGGTTAAAAAAAATCATAGACCCATCCTCACACTACTCTCAAGCAAGCACACTGAACTTCAAAGTTCTTATGGAATCTCATTCACCTGAACCAATTTGGTTTTTATCTTAAGTTTTTTTCCAAGGTTTAATAAACTCTTTGGATCACTTGGAAGTTGTAAATTTCCAAATTGCTTGTTCCCATATGTTCGGGTTTGTAAATCGGCTCGGTTTTCTTACTCGGTTTGACCGATTTTTTTCTCGGTTTTCCTTAACTCAAAAGTGTGGGGTTTACAGGATTGATCGGTCAATTTAATAAAATCAAATTCAGCTGTGTTACAGAGTTGAAATTGGGGATTTTTGAAATTCAAAGGACCAAAATGCAATTTTATGAAATTGAGTGTCAATTGGGCATGAAAATAATGTTGGAGGACCAATTGAGGAATTTTGGAATTTTGGGGGCAAAACTTACCATTTTTGGAAAGGAAGGGAAAAATGGTAATTTTGGAAACTTGGGGGACCAAATTGGTAATTTGGAAAATTAATCCCCTTTTTGTCAAATGGAATAAATTGAGGTCCCTTGATAAATTTTAAAATTTTTGGGACTCAATTTGAGGAAAAACTGGCATTAGGGACTTAAAGTTTAAGAGAAATAACTTTGGGGAACTAATTGCAAATAAATGAAAGTTTAACTTTCTCATTCATTTGAAATGAATGAAGGCTATTAGGCCGAAGGATAATGAACCGAGATGTTCATATCGTGTAGGAACACAAAGTACTGGGAACGCTAGCAAGGACAAGCTCGCGTGAATACAAAGAACTGGTCTAGTGAAATTCACTACGTTAACGGGTGAATGGGTTTACTAATGTCATACCCATTTGGGATGATTAGCATAACTTAAAGTTAAAAACCCCTTACTAGTTGTGAGTGGGATTTTATATCATACCCAGTTGGGGAAGATAAGCGTATCGTAATGAAAACCCACTACTATGTGGTATTTTAAACATCACGACTTAGTGTAGTGATGTGAAAACCTTGCGGAAAAACTACTTACCAGTTGTAAGTAGATCATACCCGGTTGGTTTGATGAAATTTCCTCGAAGGAAGTTGAAAACCTGTTCATCGGTTATAAGCGGAGATGTCCTTATACCCAGTTGGTATAATGGACAGATGTAAATATAATTTTTGTCGGAAGTGCTCTCCCCTGATTGTGTGCCGATGCTTAAACTATTTGGGAGAACTTCTTGACGGGAGCTCGAATAGCTCTTATAGGCCGGGGCCTCGGTTTTGGAACCTGGGGGCTAAATGCCCGATTTTGAAAATCTCGTATAGTGGTACCAAGGCCAGTTGGCACGAGCAGGAGCTTGTAAATTGACATAATGTATGTGCCATAAAACTTAATAAGTGAATTGTTTGGCCATGGTACGAAGATAGGACCGACATGCTTAGTCAACTAGCGGCAGTGCGACATGACAGGTCGATGGAGTAGTCAAGACAAACAACTACGGGTTGAGTTGAGGGTCGGGGCCATTGGTCTAGTGATTATATGGCTTGATAAGAAAATATTGTTTGTGCTTACACTATTAGTACGAGATCATCAAGATGCCCATCAGGAGTAGCGATGCGTCCTAAGGGCCCTGGATGACCTAGTGAGTATACGGGCAGATTGTCGTTCCAGGTGTCTGTGCAAAATTTGGAGTAGCACAAAGCGCATGAGACCAGGGTGGGGACGGGATGAGGTCTCTGTCCTCATAATGGATACGAAGATTTTATTCCAGAAATGAGGGTCGGATGTCGCGAACATCCACTCATTCTTAGGGTAGAAGTGGACGTACTTCTATCCGGGTGACCGATAAAGTCGCTCCGAAGCCACAAGTGGATACAATGGTTGTTCTAACCTGCGAATGTGTGTAACCTTTATGATGAAGGATGTGTGTTGGTTGATGACACACCGTGGTTAAAAAGAAATGGTGATAAACCCAAGATTTCAAATGAAATGGTTTTGAAAGAAAGGAATCTGACACACTCCAATAATAAATGTTTTTTTAAAGTCTAAACTTTTGATAACCCATTCACTGAGTAGTCATACTCACCTCCTTCCTTATATCCCTTTCAAGAGATTTCAGAAAGCCTACCCTTAAAGATGATAAACTAAGATGCCTATGATACATGTATGATAAATCTAAATTATTATGCAGTTTTGTTTATGTTATTCCTAGAAATGGTGCATGTTTAAAGGACTTATTACTCTTTACGATCTATAATAAGGGAAACCCTTTAATAAATTGGGAGAGTGGCGGGTTGATCACAGGGATCCGACCAAACAGGGTCGGGGCATGACATGGGCCGCACCCTATACCGCAAGCCCCCTGCAGATCTGAAGGAATTGAGGCAACAATTAGATGAGTTGTTAGATATGGGCTTTGTACACCCTAGTCAATCTCTGTGGGGTGCACCGGTCTTGTTTGTAAAGAAGAAGGAGAAAAGTATGAGGCTATGCATAGACTACCCGAAGTTAAACCAAGTGACCATTAAAAATAAGTATCCCCTCCTACGGATTGACGACATGTTTGACCAATTAAAAGGAGCAGCCTACTTCTCAAAGATAGATCTCCGATCAAGATACCACCAGCTAAGAATCCGAGAGGGAGATGTACTAAAGATCACTTTCTGGTCACGATATAGGCACTACGAGTTCAGAGTAATGATCGATGAATTGACAAACGCCCCGCAACCTTCATGGACTTACTGAACCGAGTGTTCCAGCCTCACTTGGACAAGTTCGTGATAGTATTCATAGATGATATCCTCATACTCACGAACCAAGATGAAACACGAATAACATTTGGAAATCACCCTAGACATCTTACGGGAGAATCAACTCTATGAAAAGTTCTCCATTTGTGAATTATGTCCGCAAGAGGTGGGCTTCTTATGACATATCGTGTCAAAGGATGGGGTTAAGATGGACCCAATAAAGGTGGAAGCAATATCCCAATGGAAGGCACCCACTAACCCGATAGAGATATATAGCTTCTTGGGCCTCGTGAGGTATTATTGGAAGTCCGTGGAAGATTTTTCAAGGATCAAAATCCCTTTAACCACATCATGAGGAAGGGAGTAGAGTACAAGTGGGACGATATGTGTGAGAAGTCCTTCCAAGAGCTTAAGTCTCGTCTGACGATGGCTCTAGTGCTAGCCTTACCTGACCCCGATGCAGGGGAGTACACCGTATACAGTGATGCATCACTACAGGGACTAGGGTGTAATCTGATACAGCAAGGGTGAGTCATTGCGTACTCCTCACGGTAGTTAAGGACACATGAGAGAAACTACCCCACCCACGACTTAGAATTGACAGCGATAGTGTTTACCTTCAAGATTTGGTGATACTACTTATACGGGGACAAGTGCAGGATATACACCGACCACAAGAGCCTGAAATTCTTCTTGACTTAGAAGGAGCTCAACCTCCATCACAAGAGATGGCTGGAATTGGTGATGGACTATGACTTAATGATAGAATACCACCCCAGCAAGGCTAACGTGGGGGAGGATGCGCTCAACTGGTTTACCTGAAAAGGATATAAGGGAGGGGGTGAGTTCAATGACTAAGTGAATGAGTGTTTTAAAGAATAACTTTCAAAAAATAGCTTGAATTGAAGTGTGCTAGACAACTTATTTTCCTTTGAAACATTTCATCCTCAAATCTTGATTTTCATAGCCATTTCTTATCACAATGGTGTGTTATCACTCAACACGCCCTTCGTCATGAAGGGAACACACTTTCATAGGGCAGTATGTCCACTGGACCCACTTGTGGCGTCGGAGCGACTTTACCAGCCACTTAGATAGAAGTACGTCCACTTCTACCCTGAGAATGAGTGGATGTACATGACATCTGACCCTCAATCCCATAAATAAAACATCGTGTCCGCATGAGGACAGAGACCACATCCTCACCCCACCCCTATCTCATGCGCATGAAGCTACATTGAGCTTCCTAGATGGCTGGCATGACTAATTGCCCTTATCTCCACCATGTCGTCCAGTAGCCCTAGGACGCATCACTACCCCTCTTGGGTATCTTGAAGGTCTCGTAACTCAGTGCATGCATAAAACAACAGTTTTCCACATAAGCCATTTAATCTGTGGTGCCACTGGTCCAATGGCCCCGAGCCACAACTCGATCTGCAGCTGTTTGTCTCGATTGGTCCATTAACTTGTCATATCGCACTACTGCCAGTCCATCGAGTATGTTGGTCCTGTCTTGGTACCATGGAAAAAAAGCATTCATTTAAAGTTTTCATGGCTTAACTCATGTTTGTTTACGAGCTCCTACTCGTGCCAACTGGCCTTGGGCCCACTGTACGAGATTTTCCGAAATTGGTCATATTAGCCCCCAAGTTCCAAAACTGAGGCCTCTTGGACTATCTAAGCTATTCGAGCTCCCGTCAAGAAGGTCTCCCAAAAAGTTTAAGTAGTGGTACACAATTAAGGGAGAGCACTTTCGACAAAAATAAACTTTTAGCCATCCATTACACCAACTGGGTATGAGGACATCTCCGCTTATAACCGATAAGCGGTTTTCTACTTACTTCTAGTAAGTTCATCATACCAATTGGGTATGCTCTACTTACAACCGTTAATTAGCTTTTCTGTGTAATTTTCACATCACTACTCTTAGGTGTGATGGTTAAAATACCACTTAGTAGTGGGTTTTCATTTCCGAGGTGATTATCATCCCAACTGGGTACAATATAAAAATCCCACTCACCCGATCGTACAATGAATTGCTCTTATTTGGCTCTTTGTCTCCACTCAAGCTTGTACTTGCTGGTGTTCCCGGTACTTTGTGTTCCTACATGATATGAACATACCTGTTAATTATCCTTTGGACTATTAGTCTTCATTCATCGTGAATGGATAAAATACTCAAACTTTTCGATTTATTGCAATTAGGTCCCTAAAGTTCTTTTTCTTTAACTTTAGGTCCCTAATGCCGATTTCCCCCCAAATTGAGTTCTGAAACTTCTAAATTTCACCTTAGGACCTCAATTTATTCAAAATCACAAAAGGGGTTCAATTTTCCCAAATTTCCAATTTGGTCCCCAACTTTTCCAAAATTACCATTTTGCCGCTAATTTACAAAAATGGTAAATTTCACCCCAAAAATTCCAAAAATTGGCCAATTGGACCTCCAACATCTTTACCATGCCCAATTGGCCCTCAATTTTATGAAATTACCCTTTAGTCCCTCGAATTTCTAAAATCCCCAAAATTTCCCCTAGTTTCAACCTTCCAACTCAGCCAAATATGATTTCATCAAATTGACCGATCAAATGAGTTTAATTGTTAAAATTGAAGTTAGATTAAAGTTCCTACATCTTCATACGATTCAATTGCACTTTAAATCGCATGATTTGACACTGGAACGAGCTGAAACGGAGCTTTACTGGAAAACTGAACTTAGAGAGAGAAAGCTTCAAAAGCTTACTGTCAGGGGCGCGACGGTCTGGGCTTTCGATCTGGATAGATAGCTCTTGTCCTAAGGTTACTTCTAGGACCAAGAATCACATCAATTGATACTGAATTGAGAGAGAATTTGGTCAATGAAGTTCTACTGGCTCTCTCTCTAGCACTGATTAGAAATTATAGAGGGGAGCCAAATTAGCTTACCTTTCCACTCTAATTTAGATGCAGGAGGGCTTTGGAATTGTTGGGGGGCGGGGGGGGGGGGGGGGGGCTTGGTTTGGCTTGAGAAGGGCTCGAATTGGCTGATTTCAGCTCGACCGAAACAAGGCAGCTTCAGTCCATCGGAGCTGCTTCATTATTCTATCATGCCGACATTTCTCTGACGATCCTCGGAGCAAATGGAGACTATAGGTATGTAGCTGACTTCTTCCTGAATCCAAAGAACCTGACCATGCTTTCTTTGGCTAAAAAAATACGCAAGTCGGAGCTCTGGTTCGAGCTTCACAGGAAAATTGAGCAGTAGAGAGAGGAGTTTTCAGGTGTGAGGAGGATGAATGAGGAGGGGCTCTTTTTTATAGGAAGCTCAGGGTCTTCTTGGCCGTCCGATTGGCACCTTTATTGCTGTAATTCATTGCCTGAAACTCCTTGGTCATTCTTTCACTTAGCTCACTTTAAATCACACACTTAAGGAATTTCTTTTCCTTTACATTGTTTACTCCTTCCATGGAGTTTTATCATAACTAGTATGTCTTGCCCGGTACTCGAAGGTACATCCTTAAGTTCACTTCTTCCTTTGCTTAGGGCAAGATTCTTCTCCTTGAGGTTCTTACTCAAGATTTCAATATCGGGAGTTCCAAGATGCCCAATCATTCCTGTGTCTAGTTATTCTCTTTATTATTGAAACCCTTAGCTCAGTGTTCTTCCGAGCATTTTGTACTTGTTTTCGCAGGTTTTAGTGTTATTACTCCTTCATCCTATTTTAACCTTTCCTTCATCAATCATTTATTACAACTTCGATCAAAATTATATCTGACCTCGTCATGTTTACCAACTGACTCTTCTTTACTTGAGTCACCTTTTCCTCGGGGCTATTGGGCTTACATGCCCCTTATAGTCATGACATTTTCCTAGAACTTGCTCTGTCCATTAGATTTCTAGAACACTTCCTTGAGGGTCGTTCCAGTCCTTCCAACCTTTCAAGGATCATATAACTTCATCCCTCTTTTCGTTTTATAGTATTCCTCAACTCCCTTCACCTTTATTACCTCATCCATCTTGCCTTTGACGTCTTGTCTCACATCACTGTGTAAATTTCTCTTATCTATTCGTCATTTCCCAACTTCTTTATTAGGTCTTTCCAATTCCAATCATTTGGATTTCCCGATGACTTACCGACATGCGATTATTCTTCCTTTCTTATGTCCTTCCTCTTCTTTAGTGGCGTCCTTTATTCAAGGACTTTCTTTTTCCTTAATCCACTTTTACTTACTCGTGATCATTTCATGATTCTTTATTCCAAATTAATCACTTTCAATCCATGTGTTGATTCCTTTGCTTGGGAAGGTTCCCTTCTTCCAATTTTGTTCTCTACTATGTCCCTCACAGTAGAGACTTCCATCTTAGGAGCTACATGCTCAATCTCCTTATCATTCCTTGAAAAGGTTCTTTCTTCCTTTCTTCACACCCCTTTCTATGTTAGGGCATTTGCCTGCTTTGGATTCTTTTCTACCCACAATTTCTCTTTCATCCCTTATTCCTTACTTGAGATACTTCCGATTATCGGTATTATTCCGTGCACTCCACACTATAGTCAACCGTCCACTCTTTAGGCCCCATTATGCGCGTGTGGACTACGACCCATCTTATTATTTGTGGTTATTCTTCCTTAGCCACATCTTAATTGGAGGGCTTACTTTCCTAACGTTTCTCAGACATTCTTTCCTTTATTTCCTTATTATGGGTAGTCCACTCATTCTTACTTGTCACAATATCTTTTGATGCTAGTTTCCTATTTACCCTTTCCTTGGGTCTAACTTATTCCTTGGGTCCTCCTAGTATGCTTCCTTGGTTCTTTCACCTCAGCTTACACTTCATTTACAAGTTTATCTCTTTACCCCTTTCACTTGGTTCCATTACCTCTTAGTTGAGATACATATGCCTTTCCAGGGTTTCCTTCCTTGGTAGGACTCTTACCCTTTTCTCCCGAAATTTCTTTTTCATTCATCCTTGAAGGCACCTAACTTTAATTGACATCCTTTGATGCCATTCTTTCATGCTTACCTTTACTCTGGAAATTTGACGGGTACATCCTTCGTACTTCATCCTCTTTCTCACTTGTACCCTAATACATGTCTATTTCTTTTTAGGGAGAGCTTACATCCTTATGGTTTCAAAATCTCTTAATTATCCTACGAGAGGCTCATTTAATCATCTCATGGATTTTTTTCGTAACTCTGGTCTTGGCCATTGATCTCTTTAAGGATTTTCTTCATCCTTATTTTCCAATGTTTTGGCCTTTTCACTTCTCCCTTCTTTGTTGTGGTTTAAATCCGTGGTTCTCCCGAAGGCTAGTTCTTTAACTACCTCCTTCTTACTATTTTTCTTGTTCAATTGTCTAGGCAGCTGTATCACTCGTTCTTCATGCCCATCCTATTGTCCTTTTTAGGATGTAGTCTTTTCTACTTCCTAATCTTCCTTAGAGCGTCATTTATTCTCCTTGACTATCTTGTTGTAATGACTCGCTTTCTTCCTCTATGTTTGTCCATAACTTCTATTTGGTTTCACTGCTTTTTCCAAAGTGAGTCATATTTGCCATCTCGAGACATTTCATTTGTTAGTAAATGCTCGGCTGGTCTTCTCTCGTGGAGGCACTCCTTGCTGTGCTCCTAAATGGCTGGATATTTCTTCTTAAGGAAAAATTTTCTTCAGCTATACTTTGTTCTTGTTTGCCGTTTATCGAGGTCCTACCTTTAGTCCTTTTTCCTCCCTACCACTATGTTAGGATCTTGAAGAGCTTCCTCCTAGATGTAGTTGAAATTCCGAGTAGGTGTTGTATTTCTAGGGACGGTATCCTTTCGGGTTTCCTATAGCTGTGGGGGTATTATTCTTGGAAAAATATTGTTCTAAATTCTTCTAGTGTGGGACAGTTCTTCACTTGATGTCCTATTTCCTTACACTTGTAATAGGTCGTTTCCTTTCTCAGTTACTCCAAGAGTTCTCCTAGACTCCTTAATTACCTTGACAATTTTTCTTGTTGTGCCTTCTTTTCCCAACAATTCCCTTGATTCATTCCTTTATTTGGGATGGGAATATCCTTGGTCTCCAAAGTGTCTAAAGTAATGCGGGTTTGTTTGGTTACTTTCCGTGGTAAATCTTCCTATAGTTGAGGTGCAAGGTCACATTATTTTGAGAGATATGGTTTTAGGAACTTAGAATTCTTTATTTTTGGAGAGGTAGTACAATAGGTTGGGGTCTTAGCCCCATTACAAAAATTGTTTATGAAACAGATGGGGAGCTACTGGGTTCTTGACAAGCGTCCTCCTTGGTAAGGTTATAAGCCCTTGATGGCATCCCTGGCTATAGGCTTGGCTTCCTTCGTACTCAGGATTGTGACCTCAACAAATCCCAACACCATCCTTCTGGACACTTCTCACTAATGTCTCTTAGTTCTTTGGGACTTCTCGGGTATTTTAGGGTGATCTCCCTACGGGCACAGAGTGTTGGGCGGTGTTGGTAATGCCAATCCTAGTTTTCTTGGTTACTCTCTTGGGAGCTATCTGAAAATTTTAAAATTTTCTCTTAGTTACTATGTTATATAGTCTTGATAATGTATTCAAGGAAATAGACTCTAATACTATTCAAGTTGACAAGCCCCGACTCGGTTTGGTCGGATCCCCGTGAGCAACCTGCCACTCTCCTACTTTATTCAGGGTTTCCCCTTTCTTTAACCTGGGAGGAGTAAGGTGTCCTTTAAACCATCACCTTTCCTAGAATAACATAAATTAAATCTACATAAAATTTAAACTTATCATACTATTTCACAAGTGTGGTTTATTTCGTAGTTTTTCAGTAGGTTTTCCTCGAGTTACTTGAAAGGGATATAAGGGAGTGAGTGAGTTCAACGATTCAATGAATGGGTGTTTTAAAGTATGACTTTTAGAAAATAGTTTGAATTGGAGTGTGCCAGATTCCTTATTTTCATTTAAAACATTTAATCCTCAAATCTCGATTTTCATAGCTATTTCTCATTACAATGGTGTGTTATCATTCAACATATGCCCTTCATCATGAAGGGAACACACATTCACAGGGTAGCACATCCACTGCATCCACTTATGGCATTAGAGCGACTTTACTAACCATCTAAATAGAAGTACGTCCACTTCTACCCTAAGAATGAGTGGATGTATACAACATCCAACCCTCAATCCTGTAAATAAAACTTCGTGCCTGTATGAGGACAGAGACCTCATCCCGACCCCACCCCGGTCTCATGCGCATGAAGCTACACCGAGCTTCCAAGATTGTTGGCACAACTAACTGCCCTTATCTCCACCATGTCGTCCAGTAGCCCTAGGATGCATCACTACCCCTCATGGGCATCTTGAAGGTCTCGTAACTCAGCGCATGCACAAAACAATAGTTTTCCACATAATCCATTTAATCTGTGGTGCCACTGGTCCAATGGCCCCGAGCCACAACTCGACCTGCATCTGTTTGTCTCAACTGGTCCGTCGACATATCATATCGCACTACTGCCAGTTCATCGAGTACGTTAGTCCTGTCTTGGTACCATGGCAAAAAAAAGCATTCATTTAAAGTTTTCATGGCTTAACTCGTGTTTGTTTATGAGCTCCTGCTCATGCCAACTAGCCTTGGGTCCACTGTACGAGATTTTCCAAAATTGGTCATATTAGCCCCCAAGTTCCAAAACCAAGGCCTCTTGGCCTATCCGAGCTATTCGAGCTCCCGCCAAAAAGGTCTCCCAAAAAGTTTAAGTAGTGGCACACAGTTAGGGGAGAGCACTTTTGACAAAAATAAATTTTTAGCCATCCATTACACCAACTGGGTATGAGGACATCTCCACTTATAACTGATAAACGATTTTCTACTTCCTTTCAGGAAGTTCATCATACCAATTGGGTATGAACTACTTACAACCGTTAAGTAGTTTTTCCATGTAATTTCCACATCGCTCCTCTCAAGTGTGATGGTTAAAATACCACTTAATAGTGGGTTTTCATTTCCGATGTGGTTATCATCCCAATTGGGTACGATATAAAAAAACCACTCACGTGATCGTGCAATGAATTAGTCTTATTTGGGTCTTTGCCTCCACGCGAGCTTGTACTTGCTGGCGTTCTTGGTACTTCGTGTTCCTACACGATATGAACATACTTGTTCATTATCCTTTGGACTATTAGTCTTCAATCATCGTGAATGGATGAAATACTCAAAGTTTTCAATTTCTTGCAATTAGGTCCCTAAAGTTCTTTTTATTTAACTTTAGGTCCCTAATGCCGATTTTACCCCCAAATCGGGTCCCAAAATTTCTAAATTTCACCTTAACACCTTAATTTATTCAAAATTACAAAAAGGGGTTCAAGTTTCCCAAATTTTCAATTTAGTCCCCAATTTTTTAAAAATTACCATTTTGCCCATAATTTACAAAAATGGTAAATTTCACTCCAAAAATCCCAAAAATGGGCCAATTGGTCCTCCGTTATCTTTATCATGCCCAATTGGCCCTCAATTTTATAAAATTGCACTTTAGTCCGTTGAATTTATGAAATCCACGAAATTTCCCCCCAATTTCAACCTTCCACCTCAACCGAATTTGATTTCATCAAATTTGTCTGATTGAATGAGTTTAATTGTTGAAATTGAAGTTAAATTGAAGTTCCTACAACTTTATACAATTCAATTTCACTTTGAATCGCAGAATTTAACGCTGGAACGAGCTCAAACGGAGCTTGGTCAGAAAACTGAACTTAGAGAGAGAAAGCTTCAAAAACATACCGTCGGGGGCACGATGGTCTGAGCTTTTGATCTGGGCAGATAGCTCTTGTCCTGAGGTTTTTCATAGGATCAAGAATCGCATCAATTGATGCCGAATTGAGGGAGAATTTGGTCAATGAAGTTCTGTCAGTTCTCTCTCTAGCACTGATAAAAAATTACGAAGGGGAGCCAAATCGGCTTACCTTTCGCTCTAATTCAGCTGTAGGAGTGCTATGGAAGTGTTGAGAGGGCTTGGTTTGGCCTGAGTAGGGCTCAAATCGGCCGATTTTAGCTCAGCCGAAACAAGGCAGCTTCGGTCCTCTAGAGCTGCTTCACTATTCTATCATGTCAGCGTCTCTTTGGTAACCCTCAGAGCAAATGGAGACTACCGGCGTGTAGCTGACTTCTCCCTGAATCTAGAGAACCCGACCATGCCTTCTTTGGATAAAAAAAATGCCCAAGTCAGAGCTCTGGTTTGAGCTTCACCAGAAAATGGAGTAGTAGAGAGAGGAGTTTTCAGGTGTGAGGATGATGAATGAGAAGGGGCTCTTTATATAGGAAGCTTAGGGACTTCTTGCTGTCTGATTGGTACCTTTATGGAAGTCATTCATTGCGTGAAGCTCCTTGGATGAAGACTTTTCATCTTTGTTGGTGCTACTTGATTTTTCGATGAGTGAACAGTGTCGTCATCTGAAGGAAGAAGACGACACTGTTTCTAACGGGAATGGTTCGAACCGGGTTTAATGCTTAAACTGGCCGATTTAGGCCCGATTCGACCAAGTTTTTCAAAATTAAAAATTTGTAAATTCATTATCTATCAAATGTTTGCGTACCCAATGAAAATGAATTGAGGAGATCTATATTGGAGGAGGCACACGAGTTGGTGTATGCCATGCACCTTGGTATCACAAAAATGTTCCACACCCTCAAATATGGATACTAGTGGAAGGGGATGAAGAAGGATATCGTGAAGTGCGTGACATGATGTTTGTCCTACCAGGTGATCAAGGCGGAGCACCAAAAATCCTCTAGATTGTTACAGCCCTTTCCAATCCCTAAATGGAAGTGAGAGCACATCACCATGGACTTCGTAATGGGGCTGCCAATGACAAGAAAAGGACGGGACACGATATGGGTCATTGTGGACTGATTAACAAAGTCTGCCCATTTCCTGCTGATAAAGGTGACTGACTCCATGGAACGGTTGGTCACATTATATGTAGGGAAGATCATAAGACTCCTTGGAGTCCTAGTAAGAATAGTATTAGACTGAGATCCGAGGTTCACCTCCTAGTTTTAGCCCACTCTACAGGATTCCCTTGGGACCAAACTCCACATGAGCAGTACCTTCCACCCTCAGACGGATGGACAATCTGAGTAGACAATTCAAAGCTTGGAAGATATGCTCCAGACATGCATCCTAATGATGAATAAAAGTTGCGAGGACTATTTATGCCTCATGGAGTTCGCCTATAACAACAATTATCAGGCCAACATACAGATGGCACCTTGCGAGGCCCTTTATAGGCTAACATGTTGTACACCCCTATTCTCAGAGGAAGTAGGGGAAAGGAAGCTCGGAAAGGCTGAGCTCATATAGTATGCAATAGAGAAGATCCAAATAATATGAAGTCAGCTTAAAGTGACCCATGACAGATAAAAGAGCTACACTGATCAAAGGAGGAGGAACCTAGAGTTCGAGGTAGGAGACCGAGTATTCCTCAAGGTATCACCATGGAGGGGGATACTTAGGTTCCAACAATGAGAAAAGTTGAAACCAAGGTACATTGGTCTTTATGCCATAATCCAGAGAATTGGACCGGTAGCATACAAGATCCAGTTGCCTCTAAATTTGCAAAGAATACACGATGTGTTCCATGTGTTGGTACTCCAAAAATATGAGCCTGATCCCACTCATGTATTGGATCAGCTGGTAGCCAAGCTTGAGGAAAATCTGATTTATGAGGTGAAGTCAATACAAATCCTCGACAGACAAGAGAAAAACCTAAGGAACAAGACGATTCCTATGGTGAAGGTCCTTTGGCGAAGCGACCAAGTAGAAGAAGATACCTAGGAGACAGAGTCTGTCATGAGACAAAGGCATCCTCAATTGTTTAATATGTAAACATTTTGGTGACAAAACCCCTCTATGGCGGGGAGAATTTGTAAACCCCGTATTCACATAATAAGAAAAACCAGGCAAGAGAATCAGGAAATTTTGTGTAAAAACCGATCTTCGACCAAACCAGAATGGATGATTACAGGTCAAAATAGGAAAATACAAAACTCCAAATGGCTGATAAGGACCCAAACATTTTGAGAAGGAACTATGAGTGAAAATGGGTGTGAGAACCAGATCGATTCAAACCGAATCGGATCTGAACCAGATTGAACCACGATAAATCGTATAGAACCAGTTCAAATACTTATTTTTCTAGGTTGCATAAAAATATAAAAATAGGAAATTGAGGCCACCATTAGATAGGAAATGATTTTATAAGAATTTAAAAATATTTAAATTTTAGAAAACCGGTCGAAGCGAGCCTGAACCAGCTGATTTTCAAATTTGGGTTGCTGAACCCGGTTGGACCGGATCGATCAACGGTCCAGCTGGTTAATAGACCGCTACTAGGTCAACACCCTGCCAGTAGGCACGACCAATTAGCATAAGACACGTGGTGAAGTGCGTCCCGTTAGTGCACAGTTAGCACCTGTAAGCGTTGACGGAAAAGCCCTGCCAGCTTGACCGACCAATGGGGAGCAGACACGTGGCAAAGGTGCCATGTCAGTGTCTGATGGGTGTCTGAGAAATGATCGACCAATTAGAGGTTGACACATGGGAGAGGCACGTTGGATATTCCCATCCAATCATAGGCAAACATGTGGTAGTCACTATGCATCAGGAGGGAAATCTAATGTATTTAAAAAAAGACCAATCAAAGGATGCCACGTGTCATGGTCAGCGACCGACAAAGATACAGTCAGCAGCCATGTTGGAATGAGCAACCAATGGGAGGCTGCCACGTGTCCGATCAACGAGTCAAAGGCTAACTAGGTTGCTGAGTAGGATGCTATGTTAGCAAAGCAAGCAAATCTCGCCACGCTACATGGAAAGTCGATAAGTGCAAAGCTCGCACGTGTGGCATAGTATCATCATCATCATCATCACTTGGATGATAGAGAGAAGAGGATAAGGGAAAGAGAGGGAGTCACCAACGACTCGAAAAAAGCTCCGGTCTGACCGCTCATGAGCGAGGAGGAGGCCTAGTCCCATGATGGTCGGTAGCCCGGATAGTTGCCAAGCTCCTTATATAAAGAGCATCCCTCCTCTCACATTCTTCATCCCACCAGCAAGTGAAAAAGGAGAAGTTGTTAGTTTTCTGGTGAGGCTTAAACCAGAGCTCCGATATTGGGCTTTTTCTCAACCTTTGAAGCTCCCCTTAGTGTCATTGGAACTGGAAAGACGTCCTCCTCCCGACGGCAACCTTAGCTCAGCCTAAGGACTACCACCAGAGCTCCAATGAGCTTAAACAAGACCACTGCTCCTTCGATGGAGAGTAAGTCGAACTCTTCGAGTAGCATGTTGGCCACCCCCGGCTTCCGACAGCTAAACCGACCCCTCCCGAGCCCTCTTCAACCCATACCGGACCCTCTGCAACCTTTTAAGTAGGCCAATTCCACTATGTATTGCCTAAAATTTGAAGTTACAGAAGTTAACATGCCCAAATTGCTCTCATCAAATTCGCGGTGCTCATGTAGAAAATTGGCCGACAAGTTGATCCTAGGAAGACTCCCTTAGAGAGCACTAGCCACCCACATCAAGAGCTCTGACCGCCGCCCCCTTATCGGTAAGAAAACTGAGCTTTATCTCTCTAAGGATTTTTTACGATGAGGCTTCATTTGAGCACAAATTAGCACCAAATGAAGTGATTCAAAGGCCAAATTGATTGTGGAGATATAGGGGGAGCGATTTGCAGTATGATAGGAGGCCATTGCCCAAGTTTGGGCAGTATATTTGATGAATCCATGATTCGAAGGTCAAATTGCAATAAAATGAGGGAATTTGGGTGAAATTGGGGATTTTTGGAAAATTGGGGGCCAAATTGAAATTAATGAAACATTGAGGACTCGAATAGAAATAAGGGGAATTTAGGGACCTAAATGGAAAATGGAAACCTTAGGGGCCTGATTGATGATAAATGGAACATTAGGGGCCAAAGGGCAAAACTTCGTACTATAGGGACCTAACCATAATTTCGGCATAATTAAGGACCAAATTGCCAATACAGGCAAGTATGAGGTCCTTCATGCCACTTGTACTGATATGAATTCTCGGACCATGTAGGACATGCAGTGCCAAGGATCGTGCACAAGAACGCTTGGCTGACCGAGATATCGTCGGAAGTAAGTCACACTACCCTAAGTGAGTGGATTTAGCATCACGTCCGATTGGATTAATGAGTACTAGTTTTCCAAATTGAAAATGGTCTTCCAGGACTACTCTTTTCTAACAGATTGAACAAGTTTAAAACTTTTGGGAGATTGTCTTGAAGAGAGCATGAACCATGAAATAAAAGTGCTAGAAATGCTCGAGTGGGCCCAAGGCCAATGGGCACGAGCCTAAGTCTTTAGACAAGTAAATTTATATGCTAAGAAACGTTCTCATAAATTGATAATTGTGTGAACCAGACACTGTATTGAAGTCAGGCCATTAGACTCATTGGGTTAGTAGCTGTTGAGTTGAATTGAAGTCGTCGAACTTGTTGGGCCAGTGGTAATGGAACCGAAGCCAAGTTGTCGGGCTCGTTGGGCCAGTAGCACCAAAGATATGATCATAATTACTAAAACTATTGATTGTGCATGCTATGAATTCGGAACCATCGAGGCGCCTATTATGGTATAGTGGTGGTCCCAAGGGCTGCTAGCCGACCGATGGAGTATAAGGGAAGTTTGTCGTTTAGTATGTTGAGAAGCTGAGGGAGCTTCATGCACATTGAGACCGAGGTTGGAGGGGGAGAGGTCTCATCCCACATTGCGGACATGGAGTATTATTTGGGTATGGGGGTCTAGAAATTGATACTCAAACTTAGGGTAGAAGTCGTGGGTTTCTATTAGGGTGGATTATTACAACTCGACCTCGTTCGATCAGGATCCTGTGATCAATCCATCACCCTTCCCTGCGCCATCCTGATATTCCTACCTTGATGACTTAAGGAAGATAAAGGCATACCAACACAAGTTGTCCACAGTAATTTAAAATAGTTGGATTTCATTGTATGAAACTTACCTTGAGGATTCGAGCCTTTGCTTCAATTATGCTTGTCCCAACCCCCTTTTTAATTTTCCTGAATGGGGTTAAAGGAGGGGAATGAGTATACAACTTAGTGAGGGGAAAAATCTCTATAGGGATTGATAAATTTATTTTTTTCCATGTTCCATGATCCACATAGGTTTCATACATTAACCACCCTTTTATCATAAAAAGTGATCACACGATCATAGAAGACTCCCCGACTAATCCACTTGTGGACAGGTATGCCTTTACCCTCCACCCTGATAGAGGCTGTGGCCTTTACCCTGAGTTTGAGTGGACATTAATTGTTCGACCCTCATACCCTAGCCATACTTCATGTTCACGATGTGGGATGAGACCTCTTCCCCCTCTGACCTCGGTCTTAGTACGTAGGAAGCTCCTAGAGCTTTTCGACATACTGGACGACATACCGCCCTTATGCTCCCTAGGTCGTCTGACAATCCTTGGAACCACCACTATCGCATATCAGGCAACTCAATGGTTCTGCATCTCATGCATGCACAGTCAAAGTCTTAACAATTAAGGCCCTTATCTTTGGCCTACCGATCCCACGGGTGTGTTGACTTGGCTTCAGCCCCTTGCTCATCAACTTAGCAGATTGGACAAGCTAGCTTCGACTTGGCAGCTGCCTAGCCCAACAAGCCTAACTTCATGAACTTGGCTTGATAGGTATCACACAGAATTATCCATTATCAAGATTTTAATGGCGCATTACTTGCTAGTTTTCAACAGGCATGTACCCGTTCCCATCGGGTTTGGGCTCACGTGCATCATTTAGTCCACCAGCGGAATTAGCTCCCAAATCATTTAGGTAGATTCACCTAGTAAGGGGAGGCTAATTTCGGGAAAAGGATTTTCAAATTTAAGAGCATGGCCATCATCCCAATTGAGATAGATGCTGGATATTTCCCTCTCATATGGTAGTCGCAACGTGTTCGTCCGATTAGGTTCTAATTCGTGGCGTGCTCCTCGGCATAGGTCCTTGTGTAGTCTACCCTACATGACTCGAGTATTCAATTATTCAAAAATTGAAATTCGGTCCTAACTTTTCTAAAAATTTCCAATTGGCCCTAGAGTTGTCTTCCTATGAGGACAGAGTCCTGAGCAGAGTTATCCATAGTTTTCTTGGTTCCTTTCTAGGGAGCTATATGTAAATTTTAGGAGAAATCCTATTAGTTACTATATTTTCTAGTCTTGAATATGTATTCGAGAAAATAGGCTTTGATACCACTCTAGTTGTCACACCTTGACCCGGTTTGGTTGGATTCCCGTGATCAACCCATCACTCTCCCAGTTTATTAAAGGGTTTCCCCTTATTATAGACCGTAAAGAGTAAGGTGTCCTTTAAACCTGCACCTTTTCCAGGAATAACATAATAAAAACTACATGAAATTTTAAACTTTACATACCTATCTCACATGCGTCTTAGTTGATGGTCTTTAAGGGTAGGCTTTCCGAGATTTCCTAAAAGGGATATAATGGAGGGGGTGAGTACGACTACTTAGTGAATCGGTTTTCAAAGGTCTACCTTTAACTTTCAAGATAAAAATATTTATATGGAGTGTGCCAGACTCCTTTCTTTTTAAAAAATCCCTTCATTTAAAAATTTAGGTTTTTCCATCTTTTTTTAGTTAGCACGGTGTGTCATCACCCAACACACATACTTCATCATGAAGGTTACACACATTCACAAGTTAGTATCACTACTAAACCCGCTAGTGGCTTCGGAGCGACTTTTTCTGCCACCCAGATAGAAGTACGACCACTTCTACCCTGGGAATGAGTGGATGTACGCGACATCCGACCCACAATCCTGAAATCACTTCTTCGTGTCCGTATGAGGACAGAGACCTCATCCTGTCCCCACCCCGGTCTCATGCACTTGGTGCTACTCCAAATTTCGCACAGACACCTGGAACGACGAATTGCCCTTATAGTCACCAGGTCGTCCAATGCCCTTAGGATGCATCACTACCCCTCATGGGCGTCTTGATGATCCTGTACTCACAGTGCATGCACAAACAATATTTTCTCATATTGCCATGTAATCTATGGTGCCACTGGTCTAACGGCCCTGACTCTCAACTCAACCTGCAGTTGTTTGTCTTGACTGGTCCGTCGACCTGTCATGTCGCACTGCTGCTAGTTGACTGAGTATGTCGGTCCTATCTTGGTACCATGGTCAAACAATTCACTTATTAAGTTTTATGGCACATATATCATGTTCATTTACGAGCTCCTGCTCGTGCCAACTGGCATTGGGCCTACTGTACGAGATTTTCAAAATCGGGCATTTAGCCCCAAGTTCCAAAACCGAGGCCCCTGGCCTATCAAAGCTATTCGAGCTCCCGTCGAGAAGGTCTCCCAAATTGTTTAAGTATTGGCACACAGTCAGGGGAGAGCACTTCCAACAAAATATATGTTTTCTCTATCCATTATACTGCCCGGGTATAAGGACACCTCCTTTCATAACCGATGAACGAGTTTTCAACTTCCTTCGAGGAAGTCTCGTCATACCAACCTGGTATGATCTACTTACAATCGGTAAGTAGTTTTTCCGCATGATTTTCACATCACTTCCTCTATGTAGTGATGTTTAAAATACCACTTAATAGTGGGTTTTCATACCGACGTACTTATCATTCCCAACCGGGTATGATATAAAATTTCCACTCACAACCGGTAAGTGGTTTTTAATTTTAAGTTGTGCTCATCATCCCAACCGGGTATATTGTTAGTAAACCCATTGACTCGTTAATGCCGTGAATTCCACTAGACTGGTTCTTGGTATTCATGCGAGCTTGTCCTTACTGGCATTCCCGGTACTTCGTGTTCCTACATGATATGAACATATTGGTTCATTATCATTCGGCCTAATCGCTTTCATTCATTCCAAATGAATGAGAAAGTTAAACTTTCATTTATTTGCAATTAGGGTTTGAGCTTCACCGTGAAATGGAGTAGTAGAGAGAGAGAGAAGTGTTCAGGTGTGAGGAGAATGAATGGGGATGTCCTCTTTATATAGGTGTAAAAATCGTGTATTAAATGGGAGAAATTTATTACTAGTATTAATATTGCCATAAATTATTTGTATCAATTCCAATAATTTAATTTAGGTATTAAATTATTGGTATTAATTACAATAATTAAATATATATTAATTTATGGCTATTTATGATAAGGGGAGGTCACCCATCCTTACACTACTCTCGAGCAAGCACGCTTAACTTTAGAATTCTCATGGATTCTTGTTCACCTGAACCAATTTGGTTTTTCTATTCTAATTTGTGTTAAGTTTCTTTTCCAAGGTTTAATAAACCCTTTGGATCACTCGGAAGTTGTAAATTTCCAAATTGCTTGTTCCCAAATGATCGGGTTTGTAAACCGTCTCGATTTTCTTACTTGGTTTGACCGGTTCTTTTCCCGATTTTTCTTAACTCAAAAGTGTGAGGTTTACAAGTTGTGGGAGGACAATTCCAGCTACGAGAGGTCAGAAAAGTCCTAAATTTGGATGTTAGAGGTTTGCTATTTTGAGTAGTCGGAGTAGATTCGCTGTGTGATCATTTTGGCGCTACTTAGGGTGTTCTTAAGTCGGGTTGAGGGTGCAGCTAGCTGGAGGACTTCTCTGTTTTGTTGCCACCAAACAAGGCTCTTTTAGTTGAGGAGAGACCTGTCGCTAGTGCTCTGGTCTGCACTTCATCAGAAAGAAGATTATCTGTCTTCAAGGAGCGCTTGAGCGGTGGGGAGGCCGAGTGGAATGGTGCTCTTTATATAGAGAGCTTAACAACTGATAGGGCTATAGGCTGACATCAATTTCAACGTTTGACTCACCCTATTCCAACGGTGGTGGCCAATTTTTCGGAGGCAAAAGATCCGATCTTCCTCCGGCGGTCGCGGGTCTATTAGCCTAAAGTTGAAGATGACACTATTCCGCACGAATGAGATTCGCACGTGTGGATTTGTCACATGGCACACTATGATTGGATGGCATTGCTGAAGTAGTGTCCTACTCAGCATCCTAGTCAGCCTTTGACTCGCTGACTGGACACGTGGCAGACTCTCATTGGCTGCTCCCTCCTACGTGGCTGCCGATCGAATTTTGTTAACTATTGACTGTGACACGTGGTATCCTTTGATTGGCTATTTTAAATGTCCCGAATTACCCTTCTGATGCACAGTGCTACTTCCACGTGCCGACCTCTAATTGTATAAGGCCATCCGACGTGGCACTACCACGTGTTGCCCTCTAATTTGGTGGGTCATTTCCCAGACATCCCAGTCAGACACTGACGTGACACTTTTACCATGTGTCAACTCCTCGTTGGTCAGTCTTTATTGATGAGGCATTTCTGACATTGACCATTGACTGGGACACGTGTCCCTCCCCTATTGGTTAGTTGTCGCTGGTGTGGATTTTCCTACTCTGTTGGCCAAGGACACGTGTCACTCACTGTTTGGTCAATGCTTCCAGGCACTGACTGTGCGGCTGACTGGGCGCGCTTCACCATGCGTTGTGCCAGCCAATTGGGCGCTGACCTGGCAATAGTCCATTTACTAGTTGGACCGTTGACCAGTTCGGTTCGACTGGGTTCGATAACCCAAAATCGTAAATCAGTTGGTTCAGGCCTAATTTGGCCGGTTTTCCATAAAAGAAAAATTTCTAAATTCATTGTCTATCTAATGATAGCTTCAATTTTTCAATATGATGTTTTTAAACCACCTAGAAAAATTAATCTTTGAATCGGTTGTTCACGGTTCAACCTGGTTCAATTCGGTTCATGTCTGCTTTAGGGTGAACCAGTCCTATTTTCACAGCCAATCCACTTCATGGTTCTTTACCATGATTTTTTTTGTGATTTATTGGCTACTTGAGATTTTCCAAATTCCTTTTTTGACCCTTCTTTACTAATTCTGGTTCGTTTACATTCTCGGTTTTTCTCTCGAAAACTTCCGATTCTCTTTGTTGGTTCCCTTGGTCTGAGTGGACTGGGTTTACAACTCTCCCCACCTTTTAGGAGTTTTCCCCAAAAGTTGTTATGCATTGCTTAAATAGGGAATGATCTTCTCTTTCATTCGTTTTGGGTTTCATTATTTCTTCCTCCATTTTGGTCACATTGTTAATATACCTCTGTCACTTGAAATCGTGGACCTTAGATTTTCCTCATTATCAACTTGTGACTTGATCAGATTATCCATCATAGAATAGTCTCAAGTTCCATTAACCTCGCATCGGCCCTTAGTTCTTCATTCGGTTCTTTACTTTTACTTTGGGGATTTTCCTTATCCCCTTCTTCTTTTGAGTTACTTTTAGATTTGAACTTCATGGGATCCTTCTTAGGGTCTTTTCCTACCTTTCTTATCTTACGATTGTATTGGAACCCTACCTTTTAACTTTACTAGTGTTTCCATAGAGGTTAATTAGAGTACTTCGTCCCATCTGAGTCGTCTCTCATCATCTCGTACCATTATCATATGATGTGGTCGTTATCAATTGTTTGGGATTTCTTCTCTTCCGTCTTTCACTCACTTTGTGCGACAAAATCTTGCAAACTATTTTTCTCCATTCCTTATCGATTCTTACGGTTTGGTCATTCAATTTGAATCATTCATTATCATAATCTTTATAACTTCTTTCTATTACCTCCTTGCTCCCATCACTCAACCATACATCCTATATGGTTACAAATGGTTTCCTCATAACCATTTTAATTGATGTGTTATCAGTGTTTCATGCCATTATTGAATGGAACCACTATTACCTTCCCTCATATCCCAGACATCTCCTTTGGGAACATAACTTACCCTACCTCACCTTTTTGGATTTTAGATCCTTCATCCTCCCATCCTAGGGTGTCCATTCTGCAACAATTATCTTGCCATCATCCTTAATGGCATGATTAGACATTCAAACTTAGGGAGAAAATCTCTACTTCATCCCTTAGGTAACATCCTTGAGAGTTTTCCTTTCCTGTCAACTTCTACTTACTTCACAATGTTCATTATGACTGGTTTGTCTCACCCATCCACCGAAAGGTATCTTCCTAGGTCCACCATTACTTTTGGCATTATGACTAGTTTGTTCATTAAGACTCTTCCTCTTGAGTCCTTCGTCTAGTCGTTAGTCCCGATTACAAGATTGGGGTTCCAAAATGTCCATCTGTCCCCATGTCTGGTCATTCCCCTACTTAATCGTCATGCCCTATATGACCATTTTGGTCTTCCATATTTACTTGCGATGTTCATTTGAGTTTCCCCATAGTGAACTCCATTGCTCTCATGCTTATAAGGTGTTCCATAATGTCACGCCTCGACCCGGTTTGGTCGGATCTTCATGAAGAACCCGCCACTCTCTTGGTTCAAGAGGGGTTTCCCCCTTCTTTAATTCAAGAGGAGCCAGACGAAATCTCAAACTTGTTCCCTAGAATAACATATATCATATAAAATGTAAGCTTAAGAAAGTTAAGTATACTTGACAGAGGATAAAGCCTTGTGTTATCCCTAGTCATTTCTCTATTACCTAAAAAGGGATAAAAAGTGAGGGTAAGTTTCTACATTTCAGTGAATGAGTATTTTAAAAAAATAAAATTTTAATAAAATATTTTTTAAATTAGACCATGCCAGACTCCTTATTTTCTTGATTTTAAAAGCCATTTCTTCATCATCAACCACAAACAGTGTGTTTAGCAACCAACACACGCCCTTCATCATGAAGGAACACACATTCGCAGGGCAGCACATCCACTACACCCACTTGTGGCATCAGAGCGACTTTATCGGCCAGCTAGATAGAAGCACGTCCACTTCTACCTTGAGAATGAGTGGATGTATGCGACATCAAACCTTCAATCCCATAAAGAAACTCCATGTCTGTATGAGGATAGAGACCTCATCTCGACCCGACCCCGGTCTCATGCGCATGAAGCTACGTCGAGCTTCCCTGACTGCTGGCACGACAATCTGCTCTTATCTCCACCATGTCGTCCAGTAGCCCTTAGGATGCATCACTACCCCTCTTGGGCATCTTGAAGGTCCCGTACCTTAGTGTATGAACAAAACAATATTTTTCCACATAAGCCATTTAATCTATGGTGCCACTAGTCCAACGGCCCCAACCCTCAACTCGATCTGCAGCTATTTGTCTCGACTTGTCTGTCGACCTGTCATGTCACACTGTCACAAATCCATCGAGTATGTCGGTTCTGTCTTGGTTCCATGTCCAAAAATATCATTCATTTAAAGTTTTCATGGCTTAAACTCATGTTTGTTTATGAGCTCTTGCTTGTGCCAACTGGCCTTGGGCCCACTGTATGAGATTTTCAAAATCGGGCATGTTAGTCCCCAAGTAACAAAACTGAGGCCTCCGGCCTATCTGAGCTATTCGAGCTCCTGTTAAGAAGGTATCCCAAAAAGTTTAAGTAGTGACAAATAGTCAAGGGAGAGAACTTCCGACAAAAATAATCGTTTCATCTATCCATCACACCAATTGGGTGTGAGGACATCTCCGCTTATAATCAGCAAGCGGGTTTTCTACTTCCTTCTAGGAAGTTGATCATACCAACCGGGTATGATCTACTTACAATTGATAAGTAGTTTTTCCACATAATTTCCACATCACTCCACTCAGGTGTGATTTTTAAAATTCCACTTATGGGTTTTTATTTCCGAGGTGCTTATCATCCCAATCGGGTATAACATAAAAATCCTACTCACCTGTGAATGCCGTGAATTCTTCTTAATTGGCTTTCGTCTTCTCGTGAGCTTTGTCTTAGCTTGCGTCCTCGATACCTCGTGTTCCTACACTGTATGAACATCCTTATTCATTATCTTTTAGCTTGATAGCCTTCATTCACTATGAATGAATAAAATACCCAACTTTTCAAATATTTGCAATTTGGTCCCTAAAGTTTCTTTTCCATTACTTTAGGTACCAAATGCTGTTTTCCCCCAATTTGAGTCCTGAAACTTCAAAATTATACTTTGAGACCTTAATTTATTGAAAATTACAAAAAGGGTTCAAGTTTCCCAAATTTTCCAAAATTACTATTTTGTCCCAACTTTACAAAAATGGTAAGTTTCACCCCAAAAATTCTAAAAATTGTCCAATTGCTCCTCCAATGTCTTTATCATGCCCAATTGGCCCTCAATTTTACGAAATTGTACTTTAGTCCCTCAAATTTTTGAAATCCCAAAAATTTCCCCCAATTTCAGCCTTCCAACTCAGTCGAATTTGATTTAATTAAATTGACCAATCAATTGAGTTTAATTATTGAAATTGAAGTTAGATTGGAGTTCCTACACCTTCATACGATTCAATTGCACTTTGAATCGTATGATTTGATGCCGGAAAGAGCTCAAACGGAGCTTCGTTGGAAAATTGAACTTAGAGAGAGAAAGCTTTGAAAGCTTATCATCAGGGGCACGGTGGTTCGAGCTTTCGATCTGGATTAATAGCTCCCATCCTGAGGCCTTTCCTAGAATCAAGAATCACCTCTATTCAAGTCGAATTGAGGGAGAATTTAGTTAGTGAAAATCTGTCAGTTCTTTGTCTAACACCGATTGGAATTCATAGAGGGGAGCCAAATTGGCTTACCTTTCCACACTAATTCAGCCGTAGGAAGGCTTAGAAGGGCTCAAATTACCTGATTTCAGCTCAACAGAAATAGGGCAGTTTTGGTCCACCAGAGCTACTTCACTATTCGATCACGTCGACATTTCTCCGGTGACTCTCGTAGCAATTGGAGACTACCACCGTTTAGCTAACTTCTCCTTGAGTATAAGAAACTTGACCATGCCTTCTTTGGCTAAAAAAAGACCCTATATCGGAGCTTTGGTTTGAGCTTCACCGGAAAATTGAGTAGTTGAGAGAGTGTGAGGTTTTAAGGTGTGTGGAGCTCGGGGACTCTTCGGCCGTCCATTTGGCACCTTAACTACAGTCATTGATGGCTTAAAACATACTGAATAGAAATGTTTCCTTTTTGTTGGCGCTGGTTCGATTTTTCAATGAGTGAATAGTGCTGTCATCTAAAGGAAGAAGACAACACTATTTCGAACTAGACCGGATCAGTTCGAACTAGGTTCAACATTTAAACTGGCCGGTTCAGGCCCGATTCGACCAATTTTTTTAAAATTAAAATTTTCAAAATTCATATAAATTCATTCTCTATCCAATGATGGCCTCAATTCTCAAATTTGAATTTTTTAAGCCACCTAGAAAAATGAATTTAGGATCCAGTTCAATAGTGGTTCAAACTAGCTCATGTCCAGTTCACCTAAATTGGTTTGGTTTTCACCTCCATTTCATCCTAAGGTCCTTTTTCATGACTTTTGTGACTCTTTAGTTCACTCAGGATCCACAAATTTCCCAGTTTGTCCTTTCTCTATTGGTTCCGTTTATAGAGCGACCCAGTTTTCTCTTTGGAAATGACTGGTTCGATCTGGTTCACCTGAACCGGTCTGGTTTTCTCTCCTAGATGGTCCTAAGGCCCTCTTCCAAGATTTTTATGACCTCCTTTGGGTCACTCAAGAGTTGTAAATTTCCCAAATTGCCCGTTCTCTGATGACTGGGTTTGTGAACTGGTTTGGTTTTCTCACTTGGTTTGACCGATTCTTGTCCCGATTTTCCTTAACTCCAAAGGGTGGGGTTTATAACTCTCCCCTCCTTTTAGGAGTTTTGTCTCCAAAATTTATTTGACATTTTTCACACTTGAATAAACTTCCCTTGTTGTCAATTTGTAGTTTATCGACCTACAACCTTCTTGATTGTTTCCATTAATTTCTTATATCACATACTTAAGATTTTCTTTTCCTTCACATCCATTTCTCATTCCATGAATCTTACTTCAGCTAAGCATATCTCACTGGAAGGCTTAAGGTCATATCCTCAAATTTACATTCTTCGTTTTCCCAAATCACTATTTCTCCATTCCAAAATCCTTTACATAAGATTTTAGGATTGAGAGTTCCAAAATATCCAATCCTTCTTGCATCTGGTTACTTTCTTTATTGTTGACCTTCTTAGCTCAATGTCCATTCCAATATCGTGTACATGCTTCCATCGGTGTTAGTGTTATCACCTTTTCATCCTATATTGATTCCTTCCTTCATTCTTTGGTTATTACTTCTTCGTTCCACATGCTTAATCATAGACTCTTCCTTATGTAAGTCATATTTTCCTGGGATAGTTGGTCTTACATGTCCCTTACTGCACTACATTCTTTGGAACTTGTCTTTGACGTCATATCCTTTAGAACCATATTGATTTCCTTACTTACTCATGTTTTCCCAACTTCTTTATTGGGTCTTTCAAATTTTCAAGTTTTTGAATTTCCTGATACTTACAGACATGATGTAGCCCTTCCTTTCTTACATCATTCCCCATTCCGAATGACATCTTTTCCTTTAAGGTCCCTTCTCTTATGTAAACTACTCTTATTCACTCGTGATCATTTCACGATCCTTTAGTCCAAGTTAGTTCCTTTCTTACTCGTATGACATCTTTTGACGTTGTCTTCCTCCTTACCCATTACTTGGGTTTAACTTATCCCTTGGACCTTCACGATTACATTCCCTTTACGTTTGATCATTTCATCTCCATTAGCTTGTCCTTGAGGAGCTTATCTTCTTTCCAATTCCGTTGGTTTCATTTCCTCCTAATTGATACACATGTTTCTTTCTAAGGTTCCCTTCCTTGGTAAGTTCTACACTTATTTTCTCTCGGAATTTCCTTCTAGTTTTACCATTGCAAATATCCAACCTTTAATGTCATTCCTTGATGCCATCTTCTCTTGCTTACCTTTACCCTTGAGATCCTACGAGTACTTTTCATCTATCTCACCTCATTCTCACTTGCTCCCAATGCTCATTTATTCCTTTGAGGTGGATTTCACATCCCTTATTGTGTCAAAATCTCCCGTTCATCCTACAAAAATCTATTTAACATTTTCATAGCTTTTGGGTCGTGACTCCGGTCTTAGTCATTGGTTTTCTTTAAGTCTTTCCTCTTCCCTAATCCCCAAAGGTTTGGATCTTTCCATCCCATTCTTCTCTACTGGAATTGTGACTTTCACAAGGGTCAGTTCGTTATCTGCCTTGCTCATTTTATCCTCATAGTTTAATTATTTTGAGATGATTGTCTCTCGTATCTTTGTGTCCTTGGTATCCCTCCCTTTGCCTTGTTTAGGGTGTAGTCCTTACTACTCCCCAGTTTTTATTAGATCATAGTTTATTCTTCCGGATGATTTGGTTAATAAGAGTTATTTCCTTCAATCGGATCCATCTAAAATCCCCATTTGGTTCCCTACTCTCTTGCAATTTGATCATGCTTGGCCTTTCCGGTATTTACTTGGTCACCTATGTCCTTTAATGAGGTTCTAGTTCCTGCTCCAATTTATGATATCTCATCTATTGATTTCCTTAATTTGAAACTTTTTCTACGATTCCACTTCCTATATTCTTTCTTCTTCTAGGGACTTCCATATTGGGATTTTCACGCTCATTTTCCTTACTGCCCCTTGAATGTTCTCCCTTCATTTTTTCTTATGCTTCTCGACCTTTGCATAGTAATTCACTCTGGCTTTCTCCCCTATTTTCTATTCCTTTTTGTTTCACATCCTTATCTCCAAACAATTCTTTTATTACTATTGGGTTTTTAAGGATGTGCGTTCTAGCTCTTTCCAAGTGTTGGTATTATTCCCAAAGTTTCTTTCTATTGTACTTCTTTCTCTTCTCTTTTCCTTATCTTGCTTTACATGTCTTAACATCTTCTATGCTTCCCTTAATCTTCTTCCTTTCTTTCCTTTAGTTAGGATTTTTCTTCCTTGTGTGAACTCTAAGAGTTTTTGCCAAATTACATTGTACTTCTAAGGAAAATTTTAAATGTTAAGGTTAACTAGATATAACCCGTTTTCCTTCTTTGAATGTTTTCTATCCTTTTTTTTATTAGCATACACTTATTGTTTGAATTTATCAAGGAAACTTAGAAATTTTATCAAGAATAATTTAACTTCATTCATTCATGAAATTTTCTTGCCATACTTGGCTTATTACAGCATTTTCTACCCTGTAATCCCTTGGGGTCGTAGGCCGAGAGTTAGCCTTAGAGCGTTTGTGGGATTCTTGATCAGAAGGCTCTAAGGAACCAGTTGGGGTCCACTCTTATTCCCTTATAGGATGAATCTCATGTATGGCCTCCAATCCGTACCGCCTTAGTACTTCCATCTCGCACTCATAGGTTCACTTCATCCATTGAGAGGGATTGAAGTTGGGATGAGTAGGTGGGGGTATTTGGTGGACTTTCATGAAGGTGGCATATGCATCCCAGTAGTTATCTCGTGCCTCCTTCTTGGTTGGATTCTTCTCCGGTTGTTGTGGTGCTGGAGGAGGAGTTGGGCTCCTAGGAGGATGTACAAGTTCCTCTTGTCTTGGAGGAGGATATGTGTTGCCTTCTGGTTCCAATAAGGCTCCTACCAGTTTTCGGTAGTCCTCCACCATATCCTCGGGTACTCTTTTCTCACCTTTTAAGAATCTTTGAATGACCTACTCCCTTGGTTGGGTGTCTTTTTCAGGGTTATGGGTGGAGGGTTGGATCTCATAGCGAACTTCCTAGGGATTCTCCTTCCTACATGATAGTTAAAGTTTGATTAATGTTAGGGCATAATATTGATAATGTTTCAAGGGAACTTAGCTCTGATACCACTTAAGATGTCAGGCCCCGACCCAATTTGGTCAGATCACCGTGAACAACCCACCACTCTCTTGGTTCAAGAGGGGTTTCCCCTTTCTTTAATTCAAGAGGAGTCAGGCGTAATCTCAACCTTATTCCCTAAAATAACATATATTAAATAAAATGCAAGCTTAAGAAAGTTAAGCATACTTGACAGAGGGTAATACCTGGTGTTATCCCTAGTCATTTCTCTATTTCTTGAAAGTAGATTAAAAGGTTGGGTGAGTTTCTATAACTCAGTGAATGGGTATTTTTAAAAAAAATAAACTTTCAATAAATTGTTTTTTTTAAATTGGAGCATGCCAAACTCCTTATTTTTGTTAAAATTCTTTTTTCCTTGTTTTCTTAGTTTTCAAAGCTATTTCTTCATCATCAACCACAAACAATGTGTTTAGCAACCAACACACGCCCTTCATCGTGAAAGGATCACACATTCGTAGGGCAGCACATCCACTGCACCCACTTGTGGAGTCGGAGCAACTTTACCAGCCACCTAGATAGAAGCATGTCCACTTCTACACTGAGAATGAGTGGATGTGTGCAACATCAAACCCTCAATCCCGTAAAGAAACTATGTGTCCGTATGAGGATAGAGACCTCATCTTGACCCGACCTTGGTCTCATGCACATGAAGCTACGTCGAGCTTCCCTGACTGTTGGCACAACAATCTGCCCTTATCTCCACCATATTGTCCAGTAGCCCTTATGATGCATCAGTACCCCTCTTGGGCGTCTTGAAGTTCTCATACCTCACTACATGCACAAAACAACAGTTTTCCATATAAGCCATTTAATCTATGGTGCCATTGGTCCAACGGCCCCGACCCTCAACTCGACATGCAACTGTTTGTCTTGATTAGTCTATCGACCTATCATGTCAAACTATCGCCAATCCATCGAGTGTGTCGTTCTTGTCTTTGTAATATGGCCAAATATATCATTTATTTAAAGTTTTCATGGCTTAAATTCATGTTTGTTTATGAGCTCTTGCTAATACTGACTAGCCATGGGCCCACTATACGAGATTTTTAAAATTGGGCATATTAGCCCCCAAGTTCCAAAATCGAGGCCTTCGACCTATTTGAGCTATTCGAGCTCCCGTCAAGAAGGTCTCCCAATAAGATTAAGTAGTGGCACACAGTTAGGGGAGAGCACTTCTGACAAAAATAATCTTTTCATTTATCCATCACACAAACCGGGTGTGTGGACATCTCCTCTTATAATCGATAAGCGAGTTTTCTACTTTCTTATAGAAAGTTTATCATACCAAACGAGTATAATCTACTTACAACTGGTAAGTTATTTTTTCGCGTAATTTCCACATCACTCCACTCAGGTGGGATGTTTAAAATTCCACTTTGTAGTGGGTTTTCATTTCTGAGGTGCTTATCATCCCAACCGAGTAAGACATAAAAATCCCACTCACCTATGAATGCTGTGAATTCTTCTTAATCGACTTTCGCCTCCTCATGAGCTTTGTCTTAGCTGGCATTCTCGATACCTCGTGTTCCTATACGATGAACATCCTTGTTCATTATCCTTTGGCTTAATAGCCTTCGTTCACTATGAATGAATAAAATACCCAACTTTTCAAATATTTGCAATTTGGTCCCTAAATTTTCTTTTCTTGTACTTTATGTACCAAATGCTGATTTTCCCCCAATTTGAGTCCCGAAACTTCAAAATTATACTTTGAGACCTCAATTTATTCAAAATTACATAAAGGGTTCAAGTTTCCCAAATATCCAATTTGGTCCCTAATTTTTCCAAAATGACCATTTTGCTCCTACTTTACAAAAATGGTAAGTTTCACCCCAAAAATTCTAAAAATTGTCCAATTGGTTCTCCAATGTCTTTATCATACCCAATTGGCCCACAATTTTATGGAATTACGCTTTAGTCCCTCAAATTTTCGAAATCCCCAAAATTTCCCCTAATTTCAACCTTCCAAATTAGCCAAATTTGATTTTATCAAATTGATTGATAAAATAAGTTTAATTGTTGAAATTGAAGTTAGATTGGAGTTCCTACACCTTCATATGATTCAATTGCACTTTGAATCGTACAATTTGACACTGGAACGAGCTCAAACGGAGCTTCACCGGAAAACTAAACGTAGAGAGTGAAAGCTTCGAAAGCTCTCGCCAGGGGCACGGGGGTCCAAGCTTTCAATCTGGGCAGATAGCTCTCGTCTTGAGGTCCTTCCTAGAATCAAGAATCCTCTCAATTCTAATTGAGGGAGAATTTAGTTAGTGAAAATCTACTAGTTCTCTCTCTTGCACCAATTGGAATTTATAGATGGGAGCCAAATTGGTTTACCTTTCCTTACTAATTCAGTCGTAGGAGGGTTGAGGAGGTGTTGAAAGAGCTTGGATTGGCCTGAGGAGGGCTCGTATTGGCTGATTTTAGATTAACATAAACAGGGCAGTTTTGGTCAACCGAATCTGCTTCACTATTTGATCACGTGGGTGTTTTTCTGGTGACACTCGGAGCAATTGGAGACTACCACCGTGTAGCTGACTTCTACCCAAGTCTAAGGAACCCGACCATGCCTTCTTTAGCTCAGAAAATACCCTATATTAGAGCTCTGGTTCAAGCTTCGCTGGAAAATTGAGTAGCTGAGAGAGTGTGAGGTTTTTAGGTGTGTGGAGGATAAATGGAGAAATGCTCTTTATATATGGAGCTCGGGGACTCATCGGCTATCCGTTTAACACCTTAATGATAGTCATTGCTGGCCTAAAATGTACTGAACAGAAACGTTTCCTCTTCGTCGATGTTGATTAGATTTTCTGGTGAGTGAACAGTGTTGTCATCTGAAGGAAGAAGACTACACTATTCCGAACCTAACCGAACCGGTTTGAACCGAGTTCAATGCTTAAACCGGCTAGTTTAAGCCCAATTCGACCGAGTTTTTCAAAATAAAAAATTTCTAAATTCATTCTCTATCCAATGGTGGTCTCAATTCTCAAATTTGAATTTTTTAAGCCACCTAGAAAAATTAATTTAGCATCTGATTCAATAGTGGTTCAAACCGGTTCACTTGAACCAGTTTGGTTTTCACCTCCATTTCATCATAATGTCCCTTTTCATGACTTTTGTGACTCTTTAGGTCACTCAGGATCCATAAATTTCCCGGTTTTCCCTTTCTCTATCTGTTCCGATTTATAGTCCGACTCAATTTTCTCTTTGGAAATGACTGATTCGATCTAGTTCGGATCCAATTCATCTGAACCGGTCGGGTTTTCACTCCCAGATGGTCCTAAGGCCCTCTTCCAAGGTTTTTATGACCCCTTTTTGGGTCACTTAGGAGTTGTAAATTTCCCAAATTGCCCGTTCTCTGATGATCAGGTTTGTGAACTAGTTCGGTTTTCTCACTTAGTTTGACTGGTTCTTTTCCCGATTTTCCTTAACTTGAAAGGGTGAGGTTTACACATATTCTCCTTCTTGTGTCGTTAGAGTACATTACTACTTGTTTTTGGATCATGCGTCACACTATTTTGGAGTTTCGTATCTTAGATCCTTTCACTCTTCATAGGAGGTTCCCTCTAAATATCTCTTAGCCCCTTTCAAGAATCTCAATGGTCTTTCCTTGGGTATTCTACACCGCACCTTAAGCTCTTTAATCGGTGAGGCTAACCCATCATCTATTTTCGGGCTAGGGTTTGGTTCTTTTCTTTCTTGTCTTTAGGGTTTCCTGACCCGTCTACTTTTCCTAGAATCCCATACTTCCTTGTTTAGTCTTGCGAGTACCTTCTCTTACTCACTCTTTACCCTTGTGTTATTTTATACTCAAGGGTTCCAAGAGTGTCTGGTAGGCCAAATTTGTCCCTTCTTCTAGGGAATTTCGAATTTCGATCCTTATACCATTTCCTTGAGCTCCTTAGGATTACTGAGGATTAATTTTTCTTTGCACAAAAGTGAAATTAAAAGAAGTTCTTTTATTCATTAACTGGTCGTGCCCTAGTTATGGCTTATTACAATAATCACATAAAAGATTCTTTCCAACACCCTTAACCTAGTTTCCCATGTTAACTGACCTAGAGTTTAGCATGGGCAGGTTGTGGGATTCTACATCACCTAGTCTGATGTGCCTATTTGCTCTCCTGGATGGGCAAGCGCCTTCATGGTACCTCCCACATCTAGTACAAGGGTTCATACTAGGTTCCTCATATTCTGAGGAAGATGACGTGCTTGTCGCTCTCTTGACCCTCAAACCCTAGCCATACTTTGTGTCTGCGATGTGGGATGAGACCTCTCCCCCCTCCAACCTTGGTCTGAGTGCATTGGAAGCTCCCGAAGCTTCTTGACATATTAGAAGATAGACCACCCTTATGCTCCCAGGGTCATCTAATAGCCGTTGGAAACACCACTACCCCATAGTGGGCGACTCAATGGTTCCACATCTCATGCATGCACAATCAAAGTCTTAACAATTAAGGCCATTATCTTTGGCCTACCGGTCCCATGGGTATGTTGACTTAGCTCTGACCCCTTGCTCATTAGCTCAACGGGTTCGATGACCTGGCTTCGGCTTGGCAACTGTCTAGCCCAACAAGCCCAACATCTCGACCTTGGCTCAATAGGTATCACAAACAATTATCCATTATCGATATTTTTATGGCTTATTACTTGCTAGTTTTCAATGGGCATGTACCCATGCCCATCAGCCTTGGGCCCATGTGCATCATCTAGTCCACCACCAGAATTAGCTCCCAAATCGTTTAAGCAGAGTTACCTAGTCAAGAGAGGCTAATTCTGGGAAAAGGGTATTCAAATTTAAGAGCATGGCCATCATCCCAATTGGGATAGATGCTGGAAATTTCCCACTCAACCGGTAGTCGCGATGCGTTCGTCCGACTAGGTTCCGATTTGTGTTGTGCTCCTTGGCGTAGGTCCTCGTACAGTCTGCCCTACATGACCTGAGCATTCAATTATTTAGAAAATGAAATATGGTCCTAACTTTTTTGAAAATTTTGAATTGGCCCTAGATTTTCTAAAAATTACCGAATTTCCCCAAAATTATCCAAAATGGTTAATTGGCCACCCAATTTCGTTAAAATTGCCTATTAGCCCTCACATTTTTCTAAATTACAACTAGGTCCTTTAATTTATAAAAATCCCCAATTCATCTCCTTTTTGTCCCAAAATCAAATTCCATGAAATTGACAAGCAAAACTCTGCCAATTTTCTCCTAGCATGCTTCTAATCGGTTCATCTATCTTTCCACGATCATTCTACACTTTTAATTGCAGATTTTGGACTTGAAACAAGCTCAAATGGAGCTTCTACGAAATCTAGATTTAGAGAGAAAAAGCTTGGTGTGCTTATCAGTTGAGGGGCGGTGCCCGAAGCTCTAGATATGGGTAGCTAGTACTCTTCGAGGTTGTCCTACCAGAATCGAGTCCTGCAGCAATTGGCCGTCAGACAGAGGGAATTTGAAGAGAGAAATTTCTTAGGGGTGGAGCTCTGCAACTCTATTGATACAATGAGGAGAGACGAAATTGGCTTACCTAGTGACTAGGAGGGATCAGGAGGCATCACAGGGGAGTTGTGGGAGGTTGATTCCAGCTGCGGGAGGTCGTAAATGTTTTGAATTTAGCTGGTTGGAGGTTTACTGTTTCGAGTATTCGGAGTAGCTTTACTGTGTGATCACTCTAGCGCTCCTTAGGGTGTTCTTAGGTCGGGTTGAGGGTGCAGCTAGCTAGAGGACTTCTTCCTAGTTCTATTTCCACCAACTGGAGCTCCTTTGGTTTAGGAAAGACACGTCATCGGAGCTCTAGTCTACACTTCATCAAAAAGAGGACTGTCTATCTTTATGGGGCACTTGACCGGTGGGGAGGTCGAATGGGAGGGTGCTCTTTATATAGGGAGCTCGGAACTGACAAGGCTACTAGCCGGCATTAGTTTCGGCATCTAACTCACTTTATTCCATCGTCAGTGGCCAATTTTTCGAAGGCGGAAGATTCGGTCTTGTTCCGACAGTCGCGAGTCATCTATTAGCCTAAGGTTGAAGATGACACTATTCTACGCATGCGAGCTTCCCATGTGCGGATTTTCCACATAGAACGTTGTGATTGGATGGAGTTGTTGACATAGCGTCCTACTCAACAGCCTAGTGAGCCTTTGACTCACTGATTGGACATGTGGCAACCTCTCATTGGCTTCTCCCTTCTACGTGGCTATTGACCAGATTCTATTGACCGTGACACGTGGCGTCCTATAATTGGCTGTTTTAAATGTGTTGAATTTCCCTCTTGACGCATAGTGCCACTACCACATGTCAGCCTCTGATTGTTAATGCCATCCGACGTGGCACTGCCATGTGTCACCCTCTCATTGGTCGGTTGTTTCCCATACATTCCACTTGGACACTAACGAAGCACTTTTACCAAGTGTCAGCTCCTCATTGGTTAGTCTTTGCTGATAGGGCTTTTCCAACATTGATCGTTGACGACAGATGTTAGTCCTTTATTGGTCGGTTGTCATTGACATGGATTTTTCGTCTCTGATCATTGACCAAGAACACGTGTCACTCGCTGTTTGGTCAATGCTTATAGGCACTGGTTGGGTGTGCTTTGCTACACGTCGCACACTGATTGGTCGCGCCTGCTGACTAGGCACTAACCTGGTAGCGGTCTATTGACCGGTTGGACCTGAAATTGTAAATCGGCCGGTTCAGGCCTGATTCGACCAGTTTTTCAAAAATTAAAAATTTCTAAATTTACTTTCTATCTAATGGTGGCTTCAACTTTTCAATTTGATGTTTTTAAGCCACCTAGAAAAATGAATCTTTGAACCAGTTTTTCATGGTTCTACCTAGTACAATCCAGTTCATGTCTGATACGATGTGAATCAATCCTGTTTTCACACCCAATCCACTTCATGGTTCTTCTCCATGATATTTTGTGATTTATTGGCTACTTGGGATTGTCCAAATTCCTATTTTGACCCTTTTTTACTAATTTTGGTTCATTTAGATTCTTAATTTTTCTCTCGATAACTTCTGGTTCTCTTTGTCGATTCCCTTCATCCGAGAGGATGGGGTTTACATGGACGGTAAAGGTGCTGCAATCCATAATGGGAACACTTAGGGACTGTTTTGCGAATGTGTGATCCATTTTTGATGATAAAAGGGCATATGATTGTATGTCAACCCAATTCTATGAACCACACACAAGGATAATAAGAAAATGATGAGCACCCTATTAGCGAAATTAAATGAGAAAGTCCAAACGAACCTACCTTTAAGATTACTCGCTCACTGAGTTGAAAGTCTCACCCCCTCCCTTAAAATTTTTTTTTCAGGATAGAGAGGCCCATTAAAAGATCATCTGCCAAGCCCTTAAAACCAGGTAACTTTTATTTAAAATGCTATTAGCATCACAATTTTGCATAATGTTATTCCAGGGAACAATGACAGAATGTACACCTGACTCCTCGTGGTCTTGGGGAGAGGTGACTCATTTAGGCCAAAGAGAGTGGCGGGTTGCACACAGGGTTTCGACCAAACTGGGTTGGGGCGTGACACAGTTTCTCACCAAAAGTTGCTATGCGGAAGTCACAAGGGAGGATTGTACTATTTTTGTACCACTCATAATCCTTCTACCTTATCTCTATTTGCTTATGTAAGTCGTACTGAGCCATCTTTATTATGGTATCAATGTTTTGGACATCCCTCTTTTTCTATTATTAGTTGTGTCATTTCTAAACATTTACTAATGAAAGTTATCTCGCCTTTATCATTATGTGGTTCCTATTCTTGTGGAAAAATCTATCAACATTCTTTCCCTTTAACTCACCATGTCACCACTCGTCCTCTAGAGACCGACATATGGGGACTCGCTCCTATTACATCCCACATAGATCATCTTTACTATGTTCATTTTCTTAATAACTATAGTAAGTTCATATGGATTTTTTTCATGAAAAGGTGTTCAGATATTCTTTCTATTTTTCCAGTCTTTCGTTTGCAAGCTAAAAATATGCTCAATTGCAAAATAAAATTTCTTCAGGTAGATAGTGCCAAGTAATTTATTTCTGCCTCTTTTCATTCTAAACTTCAACTTGTCGACATTAGTCACCGCCTTTCATGCCCACACACACCCTAACAAAATGGCTCAGCTGAGCATAAACTTGTGATATTATAGACATGGGATTCACTCTCTTAATTCATTCTCATGCTCCATCAAAATTTTGGGATTTTGACTTTGATACATCTATCTATCTAATTAACCACATTCCTACTCGGTCTTTGGGGTTTTGTTCTCTTTATGAGGTACTTCATCATACCCCTCATTCAACATTTGATCATATTTACCAAATTTCCCAAAAGGTTCTAAGTTTCTCACTTAGATAACTTAACTTTTTCAAAGTTTGCATTTTGGTCCTTAAAATGGCAAAATTACGATTTTGTCCCTTCTCATCAAAACTGTCTCATTTTGGACATAAAACTTCCCAAGTCTCTCATTTGGGGTCCTCAAATTTAATTTAAACTCATTTGGGTCCCTAAAATCAATTAACAAAACTGTCTTCTAAAATGGGAAAAATTACCATTTTGCCCATCTTTAAACAAAAATTACGATTTTTCCCCAAACATTCGAAAATGAATTTAAACATCTTGATTTGTCACAAAATCACCTCCTAGTCCCTTAGGCTACATTTGGGGACTATTTCCACAAGTTTCCCCATTTTTTTAAATTTGTCCTAAAACATTTCGAAGTTTTCACTTTAGATCCTAAACTTTTAAAATCAACCAAATCAACTTCTATTTTCACATATCACTACCAAATGGTTTCATTATACTCCTAATAGCTCTTGGGAAGAGTGGGGTCGTACCTCATCCAAACATGGATGGATTTGGTCATTTTCCAAAACTGGCATAAACTAAGCTACTATAGGAGTTTTCAAAATATATCATCGGTGATGTGGCCATAGTTGAGCCATTTTGAAGCCAAGATCCATGTGAGTCATTTTTGTGGTTGTGGTTAACCAAGTGCTCATCGGAGCTGGGAGACATTAGGCCTTAATTTATCGTCGTTAGGAAGGGCTGGATAGACTTGACGATGGGAATTGGCTCGTTGCAACCGATTTTCCCCTTGTCGGAGGTTGGTCCTTGTTAAGTGGAGGTAGAAGCGAGGCATACAGTCAATTTGACATTGGCGGCCACCAGAGTGGTTGTAACACCGGAAGTTCCGGATCTAAGGTTAAGCCACTTGAACTGAAAAACTACTATTGAACTAGGAATGAAGACCCGAAAATAGGAGTTAGAAGTAACCAAGTTGAAGACCGATTCAAACCCAAATATATGAGGAAATAGGTAAGTCCACTAGAATAATCTCAAAAAACCTTAAAGGGGCATGAATCAAGGGGTGGAAAAACATTAAGTGAAAACTTTCCCAAAACGGGACAAAACCCATTTAAGGGAAAATGCCCCCCATTTTTAAGGGGACCTAAACAACTTATAAAAGGGAAGATCTTGAGGCCAATCAAGAGAGAATGGGAAGAAGGATTTTTATAAAAATTGGATTGGGCCAAAAATCAATAGAATCAAAGGTGAACCAGCCATAGGATGGCCGAAACTGACCGAGCCGTCTTATAGCGATAAAACCCCCCAAAGTTTTTATGGGGCTAAGCAAATCAGAATGGGGTGGTTCTTGGGTCCATTCAATGGTAAATTTAATGTAGAATATTTAGCTATTTTTATTTTTTTTAGGAATCAGTCAAAAAAGGGTGAACTAACTAAGAAATTGCTAAATTGACTGAGAAATTTTCACTATATTGCAAATCGGTCGGTGCACACACACATGACCCCACATGCGCGTGTCTTCTCCTACACTGATTTTAGACCCGCCAACCTATGAATAACCTAATAAGCTTCATTCGACAACCCGAAACCCATTGCTTGGGGAATTAATTAATTCACAGAGCTACATGCTATGGAATGATGCAAATAAGCTATGGATGAATAGTTACGCACGTCTAGAATCCATCCATATAAAGCATAGATGACCCCTCATTGAATTTAGATCATAATTCTCTCTAAAAGCTTAGTAGCTCCCATTTACAGTGAACCAACTTGTAGAGAGATTTGCACCACTGTCCAGCCACCACCTCAGTCAATTTTGGTATCATTGGAAAGTTAATGATGTAAGCTTTCCATCTCCACTCTCTTGACCCCAACTCTCCCTCTACCGATGTCAACATAATCACAAAGTGTCGAACCTCTAGAGGTCGAAAATATAGCATTTGTTTCAAAGGAATATTCGGATGGCCTCGACGATCCTCAAAGAATGAGAAATATTCAGTAGATTCCTCGTGGAACTAGCTATCCATTGCCACCAGCCTCACATGATTTAGGTAAGTGTGAAAGAAGAATTAAATACATTAAGTTTCAGATTTCGTGAAAATGGCTGAGCTGGCTAAAACGAGTACTTAGACGACTCAGACCACCAATTAATATTGTTCAGGTGGCCAAAGACTCCTTGAGGAGCCATCTTTCGAACCACATAAGCCTCAACGACTGAGGTGTCATCTCCGGTGAGTTCCTTTCCTTGACCCAACTTGTGCTCATCCTATTTTTTGTTTTCAATCAAGCTCGATTGACAATGTTCCGATAGACTCCAGTCGAACAAAGCTTATGACGATCTAGAGAAAGGTCAGAAGACCTCATACCTTAGTTTTATAATTTTTTGATATAGTTTGGCTAGGGGCTAAAGGTCGACGACTAAAATGAAAATAAGTAAAAGTTAGAAAACCTAAACGTGAATAACATTTTTAGTGGGTCTTCTGAAACCTAAAGTTTTAGGGTCAATTGGAAAGATTGGTAAAGTTTGGTGATTAGGTTGATATGCTTTGGATTGCCTAGGGACCTAATTACAATAAAAGGAAAGTTAAGGACTAAAATGCAAATAAAGGGATTTATGCGACCAAAAGGAAATTTTGGGTAGTCCAAGGACCTAAACTATATTAAAAGAAGATTAGGGACGTTAATGAAAAAGAGGAAAGAACAAATGAGTCTTGAAAGTTAAGTTGTAAAGAATGAGGGCAAGATGGTAATTTTCCCAACTTATGGAGCTCTTTGTAAATTTTTAGAAATAAGATTTAGAGATGTTCTAAGGTATATTGAGGACCAAAATGGGACTCAAGGAAACTTGGGGACCCAAATTGAAGACTTAGGAAATTTTAAGGTACAAAGAAAGAAGTTTTAATGTATAAGGGCAAAATAGAAAATTTGCCTAAGTTAAGGACCAAATTGTAAATTTGGGAAAGTGAGACCACTAGGTGGTACATAAGAGTATTTTCTGCACTTAGGCAAGTGTAAAAATGAAATGTAATGACCTTAATCCCTAGGGACAAACCTTAGAGAAGGTTAAGGTAAGGGTTAGTTCTCCGACTAATAGATCGGGTAAACTAGGGCCCGTGGGGGTGAAATAGTAAATTTGTGAGAGAATTTTGGTATGTAAGTTTAAGATTACTAGAGCAAAAATATTGAAACCCACCTAGAATGAACGTGTTCTAGAAGGTCTAAGGTTAGTGGGAGTAATGAGAATGAGTTTGATTGGACCGATCAAAGCAATTTACAATTTTGAGCGATGCTGATTGTGAAACTCGTATAAGAAGTGCAAAATGAGTAAGTGCATGTCCACTAAAACAAACATTACTCTAAAAGATAAGTGTAAGGGAAGGGTCGTAAGACTGGACTTACTATTTTGAGGTAGTCCATTAGGACCGTGAGTTAGGGCTATGTGCCCATTTTATTGATCTGGGGGAGACGGTCGATGAAAGACCGAACTCCCAAGGGTGACATGCTATGTGCGTTGCCTTAGACATGGTCGGAATAAAGGCCATCTCGTAGGATACTAAGTTAGGGATGTGTGCCCACTATGTTGATATGTTGTGTGCATTATTGTTGAATTGACATATACAAGTGGTGTGTGAATATGGGTGTCGCCAGAACGACTAGCGAGGTAGTAACAAAGCCTTGAGTAAAAATGGAAGTTTTGTATGGAGTGTGTAAGTGATGCTTCCAGATCACTTTAGATTCCATGTATACCCATTTGCATGGCAACAGGGGACAACGAGGGTATACATATATTTGAGTGCATGGTCGGAGGGGACATCCAAAGTATACAGATGGTCGAGGACACATCCTCGACATCCACATATGATTTATGAAAGAAAAGGGGGGTCGTGAGCTGCCCATATGTGTGGGTCATGAGTGCTCAAGTTTATGATGCATTATGTATTACATTAATTATATTGTGTAAACAGTTATGGAAAAATGACAGTGAACACAACTTTAAGGTGAGACTACAATTACGAGTGCCCCAAGATAGGGGTCTCAAGGGGCTGAATGAAATCATGGGAAATGATAGTTTTATAAACCGATAAGAAATGGCCTTAGACAAGAGTCTCAAGGGGGCGAATAAAACATTGTGAGATAACCATTTTAGTAAACCACAAATGAACAACCCGAAACCAAGGTCTCGAGGGGCCCAGTAGAACTATGGGGAATGGGGATTATGATAACCCACTAATAAATATCCATGTTAAGAAGTTTCATGTGATTTATGAAATTGTAACTTAGGAAGTGGCATGATGTCAATACCTCATTCACTAAGATGTGAGCTCACCACCTCTTCCAAAACTATTATGGGTAAAAGCCAAAGAAACTAAATGCAAGAATGGGGGAGCACCTTCACACGAACGCCTCTCGAGGTAGACCTCTTTACTAGTATACAAAGGTTGAAATTTGCTACTTATCAACTTTCATATTCCCAAGTTGTTGATAAACCATTTCAGGGCACCTTATTTTAAAGAAACGTTTTAAATTTTCATTGAACAATAGAGAAAGATTTCCTGTTTTGAGCCTTGGTCCCATCGGTTTTACTTTAATGAATGATCTTAATATTGGAATATCGAGGGGACTGGTAAGTTACACGGGACCGCTAATTGATTAATCGGGTTGGGATGTGATAACTTTTGGTGGTATCAGAGCCCGTATTTTTAAACAAGTGAGTTTTTAGAATGAAACATTTTGGGATGGGTAGAAAATGGGAATGTCATTAATAAAGCCTTCGTTTATAACATAATAAATAATGAGTAAGAGAAATATTGAAGAATACTAATAAAAGAAGATGTGTTTGTAGAAGTAAACCACGAACCACCCAACCTATTATGGAGCAATAGAACTTTGAGGAATATGTGTGCTACCCTCCCAAATAGGTCGGAGAATGACTCGGGAGGGCTAAGAAGAGGGAGACCCACTCTAGAGGAACACAACACCTCTATATGTGGATATCTCCAACAAAAACAACAATTATGTACCCTCGGGTTTATGGTAAAAAGGCCAAAGGAACACCAAAAGCATCTACTTTCTAAAGGTAGCAGGAGTGTGGACCTATGGCATGGTGGGACAAGAGGAAAGGGCCAAGATTCTTTGTGGCTAAGGAGGGAAGGGCAATACTGGGAGCAACAATCGCTATACAAAGGGACCCAAGTAGAAAGCATGCCCCGGGAAGCCTGTAGAATGTCTAGGGTAAACTACCTCAATGCTTATGTTGTGACATGTTCTGCCAAGGGTTATGTAGGATGAGCAAGTGCTTTAGTTATGGACAACCAGGGCATAAGGCTCAATATTGTAGAGTGGCCCAAATCCAGCTAGAGAGGGCTTAGGACATTACGGAAGAAGCATACAAGACAATAAAGACATCACCATGCCATATGTGTCAAGGGTGTCATAGGGGATACGGTAAAAAAGTCGTAACATGTTTTGGATTCGGGTAACCACATTAAAAGATTCAGAATTATCCATAGGGTAACTCCCAACCAAAACCACAAGTTTCACTACTACTTGACTCACCAGTGTATAGAGACCCCTAAGAAGGAAAGGGCATTATGACCAGCAATGAATCTAATGGGAAACCAGATCTAAAGGGAACCCATATCACTAGAGGATTCATAAGGAAAGTTCCATCATAGTGTTAAGGTTTGGATACCTCTAGGATGGTAGGAGCATCTAAGAACCCTTACAAGAATAAAATTAGGTAACAGTACAGTTTAAATATGTAGCTTTTTCTAGGAAGACTACTATGAGCCTTATGAAAGGTAAAATATAGACTTTTTGTAATATGGTGAGGTTGTAGTCACCATTGTACCTGAGCCTAGTGTGGGGGGTTGGATGAGAGCTAGGTGTATTTTGAGAGACTTTTAATAAGATGTACTTTATGAAAGGATAAGGAAATGTGTACGTAAGTGTTCTAATGAGTAACCAACCTTTTATAGATAATAAGAAGGTTGAGTGTTTCCTCGTACAAGCGTACTCGGGAAACCATGATAGAGCATGATGATGAAACAATTGAAGCACCTTACCATGAAGAGCAAGGAAATGAGGCAAAGGAAGTTCATTATTAGAACTCCCATGCAATTGTTGTGACTCCAAAGTATGTCTGAGCCTACATAGACATCATGAAGCATCTCAGGACGAACCCTATACTGACTTAGTTATCAACCCATATTGAACCTTTAGGGCCAAGAGTGCACTAAGTGACACCACCCCAGGACTGGAATGTTCAAGACTTTGACATTCCCAAGAATCTATAGGGCCTAAGGTAGTTGGGATGCAAGAACATCTCAGGAAAAAAAGATATGGTAGGAGCAATGGATTGGCTAAGGAATGCCAAAAGGCTAATGAATATTGTAAAGGTGCTAGAGACAATAAGGTGACCATAGTCAAGTTCTTCTTGGAAGAAAACATTGACAGATGGTGGCTAAAAATACATACAACATCCCCTTCAGCCACAAATTGGACTGAGTTGAGGCCAAGTTTTTTGAGGAATACTTGCCTTCATACAGGGTGAACAAAAAGAAACAAAAGTTCCTCCAACTATGTCATGGCTTGGGGTCGATGACTAAGAATGAGAACAGATTCAATGCCCTTCGGTTATTTGCACTGGACTTAGCTAGTTCGTCTAATATATGTAAGAGATGACTAGTCGGAATATCTCTAGAGATCCAATTTTATATGGAGAGTGTAGGGCTACCCAAAAATTTAGCAGTAGTTATTAACTCGGCACACAAGTGTGAATGTATCTCACTGACCAATCGAGACCCAATGTTAGGGGTTGGAAAGAGAAAGGAGAGTGGAGTAACATTGGCCACTCTAGGGATATACAACTGGAAGACCAAGCAAGCATCAAGTAGTATTAGGTATTTCCCCATGAAGAGACTGAGGAGTAGCGACTATATGGAAACATGCCACCCTAATGTTCAAAGTGCAGAAAGGTTCATCGAGGTTCTTGTTGGGGCAAAGTTTGTTATGTGTGTGAACAACCAAGAAAGTTCACCTGTAACTACCCAAATGTTGGGTGCTCAACCACTATTGTTGAGACCTCTATAGCTCGAGGCCTGCTATACTCAAGATTTCAACAAAGGACTAATCATGCATTAGGTAGTAGTATGAAAAAAGGCAGATTAGAAGCTCCCTCAACCTAGACCCATGGATTCTACCTAAGAGTCTAAAACATGATGCCAGGAAAATGTAGACCCGACCTAGGTATTGCAGCAAAAACAACTCAATAAAGCCTAACTAAGTAGGTTAACACCATTTCTTTTAGTGTAGTAAAATGATAAAATACTCGTATATTGTAATGTGAGCACGTTAGTTTAAGTGTCATAAGGTACATCAAAATAAATAGTCGTGTATTCCTTTTTCAGACAATAAATCAGATAAATGTGTTTTGGTAACATACTACACAAGAGGAAGGAGCTAGTAAGATATTTAGGGTAAGGAGCAGTAGACTCAAATCATGAATGTTTCACTAAGAATGCAACAAGATGCATAGGTATAATAGATGATCAAGTCATGGTAAGGCGGTATATGCCAAGGGGTGTACAAGCGAGAAGTGTAAAGTACCCCATGAATCTAAAGGGAACTAGATTTGACTAGGTTAACTAACATGGATTGGAATTTAGAGTGTTAGAAGGGAGGTAAGGAGACATCTTAGGAATTAGAGTACTACTTGGGAAAATCACACATAGGGTCCTATGAACAATAAGGCGAATGATTCGCTTTAATCCTCATGAAGAGTGAAAACGATATATAGCCCTAATGGGATAACTTGATATGTTTTATTTTGATCCTTAAGTCTTGTCGAGCTTACAGTATTAAAGTTCCCATCACTATAAAACTGAGATGATGTGACAGGTTGTTCACAAATTTCGACCGGACAAACCGAGCTAGGGCATGACATAAAAGTAACCCAAAAAACCAATAAGCAAGGAAACCAATCAATTATGTTAAGAATGGGACAAAACCAAAGTGAACCAGGAACCAGTTTAAAGATTCATTTTTCAAGGTGAGTAAAAAATGGTAATTTGGTAAATTGAGGTCATCACCAAGTAGGAAATGAATTTAGATTAATTTAAATTTTTTTAATTTTTAGAGAATAAATCGAATTGGGCCTAAACTAGTCAGTTTAAGTCTTAGGTTGAACCGGTCGACGATCAAACTAAGCCAATGGACTAGATGCCACATTGATGGTTGGTGAGCCTGTGCGACCAATCAGCGAGAAATGTGTGGCGAGCGCACACCGTTAGCCGTTATGTAAGCATTTGGAAGTGTTAACCTATTAGAGATTGACATGTAGCTGAAGTCAATGGTCAAACTAACTAAAATCCACATTAGTGGAGTCAACCAATTAGAGGGTGACACATGGAAGGTACTCCAAATTAGCAAATGACTAGGACGTCTATGAGAATTAATCAATCTGGAGAGGACATGTGGCAAGGAAAAATATTAGAAAAAAGTAATATTAAGATATTTAAATCACCCAATAAGAGGACGCCATGTGGCGAGGTCTCAACATCTAACGACCATATCAAGTTAGTAGCCACATCAACCTTGGTGACCAATGGGAGGTCGCCACGTGGTAAGTCAACGGGTCAAAGGTTGACCAAGATTGTGAGTAGGATGCCACGTTAGGCAGCCCAACCAATCCCTATACACCATGTGGTAACTCGCACAAGCGAAGCTCGCACATACGCACACATTGTCATCTTAAACCTCCTACTAGGCATATTGTTCACAGAACAGGAAATCACAATATTCCCTTTCCTTTTCCAGTGATCAAATGTTGCTTAAGCCATAGGAAATTTAGAGTAGATAGGCTCCACCAATTTGAAAACTAGTAGAGTCAAGAGTCCTTGAGCTCCCTATATAAAAGATCCTCCCCTCTCATTTTCCTCACATCAAATTCCCGAATACTGATATGAGCCATGAGACAACCTAAACCCACTGATATCATGAACCATGCTAAATTATAATAACCATGTGATATTATGAATCCTATTGCTAGATTATGTTTTCGATAGCATGATTCCTACTTGTGTTGTATCAAGATATCAAAGTGGGCCCAATGCCATATTTTGAAAATACTTGTTAAGTGGACACGAGACTAATGGAAACAGGCCATGTCCTTTAAATAATACAATTATTATGATAGAGCCAGATCATGATAAAAACTTATGATAATTGGTTGTATGAAATAGACCTTGCCCAATAACTTCTACTAAGTCAATGTGGGCCTTGTCCCAAAGGGTTGGTAAAACAAAGATAATGAATTAAAGACCAAAATACATGCATGTGTTTGTTAAGTAGGATCGCTAGATGTTTGGTATGGGGTAGTGGTAATTTCAAGGATTGTTAGACAACAACGTTAGAATAATGAAAGTTGTGTTAGTATAGTATATCAAGGGCTCTAGGAGTCATATGCATACCAGACATTGTTGAAGGGAGAAAATGTCTCGTCCCTCATAGTGAACAAACTCGATTATGTTTGAAGGTTGGAAAATGGTGCTCACACATGTAGTCTATCATGAACACCTTAGTCTACGCATACACGTGGTTGATGAAGGCACTCTATGCCACAAGTAGGACAAAAGGGGTTCTTTTTGCAACCGTGTGATCCCTCCTTGATGGAGTAGAATTATCATGTTAAACCCTGAATATTAAAGACAATAATCCCAATACCTAAATCTCTAAACATGTGAACCACTTTCTAAAAAAGGAATTCCCCTATAGATATCATAACCACGATGTCTTGTTGTTGGACAGACCCTACTCATTGAGATGTGAACTCATCCCCTCCCTTACACCCTTTTTAGGTAGTAAATATGTCGAAGATGAATCTTTATACTGATATACCAGTCCAATATGCTTCCTTCCTAATTGTAGTTTTATTCTTATATTCTGGTATGTTTTTTTTTGTTTTAATAAAGTTACCTTTTTATTTTGAGATTTATCAATGTCAAAACTATGGTGGTAGAAGTACTCACTGCCAAAGAATCGGGACGAGTGGCGAGTTGTTTGCATGTCTCGTCCCGTAAACTAGGTTGGGGTGTGACAAGCCCCCTTTCATAAATAGCGGGCCATAGCCCCTTTTATAAAGAATGGATCTTAGCCCTTTCATACAGGTTTTAGCCCCTTTCATAAACAATGGATCTTAATCCTTTTATGCTTGAAAGTTGGCCTTAGCCCCTTTGTTTCTAACTTTTTAAAGGATCGGGTATAACTCATTTTCAAACCCTCAAGTTTACACCCATTTTTTTCCAAAATCATTGGGTCATGGTCCATTTCTCAAATGGATTGGGATATCTTCCATGTTTTGATAAAAACTTATGAGTAGCTTTTTGTGGGTTTTTCAAAAATTTTTCCAAAGAATATCATCAATTTTCATAAAAGTGTAAGTATTGACAACAACAATCCAATTGAACACGAATTTGAAAATATCACTCACCATTATAATTGAGACGTGTTTGTTCCCAACAGATTTTCCTTTATCACGGAAGGCGCAATTTCCATAATATTTTTTGTCAGATTCATATACATGAATCAAAGTATAAGTTTGGGTAAGTTTTAAACTTTACTCGATACTTGTAGACTACCTAGTAAAGTTTCCCAAAAGTATGATTTTTTTGGCCCTCGGGCACGTTTCACTCGATACTCACACATTGGCAAATGCATTTCCACTAACCCCCTTCTAATATTCCTTTTCAAAAATCAAAGTTATACACTCGTTGGGTCACATTTTCAAAAATGCCTTAAAGCATCCAAGTTTCACACTTAAATATTTAACTTTTCCAATTTTTGCATTTTAGCCCTTAAAATGGGTAAAATTACCATATTAATGAAAAAAATCGAATTTTCCCACAATTCATCCTAACTAACCACAGTGCCCTTCATTTACCCAAAAAATGACCATTTTAACCTTATTTACAAAAAATGATGGTTTTTCCACTAAACACATGAAAATTATTTTTAATATCTTCATTTGTCCTAAAATCACCAATTTGCCCCTTAGGCTTCTTCTAGGGACTATTTCTCCCCTTTTGAAAACTAGTCCCCAAACTTATTAAAGTTTGCACTTTAGTCCATGAACTTCAAAACAACTCCAACCAACTTCAAATTTTGAATATCTACCATAACTACTTTCATTTATCTCCTAAGAACTCATGTGAGGAGTTGTGGGTCTTACCTTAACTAAATTTGATCGAATTTAACCATTTTCCAAGATTTGACAAAAGAGGTGTATTGTAGGGTTTGTTGAAAATACTCATTGACGAGTGTATCATCAGTGGCCAAATGGTAGGCATTTTGAAGCTACAACATAGAGGACTCATTTCATGGTGGTGATCGGTCAATTGGTTACTGTAGTTGGGAGAATTTTACCCTAAAAAGATGGTAGTTAGACATTCCAAAACAGATCCGCTGGTGGAAATTAGCTTGTGGCAGCCAAACCTCCCATTGTCGAAGGTCGATCAAGGCTTGTGGGAGTAGAAGAAAGGCAAGAGGTTCTTTTGGCACTAGTGTTCGTTAGAGAGGTGACCGAAGCTAGCCAAATTCGACCTCAAAAGGGCAGTGGCAATGTGCAGTTTCGTTGTCCCCATCTAAAATTGGCTAAAACAGCCCTCGTGCGATGTTTTTCAGCTACCTGTAGGTCGAGACCTAGCCATGGACTTCAAGAGGACTCCCTTAGCAGTATTTTGACACCAAATTTTCAAATTTGGTGGTCGTATGAGGTAGAATTCCTCAATCGACTACTATCCTAGAATGGATTTTCCAAGTTTGGGGTGAAATTAGATCTTATGGGGGGAGGGGATAACTCAATTAACTTCATAGAGAGGCTGATAAGGGAGTTGCCAACTTGATCTCAAGCTTTATTATGTGCACTTTGATGAAAATTCGAGTGAATTAGGAGTGTTTTCAATTGGTAGTGTGTGATAAAAAATTGTGAGCGAAGTGGGTAGAGGGACAACAAGTCAAGGGGATGATAAGTTAGGTCCATAGGGTAAACTCTAGTCGAATTCGTTCCCTAACTCAGTTACCCTATTATATAATTTCACATATTTCCCAAATTTATATTTTTGCCCTCTTTAGAGCCCCTAGGTAATTTCAATTGAAATCCTGATACTAATCAGTCGAAAACCATATTTTTTCCAAAACTTTTGGTCTCTTATTTAGGAAATCGATCTCTAATTCGATTGGGTTTATATTCTCATATTGGGTTCTCATTCCCATTTTTAACCTCAATTTCTGATACAATTTAACTTTCAATACCGATTTGGGGTTCCATTCTATGTTCAACGTCAGTTTTCAGTATGATTGAGTTTATATTCTGGATTCTAAAAATTCTAGTGTTACACATTGTATCATAGTTAGTATGGTACAATTTCTTCTCTTGGCTACTATGTTCTGTTGGGAAGTATAGGTTGTTATCAATTGCCTTTTAATTCCATTGTTGTTGCATAAAAAAATTGAATTATTGGGAAATAAACTCACAAACCTTAGAACATGTTATCTACTTTCCTTTCATGTGTGTGCTTTAAAAATATTAAACATTGAAAAAGTTTTTGATTTTGCATATAAGAAATAAATCAATATTTTACTACTAAAACCATTAATTAGTGTTAGAAAATACATTTGTATACCCATTAGATTTTAGCTTAAGTGTACCACACATATCTTCATATAGAGTTCTAGTTTTTTAGATGCCTTCCGTAAACTTTTCTTTGGAATTCTTTTTCTTAATTATTTTCCAACTAAACAATCCTCATAGACTTCGCTTTGTAAAGATATCCTAGAAAGACCATTCATCATCTTCTTATCATACAGTAATTTCAATACTTCCAGATTTAAATGTCCAAATCTTCGATGTCACAGTTGAGTATCATCATATACTTAGGATTGCAAATAATTTGAAGGTGTTAAAACTTAGTTGTCACATATTATTATCACTAGAAACAACATGTCTGATGTCATTTGGACTTTAGAATCACACCTTTTTCATGATGATGAATCTCACATATTCCATATTGAAATGATACAAATATGTCCCTTTCGTGTAATTGTCCCAAGCTAATAAAATTATTTTGAAGTTCATGCACACAATACACATCAATAATAGCTGAATCTCATGATTTATCTTCAATCTCACGCTACCTTTTCCCATCACCTGCAAAGATACATCATTGCCCATCTTAATAACTTGTCTAAAATCCTCATTTAACTTAGTGAATCAATACTTGTTGTTACACATGATTACTACAACTCAAGTCCAATAACCATACTTGCTTTAGTGTTAAATCTACTTTAGTTTTAATTGTCATTAGCAGAAGTTCTTCTTCCTTACAAGCTTCAAAAATTTTGATATTCATTGAAACTATAGTAGTATCTCTACAACATAAGGACATTCGTATAGGAAATGTCTAAACTCATATCTCTTGAAACATTCAATGTGTGGTTTATTTGTAGTTTGATTATTCATGTACCTTACTCTACCATGACTTCGACCATGAAATACACCTTTGAAACTTCTACAACAACCTCTAAACTAAGAATTCTAGGATGGTCTAAATCTTTCAAAATTGTTGGCATTCAAAGCTTATTCTTCTTCAACATATCCATTCATTCGTTGTTCATGTACTAGCATTTTGCTTTGTAGTTCATCAATAGTTGATACATTGGTATCATTAGCCTCCTCAATAGAACAAAACCACATAGTTGAATTTTGAAGTGATAGATCTTTGAATCTTCTCCACTATAACTCTTTGTTCAACTTTCTCAAAACGAGCTTGCATTTTGTTTACAATAGCTAAGTACATATCCCTAATGAAGAACATACAAGTGTACATGGACGATTTGGCATCGACGGTAGGATTCTAACAGAGATGGTCTTCCTTTTGCTTTAGGTGAGATTCAAAAATGTGTCTACTTGGTCACTTTACATGAAGTTTAATATGCTACTATTTCAACTACATCTACCTAAAAATGAATTTGACCTTTGTACATCTTCATTCTTTGTAGGAAATGAAATTAGGGATTCTTCAAACAAACGAGAAGCGATTTTTCATGCAACATCAAGGAGTTGGAGACCAGATGTTCTTCAAGCGTTAGAAGAGAAAGTGTTTCCATATGCTTCAATGGATGTTTTCAAGATACAATGCGATATTGGGTAAAGAACACATATGACAATGTAAGTTCTCAGAATCTCTCAAAACTCTTCATTACTCAGTATGTTAGTATATCTAAAACTCTTATATCATGTTGAGCTATATATTGTCTAGCATAGAATTATGTTTTTATTGTACCAAACAATTAGTTACAAACATGCCCCTTTAATCTTATCCACCCATTTGTTCATTACACTCATTCAACTTAATACAGCAAAAGTAAACTATAAATCTCTTTTATTATATACAATCGACACTTCACATGCAAAAGAAAAAACTTGTAGCAAACTTTAGTTTCACAATGAATGAGAATGAATAGTACATTAGGATGAGCTTAGGATTATAGACATGGATCAAATAAAATTATGGCTTATTGTGAGATGTTTTAACGTGATCTTGAGCCAAGAGTAGAAAAAGATGGAAGGGGTCTAAACAATAATAGATGTTTCAGCTTTAGAGTATGTTCTGACACAAATATATATGATTGGATTTTAAGGATCAATCTCACACATGAAAAAATAATAAAAAAATTACCACATGGAGTATTTGAACAATTAAATGAATTTGTTGCTATGAAGTATAGAGATGTTTTTCTACAAATGTAAGTTTTTCATGGGAGGAGGATTGAATGCACTCAAGAGTTGATTACTCTACTGCCTATAAAGATATTAAATGCGGGAAACATTTTCAATTTGAAGATAAAATGATTTGTCAATGAAATAGAGATGGTATTAATTCCAAAAAATAAATTTCACATAAAATTTTTCGTTTTCATCATATTAATATAATTTCACATATGAAATAATATTAAAAGTATTTATAAACTATGTAAAACCTCTTATGCTTAAAATTGTCTCATGCTAACAAATTACTTTAATTTTGGAGAGAGATATACACGATGATATTGTAGTAGTTATTCAGTTTATATAAATAAAACGATAGAAAAAATAGTGGTGTGTGATAAATATAAACATGATGATAACTTATGATAGAATGAACTCGAATTCCCTAAATAAGTAGATGAGAAAAATAAGTTTTATTGAGATTTCATTTCATAAACATGAAATGTATTTATTTTGAAAAATCAATTTTCTAAATTTATTTTGGGATATTACCCTCTTATATTAAGAATAGTATTTTTGGGAATGAGCATCTAGGACATATATGACAAATAGAGGGTGAAAATATCGTATAGTATATATCACACCCCGACCCGGTTTGGTCGGATCCCCTTGAGCAACCCGCCGCTCCCTTGGTTTAAGAGGGGTTTCCCCCCTTTCTTTAATCAAGAGGAACCAGGTGTAATTTAAACTCATTCCCTGGAATAACATAAATCAATAAAAATGTAAGCTTAAAATAACTTTTAAGCATACCTGACAACTCGTAGATTCTAGTGTTATCTTTAGTCATTTTACCCTATTCCTAAAAATGGATATAAAAGAGGGGTGAGTTTCTACAACTCAGTGAATGGGTGTTGGGAGTGAGTTTTCATAAGTAAAATAATTTTAATCAGAGTGTGTTAGTCTCCTTATTTCTTTTAAAAATGCTCTTTCCTCAAATTCTAGTTTTCAAAACCTTTTTTTCTCATTTTTCACATTAGGTGTGTTTAATAGTTAACACACGCCCTTAATCAAGAAGGGATCACACATTCGTAGGGTAGTCCATCTATTGCACCCACTTGTGGCGTCGGAGCGACTTTATCGGCCACCTAGATAGAAGCATATCCACTTCTACCATTGTTCTAAGTGGATGTTTGTGACATTCAACCCTTGAACCCAAAATCAACTTCATGTCCGTATGAGGGTGAGACCTCATCCTACCCCACCTCGGTCTCATGCACATGAAGCTATGTCGAGTTTCCTTGACTGTTGGCACGACAAACTGTCGTTATCTCTATCATGTTGTCCAGTAGCCCTTAGGATGTATCACTACCACTCTTGGGTGTCTTAATGGTATCTGTAAACCCCACTCTTTTGAGCTAAGGAAAACTGGGAAGGGAACCGATCAAACCGAGTGAGAAAATCGAACCGGTTCACAAACCCGATCAATTGTGAATGGGCAATTTAGGAATTTACAACTCCCAGGTGATCCAAAGGGTTCAAAATACTATGGAAAAGAACCTTAGGATGAATTGGAAGAGGAAAATTAGACCGGTTTGGATGAACCGGGTCCAATAGGATTGAACCAGTTTATGAATCGAGTCGGTTCATGAACCAGAACCGATAGAGATTGGGCAAAACAAAGGAATTCAACTCTATTGTACTCCAAGGAAATTCATAAACCTTGGGAAGGAACCATAGAACAAAGTGGGAGAGAAAAACCAGACCCGAACTGGTTTAAGGACCGAGTCAATTTATGAATCGAAATTGATAAAGAGATAGTAAATCAGGAATTTTATGGACATTAAGTGACCCAAGGAGTCACATAAGACATGGAAATGGACTTGTGCAGGAATTGGGAATGAAAACCAAACTGGTTCAGGTGAACTGGTTCAAGTGAACCGGTTCCGACCGGTTTGAACCACAATTGAACAGAATCCTAAATTCATTTTTCTAGGTGGCTTAAATAATTCAAATTGGAGATTCGAGGCGACCATTGGATAGAGAATGAATTTAGAAATTTTTAGAATTGAAAAACTCGGTCGAATGGGAGGGTAAACCAGCCAGTTTAAGCTTTGAACCCAGTTCGGACAGGTCCGGTCTGGTTCGAAATAGTGTCATCTTCTTCCTTAGGATGACAACACTGTTCACTCGCCGAGAAACTGAAGAAACACTGATAAAGAAGAAACACTTCTGTTCGAGGTGTTTCAAGTCATCAATGTCAATAATAACAGTGCCAAATGGACGGCCAACGAGTCCCTGAGCTCCATATATAAAGAGCCCATCCCCATTCATCCTCTCCATACCTGAAAACTCCATTCTCTCTCAATTGCTCCATTTTCCGGTGAAGCTTGAACCAGAGCTCCGACATGGGGTCTTTTTTTAGCCAAACAAGGTGAGGTCGAGTTCTTTAGAACCGAGGAGAAGTCAGCTACACGTCTGTAGTCTCTGTTTGCTCCGAGGGTCGCCGGAGAAACGCCGGCGTGATGAAATAGTGAAGCAACTCCGGCAAACCAAAGCTCCCCTATTTTGGCTGAGTTGAAATCGGCCAATTCGAGCACTCCTCAAGCAAACCAAGCCTTCCCAACACTTCCTCAACCCTCCCACAGCCGAATTAGGACTGAAAGGTAAGCCAATTCAGCTCCCCTCTACAATTTTCGGCCGGTGCTAGAGAGAGAATCGGCAGAATTTCAATGATAAAATTCTAACTCAATTTGGCATCAATTGATGTGATTCTTGATTCTAGGATGAACCTCATGATGAGAGCTATATTCCTAGATTGAAAGCTCGGACCACCGTACCCTCACCAATGATTAATCGAAGTTTTCTCTCTGTACAGTCTGTTTTCCGGCGAAGCTCCATTTGAGCTCGTTTCAGCGTCAAAACTCATGATTCAAAGTTCTATGCAATCGTATGAACATGGAGAAACTCAATTTCAACTTTAATTTCAACAATTAGAGGTGTTTGATCGGTCAATTTGATGAAATCAAATTTGGCTGTGTTAAAGAGTTGGAATTGAGGGGAAAATTTGGGGGAAATTGGGGGTTTTCGAAATTCAATTACTAAAATGAAATTTTATGAAATTAAGGTTCTATTAGGCATGAAAATAATGTTGGAGGACCAATTGAGGAATTTTTGAATTTTTTGGGAAAAACTTACATTTTTGTAAAGGAAGGGCAAAATGGTAATTTTGGGAACGTTGGAGGACAAATTGGAAATTTGGGAAATTAATCCCCTTTTTTTTAAATGGAAAAAATTGAAGTCCTATGATAAATTTTAGAAGTTTCAAGACTTAATTTGAGGAAAAACCGGCATTAGGGACTTAAAGTTAAAATAGAAATAACTTTAGGAACTTAATTACAAATAAATGGAAGTTTGACTTTCTCTTTCATTTGGAATGAATGAAGACTATTAGGTTGAAGGATAATGAACTAAGATGTTCATATCATGTAGAAACACGAAGTATCGGGAACGCCAACAAGGATAAGCTCATGTGAATACAAAGAACCGGTCTAGTTGAATTCATGGCATTAACAAATGAGTGGGTTTACTAACATCATACCCGATTAGGATGATGAGCACAACTTAAAATTAAAAACCACTTACCGATTGTGAGTGGGATTATGTATCATACCTGGTTGGGGATGATAAGTACCTTGGTATAAAAACCCACTATTTAGTGGTATTTTTAATCATCACTACTTAGAGAAAGTGATGTGAAAGTTATGTGGAAAAACTACTTACGGGTTGTAAGTAGATCATACCCGTGGGATTATGTATCATACCGACCGGTATAAGGACATCTTCGTTCATAACCGATGAATGGGTTTTCAACTTCTTTTGAGGAAATCTAATCATAAAGATGTCCTTATACCGGTCGGATGGTCAAAACTAGATTTATAGTTTAAAGTCTTGGAACAGTTAAGTGAGTCTCAAGAAGGGAAAACAAGAGATTTTGAAATAAGGAGGATGTGAACCCTCCTTAACATAAATTATTTAACGAGTTAGCATCAAAAGATGCTGTGATAAGTATGAATGATTGGACAACCCATACTCGGGTAATAGAGGAAAAATGTTCGAGAAGATGTTGGGAAAGTAAGTCCCCTAATAAGGTGTAGCTAAGAAGGAATAACCACAATTGATAAGACGGGTCATAGCCCACACACGCATACGAAGCTTAAAGAGTGGACAACCAAGCATAGTGTGGAATGCACAAAATAAAACCAATAATCAGAAGTGTCCTATGTAAGGAATAAGGGATAAAATAAAAGTTGTGGATAGAGAAGGATCCAAAGCAGAACAGATACCCTAACATAGATAAGGGTAAGAAGAAAGGGAGAAAAGGGAACCTTCTAGCAATGGTAAGAAGGTTGAACATGTAGCTCATAGAACAAAAGTCTCTACCTTGAGGGACACATTAGTGAATGAAAATGTAAAAAGGAAACTCCTCGAAACAAAACAATAGACTGAAAAGAGTCGAAATGGGACTAAAAGGTGATGATAAATAAATCCATGGAAATAAGTACAAAATGCTCTATAGGACGACGAGCTAAGGGTTTCAATGATTAATCGGTTAACTAGACACGAAAATGGTTAGTTATCTTGGAATTTCCAATATTGAGTACAGGACCTCAAGGAGAAGAATGTTGCTCTAAGCAAAGAGAGAGATAAAATCTAAGAACATACCCTGAGGTAAGGTATGTCTAGTTATGACAAACTCCATGGAGGGAGTAAATAATATAAAGGAAAAGGAATTCCTTAACTGAAGGTTGTAAAAGGGACTAATTGCAAGGACGAGAGAAAAGTTTACATCTTAAGCAAACACCAAAGGGGCATCAAAGGAAATGATTGCTCATGCAAGGTTTCTAACTAAGTTTTGGGGACAAAACTCCTTAAAGGAGGGGAGAGTTGTAAACCCCGCCCTTTTGAGCTAAGGAAAACCGAGAAGGGAACCATCAAATCGAGTAAGAAAATCGAACCGGTTCACAAACCTGATAAATTGTGAATGGGAAATTTAGGAATTTATAACTCCCATGTGATCCAAAGGGTTCAAAATACTATGGAAAAGAACCTTAGGACGAATTGGAAGAGGAAAATTAGACCGGTTTGGATGAACTACATCCAACAAGATTGAACCAATTTATGAACCAGAACCGATAGAGATCAGGCAAAACAAACAAATTCAACTCTATTGTACTCCAAGGAAATTCATAAACCTTGGGAAGGAACCTTAGAACAAAGTGGGAGAGAAAAACCAGACGGTTTAGGTGAACTAGACCTGAACCGGGTTTAATCGGTTTAAGGACCAAGTCAGTTTATGAACCGAAATCGATAAAGAGATGGTAAACCAGGAATTTTATGGACATTCAGTGACCCTAGGAGTCACAAAAGATATGGAAATGGACTTGTGCAGGAATTGGGAATGAAAACCAAACTAGTTTAGGTGAACCGGATCCAAACCCGTTCCGACCGGTTTGAACCACTATTGAAGCGAATCCTAAATTCATTTTTCTAGGTGGCTTAAATAATTCAAATTGGAGATTTGAGGCCACCATTGGATAGAGAATGAATTTAGAAATTTTTAGATTTGAAAAACTCGGTCGAATGGGGGGTGAACCGGTTGGTTTAAGCTTTGAACTCGGTTCGGACCGGTCTGGTTCGGTTCGGAACAGTGTCATCTTCTTCCTCAGGATGACAACACTATTCACTCATCGAGAAACTAAAGAAACACCAGCGAAGAACAAACGCTTCTGTTCGGGGCATTTCAGGTCATCAATGTCAGTCATAACGGTGCCAAACGGATGGCCAATGGGTCCCTGAGCTCCCTATATAAAGAGCCCCTCCCCATTCATCCTCTCCACACCTGAAAACTCCATTCTCTCTCAACTACTCCATTTTTCGATGAAGCTCGAACCAGATCTCCGACATGGGGCCATTTATGAGCCAAATAAGGTGAGGTTAGGTTCTTTAGAATTGGAGAGAAAGTTAGCTACACGTCTGTTGTCTCCGTTTGCTCCGAAGGTCGCTGGAGAAACGCCGGCGTGATGAAATAGTGAAGAAGCTCTGGCGAACCGAAGCTGCCCTATTTCGGTCGAGTTGAAATTGGCCAATTCGAGCCCTCCTTAGGCCAAACCAAGCCTTCCCAACACTTCCTCAGCCCTCCCACAGCCGAATTAGGACTAAAAGGTAAGCCAATTCGACTCCCCTCTACAATTTCCGGCCGGTGCTAGAGAGAGAACCGGCAGAATTTCAATGATGAAATTCTAACTCAATTTGGCATAAATTGATGTGATTCTTGATTCTAGGATAAACCTCAGGTGAGAGCTATCTGCCCAGATCGAAAGTTCGGACCGTCGTGCCCTCACTGGTGAGTAATCGAAGCTTTCTCTCCCTACAGTCCATTTTCCAGCGAAGCTCCGTTTGAGCTCGTTCCGGCATCAAAACTCATGATTCAAAGTTCTATGGAATCATATGAATATGGAGAAACTCAATTTCAACTTCAATTTCATCAATTAGAGGTGTTTGATTGGTCAATTTGATGAAATCAAATTTGGCTGTGTTAAAGAGTTGGAATTGGGGGAAAATTGGGGGAAATTGGGAATTTTTGAAATTCAAAGGACTAAAATGCAATTTTATGAAATTGAGGGCCAATTGGGCATGAAAATAATGTTGGAGGACCAATTGAGGAATTTTGGAATTTTGGGGGCAAAACTTACCATTTTGTAAAGGAAGGGCAAAATGGTAATTTAGGAAAAGTTGGTGGACCAAATTGGAAATTTGGGAAATTAATCCCCTTTTTTTTAAATGGAAAAAATTGAAGTCCTATGATAAATTTTAGAAGTTTCAAGACTTAATTTGAGGAAAAACCGGCATTAGGGACTTAAAGTTAAAATAGAAATAACTTTAGGAACTTAATTACAAATAAATGGAAGTTTGACTTTCTCTTTCATTTGGAATGAATGAAGACTATTAGGTTGAAGGATAATGAACTAAGATGTTCATATCATGTAGAAACACGAAGTATCGGGAACGCCAACAAGGATAAGCTCATGTGAATACAAAGAATCGGTCTAGTTACGGTATTAACGAGTGAGTGGGTTTACTAACATCATACCCGGGTGGGATGATGAGCACAACTTAAAATTAAAAACCACTTACCCATTGTGAGTGGGATTATGTATCATACCCGGTTGGGGATGATAAGTACCTCGATATAAAAGCCCATTGTTTAATGGTATTTTTAATCATCACTACTTAGAGAAAGTGATGTGAAAGTTCTGTGGAAAAACTACTTACGGGTTGTAAGTAGATCATACCCAGTTGGTATGATGAGATTTCCTTGAAAGAAGTTGAAAACCCGTTCATTGTTTATGAATGGAGATGTCCTTATACCGGTCATTATGCATCCTAAGGGCATTAGACAACCTGGTGGCTATAAGGGCAGTTCGTCATTCCAGGTGTCTGTGCGAATTTTAGAGTAGCACCAAGCGCATGAGATTGGGGTGGGGATAGGATGAGGTCTCTATCGTCATACAGATATGAAGAAGTGATTTTCGGGATTATGGGTTAGATGTCGCATACATCCACTCATTTCCAGGGTAGAAGTGGTCGTGCTTCTATCCGGGTGGCAGGAAAAGTTGCTCCGAAGCCATTAGCGGGTTCAATAGTGATACTAACTTGTGAATGTGTGTAACCTTCATGATGAAGGAAGTGTGTTGGGTGATGATATACTGTGGTAACTAAGAAATGATGGAAAAACCAGAATTTTTAAATGAAGTGATTTTTGAAAAATAAAGGAGTCTGGCACATTCCATATAAATTTTCTTTTCTTGAAAGTTAAAACTAGACTTTTGAAAACCCATTCACTGAGTAGTCGTACTCACCCCCTCACTTATATCCCTTTTAGGAAATCTCGGAAAGCCTACCCTTAAAGACCATCAACTAAGATGCATGTGAGACAGGTATGTAAAGTTTAAAATTTCATGTAGTTTTGATTATGCTATTCTAGGAAAAGGTGCAGGTTAAAGGACGTCTTACTCTTTACGGTTTACAATAAGGGGAAACCCTTTAATAAACCAGGAGAGTGGTGAGTTGATCACGGGGATCCGACCAAATCGGGTCGAGGCGTGACAATCTCAAACCTTAAGTGCATGCACAAACAATAGTTTTTCACAAAGCCATTTATCTTTGGTGCCACTAGTCTAATGACCCTGACCCTCAACTCGACTTGCAGCTATTTGTCTAGGCCGGTTTGTCAACCTAGCCCTGACGCACTGCCGTCAATCTTGTTTTGGTACCATGGAGAAATCACATAATCCATTCATTTAGAATTTTCATGGCTTAAATATCTTATGTTTGTTTACGAGCTCCTGCTTGTTCCAATTGGCCTTGGACCCACTACACATGATTTTCCAAAATCAGCCATTTAGCCCTACAAGTTCCAAAACCGAGGCCTTGGCCTATCTGAGCTGTTTTAGCTCTTGTTAAGAAGGTCTCCCAAAACTCTTAAGCATTGGCATACAGTCATGGGAGAACACTTCTAACAAAAATCATCTTTCAATTCATCACACCAATCGGGTGTGATGGTACTTTCTCTTACAACCGGCAAGCGGGTTTTCCTCTTCCTTCAAGTAAGTCCTTCATAATAAGCGGGTATGATTTTCTCTACTTACAACCTGTAAGTAGGTTTCCGCTTAGTTCTCACATCACTCCAACCAGGTGTGATGTCAAAATCCCATATTAAGTGATTTTTCATTTATGAAGTGCTCATCATCCCAACCGGGTATGATGTGAATAAACCCACTCACCCGATAACTAAAGTGTACTCTTCTCCAGTCGGTTTCCGCTTCCACACTAGCTTGTCCTTGTCGACGTTCCAGTCCCTCGTGCTCCTACATGATTTGGACATCCTTATCAATTAATATTTGGCATAACAGCTTTTGTTTTCTCATGTATTAACAACTAGGGTCAAAATTTCTAATTAATTGCACTTAGGTCCCTAAAGTTTATTTTCCTTGACTTTAAGTCCTAATGCTAACTTTTCCCCAAATTGAGTCCCGAAACTTCCAAAATTTCACTTTGGGTCCTCAATTTACTCAAAATTGTTTAAGGGGCTCAAGTTTTCCAAATTCCCAATTTGGTCCCTAACTTTTCAAAAATTACCATTTTGCCCCTACTCTACAAAAAAAAAGTAATTTGGCCCCAATTATTTTAAAAAATTGACCAGTTGGTCCTCCAACATCTTTTCATGCCAATTAGCCCTTAATTTTGGAAAATTGTAATTTGATCCCTCAATTTTATGAAATCCCCATATTTTCCCAAAATTTCCCCCCAATTTCCACCTTTCAAATTGGACAAATTTGATTTCATCAAATTGACCATTCAATTAGGGTTAATTGCTTAAATTGGAGGTATAATTTAGTTCCTACACATCCATATGATTTAATTGACCTTTGAACCACATGAATTGAGGCCGAAACGAGCTCAAATGGATCTTTGCCGAAAAACTGTGCATAGAGAGAGAGCTTCGAAAGCTTACCGTTGGAGGTGCGACGGTCTGAGCTTTTTATCTGGATAGGTAGCTCTTGTCCTAAGGTTCCTCCTAGGATCAAGAGTCGCAACAATTCATATCGAATTGAGGGAGAATTCGGTTAGTGAAGTTTTTATAGTTTCTCTCTCTAATGCCGATAAAAAATGACATAGGGGCCGAATTGGCTTACCTTTTAGCTCTATTATGGTCGTGTGAGGGCTGTGGGAGTGTTGAGAGGGTTTGGTTTGGCCTGAGTAAGGCTAAATTTAGCCAATTTAAGCTTATTCGAAATAGGGCAGCTTTGGTCTGTCGGAGCTGCTTCACTGTTTGATTAAGTCGACGTTTCTCCGGCAATCCTTGGATTGAATGGAGACTACCGTTAGGTAGCTGACTTATCCCGAAATCCAAAGAACATGACCTCACCTTCTAAGGCTTAGAAAAACCCCAATGTCAGAGCTCTAGTTTGAGCTTCACCAAAAAATTGAGTAGTTGGGAGAGAATGAAGTTTTCAGGTGTAAGGAGGATGAATGGAGAGTAGCTCTTTATATAGGGAGCTCGGGGACTCTTTGCCCGACCGTTTGGCATCTTAATGGTGCTCATTCATGGCTTGAAATTCCCTGAACGGAAATGTTTCATCTTCACCGGTGTTGTCCATTATTCCGACGAATGAATAGTGTTGTCATCTAGAGGAAGAAGATGACACTGTTCCAAACCGGATTGGACCGGTCCGAACTGGGTTCAATGCTTAAACTAGCCGGTTCATGCCCAATTCGATCGAGTTTTTCAAAATTAAAATTTTATAAATTCATTATCTATCCAATGGTGGCTTCAATTCCTGAATTTGAATATTTTAAGCCACCTTGAAAATTAAATTTAGCAACCGATTTAATGATGGTTCAAACTGGCCCAAACTGGCTCAATCCGGTTCAGATCCAGTTCACCTAAACCGGTCTAGTTTTCTCTTCCAATTCATCCCAAAGTTCTTTTTTATGGTTTTTATAACTCTTTATGTCAATCGGGATATGTAAATTTCTCAATTTTTCATTTGTCTAATAGTTACGATTCGTGAACCGGTTCAATTTTCACCCTTGTGTTGGCCGGTTCTTTCCCCGGTTTTCTTATCTTTAAGGGACGAGATTTACAGTATAAGTATAAAAAATATTTGTATACCAATTTTAAGTGGAAGCAATTGTACATTGCAAACTTAAAGAATGGATTATTTGTATGAAAAATATGTGTATACCAATTTTAAGCCTAAGCAATTTTATATTGCAAACTTAAAAATAAATTATCCAACTTGGGAGTATGCTTATTGATAAACCAAGATAGAGTTCATAAAAACACAATATGTTAAAAAGTAAAGTTAGTCAATATATCATAGAATCTATGTATACTACTCATTTACCCCTTGGATAGATTAGTGTAACCATGAAACAAAAATTTAGACTTGTGTTAAATAGAAGGTCTACTTGAAATTATGGCATTGTATTTTTTTTATAATTCAGAAAAAATATATGGACTAATATTATTAAGATAAAATGTCGTTAATCTATAGAAAGATTGCTCTAATATTTTATACTCGAGAAAATCTATTTAAATGATCTATGATAGGTTTTTGTGATTATTTTGTGGAACAATTAAAACTATAGAACTCGGGTACACTTAAATATACATGTATGTTTTGTTTTCTTAGTGGTAAATTATCATGATAAGATTAAAATAGTCCAATAATGGATCACTATAAATAGACATGTATATAGACAAGAAAATTAGAGAAGATAGATGTAAAGTGGTTGAGAAAATATGGGATCGGTAAATGAATATAAGGCAATTGGAAAGTTTGGTTAATATAAGGCAATTGGGAAGTTTGAACCAAGAGATGCTTATTTGAGTGAAGTGATGATTAAAACTTATCATTTGTCATCACTCATTTTCCATTTCGAGATAAAAGATAAATTGTCATATATAATTTGAGTTCAATTGGGGTTGCAAGTTTGTAAATGATAAGAAAAAGCTATAAGGCATTATCCATGATAAGTAAGGGAAGGAATAGCAAGTGTTCCATATAAATAGAGGTTGATACTTATATTTGGAGTTATGTTAAAACTATGAACTGATTAAATAACTTTTGCATGTCTATGAACTGATTAAATAACTTTTCCACACGCCCTCTCCAAATAAGATCATATTGAGGATTTTTATATGTAGAGTTATTTAAAAATGTTGGAGTAGGTTTAGTATACCAATTAACTTATCTGATTATGTGTTACTATCGGTTGCCATCTTCCCTTATTAATCTTATTATCTTTTATTTTCATATTAGTAATTTTATAATATCATAGATGGTGGAAAACATATTATTGATATAAAAGAAATATTGAACTAATATTTATGTTATGTTTGAATTGAGTGATTTATACAGATTTGGAATGGTATTAGTTTAGAATAGTTAATAAATCACTTGTTTGTTAATATAAAATAGAGTAGTTGTAGTTTGGAGCAGTAGATAATTATCTGTAAACTCATTCATTTATAGTACCCACTTATATTTAAAAAGGAGTATTTGGAAAATTTGTTTTATTTATTGATTAAATTATTTTAATACTCTTATTTATTATTTATATTATTATTATTATTATTTTCTTATTTATTTTTATTTATTTTTATTGTTATATAATTTAAATAAATTTATATATTAATAATATTATATATAAAATTATATTATATATATAATAAAAATATTATACATAAAAATTCACGGTACAAAATGTATAATATAATTTATTATAAATATTTTTATTATTTTTATTATAATTATAAAATAGGTATATATTAAGTATTATATAATTATTATTAATTATTTATTATAATAATAAATTAATTACCTTATATAATATATTATTTTAGTATATAGTATATTTAATATAATTTAATTATATATTAACTAACAAATTATTTAATTTAAATAAAAATAAATTTATTTTTTAAATTTTTTAAGTAATAATCATTTCACTCAATTTACCTACCCACAAACTATTTATTATTAAAAAATTTTAACAAATACAAATTAATCACTTTACCTCCCTTCTCAATATCTAACTTCAAATCTTAGGATTTTGATCTTATTATAATATGTTAGTAAACCGTTAGTCTTATTTATCCATTTGATTATTAAGACATGTAATACTTAAATTTAATCACATTTTTTATTGATAATTTTTTTCAAAAATTATAATAATATTATAATAAAGTAATTATTTTTATTTGTAAAAATAAATAAATGATCATATATTTTATTATTATTATTATTATTATTATTATTATTATAAATTTCATCGTTTTATTACTAAAGTGAATATGAGATCATATTGAATTATATCAAATATTTTATATATGAAAATCTCAATCATACACTAGTACTAATAGTACGATAATGAGATTCCATTATATATAGGATATATATAATAATGTACACCTAACTTACAATTATCATAAAACAGATATTAAGAAGAGTTTTTCTTCCCAATAAATATTTAAAAGTTTTCTTATTATTTTTATTACAATTAATAATCTCTTACAATCCTTATTACTAAATTGTCCATTTACTACTATTTAGTACAATCAATAAATTTTATAAAAATATAATTCACTATATTAATTATTATATTAAAATTATACAATGAAAAATATGCGAACAATTTTTTATATTAAGAATATGGCTTTTCTGTATATTGTCTCGTTTATTGTTAATTAATTTTATATTAAAGCTTAATTGACATTTCCATATTTCAATCACTTAAAAATAAACAATAATAAAATAAAAATTAATATCAAATCTCAAATAATAAAATTAAATACAAGAAAACATACAATAATAAAATAATTTAAATATAAAAAGTTTTAATAATGCATAAATAATTAATAAATCTTAGTATTTTACAATAAAAATGTAAATAATTGTTGAGAACAATTTTAAAAATTAAATGTAATTAATTCACTTTACTCAAAATAATAACTTAAAAAATAATTTATATCATTTAAAAGTTATGATTTTTAAATGTATATATAATTAATTCTCTTTAATAATAATAAATACAATCACATTAAATATTATAAAATAAAATTATTAATTAAGAACATTTTAAATAAGGTGTCTTAATCATAAAATTTGTAAAATAGGTTTTGTAGTGAATATTATAATGTGTAGAAACTTTTCTAATTATAATCTATTATTAGATAATTAACCTAATAAATATCATTAGAAAATCAATGCTAATTTTTAAAAATATTCAAGTTACTGATCGAAAAATATATAATTTTATTTGTATTTGATCATTTTATACATATATTACATATAAGATCTTTTTATTTCTTTTTTTAAATATTATGTTTTCCATGCGATATGTTTTTATTTTCATGTTATATCATATGATTATATAATAAAAATATATGTTTCATATATAATATAATTTATTATATATTATTTTATTATTATACAATATTTATTTAAATATATTATTATACAATTAATATTAATTTATTTTATAATTGTAATAATGACACATTTATATTATAAAATTTTAATTATATATTTTTATCAATAAATAAAAATTATTATATACAAAAATATTATTTATATATTTTTTATTGATATACATATATAATATAATTTATTATATTCAATATAATTCTATTATATATATGATATTATTTAATAAACTAATTAATTCACATAAAAATAATACAATAATCTATTTATATTTATATTATAATTAATTTATTTTTATTAACTTCTCTTATATAAATCAATTGCATAACCCATCTAGATTTCACAATTTCACTGCCCTCCAAATTCATCTCAATTCTCCCAAACCTCTATATTTCCCTCCCCTCCAAATTCATATAAACGCTTTCATGCAAAGATACCTAAACGTATTAATTTGTTGATGCCATAAATTGATAATATTGGCAGCTTTATTCCAGCTAAATACGACACTAAATAGGATTTAATGGCTGCACAAACACGTGTAAATGGTTGCGACGTTTGTTCTCGAAATTATGCTTTCATTTGGAATATGTAAAATAGCCTATGTATTAACAACATAATAAATTTAATTTAGTCAAAATCAAGTATTTGTATCAAGGAAAACGATTTAAATAGTTTTTATACTAGTTGGCATACCTTAATGAGTTTTTGTAGAAATGAAGTATAAAAATATTATTTATACCAATTTAAAATATTTCAAATGGTTCGTATATATTATTAATTATTAAGAGTAAGTAAAAGAATGTTGTAACTTTATAATCACAATTTATGAGCTTAATCATATCTCTAATTTCTAGACGGTATCTCCCTTATTATGATTATTATAACTAATAGGTTCATATGTGCATTAAAAACTAATTAATTCAATATGGTTGTCATCAAATCTCGTCTCACATCAAAATAATTATTTAGTCAAATAGCAGCATTAAGTGTATATAAATTTTAAATTATTAGTAATATATTAGCTGGCTTGAACCATTTAACTTGTCAATGAAGATCAAAAGGCTCCCTTAATCAAGGAGAACGAAAATAGACGGATTCAATTATATCCTAATTAGAAGGAAGATGGCCAATCATCGGGAATTGTTTCCTATACCTACAAGAAACACATTCGTATGAATACCATGTAGGGCTTACATTTGTGCGTCTATCCAAAGGTTCGTTCATGAATGTCCATGATTAGGGATGCAGTCGTAGGACTCATGCGGGGTCTAACTAGAGGAGAACAACGTGGAGCTCGACTTTAGGAGGCATTGTAGGACATCGTTGAATTGAGGTCTTTTCCAAGGTACTCCTCTTCCTATGCGTGTGATATTTCGATTTATGAGAGTGATTTAAAATGACAAAAATTTTAAAATTTCGCTTTTATGTAAACATCATAAAAATATATAATAGTAATATCACTAAAAATATGTGATAATGTTTTAACTTTATAAATATAAAGCATGATAACCCAAAGTATAATAAAATAAGTGTATGAAATGGCATCATACAGAACGTTAAGAGTGGAATTCGACGATTATGTATAACCAACATTAATCTTTCACACATTGCACTACATCCTCCTTTCTTCAATACAACACCAGTGTAATTAAAAACTATACATTGTATTAAAAACTCTATCACAGTTGACTTTTATTATACATGGTGGAGTAGGTTACCACACAACTGGCCTTGGATATGACTTCATGCTAAATAGAACTAACCATGAATTTGGAATAATATGTTCAAAGGACTACGCTACTACCAAACAAACTAACAAGTATATGTAAAATAAACTAAATTCTCATTTATATAGTGTTTGTTTGAACATTGTAAAATAATATTCTAACTTTCTAACTAAGAAGCCACAATCAATATATTCAATTCTAAGATCACAACTAGCAAATCAAATACTAATAATCCATTCACATTCCATCAACAAGTGTTTTATAATTTCCAAAGAGTTACAAAAAATACAATTTGTACATACATCTGATTTTTTAAAATATAAAGCTAGTCTAATTGGAAATGCATACGAGAGAGTTCTCCATAAGAACATTTTTACTTTTGGGGCACTTTTAATGCTCCAAATGGCTTTCCACAAATCTAACAGCTAGGCGAGGTGTGTAAGAGGATGAGGCACCTAAAGAAACATGAGCAACATCAAGGCCTTAAATAAACACATAAACATATCTAATAAATACTAAACTAGATTTTTCATAAGGCCAAATAAGTGTGTCATAAGTATGTGAACTAATAAATGGTAAGGAGCTAACATGGCTAACATGGTCCCTTTGATCATTTATTAAAGAGGAAACCCTTAGGTGTGCTATTTGATTTTAAAGAGAAAGGGAATAGAGCTGGAAATGGAAACGGTAGTCATCTATCCTTCCGCACACAAATTTCCCCCATCTCCCACTTGCCAAACTAGGTCTTCCTTGAGAAATTTTTTCCCAACTTGAATGCTCATCCATAAACATAGGGTCTAGGACATGTAGAAGAGTTAAGGAAATTAGTGTATTTAATATACAGACTTTTTAGGACACTCAATCGAGAATTAGGGTTACAAAAGATTATCCATGTTGTCTTGACCATCATTACTTTATTTTGAATGTGGAGGTTCTTTAAGGCTAGCCCTCCCCGTTGCTTTATATATGTGAGCCTTTGCTATTTGATCCAATGGACATTGTTCTTACCGTTCTCCTTCCCCACTAGAATTTTACAATCTTAGCTTTGATTCTGAAGCATCATCCCGGTGACAAAAGCAAGCAACTCATTACATACAAACGAATGGAGCTAAAGGTAATGGTAATTAAAATTTTTCTGCCACTATGTGATAGGAAATTAGTTTTCTAATCTTATAATTTCTGTTCAATACGCTCTTGTAGATAAACCAATGTCATATTTTTATTCATGCCGCATAATATTATCATTGTTACACCTTGACTTGATTTCTCGAGTGGGAAAATGGTGGTAACCCTCCACGTCATATTATTGATACAATAGTGGGTACATTCACCAAAGTAGTACCAATAGTACAAGGGTTTCAAAATAAAAACTTACAAAATTCAATGAAAATTTAAAGATTTCATAAAATGAAGTAGTATTTCAAAAAACAAGTATATCTATTATACGGAAATATAACAATTGATAAACAAATATAAAATTAGCATTTGTGCACGCCTTTTGAGTCCATTTCTCGATTGTATGTGCTTGGATGTTATGGTTGTCGTAGGGCCTTATATACTATTTCAAACGCACCTATAATTGGTTTGGGTGAGTGATGAGCTCACAACTTAGTAAATGTCTTTGTTGACGTTGAGCTTCAACATGGCTGACGACCCCATCTTCACACAATCTATTTATTAAATCTTATTCACATTATTACTTATTCACAAGTACTTAGCTCCCCATTTTTAACATAATATCATACATTAATTCAAAACAATCATCCCCATTGTTCACACACACGCGACTACAAGGTACGAGGAGTAATGTTCATCCAAATTATGAAGTCAGTAAGTAACATCATCATATGACCTTCCTCCACATATCATTGTTGATGGAATTCATGTCATCATAACATCATACTTGGTGGCCCAGCCACTGTATCCCTAAAAACTCACACTCGAGAATGAGAGGTATGTGCATTATATATCTGCACTCCCATGGAAACATCTCATGATAAACCATCCCACTCATACGAATGTTGATGATATGTCATGTGACATCCCTCATCCTTTAATCCAACTCGGACCATCTCCTAGATCACAAGTGATTACTAAACTCCCGTCACATGTCTCCCTCATCCTTTATTCATGGAAAGATCTGGAAGTTATCTTCATTCTATCGTAATGTCACTTCCAGTCTTCCATATATGCTCGACATCAACTCTATACAAGGTGTCATGTTAGCATCCTAACACATCCACCCAAATCATAGCACACATATGATCTTACCATATAATAATCATTTTTACTTGGGTGTATGTTATGCTATCTGACCGACCTCACTACTCATGTTTTTTAGCAAGCATATATTAACGTAACAAACAATAATCCTTCTTACAATTTTTAAGGTTCGATATATTAGTCGACCAACCCTCATTACTTGTGTTTCACATTTAGAAACTTATATCATGCAAGTATTCATTTAGAATTTGTGGTTTGGGCATTAGGCTCACTTGTCTATTTCCAACTAGTTTGCCCTACTCGTGAGATCTAGTCCTATTCTCATGTTTAGAAGATAAAATCTCGATCTTTGCTTATATTACCATTTATATTTCTTATTGCTATTCATGCGACCTCATGCTTATCATTTTGTGTTCCACATGTAAATCCTATCACACTCATTTATTTGTTATTATTAACTTAAGAAAACTTAGTATGAAACCACGATTGATCCAATAAGACTCGTTATCTATAAACCCACTCACCTGAGTATCTAGAACATGTTCGTTCTAATGAGTTTTCAAGTATCTTTGGTCGAAGAGTCCACTCATACCATTTGTAATAGCTATACTATAATTAACCAAATAATACAGTATATATCAGATTTAGTTCTAAACGGTAATTTTAGTATCATTTCGTAACTTCCCAAAATTACAGTTTTGCCCATTGGGCTTAATTTGTTCGAATCTAGCGTGTTGACAAACTCGTCACAACTAACTCATGTTCATTATTTCTTCTCACTACTTTATACTTACACCTATATGGGATCTTATTTGACAAAATTCCCTATAAGACTCTAAGTTTCTCACTTAGATCCTCAACTTTTCATTTTTTACATTTTGCTCCATAAACTTTCAAAAATTAACAAAATGCCCTTATACTTTTTATTTGTCCATTTGAAAAGTATAACCCTTCAATGGGTTCATTTAAGGTCCCATAACTTTCCTTGGTCTCACTTGGGATCTCACATTCTTAGAACTTCATTATTGACCAAAACTTCTATATATTTACAAATTTCCCCTAATCTTTTCCAAAATTACACTCCGGTCCCTCTTCTTTCTCATTTCTTATTTTTGGACTTAAACTTAGTTCTTTTTTCACCTTAGGTCATCTGACCTTTTTTTAGTTCAATAGAGGTCCCTAACCTTTCTTAAATTCATTTTTGGTTCTCCAACTTTTCAAAATTACCCTTTAGTTCCTTAAACTTTTTCTAAAGTTTCACTTAGTTCCCTAGCCTCTTTCAAGTTATCTGTTTGGATCCCTAAACTTTCTCATGCTTCCATTCAAGTCCTTAAACTTCTACTGAGTCTCATTTAGGTTCCCATTTTCATGAAATCATTGTTTGACCCTTATATTTTTCAAAAATTTTGATTTAATCACCAAACTTTTATCTCTTCCAAAAAAACTCCTTAAATCCTCCAAAAACCTTTTCTATGCCCCTCATCATCTTCCCTAGGTTTCACGATCACCTTTTGGCCAGCCTTGGCTTGAACAATGTCTATCTAACCTTGAATAGACTCTCATTGGAAAATAGACACAAATTTGTGTTTTGATTGGAAACTCACTATAAAATAATCGGTGACATCTAACGATAGTGAGGTTGTGTAGCTGACTCTCCTACGAGTTCATGGACACCTAGATCTTGCTCTACAGTGGTCGGAGTCGCCTGTTACACCCGACTTACAAAGCGATGTAAAAAATAGTGGTTTACAAGAGCTTTTTAGATTTTTCATGGCCACGGGGCATACCTTTCGCCCAAACGGTTGGTGGGATGCCTAGAGGGGACTAAGAGGAGCATCCAACATTAATTTGGATTGTGTTTGGTCATCGAGAAGGTCGGTGTGAGCCCTAAAAGCTGTTGCTCTATTTTTGGCTGATGGAGTAGTGGTACTATTCTGTTGGATCTCTACCACTAAAGAGCACGTTGTGATCGAGAGGGGTGGAGTTCGAAAGCCCACTCTCCCCCAGTTCTAATGACACCTATTTGTCCAAGCTTTGTGGTTGGAAAAGAAAATGAGAATCTCTGGTTTGAAGGACCTTGAAAAACTGAGCATTTGAGATTCTAAAGAGAATTTTAGCCTACCGTCAGTGAGAGGAGGGTCAACACTTATATAGGAAGCTCGAGAGATGAGTTGTCTATTTGGCCACATCCATAGTCAACCAGATGGGACCTCCTAGACCATAGATGGCATTTAATTTTCTTCGGGGAAGCATTGTGCAGAAAATCACTTGACAGACGAGTTATTTTTGGGTCTGGATTGGGTAAATGGGTCGAATGTCAAGCAATGAAGATGGCACACATGCACACACGCATGTGTCACACCGCAACCCAGGTTGGACAGTCGAACTAGTATACAACCCGCCACACCTCTCTGTACTATGACAGTATCACCTACCATCATAGTTCAAATAGGATAAAGGCTAAAAATCCAAGTGTGTTTCCCGAGACAACATTATCAAAACTACTTAACATAAATTACACTGTGTACCTTTATTGTAGGATTCACTAGTTCCTCCTCTTGGCAATACGAAGTACTCGTTTCTTGTGGGGAATAAGGGATGGGTGAGTTTGACACTTAGTGAGCAAGTAATAAGGTGGTTTATTCAAGGTAAATGATGGTTCAATTATTAACTTATATCACCATACTCATTTTCAAGTGTTGGTTTAATAAATATTCGCACACCTTTTATCATAAAAAGGGATATTTTCACTATTCTACTTCATGAGCTTGGTTTAATAATCAATTACACGCCATTTATCATAAAAAGGATCATACTTTCACGGAATAGTTCTCATCTGTTCCACTTGTGGCTTAGAGTGACTTTGTCGTCAACCCTAGTAAGAGGTTGCAACCTCTACCACAAGTCTATGTGAGCACCATTACCCAACCCCCAAACTTTTATGAACTTCATATCTGCTTATTATGGGAAAAGACCTCCCCCTCTTCTTCCTCGGTTTCATTGTGCACGAAGTTGCCAGAGCTCCATGACATACTAGATCGGCAAAGCTTCCCTTATGCACCTTACCTAAGCCGTCCAACAGCCCTTAGATCCAACACTACCCCTGTAACAGGCGCCTCGATGGTTACGTTTCTCATCAATCATAATAAACAATCTTTTTCTTAAAACCTTTATCTTTGTGCTACCAGCCCAACGAATTCGATGACCCGAACTCGGCTCGGTAGCTTCATCACAAAAATTATCCAATTTAAAAAAAGTTATAAGGCTCAACAAACAAATTTTATCTTCAAGATTAGTCTCGTTTCCTTTGGCCTTGGGCCAATTGTACCAATTTTTCCAAAACACGGCCTTGGGCCCACTTGAGCAATTCTAACTTTATGATACACATGATTCATGCTCTCAACAAAAATAACTCCCAAACGGGCAATGTTTTAAGCAGTTTCACAAGGGCAATGAAGACGATTTCTAGAAAACGGTTTTTATCTTTCAAGATTTCGAAAGTATGTTCATCACCCCAAACGGGAATGATACCAGAAATCCCACTCACCTGAAATCCGTAACTTGTTTGTTCCGAATGGATTTACGCTTGTCACTGAATGATCTTGCAATTGTAGGTAGAAGTCTCCTTTTCTCATCTAAACCCTGCTCTTTGGAGTTAAGGAAAACCAAAAAAGAACTGGTCAAATTGAGTAAGAAAACCAAACCAGTTCACAAACCCAATCTTCGAGGAATGGGAAAATTGGGGAATTTACAACTCTCGAGTGACCCAAAGGATTCATAAACCTTGGAAAAGAACCTTATGATAAATTGGAAGAGAAAAATTAGACCGGTTCGAGTGAACTGGACCTAAACCAAATTTAACCGGTTTATGAACCGAGCAGGTTTATGAATCGGAACCGATAGAGATCGAGCAAACCGGGAAATTTATGGATCCCAAGTGACCTAAAGAGTAACATAGATCATAAAAAAAACCTTAGGATGAATGGGGAATGAAAACCAAACCGGTTCAATTGAACGGGATCCAAACCGGATTGAACTGATTTGGATCGGTTTGAACCGCTATTGAACCAGATGCTAAATTCATTTTTCAATATGGCTTAGAAAATTCCAATTTGAGAATTGAGGCACCATTTGATAAATAATGAATTTAGATAAATTTAGAAAATTTTAATTTTGAAAAACTCGGTCGAATTGGGCCTGAACCAGCCGGTTTAATCTTTTAACCCGATTCAGACCGGTCCGTCTGGTTCGGAACAATGTCTTATTCTTCCTTCAAATGACAGTATGTTCACTCGAGGAAAAATTAAAGCAGCACCAACATTTTCGTTCAGTACATTTCAGGCCATCAATGATTCTCATAAAGGTGCCAAACGAACAGTTGACGAGTCCCCGAGCTCCCTATATAAAGAGCCTCTCTCTATTCATCATCTCCGAGTAATTATGACAATAAAAAACCATCTCCATCCTCTTTTCCCATTCAAGATATGCTTTTGGATCAGTTTTTCCTTGAAAAGAGGGTATCTTCAGCTTGATATTATCCAGGTTGTCATCAACTCGGGGTCGTTCTCTATGAGCATATCGATCGAACTCCTCGAGTTCTTGTGGATCAAAACGTCTTGACTGAAAGCTTCGAGGTTGCTATTCAGTAGGGGTATGTTGACGCGAACCCCTCACTCCTTCTTCCAATTGATCAATTCACTCATGAAGCGGTTCCAACTCGGACTTCAGCATTCGTCTCATTTCGCTTATTATAGCTTGCATTTGTAAATTTGGAATTGGTTATTGGGAATCTTCTTCATTTGGCGTATCTCCTCGTCATTGTGCCATGAGTTCCTACAAATGATAAAAATAACAGAAGAACCTTGCAAACGCTCCCTCACATATTTCTCTCAATCACTCGTGTTTTCACACTCAATTGGCTTTTTCTTAAAGATTCAAACACTCTTGCCTTTTTCCTCTCATATGTCTTCTTTCAATCTAAATTGAACTTTAAAAACAAATCATTTTTACGAAACAGTTCAACTTGAGGAACAATCAAGACAAATCAATAAGGTTTTCAAAAACCAATTCTAAAAGAATTTAAGTGTGGTGTACGAATAGACTCAGAGAAGAATAAAATGTAAATAGAGAAAGAAATTAAGATGAAATGAAGTAGACTAGATAGAATGAAAATCAAGCTAGAATTGTGTGCCTTTTTTTTTGCCTTTTTTGTACGAATTTTTTTTCCTCTTTTTTTTGGCACGGATTTTTTTGGCTTTTTTTTCTTTTTTTTTAACCGACTGAAGAGAAGATAGATAGAAGAAGATGAGAATTTTTTTTCTTTCTTTTATTGAGAATAGAAATAGGCAGAGAAAAAAAAAGAACAAGATAAAAAGATGGGATAGAACTTGTCGTGCAACCGTGTGCTCTGATATCAACTGATGCGAACCCCACCAATATGTTGACGACACCCTACACCAAATATGACAAGACCCCAAGACTTCCACGATGCAAGTACGAAAGAATGGAATATACCTTGTTTATGTGAGAAACAAGGTATCGGATATCTAGACGCCACACCCAAATTCTCTAAGAAGAACTCTTAGAAAACCCTGGTGATAAGTCTTGAATTGCTTGAACGCCACAGGTAAAAACCTGATAAGTTCAAAAAAGCTCTTTCAAGAAAAGAAAGAAGACAAAACTCATAAGATTGAAATTCCAAAGTGTCTCCTCTCTAATGTTGTGGAGTATGCCTTTTATAGGTTTAGAAAATAACCGAATAGCCCACAAAATAAGGAAAAAAAATTCTATTATGGTTACAAACTAACCATATCTAATCTAAATATCTAGGATATTTTAATAACTAATTTAAAAAATTAAAACTACCTAATATTATCCTAAGAGATTTATTATATTAATAAATCTCTCCTTATTAATTAAATCTGGACCTTCTCTTGGGCTTATCTTGGGCTCTTCATTTGGGCTTCTATTTGAATATTCAGCAATCTCTTTAATCAGCCCATATAAAGCTTCTTTGAATCTTTTAGCCCTTAACATTGTGGTTGGGCCCTCTTGCAGTCTCAAATGATTATTCATCTCATTTAGTAACAAACTGTTCAACTCCATTGCTGGTTCGGTTGATTGGACTTGTGAATTCGTAGTCTATTTAGTCGGATTCACATCATTCTCCCCCTCTTGAAAATGATTTGTCCTCAAATCTTTTGTTTCTTCATCATCTACATCAAAGGGCATTAAATCAGTAACATTGAAGCTTTCATTAATGTTATACTCACCAGGCAAGTCTAGCTTGTAAGCATTATTATTAATGCATTCCAACACACGAAATAGTCCATCTCCTCTAGGAAGAAGTTTTGATCGCCTTTGTTCCAGAAAGCATTCTTTCCTCATATGAAGCCAAACCCAATCGCCGGGTTCAAAAATGACACTTTTGTAGCCCTTGTTTGCTTGTTTTTCATAAACTCTAATCATCCGTTCAATGTGTATCTTTGTCTTCTCGTGCAATTCTTTCACAAACTCTGCTTTTCTCTTTCCATCAAAATTCACCAATTCACCTACAGGAAGTGGAGTTAGATCTAGAGGGGTTAATGGATTGAAACCATAAACAATCTCAAATGGTGAAAACTTAGTTATAGAATGAACAGAACGATTATAAGCAAATTCAACATGTGGTATGCAATCTTCCCATGATTTCAAATTCTTTTTTATTATAGAACGTAATAAAGTACCTAATGTCCTATTTACTACTTCTGTTTGACCATCAGTTTATGGGTGACATGTTGTTGAAAATAGCAGTTTGGTTCCCAATTTACCCCATAGCGTTTTCCAAAAGTAACTCAAGAATTTAGAATTACGATAAAAAATAATAGTCCTAGGCATACCATGCAATCTGACAACTTCTCTAAAGAACAAATCAACAACATTCGATGCATCATCAGTTTTATGACATGGAATGAAATGTGCTATCTTCAAAAACCCATCAACTACCACAAATACAGAATCCCTCCCCCTCTTAGTTCTTGGTAATCCTAAAATAAAATCCATGGAAATATCAATCCAAGGTGCATTAGGAATCAGAATAAGTGTATACAGGCCATGAGGTTGTTGCCTAGACTTAGACTCCTTATATGTAATGCATCGACAACAAATTTTCTCAACATCCCTTTTCATGTGGGGCCAAAAAAAATGCTCATGCATTATCGCCATAGTTTTAGCTACCCCAAAATGTCCCATAAGTCCTCCAGTATGCGCTTCCCTAACAAGTAACTCACGTAAAGAAGACTGAGGGATGCATAATTTGTTTTCTCGAAAAAAAAATCCATTTTGTAAATAAAATTTCCCAAACTTACCACTTCTACAACTTCTAAACACTTCACAGAAATCAGGATCATTTGCATACAAATCCTTGATATAATCAAAACCAAGCAATTTAGAATCAAGCATTGAAAGCATAGCGTACCTTCGCGATAGAGCATCTGCAACTATATTTTCCTTACCTTGTTTGTACTTGATCACATATGGGAATGTTTCAATGAACTCCACCCACCTTGCATGGCGTTTGTTCAACTTGTGTTGTCCTTTGAGATGTTTAAGAGATTCATGATCCGTGTGAATCACAAACTCTTTCGGCCATAGGTAGTGCTGCTATGTTTGAAGAGTTCGAACTATGGCATACATCTTGTTATCATAGGTAGGATAGTTAAGGGTTGCTCCACTCAACTTTTCACTGAAATATGCAATTGGTCTTCCTTCCTGCATTAATACACCTCCAATACCTACTCCTCATGCATCACACTCAATTTCAAATGTTTTCAAAAAATTAGGCAATTAGAGCAATGGGGCAGTAGTTAGCTTTTCCTTTATCAATTGAAATGCATTTTGTTGCTCATTACCCCATTTAAAAGGTACATTTTTCTTTATAATAGCAGTAAGAGGTACAATATAACTACTGAAATTTGGAACAAAACTTCTATAAAAACAAGCTAATCCATGAAAACTTCTTACCTGACTTACCGAATTAGGTGTCGGCCAGTCGCGAATTGCCTTAATCTTTTCCTCGTCAACTCCAATCCCTTCTGAACTTATAATATATCAAAGAAACACAAGTTTATCTGAACAAAAGACACATTTATTCAAGTTGGCAAACAACTTATGTTGCCTTAATGCTTCTAACACAGCTCTTAAATGTGCTACATGTTCATCCATGGTCTTGCTGTAGATTAGAATATCATCAAAATATACCACTACAAATCTCCCAATAAAAGGACGCAATACATGATTCATTAATCTCATGAAAGTGCTTGGTGCATTAGTCAATCAAAAAGGCATAACTAACCATTCATATAATCCTTGTTTAGTTTTAAATGCATTTTTCCATTCATCCCCTTCTTTCATTCGAATTTGATGATATCCAATCTTAAGGTCTATTTTTGAAAATAAACAAAATCCATGCAACTCATCTAACATGTCATCTAGACGAGGAATAGGGTGGCGATACTTTACCGTGATGTTGTTGATGGCTCGACAATCCACGCACATTCGCTAAGTTCCGTCCTTCTTAGGTACAAGTAGCACTGGCTCAGCACATGGACTCATACTCTCTCGAACATACCCCTTTTCCATCAGCTCTAGGACTTGGCGTTGAAGTTCCTTTGTTTCATCAGGGTTACTTCTATATGTTAGTCGGTTGGGAATCGTCGCTCCAGGGATGAAATCAATTTGATGTTCAATTCCTCGAATTGGTGGCAAACTTGGTGGTATTTCATCAGGAAAGACATCGATAAATTCCTAAAAAACAGTAATAATATTGCTCGGCAAAGATCCGACAAGATCGTTAGTACTCAAAAAGGCATCCTTGTACATAAGTACAATAAGAGCCTAATGTGAAAGTAAAGCTCGCTTGATCTCACTTTTTCTTGCAATAAAATTGTTTTTACTCTCATTTTTTTCAACTTCTGGCTTTTCCCTCTCTTTTTTCAACTCTCATATTTCTCCTTTCTTTTTTTCTTCAATTTTCTGTTCATTTGCCTTTTTCTTTTTCAGTTGATCCTCAAAAACTTGTCTTGGAGTCAATGGTACAAGAGATATTGGTCTCTCATTCATCACAAAAGAGTATCTATTAGTGAATCCATCATGCATAACTTGATGATCAAACTGCCAAGGTCGTCCCAAAAGTATATTGTCATGCCCCAACCTAGTTTGGTCAGATCCCAGTGATCAACCCGCCACTCTCCAAGTTTATTAAAGGATTTCCCCTTACTGTAAACTATAAAGAGTAAGGCATCCTTTAACCTGCACATTTTCCAGGAATAGCATAATCAAAACTGCATGAAATTTAAAACATTAAATGCCTGTCTTACAAGCATCTTAGTTGACGGTCCTTAAGGAGAGGCTTTCCGGGATTTCCTAAAAGGGATATAAGGGAGGGGGTGAGTACGACTACTCAGTGAATGAGTTTTTAAAAGTCTACATTTAACTTTTAAGAAAAACATTTATATGGAGTGTGCCAAACTCCTTTATTTTCAAAAATTCCTTAATTTAAAATTTTGGGTTTTTCCACCATTTCTTATTTACCACGGTGTGTCATCACCCAACACACATCCTTCATCATGAAGGTTACACACATTTGCAAGTCAGTATCACTACTGAACTCGCTAGTGGCTTCGGAGCGACTTTTCCTGCCACCCTGATAGAAGTACGACCACTTCTACCCTGGGAATGAGTGAATGTACGTGACATCCAACCCACAATCCCGAAATCACTTCTTCGTGTCCGTATGAGGACAAAGACCTCATCCTGTCCCCACCCCGGTCTCATGTGCTTGGTGCTACTCCAGATTTCGCACAGACACCTAGAACGACGATTTGCCCTTATACTCACTTGGTCGTCCACGGCCCTTAGGACACATCACTACCCCTCATGGGCATCTTGATGATCCCGTAGTCATAGTGCATGCACAAACAATGTTTTCTTATATTTCCATGTAATCTGTGGTGCCACTAGTCCAACGACCCTGACTCTCAACTCAACCCGCAGTTGTTTGTCTTGACTGGTCCGTCGACCTGTCATGTCGCACTGCCGCTAATTGACTGAGCATGTCGGTCCAATCTTAGTACCATGGCCAAACAATTCACTTATTAAGTTTTATGACACATATATCATGTTCGTTTACGAGCTCTAACTCGTGCCAACTGGCCTTGGGCCCACTGTACCAGATTTTCAAAATTGGGCATTTACCCCCAAGTTCCAAAACTGAGGCCCTCGACCTATCAGAGCTCTTCGAGCTCGCGTTGAGAAGGTCTCCCAAATTGTTTAAGCATTGGCACACAGTCAAGGAAGAATACTTTCGACAAAACATATGTTTTCTCTATCCATTATACTGCCTGGGTATAAGTACACATCTGTTCATAACCGATGAACGAGTTTTCAACTTCCTTCGGGGAAGTCTCATCATACCAACCGGGTATGATCTACTTACAACCGGTAAGTAGTTTTTCCGCATAATTTTCACATCACTTCCTCTAAGTAGTGATGTTTAAAATACCACTTAATAGTGGGTTTTCATACCGAGGTACTTATCATTGCCCAACCGGGTATGATATAAAATTTCCACTCACAATCACAACCGGTAAGTGGTTTTTAATTTCAAGTTGTGCTCATCATCCCAACCGGGTATGATGTTAGTAAACTCACTCACCCGTTAATGTTGTGAATTCCACTAGAACGGTTCTTGGTATTCACGTGAGCTTGTCCTTGCTGGCATTTCCGGTACTTCGTGTTCCTACACGATATGAACATCTTGGCTCATTATCCTTTGACCTAATCGCCTTCATTCATTCCAAATGAATGAGAAAGTCAAACTTTCATTTATTTGCAATTAGGTCCCTAAAGTTATTTATCTTTAACTTTAAGTCCCAAATGCCGGTTTTTCCTCAAATTGAGTCCCGAAACTTCTAAAATTTATCATAGGACCTCAATTTATTCCATTTCACAAAAAAGGGTTTAATTTCCCAAATTTCCAATTTGGTCCCCCAACTTTTCCAAAATTACCATTTTGCCCTTCCTTTACAAAAATGGTAAATTTTTCCTCAAAAATTTCAAAATTCCTCAATTAGTCCTCCAACATTATTTTCATGCTCAATTGACCTCAATTTCATAAAATTTCATTTTGTTCCTTTGAATTTCGAAAATCCCCAATTTCCCCCAATTCCAACTTCTTAACACAGCTGAATTTGATTTCATCAAATTGACCCATCAAACGTTTCCAATTGTTAAAATTGAAGTTGAAATTGAGTTTCTACATGTTCATACGATTCTTTAGAAATGTGAATTGCAAGTTTTAATGTCGGGACGAGCTCAAACGGAGCTTCGCCGGAAAATGAACTATAGAGAGAGAAAGCTTCGATTACTCACCAATGAAGGCATGACAGTTCGAGCTTTCGATCTGGGCAGATAGCTCTCGTCCTGAGGTTCATCCTAGAATCAAGAATTGCATCAATTGATGTGGAATTGGATTAGAATTTCGTGATTGAAATTTGGTCGACTCTCTCTCTAGCACCGATCAAAAATTGTAAAGGGGAGCCGAATTGGCTTACCTTTCGCTCCTAATTCGGCCGAGGAAAGGTTGACGAAGTGTTGGGAGGGCTTGGTTTGGCCAGAGGAGAGCTTGAAATTGCCGATTTCAGCTTGGCCGAAATAGGGCAGCTTCGGTCCGCCGGAGCTGCTTCACTATTTTATCATGCCGGCACTTCTCCAATGATTCTCGGATTGACTAGAGTTTGCTATCAGATAACTGTCTTCTCCCCGGTTCTAAAGAGCCCGACCTTTATTCAAGTCGAAGCTCTAGTTCGAGCTTCACCGAGAAACGGAGCAGTAGAGAGAGAAGTGTTCAGTGTGAGGAGAATGGATGGGGATGACCTCTTTATATAGGTGTAAAACTGTGTATTAAATGGGAGATATTTATTACTAGTATTAATATTACCATAAATTATTGGTATTAATTCCAATAATTTAATTTCGGTATTAAATTATTTCTATTAATTCTAATAATTTAATTTCGGTATTAAATTATTAGTATTAATTACAATAATTAAATATATATTAATTTATGGCTATTTATGATAAGTCTTCGAATAAAAAATTTTTACCAAAATTTTGGGTTACAAAAAATCATATTTCCCAAGAGGTCACCCATCCTCAAACTACTCTCGAGTAAGCATGCTTAACTTTAGAGTTCTCATAAACTCTCATTCACCTGAACTAATTTGGTTTTTCTGTTCTAATTTGTGTTAAGTTTCTTTTCGAAGGTTTAATAAACCCTTTGGATCACTCGGAAGTTGTAAATTTCCAAATTGCTTGTTCCCAAATGATCGGGTTTGTAAACTGTATCAGTTTTCTTATTCAGTTTAACCGGTTCTTTTCCTGATTTTCCTTAACTCAAAAGTGCAAGGTTTACAACTCTCCCCTCCTTTTAGGAGTTTTAGCCCCAAAACTTAACCAATATATTCAACATCGGGAATAATTTCCCTTAATGTTAACTCAGGTTTTCTTGACATGCTAACACTTCGATTGCTGTTTTGCTTAGTCCCTGTAATCATTCATCTACGGAATTTCTTTTCATTTAGCACACTTACTCCTTCCATGGAGTTATAATAACGAGGTATGTATGGCTCATTAATCCTAATGTATATTCTTAGGTTTGCATCTCCCTGTATTTAATATAAGGTTCTTCCTTTTGGGGATTTTACTCAAGATTTCAAGATTAGGAATTCCAAGGTGCCCAATCTTTCCTTTTTCTAGTTATTCTCTTCATCGTTGAAATCCCTAGCTCGACGTTCTTTCGAGCATTACATACTTGTTTTCACAGGTTTTTGTTTTATTATTCTTTCATCCCAATTTGACCCATACTTCATCCGTCATTGATTACAACTTCGATCATTTATGTTTGAACTTGTTATGTTTGCCAACTGACTCCTTCTTACTCGAGTTATATTTTACTCGGGATTGTTAGTGCTTATATGTCCCTTACTTACATGACATAGTTCTGAACTTGTCTCAATCGATTAGACTCCTACAACACCTCTGTTAGGGTTGTTTCCAACTTTCTAGCCTTCTAGGGACTATATAATTTCATCCCTCCTTTAATTGGGTAGTATTCCTCAACTACCTTTACTATTACCAAATTATCATTCGTATCTTGACAACATGTCTTACATAACCATGTCGATTTTCCTTACCCACTCGTCCTTTCCCAACTTCTTTATTGGGTTTTTCTGGTGCCAATTATTTTGTTTCCCAATAGTTTACCAACAAACTAGGATACTTTCCTTATTAAATCCTTGGCATTCCTTATTCAAGGGTTTTTCCTTTTTCCTTAATCCACTTTTACTTACTCATAATCACTTCATGATTCTTCATTCTACAATAATTGCTTTCAATCTATGTATTGATTACTTTGCTTGGGAAGGTTCCCTCCTTCCGATTTTGTTCTCTACTATGTCCCTTACAATAGAGATTTCCATCTTTGGAGTTACATGCTCAACCTCCTTACCATTCATTGTATGGTTCTTTCTCCCTTTCTTCACATCCTTATCTATGTTAGGGCATCTGTTTGCTTTGGATCCTTCTCTATCCACAACTTTCATTTTATCCCTTATTCCTTAGATGGGATACTTCCGATTATTGGTTTTATTCCATGCATTCCACCCATGCTCGGTCGTCCACTCTTTAAGCTTCATATGCGCGTGTGGACTATGACCCGTCTTACCAATTGCGGTTATTCCTCCTTAGCCACATCTTATTTGGAGGACTTACTTTCCAATTTTTCTTGAACATTCTTTACTTTATTACCTTAGTATGGGTTGTCCACTCATTCATACTTGTCACAACATCTTTTTGATGCTAACCCGTTAAAATATTTCCGTTTAAGGAGGGTTCACATCCTTCTTGTTTCAAAATCTCTTGTTCATCCTAAAATTATTGTTTGGTTCTCCTGCTCACTCCAAGTAGGTCACACTGGGCCATCATGATACTTCCTTCCTTTGAAATATTTTCCAATTAAGGGTTGGTTCCTTACACTCCACATTATGTCTATCCGCCCATCAAAATTCCTTCAACGGTAGTTAGTCGTATGCATCCCTCTAAAGTTTACTTTCATAGTGTATTTCTTTATGGAGCGTTCAAATCTTCCTTGTTTCAAGATTTCTTGATAATTATGTGAGAGGCTTGCCTATTTTTTTTTCTTGGTTAATTTGGCTTTTGGTCCTCTTAAGGATTTCTTTCATCTTTTTTTCCCGAGTATTTGGCCATTTCGCCTCTCTCTTCTTTGTTGGAACTCAAATTATGGTTTTCCCATGTATTAGTTTGTTAACTATCTCGCCTCCACCATTCCTTTGGTCTAAGTTTCTTAGGGCAGTTTTTTCTCGAGTACACTTGTCCTTAATGTCCAACTCACTGACCTTTTTATGGTGTAGGACCTTTTACTTCTCGGACTTTCTCAGGGTGTCATTTGTTTCCTCTAACTATCTTATTGTAACGACTTGCTTTCTCTTGTCTTGTTGGTCCGAACTTCCTATTTGGCATAGTTGCTTTTTCCAAGGTGATTTATTCCTATAATCCCAATACGTCCTGTTTGTCATCAAATGTTCGTCTTGTCTTCTCTTGTGGATGCACTCCTTTCTTTGCTCCTAAATTGTTTGGATTTTCTTCTTAAAGGGGGAATTCTCTTCAGCTATCCTTTGCTCCGTTTGTGGTTTTATTGAGATCCTACCTTTACCCCTTTTTCCTTCTTACCACTTTGCTAAGATTTTGAAGAGTTTTCTCTTATCTGTGGTTGCAAATGGAGTCATGTTTCTTGGGATGGTATCCTTTCGGATTTCCTATAGTTGTGGGGTGTTTATTCTTGGAAAATATTGTCCTGACTCCTGGCGATGTGGGACAGTTTTTCACTTCGTGTCCTATTCCCCTCTAGGTTAACTTGATTCCTGTCCTTTGTAGGGTTGGACACTTCTCCACGCAATGTCCCTATCATTCATGCTTATAATTACATGAACAAAAGTGGTTCCTCCTGACATTTTCTTGGGAATTGTTAGTTTTGGTGCTCCTTCGTCCTTAAGTCTGGATACCATGAGAGTTTTTTCTTTTTTTAGTCTTCCTTGAAGATCACATCATTTGAAGGACAGGAATTTTAGGAATTTAGAGTACTTCATTAATAGAGTAATACAGTATCTTGGGGGTTTTTGGCACTATTACAGAAAATGGTCACCAAATAACTAGGGAGCTACGAGATTCTTGATAAGCATCCTACTATGTAAGGTTATATGCCCCCTTTTATGGCTTCACGCTTGGCTTCCTTTATACTTAGAGTTGTGACCTCAATAGGTCTTGTCACCATTCTCTAGGATACTTCCTCATTTGCTCTTTTGAGATTCCTGCCATGCTTCAAGCATTTGGGAAGCTTCTAGGGTTGTCTTCCTATGAAGATAAGGTGTTGAGTAGAGACATTCCTAGTTTTCTTGGTTCCTCTCCTGGAAGCCATCTGAAAATTTTAGGATAAATCCTATGAGTTACAATATTTTATAGTCTTGATTATGTATTTGAGGAAACAGGCTCTGATTCCACTCTAGTTGTCACACCCCGACCCGGTTTGGTCGGATCCCCGTGATCAACCCGCCACTCTCCATGTTTATTAAAGGATTTCCCCTTATTGTAAACTGTAAAGACTAAGTCGTCCATTAATCTGCACATTTTCCTGGAATAGCATAATCAAAACTTTATGAAATTTAAAACTTTACATACATGTTTTATAGGCATCTTAGTTGATGGTCTTTAAGGGGAGGCTTTCCGGGATTTCCTGAAAGGGATATAAGGGAGGGGGTGAGTACGACTACTCAATGAATGGGTTTTTAAAAGTCTACTTTTAACTTTTAAGAAAAATATTTATATGGAGTGTGCTAGACTCCTTTATTTTTAAAAATCCCTTCATTTAAAAATTTGGGTTTTTCCACCATTTCTTACTTACCACGGTGTGTCATCACCCAACACACATCATTCATCATGAAGGTTACACACATTCGCAAGTCAGTATCACTACTAAACCCACTAGTGGCTTCGGAGCGACTTTTCCTGCCACCCTGATAGAAGTACAACCACTTCTACCCTAGGAATGAGTGGATGTACATGACATCCGACCCACAATCCCGAAATCACTTTTTCTTGTACGTATGAGGACAGAGACTTCATCCTGTCCCAACCCCGGTCTCATGCGCTTGGTGCAACTCTAGATTTCGCACAGACAGCTAGAACGACGAACTACCCTTATAGCCACCAGGTTGTCTAGTGCCCTTAGGACACATCACTACCCCTCATGGGCGTCTTGATGATCCCGTACTCATAGTGCATGCACAAACAAAGTTTTCTTATATTGCCATGTAATCTGTGGTGCCACTGGTCCAACGGCCACGACTCTCAACTCAACCCGCAGTTGTTTGTCTTGACTGGTCCGTCGACCTGTCATGTCGCACTGCCGCTAATTGACTGAGCATGTCGGTCCAATCTTAGTACCATGGCCAAACAATTCACTTATTAAGTTTTATGACACATATATCATATTCGTTTACGAGCTCTAACTCGTGCCAACTGGCCTTGGGCCCACTGTACCAGATTTTCAAAATTGGGCATTTACCCCCAAGTTCCAAAACTGAGGCCCCCAGCCTATCAGAGCTCTTCGAGCTCGCGTCGAGAAGGTCTCCCAAATTGTTTAAGCATTGGCACACAGTCAAGGAAGAGTACTTCCGACAAAACATATGTTTTCTCTATCCATTATACTGCCCGGGTATAAGTACACCTCTGTTCATAACCGATGAACGAGTTTTCAACTTCCTTCGGGGAAGTCTCATCATACCAACCGGGTATGATCTACGTACAACCGGTAAGTAGTTTTTCCGCATAATTTTCACATCACTTCCTCTAAGTAGTGATGTTTAAAATACCACTTAATAGTGGGTTTTCATACCGAGGTACTTATCATTGCCCAACCGGGTATGATATAAAATTTCCACTCACAATCACAACCGGTAAGTGGTTTTTAATTTCAAGTTGTGCTCATCATCCCAACCGGGTATGATGTAAGTAAACTCACTCACCCGTTAATGTTGTGAATTCCACTAGAACGGTTCTTGGTATTCACGTGAGCTTGTCCTTGCTGGCATTTCCGGTACTTCGTGTTCCTAAACGATATGAACATCTTGGCTCATTATCCTTTGACCTAATCGCCTTCATTCATTCCAAATGAATGAGAAAGTCAAACTTTCATTTATTTGCAATTAGGTCCCTAAAGTTATTTATCTTTAACTTTAAGTCCCAAATGCCGGTTTTTCCTCAAATTGAGTCCCGAAACTTCTAAAATTTATCATAGGACCTCAATTTATTCCATTTCACAAAAAAGGGTTTAATTTCCCAAATTTCCAATTTGGTCCCCCAACTTTTCCAAAATTACCATTTTGCCCTTCCTTTACAAAAATGGTAAATTTTTCCTCAAAAATTTCAAAATTCCTCAATTAGTCCTCCAACATTATTTTCATGCTCAATTGACCTCAATTTCATAAAATTTCATTTTGTTTCTTTGAATTTCGAAAATCCCCAATTTCCCCCAATTCCAACTTCTTAACACATCTGAATTTGATTTCATCAAATTGACCCATCAAACGTTTCCAATTGTTAAAATTGAAGTTGAAATTGAGTTTCTACATGTTCATACGATTCTTCAGAAATGTGAATTGCAAGTTTTAATGTCAGGACGAGCTCAAACGGAGCTTCGCCGGAAAATGAACTATAGAGAAAGAAAGCTTCGATTACTCACCAATGAAGGCATGACAGTTCGAGCTTTCAATTTGGGCAGATAGCTCTCGTCCTGAGGTTCATCCTAGAATCAAGAATTGCATCAATTGATGTGGAATTGGATTAGAATTTCGTGATTGAAATTTGGTCGACTCTCTCTCTAGCACCGATCAAAAATTGTAAAGGGGAGCTGAATTGGCTTACCTTTCGCTCCTAATTCGGCCGAGGAAAGGTTGACGAAGTGTTGGGAGGGCTTGGTTTGGCCAGAGGAGAGCTTGAAATGGCCGATTTCTGCTTGGCCGAAATAGGGCAACTTCGGTCCGCCGGAGCTGCTTCACTATTTTATCATGCCGGCACTTCTCCAATGATTCTCGGATTGACTAGAGTTTGCTATCAGATAACTGTCTTCTCCCCGGTTCTAAAGAGCCCGACCTTTATTCAAGTCGAAGCTCTAGTTCGAGCTTCACCGAGAAACGGAGCAGTAGAGAGAGAAGTGTTCAGTGTGAGGAGAATGGATGGGGATGACCTATTTATATAGGTGTAAAACTGTGTATTAAATGGGAGATATTTATTACTAGTATTAATATTACCATAAATTATTGGTATTAATTCCAATAATTTAATTTCGGTATTAAATTATTTGTATTAATTCTAATAATTTAATTTGGGTATTAAATTATTGGTATTAATTACAATAATTAAATATATATTAATTTATGGCTATTTATGATAAGTCTTCGAATAAAAATTTTTTACCGAAATTTTGGGTTACAAAAAATCATATTTCCCAAGAGGTCACCCATCCTCAAACTACTCTCGAGTAAGCATGCTTAACTTTAGAGTTCTCATAAACTCTCATTCACCTGAACTAATTTGGTTTTTCTGTTCTAATTTGTGTTAAGTTTCTTTTCGAAGGTTTAATAAACCCTTTGGATCACTCGGAAGTTGTAAATTTCCAAATTGCTTGTTCCCAAATGATCGGGTTTGTAAACTGTATCAGTTTTCTTATTCAGTTTAACCGGTTCTTTTCCTGATTTTCCTTAACTCAAAAGTGCAAGGTTTACAACTCTCCCCTCCTTTTAGGAGTTTTAGCCCCAAAACTTAACCAATATATTCAACATCGGGAATAATTTCCCTTAATGTTAACTCAGGTTTTCTTGACATGTTAACACTTCGATTGCTGTTTTGCTTAGTCCCTGTAATCATTCATCTACGGAATTTCTTTTCATTTAGCACACTTACTCCTTCCATGGAGTTATAATAACGAGGTATGTATGGCTCATTAATCCTAATGTATATTCTTAGGTTTGCATCTCCCTGTATTTAATATAAGGTTCTTCCTTTTGGGGATTTTACTCAAGATTTCAAGATTGGGAATTCCAAGGTGCCCAATCTTTCCTTTTTCTAGTTATTCTCTTCATCGTTGAAATCCCTAGCTCGACGTTCTTTCGAGCATTACATACTTGTTTTCACAGGTTTTTGTGTTATTATTCTTTCATCCCAATTTGACCCATACTTCATCCGTCATTGATTACAACTTCGATTATTTATGTTTGAACTTGTTATGTTTGCCAACTGACTCCTTCTTACTCGAGTTATATTTTACTCGGGATTGTTAGTGCTTATATGTCCCTTACTTACATGACATAGTTCTGAACTTGTCTCAATCGATTAGACTCCTACAACACCTCTGTTAGGGTTGTTTCCAACTTTCTAGCCTTCTAGGGACTATATAATTTCATCCCTCCTTTAATTGGGTAGTATTCCTCAACTACCTTTACTATTACCAAATTATCATTCACATCTTGACAACATGTCTTACATAACCATGTCAATTTTCCTTACCCACTCGTCCTTTCCCAACTTCTTTATTGGATTTTTCTGGTGCCAATTATTTTGTTTCCCAATAGTTTACCAACAAACTAGGATACTTTCCTTATTAAATGGCCAGAGGAGAGCTTGAAATGGCCGATTTTAGCTTGGCCGAAATAGGGCAGCTTCGGTCCGTCGGAGCTGCATCACTATTCTATCATGCCGGCGCTTCTCCAACGATTCTCGGATTGACTGGAGTTTGCTATCAGATAATTGTCTTCTCCCCAGTTCTAAAGAGCCCAACCTTTGTTCAACTCGAAGCTCTAGTTCAAGCTTCACCGGGAAATGGAGCAGTAGAGAGAGAGAAGTGTTTAGTGTGAGGAGAATGAATGGGGATGACCTCTTTATATAGGTGTAAAACCGTGTATTAAATGGGAGAGATTTATTACTAGTATTAATATTGCCATAAATTATTGGTATTAATTCCAATAATTTAATTTCGGTATTAAATTATTGGTATTAATTACAATAATTAAATATATATTAATTTATGGCTATTGATGATAAGTCCCAGGAGGTCACTCATCCTCACACTACTCTCGAGCAAGCACGCTTAACTTTAGAGTTCTCATGGACTCTCATTCACCTGAACCAATTTGGTTTTTCTGTTCTAATTTGTGTTAAGTTTCTTTACCAAGGTTTAATAAACCCTTTGGATCACTCGGAAGTTGTAAATTTCCAAATTGCTTGTTACTAAATGATCAGGTTTGTAAACCATCTCGATTTTCTTACTCGGTTTGATCGGTTCTTTTCCTGATTTTCCTTACCTCAAAAGTGTGGGGTTTACATATATGGCACATGTGCATTTGTACCACGTCACATAGTATTTCATCTTGATATTTCTCCAATAGAAAATGCAACCAACACTTGTTTGGTTAACTTGAGTTCACCTTGGTCGTTCAGCCATTGTAGTCGATAAGGCTTCGGATGCTTTAAGGTTGGTAATGCCAATTTCTCCACCAGCTAAGTGCTAGCTACATTAGTGCAACTTCCCCCATCTATTATAACCCAGCAAACCTTATTTTTCACACAACAACGAGTATAAAATAAGTTCTCACGCTGATTGTTTTCTTCTTCTTGGGCTTGAACACTGAGAGTTCGTCGTGCAACCAATAATTCCCCTTCTTCTGCATATTCATCAGCATCTTCAAGTGGTGGCATCCCTGGATCGATATCTTCTTTTTCATCATCGGTCTCAATTTCACCATTAGCATTGATCATCATTGCCCGCTTATTTGGGCATTGACTTGCAATGTGACCCCTGCCTTGGCATCGAAAACACTTAATATCACGAGTTTTGGGAGTTGTGATATGGGTGTTACCTGGATTTTGGGCCACAGCTTGCTTGGTTATCTCTTTTAGTGGAGCATGCTAAGGTTGAGTTGATTCACTCTCAAATCACCTTGAGGATGGTTTAGACCATTGTTTAGTCCCCTTTTGTGTAAACTCTTTCTCTTCAATTGTTGTTCAACTTTGATAGCTTGACGTACCATATCTTGGAGCTCAACATGATATTGCATTTCCACCATGTCAACTATCTCATGGTTTAGACCATACAAAAATATCTCCATTGTTGCCTCTCTGTCTTCCTCCACATTTGCTCGAATCATCGCAATCTACATCTCCTTGAAGTATTCATCCATGCTTTTTGATCCTTGGGTAAGCCTTTGGAGTTTATTGAACAACTCCCGGTGATAGTGGCTAGGAAAAAATCGTCATCACATGATCGCTTTCATTTAATCCCAAGACTCCACAGGGCGTTCGTGATTTCGTTTCCTTTCCTTCACCAACTGATCCCACCATATTATAGTATAATTAGTAAATTCGACAGCAGTAAGTCATACCTTTTTCATCTCCGAGTAATTATGACAATCAAAAACCATCTCCATCCTCTTTTCCCATTCCAGATATGCTTCTAGATCAGTTTTCCCTTGAAAAGAGGGTATCTTCAACTTGATATTATCCAGGTTGTCATCAACTCGAGGTCGTTCTCTATGAGCATATCGATCGAACTCCTCGAGTTCTTGTGGATCAAAACGTCTTGACTGAAAGCTTCAAGGTTGCTGTTCAGTAGGGGTATGTTAACGCGAACCCCTCACTCCTTCCAATTGATCAATTTGCTCATGAAGCGGTTCCAACTCGGACTTCAGCATTCATCTCATTTCGCTTATTATAGCTTGCATTTGTAAATTTGGAATTGATTGTTGGGAATCTTCTTCATTTGGCGTATCTCCTCGTCATTGTGCCATGAGTTCCTACAAATGATAAAAATAACAGAAGAACCTTGCAAACGCTCCCTCACGTATTTCTCTCAATCACTCGTGTTTTCACACTCAATTAGCTTTTTCTTAAAGATTCAAACACTCTTGCCTTTTTCCTCTTGTATGTTTTACTCTTGCCTTTTTCCTCTCGTATGTTTTCTTTCAATCTAAATTGAACTTTAAAAACAAATCGTTTTTACGAAGCAGTTCAACTTGAGGAACAATTAAGACAAATCAATAAGGTTTTCAAAAACCAATTTCAGAAGAATTTAAGTGTGGTGTATGAATAAACTCAGAGAAGAATAAAATTTAAATAGAGAAAGAAATTAAGATGAAATGAAGTAGACTAGATAGAATGAAAATCAAGCTAGAATTGTGTGCCTTTTTTTGCCTTTTTTGTACGATTTTTTTTTCTTTTTTTTAACTGACTAAAGAGAAGATAGATAGAAGAAGATGAAAAAATTTTTCTTTCTTTTATAGAGAATAGAAATAGGCAGAGAAAAAAAAAGAACAAGATAAAAAGATGGGATAGAACTTATCGTGCAACCATATGCTTTGATACCAACTGATGCGAACCCCGCCAATATGTTGACGACACCCTACACCAAATATGGAAGTGTAAACCCCGCACCTTTGAGTTAAGGAAAACCGGGAAAAGAACCGGTCAAACCGAGTAAGAAAATCGAGCCGGTTTACAAACCCGATCATATGGGAACAAGCAATTTGGAAATTTACAACTTCCGGCTGATCCAAAGGGTTCATTAAACCTTGGAAAAGAAACTTAAGACAAAATAAAAGAGAAAAACTAAATTGGTTCAGGTGAATAAGATCCCATAAGAACTTTGAAGTATGATTTTTTTGTAACCCGAAATTTCTGTCAAAAATTTTTATACGAACATACGCCTTATCATAAATGGCCATAAATTAATATATATTTAATTATTGTAATTAATACCAATAATTTAATACTGAAATTTAATTATTGGAATTAATACAAATAATTAAATACTAAAATTTAATTATTCAAATTAATACCAACAATTTATGTCAATATTAATATTAGTAATAAATTTCTCCCATTTTAATACACGAATTTACACCTATATAAAGAGGTCATTCCCATTCATTCTCCTCACACCTGAACACTTCTCTCTCTCTACTACTCTATTTCCCGGTGAAGCTCGAACTAGAGCTTCGACTTGAACAAAGGTTGGGCTCTCCAGTCAATCCGAGAATCGTTGGAGAAGAGCCGGCATGATGGAACAGTGAAGCAGCTCCAACGGACCAAAACTGCCCTATTTTGGCCAAGTTGAAATCGGTCATTTCAAGCCCTCCTCAGACCAAACCAAGCCCTCTCAACACTTCCTCAGCCCTCCCATGGCCGAATTAGGACTGAAAGGTAAGCTAATTCGACTCCCCTCTACAATTTTCGACCAGTGCTAGAGAGAGAACCGACAAAAGTTCAATGATGAAATTCTAACTCAATTCGGTATCAATTGATGTGATTCTAAATTCTAGGATGATCCTCAAGATGAGAGATATCTGCCCAAATCAAAAGCTCGGAGCGTCGTGCCCTCACTGGTGAGAAATCGAAACTCTCTCTCTACAATCTATTTTTCGGTGAAGCTCCGTTTGAGTTCATTCCGGCATTAAAATCTACGATTCAAAGTTCCTTATAATCATATGAATATGTAGGAACTCAATTTAAACAATTAGAGGTGTTTGATCGGTCAATTTGATGAAATCAAATTCGGCAGTATTAAAGAGTTGAAATTGGGGGAAATTTGGGGATTTTCAAAATTCGAAGGACCAAAATGAAATTTTATGAAATTGAGGGCCAATTGGGCATGAAAATAATGTTGGAGGACCAATTGAGAAATTTTAGAATTTTTGGGGCAAAACTTACCATTTTTGTAAAGGAAGGGCAAAATGGTAATTTTGGAAAAGTTGGAGGACTAAATTGGAAATTTGAGAAATTAATCCCCTTTTTGTGAAATGGAATAAATTGAGGTCCTATGATAAATTTTAGAAGTTTCGGGACTCAATTTGAGGAAAAACTAGCATTAGGGACTTAAAGTTAAAAAGAAATAACTTTAGGGACCTAATTGCAAATAAATGAAAGTTTGACTTTCTCATTCATTTGGAATGAATGAAGGCGATTAGGCCGAAGGATAATGAACCGAGATATTCATATCGTGTAGGAACATGAAGTACTAGGAACGACATCAAGGACAAGCTCGCGTGAATACAAAGAACCGGTCTAGTGGAATTCACGGCATTAACGGGTGAGTGGGTTTACTAACATCATACCCAGTTGGGATGATGAGCACAACTTACAGATAAAAACCACTTATCAGTTGTGGATGGAAATTTTATATCATACCCGGTAGGGGATGAAAAGTACCTCGGTATAAAAATTCACTATTTAGTGGTATTTTAATCATTACCACTTAGAGAAAGTGATGTGAAAATTATGCGAAAATACTACTTACCGGTTGTAAGTAGATCATACCCAGTTGGTATGATGAGACTTCCTCGAAGGAAGTTGAAAATCCATTCATCGGTTATGAACGAAGATGTCCTTATACCAGTCGGTATAATGGATAGTAAAAACCTATTTTGTCGGAAGTGTTCTCCCCTGACTGTGTGCCAATGCTTAAACTATTTGGGAGACCTTCTTGACGGGAGCTCGAATAGCTCTTATAGGCCAGGGGCCTTAGTTTTGGAACTTGAGGGCTAGAATGCCCAGATTTTTTAAAATCTCGTACAGTGGTCCCAAGGCCAGTTGGCATGAGCAGGAGCTCGTAAATGAACATGATATATGTGCAATAAAACTTAATAAGTGAATTGTTTGGCCATGGTACCAAGATAGGACCGACATGCTCAGTCAACTAGCAGCAGTGCGACATGACAGGTCGACGGACCAGTTAAGACAAATAACTGCAAGTTGAGTTGAGAGTCGGGGCCGTTGGACTAGTGGCACCACATATTACATGGCTTGATAAGAAAATATTATTTGTGCATGCAATATGAGTACAGGATCATCAAGACTCCCATGAGGGGTAGTGATATGTCTTAAGGGCCCTGGACGACCCGGTGAGTATAAGGGCAGATTGTCGTTCCAAGTGTCAGTACGAAATTTGGAGTAGCACCAAGCGCATGAGATCAGGGTGGGGACGGGATGAGGTCTTTGTCATCATACTGACATGAAGAAGTTATTTCGGGATTGTGGGTCAGATGTCGCGTACATCCACTCATTACCAGGGTAGAAGTGGTCGTACTTCTATCCAGGTGGTAGGAAAAGTCGCTCCGAAGCCACTAGCGGGTTTAGTAGTGATACTGACTTGCGAATGTGTGTAACCTTCATGATGAAGGATGTGTGTTGGGTGATGACACACCGGTAACTATGACATAATGGAAAAACCCAAATTTTTAAATGAAGGGATTTTTTTTAGAAGAAAGGAGTCTGGCACACTCTATATAAATATTTTTCTTAAAAGTTAAAAGTAGACTTTTGAAAACTCATTCACTGAGTAGTCATACTCACTCTCTCCCTTGTATCCCTTTCAGGAAATCCAGGAAAGCCTACCCTGAAAGACCATCAACTAAGATGCTTGTAAGATAGGTATGTAAAGTTTAAAATTTCATGCAATTTTGATTATGCTATTCTAGGAAATGGTGCAATTTAAAGGACGCCTTACTCTTTATGGATTATGATAAGGGGAAACCCTTTAATAAACTGGGAGAGTGGCGGGTTGTTCACGGTGATCCAACCAAAACCAAGTTAGAGCATGACAGCAAGACCCCAAGACTTTCATGACGCAAGTACGAAAGAATGAAATATACCTTGTTTATGTGAGAAACAAGGTATCGAATATCTAGACGCCACACCCAAATTCTCTAAGAAGAACTCTTAGAAAACCCTGGTGATAAGTCTTGAATTGCTTGAACGCCACAGGTAAAAACCTAATAAGTTCAAAAAAGCTCTTTCAAGAAAAGAAAGAAGACAAAACTTATAAGATTGAAATTCCAAAGTGTCTCCTCTCTAATGATGAGGAGTATGCCTTTTATAGGCTCATAAAACAACTAAATAGCCCACAAAATAAGGAAAAAATTCTACTATGGTTACAAACTAACCATATCTAATCTAAATATCTAGGATATTTTAATAACTAATTTAACAAATCAGAACTACATAATATTATACTAAGAGATTTATTATATTAATAAATCACTCCTTATTAATTAAATATGGACCTTCTCTTGGGCTCATCTTGGGCGGGCTTCTATTTGAATATTCAGCAATCTCTATAATCAGCCCATAGAAAGCTTCTTTGAATCTTTTAGCCCTTGAACTTGTAGTTGGGCCCTCTTGCAGTCTCAAATGATTATTCATCTCATTTAGTAACAAACTGTTCAACTCCATTGCAGGTTCGGTTGATTAGACTTGTGAATTCGTTGTCTCTTTAGTCGATTCACATCATAGGAGGAACCTCATGAGGAGAGCAATTTTTCCAGGTTGAAAGCTCGGACCATCACACCCCCAATGGTGAGCATTTGAAGCTTTCTCCCTCTACATTCTATTTTTTGGCGAAGCTCCGTTTGAGCTCGTTCCGGTGTCAAAACTTGTGATTCAGAGTGCAATTGAATCGTATGAAGATGTAGAAACTCCAATTTAACTTCAATTTCAATAATTAAACTTCTTTGATCAGTCAATTTGATGAAATCAAATTCAACTGTGTTGGAAAGTTCAAATTGGGGAAAAATAGGTGAATTTTTGGGGATTTAAAATTTTGGGGGACTAAAATGCAATTTTATAAAATTGAGGACCAATTGGTCATGATAAGAGTGTTAGAGGACCAATTGAGCAAATTTTAGAATTTTTGGGGTAAAACTTGTCATTTTTGTAAAGGAATGGCAAAATGGTAATTTTGAAAAAATTGGTAACCAAATTGGGAATTTGGGAAACTTGAACCCTTTTTTGTGAATTTGAATAAATTAAGGTCCCACAGTGAATTTTTAAAGTTTCAGGACTCAATTTAGGGAAAAATTGGCATTTGGGGCCTAAAGTAAAAGAAAAAGAACTTTAGGGACCAAATTGCAAATATTTGAAATGTTAGATATTTTTAATCATTTATAATAAATGAAGGTTTTCAACCCAAATAATAATAAACAAGGATGTTCATACCGTGCAGGAACACGAGATATCGGGAACACCCGCTGAAGCAAAGCTCGCAAGGGACGAAAGCCAATTTAGAGGAAATACACTGCACGATCGAGTGAGTGGGATTTAATATCATACCCAGTTGGGATGATAAGCACCTCGAAAATGAAAACTCACTACTAAGTGGTATTTTAACCATCACACCAAGAGGGGTGATGTGGAAATAATACGAAAAAACTACTTATCGATTGTAAGTAAATCATACCTGGTTGATATGATAAACAATCGAAAAGTTTATTTTGTCAGAAGTGTTCTCCCCTGACTGTGTGCCACTACTTAAAATTTTTGAGAGACCTTCTTGACAAGAGCTCGAATAGTTCATATAGGTCAGAGGCCTCGGTTTAGGAATTTGGGGGCTAATATGCCCTATTTTGAAAATCTTAAACAGTGGGCCCTAGGCCAATTGGCACGAGCAGGAGCTTGTAAACAAACATGATTATTAAGCCATGAAAACTTAAGTAAATGAGTTGTTTGGCCATGGTACCGAGACAGGACCGACATACTCAATGGACTAGCGGTAGTGCGACATGATAGGTCTTCGGACTAGTCAAGACAAACAACTCTATGTCAAGTTAAGGGTCGGGGCCGTTGGACCAGTGGCGCTACAGATTATATGGCTTATATGAAAATTGTTGATTTGTGCATTCACTATGTTACGGGACCTTCAAGACGCCCAAGAGGGGTAGTGATGCATCCCTAGGCTCTAAACGACCTGGTGGAAATTAGGGCAGTTAGTCATACCAGAAGTCTTGCGAAGCTCGACGTAGCTTCATGCACATGAGACCGGGGTGGGGATGGGATAAGATCTCTGTCTTCATATGGACATGGAGTTTTGTTACGGGATTGAGGGTCAGATGTCACGAACATCCACTCATTCTCAGGATAGAAGTGGACGTTCTTCTATCTAGGTAGCCAGTAAAGTTGCTCCAAAGCCACAAGTGGGTACAGTGGACGGGCTAGCCTACGATTGTGTGTTCCTTCATGATGAAGGATGTGTGTTGGTTGATAAACACACCATTATAATGAGAAATGATTTTGAAAATCGAGATTTGAAGATGGGAAATTTTAAAGGAATTAAGGAGTCTGGCACACTCCAATTTGAAAACTATTTTTACCGAAACTTCATTTTTTTTTAAATACTCATTCATTTAGTTGTAGAAACTCACACATTTTTATCCCTTTCAAGAAATAGAGAAAATGACTAGGGATAACACCAAGCCTTACCCGCTGTCAAGTATGCTGAATTTCTCTTAAGCTTGCATTATATTTGATATATGTCTTTCTAGGTAACAAGGTTGAAAGTACGTTTGGATCCTCTTGAGATAAAGAAGGAGGAAACTCCTCTTGAACCAGGAGAGCGGCGGGTTGCTCACGAGGATCCGACAATACCGGGTCAGGGCGTGACATCGCACCTACATTATCACTGATAATGAATTACTCAAATATCTGAATTTTTCGCTTACTTCCCTATATTTTCTCTTGATTACATAGAAGTACCCGAGTTTATTTTATTGGTAATAAATTATTAATTAATTACCAAAATTTCCTATCTTTACTTTATTTGCAATTTCATCCCATATAAAATTTTATTAAAATAAAATTATTTAAAATTACAAATAAATCCTCATCATTATTTTAATTGTTATTAAATACCCAAAAAATATTTTTAATTGCAATTAAATCCCAAAACTCTTCTTATTTGCAAATTGACACTCAATTGATGTCAATTTCACAAAAATCCCCAAATTTTCAAAAATCCCCAATTTGCTCAATTTCTAAAAATTGCACTTTAGCCCCTGAATCCTTTATTCATCAAATTGAATGCTTAAACCTTATTAATTTCCTCCTAACATGCTACTAATCATCTTTTCCATCTTCCTACGAGCATTTTAAGCTTTGAATCACTTCATTTGAGCCAAAATCGACCATAAACAGAGGTTCACCGGAAAATCTTTCTAGAGAGAGAAAGCTTCGATTTCTTACCGGTGAAGGGACGATTGTTGGACCTCTAAGTATGGGTAGCTAGTGCTCATCAAGAGAATCCTCCTAGGATCTAATTTCATAAAATTGACTCCCTGGGCAAAGAGAATTTCATTAGCAAAGTTTCTCATGTGTTTGCTTTATAATTTCACTATTTCGGTGAAGGAGGTGGAATTGGCTTACCAAAAAGGTTTAGGGAGGTCAAGGTTCGGTCGTGAAGAGGCATGGGAGGGTTGGCCTAGTGTCACAGGGTAGGTGGTGGTTGGAATTCAGCTTAAAATCTTTTGCCAAAATTCTGTCGCCGAAGTTAATGTACTGTCTAGCCTCACTGGAGCTTCTCTAACAAACTTCGAACTGAATGGAGTATGCAGGAAGGTGGTGGACATCCTCAAGATTCCGAAGAACTAAATTGTGTGGTTGGAGGTGGAGAAAAAGGTTGATGTTGGAGCTCTAGTTCAGAGATGGTCGGAAACTAGAGCAGTTCATCTTCTTTAGGCTTTCGAGGGGTGAGGACGATGAATGCAGATGAGCACTTTATATAGCAAGCTTGGGGATTGACTGTTCCAGCCATCCATCCTTTGGTCGGCCATTAACTCACCAATTTAATGCCTTGTCATAGCCATTAAATGCACGCGCGTGCAAGCTTCATACGTGTAGGCTGCCACGTATCACGCTATGATTGTTTGGTGTCACTGACGCGAATGCTAACTTAGCATCTGAGTCACTCATTGACCTATTGACCAGACATGTGGTGACTTCTCATTGTTCGCCTAAACCGACGTAGCCGCTGTTTGAATCTAGCCCTCCGTTGACTATGACATGTGGCTTCCTTTGATTGGCTTATTTAAATTTGTCAGTTTTCCCACCTGACATGGTGTGTCATTGCCACATGTCAGCCCCTGATTGCATGTGGCCATCCAACATCACTTTGCCACTTGTCAACCTCTAATTGGTTGACCATTCTCTAACATCCTAGTTGACCGCTAACATGGTAACTTTGCCACGTGTCAACAACTCATTGGTCAACCCTACTAACGATGCTTCTCCTCAATTGACCATTGACTGATAACATGTATCACTCCCTCTTTGGTTAGTCTTTGGTGACATGGCTTTTTCTTCCTCTTATTATTGACCGAGGATACGTGTCACGATCTGATGGGCCAGTGCTTCCAAACACTGACCGAGCAGCTGATTGAGCACCTTTCGCCATGTGCGCACACTGATTGGTTGTGCGCGTTGATGGGGTGCTAACCTAGCAGGCGATCCGTTGACCGATTGAATCGTTAACCAGTTCGGTCAGAACGGGTTTGGTGACCTAAAATTGAAAATTAGCCGGTTTAGGCCCATTTCGATTGGTTTTTGAAAAATTAAACATTTCTAATTTCATTTTCTATATAATGGTGACTTCAATTTCCCAAGTTCATATTTTTAAGTCACCTATAAAAATGAATCTTTAAACCGGTTTTTCACGGTTCAGGTTTGGTTTGCTCTGAACATGTATGGTTTTTACATCCTATTTGGTTTGTGGTTCTTTTCTATGGTTTTTGGATCCTAATTGATCACTTGGGATTTTCCAATTTCCCTTTTTTATTCTTTTACAATTTTTGGTTCACTTAAATTCACGATTTCCTTTTGAAAATTTTTGGATCTCCATTCTGGATTATTTTTTTAAGCCCTGATTCCTCATAATGGGAATACTGGAATAGAAAACCAGAAATTTTCAAAAAAAAAGCGAGGAACAAAGTGGTCTGGAATTAATGAATAAAAGTCAACGTGAAATTGGGAAGCCCCAAGGAACAAGAAATGCCCAAACTTTATATAAAAGAACCATGAATTGAATTGGAGGTGAAAATCAGTCCGTTTCAGGGTGAACCAAATATGAACAGTATTGAACTATGAAGAACCAGTTCAAATATACATTTTTTGAGGTGACATAAAGATGTCAATTTGGGAAATTAAAGTCACCATTAGATAAAAAAAATGGATTTAGACATAAAAGCAAAGGAAGAGGTAGTGGGTAATTTTTGTTTGTATTTCATTCTTTACTTGTATGGTAATTTATACAGTTTGTGTATATAAAATGACAAACCACAATAGAAAAAATATGCAATACAATGGAGGTGATCACTCCTTATAACATATTCATGCAATTGACAATGGAGGTAATGTTGTCCTTGCAGGTGGTGTGGTGGTTGCAGTTGCAGGTGTGTTGGTTGTAGGTGTGCTGACTTGGCTTATACTCCCCTGCAAGCTCAAGGGGAGATCTCAAAAATTAAGCTTGAACCATAGAAAGTAGAAGCGAGAAGTAGACAAGCCTTTGGTCGAAATGTTAGTCAATTGAGAATCAGTTCCAATAAAACAAACACGAAGATACCCATTGCTAACTTGTTTACGAACAAAATAATAATCAATTTCAATATGTTTAGTGCGGGGGTGAAAAACAGGGTTGTCTGTGAGATAAATGGCTAAGAGATTGTCACACCACAATATAGGAGGGCCAGAGAGAGGTAGATGAAGTTCATGAAGTAGGGATCGGAGCCACATAATCTCTATAGCAGCATTGTCAATGCTTTTATATTCAGCCTCAGTGCTAGAGTGAGCAACAATACGTTGCTTACAGGAGCTCCATGAGATCAGATTACGACCTAGAAAAATGGAAATCCAATAATAGAGCGACGATTATCAGCGTTGTCGACCTAATTGGCATTAGAAAAATAATGTAGATCATGAGGTGAATGACGCCAAAAGGTTAAGCCAATGTGGGCAATACCTTGGAGATAGCGGAGGATACGCTTAACGGTAGTCCAGTGAGCATCTGTGGGTTGGTGCATAAATTGAAATGCTTAGTGAACAACATAAGTGATATCAGGTTGAGTAAGAGTGAGATATTTAAGAGAACACACAAGTTGATGATATTAGGTTGGATCATAGAGTAAATTGCCCGTAAGAGCAAACAAACGAGGGCTAGAGCTAATGGGAGTTGAGACTGGCCGACGGGTAATCATTGTAGCTTTAGAAAGAAGATCATGAATATATTTGGTTTGGGTAAGGTGGACACCTTGAGAGTAGTACTTGACATCAATGTTGAGGAAGCAATGCAGCGGACCCAAATCCTTGATAGAAAATTCAGCCTGAAGAGCACAAATAATGGGCTCGAAAGGAGCAGTGGACGAGCCTGTGATGAGAATATCATCAACATAGACAAGCAGAAATATAACAGAGTGAGCAGTGCAATAAATGAAGAGAGAGCTATCAGCAATGGAGCCACAGAAACCCAGAGTTTGAACAAAGGAGCTAAGGCGGAGGAACTAGGCATGGGGAGCATGTTTGAGTCCATGGAGTGACCGCTGAAGTCGACACACATGATGAGAATAAATAGGGTCAAAGAACCCGGGTGGTTGAGACATGTAGACTTTCTTAGTAAGGTGACCATGCAGGAAATCATTATTTACGTCTAATTGACGGATAGGCCAATTGGAAGAGACCGCAATGGAGAGGATGACCCGAATGGTGACGAGCTTGATGAGTGGGCTGAAGGTGGCATCATAATCCGAACCCGGCTGTTGGGTGAAACATTTGGCAACGAGGCGAGCCTTATGTCGAGCAATGGTACCATTAGGATTTTCCTTAATCTTATAAACCCACTTGCAGCCAATAACGGGACGATCAGGAGGGGCAGGAACCAAATCCCATGTATGATTGTGAAGAAGCGCAGAGATTTCAACTTTCACTGTGTTCATCCAAAGAGGGTGATGGAGAGCTTGAGCAAAGGTGTGAGGTTCCTGCGCCATAAACAAGGAGGGATTGATAGTAAAGTTGTCACAACTCGACCAGGTTTCCCCGGCCGGACCTATAGACAACCACTACATCCTCCCAATTTTAAAATGATGGGCACCTCATCTTTGTAAAACCGACATGGTGCAAGGCTCAAAAAAAAAATCTCAAATTATTTTCCAATTTTGTAAATTGACTTGTGGAAAATCAAATTCGAAAACCATTCATTAGGACTATATACTGAATGTAAGACAAACCTTTAGTTTAGGTTTGACTTTCCCCATCAACGCGTGTCTTTCTTCACCATTTATACCTTAAAGGGGTAATCGGAGGGGAATGAGTTCAACAATTCAGTAAGAGGGCTTTGCTGACATCGTGACTTCATGTCCACGATTCAGCTCATACTCTAAAGAGGATTTTAGGAAAGTTTAGGTAAAACAAGGGTTAACATGGGTAAGCTTGTGGAGATATTAAAGAATTGAATTGTATTTGACAAGTTCGAAACCCATTCCTTTCATTAGAAAAAAGTTAACCTCGGGTCCAATGTCCGGTCTCAAAGGTTTAATTGTGCTTAAAATGAGCAACAACTCACATGCCCATATGCTCATACATACCACCTTTCCATAAATCCCTATTAGTTGGGATTCCAGTTAACAAGTCACCTCTTATTTGTTATTGAAAATCATTTCATATGATCTTAAGTTATCATTTCACCTTACATTTTAAGTTCAACACACACAATCATATGCCCTTTATCATCAAAGGGATCACACTTTTGCAAAACAGTTCCCTACTATTCAACTTGTGGATCGGAGCATCTTTACCATCCACCCTAATAAAGGTTAACAGCCTATACCCTAAGTTTTAGTGGACCTCATATGCCCGACCCTCAAACCCCATTCATACTTCATGATTGCTTTCCACCTACTGTCTTGGTCTCGGTGCGCATAAAGCTCCTAGAGCTTCTCGACATACTGGACGACGGACTGCCCTTATCCTCCTTGGGTCATCCAACAGCCCTTGAACCACCACTACCCCATACCAAACGTCTCAATAGCTCCACATCTCATGCATGCAAAATCAATGGTATTGATTTATTATAGCCATTGTCTTAGGTGTTACTAGCGCAATGGACCCGACAACACGGCTTCGGCTCTGCAACTGCTAGCCCAACAAGTTCAATGACCCGGATTCGACTTAGTAGCTACTACCCCAACGACTTTGGTACTATAACCAGATAACACACAATTCACCAATTTTTTTGAGAGTGTTCAAGCATAAAAGACTTATCTTGTCGACGGGCCTCCACCCATGCCCATTGGCCATGGGCACACTTTCACAAGATTTCCAAAATATGGCATTGGGCCCACTTCTCTTTAAAAATCATGGCATTGGGCCCATTAGGACATTATAATCCCCATACATAATATATTCCCCCAAAATAATTTTTTTTCTTGGGTTCACACAGTTAAGGGGAAATATATTCTCAAAATATTTTACTTAATAAAATATAGAAGACTAGGAGTACTATTGCATCATCGATCAAATCAGTACCGATGTCAAAAATCTCACTCACCTTTTATCCGAGTACATGTTCGTTCCGGAGGGATTCCTGAATCTTCATGTCCCTCTTACACGTACGTGTATGATTTGACCCCTTCTGATTTTTATCATGTACTATGTGACCTTGTGTTGGTGGTTACAAAATCCCATTAGCTCTTTTCAGGTGAAGGGTATATATTTTAATTAAATTCCCCTTTATTTCACCATGCTTGATCATAACCTTCATGTAATATGCCATATACCCCTAGTGGCACTTGACGTAATTATGCCCAATTACATGGGTATTTTTATTTCTACTGATCTGAGATCATTTTGGTAAAAATTTTCTCTACTTATCCATCGCTCAATGCTTGACCACAGAATTCCCTCAGTGCAGAAGCACCAACCTAAGCAATGCAAATAATTTTATGAACTCTCTCCATCTTTCAAGGTTGATAGTGCATCTCCATGATGTTTGTAGCAAGAAGGGCATTATTAGCGTAGTTCTGCAAATAGTATATGAGTTTCTTTACCATCATAAAACATGGGCAACTGCAAGCTATCTCGGACAAGATCAGTCCTACGGACACAGGAGCTTCTTCCACCCCACATGATTCAACAACTATAAATGTCTTCAAAGCAATTGTGAGTGAGGAAATGTTCAAAGAGAGATGAAGATGAATCAGGTTGATTCTCTAATCATCCAATCGAATATTGACATAGTCTTTAGTGTCATCAGTATACTCCCTCACTGAAATTATCTTGTCTCGAGTTCCATCTGACTGCATAAAATATGCTTCTAGAAGTATCTGTAGATCCTCCACATCATTATCATTTAGGGAGCTACTCATCATCATATTGTCACTCCTATTAGACTTGACACGATGAAGAGGAGGCGTAGAAGGAAAGATAATGTTAGAAGCCCCACCTCCCAACATAAACTCCAACTGCTGACTCTGACTCTGACTCTACTTTCTCGAGAGATATAATTGTGCCATATCTTCATTGTCATCTAATAAAACTTCAAACATGTTCAAAATTTTTTGTACTAACTTTTTAAGCCAAATCATCCAATATGGGGTAGGCATCTCTCTCAAGTTATTGCATGCCCTCAATGGTTTCATGTAGCGGTAAAGAGTGTCTTCCAGTAGAAATGTGCACATCATTATCAGCATTCCTTGGTGTTATTGGACACTTCCCACACAATGTCTCCATTGTCCTCCTTCAAAATAGGTTACTTCCCTGCGTGGTCCTTGGTGTCCTCTACTATACCTCGAGTATTGAAGAGTTTTAGGGTCATCTTCCTACAAGGTGGATAATTTTGTTTAGTTCTTAGGTTATATAGTCTTGATAATGCATTTGAGGGAACATGGCTCGGATACCACTCAAGTTGTCACATCCCAACCCGGTTTGGTCGGAACCCTATGAATAACCCGCCACTCCATTTGGTCTAAGAAGAGTTACCACATCCCAAGACCGCCAGTAGTTAGGCGTAATTTATGTCCTTGTTCCCTGGAATAATATTATACAAAATTCAATAGCTTAAAAACTTTACATACATGACTTAAGGCATGTTCTCGAATTTCTTTATGGGTATTCTCGCTTCCTAAAAAAGGGTTAAAGGGAGGGGTGAGTTTCAAATAACTCAGTGAGCGGGTGTTGGGGAGTGAGTTTTCAAAAAAACCATTTGTCCACATCTATCTTTCTTCACATGATTGTGGGTTTTTCTTTATCTCAAAAAATCATTTTGTTGCTTTCCCTTGCTCAGGAGGCATTTAGCAAACATTCATATGCCATTTATCATAAAATGGTGCAAACATTCGCAGGTGTAGTCCCTGACTACACCCACTTGGGGATCAACGCGCCTTTGTCATCCACCCTGATAGAAGTTCGACCACTTCTACCCTAAGTCTGAGTGGATGTTCATATGTCCGACCCTCAAACCTGCAAGTACTTTGTGTTTGATATGAGGATGGAGATCTCATCCTGACCTCACCTCGGTCTAGTGCGCAAGAAGCTACTCCGAGCTTCATGACTGACTAGCATGATAAACCTGTCTTTATTGCATCCAGGTCATCCAGCAACCCTTGGAACCCTTCACTACGCCTCTTGGGCATCTCGATAGTCCCAAATTAGAGTGCATGCACAAACAATAGTCTTAGCAACATTAGCCATTATCTTTGGTGGCAACTGTCCAACGGTCCCGACACTCGACTTGGGCCTATAGATGTTTGCATGACCGGTCCCTCGACCTAGTCTTGGTGCACTACCATGAGCCCATCGAGCCTTGTCACTCCTAATTTGGTATCGTGGCGAGTCACACATAAAGTTGCTAGTTATGAAAGTTTCCATGGCTTTTCATCGTTACGCTTGCCTACAGGTTCCAACCCATGCCCACTGGCCTTGGGCTCACTTCAAGAGTTTTTCAAAAACTTGGCTTTGGCACTATAAGTTCAAAATTGAGGCTTGCAACCTCTTAGAGCTGCCCTAGTTCTCATCAGAAAAGTCTCACAAATATTTTAAGCATTTGCACATAGTGAGAAGAGAACATTTTATAGAAAATTTGTTTTGAACTTAAAATGTACTCATCATCTCAACCGTGCATGATGAAGGAAAATCCCATTCTTGGAGGTTTTTCATTTAAGTAAAAGTGTCGATCACACCAACCGGCTGTGACGTTCAAAATGTCTCACTCACAACCGATAAGTGATTTTTCATTTCAAAATGGTGCTCACCACCCCAACCGAGTATGATATATAAATATGCCCACTCACCCAATGAACTTGACTTGTTCGTCCTAGTTGGACTTCCCATCCTTGTCATGCTTCCTTGCACACGTTCTTCTCCAATATGCCACTACAGGGTTCGTATCTATTTATGAGGAAAGGTTTCGCATGAAAGGCCTTCTATTTTCATGTATTTGCAAATTAGGCCACAATTTTTGCCTTATTGCTATTAGGTCCCTAAACTTCATAATCTTTGACTTTATGTCCTTGATTCTCAATTAATTTTAATTAAGTTCCTAGGATTTCCAATATCCCACTTGGGTCCTTAATATTTAAAATTACCAATTGGGACTCAACTTTTCCAAAATTTCCAATTAGTCTCTTCACTTTCCAAAATTACCGATTGGCCCCAACTTTCCAAAAATAACCAATCAGTCCCAATTTTTCTAAAAGTGACCAATTGTGGCCCTCCAAGTTCCTCTACTTTGCCAATTGACCTAAAATTTTATAAAAATTGCACAAAGGTCCTCCAATTTTCAAAATCCACAAATTTTCCCCAAAAGTTTCCCCAATTTCACCCTTTCCATTGGCCCGAAGTTGATTACATCAAATTGACCATTCAATTCATGTTAATTGTTCCCAATCATGGTGTTAATCGATTTCCTCACTTCCTTACGATCAGACCAAGCTTTGAATCACCGTTTTTTAGTCTGAAACAAGCTCAAATGGAGTTTCGCCAGAAAATTAAACATAGAGAAAGAAAGGTTCAAGAACTTACTATTGGTGTAACACCGTGTTTTTAGTAACCAGAAAAAAAAAACCAGACCAGTTCAGATGAACTGGATCCCATTAGAACTCCAATGTTAAGCGTGCTTGGGCTAAAGTAGTGTTAGGATGGGTGACTTTGGAAGTATTCATTTTGCATTCTCTCAATAGTTATCAACCCATAATGTTTTAGTAACCCAAAATTAAATAAAATACTAGCACTAATGCGTTGAATCTTATCAAAACTCCAAGGTTAAGCGATGGCCAACCTCCTAGGAAGTATTTATTTTTGCGTTCTCTCAATAGTTGTCAAACCATATTGCTTTAGTAACCCAATATTAAATAACATACTAGCACTAATGCATTGGATCCTATCAAAACTTCGAAGTTAAGCGTGCTTGGGTGAGAGTAGTGCTAAGATGGCTGATCTCCTAGGAAGTTGTTATTTTTAGTAACTCAAAATTTCGGTCAAAATATCTTATGAAATTATATTATAAGATTAAAATTTAATTGATATCATTAGAATAAATAAAATGAAAAGTGTTGTTTTGATCGAAATAAATAAATAATTAGTAAATTATTTTAAATAAAAATAATGAGATAAATATATATATATTATATTAATTCTATGTCCCCACCTTTAACATCATAAATTAATACCTATATTTAATTATAGGAATTCATTCTAATAAATGCCCATCAATTTCCCATAAATAATGAAAACATTAATACCGTAGTAATAAATCCTCCCCATTTAATACACAATTCTACTCCTATATAAAAAGCTCATCCCCATTCATTCTCCACACACCTAAAAACTCATCTCTTTTTATCAAATGCTCTATTTTTCGGGTGAAGCTCGAACCAGAGCTTTGACTTGGGAATTTTTCTTAACCTCAAAAGGAGAGGTCGGGCTCTTTAGATTCCGAGGGAAGTCAGCTATCTGATAGCAACCTCCATTCGATCCGAGGATCGCTGAAAAAGCACCGACATAATCAAACAGTGAAATAGCTCTGGTAAACCGAAGCTGCCCTATTTCAACCTAGCTAAAATTAGCCGAATTCAGCCCTCCTCTAGCCAAACCAAGCTCTACCTACATCCCCACAACCCTTATACGACATCAACAATGCTGAAAGGTCAATAGTAGGAATTCTTGATCCTAGAAGGTACTTTACGAAGAGAGCTACCTTTCCCGATAGAAAGCTCATACCGTCGTACCTCCGATGGGACAAGTGTGATCGGAACGCCAGCAAGAGAAAACTCGCGTCAACTTGGAAAACCAATCGTGGACGAACACGTGACGGTTAACAGGTGAGTGGGCTAATTTACACTTCATACCCGATTACGATGATGAGCACCTTTTCTAAATTAGAAATCACCATAACTGGGCTTACTAATGTCATACCTGGTTGGGATGATGAGCACAATTTAAAGATTAAAAACCCCTTACCAGTTGTGAGTGGAAATTTTATATCATACCTAGTTAGGGATGATAAGTACCTCGAAATGAAAACTCACTACTTAGTGGTATTTTAAACATCACAACATAGAGGAGTGATGTAAACCCCACACTTTTGAGTTAAGGAAAACCAGGAAAAGAACCAGTCAAACCGAGTAAGAAAAACCGAGCCGGTTTACAAACCCTCATATGGGAACAAGCAATTTGGAAATTTAGAACTTCTGGGTGATCCAAATAGTTCATTAAACCTTGGAAAAGAAACTTAAGACAAAATAAAAGATAAAAACCAAATTGGTTCAGGTGAATGAGATTCCATAAAAACATTGAAGTTAAGCGTGCTTACTTGAGAGTAGTGTGAGGATGAGTAACCTCCTGGGATGTATGATTTTTTTTGTAAACCGAAATTTCGGTCAAAAAATTTTATGCGAACGTACGCCTTAATGGCCATGAATTAATATATATTTAATTATTGTAATTAATACCAATAATTTAATAAATAAATTAAATTATTAGAATTAATACAAATAATTTAATACCAAAATTAAGTTATTGAAATTAATACTAATAATTTATATCAATATTAATACTACTAATAAATCTCTCCCATTTAATACACGATTTTACACCTATATAAAGAGTTCATCCCCATTCATTGTCCTCACACCTGAACATTTCTCTCTCTACTGCTCCATTTCTCGGTGAAGCTCGAACCAGAGTTTCGACTTAAACATTTTTCTTAGCCTCGGAAGGAGAGGTCGAGCTCTTTAGAACTGGGGAGAAGACAGCTATCTAATAGCAAACTCTAGTCAATCCAAGAATCGTTGGAGAAGTGTCGGCGTGATGGAATAGTGAAGCAGCTCCGACGGACCAAAGCTGCCCTATTTCGATCAAGCTGAAATCGGCCATTTCAAGCCCTCCCAACACTTCCTCAGCTTTTCCACGGCCAAATTAGGACTGAAAGGTAAGCCAATTCGGCTCCCCTTTACAATTTTCGATCGGTGCTAGAGAGAGAGTCGACAGAATTTCAATGACAAAATTCTAATCCAATTCCGCATCAATTGATGCGATTCTTGATTCTAGGATGAACCTCAAGATGAGAGCTATCTGCCAAAATCGAAAGCTCGGACCGCCATGCCTTCACGAGTGAGTAATCGAAGCTTTCTCTCTCTATAGTTCATTTTTTGGCGAAGCTCTGTTTAAGCTCGTCCCGGCATTAAAACTTGCAATTCACATCTCTAAAGAATCGTATGAACATGTAGAAACACAATTTCAACAATTGGAAACGTTTGATGGGTCAATTTGATAAAATCAAATTCAGCTACGTTAAGAAGTTGGAATTGGGGGAAAATTGGGGATTTTTGAAATTCAAAGGACCAAAATAAAATTTTATGAAATTGATGGTCAATTGGGTATGAAAATAATGTTGTAGGACCAATTGAGAAATTTTGAAATTTTTGGGGCAAAATTTACCATTTTTGTAAAGGAAGGGCAAAATGGTAATTTGGAAAAGTTGGGGGACCAAATTCAAAATTTGGGAAATTAAACCCCTTTTGTGAAATGTAATAAATTGAGGTCCTATGATAAATTTTAGAAGTATCAGGACTCAATTTGAGGAAAAATCGGCATTTGGGACTAAAAGTTAAAGAGAAATAACTTTAGGGACCTAATTGCAAATAAATGAAAGTTTGACTTTCTCATTCATTTGGAATGAATGAAGGCGATTAGGCCAAAGGATAATGAACCAAGATGTTCATATCATGTAGGAACACGAAGTACCGGGAACGCCAGCAAGGAGAAGCTCGCATGAATACCAAGAACCGGTCTAGTGGAATTCACGGCATTAACGGGTGAGTGGGTTTACTAACATCATACCCGGTTGGGATGATGAGCACAACTTAAAATTTTAAAACCACCTACCGGTTGTGAGTGGAAATTTTATATCATACCCAGTTGGGAATGATAAGTACTTGGGTATGAAAACCCACTATTTAGTGGTTTTTTTTAACATCACTACTTAGAGGAAGTGATGTGAAAATCATATGAAAAAACTACTTACCGGTTGTAAGTAGATCATACCTGATTGGTATGATGAGACTTTCTCGAAGTAAGTTGAAAACCCGTTCATCGGTTATGAACGGAGGTGTCCTTATACCCGGGTGGTATAATGGATAAAGAAAACATATGTTTTGTCGGATGTGCTCTCTCCTGACTGTGTGCCAATGCTTAAACAATTTGGGAGACCTTCTCGACGGGAGCTCGAATGGCTCTGATAGGTCAGGGACCTTGGTTTTGGAACTTGGGGGCTAAATGCCCGATTTTGAAAATCTCGTACAGTGGGCCCAAGGCTAGTTGGCATGAGTAGGAGCTTGTAAACGAACATGATATATGTGCCATAAAACTTAATAAGTGAATTGTTTGGTCATGGTACCAAGATAGGACCGACATGCTCAGTCAACTAGCGGCAGTGCGACATGACAGGTTGATGGACCAGTCAAGACAAACAACTACGGGTTGAGTTGAGAGTCGGGGTCGTTGGACCAGTGGCACCACAGATTACATGGCAATATGAGAAAACAATGTTTGTGCATGCACTGTGAGTACGGGATCATCAAGACGCCCATGAGGGGTAGTGATGCGTCCTAAGGGCACTAGACGACCTGGTGGCTATAAGGACAATTCGTCGTTCCAGGTGTCTGTGCGAAATCTGGAGTAGCATCAATCGCATGAGACCGGGGTGGGGATAGGATGAGGTCTCTGTCCTCATACGGACATGAAGAAGTGATTTTGGGATTATGGGTCGGATGTCGCGTACATCCACTCATTCCCAGGGTAGAAGTGGTCGTACTTCTATCCGAGTGGCAAGAAAAGTCACTTCGAAGCCACTAGCGGGTTCAGTAGTGATACTAACTTACGAATGTGTGTAACCTTCATGATGAAGGATATGTGTTGGGTGATGACACACTGGTAATTAAGGAATAATGAAAAAACCTGAATTTCTTTTAATGAAGGGATTTTTGAAAAGAAAGGAGTCTGGCACACTCCATATAAATGTTTTTCTTGAAATTCAAAAGATTTGAATCCCATTCATTGAGTAGTTGTACTCACTCCCTCCCTTATACCCCTTTTAGGAAGTCTCGGAAAGTTGAACCTTAAAAGACTTGTGCAATTAAACGCATGCAAGACAGGTACGATTAATTTAAATTACTATGTAGTTTTGATTTATGATATTCCTGGAAAAAGGTTCAGGTTTAAAGAACGCCTTACTCTTTACGGTTTATAATATAAGGGAAAACCCTTCAGTAAATCAAGAGAGTGGTGGGTTGATCACGAGGATCCAACCAAACCAGGTCAGGGCGTGACAACTAAAGTGGTATCAGAGCCTGTTTCCTTGAATACACAATCAAGACTAGAAAATATAGTAACTAATAGGATTTATCCTAAAATTTTCAGATGGCTCCCAGAAGAGGAACCAAGAGAACTTGGAAGGGCTCTACTCAAAACCCTACCTTCATAGGGAGACAACCTTAGAAGATTCCCAAATGCCTGAGACTTGGTAGAAATGTCGAAAGACCTAATGGGGAAGAATCCTGGAGAATGGTACTAGGACATATTGATGGCACAACCCTAAGTATAAAGGAGGATGCTTATCAAGAATTTCATAGCTCGTAAACAAACATGATATATATGCCATAAAACTTTAAGGAAATGAATTGTTTGGCCATAGTACCAAGACAGGACAGACATATTCAGTTAACTAGTGGCAATGCGACATGACAAGTCTTCGGACTAGTAAAGACAAATAGTTGTAGGTTGAGTTGAAGATCGGAGCCATTGGACCAGTGGCACCACAGATTATAAGGCATGAGATGAAAATACTGATTGTGCATGCATTGTGTGTACAGGACCTTCAAGACACCCAAGAGGAGTAGTGATGTGTCCTAGGGCCCTGGACGACCTAGTGGATATAAGGGTAGTTCGTCGAACCAGGACCGGGATGAGGTCTCTGTCCTCATACGGATACGGAGAATTGATTATGGGATTAAGGGTTGGATGTCACGTACATCCACTCATTCTCAGGGTAGAAGTGCACGTGCTTCTATCAAGGTGGCCAGTAAAGTCGCTTCGATGCCACAAGTGGGTTTAGTAGATGGGCTGGCCTGCAATTGTGTGTTTTGACCTTTATGATGAAGGATGTGTGTTGGGTGATGACACACCATGATTAATAAGAAATGGTGAAAACTGAGATTTTTAAAGTGGAGAAAATCTAAAAGAAATTAAGGAGTCTAGCACACTCCAACTTGAAATGTCACCCTCGGTAGGGTAAAGATTTTAAAAACCAGTATTTGAGGAAATGATATTTTAAAAGAAGATAAGGAGTTTGGCACACTCCGATTAAAGTTGTTTTGTTTATGAAAACTCACTCCCAACCCCCGCTCACTAAGTTGTAGAGCTCACCCCTCCCTTTTACCCCTTTCAAGAAATCAAGGGAAAACCAATCTTAAAGGCTTCCCTGTATAGGGACTATAAAATCAGGTATGTCTGTTTTTCAGTTTTGTATAAAGTTATTCCAGGAAAGGTGCAGGTTTAAAGGACGCATTACTCCTCCCAGGTTTACAAGAGGGGAAAACCCTTGGTAAACCGAAAAGAGTGGTGGGTTGATCATAGGGATCCAACCAATCTGGGTTAGGGCATGACAGTCGGAGTTGCGGTAGTCTAAGCTTTCAATTTGGAAAGAAAGCTCTCATCCACATGGGTCCTTCTAGGATCAAGCGCCGCCACAATTCATGTCTTGAGCAGTGGGAATTTGGTTATTGAAATTTGGGCACTTTCTCTCTCTAGAATCAAACTATTTCGATGAGTGAGGGCCAAATTGACTTATATGATTCCTTGGGGAGGTCGAGTATAGGTTGTAGAAGCTATGGGAAGGCTTGGTTTGGCTATAGGAGGTCGAAATTAGTCGAATTTGGATCATGCAAAATAGGGCAGCTTTGAGTCCTATGAATCAGCTTTACTGTTTGGACTTGTTGGCACTTCTCCGATGGTCCTTAAGCGGAATGGAGGGTGCCATTAGGTGGTTGACTTCCTCCAGAGTCTATAGGACTCGAATTCGCCTTCTGAGGTGGAAAGAAGTGCCCAAGTCAGAGCTCTAGTTCGAGCTTCATCGGGAAATGGAGCACTTTTTCTTATTCGAAGGTTTGAGGTGTGAGGAGGATGAATGAAGGGGAGCTCTTTATATAGGGAGCTAGGGAACCCTTGGCTCTACTAGTTTCCATATTGGTCAAGCTTATCCTCATCAGAAAATGCTATAATTGGAGGGAATATTCCCTCATCGAAAATAGAAGGCGAAATCCTTCCATGAACAGTGTTGTCATCCTAATGAAGACAATGACATTGTTCATTGACCATTGAACCATTAACCGGTCCAATCCAACCAGGTTCAGTGACTTGAAAATGAAAATTGGTCGATTCCAGCCCGATTCGACCAATTTTCTAAAAATTAAAAATATCTAAATTAATCTAAATTCATTTTTTATCTAATAATGGCCTCAATTTTCCAAATTTACATTTTTATGCCACCTAGAAAAATGAATTAAGGAACTGGTTCATCACGATTCAATCCAGTTCAATCCAGTTTGGGTATTGTTCACCTTGAACTGGTTTAGTTTTCTCATCCAATTCACTTCATGGTTATTCCTAATGATTTTTATGACTTCTTAGTAACTTGGAATTTTCCAAATTCTCGTTTTAACCATTTTTTTTACCATTTTTAGTTCATTTAAATACTCGGTTTTCTCATGAAAATTAACAGTTCTTTTCACAATTTCCTTGGTCTGGGAGGACGAGTTTCACAGCCTTAAACCTTGTTCTAGTTCACATAACGACTTATCCATCTTGACCATCTTGGCCACTGACTTTCCTAGGGTATATGCCTTCATCATATCTAATTTTATGGCACACCACTATTTTTTCCCTTAGGTTCTAGTTTTGATCAAATGGAAGCATTCATGAGTGATGGCAATATTCTCATGTATACTCCTCCCTGGAACGAAAGTCATTTGTTGACAAGAGATAAGAGAGTTCATTAGAGGTTTCAATTTATTAACTATGACTTTAGAGATGATTATATAGAAAAAGTTACATAAAGAAATAGGTTTAAATTTAAACATATAATCTAATTTATGGCCCTTAAGGAGGAGGATTATGTTTGTTTCATACAGTTTCCTCAGAAGATGTCTTGCCACAAAGAAATCTAAGACCCAACAATGTCCTAATAAGATTTAAAAAAAAGACTCATTAAATCCATTTGACCCTGCTACCCAATTGAAATGCAACTAACCAAATTTCATTGGGACTGAAAGGGGCCAACAACTCATCATTTATCAGTGTGGTAACTCACCTTGGTATGAATTATATGACTACATCCACTCTCCCACTAGACATAGATTGAAAAAGATCATTAAAATATCTATGAAAACCACTTTCAACATTTATTTGAGACTGTGGCCATTTGTCATTTACATATCGTATGGCATAAATCTTGTTACGAGCTCTTTGTGTGATGACACTATAATGAAAATATTTCATATTTTTATCCCTCGTCGCCAGCCAATGTTGGTGAGCTCTTTTTGCCCATAAGGCCTCTTCCTCACTCTAGGTACGGCCAAGTTTCATAGTTAATGATCTTTGCTTGTCCATATAGGTTAGATGATCTAAGGGTATTGCATTTAGTTGCTCCTGCAAATCCTTAATCCTTAAGCCCGCATTGTTGTTGAATCATGGATCATGGATCCATATGTTCTTAAATCTAAAATGGTTATGGAAAGCAGAAGGCTTGGAATAGTAGACTAAATGGAGGGGGAATGATCATAGTTTATCCAATCTTCGTTGTACACTTAACACTCCGAGAAGAATAATTGGAAAGATGCATTATAGAGAGCATGATCCAGGCATTCAAATATAGTATACAGAAATTCTCACTTATTCGACCACGTATACATAAGTCCATGAAAGTCATAGTCCTACAGCATAGTATCATCAATGAATTTCCTAAAGGACCCCATATTACATTGATCTTTGTCACCCCTCCTTTTTTCATCCTAGTACATAATGATATTAAAATCTTCAGTGAGTATTAGTGGTCCATTTTATGCGGTAATCAGGTCTGATAGATAATCATGTTGGTGCTATCTCTCCCTACCATGACCATAATATAATAAAAATCACACCCATACTTTTTCTATTGGGAACCAGATTCTAGTGTCGATCATGAAAGGTTTTAAGGCAAGAATTTCTAGGTTATCATGATACCACGAGATTGTTAAACCTCCAAATGATATTGTCTACATATTGAGTCAACTCTATGCCCTTTATTCTTTATTTCCATAAGAAAAATAACTTCTAGTTTATTTTTCCTTATTAGATCCTTGAGATGAAATAGTGTCAAAGGGGGCATAAGCCCTTGACAATTCCAAGAAAGTAGACTCATGGTTGCATTGTGGCTATTTTAGGCTAACTACCACCACCTAACACTCACAGTTGAGGACAGTTATCCCCTAATATTACCATTGGATAAAAATTGATTAAGATATCGCTAAGGAGCTTTGAAGTGGTAAAAACTTTCTTTATTTACTACCTTTCATCACTGCAGAAGTGCACGAGACGATATTAGAAGTGCACTTCTAATATCAGCTGACATTCTCTTAAATTTTTAAAACTTCTGTCACTCCATCACTGCAGGACAGAGAACCTATCGCTGTCTCAAGTGCTACGAGAGGTTACAGGAAAGTCGAAATAGGAGAGCACTCATCTTGAGGTGGCTTTCTACTTAGATGTTTCGGGCAATTATATGCTTCGCACTTAGCTACCCAACCTTTACCTATATGTGTTAAATTTCACTACAGATGTTAAATTTCAATTCACATCACTATATTTCAATATCTAAATTGGAATAGTTTGTCATGCATACTTCATTATAATATTTGTAATCGCGGTGAACTTCAACCCCCTCTCAAAGTGGAAATTTTTCTAATGCGTTATTCGTTATACTGTTTTGAAATGCTGACCAGATATGTTGATTGGATGAAAATTTTGTGAATATAAATATTTTAAATTATTAAAAATCCAAGTACCATTTTCATAATTGTTGCATCAAGCATTTTCTCCTCAAAATGAAGAATAATAAAGGATAATAGTATTTAACGAAGAATAATATGGTTTTAACTCAATTTAATATGCATGATAAATTTTACAGTGAATTGAAATTTAAATAGATATCCGTAGTCTAGATGAGATACTAATTGCCTCTTGTCCGATTATCCTGATAAAATTAGTATATTTATAAAGAGCCGCAGTATAAAATAAATGAAATTAGTGTATCATTATTTCTTAATTATTTGATTTTTTGGCATTTTATGCTCTAATCAATTATATTAGAATAATGTTGACCGGCACCGCACCTGTTCATACTAAATCAAATACTATAAAAAATATTTATTATCCCATAGATAATGGCAAGTAACCCAATACAGTCACCCTGGCAAATTTAACAACTCAGCACAATGCGGTATGATTGGTTCGGAGGTTAACCCAAAGCATTATTATTTGAGATGAAGATATGACTTATCTATATTTTTTTTGTTTATTTTATCCTTTTGAGTTTCATATCTTCACAAATAATTTTTGGTTTTATATTTTTAAAAAATAATACTTTCAATTCTATATATTAAAAATGTTTTAAATATCTTATATATTTTTTTAAAAAATGACAATTTCTATGATTTTCTTAAATGTGTTTTTTTATTTTATTAATTTTACTTTTTTAATTTCAGTTACATATTCTCATAATTTATTATAATTATATATATGTGGATTGAAATAACTAGAATTTATTGTTTTTATTTCTACTCACAAAAGTCCATCCGTGATTTTCAATTTCACATAGATCTAAGATATTTCATTAAATCATATGATAAAGAGATTCCTTTTTTGATTGGTTATACGTTTTGGCGCTCTACTCAAGAGGAACCACAGTTACCACACCAATCCATGTAACCCTCAAGTTTTCACTCATTGTGCCTTAAGTAAGACTAGATTCAATAATAAATTTGAGTGGGTGATTGAAAGACTTTATATTGAGATTCAATTAAATTAAGAATTTGAATAGGGATTGAGAACATATCTTAATTTGCATACAAATTCAAGTTTTTTTTTTGCTCAATATACAAATTCAAGTTAAAATGGGCAATTAGGAGCCTAAATATGTCTGGTTAAATAAACAGAAAATTAAAGGGGAAAACTTTAATGAATTAAAGAAGGTAAGTTCAAAATTAAAAGACATAAAATCAAAGAAAATAGTTTCAAGGATGTTTATGAGAAAAAAAAATCTAAGTTAAAACAAATAAGAAATCATAAATTAAATAGATTTTCTGCACACACGAATTAAATAGATGTAAAGTACAATAACACAATAAACTGCTTTCATTAATGTTATATCATTTCTTATACCCATCATTCGTATCATATTTACCCTCTTATTATAGTAAAAAAATTATAAAATAAATCTCAAAAAGCAGATAATAATTAATTACAGATGAGGAAATATCGAAGAATAATCATGGCAACATAGGAAACGTTCAATCAAGCCTAAAACAAGAACAACAAATGGCTGTAAAAAGATAGTGAGGGGATCGTCTAGAGAGAGAGAGAACAGTCAGAGGTTGAGGTGCAAAAGGAAGAAAGAAAGAAAGAGACGTAGTACACTCTTCTTCCCAAATTATTGGTCATTAGACTTCAGTTTCAGTAAGTTAAGTCTTCTCACATCAGAGTGAAGGGAGGGATCTAAGCCACAGTTACTGCCAAACTTTCTGTCTCCCCTCTTCAAGGTTAGCTATGGGGTAGATAACGATGGCCACGAAGGGTGAAAGGGTGAAAGTGAAACGATAAAAAAATGGATAAAAAATTAATCTAAAATTGTCGGTTTTTTTACTCCTCCCATAAAATTTAGGTATTTTTAAGATAAATAAAATCAACCAAAAAGGGGCCTAGAAAAAAAATCGACGGTCCTAAAATTGGTCATAAATTATAATATTATATTTAATTTTACAATTTACTAATTCTAAATATTTATCTAATATTAGTTTTATAGCCATTATTTTCCATTAATAATTAGATAAAAAAAGTAAAACCCAAAAAATTACGAAAAAAACTCATCCAGCAACCCTAATGAGGACGGCAGGCACGGCCACCTATATATTATATGTACCTTTCCATTATACATTTATGAGCTTGACGCAAGTTAATGACCAGGACTCCAAATGCTTGCGGTTGAGGACACCATTAGATGCGGGGATTGATGTTCATTGATCTTAATCCTCTTCCCAATGAAAAAGGGACGTTAAATGGTTTCTGGAGTGGTGGTGAGTAATTGCATTTGCCCCCTAAAGAGGTGAAAATATTTTTGGGCAAAGTAAATTAGTTATAGGGATGAAAGTCACGGAGGACTATTTGAATAATTTTTTGAGAAAAAAATTAAAAATATACATAATTTATAAAAATTAATTATGCAATAATGTGCTCCTATTTTTATGATTTTTTTACTATAATTTTCTTTATTATCTATAAATACTTAATTTCTATTGTTGACTTATCTTGTGTTAATTTTAAAATGTTGTGATCGCTAGAGTAATGGATGTATGTTGCTGGCATGCATCAATAGATCACAATTCACACTTTCTATTTCTGATTGATGAACATTCACACTTGGCATATAGATTAGTTGTAGTCTAATATGATTATTAACACTAGATGACTTGACCGCAAAAAAACCCAAATTAATAGGATTAGAATGAACGAAAATAAAAGATTGGGTAGCCAAAAATATATTTTCTTCAATAGTTTCAATGAACACAAAGTTCACCCTTTTGATGCACGGTGAGCAGAGAATATATGCCATGAAATAATTAATAACCGATGTATATCTCGCTCTTTTAGACATTATTGGCCGGTGGCAAAATCGGTCAAAAGAATTAATAGAGGGAGGGTATCAATGGTCAATTAAGGCTCTCCTTTTGAATCGAGAGACCGTGTAGTGGAAAGAGGGGGCTACATAATCGAAGAGATCAGCATGAAGCACACTTATCGAGTCAATCCAAGTCAATCGAAAAACCCCTTCAAACTTCCCATTACTATACCCGGAGAATGACCTACACACGAAGGCCATGCAATTACTCTCTCCCACTCTCCTTCCACCGCTTGTTTTTTTTCATACACCACTCGAGAAATTACACTACCCAACCCTAAAAAAAAAGCAAGAGTCTTTCAACATTCCTCATATTTCTTAACTTTAAAAGAACCCTATTTACTTTCTCAACCTACCAACCCATGTTCCCTCATGACATGAGAATAATCCCCCGTTCTCATTTATTAACCGGACAGCACTACCTTAATCACTATTGATCTAAAAATAATATATTTTTTTTACCAACATAAGCTTATTTGTGGCATATAAAATATGTAAGAATCTCTAAAAAAAAAGATGATGAATACAATAAATTCTACCCATATATGATGATATATCACTTATTATCCTTATGCATGCTTAGGTTTAGGTATTGTGAATGAAAAGCTATGTTGAAAGAAATTTATTTATTTTGCTAGCAAATATGGTCCAAGCAAAATAAAAATATATATATGTGTGTCCAATAGTCACTGTGTTCATTTATCCCCAACTTATAATCATAAAGGTTTCGGTTCACTAGACCATGATTAATCCTAGTTTAATTGCCATGCCATTTGATCATGTGTTCAATAGTGAATATAAGTTGATTTATCACCGACCTATAATCTTAAGCATTTGGGTTCACGAGATCATGATTAATAGTTGGTTATTTTTCCTAATTATGCCCTTGGATTTTATAAATCTAACAATTATGATTTTGTGAATATCTTTAGAATTTAGTCAAACTAATATAGGATTTCATATGCGTTTTAATACCAAGATTATGTTAATGTTAAATATAGGACAATGGTAAATCAAAATTGATTGATTTTATAATGTGTACTACAATAAAGTGATTCATCTCCATTTGAATTATTTTTAATTGCATTGTTTATAAGTTGTAACTCTTGAAAATTATGCACTAAAAAACAAAGTACAACACATAACCCATTAAAATTTAGTGATAAAATACTTGATTAATAATTAATAAATTATAAATTTAATTTTTTGTAAAATTTTTTGTGCCTTATTTCATATTTTTCCTATCCCTTATAACTCTAACCTCCAATGAAAATATTAGACTCTTTGTGTGTACTCACTCCTCCCTCTAGCATTTATTATCGTCCTCTCTGGCTCTCCATCTCTCTCGTCTCCTCCATATCTCCCTCTCTCTTCTTTTGAAGATTCTAATTTAAGCCCTAGCAAGTAGGGTTTCCCATTGTTCACTCAGCTTCCCTTCTCTTCTCCACTACTGCCTCCTCTCGAACCTTAATTGTAATTTTTGAGTAGAGAGCACGTATTTCACTTTTCATGTAAAAATTCCTAAGGAACGGTATGGGTTCTTCTGCATAATTGCTGTGCACTCTTTCTGTCCTCCCTCTTTCTTTCCCATCTATCTCTATGTTCCCTTACCTTTCATTTATTTCTGTTTCCCTTCCTGCTCATCCTTTGGCAGGCGATTTCATGTTGGAGTTTCTTTCTATTTTGTTTTATATGCTGTTTATTTATTTTTAAAAAAATATACAATTTTATTTTATTATATATATATTTATAATTATTTTATATTATTTTAAATCTCAATTTCGTCACAGTAATATATGTGCCTCAATTAATTGCTTTTTGGGAGGTGAGAAATGCAAAGGATCTTTTATTTTTATAATTTACTCTTAAAATATTGCAGGGTGGCGAGGTGGCTATAAGAGGGGAAGAGTTTTGCTTGAAGTTTCAGTAACGGGAACGGGATTTAAAGAGCACCACCATCATCATCATTGCTCTTTCTCTCTCTCAATTCCCAATCTTTTCGTCATCCTCATCATCATTTTCATCATAACCCAAGATCATGGCTTCATCGAATAGACACTGGCCAAACATGTTCAAATCCAAGCCCCATCAATGGCAACACGAGGTCAACCAGTCTCTCATCTCTACAGGGTGCCACCGAAGCCAATATTCCTCAGGTAATTTGACTCTGGTGCCATTTTAAACAACGCTTAGCCTCATGCGCAATTGAATCAACTAGCTTGTTGTTTTATTTCTACGATGAGAGCTAAGACCGGCTTGTCCAAATGTTCGTCTGATCTGGCCTTTTGGACTGTGGAAAACCCTAGATCACTATACTTACTCGTATGTAATTTTGCAAATTCTCCAGAAACTCTTCAACCTCAATATGATGGCTTAATTCAAGCTGCTTTATTTTCTTCTCTTTACTTATTGTCGTTATCTTCTGTTTGTTTCGAGCTTTGAATGGCAAGGATTTTACCTTTTATTTTCGACATCTTAAGGGTGTGAAGAGCGCACGCCGGAGCCGAAGCCAAGATGGAACCCAAAGCCTGAGCAAGTCCGTATCCTTGAGGCTATCTTTGACTCCGGCATGGTGAATCCTCCGAGGGATGAGATAAGGAAGATTAGGGCTCAGTTGCAGGAGTATGGACAGGTTGGAGATGCCAACGTGTTCTACTGGTTCCAGAACCGAAAGTCCAGGAGCAAGCACAAGCTCCGCCACCTCCAGAACTCCAACAAGCAGCAAAACCGCCAGCTGATGGCTGTATCCTCAGCTTTACCGACATCCTCGACTACTGTTGCAACAACTGCTCCTTCATCTTCCTCGTCGTCCACAGACAACAAGCCCTCCTCGAAAGGTAATTTCAGTGGCGGTCTGGACAGATCATGCGCAAGCACAATGTTCACTTTAGGACCTTCGAACATGTCTGAGCTTCTGAACTGCAATTCCTCGAACTTTTCCTTGGGACAACCGGTCCCCTACTTCCCGAGCCATGAGGAGATCCACTCGGAGACATTTCCTCCATTTCCTGCAAGCCAGGGATTCTTTCTGTCTGAGCCGCTGGTTCCATTTCATGGGCAGCCTGTGATTGGTCCATGTGGGAGTCTCTTTCTGAGTGAGACAATGGTTCACGGTGGAGCTTCTTCAAATAAGAAAGTGAAGATAAACCCTAATGCGACCGCTTCAAGTAGTCATGACATTGCTCCACTTACTGCAAGTGAGACCTTCGCTGTCCCCTTCATGCCTTCCTCAAACCAAGTACACGGTGAGAACCGACAGTAATTGTCTAAAAGTTGTTTCTGATTGGTGTTGTCTGACACTCTCTTGATCGGTTTTGGCTAATTAATAAATTATGGATCTGCTTTCTTTAAAGTACGGTGCGTACTTTCATGACATTAGTAGCTGTGGAAATGCTATACTAGAGAAGAATAGAGCCTTGAAATTAGGGCAAAGTATGTCGCAGAATAAATGTTTTGTCTAACTTGTTTATACAGATTCGGACTGGCAAAACATTATCCTTATTGTTCTCTATTTCATTAGAGTAGCAGGCTATTGATTTGATGTATGCGTAGAGGGGCAAAAGGGATGAAACAAATCTACACTAAGTGAAATTAAACAGGAATACCCATAAATGAGAGCGAGAGCAAAGGATCAAGTTGTTTTTTAAAACCAGGAAATTGCTCCCTCTTGTCATGGTTGGCACTGGCTTTGCTTTGCTCTGTATTGCTACTTGTCGGGTCATTTTTCTCAGCTTTGACCGATTCCTTGTGCTCTTCTTATATGATGGTGAGAGACTACTTCCTTTTTCAGATCTGGCAGTGGCAGCTCCGGGGATCGGCGGTGGATTCACGATCCCTAAGGTGGCCGTGTTCATTAATGACGTAGCTTTTGAGGTGACGGCGGAGCCTTTCAATGTTCAGGCAGCATTCGGGAATGATGCCGTGCTTATTAATTCAGCCGGGCAACCGGTTGTCACAGATGAATGGGGTCTAACCCTTCAGCCACTGCAGCATGGTGCCTTCTATTATCTGGTGGGCGTGGACGAATTCTCTATGGTAGTGATACATAAGTATATACACTCAATTTTGAACAATATGGCCTTAATTCTATATTCACAAATTGTACTTGATTTTACAGATATGAGCCCAAATTAAGAAACAAGGATGCAGGTGCAACCTGAGAAGTCTTTCTGAAGATGTCGTTTCTATGCAAGGTGATTTATCTCGTATCTTGATTTAAGTGTCTCTGGTGTTTGAAGTTGACATTTAGTCTGAGCTTTTATAACTGTAATATGTTAAGTCCTTTGATCGAACGGTCGTGCTTGGAATTTGTCCGTTTACCAGACAACGTTATATGCTTTCTATGCTATACGGCATGCATGGTAGATAATTGACCAGCAATATATCCCAAGTACATGTTGCTCTTTTTTCCCGCTATATCATGCCATTTGCAAGCGTATGCTATCAACTCATGATTATGAGTTAAATAGTATCTATCAGGAATTCTTAATTAACTAGAGAATGGTGTGAAAATATATGGGTGTTGTTTGGAAGGTTTGCCTAGGTATGCCTATATTTCAGGGTTTAATGAGCACGTCAAAGTATGGAAAGTAGTAGAAAGAAGAGTTGCCTTAAAGATGGAGATACCAAATTGCCTTAATAATTATTTTTCCAATTGTGTAAAAGCCATGTTGGTTTAGATGCATATGTTGAATGAAAACAAATGGATGCAACCTAGTTGCAGTGGTAAGAAAATATTATATTTGTTGAGTGCATGAATTCATCTCCGGAACAAACTTACATTGATTGAAGTTAGACATCTTTAGCCAGACTCTAATATAAGAATTTATCACCTAGCAGTCAAATGATTATGGGTTCATTTCTCACCAAAAGACTTTAGAGACCATTTAGTCTCTCTTCTTTTTTTTTTTTTCTTATCTCTAACGCTGTATTTGGATTGAGACTCTTTCGGGTCAAGGGTATTCCGGGTTATCAAGGGTCTAAATGGTCAATCAAGGGTCTTCCAATATGTTGAGATGGAAAGAACATCTTTATCAAGGGTCTTCCTGGTTATTATATATGTGGGTATCTATGGTTATTATAGATGTGAGTATCTATCGGCTTAGTATTGAATTGTACACAAATATATGGCCTAAAAAAAGGAAACACTCTCTTGATCGGTTTTATTGGGGGCAAAGAGGCACAATTCGAAATTGAAAGGTGGAGCAAGGGGCAATAGAGGGGAGGCCAGGCATAGGCTAAAAGTGGCTGTTGACCCAAGTCAAACTGAAAGGTCAATCAACATTTGCATCATTTCCGTGCACAATTGCGAAAACAGTAGACATGATGATTAGAAATTGCACTTTTTTCCCTTCTTTGTGGGGGAGATTTGATTGAGCGAGTGATTGGGATATCACCATGCCGAGGTCACTTCATTTCAAAATATATATAAATATATATTATTCCCACTTGTGCATGAACCGTGAGGTATCTTTCTAATTCTAACACATCCATCCCCACCCCCCACTCCTACACCTCAATCATTGCCTTCCACGACTTCTCTTTGATGGTCTCCGCTACAATGGAGTTTAATGGCCACCAGTCCCTTCATAGGAAAGAATAAGATGAAAATAAATATTAGACAGTCGAATTAGTTAATCGATCGACTTATTTTATTGAATTGAAGTAACAAGTTGGTATTAAAGCCAACTTATGCTCAAAATTGTGACTCTTATTGGCCAGGGGCGAATGAAATGTGTTAATCATAATCAACATACATGATGGTGATCACCATAGCATGACCAACAAGAAAATTGGATCACATGCGGGAGCGTTTTTAGGGCCCATTCCTACCTACTACAAGTAACAAGATGGATAAAAATAGATTATATGATTAATAGATTTTTACCTATTATATTATTCTTTTGATCAATTAAATTATTATGATTATTATTAAAAATATTTTTAATTATACAACAAATTATATAATATAAATTCCAAAATTATGTGAATTTGACATTATCATGATGTTTATCTATTCATATTTGATTATTATTATTCCCATATAAATAAAGAATCATTTGTCTGACATATTTTTTGACAAAAAAGTGTATGTAATCTCTTTAGTTTCTATTTAGTATCGTATTTTCTACCTTATATTGTAGTATGATATTTCTCTTATGTTGCACAACTTATGAATATCTCTTTCACCAATTATTTATCCCAGCACAAAAGAGGATTATTTGACTACCGAACAATTTTGAAAAGTTAATAACCATATTTTGCACGTGGTATATAGAAAAAGTTTTATGTAGGTTGAAACTTTACAACTGGAATTTGCCTTGGATTTAAATTGTTGCGAGTATTATTAGCATTCAACATGATTCTAGTATGATATGCATGCAAATATTTAGGAGGATTATTAAAGATATGATATTATTATTGGAAAAATATTTCAAATATCAAATAAATTAGATAATTTATTCTCCACCTATGAATGAAAGAATCGTTCTATATAGTCTCCTGAGCCACTCAATAAGAATTGACCAAAGTGGATTGATTGATTGAACTATCGATAAATTTATCGTAAATAGAGACCCAGTCAGTCCCCGTGAATGAAAATAATTAATATTATGATAACTTTACCTTTAGTGTGCCAATCCTGTTCAAGCTTAGATTATTCAGTGTCCAATATTCTTTTTAAAGAGTTGTGATTATTGTGATCAAATTCACAACCATATTAATGGTTGGTTGATCGAAGATTTTGCGATTGATTATCGACATGACACCAAGCGGAAAAGTTGTTCAAATTCAAGTCCCGTAGCCATGTGTATCTTCTGCACAAGCATATTAGATAATTGAAAGAAATCCAACGTTAGCTATGATCACTTTAAATCCTTGGCAAGCAACTTGTTATGCAATGGATAACACCAAAGTAGGAAGAGAAAACCGCGTTCTCCGTTGCTTCATTTTCACCCTTTTATGAGGAGCAACAGCCGACACTCTTGACTTCAGAGACATCGTCCTTAGATCCCACATTGATCGTTTGTCCCTTGGGAGGCATGACTGGATCCTCCCCTATATCAAGGGCCTTCCTGCTGACAACACGGTAGATCCGAGTTAGAACCTCTGTGAATGCATTCTCCACGTTAAGTGACTCGAGGGCAGAGGTTTCCATGAAGAATACGTTCTCCCGCTCAGCAAACGAGCCAGCATCATCAGTTGAGACCGCCCGAAGATGGCGCAGGTCGGCCTTGTTTCCTACAAGCATGATCACGATGTTGGAGTCCGTGTGGCCTTGCAGTTCTTTGAGCCACCTCTCCACATTCTCGAATGTGATATGACGGGTTATGTCGTAGACCACTAGTGCCCCAACCGCACCTCTATAGTATGCACTAGTGATGGCCCTATATCTGTATGATATAAGAAACAAAATTGTGGAGCTAGGTTAGTTCTCAAACCATATCTCAATTGATTTTGACATTTTTTTTTCTAGCATACGTGAGTCAAAACAAAAAAAGAAAAAAATGGGTAAATTCTTTAATTCATGACTAACTAAACAATCCGTCTTATTAGATTTCTTGAGGACTAAAGTGACAAACATGGGAACATGGTCATTACCTTTCTTGACCGGCGGTGTCCCAAATCTGACCCTTGATCACCTTGTCGTCGACTCTTATACAGCGAGTTGCAAACTCCACCCCGATCGTGGACTTGGACTCGAGGCTGAATTCATTGCGGGAGAATCTCGACAGCAGGTTCGATTTCCCTACACCGGAGTCTCCGATCAACACCACTTTGAATAGGTAATCATAATCATCGTCCGCTCTATAAGTGCCCATCATAGGAAATTGACTTGATTCCTAACTCAATTCAATGAACCCGAAAATTCTGGGTGAAATGGAAGAAGACAAACGAAAAAGTTTTCCTCTTAGGAGGAACTCAAATTTATATTGGAGGTGTGTTTTGGGATAATTATGAGTTTAAACAGAATCATTCATCACCATTGAAATTGTAGAGAGGAGGACGGGACGTTAGGTTCCTATGCAACGTCTATTCTATTATTGGCGTTGCTCACAATTTGAGATGAAATTTGAACTGGAATATCTTCCGGCCAAAATTCAAAATTCTCTTTTTTTCATCCAGCAAGTCTATAATATTTTCTTCTTGCAAAACATAGAATAATCTTTTGCATAATAAACAAGTTTTTGAAGCAAAGGTAATCTAATGTTTGTTAACCATTTTGATGGCTTGGAGAAAAGATATATCTGCATTAAATTAAAAAAAAATGGATCATTGATCTATTTCTAGCATAGTATAGGACATATCAAAATGATACATTCCTACTAGAAATACTTGTATTTGCCATATATGAAGTTTCTCTAAAATAAAAGTGATATATGAAACATAGAAAAGCTACCAAGCATATTTTTGATATAGGTGGGCTATTTGTGGTCATTATTCTATTTTCCTATTAAAATGACGACTTTTTCTTTCAATAAAAGTCATCCCCTTCTCTCTCACACATTCGATATCCTTAGGCATGTAAAAGTTCTCATATAGAAGTGGCCAATTTTGTTCCACTTTAAGAACTTACTAACATGCTTTCATCAATATTCATTTTCATTCCGCTCTATTAGATTTTTAATATAATTCATCATCTTAAAGGTATCCTTCAAATATTTTATAAATATCTAAGATCACTACCATGTATACTCGCTCTATCATTGAGGAAAGTTTAAACGCTGGATAAGATACAAGCAAAGTGAACTCATATGCAAGCTAAATACAAGCAAAGTGAACTCCAATACAAGCTAGTGAATCAAGTAATGAAAGTTTGAGAAGACACCTAAAAATGCAATATACATTGAATACATTATAGAGATGCTAAGTGAAGAAAGATAAGGGCAAGACAAAATACAAATTGTCACATTTCATATTATTGAATCCCTCCCCTAGATATCCTTAAAACAACCACTCTTACATGGAGATGAGCCATGAAGGCAAGCATATATTCTACTCAGCAAAGAGTGACTAAGAAAATGTACACACGGAGAAAACTGTAATTAAAAAGAACATCAATCTAACTAGGGAGTCCGTATAAATCTTGATTTGAATCCAATTGACCATTATACAAATTTACAATAAAAATCAATCGAGCTAAAAATAAAAATAAAAGTTCTCTTAAAACATGATTTAAACGATCTTTTCAGCATGAAAAATGGTTATATCATACGATTAAATTCAAAAAAATTCAAAGAAAAATTGTTTGTATTCATTGAATATATTGCAAAAAATCGAGTGTCTAATTTCAAACATGCAAGGGATATTTATTACTTTAATAAATGTTTTAGAATATTGAATAATAAAATTATATAAAAAAAATATGTCAACAACGATTTTTAAATATACAAGAAATATTATATTATATATATTTAAAATAGAAATAAATGGTTAACTTATCAAACATAATATTTTATTTTATTTTATTTCTTATGATATTATTAGTAGTCACTTGTGCATATAAAATGCTCATTCCATAATACATACTCTGACCCAAATTCCCGGGTTGGTGTGCCGGTGGACAACCGTAACGTACTCTCGACAGTTGGTATCTCACTACGTTAGGATCGTCATGAACCACTGGAAATTCCCTAACCAGAAACCAAACCAAACCGAACCGAAAAATAAGACTAAACCAAGAAATGCGCCACACGCGCGGGGTAGGGCACACAAGCAGACATGCACACGCGTGTTATCTCCTTCGCCGGACTGCGAGGCGTCCGACCCGAAAATAAATCCGGGAAACCCCATCCGATAATTCAAACCCATTGTTTGAGTAATTTATTTATTTAGAAAGCCACATGCTATGGAATATCACAAGTAAGATACAATAGATAACCAAACAAGTTTAGAATCCATTCATATAAATTTTGGATGTCCCCTTTTTGATTTTGGATTAGAATTCTCTCTGAAATATGAAGAGCTCCTATTTTTGGTGAGAGTAGTTGCAGAGATCACTGTGCCTCCGTTCGACCACCAAACACGATGTTCTTGGTGTACATGGAAAGTTACGAGAGTCAAATTTCTATCACCACCCTTCTTGACCCTTAACTTTTTGTCTGTCATCGCCTTGAATATCAAACATTACTGGACCCATGTCGGCAAAAAATAGAGCATCTATTTCAGGAGTGAATTCTTGTGGCCTCGACGACCAATAATGGCTGAGAAAAATTCAACAGACACCTTATGGCCTCATCTTTCGATCACCACTAGCCTCACACAATTTGGGTAAGTGTAGATGTAGAATTAAATTTAAAAAGTTCGAGTTTGCTTCAAAAATAACAGAGCGATGTGAAACGAACATTGTAGGTGGCCCATACCTCCATTTGAGGTGTTTCAAGTTTCCATAGACTCCTTGTATAGGCAGCTTTTGAACTACGCTAGTGCCATTGACCGAGACATCATCTCCAGTGTGATCCCGACTTTGACCTGACTCTTGCACATTGAGTTATCAGTTTATAATTAAGTCTGATTGTTATTGTTCCGGTCGACCCCAACCAAACATAGCTTACAATGGCCTAGGGAAACATAGATTACCTTATTTCCCTTAATGGAATAAGCAAAAATTAGAATAGGAAAATCTCAAAAGAAAACTAAAGTTTGAATCGAACTTGGATCATGAAAATTAATTAGTATGGGATATGAAGTGATCCAAAGTGGTATATAAAGTACCAAATCTCAAGGAAGAAAAATCCAAATTAGAAGTGGAAGTGAGAACCAGACCAAACTAGAGTGAACCAGATTTAAGCCAGATTGAACTAAACCAAATCGAGAAGAATCCGTTTGAAAATTAATTTTTTGAGATGACTTAAATCGGAAAAATTGGTAAATTGAGGTCACCACTTTATAGAAAATAAATTTAGAAAATTTTAAGTTTTAGAAAACTGGTTGAATGAAGCCTAAATCAACCAATTTGCATTTTTGGATCACCGAAATTGGTTCAATTGAACTAGACAACGATCCAACCGGGTCAACGGATTGACTGCCAAGTTAGTTTGCGCAACTAATCGATGCGCGACGCGTGGAGAGCGTGAATAGTTAGTCGTCAGATCAACATTTGGAAGTGTTAAGCAATCAAAGAGCGACATGTGTTTGTCATTAACGACCAATTAAAGAAATTCCACGTTAGCTGGACTGACCAATTAGAGAGCGACACATGTTCATCATCAATGGTTAACTGAAAGAATTACATATCTAGTGGATTGACCAATCAGAGGATGACACGTGAAAAATACGTCAGGTCCATAGATAACTAAGACGTTTGAGAGAAACTAGCCAATGAATGAATGACACATGGGGAAGCCACGTCAGAAACCCACAATAATACAGGTTGATAGATGGGAAATATTACTTATTTAAATCAACCAATCATAGGATGCCATATAACAGAGTGTCACGCCCTGACCCGGTTTGGTCGGATCCCCGTGAGCAACCCACCACTCTTCTGGTTTATTATGAGTTTCCTCCTTCTTTGAAACCGTGAGTAGTAAGACGTCTTTTATACCTGTACCTTTCCTGGAATAACATTAATCAAAACTGAATAAATTAAAACTTACATACCTGTCTTGCAGGTTTATCTAGTAGAAAATTTATAGGTAGGTTTTTCCCTCGGTTACCTAAAAAGGGGTAAAGAGAGGGGGTGAGTTAGACAACTCAATGAATGGGTGTTTAAAACACGAGTTTCTATAAAATAGTTTGAATTTGAGAGTGTCAGACTCCTTATTTTCTTTAAAACCATTATTTCCTTGAATTCATGGTTATTCAAAACTAATTTCCTAACAATCGTGTGTTTAACAATCAACACACGCCCTTCATCATGAAGGGATCATACATTCGCAGGGCAGCCCGTCCACTGCACCCACTTGTGGAATCGGAGCGACTTTACCGACCACCTAGATAGATGCCTATCCACTTCTACCCTGGGAATGAGTGGATGTTCGCGACATTCGACCCTCAAACTTGAAAAAAACAACATAGTGTCCGTATAAGGATAGAGACCTCATCCTGACCCACCCCGGTCTCATGCGCATGAAGCAACGTCAAGCTTCCCTAACTACTGGCATGATAATCTGCCCTTATCTCAACCATGTTGTCCAGTAGCCCTTAGGATGCATCACTACCCCTCTTGGGTATCTTGATGGTCTCGAACCTCAAGTGCATGCATAAACAATAGTTTTCCATAAGCCATTAATCTGTGGTGCCACTGGTCCAATGGCCCCGACCCTCAACTCGACCTACAGCTGTTTGTCTAGACCGGTTCATCGACCAGGTCTTGTCGCACTCCCGCCAGTCCATCGAGTATGTGGGTCCTGTCTTTGTACCATGGACAAATCACATCATTCATTCATTAAAAGGTTTCATGGCTTATCTTCATGTTTATTTACGAGCTCTTGCTTGTGCAACTAGCCTTAGGCCCACTATATGTTATTTTCCAAAATTGGGCATTTTAGCCCCCAAGTTCCAAAACCGAGGCCTCTGGCCTATCTGAGCTATTCGAGCTCAAGGTCTCCCAAAATTTTTAAGCATTGGCACATAATCAATGGAGAGCACTTCTGAAAAAATAACTTTTTCACTTGTCCATCACACTGACCAAGTGTGATAACATCTCCACTTATAATCGATAAGCGGGTTTTCTACTTCCTTCCAATAAGTTCATCATACCAACCAGGTATGATCTACTTACAACTGGTAAGTAGTTTTTTTTACGTATTTCTCACATCACCCCAACCAGATGTGATGCTAAAATTTCCACTTAGTAGTGGTTTTTCTTTTTTGAGGTACGCATCATCCCAACTAGGTATGATGTGAAAAATCTCACTCACCCGATAAGTGCAATATATTCCTCTTGGTCAGCTTTTTGTCTCCACGTGAGCTTCTCCTTGTTGGTATTTCTGGTCTTTCATGCTCCTACACAATTTGGAATTTTTTTTATTAACATTTGGCATAATAGCCCCTAATTCCTCATGTATGAGCAAAATTCCCAAACTTTTCAATTATTTACATTTAGGTCCCTAAAGTTCTTTTTCCTTAACTTTAGGTCCCTAGTACAAACTTTTCTCCAAATTGAGTTGCCAAACTTCTAAAATTCAGTTTGGGAACTCAATTCATTTAGAATCACAAAAAGGGTTCAAGTTTCCCACATTTCCAATTTGGTCCCCAACTTTTCAAAAATTACCATTTTGCCCCTACTTTACAAAAATGGCAATTTGACCCCAAAAATTCCAAAAATCGACCAATTGCTCCTCCACATATTTTCATGGCCAATTGGACCTCAATTTTGGGAAATTGCACTTTGGTCTCAATTTTATGAAATTCCTAAATTTCCCCTTTCAAACTGGCCAAATTTAATTTCATCAAAAGTTCCATTCAATCGGGTTTAATTATTGAAATTGAAGGTACAATTGAGTTTCTACACTCCATATGATTCAACGAAGCTTTGAATCACGTAATTTGGATCTGAATTGAGCTCAAACGGAGCTTTGTCAAAAAACTGGACTTAGAAAGAGAAAGCTTCAAAAGCTTAATGTCGGGGGTGCAGCGGTTCGAGTTTTTTATCGGGGCAGGTAGCTCTCGTCCCGAGGTTCCTCGTAGAATAAAGAATTTCATCATTTCATATCGAATTGTGGGAGAATTTAGTTAGTGAAGTTTCATCGGTTCTCTCTCAAACATTGATCGGAAATTTCAAAGGGGAGCCAAATTTGCTTACTTTTTAGCTCTAATTCAGTCGTATGAGGGCTGTGAAAATGTTGGGAGAGCTTGGTTTGGCCTGAGAAGGGCTCAAATTGGCCATTTTTAGCTTGATTGAAATAGGGCAGCTTTAGTCCACCAGAGCTACTTTACTGTTCGATGACACTGGTGCTTCTCTAGTGATCCTCGGAGCAAATGGAGACTACCTCGGCTAGCTGACTTCTCCCCGAATCTAAGGAACCTAACCTCGCCTTATTTGGCTAAAAAAATGCCCAAGTCGGAGCCCTGGTTTGAGCTTCACCAAAAATTGGAGCAGTAGAGAGAGAGAGAGAGAGAGAGAGAGAGAGAGAGAGAGGAGTTTTCAGGTGTGAGTAGGATGAATGAGGAGGACCTCTTTATATAGGAAGCTCGGAAACTCTTTGGTTGTTCGATTGGCGCCTTTATGGTGATCATTCATGGCAAAAAATGCCCTTAACAGAGACTTTTCATCTTTGCCGGTGCTGCTCACTTTTCTAGCCAGTGAATAGTGCTGTCATCTAAAGGAAGAAGACGACACTGTTCCAAATCGAACCGTACTGGTCCAAACCGGGTTTAATGCTTAAACCGGCCGGTTCAGGCCCAATTCAACCGAGTTTTTCACAATTAAAAATTTCTAAATTAATTCTCTATCTAATGGTGCCTTAAATTTCCCAATTTGAATTTTCTAATCCACCTAGAAAAATGAATTTAGAAACTGGTTCAATAGTGGTTCAAACCAGTTCAGGTCCGGTTCACCTAAACCGGTTTGGTTTTCTCTTCCAATTCATCCTAAAGTCTGTTCCCATTAATTTTGTGACTCTTTAGGTCACTTAGAATTTATAAATTTCCCGATTTTCCCTTTCTCTATTAGTTACTGTTTATAAACCGACTTAGTTTTCTCTTTGGAAATTACCGGTTCTTTTCCTTGTTTTTTTCTTATTATCAAAGGACAGGGTTGACAAGTCTCCCCTCCTTTTTGAGGTTTTGTCCCCCAAATAGTTACATGTTAAGGAACTGAGTGTAAGCATTCCTCATTACACTCTCGGTTTCCCATGTCTCTTTTTGCATGGGTCCGTTTTGCCAAAGAACTTTGACCATAGGAATCCTCTTATTCCTCAAGTTCTTATGCCTCCAATCAATGATTTGTACCGTTCTGTTTGATAGGTGAAGTTCTCTTTCAATTCTGGTGGAGGTCGATCCAACACATGGCTAGGATCAGGTTGGTACTTCCGAAGTACCGAGATATGGAATACATCGTGTATTCTCTGCAAGTCTTGATGTAGTTCCAATTTATAGGCTACCGATCATATCCTTTGGACGATGGGATAAGGATCGATATACCTCGGTTTCAACTTTTCCTGTTGTTGAAACCTATGTATTCCCCTCCATGGGGATACCTTTAGAAACACTTGGTCTCCCACATTAAACTCTAGATCTCTCCTCCGATGGTTCGCATAACTCTTTTGCCTGTCCTGAGCGGCCTTAAGGCATCTCCTGATCAACTTGATTTTCTCTATGGCATCCTCGATTAGCTAGACCCTTTCCAACTTCCTTTCCCCCACTTCTTCCCAAAATAAAGGGGTACAACAAGGTCATCCATAAAAGGCTTCATAAGAAGCCATCTGAATACTGACCTGATAGCTATTATTGTAAGAAAATTCCATTAGGCACAAGTATTCCTCCCAACCTTTGTCCATGGTGAGTACGCATGCCCTCAACATGTCCTTCAAGGTTTGGTCAATCTATCCATGACAACCCAAATTACGTCTCGACCCTTCCTGGTCACATGTAGTCCTATGACAAGGTCCATGGTAATGTGCTCCCATTTCAATTCTGGAATTGGCAAGGGTTGGAGCAGTCCAGATGGTTTCTGATGTTCAACTTTAATCTGTTGATAGGACAAGCATCAGACTACGTATTCTACAATGTCCATCTTCATTCCCTTCCACCAATATCCTTGTTTGAGGGTGTGGTACATCTTATTACTGTCATGATGCATCACATACACTGAATCGTATGCCTCTTCTAGAATTAACCTCTTTAGTTCCTTATCTTGAGGCGCACACACTATACCCTTATAGATTAGCACTCCGTCACCTCACAAGTCATAGTCTAGTTTCATCTCTTTATTAACCAGGTTTAAATAAGATTGGAGCTCCTTATCGGCCTTTTGCTGGGCCTTAATATGCTTGGTTAGACTGGGTCTCACCACCACATTAGCCAACAAGCATTTCTCCTACTTGTCCATCTTTAGGTCCATCTCTATTCGCCCCAACTGTTGCAACAAGCGTATGTAACTTGTCTTTATTTGTGCCGCCTCGGTTTGGTATTTGCGACTTAGGGCATCTGCCACCACATTTTCCTTTTCGAGGTCATACTCTATCACAAGGTCATAGTCTTTTACTAATTGCAGCCATCTCCTCTGGCAGAGATTTAACTTCTTCTGAGTTAAGAAATACTTAAGACTCTTATGATCAGTGTATATCCTACACTTAACCCCGTAGAGGTAATGTTACCAAATCTTTAAGGCAAACACTATAGTAGCTAATTCCAGGTCATGGGTTGGGTAATTTCTCTAATGTACCTTAAGTTATCGTGAGGAATGGGTGATAAAATTTCCTTGTTGCATTAGTACACATCCGAGTCCTTGTCCAGATGCAACACTATAGACGGTGTACTCTCCCGCACTTGGTTCAGGAAGGGAGAGTACCGGTGTGATTGTCAATCGAGTCTTTAACTCCAAGAAAGACTTCTCACAGTTTCATCCCATTTATACTCAACTCCTTTCCTGGTGAGCCGAGTTAGAGGGTTTGCTATCTTAGAAAAATCTTGCACAAACCGTCTGTTGTATCCTGCCAGACCTAAGAAACTTTATATCTCCGAAGGATTCATGTGTGCCTTCCAATAAGATATGGCTTCCACCTTTGTTGGATCTACCTTGACTCCATCTTTGGACACTATCTGTCCTAAGAATCCTACCTTTCTTTAGCCATAACTCACACTTGGAGAATTTTGCAAATAAATGGTTTTCCCTCAATATCTCCCAGGTGATTGCCAAATGTTCTTCATGCTCCAACCTAGTTCGTGAGTATATGAGAATATTATCTATAAATACTATCATGAACCTATCCAAGTGTGGTTGGAACACTCGATTCATTAAATCCATGAAGGCTACAAGGGCATTTATTAATCTGAATGGCATTACTTTGAACTCATAATGTCCGTATCGAAACTGAAATGCCATCTTAGGAATGTCCTCCTCTCGGATCCCGAGTTGGTGATAGCCCGACCGAAAGTCTATCTTGGAGAAGTAGGTTGCTCCTTTTAGTTGATCGAATAGGTTATCAATCCGTGGAAGTGGGTACTTATTCTTGATGGTGACCTGATTCAACTTCCTATAATCTATGCATAGTCTCATGCTCCCATCCTTTCTCTTCATGAATAGGATTGGTGGACCCCATGGGGACTGGCTAGGACATATGAAGTCCTTCTTCAATAGCTCGTCCAATTGCTCCTTCAATTCCTTTAGTTCTATTAGAGCCATGCGATAAGGGGCTTGAGATATGAGGTTTGTTCCTAGGATAATTTCTATGGTGAATTCCATCTATCGTCTTGGGGTTAGTCCAGGTAATTCTTCCGGAAATACTTCTGGATAGTGTTTAACCACCAGGATGTCTTAGGACCCCTTCTCTTTAGTATTTTCGTTGATGACCATGGCTAGAAAAGCCATACAACCTTTCAGTATCATCCTTTGGGCCTTTATATGTGACATTAGCTGTACTTCACCCATCCTTCGGTCTCCTTGGAATTTTAGTCCATTTGCCTTTGGAGTTGGAAGGTTAGCATCTTCTTTCCACAATCTATCCTAGCTTGATGGTTACTTAACCAATCCATCCCAAGGATCACTTCTACCTTCTTAGAGGTAACAAAATTAAATCCGCTTCGAGTTTGATTCCTCTAATCTTTTTCTCACATCCCTTAAGATGTTTGTTCCTATTTAACCCTTCTCCCAAAGGTGTGAGAATGTTGAGATTTTGTCCTAGAGGGGTGAGTTCTAGGGGTAAACTTGGAACTAGGCCCTCTTTGATGAAGAATCTCTCAGCTCCTAAGTCGAAGAGGGCGTAGACCTTTCGTTCCTACAATTGTAAGTACCCTGGTTGGAGAAACGCATACTTTTAGAGAAAATATTTCTTTTATTGAATAAGATTTCAATTACAGATTCTTTCTTAATCTAATTGGGAGGGTTTTGGGAAGTACCCGCTATGGTACTAGGGTCATTCCTAGCCTCTTCCTGGGTGAGGTCGTATATCCTAGCCAGTACTTTGGCTGTAGCGTCTGGCCTGGGATTCCTAGGGTTCCCTTGTGGTGGTCCAATTATATTTCTTTGCTTGTTCTCCCTAAGAGTGGGGCATTCCTTTACAAAAGTGCCCCACTTGTCCGCATGCAAAATAGGACAAGCATGCTCCCTTGTGGTGCCTTTGACACTTAGGACAGTGAGGGTTTCCTTATGGCAAGGTGGTGATTACTCTCTAGGGAGGTGGTGGCATATCCTATCTCTTTTGAAATGCCACTCTATTTCCCCATCTTGGACCATTATGCTCCTTCCGTCCTCCCTAACGGTTTTGGCCCTTGTCCTCCTTCCAGGTCGTCTTGTCACGCCCTGACCCAGTTTGGTCGGATCCCTGTGATCAACTCGCCACTCTCCCAATTTACTAAGGGTTGCCCCTTGTTTATAAACCGTAAAGAGTAAGGCGTCCTTTAAACCTGCACCTTTCCTGGAATAACATAAATCAAAACAACATAAAATTTTAAACTGACCATATATGTCTTACATGCGTATTAGTTGATGGTCCTTGGGGTAGGCTTTCTAGGATTTCCTGAAAGGGATATAAGGGTGGGGGTGAGTACAACAACTGAGTGAATAGGTTTTCAAAATTTAACTTTTAGGAAAAATGTTTGATTTGGAGTGTGCCAGACTCCTTATTCTCTTTAAAAAACCTTTCATTTCAAATTTTGGTTTTTATCACCATTTCTTATTAACCATGATATGTCATCACCCAACACACATCCTTCATCATGAAGGTAAAACACACAATCGCAGGGTAGCCCATCCACTGAACCCACTTATTTCGTCGGAGCGACTTCTACTTCTACCTTGAGAATGAGTGGATGTTCACGACATCTGACCCTTAATCCCATAATAAATCTCCGTGTCCGTATGAGGACAGATACCTCATCTTGACCCCACCCAGATCTCTTGCGCTAAAGCTATGTTAAGCTTCACAAGACTTCTGGTACGACAAACTGCCCTTATATCCATGAGGTTGTCTAGAGCCCAGAGATGCATCACTAACCCTCTTGGTCATCTTGAAGGTCCCGTAAACACAATGCATGCAAAATTAACATTTTTCTCATGATGCCATATAATCTATGGTTTCACTAGTCCAATGGTCCCGACCCACAACTCGACCTGTAGATGTTTGTCTTTACTAGTTCAGAGACCTATTATGTCGCACTGCCACTAGTTGATTGAGTATGTCGGTCCTGTCTTGATACCATGGCCAAACAACTTATTACTTAAGTTTTCTTAGCATATTAATCATGTTTGATTATGAGCTCTAGCTCGTGACAACTATCCTAGGGCCCACTATTCGAGATTTTCAAAATCGGGCATATTAGACCCCAAGTTCCAAAACCGAGGCCTCCGGCCTAACAGAGCTATTCGAGCTCTCGTCAAGAAGGTCTCCCAAATTGTTTAAGTAGTGGCACACAGTCAGAGGAGAGCACTTCTGACAAAAATATATTTTTCAACTGTCCATCATACCAACCGAGTATGAGGACTCTCAGCTCATAACCGATGAACGGGTTTTCCACTTCCTTCGAGTAAGTTTCATCATACCAACCGGTTATGATCTATTTACAACCGGTAATTAGTTTTTCGTGTGATTTTCACATCACTCCTCTCAGATGTGATGTTTAAAATACCACTTAGCAGTGTGTTTTTATTTTCGAGGTGCTTATCATCCCAACCGGGTATGATATAAAAATCCCACTCACCCGTTAATGCCATGAAATTTCCTCTTGGCTAACTTATTGTCCTTACTCGAACTCGTCTAAGCTAGCGTTCTCGGTACTTCATGTTTCTATATGATATGAACATTTTTGTTCATTATTCTTTGGCCTAATAGCCCTCATTCATCCCAAATGAATGAGAAAACTAAACTTTTCCTTTATTTGCAATTAGGTCCCTAAAGATATTTTTCTTTAACTTTAAGTCCCTAATGCCAGTTTTTCCTCAAATTGAGTCCCAAAACTTTTAAAATTTTCTTAGGACCTCAAGTTATTCAAATTCACAAAAAGGGGTTTAATTTCCCAAATTTTCAATTTGGTCCCCCAACTTTTCCAAAATTACCATTTTGCCCCTACTTTACAAAAATGGTAAGTTTTCCCCAAAATTTCCAAAAATTGTCCAATTGTCCTCAAACATTTTTATCATGCCCAATTGGTTCTCAATTTTATGAAATTACACTTTAGTCCCTCCAATTTTTGAAATTCCCAAATTTCCCCCAATTTCAACCTTCTAACTCTGCTGAATTTGATTTCATCAAATTGATTGATCAAATGAGTTTAATTGTTGAAATTGAAGTTAAATTGGAGTTGTAAACCCCGCACTTTTGAGTTAAGGAAAACCGGGAAAAGAACCAGTCAAACCGAATAAGAAAACCGAGACGATTTACATTTGGGAATAAGCAATATAAAATTTATAACTTTCGGGTGATTCAAAGTGTTCATTAAACCTTGGAAAAGAAAATTAAGAAAAACTAGAAAACAAAAACCAAATTGGTTAAGGTGAACTAAATTCCATAAGAACTTTAAAGTTAATTGTGCTTGCCTAAGAGTAGTGTGAGGATGGGTGATCTTCTGGGAAGTATGATTTTTTTTGTAACTCGAAATTTCAGTAAAAAATGTTTATGCGAACATACCGCTTATGATAAATATTCATAAATTAATATATATTTAATTATTGAAATTAATACAAATAATTTAATACCAAAATTAAATTATTGAAATTAATACTAATAATTTATGACAATATTAATACTAGTAATAAATCTCTCCCATTTAATACACGATTTTACACCTATATAAAGAGGTCATCCCCATTCATTCTCCTCACACCTGAACACTTATCTCCCTCTCTCTACTGCTCCATTTCCCGGTGAAGCTTGAAACAGAGTTTCGACTCAAACATTTTTCTTAGCCTCGGAAGGAGAGGTCGAGCTCTTTAGAACCGGGGAGAAGTCAGCTATCGGATAGCAAACTCCAGCCAATCCGAGAATCACTAGAGAAGCGCTGACATGATGGAACAGTGAAGCAGCTCCGGCGGACCGTAGCTGCCCTATTTCGGCGAAGCTGAAATTGGCCATTTTGAGCCCTCCTCAGACCAAACCAAGCCCTCCCAACACTTTTCCGGCCCTCCCACGACCGAATTAGGACTGAAAGGTAAGCCAATTCGACTCCCCTCTGATATTTTCGGCCGATGCTAGCGAGAGAATCGATGGAATTTCAATGATGAAATTCTAACTTAATTCGGAATCAATTAATACAATTCTTGATTCTAGGATGATCCTCAAGATGAGAGCGATCTGCCTAGATCGAAAGCTCGGACTGCCATGCCCTCACCGGTGAGAAATCAAAGCTTTCTCTCTCTATAGTCTATTTTTCGGCGAATCTCCATTTGAGCTTGTTCTGGCGTTAAAATCTGCGATTCAAAGTTTCTTAGAATCGTATGAACATGGAGGAACTCAATTTCAACTCCAATTTCAATAATTAGAAGTGTTTGATCAGTCAATTTGATGAAATCAAATTCGGTTGTGTTGAAGTGTTGAAATTGGGGGAAAATTGGGGATTTTCAAAATTTAAAGGGCCAAAATGCAATTTTATGAAATTGAGGGTCAATTGGGCTTGAAAAGAATGTTGGAGGACCAATTGAGGAATTTTAGAATTTTTGGGGCAAAACTTACCATTTTTGTAAAAGAAGGGCAAAATGGTAATTTTGGAAAAATTGGGGGACCAAATTGGAAATTTGGGAAATTAACACCTTTTTGGTGAAATTGAATAAATTGAGGTCCCAGGATAAAATTTAAAAGTTACGGGACTCAATTTGAGGAAAAACCGACATTAGGGACTTAAAGTTAAAGATAAATAACTTTAGGGACCTAATTACAAATAACTAAAAGTTTGGGTTTTCTCATTCATTGGAAATGAATGAAGGCTGTTATGCTGAGTAATAATAAATAAGATTGTTCATATCGTGTCGGATCACGAAATACCGAGAACGCCAGCAAGGACAAGCTCGCGTGAATACAAAGAACTGGTTTAGTGGAATTCACGGCATTAACAAGTGAGTGGGTTTACTAACATCATACCCGGTTGGGATGATGAGCACAACTTAAAGTTAAAAACCACTTACTAGTTGTGAGTGAGTTTACTAACATTATACCCCATTGGGATGATGAGCACAACTTAAAGATAAAAACCACTTACCGGTTGTTAGTGGAAATTTTATATCATACCCGGTAGGGGGTGATAAGTACCTCGGTATAAAAACCCACTGTTTAGTGGTATTTTAATTATACTTAGAGAAAGTGATGTGAAAATTATGCGGAAAAACTACTTACCGATTGTAAGTAGATCATACCCGGTTGGTATGATGAGACTTCCTCGAAGGAAGTTGAAAACACGTTCATCGGTTATGAATGGAGATGTCCTTATACTGGTTGGTATAATGGGCAGTGAAAACCTATTTTGTTAGAAGTATTCTCCCCTGATTGTGTGCCAATGCTTAAATTATTTAGCAGACCTTCTTGATGGGAGCTCGAATAGCTCTTATAGGCCCGGGGCCTCGATTTTGGAACTTGAAGGCTAGAATGCCCAGTTTTTTTGAAAATCTCGTACAGTGGGCCCAAGGTTAGTTGGCACGAGCAGGAGCTCGTAAACGAACATGATATATGTGCCATAAAACTTAATAAGTGAATTATTTGGCCATGGTACCAAGATAGGACCGACATGCTCAGTCAACTAGCGGTAGTGCGACATGACAGGTCGACGGACTAGCAAACCTGTCCAAATGTGGTTGGAACATACGATTCATCAGGTCCATGAAGGCTGCAGGAGCATTCATCAATCCGAATAGCATCACTCTAAACTCATATTGTCCATATTTGGATCGGAATGTCGTCTTAGGGATGTCCTCTTCTCAAATCCTGAGTTGATGATAGCCTGACCGAAGGTCTATTTTGAAGAAGTAAGCTGCTCATTTTAGTTGATCAAATAAATCATCTATCCTCGAAAGTGGGTATCGATTCTTGATGGTGACCTGGTTCAGCTTTCTGTAGTCGATGCACAGTCTCGTAGTTCTATCCTTTTTCTTTACGAATAGGATATGAGCACCCCACAAAGACTGACTTGGACGTATGAAATCCTTCTCCAGTAATTTATCCAATTGTTCCTTCAATTCCTTTAACTCTGCCAGAGCCATGCGATATGGGGCTTGGGATATGGGGTTTGTTCTTGGAATTATTTCTATGGTGAACTCCACTTGCCGACTTGGAGGTAGACCATGTAGCTCTTCTGGAAATACCTTTGGGTAATATCTAACTACCGGAATGTCTTCCAGCCTCTTTTCTTCACACTTTTCATCTACGACCATGGCTAGGAAAGTTGTACAACCTCTTTGTATCATCTTTTGGGCTTTTAGATGGGACACCATTTGTACTTCACTTTTCCTTCTATCTCCTTGGAACTTTAATCTTTTCATCTTGGGAGTGTGGAAGGTTACCATCTTCTTTCCACAGTCCATCCTTGCCTAATGGTTACTTAGCTAATCCATCCCAAGGATTACTTCAACCTCTCTTAAGGGTAATGGGATCAAGTCAACTACAAGTTGGATTCCCCCAATCTTTATCACACATCCTTTTAATTGCTTATTCATGTTTAAACCTTCTCCTAAAGGTGTAAGAATATTAAGACTTTGCTCTAGTGGAGTGAGTCCTAGGGGTACTCTTGAAATCAACTCTTTCTTGATGAAGGATCTCTCAGCTCCGGAGTCAAAGAGAGCATAGACTGGTTGTTCCCATAGTTGTATATACCTTGATTGAAGAAACGTATTGTTTAGAAGGAAGTTTCCTTTATTAAATCAAAAAGATTTTTAGTTTACATGACTCTCTTGAACTTATTTGGAGGGTTTTGGGATGTACCCACTATAGTGAAAGGGTCTCTTCTAGCCTCCTCCTGGGTGAGGTTGTATACCTTAGCTGGAACTCTTGCTGTAGCATCTAGTCTAGGGTTCCTGGGATTCCCTTGAGATGGTCCAAGAGTATTCCTCTACCTATTCTCCCTGAGGGTGGGACAATCCTTTGCAAAGTGTCCCACTTGCCCGCAAAGCAGGTAAGGCATGCTCCCTCATGGTTCCTTTGACACTTTGGATAGCGAGGGTTTCCTTTAGGTAAGGTGGAGACTACTCTGGGGGAAGTTGGTAGCATGTCCCTTCTCCTTTGGAATGTCATTTTATTTCCCCATTTTGGACCGTTATGTTCCTTCCGTTCTTTGTGACGGTTTGGGCCCTTATCCTCTTTCCGGTTCGTCTGCTCCATTCGATGACATCAGGACTACACCAATCGCTCACACTCATGAGCCATACTAATTACAGCTGCCAGGTCCGTGGGGTGTCCCAATACTCCCATACGGTCTCGAATGTCTATATTGAGACTGTCCACGAACCTCTGGCATATGTCTGTTGACCTAGCTAGGTCAGGAGCAAAGGGTCTTAACTCATTGAATTTTGTCTCATACTTCAATATGGAGTTAAGACCTTGCCGAAGCTGGATGAACTCTTGCTCCTTCTCGTTTATCAGATGGGGTGCCAAGTACTCCTGTGAGTACCTCTCCTCGAACTGTTCCCAGGTAGGGATGGTGGCATGTAGGTTTCGGACATTGTCCACCACCGTTTGGCACTTCCCTCCAAGAAGAATTTTGTCAAGATCACCATATCCTCTAGTGGTATCCTAACAATTCCCATTTGCTTCTTAATATTTTCCAGCCAATCCATGGTGGCTCCAACATCCTTTTATCCAAGGAAAGGTTTATATCCTAGTTGTTAGAGAGTCTTGAGGTTTCTGGGAATGTCCATTGGAGCGGGATGGTTAACATGGGGAGGATGGGATTGCACTTCCTCCGGTTCAACCCAAGAATTGGTGCCTACCTCAGGGGTGAGGTTAGGTTGCCCAAATACATGGGTGAACTCCTTGTATAATCTTTGGTGCTCCCTACTGAGTCCAGGAGGAGTTGCCTGGGCTTCTCTGGGAGTTTCTACCGGTAAGGGTGGTTGGGCAGTGTTGGAGACTGTAGCCCTAGTTCTCGTGGTTCCTTTTTTTGGAGTCATTTTGTAAATTTTAAAATCAATCCTATTAGTTACTATATTTTCTAGTATTGATTATGTTTTCGAGAAAACATGCTTTGATACCACTCAAGTTGTCATGCCCCGACCCGGTTTGGTCAGATCCCCGTGATCAACCCGCCACTCTCCTAGTTTACTAAGGGTTGCCCCTTGTTTATAAACCGTGAAGAGTAAGGTGTCCTTTAAACCTGCACCTTTCCTGAAATAATATAAATCAAAACTGCATAAAATTTTAAATCGATCATACTTGTCTTACAGGTGTATTAGTTGATGGTCCTTGGGATATGCTTTCCAGGATTTCCTAAAAGGGATATAAGTGAGGGGGTGAGTACAACGACTCAGTGAATGGGTTTTCAAAGTTTAACTTTTAGGAAAAATGTTTGATTTGGAGTGTGCCAGACACCTTATTCTCTTTTAAAAACCTTTCATTTCAAATTTTGGTTTTTAGCACCATTTCTTATTAACCACAGTGTGTCATCACCCAACACACATCCTTCATCATGAAGGTAAAACACTCAATCAAATGCCAACCCATCCATTAAACCCACTTATTGTGTTGGAATGACTTTACCGGCCACCTAGATAGAAGCACGTCTACTTCTACCTTGAGAATGAGTGGATGTTCACGACATTCGACCCTTAATCCCATAATAAATCTCTGTGCACTGTAGGAGACCAATCATGTCGCACTGCCGCTAGTTGATTGAGTATGTTGGTCCTGTCTTGGTACCATGGCCAAATAAATTATTACTTAAGTTTTCTTGGCATATTAATCATGTTTGTTTACGAGCTCTGACTCGTGCAAACTGTCGTAGGGCCCACTATTCGAGATTTTCAAAATCGGGCATATTAGCCCCCAAGTTCCAAAACCGAGGCATCCGGCCTAACAGAGCTATTAAAGCTCTCATCAAGAAGGTCTCCCAAATTGTTTAAGTAGTGGCACACAGTCAGAGAAGAGCACTTTTGACAAAAATATATTTTTCAACTATCCATCATACCAACCGAGTATGAGGACATCTCAGCTCATAACCGATGAATAGGTTTTCCATTTCCTTCGAGTAAGTTTCATCATACCAATAGGTTATGATCTATTTACAACCGACAATTAGTTTTTCTACGTGATTTTCACATCACTCCTCTCAGATGTGATGTTTAAAATACCACTTAGCACTGTGTTTTTATTTTCGAGGTGCTTATCATCCCAACCGGGTATGATATAAAAATCCTACTCACCCGTTAATGCCGTGAAATTTCCTCTTAGCCAATTTATTGTCCTTACTCGAACCCGTCTTTGTTGGCGTTCTCGGTACTTCATGTTCCTACATGATATGAACGTTCTTGTTCATTGTTCTTTGGCATAATAGCCCTCATTCATCCCAAATGAATGAGAAAACCAAACTTTTCCTTTATTTACAATTAGGTCCCTAAAGTTATTTTTCTTTAACTTTAAGTTCCTAATGCTGGTTTTTCCCTCAAATTTAGTCCCAAAACTTTTAAAATTTATCTTAGAACCTCAATTTATTCAAATTCACAAAAAGGAGTTTAATTTTCCAAATTTCCAATTTGATCCCCCAACTTTTACAAAATTACCATTTTGCCCTTACTGTACAAAAATGGTAAGTTTTGTCCCAAAAATTCTAAAAATTGCCCAATTGATCCTCCAACATCTTTATCAAGCCCAATTGGTCCTCAGTTTTATGAAATTGCACTTTAGTCCCTCTAATTTTTGAACTTCCCAAATTTTCCCCCAATTTCAACCTTCTTACTCCGTCGAATTTGATTTTATCAAATTGACCAATCAAATGAGTTTAATTGTTGAAATTGAAGTTAAATTGGAGTTTTTGCACCTACATACTTTTCAATTCTACTTTGAATCGCACGATTTGGTGCGGGAATGAGCTCAAACAAAGCTTTGCTAGAAAACTGGACTTAGGGAGAGAAAGCTTCGAAAGCTTACCGTGGGGGGTGCGACGGTCTGAGCTTTCGATTTGGGCATATAGCTTGTGTCCTGATGTTTATCCTAGGATTAAGAATTTCATCAATTGATGTTGAATTGAGTGAGAATTTCATCATCGAAGTTCTATCGATTCTCTCTAGCACCGGTTAGAAGTTACAGAGGGGAGCCGAATTAGCTTACCTTTCAGCTCTAATTTAGTTGTGGGAGGGTCATGCAGGTGTTGGTAGGGCTCGGTTTAGCCTGAGAAAGGCTCGAATTGGCTGATTAGAGAGGGGAGCCAAATTGGCTTCACTATTCGATCACGTCGGCCCTTCTCCAACGACCCTCAGAGCAAACGGAGACTACATGTAAGTAGCTGACATCTACTCGGTTCTAAAGAACCCGACCTTGCCTTGTTTGGCTCAGAAAAATGCCCAAGTCGGAGCTCTTGTTCAAGCTTCACCAGAAATTGGAGTAGTTGAGAGAGAATGGAGTTATTAGGTGTGAAGAGGATGAATGAGGAGGGGCTCTTTATATAGGAAGATCGGGGACTTCTTGGCAGTTCGATTGGTGTTCATTCATTGCTTGAAACTCCCTGGCTGGAGACTTTTTAGCTTCGTCAGCGCTGTGCAATTTTCCAGCGAAGTGAACAGTGTTGTCATCTAAAGGAAGTAGACAACATTGTTCCGAACTGGACCGGACCAGTCCGAACCAGGTTCAAAGCTTAAACCGGCCGGTTCACCCCCAATTTTACTAAAATTTTCAAATTTAAAAATTTCTAAATTCATCTAAATTCATTTTCTATCCACTGGTGGCCTCAAATCTTAAATTTAATTTTTTGAAGCCACTTAGAAAAATGAATTTAGCCTCCGGTTCAATAGTGGTTAAAACCAGTTTAAACCGATTCAATCCGGTTTAGATCTGGTTCACTTGAATTGGTTTAGTTTTCATCTCCAATTCATTTTTAAGTCCATTTCCATGACTTTTGGGACTCTTTGGGTTACTCGGGATCCATAAATTTCTAGGTTTACCCTTTCTCTATTGGTTCCAGTTTGTAGACCGACTCGATTTCCAAATTGAAAATGATCGATTCTTTCCCCGGTTTTCTTATTATCAAAGGATGGGGTTTACACGTCTACTCCATTTGATGGCATCGGGTTTGCACCAGTCGCTCACACTATTGAGCCTTACTGATTACTGCCACCAGGTCTGTGGGGGCGTCCTAGTACTCCCATACGGTCTCGTATGTCTATATTGAGATCGTCCATGAACTGCTGGCATATATCTGCTGGCCTAGCTAGGTCAGGAGAAAAGGGTCTTAACTCGTTAAATTTAGTTTCATACACCGATATAGAGTTAAGCCCTTGTTGAAGCCGAAGGAAATCCTACTTCTTCTTGTTAATCATATGAGGAGCTAGGTACACTTCTACGTACCTCTCCTCAAACTGCACTCAGGTGGGTGTGGAGTTATGTAGGCTTTGGACATTGTCCCACCATCTTTTGGCACTTTCCTCCAAGAACTGGTGATATCCTGACTATCCCCATCAGCTTCTTGACATTTGTCAGCCAATCTATTGCAGCACCAGCATCTTTCTCTCTGAGAAAAGGCTTACACCCCAGTTGATGGGGAGTCTTGAGATTTTTAGGAATGTCAACTGGAGGGGGATGGCTAACAAGAGGAGGATGGAATTGTACTTTCTCCGATTCAGCCCGAGAGTTGGTGCCTGCCTCAGGGATGAGGTTAGGTTGCCCAAATACACTGGTTAACTCCTCGTACAACCTCTAGTGTTCCAAGCAAAGTGTAGGTGGGGTTGTTTGGTCTCGTCGTGGAGTTTCCACAGGGAAGGGTGGCTGGGCAGTGTCGAAGACTGCAACTCTAGTTCTCTTGGTTCCTTTCTTGGGAGCCGTTTGTAAATTTTAAAATTATCCCTATCAGTTACTATGTTCTCTAGTCTTGATAATGTATTCAAGGAAACATGCTCTAATACCACTCAAGTTATCACGCCTCGACCTAGTTTGGTCGGATCCCCATGAGCAACCTGCCACTCTTTTGGTTTATTAAGAGTTTTCCCCATCTTTTAAACTGTGAGGAGTAAGGCGTCCTTTATACTTGTACCTTTCCTGGAATAACATTAATCAAAACTAAATAAATTAAAACTTACATACATGTCTTGTAGGCTTAGCTAGCGGAAAATCTATTGGTAGGTTTTTCCATCAGTTACATAAAAAGGGGTAAAGGGAGGGGGTGAGTTCGACAACTAAGTGAATAAGTGTTTGAAACATGATTTTCTGTAAAATAGTTTGAATTGGAATGTGTTAGACTCTTAATTTTCTTTAAAACCATTCTTTCCTTGAATGACTAGTTATTCAAAACCAATTTCCTCACAATCGGTTTGTTTAACAATCAACACACACCCTTCATCATGATGGGATCACACATTCGTAAGGCAGCCCATCCACTGCACCCACTTGTGGCGTCGGAGCAACTTTACTGGCCACCTAAATAGAAGCCCATCCACTTCTACCCTAAGTATGAGTGGATGTTCGTGACATCCGACCCTCAAACTAAAAAAATAACTCTATGTTCGTATGAGGATAGAGATCTCATCCCGGCCCCACTTCGGTCTCATGTGCATGAAGCTATATTGGGCTTCCCTACCTGCTGGCACGACAATCTGCCCTTATCTCCATCATGTCATCGGCTAGCCCTTAGGATGCATCACTACCCCTCTTGGGTGTCTTGATGGTCCTGAACCTCAAGTGCATGCACAAACAATAGTTTTTCATAAGCCATTAATCTATGGTGTCACTGGACCAACGGCCACGACCCTCAACTTGACATGGAGTTATTTGTCTAGACTGGTCCGTCGACTAGGTCTTGTCGCATTGCCACTAGTCCATCGAGTATGTAGGTCATGTCTTGGTACCATGGCCAAATCACATCATTCATTCGTTAAAAGTTTTCATGGCTTATCATCATGTTTGTTTACGAGCTCCTGCTCGTGCCAACTGGCCTTGGGCCCATTGTAGGTGATTTTCCAAAATTGGGTATTTTAGCCCCTAAGTTAAAAAATCGAGGCCTTTGGCCTATTTGAGCTATTCAAGATATCGTCAAGAAGGTCTTCCAAATTTTTTAAGTATTGACACACAGTCAGGGGAGAGCACTTCTAACAAAATAAACTTTCCATCCATCACACCAACTGGGTGCGATGACATCTACGCTTACAACTGGTAAGCGGGTTTTCTCCTTACTTCCTCGCCTTCTAAGGCTAAAAAAAACCTCAACATCGGAGCTCTGGTTTGATCTTCATAGGAAAACTGATTAGTTGAAAGAGAGTAGGGTTTTAGATGTGAGGAGAATGAATGGAGTGGAGCTATTTATATAGGGAGCTCGGGGACTCTCTAGTCGACTGTTTGGCAGCTTAATGGCACTCATTCATGGCCTAAAATGCCATGAACGAAAAATTTTCATTTCCCCCAGTGCTGTTCATTTTTCCGGCAAGTGAACAGTGTTGTCATTTGAAGGAAGAAGACGACACTGTTTCGAACCGGATTGGACCGGTCCGAACCATGTTCAATGCTTAAATTGGCCGGTTTAAGCCTGATTCGACCGAGTTTTTCAAAATTAAAAATTTCTAAATTTATCTAAATTCATTCTCTATCCAATGGTTGCTTCAATTCCCTAAATTGAATATTTTATGCCACTAGAAAAAGGAATTTAGCAATCGGTTCAATGATGGTTCAAACCAATCCAAACTGGTTCAATTCGGTTCACCTGAACTGGTTTGGTTTTCTATTCCAATTCATCCCAAAGTCCTTTTCCAAGGTTTTTATGACTCTTTGGTTCACTCAAAAATTGTAAATTTCTCAATTTTCCCTTTCTCTAATGGTTAGGGTTCGTGAACCGGTACGGTTTTCTTACTTGGATTGACCGGTTCTTTCCCCGATTTTCCTTAACTTCAAGGGATGGGGTTTACACTACCTAACACTATGTCCTCATTGAAAGACAACCCTAAATGCTCTCCAATGTTAGAGGTATAGTAGTAGTCACAAAGGACCAAGAGACATTATGGGGAAATATCCAGTACCACCAGAAAGGGCTTATAACCTTTCCAAGGAGGATGCTTATCAAGAACCTAGTAGCTCCCAATCTATTTCATAATCACCTTTTTTAATAGGGGTAAAATCCCAATGTATTGTACTCCTTCTTCATTAATGAAAAACTTCAAATTCCTAAAACCATGTCTCTAAAATATGATGTTATCTTGCGCCTCAACTGTAGGAAGATGGCCCCAAGAAAAGTAGCCAAATAAACCCACGTTACCCTAGACACCATGGACACTATGGAGAATTCCATCCCAAATAAGGAAATGAACGAGAGGACTAAGGAGTCTAGGAGAACTCTTGGAGGAACTATTGGGCAAAGAAGACTCGACAAGAAAACCCTTAAGGTGACTAAGGAGTCTAGGAGAAATCTTGGAGTAACTACTGAGCAAAGAAGACTCAACAAGAAAACCGTCAAAGTGTTCGGGCTCAAGGGCATCAAAGCACAAAACTACCAGCAATCCCCTAGAAAGGCTCCCCAATGCTCAAAGTATTAGAGGAACCACAAAGGTCCACATAAGGAAATGACTTGTTATAGGTGTGGACAATGGGGACACTACGTGAGAAAGTGCCCAACACTACTAAGGACAGGTATCAAGATAACTTGTTATAGGTGTAGGGGAATAGGACATGTAGTGAAGGACTGTCCCACACCGCAAGGATTCAGAGCAATACCTTCCAAGAACAACACCTCCTCACCTATAGAAGTCCGTAGGGATACCACTACAAGAACCACGATTCCAACTAGGGATTTCAATCTCACAGATGAGGAAATTCCTCAAGACCCTAACTTAGTATGCCTCAAGACAAGGAACTGAAGAGACTAGTATTGGAAGAGGCACAAGACTCTGTCTATGCGATGCATCCGAGCAGTACCAAGATGTACCACACACTCAAATAAGGTTATTGGTGGAAAGGTATGAATAGGGATATCGCGAAGTATGTAGCACGATGCTTGTCCTATCTGTAGATCAAAGCTGAGCACCAAAAACCCTCGAGACTGCTACAACCCCTACTAATTCCCGAATGGAAATGGGAACACATCACTATGGACTTCGTCATAGGATTACTAGTGTCTAGGAAGGGGCAAAAGGCAATTTGGGTCATTGTGGATAGGCTGACCAAGTCCGCCAACTTCTTACCAATAAGGGTGACCGATTCTGTGGAACAACTAGCTGCTCTATACATAGGGGAGATTGTGAGACTCCATAGCGTCCCAATAGGCATAGTGTCGAATAGGGACCCTAGGTTTACCTCAAGGTTTTGGCCTAGTCTGCAAAGTGCCTTGGGAACCAAAGTCCACATGAGTACGACATTTCATCCTCAGACTGATGGACAGTCTAAGTGGACAATCCAAACCCTATAGGATATGCTATGGGCATGCGTACTCACCATGAACAAGGGTTGGGAGGAATACTTGTGCCTAATGGAGTTTGCATATAATAATAGTTACCAGGCCAATATTAAAATGGCTCCTTATAAGGCCCTTTATGGATGACCATGTCGTACTCCCTTATTCTAGGAAGGGTCGAGCTAATAGAAGATGAAACAAAGAAAATAAAGATTATAAGGAGTCAACTTGAGGCAATTTATGATAGACAAAAGAGCTACGTGAACCATTGGAGAAGGGACTTGGAATTTAGTGTGGGAGACCAAGTATTTCTCAAGGTATGCCCATGGAGAGGAATACTTAGGTTCCAACAATGGGGGAAGTTTAAACCTATTTACATCAGTCCCTACAACATAATCCAAAGGATAGGGTCAGTGGCCTATAAAGTAGAACTGCCTCCTAACTTACAAAGAATACATGACGTATTCCATGTCTCAGTACCTCAAAAGTACCAGCTCGATCCCAGTCATGTGTTGGATCGACCACCACTCGAGTTAGAACAGAACCTGACCTATCAAGCGGAACTAGTACAAATCATTGATCAGAGAGACAAGAACTTGAGAAACAAGAAGATTCCCATGTTCAAGGTTGTTTGGTAGAACAGACTAGTACAAGAGGCGACCTGGGAAACTGAGAGTGTTATGAGGGATGGGTACCCCAAATTGTTTGGGATGTAAATGTTTTAGGGACAAAACCCCTAAAAGGAGGGGTGAGTACTAAACCCCATTCTTTTAGAGATAAGAAAACTGGAAAAAAAACCTGTCGATTCAAAAGAGAAAATTGAGCCAATTAATGAAACGAAACCGGTAAAGAAATGGTAAAATGGAAAATTGGAAAATCCCAAGTGAATAAAAAAGTCATAAAAATCATGGAATGGAACAAATTGGAAGAGAAAATTAGACCAGTTTAGGGTGAAACGGACCTGAACCAGATTGAACCGGTTTGAAATATACATGAACGAGTATCTAAATTCATTTTTCTTGTTAGCTTAAAGTGATCAAATTGGAAAATTGAAGCCACCATTGGATAGGAAATGAATTTAGACGAATTTAAACATTTTTAGATTTGAGAAAACCAGCCAGATCAAGCCTAAACCAACCGATTATCGCCATTGAACCCGGTTGAATTGGATCGGTGCGGTTCAGAATAGTGTCGTCTTCTTCCTCAGGATGACAGCACTGTTCATCGGTTCAAAAAAATTTCCTTCTCCGGCGAAGGAATATTTTCTCTAGCATGGACATTTTCTAAATAGGATAAGCTCAACCAATATGGAAATTAGTTGGGCAGAGGATCCCCAACCTCTCTATATAAGGAGCTCTCCTCCATTCATCCTTCACATACCTTAAATTGCCATTCTCTCTCAAGTGCTCCATTTTACAGTGAGTGAAAAAATCGAACCAGTTCACAAACCCGATTATTGAGGAACGAGCAAATTAGAGAAAATTTCAACTCCCACGTGACCCAAAAAGATTCATAAACCTTGGGAAAGAACTTTAGAATCTAGTGGGAGTGAAAAACCGGGCCGGTAGGAACCAAGCTAATTTATAAACCAGAACCGATATAGAGAGAGCAAACCAAGAAATATATGGACCTCAAGTGACCTAAAGAGTCACATAAGTCATGATAAAGGACTTTACAATAAATGGGGGATGAAAACTAAACCAGTTCAAGTGAACTGAATTGAACTGGATGATAAATTCATTTTTATAGGTGGCTTAAAAAATCGAAATTTGAGATTTGAGGCCACCATTGGATAGAAAATGAATTTAGAAATTTTTAGATTTAAAAATTTTGGTCGAATTGGGGATGAACCTGCTAGTTTAAGCTTTGAACCTGGTTCCGATCGGTTTGGTCCAGTTCAAAACAGTGTCGTCTTCTTCCTTCAGATGATAGCACTATTCACTCGTTGGAAAATCGAAGCATCACTGACGAAGAAGAAAATTTTATGTTCAGTACATTTCAGGCCATCAATGACTATCATAAAGGTGCCAAATAGACGGCCGACGAGTCCCCGAGCTCCCTATATAAAGAGTCCCTCTCCATTCATCCTCTCCACACTTGAAAATCTCACTCTCTCTCAGTTGCTTAGTCTTTCGGTGAAACTCTAACTAGAGCTCCGATATAGGGTCTTTTTTTAGCCATAGAAGGTGTGGTCGGGTTCCTTAGAACCGGGGAGAAGTCAGCTACACGGTGGTTACATCCATTCACTTCAAAGGTCGTCAGAGAAGTGCCAGTGTGATTGAACAGTAAAACAGCTCTGGTGGACTGAAGCTGCCCTATTTTGGCCGAGCTGAAATTGGCCAATTCAAGCCCTCCTTAGGCCAAACCAAGCTCTCCCAACACTTCCTCTACCCTCCTAAAGTAGAATTAGAACTAAAAGGTAAGCCAATTCGGCTCCTCTCTACAATTTCTGACCGGTACTAGAGAGAGAACTAACAAAATTTCAATGAAAGAATTCTCACCCAATTTAGCATCAATTGATGCAATTCTTAATCCTAGGAGGAATCTTAGGAGGAGAACTATCTGCCCAGATTAGAAGCTTGGACTGTCGTGCCCCTGATGGTGAGCAATTGAAGCTTTCTCTCTATACGTTTTATTTTCCGGTGTCAAAACTTACCATTCAAAGTGCTATTGAATCGTATGAAAATGTAGAAACTCAAATTTAACTTCAATTTTAACAATTAGAAGTTTTTTATTGGTCAATTTGATGAAATCAAATTCGGCAGTGTTAGGAAGTTGAAATTGGGGATTTTTGAAAATTCGAAGGACCAAAATGCAATTTTATAAAATTGAGGATCAATTGAGCATAATAAGAGCATTAGGGGACCAATTAAGTAATTTTGGGGTAAAACTTACAATTTTTGTAAAGGAAGGGCAAAATGGTAATTTTAGAAAATTTGGGGGCCAAATTGGGAATGTGGGAAACTTGAACCCCTTTTTATGAAATTGAGTAAATTGAGGTCCCAAGGGGAATTTTAAAAGTTTCGGGACTCAATTTGGGGAAAAACCAGTAATTGGCAGCATAAAGTAAAAGGAAAAATAACTTTAGGGAGCAATTTGCAAATATTTGAAAAGTTGAGAATTTAGTCATTCATACTGAATGAAGGTGATTAAGCCAAATGATAATGAACAACAATGTTCATTTCATGTAGGAACACGAGACATCGGGAATTTTAAACTTCACACGTTAAAAATAGAATTTCACTGAGGTTAAGCTCGCAAGGGATGAAAACCGACTAAGTGGAATTTCACTGCACGATCAGGTGAGTGGAATTTTTTATATCGTACCTGGTTGGGATGAAAAGCACCTTAAAAATGAAAACCCACTGCTAAGTGGTATTTTAAACTTCACACCTTAGAGGAGTGATGTGAAAATCATGCGGAGAAACTACATATCAATTTTCAAGTGATCGGTTTGGTCCAGTTCAAAACAGTGTCGTCTTCTTCCTTCAGATGATAGCACTATTCACTCGTTGGAAAATCGAAGCATCACTGACGAAGAAGAAAATTTTATGTTCAGTACATTTCAGGCCATCAATGACTATCATAAAGGTGCCAAATAGACGGCCGACGAGTCCCCGAGCTCCCTATATAAAGAGTCCCTCTCCATTCATCCTCTCCACACTTGAAAATCTCACTCTCTCTCAGTTGCTTAGTCTTTCAGTGAAACTCTAACTAGAGCTCCGATATAGGGTCTTTTTTTAGCCATAGAAGGTGTGGTCGGGTTCCTTAGAACCGGGGAGAAGTCAGCTACACGGTGGTTACATCCATTCACTTCAAAGGTTGTCAGAGAAGTGCCAGTGTGATTGAACAGTAAAACAGCTCTGGTGGACTGAAGCTGCCCTATTTTGGCCGAGCTGAAATTGGCCAATTCAAGCCCTCCTTAGGCCAAACCAAGCTCTCCCAACACTTCCTCTACCCTCCTAAAGTAGAATTAGAACTAAAAGGTAAGCCAATTCGGCTCCTCTCTACAATTTCTGACCGGTACTAGAGAGAGAACTAACAAAATTTCAATGAAAGAATTCTCACCCAATTTAGCATCAATTGATGCAATTCTTAATCCTAGGAGGAATCTTAGGAGGAGAACTATCTGCCCAGATTAGAAGCTTGGACTGTCGTGCCCCTGATGGTGAGCAATTGAAGCTTTCTCTCTATACGTTTTATTTTCCGGTGTCAAAACTTACCATTCAAAGTGCTATTGAATCGTATGAAAATGTAGAAACTCAAATTTAACTTCAATTTTAACAATTAGAAGTTTTTTATTGGTCAATTTGATGAAATCAAATTCGGCAGTGTTAGGAAGTTGAAATTGGGGATTTTTGAAAATTCGAAGGACCAAAATGCAATTTTATAAAATTGAGGATCAATTGAGCATAATAAGAGCATTAGGGGACCAATTAAGTAATTTTGGGGTAAAACTTACAATTTTTGTAAAGGAAGGGCAAAATGGTAATTTTAGAAAATTTGGGGGCCAAATTGGGAATGTGGGAAACTTGAACCCCTTTTTATGAAATTGAGTAAATTGAGGTCCCAAGGGGAATTTTAAAAGTTTCGGGACTTAATTTGGGGAAAAACCAGTAATTGGCAGCATAAAGTAAAAGGAAAAATAACTTTAGGGAGCAATTTGCAAATATTTGAAAAGTTGAGAATTTAGTCATTCATACTGAATGAAGGTGATTAAGCCAAATGATAATGAACAACAATGTTCATTTCATGTAGGAACACGAGACATCGGGAATTTTAAACTTCACACGTTAAAAATAGAATTTCACTGAGGTTAAGCTCGCAAGGGATGAAAACCGACTAAGTGGAATTTCACTGTACGATCAGGTGAGTGGAATTTTTTATATCGTACCTGGTTGGGATGAAAAGCACCTTAAAAATGAAAACCCACTGCTAAGTGGTATTTTAAACTTCACACCTTAGAGGAGTGATGTGAAAATCATGCGGAGAAACTACATATCAATTGTAAGTAGATCATACCCGATTGGTATGATGAAACTTTCTCGAAGGAAGTGGAAAACCCGTTCATCAGTTATGAGCGGAGATGTCCTTGTACTTTGTTGGCATGATGGATAGTTGAAATATGTTTTTGTCGCAAGTGCTCTCCCTTGATTGTGTGCCACTGCTTAAACATTTTGTGAGACCTTCTTGATGGAAGGTCGAATAGCTCTATTAGACTGGAGGCCTCGGTTTTGGAACTCGGGGGCTCTTATGCCCAAATTTTGAAAATCTCGAACAGTGGGCCCTAAGCCGGTTGGCACAAGCAGGAGCTCGTATGCAAACATGAGATATATGATATAAAACTTTAAGTAAATGAATTGTTTGCCCATGGTACCAAGACAGGATCGACATATTCAGTCAACTAGTGGCAGTGTGACATGACAGGTCTCCGGACTAGTCAAGACAAACTGCTGTAGGTTGAGTTGAAGGCCGGGGCCGTTGGACCAGTAGCACCACAGATTATAAGGCATAAGATCAAAATACTGATTGTGCATGCACTGTGTGTACGGGACCTTCAAGACACCCAAGAGGGGTAGTGATGTGTCCTAGGGCCCTCAACGTAGCTTTAAGCGCATGAGACCGGGATGGGTCACGATGAGGTCTCTGTCCTCATATGGACACGGAGATTTGTAACGGGATTGAAGGTTGGATGTCACTAATATCCACTTATTCTCAAAGTAGAAGTGGATGTGCTTCTATCTAGGTGGCCGATAAAGTCACTCCGACGCCACAAGTGGGTTTAGTGGACATATTGGCCTGCGATTGTGTGTTTGACCTTCATGATGAAGGATGTGTGTTAGGTGATAACACATCGTGGTAATAAGAAATGACTTTGAAAACCGAGATTTTGAAGATGAGAAATTTTAAAGGAATTTTAGGAATCTGACATATTCCAACTTGAAAACTATTTTTTTAGAAACTCCATTTTAAAAATACCCATTCATAGTTGTATAAACTCACCCCTCTCTTCTATCCCTTTTTCAGGAAAAGAGAAAATGACTAGGAATAACACCGAGCCTTACCCTCTATCAGGTATGCTTAAATTACTCTTAAAATTGCATTTTATTTGATATATGTCTTTCCAGGGAACACAGTCGAAAATACGCCTGGCTCCTCTTGAGTTAAATAAGGGGGAAACTCCTCTTAAACTGAGAGAGCGACGGGTTGTTCATGGGGATCCGACCAAATCGGGTCGGGGCGTGACACCCTAATTAAGACAAAAAGGGGCAATACCAAAGAAACAAAGATACATAAGGTTTGGACATAATAAGGATGTGAGATCCAACTCAAAGGAATAAAAAAATGTTGGAGCAAGTGGGAATGAAGCAAGATAAATGAAGGGTACTCATGGATCCAAATAGTAAAAGTAAGCTGGTGAAGATATCGGTAAAAGACATTCTAGAATTTAATGATTTCAATGGTAGAACTAGAAGGAAATCTCGAAAGATAGGGAATGGGAAGCTCACCTGAGAAAGGAATCTTAGAAAGACATGGGTGTGAAAATGAAGAGGGAAGGGAACTAATGGAATAAGAAAGAGAATACGTTCCTTAAGAACAAGATGCTAGAGATGAAAAGATCAAGTACAAAGGGAAGGAAATCATAAAGATTCAAGGGATAAGTCAAACCCAAGTAACGTATATATAGGAAGACAACATCAAAAGATGCAATACGAGTAAGTACGAAAACCAATATGGCTACAGGGGCATGTAAACCCAACTGACTCAAGGAAATACGACCTGAGCAAGAAAAGTTCTATAAGTAAGGCATAAAGAAGTCAAGCACAAAATTGATGACCAAAGAATAAGGAAGGTATCCATTCAGGTTGAAAATGTGATAAATGCCAAAAATCTATGGAAGAAAAATGACCGGAACTTATAGTTTTGAATTTTTGTTGAGTAAAAGAAGCTTGGAATGGGGAATTGGGGAATGGTGCCTTGGGAAGGAAGATGTAACTAAAGGAAATGATCCTAGTTCTTCAAGGAAGATATTCTAGGCCAAAGTAAATTTCATGGAATGAGGAAAGGATGAGAATGAGACAAAAATCTTAGGTATGTGATGAAAGGGATGAACGGAAACAATAAAAAAGGTTGTAAGTGCTCCCCCCTGACTGTATGCCACTCCTTAAACATTTTGGGAAACCTTCTTTATGGTAGCTCAAATAGCTCTGTTAGGTTGGAAGCCTCGGTTTTGGAACTTGGGAGCTATTATGCCCAAATTTTGAAAATCTCGAACAGTGGGCCCTAGGCCGGCTGGCATGAGCAGGAGCTCGTAAAAAAACATAAATTATATGCCATGAAAACTTAAGTAATTGAATTATTTTGCCATGGTACCGAGATAGGACTGACATACTCAATCAACTAGCGGCAGTCTGACATGACAGATCTCCGAACTAGTAAAGACAAATAGTTGCAGGTTGAGTTGAGGGTTGGAGCCGTTGGACCAGTAGTACTATAGATTATATGGCATCATGTGAAAAATGTTGATTGTGCATGCACTGTGTTTACAGGACCTTCAAAATGCACAGAAGGGGTAGTGATGTATCCTAGGGCCCTAGACGACCTGGTGGATATAAGGGTAGTTAGTCATACTAGAAGCCTTGCGAAGGTCGACGTAGCTTCAAGCATATGAGACCGGGGTGGGGTCAATATGAGGTCTCTATCCTCATATGAACACGAAGATTTGTTATGGGATTGAGGGTCGGATGTCATGAACATCCACTCATTCTCAATGTAGAAGTGGACGTGCTGCTATCTAGGTGACCGGTAAAGTCGCTCCGATGCCATAAGTGGGTTTAGTGGATGTACTGGTCTACGATTGTGTGTTTGACCTTCATGATGAAGGATGTGTGTTGGGTGATGACTCACCGTGGTAATAAGAAATGTCTTTGAAAACTGAGATTTTGAAGATGAGAAAATTTTAAAGGAATTAAGGAGTCTGGCACACTCCAACTTAAGAAGTATTTTTTTAGAAACTTCATTTTAAAAATACCCATTCACTGAGTTGTAGAAACTCACCCCTCTTTTCCATCCCTTTTTCAGGAAAAGAGAAAATGACTAGGAATAACACCGAGCCTTACCCTCTGTTAGGTATGCTTAAATTACTCTTAAGCTTGCATTTTATTTGATATATGTCTTTCCAAGGAACAAGGTAAAAAAATACGCCTGGCTCCTCTTGAGTTAAAGAAGGGGAAACTCCTCTTAAACCGAGAGAGCGACGGGCTGTTCATGGGGATCCAACCAAACCAGGTCGGGGCATGACAACCAACCTTAAAGACCCTCTTGTATTGAACTATAAGATAGGTATGATTATTTTATTATATTCAGTTTTGTATAATGTTATTCTAGTGAAAACAGAAAAAAGGACACCTTACTTATCATGGTTTAGAAGAGGGTGAAACCCTTCATAGACCGAAGGGAGTGGCGGATTTCTCACGGGGATCCGACGAAACTGAGTCAGGGCATGACAAGGGGAATGCTAAGGTTTCAACAACGAGGAAAGTTGAAACTAAGGTACATCGACCCTTACACCATAATTCAAAGTGTCGGACTAGTGGCATACAAACTTAGACTACCCCTAGACTTGCAACACATACATGACGTGTTTCACATATTGGTATTAAGGAAGTATGAGTCTGACCCTAGTCACGTACTAGACCAACCGCCACTCGAACTGGAGGAGAACCTTTCATATGAAGTGGAGCCACCCCAAATCCTTGACAGGTCCTCTAGCGGAGTAGTTAAGTAGAGGAAGAAACATGGGAAATCAAGTTCGTAATGAGGGAGAAGTATCCCTATTTATTTAATGTGTAAAGAGTTTTGGTGATAAAACTTCTTAAAGGTGGGGAGAAGTTGTAAGCCCTGCTTTGTCATAATAAGAAAGATGGAACAGAAAACCGAAATTTTTTAAAAGAAAACTAAGGATCAAAATTGTTCAGAAATAATGAATAAAAATCAAAACATGAAATTGGGAAGCCCCAAGGGGCCAACAAAGACTCAAACTTTACGAAAAATAACTATGAAGTGAATTGGAGGTGAAAACCAGACAGGTTTAGGGTGAATCGGAATGAATCATGAAGAACTAGTTCAAAAATGCATTTTTCTAGGTGATTAAAGATGTTAATTTGGGAAATTGATGTCACCATTAGATAGAGAATAAATTTAGACAAATTTAGAAATCTTTAGATTTTATAAAACCGGTTGAATCGAGACTGAATTGACCGATTTTTTATTTTGGTCACCGAACCTAGTCTAATCGAACCGGTCGAATCGGGCCTGAATTGACCAATTTTTTTTATTTTGGTCACTGAACCTAGTCTAATCGAACTGGTCGATGGTCCAGCTAGTCAATAGACCTCTTTCCATGTCAATACCCAGTCAACGCATGACACATGGTGAAGCGTGCTCAGATTGTGCTTGGAATCGCTAACTAATGAGAGCATGACATATGTACTTGGTCAACAATCAAATCCACATCACCGACACCGACCAATAGGAGAGTGACATGTGTCCTCAATCAATGGTCAACTGAGGAGAAGCCTCATCATCCATGCTAGCCATTGAGGAGCTCACACATGTCAAGGATGGCACGTCAGTAGCTAAGTAGGATATAGGAGAAACGATCGACCAATTAGAGGTCGACACATGGCAGAGCCATGTTTGAAGATTTCAACCAACTAGAGGCTGACACTGGCAGTGGAACAATACAACATGAGGGAAATCTAATTTATTTAAATCAGCCAATCTGAGGATGGTACATGTCACAGTCAAACGGCTAGTTGAGGATAGTTAGTGGCCACATTGGAACAAATGACCAATGGGAGGCCGCCACATGGCTGGTCAACGAGTCAAAGGGTGACACAGACACTGAGTGGGAAGTCATGTCATCAAAGCTAGCAAATCACAATGCACAATGTGGCAGCTCACACATGTGAAGCTCGCATGAGCACACACAATGTCATCGTTAACCTCTGAAAGTTGGTAGAGAGAAGGACTGGGTAAACTGCTTCATCTCCAGCGACCCAAAATGCCCTTAGATCTGACTGAAGATATGCAAGATTGGGGTCGAGTCAAGCATAATATAGTAGCCATGTCAGTTATCGAGCTCCCTATTTAAAGAGCTCATCCCCATTCGTCATCCTCATCTCTTAAATGATCGAAGAAGACGAGGTACTCCATTTCCTAGGGAGGTACAAACCAGAGCTCCCACAAGGGCCTTTCCTGCAACCTCATAAGCCAAATTTGAATTCCTCGAAACCGGGAAGAAGTCATCTACCTCGCTGCAACATCCTTTCAGCTCGAGGATCGCCGAAGATGAAACGGCGAGCTCGCACAGTGAACTTGCTCCCCTGGCTGTCTACAACCAAAATCGGTCAAGCTACATTCGAGCCATTCCTAGAGCAACCACGACCAAACCAAGCACTACAGACCTTCCCTAATGGAGCCCTGACCTCCCCTGAGCTGTCTTGGTAAGGCTCCTCTACTGCCCTTCATCAGAATTCACTGTTCATAGTGTACTTTGCCTAAGAACTAAGCTTATAAATTCTCATTGCTCATGCAATAAATTGAGTCAAGGTTTAATCCAGGAAGGATCCCCAAGAAGAGAGAAAACCATGGAAATGAATGTTTCAATCGTTGACTCCCCACCGGTGAGTAATTAAAGCATTCTCTCTCTAGGACCATTTTCTAGCGAAGCTCCATTCGAGCTCATTCCTAAGCCAAAATGGGTGTTTTAAAGCTTAAAATGAACCATGGAATGTGGGGAAGATGATTAGTATCATGTTAGGACTCAATTGAGAGAAATTCAGGTCAAATTGATGAAGTCCAAGTTTAAGGACAAAATTGCAATTTTTGGAAAGTTTGGGTGCTTAATTGCAAGTTTTGAAAAATTAGGGATTTTTTGTAATTAAAAGGATTATGGTGTCCCATATGAAAATTTAAAGAAATTAGGGGCCCAAATGAAAGATTTGGTAATCTTAGGGACATAATTGGAAATGAAGTACACTTAGGGACTAAAAAGTAATTATGAAAATTACGGGTTTTAAGTGTAAATACCTTATGGTTCATGGCCTAATTACCCTTCTATGTTGGAATGGATCACCTACAAGTTCCTGTAGAGGAAACACACGCACGCTTGGAATTCCCCAGGACGATCAAATTTGGGAATATGGGTGAGTGGGATTTTCGACATCATACTGGTTGGGATGATAAGCAAGTTTTTTTTTAAATCCATTTTCTAGAAATAAGTCTCCCCTCACTGTTTGACACTGCTTAAAATTTTTTGGAGCTATTTTTTAGAGTAACTAGAGTTGTTCAAGTGGGCCCTAGGCCAATGGGAACAGTCCCAAGCCCGTAGATAAATTAGACGAAGTATGAGCCTATAAACAAACTCATATAAATGGTAAATTGTGTGATATAGCTATCGAGCCAAGACCAGAGTTGTCAAACTCGTTGGGCTGGTGGCTACTGAGTCGAAGTCGAATCATCGATCTCGTTATGTTGGTAGTTATCGAGCCGAAGCTGGGCCAACAAGCTCAAGGGGGCAAGTAGCACCAAAAATAAAGTTATTAATTGAAAAGACTTGTGTTTGTGAATTCTAAGATATAGAATCATCGAGGCACCTAGTATGGAGTAGTGCTTGTTCTAAGGGCTGCTGGACGACCCAATAAGCATAAGGGAAGTTTGTCGTCTAGTAAGTTAGGATTCTCTGGGAGCTTTATGCGCATTGAGACCGAGGAAGCAGGGGAAGAGGTTTCGTCCCACTATAGCAGACACTAAGGCAATTAGGGTATGAGGGATGGGCAATAAGGCTCACTCAGACTTGGGGTAGAAGGTGTGACCCTCTACCAGGGTAGTCAGTAAAGGTGCTCTGTACCATAAATGGAGTAGTCTAGGACTGCTCTATGGATGTGTGAACCTTTTGATGATAAAGGGCGATTGTTTGTTTGTTGAAACTCCTTGAGGAAAATGGAGAGAGAGAAACTCATCAAACCCTTTTTTCTCTTTTCCGATAGCCCCACTCACTGAGTTTTAGAACTCACCCCCTCCCATTTTCCCTTTTCATGAAGAAAAGACTCAACCTCGCCAGGAGGCACCACCCATCGCCTAACATAAGGTACAATCGGCATAAAGCCTTGAGTTAGTTTTGATAATGTTGTTTTAGGTAAACCAAGGAGAGTTAAAGTACACCTGACTCTTAATGATGACTAGAGGAAGAGTATTCTTTTATACCGAGAAGAGTGACAGGTTGATCACAGGGATCCAACCAAACCGGGTTGGGGCATGACATCTAGCCACCTCTTCAAACGACATCAGTGCCAAAAGAACTCTATGCCTCTCCTCTACCTCCCATGGCTTTGACCGACCTTCGAAGAGTGGAGTTTCAACCACCATGAGTCAATTTCCACTAGCGGGTCTCTTCGGGAATGCTTGACCGCTGCCAATTTATGACCAAATTTGGCCAACTCCAACGACCACTTGGCAGGTCACCACCACATAATGAACTGCCTCCTTCGTGGCTTCAAAACACACTCTAGCCACTGGTGGTACCCTCTCCGGTGAGTATTTCTGAGTCGATCATACCTTGTTTGCTTTTTGTCATTTTCGGGCAGTTTAGGGAATCAACCAACTACGGTGGGGGTTGGACCCCAACTCCTCCCGCACTTTGGAGTTAAATGAAGATATCTGGGAAGTAGTTACAAAATTTTAAGTTGATTAGATATGTTTTTAATAGTTTGGGGACTAGTTTTCAAATGGAGAAAAAGTTATAAAATGCTCCCTAATGGAAGTATAGAATGTTAGGAAGTAATTTCAGGGCAAATGGAGGTGTCAAAAATGATTTTCATAAGTGAAAGAGAAAAATAGGCATTTTTTTTAGAAAATGAGGGGCAAATTGGTCATTTTCAACCATGAGGGTGCTAAATGGACAAATTTTAGAAGTTATGGTTTAAAATAATAAGTTTAAGAAAATTAGGGACTAAAATGTAAAATGTGTAAAGTATAATAGCGAAATCGTAATGTATGTAAAGTTAAGGCCTAAAGGATGATTTAAAGAACTTTAGGGGCCTAAGTTCAATATCAAGAAAGTCTGAGACCATAAATGACAATTCAAGGAGAATAGGGGCAAAAATAAAAATTTTATAAATTTTAAGAGTAAAATAGTAATATTTGTAAAGTTTGGGGTAAATGTGTAAAATATGAGTATCTTGGGGATCAATTGTAAATACAAAATCTTAAACGGTCTAAATCGAAGATCTAAGGGCTAATATGGTAATTAAAGAAAGTAAATGGGCTTAAGTTAAGTTTATTAAAATTAAAGAGACAATATGGTAAATATGGTAATTTAAGAAACTTAGTAGGTTAGCTCAAAGTGATGGCATTATTAAGGACCCCACAGAAATTTGGAAGTTAGATCCTCGAAACATTGTCAATATCATCTGACCACATGTTTATTACGTTATTTAGCTTACCGAGCTTCGTGCGATGGAACCGAGTCCACACATCTTCGAAAATTTAGTTAGAATGAACACGTTCCAACCACGAGGTGAGTGGGATTACCGATGACAAGTCTGATGGGACTGTTAGTAGTCTTTTGCATAGATAATCAAAAGATATAATAACTTAAAGACTTATATGTTGATAGGAAGATTGAGCATGTAAATGGCTAAGAAACATTAATGTATGAAGTAAAGAATTAAGTTAAGCACTTGCTTGATCTAGATAAACGTGATATTATGATGACTTAATACTGAGAGTTTGATATGTGATACATGAGATATAACATGAACATGAGCATGATCATCATGCATAAAGCATGTATAAATTAATATCATGACAAGCTATGAACATATGAGGTGATGTGCAATGCATTAAGCATGATGCTATAATAAGCATGAGCATCCTACATCAAAACATGATACTTCTGTGAGATGATATAAGTGTGTCATATATGTGATTTGTGATTATTGTTGTGCTTGAATAGTTATTTGTATGCATGCATGATATATATGTGAGAAGTGGTTGTGACCACCTTGACTAGACACTCAAGTGAACTAGGGATGGAGAGATAGGGTGGATGTGATTGTGAACATTCCTAGGTCACACACAAACCCATGAGTGGCCCATGAGTGGCCCATTTGTGCTATAGTACGAGGAGTTCATGGGATGCCATGGCAAAGGTATCCCGCATTGCGGGGCGATATACAGATGCTTGAATGTCACAACCTTCACATCCCAATGAGTAGATGAACCTATAAGGTTCTTTAGGAGTGCATAGCATGAGACACATATCATCATTGCCCCCAAACACCCGAAGCTCTAGTGAGAGAGATTATGACGGGGCCATGATGTGAAATGATTTTTCTATGTTATGAGTATTGCACGTGCATTAGTAATTAATTATTTAGGATAAAAAAGCATATAGAAAATATACACATACCAATTGAATAATGAACATGTGTATATAAGAATGTAGACAAATAATACTAATTATAATAACCAAGATGGCTAGTGATAAATAGAAAAATATTTTATACACTGAGTTTTGTCAAGAAGTCTATTCATTGAGCCGAGAGTTCACCCCTCGTAAATATTTTTCATGTAACAAGAAACTAATGGGGGATTATTGCGCAACTCAAGAGTTCAACACGAAGGTTATAGTTTAAATTTTTATTAGTGTTATTATTTCTTGGATAGTTTTTTTATGTATTTATAAGTATTTTATTATTTTGAAAGGAAATTTTGGTACATGTGTGAAAATATTTTATATTTTGATTTTTTCGTTTACTTATTATTATAAGGATGACGATACCCACCTTTGTAGTGGTAAGCGAATGTGGTGGGTTGTAAGAAAACTAAATTGGTAATTGGAGTCGGGGTGTTATAGAGTAGCTCCTTCCCTAAGCTATTTGGCCCTTCTCAACGGGAAAAAATGACTATGAAAGGCATGTTAGCATCCCTCTAGCCTCCTTCTCCCTAGTAGAACAAGAGCACTTAAGGTAAGCTCATTTTGCCTTGGTTCTAAGTTTTTCTTTAGATTTTCCATTTAGTCAGGTTAATTTGCCCAATATTTTAGGCAACTCATGTAGCCAATTAGGGCAAGTCTTGGCCTGGGAAGGTCCACTAGGAAGTCCTTGACCATTTTTTTATCAATGGTCATGGCCAATTTGCTGTCATCGACGATATTCTAATAATTTTGCTGACTATGAATTTTTTAATCAAAGTTACTATCATGGGCTAAATATGGTCAAATTGGTTCATTCAAAAATTGGTTGGATCTTACAAAGGTTGAGTAGATGATTTGTGGTATGATAGGGGCAAATTCGAAGCTTTTGTAAGGGATTCACATGAAGTTTTAAATTTGAGCAGTTGTAAAAATTGGGATAAATTGGGGAACCTAAATGAAATAAATAGAAATTTAAGGATACAAAAGAGTATTTGAATGATTAGAAGCTTCATATAGAAATTTAGGAACTTAATAAGGATATTAGGAACCCTAAAAAGAATCAGGACAAAGGAAACGTAAAGCTCTAAGAAAAGCTCGGGGCCTCAAGGTACGTTCCCTATTCCAAATTCATAATAAGGGGGTTCCTAAAAAGAATCAGGACAAAGGAAAAGTAAAGCTCTAAGAAAAGCTCGGGGCCTCAAGGTACGTTCCCTATTCCAAATTCATAATAAGAGAATAAATGTAGGCACAACTTTACCTTCCTTATATAATCAAGGTAAGAATACTCAAATGATACATGAAAGGGTGGCAGATTGATCACAAAAACTCAATCAAACCGGATCGGGACGTGATAAAATACTTCTATTCCAAGATACCATAATCCTTCACACCTCACTCCATTCCCAAGTATCTTGGTGGTATTTGTTTCTTGAAACACACAAGACTCTTGATCAAATATTAATTGACAATTTAACTTATCACTAATTGCACTGATTTTTAGGTTTTTTTAGGGTAATAAATTATGAAATATTGTAATTGATGAGGTGTATCTAATTAATTTGATCTTTATAACATGTTTAAATTATCTCACCAATTTGAACATTTTTTTGGTGATTAAGGTGATAAATTTGTATATATAATAAATTTTATTGATGTCGTGAGTCGTGTGTATAGATGCACCCGAATAAAAAATTTAGTTGGTGGAGGATGATCTAATAGAAGTGAATGGATTTACATATGCTTTTCATTTCAAATTAGCATAATAATTATAATCACCATGAAATCGAGACTTTTCAATAGGATATTTATTATCCAATCTTTTAATTAACTTCTATTTAACATATATAGAATATACACATGTGATATTTAATTTCAAGCAAGAATATTTACCAAAGATTTAATTTTGAAATTCTAATTCTTTTCCCTCAATTCTTATTGTTCTCTCTATTCATCATCGCAATAGCCAAAGCTTTCTTTTATTGGACTATACTACGATTCAAAAAATACACACATATTTATAAAATTAAAATAACACCTAAAATCTAAATAAATAATATCATTATATAATATTAATTAATTAAAATTATATTAATTATTTTAAGTAAAATAACAATATTTATCCATAGTTAACAAAAATGATCAAACAACATTATAAAAATATGGATATTATTATATTATGTATTCTCCTGTGTAATCAAATGAGCACACCGTACTACACTAAACATATGAAACAATCTGAAATCTATCATTAATGAGATAATATTTATAACAATTATTATTTAACCTAGATTAATAATGAAAAGGCTGAACCCAATTACTCTTGGGATAAATATTTGGTGTATGATTGTCACCTTTCTCTCTTGCCGGTCCCCCATAAAATTGATATACCAATCCGACTATTGACATCCACCCAATGGAATATTATGGCAACTATTGCTTTATACTATCTATGATGTACATGTAGGAGCTGACTTGTCCGTACTGTATCGTGTTGGCTTTCTGCTTCTGTCTCGTATGATCCTATTGATCCCTATTGATCAGGAAATGTTCTCCTTCCCCACATCAGTCGAACTAAATCGTAAGAAGGAAGATGCACCATTACCATGGACGACAATGTCTGGGACGAGCTGTGTCTGGCCATGGCCATCGAACGGGATATTCTGATAAGCTTGATTCCTGAAATACCCAGCAATGATTGTGCTTGCTGTAGAATCGTAACTGTCCCTGATGGTATCTCGTTGGCCTCTGATCGGTTTTCTATTATCATCAACTTCGTCTTTGTTTGCCGACCCGCATTGTCTAGGCTGTGTTTGGTGGAAGATCTTGGAGACCACCATCTCCCCATCCTTCTCCTCCTCCCTATCTCCCAGATGGTACTGATGCATCACCCAGTTCGTCTTCTCGGCCTTCTTCTGCCGGCCATAGTTGGTGTAGAGCACCATTATCTTTTTGAAGCCTTTCACTGTTCCATTGATTACTACTGCCCTCGTCTTCCCTGTCTTGTGCCATCTTGTGTCATTACCATCCTCTTCATTATGCACCTTCCTTCTTTTCCGGGTGCCGGTCGTATATGCTTTAGAAGGCCGGTGGAAGAAGTGCCGCACTTGGCCGTCTTTACTCACACCTAAACATGAATCAAATATCAGTATCTTCTGATCTATACAAGAACAGATAATTTATATAACGAATAAAAAGAGATAAGTTACGTGCATGGACCAAATCGTATGTGATTGAACATTGAAAGGTAACAAAACTACATATCACATGGGCAGTGCTTGATTTCTCTATTGAGTTATCTTATCAGTTGCCTCACTAAACAGGGTATGAAGATGAGAATTGGTATATTATTCATGATTATTATTATTAATTAATAGATCAAAACTTATATGGCATACCCGGCAGTTTTTCTGGATGAGTGTAGCAAATACCATTCTCTCCTTCTAGGGTCGGTATGAATTCATCGATGAGAGGATGAAGTTTCCATGCATCGGCCATTACTTTTGCCTCTAGATGTTGAAGAATCTCTTGGTCATTGGGGTCGAACTTTACTCCAGCGGGAAGACCCGGCAAATTATGAATGATTCCTGTCTGAGGATCGCTTGGGTCAATACATCCCAAATTATAATTAATTCATGTACAAAATAATAAACATCCAACACATAACGAAATATATCCTATCAGCCAATTCAAAGTAATATCACCGTCTTAGGGACGTCTCAATTTATTATCATTAATATACAGTCGTGATTATGCGGTTCCAGAAAAGATAGCTACTTATTCGCATAAATATGGTCGAAAGACAATCATCAAAGTTGCTCTATATATATATATATATATCAGTCCTCACCTGGTTTTGGAGCTCAACGTTATGACCACACGAAGGACAAGTCATACTTCGAAAATTGGCACCAAGATTTCCCAAATTTTGAGAGACAATTTGAATCCTCCCGTCACCCTCCAATTCACTAGGCCATGTCATCCCGTGTGGTTTAAATCTTAATACTGTCAGAAGGGACGATACGTGATCTGCTTTACCCTTCAAAAGATTCTCCACTAAGTATTGTCTTGAAGGATCTTAATTGAAAAATGAGAAGCCAATGGAGGAGGATTGGACGGAGAATATGATGTAAAGCAAAAGGAAGAAAAGCAAGAAGGAAGCTTGTCCTTGCCGCTTTGAGACGCATCTATATTTATTTTGGAAAAAAAATCCTTATGCTTCTTTTGCAAGAATTCTATGCTTTATACTCTTCCTTCTCTTTCTCCATACGTATCTATATATTCATAAAGGCAAATAATTGATGGCAAAAAAATAAATAAAGGTAATGGTTGAAAAAGGAATTTGATATATTGATGTAGTGACATCTTTCTCATAATATAATATTTGTTTATTCTCATGCGTTAGAACATTAATAACTTGGCTAAGGAACGACAATCTTATTCAGGTATGATAGCCCCATACATGAGCGATCTAACAGTAAATTTGCAGAATCACAGTTATCCAATTCTATTATGCACGCCAAATGTAAATCGAATCACTTAATCCGTAATTAGTACACCAAGATAATAGGCTTATCATTTAGACTAGAAGGTGTTGAGGAAAAACTTAACCGAAAGTGGAAATCTGACAAAACGTGAAGGAAAGTAATTTAGACCCGTGAAGGATTAAAGATAGTGGAGATTTCGCAACTTGATTCCAGTGGATATTTCACCTTTGAGAGAGAGAAAGAAAGGAGATATAGCTGTATAGTCAATCTTGAGTACCCATGAAATCACCCATAGAGGAACTAGAAATTGGATTAGTTAATTCTTCTATGGTATCAATATTCTCATCTATTTTCCATCTTTTAAACCATACTTTTACATTTTTTTGCCAAGCTTAATTTTACTTTATTACAAAAAAATGATGTAATAAGTGTATCATAAAAATAACTTGATTTCCAATGTTTTTTTGTAGGTGGTTCCATTGCACTGAATATCATTCTCACGGCCTAATCAATTACATCTTTGAGCAAAAGTTTCTGCCCTTATGAAAATCATCACGAATGGGTGTAGAAAGTATGTGAAGCGGCACAGCACGTTTATCTTGACCAGAAACGGAATAGATCAGAAAGCGTCCGATGATCACAGGTGAGACTGGTAATGTCCTTAAGTTTATCATCTTTTTCATAAGACGATTAATTTAATATTCAATGCACTTAGAGACTTTCCGTACTAGAAACTATGCTCAAAACTCAATTAATGGAGAAAGTCTTCAATGGAATTGCTATACATCCCTGTATTATTTTATTTTTTTTCTTATACTTACTATTTTTTATAATAAATTATTTTTAGAGTTTATTTAATATTATATAAAAATTAATATTTATATAATTTTCAATGTAAAATTATACAAATAGCATGAGTCCTATTTTATAAGTATCCAATAGACTAGAGATGCTCTCTATTTTATAACTCGGATGACAAAAGTAAGGTGAAATGACCGAGCTTAGGTCACACGTTATGAAGACCTTATGAGGAAGAATTTGTTTCTTCAACAGTAACTTTTCCCACCATAAAAGAATTCATGCCAAGATACAACTTTGGAGACTTGCCTCTACTTGCTTATATATGTCTATTGGGAAGTAAACTTTCTTCACCGCACAATTGAAATATAGTCAACATCGCTAAAGAAAGCCTAAGATACCCATATTACACGGAAGCTATATGATTATCTACGTGTAGTTTTATATATCAGATGACATTTTTATGTTGTAAATGGATTATATGAACATATTTGATGCCTCTGTATATATCTATCTATGTGGTCCGTATAAGAGGTAAGCTTTTTTTTTCCCTTTTTTTCTATAGAACAATTTGATGAATTGTCCATAAAGGAGGGGACTACTACCGGTATAAATTGGTTGAAATATTTGTTATATTTTTTATTTTAAAAAATTGATGAATGAAGGAAACTTATATTTGGAGTGTTTTGACTCCACATGAATTAACCCAATTAAAATTTGTATTAGCCATAACTTATAAGTACAAATTTCTTACAATATATCTATGATATTATAAGAAATAATCGAAATATGATATTAAGACACATGAGTTTATATTTTTTTAATTATTAGATAGAGTTGTATATTAAAGTTTTGAATAAGAGGGGAGATCCAAAAAAGAGGACGGAATGACTTGTGCAAGGATGCAACTTCCAAGTTGTGCATCCGGGAATTTAATATCATTTATGCATGTTATTGGATGTTTTTGGTGAGGTATCTTTAACTTCTCAAACAAGCCATTGAGCGCACTCCAGCCTTGCCCACGAAGTAATCCTCTCTCTGTGGGATTTCCATTCATTCACTAATTTTGAATCATGCTCTTCTCTTATAATTTCAGAGTCAACTAGAATCCCCCGTGACTAATGTACGTGAAATTCCACCATTTATGAGTTGGAATAAGTCCCCATTTGAGCGGAAACCGTAGAAAATATTTTAATTAATAAAAATATAAAGATGTTAATATATTGGATTATTTAGTTAATTAAAATATCTTTAACGATAAATCACTTTTACATTAAATTAATATTGAGAGATGAAGTTTAAGATTCTTTTTTTACCTTTTCTTAATAATTTAAATCTTTTATTTTGTTCCAGTGAAGGTAGGTTCTTACTTGTTCAATTTTCTTTTACTAGAAAAGATTTTAGCGTATATATTCATATTTTTCTTTAAAATTCTCATTTTTATTCTAATTCTCTTATTGATATCTTGTTTAACGCTTTACATAACAAAATTATATTAGGATTAAATTTAACAGTTAATCCAAGATACGAATATATTTAAGACAAAGTTTGATGGTTATAAATATTACGAATGACTCTTTAATAATATGATATATCAATATGAATGGTTTGTTGTTGACGAAATAATGTGATGATATCCACCATATTATATTCTAAAAATAATTTTATTATGGTAAAAATTTTAAGTATGATATAATTCAAACTATAAAATAAAAGTTTATTGTAAAGTTTGTGATCATATTTTAACAATAGTGTTCTCCATGGAAAATGAAATAATAGGGTATTAAAATTCTCAAATATTTACAACTATTACCCACTATTACCTGTATAATTGTTATTTTAATATATTTTGTTATCACCATTTATACATTTTATAAAAAATTTACTAATAGATCAACCATTTTAAAATTTCTCTAATATATTTAAAATTCAAAATTTTTTATTAATATTCCAAAAATAAAATATATATTATTGTTGTGGATAGTAGCAATAAATATTTTTATACTCTACTCAAATATATAATATACTAGTTATATTATCACACATCCACTAGTCATACCGTATGCGCATGGGTCACAAATCTTTGATCCCTTCTATACATTACAATTACAATGGTAGGACATAAACTCTGTTATACTAAATATACAATATTTTAACTTAATTAAACACAACAATAATAATATAAGAATTATTAATAAATTTAGAAATTTACACTATAATTCATCTCTAAATATCAATAAATAAAATTACTTATAAGCTAAGTATTATAAATCTATTAACTCAATGCACTCTTATTATACTATCATGTGATGAATCTTCATATATTTTACATATATGTCTTAATTTGTTAACATTGTACTGACTCTTGTTGATTTATTAACCTATTTTATTCTAAAAAATATTGGTGGTTGAGTGGTGAGCTATAATTAATGAATTTAGTAAGTAAATAGACTTATATTAAGTATTTATAGACTATATGTCATTCCAACTTAAATTCTTAAATAATTTATAAATACATATAACATACTGATATTTTAAAAATGTAATTTTTCACATAAATCTATTTATGATGTGTAAAATATATCGACTCATACAACCCACCACACAATTTTAATACTACTATAGTTGACATCATTCTATTGTAAAACTAACATGATAGAAAATTCATACTATAAGAGAATTTCATTTCAATACTACTATAGTTGACACCATTCAACCATAACTAATCCATTTATTGGATACTCTTGTATTATATTAGAGAATTTATTCTTTGATCTCTTTGGTTTGTGTGTGTTATTTTGACTCTCATATTTCTTTGAACACTTCTATTTTCTTGACAATAAAGTGACGGAGAGAGGGAAAGTCATGCTTAGTGAAAGTTATGCGGTGGGAAGAGTGAAAGTCATGCTTAGTGAAAGTTATGTTCTCATTTTAAATCTCTACTTAAAATATTTAATATAAAGTATTTTCACCTTTAATAAATAATTATTTAACAAAACCCATGTTTTCAAAATATATTACCATCTCTATGTTGTAAAATAGCATACATTCAAGGACTTTTTCAATTACATCCATGCAATATAGTTCAGGTATTTTATCAATCACTCATGTAATATTAGGATTTCAAAAATCGGGATTCAAACCAAATTAGACTAGAAATCAATGTTGATTCGAGAATAAAAATAAAAAAATTGAGATTTAGAATCAAATTAAATTGGAAATCAGTTCTAAAGTTAAACTTGTATAGTGGATAAATCCATTAATTACCCTCCAATAACCCCACTTGATTGAAATCAATGATCGAAAAAACCGTTTGAAAACTAGTTCGAATTGGGATCTAACCCGCTTAATTCACAAAACCCCAAATTGGGCTAAAAATCGGTCGAATTGGAGGTGAACTAAAAAAAAAAAACTATCAAAACGACTCGAGTGGTAAAAACCCCTCATTTTTAGAAGTAGCTATATAATTCATAAAATCAAACCTATTTAATATAAAATTGGATGAAGAATTTTTAGAAAATTAAATTAGGTCAAGAACCGATCAAATTTGAGATGACTCACGAACTAAAGGTCAAAATTGGTCGAACCGACTAATTTATTCACTAGAAACTAGTATGCTACTGTGTGAACCGTTTGAGGTGTTACATTGGGCGCACACACATACTACATGCATGGGGTGCACATGATCATCTCCTTCACTCGACTCATCACCTGAAATCCGACCTGGAACATGGAAGCGACCCGATTTTAGTGTAATTTCTGGTATCTTGCCCCTGAGGAGAATTAATGAAAAGTTGAGTGTTTGGAATCCCAACTGGTCAATAAAGATCCAAAAGCCATGGAAAAGAACCATGGAGTGAATTGGAGGTGAAAATTGGACTGACCTGAACCGGATTAAACCATATTGAACCGTGAAGAACCAGTTCAAATATTCATTTTTCTAGGTGACTTAAAGGCATTAATTTGGGAAATTGAAGTAACCATTGGATAGAAAATAAATTTAGATGAATTTAGAAATTTTTTAATTTTAGAAAACTGGTCGAATCTGGCCTGAACTAGCTAATTTTCGATTTCGGGTCACCGAACCGATCAATGATCCAGTCGGTCAACGGACCATCTACCGGGTCAGTGCGTGTGACCAATTAGTGTGCGACGCATGGTGAAGTGCACCTAGTTAGCCGCTTGGTCAACGCTTGGAAGCACCGACCAATTAAAGCATGATGCATGTCCTCGGTCGATGGTCAAAGAAAGAAAATTCACGTCACTGACGATCGACCAATAGGAGAGTGACACGTGTACTTAGTCAACGGTCAACTTAGGAGGCGCCTCATCAGCCAAGCTGGCCAATGAGGGCGGTCGACCAATCAAAAGTCGATACATGGCGAAACTACGTCAGATGGTCCTAGCCAATCAAAGGCTAACACATGGCAGTAGAAGAGTGCGTCATGAAGGAAACCTAACTTATTTAAATTGGTCAATCAGAGGATGCCATGTGTCATGGTCAACAACTGATTGAATGTTGTAACCCCTCGTTGGAATGAGTTACCAATGGGAGGCCGCCATGTGATTGGTCAACGAGTCAATGGATGACTCAGACACTGAGTGGAAAGTTGCATCAGCAAAACCAGCCAATCATAGTGCACCATGTGGCAGCTCGCACACGTGCGCATAATGTCATCTTCAACCTTTGAACTGGGCAGATAAGGATGATGGGCTGGTTGCATCAACTCTGGTGGCCAAATCATCCTCCTAATATGACCTTGAATGGGAGAGATTGACACCGAGTGATGGACAAATGGATAGCACTGCTAGTTACCGAGCTCTCTATATAAAGAGCTCCTCCCCATTTATCATCCCCATCACTCAAACAACTAAAGAAGAAGAATCACTCCATTTACCGGTGAAGCACAAACCAGAGCTCCAACTTTGGCACTTTTCTCCACCTTCAAAGACAAATTCAGATTTCCTAGAATACTGAGGAAGTCAGCTACATGGCTGCATACTCCATTTAGCTTAAGGATCGCTGAAGAAGAGTCGGCGAGCTCACATAGTACATGTGCTCCCTCGGCAGTCCACGAACAGAGTTGGTCGAGGTCAAATCGAGCCACTCTTAGGCTAACCCCGACCAAACTAAGCTCCCTAGACCTACCCTAGAGATGTCCAAACCTTCCTTGAACCGTAGTGGTAAGTCTCCTCCCCTTCGCTGAAAATGATTGTTCATAGTGTGTATTGCCCATATACTAAGTTAAGCAATTCACACAAATCAGGTGTCATGCCTCAGCCCGGTTTGGTCGGATCCCTGTGATCAACCTGCCACTCTCCCGATTTACTAAGCGTTGCCCCTTATTTATAAACCGCAAAGAGTAAGGCATCCTTTAAACATGCACTTTTCATGGAATAACAAAAAATCAAAACTGCATAAAATTTTAATCTGATCATACCTGTCTCAAAGGCGTATTAGTTGATGGTCCTTGGGGGTAAGATTTCTTGAAAGGGATATAAGGGAGGGGTTAGTATGATGATTCAATGGGTTTTCGAAATTTAATTTTTAGGAAAAAATTTTGTTTTGTAGTGTGCTAGACTCCTTTTTTCCTTTCAAAAACCTTTCATTTCACATCTCTACTTTTATCAACATTTCTTATTAATCACGGTGTGTTATCACCCAACACACATATTTCATCATGAAGGTCAAACATACAATCACAGGCCAGTACGTCCACTGAACCCACTTGTGGCGTCGGAGCAACTTAACTAGCCACCTAGATAGAAGCACGTCCACTTCTATCTTGAGAATGAGTGGATGTTTGCAACATCTGACCCTCAATCCCGTAACAATTCTTTGTGTCTGTATGAGGACAGAGACCTCATCCTAACCCCACCCTGGTCTTGTGTGCTTGAAGCTACGTCGAACTTCACAAGGCCTCTTGGTACGACTAACTACCCTTATATCCACCAGGTCGTCTAGGGCCTTAGGACACATCACTACCCCTCTTGGGCATCTTGAAAGTTCTGTAAACACATTGCATGCACAATCAGTGTTTTTACATCATGCCATATAATCTGTGGTGCCACTGGTCCAATGGCCCCGGCCTTCAACTCAACCTATAGCTATTTGTCTTGACTAGTCCAGAGACTTGTCATGTTGCACTGTCGCTAGTTGATTGAATATGTCGATCTTGTCTTGCTACAATGGCCAAACAATTCATTTACTTAAATTTTCATGGAATATAACTCATGTTTATTTATGAGCTCCTCATCGTGTCAATTGGCCTATGGCCCACTATTCGAGATTTTCAAAATCGGGCATAATAGCCCCCAAGTTCCAAAATCGAGGCCTTCGGCCTAACAGAGGTATTCGAGCTCCCGTTAAAAAGGTCTCCCAAATGGTTTAAGCAGAGTGGCAAATAGTCAGGGGAGAGCACTTCCAACAAAAATTTATTTTCAATTGTCCATCATACCCACCGAGTTTGAGGATATCTCCGCTCATAACCGATGAATGGGTTTTCCACTTCCTCCGAGAAAGTTTTCATCATCTCAATCGGGTATGATATACTTACAACGGGTAATTAGTTTTTTTGCATCATTTTCATATCACTCCTCTAAGTTGTGATGTTTAAAATACCACTTATTTTGATGTGCTTATCATCCCAATCGGGTATTATATAAAAATCCCACTCACCCGATAGTGCAGTGAAATTCCTCTTAGCCGACTTGTTATTCTTACTTGAACTCGTCTTAGCTGACGTTCTCAATACTTCGTGTTTCTATATGATATTAACATTCTTGTTCATTATTATTTGGCCTAATAGCCCTCATTCATCCCAAATGAATGAGAAAACCAACTTTTCCTTTATTTACAATTAGATCCCTAAAGTTATTTTTTCTTTTACTTTGAGTCCCCAATGCCGATTTTTCCTCAAGTTGAATCCCGAAACTTTTAAAATTTATCTTAGGACCTCAATTTATTCAAATTCACAAAAGGGGTATAATTTCCCAAATTTCCAATTTGGTCCTCCAAATTTTCCAAAATTATCATTTTGCCCATACTTTACAAAAATGGTAGGTTTTGCCCCAAAAATTCCAAAAAAATTGCCCAATTGGTCCCCCAACATCTTTTTCATGCCCAATTGGTCATCAATTTTATGAAATTGCATTTTGATCCTTCAAATTTTCAAAAATCCCCAATTTTCCCCCATTGTTCCCCCAATTTCAACTTCCTAACACAACCGAATTTGATTTTATCAAATTGACCAATCAAACACTTCTAATTGTTGAAATTGAAGTTAAAATTGAGTTTCTACATCTTCATATGATTCAATAGCACTTTAAATCGTAAGTTTTGACGCCAAAACAAGCTCAAATAGAGTTTCGCCAGAAAACAAAACATAGAGAGAGAAAACTTCAATTGCTCACCGATAGGGGCGCGACGATCCAAGCTTCCAATTAGGGCAGAGAGCTCTCCTCATGAGGTTTCTCCTAGGATTAAGAATTGCATCAATTAATGTTGAATTGAGTTAGAATTTCATCATCGAAATTTTGACGGTTCTCTCTCTAGCACCGGTCAGAAATTGCATAGGGGAGTCGAATTGACTTATCTTTCCATTCCAATTCGGTCATGGGAGGGCTGAGGAGGTGTTAGGAGAGCTTGGTTTGGCCTGAGTATGGCTCGTATTGGCCGATTTTAGCTCAGCTGAAATAGGGCAGCTTCGGTCCACTAGAGCTATTTTACTGTTCGATCACGCCGGCGTTTCTCCAATGACTCTTGGAGCAAATAGAGACTACAGACGTGTAGCTAACGTCTCCCTAGTTCTAAAGAACCCGACCATGCCTTTTTTGGCTTAGAAAAGACCCTATATCGGAGCTCTGGTTCAAGCTTTGCCGAAAAAACTAAGTAGCTGAGAGAGAATGAAGTTTTTAGGTGTAGAGAGGATAAATGAGGAAGTGCTCTTTATATAGGAAGCTCGAGGACTTCTTGGCCATTCGATTGGCGCCTTAATGGCAGTCATTCATTGCCTAAAACTCCCTGGCTAAGGAGTTTTCAGTTTAGCGGGCACTGAGCGATTTTTCGGCGAGTGAACAGTGTTGTCATCTGAAGGAAGAAGACGATGATGTTCTGAACTGGACTGGATTGGTCCGAACTAGGTTCAAAGCTTAAACCGGCCAGTTCTTCCCCAATTTGACCAAAATTTTCAAATCTAAAAATTTTGAAATTCATCTAAATTCATTTTCCATGCAATGGTGGCCTCGAATCTCAAATTTGAATTATTTTAGCCACCTAGAAAAATGAATTTAGCATTCGGTTCAATAGTGGTTCAAACTGGTTAAAATCGGTTCAATCTGGTTCGGATTCGATTCACCTGAACCAGTTTGGTTTCCATCTCCCATTCCTCCTAAAGTTCTTTTTCATGACTTTTGTGACTCTTTAGGTCACCCAGGATCCATAAATTTTTCGATTTTCCCATTCCCTATCGGTTTCGGTTCATAAACCGGTTCAATCCAGTTGTATCTGGTTCATCCAAACCGGTCTAATTTTTCTCTTCCAATTTGTCCTAAGGTTCTTTTGCAAGATACCTTTTGGATAACTCAGGAGCTGTAAATTTCTCAATTGCCCGTTCTGTAATGATCGGGTTTGTGAATTGGTTCGGTGTTTCTCACTTGGTTTGACCGGTTCTTTTCCTGGTTTTCCTTAACTCCAAAGGGCGGGGTTTACAACTCTCCCCTCCTTTTAGGAGTTTTATCCCCAAAACTAAATCAGCATTTTTCACTCCGGGATAACTTCCTTTAATGTTAACTTGAACATGTTAACACTTTGGTCATTCTTCCACTTAGACCACTTTAAATTATGTGCTTAAGAAAATTCCTTTCCTTTACATTGTTTACTACTTCCATGGAATATATCATAACTAGTACGTCTTGCCCATGAGTTCAAAGGTATTTCCTTAGGTTCACATCTTCATTTGCTTAGGGCAAGATTCTTCCCCTTGAAGTTTGTACTCAAAATTTCCGGATTGGGAGTTCCAAGATGCCCAATCGTTACCGTGTCTAGTTATTCTCTGCATCTTTGAAATTCTTAGCTCAGTGTTATTCCGAGCATCTTTCGTCCTATTCTAACCCTTCCTTCGTCCATCGTTTATTTCAATTTTGGTCAAAATTTTGTTTGACCTCATCATGCTTATAAACTGACTCTTCCTTACTCGAGTCACAAATTTTTTTCCTTGAAACTATTGGGTTTACATGCCCCTTACAGTATGACATACTCTAGAACATGTCTTTCACAATTTTAAATTTTAGAATACTTCCTTACTGGGTTGTTCCCAACTTTCCAACCTCTTAGGGATTGTATAACTTCATCCCTCTTTTCGTTTGGTAGTATTCCTTGACTACCTTTAATGTTATCCATTCAACTTATATAACCGTGTCGGTTCTCCTTACTCACTTGTCCTTTCTCAACTTTCTTATTGAGTTTTTTCGGTTCCAATGATTTGGTTTTCCAATGGTTTACCAACAAGCTAGGATTCTTTCCTTCTTAAGTCCTTGGCATTCTTTATTCAAGGAGTTTTCCTTTATCTTTAATCCATTTTTACTTACCCATGATCATTTCATGATTCTTCATTCTAAATTAATCACTTTTGTTTGACTTGTCGATTCCTTTGCTTGGGAAGGTTCCCTTCTTCTGGTTTCATTCTCTACTATGTCCCTCACAATAGTGACTTCCATCTTAGGAGCTACATGCTCAACCTTCTTATCATTTCTTGTAGGGTTCTTTCTTCCTTTCTTTGCACCCCTATCTATGTTAGGGCATTTGCCCGTTTTGGATCCTTCTCTATCCACAACTTCTGTTTCATCCCTTATTCCTTACTTGAGATACTTCCGGTTATCGGTTTTTATTCCGTGCATTCCACACTATACTCAGCCGTCCAATCTTTAGGCTTCATATGCGCATGTGGACTATGACCTATCTTACCAATTGTGGCTATTCCTCCTTAGCCACATCTTATTTGGAAGGCCTACTTTCCTAACGTTTCTCGGACGTTCTTTCCTTTATTACCTTAGTATGGGTAGTCCACTCATTCTTACTTGTCACAGCATCTTTTGATGCTAACCTCCTATTTACCCGTTAATTTATTTCCTTTTAAGGAGAGTTTACATCCTCTTGCTTTCAAAATCTCTTGATCATCCATCGTGAGGCTCACTTAACCGTCTTAAGACTTTTAATTGTAAATCTGATTTTGGCCATTGATTTCTTTAAGGATTATCCTTTGTCCTTCTTTTCCAATGTTTTGGCCTTTTCACTTCTCCCTTTTTTGTTATGGTTTAAATCCATGGTTCTCCCAATTGTCAGTTCTTTAACTGCCTCCTTCCTATTATTTTTCTTGTCTAATTGTCTGGGCAGCTGTATCACTTGTCCATCATGCCCATCCTATTGTCCTTCATAAAGCGTAGTCTTTACTACTTCCCAACCTTTCTTAGGGTTTTGTTTATTCTCTTTGACTATTCTGTTAATACTAGTTTCTTCTTTCTACTTGGTTCTCCTAGAATTGTTATTTGGTTCTTCTACTCTTTCCAAACAGGTCACACTGGGCCATCACGATACCTCTATCCTTTGAAAAGTTTCCTAATTAAGGGTTGGTTCCTTGCACTCCACATTATGTCCATTCGCCCACCAATGATTCCTTCAAGGGTACTTAATCATATGCATCCTCCAAAGTTCTCTTTCATAGCATATTTCTTCTCTTTTTCACTCTTACTGTGTCATACCCCTAGAGTTTCCGGATGATGTTTTTCCGCATTTGCCCCTTATGATGGGTTTCTAGGTATACTTTTCATGTACCTTACCTCCATTCTTGTGGTATCCTTCTAAGTTTGACCTTCTTAAGAAGTTTAAATTTGGTTTTTACCTCATCATTTCTTGACCTCTTTGTAAACTGCTTACTTTACCTACTCCATGGTTTGGGTCACCAGTCCTTCATGTCTTTCATGACCTTTGAGGAGGTATTGCCCTAAATTTATGAGGTGTGGAATAGTCCTTCTTTACCTATCCTATTCCCTTACACCTATAACAGGTTTGGTACTTGTCCTTATTAGGGTTGTGCACTTCTTCACGTAGTGTCCCCATCGTTCACACTTGTAATAGGTTATTCCCTTGCGTGGACCGTTCTGGTTCCTTCTTTCCTTTGAGTATTGTGGGGCCTTTCTAGGGTTTACTGCTAGTTTGGTGCTTTGCCATCCTTGAGTCTAAACACCTTGAGAACTTTCTTGTTAAGTATTGTTTGTCAAATGGTCACTCTAGGAGTCCTCCTATATTTCTTAATTCCCTGATTGAGCTTACTTAACTGGGATAGGATTCTCCCTAATTTCTATGGTGGAAGGGGTTTGTTTGTTTACTATTCTTGGGATCATCTTCCTAGCAAGATCACATCATCGAGAGATAGGATTTTAGAATTTCGGGTACTTCATTTGTAAACCCCGCACTTTTGAGTTAAGAAAAATCAGGAAAAGAACCGATCAAACCGAGTAAGAAAATCGAGCCGGTTTACATTTGAGAACACGCAATATGGAAATTTACAACTTCTGGGTGATCTAAAGGGTTCATTAAACCTTGGAAAAGAAATTTAAGAAACTTTAGAAAACAAAAATCAAATTGGTTTAGGTGAACTAGATTTCATAAGAACTTCAAAGTTAAGCGTGCCCTCTTGGGAAGTATGAATTAATATATATTTAATTATTATAATTAATACCAATAATTTAATACCTAAATTAAATTATTTGAATTAATACCAATAATTTATGGCAATATTAATACTAGTAATAAATCTCACACATTTAATACACGGGATTTACGCCTATATAAAGAGGTCATCCCCATTTCATTCTTCTCACACTTGAACACTTCTCTCTCTCTCTCTACTGCTCCATTTCCCAGTAAAGCTCGAACCAGAGCTTTGACTTGAACAAAGGTCAGGCTCTTTAGAACCAGGGAGAAGACAACTATCTGATAGCAAACTCCAGTCAATCCGAGAATCGTTGGAGAAGCGCCAACATGATTGAACAGTGAAGCAACTCTGGTGGACCGAAGGTGCCCTATTTCGGCCAAGCTGAAATCAACCATTTCAAGCCCTCCTCAGGCCAAACCAAGCCCTCCCAACACTTACTCAGCCTTTCCACGGGCGAATTAGGACCGAAAGGTAAGCCAATTCAGCTCCCCTTCACAATTTTCGATCGGTGCTAGAGAGAGAGTCAATCGAATTTCAATGACGAAATTCTAATCCAATTCCGCATCAATTGATGCAATTCTTGATTCTAGAATGAACCTCAGGATGAGACCTATCTGCTCAGATCGAAAGCTCGGACCGTCGTGCCATCACCGGTGAGTAATCAAAGCTTTCTCTCTCTATAGCTGTTTTTCGGCGAAGCTCCGTTTGAGCTTGTTCCGACGTTAAAATCTGGGATTCAAAGTTTCTTAGAATTTTATGAACATGCAGGAACTCAATTTCAACTCCAATTTCAATAATTAGAAGTGTTTGATCGGTCAATTTGATGAAATCAAATTCGGTAGTATTGAAGAGTTGAAATTGGGGGAAATTTTGGGGATTTTCGAAATTCAAAGGGCCAAAATACAATTTTATGAAATTGAGGGTCAATTGGGCATGAAAATAATGTTGGAGGACCAATTGAGAAATTTTTGGAATTTTTGGGGCAAAACTTACCATTTTTGTAAAAGAAGGGCAAAATGGTAATTTTGGAAAAATTTAGGGAACCAAATTGGAAATTTGGGAAATTAAACCCCTTTTTGGTGAAATTGAATAAATTGAGGTCCCAGGATAAATTTTAAAAGTTATGGGACTCAATTTGAGGAAAAACCGACATTAGGGGCTTAAAGTTAAAGAGAAATAACTTTAGGGACCTAATTACAAATAACTAAAAGTTTGGGTTTTCTCATTCATTGGATATGAATGAAGGCTGTTATGCCGAGTAATAATGAACAAGGTTGTTCATATCGTGTAGGAACGCGAAATACCGGGAACGCCAGCAAGGACAAGCTCGCGTGAATACAAAAAACGAGTCTAGTGGAATTCACGACATTAACGGGTGAGTGGGTTTACTAACATCATACCCGGTTGGGATGATGAGCATAACTTAAAGATAAAAACCACTTACTGGTTGTGAGTGGAAATTTTATGTCATACCCGGTAGGAAATGATAAGTACCTCGATATAAAAACCCACTATTTAGTGGTATTTTAATCATCACCACTTAGAGAAAGTGATGTGAAAATTATGTGAAAAAACTACTTACCGGTTGTAATTATATCATACCCGGTTGGTATGATGAGACTTCCTCGAAGGAATTTGAAAACTCGTTCATCGGTTATGAACGGAGATGTCCTTATACCGGTTGGTATAATGGACAGTGAAAACCTATTTTGTCAGAAGTGTTCTCCCCTGACTGTGTGCCAATGCTTAAACTATTTGGGAGACCTTCTTGACGGGAGCTTGGATAGCTCTTATAGGTCGGGGGCCTCGATTTTGGAACTTGCGGGCTAGAATGCCTAGTTTTTTGAAAATCTCGTACAGTGGGCCCAAGGCCGGTTGGCACGAGTAGGAGCTCGTAAATGAACATGATATCTGTGCCATAAAACTTAATAAGTGAATTGTTTGGCCATGGTACCAAGATAGGACCGACATGCTCAGTCAATTAGCGGCAGTGCGACATGACAGGTCGACAGACCAGTCAAGACAAACAATTGCGGTTTGAGTTGAGAGTCAGGGCCATTGGACCAATGGCACTACAGATTACATGGCTTGATAACAAAACATTGTTTGTGCTTGCACTGTGAGTAAGGGATCATCAAGACGCCCATGAGGGGTAGTGATGCGTCCTAAGGGCACTGGACGACCTAGTGGCTATAAGGGCAGTTCGTCGTTCCAGGTGTCTGTGCGAAATCTGGAGTAGCACCAAGCGCATGAGACCGGGGTGGGGACAGGATGAGGTCTCTATCCTCATACGGAAACGAAGAAGTGATTTCGGGATTGTGGGTTGAATGTCGCGTACATCCACTCATTCCCAGGGTAGAAGTGGTCGTGCTTCTATCCGGGTGGCAGGAAAAGTCGCTCCGAAGCCACTAGCAGGTTCAGTAGTGATACTAACTTGCGAATGTGTGTAACCTTCATGATAAAGGATGTGTGTTGGGTGATTACACACCGGTAACTAAGAAATAATGGAAAAATCCAAAATTTTAAATGAAGGGATTATTTTTGAAAAGAAAGGAGTCCGACATACTCCATATAAATGTTTTTCTTAAAAGTTAAAAGTAGACCTTTGAAAACCCATTCACTGAGTAGTCATACTCACCCCATCCCTTATATCCCTTTCAGGAAATCCCGAAAAGTCTACCTTGAAAGACCATCAACTAAGATGCCTGTAAGACATGTATGTAAAGTTTAAAATTTCATGCAATTTTGATTATACTATTCTAGGAAATGGTGCAGGTTTAAAGGACGCCTTACTCTTTACGGATTATAATAAGGGGAAACCCTTTAATAAATCGGGAGAGTGGCGGGTTGTTCACGGGGATCCGACCAAATCGGGTCGGGGCGTGACATCATTAATAAAGGAGTACAAAATGGTTTTGGTTTTTGACCTATTACAAAAAGTAGTTATAGATTAGATAGGGAGCTACGGGTGTCTAAGCATCCTCCTTGGTAAGATTATACGCCTTTGATGGCGTTCCTGACCTTAGGCTTGGCTCCCTTCGTATTTAGGATTGTGACCTCACAGGTCGTGGCACCATCATCATGGATACTTCCCACTAATGTCTCTTGGTCCTTTGGGACTTCTCAAGTATTTTAGGGTGATCTCCCTACAGGGACAAAGAGTTGGGTGGTGTTGATAATGCCAGTCCTAGTTTTCTTGGTTCATCTCCTGGAAGCCATCTAAAAATTTTAAAACCATTCCTATTAGTTACTTTCTTTTACAGTCTTAATTATGTATTTGAGGAAACAGACTCTGATACCACTCAAGTTGTCATGCCCTGGCCCGGTTTGGTTGGATTCCCATGATCAACCCAACACTCTTCCGGTTTACTAAGAGTTGCTCCTTGTTTATAAACTACGAAGAGTAAGGCATCCTTTAAACATACACCTTTCCTAGAATAATATAAATCAAAACTGCATAAAATTTTAAACTGATCATACTTGTTTCACATGCGTACTAGTTTATGGTCCTTGGGGGTAGGTTGTCCGGGATTTCCTGAAAGGGATATAAGGGAGGGGTGAGTATGATGACTCAATGAATGGGTTTTTGAAATTTAATTTTTAGGAAAAATATTTGTTTTGGAGTGTGTCAGGCTCCTTATTTCCTTTCAAAAACCTTTCATTTCGAATCTATGTTTTTATCACCATTTCTTATTAATCACGATGTGTCATCACCCAGCACACATCCTTCATCATGAAGGTCAAACACACAATTTTAGGCCAGTACGTCCACTGAACCCACTTGTGGCGTCGAAGTGACTTAATCGGCCACCTAGATATAAGCATGTCCACTTCTACCCTAAGAATGAGTGGATGTTCGCGACATTCGACCCTCAATCCCATAACAATTCTCTGTGTCTGTATGAGTATAGAGACCTCATCCTAATTCTACCCCGGTCTCATGCACTTGAAGCTACATCAAGCTTCGTAAGGCCTCATGGTACAACTAACTTTCCTTATATCCACCAGGTCGTCCAGGGCCCTAGGACACATCACTACACCTCTTGGGCGTCTTGAAGGTCCCGTAAACACAGTGCATGCAAAATCAGTATTTCCACATCATGCCATATAATCTATGGTGCCATTGGTCTAACAGCCCTGACCCTCCACTCAACATGTAGCTGTTTGTCTTGACTAGTTTGGAGACTTATCATATCGCACTACCGATAGTTGACTGAATATGTTGGTCCTGTATTGGTACCATGGACAAACAATTCATTTATTTAAAATTTTCATGGCATATAACTCATGTTTGTTTACAAGCTCCTGCTCGTGTCAACTGGCATAGGGCCCATTGTTCTAGATTTTCAAAGTAAGGCACAATAGCCTCCAAGTTCCAAAATCGAGGCCTTCGGCCTAACAGAGTTATTTGAACTCCAGTAAAAAAGGTCTCCCAAATGGTTTAAGTAGTGGCACACGATCAGGAGAGAGCACTTCTGACAAAAATATATTTTCAACTGTCCATCATACCCACTAAGTATGAGGACATCTCCGCTCATAACCGATGATTGGGTTTTCCACTTCTGCCGAGGAAGTTTTCATCAGAACAATCGAGTATGATCTACTTACAACCGATAAGTAGTTTTTTCGCGTCATTTTCATATCACTCCTCTAAGTTGTGATGTTTAAAATACCACTTAGCAGTGTGTTTTCATTTTGAGGTGCTTATCATCCCAACAGGGTATGATATAAAAATCCCACTCACTCGGTAGTGCGGTGAAATTCCTATTAACCGGCTTGTTGTCCTTACTTGAACTCGTCTTAGCTGGTGTTCTTGGTACTTCATGTTCCTACACGATATGAACATTCTTGTTCATTAATATTTGGCCTAATAGCCCTCATTCATCTCAAATGAATGAGAAAACCAACTTTTCCTTTATTTGCAATTAGGTCCCTAAAGTTATTTTTTTCTTTAAGTCCCTAATGCCGAATTTTCCTCAAATTGAGTCCCGAAACTTTTAAAATTTATCTTAGGACCTCAATTTATACAAATTCACAAAAGGGCTTTAATTTCCCAAATTTCCAATTTGGTCCCCCAACTTTTCCAAAATTACCATTTTGCTCCTACTTTGCAAAAAAGGCAAGTTTTGCCCCCAAAAATTGCCTAATTGGTCCTCCAACATTTTTGTCATGCCCAATTGTTCTCAATTTTATGAAATTGCATTTTGGTCCATCGAATTTTCGAAAATCTTCAATTTTCCCCCATTTCCCCCCAATTTCAACTTTCTAAGATAGTCGAATTTAATTTCATTAAATTGACCAATCAAACACTTCTAATTGTTGAAATTGAAGTTAAAATTAAGTTTCTACATCTTTATACAATTCAATAGCACTTTAAATCGTAAGTTTTGACGTCGGAACAAGCTCAAATGGAGATTCGCCGAAAAACAAAATGTATAGAGAGAAAGCTTCAATTGCTCACCTACAGGGGCATGGTGGTCCGAGCTTCCAATCGAGGTAGGTAGCTTTCCTCCTGAGGTTCCTCCTACGGTCAAGAATTGCATTAATTGATGCCAAATTGAGTTATAATTTCATCATAGAAATTCAGTCGGTTCTCTCTCTAGCACCGGTCAGAAATTGTAGAGGGGAGCCGAGTTGGCTTATCTTTTCATTCCAATTCGGCCATGGGAGGGCTGAAGAGGTGTTGGGAGAGCTTGGTTTGGCCTGAGGAGGGCTCGAATTGGCCGATTTTTGCTCGACCGAAACAAGGCAGCTTCGGTCCATCGGAGCTGCTTCACTGTTCGACCACGCCGGCATTTCTTAGTTGACTCTCGGAGCAAATGGAGACTACGGACGTGTAGCTGACTTCTCCCCTATTCTAAAGAACCCAACCACACTTTGGCTTAGAAAACACCCTATATTGGAGCTCTGGTTTGAGCTTCACTGAAAAAACTAAGCAGCTGAGAGAGAATAGAGTTTTCAGGTGTGGAGAGGATGAATGAAGAGGGGCTCTTTATATAGGAAGCTCAAGAACTTCTTGGTTGTTCGAATGGCGCCTTAATGGCGATCATTCATTGCTTGAAACTCCCTGGCCGGAGAATTTTCAGCTTCACTGACGCTGTGCGATTTTCCGGTGAGTGAACAGTGCAGTCATCTAAAGGAAGAAGACGATATTGTTTCGGACCGGTCTGAACCGAGTTCAAAGCTTAAACTAGCTGATTCACCCCAATTTGACCGAATTTTTCAAATATAAAAATTTCTAAATTCATTTTCCATCCAATAGTGGCCTCAAATCTCAAATTTGAGTTATTTAAGCCACGTAGAAAAATGAATTTAGCATCTGGCTCAATAGTGGTTCAATCCGGTTCAAATCTAGTTCACCTAAACCAGTTTGGTTTTCATCTCCCATTCCTCCTAAAGTCCTTTTTCATGACTTTTGTGACTCTTTAGGTCACTTAGGATCCATAAATTTCTCTATTTGCCCTTTCTTTGTCGGTTCTGATTCATGAACCGACTCGGTTCATGAACCTATTCAATCCAGTTGGATCCGGTTCATCCCAACCGGTCTGGTTTTTCTCTTCCAATTTGTCCTAAGGTTCTTTTTCAAGACATTATGAATGTTTTGGATCACTTAGGTGTTGTAAATTTCCCAATTTCCCGTTTTGTAATGATCAGGTTTGTGAATCGGTTCGGTGTTTCTCACTTGGTTTGACTGGTTCTTTTCCTAGTTTTCCTTAACTCCAAAGGGCGGGGTTTACATTAGGCCACCAATTGAGGCAAAGTTTGCTCCAGGAATGATCCCCATGAAGAGAGCAACTCAGTGGAAGCAAAATATCCAATCACTAGATCCTCACTGGTGAGTAATCGAAGCTTTCTCTCTATATAATTATTTTCCGACGAAGCTCCCTTTGAGCTCTTTTATAAGCCAAGTCTAGTGTTTTAAAGCTTGAAATGAATCATGGGACATAAGGAAGATGATTAGTTTCATGTTAGGACTTAATTCGGAAGAATTAAGGTCGAATTGATGAAATTCAAGTTAGAGGACTAAATTGTAATTTTTGGAAGTTTGGGGACATAATTGTAATTTTCAAGAAATTGTGGATTTTCTATAATTAATGAGAAATTACTTGCCCAAATGGAAATTTGAGTAAATTAGGGACCTGAATGGAAGATTTGAAAATCTTAGGGACCCAATTATAATTAAGGTATAACTTAAGGACCAAATCGTAATGTTGGATAGTTACGTGTGTTAAGTATAATTACCTTATTGCTTGGGATCTAATTGTCCAATCCATTATAGGAAAGGATCACCTACAAGTTCGTGCAAAGGAAAGGCACCTCTAACATGGAAATCCCCGGGATGACCAAGTCTCGAAATACGGGTGAGTAGGATTTCTGACATCGGGACCAATTAGACTGATCATGCACATAAGTAGGATTATATTTTACCTTGAAAATGGATTTCGAGAAATATAATCCCATGACTGTGTGAATCTGCTTAAACATTTTGGGATTATATTTCTGATGAAAGCATGATGCATGTTATTAGGACACCCCAAGGATGGTGTATGGATACACCTCAGGGGTATAGTCTAGTCCAACCGTCAATGCAAGATATGGGTGAGGTCCATGATTGACATTGGTGGGCTAGATCTAGTCCTGTGCAAAGTGGGCCCAATGCCAGGATTTTGAAAATGAAGTAGACCCAAGACCATGCCTTGAAAATCTCGCACAAATGGGCCCAATACTAATCAGAACGGGCTTAAACCTATAGACAAATTAAGATTTATGAGCATATGGAAAAAAGTTTCATAAGTAGTTAATTTGTGTGATTTAGCAACCGAGCTAAGGTAGGGTCGTCGAACTCATTGGGCTGCTAGCACCAAAGATAAAGGTATTAATTAAAAAGACTTTTGATTGTGCATGCGGAGATACGAAACCAAGAGACGCACGTATGGGTAGTGTTGGTTCTAAGGGCTGTTGGACAAGAAGGGTATCACAAGGGTAGAAAAACAATTCCAGTATGTCATGAAACTTTGGGAGTTTCATGCGCATTGAGACCGAGGGGATAAAAGAGTGAGGTCTCACCCCTTGAATTGGGGTTTAGGAGTATCGATAAGTATGGGAGGTCGGGCATTGGTGCTCACTCAAAAAATTGGTTGAGGTTTTAACCTCACTCAAACGTGGTAGATTTTTTAGCCTCTTACCATAGTGGACGGTAAAGTATCTCTGGGCCACAAGTATAACAAAATGAGGTTATAGCCTCTAAGGGTCTGTTCTACAACTGTTTGATCCCTTTATGGATAAAAGGTCTTTGTTTGTTTGTATGAAACAAACCTTGGTAGGTTTAATTAATGAAATCCGTCCAACTAGGAAGGAACCAACCCTAACCTTGATGAGATAAGTTATAAATTGTATAATAAACTTTTATTAAAAGATAAGACATGTAGTGGCTTGCTTGTTATATATATATATATTATTTTTCCAAAAAGAAACTCTGCTTACGTGCATACTTAACCATGGGCTAGAAGTCATGATGTCCTGTAAATCCTATTCACTAAGTTGTCAAACTCATCTCCCCTCCCCCCCAAACCCCTTTCAGGAAAGCTTCTACGCCAAGAAGGGTGAAAACCCAAGAAGCAAGTCAGAATTACCGCAGCAAGGTAATTTCTACTTAGTTATTTTGTTAATTTTTTTTATGGAAAACATATAAGTTTACAAGCCTTTACCTTTCCTGGTCTATCTTGGTAGAAATACCTTTTGAGAATTTAAAAACCCACTTATCGGTTGTAAGTGGACACACCTCTATTATCACACCCGATTGGTGTGATGAGTAATTTGAGTTAAAAGAAATTTTGTCAGAAATGTTCTCCCCTAACTATGTGCAAATGCTTAAACTCTTTGGGAGACTTTTCTAACGAGAGCTAGAATAGCTCTAATAGGTCGGGGGCCTCAATTTTGAACTCATAAGGCTCAAGGCCCAGTTTTTGAAAAACTCATGAACTGGGCCTAAGGCTAGTGGGCACGGGTTGGAGCCCATAAACAAATATGAGTAAAAAGAGTCATAAAAATGGAAATGTTGTGTGATTTACCACGGTACCAAATCAGTACTGACAAAGCTCAAAGGGCTAGTGGTTATGCGCTAGGACTAGGTCGACGGACCGGTCAAGCAAATAACTACATTCCAAGTTGAGTGTCAGGGTCATTGGACCGTTGGCACCAAATATAATGGCTAATATGCTAAGATTGTTGTTAGTGCATGCGCTTTGATTCAGGACCATCAAGACGCCCATAAGGGGTAGTGATGGGTTCCAAGGGCTACTAGACGACCAAGATGCGATAAGGGCAGTTTATCATACCAGTTATTCATGAAGCTACTTTGTTTAGGCTTCTTGCGCATGAGACCGGGGTGGGGACAAGATGAGGTCTCCATCCTCATACGGACACAAAGAGATTTTGAGTTTGAGGGCCTAGTGCTGAGTACGTTGCTCAGACCCAAGGTAAAAGTCGAGGACTTCTATCAAGGTGGACGATAAAGACGCTCTAATAAATAAGTGGGTGCAGTGGCCATGCTACATTAGTGAAAGTTTGTACCCTTTATGATAAAAGACATGTCTATGTTTACTAAATGCCACCCAAGGAAAGGGAATGTGCTAAAAGAGCTAAATACACATAATAGGTTAAAATGGTGAAAGGCATTGAAAACAAATGAAATATTTTGGGAATAATTTTAATAAACTAAATATATCCTTTTTGAAAACTCACTCCCAATACCCGCTCACTAAATTGTAGAAACTCACCCACTCCCTTTATCTATTTTGGGAAAGTAGACAAAAACCTCAGAGGATATTCTTGAAGCTGAACCCAAGGACAGGTATGCCTTTAAGTTACTCAAGTTTTGTATAATGATATTATATGAAACTAGGTAAAAAGGACATCTGACTCCTCGCGGTCTAGAGGGAAGATAAATCCTTCTTAAACCAAAGGGAGTGGCAGGTTGCTCATAGGGTTCTGACCAAACCAAGTCGGGGCATGTCAACTTGAGTGGTATCAGATTATGTTTCCTCGAATACGTTATCAAGACTATATAATATAAGAACTAAGAGGAAGTTTATCAAAATGTTTAGATGGATCCCAAGAGAGTTACCAAGAGAACTAGGATCGCGGTCACCAACATTGCTCAAAACCCTATCCCTGTAGAAACTCCCCGAGAAACTCAAACGGGTCCACTAAGACTAAGCTCGGAACACTGAAGGCTATACAAAGAGTTTAACTGAGTATTTGGGAGGCCCAACCTCACTCCCGAGGTGGACACCAACTTCCAAATTGAGCCCAAAGAAGTACAATCCCATCCCACCTCTGTTCATATCACTCCTTTGATTAACATTGCCAAATTCCTCAAGACACTCCGTCAATTAGGATGTAAGCCCTTCTAAGGGGAGAAGGACGCTGGAGCCGCTATGGATTGGCTAGCCGACATTAAGAAACTTATGGGGATAATAAGGATCCCACCAAAAGAGATGGTGACCCGGGTGGAATTCTTCTTGGAGGCCAACGCAAAGAGGTGGTAGGATAATGTCAAGAGTCTGCTTTCTACCACACCCACCTAGGAGCAATTTGAGGAAAGGTATTCAGAGGAATACTTGGCTCTACACCTTATCAATGAGAAGAAACAAGAGTTATTTCGACTCCGCCAAGGGCTTAACACTATCTTAGAGTATGAAACCAAATTCAATGATTTGAGGCCCTTTGCCCCCGATTTGGCCAAACCAGCGGATATCTGCCAACGATTCATGGATGGTCAAACTCACATTCTATAGACTCCGGAGGAAGTTAGCTACCTGACAATAACCTCCTCTCGACCCAAGGATCATCAAAGAAGTGCCAACGAGATCGAACAGTGAAGCAGCTCCGTCAGTCTGAAGCTGCCCTGTTTTGGCCGACTTGAATTTGGCCAATTCAGACCTCCTACGGCCAAATCAAACCTTCCCTTAGCCCCTAAGGCCATCACACAATCTCTCCAGAGGAGAATGGTAAGCCAATTCGGCCCTCCTCCATCGTTGCAATTCGATTGTAGAGAGAGAAAGTGATAGGTTTCTTTGATCAATTCCCACAAATCCTAATACCAATTTTCAAAATTCTTGATCTTATAAGGACCTTGAGGACAACAGATAACACCCTAGATCAATAACTCGGATCACAACTCCCCCGACGGTAAGCTTTCGAAGCTTTATCTCTCTACATACAATTTTCTGACGAAGCACTATTTGAGCTTGTTTCGGACTTAAATTCTATAATTCAAAGCTCAATTGGATTGTATGTAAGTATAGAAACTGATTCCAACCACCAATTTGAGAAATTAACCCCATTTGAATGGCCAATTTAAAGAAATCAAATTCGGTCAGTATAAATTGGTGAAATTGGGGGAAGAATTTGGGAAAATTGGGAATTTTGAAAAATTGAAGGACCTAAATGCAATTCCTCAAAATTGAAGGTCAATTGGCAATAATAAAGATGTTGGGGGACCAATTGATCAATATTTAAAATAATTGGGACCAATTGGCCATGTTTGGAACATAGGGGCAAAATGGTAATTTTTTAAAAGTTGGGTGACCAATTTGGAAATTTGGAAAATTTGAGCCCCATATACCATTTTGAGAAAATTAAGGACCCAAGAGGGATATGGCAAGCCCCGAGAACTTGATTGAAAATAATTGAGCATTTGGGGACCTAAAGCTAAAGATTTTGGACTTTAAGGACCTAATTGCAATAAGGTAAAAATAAGGGTCTAAATATAAATACGTGGAAATAGAGGGGCTATTCATGCTAGGTCATTCCTTATAAAGATACTCAAACCATGTAGTAACAAATTTGGATAAGGATGTGAACAAAGGAGCTCGAGTATGACTTGGAAAGCTGACTCTAGATGAACACGTCACAATTATTGGGTGAGTGTGAACTTTAAACATCATACTGGTTGGGATGATGAGCACACTTTAAATTGAAAGACCATTTGAGTGAGAATTTTCAAACATTATACTTAGTTGGGATGATGGGCACCCTTACAAGAATTTAAAAACCTATAAGTGGACCTACCTCTGTCATCACACCTGGTTGGTGTAATGAATAATTTGAGTTAAAAGAAATTTTGTTGGAAATTTTCTCCCTTTAGTGTGTGCAAACTCTTAAACTCTTTGGGAAAATTTCCTGACAAGAGGTGGAACAGCTCTAACAGGTTGGGAGCTTCGATTTTGAACTCATAGGTCTCAAGGCCCAATTTTTGAAAAACTTGTGAAGTGGGCCCAAGGTTAGTGGGCACGAGTTAGAGCTTGTAAATAAACATGAGTAAAAAGAGCCATAAAAACTCTCATTAAAATGGAAAAGTTGTGTGATTTTCCATGGTACAAAGTCAGGACTAACAAGGCTCGATGGGCTAGTGGCAGTGCGCGAGGACTAGGTTGACGTACTAGTTAGGCAAACAACTACAGGCCAAGTCGAGTGTCGGGGTCATTGGACCGTTCGCACCAAAGATAATGGCTAATATGCTAAGACTATTGTTTGTGCATGAACTTTAATTTGGGACCATCAAGACACCCAAAAGGGGTAGTGATGGGTTCCAAGGGCTGCTAGATGACTCGGGTGCGATAAGGACAATTTGTCGTACCAATTAGTCATGAAACTACTATGTTTAGGCTTCCTGAATCTACTGTATTTGGGCTTCCTAAAGCTACTGTGTTTGAGCTTCTTGCGCATGAGATCGGGGTAGGGATAGAATGAGATCTTTGACCTCATATGGACATGAAGAGATTTTGAGTCTGAGGGCCTAGCGCTTAGGGCGTCGCTTAGACCCAGGGTAGAAGTCGAGGATTTCTATCAAGGTGGGCGATAAAGACGCTCCAATCCACAAGTGGGTGTAGTGGGTGTAGTGGGCGTGCTGCATCGACGAATGTTTGTATCATTTATGATAAAGGGCATGTGTATGTTTGCTAAATGCCTCCTGAGAAAAGAGGATGTGCTAAAAGAGCTAAATACTCATAGTAGGTGAAAGACATTAAAAACAAATGAAAGATTTTGGGAATAGTTTTAATAAACTAAATAAATCCTTTTTGAAAACTCACTTCCAACTCCCGCTCACTAAGTTATAGAAAATCACCCCTCCCTTTATCCCTTTTAGGAAAGTAGACAAAGACCTTAGAGGATTTTCTTGAAGTTGAATCCAAATATTGCCTTTAAGTTACTCAAGTTTTGTATAATGATATTCTAGGAAACTAGGTAAAAAGAACGCTTGACTTCGCATGTTCTAGAGGGAAGAGAAATCATTCTTAAACCAAAGGGAGTGGCGGGCTGCTCATGGGGTTCTGACCAAATCGGGTCAGATCATGACAACACAACCAAAATCGATCGAACTGAGTTGGAGAAGTAACCCCCCTCCCCAACCCTCCCATTTTTAGAAGGGGTTGTATAAATTAGAAAAGGGGTGTTCTTGAGCATAAATTATAGAAATTTGGACCATGAACTGGTCGAATTGGAGGTGAATCAATCAAAATTGACCGAATTGACCAATGTTTTCACTAAAAACTAGTTCGTTACAGTGTGAACCAATCGGCATGTATGTCAGCTACATAGGGGGCATGCTCATCTTCTCTGCTTGAATCAAAGGTCCGGATCCAACTTGGAAAATGGTCTGATTCAACATGATTTCTACCATCCTACCCTCGAGGAGAATTAAATAAAAAGTGAGTCTATGTGGTTCCATTCGACCAGCTAAGGAAATGGGTAATAAATCATTGGTCCCCCGAGCTGTCCATAGAAAACTCAGCCCCACTCTCACTAGTCAGTAGTCGAAATTCTCTCTAGATATGAGAATAAATAGTTTTATGGTGAATCCACTACCATAGCATATAACTTATGTTTCCAATCACAAAACTTGGTCATTCCAGTGGCATTAGAATGACCTTGAAGTCAGCCTTCAATACCCACTTCCTCGACATCAATGTGCCTTCTACCGACACTAGCATGATCAAATAGTACCACTACTCCCTTGGTCCAAAATAGAGAAAGACCATCCTGACCTTACCATGACCTCCCCGATGGCCAACCACATCCCAAAATAATTCCAAGGACTCTTCTCAGTCCTTTTTATTCGACCCCACTAGCCATTTGAGTAGAAGGTATGCCTTGTAGGCGTGAAAATTCTTAGAATCTTCATTAACACCTCTATTTTAAATCTTCTCTATAAATCGTATTTTTTTAGATTGCTTACACCCCCATTTTGGGTTATTTAAGAGGCTATAAATGCACAAACAAGTTAGCTTTCCAACCATGAACACCCAGATGACCGACTCGCCATCTCTGCCATCTCTGGCAAGTTCCCAACACATTTTTCCAACTGTGTCAATTTTTTAGCGAAGACTCGATCGTGACCAAAATGACACTATTATGGTATCATTGACACTATTTGTTATGATATGATATCATGGGACACGTCTCCATCCTAGTTGCATCTCCTTTGGGGCATCCTTCATGGCTCCCCCTCCCTCCCACCGCCCCTTCGGCCATCTTTTCTCTCCATGCCTTGTGGTGTCTATTGCTTTATCAATCATTTTTCCATCGCTCTTAATGGCGCGATTTGGTATTCACATTCGAGTAGAAGATCCTGTAGCAATTCAACTTCTCATTTCCTTTTTCTTTGAGCATTCTCTCGCTCTTATGATTTTGCTTGGGAAAAATATCATTACGGTTGCTATTTTACTTAGTCCTTTAGATAACATCCTTCCCTTCAAATACCCACCTACTCCATGTGACTTATTATGATTGGCTTGACTTACCCACTTGCCCAACGATATTTTCTTAGATATAATTCTTATGTCCTTTAGGGGTAAGATTCTCTTGATAATTGTTCTTAACTACTAATCCTTTAAGGATTATAGGACTCCGTCCTCCCTTACCATCTAGTAGTGTTCCTTGAACGTTGCCCAATCATCCAATGTATACACCCATGATTTGGCCATTTCTCCACTACCTTGTAGAACTCCCTTTATGGAAATTTGGACCTTTAAGTACCAAACCCTCACCACTTCTTTTATTAGATGGTATCCCCATACTCTTCTTCCTACGTTATTAGAGTGTTTCGTTGCCCGTTTCTAGTTTTTACATTCCTTCCATACATGGCAATCCCCATCCCTTTTTTTCTTAGACGTCATGCCTCTCATGAGCATTCAGATTTCCATTATCAATCTCCTTATTGGACATTCTTGGTTCCAATTATCGAGTTTCCCGATCACCTCACGCCTAGTTTATCGACCTACTCGGGATTTTTCTCACTCATGCCTTTCCTCATGTTAGACGACATCCCTACCTAAGGATCTCCATTCTCTAGTCCATCCTTACTTGCTTGTAACCACATCACGATTGCATTCCCTTTACTATCATTTGATCCCTTGGACTTATCTTGGGTTCCCTTTTTGTTGGTCCCATTCTCTACCCTTGCACTTCGGGATCAAGACTTCCTTCTCTGGGATTTTGTATCCAAACTTTTTACCACTCCTATAAGGGCCTCTTCCCTCATATCCTTATGCCCTTTTGGATGTTTCCCTTTGAACTTCTATCCAAGGAAATTCCAATTTTCATGGTCTCCTTTCGGGTACTCTATGCCACACACAAATACCTTGAGCTCCATTAGGCAGGGTGGGTAAATCCATCCTCCTTAATGTCTATTTGTCATGATCATCATTTCTTAACTGATGTCAACTACTTTCCTTCTTGTCCCTAGTACTCCTCACTTCGTTCCTTTAGAAATATTTTCTCTAAGACCATTCCTATGGTTGTCCAACCCACCCAAGATTATGGCACCTTTTGATATCACCATCAAGTTTGCCCATTTCCTTAGGAACAAACCCTCTTTGAATCCTATGAATATATCCATGTACTCAGTCCTTATTTTCACTAGCGTTCTTCTTATAGTTATGGGGTTTTTTGACTTCCTTGTCAAGTAGTAACTTATAGGTCACGTTTTGACCTTTGCATTCGGGAGCCTCAAACTCCCAAAACTTAGTAGTACTTGACTTCTTTCTGTCTTCCTATGGCTTATTAGTACTAAGGATCTTATCAATCCCTCTCTTTCCTTGGCTTTTTTACTTTACATCAGTTCTCTTTACATGAGCTTATAACCAAAAGAAATTTTATTCAATAATTGAATTTGCCACAACTATGGCTCATTACACCGGTTAAGTAAGATGTCCTACCCATCACCCATTGGTCTAATCCCTCATATTGACCTACCTAGAGTTCAATACAGGTGGGTTGCGGAATTCTGCATCTGTCGGCCTGACGCACCTGGCTAATCTCCTAGGTGGATAGGTGCCCTCGAGATACCTCACACACTTAGTGCATGAGTTCATACTTGGTTCTTCATACTCTAATGAATATGACTCACTTGGTGCTCCTCTAAATCTAATTTCGTGAGTGATGTTGAAGTCAAATTTGTTCAGGACAGTGGTCTCATACTCATAAGCGTGTTGCATGTGGTTCACGTGACATGGGACACTTCAAATTGGGGGTAGTTTATGGAAGACCCTCACGTAGTTGGCGTAGGCTTCCCAGAAGTTCCTTTCGGCCTCTTCTTGAGCCTGGGTTTGTCTTGGGTCTCCTAGTGAATGGGTCTCATCTTCCATCGAACATTGGGGGTTCTCCTTCAGGGGTTCCTCCATGGATGTATTCCTCATCCGCATCTCCCCTCTAATCGTTATCATTCCTCCGGGTGATGTTTTATTCACTCATATTTTCGTCCATGTTTTTCTGAAAGGGTTACGAGTGGTTAGGGCCTAAAGTTTGAGAATTTGTTAGGAAAACTAGGCTATAATATCATTCAAGTTATCACACCCCGATCCAATTTGGTTGGGGCCCTGTAATCAACCCACCATCCTTCCCTAAGTCACAATGATATTTTTACTAAAATGGTTCAATAAAGATAAAAGCATACTAGTATATACGTTTTTATAACAAATTTACAAGACGTTATAAGCTCGAATTTACCTTGTAGGTTCGATTATTTCCTCGACTTCGACTATTCTCTATACCTCTATTCTTGAAAAAGGTTTAAGGGAGTAAAATAGATTCATAACTTAGTTAGAGGAAACTTATACAACATATTTTTAGTCAAATATTTTTTTATTTGTTCACAATTATAAATCGTCATTTTTTCACAAATGGTTCAATGGGTAAGAGAGGTACTCCCAATATTGTAAATATATTGCGTTAATATTCACTACTCATCCTCCAAAGTAATTCTGCATAATATAATTATATGTAAATAAATATAAAAAATATTGAATAACCACTTTATATAATGAAAGTTGACGTATTTTCTCATCAATAAAGTAAAATAATATTTTAATAGTTTGAAAAACAATAACTTACATGAAAAATATTTGTTTTTGACAAACATTGTTATTTCACTTTTACCATAAATATTTGTAAAAAAAAGTTTATAATATTGTTTAAGAATTATTTTGTGTTTTAATTTAGAATAAAATTGAGTATTTAAACACTTAATTCATCCACTCACTCACCATCAAATATATTGACAATCACATTACAATCAATTTATTTTATTTTTTTATAATAATAGAATACGCATGTCATAAAAAATTTGTATAACATACAATATTGACAACATAATGAAGTCTATATATATAAGATGTTTTCTCCAATTAGTGCTAGAAAAATTATTTGATATAATAAATTTCCTTCTACACTTATGATTCCGTATATATGTAGCCGGTTTTGATTATTTAATAAATACGATGAGCACGATTATAATTTTTTAGCTGCAACTTGGTCAAGAACCTTGTTATATAAAGAGATTTGAGGCACAACTAATGATGAATCGTGGAGCCCCTTCTCTTTAGAAGGTAATCTAATTGCCTTAGAGCGCATATCCAGGTACTTTACATTCAAAAATAAAAATTAGAAATATTTAATATTTTATTAATTTTAACTTTTATAAAATTACCATATTCCATAGTTTTGCACTACTTTTTTCACAATTTTCCTTATTTTTGTATTAGGTGAGAGGTGAATAGGAAAAGATAAACAATAAATAAGAATATAGCAAGTTTACGGTCTCAATGTACCAAATCTTCATTCACAAACCTTTTTCCCTGCTCCACTTGACAAATTTTCTGTTTTTCTCTTGCCTGACACATATATAGTCTTATCCTCGATGGCATGCCGAAGAACGCGCACAAGAAGCAGCAGTCAAGTTTTGTTTTTATCGAGGAAAATACCGATGGATTAGGAAATGGCGATTTTTATATTCATAAAAAGAAATAAATACTGTGCAGATGTCAATATGACGAGAGTGTCTCCTGCTATCGTACATCCTCCGTGATATACTGATATGATATATGCCTTTTGTGGAATTTAAAATATTATGTAAGATATTGACTACGTGATATATGCTTTTAATAAATATTTAAAAATTAATATTTTTTTAAATTATAGAAATATTAACTGAAATTGGAAATAATTATTCAAATGGTGTATGTATAAAATGAAAAATAAAATGATTAAAAAATTGAGCTATATGATGATATAGATATGATATTTCTCGAATATTACCCAGACCAACCCTACTGTACAACCACCATGGAGCGATCTTTATCGGCATCTATACATCACCATATAATATACACATAGATATATTATAATGCTACAGACATACGACATGAGTGCCTCTTTTAGCGCTTGGTACCCGACAATCCTTCAAAAAATCATCAGAATTTAAAGAGTACTTAATGCCTATTGATCGATCCAATTCCAATAAACGCTTCTCTTTATTCTCGAGCAAGACAACCTAAATGAGCAATTATTTAATTATGTTCTATAATTAACAACCCATGTTTAGTAACAAGCGATCCGGAAATAATGGAAGACTTGAATCGATATAATCGTAGAAGTGTTCCTGCACTTTGCATATTTCCTGGATTTCTACTTAGTCGACGGCAAAGGCAAGGAAAAAAGCACAACAATAACCTTTTTCATCGAGTTCCCCGAAGAAAAAGGCATGATTTTGATCAAGACAACTGTATATCACGTCCGCTGAATTAACAGTTTCTTTATCTCGATTCATTGCCTCGATAGGAAATCATTGAGCAGATTTACAAAATGGATACAATCAACTATGGATGACGTCGATTGATAATAAGATCTGCCATGCCGTCCACAAATCGTCGTCATAGCCAGAGGGCGCCGGCTTCTCTGAGAATTGGCACCAGATCGCCGGAGATGTGAGCTCCCATGACCTTCTCAAGGCCCCCGAACATCTTCCCGCCGAAGAAGACAACCGGGAACTGCAGCGAGAAACCCCCGCTCGCGGCGTTGACTCCGGCGATCCTAGTCAGCTCCTCGACGAGGGAGGCCTCGTCCTTCTCGTCCACCTCGAACACGGTCGGGTTGACCCCCTGTCCCAGTAGCAGACGCCTTGTCACGTGGCACATGCAGCACCCAATCCGCCCGAACACGATCACTGCGTTACCCGAAACTGCGGCCTCCACGGTCATCACCCCGGAGATGCGGCCGGCGGAGGTGGATGAGGAGCTGCTGGCGGAGATGGGTTTAGCTGCCCATGTGCTTCTATAGGAGACAGCTTGCTGCATGTGGATCGGTGATCTATCTACCCGGAGAGAGGAACAGAGATTTCACAACCGAGGGGCTTTCAATTATCATGAGAGAGATACTCCCATAGTCCCACATGGAGGGGGAGGGGAGCTTAAAGAGGAAGCAGTAGTAGAAGGGAGACTCGGACGTCAACGCCCGTGACGTACTACTCTACGTCAGTGCAACTGTAGACTACGTGTTTCTATTGTCATATTGTCTCCAAGCTGAAACTCCAACATGCACCCGGCGTAGGTCATCCGCGCTTTTATTTCAGTTATCCCGATCTCCATCAACTGTCTCGGCATATACACCAAGACCTTCCTCGACTTAATCCGCCCAACTTGATGCATACGGACGTGGATCAGCTAACATCACATTCCATAGTGCCCATGAGCTTCGGAAAGGGGTGGAGGCTTCAAAAAAAATAGTTTAATATTTTGACAGAATATAGGAAATTGATTCCTCCATTATATAATTTTTATTCTCCATTTTTAATATATATTGAAGCAATTAATTTATTAAATATATTATAATTATATTGACTTACTTAAATAACCAAATGCACTCACGATAGAGTAGCAGTCAATTTTTTTTGCACTTAGCAGGATTACACAATACATTAAATAGAACTTTACCCAAAAAAATGGGAGTTCCCATATAAGAGAGGGCTGCAAAAGGCCGCTCACGTAAAACAGCATAGTCAGGGTCAGGTCATGTTACGCACGTGAAACATGTCATGTCATCTGTCGTATGACGTCATACACGCATTCATCATTGCGATCCGGTGGGCCGCCTGGGGCTGACAGGTAATATTATCACATCCGCCCCTCCAACGTTTATGATAACTGCCACCAAACATGTCACATGGTTGATACAAATCTACCTTTCAAGTTATCGGAAGCCTGTGAAATTACCACAATGGGTCTGGTCGAAAGATACTATTAATAAGGAAATAACAACTATGGTAAAAGGAATGTCTTTTTTGCAATGGAAAAAATTGAATCTTTCATTTTTGCTATAAATAAAAAAAATGGAATTTTCTTGCACTGCTATACTAGTTAATTCCTCAATCATTCAAACAAACTGTTTTAGAATATAAATTATTCATCATTTGAAATTGTGCATCTCTATTTAACAAATGTAAAAACTGGTAATGTGCAGTGATCTCTAATCTTTAATATAGTTACAAGGGACAATATATACACAAGAGTTAACAAATATATTCAATAAACTTACTTGAAATTTTCAAAATTAATTTTACTATAATATTTAATAAAAACATATTACAACCCAATTTTTAAGAAAAAATATGATAAAACTCAACGTTTAAAAATAAATGTGTAAAACGGATTACTACCCAGCTTAATAAATATAAGGTAATGTGTAAAAATTTGTGAATGAGATTCATGGTTGATGGTTGATGGCTGATGGACATGGGAGATGATCTTGGAATGTGTCAAGGATACTTTATTCCAATGAAATTCTTTAGCCATCTATATTACATGCAATTGGCCTCTCTCCTTTGAGATCCTGCACTTTCAATTGGGATCATCAGGTGCCAACACTTTCTCAGCCTCAATAAGGAAAAAAAATGAAATTGAGTAGAGGAAAATATCAATAAACATACAGTGTTCAGTGCTCGGAATAGAAGAACCCAACCAGAAGAATGATGGCCAGGCCCAAAAGCCCAACAAATCTAATCTGACTTATGGACCTAGAAGTCCTCCCGCATAACACAAAATTCTTAATAACAAAAAATTTTGTTATTTATACATAAATAATATTATATAATAAATATATCAAATATTTATTAAATAATTTATTATTATACAATATTTAGAATTTATTATTATTATTTCATAAAAATTCTCATTTTCTAATTATAACGATCAGTAATTTTGTTATAAAATAGTGTTATCATATTCATTAAATTTTTTTCTAATAAATACTTTCCCCATATATGAATATTTATAGTTTGTATTATATATAATATTTTAATTATATAATTTTTGCCTATATATTTAATCAAATATATTATTGTACAACATATTTTATTTTACAAATAAATAATAAATAGGTTCCTCACCATAAAATTCAAATCAGTTATGTTCTCAAAAATTTTATTTTTGACATCAGTTAGATTTATCTTACATTAAATAAATTTAATAATTTTAGGTTAAGTTGAGATAAGTTCAATTTAATATTGGAATATCTTTCTAAAAATCATGTTAACATATATGCAATCAGTATATTACTCAAATACAATATCATTTCTATCCATTGCAATAATATAGTATTATAAGTGATGAAATTTATTGTTTTATATAATTTGTATATTATAATTTTTTATTTTATATGAGAAAACTGTATAAATTATCATATAAGTAAAAAATAAAAGAAGTACAAAAAATTACCTATCTATTCTACTTTTTCCTTTTTTCTTCTTCATTATTCCTCTGCTTTTATGGTATCAGAGTTAATAGCTCAATAACTTTCTTATTCTCGAAGTTTGGCTACTATATAATCATACTTTTTTCTCATTCAGCCATTTTCTCAAACACATACCTATACTAAATACTCAAATCTCTCTAGACTCCTTCCATCTTATTTTTGCTCCATCTATCCTCTTATTCAGTGTCTTCCTTTTGTCAGCACTGCTCGTAGTTCTCTATGTTTATTACGGCCGTTGGACTCCTCGCCCGTTGGACTCCTCGCCCGTCCTGTCATGATTCCTTTTATGTAGCCACTGCTACCATGGCAACCTCCCACCCCCATAAGCAGCCGCTGCTACCTGCACTTTCAATTACATGTCGCTGCTACCATAAGCTCGTTTCAATTGGGATCATCATGAAGGAATCTGCCAATGCCAAGTCTAAAAGAAAATGAGCCTAATAGAGTTCAACTTCTATAACTTCACTGGAATTGGCTCTTCGTCTACATCCAAGGGCGTGGAGGGGAAGCTCTTGGAATGATGATGCTGATTGGACATTGAAAAAAAAACTTCAAGTTGAATTGTCGGAACACCGATACCCTGGAATGTCCAAGATCAGTCCTTGCTCCACATAAGGAAAATTCTGGTTCAAGCATGGAAGAGTCGGGGTGGAAGCTTGGCCAAGGGAAGAGGTGTTGGCTCAGAAGGGTCTAGACTATAAGAAACTCTTCTAGAAATTGGGCTGCACAATGCCGTGGGAAAGGAAAAGGCAGTCCATCAGATATCTACATTAAAAGGCTCACCTTACAGCTTTTCAGACATATATGCCAATTGTGTGGATTAATGGGTCACATGGCCACCCATTGTCCATTATACGAGCTCAAGCCTGTACCAACTCAGACTCATTCTTCTTATGATTCGGAGCCCATCCCCATCAAGTCGATTGGTATGTTGATTCTGCTGCTACCACACATATCAGTAACAACTTGTCTCACATGTCTATTCAGGACGATCCAACCCTTCATGAGCATCTAATGATCGGTGACAGGATATGATTACCCATTTTATCATCTGGTTTTGCTTATCTTTATTTTACACCTCATAAATTTATTCTCAATCATATCTATTATATTCCCCAGATTTCTTTAAATCTTCTCTCTGTCTCACAATTTTCTCGGGATAACCCATGTTCTTTTGAATTTTATTCTACATATTTCCTTATGAAAGATCTATTCTCTCGTCAGGAGTTGCTATGCAGGAGTTGTAAGGGCGAACTCTACTATATTCGCACAAGACATACATATTTTCCTGTTTTTTCTATTGCTTATGTCAGTCATGTTGCGTTTGCTTCTATTTGGAATCAACTTTTGGGCCATCCTGCTTTTTCCATTGTTAATCATGTGCTTTCTAATCATCTTTCTATGAAAAATATATCTCCGTTGCCATTCTGTGAAGATTGTTTTTATGGTAAAATTATTCAGCAACCATTTCCTCCCACTCATCATAAGAGCATCGCTCCACTCGAACTCATTCATACCGATATATGGGGACCCCCTCCCATTCTCTCTCACACCAGCCATACCTACTATGTACACTTCCTTGATGATTACAGTAAGTTTTCCTAGTTTTACGTAATGAAATATCATTATGACATTATCTCTATTTTTCGATCATTTCATTTACAAGTTGAAAATCAACTCAATTCCAAAATTAAATACTTATAATCTTATGGGGCCAAAGAATTTTTGTCCAAATCTTTCTAGTCGGAACTATAGGCTACGAGAATCTATCACCGTATTTCATGTCCTCATACACCTCAACAAAATGGTTCTGCTGAACGTAAGCATCGCCACATAGTCAATATGGGACTTACTCTCCTAAGTCATTCATGTGCTCCTATTAAATACTGGGATTTTACTTTTGAAACGACTATATATCTCATGAACCGTCTTCCTACTCGGTCTCTTGGGTTTCGTTCTCCTCTTGAGGTACTCACTCATACTCTTCCTTGCTGGCTCTCAAGCCTTCGCGCGCTAGTGCGCGCGTAGTTTTCTCGTTTGCTAGCGCGCTTTCCGTTTTCGAGCTCCTCTTTCATGTGGAATCATTTTAGATCGTACCCAACTCCACTTTCAACTGTGAGATAGTTGCTTGCTTTATGAGACTGAAACCTTCTTTCTTCGATCGATCGGAATACAAATAAGATCAAAAAGACCATCATTGGGGCAAACAATGCAATAGCTTCGGTTAGAGCAAAGCCCAAAATGGCATGAATTGGTTATTCCTAAACGAGTCATGAAAGGTATAACGAACATATCTTGTCTCCACATTGGATCAAGAACGGGGTCAGAGGGATCAAAAACAGCTAATTCAGATAAAGCCATCGAACGTTATGAACTTATAATCTATAATCTGATGATCGAGTCGATTCCATGATTATAAGTTCATTCCATACCGGACCAAAATAGGGTTATATACATTCTCATTATGAGAGGGGGCATTCGAGCATATCTAAATAGATACTATGTTTACATATGAATTCCTACGTCGTTACATTCCATTTAAATAAATCATTTCGTGTCTTTTGTTGTCTTTGTTTTCCATACCTTTGTCCTTATCTTTCTCACAAATTACAACCCCACTATTCTCCTTGCATTTTTCTCGGATATCCCTTTAATTATGTAGGTTACCGAGTTCTTAATCCTTGAACTGGTCGCATTTTTATTTCTCGTACCGTCCACTTTAATGAGTTTGTCTTCCCCTTCTCTCATGGTCCTTCGCCCACGGCTGACCCTGCCCAACACTCCATCCCTACTCTTCCGATTCCTTTTCTTATCCCACCACCACCCTTGGACTCAGGTATGGTTTGTAAACCCTGTTCCTTTAAAGAAAAGAAAACTAGAAAAAGAACTGATTGATTCAAAAGAGAAAACTGAGCTAGTTAACAAACCAAAATCGGTAAAGAAGGGGTAAAATGGGAAATTGGAAAATCCCAAGTGACTAAAAGAGTTATAAAAATAATGGAGAAGAACCATGGAACAAATTGGAAGAGAAAACCAAACTGGTTCAGGATGAACCAGATCTCAACCGAATTGAACCGATTTGAATTATACATTAACCGATTTCTAAATTCATTTTTCTTGGTGGCTTAAATGATCAAATTGGAATATTGAAGCCACCATTGGTAGAAAATGAATTTAGATAAATTTATAAATTTTTATATTTGAGAAAACCGGTCAAATTAGGCCTGAATCGGTGGATTTTTGCCATTGAACCCTATCAGATCGGACTGGTTCAGTTTGGAATAGTGTCGCCTTCTTCCTCAAGATGACAGCACTATTTATCGGTTCAAAAACTTTCCTTCTCCGGCGAAGGAATATTCCCTTCAGTATGGGAATTTTCTAAAGGGGAAAAGCTCGATCAATATGGAAACTGGTCGGGCAGAGGGTCCCCGAGCTCCCTATATAAAGAGCTCCCCTCCATTCATCCTTCACACACCTCAAATCGCCATTCTCTCTCAAGTGCTTCATTTTCTGGTGAAGCTCAAACCAGAGCTTCGACTTGGGTATTTTTCTTAGCCTAAGAAGGCAAGGTCGGATCCTATAGACTCTGGGGGAAGTCAACTACCTGACAACAATCTCCCTTCGACTCAAGGATCGCCGGAGAAGCACCGATGGAATCAAATAGTGAAGCAGCTCCAATGAACCAAAACTGCCCTGTTTTAGCCGAGCTAAATTCGGCCAAATTCAGACCCCTTCCAGCCAAACTGAGCCTCCCCAACATCCACACAGCCCTCACACAACCTCCACAAAGGTGATAGGTAAGCCAATTCGGCCCTCATCCATCGTTACAATCTGGTTCTAGAGAGAGAAAGTGATGAAATTCTTCGATTGAATTATACTAATCCTGACATCAATTGTCCCAATTCTTGAACCTAGGAGGACCCTGAGGACAAGAGCAATCATCCTCAATCAAGAACTCGGATTGTCACGCCCCCAATGGTTAACTTTCGAATCTTTCTCTCTCTACGTTCAGTTTCTAGAAAAGCTTCGTTTGAGCTCGTTTCAAACCCAAATCCTACAATTCAAAGTACAATTGGATTATAGAGAGGTGTAGAAACTTATTCATATCATCAATTTCAAGAAATAACCCCGATTGAATGGCTAATTTGAAGAAATCAAATTCGGTCAGAAAAGGGGTAGAAATTGGGGGAAATTTTGGTGAAAAATTGGGGATTTCAAAAAATTGAAGGACATCCATGCAATTTCTCAAAATTGAAGGCTAGTTCGCAATGAGAAAGATGACGGGGGACCAATTGGTCAATTTTTGAAATATTTTGGGCCAAATTGCCATTTTTGAAAAGTAGGGGCAAAATCCTAATTTTTGAAATGTTGGGGACCAAATTGGAAATTTGAAAAATTTGAGCCCCTTACACAATTTTAAGTAAATTAAGTACCCAATGAGGATATTGGAAGTTATCGAGACTTAATTTGAGGAAATTTTAACATTAGGGACCTAAAGTCAAAGAGTATTAACTTTAGGGACCTAAGAATAATAAACTAGAAAGATAGGCCCAGTAGCCCATACTGAAAAGATGGGAGACTTTTATACAAAACCCTAATATATAAGAGCGGATAAACTCTGTAGGTACTCTTGAGGAACGCTAATAGAGTAGATAGACTCGGACTTAAAGAATCGGCTAGGGACGAGTATATCAGAGTCACTGAGTGAGTGAGACTTTTATACATCATATTTGTGAAACCCGACCCTCGGACCAATAAATCATGGAAAGAACTGGTGATTTTGAGAAAATCGAGTCGAAAAGGGGAACCAAAAATAATAAAAAAAGGGTTAAAGTGGGAAATTGAAAAATCCCAGTTGACAAAAAATTCATAAAAATCATGAGTAAGAACTAGGAAGTGGAATTGATGAGAGAACCGGACTGGTTCGGAGCGAACCGAACCTGAATGAGACTGAACTAGGATGGAACATAGTGATCCAGTTCACAAATTCATTTTTCTAGATGGCTTAAAAATATCAATTTGGGAAACTAAGACAACCATTAGATAGAAAATTAATTTAGATGAATTTAATAATTTTTAAATTTCAGAAAAACAGTCGAACCGGGTTCGAACTAGCCTATTTTCGAATTTTGGACAGCAAACCCAGTCTGACCGGACCGATCAACAGATCGATCAACGGTTAAGGACGCCCTGTCAGCAGCTACGTAAGCATGGGCAGCCAATGGGAGGCTTCCACGTGTCTAGTCAACGGTCAATGGATGACCAGTCAACATGCCACACAGACACAGGCAGCCAATGGAAAGGCTACCACATGTCCGGTCAACATGTCAACATTTGATGTGGCGGCTAAGTTGGACCTCCACATCATAAAAAATGGCCAATCACAGCACGACACATGGCATGCCTACCATGTCATCATCTTAACCTCCAGTCGTTGATAGAGAGAGACGCTAAAAAAGATGAAGTCTGCAGTGACTCAAAAAACTCTTCGGTCATGTCGCCGGTAGCCGAGTCAAAGGCTGAATCTTACACCAGTGGGTAGCCTGAGTAGTTGACAAGCTCCCTATATAAATAGCACCCCTCCATTCGATCTCAGCATCCCATAATCGACCAAAGAAGACGAACTGCTCAGTTTTTCGGCGTGGAGTAAACTAGAGCTCCGACATCAGGACTTTTCTCCACCTCAAAAGCTGCATTTGGTACCATTAGAACCGAGAGGAAGTCCTCTACACAGCTGCCCCCTCCATTCCACCCAAGAGCAACCGTGGAAGAATGAGGAAGCTCAAACAGTAACACTGCTCCTTGACTATTAACTGCCCGAGCAGCTCGAGCTCAACTCGAGCCATTCCCAGGCCAATTTTAGCCAAACCAAGCCCCCCAAATGCCACCTAGAGGTGCTCCGACCTTCTCCCAAGCTAGCACGGTAAGCCCCTCCGCCATCCCTTTGCTGAAAAATACTATTCACAACCGATTGTTGCAAAAACTTTAACACTAAAATTCGCACTACTCATGCCACCAATTGAGGCGCGGTTTGATCTAGGGAGGATTCCAAAGACGAGAGAAATCTAGAGAAAGCAAGAACTTCGATCGCCGGATCTTCACCGGTAAGATATCGAAGCTTTCTCTCTAGACTGAATTTTTCGGCTAAGCTCCGTTTGAGCTCATTTCTGAAACAAATCGAGCGGTTCAAAGCTCAAAATGATGAGGAAGACATAGGGAAGATGATTCATATCACCAATTGAGACAACTAACCATGTTTTGGGGGTCAATTGAACGAAATTGTGATTCAGTGACCAAATTGCAATTTTTTGAGAAATTGGGCAATTTTGGGATTTTTGGGAAATTAGGGGTCGGATTGCAATTTAAGGAAAACTGGGGCATTTTCATGAAATTAACTTCCAATTGAGACCCAATTAGAGCAATTGGTTGAAATGGAGGGCCAATTGGAAAATTTTGAAAGTTCAAGGACCAATTGGTAATTTTTTAGAAGTTAAGGATCAATTGGCAATTCTAGAAAAATTGAGAACCAATTGGTAATTTTGGAAAATTTAAGGATCATGAGGAATAATTGGAAGTAATTGGGACTTAATAGAGGTTAAATGACAATTAGGGACCCAAATGCAATATTATAAACATTAAAGGACCTAAATACAATTAAGGTATAATGCAAGGGCCTATGTGCAAATACCCGAAACTATGATGTCCCTTATGTCGATTCTCCTGATAAGGGTACTCGAACCATGCAGGAGCTGATTGCTCAAGTATCGGTGCAAGGAAGTGCACCACGAGTCAAGATCTCACCAGAACGATCACGCCATTATTATCGGGTGAGTGGAATTTTCAGCATCATACCTGGTTGGGGGTGATGAGAACCATTTTTACATTTGAAAATTATTTTTCCAGGAATGGTCTCCCCTAACTGTGTCAAACTACTTAAACATTTTGGGAGACGTTCCTGATGGGAGCTGGAATTGCTTCAACAAGCTTAAGGCCTCGAATTTGATGATAGGGCTGAAGGCCTAGTTTTGGAAAACTCATGAAGTGAGTCCAAGGCCAGTGTGCATAGGTTGGACCTGTAGAAAAATGTGAATTATAAGAACCATGAAAACTCTCAGAAAAACTGGAATTGTTATGTGATTTGCCACGGGGCCAAGACAGGACTAACAAGGCTCGATGGGCTAGTGGTAGTGTGACCAGATCAAGTCGACGGTCTGGTCTAGGCAAACAGCAGCAGGCCATGTCGAGTGTCAGGGCTGTTAGACTAATGACACCAAAGAGCATGGTTAATTGATTAAAACTACTGTGTGCATGCATGAGGAATTTGGGAGCATCTAGATGCACGAGAGGGGTAGTCGATGGGTCCCAAGGGCTGTTGGACGACCTAGATGCAATAAGAGTGGGTCTGTTGTGCCAGTCAGTCATGAAGCTCTGATAGCTTCCTGCGCACTGAGACCGAGGCTGAAGGGAAAATGAGGTATCCTCCCACTAAGCGGAGATAGTGAAGTGATTAGGGTTCGAAGTGTCAGACTATTGATGTCCACTCAAACTCAGGGTAAATGCAGTGCACCTCTATTTAGATGGACGGCACGAGGGTTTGAAGTGTCAGATTATTGATTTCCACTCAAACTCAGGGTAGAGGCAGTGCACCTCTATTCGAATGGTCGACATGAGGGTTTGAAGTGTTAGACTATTGATGTCTACTCAAACTCAGGTGGATGGCAAAGACGCATCGAACCACAAGTGGAACAGTCGAGGACTATTCTATGAACGTGTGATCCCTTTCTATGATAGAAAGGGCGTGTGCTTGTTTACTGAGGCATCTCCCGAGAAAGGGGAAATGTTCAAGAAGAGATAAACTCATATTACAAGAAATTAAAAGCATAAAACTTTTATGATAGACTGATTATTTTGAAAACATGCTTCTCAACCACCACTCATTGAGTTGTAGAAACTCACCCCCTCCCATTAACCTTTTAAGGAGAAACACCTCGCCACGACGAGCCTAGGCTGGGAGAAGAAGCCAATGGTACCGCCATTAGGTAACTTTTATGTTTTATAAACTTTGTTATGAAAAATAGGTACTTCAATGCCTTTACCTTCCTCAAACTATTTAGTAGAAACACTAGATTAGTATGAGGAAGGGTGGTGGGTTGATCACGGAACCCCGACCAAATCGGGTCGGGGTGTGACAATACCAGTTGGGATGATGAGCTCACTTTTATGAAGTGAAAACCTACTTACCGGTTGTGAGTATAATTATTTAACGTCATACCTAGTTGGAGTGATAAGCATATTTAAAAGTGAAAAACATACTTATCGATTGTGAGTAGGAATACACAAACATCATACCTGATTAGTATGATGAGTTTTCCTAAGAAAATGAGAAAATCGTCTACTGGTTTGTAAGCAGATCCATTATCACACCCGGTTGGTGTGGTGAGATAAAAATATAATTTTTTTCAGAAGTGTTATCCCCTAACTGTGTGATGACTACTTAAAATATTTGGGAGACCTTTTTAATAGGAGGTAGAACAACTCAAATAGGCTAGGGGCCTCAGTTTTTGAACTCATAGGGCTCAAGGCCTAGTTTTGGAAAACACGTGCTGTCACGCCCCGACCCAGTTTGGTGGGATCCCCGTGATCAACCCACCACTCTCCCGATTTACTAAAGGGTTTTCCCTTATATTATAAATTGTAAAGAGTAAGGCGTTCTTTAAACCTGCACCTTTTTCCAGGAATATCATAAATCAAAACTGCATAATAATTTAAATTAGTTGTACCTATCTTGCAGGTGTTTAATTGCGCAAGTCCTTTAAGGTTCGGCATTCCGGGACTTCCTGAAAGGGGTATAAGGGAGAGGGTGAGTACAACTACTCAGTGAATGGGATTCAAATCTTTTAACTTTCAAGAAAAACATTTATATGGAGTGTGCCAGACTCCTTTCTTTTCAAAAATCTTTTCATTTAAAAATTCGTGTTTTTCCATTATTTCTTAGTTATTGGTGTGTCATCACCCAACACACATCCTTCATCATGAAGGTTACACACATTCGCAAGTCAGTATCACTACTAAACCCGCTAGTGGCTTTGGAGCGACTTTTCCTGCCACCCGGATAGAAGTACGACCACTTCTACCCTGGGAATGAGTGGATGTACGCGACATCCGACCCACAATCCCGAAATCTCTTCTTCATGTCCATATGAGGACAGAGACCTCATCCTGTCCCCACCCCGGTCTCATGCACTTTGTGCTACTCCAAATTTCGCACAGACAATTGGAACGACGATCTGCCCTTATACTCACCGGGTCGTCCAGGGCCCTTAGGACACATCACTACCCCTCATGGGCATCTTGATGATCCCGTACTCATGTGCATGCACAAACAAAGTTTTCTTAAATTACCATGTAATATGTGGTGCCATTTGTCCCAACGGTCCTAACCTCCAACTCAACCTGTAGCTGTTTGTCTTGACTGCTCTAAAGATCGGTCATGTTGCACTGCTACTAATTGACCGAGTATGTCGGACCTGCCTTGGTACCATGAACAAACAATTCACTTATTAAGTTTTAATGGAACATATATATATGTGTATATATATATATGTGTATATATATATATATCATGTTCTTTTACGAGCTCCTGCCCGTGTCCATTGGCCTATGGCCCACTGTTCGAATTTTTAAAAAACTGGGCATTTTAGCCCTCAAGTTCCAAAACTGAGGCCTCCAGCCTATAAGAGCTATTCGAGCTCCTGTCAAGAAGGTCTCCCAAATAGTTTAAGCAATTGCACACAGTCAGGGGACAACACTTCCGACAAAATAGGTTTTCACTGTCCATTATGCCAACCGGTATAAGGACATCTCCGTTCATAACCGATGAACGGGTTTTCAACTTCCTTCGAGGAAGTCTCATCATACCAACCGAGTATGATCTACTTACAACCGGTAAGTAGTTTTTTTTTGTAAAATTTTCACATCACTTTCTCTAAGTGGTGATGATTAAAATACCACTAAATAGTGGGTTTTTATACCGAGGCACTTATCATCCCCAACCGGGTATGATATATAATCCCACTCACCCGATAGTGCAGTGAAATTCCACTTAGTCGGGTTTTGTCCTTAGCAAGCTGGACCTCGACTGGCGTTCCCGATGCCTCATTCTCCTACATGAGATGAACATAATTGTTCATTATTCTTTGGCCTAATAGCCCTCATTCGTTCCAAATGAATGAGAAAACCCAACTTTACATATATTTGCAATTAGGTCCCTAAAGTTAATTTTCTTTAACTTTAAGTTCCTATTGCTGGGTTTTTCCTAAATTCGAATCCCGAAACCTTTAAAATTTATCTTAGGACCTCAACTTATTTGATTTCACACAAAGGGATTTAATTTCCCAAATTTCCAATTTGGTCCTTCAATTTTCCCAAAATTACCATTTTGCCCCTTCTTTAGAAAAATGGTAAAATTTTGCCCCAAAAATTCTAAAATTTATCAATTGGCCCTCTAATATTCTTATCATGACCAATTAACCCTCAATTTTAGAAAATTACATTTTGGTCCTTCAAATTTCCAAAAATCCCCAATTTCCCCAACTTTTTTTCCCAATTTCAACTCTTCAACACTGCCAAATTTGATTTCATCAGATTGATCAATCAAACACCTCAAATTGTTGAAATTGGAGTTGAAATTGAGTTCCTACATGTTCATACAATTCTAAGGAACTTTGAATCACAGATTTTAACGCTGGAACGAGCTCAAACGGAGATTTGTCGAAAAACAGACTATAGAGAGAAAAAGCTTTGATTTCTCACTGGTGAGGGCGTAGCGGTGGAGCTTTTCAATCTGGACAGATAGCTCTCCTCCAGAGGTTCTTCCTAGGATCAAGGATGACATCAATTGATGTCGAATTGGATTAGAATTTCTTCATTGAAATTTAGCCGACTCTCTCTCTAACAACGATCTGAAATTGTAAAGGAGAACCGAATTGGCTTACCTTTCGGTCCTAATTCGGCTGAGGAAGGACTGAGGAAGTGTTGGGAAGGCTTGGTTTGGCCTGAGAAGGGATTGAAATGGCCGATTTCAGCTTGACCGAAATAGGGCAGCTTCGGTCCGCTAAAGCTACTTCACTATTTCATCATGCCGACGCTTCTCCAACGATTCTCGGATTGACTGGAGTTTGCTACCAGATAGCTGTCTTCTCCCCGGTTTTAAAGAGCCCGACCTTTGTTCAAGTCGAAACTCTAGTTCGACCTTCACCGGGAAATGGAGTAGTAGAGAGAGAGAGAGAGAGAGAGAGAGAGAGAAGTGTTCGGGTGTGAGGAGAATGAATGGGGATGACCTCTTTATATAGGTGTAAAATCGTGTATTAAATGGGAGAGATTTATTACTAGTATTAATATTGCCATAAATTATTGGTATTAATTTCAATAATTTAATTTTAATATTAAATTATTTGTATTAATTTTAATAATTTAATTTAGGTATTAAATTATTAGTATTAATTACATTAATTAAATATGTATTAATTTATGCCTATTTATGATAAGGCGTATGATTCATATAAAAACTTTTGACTGAAATTTCGGGTTACAAAAATAATTTACTTCCTAGGAGGTCAGCCATCCTCACACTACTCTCAAGCAAACACACTTAACTTCAAAGTTCTTATGGAATCTCATTCACCTAAACCAATTTGGTTTTTCTATTTTAATTTATCTTAAGTTTCTTTTCCAAAGTTTAATGAACCCTTTGGATCATTCGAAAGTTGTAAATTTCCAAATTGTTTGTTCCCAAATGATCGGGTTTGTAAACCGGCTTGGTTTTCTTACTCGATTTGACCGGTTCTTTTCTCGGTTTTCCTTAACTAAAAAATGCGGGTTTTACACGTGTATTGGGCCCAAGGCTAGCGGGCACGGGCTGAAGCTCGTAAACAAAAATGATTAGGAATAGACATGAAAACTCCTAGTTAAAATGGAATTGTTTGTGTGATGTGTCACGGTATCGAGTCTGGACTGACAATGCTCGATGGATTGGCGGCAGTGTGTCAGGGCCAAGTTGAGGGACCGACCTAGACAAACAGCTGTAGGTCGGGTTGAGTGTCAGGGCCGTTGGACCATTGGAACTAAAGAGAATGGATAACTATATGAAAACTTTTGTTTGTGCATGCACTTAAGGATTGGGACCATCAAGATGCCCCAAGGGGTAGTGATGGGTCCCAAGGACTGTTGGACGACATGGGGGGCGATAAGGGTAGTTTTTCATGCCAGTAAGTCATTAAGCTCTGGGAGCTTCTTGCACATGAGATCGAGGTGGGGATAGGATGAGGTCTCATTCTCATACGAACATGAAGTGGCATTTGGGTATGAGGGTCAGACGTTTGGGATGTCCACTCAGACTCAGGGTAGAAGTGGACGTGCTTCTATCGGGGTAGACATCAAAGTTATGCTGATCCTCAAGTGGGTGCAGTCTAAGATTGCCCTACAGATGTTTGTACCCTTCCTGATGAAGGACATATGTTTGTTTGCTAAACGCCTCTCCATGCAAGGTGATGGGTTAAACACACCTAATAATATGGTAATGGAAAAAGGTTTTGGAGATTTGAATTTGAGGAAATCCTTTAAACCTTAAAAAGTACAATGTTAACCTTAGCATGGTTTTGATTAACTGAATTTATTTTGAAACTCACTCCCAACACCCACTCACCAAGTTGTAGAAACTCACCCCCCTCTTTACCCCTTTTCAGGAGTAAGGAGATCAATTAAAAGAGAGCGTGAAGATGTACCCTCCATTAGGTTTGCTTAAAGTTTATTTTAAGCTTGCATAAGATTGATTTATGCTATTCTAGGGAACAAGATTTGAATTTATGCCTGGCTCATCTTGAATAAAGAAGGGGAAACCCCTCTTAAAACAAGGGAGCGACGGGTTGATCACGTGGATTCGACCAAACTGGGTCAGGGTGTGACATGGTTCCTCCTTCTCCTTTGAGTATACATGAGACTTCTTCATAGGCCTCTCCTACGGGTTCGCCTCCTCCTCCTCCACTGGTTCCCCGTATGGTCACTTGCTCTCAGGATGGCTCTCTCCTTCTCCAATGCTTTACTATCAACCCCTCATTATTTGTGGTGCAGACACCTCACACCTTTGCTCAAGCTCATCATCACCCTCTTTGGATGGACGACATGAAAGCTGAACTCTCTACGTTTCTTCACAATCGTACGTGGGATTTAGTTCCTGCCCCTCCTAATCATCCCGTTATTGGTTGCAAGTGGGTTTACAAGATTAAGAAAAATCCTGATGGTACATTTGCTTGACATAAGGCTCGACTCATTGCCAAATGTTTCTCCCAACAACCGGTCTAGATTATGATGCCACCTTCAGCCCAGTCATCAAGCCCATCACTATTCATGTCATGCCCTGACCTGGTTTGGTCGGATCCCCGTGAGTAACCCAATACTCTTACGATTTATTAAGAGTTTTCCCTTTTTTAAGCCACAAGGAGTAAGGCGTCCTTTCAGTCATATCTTTCTTGGAATAAAATTAAACAAAATTGAATATATTAAATCATACATACCTATCTTTCAAGTTTGGCTACATGAAAGTCTTTAGGTTTGTTTTCCCTTGGTTACCTGAAAAGGGGTAAAGGGAGTGGGTGAGTTCTACAACTTAATGAATGGGTGTTGGGAGTGAGTTTTCAAAAATAGCTTCAATAAAAGTATGCCAAAAATTCTCATTTCCTTTAAGGATGACTTTCCTCAATTTATGATTTTCTAAACCCTTTTTCCTCATTTTCTACATTAGGTGTATTTAACAGTCAACACACTCCCTTCATCAAGAAAGGATGACACATTTGTAGGGCAGCACATCCACTGCACTCACTTGTGGCTCGGAGCGACTTTATCGGCCACCAAGATAGAAGCTCATCCACTCTTACCCTAGGTCTGAGTGAATGTTTGTGACATCTGACCCTCAGACCTAAAAAAAATTCCGTGTTTGTATGAGAACAGAGACTTCATCCCAACCTCACCCCGGTCTCATGCGCATGAAGCTATGTCGAGCTTCCCTGACTGCTAGCACAACAAACTGCCCTTATCTCCACTATGTCATCTAGTAGCCCTTAGGATGCATCACTAACCCTCTTGGACGTCTTAATGGTCATGTACCTCAAGTGCATGCACAAACAATAGTTTTAACATAGCCATTTATCTTTGGTGCCACTGGTCTAACGACCCCGACCCTCAACCTGACCTGCAGCTATTTGCCCAGGTCAGTTTGTCGACCTGGCCCTGACGCATTGCCACTAGTTCATCGAGTTTGTCGGTCTTGTCTTGGTACCATGGCGAAATCACATATCCATTTCATTAAGAGTTTTCATGGCTTTCATATCAAATGTTTATTTACGAGCTCCTGCTCATGCCCACTGGCCTTGGGCCCACTGTACATGATTTTTCAAAATCGGGCATTTTAGCTCCACAGGTTCAAAAACCGAGGCCTCTAGCCTATTTGAGCTAATCTAGCTCCTGTCAAGAATGTCTCCCAAAAATTTTAAGCATTGGAACATAGTCAGGGGAGAACACTTCTAACAAAAATATCTTTCACTTCATCACACCAATCGGGAGTGATGATATCTTCGCTTACAACCGGTAAGTGGGTTTCTTCTTCCTTCAAGGAAGTCCATCATACCAACCGGGTATGATTTCCTCTATTTATAACCTATAAATAGTTTTTAGCTTAGTTCGCACATAACTCTAACCAGGTGTGATGTTAAAATCCCACATAGAAGTGGTTTTTCTTTTCTATAGTGCACACTATCCCAACTAGGTATGATGTGAATAAACTCACTCATCCATTAACCGTGACGTGTTCGTGTTTGATTGGTTTTCCAAGTTGATGTGAGCGTTCTCTTGCTAGCATTCCGATCACGCTTGTCCCTACACGAATTGGGAAGCCTTTTCACCAAAGGTTTGGCATAAAAGCATAGACTCACAATTTATCGATAAATTGTATTTAGATCCCTAAAGTTTAATTTTCTTAACTTTAGGTCCCTAATGCAAACCTTTGCCCAATTTGACTCCCAAAGTTTCCAAAATTCCCTTTGAGTCATCATTTTAGTAAAAAATGTATAAGGGGTTGAAGTTTCCCAAATTTCCAATTTGGTCTCCAACTTTTTAAAAATTACCATTTTGCCCCTACTTTACAAAAATTGTAATTTGACCCCAAATGTTTCAAAAATCAACCAATAGGTCCTCCAACATCTTTTACATGGCCAAATGGCCCTCAATTTTTGGAAATTGCAAAATGGTCCCTCAATTTTACGAAATCCCCAATTTCCCCCAAAATTTTCCCCCAATTTCTCCCTTTCAATATGACCAAATTTGATTTCTTCAAATTAGCCATTCAATTGAGGTTAATTGCTCTAATTGAAGGTATGTTTCTACACTTCCATATGATTCAATTGAGCTTTGAACCACGTCATTTGGGTCTGAATTGAACTCAAACGGAGCTTCGCCGAAAAATTGTGCATAGAGAGATAAAGCTTTGAAAGTTTATTGTCGGAGGTGCGACGGTCCAAGATCTCTATCGGGAAAGGTAGCTCTCTTCCTAAGGTACCTGCTAGGATCAAGAATTCCTACAATTGACCTCGAATCGAGGGAGAATTTTGTCAGTGAAATTCTTTAGTTTCTCTCTCTAACTCTGACCTGCAACAACTAAGGAGGGCCAAATTGGCTTGCCTTCTAGCTTTGTTGAGGTTGTATGAGGGCTGTGGGGATGTTGAGAGAGCTTGGTTTGGCTGGAGGAGGGCTGAATTTGGTCAAATTCAGCTTGGCTGAAATAGGGCAGTTTCGGTCCGTCGGAGATGCTTCACTATTTGATTCCGTCAGCGCTAAGCTATCAGATAGCTAACTTCCCCCGGAGTCTAAAGAACCCGACCTTACCTTTTGAGGTTGAGAAAACTGCCCAAGTTGGAGCTCTGGTTCGAGCTTCACTGGAAAATGGAGCAGTTGAGAGAGAATGGAGATTTCAGGTGTGAGGAGGATGAATGGAGAGTAGCTCTTTATATAGGGAGCTTAGATACTCTCTGCCCGACCATTTATCATCTTGGTCAAGCTCATTCATGACCTGAAACTACCTGAACGGAGACGATTCATCTTCTTTGGCATTGTCCATTCATCCGTTGAATGAATAGTATCATCGTATGAAGGAAGAAGACGACACTGTTCCGAACTGGATCGTACCGGTCCAACCGGGTTTAATGTTTAAACCGGACGGTTCGAGCCCAATTTGACCGATTTTATCAAAATTAAAAATTTCTAAATACATCTAAATTCATTCTCTATCCAATGGTGGCTTCAATTCTCCAATTTGAATATTTTAAGCCACCTAGAAAAATGAATTTAGCAATCGGTTCAATGATGGTTCAAACTGGTTCAAACTAGTTCAATCCGGTTTAGATTCAGTTCACCTGAACCGATCTAGTTTTCTCTTCCAATTTGTCCCAAAGTCTTTTTCCATGATTTTTATGACTTTTTAGGTCACTCGAGATTTGTAAATTTCTCATTTGGCCCTTTCTCTATCGGTTAAGGTTCATGAACCGGCTTGGTTTTCTCTTTAGAAACGACTAGTTCTTTTCCCAGTTTTCTTATTTATAAAAGGACAGGATTTACAATTCTGGTCATCCTCTCCATTGTGGTCTCTTCTAATTGGCCAATTCGTCAATTACACGTCAATAATGCTTTTGTGCATGTTCACCTTACCGAGTAAGTCTACATGTCTCAACCACCTGGGTTCTCTAACCCTGTTTATCCTCATCATGTGTGTCGATTTTGGCGGTCACTCTATGGCCTCAAACAAGTTCTCTGTGCTTGGTTCCTCCGCCTCAACTCCTTCCTTCAAACTCTGGGTTTATGTTGCTCCATTGCTGATAGCTATCTCTTCATTTACCACACTGCTCATTATGTTATATTTTGCTTGTCTATGTTAATGATCTTCTCATCATGAGCTCGCCCAATGCTCCCGTCGAGTCCATTATTTGTGCTTTTCAGCCTGAATTTTCTATCAAGTATTTGGATTCGCTACATTGCTTCCTCGACATTGAAGTCAAGCACTTCTCTTAAGGTACCTACCTTACTCAAACCAAATATATTCATGATATTCTCTCCAAAGCTGCCATTACTACCTGTCAGCCAGTCTTTACTCCCATTAGCTTTGACCCCTATTTATCTGCTCTTACAGGAAATTTACTCTTTGATACAACCCAATATCATTAAGTTGTGGGTTCTCTTTAATATCTTAATGTTGCTCGACCTAATATCACTTATGTTGTTCACCAAGTCTGTTAGTTTATGCACCAACCCATAAATGCTCATTGGACTACTGTCAAGCGTATCCTCCGCTATCTCCAAGGTATTGCCCACATTGGGTTAACCTTTTGGCGTTACTCACCTCATGATCTGCATTGTTTTTTGATGCTGATTGGGCTAGCAACCCGGATGATCTTGCTTTGTTAGCGGATTTGCTATTTTTCTCGGTCGTAATCTAATCTCATGAAGCACCCGAAAATAATGCACTGTTGCTCGCTCTGCCATTAAGACTAAATATAAAAGCATTGACAATGTTGTTATAGAGATTATCTAGATCCAATCCCTACTTCACGAACTTCATCAAACTCTATATGGCCCTCCTATATTATGGTGAGATAATCTCTTAGTCATTTATCTAAGAGACAACTCTATTTTACATGCAAGCACTAAATATATTGAAATTGATTATCTATTTGTTCGTGAACAAGTTAGCAATGGGCATCTTCATGTTCGTTTTATTGATACCGATTCTCAATTGACTAATATTTTAACCAAATGTTTGTCTATTTCTTGCTTTCACTTTCTATGATACAAACTCAATCTCCGAGATCACCCCTTAAGCTTGCGGATGAATAAAACCCATTTCAGTATACCTACAACCAGCATACCACCGGTAAGGACAACATCATTTTCATCACCTAGTTGTAGGAATATATTATGATGAGCGATAATCTCCATTAGTAATAATCTCCATTGTATTTCATAATTTGTCTATTATAGTTTGTAATTTTGTATGAAAAAACTATATAAATTACCATATAAAGAAATAATGAAAGAAAATGGAAAATTAATTATCTATTATACTTTTTTCTTCTTCCTTCTTCATTTGCTTTTACTTCGGAAGTACATGGGAATTAATAGCGACCATAGTATAGAACATCCAATAACATCTTTCTCTTGTTCCTCTTTTCTCTTGTTAATAACATCTGACTGTATAAAAATGGTCAACATGAGCTGCCACTTCTAGAGGTCATCTTATATATATATATATATATATATATATATATATAGTCTCCTGCTGTCTATATAAAATTGATAAAAGGGAACTACAACCGGACCATCTTCCCTCCTGATGATCCTCTCTTTACACCCAAAAAGGTACAAAGAAAAAGAAATCCATAAACACCTGAACGTCTCCAGCAATGTGGAAGATTCTTCCCGAAAACTTGAACTGTATCACCCTCACTAATGATGATGCCCGCTGATGGTTAGCGCCACCTCTAACTCTGTATCCTCGACCATCTTCTCTAGTTTCCTCACGAACTGCTGGTGCTGATTCAGAGGCTCGGAGTTAGAGTCCAGGAAGTGGAGCATGAGCACCATGCTTACAGACCCGACGAACATGGGCAAGGGCCCGAAGAACCAGAGGAGGAGGTCGATGGCGAAGTAGAGCGCCCTGAGGCCAACGGACCAGAAGTTGCTGCCCCTTATGACAGCCCTCTCGATGCTGGTGGACAGGGAACCGCTGCTGTCGGGGGTGCTGATGAGGTAGTTGGCGTGGACGAAGTTCCTCGTGGACTGTACGAAGCAGGTGAAGGCGAGGAGGAAGCAGACGAGGAGGCTGATGTACTTAATGGAGATGGTGGTGGCTCTGGTGTCGCCAAAGATGAGCTTGCTCTGGAAGAAGTCACTGGAGGAGTTGCCGATCCACGCGCCGATGAGAGAGCTCAGTGTGAGGGAGATGGACGAGAGGAAGGTAGCCGCCGATATGTTGGCCGAGATCACACCGAGGGACGTCCCTATGTCCTTCCTGTCACTCTATAGAAGAAAATCCCAAATCTATTTTAATTAATTTTAAACAGCTCCATAGAACTTTGAATCATTGGTCAGAATTCAATGAACTTATGGTACCTGCAAGATGCCCTTTACCCATGCTCGCTTGTCATGGTTCTCGAATCCCATGACGGTGGTGTGCGGCTGGTGCAAGTATCTGTAGAGGAGGAAGAGGTGATACACAAACATGATCAGTAGCCCACTTGGGACAAGCACCAGATCCAGAGCTTCCTTCTCGAATCCCATTTCCTTCTTCTCCTTCTCCCTCTCCCTCTTCAAACTTTGATATGTCTAAAGTATTGAAACTTAAGGTGAAATATGGATCTATAAATTTCTTTTATTTCTTGTGGGTCCATGATTGCCCCCTTTTTAATCCTTCTTTCCATGTTGAATGAAAATGCAGCCGTTTACTATATTATTTATATGTTTTCATGGGATGGATGGAAGTGACCATTTTCCTAACTTTCCATGAGCTGGCCTATGGTGGAATGAATTTTTCTCCACAATCCGTCCATTGGATGTAAGAAATAGAGAATAGAAGAAGGTGAACAAATATGTGTAGAAATTTTATACTAGGAATTTAACATATAATATGTTAGTCCTTATGTTACTGTCATAATATACTTATTCTAAAGTATTGAGTCCAGATTTTGCTCGGAACGTCCTAATTTTATATCTAACCCACGTGAACAACACACTTGCATACATCTCATCTGATCTAATCTGTCAGTGAGCCTAGAGATTTCCATATGAACTTGCAGCTCCAATTCTCTAGTTTGAGTGTTCATCTCGTGAAAGGATTTGTTGTCCCTTACACAACACCCATTGTCTCTGTCTTATTGCCCATAGTATTTTTTTTCCTGCCCGACTCGACTCTGCCGCCCACGGCAGTATCCGGTCAACAATCGTTGCCCGCGACTGGCTACCCTTTCGACTCCAACTCCAAAAAAACACTCAAATATTATATTCAGGCCATTGTTTGACCCAAATTCCATAATCTAAATGGATTACAATGCAAGAAATCGTCGGAAAAAGTAAACGGCCAGTTAGTGCTAACAAAATTCATTCTACATTTATTAAAATAATAGTTTATTTTAAAATTATAAGGCTAAAAGTATTTTATTATTTATAAATTTTAAATAAATATTAATTTAATAAATGATCGATAATAAACAAAAAAATCGATTTATAATATATAGGATTATAAAAAATATATTTAACTTGTGTTAATTGTATTATAATATTGGAAGAATATTACAAAAATTAGTTTACCATTATTAAGAATAAATTTAAATATATGTAAAATATATATATATATATACATATATTCATATTAAATTGTGAGTGTTAAAATAAATTATTATAAATTAATTTAAATAAAAATTATTATCCGCTCACATTATTGAAAGAATTTTCGTTGTTAAAAATAATAATATTAGTATTTATAAGTATATTAGGGGCCTCGGCTACTTGTCAGTCAGTCCACCTTCCTTTCCCGTACCTGCCCCCAAAGGGCACCCTGCATCTGGTCAGCACCTTCGGGGAGTCTTCATTACTCAATCCACTCACTCATCAGCATCTGCCAATATTGGCTGAATAAAGATAACTTTGATCGTAATTTTTGGGGTTTAATTGCACATGGAGAAGTCAACATGTATAATATTACAATTTTAAATATAACATTTGAAAACGAATAAAATAATATTTACTACTAGAAATTATGGAACATGAGATAAAATCCGTCCTATTCCTCCCATTCATCAGCTTTTGTGATAGAAAATTGCAAATCACGCCTCTTCCCTAATATGGATATATTGTGCAAAAAAATTAGTAAGACATAATATTTAAAATTGTGAACTTTTATCTATTACATAATTTGTCAGAAATGCTGACACATATTCTCTTATAAATATATTGTTTCTTTATGATAAATGAGACATTATTCTCTCACATATCACATGCCACCTTACCGAGTCTCATACAATCACATCAACTCTTACACGTTAAGAATTTAGGACAGATTTCTCATACAAACTTTGAAATACTTTCACAATTCATTCACACTTTATGAGAGTGCCATGACAAATTTACGATAGTTTAAGGAGAAATTTATCAAAAATTATTTACAAATATCAAATTATTGTGTGATAAATAATTTATGTTGTATCACATTATTTTTCTTACAATAATACTTAGTGTTGTTCTTATTCAAATATGAGCAAAATAAGTATACGAACAGTTGGATATTCTCATACCGTGTTTTAAAGTTTTAAAGAAAATAAATAACTAATTCAGTTAAATAAATTAGTAAAATAATTACTGGAATCATTATTATTTTTATATACTAATTATCTCACTAGTCAACTTATCAAATAGATATGAAATATTGGTTTTAATTATTATATTTTGGCATTTGAGTAACCCTTTTAACACTATAATAGCTTATATTTTAATAAAATTATAATATAATAATTTTGAGACAATTCATGTTTCCAATATAAACTGCTTAAAATTCTATTTTGAGACCATATGTCCATCACAATTTATTTTAACGGTTGATTTAGGTGTTATGTATATCTTCTAGTGATTTTTTTGTATTAGTGTTTTGCTCCTATTTATTTGTGCTATGGAGTATTTAAATGCGACTTGTTTAACTACCAATACCTTTATGGTTGATGGGTTTGTGCCTTGGAGATTTGCGCGATTATGTTCCTTCTTGATCAATTATTTATTTATTGCAATTAATTGTAGAAGCGAGATTCTATAGCTTGCATTCCGATCATATTTTTATAAATATTATTCTATCAATGTGTCAAACTTGTTAATACAATAACTATTACACAATATTCAAACCATATAGGTTCAAATTAGTTACACTCCAACAATATATGATTAACATATTTTATTTTACAACAAATGAATAGACACAACATAAATTCCCTAATCATGAGTTGATATTGGAACTATTAAATATAAGTTCATACTTTTTACAAAATCACATGTGAGTAGTGGGAAATACCATTAACATTGCCCTCTTTCTTATGAAGAACATATACATAGTCATATTTTATAGTAACTTGACTTTTACGTTTTTATGGTCATATTAATTTTTCCTTCCTATACAAGGAGATATTAGTAATTTCTTCAAGTTTAATACATTAGAGATTACCTTCAAGCTTATGCAATTTTCACTTATATGATTAGTGGTCTATGGGAGAGTATACCCGTATATACTTAAGCAATTACAAGAAATAAAGAATATAAACTTCTTTGCTTCAAGCATGAAAATTCATTGTCTACTCATACTTGAATATTATTGCCATCTCCTATTTGTGAGATGAAAGGAGTAGGATGAGTATATATGTACATATATTCAGTGAGGAAACCTTTATAACGATTGATTTCTTTAATTTATTACTTAATTTATTAGTCATTATTCGCATATTATTCACATATCAACCACCCTTCTATCATAGGAGGAAATCATACATTCGTAGAATGGTCTCTGACCGTTTCACTTGTGGACATAAGTGCCTTTACTATCTATCCTGATAGAGGTTAACAACATCTACCTCGAGATTTTAGTGGACCTTGCTCGTTCGACCCTCAGACCTTAATCTTACTTCATGTGTTCGCTTTGTGGGACGAGACCTCATTTTCCCTACTGCCTTGGTTTTAGTGCATAGGAAGCTCCCTGAGCATCTCGACATACTCGATGCCAAACTGCCATTATGCACCTAGGTCATCCAATAGCCCTTGTGATCCATCACTACCTCATACCAGGTGTCTTGATGGCCCCGCATCACAGTGCATGCATAATCAAGAGTATTTTTCATTTATCGCCATTATTTTTGGCCCTCTAGCTCAAGGGTCCGTTGGCTTGTCTTTGATCCACATGTACTGGCCCAATAGGTTTGACGACCTAGTTTCGGCTTAGTAGCGGTTTGACTCAACAAACCCAACATCCCAGACTTGGCTTGATGGGTATCACACACAATTACCTATTATTAGAACTTTTAGTAGTATTTATCACATGCTGATTCTGGACGAGTTCATACTTGTATCCATCGACCTTGGGCCCACTTGTATTACCGAGCCTAAGCCAAAAGATTAGCTCCCAAATGTTTTAAGCATAATCATCTAGTCAAGGGAGGCTAATTTCGAGAAAATTGTTTTCATGAAAGTTATCGTTCTAATCAAAATTATCGTTATAAAGTTCTCACTCACCCGATAGTAGTGACGGGGTCGTCTCGGTGAGATTTGACTCGTGGTGTAAACCTCGCACTTTTGAGTTAAGGAAAACTAGGAAAAGAACTGGTCAAACCAAGTGAGAAACATCGAACTTGTTCACAAACCCGTTTATTAGGGAACGGGCAAATTAGAGAAATTTCAACTCCCTTGTGACCCAAAGAGATTTATAAACCTTGGGAAGGAACCTTAGAACAAAGTGGGAAATGAAAACCAGACCAGTTCGGGTGAACCGGACCCGAACCAGATTAAACTGGTTTAAGAACCGAGTCAGTTTATGAACCAAAACCGATAGAGAGATGGTAAACTGGGAAATTTATGGACCCTAAGTGACCTAAGGAGTCATAAAAGTGATGAACAAGGACTTTAGGGTAAATTGGAGATGAAAATCAAACCGGTTCAGGTGAATCTGATTCGAATCGGGTTGAACCAGTTTGAACCACTATTGAACCGAATTCTAAATTCATTTTTCTAGGTGGCTTAAAAAAATTCAAATTTGAGATTTGAGGCAACCATTGGATAGGAAATGAATTTAGAAATTTTTAGATTTGAAAATTTTGGTCGAGCGGGGGGTGAACTAGCCAGTTTAAGGTTGAACCCATTTCAGAACTTTGTCATCTTCTTCCTTCAGATGACATCATTGTTCACTCGCCGGAAAATCGTACAGCGCTGAGAAGCTAAAAAGTCTCTGGCTAGTGAGTTTCAGGCAATGAATGACCACCATTATGGTGCCAATCAGATAGCCAAGGAATCCCCGAGCTTCCTATATAAAGACCCCCCCTCTATTCATCCTCTCCACACATGAAAAGCTCACTCTCTTTCAACTACTTAGTTTTTCGATGAAGCTTGAACCAGAGCTCTGATATAGAGTCATTTCTGTGCCAAAGAAGGTGAGGTTGGGTTCTTTAGAACTAGGGAGAAGTTAGTTACATGCATGTAGTCTCCGTTTCCTCCGAGAGTCGCCGGAGGACTAGTGGAGTGATGGAAAAGTGATGCAGCTCCGGCGGATCGAAGCTGCCCTATTTCGATCGAACTGAAATAGGCCAATTTGAGCTCTTCTAAGGCCAAACCAAGCCCTCCCAACACTTCCTCAGCTCTCTCACGGCCGAATTAGGACTAAAAGGTAAGCCAATTCGGCTCCACTCTACAATTTCTAGACGGTGCTAGAGAGAGAACCGACATAATTTCGATGATGAAATTCTAACTCAATTTGGCATCAATTGATGAAATTCTTAATTCTAGGATGAACCTCACGATGAGAGATATCTGCCCAAATAGAAAGCTCAGACCACCGTGCTATCACCGGTGAGAAATCGAAGCTTTCTCTCTCTATAGTGTATTTTCTAGCGAAGCTCCGTTTAAGCTCGTTCCAGTGTCAAAACTTGCGATTCAAAGTGCTATTGAATCGTATGAAGCTGTAGGATCTCAATTTTGACTTCAATTTCAACAATTGGATGTATTTGATTGGTTAATTTAATTAAATCAAATTCGGCTATGTTAAGGAGTTGAATCTCAGGGAAAAATTGGGGAAAATTGGGGATTTTCAAAAATTCGAAGGACCAACATGCAATTTTATAAAATTGAGGGTCAATTGGGCATGATAATAATGTTAGAGGGCAAATGGAGGAATTTTAGAATTTTTGGGGTGAAGCTTACCATTTTTGTAAAAGAAGGGCAAAATGGTAATTTTTGAAAAATTGGAGGACCAAATTAGAAATTTGGGAAATTAAACCCCTTTTTGTGAATTTGAATAAATCGAGGTCCCAAGATAAAATTTAAAAGTTTTGGGACTCAATTTGAGGAAAAGTCGACATTAGGGACTTAAAGTTAAAGAAAAAAGAACATTAGGGACCTAATAGCAAATAAATAAAAGTTTGGGTTTTTTTCATTCATTTGGAATGAATGAAGGCTATTAGGACGAGAGATAATGAACCGGGATGTTCATATCATGTACGAACACGAGGTACCGGGAATGCCAACAAGGACAAGCTCGTGTGAATACAAAGAACCGGTCTAGTGGAATTCACTGTATTAACGGGTGAGTGAGACTTTTAACATCATACCCGGTTGGGGTGATAAGCAAATTAAGCTGAAAACCACTTACCGGTTGTGAGTGAGATTTTATATCATACCCGGTTGGGGATGATAAGTACCTCGAAATGAAAAACCCACTATTTAGTAGTATTTTAAACATCACAATTTAGAGAAGTGATGTGAAAATTATGCGAAAAAACTACTTACCGGTTATAAGTAGATCATACCTGGTTGGTATGATGAAACTTCCTCGAAGGAAATGAAAAACCAGTTCATCGATTATGAGCGGAGATGTCCTCATACTTGGTTGTTATGATGGACAGTTGAAAACATATTTTGTCGGATGTGCTCTCCCCTAATTGTGTGCCAATGCTTAAACGATTTGGGAGACCTTCTTGACGGGAGCTCAGATAGCTCTTATAGGCTAGGGGCCTCAGTTTTGGAACTTGGGGGCTATTATGCCCGATTTTGAAAATTTCGAACAAGTGGGCCATAGGCCACTGGGCACGATCAGAAGCTCGTAAACAAACATGAGATATGTGCCATAAAAATTTAATACTTGAATTGTTTGGCCATGGTACCAAGACAGGACCGACATATTCAGTCAACTAATGGCTGTGCGACACGACAGGTCTCCGGACCAGTTGAGACAAATAGTTGCAGGATGAGTTGAAGGTCGAGGCCGTTGGACTAGTGACACCATAGATTATATGGCATGATAAGAAAACACTGATTGTACGTGCACTGTGATTACGGGACCATCAAGACGCCCAAGAGGGGTAGTGATGCGTCCTAAGGGCCTTGGACGGCCTGGTGAGTATAAGGGCAGTTTTTCGTACTAGGTGACCGTGCGAAATTTGGAGTAGCACCAAGCGCATGAGACCGGGGTGGGGATGAGATGACGTCTCTGTCCTCATACGGATACGGAGAATTGGTTTCAGGATTGAGGGCTGGATATCACGAACATCCACTCATTCTCAAGGTAGAAGTGGACGTGCTCCTATCTAGGTGGCCGATAAAATTCCTCCAACACCACAAGTGGGTTCAATGGACGTACTGTCCTGTAAATGTTTATTTGACCTTCATGATGAAGAATGTATGTTGGTTGATAACACATCGTGGTTAATAAGAAATGGTGGTAAAAACCGAGATTTGAAATGAAAGGATTTTTGAAAGAAAGGAGTCTGGCACACTCTAATACAATTCTTTTCCCTAAAGGTTAAAATTTTTTGAAAACCCATTCACTAAGTAATTGTACTCACCCCCGCCGTTATATCCCTTTCAGGAAATTTCAGAAAGTCTACCCTTAAACACCATCAACTAAGATGCATGTGAGACAAGTTTGATAAATTTAAAATATTATGCAGTTTTGATTTATGTTATTCTAGGAAAAGATGTTGGTTTAAAAGACGACTTACTCTTTACGGTCTATAATAAGGGGAAACCCTTTATTAAACTGGGAGAGTGGCGGGTTGGTCACAGGGATCCGACCAAATTGGGTCGGGGAGTATCAACTAGAGTGGTATTAAAGCTTGTTTCCTCGAATACATAATCAAGACTAGAAAATATAGTAACTAATAGGATTTATCCTAAAATTTTCAAATGGCTCCCATGAGAGGAACCAAGAAAACTAGGAATGGATCTACTGAACACCTTGTCTTCATAGAATGACAACCCTAGAAGCTTCCCAAATGCCAGAGGCATGGTAGGAATCTCAAAAGACCAAATGGGAAGTATTCCGGAGAATGGTGCTAGGACCTATTGAGAGCATAACTCTAAGTATATAGGAAGACAAGCATGAAGCTTTAAACGCCAACAAAGAGTGTATAACCTTACCTAGGAGGATGCTTATCAAGAACCCTGTAGCTCCCTATTTATTTTGTGACCACTTTCTATAATAGGGCTAAAACCCCCCAATATATTGTACTCCTCGATTAATAAAGTACTCGAAAGTCCTAAAATCCTATCTCTCGATGAAGTGATCTTGCTAGGAAGATGGTCCCAAGAATAGTAAACAAACAAACCCCTTCACCATTAAAATTAGGGAGAATCCCATCCCAGTTAAGTAAGCTAAATGAGGGAATCAAGGAATATAGGAGGACTCCTAGAGTGACCATTTGGTAAAGAATACTTAACAAGAAAACTCTCAAGGTGATCACACTCAAACACGGCGAAGCACCAAACTACCAGTAATCCCTAGAAAGGCCCCACAATACTCGAAGGAAAGGAGGAACCACAACAGTCCATGCAAGAGAATAACCTATTAAAAGTGTGAACAATAGGAACATTACGTGAAGAAGTACTCAACCTTACTAAGGACAAGTACCCAACCTATCATAAGTGTAAGGGAATAGGACATGTAAAGAAGGACTATTCCACACCTCATAGATTTAGGGCAATACCTCCTCAAAGGTCACGGAAGACATGAAGGGATAGTGACCAAAATCATGGAATAGGTTAAGTAAGCAGTTCACAAAGAGGTTAAGAAATGATGTGGTAGAAAAAAAACAAATTTAAACTTCTTTTAAGAAGGTCAAGCCAAGAAGGATACCACAAGAATAGAGGTAAGAAATTTTACCTAGAACCCTCTCATAAGGGGCAAATGCGGAAAAATGTTTTGTAGAAACTCTATGGGTATGACATAGTAAGAGTGAAGAGGAGAAGAAATACACTATGAAAGTAAACTTTGGAGGGATGCATACGACTAAGTACCCTTTAATGAATCATTGATGGGCAGATGGACATGATGTAGAGTGCAAAGAACCAACCCTTAATTATGAAACATTTCAAAGGAAGGAGGTATTGTGATGGCCCAGTGTGACCTATTTGGAGAGAGCAGAAGAACCAAATAATAATTACAGGAGAACCAAGTACAAAGAAGAAACTAGTAGCAACGGGACGACCAAAGAGAATAAACAAAACCCTAAGAAAGGCTGAGATGTAGTAAAGACTACCCTCTATGAAGGACAATAGGATGAGCATGAAGGACGAGTGATATAGCTACCCATATGATTGGACAAGAAAAATAGTGAGAACGAGGCAGTTAATAAATTGACCTTCGGGAGAACCATGGATTTAAACCACGACAAGGAAGGGAGATGTGAAAAGGATAAAATGTTGAAAAAAAAATTGGAGAAAGGAAATCCTTAAAGAAATCAATGACCAAGACCGAATTTACTATCAAAAGGGTACGAGTGAGAATGAGGATGGAGTATGAAAGACGTACTCATAGGATCTCAAGAGTAAAGGTAAGCATGTACGAATAGCATCAAGGGATGTCATTTAAAGTTAGGTGTCTTCAAGACGAATGAAAAAGAAATTACGGGAGAAAAGGGTAAGAATCCTCCCAAATTAGGAAATCTTGAGAAAGGATATATGACCTAATAAAGAAGAAATGAAACCAGGTGACGAGAGGTGAGGAGACAAATTTGCAAATAGAATGCATGCTAAGGTGAAAGGAACACATGGAAGCATATTAAGAGAATCTAAGGAGTAGTTAAACTCAAGAAAATGTTAAGTAGGAAGTTAGCATCAACAGATGCTGTGACATGTAAGAATGAGTGAACTATCCATAATAAGGTAATAAAAGAAAGAACGTCCGAGAAACGTTGGAAAAGTGAACCCTCCAAATAAAATGTGGTTAATAAGGAATAACCACAATTGGTAAGACATGTCATAGTCCACACGCGCATACGAAGCTTAAAGAGTGGATGACTGAGCATAGTGTGAAGTGTACATAATAAGACCAAAAATCGGAAGTATCTCCAGTAAGGAATAAGGGATGAAACAGAAGTTGTGGATAAAGAAGGGTCCAATGCAGGCAAATTCCCTGACATAGATAGGGGTGCGAAGAAAGGGAGAAAGAACCCTATAATGAATGATAAGGAGGTTGAGTATGTAACTTCTAAGATGAAAATCTCTATTGTGAGGGACATAGTAGAGGACAAAACATGAAGGAGGGAACCTTACCAAGCAAAGGAATCGACACATAGATTGAAAGCGATTACTGTAGAATGAAGAATCACGGAGTGATTACAAGTAAGTAAAAGTGGATTAAGGAAAAAGGAAAAATTCTTGAATAAGGAATGCCAAGGACTTAAGAAGGAAAGAATCCTAGTTTGTTGGTAAACTATCGGAAAACCAAATAATTGGCACCAGAAAGACCCAATAAAGAAGTTGGGAAATGACGAGTGGGTAAGGAAAACCAACATAGTTATGTAAAACATGTTGTCAAGATACAAAGGATAATTGGATAACAGTAAAGGTAGTTGAGGAATACTACCCGTTGAAAGGAGGGACGAAATTATATAGTCCCTCGGAGGCTAGAAAGTTGGAAACAACTCTAAAAAAGGTGTTGTAGAAGTCTGATGGACAAAGATTGGTTCAAAACTAGGTAATGTCGTAAGGGACATATAAACACCAATAGTCCTGAGTAAAATGTAACTCGAGTAAGAAGGAGTCACTTAGTAAATATAACATTGTCAAACATAAGTTTGACCGAAGTTGTAATCAATGATGGATGAAAGATGGGTCAAATTGGGACGAATGAATAATAACACAGAAACCTGTGAAAACAAGCACGTAATGATCAAAAGAATGTCGAGCTAGGGGTTTTAATGATGAAGAGAATAACTAGACAAAGGAATGATTGGGCACCTTGGAACTCCCAATCCTGAAATCTTCAGTAAGAACCCTAAAAGGAAGAACCTTACCCTAAATAAAAGGAGATGCGAACCTAAGAATATACATTTGGATTAATGAGCCAGACATGCCTCATTATTATAACTCCATGGAAGGAGTAAGCATGATAAATGAAAAGAAATTCCTTAGATGAATGATTACGGGGACTAAGCAAAAGAGAAATGAAAGTGTTAGCATGTTAAGAAAAACCCACGTTGACATTAAGGGAAATTATTTCCAATGTGGAATATATTGGTTATGTTTTGGGGAAAAACACCTAAAAGGAGGGGAGAGTTGTAAACCTAGCCCTTTTGAGTTAAGGAAAACCAGGAAAAGAACTGGCCAAACTAAGTGAGAAACACCGAATAGGTTCACAAACTCATCTATTGGGGAACAAGAAAATTAGAGATATTTCAACTCCCTTGTGACCCAAAGAGATTTATAAACCTTGGGAAGGAACCTTAGAACAAAGTGGGAGAGAAAAACCAGACTAGTTTGGGTGAACTGGACCCGAATCGGATTAAAGCGGTTTAAGAACCGAGCAAGTTTATGAAACATAACCGATAGAGAGATGGTAAACTAGGAAATTTATGGACCCTAAGTGACCTAAGAAGTCATAAAAGTCATGAACAAGGACTTTATGGTGAATTGGAGATCAAAACCAAACTGGTTCAGGTGAACCGAATCCGAATCGGGTTGAACCGGTTTGGACTGGTTTGATCCACTATTGAACTTAATTCTAAATTCATTTTTCAAGTGGCTTAAAAAATTCAAATTTGAGATTTGAGGCCACCATTGGATAGAAAATGAATTTAGAAATTTTTAGATTTGAAAAATTCAATCGAATGGGGGGGGGGTGTGAACCGGGTGGTTTAAGCGTTGAACCTGATTCGGACCGGTCCATTTTGGTTCAGAATAGTGACATCTTCTTCCTTCATATGACAACACTGTTCACTCACTGGAAAATCGCGCAGCGCCAATGAAGCTGAAAAGTCTCCAGCTAGGGAGTTTCAGGCAATGAATGACCGCCATTAAGGTGCCAATCGGATGACCAAGGAGTCTCTGAGCTTCCTATATAAAGACTCTATCTCCATTCATCCTCTACACACCTAAAAAGCTCACTCTCTCTTAGTTGCTTAGATGAAACTCAGGATAAGAGCTATCTGTCCAGATAGAAAGCTCAGACCATCGGGCCCTCACCGGTGAGAAATGAAACCTTTCTCTCTACAGTCTGTTTTTTGGTGAAGCTCCATTTGAACTTGTTTCGGTGTCAAAGCTTGCGATTCAAAGTGCTATTAAATCATATGAAGCTATAGGATCTCAATTTTAACTTCAATTTCAACAATTGGATGTGTTTTATTGATCAATTTGATGAAATCAAATTCGGCTATGTTAAGCAGTTGAAATTGGGGCAAAAATTGATGAAAATTGGGGTTTTTTGAAAATTCGAAGGACCAAGATGCAATTTTATAAAATTGAGGGACAATTGGGCATGATAAGAATGTTAGAGGGCCAATTGAGGAATTTTAGAATTTTTGGGGTGAAACTTACCATTTTTGTAAAGGAAGGGCAAAATGGTAATTTTGGAAAAGTTGGGTGACCAAATTGGAAATTTGGGAAATTAAAACCCTTTTTGTGAATTTGAATAAATTGAGGTCCTAAGATAAGTTTTAAAAGTTTTGGGACTCAATTTGAGGAAAAATCGACATTGGGACTTAAAGTTAAAGAAAAAATAACTTTAGACACCTAATTACAAATAAATAAAAGTTTAGTTTTTCTCCGTCATTTGTAATGAATGAAGGCTATTAGGCCGAGGTATAATGAACCGAGATGTTCATATCATGTAGGAACTCAAGGTATCGTGAACGCTAGCAAGGACAAGCTCGCGTGAATACAAAGAACCGGTATAGTGGAATTCACTGCATTAATGGGTGAAAGGGACTTTTAACATCATAACTAGTTGGGGTGATGAGCAAATTAAGCTAAAAACCACTTACCGGTTGTGAGTGGGATTTTATATCATATCCGATTGGGGATGATAAGTACCTCGAAATAAAAAAATCCACTATTTAGTGGTATTTTAAACATCACAATTTAGAGAAGTGATATGACGATCACACAGAAAAACTACATAACGGTTATAAGTAGATCATACCTGTTTGGTATGATGAAACTTCCTTGAAGGAAATGGAAAATCCATTCATCGGTTATGAGCAGAGATGTCCTCATACTCGGTTGGTATGATGGACAGTTGAAAACATATTTTGTCGGAAGTGCTCTCCCCTTACTGTGTGCCAATGCTTAAACGATTTGGTAGACCTTCTTGACGGGAGCTCGGATAGCTCTTATAGGCCGGGGGTCTCGTTTTGGAACTTGGGGGCTATTATGCCTGATTTTGAAAATCTCAAACAAGTGGGCTATAGGCTAGTGGGCACGGGCAGGAGCTCGTAAACAAACATGAGTTATGTGCCATACAACTTTAATAATTAAATTATTTGTCCATGGTACCAAGGCATGACCGACATATTTAGTCAACTAGTGGCAGTGCGACATGATAGATCTCTAGAACAGTCGAGACGAACAGCTACAGGTTGAGTTGAAGGGCGGGGCCATTGGACTAGTGGCACCACATACTATATGGCATGATAAAAAAATACGAATTGTGCATGCACTGTGATTATGGTACCATCAAGATGCCCAAGAGGGGTAGTGATGCATCCTAAGGGCCCTAGACGACCTGGTGAGTATAAGGGCAGTCCATCGTACTAGGTGACTGTGCGAAATTTGGAGTAGCACTATGCATATGAGACTGGGGTGGGGACAAGATGAGGTCTTTGTTCTCATACTGACACGGAGAATTGGTTCCGAGATTGAGGGTTGGATGTTGCAAACATCCACTCATTCTCAGGGTAGAAGTGAACGTGCTTCTATCTAGGTGGCTGGTAAAGGTGCTCCGATGCCACAAGTGGGTTCAATGGATGTACTGGCCTGTAAATGTGTGTTTGACCTTCATGATGAAGGATGTGTGTTGGGTGATAACACACCGTGATTAAAGAAATGATGGTAAAAACCGAGATTTGAAATGAAAGGATTTTTGAAAGAAAGGAGTTTGACACACTCCAATACAATTCTTTTTCCTAAAGGTTAAAATTTTTTGAAAACCCATTCACTGAGTCATTGTACTCAGCCCCTCCCTTATATCCCTTTCAGGAAATTTTGGAAAGCCTACCCTTAAAGACCATCAACTAAGACGCATGTGAGATAGGTATGATAAATTTAAAATATTATGCAGTTTTGATTTATGTTATTTAGGAAAATGTGCATGTTCAAAGGATGCCTTACTCTTTACAGTTTATAATAAGGGGAAACCCTTTAATAAACCAGGAGAGTGGTGGGTTGATCACGGGGATTCGACCAAACCAGGTCGGGGCATGACACGTGGCGTGCTCCCCGAGTGCCGGTATTTGGGGCAATCCTCACTGGCATGGTATGAATACTCCCATGAGGACATTTCATTTAAGAGGTCACATGTTTTGAGTATTTGCGCCTAGGTCCTAGCATTAAGCCTTAATTACATTTAGGTCCCTAAAATCACTACTTTTACATTTAGGTCTCTATTTGCCCCTTTTTTTTAATTAAGCCCCTAATTTTTTTTAATTATCCTTCTTGGCTCCTTAATTTTATCAAAAGCAACCATTGGCCCTCAATTTTTCCAAAAATTGCCATTTGATCCCTAATTTCCCAAAAATTGCTAATTGACCTTCCATTTTATCCAAATTGCCCAATTGGCCCTCAATTGGGATTGAGTTTCATTAAAATGCCCTCAATTTCATTAATTTGCCATTCGACCCTCAAATTTTTTAAGAATTACACAAAAGCCCCTTTTCTTGAAAAATCCCCAAATTGCCTCCCTTTTCTTCCCCAATTTGAACGTTTGAATATCCAAATCTTACCCCGTCCAATTGATAGCCTGAAAGTCCTTAATTTCTTCACTTCTTGATGTTATTCACCTCTTCCAGCTCCCTTCGATCATCCTCCAGCTCCCCCCCTTCGAATTTGGCTCAATTTTGAGCTTCGTCGGAAAATAACAGTAGAGAGAGAAAGCTTGCTGAGATTACCGATGGAGGGGCATTGGTCAGAGCTTGAGGGGTGGACAACTAGTGTTCCTTGAGGGGGTCTTACTAAGATTGAATCCCGCTACAATTTGCCACCGCATTATGGGAATTCAAAGATAGAAGTTTTGGGGGAGGTGGAGTTTTGAAACATAGAAAATCCAACGATGAGAGGTGAAATTGTGCTTACCGGGTGTCTCAGAGGGGCTGGAAAGTGTCTTAGGAGGTCGGAGGTGGTCATTTCCCGTGGTGGAAGACCTGAGAGGGTTAGGGTTGGGTTGGTTAGAAATTTGCTGCTTTGGAGCTCTAGAGCGACTTCATTGTGCGATTGCTCTATCAATTCTCCGACTGTCCTCAAGTCGAGCTGAGGGTTCCCTAAGCTCGGAGACTCCTTAGTTCTAATGCCACCCACCGGAGCTCCTTTGGTTGTGAAATGGTTTGTCGTCGGAGCCTTGATCGACACTTCATCAGAAAATGAATAGTTTGTCTTCAGAGGGCACCTGAGAGGTGAGGAGGCCGAGTCGAAGAGTGCTCTATTTATAGGGAGCTCAGGAACTATCTGGGCTACCGGCTAGCATGAGACTCGGCCCCCACCCCACTCATGGGCGATGTGACCGGAGCATTTTCTGATTCACGAGAGACTTCCCCCTTCGTCAGCCTCTCTCTCTTTTGTCAACGGACTGAGGTTGAAGACGATGATGTGGCGGGCATGCCACGTGGCATGCTATGATTGGCCAATTTTTTTTGACATGGTGATCCAAATCAACCACCGCGTCTATCGTTGATAGGTCACATGGCATCCTTCCATTGATTGCTCGTGTCTACATGGCAAGCTAACGGGTCATCCAATGACCGTTTACAAGACATGTGGTAGTCTCCCATTGGCTACTCATGTTTGCGTGGCTGATGGCTGGGCGCCGTTGTCCGTTGACCGGTCTGATCTGTTGACCGGCTGGACAGTTGACCGATCCGGTTCGATTAGTTTCGATGATTAAAATTCAAAAATCAGCCGATTCAGGCCTGATTTGAATGATTTTTTTAAATTTAAAAAATTAAAAATTCATTTTCTATCTAATGGTGGCCTCAATTTCCCAAATTGATATTTTTAAGCCACCTAGAAAAATAAATCATTAAACTGGTTCACTATGATTCAATCCGGTTCAGTTCGTTTCAGGTCTAGTTCACCCCGAATCGGTATGGTTCTCTCATCTAATTCACTTCGTGGTTCTTCCCCATGATTTTTGTTAATTTTTGGTCACTTGGGATTTTTCAATCTCCCATGTTAACCCTTCTTTACTATTTTTTGGTTCATTAATTGGGCTCAGTTTTTCACATGAAAATTTTGTCAGTTCTTTTCCCAATTTTTCCTTGGTCTGATGGGACGGATTTTACAACTCTTCCATCCTTTAGGAGTTTTGTCCCCAAAACTCAACTGTTCATCCTTTTGATCAGAAATGACCCCCATGTGGTCCAATTAGGGTACAGGTTAATGCCCTACCACTTTGGTTACCTCTTTTTGTTTCACTCTCCTTACTCCCTTAGATTTGGTTAGTTCGACTTGTCTTACCTCTGGTGTCCACGAACCTCCTTAGCTCCAATACTTCCTGTCATTTGGGGTTAGACTTTTCTTCTGGAGGGTTTTGTCCAGAATTGGGACTTCTGACATGTCCAATCATATCTGGGTCTATTTACTGCCTTGGTAATTGGAACCCCTTAGCCCGTCGTCCCTTTGAGCTTTTGCACTTGCTTTTCACAGGTGTTGGTGTTATCCCCATGTTGTTGGGCCGTTGTACCTATATGTCCCTAGCAACATGACTCCCGCATTTTATTATTTCTCATTGGGCCTGAAGTCTCGCTTGCCTTAAGGTTTGAATTGTGTCCTTCCACTCTTTTCCTTATAGCGTACTCCCTTTGTCCTTCCTCTTGCATTGTCAAGAATACTTCATTACTCAATTCCGATTCACACATCGGTTCTGATTCGTACACCCCCTCCATGCTCCAATGTCCTTTGGATGTTGATGTCAGGCTTCTTGTGAGGGTTTGTGTTTCCCGCATTCATTCGTCCTACCCTATTTCCTTATTGTGTCTTCCCATCTCTAACTGTCGGGTTTCTCACCCCCTTCTGGTCCTACCGGTCTACTAGGGTTCTCCTCCCTCGGTTTGTTCTCATGTTCTCTAGCATTCACTAACTAGTGAGGGGTTCTTCCCTTCCCTTCTTCCTCTACTTTGGGGCCATTACGCTTGCTGACTCGTGGTAACTGGACTTCCTTGGGCTTAGTCTTTTCCCTTGTTCCCGACGGTAAGGTTTGGTGTTCACCCCTAGATGGCTTCCTTGCTTAGTCCCTATTTAATTCACCTTCGGAGGACTTCTCCTATCTCCCAACGTCTACCTACCCCGTGGGACTTACACCGATTTCCTAAGGTTTCCCATTTGTTCCAAAATACAGTCCTAGATCTCGTTCTTCGATGGCTTGAAGTGTTTTTCCCCCTTTATCCCCAATTGCTCCTTTAGGTCATTTTTCCTTCTTATTTATTGGGTCCATTCACTCACTCACTTGATCTTGTCATGTCGGGATTGGCGATTTTTCCTTCCGTGGGTCGTACCTCTCATTGGGGGACTTAGGGCCCACATATCCACTAGTGATCTGACGTGTTCCAGACCCATACTCTCTTTTTGGTATATCTCTCCCACAATCCCCTAATTTATTGGGATCTTGGGTTCTGCCCTTCGTTATAACTTAGTAGTGTTTCTTCACTACCTTGGGGCCATCTTATTATTAAATGCATAAACCCAGGGCTTTGTAACCTCTCCCTAACCCCGTATGTATCTATTTCCTTGAAATTCTTGGTTCTAGTAGAGGGTGTCCTACTATGCTTTCCTCCTTATGGGGTAGGATACCCTTCCTACCTCGGGTTTCCCTTGGGTATTGAACTTCTCCTCATTGTTTCCTTATATAGCATCCTAACCAACTTTATAGGCTTCACACTTGTCTATCCATTCCTCCTCGCTATTTTACTTTTCCCGATCCCTAGTGGCAAGGTTCTTTATCCCCTTGCCACCGACTCGTCTCTCACTCTTCCGTTCAATGGAATACGTCATCGCTATTTCCCGATCATCCTAGCTGTCACTCACTAGGGTTCCTCTAGGGTGGGTAAGCCTTCCTTTGATTCGTCCTCAAGAGGTCCTTGGTCTGCCCCTGTTTCTATTAGTGTGTACTAGGCCCGGACTTACAACTTTAGGATCAGGCACTTACCCTTAGCCAATGTCCGCTCCTGGGATCTTACCACATTCTTTTGTTGTTGCCTCCTTAGCTCCTGCCATGGGTTCCAGATCCTCTAGTTGTTTTGCCGACCCGACCTTACCCTTACGGTGATTGACCGTGTTTCTACTTAGAGTTATCATCCTTCGGTACAACGTGGCCTTATTGGGATTCTTTTACGGCATCCCATTCTAGCTTATCCCGTATGGTTTCCCTGGTGACACTCCGACTCACTAGGAGTTTACTCTATTGGCTCCAATATCTTGGGGTTCTAACCTCCCTTGCCCCTCTCGGGGTTTTCTTTGTCCTAGCTTTACTATCCCTTAGGGTTTCTTATTTTGGCGTCCTACTTTGGGGTAGTTGCTACTAACTTCAGGAGGCTGGTTGGTTATTCACTTATCCTGCCTTATAAGGTTTCTTGGCACCCTTTGCTTTCTTGGTATGTGGATGTACTCCCTTTCCCCTTACTTCTGGTGTCCCTATAGTTCACGAGGGCTTAGTAGGTCAATAGTTTCCTTTTTGTCCTTCCCTCGGTACTTTTAACTTTCCGGGGTTTCCTAGGCTGGGGTCATTTTCACATTTGGCATTGCACGAGAGTGAAATAATTGGAACCTTTTATTCATTAACTGGTGAAGCCTCGATTAGGGTTTATTACAGTAATCAATCCCCAAAATTTTATTGATATGTTTGTAGCCTCTCTAGTTAACCAACCTAGAGTTAAACATAGGCAGGTTGCGAGACTTAGCATCGGTCGCCCTGGCGCATCTCCTTCTCCTAGGCAGGCATTTGTCTCCGTGGTATCTCCCACAGTGTGGGCACATGTTCATGTTGGGTGTCTCGAACTCTATGGATGCCGATGTGCTGGGAGCCCACCTGGCTCGCACTTCTGTTGTGATATCCACCTCATATTGGTTCAAGACAGCGACATCATGGGCGTGCTGCATGGGACTCGTGGTGCACGCACTACTGTGTATTAGAGGGAGTCGATAGAAAACCCTTACATAGTAGCGTACACCTCTCAAAATTTTCTCTCGGCTTCTTCTCGGATCTAGGCCTGATCTAGTTCTCTAGGTGGAGAAGTTTCGTCTTCCATTAAGTAGGGAGGGGTTCTCTCCCGAGGTGCTTCCCATGGGATAGGCTCCTCTAGTTCCTCGAGTCTTCATTCCATGGTGTGTATCGAGGGAATATACTCTTCGTGGGCATTTCTATTCATATTTTTTGCAAGAATTAGGGTTTTTCACACCTCGACACGGTTTGATCGGGGTCCGTGATCAACCCGCCATCCTTTTTGGTATCATACGTGTATTCCTACCCGAATGAGTCAGGGAAGGTAAATGTGTGTTTATGTTCAAACCCTTACTTTAAGTTGGGGGTAAGAAACGTACCTTGAGGGTCCAAGCGCGTTCACGAACTTTTCGTCTAGGTGCTAGCCTAAAAAAGGTGAGAGAGGGGATTGAGTATGAAATACTCAGTGAGGGAAACTACTATAAAGTTTACTTAAATTCATTTCTCTTTCCTTTAAATTATTCATTTGTTGTTATTCACACATTTCATAGGATAACCAATGACTCTCCTATCATAGGAGGGATCACACGTTCGCAGAACAGTCTCCGACCATTCCACTTGTGGACTGAAGTGCGTTTACCGTCCACCCTTATAGAAGTGCAATGCCTTTACTCGGAGTTTGACTGTACATCAATAGTCCAACCCTTAAACCCTGATCACTTCATCATGTCCGCTTAGTGGGACGATACCTCCTTTCCCCTACTGCCTCAGTCCATGTGCATAGGAAGCTCCTCGAGCTTCACGACCTACTGGACGACATACCTCCCTTATGCACACAGGGTCGTCCAACAGTCCTTGGGCTCCATCACTACCTCATTCCTCGTGTCCTAATGGTTTGAACATCACAGTGCATGTACAATCAACGGTCTTTTGATTATAACTTTTATCTTTGACCCTCTAGCACAACAGTTTGTCTGCTTGGCTTCAACCCCCGTATACTGGCCCAATAGATTCAATGACCTGGCTTCGGTAGAGTAGCGGTTTGGCCCAACAAGCACGACAACCCAGACTTGGCTCGTCGGGTGTCACACACAATTTCTCATTATTCGGGTCTTTTAGCATCAATCCTCATATACTCGTTCTGGACGGGTCCATACCCGTATCCATCACCCTTGGGCCCACTAGCATACCAAGCCTAAGCCTCAAAATTAGCTCCCAAATATTTTAAGTAGAGTCACCCAGTCAGGGGAGGCTAATCTTGAGAAAATTATTTTCAAAGTTGAATCATCATTCCAACTAGAATGGACGTTATAGCAGTTCTCACCCACCTAGTGATTTTAGTAGGGTCGTGTTGGTGGAATATAGATCCTCGGTCTACTTCCGGGAGTTGGCGCTCAAGTAGTTCGCTCCTGCCTGGCACAAGTGTTCGTGTTAGGACGTTTTGACTAAGAGGTCGCATAATTTCTCGTATTTGCACATAGGGCCCCATACTTTGCCTTAATTGCATATAGGTCCTTGATTTCCCTTTAATCTCAATTAAGCTCTTGGGGTTTCCCATTATTCTTCTTGGGTCCTACCAACTTTTTGAAATTTCCAATTTGCCCTCTATTTTGCTCAAATCGCCCAATTGGCCCTCAATTGGGGTGGATTTCATGAAAATACCTTCAATTTTGAAATTTGTCATTCAGTCCTTTAATTTTTCAAAAATTGCACAAAAGTCCCCAAAATCCCCAAATTGAACTTCATCTTCTTCCCCAATTCAAAATCCTTTAGATCTTACCTTTTCCAATTAGTGACCTATAAGTCCTTAATTTCTTCGAGTCTTACCTTGATTTATCTCCTCCAGCTCCCCTCGATCGTCCTATACTTTGAATTTCCGAATTTGGTCGAGTTTTAAGCCTTGTCAGAGCTTTTCCGAAAAATATACACTAGAGAGAGAAAGCTTACGTATCTTACCAACGGAGGGGCGGTAGCTGGAGCTTGAGGTGGGGGCAACTAGTGCTAGTTGAGGGGAACCTACCAGGACTGAATTCCACTGCAATTTGCCGCTGTCTTGCGGGAATTTGAAGAGAGAAGTTTTCGGGGAAGGGGGTGCAACTATGAAACTTTGAAATTCCAACAAGGAAAAGCGAAATTGAGCTTACTGGGGTCTGTAGGGGGGTTATGTGGAGTCTTAGGCGGTCAGAGAAGGCCAATGCGAGTGGAGAAAGGGTCATGTGTGTTGAAGATAGGTCGGTCAGGAACTCACTTTTTTGAGCTCCGAAGTGACTTTACTATGTGATCCCCTTCCCACTTCTCTGGTCGGTCTCGGTTCATTCTGAGAGTATTTGGAGCTAGAGTACTCTTCCCCGGTTCTAATTCCACCCTTCATAGCTTCTTTGGTTGAGATTTTTCCTGTCATTGAAGCTCTGATTTGCTGCTCATTGGAAAATTCACTATTCTTCTTCTTCGCTCGATTATGGGATGCTAAGAACGAATGGAGGGCTGCTCTTTATATAGGGAGCTCGACAACTATTCAGGCTACCCAACAGTGTAAGACTAGGCCTCCGACTCGGCCACTGATGACCTAACTAAAGAGTTTTTTGGTTTGTTTCTCTCATCCAATTCACTTCATGGTTCTTCTCCATGATTTTTGTTAATTTTTGGTCACTTGGGATTTTCCAATTGCCCATGTTAACCCTTCTTTATTATTTTCAGGTTCATTAATTGGGCTCAGTTTTTCACATGAAAATTTTGATGATTCTTTTCTCAATTTTTCCTTGGTCCGAGTGATAGATTTTACATATTTTATGTAGCCCTAACCACTATTTTGTTTGATGGGACAATGAATAGAGTTATGTTGGAGGATTATCGTCATGGTCATATGTCTTTTGAGAGTATTAAGCGAGTGAAATCCAACTTGATGAAGAGTAGAATGTAGTAAACTAGTGTGTGATGCTTGTGTGATTATAAAGTAAACAAGGACAAGTTATAATATTGCACCATTTTCTTTAATACACTATGATATTTAGGGATCATGTTTAGTTAGTTCTATTAGTGGATTCACATGATTGTTCACATTTATTGATTGTTATTCATGGATGACATGAGTGTATTTGATGAAAAATAAGTATGAGAGTTTGGTTTGCTTTAACAATTTTCTAGCTTTTGTGTAAATACAATTTACTGTCAAAATATGTATTCTTTTTATGGATAATAACATTCAGTATGTAAATCGTAAATTATTATCTTATTTGTCTACATATGAGATTATTTATCAAATTATATGTCCAAACACATTAGAATAAAATGGAGCGGCAAATAGGAAAAATCTCCATTTTTTGTTGGTGTTTTACTCTTTTCTCTTTATGATAAATGTCCCAAAATAGTTAGAGTGAAGTCATACTGACAACATATTTAATTAATTGGATACCTTCACATATATTGAGTTTCAAATCACCTTGTGAGTTATTGTTGGGACAAGATACATACAATGTTTCTACTCGTATGTTTGAGTGTGTATGCTTCTTATGAGAGTAAGCAAGATCCACATGCAATGAAGTTTATTTATCAATGTTATTCTAGTACTCAAAAGGTCTATATATGTTGAAGTCCAAGCGATAATAAACTCTTTGTGAGCATAGATGTGCCCTTTTATGGGAACGAACCCTTCTATAGTGAGTCAACACAATCATCAATAGTGTTACATAAGTTATCAATTCTTTATATATAATGGAAAAATGAAGAAACACTTAGTGATCATAGTACTAAAAATGTTATTGTGGAAATAATTTCGTCTTAGAGAAGTGAGAAAAATGGATGAAGGAAATAATAAATGATAATTAAAGATATTTAGTAGAAGGAAAAATGATTGTGTTATGGGAGAAAGATACAATAGGGGATGGTGTCACATGAGGAGATACACATACCACAAGAAATCTCAAGTATACGTTGTCCATCTAATGGTCTCTCATTAATGTCTGATGATGGATAATGACTCTCTACCTCTTGATATTCATATATAGTTTAGAGTTAATGCATACCACAAGAAATCCCAACATCCCTTGCCTTTCAATGTTACTTGAAAGGAGTGTTTTGAAATGAGTGAATTTTATAGTTTAGTGAGTAGGATTAACTAACATCGATATATCATATAATTGAGTCAATCCATAATCAAAATCTCTATACTAGGTATTTTTCAAGTATAATGTAAATCAAGACCATCAGCTTTTTAAACTGTCAAAATCTTAAAAGTAAGGTTATCGAATTTAGCTTTCAAGGTATTAACATGTTTTAGCACTTTTCAAACAATAACACACAACATTAAATGGAGTTACATTATAATCCACAAGTGGTTCAGAGGTACATTACCAATAACAAGTTGTATGGACTTGAATATCACAATAACAATGCCAGACCACCCTTTCGAATATGGAAGGAAGTGATCGATCCCACCTACTCCTGATCAATACATATTGAACATCTTACTATGTGTAATACTAGAATTTCTAAAGGGATTTAAGCACAATTGAACTTGAAACCGATGTTGAATTGAGAATGAAAACCTGAAATCTAAGATTTGGAATCAAATCGGATTAGAAACCAGTCCAGACCATAAACTTAGACAATGGATAAATACATAAATTACCCTCAAAGAATCTCCCTTGATTAGAAATCAAGGATCGAGAAAAGTATAAGTGAAAATTGGATCAAATCGGGATTGAAATGACTTGAGGAAAAAAGACCCAAATTTTTATAAAGTGTTATACAAATAAAAAATGGCAATTCTTGTGCTCAACTAATATAGAAATAAATGAGGAGTTTTTAGAAAAATGAATTAGGCCAAGAACTGGTCGAATCGGAGGCGAACTAATCAAAATATGACCCAAACTGATCAAACCAATTTGAAGCAATGAAACCCACTAATTTTTAGAATAGACAAGATAAATAAGAAAATAGAGGTTCTTGTGTCTAATTTGTAGAGAATTGAACAAGAAATTAAAAAAATTAATTGGGCCAATAACTAGTCGAATTAGAGGTGAGTTGACAAAAAAACTACCAAAATCGACCAATTTATTCGCCGAAAACCTATTCACTATAGTGAGAACCGGTTGGCGTATTATGTTGGGCGCATGCATGCGTCGCATGCGCATGGTGCAAAATACACCCACGCACGCACATGTTCATCTCCGCAGGACTTCCAATATGAAAACCTAATCCAAACCCACACAATGACCTGATTCTATCATGATTTCCAACATCCTACCTCCAAGGAGAATTAAATGGAAAGTGAGTACTATGGGGTCTAATATGACCTGTTATGGACATGGGATTATTAAAACTTTATCCCCCAAGCTCCCCATATTAGACTTACTCCGCCCCCCACCCCCCCCCCCCCTCGTCGATCGGTGGTTGAAATTCTCTCTAGAAGTGAAGGTGCTTAGTTTTCTACTAACCTTATTCTATAGCTCATAACTTTGTTCTCCAATGACCAAACATGGTCATTTTGGTGGTGTTTGAACCGCATGGAAGTCAGATTAGAAATCACACCTCTCCCTGATCCTAATGTGGCCTCTATCGACACTAATATGATCAAAGAGTAACCTTGCTCCCTCGATCGAAAATAGGGTAGTGCCTTTTCGAGCCTAACCTGATCTCCTTAATTTCCAACCACAACCCAAAATAATTCTAGAGACTCCTTTTGGTCCCCTCTAGCTAACACCACCGGTCATTCTAACTAAAGATAACTCTCATGGTCGTGAAAATTCTTAGAAGCTCTTATAACACACCTGTTTCACGCCTATTTGTAAATCTTGTTTATTAGGTGACAAAGAACACCATTTAGGGTGGTTCAAGAGGCCACAGACATGCAAGAGGGTCCGCTTTCCAACCCTACCCATGTCAATGACCGAGTTGTCCTCTTTGATGAGTTCCCAACATTTTTTTTATTTGTATCTTTTTTCTAACGAAGACACGATCACGACCAAAATCATACTATTCCAATTGAGGATGGATAGAAAGTGACTATGGGGATTTAGGGAATACTATGAGGTACCTATTAAGTATTGTCTTGAGAGTTTGTTGAGGTGTTTTATGAGAATAGAAAGTTGGGGGCGTAAAATGTAATTTTTGAAAAGTATTGGGGTTAAAATGAGATTTATGAGAAATGGGGTCACAAATGAGACTAAGTAGAAGTTTAAGGACTTGATATAAATCTTGAGAAAACTTAAGGACCTGATGTGGTTTAAAAGAGTTTAGGGACCCAAGTGAAAAGTTTGGAAAGGTTTAGGGGTCAAATGGTAAATATAATAAATTTTGGTCCAAAAAGGCAATTTTAAAAAGTTTGAGGACCTAAATGAACTCAAATTAATTTAGGGACTGAAAATGAAGTTATTGAAGAGTTTGATTTTTCAAAATTGATAAATGAAACGTGTAAGAGCATTTTTGTAATTTTTGAAAGTTTAAGGATTAAAGTGCAAAAATTGAAATGTTAAGGGCCTAATGAGAGACATGAAATACTTTGGAGCCTTGGAATAAATATGGCCAAATAATCGGGGAGAAGTAAAGAGATTTGGAATGATGTGGAAAGGGGCCGTAGAAATGAGTTTATCGACACACAAATCGAACAAACCCTATCTAAGGGACAAAACCGTAATTTTGAAAAATTATGGGATGATACTAAAATTACCATTAAAACCAAGTATGATTTCTTCAATATTATTTTTGTTATTATAGTTTAAATTGCTACAAGTTATACCTGAGATCTACTCGATCCGAGAATTGTGGAAAAATCTTCGGGACAAATAATTTTCAAATAAAACAATGAGTGGGTTTATAGATGACGAGTCCTATTGGACATGTCGTGGTTCTTTACATTCTTTACCTACATCTTCATATATAAAGAGCATGAATAAGAATCTTTTTGAAGAGGCCGAAAAGGGTGAAACATATGTAATGTTCTTATTGTAAAATAAATGAAATATAAAACTACCGTTGAGTTTACAAGAGAAAATAAAGCCATTAACTATGATGTTTTACATAACAAAGAGTAGGCTTAAGCCACCCTTAATTAGAAAGAGAAATTGGGCTGAGGCCCATGTTTACCGAAAGAAAAGGGGGCTAGGCCCCACATATTTTTATAGGTCATATTCAAGAAATGAGTAACATGGAGTCTATCTTGCCCCGGCCCAATTTGGTTGGATCCCCGTGATCAACCCGCCACTCTCTCGGTTTATTAAAGGATTTCCCCTTATTGTAAACCGTAAAGAGTAAGGCATCCTTTAATCTGCACTTTTTCCTATAATAACATAACTCAAAACTGCATAATAATTTAAGTTTATCATACCTGTCTCACAGGCGTCTTAGTTGATGGTCTTTAAGGGTAGGCTTTCCGAAATCTCCTAAAAGGGATATAAGGGAGGGGGTGAGTACGACTACTCAGTGAATGGGTTTTCAAAAGTTTAACTTTTTAAGAAAAATAATTATTATTGGAGTGTGCCAGACTCCTTTATTTAAAAAATCCCTTTATTCAAAGATTCGGGTTTTTCCATCATTTCTTATTTACCACGGTGTGTTATCACCCAACACACATCCTTCATCATGAAGGTTACACACATTCGCAGGTCAGTATGACTACTGAATCCACTAGTGGCTTCGAAGCGACTTTACCAACCACCCGGATAGAAGCACGACCACTTCTACCCTGGGAATGAGTGGATGTACGTGACATCCGACCCCTCAACCCCGAAATCGTTTCTTCGTGTCCATATGAGAATAGAGACCTCATCCCGTCCCCACCTCGGTCTCATGCGCTTGGTGCTACTCCAAATTTTGCACAGACACTAGGAATGACGATCTATCCTTATTCTCACTAGGTCGTCCAAGGCCCTTAGGACACTTCACTACCCCTCATGGGCGTCTTAATGATCCCATACTCATAGTACATGCACAATCAATGTTTTCTCATATTGCCATGTAATTTGTGGTGGCACTGGTCCAACAGCCCCAACTCTCAACTCAACCCGCAGTTGTTTGTCTTGATTGGTCCGTCGACCTGTCATGTCACACTACTGCTACTTAACTGAGCATATCGGTCCTATCTTGGTACCATGGCCAAACAATTCACTTATTAGGTTTTATGGCACATATATCATGTTCGTTTACGAGCTCTTGCTCGTGCCACCTGGCCTTGGGCCCACTGTACGAGCTTTCAAAATTGGGCATTTAGCCCCCAAGTTCCTTAATCGAGGCCTCCGACCTATCAAAGCTATTCGAGCTCCCGTCGAGAAGGTCTCCCAAATTGTTTAAGCATTAACACACAGTCAAGGGAGAGCACTTCCGAAAAAACATATGTTTTCTCTATACATTATATCACTCGGGTATAAGAACACCTCCATTCATAACCGATGAATGGGTTTTCAACTTCCTTCGAGGAAGTCTCCTCATACCAACCAAATATGATCTACTTACAACCGGTAAGTAGTTTTTCTACATGATTTTTACATCACTTCCTTTAAGTTGTGATGTTTAAAATACCACTTAATAGTGGGTTTTCATACCGAGGTACTTATCATCCCCAACCGGGTATGATATAAAATTCCCACTCACCCGTTAACATAGTAAATTCTAGTAGACCGGTTCTTTATATTCACGCGAGCTCGTCCATGCTGGCGTTCCCAGTACTTCGTGTTCCTACAAGATATGAACATCCTTATTCACTATTACTCGACTTAACAACCTTCATTCATTTCCAATGAATGAGAAAACCCAAACTTTTTAGTTATTTGCAATTAGGTCCATAAAGTTATTTATCTTTAACTTTAAGTCCCCAAATGTCAGTTTTTCCTCAAATTCAGTCCTGAAACTTTTAAAATTTATCTTGGGACCTCAATTTATTCAATTTCCGCTGGAGCTGATTAACTGTTTTATCATGCCGGTGACCTCCAAGCAAACGGAGACTACAGGCATGTAGTTGACTTCTCCCTGGTTTTAAAGAACCCGACCTCGCCTTGTTTGGCTCAAAAAAGACCCCATTTCGGATCTCTGGTTCAAGCTTCGTCAGAAAATGGAGTAGTTGAGAGAGAATGGAGTTTTTAGGTGTGGAGAGAATGAATGGGGAGGGGCTCTTTATATAGGGAGCTCGGGGACCCGTTGGTCATCCATTTGGCACCGTTATGACTGACATTGAAGACCTGAAATGCCTCGAACAGAAGCGCTTCTTCTTTGCCGGCGTTTCTTCTATGTCCCGGCGAGTGAACAATGTTGTCATCCTGAGGAAGAAGATGACACTGTTCTGAACCGGACTGGACAGGTCCGAACCGATTTCAAAGCTTAAATCAGCCAGTTCAACCCCCATTCGACCGAGTTTTTCAAATCTACAAATTTCTAAATTCATCTAAATTCATTCTCTATCCAATGATGGCCTCAAATCTCCAATTTGAATTATTTAAGCCACCTAAAAAAATGAATTTAGGATTTGTTTCAATAATGGTTCAAACCGGTCCGAACTGGTTCGAATTCGGTTCACTTGAACTGGTTTGGTTTTCATCCCCAATTCCTTCAGAAGTCCATTCCCCTGACTTTTGTGACTCCTTAGGTCACTTAGGGTCCATAAAATTCTCGATTTACCATTCCTTTATCGATTCCGGTTCATAAACCAACTCGGTCCTTAAATTGGTTCAATTTGGTTCGGGTCTAGTTCACCCAAATCGGTATGGTTTTTCTCTCCCACTTTGTTCTAAGGTTCCTTCCCAAGGTTTACGAATTTCTTTGGAGTACAGTGGAGTTGAATTTCTTTATTTTGCTCGATCTCTATCGGTTCCGGTTCATTAACCGACTCGGTTCATAAATTGGTTCAATCTTGTTGGACCCGGTTCATCTAAATCGGTCTAATTTTCCTCTTCCAATTCATCCTAAGGTTCTTTTACATTGTATTATGAACCCTTTGGATCACCTGGGAGTTGTAAATTCCTAAATTGCCCATTCACAATTGATCGGCTTTGTGAACTAGTTCGGTTTTCTCACTCAATATGACCGATTTCCTTCCTAGTTTTCCTTAGCTCAAAAGGGTGGTGTTTACAACTCTCTCCTCCTTTTAGAAGTTTTGTCCCCAAAACTGGATTTACAACCTTGTATGAGGAATCATTTCCTTTGATGCCCCTTTGGTGTTTGATTAACATGCAAACTCTTCTCTCGTTCTTTCAATTAACCCTTTTTACAACCTTCACATAAGGAATTATTTTTTCCTTTATATCATTTACTCCCTCCATGGAGTTTGTCATAACTAGACATACCTTACTTCAGGGTATGTTCTTAGATTTTGTCTCTTTCTTTGCTTAGAGCAACATTCTTCCCCTTGAGGTTTTGTACTCAATATTGGAAATTCTAAGATAACTAACCATTTCCTTGTCTAATTAACCGCTTGGTCATTGAAACCTTTAGCTTGGTGTTCTTTCGAGCATTACGTACTTATTTCCACTATTTTCTTTATTATCACTTTTCGTCCTATTTTGACCCTTCCTCCATTCGTTGTTTATTATAACTTCAGTTCAAATTGTTATATTTGACCTCGTAGTGCTTATTAGCTGACTCTTCCTTACTTTGAGTCATATTATCCTCGAGGTTATTGGGCTTACATGCCCTTGCAACATGGCATTTTCTAGGACTTGTCACTGTCCATTTGATTTCTAGAACATCTACTAAAGTGTCTCCCTTAGCTTTTAGACCTTTTAGGGATCGTATAACTCTATCCCTCTTTTCTTTTGATAGCATTCCTGAATGCCTTTACCTACAATCGAGAATCGAACCTGAGGTATCAGAATTATGTCCGGGATGAACAAATCATGAATCCCGAGTAAGTGGGATTACTAGCATCGAGTTCGATTCGATCTATGACACATTTTTGGAAGCATGATTTATTTTGAGATCAAATTTCCTGAAGTATAATCCCCTGACTGTGTGAAATCATTTAAACCTTTTATTATATTTTTGAAAAAAGCATGAAGTATGATAATAGGACAACCCTTGAATGATGTATGGATACACTTTAAGGGAAATAGTCTAGTTCCTATCGTCGATGCTGAAAATGGGTGAGACAATTTGATAATGCTTGTTAAAACTACTGAGCTAAAGCTAGGTCGAAGCCTATTGGGCTAGCAGCGCAAAGATAAATATCTTAAATTCAAAATATTATTGTGTGTAATTATAATTGTACGCAACCAAATAAATATTTTTTATGGAGTAGTGTTGGTTTTATGGGCTGTTAGACAGCAAGGTTGGCACATGTACCTTCATAGTTGGAATAATTTATTTATGTAAATCTACCGCGGTTTGCATCACACAAACACATTTTATTTTCAATAAATGGATCAAATAGTCGTAAAATTGCCCCTCACAATCTACGACCTCGATCTATATCACTAGTGGTCCATAGCATTTTTATCGTCCACCCCCATGAGAGGCCTCAACCTCCACCACATTGTTTGTTTGAACACTATTGTCCAACCCCCAGACATCATCGATTCTTTTATCTGCTATTGAGGGATGAGACATATCCCCTTTCTTCCTTGGACTAAATGCGCATGAAGCTCCATGAGCTTCATAGCATACCGGAATGTAGGAACAAACATCATAAAATCAACATAGCAATTGAACTTACTTGCTATCTAGAAAACCCCTCTACAATAGTATAAGCAACCCAACATAGACCATCAAGGTCTTATATTATCATGGAGGACATTACTTCATTTTGAATTTCAATTATTATGTTTATACGCTTATAAATATGGGTTGAAGTCACTTCGCAAAATATGCACTATAGTCCTTATTTCATAAAATATGGATTGAAATCCCATTTCTAATATATGGATCCAAGTCATCCTTTAATAAATTATGTATTGATGTCATTCTTTCATAAAAATATGGGTTGAAGTACCAATTCTAAAATATAGATCGAAGTCCTTTCATAAAATATGGGTTGAAGACCCACTTCTAAAATATAGACTGGAGTTATTGTTTCATAAAATATGGGTTGAAACCGTAATTCTAAAATATGGTATGAATACCTTCTTTCATAAAATATTTCTAATGCCTACATGTCATTTTTTAATTTTATCATAATAGTTTAGAAGTAAATAAGACATATAGTTTAAAAGTTGTAGTAGTTATATGTTAGTCCAATCAAATCTCGTACCAGAATTAAAATCTACTCACTTGGACTAGTGTCAAATCCTTGGGGTTAGTGTTGCCTTGAGCCTCATGCTATCAAACATAGCATTTTGACTCTACTTAGCTTGTAATCGAAGTTTTACCGAAAAATTGCACAGGTGAAATTTACCAAAATCTCGCTGGCGGGGAGTTGGTTGGCATCATCGGTCAGGAAATATTGGGAATCCCTAATCGATCACTACAGTTGTCTAAAATTTTGATCGAACTACCCTCCTAAAACTGAACAGAAAAACTCAAAGAAAAATGAAGGACTAAGGTCAAATTGCTTACCTCACATCATTCCTATCCACAAAAGTGGAAGAAGGAATCTTGGGGGACTTGGGAAGTCTTCCCAAGTTGACTTGTCCCCTACAGAAGGTCAGGAAACCTCGAGAAAATATATGCTCTATTTTATGCATGGGGTGTGGCTATTATTTTACCACACTGATGGTGATCCAATCACTAGTGAACTCTATTGTGATTTCTTTCGTACAAAGAAATCACCCTAAAAAATAAAGTTACTTGCATTGAGTGAGAGAATCTGATGAATAATGGAGGAGAGGAAGTTGATTTTTATAGTGTAGAGATCCATATGTTGACAATAAATCTAGCAATGTGATAGTTGCCTTGGTTGGTAACATTTTTCCATAGTGTTGGAAGAAATGAGCATTATTGGAACTTTCCTAAAATGTTCCTATGACCCTCCCCTACTCTTTAGACTGGATTCATTGGGGAAAATAACATTGTGCACACATGTGTGTGCTCGCACAAGTGAGATGCTATGTGTCGCACGATTATTGGTTAAGACTCGTTGACGTATTTAGTTGACTAGATTAAAATGTGATGATTGTGTTTGCTTCCACGTGGTGTTCATTGATTGGTTATACTCATCTGACTGTACTAAGTTATTGGCTAACATAACTTTTACCATGTGAGGTTCAATGATTGGTTGCACTCAGCTGACATAGTTTAACCACTGCCGTGTTATCTTGCCACGTAGTGTGCAGCGATTTGTCATGACTACGACGTGACGTTCTGATCCGTAATCGTTGGTCTATATTGTTTATACCGGTTTCTTATAAAAACTTTATGGCTAATTCAACCAATTTCGACCTTTTTTTTTACCCGTTTCACTCAAAATTTAATCGACAATCAACCTAATTTATTTTTCCTAAAAATTATATAACTTTTTTTCTAATTTTTTAGTATAAATTACATTTTTACCCTTTTCGAAATCTCTTTAAAATTTGGTGATATTCTATCATTAGTTCGATTAATCCAAATTTTAGAAATTTTATTTGACTGGTTTACATTTCTAATATCTCTAATTTTATAGTAGTGACTTTTAGAATACAATTACATTTTATACTTATATTTTAAATACAATAAGAATTCAACCTAGTCATCAAAGATAATACTGCGTACCAATTTAATCTCTACTTGAAATTTAAGAAGAAAGTTAATTTTTTTTTGTATATGAAGAAGAAAATTTAAGAAGAAATTTACTTTGAAATGGATTCACAATATAAATTTAATATTATTTTATTATTTGAGTCCATGTAAATTTATCTATTTTGTTTTGGTGTTTATTGTTTAGTAAGAAAAAATATTTTGGAATTCACTAATCAAATTTTAAATTAGATTAAAATAGATGAAGTTTTAAAGTATAAAATTTGTCCATTCACATGATGTTGTCCTGATAGAGCTAGAATAAGGGTGTCCCAAACCGCATTGAATAGACTGGGTCAAATTAATACATCCAACCACCAAGAGGTGCCTTCCAGGAAGCACACTTTCTCTCGCCTGTACAGTTATTTAAGTCAGCATGTGTAGTCCATATGTTAATAGTGATACTAAAATAGGGGATAGAAAATGTGATAAATGAATGCGCTAATTTAATAATTGCTAATCCCTTTAAAGTTATTTTTTGGGAAATTTTATTATAATTTCCATTATTTATTTCTCTTTATTACTTTCATTTTCTAATTTCAAAAAACTTAGAAGAGCATTGAAGGAATACAAAGGATAATTAAATAGAGATTGTAGTCTCTCATTCATTTGACTAAATAGAAATTGTTGTTTGTCCTATCCATCAATCCAGAAAGTATAAGCGATGGGGAACCAACGCGGAAATCATGGTCGGCAGCCAGACCTTTGAAATCATGGGGAACCAACGCGGAACCATCTGTCTTGGTTCACCGCCTTTACCTTCTCCCATCCACAATTACATGTAACCAGTTGAAATAATCTTTTATATATAAGTGAGCACACTATCCCTCAAAAAACCACAGACAACCACTGGCACTTGTTTAGAAAATTTCTCTGCACACATCTCTCCTGTGTCCGTCAATGGCTTCCTCCAAGCACTTCTCCACCGTCATTCTCATTGCCTTCTTCATGGCTGCCCATCTTGCTCATGCCAGAGAAAGTCATTTCTTCCTCAGAAAAGTCACCAAAGAAACCACCGCACAACAAATCCCACACAAGGACTCCTGCGTGGACGTGGATGAGCATAAGGCTGCGTCTTTCAGCAACCGCTACCTGATTGAGCTGGACTCCTACGATGGCGAAAACGTGAGGCAAGAAAGTCCTAAAGGTATACCGAGTGGAGGCGGAAGTGGAGGCGGAAGTGGAGGCGGGAGCAATGGGAAATACGGCAACAATAATAACAATAATTGAAAATCACTATTAGAAGTCAGGGTTTTCAATGGATAGTTAAATCTCATCCTCAAATCTAAAAATAGAGGATATTGTTTTGAATATGATCATTCAATAATACAATAACATTTCCCACTCTTTGTTTACCAAGTTTACTTTGACTTCCTCTTTTGTGTGATCACTCTCAATCATCCCAATGCACGTATGAGTTCTTCAAGATCGTTAATTTTGATCATTAACAGTGGGCGCCTATGCCTATGTGGGAATGGATAGCAATATAAGCAAGTACATTTTAAGCAAGCATATTCATGATTGATCTGGAGACTTCATTGCAGAAACAATGGAGTAGCAGACAAGAACAATGGAGAATTACCAGCTCAAATCCAACGATAGTAGTTAAAATCAATTTAGACAAAACATAGATAATTATTTTTTTTAAAATAATAAGACTATTTAAAAAAAAATAACGTTCCTAAAACACAATCACAGAAAAACATTCAACACATTAATATAAATTTCTACTAATAACACTAGCTTAAAAATTATCTCATAGATTTATATAAATTGTATTCGGGAAAAATTATACGTTAATATATATTAGTTATTTTGAATACTTTTATGTTCTACTTAAAGGAACTCTTTTTAAAAATATTGTTGTTGTGGAGTTAGTTATATTGGATGGAGTTCACGTATACTCAATATCTGTCCAATTTAATATTTATAATAATTCATAAATATAATTGCACCTTATACTAAGAACACCTATTTATCAAATTTCAGTCAGAATTTTAATGACATGTAAAATATTTTCATAAATATTTTTTGTAAAATTAATACATATTTTTAACAATACATTTATTTTCAATTATTATTTTAACTTATATTTTAAGTTTAACAAACACATTATCATACATTATTTATCATCAAATATATCATACTTTCATAGAAAAGTACCCAATTATTACACTTGTGGACCGTAATGCCTTTATCGTTCACCCTAGTAAAAGTCCACGACTTTTACCAAGAATCTAAGTGTGCATTAATTATCCAACCCTCACGCTCGCATCATACATCATGTCTGCAATTGTGAGACGAGACATCTACCCCTTCGAGCTCGGTCTCAGTGCGCATAAAGCTCCCTGAGCTTTTTGACATATTGAACGACATAACCTTCCTTATGCTCATTAGGTCGTTCAATAGCTCTTAAAATCACCACTGCCCCATATCGGGCGCCTCGATGGTTTCGAACTCATGGTATGCACAATCAACAGTTTTTAATCATTATTTTTGGTTGTACCAACTCAACGGATTCAACAACTTGGCTTCTGCTTGGTAACTACTATTCCAACGAGTTCGATGACCCGGATTCGGCTCAATAGCTACCAGCCCAACGAGTTTGATGACCCGACTTTGGCTTAATGGCAATATCACACAATTTAGCCATTTATGAAATTTTTTCATAGACTCATTAATCTTAACTTATTTATGGAACTTGACCCATTTTTATTGGTATCGGACCCACTTGTACGAGATTTTAAAATATGTTCTTGGGCCCACTTCACTTTCAGAAAGCTATGGCCTTGGGCCCACTTTTCATGACTAGGTCTAGCTCTCCATTGTCAATCATGGGCCACACCCATATCCTGTATTGACGGTCGGACTAGACCATACCACTAAGGTGTATCCATACACCATCCCTGGGGTGTCCTAATAACATGTTTCATATTTTCATTAGAAGTATAATCCTAAAATATTTAAGCTGTTTCACACAGTCAGGGGATTATATTTCTAGAAATCTATTTTCAAATTAAAGTAAACCGGGAATTTGAAAAATCTCAAGAAACTAATAAGTCACGAAAATCACGACAAAGAACTAGGAAGTGGATTGGGTACGAAAACCAGACCGGTTCAAGGTGAACCAGACCCGAACCATAATAAATTGGGTTGAACCGTGAGAAACATGTTTAAAGATTCATTTTTCAAGTTGATTCAAAAATATCAAATTGGAAAATTGAAGCCACCACTAGATAGAAAATGAATTTAGATTAATTTAGAATTTTTTAATTTTTAGAAAATAGGTTGAATTGGACTTGAACCGGCCGATTTACGATTTTGGGTCATTGGACCAGTCACAACCGTTGGTAGGTGAGTGCCTAGTCAGTGGGTGCGATGTAAATCCCGTCCTTTGATAATAAGAAAACCCGGGAAAGAACCGATCATTTTCAAATTTTAACCGAGTCGGTCTATAAACCTGAACCGATAGGGAAAGGGTAAACTAGGAAATTTATGGATCCCGAGTGACCTAAAGAGTCCCAAAAGTCATGGAAATAGACTTAAGAATGAATTGGAGATGAAAACCAAATCGGTTCAGGTGAACCAAATCCGAACCAGATTGAACTGGTTTGGACCGGATTCTAAATTCATTTTTCTAGGTGCATTAAAAATTTCAAATTTGAGATTTTAGGCTACCATTGAATAGAAAATGAATTTAGAAATTTTTAGATTTGAAAAATTCGGTTGAATTGGGGATGAACCGGCCGGTTTAAGCTTTGAACCCGGTTTAGATTGGTATGGTCCGATTTGGAATAGTGTCGTTTTCTTCCTTCAGATGACAACACTGTTCACTCGCCGGAAAATCATGCAGGACTGGCGAAGCTGAAAAGTCTCCGGCCAGGGAGTTTCAAGAAATGAATGACCGCCATAAATGCACCAATCAGACGGCCAAGAAGTCCCCGAGCTTCCTATATAAAGAGCCCCTCCTCATTCATCCTCTCCACACTTAAAAACTCCATTCTCTCTCATCTGCTTAGTTTTCTAATGAACCTCGAACCAGAGCTCTAATATAGGGTCTTTTCTGAGTCAAAGAAAGCGTGGTCGGATTCTTTAGAACTGGGGAGAAGTCAACTACACGCCTGTAGTCTCCATTTGCTCCGAGAGACATCGGAGAAATGCTGGCGTGATCAAACAGTAAAGCAACTCCGACGGATCGAAGCTGCCCTATTTCGGACGAGCTGAAATCGGCCAATTAGATCCCTCCTCAAGCCAAACCAAGCTCTCCCAACACCTCCTCAGCCCTCCCACGACCAAATTAGAACTGAAAGGTAAGCTAATTTAGCTCCCCTCTTCAATTTTTGACTGGTGCTAGAGAGAGAACCAGTAGAATTTTGATGATAGAATTCTAATCTAATTCAGCATCACTTGATGCAATTCTTGATTCTAGGAGGAACATCAGGACACAAGCTATCTGCCTAGATAAAAAGCTCGGACCGTCGTGCCCCCGCAAGTGAGCAATTGAAGCTTTCTCTCTATACGTTTTGTTTTTTGGCGAAGCTCTATTTGAGCTCGTTCCGACGTCAAAACTTACGATTCAAAGTGCTATAAAATCGTATGAAGATGTAGAAACTCAATTTTAACTTCAATTTCAATAATTAGAAGTGTTTGATTGGTCAATTTGATGAAATCAAATTCGATTGTGTTAGGGAGTTGAAAATGGGGAAAATTGGGGAATTTAAAAAATTTGAAGGACCAAAATGCAATTTTATAAAATTGAGGGTCAATTGGGCATGATAAGAATGTTAGAGGACCAATTGAGCAATTTTAGAATTTTTAGGGTAAAACTTACCATTTTTGTAAAGGAAGGGCAAAATGGTAATTTTGGAAAATTTGAGGGTCAAATTGGGAATTTGGGAAACTTGAACCCCTTTTTATGAAATTGAGTAAATTGAGGTCCCAAGAAGAATTTTAAAAGTTTTGGGACTCAATTTGGGGAAAAATCGACAATTGGGGCTTGAAGTAAAAGGAAAAATAATTTTTGGGAACAATTTGCAAATATTGGAAAAGTTGTGAATTTTGTCATTCATACTGAATGAGGTAATCAAGCCAGATGATAATGAACAACGATGTTCATTTCGTGTAGGAAAATGAGACATCGGGAATGCCAATTGAGGTTAAGCTCGCAAGGGACGAAAAAAATTGACTAAGTGGAATTTCTTTGCATGATTGGGTGAGTAGGATTTTTATATCATACCCGGTTGGGATGATAATCATCTCGAAATGAAAACCCACTACTAAGTGGTATTTTAAACATCACACTTGAGGAGTGATATGAAAATCACGTGGAAAAATTACTTACCGGTTGTAAGTAGATCATACCCGGTTGGTATGATGAAACTTCCCCCAAGGAAGTGGAAAACCCATTCATCGGTTATTAGCGGAGATGTCCTCATACTCGGTTAGTATGATGGACAAGATGAAAATATATTTTATTGGAAGTGCTCTCCCCTAACTGTGTGCCACTACTTAAACGATTTGGAACATCTTATTAACAGGAGCTCGGATAGCTCTGTTAGTCTGGAAGACTCGGTTTTGGAACTTGGGGGCTATTATGCCAAATTTTGAAAATCTCGAACAGTGAGCCATAGACCAGTTGGCACGGGGAGGAGCTCGTAAATAAACATGAGTTATATACCATGAAAATTTAAATAAATGAATTGTTTGGCCATGGTACCAAGATAGGGCCGACATATTCAGTCAACTAGCGATAGTACAACATGAGAGGTCTCGGGACTAGTCAAGATAAATAACTACAGGTTGAGTTGAGTGTCGGGGCCGTTGGACTAGTGGCAAAACAAATTATATGGCATGATGTAAAAATACAGATTGTGCATGCGCTGTGTTTACGGGACTTTCAAGATGCCTAAGAGGGGTAGTGATGTGTCCTAGGGCCCTAGACGACTTGGTGGATATAAGGACAATTAGTCGTATCATGTGACCTTGCGAAGCTTGATGTAGCTTCAAGTGCATGAGACCGGGGTGGGGTCCGGATGAGATCTTTGTCCTCATACGGACACAGAGAATTGTTATGAGATTTAGGGTCGGAATGTCACGAACATCCACTCATTCTCAAGGTAGAAGTGTGCGTACTTCTTAACTAGGTGGCTGATAAAGTCGCTCCGACGCCACAAGTGGGATCAGTGGATGTACTAGTCTACAATTGTGTGATTGACCTTCATGATAAAGGATGTGTGTTTGGTGATGACACACTGTGATTAATAAGAAATGGTGATAAAAACTGAAAATTTAAAAAGAAAGGTTTTGAAAAAGAATAAGGAGTCCGACACACTTTGAATCAAATATTTTTCCTTAAAAGATAAATTTTGCAAACCCATTCACTGAGTAGTTGTACTCACCCCCTCCCTTATATCCCTTTCAAGAAATCTCGGAAAGCCTACCCCCAAGGACCATCAACTAATACGCCTGTGAGATAGGTATGAATTATTTAAAATTTTATGCAGTTTTGATTTATGTATTCCCAGAAAGGTGCAGGTTTAAAGAACGCCTTACTCTTCACGATTTATAAACAAGGGGAAACCCTTAGTAAACTGGGAGAGTGGCAGGTTGATCACGGGGATCTGACCTAACCGGGTCGAGGTGTGACAATTTGAGTGGTATCAGAGCATGATTCCTCAAATACATAATCAAGATTAGAAAATATAGTAACTAATAGGATTTATTTTAAATTTTTTAGAAATGGCTCCAAAGAAAGGAACCAAGAGAACTAGGGTTGCATTCTCCAACACTGCCCAACCATCCCTACCTATAGAAACTCCTAGAGAAGCCGAGACAACTCCTCTTGGACTCAACAGGGAGCATCAAAGATTGTACGAGGAGTTCACCCATGTATTTGGGCAACCTAACCTCGTCCCTGAGGCAGGCACCAACTCTTGGGTTGAACTAGAGGAAGTGCAATCCCATCCTCCCCCTACTAACCATCCCGCTCCAATGGGCATTCCTAGAAACCTTAAGACTCTCCGATAACTAGGATGTAAACCTTTCCTTGGAGAAAAGTATGTTGGAGCCACCATGGATTGGCTGGCCAACATCAAAAAGCTGATGGGAATCGTCAAGATATCACTAGAGGACATGATGATCCTAACAGAATTCTTCCTGGAGGGAAGCGGTGGTGGGACAATGTCTGAAACCTACATACCACCATCCCCACTTAGGAATAGTTTAAGGAAAGGTACACGGAGGAGTACCTAGTGCCCCATCTGATAAACGAAAAGAAGCAAGAGTTCATCTGGCTTCAGGAGGGGCTTAACTCCATGTCAGAGTATGAGACAAAATTCATCAAGTTAAGACCCTTTGCCCCTGACCTAGCTGGGCCGACAAACATATGCCAGAGGTTCGTGGACAGTCTCAATATGGACATTCGAGACCATATGGGAGCACTGGATGCCCCACGAACTTGACAACTGTAATCAGTATGGCTCACGAATGTGAGCGACTAGTGCAGACCCGACGTCAATGAATGGAATAGATGACTCGAAAGGAGGATAAGGGTCCAAACCGTCATGGAGGACGAAAAGAGCATAACGGTCCAAGATGGGGAAACATAATGGCATTCCAAAGGAGAAGGGATATGCCACCACTTCCTCCCAGAGTAGTCCCTACTTTACCTTAAGGAAACTCTCGTTGTCTAGAGTGTCAAAGGAACCATGAGGAAGCATGCCTTACCTGCTTTGCATGCAGGAAAGTGGGACACTTCGCAAAGGATTGTCCCACTCTTAGGGAGAACAGGCAGATGAATACTCTTGGACCACCTCAAGGAAATCCTAGAAACCCTAGGCCAGACACTACAACAAGAGTACCAACTAGGGTATACAACCTCACCCAGGAGGAGGCTAGAAGAGACCCTAGCACTATAGCGGGTACATCCCAAAACCCTCCAAATTATTTCAAGAGAATCATGTAAACTGAACATCTTTTGGTCTAATAAAGGAAATTTTCTTCTAAACAATACGTTTCTTCAATCAGGTTATATACAACTATGGGGACAACAAGTCTATGCCCTCTTCGACTCTAGAGTTGAGAGATCCTTCATCAAAGAAAAATTGGTTTCAAGAGTACCCTTAGAGCTCACTCCACTAGAACAAAGTCTTAATATCCTTACACCTTTAGGAAAAGGTCTAAATAAGAATAAAAAATTGAAGGGATGTGAGATAATGGTTGGAGTAATCCAACTTGAAGCTGACTTGATCCCATTACCCTTAAAGGAGGTTGAAGTAATTCTAGGGATGGATTGGCTGAGTAATCATCAGAAGAGGATGGACTGTGGAAAGAAGACAGTAACCTTCCACGCTCCCAAGACGAGAGGATTAAAGTTCCAGGGAGATAGAAGGAAAAATGAGGTACAAATGGTGTCCTATCTAAAAGCTTAAAAGATGATACAGAAAGGTTGTACAGCTTTCCTGGCCATGGTCATAGATGAAAAGTTTGAACAGAAGAGGCTGGAAGACATTTTGGTAGTCAGACACTACCCAGAGGTATTTCTAGAAGAACTACCTGCAATACATCCATGTCGACAAGTGGAGTTTACCATAGAAATATCCCTCAGAACAAACCCCATATCCCAAGCCCCATATCCCAAGACCTATATCGCATGGCTCCGGCAAAATTGAAGGAATTAAAGGAACATCTAGACAAATTATTGGAGAAGGATTTCATACATCCAAGTCAGACTCCGTAGGGTGATCGTCTTTTATTCATAAAGAAAAAGGACGGAAGCATGAGACTGTGCATAAACTACAAAAAGCTAAACTAGGACACCATCAAGAATCGATATCCATTCTTGAAGATAGATGATTTATTTAACCAATTAAAAAGATAAACTTACTTCTCTAAAATAGACCTTCAGTTGGGCTATCACCGACTCATGATTCAAGAAGAGGATATCCCTAAGATGACATTTCAATCCAGATATGGACATTATGAATTTAGAGTGATGCCATTCGGATTGATGAATGCCCCTGTAGCCTTCATGAACTTGATGAACCATATGTTCTAACCCCATTTGGACAGGTTCATAATAGTATTTATAAATCCCATCCTTATATACTCACAAACTAGGTCGGAACATGAAGAGCATTTGACAACCACCTTGGAGATATTAAAGGAAAATCAATTATATTGAGGCTGTGAGAAGACTTTTCAAGAGTTAAAGACTTGACTGACAACCGCACCGATACTCTCCTTATCTGATCCTAATGCAGGAGAGTACACAGTCTATAGTGATGCATCTGGACAAGGACTTGGATGTGTCTTGATGCAACAAGGAAAGGTTATTGCTTATGCCTCATGACAACTAAAGGTACATGAAAGAAATTACCCAACTCATGATCTGGAATTAGTTGCAATAGTGTTTGCCCTAAAGATATGGTGACACTACCTTTACGGGGTTAAGTGTAAGATATATATAGATCACAAGAGTCTTAAGTACTTCCTAACTCAGAAAGAGTTGAATCTCTATCAGAGGAGATGGTTGGAACTAGTTAAGGATTATGACCTTGTGATAGAATACCACCCCGGAAGGGTAAATGTGGTAGTAGATGCATTAAGTCGCAAGTATCAAATCGATGCTACACAAGTAAAGATAAATTACATACCCTTGTTGCAACAATTGGGAAGCATGGAGGTGGACCTAAAGATGGAAAAGCAGGAAAAATGCTTGGTGGCTAAAGTAGTGGTGAGGCCCAGTCTAATCGAGCATATTAAGGCTCAACAAAAGGCTGATAAAGAACTGCAATCTTATTTGGATCTGGTTAATAGAGAAATGAAACCAGACTATGATTTGTGAGGTCATGGAGTACTAACCTATGAGGGTAGGGTATGTGTGCCTCAAGATAAGGAGTTGAAAAGGTTAATTCTAGAAGAGGCACATGATTCGGTGTATGCAATGCATCCGAGCAGTACCAAGATGTATCGCACCCTCAAACAAGGATACTTGTGGAAAGGCATGAAGAGGGACATTGCGGAATATGTAGCCCGATGTTTGTCCTTTCAATAGATAAAAGCGAAGCATCAACCATTAGGATTGCTATAACCCTTACCAATTCTGGAGTGGAAATGGGAGCACATCACCATGGACTTTGTCACGGGACTACTAGTGACAAGAAAGGGTCGAGATGCGATTTGGGTCAACGTGGATAGATTGACCAAATCGCCAATTTCCTTCCTATAAGAGTGACAGACATAGTAGAATAGTTGAGCGTCTTATACATGAGGGAAATTGTAAGACTTTAGGGTGTTCCGGTGAGTATAATATCTGATAGAGAACCGAGATTTACTTCAAGGTTCTAGCCAAGTTTACAAAATGCCATGGGAAACAAGCTTCACATGAGCACGACATTCCTCCCTTAGACAGATGGACAGTCTGAGTGAACCATCCAAACCTTGGAAGACAGCTGAGGGTGTGCGTACTCACCATGAACAAAAGCTGGGAGGAATACATATGCCTGATGAAATTTGCTTACAATCATAGCTATCAGGATAGTATTGAGATGGCTCCCTATGAAGCCCTTTATGGACGACCATGCCATACCCCTCTATTTTAGGAAGAAGTGGGGGAAAGGAAGCTAGAAAGGGCAGAACTAATCGAGGATGCCACGAAAAAGGTAAAATTAATAAGGAGTCATCTTAAGACCGCATAGGACTTTCAAAAGAGTTATGCAGACAATCGAAGGAAAGATCTGGAGTTTGAGGTGGGAGATCAAGTATTCCTCAAAGTATCCCCATGGAGAGGAATACTTAGGTTTCAGCAAAGATGAAAGTTAAAACCAAGATATATCAGTTCATATCCCATCATCCAAATGATAGGACTGATAGCTTATAAATTGGAACTACCTCCTGACCTGTAGAGAATACATGATGTATTCCACATCTTAGTTCTTCGAAAATATATGCCTGATCCTAGTCATGTATTGGACCGACCTCCATTAGAATTGGAAGAGAACCTGTATGAATCATTGACTGGAGGGACAAGAATTTAAGGAACAAGAGAATCCCTATGGTCAAGGTTTTGTGGCAGAACGGACCTGTGCAAGAAGAGACATGGGAAACTGAGAGTATGATGAGGGATAGTTACCCTTAATTATTTAACATGTAACTATTTTGGGGACAAAACCCCTAAAAGGAGGGGAGAGTTGTAATAAGAAAATTGAGGAAAGAACCAGCAATTTTCAAGTTGAAAACTAAGTCGGTCTACAAACCCAAACCGATAGGGAAAGGGTAAACTAGGAAATTTTTGGATCCCGAGTGACCTAAAGAGTCCCAAAAGTTATGGAAATGGATTTAAGAATGAATTGAAGATGAAAACCAAACCGGTTCAGGTGAACCGTGTAAACCTCGCCCTTTTGAGTTAAGGACAACCGGGAAAAGAACTAGTCAAACCGAGTAAGAAAACTGAACCGATCCACAAACCCGATCATTTGTGAACGGGCAATTTTGGAAATTTACAACTCCCAGGTGATCCAAAGGGTTCGTAAAACCTTGGAAAAGAACCTTAGGACAAATTGGAAGAGAAAAAACATACCAATTTAGATGAACTGGATCCAACTGCATTGAACTGGTTTATGAACTGAGTCGATTCATGAACTAGAACCGATAGAGAAAAGGCAAACCAGGAAATTTATGGATCCCGGGTGACCCAAAGAATCCCAAAAGCCATGGAAATGGATTTGAGAATGAATTAGAGATGAAAACCAAACCGGTTCAGGTGAATCAGATTGAACCGGTTTGAACCGATTTAAACCACTATTGAACTAAATTCTAAATTCATTTTTCTACGTGGCTTAAAAATTTTTAATTTGAGATTTGAGGCCACCATTGGATAGAAAATGAATTTAGATAAATTTAGAAAATTTTAGATTTGAAAAATTCGGTAGAATGTGGGGTGAACCAACCGATTTAATCTTTGATCTCGGTTCGAACCGGTCAGGTCCAGTTCAGAATAGTGTCATCTTCTTTCTTTAGATGACAATACTGTTCACTCACCAAAAATCATGCATCACCGACGAAGATGAAAAGTCTTCGGCCAGGGAGTGTCAGACAATGAATGACCACTATTAAGACACCAATCGGACGGCCAAGAAGTCCCCGAGCTTCCTATAATGATGCAATTCTTGATTCTATGATGAACTTCAGGATGAGAGCTATCTGCCCAATTCAAAAGCTTGGACTTTCGTGCCCCCGACGATGACTAATTGAAGCTTTCTCTCTCTACAATCTATTTTCCAGTGAAGCTCCGTTTGAGCTTGTTCCGGTGTCAAATCTTGCGATTCAAAGTGCTATTGAATCATATGATAATGTAGAAACTCAATTTTAACTTCAATTTCAACAACTAGAAGTGTTTAATCGCTCAATTTGATGAAATCAAATTCAGTTGTATTAGGAAGTTGAAATTGGGGGAAATTTTTGGGGATTTTTGAAAATTCGAAGTACTAAGATGCAATTTTAAAAAATTGAAGGTCAATTGGGCATGATAAGAATGTTAGAGGGCCAAATAAAGGAATTTTATAATTGGTTGGGTTCAATGCTTTAATTGGCCGATTCATGCCCAATTCGATCGATTTTCTCAAAATTAAAATTTTCTAAATTCATTCTCTTTCCAATGGTAGCTTTAATTCCTCAATTTGAATATATTTAAGCCACCTAGGAAAATGAATTTAGTAATTGGTTCAATGATGGTTCAAACCTGCTCAAACCGGTTCAGGTCCGATTCACCTGAACCAGTCTAGTTTCCTCTTCTAATTTGTCTCAAAGTCCTTTTCCATGATTTTTATTACTCTTTGGGTCACTCGAGATTTGTAAATTCACCATTTTTCCCTTTCTATATCGCTTAAGGTTCATGAACCGGTTCTATTTTCTCTCTTTAGTTGACCAGTTCTTTCCCTGGGTTTTCTTATCTTTAAGGTTGGGGTTTACAACTCTTCTCTCCTTTTAGGGGTTTTGTCCGCAAAACTCAGTTAGCCATCATTTGCATTAGAAGTGACCTTTCTCGATGTCCTCCTGGAGTTTGCTTGATATGCTATATCTTTGGCTACTCTTTTCATCTCGTCCTTCAACCACATACTTGAGAAGACTTTGTTCATTTATATCTTTCATTCACTCCATGGAGTGTATCATGATTAGTCGTGTCCAATTTATCCATTCCAGGCACTTCTTCAGGTCTCTTTCTTACTCCACTCAGATTAAGATTCTTCTTCTTTAAGGGTTCTTATTTGTGTCATTGGGTTGGATGTCCCATATAAATCTAATCATCCCTATTTTCCTTTCATTTCTTGGAATGTTTATGCTCTTAGTTTAGTATCCTTTCTGACTCTTCGTCCTTACTCCCATGGGTTTTGATATAATTTCTTCCTTATCTTATTTAGCCCTTCCTCCAGGTTTGGTTTACCACAATTCTCGTTCCATTTCTTAGGTTGGGCCATCGAACTAGGTCATCCTTAGGTCACCCTACTTGGAACTGTTGGCACTACATGTTTCTTATAGTAGGCTTGGTTCTAGAATTATCTTTGCCCATTATGGTTACAAAATGTGTATCCTCGATAATAGTCCATGCCTTTCCATCCTGTTTAGGTGTTGTATGGCTTTGTTCCTTCCTACTACCCAGTAGTATTTCCCAACTATCTTTTATGTTGTCCAATAGTCTTTTAAATTTCTTAACACAAGAATCATGTTGGTTTCCCTTTACCTATTCATTCTTTACCAACTTTTCTATGGGTTTTCTCCCGGTTCCAACCGTTGATTTTCTGGTAGCTTATCAACACATTGTGGTCCTTTCTCACATATGTCATTTACATCAACATCTTTCACTCAAGGGCTTTCCTTTCCTCCATCCTTTACTACTCACTTGTGACCATTCACCAACTCCTTATTCTGAATTGACCCCCTTTAGGTCCATGTATTGATTCCTTGTTTGGGGAGGTCTCTATTTTATGGTTTTCATTCTCTAATATGTCCTTCAAAGTAGAAATTTCATTTTAGGGTGATACCTTTGATCTTCTTACCATTGTTTGAAGGTTCCTTCCCTTGATCTCCCAACAATCTCTTTATTTTGGGGGCATTCGCCCACTTTTAATTTCTCCTTTGTTTTAAAATTCCTATTCCATCCCTCATTCCCTATCCAATGAACTTTAGGTTTTTTGGGTCTTATTTCCTTGTATTCCACACTATACCCAGCCATCATTCTTTAGGTTCCATTAAGTGAACATGGACCACAACAAGTCTTGATGTTTGTTGTCATTTCATCATCCACTTCTTAATTTGAGGTTTATTTCTCCCAAGGTTTCTCAGTTAGTCCTTTCTCTATGTCCTTATCTTACTTATACAACATCTTTCGATGGTATCTCCTTCTCTACCCATTACCCTGAGTTTAATGTTACCTTCCCTCTTTCCCAGATTCACCCCATTCTTTGACTCTTCTCTTATATTGGATCCCTTATGAACACATTCCTACCTTTAGTTAGGGTATATCCTTTCTAGTAACTCTCTTCCTAGGTAGACTCTTGGACCTTCCTTCCTAGTCTTTTGTCTTTTGTCTTGTTGCTTGGAGTTTCCTAGTTCTTGTGGGAGAACTACGTAGGCTATCTTAGGAATAGTCATCCTCCTTATGTGGCCTTCTCCAATTACCAGTCATGATTGGTTTACCCTAATCTATTAATCGTTTATTAGAGAAGACTATATTTTTAAATAAAAAATGGTCTTTATTCATTAAAGGAGGTAATATCTCCATACTCAACTTATAAAAAGGATTTTCCAATACTTCCTAGTCACTTGGAGTCATAGGCTCGGGAGTTAGCCTCCAAACGGTTTCAGAATTCACGGTTTGAAGGTTTTGATGAACTAGTTGATGTACATCTATACTCTTGTCGGATTTCCCTAATAGGACGAACTTCATGAATAGCCTCAATCCATACCTTCTCAACACCTCAGCCTCGCACTCGTAGGTCAACTTCATCCATTGAGAAGGATTGAAGTTGGGTTGAGATGGTGGGGGTACTTGGTGGACTTTCATAATGGTGGTGTGGGCATCCCAATAGTTATCCTAGGCCTCCTTCTTAGTTGTAGTCCTTTTTGGCCGTTGTGGGGCTGTAGGAGGTGTCTGGCTCCTTGGAGGAGGGATAGATTCTTCTTGCCTTGGAGGATGATATATGATGTCTTCTGGCTCTAATAGGGCTCCAACAAGTTTCCTATAGTCTTCTACCATATCCTTGGGCACCCTCTTTTCACCCTCCAAGAACCATTGAACGGTCGCCTCTCTAGGGTGGGTGTCTTTTTCATGATCTCATGTGGAGATTTGGTTTGCACGATGAACTTCCTAGGAACTCTTCTTCCTACAGGGTAATTAAGTTTTCATTAGTGTTAGGGTAGTGTATTGATAATGCTTTCAAGGGAACATGGCTCTGATACCACTCAAGTTGACATGCCCCCATCCAGTTTGGTCGGATCTCCGTGATCAACTTGCCACTCCCTTGGTTTAAGAGGAGTTCTACAACTCAGTGAGTGGGGAGTTGGAAGTGAATTTTCAAAGCAAATAGTTTTAACTCAATTGTGCCAGAGTTGTTGTTTTCTTTCAAAGAAAGTTTTTCTCATGTTTAGGTTTTCAAAACCTTTTCCCTCATTTTCATATTACGTGTGTTTAACAAAGAATACATGCCCTTCATCAGGAAGAGAACACACAGTCACAAGTGCAGCCCATCCACGGCACTCACTTGTGGCTCAGAGTGTCTTTATTAACCACCAAGATAGAAGCACGTCCACTTCTACCTTGGGTCTGAGTAGATGTGAACAACATCCGAACCTTAGACACGAATATCACTCTGTGTCCGTATGAGGAACCTCATCCTGACCCCACGCCAGTCTCATGTGCAAGAAGCTACATCGAGCTTCCTGATTGCTGGCACGACGAACTGCCCCTGTCTCCACCATGTCATCTAGTAGCCCTTAGAATGCATCACTACCCCACTTAGGCATCTTAATGGTCCTGAACCTCAAGTGCATGCACAAAACAATATTTTTCACACAACCATTTATCTTTGATGTCATTGGTCCAATGACTTCAATCCTCAACCCGACTTGTAGCTATTTGTCTAGGCTGGTCCGTCGACCTGGCCCTAATGAACTGTCGCTAGTACATCGAGTACTGTCGATCTTGACTTGGTACCATGGTGAAATCACACAACCATTTGATTAAATATTTTCATAGCTTTCATAACTCATGTTTGTTTACGAGCCCCTGCTCTTGCCCACTGGCCTTGGGCCTACTGCACGTGATATTCCAAAATCGGGCATTTAGCCCCACAAGTTCCAAAATTGAGGCCTTCTGTCTATCTAAACTATTCTAGCTCTCATCAAGAAGGTCTCCCAAAAGTTTAAGCATTGGCACACAGTCAGGGGAGAACACTTCTGACAAAACACATTTTCATTTCATCACATCAACCGGGTGTGATGATATCTCCCCTTACAACCGGCAAGCGGGTTTCTCCTTCCTTCAAGGAAGTCCATCATACCAACCGAGTATGATTTTCTCTACTTACAACTAGTAAGTAGGTTTTAGTTTCATTCGCCCATCACCCCAACCGGGTATGATGTCAAAATTCTACTTACAAATAGATTTTCATTTCTAAAGTGCTCATCATCTCAACCGGTTATGATGTAAATAAGCCCACTCACCCGATAACCGTGACGTGTTCATCCTCGGTCAGTTTTCCAATTTTGTGCGAGCTTTCTCTTGCTTGCATTCTTGCCACACGTGTCCCTACACAATTTTGAACAGCCTTATCATTTACGGTTTGTTATAAAAGTCTAAGCTCACAATTTTCAATTAACTGCACTTAGGTCCCTTAAGTTCATTTTTTTGTAACTTTAGGTCCCTAATGCCCATGTTTTCCGAATTTGAGTCCCGAAACTTCCAAAATTCCTTTTGATTCCTCATTTTACTCAAAATTGTATAAGGTGTTCAAGTTTTCCAAATTTCCAATTTGGTCCCCCAACTTTTCAAAAATTACCATTTTGCCCTTACTTTCCAAAAATGGCAATTTGGCCCCAAATGTTTCAAAAATTGACCAATTGGTCCTTCAATATCTTTTTCATGGCAAATTGGCCCTTAATTTGAGGAAATTGCAAAGAGGTCCCTCAATTTTACGAAATCCCCAATTTCTCCCAAAATATTTCACCAATTTCCCCCTTTCAAACTCACCGAATTTGATTTCTTCAAATTAGCTATCCAATCAGGCTTAATTGCTTCAATTGGAGGTATAAATCAGTTCCTACACTTCCATACGATTCAATTAAGCTTTAAATCGCATGAATTGAGGCTGAAACAAGCTCAAACGAAGGTTCGCCAGAAAACTGTGCGTAGAGAGAGAGAGAGAGAGAGCTTCGAAAGGTTACTATCGGAGGTATGTTGTCCGAGCTCTCTATTAGGGAAGATAGTTCTCATTCTAAGATTCCTTCTAGGATCAAGAATTTCTACAATTGACCTAAAATCGATGGAGAATTTCGTCAGTGAATTTTCGTAGTTTCTCTATAACTCCGACCGGAAATGATAGAGGGGGACGAATGAGCTTACCTATCAGCTCTATTACGGTTTTGTGAGGACCGTGGAGGTGTCAGGAGGGCTTGGTTTGGATGGAAGAGGGTGGAATTTGGCTGATTTTAGCTAAGCTGAAATAGGGCAGCTTTGATCCTTCAAAGCTGCTACACTATTTAATTCAGCCAGTGCTTCTCCAGTGGACCTCGAATCGAACGGAGGTTGCTGTCAGGTAGTTGACTTCCCCTAAAGTCTAAAGAACCCGACCTCACCTTCTAAGGCTGAGAAAACTGCCCAAGTCAGAGCTCTGATTTGAGCTTCACCAAAAAATGGAGCATTTGAGAGAGAATGGAGATTTCAGGTGTGAGGAGGATGAATGGAGATGAACTCTTTATATAGGGAGCTCGGGGACTCTCTGCCCGACCACTTCACATCTTGGTCAACCTTATCCTTGCCCTAAAATGCCTTGAACAGAGCCATTTTTCCCTCGTCGGCGCTGTCCATTTTTCTCTATCAATTAAGGTTCATGAACCGATTTGGTTTTCTCTCTTGAGTTGATCGATTCTTTCCATGGTTTTTCTTATCTTTAAGGATGGGGTTTACAAAGTGGACCTACGAATGTGAGGTTGAGGTGTTGAGAAGGTAGGGACTCGAAGCAGTCCATGAAGTTTGACCTATCAGGGAAATCCAAAGGGAGTATGGATGGACTTCAACCAGTTCATCAGAGCATTTGGATCATGAATAATAGGGACTACACTCTAGGAAGGACAATGAAGTAGGCCTTCAGAATGAGTAAACTCAAATGACAATTGTTCCAAGACAAGTGGACCAGGAGAGGAGTGGGAATGAGGCAGTTAATGAACCGACCCTCGAGGAGACCATATATTTAAATTCCAGCAAGCAACGAAAATGTGTAAAAGCCAAAACATTAGAAAGGAAGAATGAAGGAATCCTTAAATAAAGAAATTGCCAAAAATGAATCGACGACCAAACCCAAGCCACAGAAGGGATTAAGCAAGCTCTCATAAGGGAATGGAGCAACCTCAAAAAGGAAAAAGATCGATAACCCTTAACCAATAGGAACAAAAATCGTAGTGAGTACAAGTTGAGATAAAGACAAGAATAAGGGATATGCTAGTAAAACTCCCCAAAGTATGGATGGGTCGAATGGGATGACATCCAAGATGGCATGAAGTCAAATTAAAGATAGATAACCAAGATGACGAAGGAAAGAGGAAATCTGGGGAAAAGAGGAAGAAGCCAACTCAAGAACAGAGCTCAGAAGAGTTATACATATTCCAACGAAAAAGTAATGAACCCAACTAAAGTAGGATAGAGGAGAAAAGTTTCAAAAGGAATGCAAGTTGGGAATAAGAGACCAGTTACTAAAGAAGTTTACCCAGGACCTAAGGAGTAAATTAAAACTCAAGGAACAGGAAGAGAAGGAGATAGCCTTGAAAGATGCTATATGTAAACCCTGCCCTTGGAGTTAAGAAAAAATCGGGAAAGAACCGGTCAGCTTGAGTGAGAAAATCGAACCGGTTCACAAACCCCAACCACTAGAGAGCGGGCAAATTAGGGAATTTACAACTCTCGTTAAACAAAGAGTCATAAAAACCTTGGAAAGGAACTTTAGGACAATTTGGGATAAAAAAAAACCAGACCTGTTCACCGGTTCAAGTGAACCAGATCCGAACTGAATTGAACAGGTTTGGATAGGTTTGAACCATCATTGAACCGAATGCTAACTTCATTTTTCTAGGTGGCTTAAAAAATTCAAATTTGAGAATTGAGACCACCATTTGATAGAAATGAATTTAGCAATTTTTAATTTTGAAAAATTCGATCGAATCGGGCCTGAACTAGCCGGTTTAAGCATTGAACCTAGTTCGGACCGGTACGGTCCAGTTTGGAATAGTGTCATTTTCTTCCTTCAAATGACAGCACTATTCACTCATTGGAAAATCGAACAGCGCCGATGAAGAATAAACGTTTCTGTTCGGTACATTTCAGGCCATCAATCATTGTCATTAAAGTGCCAAACGGATGGCCGAAGAGTCCCCGAGCTCCTTATATAAAGAGCCCCTCTTCATTCATCCTCCACACACTTGAAAACCTCACTCTCTCTCAGCTACTCAGTTTTCCGACGAAGCTCGAACCAGAGCTCCAAGGGGTTTTTCTAAGCCAAAGAAGGTGTGGTCGAGTTCTTTGGACTCAGGGAGAAGTCAGCTACCCGACAGTGATCTCTAATTGCTCTAAGGATCGCTAGAGAAGCGCCGGCGTAATTGAACAGTGAAGCAGCTCTGGCATAACGAAGTTGTCCTATTTCTGTTGAGCTAAAATCAACCGATTTGAGCCCTCCTCAGGCCAAACCAAGCTTTCCCAACACTCCCTTAGCCCTCATATGACTGAATAAGAGCGGAAACGTAAGCCAATTTGGCTCTCCTTTGTAAATACTGGTTGGTGCTAGAGAGAGAACCATTGAATCTTTACTGACCAAATTCTCCCTCAATTCGATATGAATTGAGTTGATTCTTGATTCTAGGAGAAAGCTCAGGACAAGAGATATCTTCCTAGATCGAAAGCTCGACCGCTGCACCCCCGACAGTAAGCTTTAGAAGCTTCCTCTCTCTATGTTCTATTTTCTGGTGAGGCTCCATTTGAGGTCATCTCAACATCAATTCATGCGAGTCAAAGTGCAATTGAATCGTATGGATGTGTAGGAACTCAAATCTACCTTAAATTTCAACAATTATGTCAATTGATTAGTAAATTTGATGAAATCAAATTTGGCCATGTTAAAAGGGGGAAATTGGGGGAAAATTTTGGGGAAATTGGGGATTTTAATAATCCGAGGGACTAAGGAGCAATTTCCCAAAATTGAGGGCCAATTGGCCATGGAAAAGATGTTGGATGACTAATTGGTCAATTTTTGGGGTGAAATTTACCATTTTTGTCAAGTAGGGGCAAAATAGTAACTTTTGAAATGTTGGAGACCAAATTGGGAATTTGGGAAACTTGAACCCCTTTTGTGATTATGAATAAATTGAGGTTCCAAAGTAAATTTTAGAAGTTTCGGGACTCAATTTGGGGGAAAGTTGGCATTAGGTACCTAAAGTTAAAGAAAAAGATCTTTAGGGACGTAAATACAAATAACTAAACGTTTGGGCATTTTATTCATTCGTGATAAATGAAGGCTATTATGCCAAATGATAATGAATAAGGATGTTCATATCATGTAGGAACACGAATTATCAGGAACGCCAACAAAGACAAGCTCGCATAGAGGCAAGGAGCCACATAAAAGGAATTCATTGCACTATCGGGTGATTGGGAATTTTTATATCATACACGGTTGGGATGATGAGTACCTCAGAATTTAAAACCCACGATTATGGGCAATTTTATCATCACACCTCATTGGGGTGATGTGAGAAAAATGTGAAAAAACTACTTACTAGTTGTAAGTAGATCATACCCGGTTGGTATGATAAACTTTCTAGAATTAAGTGGAAAATCCGCTTATTGGTTATGAGCAAAGATGTCCCCACACCCAGTTGGTGTGATGGACAGATGAAAAGTTAATTTTGTCAGAAGTGTTCTCCCCTGACTATGTGCCACTGCTTAAAGATTTTGGGAGACCTTCTTGACGGGAGCTCGAATATCTCAGATATGTTGGAGGCCTCAGTTTTGGATCTTGGGGCTAGAATGCCTGATTTTGAAAATCTCATACAGTGGGCCCAAGGCTAGTTGGCACGAGAAGGAGCTCGTAAACAAACATGATATTAAGCCATGAAAACTTTAATGAATAATGTGATTTGGCCATGGTAGCAAGACAGGACCAACATACTCAATGGACTAGTGGCAGTGCAACAAGACAGGTCGATAGACTAGTCGAGACAAACAGCTACAAGTCGAGTTGATGGTTGGGGCCGTTGGACCAATTGCACCAATGATTAAATGACTTTTGAGGAAAATTTTTGTTTTGTGCATGCACTGAGGTTTGGGACCAACAAGATGCCCAAGAGAGGTAGTGATGCATCCTAGGGGCTACTGGACGACATGGTGGTGATAAGGGCAATTTGTCATGCTAGTAGTCAGGGAAGTTCGACGTAGCTTCATGTGCACGAGACTAGGGTGGGGTCGTGATGAGGTCTTTGTCCTCATACGGACACAGAGTTTTCTTTTCAGGTTTGAGGGTTAGGTGTCGCATACATCCACTCATTCCCAGGGTAGAAGTGGACGGGCTTCTATCTAGGTGGCTGGTAAAGTCACTCTGATGCCACAAGTGGGTTCAATGGACGGGCTGCCCTGCGAATGTGTGATCCCTTCATGATGAAGGGCATGTGTTGATTGTTAAACACCCCTATTGTGGTTAATAATGAGTAATGGTTTTGAAAATCGAGAAATTGAAAAAGAAATGGTTTTAAAAGAAATTAAGGAGTTTGGCACTGTCCAAATGATTTTATTGAAAATCTTTTTAAAATTACCCATTCACTGAGTTGTGGAAACTCACCCATCCTTTTTATCCCTTTTCAGGATTAGAGAATAACTAGGGATAACACCAGGATTTACCATCTGTCAGGTATGCTTTATCTCCTCTTAAGCTTACATTATTATTGATTTATGTTATTCTAGGGAACAAGGTTGAGATTACGCTTGGCTCCTCTTGAATTAAAGAAGGGGGAAACCCCTCTTGAATCAAGGGAGCGGTGGGTTGCTCACGGGGATCTGACCAAATGGGGTCGGGGGGTGACAACTTGAGTGATATCATAGCTAAATTTCCTTGAAACATTATCAATACCATGCCCTGACATTAATAAAACTTTAACTATCGTGTAGGAAGGAGAATCCCTAGGAAGTTCGCTATGAAATCCAATCCTCCACCCATAACCCTGAAAAAGTCACCTACCCCAAGAGAGGCAGCCATTCAATGATTCTTAAAGGGCAAGAAAAGAGTACCCTAGGACATAGTAGAAGGTTATCGGAAACTTGTGGGAGCCTTATTTGAACCAGAAGGCATTACATACCCTCTTCCAAGACAAGAGGAACCCATACTTCCTCCTAGGAGCCCAACCCCTCCTCCAGCCCCACAACATCCAAAGAGGAATCGAACTAAGAAAGAGGCTTGGGACAACTAATGAGATGCATATGCCACTGTCATGAAGATCCACCAAGTACCCCCACCTACTCAGTCCAACTTTAATCCCTCCTAATGGATGAAGTGGACATATGAGTGTGAGGCAGAGGTAATAAGGCAGTACAAACTGGATGTCATACATGAAGTTCATCTCATAAGAGAATATGGATGGACTCCAACTAGTTTCTTAGAGCCATATAGTCAAGAATTCCACAACCGTTCTAACGCTAACTCCCATCATATGACCCCAAGGGATTATGGGGTAGAAAATTTTGTCATAAGCCAAGTATGGCAAGAAATACTTCTTGAATGAATGAAATTTTAATTTTCCTGATAAAAATTTTTGGGTCTCCTTGATGAAGTTAAGCAATAAGAGTAGGCTAGTAAAAATCAAAGTAAAAGGGTAAAAAAATCACATAAGGAAGGAAAAACGAGTCATTTCTAGTTAGCCTCAGCCTTTAAGATTTCCCTCAAAGGGACAATAAAATTTGGCAAGGACGAGACTCCTAGAGTTCGTCCATAGGAGACAAATCCTAACTAAGGAAAGGAATGAGAAGTTTGGAACAAGGGAAGTGAGCATCAAATAGCACGAGATTAGTGAGAGTCTAAGAAGTTAAGGATAGGCTCAAAGAATAAGAATAAGGAAAACAAGAAGCAATAGGCTATCCCAAGGAAAACCAAAGGAATGGAAGCTGATCAGGAAGAAAGAAAGAAGGTTATAGAGAACACTGAAGATGTTAAGACAATTAAGGCGGGATAAGGAGAAATGAGAAAGGAAAGAGATACGATAGCAAGAAAGCCCCAAGAATAATACCTACTTGGAAAGAGTTAGGATACAAATTCTTAGGAACTCCATGAAAATCAGGGGACTTGTTGAAAGCAAGGATAAGGAACAAGAAGGGAAAAATCCAGAGTGAATAAACGATATAAAGATCTGTAAGTATAATTAAAGAATAAAAGAAGAACTTCTAAGGAGCAGTAGGGAGATCAAACATAAGAATCCCTGAATAGAAGACCTTAGAAGAAGGATGTGAATAGGAAGTGAGATTGTGGATGGAGAAAGTTCCAAGTTAAGGTAATCAATAGAGGAAATATCGCAAAACTAGAGCTAAAATAAGAACCTTAGCAAATAGTATAAGTGAATAAAAAAGTGCATGGAGAGGTTGAGGGGGATCTACTTGCAAGAAAGCAGGGAAATCAAATAGGGATGTTAGACAGATCCAGTTGAAAGAAATAACCCATAATAACTAGATCATCTAGGAGAATAAACTACACTCTAAGAAGGATTTGGGGAGTAGTAAAGACTACACCTTAAATAGTACAAATAGATGGAGACTAATGAGAATAAGATTCGAGAGATGGCCATCTCAAAATAATTAAACTAAGAGAATAATACAGGTGTGGCCGTTAATGAACAGACCCTTGTGAAGATCATAATCCTAGTAAAGAAAGAAAAGATGGAAAGACCAAAACCATTGGGAAATAAGGACAGAGTCATAAAAGAGTCATAAAAACCATGGAAATGAACCTTGGGATGAATTTTAAGAGAAAACCATACCAGTTTAGGTGAACCAGACCTGAACTGGTTTGAACCATCCTTAAACTAGTTGCTAAATTCAATTTTTAGGTGGCTTAAAATGTTCAAATTGGGGAATTGGAGCCATCATTAGATGGAGAATGAATTTAGATAAATTTAGAAATTTGTAATTTTGAGAAAATCAATCGAATCAGGCATGAACCGACCGATTTACGTATTGAACCAGTCAGACTGGTCTGGTCCGATTCTCAACAGTATCATCTTCTTCCTTTAAATGATAGCACTGTTCATTCAATGCAGAAAATGGAAGCACCGGCAAAGGAAAATTGGCTCCGTTCAGGCCATTTTAGGGCAATGATAAGCTTGTTCAAGATGTGAAACGATCGAGTAGAGAGTACTCGAGCTCCCTATATAAAGAGCTCCTCTCCATTCATCCTCCTCACACCTGAAATCTCCATTCTCTCTCAACTACTCCATTTTTCGGTGAAGCTCAAACCAAAGCTCTGACTTAGGTAGTTTTCTGAGTCTCATAAGGCAAGGTCGGGTCCTTTAGATTTTGGGGAAGTCAGTTACCTGATAGAATCTTTCATTCGACCCGAGGACTGTTGGAGAAGTGCCAGCAAAATTAAATAGTGATGCAGCTCCGAAGGACCGAAGCTGCCCAGTTTTGGCCAAGCTGAGTTCGGCTAAATTCATCCCTTTTCCGGCCAACCCAAGCCCTCCCGACACCCCAACGACCCTCACATGACCACAACAGAGCTGTAAGGTAAGCCAATTCAGCCCTTCTCTGTCATTTCCAATCGAAGTTAGAGAGAAAAATGACAAAATTTCTCTAATGAAATTCTCCCTCGATTCAATGTCAATTATAGGAATTCTTGATCCTATAAGGTACCTTAGGAAGAGAGCTACCTTCCCCGAAAGAGAGCTCAGACTACTGCACCTCCGACTACAAGCTTTTGATGTTTTCTCTCTCTATGCAAAATTTTTCGGCGAAGCTTCGTTTAAGCTCGTTTCAGCCTCAATTCGTGTGATTCAAAGCTCCATTGAATTGTATGGAAGTGTAGGAACTGATTTACACCTCTAATTGAAGCAATTAACCCCGATTGAATGGTCAATTTGAAGAAATTAGATTCAGCCAATTTGAAAGGGGAAATTAGGGTAAATTTTTTGGACAAAATTGCAGATTTCGTAAAATTGAGGGACCTATTTGTAATTTCCAAAAATTGAAGAACAATTGGCCATGAAAAAGATGTTGGAGGATCAATTGGTCGATTTTTGGAAAACTTGGGGTCAAATTGCCATTTTTGGAAAGTAGGGGCAAAATGGTAATTTTTGAAAAGTTGGGGACCAAATTGGAAATTTGGAAAAATTGAGTCCCTTATACAAGTTTGAGTGAAATAAGGACTTAAAAGGAGTTTTTAGGACTCAAATTGGGCAAAAGTTGGCATTAGGGACCTAAAGTTAAGAAAAATAAACTTTAGGGACCTAAATGCAAATTATCGATAATTGTAAACCTAGGCTTTTATGCCAAACCTTGAGTGATAAGGATGTACAAATCGTGTTGAGACAAGTGTGATCAGAATGCAAGCAAGAGAAATCTCGCGTCGACTAGGAAAAATCAACTGAGGACGAACACGTCACGATTATCGGGTGAGTGGGCTTATTTACATCATACCCAGTTGGCATGACGAGCACTTTAGAAATGAAAAACCACTTGTAAGTTGAATTTTAACATCACGCTCAGTTGGAGTGATGAGCGAACTAAGCTAAAACCTACTTACCGATTGTAAGTAGAGGAAATCATACCCGATTGCTATGATGGACTTCTTTGAAGGAAAGAGAAACCCGTCTGCTGGTTGTAAGCAGAGATATCATCACACCCGGTTGGTGTCATAAAGTGAAAATAAATTTTTGTTAGAAGTGTTCTCCCCTGACTGTGTGCCAATGCTTAAACTATTTGGGAGACCTTCTTGACGAAAGCCAGAACAACTTAGATAGGCTAGAGGCCTCGGTTTTTTAACTTATGGGGCTAAATGTCCAGTTTTTGGAAAATCACGTGTGGTGGGCCCAAGGCTAGTGGGCATGAAGAGGATCTCATAAACAAACTTGAATTGAGAAAGCCATGAAAACTCTAATGAAACTGATGTGTGATTTCTCCATGGTACAAAGTCAGGACCGATAGTACTCGATGGACTAACGGCAGTGCGTCAGGGCCAGGTCGACGGACCAGCCTAGACAAACAGCTGCAGGTTGTGTTGAGGGTCGGGGCCATTGGACCAGTGGCACCAAAGATAAATGGCTATGTGAAAACTATTGTATTGTGCATGCACTTGAGGTACAAGACCATCAAGATGCCAAGAGGGGTAGTAATGTGTCCTAAGAGCTACTGGACAACATGTGGAGATATGGGCAGTTCGTCGTGTCAGCAATCAGGAAGCTCATAGTAGCTTCTTGCGCATGAGACCGAGGTGAGGTCGGGATGAGGTCTCTGTCCTCATACGGACACAGAGTGATATTTAGGTTTGACGGACCGATGTCATGAACATCCACTCAAACCCAGGGTAGAAGTGGAAGGGCTTCTATCTTGGTGGCCGGTTAAGACACTCTGAGCCACAAGTGGGTACAGTGGACGGGTTGCACTTGCCAATGTGTGTTACCTACCTAATGAAGGTGTGTGTTGTCTACTAAATACACCTAATGTGGAAATGAGGAAAAAAGACTTTGAAACCGGAACATGAGAACCATTTTCTTTAAAAGAAAACAATCCTAGCACAATTTAGTTAAGACTATTTGTTTTGAAATTTTATTTCCAACCCCCACTCACTGAGTTGTAAAACTCACCCCTCTTTTATACCACTTTTTAGGAGTATGGAAAACATGACTAAAGAAAACACAAGGATCTACCATCTGTGAGGCATGCTTAAAAGTTTTTTTAAAGCTTGTATTTTTATTAATATATGTTATTCCAAGAAACAATGTTTAAATTACACCTAGATCCTCTTAATTATAGAAAGGAGGAAACTTCTGTTAAACCAAGGGAATGTCGAGTTAGTCATGGGGATCCGACCAAACCAGGTCAGGGTGCGACATTTTATCTGCCTTTCTTGGAATAGCTTTATACAAAACTAAATATTTTAAAGCAGACATACCTGTCTTAAGTTTCCATATAGGAGGGTCTTTAAGATTGATGTTTCCTAGGTTACCTGAAAGGGGTAAAAGGGATGGGGTGAGTTCTACAACTCAGTGAGTGGGTGTTGGGAGTGAGTTTTCAAAATAGCTTTATCCAAACTGTGTCAAGGTTATCTCTTCCCAAAAAGATTTTTCCTCAAATTTTAGTTTTCAAAACCTTTTCCATTTTCTATATTAGGTGTGTTTAGCTCTCTTAGCCCAACCCCTTGTTTCAGGAGGCATTTAGCAAAAAAACACATGCCCTTCATTAGGAAGGGTACACACATTCGTAGGTGCAGCCCGCCCACTACACCAACTTGTGGATCAGAGCATCTTTATCGTCCACCAAAATAGAAGCATGTCCACTTCTACCTTGGGTCTAAGTGGAACGTACTAGACGTCCGACCCTTAGACTTGAATACCACTTCATGTTTGTATGAGGACATAAACCTCATCATGACCCCACCCTAGTCTCATGTGCAAGAAGCTCCCAAAGCTTCATGACTAACTGGCACGACAAATTGCCCATATTGCCCCCATGTCGTCTAACAACCCTTGGGACCCATCACTTCCCCATAGGGCATCTTGATGGTCTTGTACCATTAGTGCATGCACAAACAATAGTTTTTCACATATAGCCATTATCTTTGGTGCCAATGGTCTAATGGCCTCGACGATCAACCTAACCTGCAGCTGTTTGTACAGGCCGGTTCGTCAACCTGGCCCTAATGCACTGCCACCATTCCATCAAGTACTATCAATCTTGACTTGTAATGTGGTGAAATCACACAATCAATTTCATTAGATATTTTCATGGCTCTTTATAATCAAATTTGTTTACAAGCTCCTGCTCATGCCCACTAGCCTTGGGCCCACTACACGTGTTTTTCCAAAACCGGGCATTTAGCCCTATTAGTTCAAAAACTGAGGCCCCTAGCCTATCTGAGCCATTCTAGCTCCCATTAGAAAGGTCTTCCAAATGTTTTAAGCATTGGCACACAGTTAGGGGAGAACACTTTTGATAAAAAAAATTTTAACTCATCATGCTAATCATGTGTGATGACATCTTCGCTTACCACTAGTAGGTGGGTTTTCTTCTTTCCTCAAGGAAACTCATCAAACCAATCGAGTATGATTATCTCTACTTACAACTAGTAAGTAGGTTTTATCTGTTAAAGCTAGTGCTCATCATCCTAACTGGTATGATGTGTAAATTAGCCCACTCACTCGATGACGATGACATGTTCGTCCCTAGTCGGTTTTCCAAGCCCGCTAGCTTATCCTTGTTGGTGTTCTGATCTCTCATGTCCATACACGATTTGGATGCAAGCTTATAATCAAGCCTGATCGGAGCGCCTCTGGACGACCCCGACCAAACTAACTTTACAATGGCCTAGAGGGAGACCAAGAGGACTATCCTGGTCAACGGTCGGGGTCCAAAATGCAAAGATTTCAAAGTTAGGGGACCCAAATATGATTGAGGTTTTTATGGGTATTCCTAAGGGGCAAAATAAAGTTTTGGGACTAGTAGGAAATTTTAGTGAAGATTGGGGATCAGGGTTGCCTACAATAGAAAGATTAGGGATCTTTTGCAATAAATATGATGTTAGGGGCCTAAGAGCAAAAAAATAGTTTTGCATGGTTAAAACGCAACATTTGGGATACCTAAAGATACAAGCTTAATTAAAATGAGTTTGGGGGCTTAAATGAGGAATTTGAAGTTTAAATAAACTCTGAAGCCTAAGTTTTAAGAAATAAGGGAAAAAGTGTAGTTTTGCTAAAATTTATGAGCTTTTTGGTAACTTTAAGGATGTATGGCTGTAAATATTTCAAATGACTATCAATAACCGAAGTGGGACTCAATGGGGACCTTGAATGAGTCAATTGGAAGATTTAGAAAAGTTAAAACCCAAAAAAAAAAATTTGAACGTGTAAGGGACAAAATGATAAATTTACTCAAAATACGAGCTAAGTAGTAAATGGGTCAGGTTACTGGTTAACAAGTGTGATAACCCGAGATCCTAGGAAAAATCTAAGTGGTAGGACCGTAGAAAGGAATTCAGTGATTTTGAATGGAAAAATGGCAGATATAAATATGACCTTATTAATAACAAACCTCGTATATAATGCAAGTAACATCAAGTGGAATAAAGGGTAAAATTTCGGGATATTACACAGGATCGACACGTTCTGTGAATTAGGTAAGTGGGTGTATTTGACGGCACAACCTATTGGAGCGCCCGAAATTTAGTTAACTTGTTTGTACAAGTGTGTGAAATTAAGTAGTAAATTGCTATTAAAAACTGATATAAGGAGTATAAAATATATAATAGCATGTCTAATAAAATAAATATAATATTTAAAATAAATGAGTAGTTACAAAATTTTAACAAATATTAGGAGAATCGGGAAGGAAAACTGTTTTAATTTAGAGTTATGGTGTAAATTTGGTGCATGATCTATATAGACTATACTTAATATTTATCCATATTAGTGCATTGATGGGAGAATGATTTGTTGTATGTGTGATGGGGGAAACTCGGGCGAGTAAAATGATTGTAACCATTAATAATGATGAAGAATTTGTTTCCCCCAACCGTACACGACATCACTTCCCCCAATTTCAGATGTTAATGATGAAAAAAATGGGTGAAAATGAAAATAAATAATATATATTATTTATCATTATTTATATTTTTACTTAATTTAGATTTAATTTTTATTAATTAATTAATTTCATATCATTACTTATTAAAAGACATGCATTTTTAATTCATTAAGGACTTAATAAAATTGATATTTATGATTTAGGCTATTATTTGTCTATACCAATTTTCCATCCATATAATTATTATAAAATATTCGATAATAAAGTATCAATTATAATAATACAATTATTATAATAATATTCTGACGATGAACATCATGCTGATGACAAGTAAACCAACGAAAGCACAAGAACCCTTCATACTCCTAAAAGATAAAAGGATAATACTATACATGATCCCTTTTATTGCAACCTTACCAATTTAATCTTTACTTGAAATTTAAGAATAAATATACATTGAAGTGATTCACAATGTAAATTTGATATTTTTTTTAATATTTGAGTCCCATGTATATTTATCGTTTTTAATATTCATAATTTAAGTTGGATGAAAATAGATTAACCTTATAGCATATAAACTTTAGCCATTCACATTATATTGTCATTATAGACCTGGAATAAATGTGTCTGAAACGATAAGTGTGGGTCAAATTAATTCGTCCAACCAAACAGGAACCTTCAATGAACCACACCTTATTGTTGTGGGCTGCTGGCCGCAAGTTGTTTCAGTACCTGCCATCCTTGTTTTGACAGTGATACTAATATAGAGGTATAAAAAATGGGGGATAAAGAAGGAAATTTCATCATTGTTAATCTCTTTAAATGTAATTTTTTGGGGAATTTTATTATAAAGTTCATTATTTATTTTTCTTTATTTCCTTAATTTTCCAATTTCGAAAAATTAAGAAAGGCATCCGGCAATACAAAGGATAAGTAAAAAAGCCACCACTGAGTCTCTCATTAAATAATAAAGATTGTAGTTTGAAGTACCCATCAATCCAAAAAGTGCGAGTGGCCAAGAACCAACGCAGAAATCATCACTTGCAGCCAGACATTTGAAAAGTTACAACCCTAATTTATCATCTAATATAAAAATGGACCTCAATCCATCATCCACGTTCACCCCTCACCCTTTTCCAATAATTGGTATGGTCATTTCTTTTTTATATATAAGCTAGCACACCATGCCTCAAAAAACCACACCCTACATAGTACCCACTAGAACTTATCTCCCCTAAAATTTCTCTGCATATCTCTCCTGTATCCGACAATGGCTTCTTCGAAGCACTTCTCCACCGTCATCCTCCTTGCCCTCTTCATGGTTGCCCATCTTGCTGATGCCAGAGGAATTCAATTCTTCCTCAGAAAAGTCACCAAAGAAACCACCACACAACATGTCCCCGACAAGGACCCCTGCGTGGACGTGGATGAGCATAAGGCTGCGTCTTTCAGCAACCGTTACCTGACTGAGCTGGACTACTACGATGGCGAAAACGTGAAGCAAGAAAATCCTAAAGGTACACCGAGTGGGGGGAGCAACACCCCGAACAGGGGGAATGGGAAATACATCAACCACAATAATAACAATTGAAAATATCTATCTAAACGGTTTGGTCTTGATAGAACTTAGATTTCCAATGGATCATAACCCGAATAAAAGAAGAATAAGGGATGGTTTCATATTGGAATATCGGGGCGTCTTGCCCCAGTAAGCCTCCTCAATCCGTTGTCCCTTGGCAGCATATGATGCAGAGATATGTGATTGTTTGTTAAGATCTTATCCTCAAATTTACAAATAGAAGATATTGTATTTCAATAAGATGGTTCAATAACACAAAAATATTTCCTGTTCTTTCTTGTATGAACTTTACTTTCTCTTCGTCTCTTGTGTGATCCAATCACCCCAATGTACATTACGAGTTCTTCCAATAGTTGATTTTATCAGTAACAGCGCCTATGTGGGAAAGGTAGTAAGGTTTACGTTTTAAGTTAGCATGCTACAAAAAGTCATGCCTCGGTTATATTCATGATCGATCTGGAGAATTGATTGCGGGAATAGCAATCAAGAAGAAGAAGGCTATGAAGCATGGGCGCATCGAAAGCCCATCAAGGAAACTGAGCAGCCAAATTATGAGTGAGCAGGCCGCAACCAACTCCATAATGTAGGTGTTCACCTTTCAACAATGTGCACGTATATACTTGTGTTTGTCAGCGAACAAAGTTATTGAGTTTCAATTTATTATATTATAAAAAAGTAGAAGTTGGCGGCGATTCCCTGCGTTCAAATACTGTGAAGGACACTAAAAAATTGTTTTTGGTAATTTGAGAAAGCTGAGTGAGAATGGATGATAGAGGGAGATACTTCAACTACAAAAACCCAAAATGACATTCTAATAATAAGCATAACTCCGTTACAAAGATTTACTAATATTACTGGTCGGGGTGGATATTACAGTGAGATAGCTATAGAACATTATTTACAGTTCCACAGCACAAAATCTTCATCTAAAATACACGATTTTGCAGAATCCTCACCTCATCCTGAAATAGAATTTGAGTGAATAATTTTGAGCTATTTTTCATCTCATATTCTCAATGTGTAAATCAACAAGTTATGATTTGCCATAATGGAAATTAATCAATCCCGATATTAAGGGATGATGGTAATTATAAATAACTAAAAATATTTATAATATAATCTTATATATCCCATAATACCCCTCAAGTTGGAGGATGTGAATAGTGCACTTGTTACCAAATAATGAACATAGGAAAAAACATAGTAATGAAATGGATTGTGTCTTTGAGCAAAACAAAAAAACTCCTCCTCCACTCGATCAATTGTGTGTATAATATATAGACGTAATTATAATATATTTCGCCAGTTAATTAGTACAATGCACAAAATAACATGATAGTACCAGGGATGTGTGTCATTTGGGTGGTCCATGTGGTCTCTACGGCCGTGATTATGTAGGCGGATTTGCTTCTTGTAGGTGACGTGATAGTGCTATTACTCTCGAGGAACCCTTATTTAGTAGCCAACATAATTGGTGTGAGTATCAAATATAAAATTAGATGATAAATATATTATAGAAAGATTATTATCCAAAAGTTGACGAAATGCAAAATAAAAAGTTTGAGCTCTTTTAAAAGAAATTAATAGAAATAATTCTGCCCATTGAATCAGCCTAATCCTCGTACTTTCTCAATATTAAAATAGTTAAACACGCATCATTTCTATAATTTACCTAATATAATACTAATAATATATAAATATTTATAAGTTATTATTAAATTAATATTTTCATAAAAAATATTATAAAAAATTAAAATACACAAACAAAATAATCTGGCAAATTATATAGATCTACTTTTATTAAGTGGTTACACTTTGTAAATCCGTGCGCAACAATTCCTAGAAATAACTTGTTGCGATCCTTCTTAAGCTTTTCCTTAAAAGTTAATTGAGTAGAATGAAATTATTCTTAACTATTAAAATGAATGAAATCAAATTTTTATATTCCCATTTTAATATTTGTTCAAAATGATAATAAAACGTTATTTTATTTTTTAAGATTTTAATGTGGGACGAGACATCTCTCTCTTTGACCTTTGTATCAATGCGTATTAAGTTTCTTCGAGATTCGAGACTTATTGGACGACAAGACTTCCCTTATGCACTTTGGGTTATCTAACAACCCTTATAACCAACACTACTCCATATGGGGTGTCTCAATGGTTTCATATCTCAGCATAAACAAACAATAGTTTTTTAATTTAGACCTTTATTGTAAACCCCTCCCTTTGTAATTAAGGAAAGCTAGAAAAAATAACTTGTCAAACCGAGTGAGAAACATTGAACCGATTCAAAAACCAATCATCAGAGAACGGGCAATTTGGGAAATTTACAACTCCTGAGTGACCCAAATTGTTCATAAAACCTTGAAAAAAAACCTTAGGACAAATTAGAAGAGAAAAAACAGACCGATTCATATGAATTAGATCCAACTGGATTGAACCGGTTTATGAACCGATAGAGAAAGGGCAAACCGAGAAATTTATAAATCTCAAATAACCTAAAAAATCACAAAATTCAAGAAAAAGGGCTTTAGGATGAATTGGAGATGGAAAGCAAACTGGTTCAGGTGAACCAGATTCGAACTGGATTGAATCGGTTTGAACCACTATTGAATCAAATGCTAAATTTATTTTTCTAGGTGGCTTAAAAAATTCAAATTTGAGATTTGAGGCCACCATTGGATAAAAAATGAATTTAGATAAATTTAGAAATTTTTAATTTTGAAAATTTTTGTTGAATTAGGCCTGAACCGGCCGTTTTAAGCTTTGAACCCAATTCAGACCGATCTGGTTCTAAATAGTGTCGTCTTCTTCCTTCAGATGATAGCACTATTCACTCACCAAAAAATCGAACAGCACCGGCGAAGATGAAAAGTCTTTGGCCAGGGAGTTTTAGGCAATGAATGACCACCATTAAGGTGCCAATCGAACGACCAAGAAGTCCCCTCCTCATTCATCCTCCACACACTTGAAAACTCCACTCTCTCCCTACTGCTCCATTTTCTGGTGAAACTTGAACGAGAGCTCCGACTTGGGCATTTTTTTAAGCCGAAGAAGGCACGGTCGGGTTCTTTGGATTTGGGGAGAAGTCAGCTACATGCTTGTAGTCTCCATTTGCTCCGAGGGTCGCCGAAAAAGCGCTAGCATGATTGAAAAGTGAAGCAGCTCCGATGGGCCAAAACAGGCCAAACCAAGCCCTTCCAACACTTCCACAGTCCTCCTACAAGTGAATTAGAGCTAAAAGGTAAACCAATTTGGATCCCCACTATAAATTCTGATCGGTGCTAGAGAGAACTGACGGAACTTTGACAACTAAATTCTCACTCAATTCGACATCAATTGATACAATTCTTGATCCTAGAAGAAACCTTAGGACAAGATCTATCTGCCCATATTGAAAGCCCGGACTACCGCGCCCCCAACGGTAAGCTTTCAAAGCTTTCTCTCTCTAAGTTCAGTTTTCCGGCGAAGCTCCGTTTAAGCTCATTCCAGCATCAAATCGTGTGATTCAAAGTGCAATTGAATCATATGAAGGTGTAGGAACTCCAATCTAACTTTAATTTCAACTATTAAACTCATTTGATTGGTCAAATTGTTAAAATCAAATTCGGCTGAGTTAGAAGGTTGAAATTGGGGAAATAATTGGGTGCAATTTGGGGATTTCAAAAATTCGAGGGACTAAAGTGCAATTTCATAAAATTGAGGGCCAACTAGGTATGATAAAGCTGTTGGATGTCCAATTAAGCAAAATTTGGAAATTTGGGGACAAAACTTACCATTTGTGTAAAGTAGGGGCAAAATAGTAATTTTGGAAAAGTTGGGGGACCAAATTGGAAATTTGGAAAACTTAAAATCCTTTTTGTGGTTTTGAATAAATTGAGGTCCTAAGGTGAACTTTAAAGTTTCGGAACTCAATTTAGGGGAAAACCGACATTAGGGACTTAAAGTTAAAGAGAAATAACTTTAGGGACCTAATTGCAAATAAATAAATAGTTTAGTTTTCTCATTCATTCGGAATGAATGAAGGCTATTAGGCCAAATGATAATGAACAAGAATGTTCATATCATGTAGGAACACGAAGTACCGGGAACACCAACTAAGACAGATTCGCATGAAGGCAACAAGCTGGCTAAGAGGAAATTCACCACACTATCGGGTGAGTGGGATTTAATATCATACCCGGTTGGGATGATAAGCACCTCAAAAATGAAAATCCACTGCTAAGTGGTATTTTAAACATCACACCTAAGAGAAGTGATGTGAAAATCACACACAAAACTACTTACTAATTGTAAGTAGATCATACTCAGTTAGTATGAAGAAACTTCCTAGAAGGAAGTGAAAAACCCGCTTGTCGGTTATAAGTAGCGATGTCCTCATACCCAGTTGATATGATAGACAGTTGAAAAGTTTATTTTGTCGGAAGTGCTCAGCCCTGACTGTGTGCCACTGCTTAAAAGTTTTGGGAGACCTTCTTGACGTGAGCTCGAATAGCTCATATAGGCCGATGGCCTTAGTTTTGGAACTTGGGGGCTAATATGCCCGATTTTTAAAATCTCAAACGGTAGGCCCTAAGCAAGTTGGCACGAGCAGAAGCTTCTAAACAAACATGATTATTAAGCCATGAAAACTTAAGTAAATGACTTGTTTGGCCATGGTACCAAGACAGGACCGCCATACTCGATGGACTAGCAGCAGTGCGATATGAAAGGTTTTTGGACTAGTAAAGACAAAACAGCTACAGGTCGAGTTGAGGGTCGGGGCCGTCGGACCAGTGGCACCACAGATTATATGGTTTATGTGAAAAACTGTTGATTTGTGCATGCACTGTGTTATGGGACCTTCAAGACGCCCAAGAAGGGTAGTGATGTGTCCTAGGGCTCTGGACAACCTAGTGGATATAAGGGTAGTTAGTTGTATCAGAAGCCTTGAGAAGCTCAACGTAGCTCCATGCGCATGAGACCGGGGTGGGGACGGGATGAGGACTCTATCCTCATACGGACACGATGTTTGTTACGGGATTGAGGGTCGGATGTCACGAACATCCACTCATTCTTAGGGTAGAAGTGGTCGTGCTTCTATCTAGGTGGCCGGTAAAGTCACTCCGACGCCATAAGTGGGTATAGTGGATGGGTTGGCCTGTCAATGTGTGTTCCTTCATGATGAAGGGCGTGTTTTGGTTGATAAATACATTATTGAGATGAGAAATGGCTATGATAAATTGGGATTTTGAAAATGAGAAATTTTAAAGAAAATAAGGAGTTTGGCACACTCCAATTTAAAAACTAATTTTATTGAAATTACTTTTGAAATGCCCATTCACTGAGTTGTTGAAACTCACTCACTTTTTTTTATTCCTTTTCAGGAAATAGAGAAAATGAATAGAGATAACACCAAGCCTTACCCTCTATCAGGTTTGCTTAATTTCTCTTAAGCTTGCATTTTATTTATTATATGTCTTTACAGGGAACAAGGTTGAAAGTACACATGGCTCCTCTTGAGTTAAAGAAGGGGGAAACTTCTCTTGAACCAGGAGAGCGACGGGTTGTTCACGGGGATCCAACCAAACCGGATCAGGGCATGATAACTTGAGTGGTATCAAAGCCTAGTTCCCTTAAAACATTATCAATATCATGCCCTCACACTAATCCAACTTTAAACTATCATGTAGGAAGGAGAGTTCCTAGGAAATTCGCGGTGAAATCTAGTCCTCCAACCATAACCCTAAAAAAGACACCCAACCTAAGGGAAGAAGCCATACAAAGGTTCCTAAAGAGTGAGAAACGAGTACCCAAGGACATGGTGGAAGACTACCGAAAACTAGTAAGAGCCTTACTGGAACCGGAAGGCATCATATACCCTCCTCCTAGACAAGAGGAACTAGTATCACCTCCTAGAAGTCCAACCCCTCCTCCTCTAGCCCCAAAACAACCGGAAGGAAATCCAACCAAGAAGGAGGCTTGGAATAATTACCCGAATGCGTATGCCACCTTCATGAAGGTCCACCAAGTACCTCCACCTACTCAACCTAACTTCAATCCCTCCCAATGGCTGGAGTGGACCTATGAGTGTGTGATTGAGGTACTAAGGCGGTACATATTAGAGGCCATATATGAAATTCGTTCTATTAGGGAATAAGAATGGACCCCAACCAATTCTTTAGAGCCTTCTGATCAAGAGTCCCACAACCTGTCACGCCCCAACCTGATTTGGTTAGATCCCCATGATCAACCCGCCACTCTCTCGGTTTATTAAAGGGTTTCCCCTTATTGTAAGTCGTAAAGAGTAAGGCGTCCTTTAACCTACACATTTTTTCTTAGAATAGCATAATCAAAACTGCATGAAATTTAAAACTTTACATACCTGTCTTACAGGCATCTTAGTTGACGGTCTTTAAGGGTAGGCTTTCCGGGATTTCCAGAAAGGGATACAAGGGAGGGGGTGAGTACGACTACTCAGTGAATGGGTTTTTAAAAACTTTTGACTTTTAAGAAAATAATTATTATTGGAGTGTGCCAGACTCCTTTCTTTTTCAAAAATAATTATTATTGAGTTTTCCACCATTTCTTAGTTACGGGTGTGTCATCACCCAACACACATCCTTCATCATGAAGGTTACACATATTCGCAAGTCAGTATCACTACTGAACCCGCTAGTGGCTTCAAAGCGACTTTTCCTCCCACCCAGATAGAAGTACGACCGCTTCTACCCTGAGAATGAGTGGATGTACGTGACATCTGACCCACAATCCTAAAATCACTTCTTCATGTCCGTATGAGGACAGAGACCTCATCCTGTCCCCACCCTAGTCTCATGCACTTGGTGCTACTCCAAATTTCGCACAGACACCTGGAACGACGATCTGCCCTTATACTCACTGAGTCGTCCAGAGCCCTTAGGACACATCACTACTCCTCATGGACATCTTGATGATCCCGTAATCATAGTGCATGCACAAACAATGTTTTCTTATCAAGCCATGTAATATGTGGTGCCACTGGTCCAACGGCCCCAACTCTCAACTCAACCCGCAGTTATCTGTCTTGACTAGTCTGTCGACCTGTCATGTCGCACTACTGCTAGTTGACTGAGCATTTCAGTCCTATCTTGGTACCTTAGCCAAACAATTCACTTATTAAGTTTTATGGCACATATATCATGTTCGTTTAGGAGCTCCTGCTTGTGCCAACTGGCCTTAGGCCCACTGTATGAGATTTTTAAAAAACTGGGCATTCTAGCTCCAAAATCAAGTTCCAAAATCGAGGCCCCCGGCCTATAAGAGCTATTCGAGCTCCTGTCAAGAAGGTCTCCCAAATAGTTTAAGCATTGGCACTCAGTCAAGGGAGAACATTTCTGACAAAATAAGTTTTCACTGTCCATTATACCAACCGGTATAAGGACATCTCCGTTCATAACCGATTAACAGGTTTTCAACTTCCTTCGAGGAAGTCTCATCATACCAACCGGGTATGATCTACTTACAACTAGTAAGTAGTTTTTTTCGCATAATTTTCACATCACTTTCTCTAAGTGGTGATAATTAAAATACCATGAAATAGTGGGTTTTTATACCGAGGTACTTATCATCCCCTACTGGGTATGATATAAAATTTCCACTCACAACCGATAAGTGGTTTTTATCTTTAAGTTGTGTTCATCATCCCAACCATGTATGATGTTAGTAAACCCACTCACCCGTTAATGCCGTAAATTCCACTAGACCAGTTCTTGGTATTCACGCTAGCTTGTCCTTGCTGGCATTCCCGGTACTTCATGTTCCTACACAATATGAACATCTTGGTTCATTATCCTTCAGCCTAATCGCCTTCATTCATTCTAAATGAATGAGAAAGTCGAACTTTCATTTATTTGCAATTAGGTCCCTAAAGTTATTTCTCTTTAACTTTAAGTCCCAGATGCCGGTTTTTCCTCAAATTGAGTCCCGAAACTTCTAAAATTTATCATAGGACATCAATTTATTTCATTTCACAAAAAGGGATTTAATTTCCCAAATTTCCAATTTGGTCCCCCAACTTCTCCAAAATTACCATTTTACCATTCCTTTACAAAAATGGTAAATTTTGCCCCAAAATTTTCAAAATTCCTCAATTGGTCCTCCAACATTATTTTCATGCCCAATTAGCCCTCAATTTCATAAAATTTCATTTTGATCCTTTGAATTTTGAAAATCCCCAATTTTTCCCCAATTCCAACTTCTTAACACAGCCGAATTTGATTTCATCAAATTGACCCATCAAATGTTTCCAATTGTTGAAATTGAAGTTAAAATTGAGTTTCTACTTGTTCGTACGATTCTTTAGAAATGTGAATCGCAAGTTTTAACGCCGGGACGAGCTCAAATGGAGCTTTGCCGGAAAATGAACTATAGAGAGAGAAAGATTCGATTACTCACCGGTGAAGGCACGCGGAGGCTCTAATAGAAAGCCAGAGCAGCACAGGCCGAGCTTTCGATCTGGGCAGATAGCTCTCATCCTGAGGTTCATCCTAGAATCAAGAATCACATCAATTGATATAGAATTAGATTAGAATTTTGTCATTTAAATTCGGTCAACCCTCTCTCTAGCACCGATCGAAAATTATAAAGGGGAGCTGAATTGGCTTAACTTTCGATCCTAATTCGGTCGTGGAAAGGCTGAGGAAGTGTTGGAAGGGCTTGGTTTTGCCTAAGCAATGCTTGAAATGGCTGATTTCAACTTGACCGAAATAGGGCAGCTTCGATCCGCCGGAGCTGCTTCACTATTCCATCATGCCGGCGCTTCTCCAATGATTCTCGGATTGATTGGAGTTTGCTATCAAATAGTTGTCTTCTCCCCGATTCTAAAGAGCTCGACCTCTCCTTTCGGGTTGACCGGTTCTTTCCTGGTTTTCCTTAACTCAAAAGTGTGGGGTTTACACAACCATTCTAGGGTTAATTCTAGTCCTACGACCCCAAGGGATTAGGGTGTTGAAAATTTCTGTAATAAGCCAAGTATGGCCAGAAAATATTTCTTGAATGAATGAAAGTGAAATTTCTGTTAAAACTCCTAAGTTCCTTGATAAATTCAAAACAAAAAAAGTATGATCATAAAGATTAAAGTAAATGGTAGGAAATCACCTAAGAAAGAAAAGACGGGTTATTTATAGTTAACCTCAACCCTTAAAACTTACCCTCAAAAGTACGATAAGGAAGAATCCATCCAAGGGGGATCTTAAGAGAAGGAAAAAGAAGTTGGAACAAAGAGGAAAACCAAGGAGTAAGAGGCTCGAAGAATAAGAGTAAGGAAAAACAAGGAGTAGAATATTTCAAAGGGAACCAAAAGAATGGAAGCTGATCAAGAAGTGTTAGTGAAGGTATTGTGGACCGATAAGGGGTTGGACCCATGTCTACTTAAATGCTTTTAAGTAGGCCAATTGGCACAAGCAGGAGCTCATATGAAAACATGAGATATATGATATAAAACTTTAAGTAAATGAATTGTTTGCCCATGGTACCAAGACAGGATCGACATATTCAGTCAACTAGTGGCAGTGCAACATGATAGGTCTCCGGACTAGTCAAGACAAACTGCTGCAGGTTGAGTTGAAGGTCGGGACCGTTGGACCAGTGGCACCACAAATTATAAGGCATAAGATCAAAATATTGATTGTGCATGCACTGTGTGTACGGGACCTTCAAGACACCCAAGAGGGGTAGTGATGTGTCCTAGGGCCCTAGACGACTTGGTGGATATAAGGGTAATTCTTTGGACCAGGTGACCTTGCGAAGCTCGACGTAGCTTCATCCACATGAGACCGGGGTGGGGTCGAGATGAGGTATCTATCCTCATACGGACACGAAGAATTGATTTTGGGATTGAGGGTCAGATGTCCCGTACATCCACTCATTCTCAGGGTAGAAGTGGATGTGCTTCTATAAAGGTGGCCGGTAAAGTCGCTCTAACGCTACAAGTGGGTTCAGTGGATGGGTTGGCCTACGATTGTATGGTTAACCTTCATAATAAAGGATGTGTGTTAGGTGATGACACATCATGATTAATAAGAAAATGCTGGTAAAAACCGAGATTTGAAATGAAAGGATTTTTTAAAGAAAGGAGTCTGGCACACTTCAATACAAATCTTTTTCCTAAAAGTTAAAAGTTTTGAAAATTCATTCACTGAGTAGTCGTACTCACCCCCTCCCTTATGTCCCTTTTAGAAAATTTTAGAAAGCATACGCTTAAAGACCCTCAAATAAGACGCCTGTGAGATAGGTATGATAAATTTAAAATATTATGCAGTTTTTATTTATGTTATTCCAAAAAAGGTGCAGGTTTAAAGGATGTCTTATTCTTTAGGGTTTATAATAAGGGGAAACCCTTAAATAAACCGGGAGAGTGGCAGGTTGATCACGGGGATCCGACCAAACCGGGTCAGGGCGTGACAAATTGCTAGAGATGAAAGGATCAAGTACAAAGGGAAAGAGATCATGAGGATCCAAGGAATGAGTCAAACCCAAGTAACGTGTAAGTAGGAAGACGACATCAAAAGATGCCATACAAGTTGAAAGGGACTGACTAGAATAAAGGATCGTGAAATGATCATAATGTGATTAAAAATGGATTTAAAAGAAGAAGAGACCTTAAAAAGGAAGGGCGATCGTGGAAATGAGGAATGAAATAAGTCATTGGAAGCTCAAGGATTTGAAGATTGAATGACCAAATATAGAAGTCGAAAAAGATGAGTCAACAAGGAAATCAATACGGTTATAGTGATTTTAAGTCAAAGACAAGTTCTGAAGAATGTCATGTGGTATGAGGCATGTAAACCCAACTATCCCGGGGAAAATATGAATTAGGCAAAGAAGGATCTATGATTAAGGCATGATGAAGTCCAGCATAAAGGTGATAACCAAAGAATGAAGAAAGGATCCATGCAAGATGAAAAAGTGATAAACGTCAAAACCTGTGAAAGAAAATGACCAGAACTCATAATCTTAGGTAAAGGAGTTTGGAATGGAGAAATGGTGCCTTGGGAAAGGAAGAATGTAACTAAAGGAAATGACTCTAAGTCATCCAGGGAGATATGCTTAGCTAAACTAAGTTCCATGGAATGAGGAAAGGATGAGAGTGAAACGAGAATCTTAGGTATGTGATGTAAGGGATGAACGGAAACAACCAAGAAGGTTGTAAAACGATAAATTAGAAAATTTATATATCAATGAAAGTTTATTCCAATACACAAAAAGCGTGAAATAAGTTTTGGGGACAAAACTCCTAAAAGGAGGGGAGAGTTGTAAACCCCACTCTTTGGAGTTAAGGAAAATCGGGAAAAGAACCAGTCAAACCGAGTGAGAAAACAGAATAGGTTCACAAACTCGATCTTCGGGGAATGGACAATTTGGGGAATTTACAACTCTAGAGTGACCCAAAAGGATTCACAAACCTTGGAAAAGAACCTTAAGACAAATTGGGAGAGAAAATCAGACTAGTTTAGGTGAACCGGTTTAGGAACTAAGCCGGTTTATGAACCGAAACTAATAGAGAGAGGGAAAACCGGGAAATTTATGGATCTCAAGTGACCTAAAGAGTCACATAAGTCATGAAAAATGACTTTAGGATGAATGGAGAATGAAAACCAAATTGGATTGAACCTGCTTGGACTAGTTTGAACCACTATTGAACAGGATGCTAAATTCATTTTTCTAAGTGGCTTAGAAAATCCCAATTTGAGAATTTAGGCCACTATTTGATAGATAATGAATTTAGAAATTTTTAATTTTGAAAAACTCGGTCGAATCGGTCCTAAATTAACCAGTTTAATCTTTGAACCCGGTTAGGACTGATCCGGTCCGGTTTGGAACAGTGTCGTCTTCTTCCTTCAAATGACAGCACTATTCACTCACCAAAAAATCGAACCAGCGTCGACGAAGAATAAACGTTTCCGTTCATTATGTTTCAAGCCATCAATTACTGTTATAAAGGTGCCAAACGGACGGCCGAAGAGTCCTCGATCTTCCTATATAAAGAGCCCCTCTCCATTCATCCTCTCTACACCTGAAAATCTCACTCTCTTTGAGCTAATCAGTTTATCAGCGAAGCTAAAACCAAAGCTCCGATATAGGGTCTATTCAAAGGTAAAGAAGATGTGGTCAAGTTCCTTAGAACTAGGGTGAAGTCAGCTACACAGTGGTGGTCTCCAATCCCTCCTCGGGTCGCTGAAGAAGTGTCGGCGTGATCGAATAGTGAAGCAGCTCTGGTGGATCAAAGCTACCCTATTTTTGTTGAGCTAAAAATGGCCAATTCGAGCCCTCCTCGGGCCAAACCAAGCTCTCCCAGCACCTCCTCAACCCTCCTACGGCCAAATTATAACTGAAAATGTAAGCCAATTTGGCTCTACTTTGTAATTTCTGACCTACGCTAGAGAGAACCGGTAGAATTTCAATGATAAATTTCTCACTCAATTCGGCATCAATTAATGCCATTCTTGATCCTAGGAGGAATATCAGGAAGAGAGCTATCTGCCTAGATTGAAAGCTCGGATCGTCGTGCCTTCGATGGTAAGCATTTGAACCTTTCTTTCTTTACATTCAATTTTTCGGCGAAGCTCCGTTTGACCTCGTTCTGGCGTCAAATCATGCGATTCAAAGTGCAATTGAATCATATGAAAATGTAGAAACTCTAATTTAACTTCAATTTCAACAATTAAACTTGTTTGATTGGTCAATTTGATGAAATCAAATTTGGCTATGTTGGAAAGTTGAAATTTGGGAAAATTTTGGGGATTTCGAAAATTTGAGAGACAAAAATGCAATTTTATATAATTGAGGGCCAATTGGGCATGACAAGAGTGTTGGAGGACCAATTGAGCAAATTTTGGAATTTTTGGGGTAAAACCTACCATTTTTGTAAAGGAGGAGCAAAATGGTAATTTTGGAAAAATTGAATACCAAATTGGGAATTTGGGAAACTTGAACCCTTTTGTGAAATTGAATAAGTTGAGGCCCCAAGGGGAATTTTTAAAGTTTCGGGACTCAATTTGGGGGAAAGCCGACATTTGGGCCCTAAAGTAAAAGAAAAGGAACTTTAGGGACCAAATTGTAAATATTTGAAAAGTTAGATATGTTTAGTCATTCATAATGAATGAAGGCTATCAAACCAAATGATAATGAACAAAAATGTTCATACCGTGTAGGAACACGAGATATCGGGAACGCCAGCTAAGGCAAAGCTCGTAAGGGACGAAAGTCGATTTAGAGGAAATACACTGCACGATCGTGTGAGTGGGAATTTAATATCATACCTAGTTGGGATGATAAGCATCTCGTAAATGAAAACCCACTACTAAGTGGTATTTTAATCATCACATCTCAGAAGAGTGATGTGAAAATCACGTGGAAAAACTAGTTGTTGATTGTAAGTAGATCATACCCGATTGGTATGACTAAACTTCTAGAAAGGAAGTGAAAAACCCGCTTGTCGGTTATAAGCAGAGATGTCCTCATACCCGGTTGGTATGATAGATAGTTGAAAAGTTTATTTTGTAAGAAGTGTTCTCCTCTAAATGTGTGCCATTGCTAAAAATTTTTAGTAGACCTTGACGGGAGCTTGAATAGCTCATATAGGCTAGAGGCCTCGGTTTTGGAACTTGGGGGCTAATATGCCCGATTTTGAAAATCTCGAACAGTGGGCCCTAGGCAAGTTGGTAAGAGTAGGAGCTCGTAAACACACATGATTATTAAGCCATGAAAACTTAAGTAAATGAGTTCTTTGGCCATGGTATCAAGATAGGACTGCCATACTTGATGACTAGCGGCAGTGCCACATGACAGGTCTTAGGATTAGTCAAGACAAACAGCTACAAGTCGAGTTGAGGATCGGGGCTGTCGGACCAGTGGCACCACATATTATATGGCTTATGTGAAAAACTGTTGATTTGTGCATGCACTATGTTACGAGACCTTCAAGACGTCCAAGAGGGGTAGTGATGGGTCCTAGGTCTTTGGACGACCTAGTGGATATAAGGGCAGTTAGTCATGCTAGAAGTCTTGCGAAGCTCGACGTAGCTTCAAGCGCATGAGACTAGGGTGGGGATGGGATGAGGCCTCTGTCCTCATACGGACACGAAGTTTGTTATGGGATTGAGGGTCGGATGTCGTGAACATCCACTTATTCTCAAGGTAGAAGTGGACGTGCTTCTATATAGGTGGTCGGTAAAGTTGCTCCGACGCCACAAGTGGGTACATTGGACGAGCTGGCGTGCGAATGTGTGCTCCTTCATGATGAAGGGCGTGTTTTGGTTGATAAACACATTGTTGAGATGAGAAATGGCTATAATAAACTGGGATTTTGAAAATGAGAAATTTTAAAGAAAATAAGGAGTCTGACACACTCCAATTTAAAAACTATTTTTATTGAAATTACTGTTGAAATACCCATTTATTGAGTTGTAGAAACTCACCCACTTTTTTATCCCTTTTTAGGAAATAGAGAATATGATTAGGGATAACACCAAGCCTTACCCTCTATCAGGTATGCTCAATTTCTCTTAAGCTTGCATTTTATTTGATATATGTCTTTCCAGGGAACAAGGTTAAAAGTACGCTAGGCTCCTCTTGAGTTAAATAAGGGGGAAAATCCTCTTGAACCAGGAGAGCGGTAGGTTGTTCATGCGTATCCGACCAAACTGGGTCGAGGTGTGACAGGATGACTTAGCTTCAACTCGTACTAGCTCTAATATTTCACGCTTCTTGCTCTTATCATAAAAGTCTCCCAAAAAGTTTAAGCTGATCCAAGCAATAAGGAGAGATCAATTTTGGAAAACCATTTTCAATTAAAAAAAGTCCATACATTTGCCCAACCAAATGTGATGCAAAAACCCTCTCATCCAGTATCTCGTGACTCATTTCTGACTGGATTTGGGAAGCTAGAACTCATCGGGAGAGTCATTCTAGGATCGAGAATCACCCCAATTAACGTCCTAGGTAGGGAGAATTCGATTAGTACAGTTCTACCATTTTCTCTCTCTAGAATTTTACTAATTTGACATGTGAAGGTGGAATGGACTTACGTGAAAGCTCCAAGGAGGTCAAGGGTCAGCCAAGAGGAGTCATGGAAGGGTCAGTTTAACTGCACTTACTGAGTGGTCGGAATTTAGTTTGGCAGAGCTTTGTCACTTCGGGTCCTTGGAGAAGTGGTACTGTACAGGCTTGTCGAGGCTCCTATGGAGGTCCTCGAGTCGAACGAAGGGTGCAACTGGGTGGAGAACTTCCTCCTAGTTTCAATGAGTCCAATTGCAGTGTCGGAGGCTGAATAAAATGCCAATGTCGGAGCTCTGGTTTACGCCATGTAATGCTGGCTAGTTTACATGATTGGCTGACAATTGCCACGTGGCATGCTGTGATTGGCTAGCTTTACTAACTCGGCTTCCTACTCATCGTCCTAGTCATCCTTTGACTCGCTGACCGAACACATGACAGCCTCCTATTGATCGCTCATTCCAACATGTCTGCTAATCGTAATCGTTGAGTCGATTGACCGTGACATGTGGCGTCCTCTGATTGGCTAATTTAAATACGTCAAATTTTCCACCTGACACACAGTGTCACTGCCACGTGTTAGCCTCTGATTGGCAAAGGCCATCCGACATGGGTCTACCATGTGTCAACCTCTGATTGGTCAACCATTTTTTCGACATCCTAGCTGACTGCTGACGTGGAACCTTTGCCATGAGTCAGCTCCTCATTGGCCAGCTCAACTGATTGGGCTTCTACACAGTTGACTACGGATATGTGCCATTCTCCTATTAGTTAGTCGTCACTGACATGGATTCTTCGCTTCTAATCATTGAACGAAGACACATGTCACGCCTTGATTGGTTAACGTTTCTTGGTGTTGACTGAGTTGTTGACTAGGCACGCTTTGCCACATGTCGCACACCAATTGGTCGTGCTTGCTTACTGAGCACTGATCGAGCAATGGTCCATTGACTACCTTGATCATTAATTGGTCTGAACAGACCGAGTTCGGTGACCCGAATTTGAAAATCGGCTGGTTGAGCCCCGATTCGACCGATTTTCAAAGTATTAAAAACTTATAAATTCGTGTAAATTCATTTTCTATCCAATGGTGGCTTCAATTTCCCAAATTGGTGTTTTTAATCCACCTTGAAAAATTAATCTTTGAATCAATTCCCTATGGTTCATCCCGGTTCAATCTGGTTCAGGTCTGATTCACCCTAAATCGGTCTGGTTCTCATACCCAATTTCATCTATGGTTCATTTCCATGATTTTTGGGTATTTATTTGCCACTTGCGATTTTCTAATTTCTTGTTTTTACTCTTATTTACAAATTTCGGTTCATTTCACTCTCAGTTTTCACTTAAAATTTTTCGGTTCCTGAATCTGGCTTTCTTATTATGTGAAAATGAGGTTTACAAGTTCTCCCCTCCTTTAAAGAATTTTGTCCCCAAAATGTTTCACACACTAGATAGACGAAGGTACGCTCCTCTCTTGGTTCAGGTGTTTATTGACCTGATACACGGTTTGGGTTCGAATCACACTTTTTTAGTACCGGTATGTAAGCTATGTTAGGTATTCTTTGCGGCTCCAGGGTACTTCAGGCCTGTGTGCCTTAGCCTCGACTCCCCTCATTGTTGACACCTGTGTACTCGCTTCAAGGGTGATATTTAAATGAGTCCTCTATCTCTTACCCTAAGCTCTAGGTCTCTTCTTCCTTGGTCGACATAACGCTTTGGCCTGTCCAAGGTCGTCTTAGACTGACTCTGTAGTATCTCGACTTCCCTTGTCATATCATTACCGAGCTTGATCCTTTTTGAGCTTACTTTCCCTTACTCCCTCCTGAAATAGGGCGTGTGATACTATTCTCCATACAGGGTCCTTCCATTAATTTGTTATTTGTAGATCTCTCGTTCTCATGAGGACAATTTAAATTTTGGAGCCCACCATAGCACTTCCTTTCTAGTCAGGTTCTATCCATTCACGTGGATCCTATCTCATCTATCAGTTCTATGATTCATATACCTTTAACTTAATGGGTACATCATAGTTCTCACTCGAGCCATGCAATTGGGAGCATTGACCCCTTTCCAACCAGTAATAAGTTATCCTCCGCATGTGTAATTCTGATTTGTTAATTTTAATTTGTATTGTATATATAGAATTTTGAACCTAGTGTTGATGCTATGATATACTTAGGTTTGAATATGTTATTTTTAAGATAGTAACTAAAATAAGTATCATAACTTTGTATTATTTGTAAATTATTAATAAATTTTGATTTGTTTGTGCAAAATAAATACTATATGGATGAATTTTGTTTAAAATACTCGCCAAATTTAAAATTTTTAATAAGGTGAATTTTGGAAATCACCGTGGATAGAATTCCTAGAATGCCTAGAATGCGAGGGAGGAGAGAATTTATGTCATCAAAATGAAGTTGTGAATTGTAACTTTCATTAATTAATTAATTATTAGTTACAATCATATCCAAACTAATAAAAACAATCAAAATTACATCGATACTCCATATAGTTCACAGTTTGTTTCAAACATATCCAACCAGAGCATTAGTGAATAATATCACAAAAAAAAATATATATATATATATTATTAACTCCAAAAGTACAAAATCTATTTTAAACTAGTGGTTAAAACATTTTCTAATAGAGTTCAAGCATGAGCATTATCAGCAATATTTTCTTATATACATAGCAACATTCTCTATCTTCGTTTTTGGTTCTCGTTATTACATATCATTGCAGCTACAAGAATTTATCATGATAGAGATGCAGATAAGTCAATTTAGTTTCAGCTTCTATCCAACCAACGAGTTGGTACACTCTATCGTTCATGGCTAACCGTCTTGACATAAAGCAATATTACTTTAATTTCATCGAGTAATATACAATATCCTCAGTTTATGTCACATCCCCATAGAAGATGTTCTCACTTCAGGTGTTGGCTTGGTCCACTTCCCTATGGTGACTGCTCGGACGGTGTGGCTTCCTCAACACACTGCCATTAGAGAGAAGCTTCTTGTGAAAATTTCTTCTCTTTCATTAGCCTCATCCATGGAAGAGGAAACTTCATGGTCTTTTTCATAGCATATCAAACAAGTGAAGTAAGCTACACTACTCAGCATAATTCATTTTAATTATAATAAATGGTTGGCATACAAAAAAGAAATAAGAAAAATACAGATAAAGTACATAGAAATGTTCGTGAAAAAATATTAATTCATATTTTCTTAATTATTATACAAAAACCTCTCCAATTATTCATATCCTATTTTTCGAGACGTGGGGATGAGTTTAATTAAATGTTGTTGCAGGTGGAGAGGACATTTTCGTTATTTTATTGTCAAATTAACAATGTTTGTCACCTTAAAAGACGATAATAAACCGTAGAAATGTTGAAAATATAGATATTCCTTTTTAAGTAAAAATTTAGAATTAAAAGTACCGAATTAAAATTATTTTAAGAAAAACAATAATCCATATCCACCCTACTGAAAAAGTTGGTCTCTTCCGCTAATCGCGCAGCTAATTCTTCAAGAGGACCGAAAGTCTTGGCACGAGTCACGGTGTGAGGGTGTCATCAAGTAATATTTTTTGTTCAGTAATAAAGTATGAATTTAGAAAAAAAAACAAACAAACAAATGCCATGCACTATTTGGTCATACGCCGTCGTTGAAGATTGAATCCCCGCCAATTGGATGACAGGGAGATTTCAAGGCTCCGAGGCTAATCGTATACAGCATGCACACCACTTGTTCGATGGAAATGCAATCCCCAATTGCAGCTATTATGAGAGGCTCAATGAATAATATAGGAGCCAAGGGGAAAAAATTGTGTTTTAAGCAAACTAGGAGGTCAAAGAAACGCAAATGGTTGACTCGCTTGAGGATATAATAGAAATGGATGTGAAGATTAGGTTTAATGCGGTTAAAAATAAGTATGATATACCTTAGTAGGTAGAACTACAAACTATTATACAAATATGATTACAAGTATGTATGTAAGAGTGTGAGAGATAAACTAGGCTTTTTCACTATTAAATTGATCAGATTAATCAATTAATTAGGATAGAAATATGTTAGTTATGATCAAATGAATGGGATACTTAATATTCCTTTAAATTAATAAAATAAAAAATAGGCAAAAAAATTAGGAGGCCATGCTTACATTTTCTATGTTTTATATTATATATAGTTTTTAAAATATTTATATTTTAATTAACAATATTTTCTTTGTTGATATATATCTTTAAATAAAATATACTTCTCGTGATTATATTAGATAACTTTGACATTAGAAAGCAGAAAATAAATATACTATACTTAATATTATTTTATTTATATTTAAGTAAAAAGGATAATATTTATTATTTATTTTTCTTAAAACTTCATGTCATTATATTTTGATTAATAATAAATCATAAATTAAGGTTAAATAATAAAATTATCATTAATTGTATTACTCATGTTTATATACATAATCCCCGCTTATTTCTCTAGTCAAATTATTTTATTTTATTTTATCTATTATTAATATTATGATTAATGTTGTTTTTATTATATTGATCTAGTTCAATTTTTCAGTTAAGCCTACTATAATTTAAAAAAATCTAATTGTATATCTAAGATATTATCTTTGATAGCTGATATTTGTATATATTTTTCATTTAGTTTAGAGTAATATTTTATAATAATATTATGGTATTATATTTCATTAATTTTATATAATTAATTACTTATTAATAGGGTATCTTTTGCTCATCTCTCATTGCCATAAACACATAATATCTCCAATTATCTTATAGTCTCTGATTTCAAATCATTGGATACCATGACCCATATAACGACGGACACATATTGTATAATATATGATGTATAGATTACTTAAATATGTGTTAAATGTTTTACTTGTAAGTTTGAATATGTGGGGTTTGAGATTATTGCTTTTTTGTGTGGTGACATGAATGTGGATATACTTTCAATAGAAATATTTGGTTTGCATATGGAAGGGTCCAATGAGTTGGTTAATCTTGTGGATATACTATAAAATGCTACTATAATTTTGTTAAGTTATTTGAATTTATACAAGCGTACCATTTATCTCGAGAATTTAACTATTGTCCACCAACAGGTTGTAAAATTAAGATAGATCCAAAGCATTTAGTAAAATTACGGTAGATACCAAACTTTTAAAATGTTATGAATATTTCATTGATATGTTGTAATATACATGGATAAGAATAAAAATGAGGTATAAAATCTCTCAATCAATCCATTGATGTATAAACGTTCCCTTAGCGATGGACCTACGTATTTAATCTTCCTTTTTTTAATATAAATCATTTCGTAAACAAAACTATTTTGGGCATAACTAACACAAATTCAAACCGAAAACACTTGTTTAAATTTTGTAATACATAAATTTTCTCCATTAGCATAGCATATGCCAACTGTGTTCTCATTCTTCTAGAGAGCTAGGATATGGTGAGAAGTCAATTAATACGTCTATCTACCAAAAGGAAACCGTCCACACACTTACTTTCTTTATGTATCCTTCTGTACAGTTGTCCAGTCTCCCCATCTTCCAAATCTTAAATACAAAAGAAATGATTGAGACACTATTGGTGAGAATTTCATTCTGACGACTCTTTTCCATTATGATACGTCATATTATATAATAATTTGTACGATGGATCATTAGCCATTATAACAATGGAAAACCTTGCATATAAAAAATAACCAAAATAATTTAAATCAGAATTTATGAATAGCTAATATAAATTTAAAAGTATCCCAGATTAATAATGAAAGTTGAAATATCCCTTAATAGAAATCAATAATTTTATATCTTAAATCAAAATATAAGTACCCAATATATATATATATATATGGGTAGGGAGGGGTACAATGGAAGAGAGTGAGGGAACAGTGGTATGTCGCACTGGCACTAAATGCCATGATAGGTGTGGCCCATCCACTCCCTCAATCCACGCATAATTACCCGGCCATCCACTCCAACTAACTTCCCAACCTCTTTTTTTTTCTAACCCGTATTTAAAAATTATTATTCTTTTTCATCAAAATTCTTTATACTTGATTGATTAAATTCGAAATAAAAATATTAATATGTGAAATAAATATTTTCTAACCTAAAATTTATCGAATTTTGAATCTTAAAACATGGGTTTAGTTTAAGTGAGAAAATGCTCCTTAAACCTCCATTAGTATCATATTCATTTTAACAATTAAATATATTGTCACTTAATTTGTTATAATGGATATTTATTCCTTTAATTGATAATATCATATTAATCTATGTTAGCCATATTATAATAATTTTGGATATATATAAGTTGGTTAAAATAATATGAATGGTACACAAATGCATAAATTATGACTGCCAAACCGTTGAAAAGACTTTGAAAAAAAAAACCTTCTAAAAGAGAGAGAACTGTCATTCACCCACAGAGGTCTCACCTCCCAAATTGCGCATAATTGGTTGAAAGGAACGCCCAATTGGCATTGAGATTTTGGGAGAGTGAGAAATATATGCTTTGGTATGGTTCTCTCTTTATATATATATACAAGTGAACGCCTCCTCCCCACAAAATCACAGTCCACCCACTAATACTTGTCTTCCCATGCCTTCTTGTAGAGCTATGCACTTTCCATCAATGGCTTCTTCCAAGCACTTTCCCATTGTCATCCTCATTGCCCTCTTCGTGGCTGCCCATCTTGCTCATGCCAGAGAGAGCCAATTCTTCAGTAAAGCCACCAAAGAGACCACCAACCAACAAGTTCCCGACAAGGAGAAGCAGCAGCAAGAAACTTTCAACTACAGTGACCAGCACGAGTCACAGACCAAGGTTGATGAGCCAAACTACATCCCGGACACCACTCAGAACGGCGGCTACGGCCTCTACGGCCACGAGGCGAGCCAGCTCCCTCCCTCCGCCGTCACCACCAGCAGCAGCACCGTCCCGGAAGAGTCCTTCTACGGTAGCTTTGAGCCGAACAACAACGTCAACTACTACGAGCAGCTGTACAAGAACACCGAAGGTAATGGCTATTACAATAAAAAGGACTCGTACGCGAACGAGGATGACAATAAGGCCGGTTCTTTTAGCAACCGCTACACCTCCATCGCCGCCCTGAATCAGCAGGACTCCTACTACGGCGGCAGCGCCGGCAACTCCTACGGAAACGTGAAGCAAGAGGGCATGAGCGACACCCGGTACATGGAAAATGGGAAATACTTCTACGACGTTAACAACGAGGAGAAATATTATCCAAGCTACAGGTAGTAATAAATGTCTCCATTTAGGAAATTTTTAGAGTTTATAAAATGAACCATTAGCTTCATTTTCTACGTAGGCATGTCATCGTGCATTAAACATGCATATACACTCCGCAAAAAATCTTGCAGGTACGGGTACTCCAGAACGCCGGCATCCAGGAGGAGCAGCACGTATAACCCGAACATGATGAACAACTACAGGAACCCGAGCTACCAGTACAGTGGCAACTCCATGGAAGGTTACGGGCAGAACCAGGAGTACCAGAATGTTGAAGACGAGTTCGAGCCTTGAGGATATATACTTTACATATATAGCATGAGATACCTAAAAAGACGATGCTTGATGGTTCTTTTAATTGTGGACCGGCTGATATGATATTTAATCAACTACAAATTGGTGGAAGAAGTCAAAGAGAATGCTATAGTTCTGGTCCCTGTGTTGGTTTCTATGTAGTTTGTTGCTCCTCTTTTTATCGTTCAAGCTTTTATCAGCTGAATGTACGACAACATGTACTGTTAAAATGGAAGCTTCATAGCTATGGCGTGATTAGAGAGTGAAATCCAACGAAATACTGTATTTTTTTTTGTCGCATATTTACGGCGAATAAACTCTCATTATACAAAAATCACTGTAAGAATATACATATAATATCAGTGCCAAAAGTGATAAACCTATAGGGATCTTAGTGTAATTTTTGAGCTTATTGCTTTTTCCGTAGAAGAATCTTGTGAGACCTGGAAACTAGAAAGGGAGCAGACAAAGCGGAAAATATACACAGTTCCCCGTTCATGCTTCGAAGTCGATATACACAAACATATTAACCACTCTGATACCAATTGGAAGATTTTGAAGAAGCCCTTTGATTTGAGCTAGTATTAGGAAGTAATCACAGAAATTGGAGATTGGGTTTGAACAGAAACCCTAGAATCGCAAGCTCAAACGAGAGTATTTTAGGATGAAATTACTGTAGAAGAGAATGAAGTTTTCATTAATGTACTTCGGGATTTCACATTTCAGTACCCCTTTCTTGAATCATTTATACTAACCCCAGACCTAAAATTAATTAATTTGCCATAGCCATTTTATCAGACACGAGAGCACGCAGAAGAAACATTTGCTGAAGCGTTTATGGCGGATGATGTACTTTCGTGAACCCTCCTCCGTATAAGTACCATATGGATGATGTGTAGATTGCTATAATATTGGACCTAAAAAAATCAAAAGATTATACAATATATCCATAAAAGATGGACAAAGAAGACCATAAAAAAGAATCAGTGGGGAGGGAGAAAAGGGACAAGAAGATGAAGAAAACAGACGTTCCGTCGGAACCGCTGTCTGTATGTCTTGACTTCGACATTCACACATCTCAAGCTTAGTGGTGCTGAGCTGCTGTCTTTATGTCTTGATTTCGACATTCACACATCTTAAGCTTAGTGGTGTTGAGCTTCTGCAATTACGACGATGAGGAAAAAACGAGGCAGTGCGCGGAACCTACAAATTTTTAATTTTTAACGTTTATAAATAATAGCACAAAGGCTCTACCTCGGATCATTGAGCAGAGGCACGTGGGACCACCACAGGAGAACTCAACTGCTCCACCACCAGCTGCTTCATAATAACATGCTAATTTGTACATAACAGAAAATAATTTTGTATTTAGTAAATTTGTTCATAAGTGCCATCAATTGTACACAATAATTCATGTATTTAGTTTGGATAGCAATACAGAATCTATTACCTCTATTGGATCACATTAATCTCTTCCTCCATTCATGTAATTTCTTCTTGTTATAGTTTGAGAGCCCATGCTTAACCGTTCCCCTCTTCTCCATTTCAGGTGCCTTACTTATCATCTAAGAAACAATTCCTACATAATAATTCCTTCATTTAGTAACACGATTCTACTATGAGGTAATTTATGGATTCTCAACACATTAGTTATTAGAGATAATTGACAACTCTTTCAAACTCTCTTCCTACTTTACCTATTAAATTTAACAACTCTAATTATTATATTTTAAATAATAACATTAGCTAACGACTTACCGTCTACTTAAATATATTGATGACACCATTCTCATAACTATTGGATTGGGTTCTTATGGTCTACTTAGATATATTGATAACACGATTCTCAAAACTATTGTGTTGGATTCTTATGGTCTACTTAGATATATTGATAACATCATTCTCATACCTCCCCTACCTTTGTATCAAATAAGTAAATGAAAATATCGAATAAATCAATCATAAATATGAAATTTGGCATATTCACGACAGATTCCCTCTAATAGTTATTATATCACCGTTAACAACACTTGAACTTACAAGTTATTTAATGCACTCTTGGACATTTTATCTTATCCTCCCTAGTGACCAATTATGCCCAAATTGGGAGACCAAAATTATAATTAGAAATTAAGAAAAAGATGTTAATGGATTGGGATATAATTGGTAACCACTTACCGTGAGCTCTTGCCTACTATGGAGATGATGACATTTGATGCACTCAAATCTTTACTCTTTACTCTTTACTCTGAATATGGATAGACCTTCCAATATTCCAGTGATGAAGTTGCGCCCTTTATCAGGTTTTCTGAATAGAACAATAGGAGACTCCTCATTATATCCACCACTGAATGTTATTGTTGATCACAATCGAGGCCTGCTCCTAACACCTCCACCATTTGGACCACGATGCCTCTTGGGATTGCTAGGAGGTTCTCTTAGAAACCCTAATTTATCTAATGGAGTGAATTCTTTCTTTGTAGGTTGGAACACAGGAGGGCGTGGATAGGTTCGCCCGCATGGTCCTAATTTTGGAAGCCACACGTCGTTTAATGGAGGTCGAAGCCTTTCTCGCATTGGGCCTTTTGCTAGTTAGGCCACATGCCCGCATTTTTTACCATCCACGTGCTTCACTCCGAGGATGCCCACATTTGACGCCTCACCTAGCATGCCTAATTCGACCAGTAAATCTCGCATGCGAACTATGTGACCAATATAGCCATGCCTCTCCAATATGCCCTCAACTTCAGACCTATTAGATGCCTCAAGCTCACTCTTTATTTGGGGAACCATCTAAATATTATTTTAACTAGTATGTTAACTCTTAATCTACTTTACATATCACTAATGATATCTCTTATTTCTATATTAAAAAATACCAAATACTTACTGAAAACTAATGGGATGAAACATTTTTACCAATTATTTCTTTTGATTCTAATTATCTCACTATTTTCACAACCCATTTTTTTATATCTAATATCCACTTTATTTTATAAATTTCTCTAAACTTACTATTTATTTATCAATTCACCAAATATGACCCTCATCAATTTGAATTATATTCAACTTTCTTTCTAATTAAAAATTTGTATTCTAATTAGGTGTTACTCTATAGGGATGATAAGGATTATTTGTACTACTTGCGTACCAGAAATAACTTTTTTCATTTTTTATCTACTAGTCATGTTAATTATGTTGAGTATAGCTCTATGTGACACTAATGGTTAGACCACAATTTTTTCTCTATTATGAGTAATGTTATGTCCAAAAACTTATAAATGAAAAATATAATATTTTTATTCTTTTGTCATTCTTACTCTCGTGGAAAAATTATTAGCAAGCATTTTGTCTAATCCAACACACCAATATTGCACCCCTCCAATTAATTCATACTAACATATATGGCCCTGTCCCTAGTCTATCTTACACTAATTATGTCTTATTAATTCATTTTCTCGATTACTATAACAAGTTCTCTTGGTTCTTTATCTTGAAAAATGATTATCATGTTGTGATGTCCCAACCCAATTTTCCTAGTTGGAACTTACCATAGTAGTCCTCACAAAAAAAAAGACTTAAAATATGCACAATATCAACTTTTCAAAATATACTTATAAAAAATTTAAGAAAATTTACTGTATAAATCTTATAATGGTACAGGGTCTTCTTCCGTATTCCAAAGATCATGTAGGGGTATTGAAGGGGTAATTTTATAATTTAGTGAGTAGGAAAAATAAATATCTTGACGTTATGTTCATCATTTAGCTTATACTTAAAATATTTTTATAAGAATTGATTATAAATTTTTATTAGGTGGAGATATTAGATTAAATATATTTAGTCAATGTCACCATCTTCATATACCCTTTTAGGGAAGGTCAAATAAAAGACCAACTACCTCTATTAGGGTTTTCTCTTCAAATCTATAGATCAAACACAGGAAGAAAATCTATCCAAGATAAGGAAAACGATAATGGATCATCATATACTTTTTTGCTTAGATCTGATGTATGCTTGGATAGGAGAATACTTGGTCGTTGCTCGATCAACCATAAGAACACCCATCCATAGTTGCCACCATAAGATATAGTGGTGAAATCGCCTTAAGAAGATTTGACTGAAATGAATCGTTGAAGCAGGACATTGCCCATTATTCTTAGGGGGTGGGGCAACCTTTTTTTACTCTTCTTGGTTGTTGGAGGTTTAGTGGTGAAAGGGAGGTGATATAGACGACGATGCCAAGAAGTTTCATGAGAGATTGTTAATTTACAAGAGTAATTATAGCTATTTACATTTTTTTTAATATGAAGGGGGTATTAATGGAGATTGGGTTGTCTAAAAATTAAGTTTTATTATATTTGACTAAAACGGGAGATTTATCAAAACTTTCCAAATATGATCACAAAAATTAGTGGGAGAGCTTATGTAATGTTTTCTAACTTTATTTGGTTCTTGAAGGGCGTAAAAATGTATACGAAGGTCTTACTCTAGTTTTATTAAAATTGATATGGTAACTTATATTAAATTATTTAATTTATATAAATTAATTTTCTTTTACATAAAATACCAATAAAAATAAGATCATTAAAATTGATATTTATAATAAATTAGGTTATATAAAAAATTATTATATATATAATTAAAAAATTAATTATTATAAAATATTTCATGTACATAAATTAACATTGTTGTATATAAAATAGTTTATATATAAAATTATAATTTTCTACTCATAAAAAATATTTAATGTATTGTAAGTTGATAGTGAGAGTATTATATATTATTATACTAAATTATTTAATTGATATCAATTAATTTTATTGCACATAATAAAATGAATATTATGCATAAAATTAAAAATTTTAATTATACTAAATTATTGTTTTTAACAATTGTGCTGTATATTAATAACCTGCGCATAAATATGAATTTTATTAATTATATAAAATATTTATGGTATAAAAATTAATACATTGTACATAATTATTATATATTATATAATTTAAATAAAATAATTTTACTATGTATAAAATTATTCTAATACATAAAAATTAAAAATTTTAATTATAATAAAGTATTTATGTTACATAATTTAATTTTTTATGCAAATTCCTGTTTATATAATTACATTACAATACCTAAAATTAGAATATAATAAAATTAGTAAATTATTTTTATACATTAATATTATTGTATATAAAATCACTATTTATTAAAATTATAAATAAAAATAATAAATTTTAATCATAAAAATTATTAATTATATAATTAGTAAAATTATATGTTTAAAAATATATCAACATCTACAAATTTATATATGTAAAATTATTTTACATATTTATAAAATAACTATCGTAAATTATATTGATAAATATAATTTTAAAATAAATTTTATTCACTTAATTATTATGTATTGATTCGAGGCAAACTCGTATTCGTACGACCATAACGATTCTGGCTCAAATTGCATTCGGGTCGGATACAACGAAAAAAAACCTAAATTGGGTCACGGTGTCCTCATAAGAACCGATTTGTGTTCGAATATGGTAGAACCTGCCACATGCAACCTCTATGTCCAATACCATCAAAATCTTGAAGTTTAACCTTCAGGTTAAATGAGTTTATGTTGTCGTATACATTTCGCGGAGTCAGCCCGGCTTCAATCACTTCGTCATTTTTTTAAAGTCAATTAATTATCAATTTAACCTATTTTTAACCTAATTTATTTTTCTAATTTTTTTAACTTATTTTACTGTGTATGCGACCAACCATTTACCTTTTGATCATTTCCAATAAAAACGATTTCGTACTCCAGCAGATCAAATTAATTCAACGGGCTCATTTAACAGGGTAAGTGGCTCAATTCCTCCCGTGTTACAAGTATTTTTTGAATTGGCAAAATTATTTATAAGGGTGGTGGAGATTTTATAAAATTCAGTAAGTTAGGAATATTGGACATATTAACCAAGAACCGATCCATAACTTGTTAAAAGAAAAATTATACAATAATTAATTATAATATCTCATAAATTCTTTATTTTTGTATCCCTATGTGTTATTACCTTGGAACTATTGTAGTCCTAATTGCATAAAATTTTCATTTGATATAAAAATTATATATATTAAATTGATCATATTTAACTTAATGATATATTAAATTATTTTAAAAATTATATAATATGTAATAGAGTTTTCTTCAATATTACGCTAAATTTTTATTAAATTATCATCTCCACGTAAAAAAGATACAACATTTTATTCATACCCAATGAAATATTAAAACGAATAATTAATAAAATGCAATTAAAGAAAGAAGCCATGAGTGGATGAGGAACCCACATATACTTCCTTTTTTTTGCTCAAATATACTTCCTCATTCCCATATTCAAACAAGCAATATAAAATCACATGTAAAACTCTCACATAGGATGAACTGAAAATCTTCTATACAGCATCTAACCCACGAGTAAGAAATAGGTGATCACGACAGAAGGCAGAAAATTCTTCTCCGGATTCCTTGAACTCCAAGACAATGGACCTCTACAGTTGGTAGCTCAACTGTAAAAAAGGACAAGGCAGAGCTTTGCAGCACTGGCTGCTGAAAAATGTACACGAGAGCATTTACATAGAATAAATTACCCGGAAACGAATGGATTGAATCAAATTGAATTTTCCATGCGGTTCTTGTAATCATAGCATCATAGATTCCTCTGACAATATGGTAAGCAGAGAATACTTGGCCTTTACCGAGATTTTGCCGCCTTCTATTGAGAGCTTCGCCCCTGTGACAACCCAGTACCCAGGCGGGTCCTCAGGGCCCCTCACCATCTCCTTAGTGTCCACGAAACTGGTCATCTTTGGCAGCTTGTTAGGCTGCGGAGGTCCCCCAGCGAAAACTGCAGAGTTCAAGTCCACCTTTGCAGGCTTCTGCTCAGGTGGATTCAGATTGGCGCTAAATCTCGTGCTTATCAGGGAAGAGAATATCCCCGACTTGCGGGACATAGTTGATGGCCCATCCCACTCCGACCGACGGATCTTTGCTGATTCCACCATTGAGAACCCTAGCCTGAGGAATAGGACCTTCCTAATGCCCATGACCTTGACTTCTAACCAGGCTTTCGTCACTATAGAGGCGGAGTCATCGATACGAGACCCGTTGTAATCAATAGGAGCAGTGCAGACATGCGAAAATAAGCTCCACTTGAGGGGTTCAAAGTAGCCTGGGTCGATAGGCTTGTGAACTGGCTCGTAGGTGTGATCATCTGATATCTGTAGAGAACTGGGAAGGTCTGTGAGGTGTTGCAGATGGATTGCTAGATGATTGCTTTTCTTGCCTTCCAAGAAAAGACGGATTCCAGTCACTGGTCTATTCTCAGTATCCACCTGCAAATAGCATGGCCCAGAAACAGCAAAATTGGATTCCTTTTAGCCTTGATGCTGGAAAAGCTTTTGCCTTTTTTTGAACTTTTGGATAAGCACATCTTACAGGACGATTGAAATTACCTGCATCGTATTAACATATAGTTTTGGGCCCATAAAAGTGAACTGCAGGGTAGGACAGGGTTGTTTTCGCCGCCTTGGACCAAGAGGCAGATCAGCATACACCGGTGCCCACTGTCGGGGCAGCTGGAACTCGAGAAACTGGTGAAGCTCCTCTATTGGCGGTTTATCTGAACAATTCATTAATAATTAGAAGGAGATACAAGAATAGAGGTATCAGATCTACCTGGAAACAAACTCAACAATTGTTCATCAAAGAGGTCAACCCACATCGAAGGTAAAGGTTGATAGCATGGCTTAAGAATCCACAGCCAGGAACTCCGCTTAAAAGAGAAGTGATGGGCACAAAGGACATTGATATCACATTAGGAGACTGAGATATGGTCGAGAGCCATTGTTTGTGGCTCTGACCGTAATCCACTCCACCTCTTCTGATACAAACACATACAGTGTCCTGCCACAGAAGAACATTCATCCATATCACTCCATACAAAATGATCATTGCAAACGAACTGATCCCTAGTGAGAATTGAAAACTTACATTATTTTTTGAGGGAATAATGATGGGCTGCCGAAAGTTTAATCCTGCAGGGAAATTCCTACGGAAGTTTTCACCCTGCAATGATGATATTGAGCATTAAGATTCAGCTAGCTATGCAGTTATGCTGATCTTTTCCCAACAATTCGGCTTCAGTAAAATCCAAAACGAGTATGTCCCACCTCAGCAAGAAAGGAAAAACTTCTAGATCTATTAGACCTACCCAGATCAATCCTAGACTAAAATTCAGCTAGCGATGCAGCTCTGTTGATTTGTTTTCAATACTTTGGCTTCATTAAAACCCAGAACAAGTATGCTGCACCTCCGAAACAAAGCAAAAATTTCTCAATCTGTTAGACTCATCAATTCTAGACTAAATCAGAGCCATATGCTTGATAATATCGAGCCGTGCATAGAGAAATCGTCTCCAAAATGACAAGTATAAGCTTAAATCTTACCTTTACCTTTTTCAATCCATGAATTGGGTTTTCCATGGGTATATCTTCACTGAATCTCTGATCCGCTAATTGCTTCAGAAATTTCTGGACTTCAGCAGGCTGCAGAGTAGAACTCCTAAACTGCTTCATGTGAACCACTTCCTTACCTCCCATCTTAACCCCCATGACAATATGAGTCCCATACTTCTCGATAAACCTGCCCAATACAAAAGTCATCGTTTGGTTGGAAATCATCAAAACTAACAAGAAAGAAGCATCTTAACTCAAGTAAGTTGATTAGACCTCATCAGTTCTCAGGACTTACTCAGCAAGTGCAGGAGGATCCCAGGACGATGGAACGGCTTCCTTGACATGCTCAAGAAGAGTCAGTTGAGACCTCCCCAGCTCAACCCCGTATAGGCTTATGAACCAACCATCAAGAGCAAGACTCTTTGTGGTCGATGCATCCTTTTGCCAACCGCCGCTGAAGCCGAACATTGTGTTGAATAGGCCACACGGTATCTTACTGGATAGGGAAAGTTCCTGGTTGAAGTGCTCCGACATCTGGATATAAATCGAAACATAGACAATTGTAAAATAGGCAATCTTTCTGTAAATGGTTCATACAAAGAATCCAATGATCATTGAAAAGACCACTTCATGCAATAAATTACGATTTTTACGGTCTAAGCCATATGACTTGAAGCCCATCACAGTATTGGTCATTTCAACACGGGTTCTCTCATTCCATAGGACTTCGTACAGGATCTTTGATTAAGGGGGAAAACGTTTATCAATCTCTCGTTAATTATGAATCTTTTTGGTTCCAACAGAATCCGAATAACAAGAACGGGGAGAAATACCCGAGCACTTTTGCTACATCGAGCAGATCATTAATTTCATCGTAATCAAAAAGGGGAAATCCAAGGACATAGCCGGAAGAAAGCATTTGAGAGTGAATACCTGATTGAACGACAGGACATCGGACCGCAGCCTTGTCACCTCGCCTTTATCGCACATGATGCAACTCGGGACATCCTTCACCACCAAACCACCTGGGACTACGAGGTCTCTGACCGTCCGGTCGTCGAGCTCGATCAACCTTGACCCAACCGGAACAGACTTGCAGGAGCTCAGTCGGATGTCATTCGTTAGGTCGTACCCCATCCCTATCACCGATACGGCCCTCTCCACCGCCGTGAGCGGGTCCATGCGATGGAAAGACATCGAAACCCACAGAGCCGAATCGGCAACCGAGGGAGAGGTTGAGTGAGGAAGATTAGACTGCGATGATCTATGCACTCTGCTGAGGATATCCCACTTTGAGAAGGAAACTGCTTGGGAGATGTCTGAGCAGTTGGGTCTACTCAAACTTTCAATGTTCAAAGAATGGAGGTGAAGGGTTGACGAAGCATGCCGCTGACGCGCCAATGCCATCCCTCTCACTTAATTTTTTTTTCCATTAAGATTAGAAACACGGTGATATTTTAAACTGAATTGATATATAGAGTTAATTAATCGCCGTATTTTTATTAAATTATATTTTAATATTACATCTTATAATTCCTGAAATCTAAGACATGTCTTTTTCGGACAAATTCAAAGCAATCAAAAGCAGGTAGGCGGCGAGCGGCTTTCGGTGTTTTTTAAATATATTTAATATTATAAATTATATTATATAATAATTATTTCAATTATAATTATATCGCATAAAACTTTTATAAATTAATAATAATAATAATAATAATAATATTTTTATGTCCTTAAACTCGAAATCAGGGAAATGGTGTTAACGAACCCAAACAGTACTCGGTGCGTCCTTCCGATGAATGACACGTCTTAACTTGTTGCGGAGAGAACGACAACCCAACCACTATTAACTCTGCAAAGTGCTCGAACTATGTACCAACAACCCGTAGAATCTATCGGAACTGGAGTTTGAATCTTGCACCAGCACTGAACCCCCAATTTAGATTATATAATATATTGTTTGATAAATTAATAATATAACATTTATATATTACTAACATTAAAGAGTACTAAATTATATGTATGTTAAGCAATGGATCAAAGACAGGGTTTGATATACGTTAAATTAATGATGAGACTCTCACTTTTATTATAATATAAATTACTCATCACTCATTAAACTTGAGAATAAAAAAAATGGAATTGCATACTGTTCTTCACTCGGCTTCTTGTCTCTGTCCACAATTTTGGCTAAAGCATGCCTTGGACTGAAGCTATAGTTGTGTCCCGATTTTCGCTTCACTCACGGACAGAAATGAAATAAAGAAATTTCTTTTCCATTTTCTGGAAAAATAATTTTTTGTTGAGATAAGTAATAACAATAATTTATTCTATACTATAAAATTATTAATTTAAATGTCTAAAAATTGTTTAGAAAATAACTCTTAAGATTAATGTGATTAATATGGTGTTGGTTCAAAAGATAAGATACTTTCTCGTATAAAAACAATAGATGTATATTCTGGAATTTATTAGAAAACTTATTATAATAGTTTATTTACAAACTCTATTACTATATAAATAATTGTATGGTACAATTTGATATATAAATAAAAGGAATATAATTTATCTACTTTTATAAATTTATTTTCTACTACTAAATTCAGATTCACTATCCTTCCTCACATTTGAACTACTTATTATCTCCTTTCCTATTACATTCTTTTAATATCTTCAACAATTCCTCCAACTTGCAAATCTAGACGGACAATACAAGGAACACAGCCATTAAGCAACCTACCCACAACAAATTTCAAGCAAGATAAATTTAATTATTATTTATTATGTAATAATATCATACCCTATTGAAATCCTATGGACTGCTCATGTGATATCAAGAATCCCCGAACCAAAAGCCAACCCAAATCGAACTAGAAAATAAGGCTAACTCAAGAAACAAAACATGACCCGTGATTAAATATCAAATTAGATTAAGAATATAATTAAAAAAAATAAGATTTAATATGTTGACAGAAGTAATAATAGACATTAGAGAATATCGAAATCAAGAATTGAGAAAAAATTCGAGAAATAATCAGTTCGAACTAGGTTGTAACCGACTTAGGTTACAAAAATCCCGATTTTTAGAGTGAGCCAAACAAATAAAATTAAAATGATTCTTGAGTCAATTCAATAGTAAATTGGATAAAAATTTTTTAAAAACTTTTAATGGGCCAAGAATCGATTGAAAATGGGGTGAACCGACCGATAAATTTTCCGTAAATTGATTTGCTACAGAGTGAACTTGTTGGTGCGCCACGTTAGGCGCATGCATTCGCCACACGCGTGGGGCGTGCACATGTCATCTTTCTCGTTCGACTGAATGTCCACAATGTCACTCTTCATGCCCTTCCACCAATATCCTTATTTGATGGTACGGTACATCTTGGTACTGCCAGGATGTATTGCATATGCCTCTTCCATAATTAACCTATTCATCTCCTTATCTTAAGGCACACATACCCTACCCTTGTAAGTTAGCACTCCATCACTTCGCAGGTTATAGTCTGGTTTCGTTTCTCTATTAACCGGGTCCAAATAAGGTTGAAGTTCCTTATTAGCCTTTTGTTGAGCATTAATCTGCTCGGTTAGACTGGGCCTTACCACAACATTGGCTAACAAGCACTTCTCCTGCTTGTCCATCCTTAGATCCATCTCCATTCTTCCCAGCTTTTGCAACAAGGGTATGTAGCTCATCTTTATTTGTGCCACCTCAGTTTGATATTTGCGACTTAAGGCATCTGCCACCACATTCGCCTTTTCGGGGTGATATTCTATCATAAGGTCATAATCCTTCACTAATTCCAGCCATCTCCTCTGGTGGTGATTTAACTCTTTCTAAGTCAATAAGCACTTCTCTTGCTTGTCCATCCTTAGATCCACCTCCATTCTTCCCAACTGTTGCAATAAGGGTATGTAGCTCATCTTTATTTGTGCTGCCTCGATTTGATATTTACGACTTAAGGCATCTGCCACCACATTCGCCTTTCCGTGGTGATATTCTATCATAAGGTTGTAATCCTTCACTAATTCCAGCCATCTCCTCTGGTGGAGATTTAACTCTTTCTAGGTCAAGAAATACTTAAGACTCTTATGATCAGTGTATATCCTACACTTGACCCTGGAGAGGTAGTGTCGCTAAATCTTTAAGGCAAACAATATCGTAGCTAATTCAAGGTCGTGGGTTGGGTAGTTTCTCTCATGTACTTTGAGTTGTCGTGAGACACATGCGATAACTTTTCCTTGTTGTATTAGTACACATCCGAGTCCTTGTCCTGATGCATCATTATAGACGGTATACTCTTCCGCATTCAGGTTATGAAGGGAGAGTACCGGTGTAAACCCCGCTCTTTGGAGCTAAGGAAAACCAAGGAGAGAACTAGTCAAACTAAATGAGAAAAACTGAATCGGTTCACAAACCCGATCATTAGAGAATGAGCAAATTGGGAAATTTACAACTCCCAAGTGACCCAAATGGTCACAAAAACCTCAGAAATAATTTTTAGGACAATTTGGGGAAGAAAACCAGATCGGTTCTGGTGAACCGGATCCGAACTGGATTAAACCACTATTTAACCGGATGCTAAATTCATTTTTCTAAGTGGCTTAAAAAATTCAAATGGGAGAATTGAGGCTACCATTGGATAGATAATGAATTTAGAAATTTTTAATTTTGAAAAATTCAGTCGAATCGGGACAGAACCGGCTGGTTTAAGCTTTGAACCTGGTTTGGAACAATGTCGTCTTCTTCATTCAGATGATAGCACTGTTCACTCATCGGAAAATTGAGCAGCACCGACGAAGATGAAAAATCTCTGGCCAGGGAGTTTCATGCAATGAATGACCGCCATTAAGGCACCGATCGGATGACCAAGAAGTCCCCGAGCTTCCTATATAAAGAGCTCCTCCTCATTCATCATCCTCACACCTAAAAACTCCACTCTCTCCCTACTGCTCCATTTTCCGGTGAAGCTCAAACCAGAGCTCCTACTTGGGTATTTTTTTGAGCCAAAGAAGGTGTGGTCAGGTTCTTTGGATTCAGAGAGAAGTCAACTACACGCCTATAGTCTCCATTTGCTCCGAGGGTCGCTAGAGAAACGCCGGTGTGAAAGAACAGTGAAGCAACTCCGGTGGATCGAAGCTGCCCTATTTTAGCCGAGCTGAAAATGGCCAATTCGAGCCCTTCTAATGCAAACCAAGCCCTCCCAACACCTCCATTGCCCTCCTATAGTTGAATTAGAATGGAAAGGTAAGCCAATTTGGCTCCCATCTGTAAATTCCGATTGGTGCTATAGAGAGAATCAATAAATTTTCAATGACTAATTTCTCACTCAATTCAGCATCAATTAATGCAATTCTTGATTCTAGAAAGAACCTCAAGACAAGATCTATCTGCCTAGATTGAAAGCTCAGACCATCGCGCCCACGACGGTAAGCTTTTGAAGCTTTCTCTCTCTAAGTCTAGTTTTCCGTCGAAGCTCCATTTGAGCTCATTCTGGGGTCAAATTGCACGATTCAAAGTGCAATTGAATTGTATGAAGGTGTAGAAACTCAAATCTAACTTCAATTCAACAACTAAACTCATTTGATCGGTAAATTTGTTGAAATCAAATTCAGCTGAGTTAGAAGGATGAAATTGGGGGAAACATTGGGGATTTCAAAAATTCGAGTGACTAAAGTGCAATTTCATAAAATTGAGGGCTAATTGGGCATGATAAAGATGTTTGAGGACCAATTGGGTAATTTTTGGAAATTTGGGGCAAAACTTACCATTTTTCTAAAGTTGGGGCAAAATGGTAATTTTGGAAAAATTGGGGACCAAATTGGAAATTTGGGAAACTTGAACCCCTTTATGTGATTTTAAATAAATTGAGGTCCTAAGGTGAAATTTAGAGTTTCAGGATTCAATTTGAGGAAAAATCGACATTAGGGACCTAAAGTTAAAGAAAAACAACTTTAGGGACCTAATTGCAAATAAATGAAAAGTTTGGTTATTTCATTCATTCATGATGAATGAAGGCAATTAGGCAAAATGATAATAAACAAGGATGTTCACATTGTGTAGGAACACGAAGTAAAGGGAATGCCAGCTGAGACGAGTTCACATGAAGGCAAAACACCGGTTAAGAGGAAATCACTACGTTCACGAGTGAGTGGGATTTTTATATCATACCCGGTTGGGATGATAAGTACATCGAAAATGAAAACCCACTACTAAGTGGTATTTTAACCATTACACCTGAGAGGAGTGATGTGAAAATTATGCTGAAAAACTACTTAACGGTTGTAAGTAGATCATACCCGGTTGGTATGATGAACTTCCTAAAGGGAAGTAGAAAACCCGCTTATCGGTTATAAGTGGAGATGTCCTCATACCCAGTTAGTGTGGTGGACGACTGAAAGATTATTTTGTCAAAAGTGCTCTCCTCTAATTGTGTGCCACTGCTTAAACTTTTTGGAAGACCTTCTTGACAGGAGCTCAAATAGCTCAAATAGGTCGGAGGCCTCAATTTTGGAACTTGGGGGCTATTATGCCTAATTTTGAAAATCTCGTACAGTGGGCCCTAAGCTAGTTAGCATGAGCAAGAGCTCGTAAACAAACATGAGTTTAAGCCATGAAAACTTTAAATGAATTAATTGTTTAGCCATGGTACTAAGATAGAACCGACATACTTGATGGACTAGCGGCAGTGCGACATGACAAGTCTACGGACCAGTCAAGACAAACAGCTGTAGGTCGAGTTGAGGGTCGGGGCCATTGGACCAGTGGCACCACATATTATATGACTTATGTGGAAAATTATTGATTTGTGCATGCACTGATGTTACAGGACCTTCAAGACGCCCAAGAGGGGTAGTGATGCGTCCTAGGGCTACTGGACGACATGGTGGAGATAAGGGTAGTTAGTCGTGCCAACAGTCTTGTAAGCTTGACGTAGCTTCATGGGCATGAGACCGGGGTAGGGTCGGGATGAGGTCTCTATCCTCATACAGGCACAGAGTTTTGTTATAGGATTGAGGGTTGGATGTTGCGTACATCCACTCATTCTCAGGGTAGAAGTGGACCTGCTTCTATCTAGGTGGCCGGTAAAGTCGCTTCGACACCACAAGTTGGTACAGTTGATGTACTGGCATGCAAATGTGTGTTCCTTTTATGATGAAGGGCGTGTGTTGGTTGATATACACACCATTGATATGAGAAATGGATATGAAAAACTGAGATTTGAGAATGAAAGGTTTTTAAAGGAAAAATAAGGAGTATGCTTAGAACTTTAGTCTGCTTGTCTCGGGAGTGTGGAAGGTCACTGCCTTCTTTCCACAGTCCAATCATGGCCTGATGGTTACTTAACCAATCCATCCTAAGGATTACTTCTACCTCCTTCAAGGGTAATGGAATAAAATCTGCTTCAATTTTTATCTCACATCCTTTTAATTGCTTATTCCTATTTAACCATTCTCTTAAGGGTGTAAGGATGTTGAGACTTTGTTCTAGTGGAGTAAGTTCTAGGGGTAGACTTGGAATCAAGTCTTCCTTGATAAAGGATCTTTTAACTCTTGAGTCGAAGAGGGCGTAGACTTGTTGTCCCCATAATTGCACATACCTTGATTTGAAGAAACATATATTTTAGAGGAAAGGCTTTTCTTTATTGAATAAAATTTTCAATTACAAGATTCTCTTGAACTAGTTGGGAGTGTTTTGGGATGTACCCGCAACAGTGTTAGGGTCTTTCCTAGCCTCTTCCTAGGTGAGGTTGTATACCCTAGCTGGTACTCGTGCTGTAGTGTCTGGCCTAGGGTTCCTGGGATTTCCTTGTGATGGTCCATGTGTATTCCTCTGCTTGTTTTCCTTGAGAGTGGGGCATTCCTTTGCAAAGTGCCCCACTTGTCCACATGCAAAGCAGGTTAAGCATGCTACCTCGTGGTTCCTTTGGCACCTTAGACAACGAGGGTTTCCTTGGGGAGGGGTGGGGATTACTATCTAGAGAGGCGGTGGCATGTCCTTTATTCTTTGAAATGCCATTCTTATTTCCCCATTTTGGACCATTATGCTCCTTCCGTCCCATCTGACGGTTTTGACCCTTATCCTCCTTCCAAGTCATTTGCTCCATCTGACGGCGTTGGGTCTACACCAGTCGTTCACACTCATTAGCCATATTGATTACCACTACCAAGTACGTGGGGGCATCCTAGTACTCCCATACAGTCTCGTATGTCCATATTGAGATTATCCATGAACTGCTGGCATATGTCTGCTGGCCTAGCTAGGTTAGGAGCAAAGGGTCTTAACTCATTGAATTTTGTTTCTTACTTCGATATAGAGTTAAGCCCTTGCCGAAGTCTGATGAATTCTTGCTTCTTCTCGTTAATAAAATGAAGAGCCAAGTACTTTTTTGAGTACCTCTCCTCAAATTGCTCTCAGGTAGGGGTGGAGGTATGTAAGTTTTGGACATTGTCCCACTATCTTTTGGCACTTCTCTCCAGGAAGAATTCGGTCAGGATCACCATGTCCTCTGGTGGTATCTTGACGATTCCCATCAGCTTCTTTACATTTTCCAACCAATCCATGGCAGCACCAGTATCTTTCTCTCCAAGAAAAGGCTTACACCCGAGTTGATGGAGAGTCTTGAGATTTCTAGGAATTTCTACTGGAGGGGGATGGTTAATAGGAGGAGGATGAGATTACACTTCCTCTGGTTCAGCCCGAGAATTGGTACTTGCCTCACGGACGAGGTTAGGTTGCCCAAATACATGGGTGAACACCTCGTACAACATTTGGTGTTCCAAGCTAAGTTCAGGAGGGGTTGTCTAGGCTCTTCTGGGAGTTTCCACAAGTAGGGGTGGTTGGGCAGTGTTGGAGATTGCGACTCTAGTTCTCTTATTTCCTTTCTTGGGAGCCATTATGAAAATTTTAAAATCATTCCTATTTGTTTCTATATTTTTTAGTCTTGATAATGTATTTAAGAAACCTCACTCTAATACCACTCAAGTTGCCATGCCCTAATCCGGTTTGGTTAGATCAACCCGCCACTCTTATAGTTTATTAAGGGTTTTCCCCATGAAGAGTAAGGCGTCCTTTAAACCTATACCTTTCCTGGAATAACATTAATCAAAACTGCATGAAAATTAAACTTAACATACATGTCTCAGAGGTGTAGTTAACTGGAGGTCTTTGGATAGGATTTCCCTTGGTTACTTGAAAATGGGTATAAGGGAGGGGGTGAGTTCAACAACTCAATGAATTGGTATTTTAAAACTTGACTTTTAGAAAATAGTTTGAATTGGAGTGTGCTAGACTCCTTATTTTCTTTAAGACATTTCATCCTTAAAATATTGATTTTTCAAAACCATCATTTCTCATTAATCACAGTCGGTGTGTTTAACAATCAACACACAGCCTTTATCATGAAGGGAACACACATTTGCAAGGTAGCACGTCCACTGCACCCACTTGTGGCACAGTAGCGACTTTACCGGCCACCTATATAGAAACCCATCGACTTCCACCCTAAGAATGAGTGGATGTACGCGACATCTGACCCTTAATCTCGTAAAGAAACTCCGTGTCTGTATGAGGACAGAGACCTCATTCCGACCCCACCCCTATCTCATGCGCATGAAGTTATGTCGAGCTTCCCTAACTGCTGGCACGACAATCTGCCCTTATCTCCACCATGTCATCCAATAGCCCCTAGGACACATCACTACCCCTCTTGGACATCTTGATGGTCCTGTACCTTAGTGCATGCACAAAATAACAGTTTTCCTCATAATTCATTTAATCTTTGGTGCCACTAGTCCAACGGCCTCGACCCTCTACTCGACATGCAGCTGTTTGTCTCAACTGGTCTGCCAACCTATCTTGTTGCACTGCCGCCAATTCATCGAGTATGTCGGTCCTAACTTGGTACCATTGCTAAACACATCATTCATTTAAAATTTCCATGGCTTAAACTCATGTTTGTTTACGAGCTCCTAGTTGTGCCAATTGGCCTTGGGCCCATTGTACAATATTTTCAAAATAGGTGATTTTAACATGAAGTTCCAAAACCGAGGCCTCCAGCCAATCTGAGCTATTCGAGCTCCTGTCAAGAAGGTCTCCCAAAACTTTAAGCAGTGGCACTATCACGCCTCGACCCGGTTTGGTCGGATCCCTGTGATCAATCCGCCACTCTCCCAGTTTACTAAGGGTTGCCTCTTGTTTATAATCCATGAAGAGTAAGGCGTCCTTTAAACCTGTACCTTTCTTGGATTACATAAATCAAAACTGCATAAAATTTTTAACTTACATACTTGTCTTGCACGTGTGATTAATAAGAGGTCTTTGGGGTAGGTTGCCTTGATTACCTGAAAAGGGATATAAGGGAGGGGGTGAGTTCAACTACTCAGTGAATGGGGGTTTAAAGTTTGATTTTTAGGGAAAATATTTGAATTGAAGTGTGACATACTCCTTATTTTCTTTTAAAATTTCTCATTTTCAAAATCTCGGTTTCATAGCCATTACTCACTCCTCAACCATAACTTGTGTGTTTATCAACTAACACATATCCTTCATCATGAAGGGAACACACATGATTAAAACTCTATGTCCGTATGAGGATAGAGACCATATCTCGGTCTCGTGCACATGAAACTCAAACACAAAAGATTCAAGAAGTCCCAAACACAGTAGCTTTGTGGAGTCTAAACATATAAACTCCGTGAAGTACAAACATAGAACTCCGTGGAGTACAAACACAGAACTCCATGGAGTACAAGCACAAAACTCCATGACTAACTAGTATGACGAGAAACACAAACCCAGTGGCTTCTCTTTTTCCCTTATCACCACCATGTCATCCAATAGCCCTTAGGACACATCACTACCCCTCTTGGGCATCTTAATGGTCTCGAACCTCAAGTGCATGCACAAACAAAGTTTTCCTCAAAAGCCATTTAATCTTTGGTGCCACAGGTCCAATGGCCCCGACCCTCAACTCGACCTGCAACAATTTGTCTTGACTGGTCTGTCGACCTGTCATGTCACACTACTACTAATCTATCGAGTATGTCGGTCCTGTCTCGGTACCATGGCCAAACAATTCATTTACTTAAGTTTTCATGGCTTAGAATCACGTTTGTTTCTTGACCGGTTCTTTGTATTCACGCGAGCTTGTCTTTGATGGCATTCCTGGTACTTTGTGTTCTTACACAATATGAACATCTCTGTTCATTATCCCATGGCCTAATAGCTTTCATTCATTTCAAATGAATGAGAAAACCAATCTTTTCATTTATTTGTAATTAGGTGTGTAAAGTTAATTTTCTTTTACTTTAAGTCTCTAATGCCGGTTTTTCCACAAATTAAGTCCTGAAACTTTTAAAATTCTCCTTGGGACCTCAATTTATTCAATTTCACAAAAAGGTGTTCCGATTTCCCAAATTTCCAATTTGGTCCCCCAACTTTTCCAAAATTACCATTTTGCCCCTACTTTACAAAAATGGTAAGTTTTACCCAAAAAATTCCAAAATTTCCCAATTGGTCCTCAATTCTATGAAATTGCACTTTAGTCCCTTGAATTTTCAAAATTCCCAAATTTCCCTCAGTTTTCCCCCAATTTCAACCTTTGAACTCAGCTGAATTTGATTTCATCAAATTGACCGATCAAATGAGTTTAATTGTTGAAATTAAAATTAGATTATAGTTCCTACACCTTCATACGATTCAATTGCACTTTGAATCGCACGATTTGGTGCTGGAGTGAGCTCGAACAGAGCTTCGTCGAAAAAATGGACTTAGAGAGAGAAAGCTTAGAAAGCTTACTGTCGGGGGCGCGGCGGTCGGAGCTTTCGATCTGAGCAGATAGCTCTTGTGCCGAGGTTGCTCCTAGGATTAAGAATTACATCAATTGATGCCGAATTGAGTGAGAATTTTATCATCAAACTTCTACCGGTTCTCTCTCTAGCACCGGTCGAAAATTGCAGAGGGGAGCCAAATTGGCTTTCCTTTTAGCTCTAATTTAGTTGTAGGAGGACTGTGGAGGTGTTGGGAGGGCTTGGTTTTGCCTGAGAAGGGCTAAAATTGGCCAATTTCAGCTCGGCCGAAACAGGGCAACTTCGGTCTGCCGGAGTTGCTTCATTGTTTCATCACGTCGGCACTTCTCTGGTGACCCTTGTTGCAAATGGTGACTTCTGGCGTATAGCTGACTTCTCCCCAGTTCTAAAGAACCCGACCACACCTTCTTTGGCTCAGAAAAGACCCTATATCGGAGCTTTGGTTCGAGCTTCACCAAAAATTGGAGCAACTAAGAGAGAATGGAGTTTTCAGGTGTGTAGAGGATGAATGAGGAGGGGCTCTTTATATAGGAGGCTCAGGGTATTCTTGGATGTTCGATTGGTGCCTTAATGGTGGTCATTCATTTCCTGAAACTCCCTGGTCAGAGACTTTTCAGCCTTGCTAGCATTGCGTGATTTTTCAGCGGGTGAACAGTGCTGTCATCTAAAGAAAGAAGATGATGTTGTTTCGATTTGGGTTCAAAGCTTAAACCTGCCGGTTCAACTCCAATTCGACCGGATTTTTCAAATATAAAAATTTCTAAATTCACATTAAAAAAATCTAATGGTGGCCTCAAATCTCAAATTTGAATTTTTTAAGCCACCTAGAAAAATGAATTTAGCATCCGGTTCAATAGTGGTTCAAATCGGTCCAAACCGGTTCAGATCCAGTTCACCTAAACTAGTTTGGTTTTCATCTCCAATTCATCCTAAAGTCCTTTTTCATGACTTTGTGACTCCTTAGGTCACTCGGGATCCATAAATTTCCCAGTTTGCCCTTTCTCTATCGATTCTAGTTCATGAACCAACTCGGTTCATAAATCGGTTCGGATCCGGTTCTCCTGAACCAGTCTTGTTTTCTCTCCCAAATTATCCTAAGATCCTTTTCCAAGGTTTTATGAACCCTTTGGATCACTCAGGAGTTATAATTTCTGCAAATTGCCTATTATCTGATGATCGAGTTTGTGAACCGGTTTGGTTTTTCTCACTCAGGTTGACCAGTTCTTTTCCCCTGTTTTCCTTAACTCCAAAGGGCGAGGTTTACATGCACACTGTTAGGGGAAAGCATTTCCCCCAAAAATAATCTTTCAGCTATCCATTACACTAACTGGGTGTGAGGACATCTACGCTCATAATTGATGAACAAATTTTCTACTAACTTTGAGGAAGCTCATCATACCAACCAGGTATGATCTACTTACAACCGGTAAGTAGTTTTTCCATGCATTTTCTCACATCACCCCTTCTAGGTGTGATGTTAAAATTCCACTTATTAGTGTGTTTTCATTACCGAGATGCTTATCATCCCAACCGAGTATGATGTAAAAATCTCATTCACCCGTGAACGTAGTGAATTCCTCTCAATCGGGTTTTTGTCTTCCCGCGATATGAACATCCATGTTCATTATCTTTTGGCTTGATGGCCTTAATTCATCACAAATGAATAACATACCCAAACTTTTCAATTATTTTCAATTAGGTCCCTAAAGTTCTTTTTCTTTAACTTTAGGTCCTTAATGTCGATTTCCCCCAAATTGAGTCCTGAAACTTCTAAAATTCACCTTGGGACCTCCATTTATTCAAAATCACAAAAAGTGTTCAAGTTTCCCAAATTTCTAGTTTGGTCCCCAAGTTTTCTAAAATTACAATTTGCCCCTACTTTACAAAAATTGTAAATTTTACTCCAAAAATTTAAAAAATTGACCAATTGGTCCTCCAACATCTTTTCCATGCCCAATTGGCCCTCAATTTTAGGAAATTGCACATAGTCCCTTGAATTTTTGAAATCCCCAAAATTTTCCCCAATTTGAACCTTTCAACTTGGTCGAATTTGATTTCATCAAATGGACTGATCAAACGAGGTTAATTGTTGAAATTGATGGTAGATTTAAGTTTCTACACATCCATACGATTCAATTGTGCTTTGAAGTGCATGAATTGATGCCAGAACGAGTTCAAATGGAGCTTCCCCAAAAAACTGAACGTAGAGAGAGAAAGCTTTGAAAGCTTACCGTCGGGGGCACGATGGTCCGAGCTTTCAATATGTGCAGATAACTCTTATCCTGAGGTTACTCCTAGGATCAAGAATCACCTCAATTCAAGTCGAATTGAGGAAGAATTTGGTGAGTAAAGATCTATCGGTTCTCTCTCTTGCACCGATCGGAATTTATAGTGGGGAGCCAAATTGGCTTACCATTTTACTCTAATTCACCTGTAGGAGGGTTGTGGAAATGTTTGGAGGGCTTGGTTTGGCTTGAGAAGGGCTCGAATTGGCCATTTTTAGCTCGACTAAAATAGGGCAACTTCGCTCCGCCGGAGCTACTTCACTGTTCTATCACGCCGGTGTTTCTTTGGCAATTCTCAGAGCAAATGGAGACTATAGTCGTGTAGTTGACTTCTCCCCAAATCTAAAGAACCTGGCCATAGCTTCTTTGGCTCAGAAAAATACCCAAGTCGGAGCTCTGGTTCGACCTTCATCGAAAAATGGAGTAGTAGGGAGAGAGAGGAGTTTTTAGGTGTGAAGAGGATGAATGAGGAGGGGCTCTTTATATAGGAAGCTTAGGGACTTTTTCACCATCCGATTGTTGCCTTTATGGCAATCATTCATTGCCAGAGACTTTTCATCTTCACCGGTGCTGCTTAATGATTGGGTGAGTGAACATTGCTTTCATCTGAAGGAAGAAGACAACAATATTCCGAACCGGACCGGACTGGTCTGAGCCGGGTTCAACGCTTAGTTCCCCTGGTCAGGCCTGATTCGACCGAGTTTTTCAAAATTAAAAATTTCTAAATTCATCTAATTTCAATCTCTATCAAATCGTGGCCTCAATTCCCCAATTTGAAATTTCTAAGCCACCTAGAAAAATAAATTTAGAAACCGGTTCAATAGTGCTTCAATTCGATTCACCTAAACCAGTTTGGTTTTCACCTCCAATCCATCCTAAAGTCCTTTATCATGACTTTTGTGACTCTTTAGGTCACTCGGGATTCATAATTTTTCCGGTTTGTCCTTTCTCTATTAGTTTCAGTTTAAAAATCAGCTTGATTTTCTATTTAGAAATGACTAATTCTTTTCCTGGTTTTTCTTATTATCAAAAGATGGGGTTTATAACTTCGGATTTTCAATTTCCCCATTTTGAACCTTATTTACAAATTTCCAGATCACTTTGATCCTCAGTTTTCTTTGGAATATTTTCGTTTTTGAATTTCAGATTTCTTATTATTGAAGATGAGGTTTAAATGTTGGATTTAATTAGACCTTCATACTTACCCAAATTGTATGAGGCCGGTGGCAGTCGAAAGTTGAGGCCATGTGGAGTCTACTGAATTATTCTTGCATTTGTTGGCCATCAAGGCCATTGGAATTGGCTCATGAAAGAGATGCTTTATTTCTGACCTGATTGGGTCTGACACTATTTGATCTTTCCAACAATGGTAGAGGGAACATCAAGGGTCGAGATTCGAGAGAAGTGATGTTAGAAAGCTGACTCTCATAGATTTCTAGGGACACCAAGAACGTTAGAGCTGGTGGTCGGACAGAGAAAATACATTCTCTACAAATGCTGTCAACTGAAAATGGATCCATTTATATTTTAGAAAGAATTCTAATCCAAAATCGACAAGGGAACATCCAAGATTTATATGGCCAGATTATAGACTCACATGGCTGCCTAACCATAGCTCCCTTGTATTATTCCAAAGCACATGGCTCTCTGAATTAATTAATTTCCCAAGTGATGAGTTTTGGATTGTTGGCGAGGAGAATTTAAGTTTTTAACTAGATCGAGTACCTTTAGTTGGACGAGGAAGATGACACACATGTTCATCTATGCTCCACAAGCCCCGCACGCCCCACGCGTGAAGCTTGTGTGTGCACCAGACATGGCATGCCAATCAATTTACACTATAGCGAACCGGTTTTTGGCAAATATTTTAGTCGGTTCACTACTCTTTTCTATCGGTTCTTGGCCCAATAAAAATTTCTAACAATTCTATCCAATTTCCTATTAAATGGACTCAAGAATCATTCCATTCTGATTTGTTTACCCCCCTCTACAAATCATGGGGTTTTGTGACCTGAGTCGGTTCAAACCCGGTTTGAACTTGTTCTTACTCGAGTTTTTCCCGATCTTGATTTCTGACCCTTAAAAGGTTCTCTAAGGTCTATTATGACTTCCGTCATTACCTTAAATCTTGTTTATGAATCTTATTCTTTACCACATTTGATCTTTAATCTTAGATTGTGTTTTCTTTCAAATGTTAGCCTTATTTCCTAGTTTGTTTCAAGTTGGTTTCTCATTTGGGGATTCTTGGTGTTACAAAAGGTCCCGAAAGGATAATTTTTAAAGAGTAAGTGCAAAAGGTAGTTTCCCCAATTTGAGGACTATTTTATAAATAGTGGAAAGTGAGAATTAGAAAATGTCCTAAAATATGATGGGGACCATAATGGAACTCAAGGAAACTTGAAGACTTAAGTGAAAGACTTGGAAAAGTCTAAAGTTCAAAGAGGAAGAGTTTTAAGTCATAAAGGGAAAAATGGTATTTTTGTCCAATTTAGGGACCAAAATGTAATTTTGGGAAAGTAAGGTACCTAAGAAGTAAAATAGGAAATTCTAAATACATAGACAGGTATAACCTTGGGAGATTATGACTTTAAGAAAATATTAACTAACCTTAGAAGAAGGTAAGTTAATGGACGGTTCTTTCACATGTCAAGTATATCGAGCCTTACGGTCAAAACCGTAGACTCTTAGAGAAGTTATGACGTAACAGTTGTAAGTGTAACTGAGGTGCTTGAACTTTTATCCATACCTTACTCTAATCCTTGTAGATTGAATACAAGATCACTCAAGTCAGGACTTTGAGTGCATGATAAAGGAAAAACTATTGAAACAAACAAGTTTTGGTAAATAGTTATGAGTTGATGTGATGATAATGAGTCTGATTGGACCATCCGAAAGCATTTTACGATGTTTAAATGTTGCTCTGAATTAGATGCTAAGCCTGATTTTGAAACTCGTATAAAACAAAAAGAACCACCCTTTTAATGAGTTAAGAAATGGGGTAAGGGTCTTAAGGAACATAATAATTGAAATATAGTCGCATGATAGGGATATATGATTGGTGTTATTTGGATGAAAGGAGTTGGTCGAGTGAATAGACAAAACTTCTTGAACTTTTAAGGAGTTGGACGTAACAGTTGTAAGTGTAACTGAGGTGCTTGAACTTTTATCCATACCTTACTCTAATCCTTGTAGATTGAACACAAGATCACTCAAGTCAGGACTTTGAGTGCATGATAAAGGAAAAACTATTGAAACAAACAAGTTTTGGTAAATAGTTATGAGTTGATGTGATGATAATGAGTCTGATTGGACCATCCGAAAGCATTTTACGATGTTTAAATGTTGCTCTGAATTAGATGCTAAGCCTGATTTCGAAACTCGTATAAAACAAAAAGAACCACCCTTTTAATGAGTTAAGAAATGGGGTAAGGGTCTTAAGGAACATAATAATTGAAATATAGTCGCATGATAGGGATATATGATTGGTGTTATTTGGATGAAAGGAGTTGGTCGAGTGAATAGACAAAACTTCTTGTGTTAAATTAAGATTGTATATTATTTGTTAAGCTTTACGTGCATTGTGTAGAGATAGTTGGGGTAAAGGCCATACTCATGAAAATTGAGATAGGCCTGAATGTTACATGTGTATATGTTGTTGAGTTTATCTTGTGATATTGTATACCAATATGAAGTGGCGGCGTTGATAGGATACCTTCCAATGTAGTGTCGACGTTAAGAGGAATTGGATGGTTGGGTAAGGGGAGATTGAACTATTGCTTCTAGATTTCTGGGACACACGATTGATGTATGGGTATTGTCCTAGTTACACCACTACAATGAGAAGAGACATAATTGAATCGTATGTGTAAGGGGCATGTGTAGGGATATTGGTGGGATATTGTCATGACCTCGGATGCTGAGTCATTCTAGTGAGAGTTGAAATCAAGGAGTATTAGTTAAGGAGAATACATATGGCTCCCACAGTCTCATAAAACTCGATCAATATTATGACATACCCTTCAGGTATGAATTAGGCCATGATTTGGCCATGTGTGCGGGCCATGAGTTGCCCAAGTGAATTAGGCCATGAGTTGCACATATGTGTGGGCCATGAGTGCCCGGTGTATGTTGAGTTAGACATACCATGATAATTATATTGTTGGGTTGTTTGGAGGAAATTAAGAGGGGACCCGACAGTAGGATGAGATTACGGTTATGGGTGACCCTAGAAAGGTGTCTTGAGGGGGTAGATAAAACCTTGTGAAATGAATGAGTTGTAAACCAATAATAAAACTCTATGCTAGAAAATTTATATGAAATGTATGAGGTTGTAAGCCATGTAGTGGTCCAACATTAGTACCTAATTCACCTAGTTGTGAGCTCTCCCCTCCCTTAAAACCATTGCAGGTGAAAGCCAAGGAAATATGAAGTATGAGCGGGAGAGCATATCTTTATGAGCAAAACTTGAGGTAGACCTCATGACTTGCGTATGAAGGTTGTGATTTACTACTTATCAACTACTATATCCCCGAGTCATTTATGTAACTATTTTGGGTATGCTACACTTTAAAGAAAAAACTTTAAATTTCCGCTAAAAAACAGAGATGGGTTTTATTCGGAGTCTTAGTCACTCTAGTTTTACTATTGTGAAGGTATCCATTATGGTAATATTGAGGGGATTGGTGATTTGTACGGAACTATGGGCTGATGAATCAGGCTGGAGCGTGATAACTCGGGTAAACATTAATGAAAATACCTACTCCTCATGCTCAGGTCGCAAAAGAACCTGACCACCTAGATCTCGTCATTTTCAATCCTAAATTTACCATTTGGGAAGCTTGGGACCAATTATGTCTCACCACCATTTTGACATCACTCTTCATGGAAGCTAACCGACAAGTCCTAAGAGTTTTGTTCATGTCGGAAGACTGGAATAAAATAGAAAAACTCTACAACTCACAAATTGAAGCTCGAAGGCAGCTTCTTGATCAACAGTGGAAAGATTCTCAAAAAAAAAAAAAGAAAACAATCCCCTATTAGTCTATCCATCAAACATCACTACTCTAGCAACTCGATATTAACATATTTGGTATCCCAAGTTCGAATAAGATCAAGGAGTGTATAATTGATGGTCTTGATGAAGACTGAGAGTCGTGCCACACAACCTCTGTCAGACATTCTCGGAAGCATCCCCTCTTCCATAATTTTTCCTCACTTAGAATTAGTCACTGTCTTTACCTTTGGAGCTCACTCGCACAACTCTTGACATAATTGTTTGGGAGTGTTTTCACCCTCCCCAAACCCACACACATGACAAATAGGTGACACATCTTTTCACAATAGCCAATAACCTAGTGGACTGACATAGTTTCAATCGGCTTCTCACCCATGGGCATCAACTCTCTATGCGCGTACCATCACACTTCCCTCCCAACCTTTTCCACTTGCCCAACATCCTTAGGTTATCGTTGCTGCATCCAAATCAAGGCCCATTCATGCAAATAATGCTCCCCAATATGCGATGAGGTTACATGCACTAGGTGTATGCATCCAACCTCGAGACTCTTACGCACCTAAGTGCCAACTTTTCCTTCAACTGGGTCACTAGACTACCTATTGTCCGCACTAGCCCCCAAATTTTCTTCTACCACAAGCGCACCTTGCCTCTAGGGCCGATTCAATTTCCCACACCTTGGATTGGTATATTAATTTTGGTCCATCTAATCACATCATCACTAATTTTTATAATCTTAGTATACATGAGAATCCTTTTACATCATACCTATTTATGATCGAAGATAACTCTAGTTTGACTACCATTTCCTCTACCTTTGCTCTTATTACTCACACACTTAAATTTTCTCTAAAAAAATGTCATTTTATCCCTCCTATCTCATTAAATCTCATATTTTTATCTAAATTAACCCATGACAATGCTTTCTATTTTGAATTTCACCATGATTATTTTCTTGTTAAGGATATTTACACTCATCGGGAACTGTTGTGTGATAATCATAGAGTTGGTCTTTACCACCTAAAAATTAGTCAACTTTCTTCTAAAAATTCTTTTTCCTTTGTTAGTTCTACATTTTCCAATTTCTTGTGGCACCAACAATTAGGACATCCAATGCCCTATTATCTTGCATGTCTTGTCTTTAAGAGTATTAATAAAAGTTGTGTCTTCATCCTTGTTTTGTACTTCATGTTGCCTTAACAAAATTACTTAACTACCATTTCATTCTACTTTAGCACAACCCATTTAGTTAATCCATACTGATATTTGGCGACTTGATCCAATTTTGCCTTACACGAGTCATACCTACTATATTAACTTATTGAATGATTATAGTAAATTCTCGTGATATTTTGTAATGAAAAAGTGCATCAATTTTCTTATAATATTTCATACATTTTGCCTCCAAGTTGAGAATTTCTTTGATTTTAAAATTAAAGCCCTTAAATATGATGGTCCTAATGAGTTTCTTTCTACTGAATTTCCATCAAGGCTTTAACAACATGGTATTGATCATCGTGTCTCATGTCTCCATACACTATAATAAAATGGCTCTACTAAGAGCAAGCATCAACATATCATTTATATAAGTCTCATTATTCTTACTTACAGTAAACTTCTAATGATGTTTTGTAAATTTGCATTTAAAACTATTGTCGTTCTTATTAATCAACTTCCCACTCGATCTCCTCAGTTTTGACTCCCTTTCAACTCCTTCATCACTTTCTTCACAACTACCACATCCTTCAAATTTTTGAGTGTCAATACTTTCCTTATATTCAATCCTATTAGACTTACAAGCTTCCACTTCTATCTTACCCCTCCATCTTCTTTAGTTATCTATGAACCTATGTGGGTTATCGATGCCTTGATCCACTCACGAGGCGTATCTTCATCAGTCACACAATCACTTTCGATAAAACTATTTTTCCCACTCTATCTCAACCAATTGATTTTTGGGCATCATCTACCTCCCCAATACACCCGATCCATATCTGCCAGTCTCTAATCACTCTGATCAAGACCTCCAACTACTAAGGTTAGTGCCTAAGATGCTTCATGTTCTCTGCCTCAACGATTGGCCACCTAGTCTCAAGAAAACTCACTTCCTCCTAGACACTATAATATTGCTAATAATCCTATTGTCTTTGTCGTCTCTCCCTCCCTGTAGGAATTACGCATACTCACTCTAGTCTGATGTCATCCTTGTTGGGTTGATGTCATGCATTGTAAATACATGGCTCTTCTTTCCTACTAGACTTGAGATCTTGTTGCAACTCCTACCAACCATAATGTTAATGTTGCAAGTGCATTTACAAAGTGAAATAATATCTTGATGGCACTCTTGCTCGATACAAGACTCGCTTGGTTGCTAAAGAGTTTTCTCAAAAAGTTGGTCATGACTATGATGAGACATTTAGTTTAGTCATTAAGCCCATCACTATTTGTATTATTGCGACCATTGTTTTCCTACATGGGCATCTATCTGAAGAGATATGTATGGTACAATTGACCAATTTCACTTGTACTACTAACTCTCATTATATTTGTTGACTCTGTTATTTTCTATATGAACTTAAACAATACCCTTGAGTATGGTTTCTTTGCATTAGCACTTTCCATATGATATTAGGATTTCATGCTTCATTAGCTGATAATTTAGTCTTTATTTATTTAACATCTAGATTAGTCATATTCTCTTGGTGTATGTAAATGACATTATTATCACCGACTCTCCCATGATCCTCTATTATCTATTCTACAGGTTGTACATAAAGAATTCTCAATAAATGGCCTTGATCCCTCCATCATTTTCTTGGGATTAAAGTTCATTCAAATGATTATCAACTACTTTTTACTTAGAGTAAATACATTGGGGATCTTCTTGGCCAGACAACCATGATTTCTTGAAAGTCTCTGTCTACACCGATTTCATTAGATACATGTCTCTCCACCCATGATGATACATCATGTAAAATCAAGGAAAACCCCAACTTCATAGACGAGTTGGATCGAACCGAGAAGTGGGATTGAACTAGGAATCGATGGGTAAATTGGGGAGTAGATTGAATCAAAATGAGGAAAGAGGTTAACGAGAGGCCATGAGAGATGAAGTAGAGTAAGAAAATGCCATTAGGAGAGTTGTGGGACTCAAAATCAAGGATTGATAGAAAACTGGAAGAAGCTAGTTTGAACCAGATTCAAGCTAGGTGGGGTCACAAAACCCCCAAAATTTTAAGGAATCAAAACAAATCCAAATTTGGCTATTCTTGAATTCATTCAATATTAAATTGTGTGTAAAATTTTAAGATATTTTTATTTTCTCTAGAACCCACCAGGAAAGGGGTGAAGTGGGCTACAAATCGCTAAATTGACCAAAAAGTTTTCTAGAAACTGGTTCACTCTTATGCTGAATTGGTCAGCTAGGAGGTTGGGCGCATGCATACGCGACCACGCGCACACGTGTCATCTTTCTCGCCCAAATCCCATGTTTTACCTGACATCTCATCTATTGACCCACCTACTCCATCGTTGGTGGAAATTAATTAATTGTCAGCACCTCAGCCTATGAATTAAAGAACAGAAACAATGGATAGATTGCCATGGAGGTCAAGAACACAACCATATAAATTGGGGATGCAACCTCATCAACAATTGCTCAAAATTCCCTCCCAACCACCGATTGCTCCCAACTTCAGCGACCTCACTACTAGAAACCATGACAATATCGTCCGAACACTTCCGACGATGTTCTTGTTATCCCTGGAAAGATGAGGCCACGAGTTTCCATCGCCACCCCCTCTCAACCTCCAACTCTTCCTCTCCCGGTGCCAACGAATAAAAACAAAGCACCTATTTATAGGGCCAATTCCGATGGCCACAACGGCTTTCATGAGCTAAGGAATATTAGGTGAGTCCCTTACACCACTAGCTTTCCATTGCCACTAGATTTGCCTGAAATGATTTAGGAATGTATCTGAATTAAATCTTAAAAATATCATATCACAGGTAGAGAGACTCACCTGACTAAAACGTAAATTATAGAAGCTACATACCACTAATTGTGTCGGTTCAAGTGGCTGTAGACTCCTTGGAGTGTTAGCTTTCCAACCCCTACTACCCTCGATGGCCAATGTGCCACCTCTTGTGAGTTCCTGACATTGACCTAATTTACTATAAAATGGTTTGACTTTCCTAATCAAGCTCTACCATTGCAATTTCTGTAGATATCGGCCAATCCAAACATACAACATGATAGGGGGAGGCTAGTGTTACCTCTCCACTTAATTTGAGATTTTTTTTAGAAAATTAAATTTTGGGTCAAATGTGGGGGGGCAATTTGTAAAAATTTGAAAGTTAGGGGACCCAATTGGGAATAAGCATTTTATGAAACCTTCCTAACGGTCTAAATAAGTTGATGGGTGCAAATTGATTAGTTTGGGGATTGATCTTGCCTATGGATAAAGGTTTAGGGTCTCTTTTGCAATAAAGGGAAAGTTTGGGGCAAAAGTGCAAATGTGAACTTTTGCAAGGCCCAAGTGGACTTTTGAGAAGTCCCATTACCTAAACGTAATAAAAGGCAGTTCTAGTGCCTATGTGTGAAATTTGGGGGTCAAATGGTTCTCGAAACCCAAGTACTCGAGTTGAGGAGCTAATTGTAATTTTTCCAAAACTTATGACCTTTTTGGCAATAAAGGAGAAATAAGGCTAGGAATCATTCCAATGTCTATTAGGACCTAAATGGGACCCATAAAACTTTAGTCACTGATTTGGAAAGACTTAAAAAGAGTCTTAGGTTTGGAAATAAGTATAGAGAATCAGTAGAAAGACTGACCCTAGGTTTACTATACCTTATAGAGAATGCAAGGAGTATCAAGCCGGAATCAAAATGGATTCCATGCGTATCACAAAATGAACAAGTTTTGTGTACTAGGGTGAGTGAGTTTTGGTTTAATACCATCATTGATGGTGCGCCTTATTGAAACAACCGAGCTAATTGTTTGATTATGTGTGGTCCTTGGGTGCATTCTTTAAAAGGAAGGGGGGAGACGCTCGGAGACATCCAGTCTCCCATCTATTATACATGTTTTTATAATGAAAGTTGTGAAATGCATTCGATATGCAAGGTGATGGGGGAGATAACATATGTTGCATAAGCTCTCAGTAATGTTGTGTGTGTAGCACCGTTACAAGAAATGGCCATGAGTGCCATCATAAAATTTTGAGTCATATTATTAAAACCAATATTGGTGGATGGGGTGACGGAGGGGCGCATAAGTGGAGGTGCTGTCATCCTAGGGAGAATGGAAAGGAGACGGGGGGAGGCACAATGTGAGTACTTCCATAGTTTCTTGAGACACCCAAAACACGTATGGATACCATCCTAGTACACATCTATGACAAGTAGATGGAGGAATGAGTCATAAGTGTAGGGGCCACTGTCATGCCTTGACCTGGTTTTGGTTGGATCCCCGTGAACAACCCGCCACTCTCCCGGTTTATTAAAGGGTTTCCCCTTATCATAATCCATAAAGAGTAAGGCATCCTTTAAACATGCACCATTTCCTAGAATAGCATAATCAAAACTGCATGAAATTTGAAACTTTACATACTTGTCTTATAGGCATCTTAGTTGATGGTCTTTCAGGGTAGGCTTAGCGGGATTTCCTGAAAGGGATATAATGGAGGGGATGAGTACAACTACTTAGTGAATGGGTTTTCAAAGGTCTACTTTTAACTTTTAAGAAAAATATTTATATGGAGTGTGCCAGACTCTTTTCTTTTCAAAAATCCCTTCATATAAAAATTTGGGTTTTTCCATTATTTCTTAGTTACAGGTGTGTCATCACCCAATACACATCCTTCATCATGAAGGTTACACACATTAACAAGCCAGTATCACTACTGAACCCGCTAGTGGCTTTGGAGCGACTTTTCCTGTCACACGGATAAAAGTAAGACCACTTCTACCCTGGGAATGAGTGGATGTACGCAACATCCGACCCACAATCCCGAAATAACTTCTTCGTGTCCGTATAAGGATAAAGATCTCATCTCGTCCCCACCCCGGTCTCATGAGCTTGGTGCTACTCCAAATTTCGCACAAACACCTGGAACGACGATCTGCCCTTATACTCACTGGGTCGTCCAGGGCTCTTAGTACACATCACTACCCCTCATGGGCGTCTTGATGATCGTACTCATAGTGCATGCACAAACAATGTTTACTTATCAAGCCATGTAATATGTGGTGCCACTAGTCCAACAGCCCCGACTCTCAACTCAACCTGCAGTTATTTGTCTTGACTGGTCCGTCGACCTGTTATGTCGCACTGCCGCTAGTTGACTAAGCATGTCAGTCCTATCTTGGTACCATGGCCAAACAATTCACTTATTAAATTTTATGGCACATATATCATGTTCATTTATGAGCTCCTACTCGTGCCAACTGGCCTTGGGCCCACTATACGAGATTTTCAAAAATCTGGGCATTTTAGCGCTCAGGTTTCAAAACCGAGGCCCTCGGCCTACAAGAGCTATTCGAGCTCCCGTCAAGAAGGTCTCCCAAATAGTTTAAGTATTGGCACATAGTCAGGGGAGAACACTTCCGACAAAATAGGTTTTTACTGTCTATTATACCGACCGGTATAAGGACATCTCCGTTCATAACTGATGAACGAGTTTTCAACTTCCTTCGAGGAAGTCTCATCATACCCACTGGGTATGTTCTACTTACAACGGGTAAGTAGTTTTTTTCGCATAATTTTCACATCACTTTCTCTAAGTGGTGATGATTAAAATACCACTAAATAGTGGGTTTTTATACCGAGGTACTTTTCATCCCCTACCGAGTATGATATAAAATTTCCACCCACAACCAGTAATTGGTTTTTAAATTTTAAGTTGTGCTCATCAGCCCAACCGGGTATGATGTTAGTAAACCCACTCACCCATTAACGTAGTGAATTCCACTTGATCGGTTCTTTGTATTCACGCGAGCTCGTCCATGCTGGCGTTCCCGGTATTTCGCATTCCGGTGAAGGCACGACGGTCCGAGCTTTCGATCTGGGCAGATAGCTCTCGTCCTGAGGTTCATCCTTTCGGTCCTAATTGAGCCGTGGAAAGGCTGAGGAAGTTTTGGGAGGGCTTGGTTTGCCCTGAGGAGGGCTTGAAATGCCCGATTTTAGCTTGTCCAAAATAGGGCAGCTTTGATCCACCGGAGTTGCTTCACTATTCCATCATGTCGGCGCTTCTCCAACGATTCTCGAATTGACTGGAGTTTCCTATCATATAGCTCTCTTCTCCCCGGTTCTAAAGAGCCCGACCTCTCCTTTCGAGGTTAAGAAAAATGTTGAAGTCGAAGCTCTGGTTTAAGCTTCATTGGGAAATGAAGCAGTAGTGTGAGAGAGAGAGAGAAGTGTTCAGGTGTGAGGAGAATGAATGGGGATGACCTCTTTATATAAGTGTAAAGCCTGTGTATTAAATGAGAGAGATTTATTACTATTATTAATATTCCCATAAATTACTGGTATTAATTACAATAATTTAATTTCGATATTAATTCCAATAATTTAATTTTAGTATTAATTTTAATATTTTAATTTCGGTATTAAATTATCTTTATTAATTCCAATAATTAAATATATATTAATTTATGGTTATTTATGATAAGGTGTATGTTCACATAAAAATTTTTGACCGAAATTTCGGGTTACCAAAAAATTCATACTTCCCATGAAGGCAAGCACGCTTAACTTCAAAGTTCTTATGGAATCTTTTTCACCTAAACGAATTTGGCTTTTGTCTTCTAATTTTTCTTAAACTTCTTTTTCAAGGTTTAATGAACCCGAAAGTTGTAAATTTCCATATTGCTTGTTCCCAAATGTAAACTGGCTCAGTTTTCTTACTCGGTTTGACGATTCTTTTCCTGATTTTCCTTAACTCAAAAGCGTGGGGTTTACAGCCACAGTCCGACAAGAGGCGATAATGCGGCTATGACCTCAGGTGCTTAGAACATTTGCTATGAGTGTGGTGAAGGTTCACAACACCTTGACTGTAGTCCATGTCTGGTGTCGTCCTGCTAGGCGGTACAGTCTAGGGTAATAGCATTCTTATGGTGGGCCCAAGTAGCTCAGATGTGTGCGGGCCTGAGTTCCAAAGGTGTGCAAATGAGCTACATGAGTTCTGCCATGACCTCGGCTGCTAAGGCAATGAGCTGGAAAGGCGGCACATGTGATGCACCGGGTGATGGGTATGAGATTTGTAGCACCTCCCACACTCCTGCTCCAGGATTAGGATAGGTTGAATGGCTATGCACTCCAAGTCGATTTTGCTTATTTGTTTAGGTCCATGAGTGCTCCTTGTTTATCTTGTTTGCCTTAGTTGTTGGGCTAGGGAACAAGTGGAGATAACCCGACCGCTTCAATTGTGTGAATTAGATACGAGAATACACAGTAAAAATGAGATCGAGAATGTCCGACCACAAGATAGCAGTAGTGTCACGCCCCGACCCGATTTGGTAAGATCCCTATGAACAACCCGCCACTCTACCGGTTTATTCAGGGTTTTCCCCTCTTCTAAAATGTGGGGAGTAAGGCGTCCTTCTTATTTGTACCTTTCCTATAATAACATTAATCAAAACTAAATATAAATTTTACATACCTACCTTAAGGTTCGGTTACTAATAAATTTTTAAGGTTAGTTTTTCCTTGGTTTCCTAAAAAGGGGTAAAGGGAGGGGGCGAGTTTGACAACTCGGTGAATGGGCGTTGGGTGAGAGTTTTCACAAAAATCAATTTCTATAATCGAAGTGTGCTAGACTCCTTATTTCATAAAAATGCTTTTCGTCAAATTTCGGTTCATCAAAACCTTTTTCCAAGGTTTGCCAATTCATTTCCAAGGATTCTCAAATACTTTTCATGATTTTCATAACCTCTTTCCCATTTCCATATTCGATGTGTTTAACATACAATACACACCCTTCATCATGAAGGGATCACACACATTCACGAGATATAGTTACGTCCACTGCACGCACTTATGGATCGAAGCGTCTTTACCATACACCCTGATAGAAGTCTCTAACTTCTACCCGAAGTCTAAATGAATGTCTCTAACGTTCTACCCTCAGACCAAAATACTTTGTGTCCATATGAGGAGAGAGACCTCATCCCCTCCTCATCCCGGTCTCATGCGCATTAAAGCTAAATCGAGCTTCTCAAGACTTCTGGTACGACTAACTGCCCTTATCTCCACTAGGTTGTCTAGAGCCCTTGGACGCATCACTACCCCTCTTGGGCATCTTGAAGGTCCTGTAACACAGTGCATGCACAATCAACATTTTTCACATAATGCCATATAATCTATGGTGCCAATTGTTCAATGTCCCCGACCCTCAACTCGACCTACACCTGTTTGTCTCGGCTAGTCCGGAGACCTATCATGTCACACTTCTGCTAGTTAACTGAGTGTGTCAGTCCTGTCTTGGTACCATGGTCAAACAACTCATTGCTTAAGCTTTCATGGCATATTAATCATGTTTGTTTACGAGCACCTACTCGTGCCAACTGGCCTAGGGCCCACTGTTCGAGATTTTCAAAATCGGGCATATTAGCCCCCAATTTCCAAAACCAAGGCCTCTGGCCTAACAGAGCTATTCGAGCTCATGTCAAGAAGGTCTCCTAAAATGTTTAAGTAGTGGTACACAGTTAGGGGAGAGCACTTCTGACAAAATATACTTTTCAGTTGCCATCACACTAACCGAGTATGAGAACATCTCCGCTCATAACCGATGAAAGGGTTTTCCACTTCCTTCGAGAAAGTTCCATCATACCAACCGGGTATGATCTACTTACAACTGTTAAGTAGTTTTTCTGCATGATTTCCACATCACTTCTCTCAGGCGTGATGATTAAAATACCACTTAATAGTGGGTTTTCATTTTCGAGATGGTTATCATCCCAATGGATATGTTATTAAATTCCCACTCACCCGTTAATGCAGTGAATTTCACTCGACAGTTTTTTGTATTCACGCGAGCTTGTCCTTGTTGGCGTTCCTAGTACTTTGTATTTCTACATGATATGAACATCCTTGTTCATTATCCCATGACCTAATAGTCTTTATTCATTCCAAATGAATGAGAAAACTAAAATTTTTATTTATTTGCAATTAGGTCCCTAAATTTATTTTTCTTTAACTTTAAGCCCCTAATACCAGTTTTTCCTCAAATTGAGTCCCAAAACATTTAAAATTCACCTTGGGACCTCAATTTATTCAAATTCACAAAAAGGGATTCAATTTCCCAAATTTCCAATTTGGTCCCAAACTTTTCCAAAATTATCATTTTCCCCATAGTTTACAAAAATGGTAAGTTTTGCCCCAAAAATTCCAAAAAATGCCCAATTGGTCCTCCAATATCTTTATCATGCCCAATTGGCCCTCAATTTTATGAAATTGCACTTTAGTCCCTCGAATTTTTTAAATTCCCAAATGTCCCCAATTTTCCCCCCAATTTCAATATTCTAATTCTGCCGGATTTGATTTCATCAAATTGACCGATCAAATGAGTTTAATTGTTGAAATTAAAGTTAGATTGGAGTTCATACAACTTCATACGATTCAATTGCACTTTGAATCACACGATTTACTGCCAGAATGAGCTCAAACAAAGCTTTGCTAGAAAACTGGACTTAGAGGGAGAAAGCTTCGAAAGCTTACCGTTGGGGGCACGATAGTCTGAGCTTTCAATCTGGATAGATAGTTCTCGTCCTAAGGTTACTCCTAGGATCAATAATTGCATCAATTGATGTCGAATTGAGTGATAATTTAGTCATTGAAATTTTGTCGGTTCTGTCTAGCACCGATCATAATTTAAAGAGGGGAGCCAAATTGGCTTACCTTTCATCTCTAATTCAACTGTAAGAGGGCTGTAGAGGTGTTGGAAGGGCTTGGTTTGGCCAGAGTAGGGCTGAATTTGACCAATTTTAGCTATGCTAAAATAGGGCAGCTTCGGTCTGCCGAAGCTACTTCATTGTTTGATAACGCCGATGCTTCTTTGTTGATCCACGGATTGAATGGATGTTGCTATCAAATACTGACTTTCCCCAGAGTCCAAAGAGCCTAACCTCTCCTTCTGAGGTTGAGAAAAATGCTCAAGTCGGAGCTATAGTTCGAGCTTCACCGAAAAATGGAGCAATAGAGAGAGACAGAGAGAGTAGTTTTCAGGTGTTAGGAGGATGAATGAGAAGATTTATTATTAAATTATGGGTATTAATGTTGTCATTATTCTCATTAAATTGGGAAATTGATGGGTATTTATGAGTATTAATTCCAATAATTGAATGTAGGTATTAATTTATGAGTTTTAACTCTGAATGTAGTTATTAATTTCAATAATTGAATGTAGGTATTAAATTATGTGTATTTATGGGTATTAATTTTTATAATTGAATGTATGTATTAATTTATGGGTATTTATGGTAGGAGCATAGGACTAATACTTAAAACTGCTAATAGTTTCGTATTAATCCAAATTCACATAATTATCTCATTATTTTCACCTAAAGTAATTCACTTGGTATTTACCCTATAGATTCCATCGAGTTATTTATTTCGGTCAAAACAACACTTTTCATTTTATTTATTCCAATTATATCAATTGTATTTTTAGCTTATAATACAATTCCAGAAAAGTTTTTTGACCGAAATTTTGGGTTACTAAAAACACGGTGTGACAAGCAGGTTGGATAACCCGAGACTTTGTTTCAAAGGGGAGTAAGTAAACCACGAGTCTCATATGGGGAATTTGAGGAGTAGGAGTTTGTCTTGTATGCTAGGTGGTTTATGGGAAAGGTTTGGGTCGTAAGACATGTAGTGGCACGACGTCAACGTCCCACTCACTGAGCTGTGAATTTCACCCCCTCCCCTAATCAATTGTGCAGATAAGCCGAGGAAGCCGACAATAAGTGGAAGGGAATGTCCGAGCCGAAATCCTTACTTCGAGGTGAGTGCACCTCTAGTTTCGAAGGTTTGAGCTCCTTATCATATCTTAATTTTTCTATTCCTATGATTTTTACCCAAGAAATTCAGGAGCTCCATACGACACTTACTAGCATTCACACTGGATTTGGATTTGGCGAGCTCGGTTGACATCTGTCACACTTCCTGGACGGGCTGGACCCCAACGTGTGATGCTATATAGGGAGTTTGGGGCACCCAACTGAGTTGGCTGAAGTAGTCAGCTCAACATGCAAATGTGAGCGGGTTCTATGGAACCGCCATCTCCAAAAGGGTGTTGTGGAGAAGTGCTAGGAGACGTACCCTCCAGCTACACCTCCATGGAAGGTCGCTAGGGCCACAACGTCTCACTCTGGAGGACACTCAAAGAGCATTAGCAGTTGCTATTCATAACTGATTAAGAGGGGACCCTTTTCTAGAAGGTACCCGACAAACAATGTTGGGCCCTCTTGAGCCAGTAGTGTCGGGAGTAATACAAGTGGCGCTACGAGTGTGGCCCCACACTATAATCAGTGTGGAATGTTCCATTAGGGATCTTGCATTCCAGTACACTGCTACCAGTGCGACCAAGTGGGACATAGGGCAAGCGATTACCGATCAGCCAACAGTCGGCCAACATCGGGAGTAAACAATGTAGGGTGACCTCTGCCCTATCTATTAGTGTCAGCCCAAGTCGGAAATGACCAAGGTGTGGGACCAAGAAACCGTTGGGTGAAAAGGCCCGGGAACAAGGAGCGAGTTCCCGCTAGGGTTTATAATCTCACCCAGGAAGAAGATAGGATAGACTCAAGCATCATTGTGGTACCTCCCATAACCCTTGAACCTCCATGTCCTAAGGAAAAACTTTTTGAAACTTTTTGAGGAAGTACCAGGTATATAGTATGAATGTGAGCCAAGTGGGCCATGATACTAAATATGTACAGACTGTAATTATTAATAAAATATTTTGGTACTATCTCAGTACTCGTACATGTAAATGGAATCGATGCCTTTTCTCTTATAGACTTAGGAATATACCGATCATATGTACGAAAAGGACTGTTGCCCAAGATTCCAGTACGACCATCCATGAACAATGGTGTATACGCCATTAGGTGAAGTGATCCATAGGGACATGATCCTAAGGGGATGTGAGGTTTCCATGGAAGGGGAAGTCCTTAACACCAGTTTAATACCCCTAGGTGTAACTAAAGTAGATCTCATCCTAGGGATGGATTGGTTATCCATCCATTAGGTCAGACTGGATTGCACAAACAAGATTGTAGCTCTTTGGGTTAGGAACACCAAGGAAGTGGTATTCTAGGGAGAAAGGAGCCTGACTATGCCATACTTGATATCCAGTCCCAAGGCCTAGAGGATGATGTGAAAAGGGTGTGAGGTGTTCCTGGCACATGTCACAAGTGCCCAAAAAGGGATCACCACACCAAAGAACACACTAGTAGTATGAGAATACTTGGATGTATTCCCAAATGATTTACTTGAATTGTCCCCAGATAGATAGTTCGATTTCATGATCAATGTTATCCCTGGGACAAATCTGATATCACAAGCACCATATGGGATGGCACCAACAGAACATAAGGAGCTAAAGGAATAGTTGGAGGAGCTCTTGGGAAAAGGGTTCATTAGACCTATCTATTCTCCTTGGGGTGCTCTAGTGATATTCTTAAAGAAGAAGGTCAGTAGCTTTAGGTTGTGCAATGACTATCATTGATTAAATTAGGAAATAATCAAGAACTATTACCCACTCCCTTGGATCAAGGGAATGTTTGACCAACTGACAAGGGTGTCACACTTCTCCTAGATCAACCTCTAGTATGGGTATCACCAGTTAAGATTCAAGGAGGAGGATATACAAAAGACTGCCTTTAGGACAAGGTATGGACACTATGAGTTCAGGGTTATGCCCTTTGTACTTACAAATACCCCGACGACATTCATGGACTTAATGAATAGGATCTTCCAACCCTACATTGACCGGTTTGTGATCGTCTTCATTGACAACATCTTGGTATACTCTCAGATTGAAGCAGTCCATGAGGGATACCTTTGAATAGTGATGGATGCACTATGAAAAGAGCAATTATACGAAAAATTCTTGAAGTGCAAGTTTTGGAAAAGAAAAGTCTAGGATATGTGGTATCAGGAAAAGGGATCCAAGTGGATCCTACTAAGATTCATGCGATATCCAACTAGGAGGCGCCTGAGAACCCCACAAAAGTGAGGAGCTTCCTAGGACTGGATGGATACTACCTGAGATTTGTGAAAGGGTTCTTCATAATAGTGGGCATGATAACGTAGCTGACACAAAAAAGGAGTTAAGTACGAGTGGAGCCCAAAATGCGAAAAGACATTTTAAGAGCTAAAGAGGCGGCTCACAACGACTCCAGTACTAACCCTCCCCAACATGAATGGGGAAGAGTATACGAAGTATAGTGATGCATCTAGACATGGGCTAGGATGTGTACTGATGCAACATGGGAACGTCATCTCCTATGCATTAAGGCAACTAAAGAAGTATGAAGTAAACTACCCAACTCATGACCTGGAGTTGGCAGCCATAGTGTTCACATTAAAGATATGGTAGCATTACCTCTATGGGATAATGTGTTGGATCTTCACTAACCACAAGAGCCTCAAATGTTTGTTGACTAAGAATGAGCTCAATCTGAGGTAGCGACGATGGCTGGATCTAATAAAAGACTATGACATGATCATAGAATACCATCCTAGGAAGGCAAATGTGGTGGCTGATGCTTTAAGTCGAAAGCCCAAGGTAAGTGTGACACACATTAGGTTAGTGTACCTACCTATGCAGGAACAACTGAAGTATGTCTACATCTCCCTAAATGTCGAGGAGGAGATTTTAGGTTTAGCTACTAAGATAACCATTCGACCAACCCTAGTGGACCAAATTAGAGGCAAATAGAAAACATATCCTTTCATGCCCCGACCCGGTTTGGTCGGATCCCCGTGAGAAACCCGCCACTCTCCAGATTTATTAAGGGTTTTCCCCTTCTTTAAACCGTGAGGAGTAAGGCATCCTTTATACCTATACCTTTCCTAGAATAACATTAATCAAAACTATATAAATTTAAACTTATATACCTGTCTTGCAGGTTAGCTAGCGGAAGGTCTTTAGGTAGGTTTTTCCCCCAGTTACTTGAAAAGGAGTAAAGGGAGAGGGTGAGTTTGACAACTCAGTGAATGGGTGTTTGAAACATAAGTTTCTGAAAAATAGTTTAAATTGGAGTGTGCCAGACTCCTTATTTTCTTTAAAACCATTCTTTTCTTGAATTCCCAATTATTCAATCAATTTCCTCACAATTGGTGTGTTTAACAATCAACACATGCCCTTCATCATGAAGGGATCACACATTCGTAAGGCAACCCGTCCAATGCACCTACTTGTGGTGTCAGAGCGACTTTACCGGCCACCTAGATAGAAGCCCGTCCACTTCTACATGAGAATGAGTGGATATTCACAACATCCGACCCTCAAACCCGAAAAGAAACTCTGTGTCCGTATAAGGACAGAGACCTCATCCCTACCCCACCCCGGTTTCATGCACTTGAAGCTACATTGAACTTCCCTAACTACTAGCACGACAATCTGCCCTTATCTCCACCATGTCATCTAGTAGTCATTAAGACACATCACTACCCCTCTTGGACGTCTTGATGGTCCTGAACCTTAATGCATGCACAAACAAAGTTTTTCCATAAAGACATTTATCTTTGGTGCCACTAGACCAACGACCCTGACCCTCAACTCAACCGACAGATGTTTGTCTCGACCGGTCCGTCGACCTGGTCTTGTCGCACTGCCGCTAGTTCATCGAGTATGTTGGTCCTCTCTTGGTACCATGGCCAAATCAAGTAACTCATTCATTTAGAATTTTTATGGCTTATCACCATGTTTGTTTATGAGCTCCTGCTCGTGCCAACTAGCCTTGTGCCCACTGTACGAGATTTTAAAAATTAGGCATTTTAGCCCCAATGTTCCAAAACTGAGGCCTCTGGCTTATCTGAGCTATTCGAGCTCTCATTAAGAAGGTCTCCCAAAATTTTTAAGCATTGGCACACAGTCAGGGGAGAGCACTTTTGACAAAATAACTATTTCACTTGTCCATCACACCAAAGGGGTGTGATGATATCTCCGCTAATAACCGGTAAGGGGATTTTCTACTTTCTTCAAGGAAGTTTATCATACCAACCGTGTATGATTAACATACAACCGATAAGTAGTTTTTCTGCATTTTCCTCACATCACTCCAACCAGGCGCGGTGTTAAAATTTCCACTTACTGGTGGTTTTTTCTTTCTGAGGTACTCATTATCACAACCGGGTATGATGTGAAAAATCCCACTCACCCGATAAGTGCAGTGTGTTCATCTCGATCGACTTTTTACCTCCACGTGAGCTTATCCTTGCTAGTATTTCTGGTCCTTCGTGCTCCTACACAATTTAAACATTCCTTGTTTATTAACATTTGACATAATAGCCCTAATTCCTAATGTATGAGCAAAATGCCTATACTTTTCAATTATTTACATTTAGATCCCTAAAGTTCTTTTTCCTTAACTTTAGGTCCCTAATGCAAACTTTTCCCCAAATTGAGTATCGAAACTTCTAAAATTTACTTTGGGACCTCAATTTATTCAAAATCACAAAAGGGGGTTCAAGTTTCTCAAATTTCCAATTTGCTCCACAACTTTTCAAAAATTACCATTTTGCCCCTACTTTACAAAAATGGCAATTTCACCCCAATAATTCTAAAAATCGACCAATTTATCCTTCAACATATTTTTCATGGCCAAATGCGCCTCAATTTTGGGAAATTGAACTTTGGTCCCTCAATTTTACAAAATCCCCAAATTTTCCCAAATTTTCCCCCTTTCAAACTGGCCGAATTTGATTTCATCAAATTGACCATTCAATCGGGTTTAATTGTTGAAATTGAAGGTAAAATTGAGTTCCTACATTCCAATGATTTAATAAAAGTTTGAATCACGTCATTTGGATCCGAATTGAGCTCAAACAGAGCTTTGTCTGAAAACTAGACTTAGAAAGAGAAAGCTTCGAAAGCTTACCGTCGAAGGTGCGGCGGTCCGTGCTTTCGATCGGGGCAGATAGCTCTCGTCGTGAGGTTCCTCCTAGGATTAAGAATCACATCAATTCATGCTGAATTGAGGGAGAATTTGGTCAGTGAAGTTTCGTCGATTCTCTCTCTAACACTAATAATAAATTATAGAGGGGAGCCAAATTGGCTTACCTTTCCTCTCTAATTCAGTTGTATGAGGGCTATGGAAGTGTTGGGAGAGCTTAGTTTGGCCTAAGAAGGCTTAAATTGGTTGTTTTTAGCTTGGCCAAAACAGGGTAGCATTGGTTTGCCGGAGCTACTTCATTGTTTGATCACGTTGGCATTTCTCCGTTGATCCTCAGAGCAAATGGAGACTACCGTCATGTAGCTGACTTCTCCCCAAATCTAAGGAATTCTACCTCTCCTTCTTTGGCTCAGAGAAACCCCAATGTCGGAGCTCTGGTTCAAGCTTCACCAAAAAATGGTGTAGTAGGGAGAGAGAGATGTTTTCAGGTATGAGGATGATGAATGTGGAGGAGCTCTTTATATGGGAAGCTCGAGGACTCCTTGGTCGTCCAATTGGCACCTTTATGGCGGTCATTCAATGCTTGAAACTCCCAGAACAGAGAATTTTCATCTTCACTGGCGTTGCTTAATTTTCTAACGTGCGAATAGTGTTGTCATATGAACGAAGAAGATGACACTGCTCTGAATCGAACCGGGTTTGTAAACCCCGTTCTTTGGAGTTAAGTAAAATTGGGGAAAAAAATCGGTCAAACCAAGAGAGAAAATCGAACCGGTTCACAAACTCGAGCATTAGAGAACGAGCAATTTGGGGAATTTACAAGTCCCGAGTGAGCAAAAGTTTTCATAAAACCTTGGAAAAGAACCCTAGGACAAATTGAGAAAGAAAACTAGACCGGTTTATGTGAACCGGATCCGAGTCGAATTGAATCAGTTTATGAACCGAGTCCGATTTATGAACTACAACCGATAAAGGAAGAACAAACCAGAAAATTTATGGATTTCAAGTGACCTAAAAAGTCACAAAAGTCCTGAAAAAGGATTTTAGGATGAATGAAGGATGAAAACCAAACCGGTTCAGGTGAACCAAATCCGAATTGGTTTGGACCGGTTTGAACCACTATTGAACTGGATGCTAAATTTATTTTTCTAGGTGGCTTAAAAAATTTAAATTAGAGAATTGAGGCCACCATTTGATAGAGAATAAATTTAGATGAATTTAGAAATTTTTAATTTTGAAAAACTCGGTCGAATCGTGCTTGAACCAGTCGGTTTAAGCTTTGAACCTGGTTCAAACCGGTCTGGTCCAACACTGTTCACTCGCCGAAAAATCGAACCAACGATGATGAAGGGTAAACGTTTCTGTTCAGTATGTTTTATGCCATCAACGACTGTTATAAAGGTGCCAAATAGACGGCCGATGAGTTCTCGAGCTCTCAATATAAAGAGCCCCTCTCCATTCATGCTCTCTACACCGAAAAACCTCACTCTCTCTCAGCTACTCAGTTTTTCGGTGAAGCTTGAACTAGAGCTCTAATATAGGGTCTTTTCTAAGCAAAAGAAGGCATGGTTGGGTTCATTAGACTCAGGGAGAAGTTAGCTACACGGTGGTAGTCTCCAATTTCTCTAAGGGTTACTGGAGAAGCACTGGCATGATCGAATAGTGAAGCAGCTCCGGCGGACTGAAGCTGGCCTATTTCTATTGAGCTAAAATCAACTAATTCAAGCCCTTCTCAGGCCAAACCAAGCTCTCCCAACACATACTCAGCCCTCTTATAGCCAAATTAGAATGGAAAGGTAAGCCGATTTGGCTCCCCCTGTAAATTCCGATTAGTATTAGAGAGAATTGACAGATTTTCAATGACTAAATTCTCATTAAATTCGGCACCAATTGATGCAATTCTTGATCCTAGAAGTAACCTTAGGATGAGAGTTATCTGCTCAAATCGAAAGCTCGGTCCGTCGCACCCCTAATGGTAAGCAATCAAAGATTACTCTCTCTACATTTAGTTTTCCGCCGAAGCTCCGTTTGAGCTCATTCCGACATCAATTCGTGCGATTCAAAGTGCAATTGAATTGTATGAAGATGTAGGAACTCTAATCTAACTTCAATTTCAAAACTTAAACTCATTTGGTTGGTCAATTTGATAAAATCAAATGTGGCTGTGTTGAGAAGTTGAAATTGGGGGAAAAATCAGGGATTTCGAAAATTTGAGGCACTAAAATGCAATTTCATAAAATTGAGGGTCAATTGGGAATGATAAAGATGTTGGTGGATCATTTTGGCAATTTTTGGGGTAAAACATACCATTTTTGTAAAGGAGGGGCAAAATGGTAATTTTGGAAAAATTGAGGATCAAATTGGGAATTTAGGAAACTAGAACCTCTTTATGAAATTTTGAATTAATTGAGGTCCCAATGTGAATTTTAAAAGTTTTGGGACTCAATTTGGGGGAAAATGAGCATTTGGGGCCTAAAGTAAAAGAAAAAAAACTTTAGGGATCAAATTGAAATGAAAAGTTATAAAGTTTATTCATTTATAATGAATGAAGGCTACCAAGCCGAGAAATAATGAACAAAAATGTTTATACCGTGTAATAACACGAGGCATTAGGAAGGTTAGCTAAGACAAAGCTCGCAAGGAGACGAAAGCCGATTTAGAGAAAATACACTACACGATCTGGTGAGTAGGATTTAATATCATACTCGGTTGGGATAAGAAGTACCTCTAAAATGAAAACCCACTAATAAGTGGTATTTTAATCATCACACCTGAGAGGAATGATGTGAAAATTATGCGAAAATACTACTTACCATGTGTAATTGGATCATACTCGGTTGGTATGATGAACTGCTAGGAAGGAAGTAGAAAACCCGCTTATCGTTTATAAGAGAGGAGATGTTCTCATATATGGTTGGTATGATGGACAGATGAAAAGTTTATTTTGTTGGAAGTGCTCTACTCTGAGTGTGTGCCACTGCTTAAAACTTTTGGGAGACTTTCTTGGCAGGAGCTCGAATAACTCAGATAGGATGGATGCATCGATTTTAGAACTTGGGGGCTAATATGCCCAATTTTGAAAATCTCATACAATGGGCCCAAGGCCAGTTGGCATTAGGAGGAGCTCGTAAAAAAATAGGATGATAAGCCATGAAAATTCCAAATGAATGAGTTATATGATTTGGCCATGGTACCAAGACAAGACCGACATACTCGATGAACTAGCGATAGAGCGACAAGACCAGGTCGACAGACCAGTCGAGACAAATAGCTGCCGATCAAGTTGAGGATCGGGGCCAATGGACCAGTTGCACCAAAGATAAATGGCTTTATGGAAAAACTTTGTTTGTGCATGCATTGAGGCCTTGGTTTTGGAGCTTGGGGGCTAATATGCCCGATTTTGAAAATCTCATACAGTGGGCCCTAGGCCTATTGGCACGAGCAGGAGCTCGTAAACAAACCTGAGTTTAAGCCATGAAAACTTTAAATGAATGAATTGTTTGGCCATGGTACCAAGACAGGACCCACATACTCGGTGGACTCGCAACAGTGCGACATGACAGGTCTATGGACCAGTCAAGACAAATAGCTGCAGGTCAAGTTGATGGTCGGGGCCGTTGGACTAGTGGCCCCACAAATTATATAGCTTATGTGGAAAATTGTTGATTTGTGCATGTATTGTGTTACGAGACCTTCAAGATGCCCAAGAGGGGTAGTGATGTGTCTTAGGGCTACTGGACGACATGGTGGAGATAAGTGTAGTTAGTCGTGCCAATAGTCTTGGAAGCTCGATGTAGCTTCATGCACAAGAGACCGAGGTGGGGTTAGGATGAGGTCTCTGTCCTCATACGAACACGGAGTTTTGTTATGGGATTGAGGGTCGGATGTCTCAAACATCCATTCATTCTAAGGGTAGAAGTGGACGTGCTTCTATCTAGGTGGCCGGTAAAGTCGCTCCAATGACACAAGTGGGTACAGTGACCATGCTGGCCTACAAATGTGTGTTCACTTCATGATGAAGGGCATGTGTTGGTTGATAAACACTCTGGTTATGATTGTGGATGAGAAATGGCTAGGAAAATCGAGATTTTGAAAATGAGAAATTTAAAAAAAATTAAGGAGTCTAGCACACTTCAAGTTAAAAATTATTTTTTTGAAACTTTATCTTTTTTAAAATACCCATTCACTGAGTTGTAGAAACTCACCTACCCTTTTTTATCCATCTTTAGGAAATATAGAAATTACTAGAGATAACACCAAGCCTTACCCTCTGTCTAGTATGCTTAATTTCTCTTAAGCTTGCATTTTATTTGATATATATTATTCCAGGGAACAAGGTTGAAATTACGCCTGGCTCCCCTTGAGCTAAAGAAGGGGGAAACCCTCTTGAACCAAGAGAGTGGCGAGTTGTTCATGGGGATCCGACCAAATTGAGTTGGGGCATGACAAGGTTAAATGCTTAAATCGGTTGGTTCAGGCCTGATTCGACCGAGTTTTTCAAAATTAAAAATTTATAAATTTATCTAAATTCATTCTCTATCCAATGGTGGCTTCAATTCTCCAATTTGAATTTTTAATCCATCAAGAAAAATGAATTTAGAAACTAGTTCAATAGTGGTTCAAACCGATTCAATTCGGTTTAGGTCTGATTCACCTGAACTAGTCTGGTTTTTACTTCCAATTCATCCCAAAGTCCTTTTCCATGACTTTTATAACTCTTTAGGTCACTCAGGATTAGTAAATATCTTGTTTTTCCCTTTCTCTAATGGTTGGGGTTCATGAACCAATTCGGTTTTCTTAGCCCAGTTTGACCGGTTCTTTACTCGGTTTCCTTGTATTTAAGGGATGGGCCTTAGGTCAACTGGCCTTGGGTAAAAAATTTCCATTTTGCCCCAACTTTACAAAAATGGTAATTTGACCCTAATGGTTCCAAAAATCGACCAATTGGTCCTCCAACAAAATTTTCATGGCCAATTGGCCCTCAATTTTGGGAAATTGCACTTTGGTTCATCAATTTTACGAAATTCCCAAATTTCCCGAAAAATTTCCCCCAATTTCTCCCTTTCAAACTGGCCGAATTTGATTTTATCAAATTGACCATTTAATCGGGTTTAATTGTTGAAATTGAAGGTAAAATTGAGTTCCTACACTTCCACATGATTCAATGAAACTTTGAATTGCATCATTTGGATCTGAATTGAACTTAAATAGAGCTTTGTTGAAAAACTAAACTTAGAGAGAGAAAGCTTTGAAAGCTTACTGTCGGGGGTACGACGGTCTGAGCTTTCGATTGGGGCAGATAGCTCTCATCCTTAGGTTCTTTCTAGGATCAAGAATTACATCAATTCATGGTGAATTGAGGGAGAATATGGCCAGTGAAGTTTCACCAGTTCTCTCTCTAACATTGATCCAAAATTACAGAGCAGAGCCAAATTGGCTTACCTTTCTGATCTAATTTAGTCGTATGAGGGTTATGGAAGTATTGGGAGAGCTTGGTTTGGCCTGAGAAGGGCTCTAATTGGTCATTTTTAGCTCAGCCAAATTGGAAGTGAAAATCAGACTAATTTAGGTGAATTGGACCTGATCCGATTTGAACTGATCCGGTTCACCTAAAGCTGCCCTGTTTCGACTGAGCTAAAAATGAGGAAAAAATCGGTCAACCCGAGGTGAGAAAATCGAACCAGTTCACGAACCCTAATCATTAGAGAAATGGCAAAACGGGAAATTTACAAATCCCGAGTGACCTAAAGTGTCATAAAAGTCATGGAAAAGAACTTTGGGATAAATTGGAAGTGAAAACCGAAGCGTTTCAGGTGAACCAGATTAAACCGGTTTGAACCACTATTGAACTGGTTTATAAATTCATTTTTCAAGTTGGCTTAGAAAATTCAAATTGGAGAATTAAAGCCACCATTGGATAGAGAATGAATTTAGATAAATTTACAAATTTTAAATTTTGAAAAACTTAGTGGAATCGGGCCTGAACTAGCTAGTTTAATCATTTAACCCAGTTCGGAATAGTGTCGTCTTCTTCCTTTAGATGACAACACTATTCACTTGCTAGAAAATCAAGCAATCCAATGAAGATGAAAAGTCTCCGTTCAGGGAGTTTCATGCAATGATTGACCGCCATAAAGGCACCAATCGAATGGACAAGGAGTCCCCGAGCTTCCAATATAAAGAGCTCCTCCTCATTCATCCTCCTCACACCTGAAGACATCTCTCTCTCCCTACTGCACCCTTTTCCAATGAAGCTCATACTAGAGCTCTGACATTGGGATTTTTTAAAGCCAAAGAAGGAGAGGTCGGGTTCCTTAGATTTAGGGAGAAGTCAGCTACCTGACGGTACTCTCCATTTGCTTTGAGGATCGCCGGAGAAACACCGGTGTGATCGAACCGTGAAGTAGCTCCGGCGGACTGAAGCTGTCCTATTTTGTTCGAGCTAAAAATGGCTAATTTGAGCCCTTCTTAGGCCAAACCAAGATCTCCCAACACTTCCATAACCCACATACGACTTAATTAGATCAGAAAGGTAAGCCAATTAGGCTCACCTTTGTAATTTCTGATCAGTGTTAGAGAGAGAACTGATGAAATTTCACTGACCAAATTTTCTCTCAATTCGACATGAATTGATGCGATTCTTGACCTTACGAGTAACCTTAGGATGAGAGCTATTTTCCCCAATCGAAAGCTCAGACCGTCGCACCCCCGACGGTAAGCTTTTGAAGCTTTCTCTCTCTAAGTCTAGTTTTTTGACGAAGCTTTGTTTGAGCTCAATTCGGATCCAAATGACACAATTCAAAGTTCCATTGAATCATGTAGAAGTGTAGGAACTCAATTTTACCTTCAATTTCAATAATTAAAATCAATTGAATCGTCAATTTGATGAAATCAAATTCGACCAATTTGAAAGGGGAAAATTTGCAGAAATTTGGGAATTTCGTAAAATTGATGGACCAAAGGTGAATTTCCCAAATTTGAGGGCCAATTGGCCATGAAAAATATGTTGGAGGACCAATTGGTAGATTTTTGAAATCATTGGGGGTCAAATTGCCATTTTTGTAAAGTAGTGGCACAATGGTAATTTTTGAAAAGTTGGGGACCAAATTGGAAATTTGGGAAAATTGAAACCCTTTTTGTGATTTTGAATAAATTGAGGTCCCAAAGTAAATTTTAGAAGTTTCGGGACTCAATTTGGGGAAAAGTTTGTATAAGGGACCTAAAGAAAAGGAAAAAACTTTAGGGACCTAAATGTAAATAATAGAAAAGTTTGGGCATTTTGCTCATACGTGAGGAATTAGGGCTATTTTGCCAAATGTTAATAAACAAGGAATGTCCAAATTATGTAGGAGCACAAAGGACTGGAAACGCTAGCAAGGATAAGCTCGCATGGAGGCAAAAGGCGGATAGAGAGGAATACACTGCACTTATCTAGTGTGTGAGATTTTTCATATCAACCCAATTCAGATGATGAGTACCTCAGAAAGGAAAAACCACTACTAAGTGAAAATTTTAACATCGTGCTTGGTTGGAGTGTTGTGAGAAAATGTGATAAAACTAATTACCAGTTTATGTAGATCATACTCGGTTTGTATGATGAACTTCCTCGAAGGAAGTGGAAAACCCGCTTACTGGTTATAAACGGAGATTTCATCACACCCGATTGGTGTGAAGGACAAGTGAAAAAGTTATTTTGTTTGAAGTGCTCTCCCTTGATTGTGTGCCAATGCTTAAAAATTTTGGGAGACCTTTTGGACCAGAGCTCGAATAGCTCAGATAGGCCAGAGGCCTCAGTTTTGGAACTTGGGGGATAAAATGCCCGATTTTGAAAATCTCGTACAATGGGCCCAAGGCTAGTTGGCACGAGCAGGAGCTAGTAAACAAACATGATGATAAGCCATGAAAATTCTAAATGAATGAGTTATTTGATTTGGCCATGGTACCAAGATAGGACCGACATATTCGATGGACTAGCGGCAGTGCGACAAGACTAGGTCAATGGACCAGTCGAGACAAACTTTTGCCGGTCGAGTTGAGGGTTGGGGCTGTTAGACTTGTGGAACCATAGATAAATGACTTTATGGATAAACTTTGTTTGTGCATGCACTTAGGTTTGGGACCATCAAGTTGCCCAAGAGGGGTAGTGATACATCCTAAGGGCTACTGGACAACATGGTAGAGATAAGGGCTGATTGTCGTGCCAGATCAGGGAAGCTCAACATAGCTTCATCTGCATGAGACTGGGGTGGGGTCAGGATGAGGTCTCTGTCCTCATATAGACACAGAGTTTCTTTTTGAGTTTAAAGGTCGAATGTCGTGAACATCCACTCATTCCCATGGTAGAAGTGGACAAGCTTCTATCTAGGTGGTTGGTAAAGTCGCTCCGACGCAACAAGTGGGTGCAGTGGATGGGCTACCATGCGAATGTGTGATCCCTTCATGATGAAGGGCGTGTGTTGATTGTTAAACACACCGATTGTGAGGAAATTGTTTGAATAATCGGGAATTCAAGGAAATAATGGTTTTAAAGAAAATAAGCAGTCTGGCATACTCCAATTCAAACTTTGTTTCAAAGAGTTATGTTGCAAACCAAAGCTCCGATATAGGGTCTTTTCTGAGCCAAAGAAGGCGAGGTCGGGTTTTTTAGAATCGGGGAGAAGTCAGCTACATGCCTTTAGTCTTCTTTTGCTGTGAGGGTCGCTCGAGAAACGTCAGCGTGATGGAACAATGAAGCAGCTCCGACGGACCGAAGTTGCCCTATTTCGGCCAAGTTGAAATTGGCCATTTCGAGCCCTCCTCAGGCCAAACCAAGCCCTCCCAACACTTCCTCAGCCCTCCCACGACCGAATTAGAACTAAAAGGTAAGCCAATTCGGCTCCCCTCTACGATTTCTGGTCGGTTCTAGAGAGAGAACTAGCATAATTTCGATGATGAAAGTCTAACTTAATTCGACATCAATTGATGTGATTCTTGATTCTAAGATGAACCTCAGGACGAGAGCTATCTGTCTAGATCAAAAGCTTGGACCATCGTACCCTCACCTGTGAGTAATCGAAGCTTTCTCTCTCTACAGTTCATTTTTTGGCGAAGCTCCGTTTGAGCTCGTCCTAGTGTTAAAACATGCGATTAAAATTGCTAAAGAATCGTATGAAAATGAAGAAACTCAATTTCAACTACAATTTCAACAATGGAAATGTTTGATCGATCAATTTGATTAAATCAAATTCGACCATGTTAACAAGTTGGGATTAGGGGAAAATTGGGGATTTTCAAAAATTCGAAGAACTGAAATGCAATTTCCTAAAATTGAGGGTTAATTGGGCATTAAAAAAATGTTAGAGGGCCAATAGAGGAATTTTAGAATTTTTGGAGTAAAATTTACCATTTTTGTAAATGAAGGGAAAAATGGTAATTTTGAAAAAGTTGGGGGACCAAATTGGAAATTTGGGAAATTAAACCCCTTTTTGTGAAATGGAATAATTTGAAGTCCTATGATAAATTTTAAAAGTTTCGGGACTCAATTTGAGGAAAAACCGACATTAGGGACTTAAAGTTAAAGAGAAATAACTTTAGGGACCTAATTACAAATAAATGAAAGTTTGGTTTTCTTCATTTGGAATGAATGAAGGCTATTAGGCCAAAGGATAATGAACCGAGATGTTCATATCATGTAGGTACACGAAGTACCGAGAATGCCAACAAGTACAAGCTCGCGTGAATACAAAGAACCGATCTAGTGGAATTCACTACGTTAACAGGTGAGTGGGTTTACTAATGTCATACTCGGTTGGGATGATGAACACAACTTAAAGTTAAAAACTACTTACCGGTTGTGAGTGGGAGTATATATCATACCCAGTTGGGGATGATACGTACCTCAAAATGAAAATCCATTACTAAGTGGTATTTTAAACATCACAACTTGGAGAAGTGATGTGAAAAACATGTAGAAAAACTACTTACCAATTGTAAGTAGATCATACCTGGTTGGTATGATGAAACTTCCTCGAAGGAAGTTGAAAACTCGTTCATCAGTTATGAGCAGAGATGTCCTTATACCCGATCGGTATGATGAACAGCTAAAAACATATTTTTGTCGGAAGTTCTCTCCCCTGACTGTGTGTTAATGCTTAAACGATTTGGGAGACCTTATTGACGGGAGATCGAATAGCTCTTATAGGCCGAGGGTCTCGATTTTGGAACTTGGGGGCTAATATGCTCGATTTTGAAAATCTCGTATAGTGGGCCCAAGGCCAGTTGGTACGAGCAGGAGCTCGTAAACAAACATGAGTTATATGCCATAAAACTTTAAATAAAGGAATTGTTTGGCCATGGTACCAAGGCAGGACCGACTTACTCAGTTAACTAGCGGCAGTGCGACATGACAGGTCGACAAACCAGTCAAGACAAACAACTGCTAGTTGAGTTGAGGGTCGGGGCCGTTGGACCAGTGGCACCACAAATTATATGGTATGATAAGAAAATACTGATTGTGCATGTACTATGGTTACGGGACCATTAAGTCGCCCAAGAGGGGTAGTGATGCGTCCTAAGGGCACTTAACGACTTGGTGGGTATAAGGGCAGTTCGTCGTACCAGGTAACCGTGCAAAATTTGGAGTAGCACCAAGCGCATGAGACCGGGTTGGGGACGGGATGAGGTCTCTGTCCTCATATGGACATGAAAAATTGATTTCGGGATTGAGGGTTGGATGTTGCAAACAACTACTCATTCTTATGGTAGAAGTGGACGTACTTCTATTTGGGTGCCGGTAAAGTCGCTTCGAAGCCACAAGTGGGTTCAATGGATATGTTGGCTTGCAAATGTGTGTTTGACCTTCATGATGAAGGATGTGTGTTGGGTGATGACACACCTTGGTTAAATAAGGAAATAGTGGTAAAAAATGAGATTTGAAATGAAAGAATTTTTGAAAGAAAGGAGTCTAGCATACTCCAATACAATTCTTTTCCTAAAAGTTTAATATTTTGAAAACCCATTCACTGAGTCGTTGTACTCACCGCCTCCCTTATATCCCTTTCAAGAAATTCTAGAAAGCCTACCATTAAAGACCATCAACTAAGACGCCTGTGAGACAGGTATGATGAAGTTAAAATATTGTGCAGTTTTGATTTATTTTATTCTAGGAAAAGGTGGAGTTTTAAAGGATGACTTACTCTTTACGGTCTATAATAAGGGGAAACCCTTTAATAAACTGGGAGAGTGACGGGTTGTTCACGGGGATCCGACCAAATCGAGTTGTGGCGTGACAATAGAAGACAAACCCGGACGATGAAAGACAACCAGAATGTCTCGAAATGGCAAGGTGTGATCTACTTTGGAAAAACAGAGGAGACAAGTAGGGTTGTCTACTAACATAACGAGAAGGTGTAACTAGAAACTTTGGGAGAAGACGCCCTAGGAAGAACCAAAAAATAGTAAGGATTACACCCTCAAAAGGACGACGGGATAGGCATCAAGGATGAGAAAAATCGAAGGATAATTGTCCCGAGACAAGTGAACTAGGTGGGGATGAGATAGTTAACGAATTAACCCTCAAGAAGGTCATAAATGTAAACCCCAACAAGGAAGGTGGGAGGTGGAAAGGCCATAATAGTGGAAAGGAAGGATGAAGGAAATCCTTGAAGAAATAAATGGAAAAAAAATGAAATTATGACCACACTTAATCCATAAGGAGGATTTAGTAAGTCTTACACAAAGAGGTCTTGGAGCAAATAGTGCCTGAACCTTTCCCAAAGAAGGAGACCCTGGAAAGGCATACATGTCCCAACTAATAAGTAATGGACCAAGTGACGAAGGATGAGGAGATGAAGTGCATGACTGAAGTGAAAGAACTAAGGGAAGCATACTAGGAAGACCCAAGGAGAAAGTTAAACCTAAGGAACAGGTAAGTAGGAAGTAGCATCAAAGGATGCAGTGACAAGTAAGAATGGGTGGGCTACCCATAATAAGGAAATAAAGGAAAGAACATCCGAAAACCTTAGAGAAGTAAGCTCTCCAATTCGGAAGTGGTTAAGGGGAAAACAACCAATGACATCAAGACTGGTCATGGCCCACACTCGCTTAATAGAGCCCAAGGAGTGGACGGTTGGACATAAAATAGAGTGCTAGGAACTAACCTATCAGCAGAAGTTCCTCAAAGAGAGGATAAGGAACAAAAAGGAAATGGAGCACAGTGAAGGATAAAGAGCGGGCAACAATACCGATCTCGGAAGGGTGTAAGAAAGGGAAAAAGGAAAAGCCTCCAAGGAGCGTTAGGGAGGTTGAACTAGTACGGGAGTCCCTCAGTATAAGGATAAAAGTAGGAAGTGAGACCTTAAAAAGGGAAGTTCCAAAGCTAAGGAAACACTAGATGGATCCTAAGAGGCTTAACCCGACATAAGGAACCCCATAAAGAACCATAAGTGGTTAAGGGTATATCAAGATGACCAAGTGTTACCTATTTTGGAAGAGAAAAAAAAAGCCAATTAGGGATTTCCGATGAACCTAGCCTAAGGAAGCAATTAGTAGCAACAAGATGGTCAAGGCGAATAAACGAGACACTAAGAAGGACTAGGAAGTAGTGGAGACTACACTCTAAAGAAGGGTAATAGAGTGGGCATAGTGTTGAGTACACGAAATTATACCCGACGATCGAAGATACCTTGGGTAGGAAAGAAAAAGGTGAACTGGGAAATGGTCAAAAAATGATTAAAGGTGGGCAAAAGCCCTAATTCAAAATGGTGTAAAAATGCGAAGGAAGGAAACCTTCAAGGAGTAGTAAGAAATTCAAACATATAGCGCCTAAGGGGAAAATCTCTACTTTGAAGGACATAGTAGAGAATGAAAATCGTTAAAAGAGAACTGCTCAAACAACGAAATCGTGATATGGTCACAAGCAAGTAAGAGTGGGTTTAGGGGAAAGGAAAATCCTTGAGTAAAGAACATCACCAAAAATGAAGAAAGACATAAGAAGTGAAGAATTCCAGCGTGTCGGTAAGTCATCAGGAAATCCAATGATTTTCCCCGAAAAGACCCAATAAAGAAGTTGGGAAAGGATGAGTGAATAAGGAAAGCCGACATTGTTGTGTAAGACATTTTTTCAAGGCATGAAGGATGATTGGATAACAGTAAAGGTAGTCGAGAATACTACTGGATGAAAAGAGGGATGAGGTTACATAATCCCTAAAAGGTTGGAAAGTTGGGAACAACCCTAAAAGGAGGTGTCATAGAAGTCTAATGGTTAGAGAAAGGTCCTGGAATATGCCATGTCATAAGGGACATGTAAGCACTAACAGTCCCAAGGAAAATGTTACTCGAGTAAGGAAGAGTCAATTAGAAAAGCATGACAAGGTCAAACAAAATTTGGACCGAAGTTGTAATAAATAACGGATGAGGGAAGGGTCAAAATAAGACAAAAAGGTGATAACACTGAAACATGTGAAAGCAAGTATGTAGCACTCGAGAGACACAAAGATAAGGGTTTCAACAACCAAGAGAATAACTAGACAAGGGAACGATTGGGTGGCTTGGAACTCTCAATCCTGAAATTCCGAGCAATAACCCTCAAGAGGAAGAATCTTAAGGATGTGAACTTAAGGATGTACCTTGGAGTAGTTGGTAAAACATGCCTAATTATGGTAAACTCCATGGAGTGAGTAAACGATGGAAAGGAAAATGAATTCCTTAAGTAAATGATATAAAAGTGGCTAACTGAAAGAACAACTGAAGAGTTAGCATGTCAAGCAAACCCCAAGTTGACACCAAAGGAAATTATTCTCGATGCAAAGGTTGCTAATAAAGTTTTGGGGATAAAGTTCCTAAAAGGAGAAGAGAGTTGTAAACCCCACCCCTTAAAGACTAGGAAACCGGGGAAAGAACTGGTCAACCCAAGTTGAGAAAACCGAAGCTGTTCACAAACCCCAACCATTAGAGAAAGGGCAAAAAAGAAAATTTACAAATCTCGAGTGACCTAAATAGTCATAAAAGTCATGAAAAAGGACTTTGGGATGAATTGGAAGTGAAAACTAGACTGGTTCAGGTGAATCAGACCTGAACTAGATTGAATCGGTTGGAACCACTATTGAACTGGTTTCTAAATTTATTTTCTTGATGGATTAAAAAATATTAATTGCAGAATTGAAGCCACCATTGGATATAGAATGAATTTAGATAAACTTACAAATTTTTAATTTTGAAAAACTTGGTCAAATCGAGCATGAACCAATCGGTTTAAGCATTTAACCTAGTTTGGATCGATCCAGTCTGGTTCGGAACAGTGTCATCTTCTTCCTTCAAATGACAGCACTGTTTACTCGCCGAAAAATTGAGCAGCTCCAATGAAAATGAAAAGTCTTCATTCAAGGAGTTTCAGGCAATGAATGATAGCCACAAAGGTGCCAATCGGATGGCCAAGAAGTCCCCGAGCTTCTTATATAAAGAGCTTCTCCTCATTCATCCTCCTCACACCTGAAAGCATCTTGCTCTCCCTACTACTCCATTTTTCGGTGAAGCTCGAACCAGAGCTCCAACATTGGGGTTTTTTTGAGCCAAAGAAGGCGAGGTCAGGTTCCTTAGATTTGAGGAAAAGTCAGCTACCCGATGATAGTCTCCATTTGCTTCAAGGATTGTCGGAGAAACACCGGTGTGATTGAACAGTGAAGCAGCTCTGGTGGATCGAAGCTGCCCTATTTCGGTCGAGCTAAAAATGGCCAATTTAAGCCCTTCTCAGGCCAAACCAAGCTCTCCCAACACTTACACAACCCTCATACGACTAAATTAGAGTGGAAAGGTAAGCTAATTTAGCCTCCCTATGTAATTTCCGATCAGTGTTAGAGAGAGAACCGACAAAACTTAACTGACCAAATTCTCCAATTCGGCATGATTTGATGCGATTCTTGATCCTAGGAGGAACCTCACAACGAGAGCTATCTGCCCTGATCGAAAGCTCGAACTGTCGCACCCCCGATGGTAACCTTTCTCTCTGTAAGTCCAATATTTCGACAAATATCCGTTTGAGCTCAATTCAGATACAAATGATGCAATTCAAAGTTCCATTAAATCGTGTGGAAGTGTAGGAACTCAATTTTATCTTCAATTTCAATAATTAAACCCAATTGAATGGTCAATTTGATGAAATCAAATTCAGCCAGTTTAAAAGGGGGAAATTTGGGAATTTCATAAAATTGATGGACCAAAGTGCAATTTCCCAAATTTGAGGGCCAATTGGCCATGAAAAATATGTTGGAGGACTAATTGGTAGATTTTTGAAATCATTGGGGGTCAAATTGCCATTTTTGTAAAGTAGTGGCAAAATGGTAATTTTTGAAAAGTTGGGGACCAAATTGGAAATTTGGGAAACTTGAACCCCTTTTTGTGATTTTGAATAAATTGAGGTCCCAAAGTAAATTTTAGAAGTTCTGGGACTCAATTTGGGGAAAAGTTTGCATTAGGGACCTAAAGTTAAGGAAAAAGAACTTTAGGGACCTAAATGTATATAATTAAAAAGTTTAGGCATTTTGCTAATACTTAAGAAATTAGGTCTATTATGCCAAATGTTAATAAATAAGGAATGTCCAAATCGTGTAGGAGAACGAAGGATTGGAAACGCTAGTAAGGATAAGCTCGCATGGAGGCAAAAAGCTGATCGAGAGAAATACATTGCACTTATTTGGTGAGTGAGATTTTTCACATCATACCCGATTAAGATGATGAGTACCTCGGAAAGGAAAAACCACTACTAAGTGGGAATTTTAATATTGCGCCTAGTTGGAGTGATGTGAGAAAAACACGTAAAAACTACTTACATGTTGTAAGTAGATCATACACGGTTAGTATGATGAACTTCCTATAAGGAAGTGGAAAACCCGCTTACCAGTTATAAGAGGAGATGTCATCATACCTGGTTGGTGTGATGGACAAGTGAAAAAGTTATTTTGTTAGAAGTGTTATCCCGCAATGCTTAAAAATTTTGGTAAAGCTTCTTGACTAGAGCTCGAATAGCTCAGATAGGCCAGAGGCCTCGGTTTTGTAACTTGGGGGCTAAAATACTTAATTTTTAAAATCTCATACAGTGGGCCCAAAGCCAGTTGGCATGAGCAGGAGCTTGTAAACAAATATGATGATAAGTTATAAAATTCTAAATGAATGAGTTATATGATTTGGCCATGGTATCAAGACAGGACTGACATACTCGATGAACTAGCGGCAGTGCAACAAGACCATGTCAACAGACTAATCGAGACAAACAGCTGTCGGTCGAGTTGAGGGTCGAGGCTCTTGGACCAGTTGCACCAAAGATAAATGACTTTATGGAAAAACTTTGTTTGTGCATACACTAAGGTTCGAAATCATCAAGACGCCCAAGAGGGGTAGTGATGCGTTCTAAGGGCTACTAGAAGACATGGTGGAGATAAGGGCAGATTGTCGTGCCAGCAGTCAGGGAAGCTCGACGTAGCTTCATGCGCTTGAGACCAGGGTGGGGTCGGGATGAGGTTTCTATCCTCATACAGACATGGAGTTTCTTTTCGGGTTTGAAGGTTGGATGTCACGAACATCCACTCTCTCAGGGTAGAAGTGGAAGGGCTTCTATCTAGGTGGCCGGTAAAGTCGCTCCGATGCCACAAGTGGGTGCAGTGGACGGGTTTCCCTACGAATGTGTGATCCCTTCATGATGAAGGGTGTGTGTTAATTGTTAAACACACTAATTGTGAGGAAATTAGTTGAATAACTAGGAATTCAAGGAAAGAATTTTTTTAAAGAAAATAAGAAGTCCAACATACTCCAATTCAAACTATTTTTCAAAAACTTATGTTTCAAACACTCATTCACTGAGTTATTAAACTCACCCCCTCCCTTTACCCAATTTTAGGTAACCGAGGGGAAAAAACCTACCTAAACACCTTCCACTAGCTAACCTGCAAGACAGATATGTAAGTTTAAATTTATACAGTTTTTATTAATGTTATTCCAGGAAAGGTATATGTATAAATGATGCCTCTCCTCATAGTTTAAAGAAAGGTAAAACCCTTAATAAATTGGGAGAGTGGCAGGTTGCTCACAAGGATCCGACCAAACTGAGTCGGGACATGACAAAAATACTTACTACGAGGTAAGCGCACCTCCATTTATGAAGGTTTAAACTCACTATCATATCATGATTTTTCTATTCCCGTTATTTTTACCCATGCATTTCAGGAGCTCCACATGGGACTTACTACCAAAAGTTCAAAAATTTTCCACTGCAACTTTTATGATTTCACATTCTTGAAAATTGGTGCCATCGATGTTATCTAGATGAACATACCCACATCTGTAATGTTGGAGAGATTGTCGAGTACTCGACCAAGTATTTTGGGGAGGGACATGACACTTCTCTTCCTAATTTCTATATTTTCAAATTATTGACTCATTACAATATATTATTTTAATTCATTCATACATTTGGTATGCAATACATCTTATTTGCATATTTTCAATTTATGTATTGTCACATGACCTTTTATTGGGTCGTTGTTAAATACATTATTTGTTTTCATCATTAAACTTCTACTTGGTGGCTTTTTTTTATTGACTCTTTCTTTGTATTTCTTTACTTTTTCATACCAATTGAATTAGTAATCTGGATTATCATTACTCAGAATTTACTATATTTTTTTGTTGTAACTTGATTTGTTAGAGCTATAAGAAAAAAAATTATATTCACTTAATTCAATATCAAATTTGAATATAAAAATCTAACAAATGATACTAGTGATATTATTTGAATTTAACCTTTTTTTTGGGAGCTTATCTCTAGGCAACAAGCTGGTTAAGAGGAAATTCACTACACTATCGGGTGAGTGGGATTTTTATATTATACCCGGTTGGGATGATAAGCACCTAGAAAATAAAAACCCACTACTTAGTGGTATTTTAACCATCACACTTGGGAGGAATGATGTAGAAATTATGCGGAAAAACTACTTACTTATTATAAGTAGATCATACCCGATTGGTATGATGAACTTCCTAGAAGGAAGTAGAAAACCCGTTCATTGATTATGAGTGGAGATGTCCTCATACCCAGTCGGTGTGATGGATGGCTAGAAGTTTATTTTGTTAGAAGTGCTCTCCCCAGACAATGTGCCACTGCTTAAACATTTTGGGAGACATTCTTGATGGGAGCTTGAATAGCTCATATAGGCCGAAGGCCTCACTTTTGGAACTTGTGGGGCTAATATGCCCGATTTTGAAAATCTTGTACAGTGGACCCTAGGCCAATTGGCACGATGAGGGCTCGTAAACAAACATGAGTTAAGCTATGAAAAACTTTAAATGAATGAATTGTTTGGCCATGGTACCAAGACAGGATCGACATACTCGATGGACTCGTGGTAGTGTGACATAACAGGTCGACGGATAGTCGAGACAAATAGCTACATGTCGAGTTGAGGATCGGGGTCGTTGGACTAGTGGCACCATTGATTAAATGGTTTATGTGGAAAACTGTTGATTTGTTCATGCACTAATGTTACGGGACCTTCAAAACACCCAAGAGGGGTAGTGATGCCTCCTAGGGCTACTGGACGACATGGTGGAGATAAGGGTAGTTAGTCGTGCCAACAGTCTTGGAAGCTCGATGTAGCTTCATTGCGCATGAGACCGGGTGGGGTCGGGATGCGGTATCTGTCCTCATATAGACACAAAGTTTTATTTATGGGATTGAGGGTCGGATGTCGTATACATCCACTAATTCTTAGGGTAGAAGTGGACGTGCTTCTATCTAGGTGGCCAATAAAGTCGCTCTGATGCCACAAGTGAGTATAGTGGACGTGCTGGCCTACGAATGTGTGTTCCCTTCATGATAAAGAGCGTGTGTTGGTTGATAAATACACCGGTTATGGTTGAGGATTGAGAAATGGCTTTGAAAAATGAGATTTTGAGGATGAATTGTTTTAAAAGAAAATAAGGAGTCTGGCACACTCTGATTCAAATATTTTTTCTAAAAGTCAAACTTTAAACACCCATTCACTAAGTCGTTGAACTCACCCTCTCTCTTATATCCCTTTTCAAGTAACTGAGGGAAACCTACCCCAAAGACCTCCTATTAGTCACACCTGCAAGACAGGTATATAACTTAAAAATTTTATGCAGTTTTTATTTATGTTATTCTAGGAAAGGTACAGGTTTAAAGGATGCCTTACTCCTCCTGGGTTAAAGAAGGGGAAGAACCTTAGTAAATTAAGAGAGTGGCGAGTTGCTCATGGGGATCCGACCAAACCAGGTCGAGTCGTGATAACATAACTCAAGAACAGTCCCTTAGCAACATTTTGAGACAAAATCACCTCATTTGGTGGTCGAGTGAGGGAGAATTTTGAGGTCAATCATTCGTTGCTTAGGGGTGTATCTGGTAACGAGTTCTTTAGCTTTGGGTGATAATTACGAAATGTTGAGAAAGTGATAACTTAGTTAATCTTATAGGGAGATATCAATTATGTTAATTTTTTTGATAATGTATAGCCAGTATTTGCCAGTGCAAAAAGAGCAAGTGACCAATGGTTTCGAGTAGGATCAACCCGACTCGGATTCGTTGACTAGACATCATTTTTTTTCTTTTTTAAATTAAATTACCTTTTCCCACTTTTTAGGTCCAATGGTAATTTGAGACAAAATCCATCAATCCTAGTGTGTATTAACCAGTTTTTCAAAAATCTCAATTTGTTGCTCGATAAATAGATTCCTAATCTGATTAGATCTCGTCCTAGTTTGGGTTCCTATTTTGTGTTCAAATTTGATTTCTGGTCCGGATTGATTTCAAATCACAATTTAGGTTTTAATTCCTAGTCCATGTCTCTATTCCCAATTAAAACTTGATTTTTAGTCCAAATGGGTTTGAATATCCTTTTGGGAAATCCCAATGTTACAGTTCAAGATTAGTTCTCAACCAATTTTAGCTTTACTTGGTCGGTTCTCTAACATACTAACCCAATTCTTATGTTGGACTAACATCCTAATTGTCACACCCTCTTAATACTACAATAGTGGGATTCGTGCCTTTGTGGGATCAATATGTTATAAGACTTGGACAACACATAAAAACATTCCAATTTTCATAAAAATTTAAAACATTATCCATAGAAATCGTAGTTTATAAAAGTTGTTTTGTAAACTCAATTAACTTGATTGCTTGGAACTATTTGTATTATACACGAGATATTTACCTTATTAGACTTGTTCAACAATTGTATCATATCATAGGTACTCAATCTTCTTGTCATTTTCCTAAAAGCGGTTTGAGATAGTGGTTAGTTGTAAAGTTTAGAAGGTACTAACACTGAAATGTAAAACTCTTAGTCTTAGTCCCTATAAAAAATATCACACTTAGAGGTATTCTTATAAAAAAGTTTTTCCATATTTTATATATATACACCATACCATATCATATATACAACATTTTAATGTTTCCCATAATAATTAATTCATGCATCATATGCAAAGTAAAACTATGGGATGGACTACTTATATGAAACCATGATGATTCCTAACTCTTCACTCAGAATTATCTACGCATGAAATATTCCCTAACAATCTCATAATAATTAATAGTTGTATTTCATTCTCTAATTCGTACTTATCCATACTTCAAAAATGGTGATCTCATACCTTTGATCACTTGGTCAGTCACATGGATCATATCTTATAATTTGTTATTTATCACTGGAAAGCCCAAAATATTTCCCCTTATTGACTCCAACTATATAGTAATACAAATAAATTATTATAACTTTTTGCAAACGTCCACTAATACTCTTACTTATTTTCCTCATTCACAAATAATTGTGCATGCATGAAACAAGATTATTCAAGTATTGGCTTCATATGTGGTTTACTCGAGTTTTGATATGGTTCATTCCACTTTTTGATATAATTCTATTGAAATTTTATCCATATCGATATAATAATTAGTTAAATCCAATTATTTATTCGACTTGATCTATTTTTTTATTTGATTTTTAATCTAATTTTTTATTTAATTTTTTAGAGTTTTTTAAATTTTCTATTTTCAACTTTATTTCTAATTAGATGATTTTTATTTTTTGATTTACCGCCAATGAGATTGTTTTGAGTTCAGTACAACATAATTTGATTGATTTCTAGGATTTTGTTTTAAATCGAATCTTAATTCAATTCAATTTCTAATCTTGATTTAATTTTTATTTATTGTCTAATTTAATTTATATGACCACAATGTTAAAACTAGTTATATTATCTTGTTATTAATGCAATGAACAACAAGATGACTAATCAATCAACGAATGTGATTCCATAAACGAACAAATAATGCAAGATAATAAAACATTGTATAACATGATTTATACTTGATGAATATGTTTATACACTTTTTATTATATAGACAATTCAACACCAATTATTATATTTTCTCACAACTGTCTAGGGTTATTGTAATGCGTCCCGTAAAAAGCATGATTTTGCATTGATTTATATATTTAATAATAAAAATTATAATTGGATAAAAAATTTATAATGTATAATATAAATGTATGGTAAATCTTATTTGATATTACATCTTTTTATATAAATATTTTCTCATAATTGTCTAGGGTTATTGAAATGCGACCCATAAAGATCATGATGTTGCATTGATTTACATATTTAATAATAAACATTATAATTGGATAGAAAATTTATAATGTATAAAATAAATGTACGGTAAATCTTATTTGATATTACATCTTTTTATAAAATAATATATTGATTATTTTTAAATGATAGTATTAATAAATGTAAATCATTAAAATGTGAAATAAAATTTGTTATAAGAACATGAATATAATTATAAAATATGAATTATTAAAATTGATTAAATAGATTATTTAATTATAATATAGTTTCGCCTAATATATATTCTATGCCGAACAATCGAAATAAAAAATGATTTGTTGGTAATTATTTTACTAAAAATATATACAAATCTTAGTAATGCTCAATTAGAACTTTTTTGGTAATTTGCTCAATTATAACTTACCTATATCTTACAATGAGATATAAAAGTATATCCACTACACAAGCTTACACCTATTCATTTTGACATGTAAACTATACCATTCCATATAATGTAATTTTATATTGTAATCCACTTTATAACAGACCAAACGACCCCAAAGTGTGAATTGGAGAATGCGCATTTATAGGCCTCCGTCTGGTCGACGGCAGATTGAATCAACGGGCAGGTAGCTTTTAGGTGCGTTGACCGTGAGATGAACGATGCACTAACTTCTAATCAACCATCGAACTTCTTATAAAATATTGTCTAAGCTACTGACACTTGGTTTTTTTTTTCGGGAAAAATAAGTTCCTATAGTATTGTATCACTTGCACTACTAATTAAAAATTATACGTGATTATTGGAATTAAAATTACATCTAAAAAAATTATTATCTCAATCATATAAATTATATGGAGTTTATCTAAACAGTCTTTCCTATTTTTTAGTTTTACACTATTATTTATTTGATAATTTTTAGTTTACTTAATCCCTACAGGGATACATTATACACATATTTATGTCATTTATAAGTATTATATAAATATAATATATTGAATAATCTCACAGCTTAATAACTTCCACTTACTTTTAAATGGTAACAAAGCTATATAAACAAGGTTCCCCATCTCGCACGTTGTCGGTTCGAGATCCTCGTGCATAAATTGATTGATTGATTGGTCTGCCAAAGTCCATCCGTGACCTTCCTTGTTCATATTTTAATTGATCCGTGACTATTATTATATTTTAGCTAAAATCTCAAATGAGACCATTTTTAGGTGATTATTTAATTTAAAAACGTATCATTTTATTTAACTTAATTTATAAACACTTTTTCAATAATAATTTAACGTAGAAACAAATATTTTTCCCACCCCTCACTTTTCATTCTCATTTTTCTTGCACAAAAAATATCCAGCAGGCTGCACGCCGACCCCATCACGTCGCCTTCAGTCTTAACCCCATGCATAGCTACCATTTGAAACAGATGTGAACACTAAAAACCGCCATTTGAAACAGTATGTTCCTTCGTGTTCACGTACATGCGGCTAGGGAATCTTGGGATGAGTGAGCAGGTATCCATTTATTCTATTTGTCTTACTAAAAAAAGTAGAAAATAAATTTGTAAAATTAGATAAATTCTATATTTTTAATTTATATATTAAATAGTATGATACAAACTTATTATATAATAGTAGAGTTTGTATATGGAAAATTCTAATAAATTACTAAATATATATTTATATTGTTACGGTATTAATAGTATATTTAGGTACTACATATTCAATGTACGCTATACCTTTAGATAGTAATAAGTTGTAATGGCGATTGAATATAACTTTATGTCAAAAAGTTAGTACTCGGTCAATAAAATGAATGTGAAGTTAATAGTTAATGTTTGATATACTTCTCTGCAAATAATAATGGTAGACAAATTATTGTATTCAATAGTGAGAGGTCAAACGAATTTTTCTTAGCCTTTTTTATTATTTTTTGGTCTAATAGTATTTATTTATTTTAAATAAATTAAATAATTAAACTTTTTATTTATTTATAATTAGGTGTATAAAGTTATTTTTTTTAACTTTAGTTCCCTAATTACAGTTTTCTTCCAAATTAAGTTTCGAAACTCTAAAATTTAACTTAAAATGTCAATTTATTCAAAAATACAAAAGGGGTTCAAGTTTTCCAAATTTTCAATTTGGTATCCAACTTTACAAAAATGGTAAGTTCCACCCTAAAGTTCCAAAAATTGTCCAATTGGTCAACCAACATCTTTATCATACCCAATTGACCCTCAATTTTATAAAATTACACTTTAGTCCCTCGAATTTTCAAAATTCCTAAAATTTCCCCAATTTTTCTCCTAATTTCAACCTTCCAACACAGCCAAATTTGATTTCATCAAATTGACAGATCAAATGAGTTTAATTGTTGAAATTGAAGTTAGATTGGAGTTCCTACACCTTTATACGATTCAATTGCACTTTGAATTGCTCAATTTGACGTCGAAATGAGCTCAAACGGAGCTTCGTCGGAAAATTGGACTTAGAGAGAGAGCTTCGAAAGCTTACCATCGAGGGTGCGATGGTCCAAACTATCAATATGGGCAGATAGCTCTTGTCCTAAGGTTTCTCCTATGATCAAGAATTGCATCAATTGATGTTAAATTGAGTGAGAATTTAGTTATTAAAAATCTGTTGGTTCTCTCTCTATCACTGATCGAAATTTACAGAGGGGATCCAAATCGGCTTACCTTTCTGCTCTAATTTAGCTATAGGAGGGTTGTGGAGATGTTGAGAGGGCCTTGTTTGGCCTAAGAAGGGCTCAAATTGGCCGATTTCAGCTCAGCCGAAACAGGGCAGCTTCGGTCTGTCGTAGACGCTTCACTGTTCTATCACGTCGGCGTTTCACCGGCGACCCTCAGAGCAAATGGAGACTATAGGCGTGTAGCTAACTTCTCCCTGAATCCAAAGAACCTAACCACACCTTCTTTGGCTCAATAAAATGCCCAAGTCGAAGCTATGGTTTGAGCTTCACCAAAAAATAGAGTAGTGGGGAGAGATTGGATTTTTCAAGTGTAAGGAGGATGAATGAGGATGGGTACTTTATATATGAAGCTCGAGGACTTCTTGGTTGTCACGCCCCGACCCGGTTTGGTCAGATCCCCGTGATCAACCCGCCACTCTCCCGGTTTATTAAAGGGTTTTCCCCTTATTGTAAACCGTAAAGAGTAAGGCGTCCTTTAACCTGCACCTTTTTCCTGGAATAGCATAATCAAAACTGCATGAAATTTAAAACTTTACATACCTGTCTTACAGGCATCTTAGTTGACGGTCTTTAAGGGGAGGCTTTCCGGGATTTCCTGAAAGGGATATAAGGGAGGGGGTGAGTACGACTACTCAATGAATGGGTTTTTTTAAAAGCTTTTGAATTTTAAGAAAAACATTTATATGGAGTGTGCCAGACTCCTTTGTTTTCAAAAATCCCATCATTTAAAAATTTAGATTTTTCCATTATTTCTTAGTTACCACGGTGTGTCATCACCCAACACACATCCTTCATCATGAAGGTTACACACATTCGCAAGTCAGTATCACTACTGAACTCGCTAGTGGCTTCGGAGCGACTTTTCCTGCCACCCGGATAGAAGTACGACCACTTCTACCCTGGGAATGAGTGCATGTACGTGACATCCTACCCACAATCCCGAAATCACTTCTTCATGTCCATATGAGGACAGAGACCTCATCCTGTCCCCACCCCGGTCTCATGCGCTTCGTGCTACTCCAGATTTCGCACAGACACCTGGAACGACGAACTGCCCTTATAGCCACCAGGTTGTCCAGTGCCCTTAGGACGCATCACTACCCCTCATGGGCGTCTTGATGATCCCGTACTCATAGTGCATGCACAAACAATGTTTTCTTATATTGCCATGTAATCTGTGGTGCCATTAGTCCAACGGCCCCGACTCTCAACTCAACCCGTAGCTGTTTGTCTTGACTAATCCGTCGACCTGTCATGTCGCACTGCCACTAGTTGACTGAGCATGTCGGTCCTATCTTGGTACCATGGCCAAACAATTCACTTATTAAGTTTTATGGCACATATATCATGTTCATTTACGAGCTCCTGCTTGTGCCAACTGGCCTTGGGCCCACTGTACGAGATTTTCAAAATCGGGCATTTAGCCCTCAAGTTCCAAAACCGAGGCCCCTAGCCTATCAGAGCTATTTGAGCTCCCGTCGAGAAGGTCTCCCAAATAGTTTAAGCATTGGCACACAGTCAGGGGAGAACACTTCCGACAAAATAGGTTTTCACTGTCCATTATACCAATCGGTATAAGGACATCTCCATTCATAACCGATGAACGGGTTTTCAACTTCCTTCGAGGAAGTCTCATCATACCAACCGGCTATGATCTACTTACAACCAGTGAGTAGTTTTTTTTTTCGCATAATTTTCACATCACTTTCTCTAAGTGGTGATGATTAAAATACCACTAAACAGTGGGTTTTTATACCGAGGTACTTATCATCCCCTACCGAGTATGATATAAAATTTCCACTTACAACCGGTAAGTGGTTTTTATCTTTAAGTTGTGCTCATCATCCCAACCGGGTATGATGTTAGTAAACCCACTCACCCGTTAATGTCGTGAATTCCACTAGACTGGTTCTTTGTATTCACGCGAGCTTGTCCTTGCTGGCGTTCCCGGTATTTCGCGTTCCGGTGAAGGCACGACGGTTCGAGCTTTCGATCTGGATAGATAGCTCTCATCCTGAGGTTCATCCTAGAATCAAGAATCGCATCAATTGATGTGGAATTGGATTAGAATTTCGTCATTGAAATTCGGTCGACTCTCTCTCTAGCACCAATCGAAAATTATAAAGGGAAGCCGAATTGGCTTACCTTTTGGTCCTAATTCGGCCGTGGAAAGGCTAAGGAAGTGTTGGGAGGGCTTGGATTGGCCTGAGCAGGGCTTGAAATGGCTGATTTCAACTTGGCCGAAATAGGGCAGCTTCGGTCCGTCGGAGCTGCTTCACTATTCTATCACGCCGGCGCTTCTCCAACGATTCTCGTATTGACTGGAGTTTGCTATCATATAGCTGTCTTCTCCCCGGTTCTAAAGAGCCCAACCTTTGTTGAAGTCGAAGCTCTGGTTCGAGATTTACCGGGAAATTTATTACTAGTATTAATATTGCCACAAATTATTGGTATTAATTCCAATAATTTAATTTCGGTATTTAATTATTTATATTAATTCCAATAATTTAATTTATGTATTAAATTATTGGTATTAATTTTAATAATTAAATATATATTAATTTATGGCTATTTATGATAAGCCGTACTTTCGCATAAAAATTTTTAACCGAAATTTCGGGTTACAAAAAATTATGCTTCCCAAGAGGTCACCCATCCTCACACTACTCTCAAGTAAGCACATTTAACTTTGAAGTTCTTATAGAATCTAGTTCACCTGAACCAATTTAGCTTTTGTTTTTTATTTTGTTTTAAGTTTCTTTTACAATGTTTAATGAACCTTTTGGATCACCCGAAAGTTGTAAATTTCGATATTACTTATTCCCAAATGTAAACCGGTTTGGTTTTCTTATTAAGTTTGACCGGTTCTTTTCCCGGTTTTCCTTAACTCAAATGTGCGGGGTTTACATTAGTTGTCCAATTGGCGCCTTAATGGTGGTCATTCATTGCTTGAAATTCCATGGCCATAGACTTTTCATCTTCACCGACACTGCTCGATTTTCTGGCGAGTGAATAGTGTTGTCATCTAAAGGAAGAAGATGACACTGTTACAAATCGAATCGGATCGATCCAAACCGGGTTCAAAGTTTAAACTGATCGATTCAAGCCTGATTCGACCAAATTTTTTAAAATTAAAAATTTCTAAATTCATTCTCTATCTAATGATGGTCTCAATTCTCCAATTTGAATTTTCTAAGCCACCTAGAAAATTGAATTTAGCATCTGGTTCAATAGTGGTTAAAACCGGTCCAAATTGGTTCAATCCGGTATGGATTTGGTTGACCTTAACCTGTTTAGTTTCCATCTCCAATTAATCATAAAGCTCTTTTTCATGACTTTTGTGACTCCTTAGGTCACTCAGGATCCATAAATTTTCTAGTTTGCCCTTTCTTTATCGGTTCCGATTCATAAATCGGTTCAATTCGGCTCGAATCCGGTTCACCTGAATCAGTCTGATTTTCTCTCCCAAATTATCCTAAGATCCTTTTCCAAGGTTTTTATGAACCCTTTGGGTCACTTGGGAGTTGTAAATTTCCCAAATTGCCCGTTCTTTGATGATCGAGTTTGTGAACCGGTTCAGTTTTCTTACTTGGTTTGACCAGTTCTTTTCCCAATTTCCTTAACTTCAAAAGGGCGGGGTTTGCATATGTGGTTGGGTCTTGAGTCAAATGTGAATGGAAAACACCACACTAGGGCCATTTTCTTGGCTCTATTTTCATGATAGAAAATCACGGTTTGTCACTACCCTTTCAGGGCCAAATTAGGCCGCCACACTAGTGCGAAAAGAATCACTATTTCTCCTCTGCCTCTCGCAAGCCTTGGCTGACCTTCGATAAAAAAATTTTCGACCATCAAAAGCTAATTTCCAATGAGGGATCTTGTAACAATAGAAATCTCGAATCAGAAACCAAGCTGAACCAAATCGGGAATTAATGCAAAGCCGAGATTTGAAATCTTACTATATTTGGAATATGGTTTGAAACCGAGCCATAAGAAAATGACAATAATCATGAAATACCCTTGGATAATATCCCATGATAAAAAATCAAGGATCAAGAAAAAAATCAAAGGAAGAGCCAATTCATATCAGGTTTGAGCCGCCTAGTTCACAACCCCCTCTCCCCAATTTTTAGAGAGAGCTAAAAAATTAGAATTTAGTAATTCTTGTTTTCATTTTATGGAAAATTGAACAAAAAACTTTTTATAATTATTTTGGGCCAAGAACCAGCCAAATTGGAGGCGAACCGACCAAAAAACTATTGAACCTGCCAAGAAATTCGAAAACCGATTTGAAATAGTGTCGAACCGACTAAGGTGTGTTGAGGATGGATGGAGGGGAGCTTTTTATATAGGGAGCTCAAGGACCCTCTACCCTACCAGTTTCCATATTGGTCGAGCTTATCCTCTTCAAAATATGCCCAAATTGGAGGAAATATTCCCTCGTTAGAGAAGGAAAATTTTTCTACCATATGAATAGTGTTGTCATCCCAAGGAAGAAGTTGACACTATTCTGAACCAGACTGGACCGGTTTGACCAGGTTCAATGGTGAAAATCGACATGTTCAGGCCCGATTCGACCGGTTTTCTCAAAATTAAAATTTTATAAATTTGTCTAAATTCATTTTCTATCTGATGGTGGCCTCAATTTTCCAAGTTGAGATTTTCAAGCCACCTAGAAAAAATAATTTTCCAATCTGGTTCATTATGGTTCAATCTAGTTCAAACCAGTTCAGGTCTAGTTCACCCATAACCGGTCCGATTTTCCTATCCAATTTACTTCATGGTTCTTCCTCATGATTTTCATGACTTTTTGGTCACTTGAAACTTTCCAATTTCTCATTTTTACCCCCACTTTATTATTATCAGTTCCTTAAGTGGTTCAATTTTCTCATTTAATTGATCTGTTCTTTCCTAGTTTTACTTGATCCAAGATGACGGGTTTCACATAGCTGATGTCACGCCCCGACCCGGTTTGGTCGGATCCCCATGAGCAACCCACCACTCTCCCGGTTTATTAAAGAGTTTCCCCTTATTATAAACTATAAAGAGTAAGACATCCTTTAAACCTGCACCTTTTCCTAGAATAACATAAATCCAATCTGCATAATAATTTAAATTTATCATACTTGTCTTATAGGTGTCTTAGTTGATGGTCTTTAAGGGTAGTCTTTTTGAAATTTCCTGAAAGGGGTATAAGGGAGGGGTGAGTACAACTACTTAGTGAATGAGTTTTCAAAATTTAACATTTAGGAAAAAGATTCGTATTGGAGTATGCCAAACTCCTTTCTTTCAAAAATCCTTTCATTTCAAATCTCGGTTTTAACCAGCATTTCTTATTAATCATGGTGTGTCATCACCCAACACACATTCTTCATCATGAAGGTCAAAAACACATTCGCAGGCTAGTACGTCCACTAAAACCACTTGTGGTGTCGGAGCGACTTTACTGACCATCTAGATAGAAGAACATCCACTTCTACCCTAAGAATGAGTGGATGTTCATTGCACCCGACCCTCAATCCCATAACAATTCTCTGTGTTCGTATGAGGACAGAGACCTCATCCCATCCTCACCCCAGTCTTATACGCTTGATACTACTCCAAATTTCGCATGGTCCTGGTCCAACGATCTGCCCTTATACCCACCAGGTCGTCTGGGGCCCTTAGGACACATCACTACCCCTCTTGTGCATCTTGATGGTCCCATAATCATAGTGCATGCACAATTAGTATTTTCACATTATGCCATATAATTTGTGGTGCCACTGGTCCAACGGCCCCAACCCTCAACTTAACCTGCAGCTGTTTGTCTTGATTGGTCCATCGACCTGTCATGTCGCACTGCCACTAGTTGACTGAGTATATTAGTCCTATCTTGGTACTAGGTTTATAAATTTCTTTGGGCCACAAGGGAGTTGAATTTCTCTATTTTGCCCGTTCTCTATCGGTTTCGGTTCATGAACCGACTCGGTTTATAAATCGGTTCAATCCAGTTGGATTTGATTCATCTAAATCGGTCTGGTATTTCTCTTCCAATTCATCCTAAGGTTCTTTTCCATGGTATTATGAACTCTTTGGATCACCCGGGAGTTGTAAATTTCCAAACTGCCCGTTCACAAATGATTGGGTTTGTGAACCGGTTCTGTATCCTCACTTGGTTTGACCGGTTCTTTTCCCGGTTTTCCTTAGCTCGAAAGGGCGGGTTTTACAACTCTTCCATCCTTTTAGGAGTTTTGTCCCCAAAACTTAATTAGCAACTTTATATGAGGAGTCATTTCCTTTGTTGCCCCTTTGGTGTTTGCTTAACCTGTAAACTCTTCTCTCGTTCTTTCAATTAGACCTTTTTTACAAACTTCACATAAGGAATTCCTTTTTCCTTTGTATTATTTACTCCTTCCATGGAGTTTGTCATAACTAGATGTACCTTACTTCAGGGTATGTTTTTAGATTTTATCTCTTTCTTAACTTTAGAGCAACATACTTCCCCTTGAAGTTCTGTACTCAAAATTGGAAATTCCAAGATACCTAACCATTCTTGTGTCTAGTCAACCCCTTGGTCATTGAAACCTTTAGCTCGATGTTCTTTCGAGCGTTATGTACTTATTTCCATGGTTTCCTTAATTATCATTTTTCTTCCTATTTTAACCCTTCTTCCATTCGTTGTCTATTATAACTTTGGTCCAAATTGTTATATTTGATCTAGTCATGCTTATTAGCCGACTCTTCCTTACTTTGAGTCATATTCTCCTCGGGTTGTTGGGCTTACATGCCCTTGCAGCATGGCATTTTCTAGGACCTATCTATGTCCATTTGATTTCTAGAATATCTCCTGGAGTGTCTCTCTTAGCTTTTAAACCTTCTAGGGATCATATAACTTCATTCCTCTTTTCTTTTGATAGCATTTCTCAACTATCATTTTTAGCATTATCATTTCCTCCATCATGCCTTTGAAGTTATGTCTCACATAACCGAGTGGATTCCTCTTACCTACTCATCTTTCCCCAACTTCTTTATTGGCTCCCTTCGGTTCCCATTGATTGGGTTTTCCAATACTATACCGACAAGCTAGGATTCATCCTTTCTTAGGTCCATCCTCATTCCCAATGTCATCCTTTACTCAAGGATTTTACTTTGGCCTTAATCCACTCTTACTTGTTCATAGTTATTTCACAATTCTTTATACCGGGTTGATTCCTTTCGGTCTACATGTCGATTTGCTTGGTTTGGAAAGTTTCCCTTTTTTATGGTTTCATTCTTTACTATTCCCTTCAAAGTAGAGACTTTCACCTTATGAGTTACATGTTCCACCTTCTCACCATTTCTTGAAGGTTTCCTTTCTTCATCTCTTTACACCCTTTCTATATTGGAGCATTTGCCTACTTTCAATCTTCCATTGTCTTAAATTTTTCATTCCATCCCTTATTTCTTATTTGAGTAGATTCCGATTATCGGTCTTATTTCGTGTACTCCACACTATGCTCAATCGTCCACTCTTTAGACTTCATATGCGCATGTGGACTCTGACTCGTCTTACCAATTGTGGTTATTCCTTCTTAGCCACATTTATTTGGGGGACTTATGTTCACAACGTTTCTCAAACATTCTTTTCTTACATTTTCTCTAGGGGATTTCTACCCTTAATTGACATCCCTTGATGTCGTCTTCTCCTATTGACCTTTACTCCTCAATTCTTGCTGGCACATCCTTTATGCTCTATCTGCATCCTCATTCGTACCCAGTACCTGTCTTCTTCTTTAGGGAGCTTACAAATCTTCCATGTTTCGAGATTTCTTGACCATATTGTGAGAGTCTTGTCTATCCTTTTCTTGGCTTGAGTTTAGTCGTTAATTGGCCTTTGGCCCTTTTAAGGGTTTTCTTTCATTCCTCTTTTTCCCAAGTATTTGGCCTTTCCGCCTCTCCCTTCTTAATTGTTGTAATAGGATATGAAATTTGTCTTTACTTATGTCGTCTCAGTTTGATACTTGAGATTTTAACCATTTGCTATCACATTAGCCTTTCTGAGTGGTATTTCATTGTAAAATCATAATCCTTCACCATTTTTAGTCGTCTCCCCCGACAGAGTTTAAATTCCTTTCTAGTTAGGAAGTACTTATAGTTCTTGTGATCTGTGTATATCCTGTACTCAATCCCGTGCCGGTAGGGGTACCATACCTTTAGGGCCAACATTATCGAGGCTAATTTCTAAGTCTTGAGTCAAGTAAATTTCTTTCTCTTATGAGCTTTCCACTCTCCTTCCCTCCGTATTTCCTTCTATAATATTCCCTTGACATTCCAAATTCGAGTTTTCCCAGCCTTCTTGTAGTGAATCATGCTAAACCCCCTAACACTTTAACCACTCGTACTCTCTGATGTTTGATCGCCTTATTCTTTGAAAAATTCTCTCCAATCTTGTAAACTCAGTATGCCTCCTCTACTCTTATTTTTCTTTGACTCACACTTTACCTTTCATCCATTTCTTGTCTTCTTAAATTTCTTAAGAAATTTGTTACACTTGGGGCTTCCTGTCATTGCTCCTTTGCCTTCATCTTTTCCAGGTGAAATCTTAATTTCTTTTGTCTATCAATCATCTTCTATTCTTGTGGTCATACTTCTTCTTGGGTCTCTCGAAAGTTATGTGTCCTTGAATGGTTGCTCCTCCAAATCCATTTTCCTTTCTTTAGTATCTCCACTAGATAATTTCTCTTTTTCTAAGTCCTAAGTTTGAGTTTAACTATTTATAAGCCATTCTTCCTTAGGAGGATTTTCTTCTCTTACACCTTTATCTATTTAGTCAGGAGTTTTAATAAACATCTTAATTCATTCGGGAAAATATTCTCTTGCAAAAAATTTGGCTTATTACATGACTTCTCTACCCCTAATCCCTTGGGGTCATAGGACTAGAGTTAACCCTAAAACGATTATGAGACTCTTGGTCGGAAGGCTCTGAGTAATTGATTGGGGGGTCCATTCGTGCTCCTCAATAGGATGAATTTCATGTGTGGCTTCCAACCCGTACCGCCTTAGTACTTCCACCTCGCACTCACATGTCCATTTCATCCATCGAGATGGATTGAAATCAGGTTGAGTGGGTGGAGGTACTTGGTGGACCTTCATAAAGGTAGCATAAGCATCCTAATAATTATCCTAGGCCTCCTTCTTGGTAGGGTTCCTCTTCTGTGGTTATGGTACTGGAGGAGAGGTTGGACTTCTAGGAGGTGGTGATGGTTCCTCTTGTTTGGGAGGAGGGTATATGATGCCTTCTGTTTCCAATAAGGCTCCAACTAGCTTCCAATAGTCCTCCACCATATCTTTGAGTACTCGTTTTTTGCCCCTTAGGAACCTTTGAATGGCTTCCTCCCTTGGGTTGGATTTCTTTTTCACGCTTTTAGGGGAAGGACTAGATTTTCTTGCGAACTTCCTAGGGATTCTTGTTCCTACAAGATAGTTTAGAGTTGGATTAATATCAGGGCATATTATTGATAATGTTTCAAGGGAACAAGGCTTGATACCACTCTAGTTGTCATGCCCCAACCCAGTTTGGTTGGATCCTCGTGAACAACCCGCCGCTCTTTCTCGGTTCAAGAGGAGTTTCCCCCTTCTTTTAGTTGAGAGGATCCAGGCGAAATTCTAACCTTGTTCCCTAGAAGACATATATCAAATAAAATGCAAGCTTAAAGATAAATTTAAGCATACCTGACAAAGGGTAAGGCTCGGTGTTACTTTTAGTCATTTTCTCTTTTCCCGAAAAGGGGTAGAAAAGAGTGGCGAGTTTCTACAACTCAGTGAATGGGTTTTCAAAGGTCTACTTTTAACTTTTAAGGGAAAAAAAATTATATGGAGAGCGGATCATTTATGATGAAAAGGATGAGCTTCAAGAGAATGATTCGGAGTTCTTCCAGAGTGGAACCATGCAGTACCAGACACGAGATAGATCTTCCAAAGAACAAGGCTTTTTTCGAATAAGCCAATTCATTTGGGACCCTACAGATCCACTCTTTTTCCTATTCAAAGATCAGCCCCCTGTCTCTGTGTTTTCATATCAAGAATTCTTTGCAGATGAAGAGATGTCAAAGGGGCTTCTTACTTCCCAAACGGATCCCCCTACATCTATATCAAAAATCCCTTCATTTAGAAATTCGGGGTTTTCCATTACTCTTAGTTACTGGTGTGTCATCACCCAACATACATACTTCATCATGAAGGTTACACACATTCGCAAGTCAGTATCACTACTAAACCCGCTAGTGGCTTCGGAGCGACTTTTTCTACCACCCGGATAGAAGTACGACCACTTCTACCCTAAGAATTTGTGGATGTATGCGACATCTGACCCACAATCCCGAAATCACTTCTTCGTGTCCGTATGAGGATAGAGACCTCATCCCATCCCCACTCCGGTCTCATGTGCTTGGCGCTACTCCAAATTTCGCACAGACACCTGGAACGACGATCTGCTCTTATACTCATCAGGTCGTCCAGGGCCCTTACACATCACTACCCCTTATGGGTGTCTTGATGATCCCGTACTCATGGTGCATGCACAAGCAAAGTTTTCTTAAATTTGCCATATAATATGTGGTGCAATTTGTCCCAACGGTCCCGACCTTCAAGTTAACATGTAACTGTTTGTCTCGACTAATTTGGAGACCTATCATGTCGCACAGCTACTAGTTGACTGAGTATGTCGGACCTGCCTTGGTACCATTACCAAACAATTCACTTATTAAGTTTTAATGGAACATATATATATATATATATATCAAGTTCTTTTACAAGCTCCTGCTTGTGTCCATTGGCCTATGGCCCATTATTCGAGTTTTTCAAAAACTAGCATTTTAGCCCTCAAGTTCCAAAACCGAGGCCCCGGGCCTATAAGAGCTATTCGAGCTCCCGTCAAGAAGGTCTCCCAAATAGTTTAAGCATTGGCAAACAGTCAGGGGAGAATACCGACAAAATAGGTTTTTATTGTCCATTATACCGACCGGTATAAGGACATCTTCGTTCATAACCGATGAACGGGTTTTCAACTTCCTTCGAGGAAGTCTCATCATACCAATCGGATATGATCTACTAATAACCCGTAAGTAGTTTTTCTACATAACTTTCACATCACTTTCTCTAAGTAGTGATGATTAAAAATACGACTAAGCAGTGGGTTTTTATACCGAGGTACTTATCATCCCCAACCGGGTATGATACATAATCCCACTCACCCGATAGCGTAGTGAAATTCCACTTAGTAAGGTTTCGTCCTTAGCAAGCTGGACCTCGACTGGCGTTCCTAATGTCTCATTCTCCTACACAAAATGAACTTAATTGTTCATTATTCTTTGGCCTAATACCTTATTCGTTCCAAATGAATGAGAAAACCCAACTTTACATATATTTGCAATTAAGTCCATAAAGTTATTTTTCTTTAACTTTAAGTCCCTATTGTCGGGTTTTTCCTAAATTTGAGTCTCGAAACTTTTAAAATTTATCTTAGGACCTCAAATCATTAGATTTCACACAAAGGGGTTTAATTTCCCAAATTTCCAATTTGGTCCTTCAATTTTCCCAAAATGACCATTTTACCCTTTCCTTAGAAAAATGGTAAAATTTTCACTAAAAATTCTAAAATTTCTCAATTGGCCCTCTAATATTCTTATCATGACCAATTGGCCCTTAATTTTAGAAAATTACATTTTGGTCCTTCAAATTTTTTAAAATCCCCAAATTTCCCCACCTTTTCCCCCAATTTCAACTCTTTAACACTGCCGAATTTGATTTTATCAAATTGACCGATCAAACACCTCTAATTGTTGAAATTGGAGTTGGAATTGAGTTCCTACATGTTCATACACCTCTAATTCTAAGGAACTTTGAATCGTAGATTTTAACGCTGGAATGAGCTCAAACGAAGTTTCGCCGGAAAATAGACTGTAAAGAGAGAAAGCTTCGATTTCTCACCGATGATGGCACGACGGTCGGAGCTCTTTATCTGGGCAGGTAGCTCTCCTCTAGAGGTTTTTCCTAGGAACAAGAATGACATCAATTGATGTCGAATTGGATTAGAATTTCTCCATCGAAATTAGACCGACTCTCTCTCTAACAACGATCTGAAATGGTAAAAGGGGCCGAATTGGCTTGCCTTTCGGTCCTAATTCGGCCGTGGAAGGGCTGAGGTTGTGTCGGGAGAGCTTGGTTTGGTATGAGGAGGGCTCGAATTGGCCGATTTTAACTCGGCCAAAACAAGGCAGCTTTGGTTCGCTGGAGCTACTTCACTGTTTGATCACGACGCGCTTCTCCGGCGACTCTCGGGATGAATGGATGCTACCACCGTGTAGTTGACTTCTCCCCGGTTCTAATGAACCTGACCTTGCCTTCTTTGACTCAAAATTGACCCTATATCAGAGCTCTGGTTCGATCTTCACCAAAAAAATAAGCAACTAAGAGAGAGAGCTTTTCAGGTGTGGAGAGGACAAATGGAGAGGGGATCTTCATATAGGGAGCTTGGGGACCCGTTGGCCATCTGTTTGGCACCGTTATGACAGGAATTGATGACCTGAAACGTACCAAATGGAGGAGTTTCTTCTTTGCTGGCGCTTCTTCAATTTCCCGGTGAGTGAACAGTGCTGTCATCCTGAGGAAGAAGATGTCACTGTTCTGAACCGGACCGGACCGATCCGATTCTGGTTCCAAGCTTAAATCGGCCGGTTCACCCCTCATTTGACTGAGTTTTTCAAATCTAAAAATTTCTAAATTCATTCTCTATCCAATGGTGGCCTCAAATCTCTAATTTGAATTATTTAAGCCACCTAGAAAAATAAATTTAGGATTCGGTTCATTAGTGGTTCAAACCGGTTCGGATCCGGTTCACTTGAACCAATTTGGTTTTTCTCTCTCACTTTGTTCTAAGGTTCCTTCCCAAGGTTTATAAATTTATTTGGGGCACAAGGGAGTTGAATTTCTCTGTTTTGCCTGTTCTCTATCGGTTCTAGTTCATGAATCGACTCGGTTCATAAACCGGTTCAATCCAGTTAGATTTTGTTCATCTAAACTGGTCTGGTATTTCTCTTCCAATTCATTCTAAGGTTCTTTTCCATGGTATTATGAACTCTTTGGATCATTTGTGAACCGATTCATAAATGATTAGATTTGTGAATCGATTCTGTATCCTCACTTTATTTGACCGGTTCTTTTCCCAGTTTTCCTTAGCTCGAAAGGGTGGGTTTTACAATAGCCCTCAAGTTTCAAAACCGAGGCTTTCGGCCTATAAAAGCTATTTGAGCTCCCATCAAGAAGGTCTCCCAAATCGTTTAAGTAGTGGCACATAGTCAAGGGAGAGCACTTCCGACAAAAATAAGTTTTCAACTATCCATCATACCAATCGGGTATGAGGATATCTCTGCTCATAACCGATAAATGGGTTTTCCACTTCCTTCGAGGAAGCTTCATCATACCAACTGGGTATGATGACTTTTAAGTAGACATGGGTCCAACCCCTTATCGGTCCACAATACCTTCTCTAACATGGTATTAGAGCCACTGGACTCGCACTCGTACCCGACAAGAGGCCGGAAACCCGGCTTGTGGTCTGCTCGAGTTGGTTGGAGGAGGAAAAAATACCCAACTTGAGGCCATTGTGTCCTCCCTCATCCGAGACCAGAAGGGGAATACCCGGCTCGTAGACAGGTGTTGAGGGCGGGTGTTGAGAATTGCATGTGGCAAGTGTATCCACATTGCACGTGAGAGCGGGTGTTAATAATAGATTCCACATTTGATAAAATAGAGAAGTGTTATGGGTTTATAAGGTTGGAAGGGTACCACTACTTACAAGTCATGACTTTTAAGTAGACATGGGCCCAACCCCTTATCGGTCCACAATACCTTTTGATCTACTCACGATTTGTAAGTAGTTTTTCCATGTCATTTTCACTTCACTCCTCTATGTTGTGATGTTTAAAATACCATTAAGTAGTAGGTTTTCATTTTGAGGTACTTATCATCCCCAACCAGGTATGATATAAAATTCCACTTATCCATTAATGTAGTGAATTTCACTAGACCGGTTCTTTGTATTCATGCGAGCTTATCCTTGCTGGCGTTCCCGATACTTCGTGTCCCTACATAATATGAACATCTCGGTTCATTATCTCTCGGCCTAATAGCCTTCATTCATTCCAAATGAATGACAAAAAACCAAGTTTTCCTTTATTTACATTTAGGTCCATAAAGTTATTTTTCTTTAACTTTAAGTCCCTAATGCCGGTTTTTCTTCAAATTGAGTCCCGAAACTTTTAAAATTCTTCTTGGGATCTCAATTTCATAAAAAAGGGCTCAAGTTTTCCCAAATTCCCAATTTGGTCCCCCAACTTTTCCAAAATTACCATTTTGCCATCTAACATTTTTATCATGCCCAATTGACCCTCAATTTCATAAAATTGCATTTTGGTCCTTTGAATTTCAAAAATCCCCAAATTTTCCCCCAATTTCAACTTCTTAACACAGCCAAATTTGATTTCATCAAATTGATCAATCAAACACTTCTAATTGCTGATATTGAAGCTGAAATTGAAATCCTACATCTTCGTAAGATTTAATAGCACTTTGAATCACAAGTTTTGAAGTCGGAACGAGCTCAAACGAAGCTTCATTGGAAAATAGACTATAGGGAGAGAAAGCTTCGAAAGCTTACCGTTGGGGGTACGGCGGTCCGAGCTTTCGATCTGGGCTGATAGCTGTTGTCCTAAGGTCAATCCTAGAATCAAGAATTGCATAAATTAATGTTGAATTGAGTTAGAATTTTATCATCGAAACTCTGTTGGTTCTCACTCTAACACCGGTCAAAATTTATAGAGGGGGACCGAATTGGCTTACCTTTCCATTCTAATTCAGCTGTAGGAGGGTTGTGGAGGTGTTGAGAGGGCTTGATTTGGCCTGAGAAGGTCTCAAAATGGCTGATTTTAGCTTGGCTAAAATAGGGCACCTTCAGTCCAATGGAGCTGCTTCACTGTTCCATCATGTTGGTGCTTCTCTGTCGACCCTCGAAGCAAACGGAGACTACAGGCGTGTAGCTGACTTCTCCCCAGTTTTAAAGAACTTGACCTCACCTTCTTTGGCTTAGAAATGACCCTATATCGGAGCTCTGGTTCGAGCTACATCGGAAAACTAAGAAAATGAGAAAGAGTGAGCTTTTAAGGTGTGGAGAGGATGAATGGAGAGGGGCTCCTTATATAGGGAGCTCGGGGACTCGTCGGTCGTCCGTTTGGCACCTTTATAATAGACATTTGTGGCTTGAAACGTACTGAACGAAAACATTTCTTTTTCACCAGTGCTACTTTGATTTTTCTGCAAGTGAACAATGGTGTCATCTGGAGGAAGAAGACGACACTATTTCGAAGTGGACCGTACTGGTCCGAACCGGGTTCAAAGATTAAACCGATCGGTTCACCCGCCATTTGATCGAGTTTTTCAAATCTAAAAATTTCTAAATTCAGCTAAATTCATTTTCTAATTTGAATTTTTTAAGCCACCTAGAAAAATGACTTTAGAATCTGGTTCAATAGTGGTTCAAACCGATCCAAACCAGTTCAATCCAGTTCGGATACGGTTCACCTAAACCGGTTTGGTTTTCACCTCCAATTCATTCTCAAGTCCATTTACATGACTTTTGGGATTCTTTGGGTCACTCGGTATCCATAAATTTCCTGGTTTGCCCTTTCTCTATCGGTTCTGGTTCATGAACCGACTCTGTTCATAAACCGGTTCAATCCAGTTGGATCCAATTCATCTAAACCGGTTTAATTTTTCTCTTCCAATTTGTCCTAAGGTTCTTTTCCAAGGTTTTATGAACCCTTTGGATCAGCCGGGAGTTGTAAATTTCCAAATTGCCCGTTCCCAAATGATCGGGTTTGTGAACTAGTTCGATATTCTCACTTGGTTTGATCAGTTCTTTTCCCGGTTTTCCGTAACTCAAAAAGGTGAGGTTTACAACTCTCCCCTCCTTTCAAGAGTTTTGTCCCCAAAACTTAATTAGCAACCTTGCACGAGGAACAGATTCCTTTGATGTCCATTTGGTATTTTCTTAACATGCAAATTCTTATCTAGTTCTTTCAATTAACCCTTTTTACATCATTCACTGAAGGAATTTCTTTCCCTTTATATTATTTGCTCCCTCCATGGAGTTTATCATACCTAAACATATCTTACTTAATGGTATATCCTTAGATTCACATCCTTCTTTGCTTAGAGCAACATTTTTCCCTCTGAGGTCCTATACTTAGGATTTGGAGTTTCAAGATACCTAACCATTCAAGTGTCTAGTTGACCTCTTGGTCGTTGAAATTCTTAGTTCAACATCCTTTAGAGCATTACATACTTGTTTTCATCGTATTTCGACTCTTCCTTCACCCATTTCCCATTACAATTCCAACCAAATTTTTATGTTTGACCTTGTCATGCTTACTAACTGACTCTTCCTTATTTTGAGTCATATTTTCCTTGGGACTGTTGGGTTTACATGCTCCTTACAGCATGACATTTTCTAGATCTTGTCTCTATGTCCATTAGATTTCTAGAACACCTCCTTTAGGGTTATTCCTAACTTTCCAACCTCTTAGAAATTGTGTAACTTCATCCCTCTTTTCTTTTGATAGTATTTCTCTAATACCTTTACCGTTATCCAATAAACTTACAAAACTGTGTCAGTTCTCCTTACCCCCTCATCCTTTCTCAACTTCCTTATTGAGTCTTTCCGATTCCAATGATTTGGTTTCCCAATAATTTAATGAAAAGCTGGGATTCTTTCCTTCTTAAGTCCTTGGTGTTCTTTATCCAAGGATTTTCCCTTATTCCTTAATCTACTTTTACCTTCTTGTAATCATTTCATGATTCTTAGTTCTAATATAATCACTTTTGATCTATGTGTCGATTCCTTTGCTTGGGAAGGTTCCCTTCTTCTAGTTTCGTTCTCTACTATGTCCCTCACAATAGAGACTTCCCTCTTATGAACTACATATTCAACCTTCTTATTATTCCTTGTAGGGTTCTTTCTTCTTTTCTTCGCACCCTTATCTATGTTAAGGCATTTTCCTGTATTGGGTGCTTCTTTATCCACAATTTATGATTCATCGCTTATTCCTTACTCGAGATACTTTCGATTTTCAGTCTTATTCCGTACACTTCACACTATGCTCAATCGTCCATTCTTTAAGCTTCGTATGCGCGTGTGGACTATGACCTATTTTTTGTTTATGTTTTATTCAACATTTTAGTCTTTTCACATCTTCCTTCCTTGTTGTGGTTTAAATCCATGATTCTCCCAAAGGTCAGTTCGTTAACTTCCTTGTTCCTACTATATTTATTATCCAATTGTCTAGATCGTTGTATCACTTGTCTTTCATGCCCATCCTATTGTTACTAGTTACTTTTTTCTCCTAGTTTCCCTTTTAACCGTTATTTGGCTCTATTACTCTTCCAAAGTAGGTCATACTTGGCCTCCGATACATCCTTCCTTCAAAAAGTTTCTAATGATGGGTTGGTTCCTTGTATTTCACGTTATGTCCATCCACCAACCAATGATTCCTTCAAGGTACTTAGTTGTATGCATCCCTCCAGAGTTCCCTTTCATAGCGTATTCCTTCTCTTCTTCACTCTCATTGTGTCATTCCCTAGAGTTTCCGGAGGACGTTTTTTGGCGTTTGCCACTTATGAGAGGGTTCTAGGTATACTTCCCATGTACCTTATCCCTATTCTTGTGGTATCCTTCTCGATTTGACCTTCTTAAGAAGAAGTTTAAATTTGGGATTCACCTCGCCCTTTCTTGACCTCTTTGTGAACCGCTTACTTAACCTACTCTATGGTTTCGGTCTCCAATCCTTCATGCCTTTCGTGACCTTTGCGGAGGTATTGCCCTAAATCTATGAGATGTGGAACACTCCTTCTTTCCTTACACCTATAATAGGTTATCTTGCTACTTATCCTTAGTAGGATTGGGCACTTCTTCATGTAATGTCGCCATTATTCATACTTGTAATAGGTTATTCCCTTACATGGATTGTTGTGGTTTCTTCAATCCTTCAAGTATTGTGGGGCTTTTCCAGGGTTACTGGTGGTTTGGTGCTTTGCCATCCTTGAGTCCGAACACTTTGATAGTTTTCTTACTGAATCTCCTTCGTTAAAGGGTCATGGTAAGAGTCCTCCTAGGTTACTTAATTCCCTGATTCATCTTCCATAATTGAAAAGTAACTTTTCCTTAGTTTCAAGGATAGTGTGGGTTTGTTAGATTATTTGCCTTAGACCATCTTCCTAGCAAGATCACATCATTGGGAGATATAAATTTAAGAATTTGAGTACTTCATTAACAGGGAGATACAAAAGGTTGGGGTTTTAGCCCTATCACATAAAGTAGTTACAAAATAGATAGGAAGCTGCGACACCCGACCTTCAATCCCGTAACAATTCTCTGTGTCCGTATGAGTACAGAGACCTCATCCTGTCCCCACCCCGGTCTCATGTGCTTGATGCTACTCCAAATTTTGCATGGTCCTGGTACGACGATCTGCCCTTATACCCACCAGGTCATCTAGGGCCCTTAAGACGCATCACTACCCCTCTTGGGTGTCTTGATCGTCATGTAATCACAGTGCATACACAATCAATATTTTCACATTATGCCATATAATTTGTGGTGCCATTGATCCAACAGCCTTGACCCTCAACTCAACCTACAACTATTTGTCTTAATTAGTTCGTCGACCTGCCATGTTGCATCGTCGCTAGTTGACTAAGTATGTCAGTCTTGTCTTGGTACCATTGCCAAACAATTTATTTATTAAAGTTTTATTGCAAATATCTCATGTTTGTTTACGAGCTCCTGCTCATGCCCACTGGCCTATGTCCCACTATTCAAAATTTTTAAAACTGGGCATAATAGCCCTCAAATTCCAAAACCGAGGCCTCCGGCCTATAAGAGCTATTTGAGCTCCCATCAAGAAAGTCTCCCAAATCGTTTAAGCAGTGGCACATAGTCAGGGGAGAGCACTTCCAACAAAAATAAGTTTTCAACTATCCACCATAACAATCGAGTATGAGGATATCTCCACTAATAACCAATGAACAGTTTTTCCACTTCCTATGAGGAAGCTTCATCATACCAACCAGGTATGATCTACTCACGATTTGTAAGTAGTTTTCCCACGTCATTTTCACATCACTCCTCTATGTTGTGATGTTTAAAATACCACTAAGTAGTGGGTATTCATTTCGAGGTACTTATCATCCCCAACCGGGTATGATATAAAATCCCACTCACCTGTTAATTTAGTGAATTCCACTAAACCGGTTCTTTGTATTCACGTGAGCTTATCCTTGTTGGCGTTCCCAGTACTTCGTGTCCCTACATAATATGAACATCTCGATTCATTATCACTCGGCCTAATAGCCTTCATTCATTCCAAATGAATGAGAAAAACCAAAATTTCCTTTATTTACATTTAGGTCCATAAAGTTATTTTTCTTTAACTTTAAGTCCCTAATGCCGATTTTTGCTCCAATTGAGTCCCAAAACTTTTTAAATTCTTCTTGGGATCTCAATTTACTCAATTTCATAAAAAGGGGTTCAAGTTTTCCTAAATTCCCAATTTGGTCCCCCAACTTTTCCAAAATTTCCATTTTGCCCTTTCTTTACAAAAATGGTAAGTTTCACCCCAAAAATTCTAAAATTCCTCAATTGGCCCACTAACATTTTTATCATGCCCAATTGACCCTCAATTTCATAAAATTACATATTGGTCCTTCGAATTTTGAAAATCACCAATTTTCCCCAATTTTCACCCAATTTCAACTTCTTAACACAGCCGAATTTGATTTTATCAAATTGACCGATCAAACACTTCTAATTGTTGAAATTGAGATCATACATCTTCATACGATTCAATAGCACTTTGAATCGCAAGTTTTGACACAAGAACGAGTTCAAACAGAGCTTCGCCGAAAAACAGACTCTAAAGAGAAAAGGCTTCGAAAGCTTACTGTCGGGGGCACGACGGTCCGAGCTTTCGAACTGGGCATATAGCTCTTGTCTTGAGGTTTATCATAGAATCAAGAATTGTATCAATCGAAGCTGAATTGAGTTAGAATTTCATTATCGAAATTATGTCGGTTCTCTCTCTAACATCGGTCAGTATTTGTAGAAGGGAGTCGAATTGGCTTACCTTTCCGTTCTAATTCGACTATAGGAGGGCTGTGAAGGTATTGGGAGAGCTTGGTTTGGCTTGAGGAGGGCTCAAAATGGCTGATTCCAGCTCAGTCAAAATAGGGCAGCTTCGGTCTGCCGGAGTTGCTTCACTGTTCCATCACACTAGCACTTCTTTGGCGACCCTTAGAGTAAACAAAGACTACCGTGTAGCTAACTTCTCCTTGGTTCTAAAGAACCTGACCTCGCCTTCTTTGCCTCAGAAATGACCCTATATTGGAGTTGTAGTTCGAGCTTCGCCGGAAAACTAAGCACCTAAGAGAGTGTGAGCTTTTTAGGTGTAGAGAGGATGAATGGAGAGGGGCTCTTTATATAGGGAGCTTCGGGACTCGTCGGCCATCCATTTGGCACCTTTATGATAGACATTAATGACCTAAAACGTATTGAACGAAAACATTTCTTCTTTCCCAGAGTTGCATCGATTTTTCAGTGAGTGAATAGTGTTGTCATATGAAGGAAGAAGATGACATTGTTCTGAATCGGTCCGACTTATTCTCTTTGGTGCCGACAGTCCAACAGCCTCTGTCATGCCCCGACCCGGTTTGGTTGGATCCCCATGATCAACCCGCCACTCTCCAGGTTTATTAAAGGTTTCCCCTTCTTTTAAATTGTAAGGAGTAAGACGTTCTTTAAACCTGCGCCTTTCCTGAAATAACATTAATCAAAACTACATTAAATTTAAACTTTTCATACCAGTCTTGCAGGTGTAGTTAACTGGAAGTCCTTGGGTAGGCTTTCCAAGTTTACTTGGAAGGGATATAAGGGAGGTAATGAGTTTAACGACTTAGTGAATGGGTGTATTAAGGTATGACTCTCAGAAAATAGTTTGAATTGAAGTGTGTCAGACTCCTTATTTTTCTTTTAAACATTTCATCCTCGAATCTCAGTTTTCATAACCATTTTTCATTAAAATAGTGTGTTTATCAAGCAACACACGTCCTTCATCATGAAGGAAACACACATTCGTAGGTCAGCCCGTCCACTGTACCCACTTGCGGCGTTGGAGCAACTTTACCGACCACCTAGATAGATGCACGTCCACTTCTACCTTGAGAATGAGTGGAAGTACGCGACATCCGACCCTCAATCCCATAACAAAACTCCTTATCCGTATAAGGACAGAGACCTCATCCTGTCCCCACCCTGGTCTCATACACATGAAGCTACGTCAAGCTTCTCAAGACTACTATTACGACTAATTGCCCTTATCTCCACTAGGTCGTCCAGAGCCCTAAGACGCATCACTACCCCTCTTGAGCATCTTGAAAGTCTCATAACATAGTGCATACACAAATTAATAATTTTCCACATAAGCCATATAATGTGTGGTTCCACTGGTCCAACGGCCCCGATCCTCAACTCGACCTTCAGTTGTTTGTCTTGACTAGTCCGTAAACCTGTCATGTCGCACTACTGCCAGTCCATTGAGTATGTCGATCCTGTCTCGATACCATGGCCAAACAATTCATTCACTTAAGTTTTCATGGCTTAAAATCATGTTTATTTATGAGCTTCTACTCGTTCCAACTAGCCTAGGGCCCACTATTCAAGATTTTCAAAATCGGGCATATTAGCCCCCAAGTTCCAAAATCGAGGCCACCGGCCTAACTGAGCAATTCGAGCTCCAGTCAAGAAGATCTCCCAAAAATTTTAAGTAGTGGCACATAGTCAGGGGAGAGCACTTCCGACAAAAATAAACTTTTTAGTCGTCATTCACACCAATCAAATATGAGGACATCTACGCTTATAACCAATAAGCGGGTTTTCTACTTCCTTCTAGGAAGTTTCATCATACCAACCGGGTATGATCTACTTACAACTGGTAGGTAGTTTTTTCGTGTGATTTCCACATCACTCCTCTCAGGTGTGATGGTTAAAATACCACTTAGTAGTAGGTTTTCATTTTCGAGGTGCTTATCATCCCAACCGGGTATGATATTAAATATCCCACTCAACCAAATAGTGTAATGAATTTCCTCTAAACCGACTTGTTGCCTTCACGCGAACTTGTCAGAGCTGGCATTCCTCGTACTTCATGTTCTTACATGATATGAACATCCTTATTCATTATCATTTGGCCTAATAGCCTTCATTCATCCCAAATGAATGATAAAACCAAACTTTTCATTTATTTGTAATTAAGTCTGTAAAGTTATTTTTCTTTTAACTTTAAGTCCCTAATGCTAGTTTTCAATTTATTCAATATCACAAAAAGGGGTTCAAGTTTCCCAAATTTCCAATTTGTCCCAACTTTTCCAAAATTACCACTTTGCCCCTATTTTACAAAAATGGTAAGTTTTTCCCCAAAAATTCCAAAATTTGCCCAATTGTTCCTCAATTTTATGAAATTACACTTTAGTCCCTCGAATTCTCGAAATCCCCAAATTTCCACCAATTTTTTCTCCAATTTCAACCTTCTAACTCAATCGAATTTGATTTCATCAAATTGATCGATCAAATGAGTTTAATTGTTGAATTGAAGTTACATTGGAGTTCCTACACCTTCATACGATTCAATTACACTTTGAATCACACGATTTGATACCGGAATGAGCTCAAATGGAGCTTTGCCGAAAAATTGGACTTAGAGATAGATAGCTTCGAAAGCTTACCGTTAGGGGCATGATAGTCCGAGCTTTCAATTTGGGCAGATAGCTCTTGTTCTGAGGTTCCTCCTATGATAAAAAAAATTGCATCAATTGATACCAGATTGAGTGAGAATTTAGTCATTGAAAATCGGTCGGTTCTCTCTTTAGCACCAATAAGAATTTACAGAGAATAACCAAATTGGCTTATCTTTCCACTCTAAATTAGTTGTAGGAGAGTTGTGAAGGTGTTGGAAGAGCTTGGTTTGGCCTAAGAAGAGCTCAAATTGGCCGATTTCAGCTCAACTGAAATAAGGTAGCTTTGGTACAGCGGAGCTGCTTCATGGTTCGATCATGCCGGCGCTTCTCTAGCGACCCTCAAAGCAAATGAAGACTAGAGGTGTGTAGTTGACTTCTCCCCGGATCCAAAGAACCTAACCACACCTTCTTTGGCTAAAAAAAATGCCCAGGTCGGAGTTCTAGTTTGAGCTTCATTGGAAAATGGAGCAGTTGAGAGAGGATGGAGTTTTCAGGTGTGAGGAGGATGAATGAGGAAGGGCTCTTTATATAAGAAGCTTAGAGACTTCTTGATCATCCGATTGACACCTTAATAGCGATCATTCATTGCCTGAAATTCCCTGGTTTGAGACTTTTCATCTTCACCGGTGCTGCTCGATTTTTCGACAAGTCAACAGTGTTATTATCTGAAGGAAGAAGACGACACTGTTCTGAACAGGCCCGATTCAACCGAATTTTTTAAAATTAAAATTTTCTAAATTCATTCTCTATCCAATGGTGGCCTCAATTCTCCAATTTGAATTCTCTAATCCACCTAGAAAAATGAATTTAGCATCTAGTTCAATAGTGGTTCAAATCGGTCCAAACCGATTCAATCTGGTTCGGATCCGGTTCACCTTAATTGGTTTGGTTTTCATCTCCAATTCATTCTAAAGTCTTTTTTCATGATTTTTGTGACTCATTAGGTCACTCGGGATCCATAAATTTCTCAGTTTGCCCTTTCTCTATCGGTTCCAGTTCATGAACCGACTCAGTTCATAAACCGGTTCAATCTATCTCAGATCCGGTTCTCCTGAACTAGTCTGGTTTTCTTTCCCAACTTGTTCTAAGGTCCTTTTCCAAGGTTTTATGAACCCTTTGGGTCACTCAGGAGTTGTAAATTTCCTAATTTACCCATTCTCTGATGATCGGGTTTGTGAACTGACTCAGTGTTTCTCACTCGATTTGACCAGTTCTTTTCCCAGTTTTCCTTAACTCTAAAGGGTGGGGTTTACAGCTGACAATCAGAGAGAGACACATGTCCCGTCAACGGTCAACAGTGAGCGAATGCCTGGTCAGCAGCCACGCATACACAAGTAGCCAATGGGAGGCTGCCATGTGTCCGGTCAACCGGCTGGCACGGTGGCTGAGTATCATTGCCATGTCAGCTGAACCAACAAATCACGTGTTGCCACATGGTAGGTCCGCACGTGCGAAATTGTGTCGTCTACTTCATTCAGCCGGTGATATTATTCATCAAGGCAAAAATACATTTCTTTTCCAGCAAGGAAATATTCCCTTCGATTCGAGCATTTTTAGATGAGGATAAGTTTAACCAATATGGAAACTAGTAGAATAGAAGGTCTCTGAGCTCCCTATATAAAGAGCTCTCTTCCATTCATCCTCCACACACCTCAAACCTCCAAAAAAGAAGAAGTGCTTGGTTTTTCGACCAAGCACAAACTAGAGCTCCAACTTGGGCACTTCTTTCAACCTTAGAATGTGAATTCTAGTCCTACAGACTCTAGAGGAATCAACTACCTAACGGCACCCTCCATTCGACCTGACGATCGCCGGAGAAGTGTCGGCGGGCTCGAACAATGAAGTAGCTCCATAAGACCTGAGGCTGCCATGTTCTATTTAGCTCAAATTTGGCCAATTCAAACCTCCTATGGCCAAACCGAGCCTTCCCCTAGCCTTCCTAGCCTGCACTCGACCTCCCCAAAGAAAAATGTAAGTCAATTCGGGCCTCCCTTGTCGGAAGCGTTTGATTATAGAGAGAGAAAGTGCTTGAATTTAACTAACCAAATTCCTACTACTCATGACATGAATTGTAGCAGCTCTTGATCCTAGAATGACCCTAGGGATGAGAGTTTTCTTCCCAAACTAAGAGCTTAGACCGTCGCACCTACGATCGTAAGTTCTCGAAGTTTTCTCTCTCTACCTTCAATTTTTCAGCAAAGCTCTGTTTAAGCTCGTTTCGGACACAAAAATCACAATTCAAAGCTCAGTCGGATCATGTGGAAGTGGAGAGACCGATTAAAACCATATAAATGGGCAATTAACCCTATTTGAAAGGCCAATTTAAAAAAATCACATTCGGTCAGTAGAAAAGGGGAAAATTGGGGAAACTTTTTTGGGAAATTTGGGGATTTCATGAAATTGAGGGGCCTTAGTGCAATTTTTCCAAAATTGAAGGTCAATTGGCAAAGTAGAAGAAATTGGAGGACCAATTGGTCATTTTTGAAAGAATTGTGACCAATTGGCCATTTTTAGAAAATTTGGGGCCAATCGGTAATTTTGGAAACTTAAGGGACCGATTGGAAATTTTAGCAAAGATTGAGTCCTGATTACAAATTTGAGAAAATTAAGGACCAAGGGAGGATATTGGAAATTCTAGGGACTTGATGGAAGAAAATTAAGTATTAGGGACCTAAAGTAAAAGAGTATGAACTTTAGGGACCTGAGTGCAATAAAATAAAAATCATTTCCTATTTGCTAATACGTGAGAACAAGAGGGCTTTCATGTTGAACCTTTCCTTATAAGGATACTCAAACTGTGTAGGGACACTTTTGGACAAGAACATGAGAAAAGGGAACACGACCCAGACTTGGAAAGTCGACTAAGGACGAACACATCACAGTTATCAAGTGAGTGGGATTATTTAACATCATACCCGGTTGGGGTGATGAGTAATTTTAAGCTAAAAACTACTTACCGATTGTGAGTGGACTTATTTAAGCATCATGTCTGGTTGGCCTGATAAACTCTTTTACTAAAAGGAAAGGCCACCATGAGTGGGAGTTTCTATCATCATACCCGGTTGGTATTATGAGTGCATTTAAGCTTAAAAAATCATTTTTTCATATATGATCTCTCCTGATTGTTTGCTAATGTTTAAAATATTTTAGAGACTTTTCTGATTAGAGTTAGAATAGCTCAAATAGATTGGATGCCTCGATTTTGAATTTATAGGGCTCAAGGCCTAATTTTGAAAAACTCGTGAAGTGGGCCCAAGGCTAGTGGGCACATGCTAAAGCCCTTGGACAAAATTGATTATAAGAGCCATAAAACTCTCATAACTGGCAATTTTGTGTATGACTTGTCACGGTACCAAATCAGGATTGACAAGGCTGGATAGGCTAGTGGTAATGAATCAGGACTAGGTCGAGTGACCGATCAGGCAAACAACTACATGCCAAGTCGAGTGTCGGGACCGTTGGACCATTGACACCAAAGATAATGGATAATATGCTAAGACTATTATTTGTGCATTCACTCTGATTCGGGACCATCGTGACTCCCAAGAGGGGTAGTAATGGGTTCCAAGGGCTGCTGGACAACCTGGATGCAATAAAAGCAGGTTGGTCGTGTCAGTTAGTCATGAAGCGCCGCCAAGTCTTCCATACTCGGGCAGGCCATAAGTTGGGTTTTCAGTCCCAAGTCAGGTACGGGTGAGAAACCACTAACTCCGATATTATGTGAGAAGGTATTGATGGTCGATAAAAGGTTGAGCCCATATTTATTTAAAAGTCATGACTTATAAGTAGTAGAACATTTTAAATCTTATAAACCTATAGCACTTCTCTATTTTATCTAATTTGAGATTATATTATTAACACACGCCCTCACATGAAATCCGACCCGTGGTCTGTCAGAGTATAGAGAAACAATACCAACTTGAGACCATTGTTCACTATTTTTCGAGACCGGAATAATAATACATGAGTTGTATAAATTATATTAATGTTGAATGTGAGGGAATGATTGAGAATATAATCTCAAATTAGATAAAATAAAAAAATATTGTAAATTTATAAAAGTAAAAAAGTTGTACTACTTAACTTTTAAATAAATTTAGTCATTATTTATTATTGGTTAACAATAAATTCTCACCCTCATTATCTCCTATTAATGTATAAATTATTGTGTTGGTTTAAAAATAAAATTTGCCTCGTTATTTAGATAATTTGTACTTCTTTCCTACATTAGACTTTATTTTTGTAATTAATTTGCAAGTAAAAGAATCCTTCACATGTTCGCGTTCCTGGTCCACTATTTCTAAAACCAGAATTTGGAATACTAAGAGGAGGAGTGGTGATTTTATCATGGAAGTTGTTGGATGGAACGTTCACTTTGGGAGCAAGGTCGTCCTTTATTGGTTATAATAAAAACAAATCTAATTTAGCAGTGATCCTTATGGTACATATGCATCAACATATAAATTAGGAAAATCTAAAAAGATACTTCTCTTGAATATAGTGTTGAATTCTCTTATATGTTCATATTGTACTTCCCTTTATAAAATACTTCATTCGATTCGGTTTCGATAATCACGTTTCTATCCTCCGCTTATATGGGGTAGTTGTATTGAATTTGTTGCCATTCGATCCTACTATCTCCCCCAAGTCCCTTTGTTCTGTTGTGTGTCCAATCCATGGCTATTAATTTTGTAATCCATGTATTTTCTCTAATATGGTTTTTTTGCTGAACATATATATATATATATATATATACACACACATTACTTTGTACCAAGTCTTTTTTCCTTTCCTTTTGGATATATTAATTATTAAATCAGGAGTGTATTAATAGTTTGGTTTTGAGTATGACACCAATTAACAATTTTATTTGTCAAATTCTAATAATTTAATTATTCAATTCAATGATGATTACATCTATTAATCATGTTATATTAGTAAAAATATTTAATACAAATTTGATGACTTTGGTGCCGTGCTAACATATTCTCAAAAACAAATATTCCCCTTAAAAATAATGAAAGGATTCAATTGTCATATCAAATAATTAATAAGGAATTAAATTGTTAAAATAAATAGATGAAGTGATTATTTTATTATGGTATCTATCCGGCAGTTTCGTAAAATTTTAATAAAATTTATTTATTTCATATATGAATAAATCAGTACCTTAGTATTTGTAAAAGATTATGTTAATCACAATTGTTTAATACAATTCTAATTTGTTTGGACAGAAGTCCCTAGAAAATTTTGCCACTAAATAGTCTCAAACTTCACAATTACCCACCTCATGCCAAATGTGGGGTTGTCATATCTAAATTTGGATCCAATATAAAAGCAAGACACTCTAAGAATTGGTAGGAGATTTTTTTTAGAACTAATTATTGATTGAAATGGACTTTATGGAGTAAACGGACTATTCACTCTTGATTATGTCTTGATTATTTGTATTGAACGGATTGCAAGAATCGAGTTATGGTTTCTTCTTATTTATCATAAAGAATTGATCTTCCGGGTCACTTTCTTTTGGATGCCAATCTCAGAAGGATTGTCAAAACCCAATTGATGGCACTGGAAGATCCTAGCTCTGCATGCTGCTGGGAAGAAGAAACAGTTTTGATACTCTAGCTGAACTGAATAACTCTTGTATTGCCTCCGTGAATGGAATAAGATGCCCATCATGGGCAATCCATCTTCAGTGAACGGTTAAAGGACTTGTCTTGTAATTTGTACAGTCAATTTCCTTGCCATTGAGGCGTTTCCCAACATCCAGATCAAAACAAAAAGGGATGAGAAACAAAAACAAATGAAGTTGGATGCATGGGAATAACAATCAGTGTTGTTTCATCTTCTGAATCATAAAACAATCGATCCACAGCCTATACCTAACTGAAGATAACATTTTTCAACAAATGAAGTTTGATGACAGTTGACACCTCCAATACTTTTCTCATTTCAGTTGCACAAGATAAGATGCAAAAGAAACTGAATCCCAATGGTAGATTACAGGTCCTCTCGCATGTCAGTTTTCCTCCTTGCTTGCATTGCAAGTCTTGCATCTCTCTCCCGCTCAAATTCCCGATAATCTGTGCGTTGTAAGAACGAGACCTTGTCGAGATACTGATTTGAGCTCTTCTTGTAGGTGTCGAGCTCATCTTCAAGACCCTTGTTCTCTTCCTTGAACTCTCCCCAATCCTTCTTGGTCTTGTCAAGCACACTGAGCTTCGGCTTCTTCTTAATTTGCTCAAGAACTGCATCAACAGCAGAAGGAGCAGCAGAATTCGCCCGATCAAAGGCCTCCTTTGAATCAGCATCAACAAACTTCTTTACTTCAATATCATGCCCAGCAAAGTCCCGCATCTCTGTGATCTGCATTGTAGAGTACAACTACTCAAGACCCTAACCAGCCTAATAAAACTTAATAGATAAGGAAGAAAACTATGCAACTCATCATAAAGACTTCTCAATTTTTGTTCTCTCTACCTTGGCAGAATGAGTGAATGAGTACAGGCTGGTGAATTGCAGTTTGATGTCAATTAGTGTAACAATCTTTTTTTTTTCTTCGTTTGATGAATCATATGATCAGACAACAAGCCTAGCATCAAGTGGTTATGCACCAGAATTATATAGGTCAATTTTTTAGCAAGCATCTGTACAATTCTATGCAATCAAATTCCAGGATCCTTGTTCAGATGTTTGAAAGAACACAAGGCTACCAAAGATACGAATCCGAGAGTCAAAGTTTCCTCAATCCCTCATATGAACATCCTCACCTCAACTTTCCCTCTTCCATTTGCTGCAGCAGCAGCAGCATTCTTAACTGCCTCTAGAGCAGCAGCCGCAAGCTTCTTTGCCTCAACACCAGTGTCATTCGGAACAGCATCAGGAATCTTCTCTGGTCTGTCCTGAGAAGAAGGTACAATCTTCTTCTCAGCCAACCCAAGGACGGACTTCCAATTCTATGAAAACCAAAGACACAGAATCAGAAAGCTGTGATCTACCATAATTCAGAAAACAGAACATGGTAAAGAAAAAAGAAAAAAAACCAGACGTACTCACAGAGGAGGACTTCTGTTTAGTTTCTTTCAGATTTGGGGAACGTTTCCTACAGATAGACTGGAGTAAGCTACTAGATGTCCCTTTGTTCATTTGCTCCCATACAGCATCAACCCGAGTTTTTACATCTACTAACAAGATATGCTCATCAATTGTCAGCCCAAGCTGCTTAGAAGATAAACCTGCAGAATAAAAACTTAAGATAATATTACCACTTTCAGCTGGATCTAAGACAGAGCTTTTCTGTTTATCTTCCACCTTCACAGTCTCCATCTCTGTCCTTTCTTCTCAGCCTTCTTCCTCTTCCAATAGTTTTAAGGTTACTACTACCTTGTTCTTATGAAATACTCATCACCTGAAAGACAAGCTTTATGAAACAAGAATTCGTCCCACGAAATATCCTTATCATTGAGAATCATAGCTGTTAAATCCCTAAAGAACTATGGCTGAAAATGAAAAATATATAATTCTAGTAGGACACGAAACATGGAAAAAGAGAGGAAGGGGAAGAAGAGGAGGAGGAAGATGAGAAGGCAACGAACCCAGAAAAAGGCTCTGGACAAGCTCTACATATGAGATATTTTTGCAACGAAATCCTACACTTCACCAAACTAGTAATCCAATCATTTTCCCAGATACTAATACTACCAGACGGCAAAAACAATTGGTCATAGAAGATAAGGAAAGCCTGTGGGTGTAGTAAACTGAAACAACCGCACGTATTTGTGTTCATCTCCGGCTCAACCGCAATCGCAATTCAATTTATTCACTACCCAGGGCAGAATATGCAGCAACACACTATTATTGACAAAGAACGAAAAGCTGTCACCTTTTTCTCTCTTTAGCTGCCAGATCGGAGAGATTATGAGAGAGACGCAGCAGAAATGGAAGGAGGCTCCAATTCCGATCAGCGACAGCGAGCAGCCGACGAGAAGAGCCAACCAAGATGAAGTTGGAGGTCCGACAGGATAATGGGCCGGGCCTTATGAGAAGGATAAACTAAACAGACCAAGACCAACTAACTGCACCCACCGGGTCACCAATACCAATACAACCTCAAAGAAATGTTTGACTATCCTTTCCTTTTTTTTGGTGCCACATTTTGACCATGCAAATCAGTGTTCAGTTTATGTAGAAGGAACTACTACAAGTCTGCAACCCACAGTGTCTATATTTTGTTCAGTTTCAGTTTTCTAATCTTGCTTTATCTTATCCCGATAGGATTGAAGCTCAAGACAGATAAAAAATGGAGTATGTGGCTCAGCAGCGCAGCTCAGGGGCATGATGTGCCCACCGCTCTCTCACTGCGGCCGCCTCTCGAGGGCTTTCGCCCTCCGACGGGGTTTTCCCAGGCCTAATTCCAAGAGGCGTTCGCATTGGTTTCCGCGGTGGCCATCTCAAACGCGCAGATGAGGGGACGTTTGGAGCTGAAGAAGCTCATTGCCTCTTCTGCTTGAAGAAATATGTCAATGTTTGGACCATTCATTTGAACTTGGATGATGCCCCCTTGGCTATTCTATTGATTAGTGAATGGGGTTTTCTTTGCCTTCCATAAATATAAGTTGCTTGTTAATGTTATGTTGTAAGTGGGAGTAATCTTGTTTAACTTAAATGAACTCATCCCTAGATCCTTTTGGTGCCAGTAAGAGAGGGTTGGTAAATCAACCCTTCCTTGAGTCAGGCTGAGTCATGAAGGTATTTTAGTGCTTTCATTGTCAAATTAAATGCATTAGTCATTTGTTAACTAATAACCAAAAAAGAATTGACTAGTAGTTCAGTCAATTTGAGTGGCAAATATCTCATATCCTGGGTCTCACATCCCGTGGATACATATAATAAACTAAATTTTTTTTATTATTAATAAAATTTAAACATGTAATTTAAATATAATAAAAAATATTTTTAATAATTTAATTAAGATAAATTATTTTATATATTTAAAATATAAATATTATATTATAAAATTTAATTCAAATTTTAGGTAAAAAATTTATTTGGGTTTGGTTTAAAATTTTATTTATATTAAAATATTTTTATTTTAAATAAATAATAAAATTAATAATATATTATATTAAAATTTTGAATTAATTTAATAATATAATAAATATTAGTTATCTACTTCCATTTTAACTATAAATGAATATGATTGACTGTATTGAGTACAAACGAGTACGAATATGTATTGAGTACGAGTATAAATTACTTAGATTAAATTAATTATCATAAATAAACTTGACAAAGTAAGGGTTTGATGAAATATTAATAAATGAAATTATTAACTAAATATTAATTAAATTTTAGTATACTTTAGCAATGTGGTCTTCATTGATCTCATCCACATTTCTTATACTATTTCATTCACATGTTCTGTAGGTCCATCTTGTAATTCCATTTGCACTTGTAATTTTTTTAAATAAAAAAATGATGAATAGAGAGATATCTCCCCCTCCACAAAAGGACGTCACCGAGGTTCCATATGGCTCTATACCCTTGTTCCACAAGGGTGAAGCCAATCGACCATCCCATCGACCTAGAATCTCACTCGAGGTTCCTAATGCAAGGGTCCATTAATATTGAGGATGGTTTTGTTCAAATTATTCAAATGCTATTATTTCTGTTTATTATGTCTAATGAATATGAGAGGGAGTTTTTTTAGAGGAATGATACTTTTTTTTGCCTAGGAAAATCAATTATCATTCAAACATAAATCATAAGTTGTTTGGGTATATGCCGTGAAGAAGATTCCTAAATTAATCTGATTGTTCCCTACTAAACAAAATAAATACTTGGGTATCAACCCTTCTTAACAACAATCATAGGCAAAGGTTGATAATCCTATTTTTAGTAGTTGTTCTCTACTAATTAAAATAAATTATATACATTGAATTTGAGAAACTAAAAATAAAAATTCAGACAAAAAGAAAAAGTTTGTTATGTTTTGAACCAATTTTTCGAGTCGGAGACAGGCGCAAACTTGTTATATTCTCTATATACCACCATATAGGGATCATAACTATAAAATTATTAACAAAACTAAAACTTAGAATATAAAACACATCTTATTTTGTAGCGAAAATTTAAAAATTTTTACAAAAAATTTACTATTCACAAGTAGAATTATTTAACACTAAGGAAAACCATGATTTACTTAATGAAAAATACTCGTTCTCTTTTTCCCGAGATTCTCTTCCTCTGATTGCTGGCTCTATTGGAGTCGCTTCCCAATTTATGGGGCCTTACTCTACTCTTTCGTTCTTCCCTGATACCTGAAAAAACGTATTGGGGAGGGGTGAGCCAACGCTCAATGAGTGAAAGAACCACTCATCGAGTTTTTCATTATTCGATATAGTCTCTACTCAAAATCACAATTTTATCCTTTAATGAAACTATCTTGGGGCATGTGCCCCCTCCAGACACGATATCATCACCTAAGACACCTGTTATAAATACAATACATCATTCGACCTTGATCTCTTTGTTAGACCGACTTTTCGTGTAGAGTCAAACCCTTCTGAAACTTGTTGATTAACATGAATAAGGCTATAGTCAAGTATTTCTTTTTTAGTGTTTTCTTCATAAACTGGGTTGGCATCCCAATTTGGGTTTTTTTTCAAAACACTTAGCTATGAGGTTCCTACTATTGTACTTTACTTAGCCTCCTTGTAAGGCTTTCAGGTGTGGTTGAGCGAAAACTCTTTCCCCCATTAACCAACCCTTGGTGTTTGGGATGTCTCTCATTTGTTTAGTTCAATTTCAATGGATTTCACATCCACGTCGCCTTTATGTACGGAGGATTTCACTATCCTCTCTATTCACACTTATCACAACTGATCCATCTCGACAGGTGAGAGTCATAAGAGTATTTTACCCTCTGACTATGCTTCACATGTTAGGCCCCAATCCCTGAGCAGAGTCGCTGCTCTCATAAGAACTAGTTCATTAATACATATAACCCAATTGTAATGTAATTAAATTGCAAGATATGCATAACATAAAACATTTTCACTTTTCTTTTTCTTGGTCTTCAAGCGCATCCCTTATGTACTGTCCTTCATAAGCAATACATAATACACCCCCTTATAACCTCTCAGTAAAAGGCATCGACTCCATTATTTACCATTCGAATATGCAAATGACTACTCCTTATATACGCTTTCATAAAATTTTATGCATGAATACAATATATTTCACAACAATTACGGATGACTCATTATCGGCTCAATTCATTTATCAATGATCGTTTCATGGGGCAGGCCCTACCTCCATATTTTTGGCCTATCCACCGCATTCATTCTCGGAACATGGTGTTCACTCGATCATCTCCATTTCATGTTCATTTGAGGGATTTTATCATTGTCGCACACAATGATCCCCTCGGAGTTCGATCCTTACTGGACTGTTCCACCCACATGATTATCGTAGATATCTAGCACGAGTGCCAAGTTCATTCTCGGAGCAAGATCTTCACTCGACTATCTCCATTTCATATTCATTTTGAGTTTTGTTATTATCGCACACAATGACCCCCCCCCCCCCTCCCTTGGGAGTCTGGTCCTCATTAGATTGTTTCACCCATATGATTATTCATAGGGTCCGACCTCTACTTGATGTCCTTATACACAATCTTCTATGGGGATCATCTCATGATTCCCCATGGATTGCTGCTAGGTCCATTTACTAGTCCTATGTCACTATTGGTTTTAGATCTTTAACCTTTAGTTATCTGGGGACTTCACTCGGTTCCCTAGGTTCATGATTTCTTAGACTCGACGAGTAGTAGCTCCCTAGGTCATCTTGTGGACCCTTGACCCTTTCTATATCATGAGTTTGTGCTCATTTTATTAATTTTTATAGTGTCTCTTTTCTCGAGACACATCTTGGATCTATTTCCAGAAAATGGTCGCCTCCTATAGTGACGAATGTGTTGTATTCCTTTTTTACTTATGTCATTACCAGGGTTTGAATCTCATCCCTCTTTAACCCTTAGTTCCTACCCAATCGTACCCACTAATAGTCCCTAATTCATTCTTTTCAAAACCCACTGGGTTATGTCTCTGATCCTCTACAGACATCTAGTTGTTGGTTTTCTTGGGATTTCCAAAATACTTTTTCCGCATATTTACATCAAAATTTTATATAATGTGAGTAAATGCACATGGTCCAATCAGACGTGAAGTCGGAATTCCCAGTCACAGTTTCCGTCAGAACTTGTTCGTTCTGACATACTTTCCTCTTGTCTTTGAGTTGGTGATCATTACTTAGACGTTCTTGTACTTCTCTATAACTGCTAGAGTAAAATATATGGGGTCAATTCAAGTACCCAATAATTATATAACGGTACATTAAATTTTTCCTCAAAAATTATGGTTTTGCCACTTGGGCTCTGTTTACTCTACTCACCCATTGAACAACCGTTTATTCTAGACCCTAAACTTTTACAAGTCCTTCAATTAGATACTCAAATTACCCTAGGACATCCTTAGGTATCACTTCTAACTATTTGCACAATAGTCCCCAAGTTGTGCAAAATTACCATTTTACCCTTACTCCTTTATATTTATCTTTCTAGGACCTTTAAATTTCCCAAGTCTTCCTTTTGGCTCACTCAAGTTTCCTTGAATTCCATTTTGGTACCTAATAGGCTTTAGAACAATTCGAAGCTCTATTTCTTTCAAATTAACGAATGGTTCCTAAGTTTAAGCAAAATTACCATTTTGTCCCTCTTATTTATAACTTAGGTTTCAAGATTTCTTTATCCCCATTCTTCTCATTTAGGTCCCTAAACTTTCTCAAATTATGTTTAGGCCCTTGGAATTCCTAATACTTACCTTTTGGTTGTGCAAATACTCTTATTTACACTTTAGTCCTGAACTTTTTTTTTATTGCAAATAGTTCACTAGATCATTCACAATAGGAAACCCAAGTCCCCTATTCTCACCAAACTTTTCAATCAACCTTAAAACTTCTCTTAGGTAGAAACCATAAAAATTTCATTCCTTTTTGGGTCCCCTAAGTTTCACTTATTTTCATTGTAGTACCAGACCTTTGACCCTTTACCAAAGTATCTCCAAAAATTCTGAAATTAAGTGTGGAGGCCCCCTAGCCTCTCTCTAGCCCATTGTAACCTTGGTTTGGCCGAAGTTGTTTACAATCACTCCAATTGAGCTTGATCGAAAACTTATCAAAAAACAAGTCAAAATCGGGTCAAAGCCAGAAACTCACTAGAGACAGCACGTTGACTAACGAGGCCAATGTGTTTGGGAAGTGGATTCTCCAAGGAATCTGTGGCAACTTGAATCACCTTGATTAGTGGTGTCTAGCTCCTGAAATTTACATTTTAGTTCACTTCCCTTATTCTTGCCTTATTGTCGAGCAACCCTTTGAACTATCACTACCCTGTACCGAACTTCTTATGATTCCGCTTAACAACCACATACAAGGTGTTTTATTATGAATTTATTATCTTTGTTCGATCAACTCTATAGGACGAGACCCATTTCTAACTCATTAGAATTTATCGGGCATGGTCCATTTCTCAAAATAGTTGGTGAAGTCATTGTGCTCGCTACTCCACTATATGCGTTATTTAAGGGACAAAACTCATTCAAGGTTTCAAAACATGGACTTGGGCCCACTATCACGAGAGCTTTCAGAATATCTCCTTGGACCCACTCCTTTTGAAAATGATGGCGTTAGGCCCAATTTCAATAAACATGGATCTAGCCCATTTCCATTGACCATTGGCTCGACCCATTTCCTACATTGAGGATGGATCTAGACCCGAACTTTAAGAAAATTTTTCCAGGGATATATATATATATATATGTGTGTGTGTGTGTGTGTGTGTGTGTCTTTTCAAAATGGTTTTCAGCTAGTTTAAGCTATTAGTTTGCAAGTAATAACATATTATTGACTTAGTTGAACTCGATGCTAGAAATTCCACTTGTATTTTGTGACGTTTTTGTTACGGAGGGAGTTTAGATCCTTCGTGCCTTCCTTTACATGCATACGTAGGGAGATGACTCCTACAATAATTCAGACATAAAGTAATTTCACTTAAGACTTTCATCTATTTGCACATAGATCCTTGAGTTATACCTTATTTTCAATTGAGTCCTTAGCATGTCCTTGTTTGCAATTTAGTACTCAAGCTTTCCTAAATTACAAGTTATTTCCCAAAACATTAATCTTCATATAACCAAGTTTAAATCCCTCTAATTTAGTCCTATCATGCCACTAATCATCTTTCCTAAGTTCCTACATATTTTAAGCTTTGAACCACCATATTTGGCATAGAAACGAACAAGAACGGAGCTTCGTTGGAAAATAGGTTCTAGAGAGAGAACATTTTGGGTTCTTACCGATGAGGGCATGGATGTCATGCCCTGACCTGATTTGGTCAGAGTCTTGTGATCAACCCGCCACCTTTCCATGCATCATCTGAGTATTCCTACCTTGATGATGCAAGGAAGGTAAAGGCATGCCTATGTTCATTCTTTTACTATGAGTTTAGGATAGGGAACGTACCTTGAGGGCTCGAGCTTCTTCTTGGAGATTTATGTCCCCTTGATCCTTATCCTTTTCGAGGTTCCAGAAAGGGTGAGAGGAGGGGAATGAGTATATATACACATATACCAAGTGAGGGAAAATTTCTACATCGATCGATTTAATTTGTTACTTAATTCATTATCTGTCACAATGTTCACACTTCAACCACCCTCCTATCATAGGAGGGATCATATGTTCGCAGAACGGTCCCCGACCACTCCACTTGTGAACTAGAGCGCCTTTACCGTCCACCTTGATAGAGGTTAATAGCCTCTACCATAAGTTTGAGTGGACCTTGCTCGTCCGACTCTCAAATCTCAATCACACTTTGTGTCCGCTTTGTGGGGTGAGACCTCATCCCTCAGCCTTAGTGTGCAGGAAGCTCCCCAAGCTTCTCGACACACTGGACACCAAACCACCCTTATGCTCACTAGGTCATCTAGTAGCTCTTGGGATCCATCACTAACTCATACCATGTCACACCCCGACTCAATTTGGTCAAAACCCCCGTGATCAACCCGCCTCTCTCCCAACCTACTAAGGGTTGCCCCTTTTTTATAAACCGTGAGGAGTAAGGCGTTCTTTAAACTTGCATCTTTCCTGGAATAACATAAATCAAAACTGCATAAAATTTTAAACTTATCATACCTGCCTTATAGGTGTATTAGTTGGTGGACTTTGGGTAAGCTTTTCGGGGTTACCTGAAAGGGATATAAGGGAGGGGGTGAGTTCAATGACTTAGTGAATGGGTGTTTTAGGGTATGACTTTCTGAAAAATAGTTTGAATTGGAGTGTGCCAGACTCCTTATTTTTCTTTTAAAAACATTTCTTTCTCAAATCTTGTTTTCATAACCATTTCTCATCACAATGGTGTATTTATCAGCCAACACATGCCCTTTAACATGAAGGAAACACATATTCGTAGGCCAACCCATCCACTATACCCACTTGTGGCGATAGAGCTACTTTACCGGCTACCTAGATTGAAGCACGTTCACTTCTACCTTGAGAATGAGTGGATGTACACGACATTTGACCCTCAATCCTGTAACAAAACTCCATGTCCGTATGAGAAAAGAGACCTCATCCCATCCCCACCCTGGTCTGATGTGCATGAAGCTATGTCAAGCTTCTCAAGACTTCTAGTATAACTAATTGCCCTTATCTCCACCGAGTCGTCCAGAGCCCTAGGACGCATCACTACCCCTTTTGGGCATCTTGAAGGTCCCATATCACAGTGCATGCACAAATCAATAATTTTTCACATAAGCCATATAATCTGTGGTGCCACTGGTCCAACGGCCTCGACCCTCAACAAGACTTGCAACTATTTGTGTTGACTAGTCCGAAGACCCGTCATGTCGCACTATCGCCAGTCCATTGAGTATGTCGGTCCTGTCTCAATACCATGGCCAAACAATTCATTAATTTAAGTTTTCATGGCTTAAATCATGTTTATTTACGAGCTCTTGATCATGCCAACTGACCTAGGACCCACTGTTCGAGATTTTCAAAACCTGGCATATTAGCTCCCAAATTCCAAAATCGAGGCCTTTAGCCTATATGAGTTATTCGAGCTCCCGTCAAGAAGGTCTCCCAAAAATTTTAAGCTGTGGCACATAATCAAGGGAGAGCACTTCCGACAAAATAAACTTTTTAGTCATCCATCACACCAATCGCGTATGAGGACATTTCTGCTTATAACCGATAAGCGGGTTTTCCACTTCCTTCCTGGAAGTTTTATCATACCAACCGGGTATGATCTACTTACAATCGTTAAGTAATTTTTTCATGTGAATTTTACATCACTCCTCTCAGATGTGATAGTTAAAATACCATTTAGTAGTGGGTTTTCATTTCCAAGGTGCTTATCATCCCAATCGGGTATGATATTAAATATCCCACTCACTTGATGTGCAATGAATTTTCTCTTAGCTGGTTTGTTGCCTTTATGAGAACTTATCTTAGTTGGCATTCTCGGTACTTCATGTTCCTACATGATATGAACATCCTTGTTCAATATCCTTTGGCCTAATAGCCTTCATTCATCCCAAATGAATGAGAAAAATAAACTTTTCATTTATTTGTAATTAGGTTTTTAAAGTTATTTTTCTTTAACTTTAAGTCCCTAATGTCGATTTTTCCTCAAATTGAGTCCCGTAACTTTTAAAATTCACCTTGGGACATTAATTTATTCAAATTCACAAAAAGGGGTTCAATTTCCCAAATTTCCAATTTGGTCCCCAACTTTTCCAAAATTACAAATTTGCCTCTACTTTATAAAAATGGTAAGTTTGCCCCAAAAATTCCAAAATTTGCCTAATTGGTCCTCCAACATCTTTATCATGTCAAATTGGCCCTCAAATTTATGAAATTGCACTTTAGTCCGTCAAATTTTTGAATTTTCAAAATTCCCAAATTTCCCCTAATTTTCCCCAATTTCAATCTTCTAACTTAGCCGAATTTGATTTCATCAATTTGACTGATCAATTCAGTTTAATTGTTGAAATTGAAGTTTGATTGGAGTTCCTAAACCTTCATACGATTAAATTGCACTTTGAATCACATGATTTGAGGCCGGAATGAGCTTAAATGGAGCTTCTCTAGAAAACTGGACTTAGAGAGAGAGCTTCAAAAGCTTTCCATCGAAAGCACGACAATCCGAGCTTCCAATATGGGCATATAGCTCTTATCTTGAGGTTCCTATTAGGATCAAGAATTGCATTAATTGATACTGAATTGAGTAAGAATTTTCTCATCAAAATTTTGTCGGTTCTCTTTCTAGCACTGATCTGAATTTACAGATGGGAGATAAATTGGCTTACCTTTTAGCTCTAATTCAGCTATAGGAGGACTATGGAGGTGTTAGGATGGCTTGGTTTGGCCTGAGAAGGGCTTGAATTGGCCAATTTCAGCTTGGCTGAAATAGGGCAAACTTCGGTCCGCCGGAGTTGCTTTACTGTTTGATCATGCCGACGTTTCTCCGACGACCCTCGGAGCAAATGGAGTCTACAGCATGTAGCTGACTTCTCCTCGAATCCAAAGAACCTAACCATACCTTCTTTGGCTAAAAAAAGACCCTATATCAAAGCTCTGGTATGATCTTCACCAAAAATTGGAGCAGTTGAGAGAGAATGTGGTTTTTAGGTGTAGAGAGGATGAATGAGGAGGGGCTCTTTATATAGGAAGCTCAGGTCTTCTTGGTCGTTTGATTGGCGCCTTAATGGTGGTCATTCCTTGCCTGAAACTCTCTCTTTAGAGACTTTTTAGCTTCACCGGCTCTGCTTGATTTTCTGACAAGTGAACAGTTCTGTCATCGGAAGGAAGAAGACAACACTGTTTCGAATCGGATCGGTCTGATCCGAACCGGGTTCAGAGCTTAAACTGTTTGGTTCACGTTCGATTCGACCGAATTTTTCAAAATTAAAAATTTCTAAATTCATTCTCTATCCAATGGTGGCCTCAATTCTCCAATTTGAATTTCCTAAATCACCTAGCAAAATGAATTTAGTTTCCGGTTTAATAGTGGTTCAAACCGGTCCAAACCGGTTCACTTGAACCAATTTAGTTTTCATCTCCAACTCATCCTAAAGTCCTTTTTCATGACTTTTGTGACTCTTTGGGTCACTCAGGATCCATAAATTTCTCGATTTGCCCTTTCTTTATCAGTTCTGATTTGTAAACCGATTCGACTTTCTCTTTGGAAATGACCGGTTCTTTCCCTTGTTTTCTTATTATAAAAGGATGGGGTTTACATATCAGGTGTCTTGATGGCCTCGCATCATAGTGCATGCACAATCAAGAGTATTTTTTATTTATAGCTATTATCTTTGGCCCTCCAACTCAAGGGTATGTTGGATTGGCTTCGACTCACATGTGTTGGCCTAATAGGTTTGACGACCTGACTTCGATTAGCAGCTATTTGGCCCAACAAGCCCAACATCCCAGCCTTGGCTCAATGGTTATCACACACAATTACCCATTACAAGGACTTTTAGCAGTTTATCAAATGCTGATTCTAAACATCTCCATACCCATGTCCATTGGCCTTGGGCACACTTGTATTGCCAAGCCTAAGCCCCAAAATTAGCTCCCAAATGTTTTAAGCAAAGTCACCTAGTTAGGGGAGGCTAATTCCAAGAAAATTGTTTTTGAAGTGAAACCATCGTCCCGATCAGAACCGATGATTTAGAGTTCTCACTCACCTAGTAGTAGTGATGGGGTCGTTCCGGTGAGACCTTTGCTTATGGCATAATCCCTGGTGCCAGTATTTGGGGCAATCCGCTCCTACATGATATGAATATCCCTATTAGGATGAGTTGCCTAAGAGGCCACATATTCCTAGTATTTGCGCATAGGCCCTCACATTAAGCCTTAATTACATTTAGGTCCCTAAAGTTTGTACTTTTACATTTAGGTCCCTATTTGCCCCTTTATTTCAATTAAGCCCCTAGGATTTTCAATTATCCTTCTCAGGTCCTTAATTTTACCAAAACCACTAATTGGCCCTCAATATTTCCAAAAATTTCCATTTGGTACCTAATTTCCCAAAAATTGCCATTTGGTCCCTAATTTCCCAAAAATTACAAATTGGCCCTTATTTTCTTAAAAATTACCAATTGGTCTTCCATTTAATCCAAATTCCCAACTGGACCACAATTGGGAATAAATTTCACAAAATGCCCTTAATTTCTTCAATTTACCATTCGGCCCTTGAATTTTTAAATAATGGCACAAAAACTCCCCTTTCTTTGAAAAATCCCCAAATTTCTCCCACTTCTTTCACAAATTGAATGTTTGGATTTCCTGAGTCTTACCTTATCTAATTGATGGCTTGAAAGTCCTTAATTCTTTCGTCTCTTGCTATTATTCACCTCCTCCAACTCCCCCCGATTGTCCTACACTTCAAAATTTTGAATTTAGCTATGTTTTGAGCTTTGTTAGAGCTTCATCGGAAAATAATAGTAGAGAGAGAAAGCTTACTGAGCTTATCGATGGAGGGGTAGTGGTCGGAGCTTGAGGTGTAGGCACCTAGTGTTCATCGAGGGGGTCCCACCAAGATTGGATCCCGCTGCAATTCATTGCAGCACTATGAGAATTTGAAGAGAGAAGTTTCAGAGAGGTGGAGTTCTAAAACTTAGACAGTCCGACGGGGAGAGGTAAAATTGAGCTTACCGAGTGCTTGAGAGGGGCTAGAAAGTGTCTGAAGAGGTTAGAGGTGGTCAATTCTAGTAGTGGGAGATCTGAGAGGGTCAAGGTTGGATCGGTCGGGAGCTTGCTAATTCAGATCTCTAGAGCAACTCCACTATGTGATTATTTTTGCACTTTTCCGACTGTCCTCCAATTGAGCCGAGGGATCCCCAAGCTCGGGGACTCCTTCCTAGTTCTAATGCCACCCACCAGAGCTTCTATGGTTGTGAAACGGTCCATCGTCGGAGCCTTGATTGGCACTTCATCGGAAAAGGAGTAGTTTGTTTTCAAAGGGTGTCTAAGTGATGAGGAGGTCCTGTGGGAGGGTGCTCTATTTATAGGGAGCTCGACAACTGTCTAAGCAACCGGTTAGCTTGAGACTCGAACCCATCCCACTTGTCGGTGACTAGACCAGAGCTTTTTTAGAGTCACTGGAGACTTCGTCTTCGTCGCTCTCCCTCTTTCTCTGTCAGCCACTCGAGGTTGAAGGCGATGATGTGGAGGGCGTGCCATGTGGCGCGCTGTGATTGGTTAGTTTTCTAACGTGGAGTTCCAACTCAATTGTTGTGTGAGTCGTTGACCGGTTGACCAGACACGTGGCAACCTCCCATTGGCTACTTGTGTTTGTGTGGCAAGCTCATAGGTCATCAGTTTACCATTGACCGGACATGTGGTAGCCTCCCATTGGTTGTCCGTGTTTGCGTGGCTACTGATTGGGTGCCGTTGACCGTTGATTGGTCTCGTCTATTTACCGGCTGGACTGTTGACCAGTCTGGTTCATTTACCAGCTAGACCGTTGACTGGTCTAGTCCGATCGAGTTTGGTGACCTGAATTCGAAAATCGGCCAGTTCTGGCGCAATTCGACCGGTTTTCTGAAATTTCAAAATTCATATAAATTCATTTTCTATCTAATGGTGGCCTCAATTTCCCAAAGTTACATTTTTAAGTCACCTAGAAAAATGAATCATTGAACCAATTCACTATGGTTCAATCCGGTTTGGGTCCGATTCACCTTGAACTAGTCTGGTTCACCCATCCACATCACTTCATGGTTCTTCCCCATGATCTTTGTGAGTTTTCAGTTACTTGGGATTTTCCAATCTCACATGTTAACCTTTCTTTACGATTATCAGCTCATTAATTGACTTGATTTTTCATATGAAGATTTGTCGATTCTTTTTCTCGATTTTCCTTAGTCCGATAGGATGGGTTTTACAATGGAGGTCAGAGTTCTTAGCCTCCACACAAGCTTATATTTGTTGGCGTTCGATCCTTGATGTTCCTACATGATTTGGACACCCTTATCTATTAATATTTGGTAGGATAGCCTTCATTACTCATGTATGAACGAAAATGTCCAAAATTTTTAATTAATTACATTTAGGTCCCAAAAGTTCTTTTTCCTTGCCTTTAGGTCACAAATGCTAATTTTCCCCAAATTAAGTCCCGAAACTTCCAAAATTCACTTTGGGTTCTCAATTTACTGAACATTGTTTAAGGGGCTCAAGTTTTTCCAAATTTCCAATTTGATCCCTAACTTTTCAAAAATTACCATTTTGCCCATACTTTACAAAAATGGCAATTTGACCCCAATTATTTTAAAAAAATTGACCAATTGGTCCCCCATCATCCTTTTCATGGCCAATTGACCCTCAATTTTGGGAAATTGCAATTTGGTCCCTCAATTATATGAAATTCTAAAATTTTCCCTAATTTTTTCCTTTCAAACTGGCCGAATTTGATTTAATCAAATTGACCATTTAATCGAGGTTAATTGTTAAAATTAAAGGTATAATTGAGTTCTTGTACATCCATATGATTCAATTGAGCTTTGAATAGCATGAATTGAGGCCGAAACGAGCTCAAACGGACTTTTGCCAGAAAACTGTGCGTAGAGAGAGAAAGCTTCGAAGGCTTACTGTCGGAGGTGTGGCGGTACGAGCTTTTGATCGGAGCAGGTAGCTCTCGTCTTGAAGTTCCTCATAGAATCAAGAATTGCAACAATTCATGTCAAATTGAGTGAGACTTTGATCAATGAAATTTCCTCGTTTGTCTCTCTAATGCTGATTGAAAATTATAGAGGGGAGCCGAATTTGCTTACCTTCCAGGTCTAATTCGGTCGTGTGAGGGCTGAGGGAGTGTTAGGAGAGCTTGGTTTGGCCTGAGAAGTGCTAAATTTGGGCAATTTCAGCTCAGCTAAAACATGGCAGCTTCGGTCCGTTGGAGTTGCTTCACTATTTGATTACGCAGGCACTTCTCCAATAGTTCTTAGATCGAATATAGATTGCCGTTGGATAGCTGACTTCTCCCCAAATCTAAGGATCCCAACCTCGCCTTCTAAGGCTCATAAAAACCTTGATGTCGGAGCTCTAGTTTGAGCTTTGCTAGATAATGGAGTAGTTGAGAAAGAGTAGAGTTTTTAGGTGTGAGGAGAATGAATGGAGATGATCTCTTTATATAGGGAGCTCAGAGACTTTGGCTATCCGTTTGGTAGCTTAATTGCACTCATTAATGACCTAAAACATCCTAAACGAAAATGTTTCCCTTTCACCGGTGTTGTTTATTTTTTCGATGAATGAACAGTGATGTTGTGTAGAGGAAGAAGATGACACTGTTCCAAACCGAGTTCAATGCTTAAACTGACTTGTTCAGGCTCGATTCGACCGAGTTTTTCAAAATTAAAAATTTCTAAATTCATTCTCTAACCAATGTTGGCTTCAATTCCCCAATTTGAATATTTTAAGCTATCTAGAAAAATGAATTTATCAACTAGTTCAATGATGGTTCAAAACGGTCTAAACCAGTTCAGATCTGGTTCACTTGAATCGGTCTGGTTTTCTCTTCCAAATTGTCTCAAAGTCCCTTTCCATGGTTTTTTAGGCCCTTTGGGTCACTCAGGATTTGTAAATTTCCCAATTTTCCCATTCTCTAATGGTTGGGGTTTGTGAACTAGTTCAATTTTCTCACTTGGTTTGACCGATTCTTTCCCCAGTTTCCTTATCTCTTTGGGATAGGGTTTACAACCATTTTGTCCATACTTTCCAAAAATAGTCAATTGACCCCAATTCTTTCAAAAATTGATCAATTAGTCCCCTAACATCTTTCTCATTGCCAATTGACCTTCAATTTTGAAAAATTGCATGGAGGTCCCTCAATTTTTTGAAATCCCCAATTTCCCCCCAATTTCTTCCCTCTTTTCTAATCAAATCTGATTTCTTCAAATTGGCCATTCAATTGTGGTTAATTGCTCTACTTGATGGCATGGATAGGTTTCTACACTTCCATACGATCAAATGAAGCTTTGAATTGCAGAATTTGAGTCTGAAACGAGCTCAAACAGAATTTTACTGAAAAACTGGTTGTAGAGAGAGAAAGCTCCGAAAGCTTACCGTCGGAGGTGCGGTGGTCTGAGCTCTTGATCAAGGGAGGTAGTTCTCTTCCTTAGGATACTCCTAGGATCAAGAATCACTACAATTGAAGTCTATATGAAGGGGAATTTCGTTAGTGAAATTCGACACTCTCTCTCTCAAACACCGATCTACAACAACGGAGAAGGGCCAAATTGGCTTACCTTTCACCTCTGTGGAGATTGTGTGAGAGTCGTGTGGACTTTGGGAGGCTTAGTTTAACTAGAGGAGGTCTAAATTTGGCCAAATTGAGCTCGATCAAAATAGGGCAACTTCAAACTATCGGAGATGCTTCACTGTTTGATTCCGTCGACGCTTCTCCAATGATCCTGGGGTTGAAGTAAGGTTGCTGTAAGGTAGCTGATTTCCCCCAGATTCTTTATGACCCAACCTTGCTTTCTGAGGCTAAGAAAAGTGCCCAAGTTGGAGCTTCATCGGAAAATGGAGCAGTTTGGAGAGGAGGGCGATTTGAGGTGTGTGGAGGATGAATGGAGGATAGCTCTTTATATAGGGAGATCGGGGACCCTCTGCTAGTTTCCATTCTGGTCAAGCTTATCATCACCCAAAAATTCCCTGATTGGAGGAATATTCCTCTCGCCGAAAATGGAAAGTTCAATGGTGAAAATCGGTCAGTTCAGGCTTGATTCGACTGATTTTCTAAAATCTAAAAATTTCTAAATTCATTTCCTATACAATGTTGGTCTCAATTTCCCAATTTGATCATTTTAAGCCACCAAGAAAAATGAATTTAGAGACTGGTTCATGTATAGTTCAAACCGGTTCAATTTGGTTCAAGTCTGGTTCACCTTGAACCGGTTTAGATTTTCTCTTTCAATTAGTTCCATGGTTCTTCCCCATGGTTTTTATGACTCTTTTAGTCACTTGGGATTTTCCAATTTCCCATTTTACCCTTCTTTACCGGTTTTGGTTCGTTAAATGGCTTGGTTTTCTCTTTTGAATCGACCGATTCTTTTCTCGATTTTCTTATCCTTAAAGGAACAGGGTTTATAGTTTCTGTCCTTGGAAAAACTCCTTGTGTCTTGAGAATTGGGGTTCCTATCCTCCTTTTTACCCAAGTGTTCCATTCTTCTTTGATGGGCTTGCACAGAGCATTCACATTCATGGATCATGCTGATGATGGCAGCCAAGTTAGTGGGTCATCTAAGTACTCCCAACTAGCCTCAAATATCCAAATTGAGACCATTCACAAACTTCTAACGAATATCTATTGGGATAGCTAGGTCGGGGGCAAAGAGTCATAATTCTTTAAATCAAGTCTCGTACTCAGATATGGTACTAGAGCCACGTGGAAGTCGAAAATATTCCTACTTTTTCTCGTTGACAAGATGTGGGTTTAGGTAGTCCTCAAAAAATGTCCTTTCAAAATTGTCCCAAGTTTGTACGATAGATGTCAATGTTTATATGTTCTCCCACCAACACTTTGTGCTTCCCTCCAAGAAGAATTCAACAAGGGTGACCATCTCCGTGTATAGTACTTTGAATTCTCTCATTAGTCTCTTGTTGATTGATAGCCAATCCATAGTGGCTTTTGCATCCTTGTCTTCTTTAAAATATTCACACCACACTCATGGAAATGTCTTTAGATACTTTAGTATGTAAAAGTGAGGGTCTCGAGGTCTAGGTATGATAGTTGTGGCTTGAGAGTGGGCTTCCTCCGTTCTTAGTTGACAGATTCCAATTAAGTAAGACATTTCTTCATAATTTAGATTTGTTTATCTGAACACCCGAACGATGTCTTGGTATATCTTTTGGTGTTCATGATTCATATTGGGGAGAGTCACCTTGGTTTGAGTTTTCTTGGGCTCCTGCTCTCCGCCACTTAATCCTTCTTCTAGGGTAGGGTTTCTAATTAATTAAGTAGTGTGGTTTTCGTTATTAGCATGATCGTACTTGTTCCTTCTTTTAGGAGCAATTTCTACAAGGGTATAAATTTTTCCTCATTAATATTTTTTAGTTTCTTATAACTTTAGTTAGGTGGTTTCATTAATTGAGACAACATATTCCTAGCATTTATATTTTAAAGTAGGTTTTGAAATTTGGGCTTTAATACCACTTATGTTATCACACCTTAGCCCGATTTACCTGGTTGGACCTACGAACAATTCGCCACTCCTTTTGGTCCTATGACAATGAGTACCTCCGCTATCATAGTATCAATAAAGGTAAGGCTAATAATAATTATATGCATAACTTTAAAAAACATATTTAACAAAAACCTAGAAAAATTAATTGTATTGAACTATTAGAGGGTATGTACCTTGGGTATTGGGTTCTTGGTAGGCTTCTCTTCTTGCGTTTGTGCTTCCTGCAAGGGTATTGGAGTGGTGAGCCTAAATCTTAGTGAATAAGATTGGTTGACATCATGTCATCACATTCATGATTTAAGCCGTACTCTAAAACATCTACACGTGTTATTTTAAAAAAGCATTTCATATGGTTTAACTATAGAAAAGATTAAGGTTGGATCTCATATTTGGCAAGCTTGGCTCACATCACAACATATTTGTTCCATCATGGAAGGATCACATAGTCGCATAATAAAACTCCCTTATATTCCATTTGTGGTCTGGAGCTCCTTACAAACCATATGTTTGTATAGATCAGGATGTCCAAGCCAAACTATCTCTGTGAGCATTATTACCCAACCCCTTGACATATCAAATGTATTTGTTCACTATTGAGGGATCAGACATTTTTCCCTTTGCCAAGGTCTAGTAAGCATAGGATTCCTAAAGCCCTTGACATACAAGATCATCATCCACTTCCCTTATTCCTACCTTGATATCCAGCAGCCCTTGGAACCATTACTACCTCATACTGGACGTCTCATGATTCTGCTCAACAACCACATACAAGGTGTTTTATTATGAATTCATCATCTTTGTTCTATCCGCTCTATGGTACTAAACTTATTTCTAGCTTGATAGAATTTATCGGGCATGGCCCATTTCTCAAAACAATTGGTTAAGTATTTAAACTCGCTACTCCACTATAGGTGTTATTTATGGGACAAGACACGTTAAAGGTTACCAAAATGGAGTTGGGCCTAATATCACGATATTTTTCAAAATATGGCCTTGGGCCCACTACTTTTGAAAATGATGGCATGAGGCCCACTTTGAACAAACATGGATCTATCCCATTTCCATTTAACATGGGCTTCACCCATTTCATGCATCGAGTATGGATCTATACCAAAACTTTTAGAAAAGGCTTTCTAAGAAAACCCAAGAAACGCTAAAAAATGTTAGGAATCGCTAAGAAATGCTAAGAAACCCTATAAAACCCTAAGAAATGCTAATAAACCCAAATAATCCCTAGGAAACCCTAAGAAACGGTAAGAAACGCTAGAAAATACTATAAAATGCTAAAAAATCATAAGAAACCCAAAAAAATTCTAAGAACCCTTAAGGAAGCCTTAAAAACCCAAACAAACTCTAAGAAACCCTAAGAAATGCTAAGAAACTATTTGAAACACTAAGTAATGCTAAGAAACTCCAAGAAATGCTAAAATAATGCTAAGAATTGCTAAGAAACCCTATGAAACACTAAGAAATGCATATAAAATTTTCAAAATGATTTTTAATTGGCTCATGCTATTAGTTTACGAGTAATAACACATCATTGATCCAATGGGACTCATTGCCCGAAATTCCTCTCACCTGTGTTTAGTGACGTATTTGTTCTAGAGGGATTCTAGATCCATTTTCCCTTCCTTTGCACGCACTACAATAATTCAAACGTAAGGTAATTTCACTTAAAACTTCAGACTTTCATCTATTTGCACAAATCTCCCTAAGTTAAACCTTAATTTTCAATTGAGTCCTTAGCTTATTCTTATTTGCAATTTAATCCTCAAGTTTTCTAAAATTACAATTTAGTCCTTGAAACTTTAATCTTCATATAACTTTGTTTAAATCCCACCAATTTAGTCATATCATGCTACTAATAATCTTCCCTATGTCCATACGAGCATTTTAAGCTTTGAACCACCTTATTTGGCCTAAAAATAACTAAAAATGGAGCATCTTCGAAAAACAGGTCCTATAGAGAGAAAGTTTTGGGTTCTTATCAAGTAGGGCACGACATTCAAAGTTATCGGTGGCGAAAGCTAGCTCTCCTTCTAGGGGTTCTTCTTAAATTAGTTAGTGCCTCAAGTGATGGTATGAGCAGTCTTTTTTCGAATCGAACAGTGTTAAGAAACATTTAATGGAAATTTAGGAATTCTGACAAGTGACGACGATATAGAATTATCAAGGAGGTGCAAGGAGGGCGTGGGCATAACTAGGGACGTTGTGGGAGTCTTGGTTTGGCTATGGGTATTTACGAGAGGACTTGAACTTGACTCGACCAAAACTTAGTATATTTGGAGGTTGCCACAACACTATGCAACATCATTGGGGCTTCTCTCATTGTCCCCGAACTGAAAGGGGGTTGATGCTATGTAGAGCACTTCCTCATGAATCTATAGAACCTTTTGATGAGGTGGTTTATCGAATATGATTGTCAGATAATCATTTTAACATTTCCTCATGGCATTCTCTGATTGGATAATTTAGATAAGTTAGGTTTCCTTCCTAATGCCCTATGTCAATGGCATGTGTCCATACAAGATTAGATATTGGTTTTCAATGTGACTTTTGCCACATGATCTCCAATGATTGGTCAATATAGTTGACCTGAAACTCCTTCAACTGACCATTAACAATCACCATGTGTTACCATCTGATTGGTCAGCACTTTTAAACTTTTTCCTACAACTGACGGGACGCGATTGCCATGCGATGTCAACTGATTATTTACGTGTGCTGTTGTGGCGTTGAAATGAAATTCTGGCCTAGTAACTTGGCAGACCACGCTGACCCAATCAGATAGTTTACTAATTCAACTTAATTGGGTTCTAGTGACTTGAAACTTAAATTGGTTGGTTCAAGCCCAATCCAAACGATTTTCTGAAAATTAAAAATGTCTAAATTAACATAAATTCATTTCCTACATGTTGGTGACCTCAATTTACAATTTTACCCTTTGAGTTACCCAAAAAATCAATCTTTCAACTGATTCATCTTGATTTGATCCGTTTCGATTTGATTTTCCTTAGTTTGATTTTATTCTACTGTAGCAAACTAGTTTATGTCGAATTTCTCGGTGGGTTAATCAATTTTTAGCATGGTTCACCCCTTTCCCGACCAGTTCTTGGAAAAATAAAATCACTAAAAATTCTACATTCAATTTCCTATTGAATGGGCTTAAGAACTACACATTTAGATTTGCTTTGACCACTTACAAATTTAGAAGGTTTTGTGACTCCACACAACTTGAACCCAGTTCAAACTAATTCTCTCTCAAGTTTCTTCCAATCCTCGACTTTTTATCCCTAGACACTCCTAATGGTTTTTCATGACCCTTTTCACTGCTCTTAGCCTCTCCATTGATCACTTTCTTACTTTTGGTTCAATTTATTTTCCAAGTTTAACATTATTCCATGGTTCGATCCCACTTTCCGATTTGACTCGGTCGTGTTATCAAGTTGGGATTTCTTGGTCTTATAACCATCCCCTCTGTTTTTGGAGTTTTGTCCTCAAAACTTGTTGTATTCGTTTATTTAATCCACATTAAACACATTCCATTTATATTTTTGATGAAAGGAGAGTATGAATAACCTCTGATACTTTTACTTCATCCTTTACTCAAATTCCCCGATCTCCTCCTCTACCTGATTATTTTGCTATAGGACCTTCACCATTGGAATCTTCTTATATCTAATACTCTTCTCCTGGCGGTCGAGTAGGCGTACAGGTTCTACCGGGTAGGACAGAGTTTCTTCCAACTCTAGAGGAGGGTTGTCTAGCATGCATCTGGGGTCTAGTTCGTACTTCCTTAGCATTGACACATGGAAGACGTCATGGATTTAGTCTAGTTCTGGCGAAAGTAGAAGCTTGTACGCAACTGGTACAATTTTCTTGGTGATCGGGTAAGGATTGATATACCGCGAGTTTAGCTTTCCTCGGTTCTAGAATCTGATGACTCCCTTCCATGGAGACACCTTCAGGAACACTTGGTCCCATACCTAAATATTTAGCTCATAATGTTGGTTATTGGTGTAGTTCCTTTGTTGATTTTGAGCCTCTTTGAGCCTACCTCAAATAATCTAGATCTTGTATGTTGCAACATCGATCAATTTGACTCGCTCCAACATACGTTCACCCACCTCATCCCAATATAAAGGAATATGGCTTCTTCTCCCATATAGTGCCTCGTATGAAGTCATCTAGATGTTGGCCTAGTATTGGTTATTGTACGTGAACTCCATCAGACATAGTTGGTCATCCCACCTTTTTCTAAAGTTCAAGAGGCACGCCCTAAACATGTCCTCCAACGTTTGGATTGTCCTTTTGGATTGCTCGTCTATTTGGGGATGGAACACAGTGCTCATGTGAAGCTTCGTGTTGAGTGGCTTCTATAGATTTGGCTAGAATATTGATGTGAACCTCAGATCTCGGTCCTAGCATTTGGATTGTCATTTTGGACTGCCTATCCGTTTAGGGATGAAACACAGTGCTCATGTAAAGCTTCATGTCGAACGACTTGTATAGACCTGGCTAGAATCTTGATGTGAACCTCGGATCTCATTTCCCAGAATCTCAGTCCCAGCATTTGGATTGTCCTTTCGGATTTTCCATCCATTTGGGCATGGAACACAGTGCTCATGTGAAGCTTCGTGTTGAGTGGCTTCTATAGACTTGGCTAGAATATTGATGTGAACCTCAGATCTCAGTCCTAGCATTTGGATTGTCGTTTTGGACTGCCTATTCGTTTGGGGATGAAACATAGTGCTCATGTAAAGCTTCATGTCAAACGACTTCTATAGACCTGGCTAGAATCTTGATGTGAACCTCGGATCTCATTTCCCAGAATCTCAGTCCCAGCATTTGGATTGTCCTTTCAAATTTTCCGTCCATTTGGGGATGGAACACAGTGCTCATGTGAAGCTTTGTGCTGAGCAACTTCTTTAGACTTGGCTAGAATCTTGATGTGAAGCTCAGATCTCGGTCCTAGACTATGGATTATGAGACACCATACATGCATAATATCTCTACGATGTGCAGTTTGACTAGCTTTTCTAGTAGGTCTATCAGCTTCATGGACAAGAAGTGGGTGACCTTAGTGAGTCGGTCCACTATAGGCCATATGGTGTCATGTCCTTAGACTGATAGGGGTAGCCCCATTATAATATCCATGGTAATCTTCTCCCATTTCCACTATGGAATGGGGAGTAGTTGGAGGAGCCATGTTGGCTTCTAGTGCTCGGCTTTTATTTGTTGATAGGAGAGACACTAGGCCACGTCCTCTGCAATCTCTGTTTTCATAACTGATCACGAGTAATCTTCTTTTATGGTTTGGTATATCTTGGTGCTTCTTGGGTGCATTATGTATATGGAGTCGTGCACCTATTCATGTATTGCATTCTTGAGCTCGGTGTCACTAGGGACCACCACTAGGCCCTTATAAGTTAGTAACTTGTTTTCCCTGAAGCAGAACTCTATGGGGTTGTCCTCCAACATCTTGTCCACGTACCTCTTTAATCTGGCATCTATCTTTTGTTTGATCCTAATTTGATCCACCTGAGTGGTTCGAACCATTAGATTCTCCACAAACATAGGGTCCCCTCCTCCGTGTTTAGAGATATGTGGAGCTACTTCAATTGCTCGAGCACGAGTAGGTACACTAACCTTATGTGAGTCAGGCTCACCTTGTGCTTTTTGGCTTAGCGCATCAGCTACCACATTTGCCTTCTTTAGAAGGTTCTCTATGATCAGGTCAAAGTTTTTTTATTAATTCCAGCCAACATTGTTGCCTTAGATTGAGCTCTTTCTATGTTAACATGTATTTGAGGCTCTTGTTGTCAAGCCCCGACCCGGTTTGGTCGGATCCCCGAGATCAAACCGCCACTCTTCCCAGTTTATTAAGGGTTTTCCCCTCTTTTAAACTCGGGAGCAGTAAGACATCCTTTAAACCTGTACGTTTCCTAGAATAACATTATACAAAACTGAAAAACAGACATACCTGATTTTATAGTTCCTATACAGTGAAGTCTTTAAGATTGGTTTTCCCTTGACTTCCTGAAAGGGGTAAAAGGGAGGGGGTGAGTTCTACAACTCAGTGAGCGGGGGCTGAGAATGAGTTTTCATAAACAAAACAACTTTAATAGGAGTGTGCCAAACTCTTTATTTTCTTTTAAAATATCCTTTCTTGAAATATTGGTTTTTAAAACCTTTACCCTACCAAGGGTAACATTTTCAAGTTCGAGTGTGCCAGACTCCTTACTTTCCTTTAGATTTTCTCCACTTTAAAAATCTTGATTTTTCATCATTTCTTATTAATCACGGTGTGTTATCACCGAACACACATCCTTCATCATGAAGGTCAAAACACACAATCACAGGCCAACCAATCCACTAAAACCACGTGTGGCATCGGAACGACTTTATCGGCCACCTAGATAGAAGCACGTTCACTTCTACCCTGAGAATTAGTGGATGTACGTGACATCCAACCCTCAATCTCAAAATCAATTCTTCGTGTTCGTATGAGGACAAAGACCTCATCCTGACCCCACCCCGATCTCGTGCGCTTGAAGCTACGTTGAGCTTTGCAAGGTCACCTAGTCCGACGAAATGCCCTTATATCCGCCAAGTCGTCCAGGGCCCTAGGGCACATCACTACCCCTCTTGGGCGTCTTGAAGGTTCGTAGACACACTGCATACACAATCAATATTTTCACATCATACCTTATAATCTATGGTGCCATTGGTCCAATGTCCCCGACCATCAACTCAAACTACAACTATTTGTCTTGACTAGTTTGAAGACCTGTCATGTCACACTGCCACTAGTTGACTAAATATATCAGTTCTGTCTTGATAACATGGCCAAACAATTCATTTATTTAAAGTTTTATAGCATATATCTCATGTTTTTTACGAGTATCTCCCCGTGTCCACTAGCCTTAGGTCCACTATACGTGATTTTCCAAAATCGGGCATATTAGCCCCCAAATTTCAAAACCGAGGCCCCCGACCTATAAGTGCTATTCGAGCTCCCATCAAGAAGGTCTCCCAAATCATTTAAGCAGGGTCACACAGTCAGGGGAGAGTACTTCTGATAAAAATATATTTTTAGCTGTCCATCATACCGACCAAGTATAATGACATCTCCGCTCATAACTGATGAAAGAGTTTTCCACTTCCTTTGAGGAAGTTTCATCACACCAACCGGGTATGATCTACTTATAATTGATAAGTAGTTTTTCCGCGTGATTTTCACATCACTCCTCTAAGTTGTGATGTTCAAAATACCACTAAGTAGTTGGTCTTCATTTCGAGGTACTTATCATCCCCAACCAGGTATGATATAAAATCCCACTCACAACCGGTAACTGGTTTTTAACTTAATTTTCTAATCACCACAACCGGGTATAATGTTAAAAGTCCCACTCACAACCAGTAAGTAGGTTTTCCTTAAATAAAAGTGCTAATCATCCCAAATGGTATCATGTGTAAATTAACCCACTCACCCGTTAATCGTGACGTGTTCTTCCACAGTTGGTTTTCCATGTTGACCCGAGCTTTCTTTTCTTGGCATTTCGATCGCAATTGTCCCATCGGAGGTGCAACGGTCCAAGCTTTCTATCGAGAAAGGTAGCTCTCTTCCTAAAGTACCTTCTAGGATCAAGAATTCCTACTATTGACCTTACAACATTGTTGAGGTTGTATGAGGGATGTTGGGAGAGCTTGGTTTGGCTAGAGTAGGGTTGAATTTAGCTAATTTTATCTAGGCCGAAACAGGGCAGCTTCAGTCTGTTGGAGCTGTTTCACTATTTGATTATGTCGGCGTTTCTTTAGTGATCCTCAGATCGAATGAAGGTTGCTATTTGATAGCTGACTTCCCCGAAATCTAAATAGTCCGACCTCTCCTTCTGAGGTTATAAAAATGTCTAAGTCAAAGCTCTGGTTCGAGCTTCACCACGAAATGGAGTATTAGAGAGAGAGAAGTTTTCAGGTGTGAGGAGAATGAATGGGGATGAGCTCTTTATATAAGAGTAGAATTGCGTATTAAATGGGGAGGATTTATTACTACGGTATTAATGTTGTCATTATTCTCGAGAAATTGATGGGCATTTATTAGTATTAATTCTAATAATTAAATATATGTATTAAATTATTGGTATTAATTTCAATAAATAAATAAATATAGGTATTTATGATATTTACGTTAGGAATGTAGGATAAAAAAATATATTTATCTTTTCATTTTAGCACTACTCTCACCCAAGCATGCTTAACTTTGATGTTTTGATAGGATCCAATGCATTAGCGCTAGTATGTTGTTTAATTTTAGGTTACTAAAACAATATGGGTTAACAACTATTGAGAGAATGCAAAATGAATACTTCCTGAGAGGTCACCTATCCTAGCACTACTCTCATGCAAGCACACTTAACTTCGGTATTCTAATGGGATCGAGTTCATTTGAATCAATTTGGTTTTTCTTTTCTAATTTTTTTTCTGGTTATTAAAAAACACGGTGTTACAATTACTCCCCACCTTTTTAGGTGTTTTGTACCCAAAACTCATGCAACATTAGTCTCTACTTCTTACCCCCTTTTTTTTTGCACTTATATGGTTTCATTTTCAATAACTTTCTACTACACCTTAGGCATTGGAGAACTTTTAGGGTGGTCTTCCTATGGGAACATATGATTGGGTAAGGTTGGCGACATCAGTCCTATTTTTCTTGGTTCCTCTCTTGGGAGCTATCTGAAAATTTTAAAACTTTATCCTAGTCACTATGTTATATAGTCTTGATAATGTATTTAAGGAAATAGACTATGATACCATTCTATTTGTCATTCCACGACCCAGTTTGTTCAGATCCCCGTGAGCAACCCGTCACTCTTCCCAATTTATCAAGGGTTTTACCCTCTTTTAAAAAACTGGGAAGAGTAAGGCGTCCTTTAAATCTGTACCTTTTCTAGAATAACATTATACAAAACCGAAAAATAAATATAAATGATTTTATAGTTCCTATACAAGGAAGTCTTTAAGATTGGTTTTTCCTTGACTTCCTAAAAGGGGTAAAAGGGAGGGGGTGAGTTCTACAACTCAGTGAATCGAAGTGTGCCAAACTCTTTATTTTCTTTTAAAATATCCTTTACTCAAATACTGGTTTTAAATACCTTTACCCTACCGAGGGTGACATTTTCAAGTTCGAGTGTGCCAGACTCCTTAATTTCCTTTAGATTCTCTCCACTTTAAAAATCTTAGTTTTTCATCATTTCTTATTAATCATGAGGTGTTATCACCCACCACAAATCCTTCATCATAAAGGTCAAAACACACAACCACAGGCCAGCCCATCCACTGAACCCATTTGTGGCATCGGAGCGACTTTACCAGCCACCTAGATAGAAGTACGTCCACTTCTACCCTGAGAATGAGTGGATATACACGACATCTAACCCTCAATCCCGAAATCAATTCTCTGTGTCCGTATGAGGACAGAGACCTCATTCCGACCCCCCCTCGGTCTCGTGTGCTTGAAGCTACATCGAGCTTTGCAAGGTCACTTGGTTTGACGAACTATCCTTCATCTAGGGCCATAGGACACATCACTACCCCTCTTGGGCATCTTGAAGGTCCCGTACACACAGTGCATGCATAATAAGTATTTTCAAATCTTGCCTTATAATCTATGGTGTCATTAATCCAACGGCGCTAACCATCAACTCAACCTGTAGCTATTTGTCTTGACTAGTCCGGAGACCTGTTATGTCACACTGCCATTAGTTGACTAAATATGTCGGTCCTATCTTGGTACCATGGCCAAACAATTCATTTATTTAAAGTTTTATGGCATATATCTCATGTTTGTTTACGAGCTTCTACTCGTGTCCACTAGCCTTGGCCCCACTATACATGATTTTCCAAAATCGGGCATATTAGCCCCCAAGTTTCAAAACTGAGGCCCCCGACCTATAAGAGCTATTCGACCTCCCATCGAGAAGGTCTCCCAAGTCGTTTAAGCAGTGGCACACAGTTAGGCGAGAGTACATCCGACAAAAATATGTTTTTAGCTGTCCATCATACCGACCTGGTATAATGACATCTCCTCTCATAACCGATGAACGGGTTTTCTACTTCCTTCGAGGAAGTTTCATCATACCAACTAGGTATGATCTACTTACAACCGGTAAGTAGTCTTTTGCGTGATTTTCACATCACTCCTCTAAGTTGTGATGTTTAAAATACTACTAATATTGGGTTTTCATTTCGAGTTACTTTTCATCCCCAACCGGGTATGATATAAAATCCCACTCACAACCGGTAAGTGGTTTTTAACTTAATTTGCTCATTACCCCAACGGGGTATGATGTTAAAAGTCCCACTCACAACCGATAAGTTCGTTTTCCTTAAATAAAAGTGCTCATCATCCCAATCAGTATGATGTGTAAATTAACCCACTCTCCCGTTAATCGTGACGTGTTCATCCACGGTTGGTTTTCTAAGCTGACGCGAGCTTTCTCTTGCTGGCATTCTTATCACACTTGTTCCATCGGAGGTGCGACGGTCCGAGCTTTCTATCTGGAAAGGTGGCTCTCTTCCTAAAGTACCTTGTAGGATCGAGAATTCCTACTATTGACCTTCCAACATCGTTGAGGTCATTTGAGGGATGTTGGGAGAGCTTGGTATGGCTAGAGGAGGGTTGAATTCAGGTAATTTTAGGTAGGCCGAAACAAGGCAGCTTCGGTCTACAAGAGTTGTTTCACTGTTTGATTATGTCGGCGTTTCTTTGGCAATCCTTGGATCGAATGGAGGTTGCTATCAGATAGCTAACTTCCCCCGAAATCTAAAGAGCTTGATCTCTCCTTCTAAGGTTAAGAGAAATGCCTAAGTCAAAGGTCTGGTTCAAGCTTTATCGAGAAATGGAGTATTAGAGAGAGAGGAGTTTTAAGGTGTTAGGAGAATGAATAGGGATGAGCTCTTTATATATGAGTAGAATTGCATATTAAATGGGGAGAATTTATTACTACGGTATTAATGTTGTCATTATTCTTGGGAAATTGATGGGCATTTAGAAGTATTAATTCCAATAATTAAATATTTGTATTAAATTATTGGTATTAATTTCAATAAATAAATATAGGTATTTATGATATTTATGTTAGGGACTTAGGATAAAAAAAATAAATATATATTTATCTCCTTATTTTCACCTAATAATTTACACTTTTCATTTTATTTATTCTAATTATATCAATTGAATTTTAAACTTATAATTTAATTCCATAAACTACTATTGACCGAAATTTCGGGTTACCAAAAAAATAACTTCCTTGTTTTAATAGGATTTGATGCATTAGTGCTAGTATGTTATTACATTTTTTATTACTAAAAAATATGGTTTAACAACTATTGAAGGGATGCAACATGAATACTTCCCAATAAGTCACCCATCCTAGCACTACTCTCACAAAGCACGCTTAACTTCGAAGTTCTAAAACGATCCTCCATTAGTGCTAGTATGTTTCTAATTTTGGATTACTAAAAAATATGATTTGTCAACAATTGAAATGGTGCAACCCTACATGGATACTCTCACGCAAGCACGCTTAACTTCAGTATTCTAATGGGATCAAGTTCATCTAAATCAATTTGGTTTTTCTATTCTAATTTTTTTCTAGTTACTAAAAACACGGCATTACACTTGTGATCTGTGAAGATCTGACATGTTACCCCATACAAGTAATGTCGACATATCTTGAGGGCGAACATGATGGTTGCCAACTTCAAGTCATGGTGGGTAGTTCACTTTGTGCTTTTTAAGTTGCCTTGATACATAGGAAATTACTTTCCCATGCTGCATCAGCACGCAACACAGCCCATGTCCCGACGTGTCATTATACCTAGTTTATTCTCCTCCGTTCATGTCTAAGACTGCAAGTATGGGAGGAGAAGTGAGCCACTTCTTGAGCTCTTGAAATCCTACCTTTCATTTCAGGCTCCATTCATACTTGACACCCTTGTGTGTCTATTGTGTCACTGGGGCTGCTATAACAAAGAAATCATACACAAACCTTTGGTAGTATCTGACCAATCCTAGAAAACCCCTCGCCTCAGTCAGGTTTTTGGGAGCCTTCCAATTGGATACTCCATCAATCTTAGTAGGGTCTACTTGAATCCCCTTCCTCGATACCACATCCCCCCCAAGAACGCCACTTCTCTTAGCCAAAACTCACACTTGGAGAAATTGGCATACAATTGTTCCTTCCCTAGCACTTTAAGCTCTAGTTAGAGGTGTACTTCATGATCCACTTCTATCAATGAGTACAATAGGATGTCGTCGATGAAGATGATCAAAAACTAGTCAAGGTAGGGTTGGAAGATTCGGTTTATTAAATATATGAATGCCCCATGTGCATTTGTTAGTCCAAAGGGCATTGCCCTAAATTCATAATGCTCATACTTGTTATGACAATGATTTTCTGGATATATTCCTCCTTGACCTTCAATTGGTGATACCCTGAACTAAGGTTGATCTTAAAGAAGTGAGACACTCCCATTAGTTTATTGAATATGTCGTTGATCCTAGGAGTGGACAACGATTTTTTATTGCAGCTTGATTCTGTCGACGGTAGTCAATGCATAGGCTTATGCTCACATCCTTCTTTTTCACGAATAGGACTAGAGCATCACAAGGAAAGTAACTGGATTTTATAAACCCTTTATCCATTAACGCCTCAAGTTGATCTTTCTACTCCTTGAGTTCTACTGGTGTCAACTGATATAGTGCTTGTGATATCAGGTTTATCTCAGGGATGACTTCGATTACAAAATCAAACTATCTATCTGAAGGTAATCCATACAACTCTTCTGGGAACACATCTAGGCATTCCCGTACCATAGGTGTATCACCAGGTGTGGTTCCTTCAATCTTGGAGCTACTATTCTTTGCTAGGAACACCTCACACCCTTTTCTCATCATCCTCTAGGCCTTTATATATGACTCAGTCGATCATTTCTCTCCTTGGAATACTACTTCTATGGCATTCACGACCCTAAGTGTTACAATCATTTTATTGCAATCTAGCTTGGCATGGTGATTGGATAGTCAATCCATCCCGAGGATGAGATCTACTTTGGTAAGTTGTAGCGGTATTAAGTTGGCCTTAAGGACTACCCCTTCCATTGTCACCAAGCATTCCTACAGGTTTATATCCCTTAGGATCACCTTGCCTAATGTCGTGTATAGTATAATCTTGGTCATAGGGGAGATGGGACTTGTGGGATCCTGGACATTAGTCCTTCTTGTACATATGACCTATATGCTTCTATGTCTATAAGGGCAAAGGGCCCGATCTCGTTTACATGTATGAACCTTGAGATAATACCAAAAACATATTTATTATAAAATTGTCTTACACATTTTGCAATGTGGCCACCTAAGGCTCGCGCTCTTTCTATTTACATGATGCTTTTCCCCACACCATTTCTAAAAACTTATGGTACAACATGGAGTTCAAAGGTTTTGGGAAGTACCAACGACGACGCTCAAGTTTGCCCTAGCCTCCTCTTGGGTCAGGTTGTAGACCCTAGAAGTAATCCCATCCTAATTTCTATGTGCTTTAGCACTTCTTGGAGCCTTGAGTGTTACTAGGTTAGGCTTGCACTACGGAGTAGTGCGAAGGTAATTGTAAACCCTGTTCCTTTAAAGATAAGAAAACTGGGAAAAGAACCTGTCAATTCAAAAGAGAAAACTGAGCTAGTTAATGAACCAAAATCAGTAAAGAAAGGGTAAAATAGGAAATTGGAAAATTCCAAGTGACTCAAAGAGTAATAAAAATTATGGAAAAGAACCATGGAGTGAATTGGAAAAGAAAACTAGACTGGTTCAGGATGAACCGAACCTAAACCAGATTAAACCGAATTGAACCGGTTTGAACGATACATGGCCCGATTTCTAAATTCATTTTTCTTGGTGGCTTAAAATGATGAAATTGGAAAATTGAAGCCACCATTGGATAAGAAATGAATTTAGACAAATTCAGAAAATTTTAGATTTGAGAAAATCGGTCGAATCGAGCATGAACCGAATGATTTTCGCTATTGAACCTGATTAAACCGATCCAGTTCGGTTCAAAAAAGTGTCATCTTCTTCCTTAGGATGAGAGCTGTCATGCCCTGATCCAGTTTGGTTGGATCCCCGTGAGCAACAGACCACCCCCTTTGGTCCGTTAAGGATTTCACCCTTTTCTAAACTACGGGGAGTAAGGCATCCATTTACATGTCTTTCTTGTAATAACATTATACAAAACTGAATATTTTAAAAACAGACATACCTACCTTACAGTTCCAACATAGAAGGGTCTTTAAGGTTGGTATTTCCCTCGGTTACCTGAAAGGGGGTAAAAGGGAGGGGGTGAGTTCTACAACTCAATGAGTGGGTGTTAGGAGTGAGGTTTCAAAATAGATTTATCCAAACCATGCCAAGGTTATCATTTCCTTTAAAAATTATTTTTTTCCCTCAATTTTGGTTTTCAAAACCTTTTTTCATTTATGTATTAGGTGTGTTTAGCTCTCCTAGCCCATCCCCTTGCCTCGGGAGGCATTTAGCATACAAACACATGCCCTTCGTCAGGAAGGGTACACACATTTGCAGGTGCAGATCATCCACTACACCCACTTGTGGATCGAAGCATCTTTACCCTCCACCAAGATAGAAGCACATCCATTTCTATCCTGGGTCTGAGTGGTACGTCCCAGATGTCTAGCCCTCAGACCCAAATGCCACTTTGTGTCCATATAAGGATGGAGACCTCATCTTGACCCCACCCCGGTCTCAAGTGCAAGAAATCTACAGAGCTTTAAGACTGACTGGCACAATGAACTGCCCTTATCTCCACTATGTCGTCTAGTAGCCCTTAGGGCCCATCACTACCCCTAAGGCGTCTTGATGGTCTCGTACCACGATGGCATGCACAAGCAATAATTTTCTACATATAGCCATTATCTTTGGTGCGAATGGTCCAACGACCTAGATGCTCAACCTGAATTGTAGTTGTTTGTCTAGGCCAGTCTGTCGACCTAGCCTTGACGCACTTCCGCTAATCTATCGAACACTGCCAGTCCTGACTCGGTACCGTGGTGAAATCATACAACAAATTTCATTAGAAAATTTCATGGCTCTTTCTTAATCAAGTTTGTTTATGAGCTTCTACTTGTTCCCACTAGCCTTGGGCCCACTGCATGTATTTTTTCAAAACTAGGCATTTAGCCCCGTGAGTTCAAAAACTGAGGCACCTAGCCTATCTGAGCTGTTCTAGCTCCCGTCAATAAGGTTTCCCAAATGTTTTAAGCATTGGCACACAATTAGGGGAGAACACTTCTGACAAAAATTCATTTTCAACTCATCACACCAACTGGATGTGATGATATCTCTGCTTACAACCGGTAGGCGGGTTTCTTCTTTCCTCAAGTAAACTCATCATACCAACCGGGTATGATGTGAAATAATCTCACTCATAAGTGGTTTTTTATTTCTAAAGTGCTCACCATCCCAACAGGGTATGATGTATAATTAAGCCTACTCATAGTAGCTTTCAACTTAGAAAAGGTGGTTGTCATCCCAACTAGGTATGATGTATAAATGGTCCCACTCACCCGTTGACTTTGACACGTTCATCACTAGTCGGCTTACAAGTCCTACGAGCTTTCTCTTGCTGGTGTTCTGGTCACATGTATCCCTACATGATTTGGGTATCATCATCAATGAGTATTTGACATAATAGCTTTCGTTTTCTCACGTATGGTGGACTAGACCCAAATTTTTTATTTATTGCACTTAGGTCCCTAAAGTTCATACCTTTTGGCTTTAGGTCCCTAGTGTTAAATTTTCCTCAAATTATGTCCCGAGGACTTCCAATATTGTCCTTGGGCCCTTAATTTACTTTAAATTGTGTAAGAGGCTCAAGTTTCCCAAATTTCCAATTTGGTCCCCAATTTTCCAAAAATTACGATTTTGCCCATACTTTCCAAAAATGGCAATTTGGCCCCAAATATTTCAAAAATTGACCAATTGGTTCCCCAACATATTTCTCATGGTCAATTAGCCTTCAATTTTGGGAAATTGCATAGAGGTCCCTCAATTTTTTGAAATCCCCAATTTCTTCCCTTCAAACAAACTAAATTTAATTTTTTTCAAATTGGCCATTCAGTCTAGGTTAATTGCTTCAATTGATGGTATGGATCAGTTCCTACACTTCCATATAATTCAAATGAGCTTTGAACCACATTATTTGGGTCTGAATTGAGCTCAAATGAAGCTTCGTTGGACAAATGTTCATAGAGAGAGAAAGCTTCGCAAACTTACCGTCAGGGGTGCGACAGTTTGAGCTCTTGATCGGGGGAGGTAGCTCTCTTCCTAAGTTTCCTTCTATGATTAAGAATCACTATAATTGAAGTCCAATTGAGGGTGAATTTAATCAATGAAAGTCGACAATTTCTCTCTCAAACACTGATCTTCAACGATGAAGGAGGGTCGGATTTGCTTACCTTTTAGCTTTGTTGAGGCCGTGGGGGTGTCGGGGAGGTTTGGTTTGATCGAAAGAGGGCTGAATTTGGTCGAATTCAGCTTGGCCAAAATAGGGTAGCTTTGGTCCATCAGAGCTGCTTCACTGTTTGATTCTGCCGACACTTCTTCTGCGGCCCTCGGGTTGAAAGGACGTTGCTGTCAGGTAGCTGACTTCCTCCAGAGTCTGTAGGACCCTTCCTTGCCTTCTAAGGCTAAGAAAACTGCCCAAGTCGAAGCTCTAGTTTGAGCTTTTATTGCAAAATGGAGCAGTTGAGAGAGAATGGCAATTTTAGGTGTGTGGAGGACGAATGGAGAGGAGCTCTTTATATAGGGAGCTTGGGGACTCTCTGCCCGACCACTTTCCATTTTGGCCGAGGTTATTCTCGCTCGAAAATGGCATGATCGGAGCAGTTACACCTTCATCGAAGAAGGAAGATTTCTGCATTTATGAACAGTGTTGTCATCCTAAGGAAGAAGATGATACTATTCTGAACCGAACTGGACCGGTCCGACCGGGTTCGATGGCAAAAATTGGCTGGTTCATGCCCGATTTGACCGATTTTCACAAAATTAAAATTTTCTAATTTAATCTAAATTCATTCTCTAACTAATGTTGGTTTCAATTTCTCAATTTGAACATTTTAAGTGAGTAAGAAAAATGAATTTAGAATTCAGTTCAAGTATGGTTCAAATCAATTCACCCTGAACTAGTCCGGTTTCCTCTTCCAATTTACTTCATGGTTCCTTTCCATGATTTTTTTATAATTCTTTAAGTCATTTGGGATTTTCGAATTTCTCACTTTGTCCTTTCTTTATCGATTATGGTTCATTAATTGGCTCGATTTTCCCTTTTTGATATGATCGGTTCTTTTTCAAGTTTCCTTATCTTTGAAAGGGTGGGGTTTACAACTCTCCCATCCTTTTAGGGGTTTTGTCCCCAGAACAATTTAGGTCACACCCCGACCCGGTTTCCCCGGTTAGATCCACAGACAACCGCTGCATCATCCCGACTTTACAATGATGGGCACTTCATCATTATATAACCGACATGGTGCAAGGCTTAAAACAAAATATCTCAAATTATCTTCCAATTTAGTAAATTGAACTTTTAGAAAATTAATTTTGAAAACCATATACCAGGACTATATATTGAATGTAAGACATAACTTTGGTTTAGGTTCGTCTTTCCCCATCAATGCATGTCACTCTTCACCATTTTTACCTAAAAGGGGTAATTGGAGGGGAATGAGTTCAACAACTCAGTGAGCGGGCTTTGCTGACATTGTGACTTCATGTCCACGATTTAGCTCATACTTTAAATAGAGTTTCAGGAAGGTTTAGGTAAAACATGGGTCACAATGGGTAAGCTTATGGAGATATTAAAGAATTTAATTGTATTTGACAAGTTTGAAACCCATTCCTTTCATCAAAATAAAGTTATCCTCGAGCCCGACATACAGTCTCAAAGGTTTAATTATACTTAAAATGAGCAATCACTCACACGTCCATATGTTCATACATGTCACCTTTCCATAAATCCCTATTAGTTGGGATTTCACTTAACAAGTCACAACTTGTTTGTTATTAAAAATTGTTTCACATGATCTTAAGTTATCATTTCATTTTACATTTTTAAGTTTAGCTCACACAATCATACGCCATTTAATTAATAAAAGATGGAAGACTGCGAGTACTATTGCATCATCGGTCCAATCAGTACCGATGTCAGAAATCTCACTCACCTTTACATGGGGACATACTCGTCTCATAGGAATTCTGGAATCTTTGTGCCCCTATTACCTGATTGTGTATGGTTTGCTCCCTTCTGATTTCTATCATGTACTCCGTGACCTCGTGATTAGTGGTTACAAAAATTCCAATAGCTCTTTCGGGTGAGGGGTATTCTTTATAATTAAATTCCCCTTTATTTCACCTGCCCGATAGTAACTTTATGTAATTATTCCTAATTGCAAGGATATTTTCATCTCCTCCACGTACTTATGCCTCCTCAATTACACTATTCTTTTCTTGTTCATATTTCTTAGGTCTTATGTAACCCTCTACGTCCTTACTTTAAAATCTCTCTTCTTTCTTACTGGCCTCAAAATAGGCTTCGTCTCCACTTCCACAGCTACTACCACTAGGTGTGCTACTGCTACCTCTTTGATTGATCTTCCTAGCCTTCTTCCTTCCTCTCATTCCTTTGAAGTCTAGAAATATTAGAATCCTCTTCTACATGTGATTTAGCATAAGGCTAAACAATAGCTTTTGATGGTCCCATCATTCCATTGACTTTAGGGATCCTAGTATCAAAATTCCATGACAGTGCTCTATCTTGCAATATCACCAATCCCAGCTTCAGCTATTGTATCATGCCCCAATTTGGTTTCGGGATCAACCTCTCCTTCCTCCATTTCACTAGAACTACCACCATGTGCTTGAACATCCTCATTCTTCTTAGCACCCACCCTCTTCGATCGCATGCTTGAACAACTTGGTGACGTATCCTTGTCTTTATTCCTCATATCTGTTAATATGTTCGATTGAGATTTCAGTTTTGACAGTAATTCACTCTACCTGAATCACCTCTTAACATGCTAGGCGACTTCTCAGACTGCTCAAACTAAAAAAACTTCTCTGACTCCCTCACCTTCCCATCTCTTAAATATTTTCTTAACTGCTCACTCCTTGAGTCTTTGGACATGTTGGGGGACTTTACGTCTCTCAATCATTTTTTTTACCTGCCCTTCACACATTCACCTTTGACTATACTCTCATCGGAATCGATGTCGAGATTTCCAATCCTCTACCATGAAGAAGTTGAGACATTGCTTTCATGCCTCGATCTCTCCCACTGTGATCTATAGTCCATTGGAAACTCCTTTTTGCTCTCTAAAAAGCTCTCAGATCGATGGATGGAGTCTCTATATCCATGTAACAATCTCTTTTAGTATAGCAGAAATCACGAAACAGATTTTGAAATCAAATCAAACAGATTTTAAATTTAAAAAAATTTTGAATTAATTTATAATAGATTTTTTTCAAAAATATTGGTTTTACAACTTACATCTAAAATAATTGAGTGTACCCATCACTCATAACATTCTCAGTTTCTCATTTATCCTTTTGTATTGGTCCGTTCTGCCAATGAACCTTGACCATGAGAATCTTCTTATTCCTCAAGTTTTTCTCTCTCTCGTCGATGATTTGTACTAGTTCTGCCTGATAGGTCAGGTTTTCTTCTAACTCGGGTGGAGTTCGGTCCGACACATAACTAGGATCGGGCTGATACTTCCAAAGTACCGAGATGTGGAATACATAATGTATTCTTGGTAAGTCTAGAGGCATTTCTACTTTATAAGCCATTGGCCCTATCCTTTGGACTATGGTGTAGGGACCAATGTACCTAGGTTTCAACTTCCCCTGTTGCTGAAACCAAAGTATTCTCCTCCATGGGAATACCTTGAGAAACACTTGGTCTCTCACACCAAATTCTAAGTCCTTTCTCTGATGGTCCGCATAGCTGTTTTGCTTGTCTTGAATGGCCTTAAGTCGACTCCTTATGATTTTTATCTTCTCGATGGTGTCCTCTATTAGCTCAACCCTTTCTAGCTTCCTTTCTCCCACCTCTTTCCAAAATAAGGGGGTACAATATGGTCATCCATAAAGGGCTTCATAAGGAGCCATTTGAATACTGACCTGGTAACTGTTAGTATAGGCAAACTCCATTAGGAATAAGTATTCCTCCTAGCCCTTGTTTATAGTGAGTACGCATGCTCGTAGCATATCCTCTAGTGTTTGGATTATCCGCTTAGACTGTCCGTTGATCTAAGGATTGAATGTCGTACTCAAGTGGAGATTGGATCCCAGGGCACCTTGCAAACTAGGCCAAAAGCTTGAGGTAAACCTAGGGTCTCTATCCTACCCTATGCTTACTAGGATGCCATGGAGTCTCACAATCTCCCTTATGTATAAAACAACTAGTTCTTCCACTGAATCGATCACCCTTAATGGTAAGAAGTGGGCACACTTGGTCAATCTATCCACAATGACCCAAATCATGTCTAGTCCCTTCCTAGTCACAGGTAGTCCTGTAACAAAGTCCATAGTAATGTGTACCCATTTCCATTTGGGTATTGGTAGGGGTTGTAGTTGTAAACCCCGCACTTTTGAGTTAAGGAAAACTGGGAAAAGAACCGGTCAAACCGAGTAAGAAAACTAAACCGGTTCACAAACCCGATCATTTGGGAACGGGCAATTTGGAAGTTTACAACTCCCGAGTGATCCAAAGGGTTCATAAAACCTTGAAAAAGAACCTTATGACAAATTGGAAGAGAAAAATCAAACTGGTTTAGATGAACCGATTCAACTGGATTGAATAGGTTTATAAACCGAGTTGGTTCATGAACTAGAACCGATAGAGAAGGGGCAAAGCGGGAAATTTATGGACCCCGAGTGACCTAAAGAGTCCCAAAAGTCATGGAAATGGACTTGAGAATGAATTGGAGAGGAAAACCAAACCGGTTCAGGTGAACCAGATCTAAACCGAATTGAACTAGATTGGACCGGTTTGAACCACTATTGAACCAGATTCTAAATTTATTTTTCTAGGTGGCTTAAAAAATTCAAATATGAGATTTTAGGCCGCCATTGGATAGAAAATGAGTTAAGAAATTTTTAGATTTGAAAAATTCTATCGAATGGGGGGTGAACCGACCGATTTATGCTTTAAACCTAGTTCGGACCGGCCCGGTTCGATTCAGAACAATGTCATCTTCTTCTTTTAGATAACAACACTCTTCACTCGCCGAAAAATCACGCAGCACCGACGAAGCTATAAAGTCTTCGGCCAGGTAGTTTCAGGCAATAAATGACTGCTATTAAGGCACCAATTGGATGACTAAGAAGCCTCCAAGCTTCCTATATAAAGAGCCACTCCCCATTCATCCTCTCCACACCTTAAAACTCCATTCTCTCTCAACTACTCTATTTTCTAGTGAAGCTCAAACTAGAGCTCCAACTTGGGCACTTTTCTAAGCCAAACATGGCGAGGTCGGGTTCTTTAGAACTAGGGAGAAGTCAGCTACACACCTATAGTCCCCGTTTGCTCCGAGGGTCGCCAGATAAGCGTCGGCGTGATGGAACATTGAAGAAGACCGGCGGACTGAAGCTGCCCTATTTCGGTTGAGTTGAAATTGGCCATTTTGAGCCCTCCTTAGGCCAAACCAAGCCTTTCCAACACCTCCACAACCCTCCTACAGCTAAATTAGAGCTGAATGGTAAGCCAATTTGACTCCCCTTTGCAATTTCCGATTGGTGCTAGAGAGAGAACCAACAGAACTTCGATGATGAAATTCTAACTCAATTCGAGATCAATTGATGCAATTCTTGATTCTAGGATGAACCTCAAGATGAGATCTACCCAAATCGAAAGCTCGGACTATCGTGTCCCTGACGGTGAGCAATTAAAGCTTTCTCTCTCTACAGTCTATTTTTTGGTGAAGCTCTGTTTGAGCTCGTCCCAATGTCAAAACTTGCCATTCAAAGGGCTATTGAATCATATGAAGTTGTAGAAACTCAATTTTAACTTCAATTTCAACAATTAGAAGTGTTTGATCAGTCAATTTGATAAAATCAAATTCGACTGTGTTATGGAGTTGAAATTTGGGAAAATTGGGGATTTTCGAAAATTTGAAAGACCAAAATGCAATTTTATAAAATTAAGGGCCAATTAGGCATGATGAGAATGTTATAGGGCCAATTGAGCAATTTTAGAATTTTTGGGGTGAAACTTACCATTTTTGTAAAGGAAGGGCAAAATGGTAATTTTGGAAAAATTGGGGGCCAAATTGGAAATTTGGGAAATTAAACTCATTTTGTGAAATTGAATAAATTCAGGTTCCAAGGTGAATTTTAAAAGTTTCGGGACTCAATTTGAGGAAAAACTGGCATTAGGGACTTTAGTGACCTAATTGCAAATAAATACAAAGTTTGGTTTTCTCATTTATTTGGAATGAATGAAGGGACTTTCGTGTTGGGTGATGACACACCGTGATTAATAAGAAAATTTGATAAAATAATAAATTAGAAAGGAAAGGATTTTTGAAAGGAAATAAGGAGTCTGGCACACTCCAAACAAATCTTTTTCCTAAAAGTCAAAATTTGAAAACCCATTAACTGAGTTGCTGTACTCACCCCCTCCCTCATATCCCATTTTAGGAAATCTCGGAAAGCCTACCCTCAAGGACCACCAACTAATATGCCTTTGAGACAGGTATGATAAATTTAAAATTTTATATAATTTTGATTTATGTTATTCTAGTAAACTTGCAAGTTAAAAGATGCCTTACTATTTACGTGTTATAACAAGGGGAAACCCTTAAATAAACCGAGAGAGTGGCGGGTTGATCATAGGGATCCGACCAAAATAGGTCGGGGTGTGACAGTGGCAGTCCTAAAGGTTTCTGGTGCTAAACTGTAATCTGCTAATAAGACAAGCATTGTGCTACATATTCCGCGATATCCCTCTTCATCCCTCTCCACCAATAACCCTATTTGAAGGTGCGGTACATCTTGGTAGTGCTCGGATGCATTGTATAGACAGAGTCATGTGCCTCTTCCAATACTAATCTCTTCAGTTCCTTATCTTGGGGCGCACACACACTTGACCCTTATAGGTCAACACTCCATCGCCTCGAAGGCTGTAGTATGGGTTCATCCCTTCATTGACTAGGTCCAAATAGGGCTGGAGTTCCTTATCCCCTTTTTTATGGACCTTTATTTGCTCAATTAGGTTGGGTCTTACTACTACGTCAGCTAATATGCATCTTTCTCCTTTGTCTATTTTAAGGTCCACTTCCATTCTTCCCAATTTCTATAATAAGGGCAGGTAGCTCATCTTTATCTGTGCCGCCTTGGTTTGATATTTGCGACTTAAAGTGTCTGCCACCACATTGGTCGTCCCGGGGTGGTATTCTATCATAAGGTCATAGTCCTTTACCAACTCTAGCAATCTCCTCTAGCAGAGGTTCAACTTCCTATAAGTTAGGAAGTGCTTAAAACTCTTGTGATCGGTATATATCCTACACTTAACCCTATATAGGTAGTGTCGCCAAATTTTGAAGGCAAACACTATTGCGACTAACTCCAAGTTGTGGGTAGGGTAGTTCCTCTCATGTACCTTTAGTTGTCATGAGGCGTAGGCGATGTGTCACGCCCCGACCCAGTTTGGTCAGATCCCCGTGAGTAACTCGCCACTCCCTTTGGTCCGTAAAGGGTTTCACCCCTTTTTTAAACTGTGAGGAGTAAAGTGTCCTTCCTATTTTTCCTAGAATTGCATTAAACAAAACTGAATATCTTACAACTTACATACCTATCTTACAAGGAGGTCTTTATGTTTTGGTTTCCCTTTGGTTACTTGAAAGGGGTAAAAAAGGGAGGGGGTAAGTTCTACAACTCAGTGAGCAGGTTTTGGGAGTGAGTTATAAAAATAGCCACACCAAGGTTATTATTTCTTTAAACAGAAGATTTTTCCTCAAAGATTGGTTTTCAAAACCTTTACCTTGCCAAGGGCGACATTTTCTTTTAAAAGGGTTTTTCCTCAATTTTTAATCTCTTTTTCCAAAACCTTTTCCAAGGTTTACCATTCTTTTTCCAAGGATTCTCAAATCCTTTCCAAGGTTTTCAAAACCTTTTTCCCATTTCCATATTAGGTGTGTTTCACAAACAACACACACCCTTCATAAGGAAGGGTACACACATTCGCGAGATGCAGTTATGACGACTGCACCTACTTGTGGATCGGACCCTGATAGAAGTCCATGACTTCTACCCAGAGTCTGAGTGAACGTCCTAGATGTTCGACCCTCAAACCCAAAATACTTCATGTCCGTATGAGGACGGAGACCTCATCCCAACCCCACCCTAGTCTCATGTGCAAGAAGCCACTCTGAGCTTCATGACTGACTGACATGACAAACTACCCTTATCTCCACCATGTTATCCAATAGCCCCTAGGACCCATTACCACCCCCTCTTGGGCATCTTGATGGTCCTGTACCATATGTGCATGCACAAAACAATAGTTTTCACATGGCCATTTATCTTTGGTGCCACTAGTCCAACGACCCCGACCTTCAACCTGACCTGTAGTTGTTTGTCTAGGCCGGTCCGTCAACCTAACCCTAACGCACTACCGCCAGTCCATCAAGTGTTGTCGATCCTAACTCGGTACCATGACGAAATCACACAACCATTTCATTTAGAATTTTCATGGCTTTCATAACTCATGTTTGATTACGAGCTCCTGCTCATGTCCACTGGCCTTAGGCCCACTACATGAGATTTTCCAAAACTGGGCATTTAGCCCCACAAGTTCAAAAAAACCCGAGGCCTTAGGCCTATCTGAGCTATTCTAGCTTTCGTAAAGATGGTCTCCCAAAGATTTTAAGCATTGGCACACGGTCAAGGGAGAAAAATTCTAACAAAACACATTTTCACTTCATCACACTAACAGAGTGTGATGATATCTCTGCTTACAACCGGCAAGTGAGTTTCTCCTTCCTTCAAGGAAGTCCATCATATTAACCAGGTATGATTTTCTCTACTTATAACTGGTAAGTAGGTTTTAACTTTGTTTGTCCATCACCCCAACCGTGTATGATGTCAAAATTACGCTTATAAGTGGTTTTTGTTTCTAAAGTGCTCATCATCCCAACTGGGTATGTGACATGTTCGTCCTCGGTTGGTTTTCCAACTTTATATGACATTTCTCTTAATTGCGTTCTAGTCACACTTGTGCCTACACAGTTTGGAGCAGCCTTATCATTTACGGATTGGCATAAAAGCCTACGCTCACAAGTTTCGATTAATTGCACTTAGGTCCCTAAATTTCATTTCTCTTAACTTTAGGTCCCTAATACCCATGTTTCCCCAATTTGATTCCCAAGGTTTCCAAAATTTCATTTGAGTCCTCATTTTACTCAAAATTGTAGAAGAGGCTCAAGTTTTCCAAATTTTCAATTTGGTCCCCAAATTTTAAAAAATTACCATTTTTCCTTTACTTTCCAAAAATCGCAATTTGACCCCAAATGTTTCAAAAATTGACCAACTGGTCTCTCAACATCTTTCTTATGACCAATTGGCCTTCAATTTTGGGAGATTGCAAAAAGGTCCCTCAATTTTATGAAATACATAATTTTCCCTCAATTTCCCCCTTTGAAACTTGCCAAATTTGATTTCTTCAAATTGACCATTCAATCGGAGTTAATTGCTTCAATTGGAGGTGTAAATCAATTCCTAGACTTCCATATGATTCAAATGAGCTTTGAATCGCATGAATTGAGGCCAAAACGAGCTCAAATGGAGCTTTGCCAAAAAAATTGTGCGTAGAGAAAGAAAGCTTCGAAAGATTAACATCGGAGATGCGGTGGTCCGAGCTCTCTATCGGGAAAGGTAGCTCTCTTCTTGAGGTACCTTCTAGGTTAAAAAATTTCTACAATTGACCTCGAATCGAGTGAGAATTTCGTCAATGAAATTTCATAGTTTCTCTATCTATCTCCAACCTACAATGACTAAGAAGAGCTGAATTGGCTTACCTTTCAACTCAGTTGAGGTCGTATGGGTGCTGTGGGGATGTTGGAAGGGCTTGGTTTGGTCGGAGAGGGCTGAATTTGGCTATGTCGAAACAGGGTAGCTTCGGTTCTTCGGAGCTACTTCATTGTTTGATTCCGTTGGCACTTCTCTAGTGGTCCTTAGATTGAATGGAGGTTGTTGTCAGGTAATTAACTTCCCCTGAGTCTAAAGAACCCAACCTCGCATTTTGAGGCTAAGAAAATTGCCAAGTCAAAGCTCTGGTTCGAGTTTCACAAGAAAATGGAGCAGTTGAGAGAGAATGTATATTTCAGGTGTTTGGAGGATTAATGGAGAGGAGCTCTTTATATAGGGAGCTCGGGGACTCTCTACCTGACCATCATCTTGGTCATGCTTATCTTCACCCTGAAACACCCTAAATGGAGCCATTTTTCCTTCGCCAGCATTGTTCGTTTCTGTATTTAATGAACAGTGATGTCATTTGAAGGAAGAAGATGATACTGTTCCGAACCGGATCGGACCGGTCCAACCAGGTTCAATGCATAAACCGACCAGTTTAGGCCTAGTTCAACCAATTTTCTCATAATTAAAATTTTCTAAATTCATTCTCTATCTAGTGGTGGCTTTAATTCCACAATTTGGATATTTTAAGCCACCTAGAAAAATAAATTTAGCAATTGGTTCAATGATTGTTCAAACTGGTTCAATCTGGTTCAGGTTGGGTTCACCTAAATCGGTTTGGTTTTCTCTTCCAATTTATCCCAAAGTTCTTTTCCATGATTTTTATGACTCTTTGAGTTACTTGAGATTTGTCAATTTTCCATTTTGCCCTTTCTCTACCGGTTACAGTTCATGAACCAGTACGATTTTCTCTCTTGAGTTGTCTGGTTCTTTCCCTAGTTTTCTTATCTTTAAGGGACAGGGTTTACAACTATCCCCTCTTTTCAGGAGTTTTGTCCCCAAAACTTAATCAACATCTTTTTCATCGGGAATGATTTCCCTTGATGTCAACTTAGGGTTTTCTTGACATACTAACACTTTTGTTGTTCTTTCACTTAGCCCCTTTAAATCATGCACTTATGGAATTTCTTTTCCTATCCTTAATGGAGTTTATCATAACTAGGCATGTCTAATTCACTAGTCCAAAGGTTTATCCTTAGGTTCCCTTCTTCATGTGCTTAGGGCAAGATTCTTCCTCTTGAGGGTTCTTGTCCAAGATTTCAGCATTGGGAGTTCCAAAACGCCTAATCATTCATGTGTCTAGTTATTCTCTTGATTGTTGAAACCCTTAGCTCGCTGTTCTTTCGAACATTATATACTTGTTTTCATAGGTTTTAGTGTTATCACCCCTTCGTCCTATTTCGATCCTTTCTCCATCTGTTATTTATTTCAACTTTCGGTCCAAAGTATGTTTGACCTCATCATGCTTACTAATTGACTCTTCCTTACTTGAGTCACAATTTTCCTCGGAACTGTTGGGCTTACATGTGCCTTAGAGCATGATATGTTCCAGAACCTGTCTTTGTCCATTAGATTTCTATAACATTTCCTTTACGGTTGTTCTAAACTTTCCAACCTTTTTAGGGATCGTATAACTTCATCCTCTTTTCATCTTGTAGTATTCCTCGACTACTTTTACCGTTATTCATTCATCCTTCATGCCATTGACGTAATGCCTTACATAACCATGTCAGTTTTCTTACCCACTTGTCCTTTCCCAACTTCCTTATTGGGTCTTTTCAGTGCCAATCATTAGGTTTCCTGATGACTTACCGACATGCTGGAATTCTTCTCTTTTTATGTCCTTCCTCATTTCTAGTGGTGTCCTTTACTCAAGGATTTTCCTTTTTCCTTAACCCACTCTTACTTGCTCATAACCATTGCATGATTCTTTTGTTTGGGGAGTTCTTCTTTAACAATTTTCATTCTCTACTATCGCCATCAAAGTAGAGACTTCCCTCTTAGGCGCTATAAGTTCGAATTTCTTACTATTCCTTGAAGGTTTTCTTCCTTCGTATTCTTGCACCCTTTTGGATTTCTTTGCCCAACTTTAATCATTCACCGACCTTAATTTCCTAGTTTACCCTTTACTTTCCTATACGAGGTATCTCTAATTGTCGAGTCTTATTTTATGTACTCCACACTATGCCCATCCTATTGCCATTCTTCAAGTGTAGTCTTTACTACTTCCCGATCCTTCTTAGGGCATCATTTATTCTCCTTGACCATCTCGTTGTTACAAGTTGCTTCCTTCCGCTAGGTTCATATGGAATCCCAATTTGGCTTCTTTGCTCTTCCACAACAGGTCACACTTGGTCGTCTCGATATACCCTCAGCCACTTATACTTCTTTATGAGGTTCCTTATTTCAAGTTAAGCCTTTTATGATCCATCTATCGGTTCCTTAGCTTGGGAATTTCCCTTTTAATGTCTCACTTCCTACCTTTATCCTTCTACCTAGGGACTCTCATCCCGATTCAACCTCCCTAACACTCCTTGGAGTTTTTTCCTTGTTTCTTTTATTACCTTATTATGGGTAGCCCACCCATTCTTACTTGTCACGATGTCCTTTGATGTTATATTCCTACTTACCATTCCTTGGGTTTAACTTACTCCTTAGGTCTTCCTAATATGCTTCCCTTGGTTCTTTCACCTCAGCATGCACTTCATCTCTTCACCCTTCATCACTTGGTCCATTACTTCTCAGTTAGGACATGTAAGCCTTCCCAGAGTTTCCTTCCTTGGGAGAATCCTTCCCCTTCTTTCTCGGAATTCCTTTTTATTCACCCTTGAGGGCATCTAACCTTAAATTTACTTTCCAGACATCCTCAGATGCCATCCTTCCTATTTCCCTTTATTTGGAGATTTGGTGGGTACGTCCTTAGGATTTTCTTTTACTTGTATCTCATCACAAGTTTATTTTTGTTGGGAATGAAAGTTTTATTTATTATAATGATAACGAATTACATGGTTTTTTGCTATATTTGTCTAGGGGCTTTGGTAAGTACTAGTTATGGTACTAGGATCATCTCGTGCTTCCTCTTGGGTGAGGTTGTATACTTTGGTTGGTACTCTTGACGTAGTAGCTATGTCTTGTTCTCTGTCTAATGCCCTTGGGTTCCCTTGAGGTGGTTGATGGGTACTTCGTTGTGTATTACCTCGAAGGGCCGGACAAGTCTTTGCAAAGTGTCCGAGCTATCCTCATTCGAAGCATGCTCAACACAACCCTTGATGGCTTTTCTGGCACCTAGGGCAATAGGGGTTTCTCCTTTGTGGAGTTGTACTTGCCTCTCTTTAGGCATGATAACTTTCATTTCTCCTAAATGACCCCATTCTTGTCCCCCATCTCTGCCCACCAGGCTCCTTTTGACCTCTCTCGCTATTATGTCCTCCTTCCTTCCGGCTAGCCTGCTCTATCTGGTGACGTCTTGTCTATACCGGATGCTCACACTCATGGGCCATGCTGATGATGGTAACCAAATATGTGGGGCATCCTAGTACTCCCATCCGATCTCATATGTCCATGTTGAGACCATCCACGAACTGTTGGCAAATATCGGCCAGTCTGGCTAAGTCTGGAGCAAAAGGTCTTAGCTCATTTAATCTTGTCTCATACTCTGAGATGGTGTGGGATCCTTGTCAGAGCTGGGAGAATTCTTGCTTCTTCTCGTTAATCAGATGCTAAGCTAAGTATTCCTCTCAATACCTCTACTCAAATTGCTCCTAGGTGGGTGTGGTGGTGTGCAGGCTTCTGATGTTGTCCCACCACCTTTCTGCACTAGCTTCTAGGAAGAATTCTACCAAGATCACCATCTCCTTTGGCGGAATCCTAATTATTCCCATAAGTTTCTTAATGTTGGCCAGCCAATCCATAGCTGCTCGAGCATCCTTCTCGCTTGGGAATGACTTACATCATAATTGACAGAGGGTCTTGAGGTATTTAGGGATATCAATTATAGGAGGGATGTTGATAGAAATAGGATGAGATTGTACTTCCTCGGGCTCGGCTCGGGAGTCTTCATATAGTCTTTGATGTTCTGAGCTTAGTTTAGGTGGACCCGTTGGGCTTTTCTAAGAGTTTCTACAGGGAGGGGTTGTTGGTCATTATCAGAAACTATGAATCTTGGTTCCTCTCTTGGGAGCCATTTGAAATTTTAAGATTTATTTCTCTTAGTTACTATGTTATATAGTCTTGATAATGCATTTGAGTAAACAAGATCTGATACCAATCAAGTTGTCACGCCCCGACCTGATTTGTCAAATCCCCATGAGCATTCTGCCACTCCCTTTGATCCGTAAAGGGTTTCACCCATTTTTTAAACCGCGAGGAGTAAGACATCATTCATTCCTATTTTTCCTGAAATAGCATTATACAAAATTGAATATCTTAAAACTGACATACATATCTTACAAGTAGGTCTTTAAGTTTTGGTTTCCCTTTGGTTACTTGAAAGGGGTAAAAAATGGAGGGGTGAGTTCTACAACTTAGTGGGCATGTGTTGGGACTGAGTTTTAAAAATAGCCACACCAGGGTTATCATTTCTTTAAACAGAAGGTTTTTCCTCAAAGTTTGGTTTTCAAAACCTTTACCCTGCCAAGGGCAACATTTTCTTCTAAAAGGGTTTTTTCTCAATTTTCAATCTCTTTTTCCAAAACATTCTTCCAAGATTTATCAATTCTTTTTCCAAGAATTCTCAAATCCTTTCCAAGGTCTTCAAAAACTTTTTTCCATTTCCATATTAGGTTTGTTTCACAAACAACACAAGCCTTTCATCAGGAAGGGTACAAACATTTGCGAGATGTCGTTATGACGACTGCACCCACTTGTGGATCAAAGCGTCTTTACCATCCACCCCGATAGAAGTCCCTAATTTCTACTCGGAGTCTAAGTGAACGTCCCATACGTTTAAACCTCAGACCCAAAAACTTCGTGTCATGCTTCAATCCGGTTTGGTCGGATCCCTGTGAGCAACCTACCACTCTCCCAGTTCATTAAGGGTTTTACCCTTTCTTAAACCGTGATGAGTAAGGCTTCCTTTATACCTATACCTTTCCTGGAATAACATTAATCAAAACTGAATAATTTAAACTTACATACCCGTCTTGCATGTTTAGCTAGCAGAATGTCTGTAGGTAGGATTTTCTCTCGGTTACCTAAAAATGGGTAAATAGGGGGAATGGGTGTTGCAAGAGAGTATACAAAACATATTAAATTGGAGTGTGCCAGACTCCTTATTTCTTTCAAAAATATTATTTCCTTTCATTCTTGGTTATTCAAAACCATTTCCTCATTTCCATATTCAGTGTATTTAACAATCAACACACGCTCTTCATCATGAAGGGATCACACATTCATAGGGCAACCTGTCCACTACACCCACTTGTGACGTCGGAACAACTTTACTGGCCACCTAGATAGAAGCCCATCCACTTCTACCCTAGGAATGAGTGGATGTTAGCGACATCTGACCCTCAAACCCGAAAAACAAATCCATGTCCGTATGAGGATAGAAACCTCATCCCGACCCCACCCCAGTCTCATGAGTATGAAGCTACATCAAGCTCCCCTAACTGCTAGCACGACAATCTGCCCTTATCTCCACCATGTCATCCAATAGCCCTTAGGTTGCATCACTACCCCTCTTGGGCATCTTGATGGTCTCGAACTTTAGTGCATGCACAAACAATAATTTTCCATAAGCCACTAATCCATGGTGCCACTAGTCCAACGACCCCGACCCTCAACTTGACCTATAGCTGTATGTCTAGACCAGTCCGTCGACTTGGTCTTGTCACACTGCCGCCAGTCCATCGAGTATGTCGATTATGTATTGGTGCCATGGCCAAATCACATCATTCATTCATTAAAAGTTTTCATGGTTTATCATCATGTTTATTTACGAGCTTCTGCTCGTGCTAATTGGCCTTGGGCCCATTGTACGAGATTTTTAAAACCAGGCATTTTAGCCCCCAAGTTCCAAAATCGAGGCATCCGGCCTATTTGAGCTATTTGAGCTCTTATTAAAAAGGTCTCCCAAAATTTTTAAGCATCGGCACATAGTCAGGGGAGAGCACTTCTAACAATAATTTTTTCAATTGTCCATCACACCAACTAGGTGTGATGACATCTCCCCTTATAACCGGTAAGCGAGTTTTCTAATTCCTTCCATAAAGTTTATCATACCAACCGGATATGATCTACTTACATCCGTTAAGTAGTTTGTACGTGTATTTCTCACATCACCCCAACTAGGCATGATGTTAAAATTTCTACTTAGTAGTGGTTTTTCCTTTTCGAGTTACTCATCATTCCAACAAATTATGATGTGAAAAATCTCACTCACCCGATAAGTATAGTGTATTTCTCTTGATCGGCTTTTTAAATTCCAGTACTAATTGTACCAAAAATATGAATAATTATCGTTCAATGGATAGCAAATTTTACCTCCCGATTCCAAATTATTCAAATTTTATTTAAATTAATCAAAATCATAAATTCATGTTTTAATCTCATTTAACTCTTTTTTAAATTTGTGGTGTTACAATTACACTCATAGGACTGCCTTGTTAGTTCTTTCTTGTCCGTCCTAGATGATACTCCACTCTACAGTACTATAGAATACATATAGGTTGTTGGATCTTTACATTACTTCACATTGACTCTCCAAATATATCTTTTGTAATCAATGAAATCTCTCAATTTATGCAACATCACATCTCCACCCACCATTTGAGTTCTCATCAAATGCATCTTACAATATCTATAGGGTACAACATTCTTTAGTTTTGAAATTTATAGGCACTCGTTTATTCAACTACATTGTTATTTAGATATCAATTGTTCAAAAAACCCATATAATCATGATTCAGTAGGAAACTATGACTTTATTCTTGGTTGAAACCCCATATACTGAAGTTTTTAAGAAATGCATCGTTCAGTGGGCAACTATGATATCCTGAAGTTATAAGATTTAATGGATCAGGAAAATTCACCAATAGAATCTCTCACCGCCAACACTATAGTCTGTTAATATGCATGTAATTTATCTCTCTAATAATCCATTTTTTTATGTGAAAACTAAATATATTAACATGAAATATGAGTTAATAGTCACTTAGGTGATATATTTACGAAGGGGAGGGATTGGGCTCGGATTACTTCACTCTTCTACACTATAAGCGCAAGGTTAAACTACTCGCCTCTAGAGATTGCGAGTAGTATAATAATATTATACCAAATAATTGGGTCATATATTCTACATTTCGTATGTGTTTGAGTATTCAATATAAACGCAATCGTTATGTTCCCTTTATCTGTTTTAGACTCACTTATTCTATACAAACGAATAAATTAATACAAGTAGGAATAATTTAAAGAAATTTCCTACTCATGCTACATATATTAATGATTTATTCTAATATAGAAAAAATATTTGTATATTAATAGCCTAATTAACTGGTATTAATGCTTTAAACCTCACCTTCCGACAATGTTTATTTAGTAATAAAGCTCCTAGTGTATTCAAGAACAAGATAAACATTTAACATCTTAAGCTCTACGGTGCCCACTGGCTGCTGAGGGTTGGGTGTGGACCGACATCTTCCCATCAGAAAAATTGAATCCGAAGCTTCTGCCTTGACTTTGACAAACTTTATTAATAAATATCTACTCGCTGCTCATATTAATAATTCATACTAGAAAAGTCTATTTTGAGTGATTGAAAAAAATAATGAGTTCCTCGTGTCAACTAGTTTCCACCGAATGTTAGAATGTTAAGCTGAACCCATGATCAAGCGCCAGAGCATTTGAATTACACTGAAAGGGATGGAACACCCTCCAGGCCTATAAATTCCACAGGTAACTCACACAATCTTCATCAGCTCCAAGGTTCATCAATTGAATCACAATCCCACCGGGTTTTATATTTAACCTTTGTTTTTCCACCCCATATTTAGGCAATCGGAAACATGGGTGTCACCAGCTATACTCATGAGTCCAAGACCTCTGTCGCCCCGGCCAAGATGTTCAAGGCCCTGATCCTCAATTCCCACAACCTTATCCCCAAGATTACTCCTCATGGTATCAAGAGCATCGTCTTCATTGAGGGCGACGGCAGTGTTGGAAGCATCAAACAGACGAACTTTGCGGACGGTTCGCACTTTTGATTGATATATACATAACATACTCATACATTCACAAGTTATATCTCGCACTATGGAAAGGCTTCCTTTGATAAAGTACGATTATGCATTCTGATTTAATAGGTAGCCCTCTAAAGTGGATGAAGCACAGGATTGATGCGGTCGATGCGGAGAAGCTGTACTGCAAGTATACCCTTATCGAGAGTGAGCCTTCATTCGAAAAGGTTGTGTGTGTGGTCTATGAGGTCAAGTTCGAAGCCTCAGCCGAGGGTGGATGCATCTGCAAGATGGGCAGCGAGTACCATGTTAAGGAAGGCGTCGAACTCGATGAAGAAGAGATCAAGAAGGGGAAAGACAAGGCCATAGGCCTCTTCAAAGTCGTTGAGGAGCACCTCCTTGCAAATCCAGACTACTGAGGAGTTCTTGTTTTGAATGTGTCGTTTTCATGTTTCCTTTTTCAAAATATTTTTATTTAGTAATGGCTTCTCCTTCGAAGGTGGTCTTCGATGAATAAGTTCCCATGTAATAATGCAAAATAAATTTCCATCCGTCTTTTTCGTGTAGACTTTTGATGTTTGCTAATGTAACAAAATTTTAAAAAATAAGTGTTCTTTGTACGGGCAATGTGTGCATGCTTTTTTTATAAGAAGTTTTTGTCTCAACTTATCTGATAGTTTTTACATTCTTAGGGGCTTATAATCATACTAACTTCTCATCTCAAGAAATTACAATAAAATAATCCTATTTAATCGAAAATTAAGAATATGAAAAAATTAAAATTAAAATCAATAAATCAGAATCGGATTAAAATAAAAATCTCTTATTTTTAGAATAGGTAATATAATTGCAAAAAAAAAAAACACTTTATAAGACCAACTCACCTGGACTTAGACAAATATTTTAGAAAAATTAATTAGGTTAAAAACCAGTTAAAATATAGATAAACCGATTAAAACCGATCGAATTTACTCGAATCAGTAAAAATCCCCAATTTCTTAAGTTGATTGATAAACAAAAATGGAAGTATTTGAGCCTAATTTGTATAAAATTAAACAAATAATGTTTTAAAAAATAAATTGAGATAAAAATTAACTAAATTATGGTAAACTAGCTAAAAAACTATCAAAATCGATCGAAACCATTGATTTATTTTTTAGAAATCAATTTTCTACATTGTGAACAAATTTGTGTGTTATGTCAGGCGTACGCACGCACTGCACATGGGTATGGGATGCACTAACGCACCCGCATACACACAGTGATCATCATATACGCTTAACTTAAACTCATTTACCAGACCTAGAACTTGTAAATAAGTCGACTTCAATGCAATTTCCGACATCTTGCCCACGAAGAGAATTAAATGAAAAATAGGGGTCTATGGCATCTAATTCGACCAACTAAGAATAGTAGGTGATAGATTATTAGTTCTTTAAATTGGTTATATAAGGCTCGACCTCTCTATTATCGACCAGTGACTATAATTATCTCTTGAACTAAGAATACTCACTTATCCGGTGACCTCAATACAAGAAATGTTATTTTTGGATTCTAACCACCAAACTTGGTCATTCCGCTTGTCTTAGAACACTATGGAACTCAGCTTTCCAATCACACTTCTCCCGGACACCCACACGCCCTCTACTAGCACGACATGATCAAATAGTAATCATACTCCCTCGACCGAAAACAGAGAAAAGTCATCCAAACCATGCCCTGATCTCACTGACGGCCAACCACGAACCAAAATAATACTATAGACTCCTCTTTGTCCTCGCTAGCCAACACCATCAACCATTTCAATTGTAAGACTCGTGGCTATGAAAATTCATGAAAGCTCCATTGTTTGTCATGTTTTAAACATCAACGATATATCACATTTTTCAGAAGGCTTAGACAATAATTTGGGGTAGTTCAAGATGTCACGAACATGCAAGAGAGTTGGCTTTCCAACTCTATCTACTCTAACGACTAACTCATTATATCTAGTGAGTTCCTGACACATTTTCGAATGGTATCAATTTTTCGGTAATCGGGGCCAAAACGATACTATTCCAACTGAGGCTGGCTAAAATATGGCCATTGGTGCTTTAATGCATATTAAGATTTGTGTTTTCTTGGTAGAATGATTGTCCTCAAGTCAATTCTTAAATTATTATGATATGCTGCATAACATCATGTCCATGATATTTGCATAGAGGATAGTAATAAATGGAGAATCATTTTGCATGGCCGAACAAGATATAAGGGTGAGATTATAACCATGCACTGAGTGTAAACCCATTTCCAATGATAAGAAAGCCGAAAATGAGAAATGAAAATTTTTTAGAGAAAACCAAGGTTTAAAGCGAACTGAAATTGATATTAAGAAGCCAATATGGAATATTGGGAAATTTAAAGTGGTTAATAAAGACCCAAAAATGATAAAAAAGAACCATAAATGGATTTGGACGAGAAAAGTTGTCACGTCCCGACCTGGTTTGGTTAGATTCCCATGAACAATCCGACACTCTCCCAGTTTATTGAGAGTTTCCCTTCTCTAAACCTCGGGGAGTAAGGCGTCCTTTTCATTTGAATCTTTCCTGTAATAGCATTAATGAAAATTGAATAAATTAAACCTTACATACCTGTCTTGCAAGTTCGACTACAGGGAAGTTCTTTAAGTATGTTTTCCCTTGGTTACTTGAAAAGGGGTAAAGGGAGAGGGTGAGTTCGACAACTCAGTGAATGTGTGTTGAGAGGGAGTTTTCATAAACCAAAACATTTTAATCGAAGTGTGCCAAACTCCTTATTTTCTTTAAGAATTTTCTTTCCTAAAATTCTTGTTTTTTCAAAACCTTTACTCTGCCAAGGGTGACATTTTCTTTCAAAATTTTCTTTTCCAAACCTTATTCCAAGGTTTTACCATTTCTTTTTCCAAGGATTCTCAAATCCTTTCCAAGGTTTTCATAACCTTTTTCCCATTTCCATATTAGATGTGATTCACAAACAACACATGCCCTTCATTAGGAAGGATACACACATATTCGTGAGATGTAGTTACGTCGATTGCACCCACTTGTGGATCGGAGCGTCTTTACCGTCTACCCTAATAGTAGTACCTGACTTCTACCTAGAGTCTTAGTGAACGTCTTCGACGTCCCACCCTTAGACCCAAAATGCTTCGTGTTCATATGAGGATGAAGATCTCTTCCCAACTCCACCCCGGTCTCATGTGCAAGAAGCTATGTCGAGCTTTCCGACTGTTGGCATGACAAACTACCCTTATCTCTACCATGTAGTCCAGTAGCCCCTAGGATGCATCCCTACCTGTCTTAGGCATCTTGATGGTCTCGAACCTCAAGTGCAAGCAAAAATAATATTTTGTTTTCACAAACCCATTTATCTTTGGTGCCACTATTCTAACGGCTCCGACCCTCAACTCGACATGCAGCTGTTTGTCTAAGTCGGTCTGTCGACCTGGCCCTAATGCACTGCCGCCAATCCATTGAGGATGTCGGTCTTGTCTTGGTACCATGGCGAAATTAAATAATCCATTCATTTATAATTTTCATGGCTTTAACATATCATATTTGTTTACGAGCTCTTGCTTATGCCAATTGGCATTGGGCCCACTATATGTGATTTTCCAAAATCGGGCATTTTAGCCCAGAAGTTCCAAAACCGAGGCCTCTGGCCTAACTGAGCTATTTTAGCTCTCGTCAAGAATGTCTCCCAAAAATTTTAAGCATTGTCACATAGTTAGGGGAGAACACTTCTAGCAAAATAACCTTTCAATTCATCACACCAGCCGAGTGTGATGACATCTCCGCTTACAATCGACAAGCGAGTTTTCTCCTTCCTTCTAGGAAGTCTGTCACACCAACTGGATATGATCTCTCTACTTACAACCGGTAAGTAGTTTTCCCACTTAGTTCTCAAATCACTCCAACCAGGTGTGATGTTAAAATTCCAACATATAAGTGGTTTTTCATTTATGAAGTGCTCATCATCCCAACTAGGTATGACGTTAGTAAACCTACTCACACGTTAACCGTGATGTGTTCATCCTCGGTTGGTTTTTCCCAAGTCTAAGGGAGATTCTCTTGTTGGTGTTCCGGTCTCTCATGGTCCTACACGATTTGGACATCCTTGTCAATTAATATTTGGCATAACAACCTTCATTCCTCATGTATGCACGACTAAATTCAAAATTTCTAGTTAATTGCACTGAGGTCTCTAATGCAAACTTTTCCCCTAAATTGAGTCCCGAAACTTTCAAAAATTCACTTTAAGTCCTCAATTTACTCAAAATTGTTTAAGGGGCTCATGTTTTCCAAATTTCCAATTTAGTCCCCTATTTTTCAAAAATTATCATTTTGCCCTTACTATACAAAAATGGCAATTTGACCCCAATTACTTCCAAAAATCGACCAATTGGTCTTCCAATATCTTTTCCATGGCCAATTGGCCCTCAATTTTGGGAAATTGTAATTTAGTTCCTCAATTTTATGAAATCCCCAAATTCCCCCCAAAATTTCCCCAATTTCCCCCCTTTTAAACTGGTCGAATTTGATTTTATCAAATTGACCATTTAATCGAGGTTAATTGCTAAATTGAAGGTATGGATCAATTCCTACACTTCGATATGATCCAATTGAGCTTTGAACCACATCATCTGGGTTTGAATTGAGCACAAACGGAGCTTCGCCACAAAACTAAACGTAGAAAGAGAAAGCTTCAAAAGCTTATCGTTGGAGGTCTAGCAATCCGATCTCTCTATTGGGGAGGATAGCTCTCTTCTTGAGGTATCTTCTAGGATCAAGAATTCTTACAATTGACCTCGAATTGAGGGAGAATTTCTTAAATGAAATCATGTAGTTTCTCTCTCTAACTCTAACCTGCAACGACTAAGCAGGGCCGAATTGGCTTACCTTTTACCCCAATTGAGGTCGTCTAAGGGCTGTGGGGATGTTGGGAGAGCTTGGTTTGGCTTGAGGAGGGTTAAATTTGGCCGATTTCAGCTGGACCAAAATAGGGCAACTTCGGTTTACTAGAGCTGCTTTACTGTTTGATTATGTCAGCGCTTCTCCGTCAGTCATTGGATCGAATGGTGATTGCCATCGGGTAGCTGACTTCTCCCCAAATCTAAGGAACCCAACCTCACCCTCTACAATGTCAGAGCTCTGGTTTGAGCTTCATCAAAAAACTGAGTAGTTGAGAGAGAGTGGAGTTTTCTAGTGTGAGGAGAATGAATGGAGATGAGCTCTTTATATAGGGAGCTCGGGGACTCTTTGGCCATCTGTTTGGCACCTTAATGTTGTACATTGATGGCATGAAATGCCCTAAATGGAGACACCTGCAAATGAACAGTGTCAATGTTTGGAGGAAGAAGATGTCACTATTCTGAACTGGACTAGACCGGTCCGAACTAGTTTCAATGCTTAAACCGGCTAGTTCATGCCCGATTCGACTGAGTTTTTCAAAATTAAAAATTTCTAAATTCATCTAAATTCATTCTCTATCCAATGTGGCTTCAATTTCCCAATTTGAATATTTAAATCCACCTAGAAAAATGAATTTTGCAACTAGTTCAATGATGGTTCAAACCGGTTCAGGTCCGTTTTACCTGAACGGGTTTGGTTCTCTTCCAATTCATCCCAAAGTCCTTTTCCCTGACTCTTATGACTCTTTGGGTAACTCGGGATTTGTAAATTTCCCAATTTCCCCTTTCTCTAATTGTTAGGGTTCGTGAACTGGTTCAGTTCTTTCTCTTGGTTTTGACCGGTTCTTTCCCAGGTTTTCTTATCCCAAGGGGGCGGGGTTTACAACTCTCCCCTACTTTTAGAAGTTTTATCCCCAAAACTTAATCAACATTTTTCACTCCAGGATAAACTTCCTTTAATGTCAACTTGGACATGTTAACACTTCAATCGTTCTTTCACTTAGCCCATTTTAAATCATGCGCTTAAGGAATTTCTTTTCCTTTACATTGTTTATTCCTTCCATGTAGTTTATCATAACTAGTATGTCTTGCCCGCGAGTCCAAAGGTATATCCCTAGGTTCACATCTTCTTTACTTAGGGCAAGATTTTTCCCCTTGAGGTTCTTACTCATGATTTTAGGATTGGAAGTTCCAAGATGCCCAATCGTTCTTATGTCTAGTTATTCTCTTCATCATTAAAACCCTTAGCTCGATGTTCTTTCGAGCATTACATACTTGTTTTTACATGTTTTAGTGTTATTACCCCTTCGTCCTATTTTGACCCTTCCTTCATCCGTCATTTATTACAACTTCGGTCAAAAGTATGTCTGACCTCGTCATGCTTACTAACTGCTTCCTTACTTTGAATCACACTTTTCCTTGGGACTATTGGGCTTACATGCCCTTTACAGCATAACATACTCTAGAACCTGTCTTTGACCATTTTAAAATTTTAGAACACTTCCATAATGGTTGTTCTCAACTTTCCAACCTTTCAGGGATCGTATAACTTTATCTCTCTTGTCGTTTGGTAGTATTCCTTGACTACATTTACCGTTATCCAATCAACTTACATAAACGTGTTGATTTTCCTTACACACACGTCCTTTTCCAACTTCCTAATTGGGTCTTTCCGGTTCCAATTATTGGGTTTCTAGATGATTTACCGACATACTGGGATTCTTCCCTTCTTAGGTCTATCCTCATTCCCAATAGCATCCTTTATTCAAGGACTTTCCCTTTACCAAAATCCATTCTTACTCGCTCGTGACCATTTCACGATTATTTATTCTGATTTGATCCCTTTCGGTCTATGTGTCAATATCTTTGTTTGGGAAGTTCTCTTCTTATGATTTTGTTCTCTACCATGTGCTTGAAAGTATAGACTTTCACCGTCGAAGCTACATGTTCAACCTTTTCAACATTCCTTGCAAGTTCCCTTTTCTTCATCTATTTACATTGTCACGCCCCGACCCGGTTTGGTCGGATCCCCGTGAACAACCCGCCACTCTCCCGATTTATTAAAGGGTTTCCCCTTATTATAATCCGTAAATAGTAAGGCGTCCTTTAAACCTGCACCATTTCTTGGAATAGCATAATTAAAACTGCATGAAATTTTAAACTTTACATACCTGTTTTACAGGCATCTTAGTTGATGATCTTTCAAGGTAGGCTTTCCGGGATTTCCTGAAAGGGATATAAGGGAGGGGGTGAGTACGACTACTTAGTGAATGAGTTTTTAAATGCTTTTGACTTTTAAGAAAAACATTTATATGGAGTGTGCTAAACTCCTTTGATTTCCTGAAAGGGATATAAGGGAGGGGGTGAGTACGACTACTTAGTGAATGAGTTTTTAAATACTTTTGACTTTTAAGAAAAACATTTATATGGAGTGTGCTAGACTCCTTTGTTTTAAAAAATCCCTTCATTTAAAAATTCGGATTTTTCCACCATTTATTATTTACCACGGTGTGTCATCACCCAACACAGATCCTTCATCATGAAGGTTACACACATTTGCAAGTCCATATCACTACTGAACCCGCTAGTGGCTTCGGAGCGACTTTTCCTACCACCCGGATAGAAGTACGACCACTTCTACCCTGGGAATGAGTGGATGTACGTGACATCCGACCCACAATCCCGAAATCATTGGTGCTACTCCAGATTTCACACAGACAGCTGGAACGATGAACTGCCCTTATAGCCACCAGATCGTCCAGTGCCCTTAGGACGCATCACTACCCCTCATGGGCGTCTTGATGATCTCGTACTCACAGTGCATGCACAAAAAATGTTTTCTCATATTGCCATGAAATCTATGGTGCCACTGGTCCAACGGCCCCGACTCTTAACTCAACCCGCAATTATTTGTCTTGACTGGTCCATCGACATGTCATGTCGCACTACTGCTAGTTGATTGAGCATGTCGGTCCTATCTTGGTACCATGGTCAAACAATTCGTTTATTAAGTTTTATGGCACATATATCATGTTCATTTACGAGCTCTTGCTCGTGCCAACTGGCCTTGAGCCCACTGTACGAGATTTTCAAAATTGGGCATTTAGCCCCCAAGTTCCAAAACTGAGGCCCCCGGCCTATCAGAGCTATTTGAGCTCCCGTCGAAAAGGTCTCCCAAATAGTTTAAGCATTGGCACACAATCAGGGGAAAACACTTCCGACAAAATAGGTTTTCACTATCCATTATACCAACCGGTATAAGGACATCTCCATTCATAACCGATGAATAGGTTTTCAACTTCCTTCGAGGAAGTCTCATCATACCAACCAGGTATGATCTACTTACAACCGGTAAGTAGTTTTTCCGTAAAATTTTCATATCACTACCTCTAAGTGGTGATGATTAAAATACCACTAAACAGTAGGTTTTTATACCGAGGCACTTATCATCCCCAATCGGGTATGATATATAATCCCACTCACAACTGGTAAGTGGTTTTTAAATTTTAAGTTGTGCTCATCATCCCAACCGGGTATGATGTTAGTAAACCCACTCACCCGTTAATGCCGTGAATTCCACTAGACTGGTTCTTTATATTCACGCGAGCTTGTCCTTGCTGGCGTTCCCAGTATTTCGCGTTCCTACACGTTATGAACAACCTTGTTCATTATTACTCGGCATAACAGCCTTCATTCATTTCCAATGAATGAGAAAACCCAAACTTTTAGTTATTTGCAATTAGGTCCCTAAAGTTATTTCTCTTTAACTTTAAGTCCCTAATGTCGGTTTTTCCTCAAATTGAGTCCCATAACTTTTAAAATTTATCTTGGGACCTCAATTTATACAATTTCACCAAAAAGGGGTTTAATTTCCCCAATTTCCAATTTGGTCCCCCAATTTTTCCAAAATTACCATTTTGCCCTTCTTTTACAAAAATGGTAAGTTTTGCCCCAAAATTTCCAAAATTCCTCAATTGGTCCTCTAACATTATTTTCATGCCCAATTGACCCTCAATTTCATAAAATTATATTTTGGCCCTTTAAATTTCGAAAATCCCAAAATTTTCCCCCAATTTCAACTCTTCAACACAACCGAATTTGATTTCATCAAATTGACCGATCAAACACTTTTAATTATTTAAATTGGAGTTGAAATTGAGTTCTTGTATGTTCATATGATTCTAAGAAACTTTGAATCGCAGATTTTAACGCCGGAACGAGCTCAAACGGAGCTTCGCCAGAAAACAGACTATAGAGAGAGAAAGCTTTGATTACTCACTGGTAAAGACACGACGGTCCGAGCTTTCGATATGGGCAGATAGGTCTCGTCCTGAGGTTCATCGTAGAATCAAGAATTGCATCAATTGATATGGAATTTGATTGGAATTTCGTCATTGATATTCGGTCGATTCTCTCTCTAGCACCGATCAAAAATTGTAAAGGGGAGCCGAATTGGCTTACCTTTCGGTCCTAATTCGACCATGGAAAGGCTGGGGAAGTGTTGGGAGGGCTTCGTTTGGCCTGAAGAGGGCTTGAAATGGTCGATTTCAGCTTGGCCGAAATAGGGCAGCTTCGGTTTGCCGGAGTTGCTTCACTATTCCATCATGTCGGTGCTTCTCCAACGATTCTCGGATTGACTGGTGTTTGCTATCAGATAGTTTTCTTCTCCCCGGTTCTAAAGAGCCCGACCTTTGGTCAAGTCGAAGCTCTGGTTCGAGCTTTAATGGGAAATGGAGCAGTAGAGAGAGAGAGAAGTGTTCAGGTGTGAGGAGAATGAAATGGGGATAACCTATTTATATAGGCGTAAAACCTGTGTATTAAATGGGCGAGATTTATTACTATTATTAATATTATCATAAATTATTGGTATTAATTTCAATAATTTAATTTCGGTATTAAATTATTTGTATTAATTCCAATAATTTAATTTAAGTATTAAATTATTGGTATTAATTAAAATAATTAAATATATATTAATTTATGGTTATTTATGATAAGGTGTACATAAAATTTTTTTACCGAAATTTCGGGTTACAAAAGAAAAATTTATACTTCACAGGAGGTCACCCATCCCATCCTCACACTACTCTCAGTCAAGCACTCTTAACTTTGAAGTTCTTATAAAATCTAGTTCACCTGAACCAATTTGGTTATTATTTTCTAAAGTTTCTTAAATTTCTTTACCAAGGTTTAATTAACCCTTTAGATCACCCGGAAGTTGTAAATTTCCATATTGTGTGTTCTTAAATGTAAACTGACTCGGTTTTCTTACTCGGTTTGACCGGTTCTTTTACCGGTTTTTCTTAACTCAAAAGTGCGGGGTTTACATACACCCTTTATATTGGAACATTTGCTCGCTTTGAATCCTCCATTGTATTAAAATCTCCATTTCATTCTTATTCTCTATCCAAGAACTTCCTACTATCGGTCTTATTTCTTGTCACGCTGCAACCCGGTTTGGTCAGATCCTTGTGATTAACCCGCCACTCTCCCGGTTTATTAAGGGTTGCCCCTTATTTATAAACCATGAGGAGTAAGGCGTCCTTTAAACCTGCACCTTTCCTAGAATAGCATAAATCAAAACTGCATAAAATTTTAAATTAATCATACATGTCTTACAGGTGTAACTAACAGGAGGTCTTGGGTAGGTTTTCCTTGGTCTATCTAAAAGTGATATAAGGGAGGGGGTGAGTACAACTACTCAGTTAATGAGTTTTCAAAATTTAAATTTTAGGAAAAAGATTTGTATTAGAGTGTGTCAGACTCCTTATTTTCATTCAAAAATCCTTTCATTTCAAATCTCTGTTTTCATCAGCATTCCTTATTAATCACAATGTGTCATCACCCAACACACATCCTTCATCATGAAGGTCAAAACACACAATCGCAGGCCAACCTGTCCATTAAACCCACTTGTGGCGTCGGAGCGACTTTATCGGCCACCTAAATAGAAGCACGTCCACTTCTACCCTGAGAATGAGTAGATATACGTGGCATCCGACCCTTAATCCCGAAATTAATTCTCTGTGTCCATATGAGGACAGAGGTCTCATGCACTTGAAGCTACGTCAAGCTTCGCAAGGTCACCTGGTCCGACGATCTACCCTTATACCCACCAGGTCGTCCAGGGCCCTAGGACACATCACTACCCCTCTTGGGCATATTGAAGGTCCCATAATCACCATTTCTTATACTCAATCAACTAATTGCAGTGCGACAACACCATTGATCATTGCAATTGTAGTTAAGACCTACGATTGTGAAAATTCATGAAAGTTATGGTGTTTGTCGTGTTGTAAACATCAACGGTAGATCACATTTTTTAGGAGGCTTAGACAACAATTTGGGGTAGTTTAAGATGTCACGAACATGCAACAGAGTTAGCTTTCCAACTCCATCTACTCTAACGGCTAACTCATCGTCTCTAGTGAGTACTTGACACTTTTCCGAACTGTGTCAATTTTTCGGCGAATGACAAATCAGAGCCAAAACGACACTATTCCAGTCGAGGCTAGCTAAAACATGGCCATTAGTGCTCGAATACATATTATGATTTATGTTTTCCTGGTAAAATGATTGTCAAGATAGAAAGTCAATTCTTAAATTATTATGATATGCTACATAACATCATGTCAATAACATTTGCATAGAGGATGGTAATAAGGGGAGAGTCATGTTGCATGCACGAGCGAGATATAAGGGTGAGATTGTAACCACGCACCGAGTATAAACCCCATTTCCAATGATAAGAAAGCTGGAAATGGGAACTGAAAATTTTCGAGAGAAAACAAAGGTTCAAAACAAATCGGAATTGCTATTGAGAATCCAAAATTAAAAATTGAAAATTTTCAAATTATCAATAAATGATAGAAAACAACCATGAATGGAATTGGATGAGGAAACTGGACCAATTTATGGTGAACCGGACTTGAATAGTAAGGAATCAGTTCAAAGATTCATTTTTCTAAATGACTTAAAACATTAATTTGAGAAATTGAAGTCGCCATTGTGTAAAAAATAAATTTAGATGAATTTAGAAATTTTTATATTTTAGAGAACCAGTCAAATTTTTAGATTTAAATCAGCCAATCAAGGTCGACACATGGTAGTTGCGTAGTGCGTGGAGAAAGAAATCTTATTCCTTTAAAATATCTAATTAGAGGATGTCACGTGTCATGATCAAAGACTAGCCGAGTAAAGTTAGTAGCCACGCTGGAATGGGTGACCAATTTGAGGTCACCACGTGGCTAGTCAACGAGTCAAAGGGTTACTCGGACACTAAGTTGGATGCCATGTCAACAAATCTAGCCAATCATAAAGCGCCACATGGTCGTTTACACATGCGAAGTTAACACGCGCAACACAGTGTTCTATTCAACCTTGGGTAGATGAACATAGTGTGAGCATTGGAAAGAGACCAAGTCTCCTATGCCTGAAAAATTTGCCACCACCGTCGAAATCGAGCGAATCCAACACTGAGTCTTGCACTGATCGGTAGCCTTATCAGTTGTCGAGCCCTTTATATAAGGAGCGCCTCCCCCTCGGCCTTCCCCTCACTCAGGCAACTTCAGAAGGTAGGCAACTCCACTTTTCGGCGAGGTGCAGACCACAGCTTCGACAAGGGGACTTTCTGAGTCCTCAAGAGATGAATTGGGAGTCCCTAGAATCGAGAGGAGGTCCTCTACCTTGTTGTAACCTCACTTGGCTCGAATACCAATGTAGGAGTGTCATGAGGCTTGGATAGTACCTTTGTTCTAATGATCGCAGAACAGCCGAATCTTGTCAATGCTAATTTTGGTCACTCCCGACCTCCTCTAGCTAAACCAGCCTTCCCCCAACTCTTCCCGACTGACACCCAACCTCCATGAAGCCCAAGGGTAAGTCCAATCTGCCTCCTCTTGTCGGAATAGTAAAATACTAGAGAAAGAAAGTGTATGAAGCTACATTGATCGAATTCTCCATGCTTAGAACACCAATTGAAGAGATTCTTGATCCTAGAAGGACCCTCTCAGTGAGAACAAGCTTCCCCAATCGAGTACTCCGGCAACCGAGACCCAGCCGATAATATTCGGAAGCTTTCTCTCTCTATAACCACAAGCTTTCTCTCTCTATGACCTAGTGAGCACAAGCTTCCCCAATTGAGTCAAATATAGAAATTCAAATTTCAGGGTGATCATAGGAAGTTAGAAAAATTGAAAGGCAGCATGATAGGGTCGAATTGATAGAGCTTAGGCAATCATTTGAAGGAAATGAGAAATCACAGGTCAAAGTGCAAATTTTGGGAAATTTGGGTATTTCTGAAAAAAAATTTGGGGTTGAATTACAATTAATGAGAAACTTAGGACTTGATTGCAAATAAGAAAAACTTAGGGACCTAAATGCAATTTAGGCAAAATTGAAGGACTTATATGTAAGAATGAGGTCTTACCTACCACATCCCCTTATGTGACTTCTCGGATACTATAGGAACTAATAGTTTGAATACTTATACAGTGGAGCATGTCATGGATCGAAATACAACTGAGATGAACGTGTCACGATTACCAGGTGAGTGGGAATTTCCGGCATCGATCCTGGTTGGGACGATGAGTAATGTTTTAAATTTGACAACTATTTTTCTAGAAATAGACTTCCCTGACTACGTGAAATTGCTTAAATATTTTGGGAGCTATTTTTTAGTAGACCTAGAGATGCTCTAGTGGGCTCAAGGCCAATGGGCACAGGTTTAGGTCCGTTGAAAATCTATCGAGTAATAAGCCTATGAAAATTTTCATAAAGGATAAATTATGTGTTATAGCTACTGAGCTAAGACTAGTTTGTTGAGCCTATTGGGCTAGCAGCTACCACGCCAAGCCGGATTGTTGAACCTGTTAGGCTGGTAGATAAGGGGTCGAAGTTGGGCTAAGAGACCTGTTGTAAACACCATCTCTTTATAGTTAATAAAACCGAGAAAAGAATTGGTCATTTTGAAAGAGAAAACCGAGCCGGTTCACAAACCATAACCGATAAGAAAAGGGTAAATTAGGGAATTAACAAATCCCAAGTGTCTCAAAGCATCATACAAATCATGGAAAAGAACCTTGGTATAAATGGGAAGAGAAAACCAGATCGGTTCAGGATGAACCGAATTGAACTGGTTTGAACCATACTTGAACCTGTTCCTAAATTCATTTTTCTTGGTGGCTTAAAATGATCAAATTGGGGAATTGAAGCCACCATTTTATAGAGAATGAATTCAGATAAATTTAAAAAATTTTAATTTTGAGAAAACTGGTCAAATCGGGTTTGAACGAGCCGATTTACGCATTGAACCCGATCGGACCGATCTGATCCGATTCAGAACAATGTCATCTTCTTCCTCAGTATGACAACACTATTCATTCAATGCAGAAACGGATAACGCCGACGATGGGAAAGTGGTTTCGTTCAAACTGTTTCAGGGTGAAGATAAGCTCGACCAAAAAGGAAAGTTGTTGGGCAAAGAGTCCCTGAGCTCTCTATATAAAGAGCTCATCTCCATTCATTCTCCATACACATGAAATCTCCATTCTCTCTCAGCTGCTTGATTTTCTGGTGAAGCTCAAACTAGAGCGCCGATATAGGCATTTTTTGCAGCCTAAGAAGGCAAGGTCGGGTTCTATAGATTTTGGGGGAAGTAAGCTATCTGATATCACATTCCTTTTGACCCGGTGACTGTAGGAGAAGCGCCGGTGGAATCAAATAGTGAAGCAGCTCTGACACACTGAAGCTGCCCTATTTTGGCCAAGCTGAATTCAGCCAAATACAGCCCTCCTCCAGCCAAACCAAGCCTTCCCAACACCCTCATAGCCCTCATACAACCTCAATAGAGCTGAAAGATAAGCCAATTCAGCACTACTCAATTATTGCAGATTGGGGTTAGAGAGAGAGTACTAAACATTACTGACAAAATTCTCCCTCAATTCGATATCAATTGTAGCAATTATTGATCCTAGAAGGAACCTCAGGACAAGAGCTACATTCCCCGATCGAGAGCTCGGACATCTGCACCTCAGATGGTATGCTTTCGAAGCTCTCTCTCTATGAGCAGTTTTCTGGTGAAGCTTTGTTTGAGCTCAATTCGGACCCAAATGTTGTGGTTCAATGCTCAACGAAATCATATGAAAGTGTAGGAACTGATCCATACCTTCAATTTTTAGCAATTAACCCTAATTTCATGGCCAATTTGAAGAAATCAAATTCAGTCAGTTTGAAGGGGAGAAATTGGGGAAATATTTTGTGGAAAATTGGGGATATTGAAAAATTGAGGGACCTTTTTGCAAATTCCCAAAATTGAAGGGAAATTAGCCATGAGAAAGATGTTGAGGAACCAATTGGTAAATTTTTGGAACAATTGGGGTCGCATTTCTATATTTGGAAAGTAGGGGCAAAATGTTAATTTTTGAAAAGTAGGGGACAAAAATTGAAATTTGAAAAACTTGAGCCCCTTATACAATTTCGAGTAAATTGAGGACTCAAAGGGAATTTTGGAAGCTTTGGGACTCAAATTGGGGTAAAGTTAGCATTAGGGACCGAAAGTTAAGGAAAATGAACTTTAGGGACCTAATTGCAATTAATTAACAATTTTGAGCCTATACGCACATATGTGTGAAAACAATGGCTATTATGCCGAAGCTTAACTAATAAGGATGCCCAAATTGTGTAGGAACACGAGAGATTGGAACGCTAGTAAGGATAACCTATCGTGGAGTCGAAAACCTATTAGAGACGAATACATCATGATCATCAGGTGAGCGGGCATATTTACATCATACTCAGTTAGGATGGTGAGCACTTTAGAAATGAAAAACCACTTGTGAATGGGACTTTAACATCATACCCGGTTGGGGTAATGGTCGATTTAAGGTAAAACCTACTTACCTATTGTAAGTAGAGGAAATCATATCTGGTTGGTATGTTGAACTTTCTTGAAGGAAAGAGAAACCCTCTTGCCTATTGTAAGTAGAGATATCATCACACCTGGTTGGTGGGATAAAGTGAAAATATTTTTGTTAGAAGTGTTCTCCCTTGACTGTGTGCCAATGCTTAAACTATTTAGGACACCTTATTAATGGGAGCTAGAATAGCTCAGATAGGCTAGAGGCCTTGGTTTTTGAACTTATTGGGCTAAATGTCCGGTTTTGTAAAATTACATGTAGTGGGCCCAATGCTAGTGGGCACGAGCACGAGCTCATAAAAAAACTTGAGTAAAGGAAAGCCATGAAATTTCTAATGAAATTGTGTATGTGATTTCACCATGGTACTGAGTCAGGACCGACAATACTCGATGGACTAGTGGTAGTGCGTTAGGGCCAGGTCGACGGACCAGCCTAGACAAATAGCTGCAGGTCGGGATGAGGGTCGAGGTTGTTGGACCATTGGCACCAAAGATAATGACTATATGTGGTACAGGACCATCAAGATGCCTAAGAGGGGTAGTGATGGGTCCTAAGGACTACTGGACGACATGGCGGAGATAAGGGCAGTTCGTCATGCCAGTCAGTTGAGAAGCTCATAGTAGCATCTTGCACATGAGACCAGGGTAGGGTCAAGATGAGGTCTCTGTCCTCATAGAACACGGAGTGGCATTCAGGTCTGTGGGTCGGTTGTCAAGAATATCTAGTCAGACTTGGGATAGAAGTGGACGGACTTCTATTTGGTGGACAGTAAAGATGCTCCGAGCCACAAGTGGGTGTAGTGGACGGGCTCTACCAGCAAATGTGTGTTACCCTTTTTGATAAAGGGCTTGTGTTGGTTGCTAAACACACCTAATATGGAAATGGGAAAAAGGTTTTGAAAACCAGAACTTGAGGATAGATCCTTCTTAAAGAAATGATAATCTCACTAAGTTATTGAACTCACCCCTCCCTTTTTACCCCTTTCAGGTAACCGAGGAATTACCCTTTTTTAAGACCCTACTAATTTGGAACAAGATAGGTATGTCTATTTTAAATTACTCAGTTTTGTATAATGTTATTCTAGGAAAGATAGGTAAAAGGACATCTTACTCCTCGTGGTTTAGAAAGGGGGAAACCCTTGATAAACCACGAGAGTAGTAGGTTGTTCACGAGTATCCGACCAAACCGAGTCGGAGCGTGACAACTTGAGTGGTATCAGAGCCTGTTTACTTTAATACATTATCAAGACTATAAAATTTTCAGATGGCTCCCAAGAGAGGAATCAAGAAAACTAGGACTAGCGTCACCAACACCACCCAACACTATATCCCCATAGGAAGATCACCCTAAATTCCCTTCAATGACTGAGGTATAGAAGAAGTCCTAAAGAACCAAGAGATGTTAGGAGGAAGTATCCAGAATGATGGTGCTAGGACTTGTTGAGGTCACAACCCTAAGTACGAAGGGAGCCAAGTTTGAGGCCAGGAATGCCATCAAGGGCTTATAACCTTACCTAGGGAGGACGCTTGTCAAGAACCCCGTAGCTCCCCATCTATTTCATAACCACTTTTTGTAATGGGGTTAAGACCCCTAAATATTGTACTACTACTCCACTAATGAAGAACTACAAGTTCCTAAAACCGTATCTCTAAAAAATGATGTGACCTTGTGCCTCAACTATAGGAAAATTGCCCAAGAAAAGTAACCAAACAAACCCGTGTTACCCTAGACACCACTGAGACCAAGTAGATTCACATCCCAAATAAAGGAATGGACCAAGGGAATTATTGGGCAAAGAAGGCACAACAAGAAAACCATCAAGGTGATTAAGGAGTCTCGGAGAACCTTTGGAGTAACAACTGGGCAAGGAAATGACCTGTTACAAGGTGGGGACAATAGAACACTACTTGAGAAAGTGTCCAACACTACAAAAGACATGTATCAAGATGACATGTTATAGGTGTTAGGGAAATGGGGCAAGAAGTAAAGGATGGTCCCACACCACAAGGATTTAGATTAATACATTCCAAGAACAATGCCTCCATAACTATAGGAATCCAAAAGGATACCACCCCAAGAAACACGACTTCTGCTTGGAATTTCAACTACACCTAGGAGGAAATCCGTCAAGATCCTAGCGTAGTGGCGGGTACTTCCCAACCCAATCTCCCTTTAAGAAAAGTTAAAGCCCCAAGTTGATAACCCTATTTCGAAAGAAAATTTGAGTTCCTAAAACTTTTATGTCCATCAATGATGCTGCAATGGTGTGCCTCAACTATATGAGGAAGGAAAAAGGACTAAAGGTAGGACCTCGATAAACCACAAATAGAATAGAGGCTGGATGAAGAGAATTCTTCCTTAAGAAGAAATTTCCAGCCAACTAGGAGCAAGGAAGGAAGCGCCTCCACAAGAGAAGACATGCCAAGCATTAGACGACAAATGGGATGTCTTAGGATGATAAGTCACATAGGAGTTCGGACCAACATAGTGGGAGGAAGAAAATCGTAACAAGAAGATAGTCAAGGAGAATAAATGATGCCATAAGGAGGACTGATAAGTAGTAAGGACTACACACTAAAAAGTGCAATGGAATGGACATGAAGGACAAGAAGACTCGAGAGGCAATTGTCTCAAGATAATTAGACAAGGAGAATAGTAGGGACGGGGTAGTTAACGAACTAACTCTCGTGAAATTCATAAATTTAAGCTCCAGTTAAGAAGGGAGAGGTGGAAAGGCCAAACATTTGGAAAAGAAGAATGGAGCAAATCCTTAAAGAGATCAATGGCCAATACTGGATTGATGACCAAACTCAAAGCCAGGAGAAGGTTAAGTAAGCCTCTCGCAAGATGATCAAGAGATCTTGAAAACAAGGAGGATTTGCGCTCTCCTTAAAAGAAATAGACGTGTATTGGGGTACAAATAGGAATGAGGATGGGGTACAAATGGCGTACCCACAAGATTTCAAGAGTAAAGGTAAGCGGGAGAGGATGTCATTCAAGGTTAGATACTTTCAAAGACGAATGAAAAAGAAATTCTGGGAGAAAAGGGAAGAATCCTACCAAGGAAGGAAACCCTAAGGAGGGATACATGTCCCAACTAAGAATTAATGGAACCATGTGGCGAGGGATGAGGAGACAAACTTGCAAATGAAGTGCATGCTGAGGTGAAAGAACTAAGGGAAGCATACTAGGAGGACCCAAGGAGTAATTTAAACCCAAGGAACGGATAAGTAGGAAGATAGCATCAAAAGATGCCGTGACAAGTAAGAATGGGTGGACTACCCATAATAAGGAAATAAAGGAAAGAACATCTGAGAAACCTTGGGGAAGTAAGCCCTCCAATTAAGAAGTGGTTAAGGGAAACACCCACTAATATCAAGACTGGTTGTGGTCCACGATCACCTAATGGAGCCTAAAAAGTGTACGTTTGATCATTGGGTGGAGTACACGAAATAAGACCAATAACCAGAAGTCTCTCATATAAGGAATAAGGGAAGAAGTGGAAATTTTAAGACAATGGACAATTGAAGGCAGATAAATGTCCAATATAGAAAGGTTGTAAGGAGATGAAGAAAGAAACATTCAAGGAATGGTAAGAGGGTTGAGCATATAGCTCCTAAGGTGAAAGTGTCTACTTTGAAGGACATAGTGGAGAATAAAACCATAAAAAAAGAACTCCCCAAACCAAGCAATCAACACATAGACTGAAAGGGATCAACTCGGATTAAAGAATCATGAAATGGCCATGAGCAAGTAAGATTGGATGGAGGAAATGGAAAGTCCTTGAGTAAAGGATGCCACTGGGAATGAGGAAGGGCCTAAGAAGGGAAGAAACTCAGTGTGCTAGTAAATCATCGAGAAACCCAATAATTGGAATCAGAAAACTCAATAAGGAAGTTGGGAGAGAATGGGTAGGCAAGGAAAACCGACATGATTATGTAAGACATGACACCAAAGGCTAGAGGGAAGATTGGATAACGGTAAAGGTAGTCGAGGAATACTACCAGATGAAAAGAGGGATGAAGCTATATGATCCCCGAAAGGTTCTAAAATTCTAATGGATGGAGACAGCTAATAGAACATGTCATGTTGAAAGGGACATGTAAGCCCAACAGTCCCGGGAAAAAAGGGTTACTCAAGTAAGGAAGAGTCACTTGGTTAATCATGACAAGGTCAAACATAAAGCTTGGACCAAAGTTATAACGGATGGAGGAAGGGTCAAAATAGGTTAAAAAGAGGATAACACCGAAACCCGTGAAAATAAGTATGTAACGCTCGAAGGAACACTAAGCTAAGGGTTTCAACGATTAAGAGAATATTTAGACACAAGAATGATTGGGCATTTTTGGAACTTCCAATCCTGAAATCCTAGACAAGAACCCACAAGAGGAAAAATCTTGCCCTATGCATAGGAGGAAGTGAATCTAAGGATGTACCTTTTGACTAGTGGGTAAGACATGCCTAGTTATGATTAACTCCATGGAGTGAGTAAACAATGGAAAGAAAAAGAAATTCATTAAGAGCGTGATTTAAAGGGGCTAAGTGAAAGAACCACCAAAGAGTTAACATGTCAAGCAAACCCCGAGTTGACATCAAGGGAAATTATTCCCAATGTAAAGGATGCTAATTATGTTTTGGGGACAAAACTTGTAAAAGGAGGGGAGAGTTGTAAACCATGTCTCTTTATAGTTAATAAAACCAGGAAAAGAACCAGTCATTTCGAAAGAGAAAACTAAGTCAGTTCACAAACAATAATCGATAAGAAAATGGTAAATTGGGGAATTGACAAATCTCGAGTTTCTCAAAGAGTTGTACAAATCATGGAAAAGAACCTTGGGATAGATGGGAAGAGAAAACCAAACCAATTCAAGGTGAACCAAACATGAACCGGATTGAACTGGTTTGAATCATACTTGAACCAGTTCTTAAATTCATTTTTCTTGGTGGCTAAAAATGATCAAAATTAGGGAATTGAAGCCACCATTAGATAGAGAATGAATTTAGAAAATTTTAATTTTGAGAAAATCGGTCGAATCGGGCTTGAACCGACCGATTTACGCATTGAACTCGGTCGGACATGTCCGGTCCAATTCGGAACAGTGTCATCTTCTTCCTTGGGATGACAGCACTGTTCATTCAATGTAAATACGGATAACGCTGGCGAAGGAAAAATGGCTCTATTCAGACCATTTTAGGGTAGTTGACCCCCGAGCTCTCTATATAAAAAGCTCCTCTCCATTCATCCTCCACACACTTGAAATCTCCATTCTCTAACAACTGCTCAATTTTTTGGTGAAGCACGAACTAGAGCTTCAATATAGGCATTTTTCTCAGCCTAAGAAGGCAAGGTTTGATCCTATAGACTTCAGGGGAAGTCAGCTACCTAAGAGCACCTTCCTTTCAACCCGAGGATCATAGGAGACGCGCCAATGGAATCAAATAGTGAAGCAGCTCCGACAAATCGAAGCTACCCTACTTTGGCCAAGCTGAATTCAGCCAAATACAGCCCTCCTCCAGCCAAACCAAGCCTTCCCAACACCCCCACAACCCTCATATGACCTCAACAGAGCTGAAAGATAAGCCAATTCGACCCTCCTTAGTCATTGTAGATTGGAGTTCGATGGAGACAAAACTAAAATTTATTGACAAAATTCTCCCTTGATTTGATATTCATTGTAGCAATTCTTGATCCAAGAAGGAACTTTAGAACAAGAGCTACCTTCCCCGATTGAGAGCTTAGACCACCGCACCTCCAACTGTAAGCTTTCGAAGCTTTCTCTCTCTACGAGCAGTTTTCCGACGAAGCTCCATTTGAGCTCAATTCAGACCCAAATGATGCGGTTTAAAGCTCAATTGAATTGTATAGAAGTGTAGGAACTGATCCATACCTTCAATTGTAACAATTAACCCTGATTGAATGGCTATTATGCCAAACATTAACTGATAAGGATGCCCAAATAGTGTAGAAACATGAGAGATTGGAATGCCAGAAAGGATAAGCTAGTGTGGAGTTGAAAACCGATTAGAGACGAATACATCACGATCATCGGGTGATTGATCATATTTACATCATACCCGGTTGGGATGGTGAGCACTTTAGAAACAAAAAACCACTTGTGAGTGGAACTTTAACATCATACTCGGTTAGGGTGATGGCCGATTTAAGGTATAATCTACTTATCAATTGTAAGTAGAGGAAATTATACCCGGTTGGTATGATGAACTTCCTTGAAGGAAGGAGAAACATGCTTGTCAATTGTAAGCAGAGATATCATCACACTCAATTAGTGGGATGAAGAGAAAATATATTTTTGTCATAAGTGTTCTTCCTTGATTGTGTGCCAATGCTTAAACTATTTGGGAGACCTTCTTGATGGGAGCTTGAACAACTTAGATAGGCCAGAGGCCTCAGTTTTTGAACTTATGAGGCTAAATACCTGGTTTTGGAAAATCATGTGCAGTAGGCCCAAGGCCAGTGGGCACGAGCATGAGCTCGTGAACAAACTTGAGTAAAGGAAAGCCTTGAAATTTCTAATGAAATTGTATATTTATTTCACTATGGTACCAAGTCAGGACCGTCAATACTCAATGGACTGGCGGCAGTACGTTAGGGCCAGATCGACAGACCAACATAGACAAACAGCTGCAAGTCGGGTTGAGGGTCAGGGTCGTTGGACCATTGGCATCGATGATAATGGCTATATGTGAAAACTATTGTTTGCGCATGCACTTGTGGTACAAGACCATCAAGATGCCCAAGAGGGGTAGTGATGGATCCTAAGGGCTACTGGATGACATGGTGGAGATAAGGGTAGTTTGTTGTGCCAGTCAGTCGAGAAGGTCGGAGTAGCATCTTGCCCATGAGAACGGGGTGGGGTCGGGCTGAGATCTCTGTCCTCATACGGACATGGAGTGGCATTCGGGTCTGAGGATCATTTGTCAAGAACATCCACTTAGACTTGGGGTAGAACTGGATGAACTTCTATATTGGTGGTCGGTAAAGATGCTACGAGCCATAAGTGGGTGCAGTGAACGAGCTGCACCTACGAATGTGTGTTACCCTTCCTGATGAAGGGCGTGCGTTAGTTGCTAAACACACCTAATATGGAAATGGGAAAAAGGTTTTGAAAACTAGAACTTGAAGAAAGATCCTTCTTAAAGAAATGATAATCCAGGCACACTTTGAACAAAGCTCTTTCTTGAAAACTCACTACCAACACCCAATCACTGATTTGTTGAACTCACCCCTCCCTTTTTACCCCTTTCAGGTAACCGAGGAAAGACCCTTTCTAAAGACCCTACTAATTTGGAACAAGACATGTATGTCTATTTTAAATTACTCAATTTTGTATAATGCTATTCCAGGAAAGACAGATAAAGGATGCCTTACTCCCCGCAGTTTAGAAAGGGGGAACTCCTTTATAGATCACGAGAGTGGTGGGTTGTTCATAGGCATCCGACCAAACTGGGTCTGGGCATGACACCTGTGGGGCCAGTAGCCCAAAGATAAAAGGCCCTAATTAAAAGACTTGTGGTTGTGCATGCTAACATACAGAACCATCAAGGCACCCCATGTGAGGCAATGGTGGTTCCATGGGCTATTGGATGACCTAGGGAGCATATGGGAAGTATGTCGTCCAGCGAGTCAAGAAGCTCAGGGAGCTTCAGTGCATTGAGACCGAGGTTGGAGGGGGAGAGGTCTCATCCCACATTTGCGGACACGAATTATGACGCGGGTCTAAGGGTTAGGTAAATGATGCCCACTCAATCTCTTGGTAGAAGTCATGGACTTCAACAAAGGTGGTCAGTAAAGGTGCTCTGGACTACAAGTGTGGTAGTCGGAGACTGCTCTACAACTGAGTGAACCCTTTTATGAAAAAAGGTAGAATGCTGAATAAAAAATAACACGCGACATGATTGTGAACAAATAAAAAAATGCATGAGTAAAATACGTTGTAGGAATTTCCTCTGAGTGATTCGTGAACTCATTCCCCTCCCTTAAACCCCTTTCTGGAAAACTAGTGCCGAGAAGAGTCGAAGCCGAGGAAAGAATAGATCCTCCAAGGTAAATTCTAGCTTATAGCATCTTGTAAAATTGTTATGGAGAACATATGTACCAGAATGCCTTTACTTTTCTTGAACCATCTTGATAGAGATATCATTGTGGCTCATGGAAGGGTGGCGGGTTGATCACGATACTTCAACCAAGCCAGGTTGTGTTTGACAACTTAAGTGGTATGAGAGCATAGTTTTCCTAACAAATTCTCAAAACCTTAGGCCCTAACCACCAGTAACTTTTCTAGAAAAACATGAAAGGAAAAAAGAGCAAAGCGTACATCCCTTGGAGAGACGCTAATGATCAAGGTAGAAATGTCAATGAGGAATACATCCCTTAGAGGAACTCCTGAAGGAGAACCCCCTAACGTTTGGTAGAAGATGAGACCCCTCTACCTTGAAACACAGGACGAACCCATGCCCAAGAAGAGGTGAAAAGGAGCTTTTGGGAAGCCTATGCCAATTATGTGAGGGTCTTCCATAAACTACCCCCAATTCGAAGTGACTCAGACCCTGTGAACCAAATGCAACACGCCTATGAGTATGAGGCCACTGTCATAGAGAAATTCGGGGTCCGCATCACTCATGAAGTTAGATTTAGAAGAGCACCAAGCAAGTCATCTTCATCAGTGTATGAAGAACTAAGTATGAACCCATGCACAAGGTGTGAAAGGTACCATGGAGGCACCTGCCCACCTAGGAGATCGGTAAGGCGTGTCAAACTGGCAAATGTAGAATCCCGCAACCCATCGGTACTAAATTTTAGGTTGGTCAATGTGAGGGATTAGATCAATCGGTGATGGGTAGGATATCTTACATAATCTATGTAATCAACCATAGTTGTGGCAAATTTAACTAATTAATAAAAGTTTTTTTTGTTACAAGCTCATGCAAAGGGAATCGATGTAGAGGAAAGAAAGTCAAGGAAAGGGGAGGATTGAGGAGATCCTCGGTACTAAAAAGTAATAGGAAGACAAAAAGAAGTCATGTACCCTAAGGAGTGATACTATGTTTTGGGAGTTTGAGGCTGCCAAATGCAAATGTCAAAATTCAACCTATAAGCTACTCCTTGACAAGGTAGTCGAGAAACACTATAATTGTAAGAAGAATGCTAAGGGGAAATAAGGACCGAGTACGAGGATATACTCATAGGATTCAAAGAGAGATTAACCCCAAGGAAATGGGTAAACTTGATGGTGAGATCAACAGATGCCATAACATTGGATGGGTCAGACGACCATAAGAAAGGATTTAGAGAAAATATTTATAAAGTAGTGAAGTAAGGAGCACTAGGGACAAGAAGAATAGTAGTTGATTTTAGTTAAGAAATGGTGATAAGGACAAATAGACATTAAGGAAGATGGATGTCACACCCCGACCTGGTTTGGTCGGATACCCGTGAACAACCCACCACTCTCGAGGTCTATCAAGGGTTTCCCCCTTTTTAAACTGCGAGGAGTAAGGTGTTCTTTTACCTATCTTTCATGGAATAGCATTATACAAAACTAGGTAATTTAAAATAGACATACCTGTCTTGTTCCAAATTAGTAGGGTCTTTAGAAAGGGTATTTCCTTGGTTACCTAAAAGGGATAAAAGGGGGGGGGGGGGGGGTGAGTTCTACAACTCAGTGAGTGAGTATTGGGAGTGAGTTTTCAAGAAATAGCTTTGTTTAAAGTGTGATAGGATTATCATTTCTTTAAGAAGGATCTTTCCTCAAGTTCCGGTTTTCAAAACCCTTTTCCCATTTCCATATTTGGTGTGTTTAGCAACCAACACACGCCCTTCATCAGGAAGGGTAACACACATTTGCAGGTGCAGCCCGTCCACTACACCCACTTGAGGCTCGAAGCATCTTTACTGACCACCAAGATAGAAGTCTATCCACTTCTATATTGGGTCTGAGTTGATGTTCTCGATATCTGACCCTTAGACCCGAATGTCACTCCATGTTTGTATGACGACAAAGACCTCATCCCGACACCACCCTGGTCTCATGCGCAAGAAGCTACTTTGAGCTTCCCGACTGACTGGCACGATGAATTGCCCTTATCTCCACCATATGGTCCAATAGCCCTTAGGATCCATCATTACCCCTCTTGGGCATCTTGATGGTCCTGTACCACAAGTGCATGCACAAACAATAATTTTCACGTAGCAGTTGTAGAATGCTGCTCCCTACGACCACACACTCAAGTATATGTATATATTGTTGTCCCTTAGTGCCACACATACGAGTATATATGGATCTTGGGGCGATCTGGAAGCACAACTTAATCCCTACTTATCCCACACTTCCATTCTAACCTAGGTGTTGTTACCACCTTGATAGATAGACGTCTTGGTGTCACCATATTCACAACTATAGGTATATGCCAAGCACACTCATATAAACATAAAGCATGCTTAATCACATTATATCGGAGTTCAACCCTTATTAAGATCATCTCTATCTTTCAAATACATGAATATAAAATCATCAAGCATGTTCAATTCTCCATATCAAGGAGTTAAGTCCTTCAATCCAATCAATTCTGTCATGCCCTGACTTGGTTTGGTCGGAACCCTGTGAGCAACCCACCAATCCCTATGGTCTAAGAAGAGTCACCACTTCCCAATACCGCGAGGAGTCTGGCATATCTTCTGACCTTATTCCCTAGAATAGCATTATAAAAAACTCCATAGTTTAAAAATCTTAGCTTAACCAACTTAAGGCATGTCCTCGAAATTTATTTAAGGGGTATCTTCTTTCCTAAGAAAGATTTAAAGGGAGGGGGTGAGTTTCTACAACTCAGTGAGCGGGGGTTAGGGTGAGTTTTAAAACATAGCTTTCAATCATCATTTTAATTCACTTATTATGTGTGTTAATATCTTTTAAAACTTCCTTGTGCTCAAGAGGTGTTTAGCAAACATTCACACACCATTTATCATAAATGGTATAAACGTTCACATATGTAGTACTCCGACTGCACCCACTTGGGGATCAGAGTGCCTTTATTGTCCACCCTTATAGAAGTTCTCGACTTTTACCCTAAGTATGAGTGGATGCACAACAATTTTAGGATTTATGACCCATTATCTTTGTTGCCAACGGCCTAATGGCCCCGAATCTTACTTGGTCTCCATAGTTGTTTGTGTAACTGGTTCGTCAGCCTGGCCCTGGAGCACTGCCACTAGCCCATCGAGTCTTATTGGTCCAGGTTTGGCACCATGGCAATTCACACAATTAGCCAATTATGAATGTTTTTCATGGCTCTTTTAAACATCTTTTGTCTACGGCCTCCAATCCATGTCCATAGGCCTTGGGCCCACTTCATGAGTTTTCAACACTGGGCCTTAGGCCCTATAAGTTTAAAATCAAGGCCTCCGGCCTGTTGAGCTATCCCAACTCTCATAAAAAAAGTCACCCAAAATTTTTAAGCAATTGCACATAGTCAGGAGAGATCTTTTATGGAAAATGGTTTTCAAAATTTTAAAGTGTGCTCATCACCTCAATTGGATATGACGTTGAAAAGGTCCCACTCGTAAAGGGATTTTCAATTTCAAAAAGGTAGGAATCACCCCAACCGAGTATGATGTTAGAAAGTTCAATCACATGACGACAATGACATATTCGTCCTCCCATGCTCACGTTCTCTTCCAATTTATCCCTATACATTTTGAGCATTCCTATAAGAAAAGATTCGACATGAAAGGCCTCTTATTTCCATGTATTTGCAACTAGGCCCCAACTTTTGCCTCATTTGAATTAGGTTCCTAAAGTTCATAATCTTTGACTTTAGGTCCCTAATGATCAATTATTTTCAATTAAGTCCTAGAATTTCCAATATACTCCTTGGATTCTTAATTTTTCAAAAATTACCAATTAGGAGTGAACTTTTATAAAATTATCTAATTGGTCCCTTAATTTTTCAAAATTACCGATTGGCTCCAAATTTTCCCAAAAATAACCACTTGGCCCTCTAAGTTCCTTTACATTACTAATTGTCCTTCAATTTTTGAAAAATTGCACAAAGGCACCTCAATTTTCAAAAATTGATATCATGATATTGGCCTTTCAAATCATGTATATTGTTCCCTATCAAGGTGTTAATCGGTTTCCTCACTTCCCTACGATCTAAGCGAGCTTTGAATCATCATTTTTTGGTCTGAAACGAGTTCAAATAGAGATTCGCCAGAAAACTGGACGTCGAGAGAGAAAGCTTTAGAAACTTACCAATGAAGTTGCAGCGTCGAAGCTCTCGATTTGGGATGAAAGCTCTTGTCCACGGGGTTATTCAGGGATCAAGAGCAGCTCCAATTCTTGTCATGAGTAGTGGGAATTTGGTTAGTGATATTCGGGCACTTTCTCTCTCTAGAATTATGCTACTCCGACAAGGGAGGATTGAATTAACTTACACGACAGCTTCAGAAGGTCGAGTGTATGCTGGGGAGACTTTATGAGGGCTTGGTTTGTTGTAGGAGGTTGGGGATGGCCGAATTTGGAATGGGCAGAATAGGGCAGCTTCGAGTCCTACGGAGCAGCTTCACTCTTTGAACCCATGGGCACTTCTCCGGTGGTCCTCATACTGAATGGAGGGTGCCGTTAGGTAGATAACTTCCTCTGGAGTCTGTAGGACCCGAATTCACCTTATGAGGTGGACAAAAGTGCCCAAGTCAGAGCTGTGGTTTGAGCTTCATCAGAGCTTCTCATGGTTTGAGTTTGGTCACCTTAGAGCTATCCGTTGATACTAACCTCTTCCACTCTCTTGGTTGCTTTAAGGTTTTCCCTTCATCCTTCCTTCTTTGACTATGTCCATACTTCCTTGTTCATTTCACGGTCACTAGTCATTCATTAGGGTTAAGTTCGTCTATAGTCTTTCCCAACCTCTTTCGTCTATAGTCTTTCCCAACCTCTTTTGCCTTTGGCTATGATGGGTCGTTCCTTCTTTATTGATTTCTTTCTCCATATATTACCTCGGGGTCTTCCTGTCCCCTTCCCCATTATTTTTGTCATTGTTGTTGAAGTTTGGGGCCCTCTTTTCTTCCCTTTGTCATGGAATCATCTTTTCTAGCAGAAGTTAAAATTTTGGGTATTTTTTGTGGGAATTCTTGATAACTTATCTTTAAAGAGATAGGTTATTTGAGACCCTTTGGTTCCATTGCAGAATCTAATCCTTAGGTAAAAAGAAAAATGTTGTCATAAAGGAACTTTTATTTATCAAGGAAAATCTTTCTTGATGAAATCAACTTATTATAGGCACTCTTCTCACTCCCTTCCTAATCCTTTATGGTTATCTATCGGGAATCTACCTTTGACTTGTTCTGGGACTCCTTGTCTAACGGCTCTAAGGATTATAAGCCCATGTATGTCCCTTCACACCCTTTGTATTGTTCCATGTTAGATTCCCTAGGGCAAGCTCTGACTTCATGAATTACTTCAAGCCCATATTTTTCTAGCACCACAACCTCATACTCGTATGCCTGTCTCATCAGGTTCGTGGGTTCAAGGTTTATACAGATGGGTGAGGGCTCATGAAGAATCATCACATAATTTGCATATGCCTCCAAGTACTTTTTCGAGGCCTCCTTCTCTCTGGCTATTGTAGTGCCGGAGGAGGTGTTGGGTCCCTCTCGAGAGGTGTAGGTTCTTCTCGTCCCTGTGGAGGATTCTGCCAATCGATATATTATAGTATCTCTCCATGGAGAGCTCTATAACCTGCGACCATGTCCTTTGGTATAGTTCTTCTGAACTCGGAATTTCCCTTGCTATTTTTTTTATTTGAGCTAGTGACCTTTTTCAATGGTCCGTGGGTTGGGGGGATTCGTGTGGCAAATTTCCTTGGAGCCATTATTCCTACAAGGTGAATAGAGTCTGTTTAGTTTCATCTTATATAATCTTGATAATACTTTCAAGGAAACACGCTTTGATACCACTCAAGTTGTCACACTTCAACCCGGTTTGGTCGGAACCCTATGAGCAGCCCACCACTCCCCTTGGCCTATGAAGAGTTGCCATTTCCTAAGACCTTGAGGAGTAAGGCGTATCTTCTGACCTTGTTCCCTGGAATATCATTATACAAAACTCCATAGTTTAAAAATCTTAACATAGTTGACTTAAGGCTTGTCCTCAAAATTTCTTTAAGGGGTATATTCTTTCCTAAAAAAGATTTAAAGGGAGGGGATGGGTTTCTACAACTCAATGAGTGGGGGTTAGGGTGAGTTTTAAAACATAGCTTTCAATCATCATTTTAATTCACTTGTTCTATGAGTTCAACTCTTTTAACACTTCCCCTTGCTTGGGAGGTGTTCAGCAAACAATAAAACGCCCTTTATCATAAAGGGTACAAATGTTCGTAGATACAATACTTCGACTGCACCCACTTGGAGATCGGAGCGCCTTTACCATCCATCCTAATAGAAGTCGTCGACTTCTACCCTGAGTCTGAGTGGATGTTACCCATCTGACCCTTAGAACTGAATGTACTTCGTGTTCACTATGTGGGACGAGATCCAATCCTGACCCCGCGCTGGTCTCAACACATAGGAAGCTACTCCGAGCTTCATGATTCACTGGCACGACAAAACTGCCCTTATCACTCCCTTGTCGTCAAGAAGCCCTTAGGACCAACATTACCCCTCTTGGGTGTCTCGATGGCCCAGTATCATAGTGCATACACAAACAATAGTTTTTTTTATTTATGATCCATTATCTTTGGTGGCAACAGCTCCAACTCTCAACTTGGCTCCATAGTTGTTTGTCTGACTGGTCCGTCGACCTGGCCCTAGTGTACTACCACTAGCCCATCGAGTCTTATCGGTCTAGATTTAACACCATGTCAATTCACACAATTAACCATTTATGAAAGTTTTTTTATGGCTCTAGATTGTGCCCACTAGCCTTGGGCCCATTTTACGAGTTTTAACAACTAGTCCTTAGGCCCTATAAGTTTAAAACCGAAGCCTCCGTCCTGTTGAGCTGTCCCAACTCTCATAAATAAATCTCCCAAAAATTTTAAGCATTTGCACACAATCAGGGGAGATCTTTTTTGGAAAATGATTTTCAAAATTTTAAAGTGTGCACATCACCCCAATCGGGTATGACGATTAAAAGGTCTCACTCGTAAGGGGATTTCCAATTTCAAAGAGGTGGGCATCACCGCAACTGGGTATGATGTTAGAAAGCCCACTCACACGACGATTGTGACGTGTTCGTCCCTAGTCGGATTTCCAATCCTTGCGATGCTCCCCTGCTCACATTCTCATCCAATTTGTTCCCACATGATTTGAGCATTCCCATAAGAAAATGTTCGACATGAAAGGCCTCCTATTTCCATGTATTTGCAACTAGGCCCCAACTTTTGCCTCATTGGAATTAAGTCTCTAAAGTTCATAATCTTTGACTTTAGGTCCCTAATGCTCAATTATTTTCGATTAAGTCCCTAGGATTTCCAATATCATCTTTGGGTCCTTAATTTTCAAAAATCAACAATTGGGACTTAACTTTTCTAAAAATTTCCAACTGGACGCTTAATTTACCAAAATTATCGATTGGCCCCAATTGGCCCCAATGTTTCTATAAAAGACCAATTGGCTCTCCAAGTTCCTTTACATTGCTAATTGATGTTCAATTTTAGAAATATTGCACAAAGGTCCCTCAATTTTCAAAATTCCCAAAAATCCCCCCAATTCATCCCCTTTCATTGACCCAAAATTGATTTCATCAAATTGGCATTTCAAATCATATCAATTGTTCCCTATCAAGGTGTTAATCGGTTTCCTCACTTCCCTACTATCTGACCGAGCTTTGAATCATTGTTTTTGGTTTCGAAACGAGATCAAACAGAGCTTCATCAGAAAACTTGATGTAGAGACAGAAAGCTTCAGAAACTTACCGATGGAGTTGCAACGGTCGAAGCTCTTAATTTGGGATGAAAGCTCTTGTATACAGGGTTCTTCAGGGATCAAGAGCAACTCCAATTCTAGTCTTGAGCAGTGGGAATTTGGTTTGTGAAATTCGGGCACTTTATCTCTCTAGAATTAAGCTACTCCGAGGGATGATCGAATTGACTTACACTATTGCTTTGGGAGGTCGAGTGTAGGCTGGAGAGACTTGAAGAGGGCTTGGTTTGGTCGTAGGAGGTTGGGGATGGCCGAATTTGGACTAGGCAAAACAAGGTAGCTTCGAGTCCTATGGAGCAGCTTCATTGTTTGAATCCACTGGTGCTTCTCTAGTGGTTCTCATGCTGAATGGAGGGCACTGTTAGGTAGCTGACTTCCTACGAATTCTATAGGACCAGAATTCACCTTATGAGGTGGAAAGAAGTGCCCAAGTCAAAGCTCTGGTTCAAGCTTCATCGGGAAACTGAGCACTTCTTCTTCTTCATCATGTGTTTGAGGTGTGAGGAGGATGAATGAAGGGGAGCTCATTATATAGGGAGCTCGGGGACCCTTGGCTTTACTAGTTTCCATATTGGTCGAGCTTATCCTCTTCGGAAAATGCCACTGTCAGAGGGAATATTCCCTCGTTGGAAATGGAAGGCGGAAATCCTTCCATGAACAATGTCATCAACTAAAGTAAGGAAACGACACTATCCCGCACGTGCAAGCTTCTCATGTGCTGACTTACCACGTGACGGTCCGTGATTTACTGGCTCAGCTGATGCGGCTTCCTACTCATCCACCTAGTTAATTGTTGACCCGTTGACCGGACACATAGCAGCCTCAAATTGTTTTTTTTTTTGTGTCTATGTGGCTACAGTTTCTGCTAACTTTTAACCTAGACATGTGTTGCTCTCCTATTGGTCGGTCATTGATGAGGTGGATTTTTCTCCTCTGACCATTGATCGAGGACACATGTCACCTTCTGATTGGCTAGTTCTTTAAGGTGTTGACTGTGCGGCTGACCGGGCATGCTTCACCACGTGTCGCATGCTGATTCATTGCGCCTAATAACTAGGAGCTGACCTCGCAATGGTCTGTTAACTGGTCTGGTCCGACTGGGCTTGTTGACCCAAAAATGAAAATCGATCATTTTAGGCTCGATTCGACGAGTTTTCTAAAAATTAAAAAAATTATAAATCAATCTAAATTCATTTTATATCTAATTGTGGCCTGAATTTTTCAAATTAACATTTTTAAGCTACCTAGAAAAATGAATTATTGAGTCAGTTCATCATGGTTCAATCTAGTTTTGGTCCGGTTCACCTTGAACTAGTCCGGTTTTTGCATCCAATCCACTCCTTGGTTCTTCTTCATGATTTTTTTATGATTTATTGGTTACTTGGGATTTTCCAAATCTCGTTTTAACTCTTCTTTAACAATTTCGATTCACTTAGGTTCTCGGATTTCTCTTGAAAAATTTTAGTTTCCTTGGTCTGAGAGCATGGGTTTCACAGGCTCCATATAAAATATCATTCAGGGGCACAATGCCCTCATTCCCATAGTCATATCATGCAACTATTAATTTACACAGTCCATCGACCTTATCTCATATACATTCCTTAATATTGTCTATATTAGTGATTATACATCTGCGTAGTTTTCCCATTTTCAAAGAATTGTTCAAAATATATATCATGCATATTCATAGTATTATTTAAAACAATAATGCACATTGGTGGTCCAATAAGACCCGTTGTCCATACTCTCAGTCACTATTTTTATCGAGACTCATTCTGACTGTATTTCTCTTATCTTAGAGCATGTGGTCTGTTTCAATATTTACTTAGTACTTATATAATACCCCAAATTGTTTTATGAATTACAGTTTTCCCTCTCTAGCTCAGTTCACTCGAGTTACGTGTCAACAAAATGTTTTTACTAACCCATTTCCAATGATAAATCTTACTCACCTAAGGTCATAACCATCTTTGATTATATTGGCCAAAATGCCTAATAGTCGCTAAGCTTATAATTAGAATTTTAACTTTTTCAAAGTTTTCCTTTTGATTTTTAAGTTGGGCAAATTTCTCATTTTACCTATAATGCTCAAAACTCCTTTATTTTAGACCCTATACTTTCATTTGGGTCCTTAGATTGCCTTTGGGCTCATTTAGATTTCTAAGTTCCTTAAAATCAATCCTAGTTCCCAAATTTTCACTATTTACACAAAAGTTCTCGAGATGTATAAAATTACCATTTCGCTACTCCTCCTCAAAACTTATCTTTTTGGGACCCTAGTTTCACCAAATCTTTTTTTTTTTTGGGTCCTTAGACTTTCATTAGTCTTATTCATGTCCTTAAGTTCCCAAGAATCACTTTTCGGTATGCAAATCTCATTATTTACACTCTAGTCCCTAAACTTTTCCTTTTGTCCCATTTAGGTACTTAAGAATTTAAAACTCCTCATCTGAGTTTCAAAACTTTTCCAATAATTGTCAATGGTACCTACACCTTCACCAGTCCCTAATAAAGACACCACGAAACCTTGTTCTAAAATGGGTCCCCTAACTTTAAAAATTTTCATTTTGTTCCCCGACTTTGGTTCCCCACTAAAATAATATAATAAAATATAAAACTCAACTATGATGTCCCTAAGTACTCCCTTAGGCATTCATGGTATTTGCCTAGCCATGCTTGGAATAGTACTGAACACGGCAATATCTATGCTTCACAAATAATTGAGTAAGAGTTAGGTTAAGGTCGGGATCTCATTGAAGACGATGACTCAATTGGTGGCAACCTTGAGGTTGGAAAATTTACTCTAGATGAGTCTGTGACCACTTGAATTGCCTCAAACGAAGGTTTGAGCAACAAGCAATGACCATTTTACTATACTTTATTATTACTAAAGGTTAGTTAGGACTTCTATGAATCTATTTGTCCTTAATACATATCCAAAACTTATAAAGCCTGCTAGCTTTGAACGTTTAGGCTAAGAGAAGTTTGTGGTTGTGTTTGGCCATCAAGGCTACTGGAAATGGCCCGAGAAGGTGGTGCTCTATTTTTTCTTGTCATAGCACAGTCACTATTTTATCATGTTAGCACTTGTACATTGTACATCGATGGCTAAGAAGGTGGTGTTGGAAATCTAACTCAAGTAACTTTCCAATGGCACTTGAATGACTCCATTTGGTGGTTAGGAAAGAAAGTTATGGCTTATAAAATTTGGGTCACCAGAAAATGGAGGTGTATCAATTTTAGAGACTTTTCTGATGAGTCACCGACAAGGGCACATCCAAGACTTATATGCCGCAAATTAGACTTAGTTGGCTATGTGATCATATCCCCCTTCCATCAAATGATAGCCCACAACTCACTGTAAGAATTAATTAATCTATGGTGGGTATTGATAATACGACAAAGAAAAATCAAGTTAAAACTGGGTTTCGGGTTGTTTGGCGAGTGGAGAGGACGTCGCGCGCTCATATGTGTAGTTCGTGTCCCAATTTGTTAAGCTAGTTTGACACTCTTCTAAATAGGATTCTAGTGAATTCCTTGGTCGATTCGGCCAACTTTTTTCATTTATTGGCCAGATTACCTTTAATTTAGCCAATTATTATCCCAGTTTATTTTTCTAAAAATACTTTGTCCAATTATAAACAATTTGGGCTCAAGAATCTCTATTTTGTGATTTATATAACCCCTTCCAAAAATCAAGGAGTTTTATGGTACGGGCTGGTTCAACCCCGATTTGAACTTGTTCTTCATAGGACTTTTCCCAATCATTGATTTTTTATCAAGGGAAGTTCTTTGAATGTAATGCATGACCCTTTTAGGTATGTGCACTTTGAGACATAAGATTATGGTGAACTTCTAATACTAAATTTGAGGTAAGCCACCTCGACAATTATTTTAAGAGTCCTATTAAGTAGAAGATTTTTTAGTTATAATGTATTTTCACTCATGTGATTTTGGCTACTCAATTTTTCAATGAAATTTATCTTTGAAAAGTTTTGGAAATATCATATTATTTTGTGTTACATGAGCCTTACAATCTGCCAGTACTACAATAGTGAAAGCTTAATTATTGTAGCATGGGGAGGGCATGATAGTTTTGATGATTGTCCGTCTAGGGTCTTCAGGTCTAGGTGCTACATTATAGCCATCCTTTCTAGTGTACAAAATGACACTTGTGTCAAAATGATCACTTTACAAAATAAGAGTGTTTATGACCTTACTACTCTAAAAGAAAAACGGGGATAAAATTCTTAGTTAAGTTTTCTTGAGAAATACTTGCTACAATACTCGGGTCTACTCTATCATCTTCTTGTGTTAGGTTGTAGATTCCTTGTCGGAACCTTGGTCTAGGTTGAAGTAGCTCTAAATCCCTTGTGCATTGTACCACTACCTAATGCAAGGTTAGACCAAGTTTTAAATCTTAGGCATAGTGGGTGTTAGGCTGTTAGTGCCCTAATAGTAGTGGTCAGGTAAATGAGAGTTTGATAGTTATGTGTAGTTATGTGAAATTATGGGTGAAATGCACTAGTTGTTCACACACATAAAATATCATTCCCAAACAAGCACCTTGGTGAACCCTTCTGTATTTTGGATATCAGGGTGGCTCGTTCTTCAAACTATTGTTACTCTCTACTCTCATCATGTGAGAATACCCCACATTGCCCAGTGTTTCCTTAACCTCCCGGTTATACTTCCATGAAGTGGTCAATGTAACTTCAATCTACTTCCTCTTCCCAACTCCTTCTGTAGAATTTCAAGGAGTTAGAAAGATATGCTCACACTCGTGTGATGAGCTAATTAATGCTGTTATATCTGTGGGTTACCCTATGCTCCTCATACAAAATCGAATCTCTAGAGATATTCTTTTAAGAAATATCTTACATATATCAACAGGGCTAGCAAAATCTAATACAAATAACATGAGGATATTTAATCTATTATTGTACTTAGTCACAAATCCTAGGTTCTAGCATAGTTGAAGGAACTTCCGCTTTTTCTTATTCACCATGTATGAAGAAAGACATTACTTACAGACTGTGGCCTCAAACATAGTCTCATTTGGTGGTGCTGGGGATGAAATATCTTTGTCTAATTTAATATTATGTGATAATACAAGATGAATAAGTATACCAAGATGACTTGAAAAAAATCACTTAAATAAAAATTATATATTTAATTAATATTATGCAATTATGTCATTTATTGAGATTTAATAAGTGTTTATATAATTTTTATAATTATTTAAATATTATTTGAATTTTAGAATTTTTAAAATATTATATTTATCTTTTTTTATTTTATTCTTGTTAATATTATTGAGTAATATCCACTACATATTTAATTTAGAGACATATATTTGAGCTTAGTTAATAAAAATATTTAATATTAAAAGTAAGATATAGTAGTTAGTTTTAAATTAATAAAGGTATATTATGTAACATTTAGTTTTAAAATTATTATGATTTAGCATCATAAGCCATTCTAGTTTAGTCTATAGAACACAAAATTCTTAACATGTTGGTACCATCTACATCAATAGTTAGCTTATTTAATACTAAAGTCACATTTGATTAGTCTCTCATTTGAATCAAATATTTTTTGTATATTCAAGTAACTATTTATTTTTTAGAAGCTACGTGATTATTTTTTCTTCATCTTCAAGGTTGCCCTTCTTCAACCTACTCCTCCAATAAATTCTAGAAGTACACTTTTATTTGGGATACACTAAGGAAATGTTGTCACCCACATTCCTTAATTGCTTGCTCTAAGAGTGCACATGTAACAACATGAGCATCCATTGATCGGTCCATCATAAAGAACAAAAAAGTTAATATTATTTTTGTATATTCCACTTCACAACACATTTGATATGTGTCTTGCCCACATGATACCACTAGAGAAATAAGTTTTTAGCATTCTTTGATTTTTCTATTGTTTTAAAGTTGTCAAACATAGTATTGAAATAATTTTATTTGTATGATGGACTAAATATGTGTCATAAGTCTAACACCTTTAAAAGTTCTTTGTATTTATAAGGATTCGAACCTACCCTAGAGACTCCCACTATTTTTACATGAGGACATTGATGTGAAAATTTGAACATACAACCAAAGACTTGTTGGTCACGTGATAGCATGTCATGCCCCGACCCGATTTGTTCGGAACCTCGTGAGCAACCCGCCACTACATCCGACCCAGAGGGATTTCCTCCCATGTGACCGTGGGGAGTCATGCGTACTTCTTCTCATCATTTCCCTGGAATAACATTATCAAAACTGTTAAGTCAAGAAAAATCTTAAACATAAAGTACCTGAAGTTGGTTGGGGGTTCTCACGAGCGGATTTGGAAATTCTTCCTTCTTGAAAAAGGAAAAGGGTAGGGGGTGAGTTACGCAACTCAGTGAGTTGGTTTCATTGGGGAAGGGTTTGTTTGGTTTTCTTATTCTATTATGTCCATACTCATAATTAAGCCACATTATCCTTTTTCCACTTCCTTTTTTATCACCATAAAGGCTTTCGATTCATATTATCGGGTTGACAATCAACACATACTCTTTTATCATCAAAAGGGATCACACATTCGCAGAACAGTCCCCAACTATTCTACTTGTGGATCGAAGCGTCATTACCATCCACCATAGTAGAAGTTCACAATTTCTTCCAAAGTCTATATGGGCATAAATCACCCAATCCCCATACTCAAGTTCATACTTCGTATCGGCAAATATGGGACGAGATCTCTCCCACTCTGACCTCAGTCTCAATGCGCATGGAGCTACTCGACCTTCCAGACATACGAAACAACAAAGATTCCCTTATGCTTCATGGGTCGTTTAGTAGCCTTTAGAACCACTGCTACCCCTTATTGGGTGCCTCGATTGTTCCGTAACACGACATGCACAATCAACAGTCTTATTTTTATTGCCCATTATCTTTGGTGCTACCAGCCCAACGACTTCGACGATTCAACTTCAGCTCGGTAGCTAATTCACACAATCAATTGATTATGAAAGTCTTTTAAGCACATAGACTTTAACTTGTTTACATGCCTAAGCTCGTACCCATCGGCCTTGGGCCCACTCGAGCAAGACTACCTCTAACCATTCATGGTTCATGCTTTCGTCAGAAAAGTCTCCCAAAATGTTTAAGCTGGTTTGAGCAGTCAAGGGAGATTTGTGATGCCAAAACCCACTCACCCCGTACATCGTGAGTCATTCCCAACTGGATCTCGACTGGTTATGGGCTCCACTGTACCAGTCCTTGAATCGCCCATCTGACAAGTCCAAGCATTCACATTAGTACAATTAGCATGAAGGGCCTCATATTTGCAATTATTGGCACCTAGGTCCTTAATCATGCCTTAATCACACTTTGGTCCCTAAAGTTCATAAATTTTTTCCTTTAGGTCCCTAATGTCCAATTTATCTACAATTAGGTCCCTAAGGTCCTCAATTTTCCTCCTAGGTCCCTAAAATCCTCTTATTTTCCCTCAAGTCCTTAATTTTATTATAATTGTAATATGACCCCCAAATTCTCAAAATTCCTAATTCCACCCAATTTTCTTCTAATATTGCACTTTGGCCCTTGAATCTTTGTTTCATCAAATTGACGACTCAAACTTGGTTAATTGTCCCTTATCATGCTGCTAATAGCTTCCGCTTCTCTCTACAAGCATTTGGGCCTTTGAATCACTTCATTTGGTGAAGATTCATGTTTAAATGGAGCCTCATCGGAAAAAGTTCTTAGAGAGAGAAAGCTTGGTTTTCTTACTAGTGAGGGGGCAGTAGTCTGTGCTTTGGGTAGAGGAGGCTAGTGCTCATCTTAGGGATCCTCGTAAGATCAAATTATGGGTCAATTGGGTGCTTGATTATAGAGAATTTGATGTGGGAAGTTCTAGTGTTCTAGTTTCTGCAACTTTACTATTTAGGAGAAATGGGTTAGAATTGTCTTACCTCGAAGGTTCCTAGAGGTCGAGGGTCGGCCAAGAGGAGCCATGTGTCACGCCCTAACTTGGGTTTGATCGAGAACCTATGAACAACAATTCTCTCGAACCTCAAAGAAGGACTCCTCAAGGGGATTGAAGAGAGTCAAGCGTAGTACTTGTCATGTTTTCCCTGAACAACATTAAACAAAACTAAAATTTAGACACTTTATACCTGGGATGGGGTCTAGGGAGGATAAAGCTGGTGTAGTCGTGTTCCTTCTTGAAAATGTTTAGAGGGAGGGGGTGAGATTGATAACTTAGTGAGTGGGGAAAGAGCTCTTATGAAACATTTAATTCAACATTTTCAAATGGTTGATATTTCAATAGTTTATCCTCAAATTTCACAGTTCACACGATCAACATCTGCCCTCCTATCATAGGAGGGATCACACGTTTGCAGAACGGCTCCTGACCATTCCACCTATGGACCGGAGCGCCTTTACCGTCCACCTTGATAGAGATGCAATGCCTCTACCTGGAGTTTGAGTGGACATCAATAATCTGACCTTCAAACCCTGATTACTTCACCTTGTCCACATAGTGGGACAAGACATCATTTTCCCTACTGCCCCGGTCTCCATGCACAGGAAGCTCCTCGAGCTTTACGACCTACTAGACGACATACTACCCTTATACACCCTGGGTTGTCTAGCAGTCATTGGGTTCCAGCACTATCTCATTGACCCTTTGACATGTTGAGATTATTTCTTACTTATGTCTTTTATGTTAGCATCTTTCACTTAAGGGTTTCTTTTCCCTCCATCCTTTATTGCTTGCTTGTGACCATTCACCAACTTCTTACTCTGAATTGACTTCTCTTGGGTCTATGCATAGATTTCCTGTTTAGGGAGGTTTTTCCCTTTTATTGTTTCCATTAATTGAGCGGAGACCATCACCGGTCTTGGTGTTAGTGATCATTCACTTTAATCCCTTCTTAATTAGAGGACTTACTTTTTTTAGGGTTCTTAGATGCGCTTTCCTCTGCCTCCTTTTTATAGGTAATCCACCTCTTTTTTATTCATCCAACATCTTTTGATGCTAGCTCCCTACTTACCTGTTACTTGGATTTAACATACTCCTTGGGCCCTCATGAGTACTCTTCCCTTGTACTTGATCTTTCCATCTCAACTAGCAAATCATTTGTGATCTTATCTTATTTTCTACTTCTGTTGGTTTCATTACTTCTTGGTTAGGACACATATGTCCTTTCAATGTTTCCTTCCTTTGTAGAATTTGTACTCTTTTGATGCCATTCTCTCTTGATTACCTTTACTCTTGAAACTTTACTTGCACTTCTTTTATACCCCATCATCATTCTCACTTGTATCTCAATATACGTCTATTTCTTTTTAGGAGAGCTCACATCCTCTTTCTTTTTAAGATCTCTTAATCAACCTACGAGAGGCTTGCTTAACCTTCTCATGGCTTTTGGTCGTTAATCCTGTCTTAGCCATTGATCTCTTTATTTCTTTCATCCTTATTTCCCAAAGGTTTTGGCCTTACCATCTCTTTCTTCTTTACTAGAATTGTGATCTTCATAAGGGTCAGTTTGTTAACTGCTTCGTTCCTACTGTCTCCCTTGTTTAATTATTTTGAGATAGTTGTCTCTCGAATCTTCTTGTCCTTAATGTCCATCCCATTGTCCTATTTAGGGTGTAGTCCTTACTACTTCCCGATCCTTCATAGGGCGTAGTTTATTCTTCTTGAATATCATACTGTTATTAGTTATTTCCTTTAATTAGTCGTCTGAAGTCCTTATTTGTCTTCCCTAGCCAACAAGGTACATTTCTTAACCACCTATGTCCTTTAATGAGATTTCTTATTTTGGTTCTAGTATCTGATGGTCCATATGTCGGTTACTTAGCTTGAAACTTTCTCCTACCAGGGTACTTGTCTATTCCTTCAGGTTTCTTCTTATCATACTTCTTTTCCTCTTCCCTCTTTCCTTGTCTCACCATAATTCCTTTGGTTCTAGCAGCCTAATTCTTCTTGGTTTCCTAACTTTTATATAGGGGCTCTTTCTTAACTCCCTATGGTCCTTGCATCTTTTGACGCTTACTTCCTTTACACTAGACTTCACACTCTTCTTCTTCCTTCCCTTAGGTAGGGTATGTCCTTCTTGGTGTACTCTATGCAGATTTCTCTAGAATTTCTTTCCTAGTCTTGTTACTCAATACTCCTGTAGGGAACTTATTTGGCCATCTATAAGGTTTGGGTTAACTAGAGGTTACCCGTAGTTTTCTTCCTAGGTACACTCTTGTTTCTGTGAATTATACTTGTCATTATCAAGGAGATTAAATTTTAATCAAGGAAAACTGAACTTTTATTCATTCCAAGAGATAGTTTTTTTTCACGCTCAGCTTATTATAGGCATTTTCTACTTCCTAGTCCCTTGGAGTCATATGCCAAGAGTTTGCCTCTAAACGGTTACGGCATTTACGGTCTGAAGGCTCTAAGGAACTGGTTGAAGTCCATACATATTCCCTTTGAATTTCCCTTATGGGACTAACTTCATGTATGGCCTCAAGTCCATACCTTCTCAACACGTCTGCCTCACATTCGTATGTCCACTTCATCCATTGAGAATGATTGAAGCTGAATTGAGGAGGTGGGGGTACTTGATGGACTTTCATGAAGGTGGTGTGGGCATCCCAATAGTTGTCACAAATCTCCTTCTTAGTGGGAGTCTTTTCTGGTTGTTGTGGGATTGGGGGAGGTGTTGGGCTCCTTGGAGGAGGGACCGGTTCTTAATTTCTTGAAGGATAGGTAATGCCTTCTGGCTCTAATAGGGATCCAACGAGTATCCAATAATCCTAGACCATATCATTAGGCACTCTCTTCTGGCCATCCATGAATCATTGAACAGCCACCTCTCTAGGGGTAGGCATCTTTTTCATGATCATGTGTGGGGGATTAGATTTCACAGCGAATTTTCTAGGAATTGACCTTCCTACATGGTAATTAAGTTTTCATTAGTGTCAGGGCATAGTATTGATAATACTTCAAGGGAACTAGGCTCTAATACCACTCAAGTTGTCACGACCCGACCCGTTTTGGTCGGATCCCCATGATCAACCGATCTGATCTTATAGAGATAAGACCTACTTTGAGCTAGCTGTAAATGGTTGGTAGCCCACAACCTGCCAAACTGATCTAGCTAGCTCAAGTTAGTTGCACCAATTTGAGGCTAGGAACTTGAAATGACTACTTCCTCAGGTGGGTGGCTTATCCCTTGGGTTGTTAGTGGCCCTTTTTTGCTGTAGGGAACTCAAAAACTCAAATGGCCTTATCCTATGGTTTGTTAGTGGCCCTTGTTTGCAGGAGGGAACTCAAAACTCATATTGAATTGATATCAGGGTCATACCCATTTATGAAACGGGAAAAAAGACAGGATAGAGAGCAAGAGTGCTGGTTGGAGGGAGTGGCCCATTCTCCTATGGGCCACGGACTCCAACCAGCTCTCTATTTACCCTCTCGATCCCTTGATTTTAGAGGGATTTCGCCCGTTTCTTTAATCAAGAGGAGCTAGGCATAATTATAACCTTGTTCCCTAGAATAACATAAATCAATAAAAATGTGAGCTTAAAATAACTTTTAAGCATACCTGACAAATGGTAGATTCGGGTGTTTTTCTTAGTCATTTCTTCTACTCTGGAAAAGGGATATAAAAGAGGGGTGAGTTTCTACAACTCAGTGAATGGGTGTTGGGAGTGAGATTTTATAAACAAATAGTTTTAATCGGAGTGTGTCTGACTCTTTATTTCCTTTAAGAATCAAATTGTGGTTTTCAAAACATTTCTTCCTCATTTCCACATTAAGTGTGTTTATCATTCAACACACGCCCTTCATCAGGAAGGGATCACATATTCATAGGGCTACCCGTCCACCACACCCACTTGTGGAGTCAGAGCGACTTTATCGTCCACCTAGATAGAAGCCCGTCCACTTCTATCTTGGGTATGAGTCGACGCTTGCGACATCTGACCCTCAAATTGAAATCATTTTCGTGTCCGTATGAGGACAGAGACCTCATCCAGACCCCACCCCGACCTCATGCGCATGAAGTTACGTCGAGCTTCAATGACTGCTGGCACGACAAACTACCCTCATTTCCACCATGTCATTAAATAGCCCCTAGAACGCATCACTACCCCTCATGGGTGTCTTGATGATCCTGAAACTCAAGTTCATGCACAAACAATAATTTTGCACAAACCCATTTATCTTTGGTGCCATTGGTCCAACAGCCCCGACCCTTAACTCGTCCTACAACTGTTTGTCTAGGTCGGTCCGTCGACTTGGCCCTGACATACTGCCGCCAGTCCATTGAGTATGTCGATTTTATCTTGGTACCATGGTGAAATTACAAAATCTATTCATTAATAATTTTCATGGCTTTAACATATCATGTTTGTTTACGAGCTCTTGCTTGGGCCAACTAGCCTTGGGCCTACTATATGTGATTTTTCAAAATCGAGCATTTTAGCCCCCACAAGTTCCAAAACTGAGGCCTCTAGCTTATCTAAGTTGTTCTAGCTATCATCAAGAAGGTATCCCAAAACTTTTAAGCATTGGCACACAATTAGGAGAGAACACTTCTGACAAAATAATCTTTCCATTCATCACACCAACCGGGTGTGATGACATCTTCACTTACAACCGATAAGCGGATTTTCTCCTTTCTTCTTGGAAGTCCATTATAGCAACCAAGTATGATTTCTCTACTTACAACCGTTAAGTAGTTTTTCCACTTAGTTCTCACATCACCCCAACTGAGTGTGATGTTAAAATCCCACATATAAGTGGTTTTCCATTTCTGAGGTGCTCATCATCCTAACCGGGTATGACATTAGTAAGCTCACTCACCCGATAACTAAAGTGTAACCTTCTCTAGTCAGTTTCCGCTTCCACGCTAGCTTATCCTTGTTGGAATTCTGGTCCCTCGTATTCATATATGATTTGGACATCCTTATCTATTAATATTTGGCATAACAACCTTTGATTCTCATGTATGAACGACTAGGCTCAAAATTTCTAATTAATTAGACTTTGGTCCCTAAAGTTCATTTTCCTTGACTTTAGGACCCTAATGCTATCATTTCCCAAAATTGATTCTCAGAACTTCCAAAAATTCACTTTGGATCCTCAATTTACTCAAAATTGTTTAAGGGGCTCAAGTTTTCCAATTTTCCAAATTGGTCCCAAACTTTTCAAAAATTACCATTTTGCCCCTACTTTCCAAAAATAGCAATTTGATCCCAATTTTTTTTCAAAAATTGACCAATTAGTCCACAAACATCCTTTTCATGGCCAATTGGCCCACAATTTTGAGAAACTATAATTTCGTCCCTCACTTTTACGAAATCCCCAAATTTCGCCAAAACTTTCCCCCGATTTCCCCCTTTCAAACTAGCTGAATTTGATTTCATCAAATTGACCATTCAATCAGGGTTAATTGTTGAAATTGGAGGTATAATTCAATTCCTACACATCCATATGATTCAATTGAGCTTTGAATCGCATGAATTGAAGCCGAAACGAGCTCAAACGGAGCTTCGCTGGAAAACATTACGTAGAGATAGAAAGCTTCAAATGCTTACCGTCAAAGGTGCGGCGGTCCGACTTTCTATCTGGGCAGGTAGCTCTCGTCCTGTGGTTTCTCCAAGGATCAAGAATCGCAACAATTCATATCGAATTGAGAGAGAATTCGGTCAGTGGTGTTTTCACAGTTTCTCTTTCTAACGCTAATAAAAATGACAGAGGGGCTCAAATTGGCTTACCTTTCAGCCCTATTACGGTCATTTGAGGGCTGTGGGAGTGTCGGGAGGGCTCAGTTTAGGTTGAGGAGGGTTGAATTTGGCCAATTTCAGCTCAGCCAAAACAAAGCAGCTTTAGTCCATCGGAGCTGCTTCATTGTTTGATTCCGTCGGCACTTCTCCGGCATTCCTCGGATCGAACGGAGATTACCATCATGTAGCTGACTTCTCCTAGATTATAAGGAACCTCACCTTCTAAGGCTTAGAAAAACCCCAATGCCAGAGCTCTGGTTCGAGCTTCATTAGAAAACTGAGTAGTTGAGAGAGAATTGAGTTTTAAGGTGTGAGGACGATGAATGGAGAGGATCTCTTTATAAAGGGAGCACGTGGACTTTCTGCTCGGCTGTTTGGCACATTAATGTCACTCATTCATGACCCGAAATGCCCTGAATGGAAACATTTCATCTTCACTAACGTTGTTCATTCTTTCGGTGAATGAACAATGTCATCATTTGAAGGAAGAAGACGACACTGTTACGGACCGGTCCGAACCAGGTTCAATGCTTAAATCAGCTAGTTCAGGCCCAATTCAACTGAGTTTTTCAAAATTAAAATTTTCTAAATTTATTATCTATCCAATGGTGGGTTCAATTCCCCAATTTTAATATTTTAAGCCACTTAGAAAAATGAATTTAGCAACCAGTCTTATGATGGTTCAAACCAGTTCTATCCGGTTCACATGAACCGGTCTGGTTTTCTCTTCCAATATGTCCCAAAGTCCCTTTCCATGGTTTGTATGACTCTTTAGGTCATTCAGGATTTATAAATTTCCAATTTTCCCTTTCTCTAACAGTTGGGGTTCATGAACTAGTTCAGTTTTGTCACCTAGGTTGACCGGTTCTTTCCCTAGTTTCCTTATCTTTAAGGGATGAGGCTTACATTAATTGTCCCCATTTATAATTTGGATCACTTCTTACATTAATTCTCCTCATCGTTTTAAGCCTTGGACTGCTTCATCTAGCTCGAAAATGAGCTCAAATGGAGCTTCACCGAAAAATACAGTATATAGAGAGGAAATTTCGATATCTTATCGGTGAGGGTCCAGTTACCGGGGCTTTGGCAACCACTATGTTACTCTCGTCATGGAGATCCTCCCTGGATCAAACCATGCCCCAATTGATGACCTGAGTAATGTGAATTTTTGTGTTAAAATATTTGTAGAATTTGGCCGTGAATAGTGTTTTCTAGTGAAGGGCAACGAAGGGAGCATACCTTCTTAGGTAGGGGGAAGGTTAAGACACCTCCACGCAGGCGTAGGGGGTCTAGTTTGTCCACAATTGGCCATAGGCAGGCTCGAAGTGGCTGCAAGGGGTTGGGCAGTTCTTTGGTCGAGGAGTGGTGGTATTGTTCGAGCTTCCTCATTCCTCCTTAATGGCTATCAAGCTGAATGAAGGGTATGGTTAGGTAGAGGACTTCCTCATTCCAATGACACCCAATGTGGATTCGGAGAATGAGAAAAGTCCCATTGTCAAAGCTTTGGTTCGCAACTCACCAAAAAATGCACTCTTCTTCTGCTTCGCTTGATTGTGGGATGTTGAGAACGAATGGATGGGTGCTCTTCATATAGGGAGTTCGACAACTGTTTAGGCTACCCGCCGGCGTAAGACTCAGCCGCCGGTGACCTGACCGAAGAGTTTTTCGAATCACCGACAACTCCAGCTTTTCTGGCATCTCTCTCTCCTCTGTTCCCTCTATCAGCGTCTAAAGATTGAAACCTGAGAATCCCCTTCCATGGTGACACCTTTAGGAATACTCAGTCCTCGACCTCAAACTCCAGGTCCTTTCTTCGGTGGTTGGCATAACATTTCTGCCTATCTTGGGCCGTCTTGAGTCAGCTCCTTATTATCTGGATCTTCTCTGATGCGTCCTTTATCAACTCGACTTTCTCAAGTTTTAACCTCCTCCCAAAATAGGGGCATGCGATAAGGTCGCTTGTAGAGTACTTCGTAGGGTGTCATCTGGATGTTGGCCTAGTAGTTGTTGTTATATGCGAATTCCATGAGACATAGATAATCCTCTCAACCCTTTTTCATTGTCAGAATGCATACCCGAAGCATGTCTTCTAGAGTTTGGATGGTCCGTTCTGATTGTCCGTCTGTTTGAGGGTGAAAATTTGTGCTCATGTGGAGTCTAGTCCCCAGGGCAGCTTGTTGGTTAGGCCAAAACCGAGAGATAAATCTCGGGTCCTGATCTGATATTATACTTACAAGAACCCCGTAGAGCCGTATGATCTCCCCAACATATATGGCAGCGAGTTTTTCCATCAGGCCTATCACCCGGATGGGTAAGAAATGTTTGGACTTGATCAGTCGATCCACAATAACCCAAATGGCATGCCGACCCCTTCTTGTTACTGGCAGCTCAGTCATGAAATCCATGGTGATATGCTCTCATTTCCACTCAGGAATCGGTTGGGGTTGCAGTAATCTGGAGGGTTTCTAGTGTTTGGCCTTAATTTGTGACACGATAGGTATCTGGCCACGTACTCAGTGATATCCCTCTTCATTTCTTTCTACCAGTATCCATGTCTGAGGGTGCGGTACATCTTGGTACTGTCTAGATGCATTACATACATTGGGTCGTGTACCTCCTCCAATATCTCCCTTTTCAATTCCTGGTTGTTCGGTACCCAGATAATTCTTTGAAGGTCATTACTCCATCGTTCCTCACTATGAGGTCCTAGGTTGGGCCATCTAAGATTTGTCTCTAATGAGGACGAAGCTCCTCATCCTCCTTTTGTAGAGCCCTTATTTGGTCCACTAGGCTGGGCCTCACGACTAGGTTAGCCACTAGGTTACCCCAGCCCTCATCCAAGTTGAGGTCCACACTTAAGCTGCGCAATTGGCTCAATAAGGGTAGGTAGTTGGTACTTACTAAGGCCATTCTCGTGTGGTACTTGCGGCTAAGTGCGTCTGCTACCATGTTTGCCTTACCAGGGTGGTACTCAATTGTTAGATCGTAGTCTTTTACAAGCTCTAGCCATCTCATCTGCCACAGGTTGAGTTCCCTTTGGGTTAGGAAGTATTTCAGGCTTTTGTGGTTAGTGTAGATGTGGCAATTTACTCCGTACTAATAGTGATACTATACCTTGAGGGTGGACACTATGGCTGCTAGCTCGAGGTCATGGGTGGGGTAATTTTTCTCGTGGGGCTTTAGCTATTGCGATTCATAGGCAATTACCTTCCCTTGTTGCATCAGGACGCATCCTAACCCCTGTCCGGATGCATCACTATATATAGTGTATTCCCCGACATCCGTGTTAGGTAAGGCTAGCACTAGAGCCATTGTTAATCAAGACTTGAGCTCTTGGAAGGACTCCTCACACTTGGCGTCCCACTTATAGTCCACTTCCTTCCTAGTGAGGTGGGTTAAGGGAGTTACAATCCTAAAGAAGTCTTCCACAAACTTTTGGTAGTACCCAGCAAGGCCGAGAAAGCTATGTACCTCGATTAGGTTGGTGGGACCTTTCCAATTTGAAATGGTCTCTATCTTGGCTGGATCCACCTTCACTCTGTCCTTGGACACTATATGACTCAGGAAGCCCACTTCTTGTAGCCAAAACTCACACTTAGAGAACTTGGTGTATAGTCGGTTTTCTCGTAGGATACTTAGGGTTATCTCTAGGTGTGCCTGATGCTTTTCTCCGGTTCAGAAGTATATGAGGATGTTGTCTATAAATACGATTACGAATTTGTCCAAGTATGACTGAAACACTCGATTCATTAGGTCCAAGAAGGTCACAGGTGCGTTTGTCAGCCCAAAGGGCATTACCCTGAACTCATAATGCCCATATCGTGATCGGAAGGCGATTTTCTATATGTTCTCTTCCCGAATTTTCAGTTGGTGATATCCCAACTGCATAACAATTTTGGAGAAGTAGGCTGCCCCTCTTAGTTGATTGAATAAGTCATCTATCCTAGGGAGAGGGTACTTATTCTTCATTGTTAACTGGTTCAATTCCCGGTAGTCGATGCAGAGCCGCATGCTCCCATCTTTCTTCATGACGAACAATATTGGTGCACCCCACAGGAACTGGCTTGGGCGTAGAAACCCTTAAGTTCTGCAGGCGCCATACGGTGAGGTGCTTGGGATATGGGGTGGGTCACTGGCACTACTTAGATCATGAATTCTAGCTGACAATCCAGGGGGCAAACCGGGTAGTTCCTCCGGGAAGACATCGGGATAATGGTTAACTATCAAGATTTTTGTTAACTCCTTCTCTGGTGGATCCTTACAAGTTATCTCAGCAAGGAATAATTTACACTCTTTCCGCAGTAAGTCTTGCGCCTCTATGTAGGATACTAGGTGTACTCCGGTTCTTCCAGTATCTCCTTCAAACACTGCCTCCTCCTTTCCGGAGGCATGTAAGGTTATTCTCTTACTCCCACAATCTACCTAGGCTTGATGTGTGCTTAGCCAGTCTATTCCCAAGATGACCTCTACTTCTCGTAGCGTTAGAGGAATCAGGTAGCCTCTAAGGTGGTCCTTCCTATTTGCACTTCGTAGGCCTTAATGTACTCGTGTCGCACTAGTGTTTCTCCTATGGGCGTGAGGATTTGGAGGGGTGGCAGGAGAGGGGAGGGTTCCTTAAAGAGTTTTGGGACTAAGGTTTCCTTAATGAAAGATCATTCTGTCCCTGAGTCAAAGAGGGTGTACCTTTCCTTTCCGAACACTTGTACGAAAGTTGAGTGGAAGTTAATCGGGATTCTTAAAGGGGACATATTTTATTAATTGAAAGAAGGGGGACTACAAGACTCCAAGCGACAAATTGGATTTAAGAGGAGGTTTGGGATGTACTAGCCACCATGCTGGAGTCCATTCGGGCTTCTTCCTGGGTCAGGTTGTAGACCCTGGATGGGAGTCTCGTGGGTGCTTCCCATCCACCATTGGGTGCCCTCTAGTTTCCAGGCGATGGGGCTGGAGAATTTCGCGGAGCATTGTCCCGCATCATAGGACAATTTCGAATGAAGTATCCGAGTTGTCCGCATCCGTAGAATATTACACATGCCCCTTCATGATTTTTCTAGCACCGGGGACAGTAGGGACTTCTACGTGGATGGGGTATGTGAACCCCACCCTTTGGAGTTTAGGAGAACCAAGAAAAAGAGCCGGTCAAACCTAGTGAGAAAACCGAACCAGTTTATAAATCCGATCAATAGTTAATGGGTAATGTGAGAAATTTACAAATCCCGATTGACCCAAAGGGGGTCATAAAAACCTTAGAAGAAGGCTTTAGGACAATTTGGGAGAGAAAACCAGACCGGTTCAGGTGAACCGGATCTGAGCCGGAGTGAACTGGTCATTTCCAAAGAGAAAATCGAGTTGGTTTATGAACCAGAACCGATAAAGAAATGGAAAATTGGGACATTTATGGATACCGAGTAACCTAAAGAGTTACAAAAATCTTGAAAAAGGACATTAGGATGAATTGGAGATGAAAACCAAACTGGTTCAAGTGAACCGGATCCGAACCGGATTGAACCGATTAAAACCGGTTTGAACCACTATTGAACCGAATACTAAATTCATTTTTCTAGGTGGCTTAGAAAATTCACATTGGAGAATTAAGACTACCATTGGATAGATAATGAATTTAGATGAATTTTGAAATTTATAATTTTGAAAAACTCGATTGAATCAGGCCTCAACCGACAAGTTTAAGCTTTGAACCCAGTTCAGACTGGTTCAGTCCAATTCGGAATAGTTTCATCTTCTTCCTTCAGATGACAACACTATTCGCTCGTCGAAAAATCAAACCAGCATCGGCGAAGAGGAAACATTTTCGTTCAGTATATTTCAGGCCATCAATGACTATCATAAAGGTGCCAAACAGACGGTCAACGAGTTCTCACGCTCCCTATATAAAGAGCCCCTCTCCATTCATACTCTCAACACTTGACAACCTCACTCTCTCTCAACGACTCAGTTTTCTGGCGAAGCTCGAACCAGAGCTCTAACATAAGGTCTTTTCTAAGCCAAAGAAGGCATGGTCGGGTTCCTTAGACTTAGGGAGAAATCAGCTACATGGTTATTGTCTCCAATTGGTCCGAGAGTCACCGGAGAATCACCGGCGTGATTGAACAGTGAAGCAGCTCTGGAGGGCCAAAGCTGCCATGTTTCTATCGAGCTGAAATTAGTCAATTCAAGCACTCCTCAGGACAAACCAAGCTCTCCCAACATCTCCTTAGCCCTTTTACGGGCGATTTGTGCGAAAATGTAAGCCAATTTGGCTTCACTCTATGAATTTCGATCAGTGTTAAATAGAGAACCCGCAGATTTTCACTAACTAAATTCTCTCTCAATTCGATAAGAATTGAGGTGATTCTTGATTCTAGGAAGGACCTTGGGACGAGAGCTATCTGCCTAGATCGAAAGCTCAAACCCCCCCCCCCAATAGTAAGCTTTCGTAGCTTTCTCTCTCTACATTCAATTTTCTGGCAAAACTCTGTTTGGACTCATTCCGACATCAAATCGTGTGATTCAAAATGCAATTGAATCGTATGAAGGTGTAGGAACTCCAATCTAACCTCAATTTCAACAATTAAACTCATTTGATTGTTTAATTTGATGAAATCAAATTCGGCTGAGTTAGAAGGTTAAAATTGAGGGAAATTTGAGGATTTAAAAAATTCTTAGGATTAAAGTGTAATTTCATAAAATTAAGGACCAATTGGGCATGATAATGATGTTGGAGGACAATTTTTGGAATTTTTGGGGCAAAACTTACCATTTTTGTAAAGTAGGGGCAAAATGGTAATTTTGAAAAAATTGGAGACCAAATTGAAAATTTGGGAAACGTGAACCCCTTTTTGTAATTTTGAATAAATTGATGTTCTAAGGTGAATTTTAAAAGTTTCGGAACTCAATTTGGGGAAAAATCGGCATTAGGGACCTAAAGTTAAAGAAAAAGAACTTTAGGGACCTAATTGCATTTAATTAAAAAGTTTGAGTATTCCAACCATTCGTGAGGAATAAAGGCTATTAGGCCAAATGTTAATGAACAAGGATGTTCATATCGTGTAGGAACATGAAGGACTAGGAACGCCAACAAAAATAAGCTCACGTGTATGCAAAAAGCCGCTTTAAGTGAAAATACACTGCACTTATCAGGAGAGTGGGATTTTTATATCATACCTGGTTGAGATGATAAGTACCTCGAAAATGAAAATCCACTACTAAATGGAATTTTAACCATCACAATGGAATAGAGTAATGTGGAAATTACTCAAAAAACTACTTATAGGTTATAAGTAGATCATACCCAGTTGCTATGATAAACTTCTTGTAAGGATGTAGAAAACCCGCTTATCGGTTATAAGTGAAGATGTCATCACACCCAGTTGGTGTGATGGATGGCTAAAAGTTTATTTTTGTTGGAAGTGCTCTCCCATGACTATGTGCAATTGCTTAAACTTTTTGGGAGATCTTCTTGACAGGAGCTTGAATAGCTCAGATAGGCCGGAGGCCTCGATTTTGGTACTTGGGGGCTAATATGCCCAATTTTTTTAAAAACTCATACAGTGGACCCAAGGCCAATTGGCACAAGCATGAGCTCATAAACAAACATGAGTTTAAGCCATGAAAACTTTAAATGAATGATTTGTTTGGCCATGGTACCAAGACAGGACCGATATACTCGATGGACTGGCGGTAGTGCAACATGACAGGTCGATTGACCAGTCGAGACAAGTAGCTACAGGAAGAGTTGAGGGTCGGGGCCGTTGGACTAGTGGCACTATATATTAAATGGCTTATGTGGAAAACTGTTGTTTTGTGCATGCACTGAGGTACGAGACCTTCAAGACACCCAAGAGGGGTAGTGATGTGTTCTAGGGGCTACTGGACGACATGGTGGAGATAAGGGCAGTTTGTCATGCCAACACCCATGGAAGCTTGACGTAGCTTCATGAGCATGATATCGGGGTGGGGTCAGGATGAGGTCTCTATCCTCATACGGACACAGTGTTTTCTTTACGGGATTGAGGGTTGGATGTCGCGAACATCCACTCATTCTCAGGGTAGAAGTGGGCGTGCTTCTATCTAGGTGGCCGGTAAAGACACTCCAACGCCACAAGTGGGTGTAGTGGACGTGCTACCCTGCGAATATGTGATCACTTCATGATAAAGGGTATATTTATGTTGCTAAACACACTGTTTGTGGTTGATGATGAAGAAATGGCTTTGAAAACCGAGAAAACAAGGAAGAAAGAATTTTAAAGAAAATAAGGAGTTTGGCACACACCAATTAAAAAACTATTTTATTGAAACTTCATTTTTTTTTTAAAAAATAACCATTCATTGAATTGTTGAAATTCACCCACCCTTTTTATCTGTTTTAGGAAATAGAGAAATGACTATGGATAACACCAAGCCTTACCCTCTATCAGGTATGCTTAATTTTTTTTAAGCTTGCATTTTATTTGATATATGTTATTCCAGGGAACAAAGTTGAGATTATGCCTAGCTCCTCTTGAATTAAAGAAGGGGGAAACCCCTCTTGAACCAAGAGAGCTGCGGGTTGTTCACAGGGATCCGACCAAATCGGGTTGGGGCGTGACAACTTGAGTGGTATTAGAGCTAACTTCCCTTGAAACATTATCAATATTATGCCCTAACACTAATCAAACTTTCACCATCGTATAGGAAGGAGAATCCCTAGAAAGTTCGCTGTGAAATCCAACCCTCCACCCATAACCCTAAAAAAGACACCCAACCCAAGGGAGGAGACCATTCAGAGATTCTTTAAAGGTGAGAAAAGAGTACCCATGGATATAGTGGAAGACTACCAAAAACTGGTAGGAGCCTTATTGGAACCTGATGTTTCACATATCTTCCTCCAAGACAAGAGGAAGCAATACCTCCTCCTAGGATCCCAACCCCTCCTCCAGCCCCACAACAACTGAAGAGAAATCCAACCAAGAAGGAGGCATGGGATAACTACTGGGATGCATATGCCACCTTCATGAAGGCCCACCAAGTACCTCCACCCACTCAACCTAGCTTCAATCCCTCCCAATGGATGAAGTGGCCCTATGAGTGTGAGGTCAAAATACTAAGGTGGTACGAATTGGAGGCCATACATGAGATTTGTCTGATAAGGGAATACGAATGGACTCCCACTAGTTCCTTGGAGCCTTTTGATCAAGAATCCCACAACCGCTCTAGGGCTAACTCTCGGCCTATGACCCCAAGGGATTAGGGGGTAGAAAATTTTGTAATAAGCCAAGTATGGCAAGAAAATTTCTTGAATGAATGAAGTGAAATTTTTTTCTTGATAAAATTTCTGAGTTGCTCTATAAATTCAAACAATAAGGGTATACTAATCAACATAAAAGGATAGAAGATCACTTAAAGAAGGAAAACGAGTTATTTCTAGTAAACCTTAACCTTTAAAATTTTTCCTCAAAGTACAATGAAATTTGGCAAAGAAGAAACTCTTAGAGTTCACACAAGGAAGATGAATTCTAATTATAGGAAAGAAGAAGGAAGTTAGAACAAAAAGGAAGTAAGCATCTAAGAGTATTGGCTTAAGGAGTTAAGGAAGGGTTCAAAGAATAAGGGTAAAGAAAACAAATAAACTATTCCAAAGAAAACCAAAGGAATGGAAGTCAATCGGAAAGAAAGGAAGATAGTTAAAGAAAGCACAAAAGATGTTAAGACAAGTAAGACAGGACAAGAAAAAAAAGAAGAGAAAAGAAGTACGATAGAAAGAAAACTCTAGGAATAATACCAACACTTGGAAAGAGCTAGGATACACACCCTTAGGAACCCGATAGTAATAAAGGACTTGTTTGGAGATACGGATGGAAACCAAAAGAAATAGAAGATAGGGGAGAAAAGCTAGAGTGAATCACCATACAAAGGTCAAGAAGCATAAGAAAGAATGAAGAGAGAACCTTCAAGGAGCAGTAAGGGAAAATTAGTGTGAAAATCCCAATATGGAAGTCCCAAAAAGAAGAATGAAGACAGGAAGTGGAATCATAGAAAAAGTTCAATCAATAGATGAGATATTGTAAAATGGGGGTAGGAACCAGGACTTCATTAAAGGACATAGGTGACCAAGTAAATACCTGGAAGACCAAGCATGATCTGATTACAGGAGAGCAGGGAACCAAATGGGGATTTTAGACGGATCATATTGAAGGAAATAACTCCTATTGATCAAATCATCTGAAAGAATAAACTAAGCTCTAATAATAATTGGGGAGTAGTAAGGACTACACATTAAACAAGGCAAATAGAGGAATAGCAAGGGCATGAAAATACAAGAGATTTTGACACAAGAGGGATGTGAGATTCAACTCAAAGGAATAAACAAGTATTGGGAACAAGTGAGAATGAGGTGAGATAGATGAAAAGTACTCGTAGGATATCAAGAGTAAAGGTAAGCAGGAGAAGATAGCGTCAAGGAAGGGCATTGAAGGTTGAATATTCGCAATGGTAAAACTAGAAGGAAATTTCGGGAGAATAGAAGTGTAAAACTTACTAAGGAAGGGAACTTTGGAAGGACACATGTAAACTCCACTCCTTGGAGTTAAGGAAAAACTGGGAAAGAACCAGTCAAACCGAGTGAGAAAATCGAACCGGTTCACAAAACTAGTTATTGAGGAACAGGCAAATTAGAGAAATTTCAACTCCCACATGACCCAAAAAGATTCATAAACCTTGGGAAGGAACTTTAGAACCAAGTGGGAGAGAAAAACTGGGCCGGTTTGGGTGAACCGGATCCAAACTAGATTGAACTAGTTTAGGAACCAAGTCGATTTATGAATTGGAACCGATATAGAGAGGGTAAATCGAGAAATATATGGACACCAAGTGACCTATAGAGTCACATAAGTCATGATAAAGGACTTTAGGATGAATGGGGGATGAAAATCAAACCAGTTTAGATGAATCGGATCTGAACCGGTTTGAACCACTATTGAACAGAATGATAAATTCATTTTTCTAGGTGGCTTAAAAAATTAAAATTTGAGATTTGAGGCCACCATTGGATAGAAAATGAATTTAGATGAATTTAGAAATTTTTAGATTTGAAAAATTCTATCGAATCGGGGGTGAACCGCTCGATTTAAACTTTAAACCCGGTTAGGAACAGTGTCGTCTTCTTCCTTCAAATGACAGCACTGTTCACTTGCCAAAAAATCGAAGAAGCGCCGGTGAATAAGAAATGTTTCTATTCAGTACATTTCAAACCATTAATCATTGTCATAAAGGTGCCAAAAGGACAGCCGACGAGTCCCCGAGCTCCCTATATAAAGAGCCCCTCTCCATTCATCCTCTCTATACCTGAATATCTCACTATCTCTCAATTGCTTAGTTTTCTGGTGAAGCTTGAACTAGAGCTCTGATATAAGGTCTTTTCTGAGCCAAAGAAGGTGTGATCAGGTTACTTAGAACCAGGGAGAAATCAGCTACATGGTGGTAACATTCATTCGCTCTGAGGGTCGCTGGAGAATTACTGGCATGATCGAACAGTGAAGCAGCTCCGGCGCACCGAAGCTGCCCTATTTCGGCTGAGCTGAAATTAGCCAATTTGAGCCCTCCTCAAGCCAAACCATGCTCTTCCAACACCTTCTCAGCCCTCCTACGACCAAATTAGAACTAAAAGGTAAGCCAATTTGGCTCCCCTTTGCAATTTCTGACCAGTGCTAGAGAGAGAACTGACAGAATTTCAATGATAGAATTCTCACCCAATTTGGCATTAATTGATGCAATTCTTGATCCTAGGAGAAACCTCAGGAGGAGAGTTATCTACCCAGATTGGAAGCTCGGTCCGTCGTGCCCCCGACGGTGAGCAATTGAAGCTTTCTCTCTTTACGTTTTGTTTTCCGGTGAAGCTCTGTTTGAGCTCATTCCAGCATCAAAACTTACGATTCAAAGTGCTATTAAATCGTATGAAGATTTAGAAACTCAAATTTAAATTCAATTTCAACAATTAGAAGTGTTTGATCGGTCAATTTGATGAAATCAAATTCAGTTGTCATAAGAAGTTGAAATTGAGGGAAAAATTAGGGAAAATTAGGGATTTTCAAAAATTCAAAAAACCAAGATGCAATTTAATAAAATTGAGGGTCAATTGGGCATGATAAAAGTGTTAGGGGACCAAATGAAAAATTTTAGAATTTTAGGGGTAAAACTTACCATTTTTGTTAAGGAAGGGCAAAATGTTAATTTTGGAAAATTTGGCGGCCAAATTAGGAATTTGGGAAATATAAACCCCTTTTTATGAAATTGAGTAAATTGATGTCCCAAGTGGAATTTTAGAAGTTTCGAGACTCAATTTGGGGAAAAACTGACAATTGGGGGCCTAAAGTAAAAGGAAAAAAACTTTAGGGACCAATTTACAAATATTTGAAAAGATGAGAATTTAGTCATTCATAATAAATGAAGGTGATTAAGCCAAATGATAATAAACAACAATGTTCATTTCGTATAGGAACACGAGACATCGGGAATGCCAACTGAGGTTAAGCTCGCAAGGGACGAAAACCGACTAAGTGGAATTTGACTGCACGATCAGGTGAGTGGAATTTTTATATCATACCTGGTTGGGATGATAAGCACCTCGATAATGAAAACCCACTAATAAGTGGTATTTTAAACATCACACCTAAGAGGAGTGATATGAAAATCATGTGGAAAAACTACTTACCATTTGTAAGTAGATCATACCCGGTTGGTATGATGAAACTTTCTCGAAAGAAGTGGAAAACTCATTCATCGGTTATAAGCAAAGATGTCTTCATACTCAGTTGGTATGATGGACAGTTGAAAATATATTTTTGTAGGAAGTGCTCTCCCCTGACTGTGTGCCACTGCTTAAAATTTTTAGGGGACCTTCTTGACGGGAGCTCGAATAGCTCAAATAGGACGAAGGCCTTAGTTTTGGAACTTAGGGGCTAATATGCCCAAATTTTTGAAAAACTCGTACAGCGGGCCCAAGGCCAGTTAGCATGAGCAGGAGCTCGTAAATAAACATGAATTATATGCCATGAAAACTTAAGTAATTAAATTGTTTGGCCATGGTACCAAGACAAGACTGACATACTCAGTCAATTAGCGGCAGTGCGATATGATAGGTCTATGGACTAGTGTACACAAACAGCTGCAAGTTGAGTTGAAGGTCGGGGCCATTGGACTAGTGGCACGACAGATTATATGGCATCATGTGAAAAATGTTGATTGTGTATGCACTGTGTCTATGGGACCTTCAAGACACCCAAGAGGGGTAGTGATGTGTCATAGGGCCTTGGATGATCTGGTGGATATAAAAGCAGTTAGTCATACCAGAAGCCATGCGAAGCTCAACGTAGCTTCAAGCGCATGAGACCGGGGTGGGGTCGGGATGAGATCTCTATCCTCATACGAACATGGAGAATTATTATAGGATTGAGGGTCGGGTGTCGTGAACATCCACTCATTCTTAGGGTAGAAGTGGACGTCCTTCTATCTAGGTGCCCGGTAAAGTCGCTCCGATGCCACAAGTGGGTTCAGTGGACATACTGGCCTAAGATTGTGTGTTTGACCTTCATGATGAAGGATGTGTGTTGGGTGATGACACATCGTGGTAATAATAAATGATTTTTAAAAATTGAGATTTTGAAGATGAGAAAATTTAAAGAAATTAAGGAGTCTGGCACACTCTAACTTAAAAACTATTTTTTTTAGAAACTCCATTTTTAAAATACCCATTCACTAAGTTATAGAAACCCACCCCTCTTTTCTATCCCTTTTTCAGAAAAAAAGAAAATGAATAGGAATAACACTAAGGCTTACCCTCTATCAGGTAAGCTTAATTACTCTTAAATTTGTATTTTATTTGATATATGTCTTTTCAAGGAACAAGGTCAAAAATACGTCTGGCTCCTCTTGAGTAAGATAAGGGAGAAACTCCTCTTAAATCGAGAGAGCAGGGGGGTTGTTCACGGGGATCCAACCAAACCGAGTTAGGGCGTGATAACTAGAGTGGTATGAGAGCCTAGTTCCTTTGAAACATTATCAATATTATGCCCTGACATTAACCCAACTCTAAACTATCGTGTAGGAAGGAGAGTTCCTAGTAAATTCGTGGTGAAATCTAGTCCTCCACCTATAACCTTGAAAACAACATCCAACCCAAGGGAGGAAGTCGTACAAAGGTTTTTAAAGGGCAAGAAATGGGTGCCTAAGTACATGGTGGAAAACTATCGGAAACTAGTAGGAGCCTTATTGGAATCGGAAGGCATCATCTACCCTCCTCCCGGACAAGAGAAACTAGCATCTCCTCCTAGAAGTCCAATCCCTCCTCCTATTTTATTATTTTGCTCAAACTTCAACTTATATTTCAATAAAATTTGATAGATTTGGCAAATATTAGTTAGTAGTTTATTTTTAAAATAAATTGTCCAAAAGCCTAGGTAGTGTTTTATAAATAATTTAAATTTAAATTTATTTTGTAAGATAAAGGTTAAAATTTTATTTTTAACTGTGTTGAGTATAACTTAAATTATTAATATTTAACTTATATGTAAAATTATCATAAAATATATACTAGTTTAATTTAATTGAAATTTATTAATTTTTTTAATTTAAAAATTATATATTTATGATTTAAAATTAGTATAATTTAATTATAAAAAATTAAATAAATGTAATTATATAAAAGTAAAGAAGAAAGCGTAAAGTAGAAAGAAAAAAACATAAACTTGGAAAAGATGTAAACAAATAGTAAAAATGTAAATAATCTTATAAACTTCTTTTACTTTTATAATATTGAAAAATAATATCTTATTTTTGAAAAAATTTTAACCTCTATAAGATTTGATAAAATATTATATTAAACAGTAATTTATAAAATTATTTTTTACTACCTTAATCTCCTAGTAAACAAGAACAGGAATAGGATCAACACATCAGACCAATAGCATCTTCTGCCATCACTACATTATATTTTTCCCTGGTTGAATGTATATGTGCAGTTCACATTAATAGGATAACTGCGCTCTAATTGAAGAAATAGTTATAGAGTAAAAAGATTGAGAGAAGTCAAATTTATATTGATAAAACAATCCGTTTTAAATTAAATTAAATTAATTATATTCTAATTAGACCTTTAAATATGCGACAACGTCTCACATGAACGGGTCACAAGTTCCATTTACGGCCTAACTATTTATTTTCCTAAATGCCCTCAATTCATTAGCAGTCCATAATATATATATATATACTTAAAAAATCATTAAAAATGTGCGGATTCCTTATGCAATCATAAAGAGTAGAACGGATCGTACTATCTGAAAACAAAAAAAAAGTCTGTGAATGTCAACTTATTCCCACATTTTCCATTATCTAGAGGACTGAAAATAAACAAATAAAATGAGGTGGTCATTGATTTAAATTGATACAGTGGATTTTACTATCAACAGTCTGGTTGGGACAGCATATGAGGTCAACATTCCATTAAGTGCGTAGTAAACGTGTTATGCAAGTGATTAGTCAGTGTTATAGACCTCTAGTTAACAGTTAACTTAAAAAAAATTAACGATATTAAAAAGAGATTGATATATATACACAATAAAATATAAGAATAACTAACCAATCAGAACAAGTTAAACGACCACGACCAATACTAAAGAAACATGTTATATTGATATCAAATAGTGAATTTAACTTACTTAAATTGTCAAATTATTAATTAGACGGAGTGATAAATAAGAGGTTGTGTATCATGTTAATCATGTCAATAGATTAATGAGATTTATATTATCAAACTCAGTTGGATTGATTTACATTAATTTCTTACTTATAATAATAGTATAAAAAAGTTAAAACTATTTTCCTTAAATATTTTTTCTTTACTATGTAAAATCACTTAAAATTAAATTTTGATAAATATCTCTAATAAAAGAATGAATTCAATAGATTGAATATGAATCGTGGGTCAAAAATTATAATTTTCAAAAAAGTAATTTACTTCAAGTCATATATTTAAAATCTTGTAAAGCGGATACAATATAAATGATATCTTGTCTAATCTAGTAAACAATTTTTTATTATTGAGTATAATAAATTATTATAAATTGATAATTTATTTAAAATTACATATTTATAATCGGGCTGTATTTCATTGGGCCAATAGTATAAAAATAAATGTATTAAACAAAAAATTATTAATTATATATTTAATTATTAATTGTTCTAATAACAGATGGTTAGTGTGGAAAAAGAGAATCTATAGCTAGTACACTATGTGCGGAGAGTAAGAGAGTATTATGGGCAATAGATAAATTATATATTTGTACGAGAAGTTATCTTTTTAAATATTTGATACTAAATGTTTGTAAATTTTTTATTACATAATTATAATTTGACCTTAAAAATTAATATTTATTAGTTATAAGTAATAGTTTTTGTATTAAATTTTTAAAAAAAATTAATTAATTTTAACCTTATAACTTTGAATTAATTGGACAATAATTTTAAGTATAGTTCAAAATATGTTATTTATGCATTTACCAGAACTATGAAGTAACACAAAAAAAATTATTGTATATTTATATGTTATTATGTTAAAAAATAAATTTAATCTATTATATACGTATAATATTTTTTATTATATTAAATCATTTGAATTCATACTACTACCTAATTTTAAACTAGAAATCAGAATTATACGAATAAAAAAAATAATTACTCAACATTATTATTTACACTTAATAGGATGAATCCGCTCTAATTGAAGAAATGGTTATTGAGGACTAAGACGGATACAAGTCAAATTTATATTGATAAAACAATTAGTTTTAAATTAAATCAAATTAATTATAGTCTAATTAGACTCCTAAATACAAGTAATTATATAAAATCTATTTTTGAAAAAGGATATTTGATGTAATAATATACGAGAAAGTCTCACATGAACGGGTCACATGTTCCATTTACGACCAATTTATTTATTTTCCTTAATCCACTCTATTCATTAGCCGTCCGTATTATATATATATATCTACAAAATCATTAAAAATGTACTGATTCCTTGTGAACTCATAAAGAGTAGGCATGAGTCAAAGATAGTCGGCTTCGCAATATTCAGACTATATAGAAGAAAAAAAATTTGTCCTTGTCAACTTTTTCACATATTTTCCATTATCTAGAAGTGGACTGAACACAAACAAAAATTAAATGACGTGGTCATACATTTAAATTGATACAGTGGATTTCGTTTCCAGCTAGGCATGGATTCTTGGGATTAAATTGTTTGAAAAGTATATGAGATTTAGTTGATAGATGTCTCATTGAACAATACATACTAAACATAAAAAAGTGTGATTAGATATAATTAATCAAGGCCATTAAAATGAGTTTATGGGTGTCAACTGGTTCTGACCAAAAATTAGGATGGTCAATTTTGGAGTGCCGTTACATTTGAAGCACTGTGAAGGGGTAGAGCACCTTCATGTACTATAAATTAGGTTGAGAACCTTCACAATCATCACCAGCTCTGGTTCAGTACTTGAATCATAACCAATACTTTAGTTTTATACCATCTTGCTTTTCGTTTCATTTAGGAAACACATGGGTGTCACCAGCTACGTTCATGAGTCCAAGACTGTGGTGGCCCCGGAGAAGATGTTCAAGGCCTTGATCATCGACTCCCACAATCTCATACCCAAGATCGCCCCTGAGGGTATCAAGAACATCGTCTTCATTGAGGGTGATGGCAGCGTTGGAAGCATTAAGCAAACCAACTTCGCCGATGGTAGGTACTTTGATCAGATGTACACGGAGTTTATCATCCCTTAATACTCTCTGTAAATGTTTAATTCAATCGATTATTATTCTGTGATTATGATTTAATAGGTGGCCATCTCAAGTGGATGAAGCACCGGATTGATGCCATCGATTCCGAGAAGCTGTACTGCAAGTATACCCTGATCGAGAGCGAGCCTTCATTCCAAAAAGTTGAGTGTGTGGTCTATGAGGTCAAGTTTGAGGCCTCCGGCGATGGTGGATGCGTCTGCAAAATGAGCAGCGAGTACCACTCCAAGGAAGGCGTGGAGCTGGAGGAAGAAGAAATCAAGAAAGGGAAAGACAAGGCATTGGGGCTATTCAAGGTTGTTGAGGAGCACCTCATCGCAAACCCCAACTACTAAATCATTATTAGAGTCGTTTTTGTGATTTGTAAGGTTGTGGATTTTGAAGTGTGTGATGTTCATCTTTCTTTTTTTCTATGAAATAATGGAAGAAAGGGTCTCGCTATATTTCTATTATAAAGGAAATAAATTTGATTT